>CM075285.1:7500-2967843 GCA_037678475.1 x Bolboschoenoplectus mariqueter | reverse complement strand
TCCCGAATACCAAAAACGAGTTTTGGATCAGGAAAATAAAGAATTGAGTCCCGAATACGAAAAACGAGTTTTGTATTAAGAAAATCAAGAATTGGGTGCCGAATATTAAAAAATATTTTTGGATCAAGAAAATGAAGAATTGAGTTCCGAATACCAAAAACGAGTTTGCGATCAAGAAAATCAAGAATTGAGTGCCGCATACCAAAAACGAGTTTTGCATCAAGAAAATCGAAAATTGAGTCCCCGATACAAAAATCGAGTTTTGGATCAAGAAAATCAAGAATTGAGTCCCGCATACCAAAAACTAGTTTTGGATTAAGAAAATCAAGAATTGAATGCCGCATACCAAAAACGAGTTTTGTATTAAGAAAATCAAGAATTGAGTTCCGAATACCAAAAACGAGTTTTGGATCAAGAATTGAGTGCTAAATACGAAAAACGAGTTTTGAATCAAGAAAAAATGAAGAATTGAGTGCCGAATATCAAAAAAATTTTTGAATCAAGAAAATGAAGAATTGAGTTCCGAATGCCAAAAACGAGTTTGCGATCAAGAAAATCAAGAATTGTGTTCCGAATACCAAAAACGAGTTTTGGAATAAGAAAATCAAGAATTGAGTCCCGAATACCAAAAACGATTTTTGGATCAAGAAAATGAAGAATTTAGTGCCGAATACGAAAAACGAGTTTTGGATCAAGAAAAATGAAAAATTGAGTGCCGAATATGAAAAAAGATTTTTGAATCAAGAAAATGAAGAATTGAGTTTCTAATACAAAAAACGAGTTTGCTATCAAGAAAATCAAGAATTCAGTCCCGAATACCAAAAACGAGTTTTCCATTAAGAAAATTAAGAATTGAGTGCCGAATACAAAAAACGAGTTTTGGATCAGGAAAAATGAAGAATTGAGTACCGAATATCAAAAAAGATTTTTGAATCAAGAAAATGAAGAATTGAGTTCCTAATACAAAAAACGAGTTTGCGATAAAGAAAATCAAGAATTCAATTCCGAATACCAAAAACGTGTTTTGGATTAAGAAAATTAAGAATTTAGCGCCGAATACCAAAAACGAGGATTGGATCAAGGAAATCAAGAATTGAGTCCGGATATAAAAAACGAGGATTGGATCAAGAAAATCAAGAATTGAGTTCCACATACCAAAAACGAGTTTTGGATCAAGAAAATCAAGAATTGAGTGCCGCATACCAAAAACGAGTTTTGAATCAAGAAAATGAAGAATTCAGTGCCGAATACCAAAAACGAGTTTTACAATAAGAAAATCAAGAATTGAGTCCCGGATACCAATAACGAGTTTTGGATTAAGAAAATCAAGAATTGAGCTCCGAATACCAAAAACGACTTTTGGATCAAGGATATCAGGACTTGAGTCCCGGATACAAAAAACGATTTTTGGATCATGAAAATCAAGAATTGAGTGCCACATACCAAAAACGAGTTCTGCATCAAGAAAATCATGAATTTAGTCCCGGATACAAAAAACGAGTTTTGTATCAAGAAAATTAAGAATTGAGTGCCGCATACCAAAAACGAGTTTTGGATCAAGAAAATCAAGAATTGAGTCCCGAATACCAAAAACGAGTTTTGGATCAAGAAAATGAAAAATTGAGTGTCGAATACGAAAAACGAGCTTTGGATCAAGAAAAATAAAGAATTGAGTGCCGAATATCAAAAAAGATTTTTGGATGAAGAAAATGAAGAATTGAGTTCCTAATACAAAAAACGAGTTTTGCATCAAGAAAATCAAGCGTTGAGTTCCGAATACCAAAAAGCAGTTTTGGCTGAAAAAAATCTAGAATTGAGCGCCGAATACCAAAAACGAGGATTGGATAAAGGAAATCAAGAATATAGTCCCGGATAAAAAAAACGAGTTTTGGATCAAGAAAATCAAGAATTGAGTGCCGCGTACCAAAAACGAGTTTCCATTAAGAAAATCAAGAATTGAGCGCCGAATACCAAAAACGAGGATTGGATCAAGGATATTAAGAATTGAGTCCCGGATAAAAAAAACGAGTTTTGGATCAAGAAAATCAAGAATTTAGTGCCGCGTACCAAAAACGAGTTTCCATTAAGAAAATCAAGAATTGAGCTCCGATTACCAAAAACGACTTTTGGATCAAGGATATCAAGAATTGAGTCCCGGATACAAAAAATGAGTTTTGGATCAAGAAAATTAAGAATTGAGTTCCGCATACCAAAAACGAGTTTTGGATCAAGAAAATCAAGAATTGAGTCCCGTATACCAAAAATGAGTTTTGCATCAAGAAAAAAATCAAGAATTGAGTCCCGAATACCAAAAACGAGTTTTGGATCAAGAAAATTAAGAATTGAGTGCCGAATACAAAAAACGAGTTTTGGATCAGGAAAAATGAAGAATTGAGTGCCGAATATCAAAAAAGATTTTTGAATCAAGAAAATGAAGAATTGAGTTCCTAGTACAAAAAACGAGTTTGCGATCAAAAAAATCAAGAATTCAGTTCCGAATACCAAAAACGAGATTTCATTAAGAAAATCAAGAATTGAGCTCCGATTACCAAAAACGACTTTTGGATCAAGGATATCAAGAATTGAGTCCCGGATACAAAAAACGAGATTTGGATCAAGGAAATCAAGAATATAGTCCCGGATAAAAAAAACGAGTTTTGGATCAAGAAAATCAAGAATTGAGTGCCGCGTACCAAAAACGAGTTTCCATTAAGAAAATCAAGAATTGAGCTCCAATTACCAAAAGCGACTTTTGGATCAAGGATATCAAGAATTGAGTCTCGGATACAAAAAACGAGTTTTGGATCAAGAAAATTAAGAATTGAGTGTCGCATACCAAAAACGAGTTTTGCATTAAGAAAATCAAGAATTGAGTTCTGCACACCAAAAACGAGTTTTGGATCAAGAAAATAAAGAATTGAGTCCCGAATACCAAAAACGAGTTTTGCATCAAGAAAAAAATCATGAATTGAGTCCCGAATACCAAAAACGAGTTTTGGATGAGGAAAAATGAAGAATTGAGTGCCGAATATCAAAAAAGATTTTTGAATCAAGAAAATGAAGAATTGAGTTCCTAATACAAAAAACGAGTTTGCGATCAAAAAAATCAAGAATTCAGTTCCGAATACCAAAAATGAGTTTTGGATTAAGAAAATCAAGTATTGAGCGCCGAATACCAAAAACGAGGATTGGATCAAGGAAATCAAGAATTGAGTCCCGGATACAAAAAACGAGTTTTGGATCAAGAAAATCAAGAATTGAGTTCCCCATACCAAAAATGAGTTTTGGATCGAAAAAATCAAGAATTGAGTGCCGCATACCAAAAACGAGTTTTGCATCAAGAAAATCAAGAATTCAGTGCCGAATACCAAAAACGACTTTTACATTAAGAAAATCAAGAATTGAGTCCCGTATACAAATAACGAGTTTTGGATTAAGAAAATCAAGAATTGAGCTCCGAATACCAAAAACGACTTTTGGATCATGGATATCAAGACTTGAGTCCCGGATACAAAAAATGATTTTTGGATCAAGAAAATCAAGAATTGAGTACCACATACCAAAAATGAGTTTTGTATCAAGAAAATCAAGCGTTGAGTTCCGAATACCAAAAATCAGTTTTGGCTTAAGAAAATTAAGAATTGAGCGCCGAATATCAAAAACGAGGACTGGATCAAGGAAATCAAGAATATAGTCCCGGATAAAAAAGACGAGTTTTGGATCAAGAAAATTAAGAATTGAGTGCCGCGTACCAAAAACGAGATTTCATTAAGAAAATCAAGAATTAAGCTCCGATTACCAAAAACGACTTTTGGATCAAGGATATCAAGAATTGAGTCCCGGATACAAAAAATGAGATTTGGATCAAGAAAAATTAAGAATTGAGTGACGCATACCAAAAACGAGTTTTGAATCAAGAAAATTAAGAATTGAGTTCCGCATACCAAAAACGAGTTTTGGATCAAGAAAATCAAGAATTGAGTCCCGAATACCAAAACCGAGTTTTGGATCAAGAAAATCAAGAATTTAGTCCCGAATACCAAAAACGAGTTTTGGATCAAGAAAATGAAGAATTGAGTGCCGAATACGAATAACGAGTTTTGGATCAGGAAAAATAAAGAATTGAGTGCCGAATATCAAAAAAGATTTTTGGATGAAGAAAATGAAGAATTGAGTTCCTAATACAAAAAACGATTTTGCGTTCAAGAAAATCAAGAATTCAGTTCCGAATACCAAAAAACAGTTTTGGCTAAAGAAAATCAAGAATTGAGCGCCGAATACCAAAAACGAGGATTGGATCAAGGAAATCAAGAATATAGTCCCGGATAAAAAAACGACTTTTGGATCAAGAAAATCAAGAATTGTGTGCCGCGTACCAAAAACGAGTTTTCATTAAGAAAATCAAGAATTGAGCTCCGATTACATAAAACAACTTTTGGATCAAGGATATCAAGAATTGAGTCCCGGATACAAAAAACGAGTTTTGGATCAAGAAAATTACGAATTGAGTGTCGCATACCAAAAACGAGTTTGGATCAAGAAAATCAAGAATTGAGTTCCTAATACCAAAAACGAGTTTTGGATCAAGAAAATCAAGAATTGAGTCCCGAATACCAAAAACGAGTTTTGGATCAAGAAAATCAAGAATTTAGTCCCGAATACCAAAAACGAGTTTTGGATCAAGAAAATGAAGAATTGAGTGCCGAATACGAAAAACGAGTTTTGGATCAAGAAAAATAAAGAATTGAGTGCCGAATAACAAAAAAGATTTTTGGATGAAGAAAATGAAGAATTGAGTTCCTAATACAAAAAACGAGTTTGCGATCAAGAAAATCAAGAATTCAGTTCCGAATACCAAAAAGCAGTTTTGGCTTAAGAAAATCAAGAATTTAGCGCCGAATACCAAAAACAAGGATTGGATCAAGGAAATCAAGAATACAGTCCCTGATAAAAAAAACGAGTTTTGGTCAAGAAAATCAAGAATTGAGTGCCGCGTACCAAAAACGAGTTTTCATTAAGAAAATCAAGAATTGAGCTCCGATTACATAAAACGACTTTTGGATTAAGGATATCAAGAATTGAATCCGGGATACAAAAAACGAGTTTTGGATCAAGAAAATTACGAATTGAGTGTCGCATACCAAAAACGAGTTTTGCATCAACAAAATCAAGAATTGAGTTCCGCATACCAAAAACGAGTTTTGGATCAAGAAAATCAAGAATTGAGTCCCGAATACCAAAAACGAGTTTTGGATCAAGAAAATCAATAATTTAGTCCCGAATACCAAAAACGAGTTTTGGATCAAGAAAATGAAGAATTGAGTGCCGAATACGAAAAACGAGTTTTGGATCAAGAAAAATAAAGAATTGAGTGCCGAATATCAAAAAAGATTTTTGGATGAAGAAAATGAAGAATTGAGTTCCTAATACAAAAAACGAGTTTGCGATCAAGAAAATCAAGAATTCAGTTCCGAATACCAAAGAGCAGTTTTGGCTTAAGAAAATCAAGAATTGAGCGCCGAATACCAAAAACGAGGATTGGATCAAGGAAATCAAGAATACAGTCCCGGATAAAAAAAACGAGTTTTGGATCAAGAAAATCAAGAATTGAGTGCCGCTTACCAAAAACGAGTTTTCATTAAGAAAATCAAGAATTGAGCTCCGATTACATAAAACGACTTTTGGATTAAGGATATCAAGAATTGAATCCCGGATACAAAAAACGAGTTTTGGATCAAGAAAATTACGAATTGAGTGTCGCATACCAAAAACGAGTTTTGCATCAAGAAAATCAAGAATTGAGTTCCGCATACCAAAAACGAGTTTTGGATCAAGAAAATCAAGAATTGAGTCCCGAATACAAAAAACGAGTTTTGGATCAAGAAAATCAAGAATTTAGTCCCGAATACCAAAAACGAGTTTTGGATCAAGAAAATGAAGAATTGAGTGCCGAATACGAAAAACGAGTTTTGGATCAAGAAAAATAAAGAATTGAGTGCCGAATAACAAAAAAGATTTTTGGATGAAGAAAATGAAGAATTGAGTTCCTAATACAAAAAAACGAGTTTGCGATCAAGAAAATCAAGAATTCAGTTCCGAATACCAAAAAGCAGTTTTGGCTTAAGAAAATCAAGAATTGAGCGCCGAATACCAAAAACGAGGATTGGATCAAGGAAATCAAGAATACAGTCCCGGATAAAAAAAACGAGTTTTGGATCAAGAAAATCAAGAATTGAGTGCCGTGTACCAAAAACGAGTTTTCATTAAGAAAATCACGAATTGAGCAACGATTACCAAAAACGACTTTTGGATCAAGGATATCAACAATTGAGTCCCGGATACAAAAAACGAGTTTTGAATCAAGAAAATTAAGAATTGAGTGTCGCATACCAAAAACGAGGTTTGCATCAAGAAAATCAAGAATTGAGTTCCGCATACCAAAAACGAATTTTGGATCAAGAAAATCAAGAATTGAGTCCCGAATACCAAAAACGAGTTTTGCATCAAGAAAATCAAGAATTGAGTCCCGAATACCAAAAACGAGTTTTGGATCATGAAAAATGAAGAATTGAGTGCCGAATATCAAAAAAGATTTTTGAATCAAGAAAATGAAGAATTGAGTTCCTAATACAAAAAAACAAGTTTGCGATCAAAAAAATGAAGAATTGAGTTCCTAATACCAAAAATGAGTTTTGGATTAAGAAAATCAAGTATTGAGCGCCGAATACCAAAAACGAGGATTGGATCAAGGAAATCAAGAATTGAGTCCCGGATACAAAAAAACGAGTTTTGGATCAAGAAAATAAAGAATTGAGTTCCGCATACAAAAAACGAGTTTTGGATCAAAAAAATAAGGAATTGAGTGCCGCATACCAAAAACGAGTTTTGCATCAAGAAAATCAAGAATTCAGTGCCGAATACCAAAAACGAGTTTTGCATCAAAAAAAATCAAGAAATCAATGCCGAATACCAAAAACGAGTTTTACATCAAGAAAATCAAGAATTGAGTCCCGGATACCAATAAGGAGTTTTGGATTAAGAAAAATCAAGAATTGATCTCTGAATACCAAAAACGACTTTTGGATCAAGGATATCAAGACTTCAGTCCCGGATACAAAAAACGATTTTTGGATCAAAAAAATCAAGAATTGAGTGCCACATACCAAAAAAGAGTTTTGCATTAAGAAAATCACGAATTGAGTCCCGGATACAAAAAACGAGTTTTGGATCAAGAAAATTAAGAATAAAGTGCCGCGTACCAAAAACGAGTTTTGAATCAAGAAAATCAAGAATTGAGTTCCGCATACCAAAAACGAGTTTTGGATCAAGAAAATCAAGAATTGAGTCCCGAATACCAAAAACTAGTTTTGGATCAAGAAAATCAATAATTGAGTCCCGAATACCAAAAACGAGTTTTGGATCAAGAAAATGAAGAATTGAGTGCCGAATACGAAAAACGAGTTTTGGATCAAGAAAAATAAAGAATTGAGTGCCGAATATCAAAAAAGATTTTTGGATGAAGAAAATGAAGAATTGAGTTCCTAATATAAAAAACGAGTTTGCGATCAAGAAAATCAAGAATTCAGTTCCGAATACCAAAAAGCAGTTTTGGCTTAAGAAAATCAAGAATTGAGCGCCGAATACCAAAAACGAGGATTGGATCAAGGAAATCAAGAATAGAGTCCCGGATAAAAAAAACGAGTTTTGGATCAAGAAAATCAAGAATTGAGTGCCGCGTACCAAAAACGAGTTTTCATTAAGAAAATCAAGAATTGAGCTCCGATTACATAAAACGACTTTTGGATCAAGGATATCAAGAATTGAGTCCCGGATACAAAAAACGAGTTTTGGATCAAGAATTGAGTGCCGAATACGAAAAACGAGTTTTGAATCAAGAAAAATGAAGAATTGAGTGCCGAATATCAAAAACGAGTTTGCGATCAAGAAAATCAAGAATTAAGTTCCGAATACCAAAAATGAGTTTTGGATCAAGAAAATCAAGAATTGAGTGCCAAATACCAAAAATGATTTTTGGATCAAGAAAATCAATAATTGAGTTCCGGATACCAGAAACGTGTTTTGGATCAAGAAAATGAAGAATTGAGTGTCGAATAAAAAAAACGAGTTTAGCATCAAGAAAAAATCAAGAGTTGAGTGCCGAATACCAAGAACGAGTTTTGGATTAAGCAAATCAAAAATTGAGTGCCGAATAGCAAAAACGAGTTTTGGATCAAGAGGATCAACAATTGAGTGCCGCATACCAAAAACGAGTTTTGGATCAAGTAAATCAAGAATTGAGTCCCGAATAGCAAAAACGACTTTTCGATCAAGAAGATCAACGATTGAGTGCCGAGTACCAAAAATGTATTTTGGATCAAGGAAATCAAGAATTGAGTCCCGGATACCAAAAACGAGTTTGGGATCAAGAAAATCAAGTATTGAGTACTGAATACCAAAAACGAGATTTGCATCAAGAAAAACAAGTTTAATTCTTGATTTTCTTGATCCAAAACTCGTTTTTGGTATCCGGGACTCAATTCTTCATTTTTTTGATGTAAAACTTTTTTTTGGTATTTGGCGCTTAATTCTTGATTTGCTTGATCCAAAACTCGTTTTTTGTATCCGGGTCTCAATTCTTGATTTTGCTTGATGCAAAACTCGTTTTATGGTATGCGGCGTTCAATTCTTGATTTTCTTGATTCAAAACTCATTTTTTTTATCCGGAACTCAATTCTTGATTTTCTTGATGTAAAACTCGTTTTTGGTATTCGGCGCTCAATTCTAGATTTTCATAATCCAAAACTCGTTTTAGGTATCCGGAATTCAATTCTTGATTTTCTTGATCCAAAACTTGTTTTTGGTATGCGGCACTTTATTCTTGATTTTCTTGATCGAAAACTCATTTTTGATATCTGGGACTCAATTCTTAATTTTCTTGATGCAAAACTGATTTTTTTTATTCGACACTAAATTCTTGATTTTCTTGATCGAAAACTCGTTTTTGGTATTTGGGACTCAATTCTTAATTTTCTTGATGCAAAACTGATTTTTTTATTCGGCACTCAATTCTTGATTTTCTTTATCCAAAACTCGTTTTTGGTATTCAGAACTCAATTCTTGATTTTTTTGATCCAAAACTCGTTTTTGGTATCCAGGACTCAATTCTTGATCGAAAACTCCTTTTTGGTATTCGGTACTCAATTCTTAATTTTCTTGATGCAAAACTGATTTTTTGGTATTCGGGACTCAATTCTTGTTTTTCTTGATCGAAAACTCATTTTTGGTATTCGGCACTTAATTCTTAATTTTCTTGATGCAAAACTGATTTTTTTTATTCGGCACTCAATTCCTGATTTTCTTGATCCAAATCTCGTTTTTTTTATGCGGCACTCAATTATTGATTTTCTTGATCCAAAACTCGTTTTTGGTATCGGGGACTCAATTCTTGATTTTCTTGATCCAAAACTCGTTTTTGGTATGCGGCACTCAATTCTTGATTTTCTTGATCCAAAACTCGTTTTTGGTATCCGGGACTCAATTCTTGATTTTCTTGATCCAAAACTCGCTTTTGGTATGCGGCACTCTATTCTTGATTTTCTTGATCCAAAACTCGTTTTTGGTATGCGGGACTGAATTCTTAATTTCCTTGATCTAAAACTAGTTCTTGTTATTCGGCACTCAACTCTTGATTTTCTTGATGCAAAACTCGTTTTTTTTATTCGACACTCAATTCTTGATTTTCTTGATCCAAAACTCATTTCTGGTATTTGACACTTAATTCTTGATTTTCTTGATCAGAAACTCGTTTTTGGTATTCGGTACTCAATTCTTAAATTTCTTGATGCAAAACTGATTTTTTGTATTCAGCACTAATTCTTGATTTCTTGATTAAAAACTCGTTTTTGGTATTCGGAACTCAGTTCTTGATTTTCTTGATCCAAAACTCGTTTTTGGTATGCGGGACTGAATTCTTAATTTCCTTGATCTAAAACTCGTTCTTAGTATTCGGCACTCAACTCTTGATTTTCTTGATGCAAAACTCGTTTTTTTTATTCGACACTCAATTCTTGATTTTTTTGATCCAAAACTCTTTTCTGGTATTTGGCACTCAATTCTTGATTTTCTTGATCGGAAACTCGTTTTTGGTATTCGGTACTCAATTCTTAAATTTCTTGATGCAAAACTGATTTTTTGTATTCAGCACTAATTCTTGATTTCTTGATTAAAAACTCGTTTTTGGTATTCGGAACTCAATTCTTGATTTTCTTGATCCAAAACTCGTTTTTGGTATGCGGGACTGAATTCTTAATTTCCTTGATCTAAAACTCGTTCTTAGTATTCGGCACTCAACTCTTGATTTTCTTGATGCAAAACTCGTTTTTTTTATTCGACACTCAATTCTTGATTTTTTTGATCCAAAACTCTTTTCTGGTATTTGGCACTCAATTCTTGATTTTCTTGATCGGAAACTCGTTTTTGGTATTCGGTACTCAATTCTTAAATTTCTTGATGCAAAACTGATTTTTTGTATTCAGCACTAATTCTTGATTTCTTGATTAAAAACTCGTTTTTGGTATTCGGAACTCATTTCTTGATTTTCTTGATCCAAAACTCATTAATTTCAACCATTTTGATTTGAAGATAGAAAATAATTGTGGAGTGTGAAGTAGCAAAGCTAAGTAAAACTATCCATGTTTCATAGAATTGGAAATGATCTTGATTCATCACATCCAGCAAGTCCAAAAGGAGAGCTGCTACCGTCATAAAGTATCATAATCATGTGATTTTCCATTAATTGAGGAAAACATGCTAAGCCTGACACAATTAATAAAATACACCCCTAACAAAGCTTAGCAATGCATATAATAAGTATATATATACATAACTGTCCATAAATCCCAGTACAGTACTGGTCACCATACCTAAACCAATAAATTGAAACAACTCCAGTTTGTCTTGTACCAAGTGTTAATTCTCTATCACTTTCTCAGTAGAGATCATGAGTAAGATGCAAGTGCAACAAACAGACAGCAAGAGACAAACTGGAAGCTCTATCAAAAATCCAAAAAATGTCAACAAACCGAGGGTTTTCATGGTGTGGCAAAAGTCGAGTATGGGGTTTCAAGGAACCGATGGATTCTCGGTGTATGATGATTTGGGATGGTTAGTTTTTCGTGTTGATAACTACTTGAGAAGGCAAAAGTATTTTACCAAAGAGATTGTGCTCATGGATGGAGATGGGAAGGCTCTTCTTTGCTTGCGACCTCGGGTATGTGATGCTACGATTAATTAATTTTCATAAAAAAAAAAGAAATGGAGATTTTTTCTGTGGATTTTTTCAAATTTGCCAGAGTTTATCAGCATTGCTAGATTAGTTATCTTTGGTATATATGGAGATTTTAGTTAGTGCATTTTGATTGTCTTTGATCTTGCATGTTATTCAACCAGAAATGTTTTGTTCTGAATTTTTAAGAATTCTGTCAACAATATCATATTATGTGTTGGAACATTTTGGTGATCCAGATGACCCTAAAAAATTTATTATTTTAACAAACAACTGATGCATTCAATAGGTATCTCATACAATGAATTCATGTATTGATAATTTCTTATGCTACATTATTGTCACAGATTATGAGCATGCACGATAGATGGAATGCGTACGAACTCAAAGAGTGCCGAAAGAAGCAACCAAAATCAAAACTATTCTCAATGAGGCGATACTCAATGCTCCAAAAAGTCGATAAGGCAGATGTATCAGTAACAGAATTGACAGATGACAACAAGCCAAAACTAGTACCAGGTTTCAGAATTGAAGGCTGCTTTGATAAAAGAAACTGCAAAATTTACAACAGCAAAGGGGAGGAGGTAGCTCAAATTTCAAGAAAAACAACTGGCGAGATGTCTGTGTTATTAGGAAATGACGTGTTTAGCCTTGTTGTCCAGCTGGGATTCGACTGCACGATGGTGATGGCTTTCATGATTGTAATGGATCGAATACACTAAAGCCTTCAATATGTACTCTTTTTCTTTTTTTCTCTTTTCTATTTTTCTTGACAAAGGGTTTTTGTTAAATCTTCTTGTTGACATAACAGCAATGACCTTGTCATAAGAGTGTACTCATTGAAAAGAATAGCATGAATGTGATTCACAAAAAGAATAGCATGAATGCAATTCAGATATTCTTTTTTTTCAGTTCAGTTGACTTTTTAGTTTTTATTTATACAAGTGCAACATACCAGAGTCAATTTTATGCCTTAGATCAGGGATTGCCTAATTTATTGGAGAGGCATTGTATGTTACTAAATTTTTGAGCTGAGATGTGTTTTGCTTTTGGTAAAAAAGGAAATTAAATCCTCTAGTCTGAAAAGTGAGGACATGTCACAAAGGATTTAATTGTACAATTCTCAATCTGAAGTGATCAGGCAAGCATGCAGATTTTCAATTTTGTTAGCCAAAAGCTGTTAATTTAGCTTTGAACTTTAGTCATAACTCATAAATGAGAGCCAATAGATAGAATATATATAGTTGATGTGGTTTACCGAACATATGTAGCTGATGGTGATAGCCATATACCAGCACACAGGTTTTACCTGTTCAAATCTTAGAATATATTGCTGATATGAATATACACAATTCTCCGTTCCATGAAATTGTTTACATTAGATGTCTCTCGAGCACAATTGTAGTCTTATTGAATTGAACAATTTATTGTAATTATAACAAGTAGGTACCACAAGTCATTGAAATTCTAAGTAGCAGCATTGCTTGAACTACACAAAAAGAGAACGGTAAATATCAGCCTCACGAATCATTTCTTCCATGGTTCGATCTTTCCTTTCTATGTCAAGGTCTAGCTTCTTCTTCAATTCCTTTTCTTTCTCATCTAGCTGTTTACCAAACATTAAATACCACAAAAAAAATAACCCACAAAATACAAATAAAAAATAGTAAAGACACAAAAGAATGAAAATGTTGGAATACAATTAGTATAGTTTTATGACTCACCAAATCATAAATATCATCATTTCTTTCGAAATCTCCAACTTTTCTCGGTAAAACATGAATATGTACATGTGCCACCGACTGTCCAGCTTCAGGTCCATCCTGGTATTATGTATAACTTTGCCAAATTAAGCTCACAAAATATAATAAAATGCATGCTATACCTTAGCAAATGGTCTTCGGTTTGCTTTTGGGTATAGCATGGTAAATTAAAATTAAACAAAAATCAGAAGCATCTTTACATATTTTTCCATTTAACTGAAAGAGAAAGAACCTGGATGTTTAATGTGAGAGAAGTGGCATTGTGATACTTCTCAAGGCGGGACCCAACCAGTCTTGCGGTGATCCACAAATCACAAATTTCATCATTTGTCAGATCATTGAACCGCTTCACCTCACGCCTCGGTATAATGAGAACATGTTGCTTGTGTTGAGGATACCAATTTTTATATTAAGTAATTTTTTTTCCAAGTAAAGAGTCTGACATTTGTGTATGAAGCATACCAGATAGGCACACAACTGATAGGTACCAACTGGTACACAATGGTATCAAGTGGTTCATGCCAGACTAGAACAAAACATGTCGGATAGCAGAAAAAAAAATTCAAAGAATAATGAAAAAAGGAAAGAAAAGAAAATTTTAACATAGTCAGTGTCATTCAATGCGAACAGGTACATATACCGCCAGTACTGGTATCAGAACTGGAAAGCAGAAGAACATATTTTTTACTAGTGCAATCAGTAGACAAAATTTGACTTGTTCCTAAAGTTGGAAAAAGGATATGACCTGAAAAGGAAGAAAGAATTCAGAAAAGCGTCAGAACTACAATTTGGGTATTTCACGTAATTAATTAAAACTGAGGAACAAGTATGCACAGGTCAAGCTGCGTATTATAGATAATAATTAATTGATGCCAGGGCTGAGAGTTGGGTCAGGGATGCTTAATTAAGCTCCTAAAAGCAAAGGATCAAGGCGTACCAGAGAGAACAGGTCGGATGTTGACCAAGGCGTAGGAGAGAGGGGTGGAATAAAACACCTCTCTCCCGTCTTTCTTGTACGGCCCAAAAGTGAACACCTCTCCTTCTTCCTCCATCGATGCAACAGCAGAAACTCAATGGCAGGGGATCGAGAGGTTGGAGTGGGGAAGAAGAGAAGAGGGAGAGAAAGAGGAGAACAAAGGATGGTTTCTTTTTCTTTATTTCAATCTTTTTTTAATGGCTGCTGGTTCTCTATTGACCGAGGAGGGATCGTGACAAGGAGAAAGTCATAACTCACAAAGAGCAGAGTAGTTGTGATTTTTGATTGATGAGAGGAAGAGAGGTAATAGAATAATAATTCTGAGGAGACCTGATTGTTGACCAGCTAACCATGGTCCTTTTCAACAACAACAATCCACAGTTATCAAATTCTCAAAGTTTGATCATGGTCTTTTTAAAACTAACAAAAAGTATTGATACACAGAGGGAATCAGCTGACAAGAGAACGGTGGATATTATACTTTGAGATAAGAAAGAAGATGAATAAAATAAATTTTTCTTTCTATTAGAAATTTTTACAACTTTCTTACCTTTCATAATAACAGAATACAACTCCTTTTATAATTTAAAACAAAAAAAAACTCTAGAAATTCACATTAAAAACAGAATATCAAACAACTTCTGTTTCAGCTGACATCTTTCCACTAAAACAGTAATAACTTTCTGTAAAGAACTCCAAACGACTTAGAATTTAAACCATTGGAAACTAGAATTCAAGAGCTTTAAAACCATAGGTTATTTGAAAAAAAAAACAACTGTCGTTTGCCCATTAAAATCCCTTCATCAATCAGTACTAAAATTCTGACAGCTGCTGAAATTTTAAGAGTTCCACTACTTTTTTTCTTATTTACTTCACTTAATTACATATATTAAGTTTATTATTTCAACATTAGCATGGTATATATTAAAAGGAAAATGGTTCTTTCTGGCCTTCAGCTCACCTCTCCCTCCCTCTCTCTCTCTCTCTCTCTCTCTCTCTCTCTCTCTCTCTCTCTCTCTCTCTCTCTCTCTCTCTTGAGCTAGCTCACTCTCTGGCACTCTATTCCCTTGCATCGCTCTCAGCTATTCCAGTCAGCCCATTGTTGCTTCTCTTTTTTGCTATACTATTACATACAAGAAGTGCAAAGAAGCATATATGCATTTCTTCTGAAACTTCAATCAAAATAAGATAATGCATCTCTCATATAGTCAACCTATACTGAACTCGGCAAATTATCTCATATAATTTCGACCAGTTCAAGTCTAATGAATTACATAAATACAATTAAAATGTGTACATATTACAGCTTTTTTTCTACAATTATGGCACAACACGATAGCATATTTATTGTTTTATCTCTTCTTGACTTGTACATATTGCGGGGGGTTTCCTCTACGATTATGATACAAAATGATAGCAACTTCTATTGTTTTATCTCTTCTTGATTGGTACCACTTGAAAAATATTGTGTAAATAATACAAATTAAATTAGACATATTAAGATGATAAATTTTAAGCTTTTAACTACATGATAAATGTCCAGATCATCACATAACTCGCAATAGCTAATTGTACATCTTTTCATGCCAAAGGTTTAGTTATGCATTTATTCTGACATAAATATGACTTACTCATATTGGAATTATTTCTAGGACTGCATCAAGAACTAATTTGGTCCATCTCACCCTGGCTCATTTTTAGGTACAATTTTGATTATTTTCTTCTTTTGATTTTCAAATTTGTATTTTACAATTATTTGTAGGTTGCAAAATGATCCACTTATTTTTTTACTTTATTTTATAGACATTTACAATTCATTTGTTTTTTTAGTTTCTTATTTTTTGTAGACATGTTTCTTTTCTAATTCATATGAGCTTACTTATATCTCTGCATTATCAGAAAGAAATGTCTCAATTGTGAAAAGCAACAACATACTTATGTTTCGTACTTCGATGCTTTGTTCCAATGTCAGCTCGTGATACATAGGTACGCGTACACAAGTTGGTTCTAATATCAATCAGCTGACTTGCTCCAACTGTTTTCAAAACACATTTAGTGTGTTGCGACCTATAATACCATCTGTTCCGGCCCGCCACAGTTAGTTTGTTGCGACCTATAACACCATCCGTTCCGGCCCACAACACCGAACTCTGCACGCCATGACACCTATGTTATAGCCGATAACAGCTCCGTCTAAAGTTCAGTTTTGATATTGACATTTATTTCATAAACGTCACATTAAGTTTGTCATCCCATAATATTCCTCAAGTATCACATGTTCAATCTAGGTTACTTTCATTTGGTGCGACTCAATGAAATCTATGTCATTTGACAATAGAGTCGAAATCATTCAGATCTACAAGACGCGAGCGGCACCTTACAATGTACATCACACTTACTTAGATCACATAGATGATACGTACCATACAATATCATGATCCGCAATCAATATTTATTTTGTGTTAATTCCTTGTCACATGATATCCCGAATGAATCAGGACAATTTTGTGTCATCCTTACATATTTATTCTTATCTTAATTCTCGAAATGACTTTTGTAATAATGATTAACATTTAATCATATATGTGTAGTTATTAAACCATTTCATTTAGTGGCTAATAAATATCATCACTCATATACTGTCTTATATGAGGGACACTAATAATCTTAATGAATACATTCCTTCCTCACAAGAAATATGCACCGAGGTAGAATTTGTATGACTATCAGTTGCGGATAATGTTGAATAAATCTCATAATATATATTTCTCATGTAAGAAATATATCATCTCATTCTTTAGAATTAAAATACATGTGAAACATTAATGACACTAACACAATTATTATGATATTTTACATTGAAGTTAGGTCTAATATCATATTCTCCAACATACATATGTGTGATTATATTGATAATAATTATCACATGTTTTATGAAATATAATCATTACATTAATCCACATACTGATTTTTATCTGTCAATTAGTGTTCCTCTTTAATTGCTAAAGTCAGGGATATTATTTAGAATAATCTTTATATTCTATTATCAAGTTTCACATTTCAGATCCTAAACCCAAAATATCAATTAATAAAGAAATTCAATGAACAAAACGAACATATATATCATACATATAAATCATTCATATTGCATGAACCAAATGTATTTGACTTTTAAATCGCTACACTAATAATATATTGTATTTTTATAAGCTTGCTTATATTTCTGAACCATCAAAAGAGAATCACTTAATCTTTAAGGGCAATATATATAGCATCTCAAGGTACTTTTGTTTTGTACTTTCATTCTTGATTCAATCATGTTTACATGTAACAGGAAAAAATCTAAATGAGAGAGCTTCTAGCTAGGAATGACATTGAACCATACATGTCATATAAAATTTTTTATGTGCTCCGTATATCTGATACCAAATATGCAGTTATTATGTATGTATAACATGAATACTATTCCCTCAATCGATTCGTTGTTCCTTCTATTTCTGTTTACTTTTTGTCAATCACATAAAGGGAAGCAAGCAAATTGCATTTATATAGTTAAGTTAGATAAAAAAAAAAACGTGTAGTACTGCAAGATTTATTGCTACAAAATTTACTGTTGTATAAAAAGTTCATCAATGGTTTCCAAATAGCTTTGTGTCTAGATAATCTATGACTTTTATGTACTTTGTAGTCTTTTCTTTTTTTGTCATTCTCACCACAAACTTGCATGACCTCTCTTGGAAGCTTACATAATTACATAAATTCAATTGATAATACACAATCTCACACGACATAAATAAACCGTTAGATTGCATTAACTGATAATGATAAAAACCCACAAAAAAATTAAAAGAACAAAGAAAAAGAAAGGAAGCATTTTTTATAGACAATTAATAATGACTATCCAAAAGAGTTTTTGCTCATCTGTACCATTGAATCAATTTTATATTGCAGCGGAGTGCGAACATCAGCTAGTTATATATGATGAGTGGCATTTAAATTATTGAAAATTTTATTTTGTCACATTATATATACAATAATATATGTGTAACATGAATGACCATTTATTAGTTAGTATTAATTTTTTATATGTCCTTCAACTCAATATCATTTTTCTTTTGTTTCTCCTTGAACAATTCAATATATCTAATTTGACTCTTAACTCTTCTAAGTTTTTGTATTTACCCTTTTAAATCTTCTAAGTTTCATTAACACTATATAAATCAACATTTATCTTTAAGTACTAAAATAAAAACGAAAAACATCATTGTCTTTCATGCTTTACAGAGAAGATCCTGAAATAGACCTTCTTTCCACAGTAACTGATAGTTAGCCAAAAAAATGTAAGTAAAATCAGATTCAATAAGGAGTCTCTAAATAGAATTCCCAATAAAAATCAACAAGAACAACACCGTGCCGTAGCCTTTATTTCCTTATTTTTTCCCAGATGCATTGTAGATCAAAAGTTGGGAAATGATTTGTACTAATAATTTCCCAAATTACTAATTTTAAAGATCCAAAACTCTGATGTTCCGATTAAACCGAGGCCGGATTGGAATAAGAATCCTGAACGCCTTAGCATTTTCGACATGTTGAAAAGCCTCATGACTTGTGGTGCGACCGGAAGAAGCATTGCAACCCTCAACAAATATTGTACATCTTTAATAAGCCTTCTATTTTAAATATACTTATTTCTCTCCTTTTCAACTCGCATTAATGTGTTTAAATGAGGATCCTATTTACAATTTTTTTTGGTATTATAACTTGTCACAATCAGATTATATACATTCAATTTTTTTATTAAACAAAGAGAACTCACAAAAATGCGAATTATAATACTTGTGATGCTTTAATTCATGATCTATTAGAAGAGATTTCATAACCTTGTTACTAATTTGAGTTATATCCATACAAAAAATTAATGTTAAACTTTTTTTTAAAAATATGTATCTTAAAAAATACGTTGGATTGTGATTTCCTCTAATTTCTTGTTAGTTAATTTTGATCATCCCCTTCTAGATTTCAAATTCTTCCATTCTTGAAAATCCACTGCCTGTATTTAAATGCTCTTAAGTGCTTTTTCTATTTGCTCTTTCTACAAGTGCTATTGTTGTGAATATATAATCTTTTCAGTTCATGAAAATTGCTGCTCCTACCTAACAAGATGGAAAAATTTACATTTTGGAGTGTTAAATTAATGTGATTTTTACATGCATGATAAAAATATGATGGTCTTCTTTGAGAAAGGAATATATAGGGGTCATAAAATAAAAAAGAATTATAATGAAAGGAAAAGGCTACCTCAAGAGGTTTGAGATAGCTGATAGTTCTGTTTGAATGGAAAATATAAAAGGAGCTAAAACCAAAATGGAAAGAAACATTATATATATAAACTACTATGAGAATATAAAGAGAAAAAAATAAGCTGATACCATATGAGATATGGGCCCAAACTTTATTCAAACCCAATAATTTGCCACAATGAATTGAGACCCACAATATGAGATGTGGTAGTAGGAAGGGTCCGTATTCGCTATCATTAAAAACTATAGCAGCGAGATTGTCATAGTTTTCAAACTGTCCGATTTGATTTGAACGATTCAGATTTAAATGTAAAGATATTTTTTATTTATAATTTATTGAGTCGTATTTATCAGTGCCTGTATGATTGTACCTTGCCATAGAAAATATGGTAGCAGATGTGATTCCGTAGTAGGAAGAATATATTAAAGATAGCGAATGAACTGCCATGGCATGACGAAATATTTTAAGTTTAATTGCAGCACCAAAGCTACAAACCAAACACAACTTGCAAGTTGGCAAAACTGGAATATATATACACCCGGTATACATTATTATTATTTGTTTTAGATAAATATGAAAATTTAAGCTACTCAATTTTAAATGTATATAAAGGATTATCTATCTGAATTTCGAACATGTGACCTTATACACAAAGAGTCGAAGAATATTGTTTTTATCACTGCATTAAAGATTAGTTCTCTGTCCGGTATATATTATTGAATTTATGATATATATGTATACTATATCACTCTTTTATCAATAGAAAAAAATGTAGCTAGAAGAAGAAAAAAAACCATAAGATATAAAAACTCAAGTCAAATAAGAAGCGACTATTAGACGAACATTTGAACTGTTCTGGATATAAGAAATCTTCATAAAAAACCATAAGATATAGATATAGATATATATATATTAAAAACTAAAACTCCGACCTTCCGATTAAGCCTGGGTCTAATTAGAACAAGATTTTAGCGGCCTTAATTAGCATTCATAGTGTGTTAAAAAGGCACTTGACTTACTGTGCCAATTGGAAGAAATTCTGAGACTCTCAACATATATTGTAAGTCAATCTCCTATTAGCTTTTGTTTAAGGGTAAGCTTGGATGCAAGAAAATAGCATTGTTCTGGGAATAAACATATTATTCCTGACTTGGATGCAATCCCGAATTTTTTTAATATAAGAAAAAATATATATCTAATTAATTATGTAAAAAAAATAATTAGTCAATTTTTACATCTAGATAACACGTAAGGTGACAAGTTCATGCACAAAACTCCAATCATGTCACTAACAGTCTCGTTCCTATCTCCTGAGCATGGGTTTGACAAATTTGTTTTCAGACTTTGAGCATGCTACTACCAGTCATGTTCTCAGAACCCAAATTCCAAAATCCAGAATCCAAGTTCTGAGAATACATGCGCAGACTAGGACATGCTACTGCCAACATGCCCAAAATAAATTTGAACTAAAATTTTTTTTATAAATATTTAAAATTATATAACTAGATTTTTATCTTTATTTAAAAAATTATATCTAAGATTAAGAATCATGAAGTGTAAAAAACCGTGAAAAACTGAGAACAAAAAAGAAAAAGAACAAAGGCCGTCACTTAAGAACTGAAGGACGTAGTTGTAGGCTGCCAATTAATTAATTAATATTCGTCAATAACTGGCTTCTCAACAAATTTAATTTAATTATCCGTTGGATAAAACTGAGAAGACCCACCTGATGACATGACCCGGTGCATTATATATGTCATGAGACGAACCAGATAATTAACAGTGTAAAGAAAAAGAAATTGTCTTGGGCTTTAATAAAATTCCAACAAGTGGCTTCTGACGAAGACGAGTGTCTTTCTTCTCGTGTGGAGATTTTAGAGAAAGAAAAATGTTACGGAGATATCATTGATATCGTCATCGATATAGATTTATTTATATACATTAAATGAGTTATTATATATGTTAATGACTTTATTATATATAATATTTTTATTATTTAACTTAAATATTATTAATATGCATAATAATTTATTTAAGTTGTATAATGATAATATTGTACAAAATAAATTTGCATAATGAAGCTATTAATATATATTATAATTTATTTAAGTTGCATAATGATAATACTGAACAAAATGAATTTGCATAATAACTCATTTAATATATATAATTAAGCCCGTATCGATGACAGTATCAATAAGCGTATCTGTGTATCAGCTCCTTTGGGGAAATTCAAAACCTCATCTTATGAGCAGAAAAATTAGACCTTCACTTGAATTGAATTGAACGTACGTATAACAACAACCAATTTACTCACATCGATCATAAAGGCGAAGCCCACTAAGAAGTGATTATTAGATGAACATTAATTTAAGCTTAATTTAAGCAGTTATAAGAAGTGATTTATGGTGCCAACTGAAACGAGTTCTCAGACTCTCGCCAGATATCGTGCATCTTCAATAAGCCTAATATTTCACCTTTCTTTCAAATGTCTTTTGTAGGAGGAAAATCTACATCTTTCTATAAATATGTGAGATTTATCATCACTGTGCTAAACTTGCGATTCATTTAAATTGATATTTATTAGGAGAGATTTCATAATCTCACTGGTTTAGTCATCTCCATACGAAAAACAATAATAATCTTATAAGATTTTTTTTCTCTTTTATGTGTAATCCGCGATAGAAAAATATCTGAACTTGTAATTGGTCTATCAAAATTTATTGAAAACACCATTAATTAAATTTTCAATAAACTAAAACATTGAAAAATGTATGAAAAACTCAAAGCAAAATTGGATAAATCAAACTCACTAGTATTTAAGCTCAAGGCTTTTATGTTTTTTGCTCTATGGGGTGCAAATAAATGCATTTGCAATCAAAATGGATATGATTGAACCTCATACTTCAGTACATCTATAAAAAGACATTAGATTTTGATTTCCTCCAATCTCTTATTAGTTATTTGTATCAAATCAAATTAATTCCTTCTAGTTTTAGTGTCTCGTATTTTCGCAAATAAAATTTATGCTTTTAAATGCTTAATTTATTGTTTGCTCTTTCTATAGTGCTATATATTGTTGTGAATATATAAGGTTTTTTAGTTCATGAAAGTTGCTGCTCCTACCTAACAAGATGGAGAACTATGTATGTTTTTATTGTTAAATTAATGTGATTTACATGCATGCTAAAAATCATCGATTATTATCTCCTTAATTTCTTGTGATTCATATAAGCTGGCGATGGAAATGGATGACATGCGAAAAAAGTTCAGCATTTCTCCTATTTTTCAAAATCTTCATAATATTTCCTAAATATTTGATTGTTAACTTTTCTATTACTAAATAAAAAAGTTCAGGAAAAAAAAAGAATGTTTAATATATATGGAGCTGCCAAATATTTAGTAGTTTTTCAATTACTAATTTTTTATTGTTAATTATTAGATATTAGCATTTACTAAATATTTAGTTGTCAATATTTCCTAAATATTTAATTATTTAATTGTTAATTTTTCAATTACTAAATATTTGACGGATCGATCATGCGGCTAATAACATTATTTGGTTTCTATTTGTAACAGAAATCTTTCGGAAAAAAATAACATCATGTATCTTTTTCCTTCGACTATGAATGTAAATGAGTATATATAAGAGGGTAAGATACTAATTTCTCAAAAATAACTCCACTTAATTAATATTAATATATGAATGGGAAGATAGGAGAGATTTCTAAGTTTTGATATGGGGATAATTGTTTTAATGGAAAAGTTTTCAATTGTAAAAGCTATGTTGGATTTAGACCTAATTTTGACAATTATAATATATGTGCAAATATTTTTTTATTAAAAAGAGAAAATTCATATTTGTGTTCAATGTTCTGAAGTCTGAATCTATATTTACTTAGAATATATTCTAGTATCTCACCACTTAAATTTCTAAACACATTCTACAATCTGCTAATAAAGATAAAATAACGTTAAAACACTTATAGAGACGAAATAAAATCAAATCATTAAATTTCATAGCTTTTAAAACTCTTTACTCTTACTACTTTATCTACTTATTTTACTACTATCAACATCAATATTTTAGAGTGATTTAATATTTATTTTGCTTTAATTTTACTTTACTTGTCAAACGACAAATTTGTTTGTTATAAGCAATCAATAGAGTATAAACAAAATACGAAAAATATGGATTGAACTGAAAGAATCAAACTTTCTAGCATCTCAGTCTTAATAACTATCTTTGATTCTTGATTCCACCCAAAACACTAGATGATTACCACCAATGTGATCAAACATGCATGCATCACACATTTTAGTGTATCTTTAAAGAAATATGAAATTATGATTTCCTCCAATATTTTAACAGTCAACTCTAGGTGAATACAGACTACTGAGTTGTTTTGCACATATATCCACAACTTTTTTTTTTTTGAGTATCGTATATCCGCAACTTGCATTAATTAGACCCTATACTAAAATTAATGGCATTTAGCTAGTGTTCTGCCTTCTGCTCTGTGCCATTGTTATTGTGAATATATAAGCTTCTTTGTCATGAAAATTGCTCCTCATACCTAACAAGAGGGGAAAAAGGTTTGCATTTTGGAGATGTTGTATCATGCTGTATATCATACCAGATATGCTCACGGTCTAAGTCGAAGTAACAAAATATCTTCTCCCTCAAAATTTACAAAATGAAAATAGAAAGTTAAGTTACAAGGAAGCCGCCACCCAAAAACTCGAAGACTCAGGAGATAGTTTTTGTTTTTTTTTTTGTTTTTTTGGGAAGAAGTATTTCGAGTAGAAAACTAACGTAATACCTTGTTACCAGGAACTTTTCTGGTCTACTGTCTTGGTGCTCAAGTCTTGAGCATTTTGCTTTATGCGTTTAGGCTTTGTTTACACTATAGATTCCATCATGCAACATTAATTTTGTTATTCAGATATTACTTGGGACTTTGTCGTGGGTAAATCCGAGTACTCACTTTTCTGTGTCCAACCTCAGATTTTCGAGGTGATTGAGCCAATAAATTCTTTTAAAATAGGCCTTCGACTCTGGTAATGCGCTTCCAGCCTGTGGCAGAGAGGTTTGAGGTAATGGTTGCTGTCAAAGTCAGCAATAACACATTGGCTAATAATCCTGATAAGGTCGGATACCTCAGCATCAGTATTTTCTTGATGCATGATAATACCTCTCTGTGTAAGTAATGAAGTATCTTCTGGCAAGCTAACTAAGAAAGACAAGAATATAATGTATGAAGTGTAATAACTTTCTAACTGGGAACAGATTTGCCCAAGTGCAATTAAGTTGTAGAACAGACTTTGTGTGTTTGGATCAATAGTCAAATAGGGAATCTCTATAAATCCATTATCTAATACAATGTTAATGAGGGAATGTAGATTTTCAGAACAAAATTTCCTTTTTTTTTGAAATCAATCCCTGCCCAATGGCACTATGTTGCCTGATGCCATGGACATGCTTGTTGCCATGCTTGTAAGCCTTGATGATGTGATCTTTGCTTTATTTTACTAAAAAGATTGCTTCCTAATTTCAGGAAATTCTGAAACAATGAGGAATGCAAATGGTCTTTGTTGATTTCAACTTCTGCTTGGTGAGGTCTGAAGTATAGATGACACAAGTGTAGCAAGTGACAAAATTCTTTCGGCCGGTTAGATTTACAGATTGCTTTTGGATAGCAACTAAGCACACCTTCTACCGGCTCGACAATTCTTTCAACTAATACCACTGAGGAGTTCGTATATCTTCATTATAGCAAAGAAGGGAATTTGATTCTCTAGGAGCAGAAATTCACGGGATTCCATTGTGTTAATAATTTGTTTGCAAAAGAAACATTTAGTTGAAAAAAAATAGATGAATTATAATGCAAAAGGCAACAATTATTATGTACTTAGGGAGCATAAACAACAAACAAAATATTGCAATTAATCAAATTTGTCTTGTACAATAATATTAGAAAGTATTAGAGTAGTTAAATATATATGTAATAGTACAATGCTGCTTTGGATAATTTATGGATCTAGCATGGAGCGGTTGAATTCTGATAAGAAATTTTAAAGAACAACTGAGTTATCCCAACTATGTCTGAATTAGCAATCTTGCCACAGCCAAATGAGTCGGTACACCATAATTACTCTTATCAGATTCAGAATCTCTCTTTGTAAGGTCTCTGTTTTGACAGGAAAAGATGCACACAATAATAAAAATATTTCACATATTTGGAAGCAAAATGACAACTCAATTTAGAAAATTTATGGGATACTTTGAATAGTAAGCATATGTTAGGAACAAAGTTGCTATTTGGTTGGAAAATAATCTGCACTAAAATTTGAGTGGAAAAAAAAAAAGATCAATGGAGATCATGGCCAGTAATTCTATATCAGTCAGTACTGTTGCAGCACAGAAGCAGCTTGTCTACCAGTAAAACTGTATCATCTAACGAAACACTATCTAATGGCATCATTAAATTCTAAAAAATTGTTATAGAAATGATAAAAAGTAAACTTATGCTGTAGATTGCATCCAATATGCACAAAAGTCCCTTATTTAATGCAATTTTTAGTTATAATGGGTTTCAGTCCTAAATTAGTGTGAAAGAGTTTGGGCTAAAAAGGCACCTATGTAATTTTTTTTTTCAATATGAGAATTATTTTTACATCCAATAAGTACATATTACTTAAAGGCATATAAAATCAAAGTAAATACAAAAAAAAAGCTCTATAAGCTTATTAAAGACACCTCAGTTGTTTTTCTAGTTAGAATTCGAATGTAGCTAGGAAAAAGCAGTTATTGTAGGAAAATAATTCATGTCAGCAGTAAAACCTGAAATGATACCAACTTTGAAATCTTGTAGATTAGCCCCCACCAAATGAAAATTTAAAGGACTTCTTTTGCCTCATTGCCAGTTCAGTATTACTATTGACCAGAACAGCATGAATTCTAAAACCTTGCTACACAAAATAATTTGACAGTTCTAAAGTGGTTACCAAAAAGCTATAAATTTTGTCCTACAGGCTGGTTAAACTAAGCAAGAAATTTTAAAGATTTATGTAATAATCTTACTCTTACATATCTTTTGCTAAAAATCAGACTAATTAGGAATTGCATGATTTGCATATGATCCTCTGCGTTGGGTGTTTAATTTCATAATATTAATGAATAGATGTCAATTTCAATTCGGAAATTCTAAGAGAGTCATCTATTTTATCAAAGCAAGGGGGAGTACCTGCGGATAGCGTAAACACAGAACAAGGCTTGTGAGAGGCGCTAGGTCTCGTAAATCGTCTTACGAAATTCTTGTGAAAAGAGGCCAGATTAATGGAGCAATGAGGATGGCAGTATGAAGGTGGCTGTAACTATTGCTTCTCTCATACTCTACTTAGTTCATGGCGTTTCAGATAAATTGAGGGTAAGAGGGAGGGAGATGGTGAGAGGAGAAAAGTCGGAAGGTCGTGGTCTCGCGGCAGGGACAGAGAGAGGGATCAAAATGTCTTTTCTGTGAAAAGGCACATAGCAGAGATGAATTTTAGAAAATGAAGAGGTGCAGGGTTTACTGGTGGAGAAAAGACCTGTTTTTTCCTCGACTCATCAGAGGCAAGTATTGATCAGGGCCGTTTATTAGTTTTGATCGGATGGACGGAAATTAAAGATGATGTGGCTGTTTGTGGAAGCAGTATTCCATTTTACTTTTCTTTATGGTGGAAGATTAGGAGAGTAGAAACATGGAAAAACTTGCATGCATGTTAGGTGAAAATGGGATTGGAGACGGCATGAGAAGAAAAATACGGAAGCCACGCATTGCGTGTCTGCATACTTTGCTATATTTATAAGCTAAAATCATACGTAAATTCAGATATAGCAGAGAGAGCACGGAGGAAATGGCTGTGCCGTTCATTTCGCACACTGACTTCATGTGGCGTGGGTGTCATGCAAGGTCTATTAGCACTAAATTTGGGGAAAAAGGGATTGGTAAAGGTTTCCTGAAATTTAATGGCCAAAAGTATGACAATTTTCATAAATTATAGTTTTGCATTAAAAAAAAAAATTCAAATTCCGCAGGTTTCTCCGTGTATATATTTGAGATGATACAAATTACAATATTACATATATGCAATACATTGAATTTGTCAATTTAAGTTGAATAGGTGTCTTTTGACCTGAATTTCTTTTCTTCTTTATGATTTCACAATAGAAAATCTCAATTCGTAGTCTCATTTTTTCACAGAGTTTTGACATTGCTCGCAAATTCTTTCACCTCCGGTGGCAGAGGTGGAAGGCGGGATGGGAGTCGCAACGGCCGTGGCGAAGCAATATATAGTTTGTCCTCCTGATCTGCATCAACGACACCTATCTTCTTCCCTGACAGTATATAAGAGTCATCAATTTAAGCTGAGAAAAAGAAAAGGTTTCATAACAAGCAAACAACACAAACAAACAAAAAGGGGTGTGAAATTGAACACTCACTGAATGTTGTTGGATTTGCTTTTTCATTTGGTGTAATCACTTGCAAATAAGTTCTCCGAGTACTAGATCGAACGCCGCTGTGTTCATCCAGAGGGATTCCTTTGCCGACAACAACGAAGAGGATTGTTAACAGCACAAGAACCCTGCTGCTAACCGCTATCGTACTCATTTCAATTGAGTGATCAGTATAGTTCTGGTTGTGTAAAATCAGTACCAGTTGCTTTTTTATTGGTGCTGAATCAGGCCAGTTAGCAACAGTTTCAAAAGATTATGTGAATCTCATATGCTAGCTAGCTGTACCTAGAAAAGCAAATATAAGAAATAAGAAGTCTAGGAAATTTTAATGGATGCATGTGTAACTGTCCCACATATTATGTAGCATGGATACATGATTCTGATATAACACCGTCTTTGAGAAGTATAATAACTTGTAGTAATCCTGCATAAAAGGAATTGCATTCATTATTTTTGTACATAACACCAACTGTCTTTGAGAAAGTGTAGATATTGCTAAATGATATGAACGTTATGATTCCAAGAAATTTAAGTACTTTTCCAATAAAGCATATATTTAAATTTTGGATTTTTATGTATAAGCTGTAATTCCATAGAATTTTATCATGTTCTTTAAATTAGATAACAGGTCTTTAAATTATAATATTCTGATTTATTTTAGTTAAAAAAAAGAATTCATTTTTTGATCCTTGAATTTTTATAAAAAATATCAAATTAATCCCTAAATTTTCATTTTGTATCAAGTTAATCCTTGAATTTTTAAAAAAATACTAAGTTTGCCTCTAACTTTTCCAGAAAAATCAAATTGATCTTTAAATTTTAAATTATATTAAATAAGTCCTTAAACTTTGAAAAGAATGTAAATTCATAATCCTTGAAATTTTTTTCAAATAAATTAAATTGGTCCTTCAACTTTGATCTAGAATTTTTATATTAGAAGAAGTGTCATTTTAGTATATTTTTTATTTCTCTTTTTTTCATAAGAAAATAAAGGTACTAAATGTGATCTTAAAGAAAATATCAAATACTTGAACATGGAACTTGTCAAAAAAAATGATAAATAAAAAAATCATGGACGGAGATAAATAGTCCATGCATGCATGCCTGATCACTTCATCAGGAACATATTATGTGTTATGAGCTGAAGAGTATGGATTGGAAAATTCTTTCATGTTTGGTTGACTTCCGAATAAATTTCCTGTCCTTGACCAAAGTCGGCATATAATAATTCAGATCTAAATATAATATTTTGAACTTTTAAGAAAGGAAATATGAAATAAAATAAAATGCTATTATCAAATAAAAGAAAGAAAGTCGGTCCGCTCTTTCGCCGATTCTGATATAGTGATATAGTTTAGGAGCTGGACTGCTCCCGCTTGGACTCTCCGGCTCTCCCTCTCCAGCCGCGATTCGATCCCAAACCCAAACCCTAACCCTAACCCCAAACTTAGCCTCTCAATTCGCTTCCCCAGCCATGGCGCGCCGCGATTACGACGAAGACGATGACGGCGTCGAGGAGGACGAGGAGCAGGACCGCGACGACGTATATGAAGAGGATCTAGACGACGAATTAGAGGAGGAGGAGGAGGAAGAGGAGGAAAGAGGAAGAAAAAGTGGCAGAGGCGGCAAGGGGGGCAAGGCGTCGTCCAGCGGGGGAAAGAAAAGGGCTCGATCTGATTTCATCGACGACACAGCAATTGAGGATGACGAGGAAGACGAGGAGGAAGACGATGACGACGAGGATTATGGCGGAGGAGGCCGTGGCAGCAAGAAGAAGAAGCCGCGTGGCTCACAGTTTTTTGAATTGGAGGCGGAGGTGGATGAAGACGATGAGGAAGAGGAGGAGGATGAAGGAGAAGATGGTAAATAATTTATGTTTTATTATGCATATATTTTCTTACTTTCACTGCTTTAGATTCAAAGGTAGGCTCTGTGAAAGGGGCCCGGAAAAATGCTGTATGTAGAACTTCAATTCTAATGCTAGAAAAAAACCAAAATATGGCAGGCTTCATAGACGAGGGGGCGGACCTAGCAGAAGAACCGGACAGGCATAGGATGCGTCGGCCGGCTTTTATCGAGGAGGAGCATGAGGAGGATGTCGATGAGATCGAGCGCAAGGTGAAGGAGCGCTATGCCAGGTCCAACCACATGGAGTATGCTGAGGATGCCACTGACGTCGAACAGCAAGCTCTCCTCCCCTCTGTCAAGGACCCCAAGCTGTGGATGGTTAAATGTGCTGTGAGTTCGCTGTCGCACCTCTCTAGAATTTGTGTTATATGTAAACATTTAGTTCCCATTTTAAGAGTGTATTTGTGGTATATTTAATTCATCCTTGGTTTGATTACGGGTTCAGATCGGCCATGAGCGTGAGGTGGCAATATGCCTGATGCAAAAGTACATAGATAGGTCGGACCTCCAGATCAGGTCTGTCGTTGCCTTGGACCATCTGAAGAACTACATATATGTAGAAGCTGAGAAAGAAGCTCACGTCAAAGAGGTTTGCTTGTAGTCTTAGTTTCCTCCTTTCTTATTATTGTTTACCGTGCCTCTCCAAACCTAATTATTTTGCTTCATTACAGGCTTGCAAGGGTTTGCGAAATATCTATTCGTCAGCCAAGATCATGCTTGTCCCTATAAAGGAAATGACTGATGTTCTATCAGTTGAGAGTAAGGTCGTCGATCTTGCAATTGATGCTTGGGTCCGGATGAAGTTGGGAATTTACAAAGGAGATCTTGCTAAGGTACTATTCTCAGCCTTCTGCCTTGTTTACTTTTCCTTTTTAGTTGCTCTGCTCATGCTTTTCTGACCTGATGCTTCTTGATGTGTGGTACAGGTGGTTGATGTTGATAATGTACGCCAGAGGGTTACTGTCAAGCTCATTCCCAGGGTTGATTTGCAAATGATTGCTAATAAGCTTGTAAGTCTCTCACACTTGCACCTTTTCTGGCAATCAAACTGAACCTTAATGCACTTATCAGTCTCAAGTGCTTGTTGTGTTAATGGGAGTGTTGTAATTGCCAAATGGTGTATACTGTCTTATTAGGTTGGTTTCAGGATTTAAAATAATAGAGACATTGTGATCAGACTCATCTGTATTCTTTTCAATATTTTACAGCAAAACGCGGAGATACCAAAAAAGAAGACATTCGTACCTCCACCGAGATTCTTTAACAAAGAGGAAGCGAGGTATTTCATCGTTTTCTTAGATTGTTTCCATGTCCAATGTTGGGAGAAGATGATGGTACCAAAGTCCTTGTTCTGTTTTACATTTAGTACGTTTGCTTTTCTTATGCCTTGTTTCTCAACTGGATTCGATCAGGGAATTGAAGCTAAGAGTAGAACGCAGAAGAGGAGAGTCTGGTGAAATATTTGATTGTGTTGAAGGGTTGATGTTCAAAGACGGTTTCCTATACAAGACTGTGTCAATGAAATCTATTAGTGTTAACAATATCCAGCCGACGTTTGATGAATTGGAGAAGTTTAGGAAACCTGGCGAAGATACAAGTGGAGACCTAGCTAGCTTGTCCACTTTGTTTGCAAATAGAAAGAAAGGCCACTTCATGAAGGGTGATGCAGTTATTGTGGTTCGCGGTGATTTGAAAAATTTGGAGGGTTGGGTTGAAAAAGTGGAAGAGGACACTGTCCATATAAAACCAAAAATGCCTGGCCTTCCGGTAATAGTCTCTTTTTTACTCGTATTTTGCCGTGGACATTTATGATTTGATTTATGCTCCTTCAATGTTATTATCTGTATCCTGGGACCTTCAGTCCCAACTTGCCCTTCTGAGATGTTTAGTGTATGTTTATCATTTCAGAATAATGCAATGTATCCTATTGTGTATCGCTAAATTTTGCACCATCTCAGATGTTAATTGGATGGAATAAACACAGCTAGTTTAAAGCATTGAAGTTTGCATGATTTACATGTAAGGATGGCTCTGAGATGTTATTATGTAACAAATACAATTTCTTTTTTATCCAGAAAACACTTGCTTTTAATGAAAAGGAGCTGTGCAAGTTTTTTAAGCCTGGGGACCATGTGAAAGTGGTGTCTGGTGTTCAGGAAGGGGCAACTGGTATGGTTGTCAAGGTGGAAGGTCATGTTCTGATTATATTGTCTGATACTACTAAAGAGCATGTAAGCAATCAAACCTTCTAATTTTAAAATCTTTTTAAGTGCTGAAGAAAAAAGATCTTCATTTATTCTTTACTTCTGCTGCTGCAGATCCGTGTGTTTGCTGATCATGTTGTGGAGAGCTCAGAGATTACAACAGGCATTACCCGAATCGGAGATTATGAGTTGCATGATCTTGTGTTACTAGAGTAAGAGTTGTCTTTCATTCATAACAATAAAAGGGAAGCATTTTATGTAGATTTTATTGATAGTTGTGGCTTTTTGTTACTTGTGCAGCAACTTGTCGTTTGGTGTTATCATTAGGGTTGAGAGCGAAGCATTCCAGGCAAGAAGAACTTGAATATCTCACTTTTACTAGACCCTTTCTCATTTTTATCCATTTTGAGCCAATCTAAATCTGTTTAACATGTCTGCTAGGTTCTCAAAGGGGTACCTGATCGACCAGAGGTGGTGCTTGTGAAACTGAGAGAGATCAAGAACAAAATTGAGAGGCGTACAAGTGCCAAAGATCGCTCAAACAACATCGTCTCAACCAAGGATATTGTTAGAGTTATTGAAGGGTCACTCAAGGTAAAGTTTCCCTCAGCATTTAATTTCTTATGATCGGGTCAAATAACATGTAAAGCCTTCCTCAGCAGTTGTATTTGTTTGTAAATAACGTCTTTTCTTTGAAACAGGGGAAACAAGGGCCGGTGGAACACATCCACAGGGGGATATTGTTCATACATGATCGACACCACCTTGAGCATGCTGGCTTCATTTGTGCAAAAGCCCAGTCTTGTGTGCTTGTCGGTGGATCTAATCGTTCAAATGTACATTCATGAGTTTATGCATGCCTAGTTTAACAGAAATTTAACCCCTCTCTCACACACATACACACCCACCCACCAACAGCAAGATATTAGTGCAATACATCACTTGTCTTAATTGTCTACCCATTATAACCAAGTCTGGTTGTGTCATTGCAGGGTGGCAATGAATTGGGTTCAAGATTTGGGGCTCTAAGATCTTCATCCTCTGTTTTCCAGTCCCAAGGAGGGCTCCCCCCTAGAGGACCTCCCTCCCATTGTAATTTTTCCTTCATGTTAAGAGAAGCATTTTAATTTGTGCTGTTGGCTTGTGTAATGATCACTTGATTTTATATTGTGTTACAGTTGGTGGCGGTGGGAGATTTGGAGGTGGTGGGAGGTTTGGAGGCGGTGGAAGGGGGCATGGAAATGAGTTGGTGGGGAAATCTGTAAGAATAAAAGCTGGTCCCTTCAAAGGTTACAAAGGGCGTGTTACTGAGGTTAAGGGCATAACTGTTCGTGTTGAACTGGACTCTCAAATGAAGAATGTCACTGGTATTACCTCTCTCTTTCTCTCGCTCTCTCTCTCTCTCTTTTCGAGAACTGTGCAGCGCCTGCCAAGGTATATTAGCAAACTAAATATTTATGTTCATTACAATCATGTACAAATCATCAACATCCTCTCTTTTTTCGAAAACTTGGCAGAGGCTGCCAAGTTTATCACATCCTCTCTTTTTTTCCGAAAACTTGGCAGAGGCTGCCAAGGATATCAACATCCAACCCCCCCCCAAAAAAAAAATTGGAAATGCTGTTATTTATTAATATACTGCATAATATGAACAGTAAACAGAAACGACATCACAGATGCTGTTACTAGAGCAACAACTCCTTTCCGGTTAGTAACTTTAATAGTATATTTTTTTGTTTTTGGTATGGAAGACTTCATTGTGCTTTGAATTTAGCAGTTGTATTGTGTGTGAATCAGGGAACCGAGATATTCGCTTGGGGGTGAGACACCCATCCATCCATCAAGAACGCCTCTTCATCCTTTCCAAACTCCTATGCGTGACCCTGGAGGTTTGCTGATTCTCAATTATTAGATTCCTGTTTGTTGGATACTTGCATAAGTTTTTTGGACTTTTGGACAGGTAGTGTAGTTATCTGTTGTTTTAACTTACTTTTCCTCCTGTATTGGTGCAGCAACACCCATTCACGATGGTATGAGAACACCTATGCGAAACCGGTATCCTATGAGTCCTGCAAGGTTGGCCTATCTTTTTCTTTCTTTTATTGTTTCCCCTTTTCCCTATTTTTGTGTGAGAAAATAAATAGTGCCCCAAATGATGTTTCAGGGACACATGGGAAGATGCAAACCCTGCTACTTGGGGAAGCAGTCCAGCATACCATGTATGTTATGCATTTCATTATGCAAATCTTTATATTATTTTATTAATTATTGATTTCTGGTGGAAGGAAACAAGATACTTTTGGATTATAATTGCTACTAATGAAAACTTGTTGTGACATACATTTTTTTTTTATAATTATAAATCTATTGTATTTTACTCATTGTTAGTTGCGTTATTTCATTTCAGCCATCGACTCCACCAGCAAGGCCATATGAGGCTCCTACTCCGGGCTCAGGCTGGACCAATACTCCAGGTGGTAGTTATAATGACGCTCCCACTCCAAGGGACAGCTATGGTAATCCCACTGATTCTTGATTTGTCCCCATCTCATGTAATTCTCTTTGTAAACTGGCTAATAAATGAATTGTCTGACGTTCCTTGCTTTTCATGTTCAGCCAATGCTCCAAGCCCTTACGTCCCATCAACGCCTGTAGGTCAGCCGATGACACCGAGCTCTGCCTCTTATTTACCGGGAACTCCTGGTCAGCCAATGACTCCTGGCAATGTCGGAATGGATGTCATGTCTCCTATGGGAGGTTTGTCACTCATTCCATTGCTTTCTTTTTTTTGGTTGGTGGGGCTAGAATTAAGATTTTGGTGGTGAATGGTTGCTGGTCAAATAATTTTTTTTCTAGTTAGCAGTTGATTTTTATAAAACTTGTGCTGAATTTCACTTTTTCTACGTAGGGGGCGAAGGCGACTCAGTTTGGTGTGTGCCAGATGTTCTAGTGAATGTTTTGAGGCCTGGAGAGGATACTTGCCTTGGTGTTATTCGAGATATCTTACCGGTATGTTTGATGCCTCTTCTCAAAAAGTGAAGTGTATATAATTGACAATTGCCGTGCTGTGCTACGATTCTAACTGGGCAAAAATATTTGTTGTTTATTTGACAGGATGGGTCGTACCGGGTTGCTATGGGAGCATCTGGGAACGGAGATGTCTATACAGTTGCACAGACAGATGTGGAGGTGATCCGTCCCAAGAAGTCTGAGAAAATTAAGGTAATGAATGGCGCTTTACGTGGATCCACTGGTAAGCTTATAGGAGTTGATGGCTCTGATGGCATTGTGAAGCTGGATGGTTCATTTGATGTCAAGATATTGGATATGAATCTCCTAGCTAAGATGGTTGCGTGAAGCAAAAAGAGAGCACAGCACAGTTCTGTGCTTTCTCAGATAAGTTCCAGACCAAGATGATAGGATGTGGATGCCAAATTTGTTTAATTTATTGCAGAGTTCCTCTGCATCCTGTTTGTATGGGGCAATGTTTGCGCGGGGCTGAGAGGAAAGTGCCCATGTAATGTTCAATGGAAATGGTAGTGTAAATAGGTTTCGTTGTGTCTTCTTCTAGGCAATATTTTGTTGTATTAAGAGTTCAGTTTGGTTTTCTGATCTAGATATTTTTAGCTAGAAGTCTCCATAAAGTGAATTCAAATTTTCATAGGGACGTTAGGGGAGATAAATAGAGGTTCAAACAGGCCTGTAACAATTTTCTTAGAGAAATCATGACATTCTGGTTCTTTTGTTATCTGATAAAATTTATCAGTGCAGCTGAACTTAGCAAGCGTCATAACAAGTAGGAGCATGTTTATGATGATTTGTGTATATATTATCTGAATCCTCTTATAGTTGGCTATTGTCATGCGACATTGGCTTGTACTTGGTGGGTTCCTAGAAAGAGTAGCCGCTATACCAATGATACCCCGGCATCATGCGTTGTTTGAGATATTTGAGGGAACTTTCTATCGAATCGATCAGTCTATTCTTCTTCTTTTTTGGTTATTTTAATCTTTTTCCTTCGTTTCCTCTTGCTTTGTTGGCATCTGAGAAAATTCTGAGATAAGTTGGCAGACAATTGCTTGTGTTTGGACTGGTGTTTGGTAATGAATTAATTCCGGGGAAGACAGCATTACCTCCGCTCACCTCAATAATGCGGAGATCCAATTAAATTTTTTGTCAGAAACTCAGAATCATAAATTTTCGATTAATTCTGAAAAGATCCTCCTATCGAAAACTTGTTGTTGGAACTTGGAGCGGAAGCACTATCAAACCAGAATCACATCCGTTAGGTTTTTCTTTCACTGGGTCCATCATCGGTCCCAAATCCGAATCCGCCTGACGCCTGTTAACAAATTAATTCTGAGAATTGGAGAGAGAGCGCTGATTTCTCGTCTCGGCCTCGGCTTCTCTTAATTTCTCTCCAGGTCTTCTTCTATCTTCTCCATTTCTCGCAACTACTCCGACACGAGACTCCAAACGCACAGAACCTCCGCCGCCGCGACGATCGGTAACGGCATTAATGGCAATGGCAATGGCAATGGATGATAGCTTCTAACTTCTAATCAATCAAAAGGGATCGTCGAATCAAGATGGAATCGCGTAATGCAAAAGAGAAGAGGCTCAAGCGTAAGGAGGTAGTATCCCCGCTCCTCCATTATTTATCATCTCACCTCAGACCTGTAATTCTACTGTTTTTCTTAGTTTCTGTGCTGTTTGTGTTGACAAATTGATAGGTGCTGGAGAAGAAGAAAGCTATTGATGAAGTTATCCGAAAGGCAGTTTCAGTAAAAGACCATCTCACTTCCTTTCTTCCCTTTTGTCACTACGATAGAAATGGTAAGCAAGCTTCAAAGAACATTTTTCTATTTTCTGGGGATATCTCCATTGTATTTAGCAAAAACTATGCATGCTAATAATTCTTCATCAATCAGGTCTTTCAGTCTTCCTGGAATCTGGTAATGGGGACCATCTCTCTTCCTCTACAAAGAAATATATTCAAAATCTTTTAAAGGTAAAATGGTTCAATGCCTTCACATGTTGTTTTAGACTATTTTGGGTGTTTATTTCCTTTACAGAATTACTTGGGAATTCAATTTTAAATCAATGTTCCAATCTTCACTAAATCTCTCATACTCATATGTACCCCTTTTGACAAGTATTTGAAAAAACTCAAGGTAAATATGGAAAGATATTATGGTCTAGAGTGGCCTACAGAAGAGAAAGTGAAAAGAAGAGAAATGGTCATGCCAGAAGCGCGGTACATATTTGTGCGGCAATCAGAAAATAATGTAATAATTGCTGGAACCAAGAAATCAGAAGATGAATTGGATGATGGTGGCCTGATGGATGGCCAAGATCAACTTGTGGGGTTTGTACATTACCGGTTTGTGGTTGAAGAGGATGTGCCGGTGGCTTATGTGTATGAGCTGCAACTAGATTCATGGGCAAAGGGGAAGGGTTTAGGCAAATTCTTGATGCAACTAGTTGAGCTTATTGCTCAAAAGGTTGTTATTTCTTTTTTAATCCTTCGTTTATCTCCTGTTTTTTTCTAATTTGCTGGAATGCCCCTTGCATTTGACATATTTGTTTTTACTCCAAAACAGAAGTGTATAGAAAGTATTTGCAATTTTGTCTCCATTTTAAAGTCATACCTAACAATAAACATCAGTACCCTGCATTCTGTATGTTGTAGTTGCTATATAATCTCCCAAATTTATGTCATGTAGTGATGGAAATTCTGACTATGTGATTAACAATATGTGGCTATCATCTCTGTAATCACAAGCCTTGACACGTAGTTTTGAATTTTGCAGAACAAGATGGGAGCTGTCGTGCTAACAGTTCAGAAAGCAAATGAATATGCCATGAATTTTTATACTAACAAATTGAGGTAAGCCAATCAAACTCTCGACTTTTGCCTTGGGTGTCCAATGTCGTACCACTCGAGTTTGCCAGTTGGCTAGCTCAGCATATCTGTAGTGTCTAGGTTGGTTGTTTGGTTGTATGATTGTGCAACAGTTTACTTGACTTCCCTACAGTTTGTTTGGCTGAAAACTCAGATTAAAAAAGGAATGATTAAACTCAGATCAGGTGCTATTTATCTTTAATTGAATTTTTTTTAATGCAGTAATGGACTCACATATGATGTCTGTAATGCAGATATGTTATATCAAGTATTTCACCATCACGCGTGGATCCATTGGTACACATACCACAACTTTGCTTTAATTTTATTCTTTTAAATTGAAAGTAGAGTTTCGCTAGTGTGTTGTGTGTAGTGCATGTAATTCTGTAAAATCACACTTTTTGAAATTTCAAAGCGCTGTTCTAAGCCATTCATTCTGATCTATAAATAAAATCTATCAGGACATGTGGTTTTTTAAATTTTAATAATAGTCGTGGATAAGACGTTTGTTTGTAACTGTTTGTCCACGAAGCTAATCAACAGGAAACATGTTCAAAATTACACCTTATATTAACTTTTTTGTTTAGACAGAACAACTGACTTGTCATTTCAAGTTTCAAAATTGCAGTACTGGACCATCAACACGCAAAACCAATGGCACGCTAGAGATGTTTCTTGGAAGTAGATTTGCGAGTTGTTCTATTCATTCTTTTTTAATTAGTTTTTAAATATTTGTTATTTTTTTTTTTACTATTATCAGATTGGCAATGAGAAAAGCTATGAGATTCTTTGCAAGACATTCGATCCTGAAGCTAAAACTATATTAGAGGTAAATAAAGTCCATGTTACCTTTCTATAATGCAGAGAAAATCTAATAATAGAATAAGTTTTATATGCTTTGTTGAGCTGAATTTCAGCTACACATAATCAAAATTGCAGTTCTTACATTTTGCTAATTAAACTTGTATAGGAATGAGATATCCCGGATGCATGAAAAATGCTTGAATCTCTAGTGACATCTCGGCTTATAGTTTATTACCAGTTTTTGTTTATGTAACCTAGTGAGGCTAGTTATTGCTGAAAATGTCCTTTTATTCTTCCTTTTGCTTTTTGTAATTTTCTCGAAACTTCCTTGTCTAGTTGAGTTGTTTCGGATCTTGTTATAGTATTGCTTGTAGTTTGTTCTATCAAGGCTGATCAATGGAAAGGAAGTTTAAAATTCAATAGAAAACATACTTAAAAAGAACCCTCGAGTGCACAACAATAGACACTTTTTGAAAATCTCGTCAAGATTTATTTATAGATCAGAGAAGAAAAGTGTGTTAATTAAAAATGGGCCCAACAAGGTGGAACTGAGCTATTTCCTGTTGGGCCAATTTAGGCTGATTTATACATCCATGATCACTAACTGTATTTTGTTTCCTTCAAGTGCAAATGTCGCGTGGCGTTGTAGAAGTGTTTCCAGGGAAAAAGAAAAGGAAAAAAATACGAAAATATATATGACTGTGTGAGCAAATCCAGCTTTCGGCTTGAGAATTATAGGACTTAGTTTGTTGCACATTTACTCTTTCTGGCAAATCCTTTTAGTTTATTGATTCAGGTCTAACTCTGATCCCTGTGTGTACCTCATTAATTATTTGCAAAAAGATCTTTTTTGTTTGTAATTTTAATATCAAGTCTGCACAATTTTTTTCAATCAAAGCCGTGACAAAATGAAACTTGAATCATGCATCTGACCAAACTCAGAATAAAACTTCCTTAAAAAAATAATTAATTTAAGATCTAAGTATATACATAGAGGTAAATATGAATTTGTTATCATAAAAATAGACTCCAATATCTATTCAATCAAGACCCATGTTGAAATAAAACTCAAACAAAAAATTCAACCAAGTACAAACCAAATTATTATAAAATAAATAACTAATCTAAATCCTTCATTCCCTGTTAGATTTACTAAATTTATATTATGTGATCAAACATTTGTATTTTTATCTATTTCCTCAAGAAAAAAAATAATAAACATGTGTTCATTTAGAGGTTAACTGGTCAACGAGTATAGTTTTATGAGCATAGGCGACAGTTTCTCGTTCAAAGAATTGTTTGCTCACGAGTCCGGAAGGCTCAAGCTTCCCATATAACAATATATATCCTTGAAGCTCCTGAGTATTTAACTATACGTTAAATAATAATTATAACAAAAATTTTCAGTATATATATTAACTTGTTCCTAATTGCGACTGTAAAAATGCCAACTCGTTTTGAGATTTTTATACAACAAAAAAGAAATTTCATATTTTAGTTTCTTCCAATCTCTTATTTTTTTTTTCATTAATTGCTGGCTTAATAACTACAAACATTATATAGCCTATTTTTCAAATTAATATCCTCTTAAGTTTCTTATATCCTGCGCTTTCTTTGGCAGTATAAATAATGTACTTTGAGCTTTGTGAGTGGCTGTGCATGAGAATTGTCCCTCCTACCTAACATTATACTAAGTTACATATTTTATGAGCTTTGAATGATGAAACTTAGATGCATGATGAACGTTGCAAAATTATATGTTTTGTATGCATTAAGGAATGTGATTTGGATGCATGAGGAGGTTGGAGTCCGGTCAAGGTGCATTTTCTATGATGTGATAAATCCAAAACTTAATAAAACCAACCTACAGTAGTGTTGGGTTCCCTCCTCATGTAGCTCATTGGATCTGGGCCAAAATGGGTCAATTGTGGCTCAATTTGTTAAGAAAATGAAATTGAAAAACAATTATAGGGATTGTTTTGAATAATTTGCTTGTATATAAATAAAAACAGGAGAGTTGATTTTAACTTCATGTCAAAGAAACGAAAGTGACTGGAGCTTTCTCTCTCTCTCTCTCAGCCCTGTTTCACACACAATTAGTGAAGCAAGAAGCAGGAGAGAAGAGAAAGGAGAGGAAGAAAGAAGAGAGAATAGAGAGTTTGTGACTATTCAAGTTTGGTTTCATCCTTGATTTCTTCTATTGAATCAAGAGATTAATCTCTCTAATCACCCGGAACTGTCGGGTTTTGGTTTGTGCAGTAAAAGCCTCTTCGGTTCTTCCTTGTGTGTTACTTCTATTAGGTTAATACTCCTTTTAACTTCTCTTTTGTGTAATCCATTGTTTTGGTGAGTTATAGTAGTGTGTCGTATTTGTAAACATTTTAATTAAGATTAGTGAAGTGCTTTTGATGCTGGAATCGTGAGGTTTACTCGGATGAAAATCTATGTTTTTGTGCGCTATTGTGGTGATTTAAAATCTGACATTTATTTATATTCTTTTGGTTGTTTCAGTTGTGCCCAGAAGGTGTTTGACAGAATTTTCATAAGAGTTCTGTAGCAGTTCTAATTGTCAAAAAAGATATCGTGTGTACCAGTACTAGTACGGATCAATTTACTAGTACAGGTCCATTGTTGTTGTGTTATTTTTCTATTTTCTGGTTCTGCTTATACACCAGTTCTAGTTTCTGTTCAGCTGAAGCTGATTTGAACCGCTTCAATTTGTTGTATCAGGACCTAACAGTGGTATCAGAGCTTGTGTTATTAGGTTTGGAGATGGCTGAAGTCGGTGTAACTATGGTTAAGCTCACATCTTCGAACTACTCAATATGGAAAGCCTGAATGGAAGGAAGATCTTTTGTATTGCAAGGATGCATATAAACCCGTTACGGGCAACAAACCTATAGAAACGAATTGGAAAACAGCTAATAGGAAGATTGTTGCTTTGATTAGGCAATGGATTGATGGTTCAGTGTTTCACCACATGTCCACAGAGATTGATGCCCATGAGGTATGGAAGAAGTTGGAGAGTCTCTACAAGTGCAAGATGGCACAATACAAGGCTTTCTCGATCCGAAAGCTTGTGAACATGAAATATATGGCAGCTTGGTTACGAAGCACTTGAGCAAGTTCTAAGATGTGATAAACCGATTGGCAGCTATGAAAATGGTATTGAATGATGAGATGTAAGCATTGCTACCTCTAAGTTCTTTGCTGCCCGATTCATGGAAAACCCTAGTTGACTCTCTTAGCAACTCGGCTCCTAATGGGGTTGTGACATTAAATATGGTAAAAGAGAGTATGTTGAATGAGGAGACTAGGAGAAAAGAGCAAGATGTCTCAATGCAATTCGGGACATTGGTTGCAGAAGAACGAGGGAGAAGTAGATCAAACAACCTGAACCATGAGCCAAGAGGTCGATCCAAATCCTTGAGAAAAGATGTGGAATGCTTCTATTGCTATAAGAAAGGGCATTACAAGAGTGATTGTCGAACCTTAAAGTGAAATGAGCATAAAGGTAGAGGTGAAGAGAAAGAGAAGAGCAGGGCTGCTTTTGTATCTGATGGTGATGTCATTGTAGCTTGCAGTGATGATTTCAATAACTTTGCATGCCAAGACTCAACATGGGTCGTTGATTTGGGTGCCTCAGTCCATTGCACATCTCAACACGATTTTTTCGAATTGTATAAGAAGGGCAATTTTGGTATCGTGCAACTGGGTAATCATCGAACAGTTGAAATTATCGGCATGGGAAATGTTCGTGTGAAAACTGAAACTGGATGCATATTGGTGCTTAAGAATGTTTGGCATGTGCCGAAGATCTGCCTCAATCTCATTTCTGTTGGTGCCTTAGATGATGACGATTACCAAAATTATTTTGGCAATGGTCAATGGAAGCTTATGAAAGGGTTGTTGATAGTTGCAAATGAAGAGAAGTCGAGTAATCTTTATGTGATGCAAGTTGCTATAAGCAAGGACAATTTGAATGTGGTGGTTGGTTGGTCCACCGATTTAAGACATGTGAGAAGTGGTCATAGAGATGAGATGGATGCCGGTGTCCTTGCCAATGACAATCCTCGTATCAATGACACCAGAAAAGAGGGTAAAACCATGCAAGAGGGCAAGTCAGCCTTGCAAGAGAATGATCTGGTTATGCTAATGGGTCAGCTAAGGGCCATTTCACATCCAAGCTGTACACAATCAGATGTGAAAGAATTCAGCCGTAGGAAGGTGTCTTTTGTTGAGATCCATGCTGATGGTATTGAACCGGCTATGATGACGGGTAATGCCTCCTACAAAGCATCAAACTTGGAAAGAGAGAATTGATGTGAGTGGACCCTCCTCCTCAAGAGTCAAGGAGGGGGAGCTTGTTGGGTTCCCTCCTTATGCAGCTCAGTGGACCTAGGCCAAAATGGGTTAATTGTGATTCAATTTGTTGATGAGATGAAATTGAAAAACATCAATGCAATTATGCAAAGTATAAGGGCTGTTTTGAATAATTTGTTTGTATACAAATAAAAACAGCAAAGTTGTTTTTAGCTTCCTATTGAAGAAACGCAAGTGACTGGAACTTGCTCTCTCTCTCTCTCTCTCAGCCCAGTTCATACACAATTAGTGAAGCAAGAAGTAAAAGGAGAGAAAAGAAAGGAGAAGAAGAGAGAATAGAGAGTTTGTGACTATTCAAGTTTGGTTTCATCCTTGATTTCTTCTATTGAATCAAGAGATTAATCTCTCTAATCACCCGGAACTGTCGGGTTTTGGTTTGTGTAGTAAAAGCCTCTTCGGTTCTTCCTTGTGTGTTACTTCTATTAAGTAAATACTCCTTTTAACTTCTCTTTTGTGTAATCCCTTGTTTGTTATAGTAGTGTGTCGTATTTGTAAACATTTTAATTAAGATTAGTGAAGTGCTTTTGATGCTGGAATCGTGAGGTTTACTCAGGATGAAAATCTGTGTTTTTGTGCGCTATTGTGGTGACTTAAAATCTGATTTTTATTTATATCTTTTTGGATGTCTCAGTTGTGCCTGAAAGGTGTTTGTCAGAATTCTCGTAAGAGTTCTGTGGCAGTTTTAGTTGCCACAAAGGATATTGTATGTATCGGTACTGGTACAGATCAGCTTATTAAGTGTAGTGATTTAGAAATCAACACATTTAGTTCATATATTTTGAATGATTTATGTTTGTGATGTATATATTCATTTTATTCCTTAAGTTATCGTTATAATATAATATAATATAAATATTATTTTAAAATATCTCTAACTTGTCAATTAGAGAAAAATACTAATTAGAGAGTTTAAGCTAGCGTGTGAATTAATTTGATAGTTATGTTTCACAAATCATATGATAATTATTATTAGATTAATCACACAGATATATGTTGGAGAACATAATATTGGATTTATTCTCAAGATAAAACATCATAATTTTATCAATGTCATTGATGTTTCATGTGTATCTTAATTCTAATGTATAAGATGATATATTTTATACATGAGTAATATGTGTTTGTGGGTATTATCTAATATTATATGTAACTGACAACTATACAGGTTCTATTTTAGTATGTATCTTTTGTGCGGAGAGAATGTATTGTCAAGAATACTAGTATTTCTCATATAAGTCATTGTGTGAGTGATAATATCTATTGGTCACTTAATGGAATGATTTAGTGATTGTGTATATATTGTTAAGTATTAATCATCATTACTAATGTTATTTTGAAAATTAAGAAAAAAATAAATCTATAAGGATAACACAAACTTATCTTGAATTCATTCAGGATATCATATAATAAGGACTTGACACAAAATAAATATTGTTTGAGAATCATGATAGTGTAATATATATCATCTATATCATTTGGGTAAATGTGATATATATTGTTAGGTGTCACTTACATCTTATGGGATAAACATCATTTTTTAAATTGAACTTTAGATAAAGCTGTTGCAAGTCATAGCAAGGTGTCACAGGTGGCAACATTGGATATTGTAGGTTGCAACACATGCATGTATCACGGGTGACTTGGGGCATGATTGCGGTGCGCAACACACTGCCGGGAGCCACAACAAGGGTTGTTGCGGGCCATGGCATGTTGGTTATGTGGAGGCAATTATGCTAACGCAAGCACTCACGAAATAAGGAAACGACCTATGCTCACCCATGTTCTGAGTGGGGTGAGACTATTCAGCTCCTCTCCCAGCACTATTTAAAAGGGGGTGCAGACTCCATACTCCAGACATCACAGTTTTTCACATGGAAGCGTTGTCGCTCCATTGTTTGAGTCAATTTTGAGAAGTTAAGCGCTACCTGACTTAACCTCCCTTAGCAAAGAGATCGCCAGCGCCTAGCAAGCTCTTTGATGGACATCGATGGAGGGCTTTTACGTTGAAGTCTAATAGTATTGACAAGTAACCACATCAGCATTTAGCGCTCAAGTTTTGTGAAATAAAGATATAAATTTGTTTGTATTACGAATTTAATTTAATTCTAACTGTATTAGAGAATTTTTAAAATTTTTATTTTGTCCTTACATCATAAAATCATGCGCAACTAACACAGTTTACTAGTACAAGTCCATTATTGCTGTGTTGTTTTTTCTATTTTCTAGTTCTGCTGGTACAGAACTGTACCAGTTCTGGTTTCTGTTCAGCTAAAGCTGATCTGAACCGATTCAGTTTGTTGTATCGGGTCCTAACAAATAGGAACAAAAAAAAGAATTCTATTCTCAGGTACTTTGGTAAATAGAATTTGGATTGTTCAAACACTTCTCGAATTTAGTTTGCGGTTTGACAATGAAGAACTCGATTGCACATTTACTACTTCTGGCCAATGCCTTTTTAGTTTATTCATTCATTCAAACCTAATTCCAGTTCCCACTAATATAATTAAGTGTACCTGATTTATTTCAATAATAACTCCATGCAGTACAGCCCATTTTTGTGGAATATCATTTGTTGTATAGGCTTAGGTACACAATAATTAACACCATGTGCAAAAAAAGATGCAACAATGAATTCGAAGAAGCGAGCATATGTATATTGGACAAAATAAAACCAACAACAATCATACTTCACACCCATTATTGAGTTCTTGAGTTACAATCATATCGAGTTCTTGAGTTGCAATCTGCAAATGACAACTAGATATGATACATCATTATAACACAAAAGAAAAAAAAGTATATTAATTCGATCCCTTCCAATTTCTCATATTTCTCATCAATTGCTAACATAACTAGTACATGAGTTGTAAAACCTATTTGTCTAATATATATGTATCTCCCTTAAGTTCGTTATCCTGTTTTTCCTATGAACATATAAATATCGTTGAAATTATGTGAGCTTTGCTAGTGATTGTAAATGAGGAAAAAATGTCTCTCAGACCAACAAAGAAAACACAAAGTAAAAATAAAAGAATACTAAAGTTGAAGAACAAAACATATACTTTTAGAATTTGTAGTATGGAAGCGAATATAGATATTAATAACCTGCGCAACTCAAAACGCACACCGATAGTCTTCATCTACATCTGAGTTTGCATGTCTAGGCTCACGTGATTAGACAATAGCATAGAAAGAAATGGTACGTGCCAATTAATGTGTGCAACCTACGCGAGTAGACAAGAGTGTCGGCTTATCCACATCACTCGTCTGTTTTTAACCTAAGTCATTTGTTGTATGTTCTAGTATTATACATAAATTAGAGAAATTAAAAAGGTGGAAACTCAACTTCACATCAAGACATTAACTTGTTTCTAATTGCGGCAAAAAAATTGTCTAACCCACTTTTAGGCCTTAATATAGCAAAAAAGGAAAATTTATATTTTAGTTTCTTCCAATCTCTTATATTTTTCTTGAATTGATGGTTTTAACACTACCTGAATTGTACAGTCCATTTGAGAAATTATTATCCAATTTAAGTCTGTATTTTATCCTGATTTTTCTATGGCGGTACGTATAAATAATGTTGAGATATATATTGAGCAGCTTTGCGAGTGGTTGTGCATAAGAATTGTCCCTCCTACCTAACATTAAAAAAACTATGTATTTTCTGGTAGATATTGAGCTTTTGAGTAATGTGATTTAGATCCATGATGCATGTTGTAAAATTATCCATTTTGTGTGTACTGAGTAATGTGATTTGCATGTATGGGGGAGGTTGGAGATGATCAAAGTGCATTTAACTTAGCTTAATTAAAAAACCAACCTACAATTGGAACAATTTCTTATTTCTCAATTTAGGTGTCACAAAAATCATCTCAGTTCTAGAGAAATTAACATCGATATTATCCGAAAGTTCGGCTTATCTTATATTTTAGTTAAATTTTGGTCATTTGGACTTCAAATTCTAACATTAACTCAGATTTGAGCGTAGGACCAATTGCATTTGCAACAACTAATTAATTGATTAAGCTCCTCCAACTTATATATATATATATATATATATATATATATATATATATATATATGCATGCTTTCTCTCGTGGAAAGGAATTTAATTAATATCACATACATACATCATACATGAAAATGAATTTTATCAATATCAGTCAGATTAGTATAACTAATTTTAAAATCAGACTCTAGTTAAATTTGTCTCAAACATGTTCCACTTTTTGTAAAGTGTGAATTGAAATTAAATTAATATTTTCTTTCTTTCCTCAAACAGTAAAAAAAAAGCATAAATGCAAAGAATTAGAGATTATAAAACCAACAAAAATCCGATGCCACACCCAACATTAATTTCTCAAGTTGCAATCTACAAATGCGAACTAGATATGATTCTACTCATATTTTTCATCAATTACCAGCTTAACCTCAACAGTATAGAAATTATAGAACTTATTTATCCATTTAATATCTGGAACTATTCTGCAGTTTGCTATCCAGTTTTTCCCATTGTGATATAAATATCATTGAGACTACGTAAACTACGCTGTGTTGTGTGTGAGGTTCATCCCTCGAACTAACAAAGAAAACACAAAGTAAAACAAAAAGCAAGTATTAGAATTGAAAAACTGGGCATACATAAATTAGAAAAATAAAAACAAGTGGGTATCCAGCTTCATAGTTAGATAATAACTAGTTTCTAATTGCGGCTATAACAATACCAACTAGTTTTGAATTTTTAAAACATGAAAAGAGAAAATTCATATTTTAGTTTCTTCCAATCTCTTATATTTTTCATTTGTCGTTGGCATAATCACTACTACTATACACCATATGGTGGTATAAATAATGTTGAGATTTTCTGAACTTTGCTGGTGGTGGTGCATGAGAATCATCCTTCCTAACTAACATTATAACAAGCTATATGTGTATTTGTGAGCTCTGAGTAATGTAATTTAGATGCATGGTGGCGGATGTTGCAAAATTGTATAATTTGTGTGCATTGAGAAATGTGATTTGGATGCATGAGGGAGGTTAGAGACGGTCAGAGTGCATTTTCAATGATGTGATATCAAACCTCAAAAGACAAAATACAGATATAATATAGTTTGTTACAAAATCGGAACATTTTCTTAATAATAATTCATCTATATATTTGTTTGCTAGCAAACTAGTAAAGGTAATATGATATTTTCTTAGTAGCATGATAGGAGGAAAAAAAATACAAATTTATTGTGCAAAATTTATAAATTTATTCTGCAATTATTCATCATTAATTTATTATCCATTAATATAACAAATAAGGAAAAAGTATAGATAATTTTTTTTATGTAAGGACTCCCGTTAACCTCACATTTTTTTTTTCAAATATTTCTTACGAGACTTGAACCTATGTCTCTTCATAAAGAAATGAGACATATTAGACTATTACCACTGTATTAGATCTGTAATTCTAAATAAATTTAAATTTATCAAATAAAAAAAATAAGATAATTAAAACTAATGTTAAACAAATATAAAAATATCTCCACTCAGTTTTTAGTTTTTTTTACCATATCTATTAACACTCTACCTGCATAAAAAAAATTTACTAAACATTCTGAGATAATGGGGCTTGAGAGTAAATTTTAGCCTCATAATTCTCAGGACTTGCATACTTTTACCATGTCAAAATGAGATTCAAATTTCAGTTTTATAAATATTTTATTTATAGAAATACTTTATAAGAAACCTATTGATATTTACAAATATACCCCAAACCTTTTCTAATTTCTATTGCCCACAGTTTAATAGTTTTCTTCATATTTTAAAAATCTATTATTGAATGTATCAAATTAAAGGATGACAAATTCTTCTATGGGTAGGAATCCACACTAAAGATGGAGAGATTAGAAAAAAAAATTAACAAATGTAATTATTCAAACACAATAACCGCAAAAAATTTTGATTCATGACGAAATGCCTCTTGAAGCCTCATGTTGGTCTCAAACAATTGCATCTTAACACTTGCTTCGGTCGTTCCTTCCATTATTTTTATTTTCTCATTTTTTGTTGAATAACCTTCGTTGCCGATGTTTTTATTGTGGAGAATGACCTTAACCTGATTAGCCGGTTTGGAAACAGTGGCAGAGATAAATCAAACATGGAAGCATCACATTAGGTGCACCTCCTGCACTCAAACAAATTATACAAGAAAAAAATCAGAATCAGTTTGGTACTATTACTGAACCATGCAACATAGTTGTTACTTGTTAAAAATCATATATATATATGCACTGGTTTTGATTATTTAAATTTACAAATCATGTACACTTAACAATTCTTTATTTTGAAAATATTCAAAAATAAAGTTTAAATATAAATCCAATATTATAGACATGATATATATTATCCTTATATCGTGTCTATAAATTATGATGTGGTTTCTTATATGTTTCATCATACATCGGATAATTTAAAATTTCAATTGTTCAAAATTATCATCCCTTCATGTATCATCAAACGATATTTAAATTATATGAAATTCGATTGTTAAACTATCTATATATTTAATGACATATCTATAAATTTATTTTTAATGTTTAATTGTATTTGAATTCCTTTTTTTTAGTTCATTGTCAAAACTGCTAAAATAACCATTGTCAACTGATCTCTCTTTTTATTTATTTATTATTATTATTATTATTATTTTGAAACATGACTCTAGATCTCTAGTTAACTTTACTAGCATGTTCCTCTTTTTGTAAAGCGTTGAGTGAAATTATGCAAACTCTTCCCTCATCATTCAAGCCAGAAAAAAAATAAAAAATAATAGAAAAATGAATTAAGAAAACCCAGCAAAGTACAAAATAGATATACTAAATTGAGGAACTGAGCATACCTGAATTAGATACATTAAATCTATTGAAGATCTTGCACAAAAATTGGATGTGAACTTGTTCCCAGTTTTCTCAATATGGATGCAAAATCGATATGATAATTTAATAAAACCAAAAAGAACAATTATATTCTGATTTCTTCCAATTTCTTATCTATAATTTTAAAGTTGTGGGGCACTTGCACATCCACTGCCTACATTATATAGTTCATTTGTGAATTGTTAAATTAATGTCTCCTCAAGCTTGTTATTTTGCTCATTCTATGATGGTATAAATATTAATTGTTTACATTATATATATGTCTTTGCTAATGGTAGTACAAGCATGAGAATCACCCCTTTTACCTCACAATGACATTATGCAAAGCTATGTATTTTGTATGATCTGAGTAATGTAATTTAGATGCATGAGGGAGTAATGAATAAACTGGAGCACCAATATACTCTCTCGTGACAAAATAATTAAATATCTCTAGAACATTACTGGTGCAAGCTGTTGGGGACTTAATATGTAATTAGGATGTGGGTCCGTGTGGTGGAAATTGTTTAAGCCAATTTAGTTATCAGTATAGGTATTATCGCCAATTAGTTTTCCAAGTTAGATTTCTGGTAATAAAGATTTCATATGATAAATTGTTTTGATTCGACGCCATTTGTGTTTAGCTACTTTAATATATTCGGTGTGTATGTTGTTTCAAGAGACCGTTCTTTATTTCTGGTGATTTGCATTTAATCTTTTTGCATTGATTGAAGAACAGTGTTTAGCATAGTTGGTTGACGTACTTTTTCTTTTTTTTATAAATGATTAATATATAATATTTTCCATAAGAAGTTGTAAATTTAAAACTCGATATCGTCAAGCACAATATATCAAAATAAAGAGATCAAGAGAAAATAGATCTAACAAAATCTTTCAAAAATCAACAAATATTTGTTACAGATGAGAATTATATCTAGCAGTATGTTTGAAATCTAATTACTTATACTAAAAATTAATTGGTGGACTCTAATCCTAACATCATGTTAAAAATATAAATACAACTGGTATACATTTAAGCCAGTATGATTAAGATTATGAGAGATTTTTTACTAAGGTCACAAAATTTTGAAAAACTTCAACCAAACTCATCTCTCCATAAAAGTTGTCCTCCTCCAATTTTATGCAAATAAAATACATTTTTTCATGCTTCACTCACAACTTGTACATTTCAATCTTGTTTATTTTTGTTTAATCTTTATTTTTTATTATGTCCTTCATGTCGTCTCAATTTGAATGTAGTCACATATGCAAAACAAATATCCAAAAATATGCTATACTTCTTCTGCATTTAAAAAAATTTTAATAATTAATTTGATACGGACTAAAACGAAATCAATTCTTATATATACATTTGCTTAATAATGTAAGAAATCATATCCAATATTGACAACTTCACACAGTTGGTATCAAGTATCAACTTTATACTTTTAAAGACTTATGTAGCCAAAATTACTGGCAGCTAGTTTTGAAAAGAACTGAAATAAATATTAAAAAAATTTCCAACTGCGGAAAGCATAAGAACAGAAGTACAGCATGTAAAATTTGAAAGATAAACGTGCCCTGATGAGAGAAATTGGGAACATCTAAACTGAATTTGAAAGAAATAGTTATTGGATTAGACAGTTAAACATAACATGTACACAAATTTACTTTTTGGTTTATTCCAGTATCATATACTTTTAATCAATTATGGTGGTATAATTGATTAAATTTTGTTGTGATTATATAAGCATCCTTGATGGTTGTGCATGTGAATTGCACTTGCTACCTAGCATAACATAAACTATGCATTTTGTGTGCTTCAACTAAAGCTCCTCAAAAAGAAGAAAAAACAAACACTATTTCGATGTTTCATGTTCACTATGAGGCATTGGCAATTACATCTTTGTTTGTTATAATATATTCATAACCTGTAAGTATTGAAATATAAATTAATAAAATAAGTGAAAATCCTATATTTTAAACTGAATCTGGGTAGGAAAATAAAGAAAATGTTATCCAGAATATGTAGGAATAATCCTTGTGCCCTCTAATTAGGGATTACTATCTTTAGACGCCCCCAAATTAGGGATTACTATCTTTAGGCATTAGTTAAATTTAGATTTAATTAGATTTAGTTTCCATGTAATCGTTTATTTAAGCATATGAAGAAAACCAGAAAAGACTGCCAGTTTTTGCAGCACCAATTGAGATCGAGTTTTACTGATATTTGTGAGTTTGTGTGTGTGTAATATTGGTCTACACTTTGTCGGCAACTGCTGGTTGTCTCTCTGACGAAGTTCTAACAAGTGGTATCAGAGCGAGATTCTTCCAAGGATCATGGGGGACGATAAGACCAAGGGCGTGGTCCAGCGGGTGATTCGTGAGGTGGGAACCGGGAGTAGCTACCCCGTCTTCACCAAGACCAACTACTCTGACTGGGCGCTCATGATGAAGGTCAAGTTGAGGGCTAGGGCACTGTGGAACGCCATCAACAAGGGTACTTTCGACGAGCAGGAGGATATGATGGCGCTCGACGCGTTGATGAGCGTGGTGCCGCCCGAGATGGTGTCGACCATCGGCTCCAAGGAGACGGCTAAGGAGGCTTGGGATGCGATCGCAACCATACGAATCGGTAATGATCGTGTGAGGAAATCGACGGCGCAGCAGCTACGCAAAAAATTCAACCTTGCCACGTTCAACAACGGTGAGACCGTCGAAGAGTTTGCACTGCGCCTAAATAGCATGGCGGCACACCTCAACACGCTGGGCGATGAGGTAAAGGAAGGGGAGATCGTGGAAAAGATGCTGCGAAGCCTTCCCCCCCGGTTCAAACAAATTGCGATCGCAATCAAGACCCTGCTCGATTCGTCCACCATGACCGTCGCGGATCTCACCGGACGGCTATAGGAGGCGAAAGAAGAACTCAATGAACCGCCGGCGTCCTTGCAGCATGATGGGAAGCTGTACCTTACTGAGGAGGAGTGAGAGGCGCGGCGGAAGAAGCGTGACGCGGAGAAAGGAGGCGGTGGCGCGCACAAGGGAGGAGGCAGCCGACGTGGGCGCGGTCGCGGGCGTGCTAGCGGGTCGTCGGGGGGACCGACAAACTCACCTAAGCCCACTGATGAATGCCGCCGTTGTGGGAAGTTGGGTCATTGGGCCCGGGATTGCCGATCGAAGCCCAAGAAGGAGCAGGCCCATACGGTCCAGGATGAGGAGGAGGCTACTCTCTGTCTAGCAAAGTGCTCACACATTCTCTTCCCATCGCTGTCGAAATCAACATCGGCGCCGCTTCCGTCCCCGATCGCGCCGCTCGACAGGGCTGATCCAGTGCCGGCGGGAACATCGCACCATGCCAGCGAAGGGTCTGGGCAGGCGCCGTCCGTGGCTGAAGTCGAGATCCACGAAGAAAAGGTGTTCGCGCAACTCGGAGAAGATGAGGAGAGGGAGGCAGAAACGTGGGTTCTGGACTCCGGGGCAACAAATCACATGTCCGGGTCCAGAGCTGCCTTCTCGAAGCTAGATCCGGAGGTGCGCGGAACCGTGCACTTCGGCGACGACTCGGTGACGCGGATCGAGGGGCGGGGCACCGTCATCTTCAAGTGCAAGAATGGCGAGCTTCGATCGTCGGTCGGGGTCTACTTTATTCCCCGACTGACAACGAACATCGTGAGTCTAGGCCAGCTCGACGAGGTCCGCTTCAAGATTGAGATCGACGCCGACGTGATGCAGATTCAGGAGCTCGGTGGTTAGCTGTTGGCGAGGGTGACGCGGGAGGCGAATCGCTTGTACCTGCTCCGAATCAATATAGCATCACCGATGTGCTTGGCGGTGCGTGAGCGCGGCGACGAGGTGGCATGGCGTTGGCACGAGCGTTTCGGCCATGTCAATATGGCGGCGCTCCGGAAACTAGCTCGGGAGGAGCTGGTGCGTGGCCTACCGGAGATCGGGAAGGTGGATCAGCTCTGCGAGGCTTGTCTGGCGGGCAAGCAGAGACGCGCCCCATTCCCAGTGAAGGCAGAATACTGCGCGAAGAGGCGACTGGAGCTCGTGCATGGCGATCTGTGCGGGCCGATCACACCGGTGACCCCAAGCGACAACAAGTATTTCTTGTTGCTCGTCGACGACCTCAGCCGTTTCATGTGGGTAGCCGTGATCCCTTCGAAGGATTGTGCCGCGGCTGCTATCAAGGAGCTCCAAACTCGGGCTGAAGGAGAGTTGGGGCTGAAGTTGGGAGGGCTCTGGATCGATCGTGGTGGTGAATTCACCTCAATTGAATTCGCGGAGTACTGCGCAGGAGAAGGGATACATCGCCAACACACTGCGCCATACAGTCCGCAACAAAACGGCGTGGTCGAGCGGCGGAACGGGACGGTGGTATCAACGGCGAGAAGCATGCTAAAGGCGAAAGGGCTGCCGGGGTGGTTCTGGGGCGAGGCCGTAACCACCGCGGTGTATATCCTCAACCGCTGCCCAACGAAGAGCGTGAATGGCATGACGCCGTTCGAGGCGTGGCACGGGAAGAAGCTGGCGGTGCACCACCTGAGGACGTTTGGTAGCATCGTCTACGTCCGTAACACGGCACCGAACTTGAAGAAGCTCGAGGACCGTGGCCGCAAGATGATCTTCATCGGCTACGAGCGCGGCTCCAAGGCGTACCGCGCATACGACCCCGTCGCGAAGCGTGTGCACATCACACGCGACGTGGTGTTCGACGAGGGAGCCCAGTGGGACTGGGGCTCGGGCGATGTCAACGACAAGCTAATCGGCGACAACGACGTGTTCACAGTAAAGTACTTCATCGGCAACCAGGGACCTCCGGTGACCGAGGTACCTGGAGCTGCGACCGAGGAGGGCGAGGTGACGCCGCCAGCATCACCTCATGCTCGCAGAGGCGCGGCACCTGCAGGACACGACGAGGTGGAGTTCGCCTCACCACCGAGTGAGGCCAGCGAGCACCTAGACGCCGACCACAACGGTGCGCCTCTCCGATACCGGAAGATCGACAACATCATTGGGCCAGCCTCACCGCGTGGCTTCGCGCCACGAGCACTGGTCATGGAGGAGCTCCACGTCGTAAGCTCCGACGAGCCTGCATCGTTCGCCGAAGCATAGCGCAGCCCCAGCTGGAGGAAGGCGATGATGGAGGAGATGGAGTCGATCGAGGACAACCAAACATGGTCCCTCACCGACCTCCCGCCCGGACGCCGGGCGATTGGTTTGAAATGGGTCTTCAAGGTGAAGAGAGACGAGCACGGGGCGGTGTCCAAGCACAAGGCGCACCTCGTGGTGAAGGGTTATGCGCAGCGGCACGGCATCGACTACGACGAGGTTTTCGCGCCGGTGGCACGACTCGACTCGGTGCGCCTTCTCATCGCCCTTGCGGCACACGAGGGGTGGGAGGTGCACCACATGGACGTCAAATCGGCGTTCCTGAACGGCGACCTTGAGGAGGAGGTGTACGTCGAGCAGCCAGCCGGATTCGTGGTCGTTGGCAAGGAACACAAGGTACTCAAGCTGCAGAAGGCTCTGTACGGGCTGCATCAAGCATCGCGCGCGTGGAACACAAAGCTGGACGGCACTTTGTGTTCATTCGGTTTCACGAGGAGCCCGTCAGAACACGCCATCTACATCAAGCATAACGATGGCAAGCAGCTGGTGATCGGAGTCTATGTCGATGACCTTGTCATCACCGGCTCGAACAGCAGCGACATCAAGTCATTCAAGAAGCAGATGGCGGCCGCGTTCAAAATGAGTGACCTCGGCCTGCTTCAATACTACCTCGGCATTGAAGTGAAGCAGAGTGCGAGGGGGATCTTGCTGAGCCAAGGTGCCTACGCCGGCAAGATCCTGGAGAAGAGCGGCATGACAGGGTGCAACCCCTGTCATGTGCCCATGGAGCCGCGATTGAAGTTGAGTAAACTCAACACCGAGCCGCCAGTCGATGCGACGACATACAGGAGCGCCGTCGGGAGCCTGAGGTATCTGGTCAACACCTGCCCTAATTTAGCATTTGCAGTTGGGTATGTGAGCCGGTTCTTGGAAGATCCACGCGAGGATCACCTTGCTGCTGTGAAGCGCATCATGCGCTATGTGGCTAGGACCCAAAGTTGGGGGGTCTGGTTCAGTAGGAGGGAGAAGGAGGAGCCTTATTTGACAGGTTTCAGCGACAGTGATTACGCCGGAGATGTGGATACAAGCAAGAGCACAACCGGCGTGATCTTCTTCCTCAGCGGCAGTCCGATCACCTGGCAATCCATGAAGCAGAAGGTGGTGGCTCAGTCTAGCTGTGAGGCGGAGTATATAGCAGCTGCTAACGCTGCTAGTCAAGCATTGTGGCTTGCTCGTGTACTAGCAGAGGTGCAGGGAACAACACCGAGAGCGCCAATGCTGAGGGTGGACAACAAGTCTACCATTGATTTGATCAAGAACCCAGTTCTCCACGGGCAGAATAAGCATATTCGAGTGAAATATCACTTCGTCCGGGAGGTTGCAGAAGAAGGTCTGATTGATATGGAGTTCATCAGGAGCGAAAATCAACTAAGCGACATTTTGACGAAGGCGCTTGCAAAATCCAAATTTCATGAGCTACGCGAGAAAATCGGCCTCATCGACATTAACAGTGGGCACAAGGCTTAGGAGGAGACTGTAGGAATAATCCTTGTGCCCCCTAATTAGGAATTACTATCTTTAGGCGCCCCCTAATTAGGGATTATTATCTTTAGGCATTAGCTAAATTTAGATTTAATTAGATTTAGTTTCCATGTAATCGTTTATTTAAGCATATGAAGAAAACCAGAAAAGGCTGCCAGTTTTTGCAGCACCAATTGAGATCGAGTTTTATTTATATTTGTGAGTTTGTGTGTGTGTAATATTGGTCTACACTTTGTCGGCAACTGCTGGTTGTCTCTCCGCCGAAGTTCTAACAGAATAATAAGGGATCGAATCTGAAAGAATAATATATAACGAGAGTTAATTTTGATCTACACCAATGCCTCAAAACAAAGCAAAAATTTAATTAGATAAAATAATCAAGCCTTAGTGTCATAACAATTGTGATATCAGAGCATAAAGATTGCATCTAGGAAATTCTAATTCTCATCTAGATATCAGAGCATAAAGATTGACGAAACAAGATGTTTAACAAGAATCATCAAGAAGCCATTGCTAACGACATCTGTGCTCAGATCAACACTGCTCTAATTCCAGTTCGTGACAAGAAGTGAAGATTAGAATCAAAGAAGCTAACACGACTAGCCGAGAGAATGCGACCAAGCTGGCTGGAGTAGAGCTAGTGTTACAAGAGCTATTGAAGTCACAACAACAGATTCAAACTCATCTGGGTATGGGTATGAAGGAGAAGGGTGAAGGAAGTAATTCAGCTAAAAGTCAAAACCAAGTTAATGGTACCGGTAAAGGGATTGGTACATACCAGTAAGAAATAACCCTGATCCTGTTATGTACAGCCATGTTTATGAAAGTAATACCCCAGCTGAGAATAACAGAAGAATCAAAGACAAGGGGAATTTAGAATATGGATTTAGGTAAATGCTCCAAGATTGATTTTCCAGTCTTTTCTGGTACTGGTATACTGGACTGGCTTGAGAATTATGAAGATTATTCTGATATTAACCCAAGCGCCAAAAATTTACAAGACCAAGTTGGCTACAATGAATTTTGTTGCTGATGCTAGAGACTGGTACATGGCTTATAAAATTGATAAATGATAACTCACATCCTCCCACTAGCCTATATTAGTAGAAGAAGTAAAAGAGAGCTTTGCAGAAGAAAACACTGCAAACCAATTTAGAGAATTCATAACAGTAATTCAAACTGGAATTGAGTCTATCCAAACCTCACCAAGGGAATTGAGTCCGTCCAAATCAAATTTAAGATTCCTATCTTATTGAAACAGAAGTGTTGAATTTATGAGATTTTAAGACAGAAGATGATGAATATGAAATTTTCTTATTGAATAAAATGTTTTGATTTACAACAAGCACACTGAATGTTTTTATATGTGTTAATCTAACGACTCTCTGTATCTACAGTAATGTTACAGTTTTAAAAGGAAAAAGATTGAGTGACTATATTTTTTAATATAGATGCTCTCTTTGTTCTTATTTATTGGTCAATGAAGAAAATACCCCTCAAGGGTCTGAGGCCTATATCTCTAATTATTTCCTAATTTATTCATTTCTCAAAACTCTCCCTCAAATTGGGTTCGAATAAATTAATTGAACTCAACTTGCTAAGTATGTTTTCATGATTTATTTTGTTAAGCGCCTTCGTGAAAATATCAGCTAATTGCTCATTGCTTCTGACGAACGGTGTCTCTATTTCTCCTGACTGCACTTTTTCTCTGACAAAGTGACAATCAACCTCAATATGCTTCGTCCGCTCATGGAAGACTGGATTTGAGGCAATGTGTCGCACGGCTTGATTATCGCAATACATTTGCATGGCTCCCTTGCATTCTATCTTCATGTCACAAAGTAGGTGCTTGATCCAAGTGAGCTCACTAGCCGTAGACGCCATAGCTCGATATTCGGCTTCTGCACTTGATCTTGCTACCATGTTCTATTTTTTGCTCTTCCAAGTGACAAGGTTGGCTCCTACAAAAGTGCAAAATCCTGTGGTTGATTTTCTGTCACAGCTTCCAGCCCAATCTGCATCCGAAAAACCAACCACATTATTAATACCATTTTTCTTTATCCAAATTCCTTGACCCGGAGTGCTCTTAAGATATCTAAGTATTCTATCAATGACATCTAAGTGACTGGTACGTGGAGCGTGCATGAATTGGCTTACAACACTCACCGCAAATGTAATATCAGGTCTGGTAACTGTTAGGTAAATTAATTTGCCTACCAACCTTTGATACTGTCTTATGTCAGGCAATAGTTCACCGTTCTCAGGTCCAAGTTTGACATTGGTTTCCATTGGCGTACCGGCCGATTTAACTCCTAATTTACTAGTCTCTTTTAACAGGTCAAGGACATATTTTCTTTGAGATAGAAATAAACCCTTGTTAAAGGTGGCTATTTCTATTCCAAGAAAATATAATAATCACCCTAAGTCCTTAATATCAAATTCCCTTTTTAAATATTCTTTGACACTTTTAATTCCTTAATACTATTTCCGGTGATAATAATGTCATCCACATAAACAAGAATGATAATTGTAGAATTTTGTGTGTGTTTGATGAACATTGAAGAATCTGCGGTGCTCTTTGTAAAATCAATTTTCAAAAGAGAAAGGCTTAGCTTGGAATACCATGATCTTGGAGATTGTTTTAGACCGTAAATTGCCTTCTTCAGCATACATACTAAAGATGGATCGAAAGCATTTTTGTGACCCGGAGAAAGAGTCATATAGACTTCTTCTTCCAAAGTCCCTTGAAGGAATGCATTTTTTACATCCATTTGAAATAAATCTCATCCTAAGTTGGTAGCCACTCATAGTAAAATTCTAACCGTGCTCATTTTTGCTACCGGTGCAAAAGTTTCTTGGTAGTCAATTCCATAAGTTTGGGTAAACCCTTTAGCTACTAACCTAGCCTTATGTCTTTCAACCGTACCATTGCTATTGTATTTTATTTTGTATACCCATTTGCAACCTACGGGTTTTTATTTCTTATTTTCTGGTAAATTAACAATATCTCATGTGTCATTCTTTTCTAAGGCTTGAAGTTCTTCGTTCATAGCCTTACACCAAATTGGGTCTTTCTTGGCCTCCTCAAAGCTCGTTGGTTCGGTTCGGTTGGTTATTTGACTTAAAAAGGCTCGGTATTGATATGATACCTTATCATAATAGATAAAATTTTGAATTGGATACATTACCTTATGGGATACATAATCCCTTAACCTGATGGGAGGTCGAGTCTCTCGAGTGGATCTTCTCAAGGTAATTTCTTCATGAGTTGAATCCTCACTCGATTTATTTTCCTCGACTTCTCCCCCTGAAGAAGTTGCACTTGAGTCACCTATCTGTTCTTCCTCCACTTGTTGGACCTGTTCTTGATTTCTTTCTTCAGGAAAAACAAAACTATTTGGAAGTAACAAGATAGGTTGTTCCGGTTTATTCAATTGATCTATTTCTTGATTATTTGCTTGATAATATGGTTCAGTTTCCATAAATGATACATCCCTTGAAATATAAATTTTATGATTTTTTGGATCATAACATTTGTATCCCTTCTTTTGTGAAGAATAGCCAAAAAAATAGCCTTAACCGAATTTTTATCTAATTTATCATTTCTTTTAATATGTACAAAGCAAGTACACCCAAAAACTCGAATATGAGCTAAATCTATTTTTCTCCTTTTAAGTATTTCTAAAGGGCTCATGTTTTGTAATTTTGCATGAGATAAGTTACTGTTAGTACAACATTCGACTAATAACTTTTCGGAACATTATTTTGAAAAAGAAGTGACCGAGTGACTTCAAGAATGTGCCTATTTTTTCTTTCTGAAACTCGGTTTTGTTCTGGTGTATTAATGCATGTAGTTTGATGTAGAATTCCTTTTAATTTGAAAATTTCTAAAAATTTTTTATTTACATATTCTGTACCATTGTCGGATCTACAAATCTTGATTTTGGCACTATATTGATTTTCAACAAAATTTAAAAATTCTTGGAAGCATAAAAATACTTCACTTTTTGCTTTTCAAAGATAAATTCATGTAGTGCGAGATTTGTCATCAATAAAAGTAACAAAATATTTAAAATTGTTATAAGAATCAATAAGGGTCGGTCCCCAAACATCAGAATGTATTAAGTCAAAATAATTTTTTGATACATTAGAAGATAAATAAAAAGGCAATCTAGTTTGCTTTGAAAGTTTACAAATATCACAATTACTCGAATTTAATTTATAACAAAAAAGCTTGTTTAAAACTTGGTCGGATGGGTGACCAAATCTCCAGTGCAGCAACTTGTCTCGGTCTACCGGACTTGATGACACAAAACACCTATTTGTAGGGTTCTCTAGGTAATACGAACCATTTTCTAATTTTCCCTCACCAATCTTCTTCCCTGATTCTCGATCCTGAAATACCACTTTATTTGGTGAGAAAATTACTTCACAATTTAAATCTCACGTTATTTTACTTACCGATAATAAATTGGAGTTGAAGTCTGGTAAACACAAGATGTTATCTACGTCTTTTGTAAAAAATTTGGTAGCACCAATACCACAAATTGGGGCTTTATTTCCATTTGCAACAATCACATGTTGAGGTTCTTTGACTTGTGTAAAATTTTGTAATTTTGTTTGATCCCATGTCATGTGATCAGTTGCATCAGAATCAATAATCTAATTACTTGTATATTGACATAAATTTGAAAGTTTTGGTCTGTAATGCTTTGGGGAATTTAAAGAGTGAATTTGAGAGAATACAAAACCTGATGTGCTATTCTGTTGTTGCTGCAAAAACGCATTAAATACATTCCATTGGTTGAACAGATATGCGAGCTATACAGATGGTGCCATAGCAGACGCCACAGAAGATCCGGCTGAATCGGAAGCGGGTAGACTGGATTGTTGATCAAGTCCAACCCACTGCATAGTCTCCTCGTATCCTCCTCCTTTCGCTGATTCACTAGGGTTTTCCGCCCCTTTACTCAATCCCCCAAATCGCGAATTTCTTTCTCCTTCCCTCGCACACCCCGCTCCAACGCCCACGCCAGCGCCGCTCCTCCTTTCTCCCTTCGGACGATGCGACCTCAGGTGAGGGTGGAGGTGCCAGCAGCCGTCCCGGTTGTGACCTGGCTTCTTGCAGTGGTCACACCGCTCAGTGGCTGGTGCTCCCCTCATTTTCGCCGTTTCTTTGAAGCTGGAGTTGGGGATCCGAGCGGCGCACGCTCGGTTCTCCGTGTTGTCGAGGTTGATCAGAGTGTTCATAGTGGCCCTTCGTGTCTCTTCTAGTTAGATCGTGGCCATCACTGAGTCGATCGATGGCAGTTCAGGTGAGAGGAGTATTTGTGACTTGATGGATTCATAGCTTGAGTCAAGACCTCCTAGATAGGTATATATTAAGTCTTGCTCTGCTCGTTTTTGGATTTCTTATGGATCTGTTATAGGTGGGAGGTAGAGTTGTAGTTCTTCCCACCTCGTCAGTATCTTAGTCCCGTATTCTGAGCTGGTTTTGTTTCCTTGCTTGACTTGTGTGAGTTGTTGTTTGAGATTGAATATGTGGGCAAAGTTTTTTTGTTGGCCGTATAAATTTTTCATTTTGTCCCACACTGCTTTTGAAGAATCAAGCAGCATGCATAGACGTGCGATGTGTGGCTCCATAGTGTTGATGAGCCACGACATGACCAGATGGTCTGTCATTTGCCACTCCTCTATTTTCTCGTTTTCTTCTGTTGTTGGTGATTCGGGAGTGGAAGGTCTTGGTCTGATTTTGGTACCAATGACAAATCTCAGTTTTCCTCTGCCACTGAGGGCTATGGAAATAGATTTTGACCATTCGAAATAATTTTGGTTGCCCTTGAGGATTATATTGGTTAATTTTGAATCGATTTGTTGAGACATAATTGGTTGTTTTACCAGTAAGGAAAATCTAAAAGTTTGTTGGTTTTACTGGTAAAAAGCATCTATGAATAGAGGAGACCTTCTGGCTCTTTGCGGCTCTAGGTTCTCTCTCTTTTGGTTTTACTGTAGGTTGAAGCTTTGTACCAGTCACTGGTGTGAAGATGATGAACATGAAATCATGTTCTGATACCATGTTGAATTTATGAGATTTTAAGACAAAAGATGATGAACATGAAATTTTCTTATTAAATAAAATGTTCTGATTTACAACAAGCACAGTGAATGCTTTTATATGGGTTAATCTAACGGTTCTCTGTATCTACAGTAATGTTACAGTTTTAAAAGGAAAAAGATTGAGTGACTATATTTTTTAATATAGATGCTCTCTTTGTTCCTATTTATTGGTCAATGACGAAAATACCCCTCAAGGGTCTGAGGCCTATATCTCTAATTATTTCCTAATTTATTCATTTCTCAACAAGAAGATAGAGTTGTTAGATCAGATTTTTCATTGTGACATATACAGAAATTCATTTTGTTTTGTTTCTTTCAATATCATATATTTTTAATCAATCGCCTAATTACTACTTCAAACATCATTGATGGAGCACGCTAACATTATTCTATAGCAGGGGCAGAGTTTAACATTTGCCAGAATGGGCCTGACCTCCTTCCCAACCAAATTTTATATATAGACAATATATTTTTTAAGTCAGGTGTTACTTAAGTTATGAAATGAATCCCCCATTTATGCTCTGAACAATGTCATTCTATAATTTTTTTATTAATTTAAATTTTATTAATTGAATTTCAGTTTTTATCAAATACTTCGTTATTGGCTAAGGATTGTGCAAGTAAAGTTTGATATTCTAATATGAGCAGCAGCTTTTATCTAGTGATAAAAATAATATTCTCTATATAGAAAGTCGTATATTTGAAATTAAGATGAGGGATCATTTATAGATATTTAAATTTAATTGGTTTGATTATCATTTTTTCTCTCAAAAAAAAAATTTGATATGAATTACAGGCCACGCATCATTCAACAACTTTAATTCAAAATAAAAGTTTATATTGGTACCACATCCCAGTACCATTGGGAATTTACCTACAACTTAAAAGCTTTGTTCTACTCAACTATTGTTATCATAAAACTATATCACAACACGATACTTATAGGCTCCATTATCAACAACTACGTTTTAGCAAAACTGCAAAAACATCCATTAATTTCACTAACAGTCAGTATTTAAAACAAACAGATAGCAAAATATTAATACAAAATCAATCATCTCACTCGATCCATTCGATTTCTATTACATTGCGCCTTTAGAACCATACTTTTCTAACAATGCCAATGCGAGTGAGCATAATCTCTACTGATAATGGAGTTGAGGGGGCAGAGCGCCTTTAATTCAACACTACAAGAGATAGATTAATGAAAATAAATAGAAGGTTTGAGTATTATTTGTCGATTTAAATTTTCAGATTCTTTAGACACTTGACATTTGAAAAAAAAAATACAGGAAAACAACATCAAAACTTGTACAAAAAAAGTATCAAAATATAATAGAGCCACTATTAGCGACTATTATTATTTCGATCAAACATTAATTCAGGTGTTGTTATATATAAACAAATCTCTGATCTATTTTTCAAAGAATCAATCAGAGTAATTAATCCCATTTTTTTTTCTCTTTTCCAATTGCATCAACACTTTGTTTTCAACCCAACTCTCTTGCATGCATTAGTGTAAACATGAAATTTAAAAAATAAGAAAAGTGACAAACTAATTACAAACTCTTAAGGCTCTTATGCAGAAAAATAAGTCTAAATGAGATAGTCTACTGCTTGAACCGCTTTTAGATATGAGATACAGCTTGAACATGACAGCAGTACTTATGTCTGTAATAAAATAGAACATTAAAATTAATATTCATTTAAAGTTTATTTTATGGGTTAAATTTATTTGAACTACCATTAAATGGTTTATTCAAAAAATAATAATATTTGAGAGATTTATAATTTTGAAGGAGAAATATCAAATTAGTATCAATGATTTAATCGAATTTTTTTTAATTGATAAATATAGGCTTAATTTCGTCTTTTTTTGTGCACTGAAAGAAATCAAAATTATGAAGAAAAAAAACTTACTATGTAATCTTATAACAAATAATTTAGCCAAGATTTTCTTGTTATCCTCATCATAGTCTCTTTCGCCTAGGAGATTATCATAACCACATCTCACAGATTGTATGGTGCTTGTCATGAAAAGAATTGTATTATGGTTTCCTCCAATCTCTTAACTAATTTGTATATTGCAATGTGCCATTTCTAGATACATTTAAGTCATTTTTTGCATATTATTTCTGTTCCTAACGCTACCTATCAATATATATATATATATATATATATATATATATATATATATGTTCCTAACTCGAATAATCCTTAAGTGCTTTATAACATGTTCTTGGTACGGTGAAAATGTTGTGATTATATGAATTTCATTACACATGAAAATTTTCCTGCCTACCTAATAGGATATCAAATAAAATATTTTTGGAGTGTTTATACTAATGGGATTTGCATGATTGATTGGGATTTGGCAATATTTTTTTTAAACCCTAAACCTTAAATAAAATATCTTTGTAATTCTTCAATATTTTTTATTTACCTCTCAACTGTGACAAGCATCTCTTATTAGCCCCTCAAATTAGTTAATTACAAAAAAGAAAAAAAAAACTGAAAAGAAGGAAGTTATGATCTCAAGTCATCTCTTAACCTGAACCATTCCATCAGTGGAAATCCTTTCTCGATTAATTCCCCTTGGCTTCTGTATTGCTACACTTCAAACTTCTAGTTTCATTCATTGATTAGAACATTGGCAAAATGGTTGGGGCTTGCTTGACAAGAGGGAATGATGTCAGCAATGGCGCGAATGGAGCCGCTAGTTACCGTTGGCGGGCCGTTGATTGTCATAAGAATAAAGATTTTCTTCAGCATCTTAGTTTTACTTTTTACTGAGTTATCAATGTAATTTGTTTTACTTTAAATAGCAGAATTGGTTGTTGAACAATTATGTAATTATCTCTCTCTATTATCAATCAAATTTCACGCTCTCTCTTTTTAATTCCAGAGTTCTTATTTCTTCCACTCTATCTTATAAATTTTCAAGTGAATTTCAAAAATAGTTGTATCGAGGATACAACAAATAATTAATTTATCTTTAATTCTTCATGTATGGTAAGTGTGGTGTTATGGAGAGAGAGAGGGGGGGGGGGGGGGGGTTGCGTTGGAGAAAAGGCATAAAAAAGGAGGCGATTGAGATAAGATTAGACAAAATAAAAGTGAAGTTTTGTTCAGATGTATAATGAAGTCTATATATTCAGGGAGTTAAGAAACATAGGCACAGCACAACTAATAAAAATTGAGAAGAAAGAACAGGAGGAAGGATGATATTTCGAGGTTTTGTAAGGGTACAACACTAAATGTTGCCTAAAATAAATATGAAAGATGCCAGTGACACTGCTTGCTCCTTTGAAGTGAACAGCAGGCTTGCTTTGCTCGCAAACTCAGAAAAGAAACATAGTTCAAGGATACCATCTCAAGATTTCTCCATCAGCAGGCTAATTAATATAGCACAATAAACAGTAAAAAAAATTAACAATAAGAAATAGGAAGCAGGATTGAATGCTACTGACAATAACAATAGGAAAAATAAATTATGTAAATGTCCAAATGCAAAGAGAATGATGGAAAAGAAGCAATTATAGCTAAAATCTATAGGAAATTGATTGACTGATATAAAAGGTTGCAGACATTTCAAAACACAAGGTGATGTTATTCACACAAGTTAAAGAGAGAACTAAAGGTTTCAGACTTACATTGGATCAAAGGGCACGAGCAAATCAACAAAACTAAACTTCGGCAAAAATGGAGTAATACCTGTAAATGAAAAGCGTCCCAATTCATGGCATTGGAATATCTAAACCTTAAAGGTATAGCATAAAAAATATATCAAATCAAATCAGATACTACTATTTGATCACAACGGTACCTTCTTGAGCATCAAACAATACCAAAAAAGACCTCTGTATATTATTGGTACTATACCATGCTCATCAGATATAAAAAACTATTAGAACGAGATTGAACGACAAGAGGCATTCTCAGATGCTCATGTTTAAGAGAAGCAAGTTAATTAAATCATGTGCCCTCAGAAAGTTCACACATTACACCTTTTCAAATTTTCAGAGACAGCCAAGAGACCAGAACAAGCATGCTTTTCTTTCCAGTACCAAGTAGGATCCTTGAAAATCTTTTTGGGGGTCTTATATTGATCTTTGGAATAATCCGATCCATTGACAGATATACCAAATGGTCAATTGCCAGATATACCAAATGGTTGTAAGCTAGAATTACTCTTTTATATAAGGGGAGGTATCGCTTGACAATTAATATCTTGACAATCTCTCTTTTTATAAAAAGTGAGAACTGAAGGAGCTCAAGTCCTCTAGAGTAGCTTATTCTTCTTTGGGGAGCAATGGATAATTTATCTTTGCTATTCTTTTCTTTTGTCTCATTTTTGTAATGTGTGCATCCACATAAACCAAACTCTGAGTCCGTATCTGCTATTATTTCAAATGGAAAAGTAGAACCCTACTATCACAATTCAGACCGTAAGATCAAACCGGACAGATCGGATGTGCTCTATTTGGAATTTAGGGGGTCTTTCAATAATAGGGTCTTACTTTTCTAGTTGGAATAATAATAATAGGTGATTTCATTCCATCAAACTCTACTTGCATCTCAAAAGACAATGCTCGCTATGTTCTAGTGCTACCAAAAATAATCTACCAAAATTGGAAGAAGCTATCTCAATTTTTGTATTGATTAACACTTCATCATCGGGCATAAAAACGAGAGCAAGACGAAAGAATTGAAATAACAAAAAAGATAATGCTACATTGAAGGAAAAATATGAATCTTCCTTATATTTAACCAGAAAATATAAAGGGGAAACCACTTGAGTTTTCCAATTCCTTCAGAAAATTCAAATTAACAACTTAAAATGAAAAAGGTTGCGATCTTTTACCTCTAGACGCCCCCAAAGAGCAATCAAAGCAACTGATCCCTTGATATAAGAGTTGGGAAGTGGAAAGGAGGATAGAAGACGAGAAACAAACCAATAGCATGGGAGGTTTTCGTTCAGACAATGAGAGATCAGCCGACAAATCGCACCAAACAGAAGCAAGATTCACATCCGAGCATTGAAGAAAACAAAAAGGGCCGGATTTAAATGTGTCTAACAAAATACAGAAACGATTTGGCGTTGCTTCCAATCCAGCGAATCAACTCAGCATTGTTGGTAAGAACTCCGCCAAATTATAAAAGAAGAGAAAACACAGAGAGTAATCCAATACACCAAAGGCACAAGAGAGGAGAGGAAATACAACAAAACAAAAAAACAAAAGAAGTGTACAAATACAAACCAGCTGACAACCTTAACCCCAAACTCTCTCTCTCGATTGCAAGAGAGACGCAAGAGGTGATTATCTATATTTTAATGAACTCAGCATAAATCCGTTGTAGTCTAGCTGGTTAGGATACTCGGCTCTCACCCGAGAGACCCGGGTTCGAGTCCCGGCAACGGAACTTTTTTGGTTTTTTTTTCGCTTTTGGATTCTACAAGCTTTGTTTTATGCGCACTCAATGATATTCTGAAATAAAATAGAAAAATGATATTCCGGTGCTTACTGCTTACAGGAAGTAAATGAAAAAAATAACTCCATGTCTTCCGATCAAGGCTATACCTACCTGGACTAGGTCCAAACCTAACAGGTGTACAACAATAGAAAAAACGCACTCAACGAAAGTAGAACCCACTTTGGGTCTGGGACCCGACGTGATCTCTGATCCGTATGCTCTCATACATCGGAACTTGTAAACCATCAGCGCGGGGACGGATATTTAATAGAGGACGACAAATGGGTCGGCCCGACTCGATCCGACCCGACCCATAAAATCAGAGAAGCCCAGTAAGCGCCAAATCATCGGCCACACCATCTCTATCAAAACTCGCGTGGCGTCACATCAACATTTCAACAAGACCTGCCCCTGCTCCCACCTTCCGTACACTCTCCCCACTCCTCCGTCCTCTCCAGTCCAGCCTGTCCCATCACCTCTCCCTCCCCTCAATCGACCGTCCAGATACTCCCATCAGATCCTCATCGCCCGATCCAACGGTTGACAACTCCGCTTGGACCATCGCAGTCGCTTTCGATTTTATTCCCCCCCTCGAGGCCGAGAATTGAATAAAATATAATAATAATAATAATAATAATAAAAGGACTATGGGAAGCTCTTTTGTTTTATATGTCTGTTCGCTTTTGCGCTGCTGCCCCCCACTAAAAGATTTTTTCTGCTTGCCCCCTTCATATCATTTTGATTTTTGAATCTGGCGTGTGATATTTATTTATTGAACTGTTTCTGGCTTCATCATCATTTTCTTTTTCCCATGTGTGCTTTGTCTTTTCTTTTCTTTTCTTTTTTTGTTAGGTTAATTTTGTATACTGTTTTGGACGTAGACATATTTTGGGGCAATATTGGCAATGTCAACTTCCTATGATATAAAAAATCAACATAGTTTATTATTATAAAAAAGTTTTGATAATGTATTATTATTAAATATAGTGTGATTACATATATAAATAATAGATGGATATGATGGATATGACGAGTTTCTTTTTTCTCTTTTGTATCGTAGCTTCATGCACATAACAGAAATATTTGCTTTTCCCCAAAACAAGAGAATTAAATTAAATTATTTTGAGCAGTCACTAGCACAGTAGCAATACTGTACTGGCAATGATCTTTTGCATTTGGAGGACGCGAACGCAATAGCATCATTTAAGAAGGTTACAAGCGAAAAAAGAGCACAGCAACTTTGTATCGTATTGTATTTGAGAGCGCTATTTCTAATTGCGCCTCTCATGCTCACGAAGGTAGAAGCATCGGGATCTCTGATTCAAAACCATTAATGGAATCTCGAGGGATTATTTACTGAGCCTGTGACCCTGTCTACTCTCCTTCTTTCCTTCCTTCCTTCCTTCCTTCCTTTCACAATCTCAATCACCAATTCACTGTCAGATCCCTCCATTTCTCGCTTCAAAATCCCAGATCCAGCTCGGCGCCTCTCCATCCATCAGCCCCCCAATTTCTCCGAACCTTCTCTCGCTCGATCGATATTCGCCTCTCAAATGGTATGCTTTGCACTTCTCATCCTTCAATTTGGCAATGTGGGTGGAGAACTGAGTAAAGTTTGAGTCTTTTTGGTTGTTCCAATCTTTTCCGTGGAGATCTTGCACAGTTTCCCTCACTTCTCTTGCTTCAGACCTCCTTACTAGAAATAGTGCTGATTTATCACTATAATTTTTGTTCCAACTGCTCCCTGTGTTTTTCTCTCTCTTTCTCTGTATTCACCAATCGCATTGCCTTTTTTTTTCTCCGTTTCTCCTCCTAACCTCCCAATCGAGCAAGAATTTTACTAAATCTGCAACCGCCCAAAAAAAAGGAAAGAAAAGCAACAAAAAGAGAAAGACAGTATCATTAAATTAAAAGAATAAACCTGGATAGTGGACACTGTTTGAGGTCTTCCGTTTTCATTTCAAGTTATCACCTTCCATAAATCTAGCAAAAGGAGATGTGGAAACAGTTTCTAAACAAGCTTCCTCGTAAATCCTCTTCCTCAAAACATGACCCAAATTCTGGGTCGGGTCTCACCCGTTCTGTATCCGACACTTCACACGGCCCCAATGGAGGAACTGCATGCGGGTCTCGCTCCTCAGCCAGCTCAGTCAAGCGGATGTCGTCGGCCGTCTTCCCTTCAAGCCTGATTGCCGGCATCGAACCCCTTGTCCCCTTCAAAGATGTACCCAACTCTGAAAAAGTTTCCCTTTTCATCAGCAAGGTAGCCCTTTGCTGCGTCCAGTTTGACTTCACTGATCCGAACAAGAACTCCACAGAGAAGGATCTCAAAAGGCAAGCGCTTCTTGACCTAACCGAGTTTGTCAGCTCGGGTGTGTGCACCCGGTTCACCGAATCCATGATTGCTGCTAGTTGTAAGATGTTTGCAATCAATCTGTTCCGGGTTTTCCCGCCAAGTTACCGGGCTGGCTCAGGCTCAAATTCTGGTGAGGCCGAAGAGGAAGAGCCCATGTTTGAGCCAGCCTGGCCCCATTTGCAGCTGGTCTATGATTTTCTATTAAAATTTATTGGGTCCCAGTCGCTTGACGCCAAGGTAGGAAAGAAGTACTTTGACCATTCCTTCATGCTACGCCTTTTGGATTTATTCGAATCTGAGGATCCTAGAGAGAGAGACTGTTTAAAAACAATTTTACATAGAATCTATGGTAAGTTCATGGTGCACCGACCGTTCATCCGAAAATCAGTCAGTAACATCTTTTACCGGTTTGTGTTTGAGACCGATCGGCACAATGGAATAGCCGAGCTTCTGGAAGTTTTTGGGAGCGTGGTTAGTGGTTTTGCGCTGCCATTAAAGGAGGAACACAAGATTTTTCTGTGGCATGTTCTGATCCCATTGCACAAACCTAAGGGTTTGGGGGTTTATTTGCAACAGTTGACTTATTGTGTGTCCCAGTATGTGGAGAAAGAGCCTAAATTGGCCAGCTCGATTATTTTGGGGCTATTGAGGTATTGGCCGGTGACAAACAGTCAAAAGGAGGTGATGTTTCTGAGTGAGATGGAGGAGATTTTGGAGGCGACAAACATGGTCGAGTTTCAGAAATGCATGGTCCCGCTTTTCAAAAGAATTGCATGTTGCCTTAATAGCTCTCACTTTCAGGTACAATCTCCTTTCCATATTTACTTCAAATTATTTTTGCTTAATTAACAGCTAGTAGGCTTAATTTGTAATTGTTCTTCCTTTAAACCTGGCTGGAAGAACTGGTGTGGTTCAGAACCAGATGCTGCACTTATCAGGTCAAGTGGCAGTATATACTGATAACGAGTACCCATACTGTTGCATGGAGGTAATTACCATCATATAGCAGTACAGAATAATTAATTGATCTTGCAATGGAGTGAACTGTTGCATGCAATGCTTGAATAAATGAACTTAGGACTGTCATCAAAATTCTGAAGAAATCATTTAATTTCTACTGTTTACATCTTAAATTATCTACAATTAGCTTGGGGAAAGTTTGCTAGAATAAAAATTTTACCGTCTTTCTTATTTTTCTTCAGTTAAAGTTTTTTTTGCTATATATACCTACAGGCCCACATGCAATGCCTCAAATATTCCATAGAGAAATAACAATAAATTCTGACAACTAACATATAATCCTCTAGAGTGTTCTATATAATGCCCCTTTTTTTCTTAATGATGCAAATGAATATATGGTAAGTGGGTACATATAGAGGGCACCCAAGTACTTAAATGAAGACAAACCTAATCGGAACTCTCCCTTATAATTGTGAAATTAATCATTCATCATTTCTTAATTTAGTACCAGATCATAATTGAGGTATTAACACTTGGAAATTCCAAGGAAAAACAGAGAAATATAGAAAAAAGAAGTATAGACATTCTATATTTCATATATGAAGTCAGTGTCTATATACAGTAGTTTATTTATGTTAATGTTAGCTATTAATCCGCTCTAACCTTTTAATACTACTTCTCACTCTTCCATTTCTAACCTAAGACTCGACTCTTTTTCAGGTAGCCGAGCGTACCCTATTCATGTTCAACAATGATCACATAATCAGTCTAGTGGCGCAAAATCGGCAAACTCTAATCCCATTACTCCTCCCTTCTCTGGAGAGAAATGCCCGGGACCACTGGAACCAGGCAGTACTGAACCTCACTATAAACGTAAGAAAGATGCTCTCTGAAATGGATGAGGAGCTGTTCAGCGAGTGCGAAGAGAAGTTCAAGGAGGATGAAGAGAAGAGAACCGAGTTGGAAGAAAGGAGGAGGTTGGCGTGGGACCGGCTGGAGTCAGCCGCTGCCTATCAGCCGGTGACCGGCAAAACAGCTGTCCTGGTTGGCCTCAGCTGAGCTTAGATAAATAAGTTCTAGTTGTGTATCTTCCTCTGTTTTAAGGATAGATTTTTCTTTTTTTCTTTTTCCTGTTTAATCACCTCTTTTTTTACTTTTATGTTTATTGTATTAGAAGAATGGTCCGTCTATGTTACCGGTCTGGTAATTTCAGTGATATCAGTGTGGTAATGGTATGCTGTAACTATGTGTTGGCGTAAACCCTTGACCTTACTTGGGAAGGTGTAACCGGAGGGTTAGCTTTTAGATTTGTTCTCAGTGCATTTTCTGCGTGTGTGGTTCAAAATATTACGAGCAGATGAGCATGATATTGATATACATGGAAGTAGGAGGATTTGGAAGGACCAAAAGAAAGGCCATTGCGTACCTAATTTCGGGTAATAATGTTGTTGAAGCATCGACAATTTTGATGTGATTACTATTGGTGGCGATGGTGACAGATGATAGTACAAATACAATACTTTAAATTTTGCGAGGCTTGTACTTGTTAGGGTCATGCTTATGCTAGCAGTTTTAAGTTTGGAGAAATACATTCATTGCTCATTGGACATTAAAAAAAAAAACATGGCTCGTTGTCGGCAGGGAACAACTGAATTGCGTTACATGAGAAGAGCGTGCAATTAAATTGCCCAAAAAAACAAAGAAAAGAAAAGGGAAAACCAAAAAAGTTCCGTTGCCGGGACTCGAACCCGGGTCTCTCGGGTGAGAGCCGAGTATCCTAACCAGCTAGACTACAACGGATTTGCGATGGAATTAGTCTAAAGTAATAAAGAAGATAGATCAATTTACACATGAAACGGAAGTGATGTGCATTGCTGATATGACAAACATATGTTGATACTTGTTAGTCATGTATGGTAGGCAGTACTAGTCAACAGTACGACAATAACATTTTCATTTTGGGCTGCTTGTTCAGTGGTAAAATTGGGGGCTGATTACATTTCTCTTCTCCGTCACTTCTTTTCTCATATTATAAGTGCAGTTGAACCGATTTTGTTCCAATTTATACAAATGCTAGCTAGATGCAACTCAATATCTAGTCTCAAATCTATGCAAATAGCTAGCTAGTCTCCAATAAATTTTAAACCAAGTCTCGTTGTTGTTAATTTGTATCTAACCTATTAGAGCCAAGTTTTGGTGACTCAACCCCCTTTAAAACTAGTTAAGCTAATCGATTGGGTTCCCATTCTTACTGAATGGTGATCATCTTCACACCAAGCTAGGTCAGTACTAAGACTGTTCAGTGCAATTATCAGTACTGATTGGTTGCCTCTTTCTTGTTTTATCAGTACTGTTCGTACACGCATTGAGTTGTTTAATATATGTAGAGCTGTCTACTTGTCGATCTTAAGCAGACTAAATGGTAGTGTTATGTGAAAATCGGAAGCTTGATTAGGCTTTTTTTAATTCCCCATGTGTGGGAGATTTGTTAGACTTTATATTTAGTTGAAATTATTTGCTTCAATTAGTTCCTTTATTTTCTTTAAGTTCCCTCGATCGGTCAATCCATGACAAATACTGGGTCTGTGACGTAAATCCTTGATTGATAATTTGTTTTCTTCTTTTAGTAACTTGTCTTTTTTAGTTTTTATAAATTCAGCAAATCATGATTTTGGTAGAAATTCATTTCCTAACTTCTTGATAAATTATTGCTTTTTCATAATTCAGCTGAAAATTGAGGAAAAAAAGGGTGAAAGGAATAGAATGAATGAAAATGAAATTGGGATCGAATGTCTGCTTGCTTTCGGTTTTAGATGTTTTCATGTCATTACTTAACTTCTTAAGTGTAGGATGATGGAGACTAATTCATCTAGGGACGAATCAAGTGATGATGAAATGTTGGAGATAGTTCAACAAGCCGTCATGACTTCAAGCATTTGGATTTGGAACATGATGCAAGTGTGTACCATGGAGATGAATGAAGTGAAGAATGATAAGCCAAGGACGGGCAGAGATTGGATTCCAGATATATTAAATGGCCATCACACTCATTGGTATGAGTCATTCCGGATAAGCCTGAAGAATTTTATGATTTCCTGTGACTAAGTGAGACAAAAAGGTCTGGTGTCTAATGGAGAAGTATCCATCGAAGAGCAAGTTGGGATGTTTCTGCAGATTATTGGCCACTCAACTACTATGCGCAAAGTTGGCGAGGACTTCCAGCATTCAACCGAAACAGTATGGAGAAATTTCAACAGTGTCTTGCGCAGGGTGCTGTGTATGCGACCTGACTAATGAAACTGTCCGGTGCAGATGCACCAATACATCCAAAAGTATCAGAAGGGACAATATATGCTCCCTTCCAGGTATATTGTAATGGAAACTTCGGAGAAAATTGTATCATCATAAGTACAAACCTTATTTTTAACAAAATCTTTGTTGTAGGGTGCCCTAGGTGCGATTGATGGTACGCACTTTCCTGCATTTCCTAATCCTATGATGATGAACCAGAGCGTTTTCGTAACAAGAAGCAATTTTATTCACAACATGTAATGGCAGCTGTGGACTTCGACGGTAATTTTTTGGGCGTAGTTTCTGGTTGGGAGGGGTCGGCTCATGATAATATGGTATTGGAACAAACAGTGGAACATGGTTTTAAAGTACCACCGTATAGGTATTACCTTGTTGACGCTAATGTAAGGAATTTTCTTGGCCCGTATCGCGGTCGACCTTACGACTTGGGCCAATTTTGTGCTAGCCAGCAGCAAAACCAATATGAATGTCCAGAGAATTTGTACAACCACCGACATGCACAACTTAGGAATGTCGTGGAGAAGACCTTTGAAAATTTAAAAGTTCGATTCAAGATTTGTCAATGGGCACAACTACAAGTACAAGACACAAGCTAAAATCGTGGGTGCATGTTGCATTCTGCATAATTTCATTAAACGTCAAAATATGCTTCAACAGGTTTTGGATGAGTTATTCTTTAATGAACCTGTACAGGTGGATATTTTGGAGGGTAACGCTGGAATCCCAGTAGATATTGCTGCCAGTGACACCGAAGTAGGCGCTGATTTCAGGAAGACCATTAAGAATGCTTTGTGGGCTAGCAGATGAAAGTCCATCCATGCAAAGAATGTGTATGTGAAATTTCTTTGGAAGGGTTTTACTGTTTTCCTATTTAGGTACTGTAATGTGATAGTTGTTCACTTATTTTGAACCAGCATGAACAATTTACATCATATTTGTAGTATTTGTAATATCTTATTTTGTTCCCCTTTTTGAATGTGCAATGTTAAGATCGTCTCATCCAATTTTTTTTAAAGGAACCAAAACTAATGAAATGCACCGGCAGTTATTTTCATTAGAAATGTCAAAAATATTATGTTTACTTATTTTTTATTTGGGAATTTCATAAATGCATGCGATCGGAGAATATGGTGCTCAATTAAATATTAAACAAGTTATTTTCATTTCTATTGAATTCTTTTTTTCTTTTCCATTTTTATTTTGTTAGAAAATTTTCTTATGCTCTGCTCCCCCATATATGTAATGAGCTTTTCTTTGATATAACATATATTTCAAATTTCATTTAGCTTATTACTTAGTTATTCTAGTATGTTTGTTAGTCATTTATTTTCAGCATTTAAGATATAGAAAAAATCTATGTAAGGTTCACTTGAAGAAGTTTTAGGCTGGTACCCATGTGATATCATCAAAATATCAATTGAGATTGTAATGTTCTTGACTGATAGCAAGCGATACAATGTGCTTGCCAATTCAATAATTATCTTAATTTCAATGTGGTTTATTTTTCTGGACTAGTGCCATTTGAGACTATAGCAGGGTTTCAAGCATGAACAGAAACAAGAGGGACATTTTTGTCATTACAATTAGAGATGCATTAGTTAATCTTATCTCAAAAAAATGCATTAATTAACATGTGTAGTATAATGTTTACCACGAATTAACCAAAAGAAAAGAAAAAACAAAACATAAATCAAGTACAAGCACACTGTTTACAATTTTCTTCTGGAAGAGAAAAAGACACAAAAATAAATAAGTAAAAGCTTGTTTTCCTGTCATCAGCTATGCAATGTTTGAAAGTGAAATAGATATCGATATAAGATCAGATTCAACAAAACTTGTTTTATACAACGAGAATTACATGAAAGAAATTATACATATTCTTAACGCTATTACAAGCTCCTATCCCTCTTGTCAAAAGTGAAATAAATATTAATTTTGACTTTCTGTGGGTCACTGCAGTAAGAAAAACAAAAAGGAAAATAAGTAAACAATATAACATCAGGTGTGATATTGTTAAAGTGAAATAATAAAAAATCAATTTGAAATTTTGTTTGCTATAACCTTCAACGGTATTCTGAGTTGGTTAAACTGATTAAGCTAAATCGGTACAATGTACTTGATGGAAAATCATTTTTTCCACTGAGGCAGCCTTTGGACAACAACCTACAAAAAAAAAAACAAAAAAAGCTTTGTAAAGTTTGCTAAATTCCTAAGACTTTTTGTTTGTTTATCTTGTTAACTTATACAAATTTGCCTAAACTTATCAAGGTGTCTATTTATTTGCATAACCAACCTCCAGAAGTTGGCAAAAAAAAAAATCTCCGGAGACTGTTGAATACAAGTTGCATTGAGCCCACAGGATCAACCAGGTGGGTATATATTAATATTGTTTTCTTTTAACAAGCACATGGAATATAATTTTAAGAGAGGGGGTCCCTTGACAAATTAATGCTCAAGTTTTTTTCTTTTTTCTATTTTTTTTTTGTTCTCTGGATTTTTGGGCGGTATCAGGTTTTTAACAATTAAACCTTGATTTTGTTCTGTAGATAAACGAAATGCATGTGAAAAGAGTACATTAGAATCCATAAAATGTATGGGGAAAAAAACAAGAAGGGCTATGTCCAAACTATGAAGCAAATCTTACAAAAGATAAAATAATCAAGATCATTACAATATCGGAACAATCTGACAAATGTTGGAAGGTTGAAATTTCAGTTGGTCTTGTCAGCAAAAATTATAGTGAGAAACCAGAACCAAATATATTGATGTACATATTACCTTGCCTGAGTTATCTTTGTTTCCGACAATAGTTTGGCAAGCTAGCCTCCAAGACTCAGGTTTCTGTAATGCCAGAAAATAAAAAAATAAATCCAACATCCTCCCCGTGGAATAATACAATCTCAGCAGTGTGAAAGGAAAATGGGGGGAAAATCTCTTGAGTTAAAGAAACCAAATATAAGAAGGAATTGGTTGGCCAACAATACCTTCTTTAAGTACCGGTTCTCGGCATTTGTTCTTTCATTCAAAAGCTCCTTCCCATCAACAATCTACAATTAATAGCATGGTTCAAATTCACTTTGAAAATTGATATATCAACTATAACCCCCCCCCCCCCCCCAAAAAAAAAAAAAAAAGAACAAACCCAAAAAAAATTTAAAAACACACACAAAGATAGGGGATAGGGGTGTGCCAATGGTTCTGTTTGTTTAGATTTTAACCGAACCGTTAAATTTTGAATTATTTGGTTCAATTTTTCGGTTCAAAAATTTAGGTTTGCTAGAAAATTTTAACTTATTCGGTTCTTCTTCTTTGATTTGGTTTATATTTTTCTAAATCGGATAAACCAAATAAATTGAACAAATCAAAATTTATTAAACAAATTCATTTTACTTGATACGAATAAGGATCATATCAAAGATAATCCGAATATTTTCAATTTTACAAGTTTTATTTGACTCGTTGTTTTGTTCTTTGAATTATTTATCTTTTTTTATCAATAATTTGGAATTACCGACATTTTTTGTCATCCTTTAACTAATACGAATTCGATTTAACCGAATAAACAGAACAAAATTTCGGTTTATTTGAATATTGGTTTATTCAGTTGATATTTTATAAGTTTGTTTTGGTTGGTAATTTGATAAGCCAAATAAAACTTCAGTTGTATATATTTAATTTGGTTTGAACGGAATCGACCTATTACACACCCCTACACACAGAGAGAAATGCACACACTGACAAAATGAGAAATGGAGTACCTCGACAATGCATGTGCCACAATTACCTACGCCACCACAGTTCATTACCTTTCCCTGCATTTGATTGAATGCTGATAAGTATCAGATGGCAAAACACAACTTGATATGAAGACTATTTTTGGCTACTTACATAAGCTGCGTAGAGCTCGATCTTGTTGTCTTGCATTATATTGCGAAGTAATTTTTCCCCGCTTACGGCTGTTGCCCTATCCACTGGATAAGTCCCGTCATCTTTTGATTTTGGCTGCTCAGAAAAGAAAAGAAGTAATTACAGTAGTGATGCGGTAATGATGATGATGATGATACCATCTACGGGGAAATCGATATCTTGTGCATCAGAAACTTTTCTATGCCTGATACTTCATGCTAACAATTCCTTTTAAGAAGAATTCTACTCGAGTCTATACAAATTAGTTCAAGCATACAACTTGCTGCTTTTTTCTTATTCAAGAAAAAAAGATTTTTCTCTTGCGTGTACACAATATAAAAGGCCCCTGGTCTAAATTCTCTCTTCATCAACTGTTCCTTATTTTCTGATTTTTTGATATAACCAATCCAGAATTTAACAAAATACACCTAATAAGTCTGCAATTCCTGGCTACATTCTGGTATAAACTCAGGACATAAAAATGCATAACTAAACTCCGCCTTACAATATGGAAAAAAAAAAAGAAAAAGAAGTTGAAGTCAATTTCTTCACTTACCCCTAGAAATTGAAGCTCAATTTGGGGCTTAGAAGCAATCTCGGATGAACTGGCTGAGGGATTGGCCGATACACTGACGCGAACTAATCGTTTAGGCTTGACAGATAGAGGAGAGCTGTGGCTTGATGCGCAAGGAGAGAAGGAGAGGAGCGAGCTTGTGGCTGCCATGGTGGGTTCTCTTCGGTTTGTATGTATATTGGTAATAATCTTTTTAAATAAATGAGAAGTTTGGTTCTTTGCTTCTTTTTGTTTTTTGGTGCTGGAGCGAAGAACTATTATATTGGTTTCAGTCCTTGTAAAAAAAGGACCGCACAAATGTATTGGGCCCCGCTTGATTCAACGAACCAGGTTTCGCCACGTCAACACGGGCCCGCTTTATTTTATTTTTTTATTTTGGATGAATGAACTGAAAATGCGCTCTGTTTCGAGTATTTTCAAGAGAATTCCTGCGTTCTGTGGAATTCAGTGGACTTCACAATTTCACATCCATCTAATCTAAAAATATATATATTTTTTGCTTACTAATCTAAAGATATTAATTAATAGATCTTCTTTTACAGATTTATGGATATGATTCTAACGAATTAAATTAATTGAGTTCCAATCATCAATGAATATGAATATCATGAATTCATAATCCTCTGTTAAATGTAATCAAGAACCAAAGACAAACGGGACCTTGCCTTCCCATCTCCTTCTTCAACAACATAAATCTTTCAAGTGGTGCACCTTCCTCTGGCGTTTTCGCACCTTCGCTCTCTGTATCTACTACTCTTCGTAAACCCTAGCGAGTTCCTTCTTCCTGGGCCTCCAATGGCGGGAGGCGGAGCTCTGGCGGGGCTGCAAGAAAACGTGAAGCTGGCGAGGGATTACGCGCTCGAAGGCCTTTACGACACCTCCGCTATCTTCTTCGATGGTGCTCTCGCTCAGATTAACAGGTACTCTCTTTCTCTTCCTTCCTCTCTCCTCTCCGCTCCTCTCCTCTCCTCCCCTCCCCTCCTATAGCGATCGATTGATTGAATTAGCGCTGAACGAGAGGATCGGTGAAAGTTTGGTAAATATCGGTCATGAAGTCAAATTATTGATCCTACTCTACACGTGCTGAAATTGTCTGAGATAATAATTGTGGATTCCTGTCAGATTTTGTTATTTACAAGAATGCATCTTTAAGTTGGATAGTTGGGATTTTTGACTGGAAAATAAAATTTATCATCCGCAGGTCTTGTCTGATCATGCCTCCAAATGGGTCCAGCAAACCTGATCTCTTATACTGATTAATTTACCACTTAACCTATTTGAGCTGATTTAAATGGTTCTGGTAAATTATTGTGTCAAGAATTGAGGTAAAACCAAACGAAGTTTGTATTTTAATTAAATTGCAGAATTGTGGATTATATTACTGCTTGGGTGTCAATTTCAAATTGCACAAAACATGGTCCTTAGTACTGAACCCAATAACTATTACTTCTACCCAATCTAAGCTGTTGCTATGTGTGCCCATTTTTCTGGTGAATCTTGCGTAATAGCTTTCTTTTAAATCTGCATGATTTGCTTTAAGCTGAAAGTGTTTTTCCACTTGATTTCAATGAATTGTAAGCATTTAGTTTTTAGCAATCCACTCGTGCAGGCATCTAGCTACAGTTGATGATGCAGTAATCCGTGCAAAATGGGCCGAGTGCAAGAGAGCAATCTCTGAGGAGGCAGAGATAGTGAAGCAACTGGACTCTCAAGTTCTTTCCCTAAAGAAGATCATCCCAAGTTCAAGGCATCCTGCTGCTACCAAGTCATTCATTTTCCAGCCATTGGATGAGTATCCATTCCCAACGGATCCACCTTCTGACGATTCTGGCGTCTGGGCGTCACCAAGCAGGGGGCCGTCAAGGGCTCTAATGTCGAGAAAATCGGATCAGAATACAGTATGGTCCTGTGGTTCATCACGGGCTGGTGTGACCACGCGTGGGTCCAAATCCGGTACACTTCGTAAGAGTGGTATTCGTACAACTGCGAGCTCGTCTACAAAGAAAGGGAAATTGAGTTCAACCAATGCAGATTTAGAGGTACTCGAAGACCCAAAACTAATATTGATTGAAACAATGGCATATGCAAACATATTACTATAGAACTAAAAATAAATAATACAAGCCCTTAAAAATGGGAATTAGATATCCTCTACAAGAATCATGACATACCAAATTTTAGTATCGTTTCTCTCTATTGGCATACAGGTAAAAAAATGAACTGCTTGTCAAGTACTCCTTATGTTTTTACTAATAATTGACCATAACACCACAGAGTGGTGGTGCTGAAGAGGGAAAGGGCAAGAAAGGACAGTATGAAGGGCCTGACATGGATTTGGCAGCGATGCTGGAAAGGGATGTACTTGACAACACTCCTGGCGTGAGATGGGATGATGTTGCCGGCCTCAGCAAGGCCAAACAACTCCTTGAGGAAGCAGTTGTGCTTCCCTTATGGATGCCAGAGTACTTTCAGGTGAGAGATCCTTCCATTATTGATTACACATTTCTTTTGTGGTTTAATATTAGAACCAATCGTTTGAAGAGAACTGCTAATTAACAAAAAGGAAAATAGCAGCAAATTTATTACTTAGTCAGAGAGGGTGTGTTGCAGAACAAAATGAATTCTGATGGTTTTCTTGGAAGTTGATTAGTTGAAAGTGAAAACCTTGCATAATTTGTTATGGAAGCATGAATAATGATCAGCAAGTTCAATCAGAAAACCTTTGATTAACATGGTTCAATTACAAATTGCAACAAGAGAAAAAGTAACAAAACTTATTTCTATTGTAAACTGAATATGCGCACAATGTCGTGTTTTCAGGGTATACGTCGGCCATGGAAAGGGGTTCTTATGTTTGGTCCACCTGGCACCGGAAAAACACTTCTAGCAAAAGCTGTTGCCACAGAATGTGGTACGACTTTCTTCAATGTTTCTTCTGCAACTTTGGCCTCTAAATGGCGTGGAGAGAGCGAACGCATGGTTAGATGCCTATTCGACCTGGCGAGGGCCTATGCGCCGAGCACCATTTTTATTGACGAGATTGATTCCCTCTGCAATGCTCGAGGGTACAGAAAGATGTTTTACCTTTCTACAACATTAGTTTCTCAATGTTTTGTGTAGTTCCAACTGGAGTACCTTTGCTTTGGTATTCCTTTGATGGATTTGCTAATGAATGATGCAAAATGCATGAAAAGAAAATACTATTTATGTTGTGTCTACTGATGTTGTGACCCAAAAGTTTTTTTTCTGATATATTTTATTTCAGAACTTCTGGTGAGCACGAGTCCTCTAGAAGAGTGAAGTCTGAACTGTTGATACAGATTGATGGAGTAAACAACAGTTCAACTGGAGAAGATGGTCAGAAGAAGCTTGTGATGGTATTAGCTGCTACTAACTTCCCTTGGGACATTGATGAGGCTCTCAGGTTTGTAAAAGTCTCTTCCTTTATTATAAATAGATTAATGCTATTGCTACCTATATATGCATTTGGCTGTGATCTGATCTGTTAAAATTGTCAAGATAGTAAGAAGCAAAGGGGTTGTTCATGTACATGTGCCATTATTATGGCTTGACAATACAACATTAAAAAGCTCAATGCTATATATTATTTTATACTATTATTCAGAATGGTGGTGTACTTTTGAGGCATCTTATCATGTATGTGATGCAGGAGGAGGTTGGAGAAGCGTATATACATACCTCTGCCAGATTTCAACAGTAGAGAGCAGCTCATCAAAATTAATCTAAGAACAGTGGAGGTAATGTCTGTTCTTTTAGTTGAATACAATGTGGATGCACATCATGTATATGTTAGCGTAATTTAGCATCTCTTATAATCTACAAAGCTTAAAGGTTGTGGGATGTTGTACCATGTACCTAGAATAACCATAAATCTCTGTACTGGTACTTCCCTACTTGTACATGCCACACACTGCAGAGCTGGTTATTTACTGATACTAAGAGGCTTTTGAGATGTAGATAATTAGATCCTTGAACCACAATAAACCTGAGTAGTAAATCCACCAAATTAGATATTGCAAGAGTTCTTTCTTTATCATCGAAGTTTCTCTCTAATAAAATTCTGTCAAAACAGGTAGCACCTGATGTGAACTTCGATGAGGTAGCAAGAAGAACAGAAGGTTACAGTGGGGATGACCTGACGAATGTGTGTCGCGATGCTTCCTTGAATGGCATGAGGAGAAAAATTGCCGGGAAAACACGGGAGGAGATAAAAAACATGGCAATGGAAGAGATTGTCAAGGACCCTGTAAACATGTGTGATTTTGAGGAGGCCCTGACAAAAGTCCAGAAGAGCGTCTCTCCTGCTGATATAGAGCGGCATGAGAAGTGGTTTGCTGAGTTCGGATCGGCTTAACAACATCTTGCCTTTGCATCTTTGAAAAATAAATTTTCCTTTGTTGTCATATCAGTTAATTGTTGAAAGAAAAGCATAAAAGCTTTCTTTTCTTTTTTTTTCGTTACATGATTGATTTGTACATATAGTTAATGTGAAAAGCAACTTTTGTAGACCGAGCAGCTCCTTAAGTTATATATAGTTTTGATACAAGAGAGAATAGAGAGAAGAGAAGATAGAGAGATAAGGAGTTGAAGACCCAATTAATTTTTTTACTCATTATCTTGACTATAAAGATTATATGAATATTTATAATTAATTCCTTCCGCTTGTCATTATAATTATGCTAAACATCACCCATTAACTCCGATTTATTCTAATTACTATTAAACCCATAAGACGGCACTCTTCAAGTGGAAAAAGCAAAATAAAGAGAAACAATATGACATTACGCCTGCGAGTTCTTTTTTTTGTTATTAATTATAGTCTGGAAAAGAAAATCTTTGCTGCCTGTCTGTTTTTCAGAAAGCCTAACCTAACAAAAAATTAAAAATGATGTAATTTCGCCGTTGCCGGGGATCGAACCCGGGTCACCCGCGTGACAGGCGGGAATACTCACCACTATACTACAACGACTTCTTTGATGCATTTATAGATTAGACAATTTCATTCTTAATTTGTGTTCTTAACCCCCATCCGCCATCGATCAGTCTCAAAGAGGAGAGATTACCATGGAAAGGGGTCAAGGGTTCCACGCGATCTAGTTTGCTCGTCTTGAATCGGAGTTGGAACCTGAGAAACTTTCTCCTCTGCTCACTTCCCCCAAATCAGCGCTTCTTTCTTTGAAACTGCTCTCCAACTCGCACTATTTTCCCTCACTTTCCATCCATCCTCTCTCTTGTATAGAGAAAGAAGATGTACCCCATTCCAGTTATTTCAGTTGGTTTTCGCCTTCCATGCTATTGATCTGGCTTTTCGCGAGGTAAATGCTTTATGAAAGCTGTAATCTTTAGCTGCTAGATTTCGCCAGTTAGATGTGCATAGAAGCACTGGAGCACTGGCATGTATATCAAAGTTGTAATCTTTAGCTGAATAATTTCTTTGCTAAATATCAAGTCTTTTTGTTGCTATGTTTTTTTTTTTTTTTTTTACTTAAGTTCTTTTGTTTTTCCTGCTAATTGGTTTCTTTAACTCTATGCATGATATTCTTTTTCTATTTGTATAGTTGGTTTTACGTAATTCCTTTGCTTACACTCTATATGCCCAAATGATGAAAAGTTACTACACTAAAGTTTTGGAGGTTTGTTTACCTTGTGTTGGTTTTTCTTTGAGCATGGAGGCAAACCGAGCTTATCTTTTTGAGATGCGAGCGGACATTAATAGCTAATTTCTTTTTCAAGTTACTTCCCTACCAGTAATGGGAAGAAGAAAATATCTCTCAACTATGCCTCATGTCTCAAATTGGGACCTAAAATGGCACAATCATATACTTGAAAAAACTACGGCAGCAGATGTGAGCTCATTCATGGGATGAATAACAGTGGGAAAGAATTTCTTTATGGTGCCATATTGAATTTGAGAGCTGATATATTGATACCTGTTGCTAATGTGAATGATTTACCATGGATCGGTTCGATTCAATGGTAGCGTAATGATATCAGAGAAGGTATTGCCTGAACTTTTCCCATTAAATTTCCCAAATGCCAAATATGAGCTTGATTGGACTCTTTTGCAATTGGAGCTGATATACAGATAATGTCATTAATGCTGTCATCGATACCGACTTTATTATTCAAATTAAATGAGTTATTATTTATGTTAGCAACTTTATTATACAACTTATTTGTATAGTATTTTTATTATTCAACTTAAGTGAGTTATTATTCAAATTGATAATATTTCAGTTGAATAATAAAGTCTGTACAAAATAAGTTGTATAATAAAGTCGTTAACATGAATAATAACTCATATTACACGAATAATAAAGTCAGCGTCGATGACGATATCAATAATGGTATCTCCCAAACATTTTCCTTTGCGATTAATGGAAGTTGGTCCCGGAGCAGTTGCTTTCAAGACTACAATTTTGTGGCATAAACACACATAATCAAGGATTTCCAATTTCTTTGATTGCCAAACGAACCCTTCATAAGCAGTCTGAGCTCAGTTCTAGAGCAAATTTATGCCTCATAATTGATCAGAATAACCAATGCCAAGTGATCCCTCCTCTTGATTAAAATATTTACTACTTGATGGTAAATGCAATTTAGCAGTACGTTTGTTCTCACTTTGATCCGTTTATCGGAAATTTAGCATGCCATGTCAGCCTTGAGTCCGTATTGGCTATTATTGTTGCTATGTTGGGGATTCTGTGGCACATGATATGAACCATCCAATTCTGATTGAGTGCGCATAGAACAATGTGGCTTATGGCCGGTAAAGTATGGCAGCGGATGTGAATTCTGTTAGCTTGATGTCATAAAATGATGTACCTCTTACTTTACAATGAATTTTCATGTGCATGGACATGAATTGGGCCATGAAATGACTAGATTGTGAAATTCAACTACTAACTGTAAATGCAGTTTAACACATTATGATCAAAGTTTGGTCTGATCTTGTACAAGTAGCATCATCACCATCACCACCCATCTTTTCATTAACATTATTATTGTTGTTGTTGTTGTTGTTATTATTATTATTATTATTGCTACTGTTGCCATCATCATCATCATCATCATCATCGCTACTGTTACCTAAGGTTGGATCCGCCTTAGGTAGGGAATGGAGCTATTGATGCCGCTTGGTACTGAAAGGATAAGCTTGCTTCCTCTTTGCTCAAATTAGAAACCCCCTTTGGTACTTGCCTATGAGTAATCAGTTAACTTTCTGAGGGCATTAGTACAACACTTTTGTACTCTTTTATTTCTGCTTTTAATAGATTCATCAAATTGTGTACAAAGATTTTTTTTTTTTTTTGTTTTTGGTGGTTGTGGTTGAATTTTTATTTGTTCTATTGATGCTGGCTTAAAATGGACTGGCATCTTTTGTACAAGATTCATTATTTCCATCTTTGTCTTTGTAGTTGCCTTTTTCTCAACCGGAATGTAGATTTTTTCTGGTAATACTTCTTTAACATTAATTTTTAAAAGGTTTGCTGTGCTCATTTAATTTTCTCATATATTTCTCGTAAAGGTCCAACATTTTGTTCTGTTCCTTTGGAAACCTTCTTTGGAAGCTAGCGAAAAGAAACAAGGACAACAAAGATTTGAGGACCCTGATTATTATCTGGTGCTGACATTAAGTGATTTTTCACTTAATATTGCTGGACCATGGTTTTTTTGCTTTGCTTGTTTGCGAATATTTACTTTTGCATTACTACAGCCATAATTGCCCTATGATGTCTAAAACAGTAAATACAGACAGCTTGATGCATTAGGTGAGTTTATCTTTCCTTATGCACGGGTGTGAGATGCAAGTAGAGCTTTCCTCGTTATTTTCTATTATTAAAAGAAAGAGAAAGAAAGATACTACTGGTACCTTTTTACCACTATCCAATCCATTGACAACCCTAACATTCATCCTTCCGGTTTGGTCTTAGAATTGGCAAAATCTGACCTGACCCAAATAAATCTACCCAACCTGCTAATTGGAAGGTTGTCAAATCTGTTCCATCTAAAGCCTACTTGGTATTTGAAAGAAAAATTTGCCTTTTCCCATGCTTTTATTGAAAACTCTTTCAATCAGCTGTCAATTTGTATGGGAGTATGATGAAATACTGAGGGCAAATTCCTGTTAGTTTCTTAATATTTTGTGCAATACTATTTTTACTTTTATTATATGAAAAGATCTTCTTCACTAGGACTATCGGTTAAAGAAAAACTATCTTTTTTTCTGATGAAGCTATTATTCAACACCTAGTTGTCTGAAAAGTATACAGTGTTTGTTGATTGGTGAGTTAGTAGATGTGTCAATAACCTTTTTGTCCCTTTGGTATTTACTATTTTGCATTTCTAGGTGAGTAATGATATTTTTTTTAAAAAGAAAAATCTATTTTGTGGTCACGTGTTACTTAAAATTTTTGCTATTAAGATGATTGATCAAATGTTCTCTTGCAGAATATTCCCAAAAGGCAGACACCTGAATCAGCTGGCATGATATTCATATTAGTCTTATATTTTAAATTTTTTTTCAACCAGCTGGTATTATATGAAATTTCTGCTGGTATCTTCTGGTAATCTTTTTTGTATGTACAGCATTTTGTTCATTAGCTGTTCTATCTGGAAATGACCTTACTAATTTAATACATGTGACACTATTTTGCCCAGTGATGATACCTCTTACATTAAACATAAAGTTGAGATGGCTGTTTGCTTGGGTTTAGTTTTCTTTCTGAGCATGTGATCCTAATCAAATTTGCCTTCTCTGATGCAACTATTATAATAGAACTCCTATTTTCAAGTTCAGATCCTCTCCATTTTGTATCACATATACCATGATCCGTCGGATACTCGGATTCAGCTTCTCTCCAATAGCATGGAATTAAGATTTTTTAGATTACCTGGTTTTATTGAGAGTAGGAAGTTTGCTTTCTCACATGATCAGATTGAAAATTTCATAACCTGCTGCCAATGGAACTATGATGTGCATCTCTGAGGACACTTGTATCTTATACACTATTTCATTTTTCTGTTTTTATTTTTATAGATCTGTGTTTCAATAGATATTTTAAAGACAACTGATGGTTTGACCTTAATTTTTTTTTCAGTTATATTCTTATTATTTTGTGCATTAAATTAACTAAATCTGGTGCTTTAGATATGCGAGTTATCTGCTTCGGTATTGGTACTGGTTGTTTTCTAATATTTTTCTAGCTGTACTTTTTTAAGTACTTTCTCTGCACTTGTTGCCATGGGATATGAAACTCCTGATAAAAAAAACCAACTTGTTTTCCAATGTTGACACGAATTTTGAAAAATGAACTGACTGGTGTGCACCGCAAAGAGTTTTAGGAAATAAATCCACACACGTAGCATGTGCGAGGATCACACACTATTTGATGGAGAATTGTGTGGAGGCTGAGAGTTGAGGTGAAACTCCCTGCGCCGAGTGAGAATTTGGATAACTTCATTCTAAATTGGTTGTCAAATTCACTATCCTATCCAAACATAACATAACATGAAGCCCATACAAAAGTAAAAGAAAAGGGAAAGAAAAAGGAAATTTCGCCGTTGCCGGGGATCGAACCCGGGTCACCCGCGTGACAGGCGGGAATACTCACCACTATACTACAACGACTTTCTTGTTTGTAAGTTACTTGCATATCCTTTCTTCAATTACAATATTTTATTTCATATAATGTGACGTATCAAAAATAATAAAAGAAATATATGTTGGACTTATAACACAATACGTATATGACACGTTATATTTAAACATGTCGTGCTATATTGTGACGTGACATGCATATGACACGTCGTATGTTATCACATTTAATTATATTTTTTTATTTTGTCTTTTCATTGAAAAAATATTTAAATTTGTGAAAAAATTGTAAAATTTATTGTGAAGTGAAGAAAAATGCTAAAAAAATTTTATGATAAAAAATATATTTTGTATTTATATTAAAAATTAAAAATATTTGAAATAATGGATGTGTGACTTCATATGACTACACAACGTGCTGTGATGTATTAATTTTTAGTTGAAAGAATACACGTCACGTGATAGATACACGTGTCCATGATATACTGTGATATTTAGTGACGTGATTAGTCACGGCGTGTCATTTTTTTATCTCTAACATTCATGATTGAAATAATAAATTTAAAGTGTTAGATATATTTATATCATCTTAATATAATAGAAAATCTGAACTTCTATGGATTTTCCCATAAGCCTCAAATGTTGGAAATAAATGACAATTTTTTTTTATTTCAAGAGCCCATGATACATCCCAAAACAAAGTTGAAATGGTTCAAAATTTTGTGTGCATATGGTTCATAATACGCATAACACATCCAACTGCATAATTTTATTGTTTGAAAGTATAAACAAATTTTATGTTAATTTGTTAATGCTTTACTCGTGGAATTAAAAAAGAAACGAAATCAATTATTGGACTTGGAGGAATCCATCTGTTACTTTTTTTTTTTCCTCGGAGGTTATAAACAATTAATGATTGAAATTAAATGAGCATAGCAAACCTTTTGTCTATGAATCATATTTGATTCACATTCATTATCTACAAATGATTTTTATAAATCTATATATTTACTATATATAGTTATGTTTACAAATAAAATTCGTGAATAAAATAAAAGCTTCGCATACAAAATATACGAACTTATTAATTTTGTAAATAATTAATTTGCTGATGCGATTACTTTTTATTTTTATATTTTTCTTTTAATAAAAAGTGGCCCCCTCCACATGAAAGATGTAGACAGTCGCCACGTGGAAGAAGAAAAGAGGTAAAAGAAAAAAATTAATAGGAGAATAAACAATGAATAACAGTTCATAACAACAATTAATTATTGGTCCAGAATCCAAGTGATTATCAATTAATTTCAGGTTTAAAGTAATTAATTAGTACATTAGAGCTTGTAATTGCGTGCTGCATTTGGGCTGCGTTTCACAAAAACAAACCAAAAGAAAAAAAATGCAAAATCGCCGTTGCCGGGGATCGAACCCGGGTCACCCGCGTGACAGGCGGGAATACTTACCACTATACTACAACGACTTCGATGTCTATATTGCTTCATTAATTAATATAAGTTTAAGATTTTGCATCTTTATTTCAGAATTCAGAATTAAGCTCCTTAAACTTAAAGCCTCCTTTTGAACTTTACTGTCTACAACGTTTTCCATTCTTTTTTTTTCTTTTTTGGGCAATTGTTGTGTACAATGAGCAATTTTCTCGATTATTTCATCTGTTAGTTTTTGAATAAATTCACTTAGGCACTAGCTTGGGATTGTAATTGCGTTTGCTAGCTTTTCTCATTTAGGTTGAACTTTCCATTGGATTTTTAGACCTCCCTATTTTCACAGTTCATCTTTGAAATAGGATGAAGTCGTGTTTTAGACACTTAATTAGTATCTACAATTATTGTCAAAGTTTACGCATGCCAGTATTTGGACTTCCATATTCTCAGTATTTTTAATTTATTCATTTTCATTATGTTTGTAAATACTAAACATGCCCAGTGATGAAATTCTTGGCAATAAAGTATCAGAGGCTGGTTTACTTTCTGTCGGGTTTTTCTTCGGGTACAGGCGAAAAAGCAAGCTTTTCTTTTGAGATGCAAGTAGGCATTAGTACTTAGGAGGTAATTTTCCTCTCAGTTACCACTATTGAGGAAATCAAGCTTTAATTCTCACTCAAATAATGGATTTATTTTCTGCTGTTACTCATCCCATAAACAATAGGGAGCTTATTTGGTTGGTTCAGTTGAGATTTTGAGAACCAAACTTCATTTCGGTTTGATATTATTTTGATTGGTTTGTACCAAACCGACCTTTTGCGCACCCCAAAATAGTTCAGCCAAACATGGTCATGCTGACATTGGTATGATGTATCTTCATTTTTGGACATTACTTGAGCCATGAAATGATCAGTAGGCAATGGAGATGAGTGATACTTTTAAAAGCTCGACAATTTGGTTGCATGACAAGCCATATCCTGATTAGTGCTACTCTCATGCATCCAAACATACCCCTAATGATATTTTCATCCAAACAGACACATTATAAGAAGTCATTGATCCCATCACCATTATTTTAAGAGGGGTTCAGTTATGAATCAAAATTTTAAATCACAGTTGTTAATCTCTGCCAGACCTCTTTGTCCATAATACTAATTTCGATCTATAGTACAATTAGCCTTACTTTAATTACTTTAGGTTTGGTGGGGGGGGGGGGGGTATGAGCCCTCCATCTGGGAATTGAACTGTTAATGCAGTACTTGGTACTGAAAGAAAAAGCTTGCTTACTCTTTGCTCGAATTGAAAACCTAGAAAAGTAACTTGTCTATGGTGATAACTAGTTAACCTTCTGAGGGCATTGGTACAAGACCTCTCTACTAGTACTAATTATGATATGCCTTGCAAACTTTTTTCTTTGGTAAGCATGTTTTTGAACTTTGATATTGCTGTTTTCATCAACATGATTTGCCAAATCAAACTACAGGGAAGTAATTTTGAATGGAACTTATATATTTGAATGCAACTTTCATATAGATGCTGGCATCATTGGACTAGGTAGCTATTCTTTTTTTGTCTATATGGTAGTTGTTTTGTTTTATAACCTGGAATCATGAATTTTGTCATTTGTGTTGGGTATGTCTTTAACCTTAATCAGAAATAAAAGAAAAGGCTAATTATGCCTGCTTTTTTTTTTATTTTAGGTGTTGCTTTATTAAATTACCAAGTATCTTGCCTTTGAGTTTTGGATTTGTGTTGTTCTTAAATTGTTCACTTCAGTGCTGAAGTCCAGCAATAATTATTCTCTTTTGCTTAAAAAATTGTATCTTACATTTCTTAGTTCTTAAATTTGTACCTTTTTGTTCTTTACTGGCCTTAGATTTTATTTATATTCGATCTCTGTACTTTAAAAATGAGATAAACTAGTAGACATTGTACATTATGTCATCTTTCCTCTAAAACCTATTCCTTCTGAAACCAGCAAGGGTAAATTGGTCAAGCATTTCAGGGTGTTAATTATACAATTTTTTTTATTCTGGCCAGGTCTTCATGTACTCTTTTCATTTTTAATGACATTTCAGAAGGAGATTTACTGACTAGTTCAAAAGAAAAAAAACTATAGGAGATTTAAATGTTCCTATTCTTTTCACTATATAATACTATCATGAGTGGTTTAAACAAAATTATATTAATTGTTATAAGAATTCCCTCAAGGTCGCACTTCGCATGATGCTTACAAAAGGAATGTGCAAAATGTAGTGCTGACAGTTGTTTTGGGTTGGGGGGGGGGGGGGGTATCAAAAGATGCGTTCTTCCTGTCGAATAGTGTGCCCCACGAGCTCAAAGAAGGCGCTTCTCATGTAACTGGTACCAGTAATACCTGAGATCAACACAGGAAGAGGATATGAACACTGACACCATCATTGGGTTGGACGAAACAGAATAAGAGGAAGGAGATGATGATTCGCATGATGAGGTGGCGTTTGGAGGAGAAAAATGCCGCATATGTTTGCCATCAGTTTTTAGAGCAGGCTGTATACCATGTTGAGGATGCATGTGAGCTACAACCATGCGAATTTTTCGCTTTTCGGATTGCATTGAGAGAGCACATCTATGAGTCCTTGTTAAACAAAGACAGATTGATGGAGGCAGAGATCATCTCTGAATTGGCTTAAATTGAGTCATAGCAATACCAAATATTTAATTTGACACTGTGGCATTAATTCTTTGTTGTAGAAACTAAAGAAAAAAAATCAAATAATGGTAAGACCAATTAGAACATAATGTGATTTTACAAACAATTGTACATAAAATAATGTAATATATTTCTTAAATAAGTCAAATACTATGTTTTGTAAGAGGTCATTTTTTAACCGGATGATTATTTCTTCTAAGTGTGCACCTTTTAGACTTCTTTCATACATCTCATCGATCGTATTATAAGCAATGGGAATATATATATTCATAAATATTATCTCAACCAAGCTTAATTATTCTATATCTATTTTATTACGACATTGCTTCATAAACTCATAAAGTTGCAATTCTTTCCTTTTAAAATAGGTATAGAGAAAGCTATGATTGATTATTCTTTCCTTGATAGCTAGACAGGTACGCCTCTTTGAAGCGATAATTATTCTCAGCAGCGTGCCACTTATAAAATAAAAATAAAAATAAAAAATACACTCTCTATATACTTGCTATTTTATATACTTGACAATGGGTATAATACTAATTAAACTCATAATTAACTACAACAGTAGTAACAAAAATATTCAAATAATAGAAATATGATTTTTCATGTGCACTTGGCCTAGTAATAAACCATATACGCTAGTCAAAGAAGAGATCAATTTAGATAAAATTGTTAACATGTAATAATTGATAGAATAAATTTTTTTATTGGTGAAAATTAATAAATGTAATACCCTAATGCCCGTAGATATGCATGCAATGCATAAAGAATATACTTTCTCTATTTAAGCAACAATTAATAACACCTTATAATCTTTTCAGGATTCAATAAGAGGCTTTATTTTATTATACTATTATATTACCAGATGAGCAAAATTTGTTATAAAGGACAGATATGTTAGCGATATATTCAGTTTTTGCTATCAAATTAGACAAAAATTAAAATACAATGAAGTCAAATAAAAAATATTAGGTTGTTACTACTTGTTAGGTTTTGGGTGTTAAATAGTCCCCCTTCTTTTTTCAATTATGTGATAATTTGACAAAGTCTTGCCTCCATTTTCATAATTGATAATATTAAATATGCTTGACTAATATTAATAATTTTCTCAAGGAATATATGTACAACAACAAAAACAGCAGTACATTGAGGCATAATTTTCCCCAACAAATGAATTAATAAACCAATCAAAGAATAAATGATGCATACAATTGACCAAACAAATAAACTAATCAAAGAACAAAAAAAAATTGTGTTTATGATGCATGCATGATCAAACATGGTACAACGGCGATGGCTCCAGTCTATCTGTCACTTTGAAGTTCTTCAATGTAACCATCCATGTGAAATCATTCTTCAACACATGCACCGCGATTGTGTCGTTCGGAAAATCCTTCGCCTCGACGCCGTGAAAATCGCACATCTTTCCTCTCATGTTGAACCTATTCTTCCCTTTCCCTCCTACATTGAGCCACATCGCCAAATTGATGTCCTCGATACCGTTTGTATTGGTCCGAGCAAATTCCGACTCAGCAATCCACTGTACCAGGTCCCACGACAAAGCGTACCCCATTCCAACCAAGTACGGCGGATTGTCCTGGTCTAAAGGAGGGTAACCTTTACCCCAATATGTATCCTCTCTAGGTTTATCTCTTAATGCCTCGAATAATTTGTCGAGTCTGAAATAAGCGTCATCGTCTGCTTTCATGACATAGTCATACGGCTGTTCTTCTCCTTGCCCTTGAAACATCTTCGGTACATTCGAGAAGTACGTGTATGTCTTTCCTTCGTTCATGTTCTCGGTGCAATTCAGGATGATTATGTCGTGATAAGTGAGGATCTCCATGGCAATGAATACTTTTTGTTCGTCCGTCTCGAGTTTGCAAAATACAAACCGGACGTCTATTTGCGCGTGAGGAATCGGCTTCTGTAATGCATAGGCCATGCGAATGATATGACGTCTTTCGGTTTTCTCAGGGACAGTCAGGATGCCGAGTAAGAGTTTGAATTCAGGTTTTGAGTAAGGAGGCGGCGGTGATGGCTGAGCCGGTGGTTGACAGACGGAGAAAAGGTTGAGCTCTAAGTAGCTATTAGAATTTGGAAGGAAGAAAATTGAACTTAGTAAAACAAGAGGAAGAAGGATGAGTATGACTGGTTTGTAATAAAAGGCTTTCTCAGCCATGGTGTTGCTTGGTATCTTTTAGTTTAAGAGAGAGAGAGAGAGAGTTCTCTGTTTGTAGAGAAGAGACCAAGGAGAGGCCATATGTATAGACATGGAAGGAAGGAAGAAGGTCTCTAGGTCGTGAGAGAGAGAGAGAGAGAGCAGAGGTGGAGCTCTTCAGAGTACAAACTCTGATCCTTCCTATTGGTTAAAATTTTTATTAATAGAAGATATAGTTTCATTGACAATTAATTATTTTTTATTACTATTGGCCCTCTCTCTCATTAGTTGACCCTTCAATTGATTTGTTGTTGAAACACATTCATTTCTAATATTATTTGAGTTGTTCAAAAAAATAATATAATGTTTTTGATATTAGATAGCAACAGTAACTTTCTTAAAAAAAATTGTGAAATATTGGTGCATTACAATATGTCCTTTGTATTCAAGTTATGGAAAATATTTGAAAGATATCATCATTGATAAAAAAAATTAATTTTGTAATTCATATAAATTGAGTTTTTATTTATAATAACGATTTTATTATACAATTTATTTTGTACCGTATTTTTATTATTCAATTCAAATATCATTAATTTAAATAACAATTCATTTAAATTAAAAAAAAATATTATACAAATAAATTGTACAATAAATTATTAATATAAATAATAATTTATTTAATGTAAATAATAAAATCTCTTAAGTTACTATAATTGATTTGACCTCCAATTTTAAGTTCAAGCTCCGTGACTCATCGGAGAGAGGTTTAATTAGTTCTCTTTCTTCCTTCCTTTCTTTTGACTGAAAGAAGAAAATGGAGTTTTTTTGTGTGGTATAAAAATGAGAAATCTCAAGTCTTTTTTTCTTTTTTTGGCAAAATTAATGACAGATGGCATATGATAGAGAGGAGAGAAACTTATAATCTACCTCTGTTCATCCAAAAAGAAAAATCCAAAATGGTACAATATAAAAGAAATAACAATCAAAACCAAACTATTAGACCTAAAAACCCTCCAATCAACCATTGTATTGCCCTTAAATGTTGCTATTATCAAGAGAAGGTCAGGTCCATTAAAAAAAACACACTTATTTGGGCTTTCTTTCTAATACAAACCTATTTTCAGATGCAATGTTAAATGCTATATTTCAGCCCAAGAGGAACCCACCTTCCCCTCTCCCTCTCTCTCTCTGTCTATAATCGTCTCCTTTGTTGATCGGAGAGGAACTGCGCAGAGGAGGGAGGCAGGCAATGGCGACTCAGAGATCTGACACCTCCGACCTTCCCGAGATCATCAACGCCGAAAATCTCCAATCCAACATGAAATCCATCTACTACAGGTCTCTTCCTTTCTTCCCTCCTTCTTCGTTCCTGGTTATTGTACCCCACGATCCTCTCCAGTTGTGCTGAGACAATAGCCGTCTCTGTGTCCACTAGTATTCTGCCGCGTGAGTGGATGTGTCATCGGATTGTCCCGATCGCAAGTATCCTATCGTAGTTGCGACGCGATCTGTGGTTGGTGCATACCTAGAATAAATTAGTTCGAGAGATAGTCAAATCACAACAGGAGTTAGGTCGGGTCGGGTCGGGTCGGGTTAGGTTTGTGGATTTATGAGAACTTGTTGCAAATTGAAGATTTGGAGATGCCTGTTGACTTTATAGGATACTTGTGTTAGTTTGTTCATATCAGTTTGCTAAGAGGAGTACATTACCAGATACTGCTACAGTACCAGTCAGAGTTCGGTACTTGTATGGTGCTAACATTTTTTTATATTTTGGTTTATTTGATGTAACTCGCCCCAATAATTGGTAAAAATTGATGCTAAATCTGGGGTAACTTTGAAGCTTATTTGCACCATAAATACTTACGTTATTCAGTTGAGCCTTAATCATGCACACAAGAGTAGAAACCAGTTACACAGACATCTAATCATAGTTGGGCATGACTAGAGCTTAAGGGAACATAAAACAGGATCTGTTATTGATCAGGCTCAGTACCAATGTGTATAGGCCTATACACCATAGGATCATACCGAAGAGTGTTATCAAATTGAATGATGGTGCGAGGCATCAAAGATAAAATATTTAAATATGTACATCTAGTTGGACAAAAAGGGTATACTGCAGATGGTTTTGCCATGCTTCATTTAATTGCCAGACTCATTTCCTGTTGTTAGCACATATGATTTTAACTTAGTTTGTTTGAACTTTTTGTGTCACAGCCGAACCTTCCTCTCTATCATTGGAGGAGTGATTGCCGGCATTTGGGGGTTCACCGGATTTACCGGTTTTGTATTCTACTTTGCGGTGATGTTGGCCGCCTCTCTTGGTCTCGCAGCAAAAGCCAAGTTCTCTGCTGGTGCCTACTTTGATTCTTGGAATAGGGTTCTTCTAGATGGTATTCTAGGTGGCCTCATGGTTAGTTTTCGTTTACTACAAATTTTGTTCTTTTTTTGCAAATTGGAATACCTGTGTAGTACAAGCAAGGATTGCACAATAGTACTTTGTTTCGATATGGGGCCAAATTGTGCTTACATTGGTTTAGTTCTATTCTACAATTCCAGTGTTGAGAAACGTTACAGTTACCCTGCCATGACTCGTGAATTGTGCAATTCCTTGCAATCTATAGGAACTTTATAATTCTATTCTGCAATTCCTTGCAAATTGTTTCCTTTTACTGAATTGTTACTAATTTACTGTTCCTTTTTTTTTTGGCAGTCATTTGTGCTTTTCTGGACGTATCCTTTACTAGCATGAAACCTCTTTATATTTTTCTTTCTCAAACTTGCATATGGTATGTCGTAGTTTGTTCCAAATCTGGTATTAATACTGGTGCTGACGTAGTTTTAGAATCAATATCAGTCGAGTAATGTTTTTTTTTTGTCCCCTTTATTTCTCTCTCTCTTTCTGTTGGGTTCTAGGACCGAAATCAGCACCAAAATCTTGCCCTTGAAAAGAAAATAACTAAAAGTGAAAATTAGATGGCCACTGGTATCAGACAGTTCTCAATCTGATATGATATGCACTGCCTCGGTAACTCTTGCTTGGATGAAACCTTAACTCTGTACAGATTTGCCTATGACATTGTTCATATATTCTGAGGAAAAGATGGGTCTTTCTGGCAATGGGCTTTTCTTTTTAGCTTTTGTAATTTGTTATTTAGTAGTAGATTCAATCAAGTGAATTTTTCATTTTTATTGTAATATTTGGGATTAAGGGAAATTGTAACTTTTGCTACTAATGATTCTGCCTGTTGGCAAAAGGTGATAAGAGCTTTGTTTCAACTTGTTAGACGGGAGGCTTTGTTTTTGTCTCTGAGTCAATCTAACTGATGTTATTTTGTAATGATTGAAGTTTTGACATTTTATCGGAGATAATATCATGTTAGTCTATATTACTCAATAGTAGTGGTGGAGTTTATATATGTAAGTTAATTATGGTGGATGATTATATTTACATATTATATTTATTTTTGAGATGAAATTTTTATATTACATATTATGGTGGATGATTATATTTACATTAATATTTTGAAATTACCAGTCTTTGATGCATCATGATATAATATATAGATTGTATTAACCTATTTGCTAAAGAATCTATATGTTCAGCGTTTACTTTTTAATTTTCAATTTTATTTGATTTTCTTAAATCAATGTCAAGGTTGTTAAATAATCATCATCTAGTAAGCCCTCCTCTTTTCAATAGATACTATAGTTAATCATCGAACTTCATTCTGAAAAAAGTAGCCATTGAATAAGTATTAGATATTTAAATTGAGAAAATCTTTCTATTAACGAAGTTATTAAAAAAACAAATTCCGAAATGCAAACAATTCAATCTTTCAAAGTGTTCAAGACATGTATAATAATAACAAATAAATATAGAATAACACAAAAAAAACACACTGTTTTAAGAGTTAATTAGCTCTCCTGTCAGAATTCAGACGAGATGATAAGGTACAACCGCGCAGCTACAAGCTGCCACCGTCTTACAACCAATAAATCCGCATGAATACTCGGATGGACCGTATACCAAAACACTATTAAATAAGCCATTTAATAAAGCCCCCCTTTTGGATGTTTTCTTTGCATTGCAGAATTTTGCAACACACCTCTGAGTCTCTGACCCGTCCGGATTCACTCTGACTCGTGCAAAGTGAAAGTGTCACATTTCTGGTAATTGGTAAACATCATGGCGTTACATTACATGAGCCCGAGCATGGCAGCTAGTGTTCAATTACTACACAGAAGGATGCAAAGACTTCGCCAGAACGAATCCACGCTCTTTCTGAACTCGGTGCTTGCGTCAGCCTCGACTGCTTGTGCTTAACAGCTTCAGCAACAGAACAATTGTGCTGGGAGGGGAAGAAGAATTGCAGAAGTATGAAGGAAAACCGGCTGGACCTGGTGCTGGTGCCGGTGGCTCTTGCCGTGGTAACTGGTTATCACCTGTGGTTGCTCTTCATGATCCTTCGCTACCCCACACGCACCGTCATAGGCCTCAATGCCATCGCTCGTAAACGCTGGGCTACTGCTGTCATGGCCGTCAGATTCCTCAACTATCTTTATTTTGTTTCCTGACTTCTTAATTCTGAATCTTTTTATTTCATTCTTGGTGCTTTTTTCTTTCTTTTGTTATGAACAATTAACAGGATCCACAGAAAAACGGTATATTAGCAGTACAGATACTGCGAAACAACATCATGGCGTCGACGGTGCTGGCGACGACCGCCATAACACTGGTGTCACTGATAAGTGTCTTCATGGGTGCGACCTCTAACCGCTCCCCTCTGACCTCGGCCTCCATGCTCATCTACGGCAACAAGACCAACTTCCTCTCCTCCGTCAAATTCTTCGCCATTGCTCTCTGCTTCATCTTCGCATTCGTTTGTAATGTTCAGGTTGGTTGGTTGGTTAGGTAGTTAGTTGCCTAAGCTAATTAACCATCTAGGTTCCAGGAAATTAGTTTATTGTCTGATCACTTTTGTTGTTTTACAAACACAACAGATATAATTGGTAGCCCAAATTTGGGCTGATGAGACGAAATAATATGAAAAAGATTAAAGCCCACTTGAGTAAAAGTAGTCCAAATTAATGTACCAATGGCCAATTTGGGTTTGCTTGGTTGAAGTACCATTTACCACCCCATTATATGGCATTTTGTGTGTACTGATAATAGAGCTTAATTTTATCAGGCAATCAGGTACTATGCACACACCAGTTTCCTGCTGGGGATACCATCCTTGAAGAACTCGCGACACGAAGAGGGAAAGGAAGAAGATGAAACCTGCAAAAACGACGAATTTGTCGAGTACGTGTCGTCGGGTTTGAACCGAGGCAGCTACTTCTGGTCACTCGGTTTGAGGGCGTTTTACGTCTCCTTCACTCTTTTCCTTTGGATGTTCGGCCCGATTCCGATGGTGGTTTTTAGTGTCATCATGTGCTTCTCCTTGTACTTTCTCGATATGACAACAGAGCATTCGAGAGCACTTCATGGGCCTCCTGACATAGACAAAGCTCTCGGCGAAAATGTCTGAGCGTTGAAAAATTTAGCACAATTTTCCATCTTTTGTGTTTTCCTTTTTAGTTTTTTTTTGTGATTGCAGAAACCCTTTATATGCATGGGCAGTTTATAATCAACAAAAAAATTTGATGAGTGTTGATCATTATATATGATTGCAAAATGCAAACCATATATGCATGGGCGGTTTATAATCAACAAAAAAAAAAGACCACCATAAAGTATGTAACTTTTAACTTGAATTTTGATTATCAATTAGTCTTTTGTTCCTCTTTTAGTTGCGTAATTTTTTGTGCTTAACTTGATAGCTGAAGTAAATTTAAGCTACTTCTGTACTAGCGAGGAATTAATTGAGGATGAATTTATTATGACTATTTGGATCAATTTCAGGCCGACAATCAACAAGTAATTTCATGATTTAGGCTTACAAAATTTGTGCATGGTTGGAATTTTCAAATTATTTAATGAGTAAAATTTGTATAAAATTTTATCATTTTCCATATGCATAATATAAATATAGAACATATCACATTTCTAATATATGATTTCAAGATTAAAAAATATCTTTGAGAATGATTAATTATCAATTTATCCATTATTAATATATTCCGACTTGTTTCATTGGTCAACAAATTATTCAAAGTCAATTTAATAAGATATCAAAAAGATACAGCAAATATATAATAAAAAAAGAAAGGCAAAAAATAATCTCAAACTTTCCAATCACAAAATCAGCTTTTTTTTCCTCTGTTGCAAGCATTTAGATACTACACTAGCTAGCTTACCATGCAACAACATCATCCAAAGGCAATTGGAGAGGATCCGAACGCTGTAAAAAGGCACTGTAATTTTTCGTTTTTTGGTGGATACAGTTTCTGGTCAGAAACTCAGACCCGGTCATAGATGGATGGATGCAGGATGCAGTACCAGTATGTATTGCACAGTATTCCTTTCCTTCTTTACATAAATAAACGCTCTGTACTGGACAAACTCTCTCCTTCCTTTTTTGTCTCGGCTATCTTTCTTTCTCTTTTGTACCCCCCCCCCCCCCCCACCACCACCAAAAGAACAGTAAAAATGTAAAAAGGAAAAAAGGATACAAGTAATAATTAAAACGAAAGATGAATGAATCCATATTGTTGGTAATAGGCTAACAGCAGATCTGCTGTGGCGGTCCATGTCTGGCGATACATGTAGGCTTGAATTGAATCCCGTTGTTGGGGAGTTGGAACATGCACTATATGTATATAAATATATGCATGTATGTAGTATGGATGTAGCTCTCATATCATATGTATGATTATCACATGTTATTTTCGTCACGATATTGTCGTGGGCTATACAAGATCTTCTCACGTGTAGTTGTGTTTTGTTTAAAGAGGCTTATATTTATGACATAATATCAAATTATAATAAAATTATTCTGTGGTGGTCCGTGTTTTGCTTTTATAATTTATAATAGAATATTAATTATTCTTAAATTACATTAAAACTGAAATACAATCAATTTATCTATGAGTATTACTAGTAGGGAATAAAAATGGCATGGCATGTTAACTCATGGCACAATACGGCGTGTCAACACGTGCCGTGTTATGCGTGTCACATGCCGTGCCGTTATCTGTGCCATGTCTGATTTTTTTTACTATAGACACGGCACGGTACGCACGGATAAGTGAGGCGACACGGCACGACACAGCACATAGGCATGACACGGGGACACGCCTAGGCACGAATAAGCACGGGATAGACACGGTTAGCACGGGTAGACATGGATAGGTACGGGTAGGCACGTCTAGGTACAGATAGGCACGAATAGGCACGGATAGGCACGCACGGCACGGCACATTTAGCACAAATAAGCATAGTATGCACAGATTGTGGGCCGTTGGATGTTGATCGGTTGATTTTGCAATTTTTTTGGAGGGATTCTGTAATGGGATTAAAAGATACGCTAATATGATATATATCCCCCAATTTGTGTACCCCGCCGTATCTTCTCTCTTTAGCAATATTAAACACCCCTAAATAATGTACACCAATAAACACATTTTAATTTAAAATTCAAATTTAAAATAAGAAAATGACCAAAATACCCTCATTTAAAAAATTTCAAAGAAATTCTTGAATTCTGTAAAAAATTTTGAATTTTTCAAAAATATTTTCAGATTTTTCTAATTTTTTGACAATTTTTACAAAAATATTATTTTTTTCCAATTTTTTGTTTAATTTTTTACCAAGCGAATAAATTTAAAATTTTTTATTTTTTATATTTTTTAAGATTTTTCCGAATTTTTTTCAATTTTTTCCGATTTTTTCGAATTTTTTTTCCCACCAAATACGTTTAACACGGTTAAGGCACATGTAGCACGGCGTGTCAACTCGACACGGCACGGCATAGTTAAGACACGTCACGTTTAGCACGGCGCGTGTAGCATGCCGTGCCTTAACCGTGCCGTGCCGTCCTCTCTCCATTTTTGACACGGCACGGCACGCACGCCAAAAAAAATTTCAACCTTCCGTATTGTGTGTCGTGCCATGCGCGATATGCCGTATTTTGACACGGCAACGCACGCTCGTTTTGAAAACATTAATTGCTAGTGTTAAAACTTTCAAAATAGTCAATTTCCCCATCAAAATAACAAAATAGCCTATTTCCCCATTTAAAATAAACATTATTTCTCTTATCCCCTATTCTTCATTTTATATTCTTTTTATCTTTTGTAGAAACAAAAATGACCAATTTACCCTTTTATTTGAGAAAGATTAACCTTAGTTCTTGAAAGAGAACTAAGGTTAACATTCATCCAACATATTTTAGTCACATGCTCTGCTCGGGCCATCAATGACACGTGTAGAGAGAGGGATAGAGAGACGGGAAGAGAGACGGGTAGAGAGAGGGATAGAGAGACGGGTAGAGAGACGGGTAGAGAGAGGGATAGAGAGACGGGTAGAGAGACGGGTAGAGAGAGGGATAGAGAGACGGGTAGAGAGACGGGTAGAGAGACGGGTAGAGAGAGGGATAGAGAGATGGATAGAGACAGATAGTCTGATAGAGTGAGTGACAGGCATATATGCATTATCAGACATATATTATATATATATTTGTCCATGTCTATGTCTGCCTGAAGCATTTATCAATTAAGACATGGTGCCATCAATTATCGTGTGTGATGTGGCGTTTTCTTCTGCGCTTTCTTGGGTTTTTTTTGTTTTTGTTTTGCCTTAATTTTGCCTTTTTTTTGTTTTTTGTCTTGCCATCAATTATCATTAGTGCGACATGATTTTTTTGTATTAATTGGAAATCTTGGTTTGGTTTTACTACGAAACGCAAAGAAAATTAAAATAAAAAATGACAAATCCATCATCTTTTTTAATTGAAAATAAAAAGAATTGAACTGTTCAGGTTGTGTTCATCCAACATATTGTTAATTAATTAAACCTATAATTAGTGCTGCTCTTCTTTCTAAAACTGATGAGACTTCCCAGTACAAAACTTCACGGGCATCTCGACTGAAGACAAAATAATAGGCAACATTATGTGCATGTAGCTCTGCAAAAATGTCAATTATTTAGTTACATCCTAAAAAGTTAAAAAGAAAGAAAATAAACAAAAATTAGCACCTCCGAGCGTGATTCTTAAATTGAGTGCGACTCATGAACTTGGTTAATTAGTGCATGATTAAATACTCATTGCTCTATAACCACTTCTTTTGAAGAGGCGATTAATTAGTAGTAATTAGGTTTTCTTTTTTATCAATCATTTTGTTGGGGAGATTTTTTTTGGATGCTATCAACATTGCTGACATCATCACTATAAATCTATAACTATAGATATATTTCTTAATCACTTTATTCAGATTGATTGGATTTGTGTAGATTAGAATTTTGTTTTCAAATGTAATTCTTTTTTTTTCCTCCTAATTACCTCACAATGCAATACTGGAATCAATTTCATGAAATGAAGCAAGGGGAGTTGGGAATATTTTTGAACATAAATAAATGAGAAATTAAAATAAGTTTCCACGCTTGACAGTTGACACATTTGTGGGAAAGAGAGCATAAATAAGAAATGAAATATTATAAGCCTTGATTTGTGTGCACAGTGCGCTTTGTTTCTTTTGGAAAAAACTTTGCTTAATTACCAATCCAATTGCACTGATTTCAGCTCATCTTTTCCTAGGAAATTTATTTGGGTTATTCCATATTTAAATGATAACCTATACTTTAGTATTTTATTTTGTTAAAAAGAAAAAAAGGTTAATTCGAATTGAATTAAATTTGATTTATAAAACAAACAAACACCCCTCTGCCAAGTGCCAACTGTCCTTCTCCCTTCTTCCTGTTTCCCCATCGCAAAAACAACCCACCTTTCTTTTTCGACTCGTGCACTTCCCTGCCTCTCTCTCTATCTCTCTCTCTCTCTCACTCTCTCTCTCACTCTCTCTCGCACTCTCTCTCTCTCTCTCTCTCTCACTCTCTCTCGCACTCTCTCTCTCTCTCTCTCTCTCTCTCTCTCTCTCACTCTCTCTCTCTCTCTCTCTCTCTCTCTCTCTCTCTCTCTCTCTCTCTCTCTCTCTCTCTCTCTCTCTCTCACACACACACACACACACACACTCTCTCTCGCTCGCTCTCCCCCTCGCTCTCCCCCTCTCTCGTATGGAGCCCCAGCGTGTGCGACCGCTTCAAGGGGAGCAGTGTAGCAAATACTCAGAGCATGATGCGAAGGGGAAACGCAAGCAGCCGCACAGATAGATGGATAGATCGATCCGATCGAAGCATATATACTTGCTTTGGTGTTGTGGGGAATTGAGGCTTTACGGTCCGATCGCTTGGTAATTGCTATCCTCTCTCTCTCTCTCTCTCTCTCTCTCTCTCTCTCTCTCTCTGAAATCTAAATAGGCTGTAAGAGACGCATTCGTGGACGCTCTAGCTTGTGTGACCTTATCTTCTTCTTCTTCTTCTCTCTCTCTTTCTGTCTGTATTTTTTTGGGTTTTCTTTTTGTTGCTTTTTTGTGACATTGTACGATTACCTTTTTTGTGTTTTTGTTTAGAAGGAAGGTGATTAGAGCTAATCATGGTTTTTGTAATGTGTGAGGATCAAGCTTTGTATTCAGTAATTTGATCTGGGAATGCATCACTTACACTTGTTTTGCTCCATTTTATTTAACCATTGATTAATTGTTGTAATATCTGGTTGAGTGCTTTCTTTAACTAGAGAAAAAGTGGCCATGTCTACTATCAATTTTTACATTCAGTTCCTTTTTTGGATGGAACTTGGAATTTGTATTTTCCAGAAAATGAAAAACATAAAGCAATTTCCTAGAGAATTATATAGGTTTCTTTTTTTAACTTAAAGCAATCTCAATGAGGTAGGAATTAGAAAAAAAAAATGCTAATTAACTAAATTACAGAAATTAGATTGCCAATTAATTTAGATGATACTGGTAGAAATGAAACGCATGGAATATAGAACATATAACTTAATTTCTTTCTGATAAAATAATGATTAAATAACAAGTGAAGAAACTTCCGTTTATATATCCTAATAGAAGAAGACAAAAATCTTGTACATGTTTTGTTGCATTTGTCATGTAATTTTGTCATCTAAATCCTGAAAGCCCCTTACATCTATTAAAGTACAAGTAAAAACAGATATACAAGGAGATATTGCTAGCTAAGAAAGGTACTCCTTGTTGTACAACTTGTAAATGTTTAGGAGACATATAAGAGTGCATATACCAACCATATAGTAAAATTAAGAAAATAAAACAAAATTTAAAATAGTTAGTTAGTAACAATATTTCCGGAATTAAGGTTGCAATTGGGAGTTAAAACTTGCAGAGTAGGTAAGTGCAGAAGCCAACAGAGAGCAGTTGTTGGCGGATGCAATACAAATGAATTGAATTGAATTGAATTGAATTGGCAATAAATCGGAATTAAAGGAGATGAGAAGAGTTGCTGCTGAGCTCAGTGCTCGACGCTCAATGCTCAAAATCAATTCAATGCTCTCTCTCTCTCTCTCTCTCTCTCGTCTCATGTGTGTTGTGTGACAGAGACAGAGGTAGAGACAGAGAGAATATTCAAACAGGGAGGTCAGGTGGAGAGGACTGGTATAGATAGTGGTGTATAGTATATAGTAGTATGGTGGAAGACAAGACCTTGCCATGCAAAGTGCCTCCTCTGCTCACCACCTTAAATGCTCCTCCCTTTCTTTCTTTTTCTCTTTTCTCTTCTCTTGTGTGATTGTATCCATCCATCCATCCATCTATCTATCTATCTATCTACCTCTGTCAGCTTTTAATTGGAGACCGTACAGTGCCTGTGCGCATCGGTTCACGCGTGTGGCCGTGCATCATATGCCATTTTGCTAATTGCTACATAGCATTAGCATAAACCTGTGCCTCTGCCTCACTGCCTGTACCTCTCTCTCTCTCTCTCTCTCTCTCTCTCTCTCGTCTGTCCCCTTGCGTTTGCGTTATATTCTATTCTTTGTTGCCTTTTGCCTCTGGCATGCATTTTTTGGATTTTTTTCTCCTTTGCTTCTGCTGTGATTCTTTCCATGTTAAGTCTGTACCGTGGGCCCTCCCCTCCCCACTCCTCCTCCCTGGTATGAAAATCTCATGGTCCTGATTGATTATGTATCAACGGCACAGATTGGATTAGGTATCTCTTTGAATTTAATATGAGCTATCAAATCTGGACTGTCCGTATTGGAGCGAACTGTTCGGATTTAAAAAGTAGAACTGTGCTTGCTATCTCATTGATATGCTATCATCCCTGTCTGAGCACCTATGAAGGCGAGACTAGTCCTGATTCTCTGTTGCACAAGCAAACCGCACTCTACGTTGGTAAGCCACTGAAAATTTGAGGGGCTCCAGTACCATATAAATTAATCAAATCAGTACTTTTAAGATGTTCTTTTGGCAATTAGTTTATCTAATTAATGAGTACGCAATAATTTAAAATTTTGATAGTTTCCCGCGATGCTCTTCAACTTATGGATCTCAATCTTACCTCTTCTTTTCAAGATGGGTTTCAGTTTTGATTAGCCCTTTTTTCCCCTCTTTTGGAGATGGCTTTCAACTCCGTTTCCACCAAGAATTATCACAGCTCAAGCTCAAGTCAGAGTTCAGACTCCACTGGTTCTATGGGACCCAAGATAGATACATAAAGAGGATGCACTGCTCTACTGGTGACTGTTCAAAAATTACAGATGCAATCTGTACACAAAAAGAAATAATTAAATTAAAATAAGAGGCCAATTCTGACGAGCAAATACTCGGCAGATCTTCTAATAGAACTTGCAAACCAACTGTCAAGTCAGGGACTCAGGGGACATCTTAGCACGCCTCTTTATCACCCAATTGTAATTCAGATTTCTCCGAGTTTACCTATCATCATTACAAAACTTATCCAGCAGAAAGTGCAATCTGCACAAGCCTTTAAACCATGAAAATGAAAGGAGCCCTACAAACATGATCATTCTTTTAATTAATTTGTGGCACACTCTAATATTATATATATATACAGAATTGGGGCCTGTGTGAGGTACAAAAAAGGGATGTACCTCCTCTCCAATTGCACGGTACAATCGGAAGAGCCTAAGTCAGATCACGACCATCTGTTTCAGATCCATCAGTGTACAAGGATAATCCAAGTTGACCAGACCAGAGCAACAATTGTACGCCTACCATTGGAAGGAGCAACCCCAAAAATAGACCATATATATAAAATTACATTCTACAAGCTACATGACATTTACAAAAGAAAAAAAAATAGCAAAAAAGATAATTAGGGTTCTTGCTCTGATGAAATCCCCATTTTTCTAGTCTGGGATTTAAACACGCTTGCAATATCAGCTGCTGTGCTGCAATCTTCTGGATTCCTGTCTGACAAAGCACGCACAAACCTCGGCAGCCTTACTGAAATACCACGAGATGGATGCACCAAACCGACAGCTGCGTGGTGCACTGGAGATATAGTCAGGTCTGTAAAAACATCATCAGTCAGTTGTACGAAGGAGAAAAGTTAGCTATGACAATAAGCTCAAATGGTAAGAGGTGCTTACGATCATATTAGCCATTTATGCCAAAATGAGGCCAAGTTTTCATCTCTATATTTGTTTCAGAAGGTACCAAAAGATTTCTGAAATATGTTGTACTGGTGACAAGTAAACGGGCAAGGACTTTGACCAGTGTGGACTTAAGTCGGAATCCAAATTCAGGACTATTTCCGTTTACATTTTGTTACAGAAACTGTACCAAATTCCACTATGGTCATTCTTACATTTATGACCCAACAGACACAACTCAGAAGCTAATCAAGGCTTTCTACTATGCTAGACTGTTCAGGTACCATGGATGCTACCAGTCTGAAATTAGAACTGTACCGGGCAACAAATTAACCATTGGCTTTTAAAATATACCTGCACCCCGGATCTCCCAAACAAGTTCTGGAATGAACCAAAAGTTGGGTGACTCGTCTGTTTGATAATAAGGTGGCTTCTTGGATAAGATCTTGTCTTCAGAGAAATATTCTTTCATCTGAAAATAACCCATTAAAAGTATTGAGAAAAAATTGCCAGTTTCAGACAGTATGGTATGTTGGTAATGTATCAATTACCTCCTTGTAGAAAGTATCAGAGAAGCCTGACATGACACGGCAGACACTCTGGAACTCTTCTGCCTCAGGATTATAGCATGCCATAAGAAAAGGGCTATACCTTTTAGAGGGGAAATGAAAACAAACACATCACCAAAAATTATTTAGAATAATCAAACGAGCAACTAGACGGATTTAGAGACTAGTACCAGCCAGCCTTCCGTCCATTCCCATACCATGCACCTATAGGAACTAAATCAAGGCTATCTCCCAAGCCTTCTACATAATCACGCTTGACCTAGGACAAATGGAAAGCAACAGAAAATGCCAGAGGTAAGCCATAATCACATTCATCACTCACTAAAAATTCTATATATGCCCCTCAGCAACTCATTTTAGCAGAACCTCCCTCCTTTCTATAATGTACAAAAGAGAAATCTAATTATCTAAGCACATGCAATGATTGCCACTGTTATTCTCCCAGGTATGAACCATGAAGAGAATATGATAATAGCAAAATTAATTCCTTAGCCCAAAACTCAAAGAATGATTTCTTTAGAAACGTCCAGTGTAGCAAATAAAACCCAGGTATTTTGAGATTTGCACCGAACACTGGACACTCTTACACATTATGTGTTATTTACAAATTGAAAGAGGTGCAAATGCCCCTATTATGCCTAAATTTACTATAAAATTAGTAATAAAACATTTGAAACTCAATTGTATGAAAAAAGAACAAATATATATGTAATGCCTGTATTCCTTTTCTCTAGTGCGAGTGCAAGGTTTTCATGCCATTTTGATTTTGTTATCTTAGACATAAGAGGTTTATTAGTCTTAGTATGGACAATTTATGCATTGTTTATTTGTGTTTCTTGACGCATGTCAATTTATGGTGAAATTGATATAGATCACATCAAATGTTTATATTTTTCATTAAATTCGTTTTGTTAGATTCAATCCATTAAAAAGTGAAGGCATGATGGACATTGGAACCCTTCACTATTTGAAAATATACTACATATTGAGTAATAATTTGCAAAAAAGGTAAAATAAATGGAAATAGGGAGCCGACTAATGCTCGTCCGGGCACCTGCACAAATATTGATTAGCACAGTAGATTTCATACGCACAAATTTTGATGCAGTGGAAAGAATGAACCCTGTACAGATTTGAATATGTAAATGGCGCACCCTTTCCGGGACAACAATTTTATATAGGGTTCACAATTTCTTGGCTAAGAGCAACTGTCAAGAACTGCTAATGTGCTCTTTTGTACTGCTTAGCACGAATTTTCAATACATCAAAATTTCTGTGCGCCAATTTATAGGCATGCATCAATATTCACACCAGCATCCGGACACGTGTTAGGTGATTGTTCCTCGTCTCCTGGAGCAATAGTTAGCAAACCTCAAGAGTAAGTACCTTCAACCAGGACTCACTGCGGTTAGAGGCAGAATATGTGGCATCTGCATCCAAACTCTTAATCATGATCCCTTCACAAGAAGAGTTGCATGCTTGCTCAAAGAAAGATTTCATCTTATTTATTGTATGCTCATTACTAGCATATGCTTCATCTCCTTTTACCTACAAACCACATAAATCAGATTATTGTATCCTAATAGCAATGCCAGAACAGAAAACATCCTGCCACAAAAGATCTTTGATAGACACACTTACAGTAATTTCTGTTGCTAGTTGCAAATAACCAGGCTTCTCTTGAACCAAATCATGCAGATCTTAAAAGACGAAAAAATTATATTAATGCATATAACGATGTGCTGAGAAAAAAAAATGTTACTGATATAAACAAAGATAAGTTACTAAGATATTCTCATTTCAAAGAAAACACACATTTTCTTCTCTCACGTAGGGGAAAGTCCAGCAGCCTAAACAAAAAGAAAGAAAATCAAAAGCAAGATAATTAGATGGAATAGAGAAATTAGAAACAATAACAACTTAACAGCAAAAACACAATAGTGAGGTTGCTTCAGGTCTTTTTTACAAATTACACCCAATATGTGTTTGTTATATCCAACATTTATTCAAATTGCATATTGGCACGAAACAGTTTTTTAAATTACTTATGATTGATAATAAACCACAATCAGGATCATGGAAAATAGATATTATCTCCAAAGCTGATGACATTGCCTGCCCCTTACAAGCTCTTTACTTTTCTAAACCTAAATAAATTAAAACCAACTAGGAAAATTGATATCCAAGTTTGCATCAACAAGATGGCATCATTTAATTGAGTTAAAAAAAAATAAGAATTGAGTATTAATTTAGTGCAGTGTATTTAACTTCATCTTGGTTATGATTAGCAATTTTCACAAAATACCAGAAAGATATGCTCAATTATTATTTTTCACTGTCAGAGTCAGTTGCAAACATAAAAAAGTAATGGGCTACTCCATAAAAAGCAACATTTTTATTTATTTCTCTTGGCTTTAGAGAAGCCTTCACATCCGGCTTCATTAGCAATTTCCAATGTGGCTTTTACCAAAATGTTTGTTGATGTCTCTTACTAGCAAAAAGCTATCTCAACTGCATCAGATAAAATCAGGAACAGCAGAAAAAGATAAATACTGTGACCTTAAAAAAAATGCTAAAAAATCTGAACATTGTACCTATTTCCATCATGAAGCATGATATCAAAAAGAAATATACAAACTTCAACCTGCAAAGTAGTTTCAATAGAAAGACATTCAGAAGAATTGTTAATTGAAGACGCAAGATTTCAGAATGCAGCAGCTGTTAAGATTAGTTAATCCTAAACTATGGAGGAAAAAGCTTGGCAAGAGATACTTATAGATCAGGTAAAATAAAGGTGACAAGCCTTAATGATGCCGCATCGAGCTCAGACACAATAACTGCCGGATCATTGAACAGGTCACAAAATAAAAAAATATATATATAAACAGAGCTTGAAACTTTTTGCAGTACCTTTATGTTGTGAAGTAAAATAGAGGCATCCTTGCTTCCTCGCTCCCTTGAAGATAGCTCTTGGAAAGACATGATTTTTCCACTTTTTCTATTGATGGCTACAACCTACAGACTTGGAAGGTTCCAAAAATTCACAAAAGGAAGATTTCCACTAGCAAAAAATCAAGAAACCAAGATGCTGCTTGGTCAGAACATATTTTGAGATAACAACACAAGTATCATTTTTCCATTCTTCCAATGGAGCAACCATTCCATCTTGTGATATGCACAACTTCTTTTCCCACCTGACATTTTCTTTGTAACATGGAAGTCCAGTGTTGACTTCATCTAAAATTCCTACTTTTATACAACAAAAACTACCCTTAACATTCCTACTGTTGTTATTTACAATATTCTACACAATACAACAAATCACCAAACTATTTACCCATATTTGCTAATAAACACCCATTAGTTTCTTTCTTGCAATTATCACCCAATTTTCATAATTGTAAGTAACACCCAACTGCCAAATTGAGGTCAAGCCGAGAAAAAATAGACTTAAGTCATCCCTAATAAATTCACTGAAATCTACTTCTTCCATGACTAGAAAGTATATACCTTAAACCCATTATACATCAGCTTGGCTCAGTTTATATAAATAAGGTCTTAGAAAGGGGGTTGACTTGGTAAATAGTGTTACTAACTGAAAATAGAAACAATGTCCAGTGCAGCTAACAACCACAATAAAGTTTTTATTGCTATTTGTAAGTCACTGGAGGGACAATTACCTCAGCATCCAAAATAAAAGTCTGGACTGCAGGGTTGCAGAATTCTCTAATTGCATTCACCAAATCAGGGAACCTAGATGTTGATTCCTTCATTTGTCTTGAAAAAATTTGTACTGATCCATCTCCTAATTTATGAATTTGGGCTCGTTGTCCATCATATCTGAAAGAATATCATCAAACATATCCGTTCAGAATTTTAAAATTCAGTGCTGATCACATTTATGGAGTCATCTGTCAAACTGAGTTAAACCTGAAAGAGCTAGTCCTGACTCAAGCTAGCAAGACAAACCGATTGGACATGGTCGGCCAATGGGTTGGTCCAAAAAAACAAAAATGTATATCACAAATGGCAATCGTAGATTGTTGTTTTGCATATGTACCAGGCAATTCATTTTTAGTGATATTTCAAAAACTTTAAGACTAGTAGGCATTTTGAGCCCTTCAATATAGCATTAAATGTAATACCAAAATCTGGGATCATAAACATAATCAATTGACCAAGACTGGATACAACCTTCTAGCAGGTCAAGGCTGGGTGAGATTAAGTGGACCATATCTGGGTCAGGTCAGGTCAATGGACATGTCTGAGCCATAATGCACCACACTTCAGTTACGGTCCCACTATGCAAGCTAACATATCTAAGACTTTGTTTCAAGTAATTTTAATTATCCAGGGATAATTAAGTACACTGTTCTTCACTGGCTTTGATTTATTATCAAAAATAAGCTAACATAGCAATTCAGAAAATGATATTTTTGGACAGAGACCATACTTGTACTCACAAGTGAAGGCTCTTCCCTGGAATAGATTCAGTGCCTGTGTGAAACCATTAGTGATTCTGCAACAAATATTACAACCAACATGTAACCAAGAAGCAACATCAGATTGTCTAACAACTGCTTCAAATAGAAAATGTTACCTCGCAAGCATAGGCGGTATAGGAGTACCAGGGACCATTGCTAACTCAGATGCCAAAAATGTACTGCCTTTACTCAGAAGAGATGGAATAAGCAAATCCTGATAACCAAGTATATTTTAAGTGGCTTAAAGTTCTCTGTAGATTCAAACTGTGCCTTTGACTAACTTCACCCACCACCCTTCAAATACATTTTAAAACAGAAACAATGGCATGCACAAAGCACAAAACACCATAACATTCCTACAGCCAGCACATATACCTTAGCAGTAAGAGTTCCCACAGTATGGTTTTGATAAATTATACAGCATTTTCTTTGTTTCAAGGATTTCAAACTCTCAAATCAACAGTTCAGTTGTGTTTTGCATCATTGTATGAAGCTGAAGAAAATGATTTACCAGATTAGGAAGTACATTGTATGCTTTTGCGACTTCTGAAGCAACAACCTAGAAAAAACAAATGTTACTTTTGCTTTGGAACATTTAAGTAGGGGTGTCAATATGTCAAATCGGGTCACTAATATTTTAATATTATTTTTATTCAGGACGACCTGACCCAACACAGGTCAAGAAAATGCCGACCTGATCTGACCCGTTTAAATCTTAGATATAGGTTAAATATAATAAACATCCATTAATTAACACAAAAGATAAGAAGGTATAGTGGTAAGTCATTTGTTTCTCCATGTACATCCCGAGTTCAATTTCCACCAACTATATTTTTAAATTTTGTTATTTTTACCATATTTGCACTCATAAAAAATATACTTAATTACACAAAAAAAAATTGTAAACAGGTCGACTCATGACCCGACCCGACCCGACCCAAATCAGGTCAAAAACTTTGACTTGTACCCGACCAATTTTTTCACAGGTCATATTGGGTAGGGTCGGGACAAAAATTGACACCCTCATAAGTATATCTTGCCAAATAAATTAAGGATTTTAACCAGAGAATCAATTTCATCACTATATAACTAGATATGAATTTAGTCTCCTAGAAAAGTTTACAGTTTGTAACAGAAAGTCACAATGTGGCGAAAAGCATAATGAAGATTAAGGGTACAACTCAAATTTTAAGAAACAACAGAATCACCTCAGGCCAACTGACCTGCCAGAGGGACACGAAACCTACACCCTTACCAGTATACACTCCAAACCAAATCAAACCTGGTCAGGTTAATCCACCAGGTCTGCACGCCAAACTGAGAAATCAGGCCCTCAAGATGGCAGCCCTTTTAAAAAATTTCTTTAATTGAAACCAATTTAAAACTGCAAGCTTTGGGTGCTAATTTTAACAAAAACTTTCCTACACAGATTACTCAATGAGTCAGGACCCAGCCCCTAATTCTGTTGGGCCCAGAGCAACAAGTTCCAGCCTTACCTGCATCTGTTCTTTCAAGGCCTCAGGGTTGAACGCCTTTTCAGTTACCGAACAGCTATTCAAGACAACAGCATTTGCCAAGGCAGGCAGGATGGTTCTCATCATTGCACCAACGCGTAGATTGCGGACCTACATAACAAAGTTGAATTTGAACTGAAAGGAAAATGCTATACATTCATTACTGTGCATAAAAGAAATAATATGATTTCAGATGTTGGTTTTATACCATCCAGATGGTACTGTTTAAAAGAATAAATTAGAGCAGCAACGGTTCAGGTCATTCTGTCTTAATATTATACCTCAGTAAAAAAGAAAAGGAGAAAATGTTTATTAAATTCCACATATTATGTTGTACTCTAAATAAATGAATACAGACAAGTTGGGTCTAGTCAGCGAAACTAACGTGTCGAGAAATATAAACCATACCCAACCAACAAGCAGGTCAGCTTGAGTCAAACTGCAATGAGAAATGTGAAACGGCCAAACTTCCATAGTTTTGTTAGATATTACACTGATGTTATTATTTGGAGCTTAGCCATTTTAAAAACTGAAGTCAAGCATATATAGGTTGCATCAGATCCGGTTGGTTCTAGTCTTTCTTAACCAGTCAGTCCAGAAATCCTAACCACGCACTACAAATTAAGCAATCAGGTCCTCCGTAAGAGGTCCAGTTGGGACAGCAATTGCTACAATAATGAAAAATGACATTTGGTGTACCTATTGGTATACTCGTTCCAAACTATATAATTAATTGATCGGTTTTAAATTTTAGTTGTTTCTTTTGAACTATACTTTTTGAATTTGAGATCAAGATACCAACGCCTAACAAGGAATCTAACCAATGTCCTGACTAGATATTTGATTTCCATTTCTCTACATGAATTCAAGAGGCTTATCACGAGAATCTTCCTTCGCCCGGAACTTCCACCACCTGATATTGAACTAATTGACGAAAAAAGAAGCAAAAAGAAAAATGAAATCTGTTACTACACCTATATCAATCCCAAAATAAATGAAGAAATTGGGGGAAAAATCAAAAGGACAAAATCTCGATTGCTCAAGGCTGCATTATTAATGAAACTCGATAATTAGACTTTAGAGTTTAGGGCTTCATAGATGATTAAGTGAGAGAAGAAAATGCAAAGGTCCAACCCTAAACTGGTTTTCATCTTGGTATAGCACCAGCGCTAATTTTAACATGCTGCTGAAATTTAGAGTCCACAAACCTTATTTTACGAAGCATATGAAATACACCACGAATTAAAAGTGGTCGGGGAGGAGCAAGCAACAATTGGCTTTGCCGACACTCTTGTGCAGCATCACCTGAAAATGGATGGATATACTGACCTTTTCAGACATGTCATTGAATGGCCCTGGAAAAATAAAAAGGTACTCCTACAAAAACATTAGTTGATTTGATGGTCTTCTCATAAATCTTAACAATCCAACACCATTGAGTATAAATATTTGCAGATCGTACAATCATGATAAATGCTCCATAAGTTATAATTGAAAACTTTGGTTGTTATTTGTGAATATGGTAAAACCACTTACCATCTGCAAAACAACCCAGCAACCAAAACTAACTACTACAAACATTAAAGAGAACATTACCGAGATCACCAGAGGTATTGTACAAATCCTTTATCCGAGCCTTGCTTGTCCCCAGTGCCTCCTCCAAAGCCGATACAACCAAACTGCCACCAATGTTCAGTTCCTGGCTTCATATGATAAATTTGAGTCACCATCAAACATCTTACAATAAAACTATCACAATACTGAATTGATCCAACTTCTTGCCTATGGGTAGATGTATAAAGCTCAATGGCATAACAGGACCCAACCCGGACCTCCCAGCTTGACCTCTTTTCCTTTAAAACGTCAACAGCACCCACCCAATCCAAACACAACCTGTCTAAACCTTGTTCAAGTCTAATCCCATCACTTAATTTCATATAACTGAAACCCAACTGGTAAGTATCTTAACCTGAATACAACCAAAAGACAAGCCCATCTGAGCAGGGAAAAATATTAAAGGGTAAAAACTAATCTGATCCAACAAAAAATGAGTACCTCCAAATCAATTTTGTCAGGAGAATAATCCGAAATGACCCGAACTCCTAACCCATGTGACCATAAATATAACCTAATCCAAGACCCAAGATTGACCGAAACCCGGCCTGATTTGACCAATATTTCAGATGACCCAAACCCAAGACCAACCTGATTAATAAGACCTATTGAACCATAATCATAGTTTACTCAATATCTTGGCTGAAATTTTGATTTCAGCAAACCAAAATACCAAAGTATTTTGGTATTCAATACGTATAGATCCGTTACTTTCTAATTTCAAACAGAGCAAAAGTTGCTATAGTGGTGAGTCCCAAGTCTCAAGAGGTTGCTTGGATTCCAGAGGGGGGGGGGGGGGGGGGTAAATCCTTTGAATTGATGTTATTTTTCTTCAGCTATTTTTTTCACTTTCTATCAGATTTCACCGAACTTTGACCAAAACATAGCAAAATTAAGTCCCACAGATATGGTTTCATTTTGGTTCTAGCTGGCAGTAAGAACTAACCATATTCTCATGCTCTGGTGCTATTCTGTTAGTGCAAAGATAGACAGCTGGAAGCACATCTTCTGGCGACAGTGCAAGCAAACTGCAGTGAACATGGCATAATCAGATGAACGGAAATTCAATCTATAATCTAGATAGTTGCTCTTATTCTTCCTTATTTTTCTCTCCTTAATATGGAATATTGGCATCTAGCTGAGGCATAGGCAAGAAAAAGCTTAATTGTGGCTGCAGAATAAAACATCAAATAGGAACCAAAGCACACAAGAAAATTTTGAATATTCAAGCAACAACGTATACTTTTTTTTAAAAGCATTAACTAATTCTGTGCAATGAAAAGTACTTGCAGATAACCACAAGGTCTTACCTCATTCCAAAGAACAACAAGCTCAAACTGGCAGTTGCACCCAACATATTATAATATAAAGAAATAAGGCTAAATTATCAGTTAGATTGATGTGAAGGTATTGGCCCATTCCGAGATTTAATCCTAGTTTCTAAGTTTGGATGTAACTAGGAGTAACCTAAAAGATGATAGGCACTGGGTGCAAAGACTAAAGTTAGGTTAAGCATCATGTGAGAATGAGGCCAAACCATAAGACAAAAATAAGAAGTCAAAATAAACCTTCTGAACATGTTGCAAAACATAGCAGTGGTCTTGATTTTTCCTTTCTCCTGTTCAACCAGATTAAGAGTCCGTGCCAGATGTAGGTACGGGGCTGGCTCTCCAGATTTCCAGCAAGCTGCAAAAGAACTGTTTTCAGTATCAAACACAATTAGTAAACCAGAGAGTATCTCCCTGGTTGGTACATATACTGGTATCCTACAATCAGCATCATGTATAAATAGAGTTCGAAATTTTGAGCCAACCTAACCTGACCCAAATCAACTGGTAATCACTTCACTCGACCTGCATATCAGTTTTGACACAAAACCTGACTGCCTATAACCAAATTTTTAAATGAGCAAAACCCAAAGACGACCTGAAACAGATGACTTAAGACACAAATGACCATGCTCCAAAATGAGAGAACATAAGATGTCTGACCAGAATGATCAATATCCAATATTATCTGAACCCGATTTGATCCCACACCAAGTGACCCATATTCGCCATTTCTACTTACAAGTCGATTGAAGAATTAAAACCAAACAAAACATTTTAATTAAGGAACCAAAATAAAACTATTTTTGCCCTTAAACCACATTAACATCGAGTATTCCAATTTCAGCACACAAAGTCCTAAAACCTTGACACGAACAATTAGTTTGATGACCAGGATAAAAGATTGATCTAACACCTCTCAGTATAGGGCAGTGCATACCATTAGCCCGACCAATCAGGTAGCAGCCACCTATTTTAAAACCCATTCATTCATAATATCTAAACAGAAACAAAAAGACAAATTAATTTTTAGAAATTTTTCATGTAACACACCTATGAGACCCCAAAGATATCATCCAAACCCCCGGAAAACAAGAAATATCATCAAAACAAAGAAAATGATAATATTGCCCATATCGCACAAAAAGTAGCATCAATGTGCCGCAACAACTATAGATTGGGTTGAAAACATGTACTCATGTACACCCCTAAAAAATTCCCCTCCTTCACCACCTCTTCTAGATGAAAGAAGTGGGGAAAAAAGGTGGTTCTAGTATGCTTTGAACAAAGAACAGAATTGGCATGACACATGTTATGCTTTGTACGAGCATATACATAATGCTTCTTACTTTGTAAAAGCTGTTTCGGAATTAAAACTCAATGCTATAAACACAGTATCACTTCAGAACATTACTGTTACCATACCTGACCAATAAGGTCGTAAAATCCAAAAGTCTAATGGTAGGATACTATGGAGTACAAAATCCTAAAACCACATCTATACAACATTGCAAAAAGAAAGGAGTTAGCACAAACCATGCATGATAGGTTCATATTTATCAATCGGTAATGACACGTTTTCAAAATTGGCCTCTGCTGTCACAAAAGCCTTTACATTCAAGTTAGATACCTCCTTTCCTGAAATTTTCTCAGTCGAGCATTGTTTCCGACTATAGAACATCTCAACAGCCAAATTGATATCTCTTTGTGCCTTCTCCAGCAAAGACTCTGCAGATTCTCTAGTCATGCCATCACTAATAATCTGGAGAAGTCGATCCACATCAGTTTCAGAGTTCTCAATCATATCCCCTTTATTTTGGTCCAGGCCTGCACCAGCTGTACTTGGACTTTGACCAGAGGCCGAGAACCGTCCAAAAAATGCAGTGATTGTTGACTGCTTGCCTCCAGTAGATGGAGTCTGCGGAGGTGCTATAGACTTGCCTTTCTTTCTCAGCTTGGCTGCCTTAGAAGAAGAACCTCTTTTCTTTGGGACATTTGGGCTTCTTTTAGGTGTAGTGGGACTGGACAATTTTGTAATTGGAGGAAGTGTCTTCTGGGGACACAATATGGAGACCTCCGCCTTGGACAAACTGGCAGAAGAATCCAGATTGATAGGCCTTGTTTCCTGCGAATTGGTTACTGCATCACTACTATAACTGTTTGCTTCTTCATAAAAATCTCTCTCTCTTTCAAAGAACTCTGAAACTGCTTCTACAGTATCTCCCCTCGATGTCTTCAGCAGAGATGAAATTTGTTCATCAGTTACCCAATCAGGCAGCAAATTGCGAAGCTCTTTCATACCTTCTTCAAATGCCTTCTCACAAACAAAATCTGACTCTAGCTTCTGATGGAAAGGCAAGAGAAAGTCGTGCTTGTTCGCCATTTCATCCACCAACCCTGAGAAATGCCTTCTCAAAGCTATAGTACCTTTGCTACTTGACTTGTCAATATCCTCTCCAACAGTAGGTATCACCCGTTTGGGCCGCAAAAAATGCACATACTCCTTCAGCTCACTGTAGCTTGAATGTTCACTATAAGGCACCAAATGGATCTCAAGTGGGTCCTTAACTCGAACTGCAAAGCCCTCCTTTTTGGTCTCATACATCCAACCAGTTGCAACAAACCCTACTGCTTTTGTATATCCTCTCTCTGCCATAATCTCTTGCATATTCACAAAATTCGGTCGAAAGTATGGCCAAGTTTCTCCCAAGACGTTCCAACCAACTACACATACATCAGTGGCCCCAAGATCTTCTGTAAAGAAACCAGAATCACCAAATCCTAGAATAGACAATATTTGCATCTTTCTGGAATCGACATGCAATGAGCAATTGCATTTGCTTGCAATTTCAAGCAAGATTTTCTCCTTCCCTACCACATAAGTAGCAATTAGAAATAAGATCCTTTCTTCCGACCTCTCATTTTCATCCCTTATCCTTTGTATCGTTCTCACTATGTAGTCAATTGACTCCTCTTGAGATGAGAAACAGAATTTAGGGTTACAATAAGTGGTATCCAACAACACGGCATCAGCACCAATAAATTGGAGTAGATTATTATTTTCCTTCATTGAAGAGTTGAAACGAAAATCACCCGTATGAATGTACCTGCCATGACCTAATTAGTCCATACTGACCATAAATGTACATCACACAATTCCATAATAATGGGTGGTATCTAATAATGATGAGCAAATTTGACTCTCCTATTACGTGTTCCAAAAATATATTCCCAGCTTATTTGTCAGTTCACATTGTCACCTCCTACTTTTAGCCTTAACCGATCTTAAACAAAACCAGAGAGTTAAAGCAAACATACCATAAACCCAACGTACAAAACCTTGCCTATTTACTGTTACCAAAATCCAGCGTACCATCCTTGTGGTGAGAAGCAAGCAATTTTAGCACAGGAAAATTAATTTTGTGTTTTTTATTCTGAGGTAAAATTTTTGACCTCTTATGACCAACATGCCTAGGATAAAGAATTTCAAGGAAAAAGTACCTCACTGGGTCCTGAAAAGTCAGTTTTGAAACACATCCCGAAGGAGTGCATTTGTTTTTCTTTTTTAGATGAGTTATTTTCTAAAAGATTACCTAAATGGTTTTATGGAACTATTCCAGGACCTCCAAACAGATACTGGTACATTATGTCTTGTAAGTTTTTAGAAGCAATACTTGCTAGGAAGAAAAAACATGAAGTATCCTGTGGTTATATAATGATCAACTATTCACCCATTTGCAACTAAATTCAAATGACCCAAGAAAAAACAAAAAAAAAATGGTAAAGAAAAATCTTATCACGTGTACCAAACTAGTAAGGATCTGTGATTTCTACACATAACTGAATGTAAACAACCTATAGCCCTCTTAAATTTTGCAATACCTCTCCTGCTTTAAAGACCCACAATTTCTGAAAAGGAACTGGACAGCTCCAGGGCAATGGTTTGCATCAATCAGGTTTACTTCCCAGCCATCGATTCTAAAAGTTTTGTCAAGAGAGAGAGGATACACCAAAGAAGAAGGGACCTTCAAGATTTCTGTTAGGAGACGGGCTGTAATTTCAGAGCAGTAGATAATACCCCTGCATTACATCATTGGTGAAATTAATTAAACTTGTAGAAAAGTAATATTTAGGTACTCCCTTATAAAACTTCAAATATCCTGAAAACTGAGAAGAATCTTGCGAACTCTATGTTCTCTATATACATTTTCTTCGAGCAAAGAGAAAAAACAGAGGGAAAAGAGCAAGTTCTATTTTGGATACGAGGTAAGGGCATTGGGAAAGTTCCCACATTCACATAGAACATGCACTATTTAATGAGTTATCACACAATTTTTCTGTAGTTGCATACTGAATTCAACCCTTAAGTTACAGATATGAAAAGTTTTATATTGAAAATGTTGATACCATCATCCTACTTAATGAGTTTAGTTACATCCAGGCCCAAAATTGAATTGAGATCAAACCAACAGCTTCGAGATCTCAGTACTAACTTTGCATGAATTGTTGCAGGTGATTTGATTCAATTAATAAAAAAAGAGGGAACATCAATGCATCAACTAATTTACTTGCTCCGCCTAGTTTAAACTGTTGGTTCTTTATGTAACCAGTCCAATATATATAGGTGTACTTGCAGCGGGGATTGTCGAGTGTTACTTGCGAAAACAGTGAATTCTTAAAGACTAGTTGAATAATAAATCCCGATTACTAGTGCCTGTAAGATATCATACCTACACCATGAGGGGCCTAGGCCACTGTAGTGATCCGAATGGAAGTGCGATAGGAAGTAAGACACAGAGAAGTCGCCGGCGAGCCGAAACCCGTCGACGATGAACCTGGAGTTAGGGATAAGATTCGGGTCGGGTACGTCTGGCGGGACTGGGGGGAGAGGCGCGTTTTGCGAGAGAAGAGAGAATGAGAGCGGAAGCGAGGTGTCGGCGTTGGTTGCGAAAGCGGATAGGAAGAGAGAAGAGGAGGTTAGAGTTGGGGTTTCGAGGATAGAGAGATCGGCTGTCGCCATGGATGCAAGCTTCGCCTTGAAACTAGGAATTTGCTGGTGAAGAAGAAACCGGGTTTAATGGATGGTAAAATTTCGGGTGCGTACCCTTCAAAGATATCGGAATTACACATTTCTCTTTCTAATATTTCAACCACTTATCATTTATCAACTAAGGAAATTTTTTTTCCCAATCCCTATTTTATAAATGAATAACAATAATATCCTTAATATCAAATATTTGACAAATTTATGATTATTTTCTAAGCACAGGCATTCACAATATGCATTAAATATTATTAAATTCGAAACTGAAAAATTATGAACACAGACGTTCACACAAACATGCAAACGCGAAAATTTTGCTTTTGTGCTTCTAAACGCAAGAGTCTTTAACACAGTGTCCCAATGCAGAGTCGAGATGCAAAAAATACAAAATTTCATGTATACACATGTTTTTTGTGAACACGTGCATTCAGAAATATCAAGTTTTGATCTTAAGTAAAAATGAAGATATTTAATGGATTTTAAAGTTATAAATGCATGAGTTTTTTATATGGTTGTAAACGTGTGCTTTCAAATAATAGGTATGGAATTGTTAAACATTTAAAATCAAGTATATTGTTGTTATTCATTTATTAAAATCGAGATAGACAAGAAAAAAAAAATTCTATCAACTAGTCAATAAAAAATTAAGTAGGCTTTTTTTACTTCCTTAAAAGTATATTTCAACTATAATATTTGTTCTTATAAAAAAAAAAAAAGCGCCACTTACTTAATGGACTATATTGTTTCAATAAGACTTAAGTTCACATCTATGAATTGTCTTTTTACCTTACTTTTTTTTTTGATAACGTATTTTTACCTTGCACTAAGCTAAAGAAAGAAACACTAGTCGTATTCTTTGTAAATGATTGAAACTTCTGATATCGATCTTTTTTTCAAAGCTTTTATTAGCATCAATTGATGTCATATTAAATGAGCCGACTCACTGAATGAGATCTGATCATTGGCAAAGAAATTAGTTGATACATCCAAAACTATGCCAAGCAGAGATTTTATTTTATTTTTTTTCGTATGACGATGTTATGTTAAAAAAAAGTATAATAATATGCAGGTCATGAAAATAAGAAAACATACATTAGCAACACTCAAATCTCCTGGGTGCACAAATTATCTCAATTTCTGGAACATCAAATGCAGATTACTACATGTAGCATCTGATAGGAAAATAAAAATGTAAGTAGAGTAGTGAGATAAAAACAACCCGACAGTCGACCAGAGTTGACTTGTTGTCTAGTCTACCCGCAATTTCTTATCAAATAAGATACATTACACTCATCTATCTACTGAGATAAAGTGCCAGTCGCCTCTCCTCAAAAGAGAATTCGACCTCTGGAGATAGCTTCACATTCTCTTCTTCGAATTTAAGAGCAACTGGGGCTGGTGTGCAGGCTACATGCATAGGCAAAGGCACAGCAATTGGGGTCTTAGAAGGAACAATTGGTACAGGTTTTGGTGGTCTATTCTCTTCTTCAGTCTCAGCTGGTACCACTGCTGGAGGCTTTGAAACAGGTGTGGTTGGTACTATCTGGGTTCCTGGTTTAACCTGAGTAAAAGGCTTTCGAGGGAGGACCTCTGCTTCCCGTGAATTTGTGTTGAAAGACAATTTCCTTACTGTAAGTCCAGCAATATCCAGACCTCTGCTGACTGGAACAATAAAAGTTACATTTAGTGTATTATTTTGTTGTCTCCCTTCAAATTATAAACCCGAAGCTCAACGTATTTCCAGACAATTGTAGTTGCAGTTGAATAAAATCAGACTGTAAAACCAAAGCCCAAAAATATTTTTGAACAATTATAGCTGTAGTTACCAAGAGACATACCAGGAGATAATGTGCCGATCTCATCTGCCTTTTTGGCTGCACGAATGGCCCTGTTAGAGTGCACAATATCTGTCTTGGAGTGCTGATTCATGCCACCACCAAGAGACAGCCTCCTATTTGGAACACCTGTCGTATTTTTAGGGGTCTTTTTTCCATTCAGGGGTTTTGAAGGGCTAGGTTTTGACCCATACAGTGCCTCCTGCTCAGCCATGAGCTGCCCTTGGAGTTTCTTTTGATCCTGGAGACATATATACACCAGATTTGTCTTATAAAAAGGCATGCTAGATGATTTTTTTCTGGATAAAAACGGTGCATTATCCAAAGGTATACCTGATCAGACGGAGTACATTTTGTCATCATAAATATTATTCTTTGTGACAGAAAACATTTCTCATTTGTGTTTGGATTATGCTTATTGAAGATTATTTTAAATGTTAGATGCCTAAAATTGTGCCTGAATTGAAAAGGGAATATTACCCTTTGTCTCTTACGCTCCTGCTCTTTCTCTTGTCTTAAAATAGTATACTCTTCCAGCATGGTCAAAAGGCGCATCTGCATATATAACAGACATGATCAATAGTTTCTTCAAAATTTAGAGAAAAATAAAGGACATATGGTGGCACACCAATGCTAACTGACTAACTTTCAGCCATTATTCATGTTTTTCTTTTCTAATTCCAAAGAAAATGAAAATAGCTAGTGCATTTTGGTCACTTCACTTAAAACAGCATGATCTAATACTCAATAAAGTCATTAAATTAAATGATAATTGATTGGAGTCAGAAATCCTTACACCATCATATATGAAGTCAGTTCCCCTTTCATTCTCCCATGCGGTAACCTTGGCCACCATATTATCCACCATTGCTGCTCGTGGATGAAAATTAATATATATCATAATAGTTCATAGTTGTGCTTGATCAAAGAGTTGTATTGAGAAAACCATTGACTACAGTTTTGTTGCACGATTAAGAAGAAATGCCACACAAAATTAGGGTTTTGCGGGCACATAAAGGAACCATGCTATATATCCCACCTTTGTAAAGTTGAATCAATTTTGCATTAAAGCCCCACCCCACCCTTCTTTTTTGTCTCTTATTTTTCATAGTGAAGCCTATATTAACCATATCCCAGATGCTAAGAAATTGCAATGAAATACACCAATAAAAAACAAAAATTGGGGAAGAGTCTGCAAACTAGTCAAACACTAGGCAATGATGGAGTTGAATACCGCTGCAAACTAGGCAAGGCTGGAGTTTGTTCATAGAACAATAACACCTTCGTATCAACTAATAACAGACATCCAAATTTCCTTCTGGCGGACAGCTAAACTCCCACTTTTAACCACTATATCAAGCAAGCACCACATTCAATTATTTTTGTGTTCTTTCACTTGGAGTCTGAATCTTACCAGGAATTTTGTTAACCAAGTTCCGCGCCTTCTCAGCCCGCTTAAGTGTCAGATGTGCACCCCTTCCAGCATTGTACCGGTTTTCATCCTATCAGGAGAACATGAAATAAAAAAGTTGCCACCTTTTTTTTCTTTCGCTTGGTTGAATGAAAAAACTGCAGAGGTTAGTACCTTATTATACTCCTCAAGCCAGGATTCCTCCTCACATGCTGCTAGCCATTTCTCGACTCTCTCAAGAATATCCTTGCGGCTGAAAGCTTCCTCTTTCACTATTGAAATCTGAGACTCGATTTGTTCCAGAACTAAAGATGGGTCAATAGCCCCTGCATAAGATACAAAGCGAAATTGTCAAAAAAGAAACAACAGTAATATTAATGAGACAAAAATATAAACGAAGTGCAGAAAAAAAAAGTAAATATAATAACTGGGAGTACAAAAATATTTTGCTATACATTTACCGGATGTGGCAGGCACATGACCTATAAGTAGAGAAATCTTACCGACTTCAATAGCCTCAATAGGAATTTCTGTCTCACAACCAACTTCGCCAATCAGGTGCGCCCGCCTTTTATGCTCCTCAAGCTCGGTTTTTTTCTTCAAGACAAGATCTTTCATCTTACTAGTTTTGAGCTGTTCGAGCCTTGCAACTTCTGCCTCTACCTACAATTCGATAATTCTACTCAGTGAATTCAATTATTCTACTCAAGTTTTACCAAAATAGCTGCTCTAGTCTAATAAATTCAAAACATTGTGTGAACATGAGAAATTTTTTTCGGATGCACTAAACAATTAATTTCATTTATGGTTGGCTCATAATATTTCTAGTCTATCTCAGACTTTGATGGGTTAGTGAATTAGGTAAGCCTCAACACTATAAATATTCGTAATAGGATGTGCTACTCTTATAAATATTGGCACTTACATAGCTAATGTAATCTTCAGAAAGAGTATTGGATTCAGTTATCTCATGCTCAGCAGCAGCTATTTTACAAGTTACATTTTGAAAAAGCTGCTGCTCTTCAATTGGTGTGTCCATCAAATTCCAAAGCTCCAGCATGGTTGTTGCAAGATCTTGAAGCTGCCACCAATTACATTTTATGAAATTAAGTTGAGGGAAAGAAAGTTAAAACTCAGTACTGAATGTCAACAAAGATTTGCAATTCAATCATACCCCGAACAAATGTAATATAAGTTGGTGCCATCAGATTCTTCTTTGTTTTACACAATGAAACAACAAAAGAATAATTTCTGGACCAGCAGGATCCTTTTATCAAATTGCTATATTCTAGTTTTGAAATAACAAACCATGATTTAAGAAAATATCTTTAAACTGTTTTAAAATTTGTTATGGTGATGATCGTGGGAGATTTGCTATTTTATAGAAGCACAGAAATTCTTACCTTTTGCATTCTTTGAATCTTCACCTCTCGCAACCTGTCAATGGAACACTCAAGTCTTGTGATTGTATCATCACTGATGCATTTTCCCTCATTTTCATCTAGACTCGGGTGCACCTGAGACACTGTTTCTTTGTAGTCTATACCAAGCACTTCACAGAGAGTGCTAAGGCTCTTCAAGTAGTCAAACACTTGCTTCAGACGGTCACTCTGAGAGATGAAGTACAATGACAGATCAACATAAATTGAAAGCACAATTTCTATAGTGCACCAAACATTGTGCTCTAAGAAATGACTTACATTAACAGATAAAAAAGAAAACGCTTAAGAGGATAATACAGAAAGGGATGGATGGTCCTTGCAATGTCGACTCTAACCTTTTCCTTTTGAAGAGCTTGTAGCCTATTTGTCAACTCTTCAAGTTTTCTCATGGATAGATCAGACTGATCAAGGGCAATATCAGAGGAAGTGAAATCTAAAAGACCTATCTCAGCTGAAATCCTCTTTATCTGCTCAATAATTTCAAGAAATTGGCCCCATCTGTCGGCCTTCCTTTTCTTCATCTCCTCTAGCTGTGGGGCTAGGGCTTTGAGCTCCTCCCTTAGACCCCCAGCATTTTGATTTGACTGTCAAAAGGAAGTAACATTTAGAAAGAATAGAGAAGTAGAATTTCTGAATAACCATCCCAAGGTCAAACAACAAAAATGATTGAATGCTTCAAGATATGGGGCACACACTGGTGCAGGTAGTAAACCAATTTGCATACTGCCGATTGACTACCCTGTAGTTGTGCTAATCCATGTTCTCTAACTAGAACTCAATCGTAAACTATCACTAAGCTACAAATAGGAAAACGTAATAAAGTTCTGCAGAACAACACAGGCACTTGAAGTGATATCAAACACTCACACCAAATTAGCAATTAAGCATCATTATACAATTAACTTCTTTTTTGTTTCATCGACCCACCAGCTTGAATCAAGTTTGCTTTAATTTATCCACAACTTAGAGCAACTAAGGCCAATAAATTAGGGTAATTTTCATGTATAACCCAGCAGGATGTCAAGATATCATACATAAACCCTACATAAAACATATGAAATTATTCGCAAAAGAAAAGCAATGAACCTGTCTAATATGAACAGGTCGCTCTCCCATGGCAGAGCAAATAGCAGCTAGTTCAGCCTCAGAATCGGCAATGGCCTGGCGTAGCTGGGCCCTACGCTTGTTTGACAGGTCAACCCTCCTTCTATACACCTCCAGACACTCTCTTTCCAGTTCCAGTAGCATCTTGTCCTTCTCTGGATCAGACTCTCCGATCTCATCCCATATCACCTGTTATTGTTTATGACATTGCATAAAATATGTGCAATTAGTGAATTAGTATTCTGAAATCAGAATCATATTAAGGGATTGCTGACTAGCCTTGATTTGTGCAAACAACAAGATCCTAACATTTCATTTCTCATGTCATGTCCCAAGATCCATTTCTTATCCAAGCACAAAGAATCTTGATGTGATACATTATAACAAACTAGCCTCTATGGCAAATGTAAATTCTGTTATCTAACCAGAGGAAACCTCAAATACAATCTCTCCGGTATTTATATTACAGGACATTCTTTTTTATATATTATTTTTTTAATTGAGGTTCAATCAAGCCATAATTGTAGATCCAAGTAAACAAAAACCAAACTCATTTGTATACCTAATAAATGTTTGACATTAAAGGTACCAATAGGAGCTTATATTCATCCAAACTGATTGGTAACAGATCTAAGCAAAGAAAGCAAGGCTAGCTCTAATGAATATAATAAAGGGAGCTGAAACAATTGCAAAAGAGACCCCTGCTGCTACTAAGCATACAAAGAATACACAATATGCTGATTGCTGAAAGGGTATAGATGCAAAAGCAATAAAGAAACGAAGTTAGTTGTACCTCAAGTTCATGCATAAGAGATTCACAGGTAGTCTCCATCTGGCTAAGATGACTCTTTCGGAGACTTGTCATATAACGAAAGCGAGATTTTTCTCCTGAAGATTATACAAATATCTCAGCTATATAAAAGAAATTCGCAGAAACAATATGTTGCATTTATATCATCTCAATTTCTGAACTACTGTTACCCAGTAAAGGAAAATTAATGATTGAATAATTGAGAAAAACTCAGACATATTGCTTGTTCTTGAGGAAAGGAGCCGGACTGGACGTAGCTAATGCCATTAAAAGAAAAGAACATCTCAGCTAATTTAACTTAAGAAGTCTTGACCAATTGTTAGCCCAATTATTACACGTTAATTTTAATAATTTCTTCAAAATGTTGAGCTTAAAAGAAGTTACCATTTATTGAATAAATAAATTCATTCACACCACAGGAGATCAGCTAAAGTTAGAAAATCAATAGGATTTAGGACTAGAAATTGTGATTGTTCGCTCAAGAAAACAGTTCTCAAGAAAGTACCAGACAACAAGAATGCGCAATCAAGCAAAATAGAGCTACTAATATAGTCATTTCGTGAAATCTAACTTTCTTAGTGAGAATCTCGCTAAAAGAAATGACAAACCTGATAGAGTACCATGATTCAGTTATAATAAGATTGGACAAGTCATCGATAAACCCTAACAAAATCTTATCTGGTAATTCTGAGCTTAAAAAATCAAATTTGAAGAGGCAACTTCACAGAATACCTTCTATTTAACGAGAATACCAGACATTTAGCTCTTAATTTAAAAAAAAAGGACATCAAGGGAAGAAAAATTAACAAAAATCGATTCAAGACTCGCAACATGTACAAGCAAAAAGGAGGAGAAAATGTGAGGTTCATACTTGGATTCAGATCTGGAGTTTCCGAGGAGATTCTTCAATCGAAGCGGAGTAGATCGATCTTATCGGCGGCGACTTGAGAAGAAAATCGTATGACGAGATGAGAGAGAGAGTGTGTGTATGTTTCGATTTTCGAATGTTTGAATTAAAAGGAATAAAAGAAATCTTTTCCGAACGTTAGAGCGATTTTCGTGCGTTTTCAGATCTCTCCATTTTTAAATAACTGTACTGAGCTCTTCCATTTTTCATGGTACAGCATAGCTGTTAGTTTAATCAGAGCCGTTCGATCGGATAAATAAACAACGTGGCGACTCGATTGCTAGCAAACAAGATCTCTTTGATTTTCCGAACTGGAGATGAGAAACTAGGTTTCTTTAATGTTCGTCAAAGCGTTTTAAAATACAAACTTCAAAAACTCTATGGCGACTTCTTTAAAGAGAACTGTGTGGCTAACAACATTCGAACAGCACCGTGGCTCACAGTGGACTTCTATTCTGGGAGAAACATGGGACCCGCATTCAGTAACCGGCAGTACAGTATACCATACAAATTCACTACAAAGGAAGAATGGAACTCAAATCGACAACCCCGTATGAAGCGGTCTTCTGACAATAGCAGACCGATCGGCAATTATGAAGCATCCCATTCCCATCCCTTGGTGTGTGAACCGTCACATAGATTGATACTCACTGGAATTCGCAAAAAATCGGAGGAAAGGCTTTGAGCGGGTGCCATTTTGAAATAGAATTCTGACGGCATTTATTTACGAATTTAGCCCTGATAAGATTCCAACCCGTAACGGCTCTCTCGCGTCGTGGGATCTGACCCTGCGAAGGATGATCTGGGCCGTTGATCTCCGACAAGATTTGTTCTCATTCGATCTGGATCAGATCAACACCTTAGCTTTTTCTGGTTTGAAATTTTATTACGCATCAAAAGCTTTCCTATTAATTAATTAAGTCAACGATTCGGAGTGCACTGTTTTTGTGCGCAGTGTAGGATTTGTTTGGATCATGATAGTAGAAGAGTATCGACTTCTAGTTAATATTGTCATACGAATGAGTAGTCTAGAAAACAAGCATGAGGTAGCTAATTTCAAGTATTGATTAAAAATTCCCCATGTACTTGATTGGAATTTCGCACAATTACATTCTGATTGGAATCAAATTTCTCCTTCATTATCGTTTAGTGTAGTTAATATGTACTTGGTGAGCCAACAAGATGGTGAACTTAACAACAGTTAAAATCAAACTATTTCACGAATAATTAATGTATTTGCATCTAAAATTTATAATTTCTGAATTAATTTAATGTAAAGCCAACTGACAAAAAAAGATTATTCTAAATAAATTCGTTTTTATCATTTCTTTTCACCACTTGAATATATATTATATAAAATTAAAAAAAATCAGATTAAATATACAAACAAATTTCATGATCAAAGACTGAAACACATACCGACCATTATATGTTTTTTTAGTCGAGGATACAAAGAGGTGACGACCCTTATTAGAAACAGTGGCGGAGCCATGTATTCTCCACCCCCCCCCCCCCCCAAAAAAAAAAAAACTACAAAAATGTACTTCAATTTCAAAATAATTTCGAAAATATGCCTCAGTCTATAAAATATTGTAAAATATACCTCCAAATTATAATTTTCACATAAAAGTTACAATGACATACCTAGCTTTTAAAATAATTACAAAATTATATTATTCTGAAAACTTTTGCCCCATCCTAATTGTAAGTCTGGCTCCAACGTAATTAGAAATATTAAAAGTTGAACATAAAGAGCACTGTAGAACCCTAAACCTAAACACTTAGACATTTCCATTATCTAGCCTGTTACTAAATAAGGATGTTTCTGTATTTTTGAGTGAAGAACTGTAAATTATTTTTTTCATGTCTTTTAGTAAATAGGGACGTTAAGCCGTTAGGGTGTCAGAAGGAAATATCACGCTGCTGGCCTTTTCTTTTCTTTCATAAGTCTGTGAATAAATAAAACATTAGTCAATGGCTCAATGCTAGCTTATTTGTTTGTGATGAGATTTTTACTGGATAAGAACATTTGGCAATTTCATGTTGCTAAGCATGACCTACCAAAATATCATTGCAGCTTTTTTTTTAATGGTAGCTCTACAGATTCCATTTCAACAAATGAATATAATTATAAAAAAATATTCTCAAAAAGAGATTACTGTTGAATATTGCAATTATTATATAAATTTCTTTTGTCGCCTCCTAACATAACCTGTCAAACTTAGTATCTAAACCCACCAGTTTTGTTACATACTACATTCATATGATTTTCTTACATATTTACTGACAATGTGATGGAAAAATAGAAAACAACTTACAATTGCTTTTTGTAATAATTGACCGTAGCGCGACCACATATCTAGTTACATACATTGCTATGATTCTACGTAAGAATTCATCAGACAGACATATTTTTCATAAAAGATTGAGAGAGAAATAGAGACGGCACTGGTGAACGATTCTTTTCCTCACATGGCTCAAAAGGTTCGATTCCAACTTTTTTTTTGTTACACCCCTGTATCTCAAGGTAACCCCACAAAGCTAAGATCATATATACTCTGTCAAACAAGAGATACCTTAGAATGGCCATCAAATCAACAGGCATATCTCATCAACCATATCTTGCCCCTATAAATTCGTAAAATTAGACTGAACACTCGATATTAGCAACCCGTTAAAAGCTTAAGAATTGTGTTAAATATTGAGAGCAAATAAAAAAAACAGGAAGAAGTGGAGAAAAACCAAATTACATGATTACAAGAAAATCAAGCAAAAGTGTCTGTTGAACATACAAGTGTGTTGCTTTATTGGAAGATCGATCATCAAAAAGGAAAACCTCCTCAAGAGCAGACTACATGCTCTGTTGCTGGAAATCAAGTCCCGGCTGGATCAACAAAAGAAAACAACCACTGTCGGCCTAAAAATTGGAAATTTTTCTATGCAGGTACAGGGACCTGCATGGTTTGAGTTGTCAAAATTAAATAAAAGAAAAAAAAAAGATGCTTCCTTATTTCTTCATTTATCAAATTATGCAGCTGACTCCTTGGCGATCTTCTCAGCTTTAGCAATGACTTCTTCAATGCCACCAACCATATAGAAAGACTGCTCGGGGAGCTCATCATATTTTCCATCCAAGACACCCTACACCCAAAAAAAAAAAGATCAATATTTTTGGCACTAAAAGATACAGGTCCCCGTCCTTTTTTTAGCTAAAAGCAAGGCCACAGACTATGGAAAGTTAAGTAACAACAGCTTACTCACGGTATTCTTAATTAAATCAACAAGGTACCATCATACTCGAATCTAGTCTCAAATAAACGCGACAAAAAGCATAAATGTATCAAATTTAAACCATATGCAATCATTAAGGAGGAACTACACCCAAGTTGAAGACTTGGGTGTATCACAGAAGCAAATCTCCAATACTTTAAGAAGGGGGGTAATGAGTAACATCATCCTCATAGCACTGATATGCGATTAAATCTATATGATTGTAGAGCATGTAATGGATTATACCATACTTGGCAACAGAACTCACGAAATCAGAAGATATAATGCAGTACAAAAAATTCAGACCTGGAAGCTGTTGACACTCTCCTTGAGCTCGACATACTTGCCAGGAGCACCCGTGAAGACCTCAGCCACATGGAAAGGCTGGCTGAGGAACCGCTGAATCTTTCTGGCACGTGCGACTGTCATTTTATCATCCTCACTAAGCTCATCCATACCAAGAATAGCAATGATATCCTGGAGATTCTTGTAATTCTGAAGAACCTTCTGGACACCACGAGCAGTGTTGTAGTGGTCCTGTCCTAGCACATGGGGGGAGAGCATTCTTGAAGTAGAGTCGAGTGGGTCCACTGCAGGGTAAATTCCCAGCTCAGAGATCTGCCCAAATTGAAAACGCAATCAGCAAAGAAAAATAATTCAATGAAAAAGACAAATAATAACATTGTTTGCACATTTGGTGCTTCTGCTCATATAAAATTCACCATCATTGGCTCATAGAAATGAGATTCACACTTTGAAGTTTGAATCCATGAGAAAAATAGTTTCTAAATTATGGAACATCAACAGAAAAATCCCCACCAGCTGATACATACACAAGTAATATGCAATGGGAAGGTAAAGAGGATCATGGGACAATTAAGTACCTGACGTGAAAGCACAGTGGTGGCATCAAGATGGGCAAAAGTAGTAGCAGGAGCAGGATCTGTCAAGTCATCAGCAGGCACATAGATAGCCTGGACAGAGGTAATAGACCCCTTCTTGGTTGTGGTAATACGCTCTTGCAACCCTCCAAGATCAGTGGCGAGGGTTGGCTGATAACCCACAGCAGATGGGATACGACCCAGCAAGGCAGACACCTCAGAGTTCGCCTATAATTCCAACAAAACATTTCATTCAGAAGACTATTCAAATTACCCAAGAGAAAAAGATAGAAAAGCAGATTTAAGCCATTACATATCATTCCAACAGCAATCAAGGAAGAAACCGGAATTAGGGAAATTCACTGAAAGTCTCGGAAACTGGGGTTATCAAGTTTGATGTTGTTGAATTTCCAACTTTACAACAAATAAGTGCAAAGCTTATTTAATTTTATCAATTACTTTCTTTTGAGTCTCATATTCCTGTTTCATAATTAATTGATGCAAGAACAACTGCCATGCAAGTTGCATAATCCTAAAGCAGCATATTAACCCCAAATATATGTTCAATTAAAACAAATCCAGGTTGATAATAAAAAAAACGAACCTGAGTAAAACGGAAAATATTGTCAATAAAGAGAAGCACGTCTTGGCCTTCAGCATCACGGAAGTGCTCAGCGACAGTCAGACCAGTTAGACCAACACGAGCACGGGCACCAGGAGGCTCATTCATCTGACCGTACACAAGTGCGCACTTGCTGTCAGCCTGCAATACAACTACATCTGGTTAGATAAGAAATAGATCTCCACCTTTTACAGTTCAAACAAAGGATGGACAAACCACTACTAACAGCACGCATACTCGTCCAGTCACAATGAAAGGTTTTCTCTTTGTTAGTTTTGTCGCCATATCACTAAGAACAAATAAATAGCTACATTTGATACCATAATCAAACCAAATAAACACCACTCAAGCCAGTGACGAAGCCAGAAAACTTACATAGCAGGGGCCAATATTATAATATATTTATAATGGAATTAATTTAATGAAATTTCCTCCCTATTTTGTTTTGCTATAGCAATGTGTAGAAAGTACAATGTTCCTTTAAATTTTCTTAATATTGTTTCATATAATAATTATTAGGTGTATTATTTTTTACCTAGTTTATATGTAATTTTTTTTGAAGAAAAAAATAAGCTAGTTTATATGTAATGGTATAAAGAAGAAAAAAAATTAGGACTATCATTTTTATCTAAGATGTAAATTATATAAGAAGCAAAAAGAAATTATGTATGTTCATTTATTAAATAGCAAATTTCATTGCATAATTGATAAATTAAATTGAATAGATATGATACACACTTACTGTTAAATTAAATTATATAAATATGATAAGAATCATCACAGAACAATCTTTGAGATTTCTAAACTGATGAAGAAATAAGAACATTAAATCATGAAAAATAAAAAAAAGACATTGAGACAAGGGAAAGACGGAAGCATGAAATTAAACATAAAACAAAATAAGAACTTCATTCGTGTAAAGAGATTTTAAATGGTAGGTTTTTAAATTTTGGGCATATTTAATTAATTGCATCTACGTGCTTCTGTAGAAAGGAATAAATGCTAATTAAAAAAAAGGAAATTTTTTATAAGCACAGGACAAATTGACTGTACAATTTATTGCTTTTACTATTTAAGAAAATGTAACCTACGTCATTTCATTTCAACTAATCTAAATATCAGGTGTTTCAAAGCAAGGGGGTTAAAAGTAGTGATATCTTACGGGAACTTTCGCAAATTAACAGAACCCCGTTTGGCTCCGTCTCTGACTCAAGCCAAGAAAGAACGACAAAAAAAAGTTTCCCACCTTGTCGTATACGAACAACATAATTTAGTCAGGAACGTTTAAGAAATAGTTCACAGTTCACTATAAGAGGTAACACATGTTGACAAATTGAAATTGTCAAATAATACAAATTTGTCTAGTTGGTCTCAAAGGAATAAAAAAGTTGCAACTTGCTGTTAGGTGTTGTTTTCCAATAAGCCTCTAAATAAACCTAGAATATTGTATACCTGCTTGTCACCTAGCTTGATGACACCACTCTCAATCATTTCTCTGTACAAGTCATTACCCTCACGAGTTCTCTCTCCAACACCAGCAAAGACAGAGAAACCACCTGGGAAACAACATAACTATTGGAATAATGATGAAGATAAGAACTTGGTGCAAATTACTGCCAAAAATTCAAAACTAACCATGAGCTTTAGCAACATTGTTAATTAGCTCCATAATAAGCACAGTTTTACCCACACCAGCACCACCAAAGAGACCAATCTTTCCTCCCCTTTGATAAGGTGCAAGAAGATCCACGACCTGCTCAACATAAGAGTTCACATTACAATTTGCTTCCTTTGATAATAAAATAAAAAACAGAAACTTCTCCAAATGATACTCGCAATGCTCCATTGTTTTGTGTTTGAAAGGGTGAAAACTTTGTTTTGTGTTCGAAAGGGTGAAAACTTGCCTTGATTCCAGTAACAAGAATTTGTTGCTCAGTTGCCTGCTCCACAAAAGCCGGGGCTTCTCGGTGGATGGGAAGGAAGTGGCTTGTCGCTGTTGGTAATAAAAAAAAATATGCTAGTTAGACACTGACCATTACTAGAAGCAAGTTAGCAAAAGAGACAACAATGGCTCAATAAAATGACATAGCATGTACTTACTGATGTCACCCCTCTCATCAATTGGTTCTCCAATGACATTCATAATTCGGCCAAGGGTAGCCCTTCCAACAGGAACCTAAGAATAATTAAGAGGACAAATTAAGTATAGATGAGAACACAATCCAAGAAAGACACAAACATTGCTTCATAAAATCTCAAAGAATGAGCAAATTCATATAATGGATTAGTTATAATGAGTTAATAGACATAAGATGGATAATCAGGAGAAATTTTGATCATTCAAGCAAGCTCCTAGGATACAGAACTCGCCAAATATAGAAGCAAGTCTTGAAAAACCATTCCAGATAATCTAAAGATAACTGTCTAGAGAAATATTCATAACACTACCGGTATAAGACTTTAAGCTAGTTCTGGATAATGCTGTGTATCAGCTTTGCCCATAAACTGGCTATGTAAAGCACTTAACCTATGACGATACAAACTAATCATCCTACATACATTTTAGATATTATCTTGCTTAATAGAAAAGGAAACCCACAGAAAGAGCATTTTTCACCTCCAAGAAGTAGATGCTAAATTGTATATACACTGTAATTACAAGATGTTTAGAAATTCAACAACATTCAAATTGAAAAAAAAAAACATGTTTATAAATATTAGTTGAATGAAAATAAGAAATTAACAAGATCCAACACAATGGGCTGGGCGGTTGATCAAATTGCCAAAGTCAGCCAAACTTGGGAAGAGAGTGATATATGTTTTCGTTCAGAAACAAGAAATGCAAAACAAAGATTTATCTAAAGCAAATGATCAAAATGCACGGGCAGGACATGCTACACTAACAAACTCAAACTTGATCCAGGTCATCTACAACGGTAGTACCTATGATGCTGCCATATCAGCACGGGCAGCAATTCAACATATAACTAACATCAATCTCTGTACTACTGACATGGCAATCTAAGACGAATAAGAGATCCTACTCCTTGTTATTCCAGATCTAAAGAGAAGAAATCAATCTCAATTTTCAGCAATATCACTTACAGTAATCGGAGATCCAGTGTTTAAAACGCGCTGACCCCTTACGAGACCTTCAGTACCATCCATAGCAATGGTACGCACCATATTCTCTCCGAGATGTTGAGCAACCTCCAAAACCAATCTAATTGAGTTATCTAGCACCTCAAGAGCTGTCAAGATCGGAGGCAGACCTTCGTCGAACCTCACATCGACAACGGCTCCGATGACCTGACAGACCTGACCGATGGCACCGGCGCCAGTGAACTCATCGGTGATTTTCCCGCTGGGCCCAGCTGACGGAGCGGATTTAGGCGGTGGTGGAGCGGCGGCAGCGGCGGAGGTGGCATACTTGACAGCGCGAGAAAGGAGGAATCCAGTGGGAGAGGGGCGATGGATGGGATTCGAACTTCTAGAGAAGAGTGATGGGTTTGAGGGGGTAGATCGGCGGCGAGAGGCCGATCGTAGGAGAGAAGCGAGGACGCGACGGGACGCCATGGCGGCGATGGGTTGCGCCAAGACTAGGGTTTTCAAGAGAGGAAAGAGAGAGTGATGACTGGTGAATACGAGGCGAGGTAAGAGGAAATAGATCTGAGCTCTTGGAGAATTCTCATTCTGTGTACCTGGTGTATTTTGTACCATTACTCTGAAAAGCCAGCCCCACTCATCACGGGCCCACAGACAGTGTCATTCAACTGTTCAGACGTGGTGCAGCGATATTCATCTCCTCTCGCGCGAACCACTGGACGACGATATCTCCTGATCTCGGTGTACAAACACCATTTTCACTGATTGGTGAGCTCTGATTCTCAAAAAAGTCCGAGTTTCTCGCAGGGGTTACATTTCCAATTGCCTTAGTATAGACCACGGCCTATGGGGACGACGACTTAGGAAAGGAGGGCCCCGCACATCAGTGTCTTGCTAGAAGTTTAGAGCTAGATTCGGTGCATGCAGTCTGATAAAACACAAACACTGGTACAGGTTTCACTTTTAATACTCCTGGCGATCTGGCAATGACTGAATGAATGATCAATAATGTAATTTTGCATTCTTAACCCTTCAATTGTGATACAATCGATCCTCATCACAAAACACTTGCTCATTATAAGGATTTTTTATGCTACGGGTGCACCAGTAAACACTACCACTGCACCACTTAGAATACTTTCATTAAATTAGCACTAAAGTAATTTTGCACACTTAACCTTTCAGTTGTGAATTCCCTTTTTTTAAAACATATCAGCAATTCAATTTGTTTGCCTGTTTTAATTTATGGTTATTTGTCTATTTAGTTCGCATATCACAACTAGGCACGGTGTTCTTACTATTGCCGAAAAATTCCTTTGGTTTCATTCTTTCCATACATTCTAGAGAGTCGTCATATATCTAATAGTCAACATTAACATTGACGTTCTTATATATTTAAATTCAGGTCGGATTATATTTCAGTCTTTGGTACATGTAATTAATTTTTGTCTCGGCTTTGATAAACATTGTTTATTTGATCTACTTTTTTAATTTTCATTTATCAGTCTATTAATTATTAATTTTAGCTAGCCATTCAATTTTCATTTTATGTACTTTTTCATGAAATAGTTTCAAGCATTTCATTTTATTATGATCTATTAGTTGTATTCCTTTTTATTAATACGTAGGGATTCTCTCTTGGTCAATTTCAGAACAAATCTAGCATGTTCAACAAAATGTGCTTTTTTTATTTAATCTTTCTTAATATTTTTAAGGGATTCTCTCTGCACTATGGAATGTCATAGGAACTGAACTATGAGATTACATAAATTTTAAATCATAATCTCTTATTTACTTTAACTTATAAAAAATCCATACATAAATCTTAGAGGTACAGGGAAAGTGAATAACACATATATGCATTTTTGGTGTAATTGTGGCTTCATCATGTGATTCTTTTGCCTTTTGTTTAATATGGCCTTCTTTTTTGTTGTATTTTTTTTTGCTGCTCATTGATAAATACTTTACAAGTCTAAAACGAGCTGCTGCCATTATTACCACTTTTTGATTAATTATTTCCAACATGTAATAATGTAATTAAAATGTCAATTAAAATACTTTGGACAAGAATTAACAATACAATAGATAACGGCGTATAAAGAGTAATCTTGTCGAGTATAATCCCGCCGCGAAGCGCGGGGGTTCATCCTAGTGACAATAAATTCGGACTCTGAAAACACCGGACTTATCAGCACGACGATGCGCTAAAAATCGTGTTATGCAAAAATGCATATTGTCTATTATAAAAATAGGTGGGATCCATTGAAAACTAATGATTTGACAATTTTTGACAATAATTATTCAAATAAATTCAAAAATAAACCTTAAAAATAGAAAAAAAAATTATAGACAAATTTTTGTAGTTATAGATTGATTGTATTTTAAGTTTCATATAATTTAAATATCATTTGATTCTCCATCAATAACAATCAAAATTATATTAAATTTGTAAGGACTAAATTTAATGATTTTTTATTGAACATAAAATAATTCTTAAATATATGAAAATTAAAACACAATCAATCTATGAGTTAAAAAAATATTTGTAAATTTTTTTTCTATCTTTAATAATTTTTAAAAATTATTTAAAAATCTATTATCAAGACTGTTGTGATAATAATTGTCAAGGAATCTCCCATAAAAATACTTGCTCCTCTATTATAAAAAGTGCACTCATTTATTGCATAAATACACCATCTTATTTTTAAGTTAAGTATAATTATTGAGTCATGTCACTCATTTAAATTAAATGAAAACATGCTTTGAAATTTGTTAATTTGAAATTCCATACTTTTTTTAACTTAAAAAAATGACATCCAGTTGTTACAGTCAAACCACCCATAAATATTTTTTAACTTAAAAATACTTGCTCCTCTATTATAAAAAGTGCACTTCAGTGTTTGGCCAAAGTTGTGTGGATTACATAATTTTCTAGATGGTTAGCCTCTTTTATGTTTTGAAGGTTAGTTGAGAAATTAAATAAGTAAATAACAAAAGCAGCACCTTTTATATTTCTATCCTTAAGAATTCAATGAATTAACCATTTGTCAAAGATATAGTAGTAGAGAAATGCTAGAGCTTTCTTTTCACAGTTTTTGCCAGCAAACATGTGGTTCTGACATCATACAAAATCTAGAGTTATCATGCATGTTAAAGAAAACAAAAGGATGTAAACTAAACTTTTCTTTAATTTTTCCACCTGACAGCTATGAAGATTGGGGGGTTGATGAGGTTTAGGGTTTAGGGTTTAGGGTTTAGGAGAAAGGACGTACACCGATTAAGCCGGCATCTCTAATTCCCTCTTCTCTATTGCAAACACATCGAGATATTCCCTACTGACAACTGCAAAAGTGAAAAAAATGACCAGAAGTAGAGAACTAGTTAGGAGGAAACCGAAACAAAAGAAGAAGACAAATTAGCGTCTAATCTTAAGATTAATAATGTTATCCATTTAATTCTTTGATTGCATCAATCAGCTCCTATTTTAACAGTACCAACTGCTAAAATTTTAGAATGTAAGGTGATTTTTAAGCACACAAGTCATTGTTTGTACAAGTTCTGATATTTCAGCATGTGTATATATGCTGAGTACTCTTAGTCGTTCCGAAATCATGGATAGTTTCACCTACACCTGATGAAATTTCTCAAGAACATGGCGTAGACCAAGTTCCGTTCAGCCAATAATACATGACTGAATATTTTTTTTTATGAAATATTATTTGATTTTGTGTATATAGTGTCGTCTTCTCCTTCTTCTTCTTTTCTGTTTTTTCGGTTTATAGTGTTGACTTCTCTGTTAGCAAAAAGAGAGACCAATGCTTATATTTCTTTGTCCTGGAACTGATGTAACAAAATGCAATTACAGAAAATCTAGGCATGTCAATCTTGGATTCCAATTTGTTACATAATATCTGGAGCAATTATTCAGACGAAGAAGACTCAAGAAGGCTCTCGGCGAAGTACTTGATTGTCTTCTCATCGACTCGGCGACACTTCTGAGTGAACTCCTCCAGTTGAGACCAAGTAAAGTCCGGATATAGCCGCTTGTTGTTTGGTCCAATGAGCAAATCATGAGCCCGGATCAGCTTGTCGTGTCGAGGGCAGACAAAGAAGGCAATTGATCGGCGGTTAGAGTGCCAATTCACTACCGCCCGGTGCACGCAGCTCTTGTAGACATCATTCGTCATTGCCTGAAAGAACGTAAGACATCATTCATCATTCGTCCTATATATATATATGTGCAATATTTGTGCATTAATACTTTTCACACAAGGTTCAAGTTCATTTTATCTTTTCTAGTTATACAATTTGCCCAAACATATTTCATTCCGAAAAAAAAATAGAATGAAAAAAAAAATCAATTTCATACCATGAAAGTGTCTCCGATATTAACAACGAATGCACCGGGAACAGGGGGAACAGACTGCCACTTGCCACTGGTAAAAACCTCGAGCCCTTCTTCTTCGTCCCCCTGGTGTAGTATGGTCAATGCCACGGGATCAGTATGCGGGCCTGTGCCTTGCGTCAGCTCCGGTTGCGGGCAACGGGGATAGTAGTTGCACCTTGTTATGTACTCGCAGTCCTGATAGAAGTCTCTGTAGTAATCTTTGCCGATTCCGAAACTCAATCCTAGAAGCTCCATGATGGATAATGTGAGGTTCTTCATGGCCTCAGAGTATTTCTCATACACCAACCTGATAAAAGTAAATTATTACATTTTAGTTATAGTTTTTTTTAGTAGATTTTATATGGTAAATTCAAGCAAGGATATGATATATATGGCCTACTGAAAAATAATGTGAAGAAAAATATTTACCACATAAATATGCACAAAATCAACTAGTCCATGTACATGGCAGATAGATAAGAATTAGTGAAATTAAATCATTATATACAAGATCCTAATTAATTACTTGATCCTTCTTATGATCATAGTAACAAAATTTATAAATTATTATTTTTAGAAATGAATATACAAATTAAATAGATTCCCAAATAATTCCTAATTTTTTTTTTGCAAATTTTAAGAACTTCCGAACTGTTCATGAATTATTTTTGAATTATTCACAGAATTTTAATATATTTATATACATTGTAAGAAAACAAGAAAACTAATAATTCTTGAGGAAAACGACAAAACTTTCATTAGAGATAATGCAATGAACATGTTATTGTTATATATTATCTTGGCCTTAAAATTATATGCATGGCGATACCTATGACCGTGTGTTTCTTATAAATTAATAAGTTAGTGAGGAGTTCTATATATACTGCGCTTATCTAATATGTTTTCAACTCCACATGCATAAATCATGGTCACAACATGAAATTCTTCTTTATCACTACATATATATTCCCAACGACTAGTAAGTTTATTTTCAAAATTGGTTATGTCTTCATAAATAATAATTAGTATTATGGATTTCTCCTTGATTTGGTTTAATTTTGTTTTAATTAAACTTTGATCTTGTTATATACTTCATACATAATTTTCGTATGTATGTTTAATTAATAAGTAGTGTAACTACATTTCCTGTGGAAAATTTTTTCTTCTTCATTCTATTTGTTTAATTAATCTCTTCTTACAAGAGAAAAAAGAAATTGAGGAAAAAAAACTCTTCATTCAAGAGGTCGCAAGTTCAAAATCCGAATAGAAGTATTTTATATACACATTTAAAGTTAGATGACTCGATTCTCATCTTTATCTTAAAAAAAAATCTACCTTTATATTTTACCTTAAATACAATCTTTATAAATTAACTAATTTACCTTAATTAATCTCTTCTAACAAGAAAAATAAGAACAAAAAAAAAGAAATCTGTCAAAAAGTAATAATTCTAATTAACGTGTTTCTAATTACAATTTAATTAATTTATATAATGATATAGCAACATGATACATAATATACTTACCCCATGGGCTCAAACTCCTTGCCAAGAGAAGACCCCAAATGCTCCACAATGCTACTATCAGATTTAAAAGTCAAGCACTCTTTCCACGGCAACTTCGCCGAAAAACGCTCCGAATGCGCCCCGGAGTAGCCCCACATGTCGTCTTTCTTCTGCATCGCTTTCAACTTCGTTTCCAATGGCATAGTGAAAAACCCTTTTGAAAGCATCAACGCCTCATTTAAGAGTTGTGCGTCGATACCATGGTTCACCACTAGGAAGAATCCATGGGTTTTGCATGCAGACCGTAACACGTCAATCTGCTCCTTGACTGATGATGCGTTGCCGGTCAGGACACCTTGTAGGTCGATTTTAGGCGCGTCAAGGATTCCTTCGGCAGGAATTGTGTCGGCTTTCGGCCAAAAGAATTGCTCGGGGATAGCCGGTTTATCGGTTAGCTTAGTAGGGATGAATATGGTGTTGCCATGAAATGCATCTTTAAGTTCAATAGGCAGCAATGAGGTGGCCATGGAATTGAGAGGAGAAAAGGACATTTTATATTAATTTTGCTATTTGGTTTTTTTTAAGTTCAAATGTTTTGGGACATAGAAGGCGTTTATATAGGACTTTATTTGTATAATAATCCGTGTAAATTTAAAATATAAAATTTTGTAATTAAGGATATGGGCATCCCTTTTTTTGGTGTATGAATAAAAGGATAAGTTTTATTTTTGTTGGATGTTAGGTGACTTTTTTACCTTTTTATTTTTTATTTTTGCTTTGTAATAATATTTTTTTTGGGTGTGTAACATGTGTTGTATGACTGTTGCTTCTGGAATTAAATGAGAGCAAATTCACACTTTCTTCTCAATGCTTTAATTTATATATTTAATTTTGTAACTGACCATGTCTTATAAACCTCCAAGGCCTTAGTTGGTAAGAGATATTTTTGGGATAAAGAGTTCATCATTTCGGCAGTTATTATAGTCACGTTTGTAATTAAGGAAAATAATTTAAGATAACTGAAAAATAAAGTTATCACATGTGAAAGATGATGATATTTTTATCTCTAGTTATCTCTCTTTCAAATCGGACCGTACGAAATAAGATGAAAGTATTTAATTATATATAAGGGTGAGGATGAGTCGACAATAGTTAATTTGACAATTATGATAATAATTTTTTAAATAAATTTGAAAAAAAATTAAAAAAAAGGTTTTATAAATATTTTTCAATTTATAGATTGATTGTATTTCAAATTTCATATAATTTAAGTATCATTTAACATTTTTTTCAAAGATTATTAAATTTGAATCGTTATAAATTTCATAAAACCTACCAAATCTATTTAGAATTATAAGATAATAATAGGACTTGATATGCGCTTTGTTGTGATTACGTTGATATTTGATGAGTATATTTTAACGGAAAATATAGAATGATCAACATAATAATTCTTGAACTTTTTTACAAAAACTAAGAAAAAAAAAACGACTGATATGCTCATAAACTAAATAACATTGGAAGTAAATAGGTGTATTATTTTCCCCCAAACGTATAACAGTGGTATCAAACAAATTGAAACTGTTTTACCACTTAAGAACCCCTATTAGAATGCTATAGTTTTGAACCACATGATTAGTATAATAATAATATATAGTAATAATATATTATTAGTATAGTAATAATATATCTCATATTCCTATGGAAAGACGTATGTTCAAATTTCGTTAAAAATATTTGAAAATAAATAAATACTCAAACTAACGGAAGCCTTTATTACCAAAAAGAAAAAAAAGAATGCTATGGTTTTTTTTTCCTATTTTGTCTGATAAATTCCAAAAACACAATTGTTATATGTATTTTTTTTAAGTTGTATACATTTTTTAGAAACAGAAAGAAATATGCCAAAATAATACCCCTTTCTCTTTTTGGGTCGAATAAAGCCCCCCAAAAATCCATCTTTTCAAAACATGTGTGCGCCATTAGATCACAATTGTTGAATGTGGAAAGAATCTGTACCCAAATTAAAAGAAAAAAATGCCATTTTGCCACCATGACCGATGGCTCTACCCCTACCACGTGATAGGTATGCTGTTCTTTTTCCTACCCGTTACACACTTGGTCTCATAAATATTGTCACCGAAAAAATGTGAAGGAAAGGAAAGTACGATGATTTCTCTGTCGTCCGATCACACTGAGGAAATATTAACACTTCAAAATCTGATGCAATATTAACTACTTTTCCTGAGTCATGGCTCCATGTAGCTCTGCACTGATAAATAAGAGATACAGAACCAATAAACATTTTTGACACAACCAAACAATGACATTGCAGAAAAATTAAGAAGGCAAAAAAAGAAAAAAGAAAAAACTATGATCGAACAATGGTAATAGATATTCCAGATCATGAATATAACTATCACTCTCCATCTAGTTTATCCATGAAAATATATCAAATCGCTACCAAAACGATAAAAGATCCAGACTGAAATTCCCTACTGAGTCTACAAATGGAAACTTTTATTCGACAGATGCTTCTGCAGCCACAATCTCAGAATCCAAGACCGATATAAACTGCTGGCTAACATGTTTGGCAACAGAAACCATGTCAAGTATTACACTCGGATCGAGCCCTGCCCCACCTCTCTTTGTCAGACCACATATCTGGCCGTTCCTGTTTACGGAGACTGAAACTGCTGAGCTCATTTGCGATTCTTCCTCTGATGTCGCATCTGCTATGTAATGCCTCCCAACCTAGATATTTTATTCAAAAGCCACATGATAAGAATAATTATATTAAATTAACTCCTGTCAGTGCAGAAATTTACATACCTTGGTTAAAGTAACTATGACAGGAACAGTTGAAGTGTCAAATTGAAGAAATTCTTCATCGCTGACATCGACCTCAGGCTGCTCTTCGGGTGACGCACCCAGTACAACATTAACCTTAGGTAATCCTGTGTTACTCAAGGCAGCCTACAAAAAGAAAATGAAATAAAATAAATCAGCCAAAGTTTATGATTAGAAGCCAATAATATATCATATTAAATAAATAATCACTGTAAGGTGAAGAAGTGCTCACCTTAATAGCCGCAGCAAGTGAATCTAGCAAATTTCCATCTGAACTGACAACAAGTGCATCAATGTACAAATCCCAACATACTTTTCCCTCCACCAGAACCAAAGAAGATAAATCTATCACGGCTCCTAAATTAATCAATTACAAAGTTAATTCAATTAGATGAATCTAATACCACACGGCAATTGTAAATTACCACGAGGCCTAAATTAACCGCATGAAGCAACTGATTCTCACCTTGAAATAACAACCTGGCAATCATGCTGGTATGCCACCTGAACCATAATTTCATATGGTTGAACCACGATTTACACTGAGTCGTATATTTTTGAAATCATAGAGAAAGAAAAAAAGAAAGTACGTAAAGATACAACTTTACCTGCCCCACTTTTGCCGCCTAATAAGCATCTCTCGAGTGCAACTGAGAGTTCCATTGACAACTCTTCACCACCTTTGCCCTAATAACGTGTTTTTTTTTTAATCTAAGTACATAAAGTATATCCATGAACTCCATACAAATGAGAGTATTAAAATAATAAACTCTAGAAGATATTTGTTACCCCATAGATAGGCGCTGCAGTTGCGCTGCAGTCGACAAAAATAGAAACTTTTCCCTTGTCAGGGTGAAGAAGGCTTGGTTTACCCAGCTCAGCCTTGTAAAAACAAAAAAGAAGAAAAAGAAACAGCATGTAATTTCTAAATAATAGTAGGTGATAATTAACAAAAGTGAAACAAACAAGGATTTTAGTACCTTGATGCTTGCAATGACTTCAGTTGCACCGAGCCTAACTCGAGCTGATCCATTAGCCTAGCAATATTAGATATCTTTTTCAATTCAATTTCAATACATGAAAATTGCTATGGAAAAAATTGGAAATTTGAAGATAGCTGTGAAACACAGATAGATGCAGACCTGAGGGATGACTCCAGTTTCGACAGAGATGGACCGAAACTGGAGTCTTGTGCGGCCATCAGATCTAAGGTCTTGTTCAATCCCGGCCCTTAAAAATTGCTTCTCTCCCTCTGAAAGCCCCACCATTGTCTTTCAATTCCTACTCACAGACCCCGATTTTCAGTGATTGAACTTTGGTCCTGCATTATTTAAACAAGAAAAACTTGATAAATTAAGACAACTAGAGCATCATAACACAAGTGCTCCAACTTGGATGTTTGTACAGGAATTGAAGCTCATAAGTAGGGTACTGATACAGCTGATAATGGGTCTTATTTGTCAGAAATCAACATGGTGTTGATCAGAGCAGGTCTAAGAATCTGAGATTGCAAAATCAACGTGGTGCCATAAATCCGCCCCAAGAGCCCAAGAGGCCACCAAACTGCCAAGCATTAGCTGGCACCATGTCCGGCCAAGAGCTAGAATTCACATACCAGCAATAGCAAAACCAGAAACGAGCCAAAAACTCACTCTAACCTCGGTAATGAAAATTTTGAAAACCCTAAAGAGAGAGGCGGAGGAGGAGGAGGAGAGAAATGTACAATACCCTCGCGATTTTGAGAAAAGAGAGATCGGCGCTCGGCGGAAATGAAGAGGTCAGCGGGGTGTTATTCTGCACTGGAGACTGGAGAGTGCGAGTGCGAGAGAGAGAAGAGTGCTGCTGCTAGGAGGTGACGCCGCAAAAATAAGTGGGGAAGGTTTTTTAAAAATGGATTTTATGTAATGAAATTACAAAAAATTAATCTTTGTGCAATAAAAAATATGAGCGAAGTCTGGCGCAAAATATTTGGATCTATATTTCTTCACAAATTACATTTAAATACATTTAAAACGCTTTGAACATATTTATACATATTCTTAGTCAATTTAACTTCATTTTTACTGAAATATCATCAAAATTCACAAATAACAACATATACGAACTATATTAGTATGTAAAAAACACACTTTAAATGCATTTTGATAGAATCTTACGAATATGTAAAAACACAAGTAGGAGCGTATGATGACGATGACGACAACGTTAATAACAATAATAATAATAATAATATTGCATATATAATAATAGAAAATTTCTCTTGTGTTATATTACACACCTCTCAACAAATGCTTTGATTTCCAAGTTCACAAACATGGTATGAACTAGATTTAAACTTCTATTGAATTTGAAAATATATAAAGATAAATTGCACAATACATATATAATCAACGATTACAGTCATAAATGCAAACACAATCATAGGCTTTCGTCTTTCCTTCAACACAAGCTCCATCTCCATTCTTCAAGTTATAATGTTCAGCACAGTGAATTCTACAGCTTACCAGTTCACAACCTTGATACAAAGTTGTTTCACATTTTCCATTTGTTGCTTTTACTTCTGTCATAGTCTCAGCTACATACCAGCAAAAAGAAAAACAGCATAATAAGATATTATGTCAAATTAATTTTTGAAGACCATAGTATATATTTGTATGAACACAAAGAGAGGAAGAATGCAAAATTACTGGTTAAAAATTCCAGTATTGAAGCCAAATGTCTTTACTGGTAAAAATTATAAGAAAAATATTGTGTATATGGGATACTATTGTTAGTATTATTATTATTTTAATGGTAACGTGTCGAGCATCATTTTCTTTCAAAAATAAACACAAAATTACAGAAGAAATAAAAAAAAAAGATACCTGAAGCTGCCGCGAGAAGAACAAAAATAAGGGCAAAAGATAAATTGGCCATGGGTTTTAAATTTTTATCTCTTGAAGTTTGTTTTTTCTTCTCTTGAAATTATTTGCAAAATGTCCTTATCTATTTCAAGCGGACGCCTTTAAGTGGTCTTTTATCATTCTTTTTTTCACCATATCTTGTTATTTATTGTAATATATAGTTGTTGGAGAATTGATTTTTTGTAACCTCAATTTTGTGGGGGCGGTATATTATTTCTTTTTTCTTTTAGAAAAATATTATGGACAAACCATTATTAATATCATTATGAATACGAACTTTGTTATTCACATTAAATGAGTTATTATACGTGTTAACGACTTTATTTTATATAATATTTCTATTATACAACTTAAAATACCACTAATTTGTATAATAACTCATTTTAGTTGAATAATAACGGTACTGTATAAAATGAGATTACATGATAAAATCATTAACAATATAATAATTCATTTAATATATATAATAAAATTCATATCGATAATAATATCAATAACTGTATCTATATATTAACTCTCTTTCTTTTATTCCATTTCCAATTGGAATTAGAAAGCTAACAGTAACACATTACATGACTTTCAATAATCTAACACATGCATGGTAAGAGCCTTGCAAAAAAAGCAAGTCCATTAAATTTGTCTACTAGCAAATCTTAATAAGATTTCATGGTTGACTTAATTTGACTCTATCTACCTCCTCCATATCTTTTTTACTTTCAAGAGCTGAAGGAAAAGAGAGTTGCCATGAAGAATGGCATTCACATGACACTAATTATTTTTGGCGTAACTCTATCCATTATTTTAATTTTCGAGGAGCGTTAACTATATGCTTCAAAGAAAATCTCTCAAACTTATTTTCCATTTACTTAAATATAAACACTCTCTTAATCAGATTAAGAGAGTATTTATATTCCATTTACTTATCATAAGGTATGTTTATGTCTGATTAAGAGAGTGTTTATAAATAATCTCATTCAATAGCAATCTCTTCGTAGATTGGTGGGAAAAAAAATTCTTTGATCCAATTTCATTTTTTTCCCAGATGATTGGCGGCTTTTAATGATGATTATTATTAAGAATAAGATATTTGCATTTTGAACTTATTTACATTAATTTTATGAAAGTTTTATATCTTTTTTCATTGTCTCTTTAATATTTATTATAATTTTTTTGAAATATATTTATTATAATTTGGTAATTTATTTTCAATTTTTTAATATAAAAAATAATTTTTATTTTTGTTATAGCAATAATCATTCGTTCTATATCGTTTCTTTAATTTTAGAATCTCACAATTCTTTTTCAAATTTTAGTTGTATAGGGTTTAGGGTTGAAGAAAAATAATCTTCATTTACATTATATTATTACTTACTAATAGAAATAATTGTATTAATATCAAGCCTTTAAAAAAATAGAACAATAAAATTTTATCACAATGATCACACCCCTTAATTTAATATCCCATGATTCCCATCTCCCCTCCTCCTCCCCCAGATCGCCCCCTGCCCCACAACCGCCTCGCTCTCTCTATTTGCCTCTGGCCTCTCTCCCCCTCTCTCCCTCCCTCTCTCCCTCCCTCTGGCCTCTCTCTCCCTCTCCCCCAGATCGCAAGCATTAGCGACTGCATCGCGGTCGCGGACGACGGTTCGTAAACAGCAAATTCGTGAGGTACGGAAATAACTGTCACCCCATCCCCCCGGGTTTTAAGAAATGCATCTTTCATTATAACATCCTCTAGGTTTCTTAAACTTTCTGAATATCAATGATGTTCTTCTTATTATTAGCTGCTATTCTCTCACTGCTAGTGGTTTACCATGGTCGGCCAGCATGGTGCAAAGCTCGCTGTGGCTATTATCACTTCTCACTTTGGCGATCTCGTTGCGGTAACTCTTTTTCTCTCTCTATACACATATATATATATATATATATCTCAATCAGTGGAGCATTTTTAGTTTACTGCTACTGTATTGTACCGATTAGGTTTGGTGACATGCTCTGTGGCTATTAGCAGCAATGCACAATGGATGTTACGATATATGAACACTAACTTTTGTTATTTTGATGACAGAAAGTTTGTGGCTGCCTGCTGCAACACGGCACCATATCTCTTCAGGAGATAGTCCGGTTTACTGATATGACGGGTTCCCATGTCAAGAATTGCCTCCTCGTACTTATCCAGCACAACTGTGTCCAGGCCTTCTCCACTCCTCGAAAAGGTCATTCTAATTTCTGACCCAAAAAAAGATAATAGAAAAGCAAAAAACCAATGCCTCTTTTTCATACCATAAGAATGTTGATTTGCATATGATTTGGTTAATCTTCAATCTACGTGAAGTTCCTAACTTTTTGCATGACACTTTCGCCTATATGAAAATTATGTGCATCTCATCAATTTTTTTCCATATTATCAGAGAGCTATACTAGTGAGACATAGAGAAATGCTGATGCTTCAAAATGATGCATAGAAAATAACTGTCTGATTTTTTTTTGAAGAGGCTTTATATACAACTTAACATTCATATTTTTATGGCATCCATAAAAACTTTGACATGATGAATCTTTTTTCATGTGATTGAATTATGTTTTTAGGATCAACTGATAGAACTGTGACCCAGTACATGGTGATCTTTGACAACATAATCAACAGGATGCGATTTTCCAAGTTTCTTTCTGTTGTAAAGGATGACCTTGGTCCAGAGGTATGTCACCTTTAAATGAATAATAAAACAATGTAATTTTGGTTCTCGACTTCTACTGTATCAGTATGTGGTTAGCAACAAAGATTAAATTGCTGGCTGGTTTACTGCTATTTTCCAATGGATTTTTTTGATACCGTGGGATTCAGATAAAAAGGGGGCAATATTGCAAAGATAACCATTTATTTTTCAGGCTGAAGCTCTTTTGGAGGGTTTACTTCAGAATGGGAGACTCACTTTTGAGCAACTGGTGGAGCGATCGATCTCCAAAGAGCAAAGCATGGACCAAGGTATTCTTTATCATCATCATATCTGGTGTTGATTTGATTTTTAGGTAGAGATCAAGGATCAATTGAGTCTTATGTTTCAGTTTGGCAGAATCCACACAAACACTCTTAAGTGACAGAAGAAAAAATAGTAAACTCTCAGTTGGTAGACTGACTGATTGACTGACTATATTCTGTTTCACTTCCGGCCACATCATGGTAATGAAACTGACATGCCAGTATGGAGTAATGTGATACTTTTTTAGATCCTATGAAAATGGTGTATTGCGCATGTATACCCTTTAACATGTTAATATATTTGTTTCTTTTGCTCATGTGGTGCAACAGTGCAAAAAAACCACCAGTCAGAGTTGCGTGCCTGCTTCAATAAACTTGTGCGCTCGCATTATGTGGAGCGATGCCCTCGGCCTGAGCCCTTTATCGACCCCGACTCAGAAGATCAACCTAAGCCTACTAAAAGACGTGGTGCTAAGGTAATCCTGCTGCTGATTCTTCATTCCCTTTTTTCGTACATGTTAATGCATCTATCAGTGAACTTGTGTCTACATGACATGCTGGTACTAGACTTGCTTATGAATGAGTAAATCCGACAATAAGGCATTTGATATTTCTAGGACTTATATTTTGGTATTATTTTTATTCTACTTGTGTTGTGAAACAAACATTATTTCCACACAGACAGTGGAACAACCACCTTCTTTAGAACAACAAGCTATTGAGGCTGCTACTCTCGCAGAATCTGAGAGGTTTTCTGAAATCCCAGAAAGTTCAGTAGAGAGTACAGAGGATGGAATTGGCAATCATTCTGCAGCTACTGGCGGCAAGGTACAATTATTGCCATTCAACAGTTTGCAAGGATTATAAAACCAGATTGGTACTGTTTTGCTCGTGCCTATCATAACAAACGCTAGCCAAAATTTTGTTTTGTGTTGTACTAATGTTGTTTCTTAATTGCTCGAAATGAGAGTTGTTCAAGAGCTCAGTTGTTGTTTAGGGTAAAGATAAAGTGACATTAGCAAATAATATAGAGAAAAGTTGTAATATTCAACTGTGTTGGTACTGTTTTGTGGGCTAACCAATGCATTTTGCTCTCAAGAAGGAATTCCTTAATATTGGCTAACCTGCTATTTGTTATTACCAAGTACCTAGTGGCACTGGTACGGTGGATATGTCTAATCTAAGAGCATTCTATAATAAAAGGACAAATTGGCTAAAGTACATGTAGATTGTTACATTTTCATCATTTGACTTGTAACAGAGGAAACATGAGACCTTAGAGAGAGATCTAGATCTTCTTGTTGCAATTGCTGAGAATGAAGTTCTTTGGAGGGCAAATTTTGAGAAACTTCTGTATTCTCTCAAGACAAAGGTAGATGTTTTGATCTTCCCTTTCTTTTTGAACTGACGTTGTGTCAGATTTTGGTAACATACCTGTCAGGTGTAATTCCTGTTTTTTCCCTGTCAGTGGTCAAACAAATCAGGTGTTACCATGTGAGATTCTTAGTCTAAAGGAATATTAAATCCTAAATGGCTATCAATTCCGGACCTCTTGGTATCATTGGAATGCTTGAAGCTCATTGAACTTTTGTTTTGCTGTTTTGTCATTAATTATTTTTCTGTTGACCTTAGATGTGCGCTGAGAATGTCAGATCCAGGTTTGGTGTTGATGCGGGTGTTGTGTTGGAAGCCATCATGGAGGCTAATGCTGAACAAAGAACTAAGGAGAACAATGGTACTAGATCATAGTTTTCTTGAATATGCATTTTTAAATGTTTGCAAATGGCAAACCAAGTCTTACATCAATGTGATGTAAATTTTGTTTTTGGTTTAAATTGCCTCTCTTGTATGCCATGTTTCCTATCAATCCGACATGAACTGAAATTTAACGAAGTAGATCTGTTCAGAAGTTTTGAGCTTGCATATGTCGGTAAGAAATTGACATGTTGAGTGGGCATGAAAAATGTTTTGGGGATTGCATTTAATAACATAACCTCTTTATTATTGGTCTGGTGTCACTTCCAATGCAAAAAAGAATCTTGTGTTTTAGTTGCTTATATGAGAAGCATATGCTGGGCATTGAAATGCTGCATTTAGTTGTCAATTCCTATTTGTTTAATAACTAGAAACTTATACACAGAGTCACAGAGATAACCTGCCTACTTAACTTAGGAGTTCTGTATGAAGTGCTTTGCCAAGTTTTAAAGATTTCATCAAAGTTTACTCATAAATTGACAGTCCTTCCTTTTTTATGCTCTTGTAGTGAGTGCAACACTTGATAGGATTTTGGAGCGGCTAAGAGACAAGCCGGCTGGCATCTCGATGACCCTAGATCATGTGAGAACAATCCTTGATGAACTCCGCTGCAAACAATCTACCGAGAAATTAGAGGCAATCTACTCTCTTGGTAATAGTTAAACATTTTATTTAAGAGTAATTCCAGAAATGGCCCCTGAACTCATATCTTATTAGATTTACACCCTTGCCATTGGGATTTGGTTTTGTTATTAAGTAGGTTTGAAGTTTCTTTTTCAGTCCCATACTTGAATTCTTGAACTAATTTTCGATTTTTTTCAAAAAGATTCCTTGTTTGGATTTGCAAAACACAAATTTTCTTGTATTGTCATATTAAGATGAACCAACAACATAAATGATAAAACTCAAAAGAGCTCAGGGTTCTTTAAGAATTATCCCGTTGTTAGTACTACGCTATGAAGTAGTCTTGGCCTCTGCACTTCTTTTAACTATTTTTTGCAAATGCAGATTTGAATGGAATTCTGGAAGCTTGTCAGAATGATGAGGTATTGTACCATAGTTTACTGTTTATGTACAATTTTGTGAGGAATACGATAACAGATACCTGTAAATATACCATTTGATATGCTGGACCACACAGTTGCAGGTTTGGTCACTTAGCAGACCTTATTATATTGCCATTTGTCCATTTTGTCTTTGTTTGCTGTTTTTATACAGAATTGAAGCTTAACCTGAGCCTGATTTGAACATTAACCTGATGCTTCATTCTGCTGTTACTTTGGTGTTCCTGGTTGTAAGTTTTTCCTTTTCTGTTAAGTAATACTCCCTCTTTCTCGTAACAGATCGAAGCTCTAGTAAAAGCAAGGTATGGGAATCAAGGCTACAAGGTATTTAGGCTGTTGAGTACGCGGGGTCAACTAATTGAGACTGACCGGGTATGTAATCATGTTCCATTTTAAACATGGGCATGCAATATAAATTTTGCTTCATCTTTCGCAATACATTATAGTAAAATCATCTTTAATTAGAGCTTATTTGTAAAAAATCTCATATACCATTTATCTAAATTTAGTACCAGAACCTTACCAGGAATTTAACTGTACCATATGCTGGACATGTACTGGCTGCATCTCAGATTTTCCTATTAAGATCCCCTTTTTTCTTTTATCTTTTGTATTTATTACATAAAGTAGTATGGTGTATTGGTTCGGTGCTGTGTTACTGTTTTGTAAATAACAGTTCTTCGATCCTCTGCTGATTAATTGAGTTTGTTATCACTACCAGACTATTTCATGTGGTGAATTCAGAATGAGGGTTTACATTACATCGGGCTGGGTTATCTTGGTACTGAACCAGGTTGGTATTGTTGAAATCATGTTGACACCATTAGTTTAGGTCTGGGACTGGGAGTTATTTTGATCAAAACAGTAATATTTGAGCCTCTATTCAATTTTGAATATAGTGACAAACACAAATTTAATGGTGCATCTAATACCTAATGGGCATGTGGCTCCATATAATTCTCGGCAAGGATCTACACATAACAGGACCTAAAGGGTCGAGGAACAATCATTTCAGCTCTTGTTTTAAATATTTTAATGCCTTTTCATTTAACAGATAGCAGAGATTACTTTTGTTGAGAAGAAAGAAGCTCATCAAATGCTGTACAGGCTTTGGAAGGATGAATACATCGAATCTAAGGCAAGAGGCACACGATTCGTTGTGTATATGTTTCCTTTTTCACATTCATTCTCATTGTTTGTTTAGGATTAGTTTTGTCAAAAAAAAAAAAGAAAGAAAGAAAGATTTTATACTATCAAAAGTGCAAAAGAGTCCCTGACTTCCATGTATTTACAGTGTTTAACAATGAGTTTGCTGTGGGTTATTTTAAAAGGTCTGGTGTCTGTTTTTTTTTTAACTCTAATTTGAAAAAGAAAGACTTTATACTATCAAAAGTGCAAAAGAGTCCCCGACTTGCATGTAATTACAGTGTTTAACATTGAGTTTGATGTAGGTTGTTTTGAAGGTCTGGTGTGTGTTTGTTCCTGAACCCTAATTATTTATAAAGGTTATGTCTATTTAACTTTTGTTTTGGATTTCTGACGGTAATGCTTATCTTAATAATAATTGCAGAAAATCCAGTCACAAGGATCAAGGGACACGGCAAATATTTTCTTATGGAGGCTTGATAGAAAGGCGTTTACTAAGACTGTCCTTGATGACATTTTTCATGCCGCTTTGAATCTGACTGAAAAAATCTCTCAGTTAGTTGAAAAGCAACCTGAGGTTCTCTCATTTTATTTCCATTATCTGTTTACAAAATATTTTTGGAATATTTAAGCTTGGGATACTATCTCGCTGTCCTACAATCTTGGTTTGAGCAAGGGTTAATTGCTTTTTTGTTTTTGTAATAAATGTATCAACCATCAAATATTGTATAACTCAACCAGTATATATAAGCTTGTATATATTACAGGACTTGTATTGTAATGAGCTAAAAGGCTGCTATGTCTGCTCGTTTAATTAATCTGAAGTATCTTTCGCACACAAAAAAAAAAAAAGAACACATGAGGTAGCAAATTATTTAGTGGACAAAAAGGGGAGAAGAAAGCTAACACGAAAGTGTGCAATAACAAGGTTTGACTTGTGTTATTGAAATCTGAAACTTAACTTGTTGGTATTTTGATTATAACCTTGTTTCTTTGCCATCTGTTAGATCTTAGAGGACGATATGAAGAAGCTGATTCACAGAAAGATTGTATTGCAACTGTCACTCCTAAAGCTTGATGATTCACTGTTGCTTTTCCGTGATTTTTCAAATTATACATAGAGCTAGCTGCCTATTAGTTTGAAGGTTGCATCATACTTGAACGATCCTGCATCTGTTGTTGTTTGCCGGGCCTAAAATGGTATATTCTGGTAAAGTGATTTGTCTTACGCATGTAATTGCTGTTCAGTTGTTCTCAAAAATTGAGAAACTCAGAAATGAATATCAAAAAGCACCTGCATCCCAGAAGATACAAGTATTCATGTCTGGGACCATTGTATCACTTATGGACTAAGGCAAGTATAAAAATAACCGGATAGTTTTAAAAGATTAATATAATTATGTTATAGAAAAGTATATTCTGTAGGAAAATGGTTTGCCAATTTGACAGGTCGGATTTGAAAGCCTATTTGCACTAGCCATTAGGTTATGGTTTTTTAGCACATCATGAAGCCAATAAATAACTTCATGATTATCTTTTTTACTTACTTTAATTGTAGCATTCTTTTTTTTTTTTTGGTAAGCAGGTTGACATTGCTATTGGTGAAAGTAGTGGAGGTGTGAATACATCATCTATTTAATTTTTCTTCGAAGCTACATCTTTATTACTAATTAACCTCTAACATTATGTGACTGTACCAACCCAACTATATTTTTTTTTACTTTGTTAAGTGCATTATTTTCAATGGTCTTGTTCTTCTTCTTTTTTTTTTTTAGGTACATTGGCTCAAAATTTTCTTATTTTTAAGCCCATGTAATTTATTTAACCAGCAGCGATCCAATTGATTTTAAATTTGAGTACTATCTGCTATGGATCAACAAGACAGTATAAAACTATAACTCCAAAAGATTATTCGGATGGAACACAATCCCTTGGATTTGTGTGGGATTTTTTAACAAATGGGTATTTTTTTTTCTTAATGAGAAGTATTCGGATGGCTTTTCCCCTAACCCATCTAGGGTTCATATTGCCAAGTTTATTGAATATCTAGGGTTCACTTTCCCAATAAACTTTTATTCTCATCCAAAGTTTAAAACTATGGGGAAAAATTAATTAGCTTGGACCAAAATTTTTTTCCCCAAGATTTAGTGATTTAGTGATTTAGTGACTGTGTATATATGATTAAATGTTAATCATTATTATTAATATAATTTCGGCGATTAAGAGTATGATAAATCTGTAATGATGATATAAGTTTATATTCGATTTATTAGAGATATCATGTGAAAAAGGAATTGACATGAGGTATATATATTGTTTGAGAATCGTGATAGTGTATGATATATTAGTTGTGTCATCTGGGTAGATGTGATGTACATTGTTAAATGTCGTTTATATTTTATAGGTCGGATTGATTTTGGCACTATTGTCAAATAATATAAATCCCGTAGAGTCATACCGAAAAAAAATGAGCTAGACCAAACATGAGATACTTAAATAATGTCATTAGATGATAAATTTAACCTAATGTTTATTGGATAAACATTAATCTCTAAAACAGACTTCAGACGGAGCTGTTTCGGGCCATGACAAGAGTTGTCACGGGCTGTAGCAGCTGTTTTGGCTGTGACAAGAGTTGTCACGGGTCATAGCAGGTGTCATAGGTTGTGACATGAGTTGTCAAGGATCGTGATAAGATGGTATTCAGGCGCCAAGTATCATGAGCTGTGACAACTTGTTCCGGGCCTTGATAACCGTTATCATGGGCCGTGACAGACTATTTCGAGCCGTGAGAAATGTTGTTATGGGTCATGATAGGTTGGTTATAGGAGCAGTTGCGTATTGTGTAAGTTCTAAATGTAGTTTCAACCACGAGAACCAACCCACACCGACATTATGGGTAGGGTGGGAGTGTCCAGCCCCTCTTCTAGCACCTTATAAAAGGGGATGCCCGCCCAACGTTTTAGACATTGTTGTCTACCTCATTAAAACTATGTTGCTCAACCGTCTGAGTAGTTATTAGAGATTAACCGCTACTATTTGAGAACCCCTAGTAAGGTCCATAGCCGGTGCTTGGCGAGCTCTCTGATGGATACTGATGGAGGATTTCTGTGTTGGAGTCCATCTACGATTTGTGACAACCGCTCCAGCATTGAGTGCTATTTTCTAGCGAAGCAAAGGTACAAATTATTGTATTTTGTATTTGATTTGATTCTAATTAAATGTATATACTTTTTGGTTCTTTATCGAATTTTTGAAGTTTTCGTTCCATTCTTGCTCCATAAAATCCCGATAAACTAATAGTGGAGTAACTGCAACGAAAAGAAAAAAAGAAAAATATAAAAACTATCGGTCAACCCATTAATAATTAAAAAATAAAAAAAAATGAAGAATCAAAGAACAAAACCAAATATGACTCAAAAACTGCGTTTTATTTGGGCCAAAACCTCCGTCCTTCAAAATGCCACTCTCTCTTTTCTCGAAATATTGCATAATAGCGTGGTCGATCTCCTTGCACAACTGATTCCTAAGCAAACTCACGAGCTGTAAAAGGTATTAAAAAATTAGATTAATAAATATAACGGTGTGTTTAGAATAAATGGAATAACAAATCTAACAGAAAAATTAAAAAAATATATATATTGGAGATGGAGCAACGAATCAACATAATATCGAGATACAATATATTTTGAAATTAAATAAGGATAAATTGATAGATTGAGATATTAAAACTTGATATTATAAAAAAAAACATGATTAAGAATCAACACAAAATCGAGATATTTATTCACAGTGTTTTTAAATGTGACTGCATATGTGTATGCGATAGCCTAGCCAAGCTCAGAACGTCATGCAGTGGTGTTCACGTGATTTTACCACATGCGCCACAAAAACTCATATTTCCATTCACTTTTTCACAGAAGATGCAAGTTTTGTTTGAATTTTTTCGCTTGAACTAAATAGGTTGAGCTGAGCAGGACTTGAACTCGCGCATGCAAAGCGACCAACCGCTTGTTTAGTTATATCTGAATATTTACTATATATATATATTGTTCTGTAAATTACATAAAACCGCATATATAGTTCCGCATGAAAATCCGTATATGCGCTATGCAGTGTATTTTCGCATGCATGAATAAATTCACATTTAAAAACACTGCTTATTTAACAATATAATTTTATTATTAAATTAACAATTCAATTCAAGTAGCTCAATAAATTGTTCATAAAATTTTGTAGAATATCAAAATTTACCCTTTTTTAGATTTTTGAACTATTTTTAATGATTTTTGAAAGATAACCATAAAAAAATAGAAAAATATTAATATTTGAATTACAAAAAAATGGTCATCTTTAAAAAAAATTAAAAATAGTTCAAAAATCTAAAGATGGTAAATTTTGGTATTCAACAAGATTTTATGAAGAATTTATTGAGTTAGTTGGATCGACGTTTCGGATATGAGATTTTGAAATTTGACTAGTAAGCGTTTCGAGCCGAAATGCTTATGAAAGTATCTTAGCTTTACTCAAATATATAATATATCTCACTAGTTAATTTTTATTTTTAAAAATAAAAAAATATTTATATTTTAAATTTTATTGATATAATTTAACACACAAAATTTCATCATAATGGAGCCGTTCAACAACACGTTGAAAATTAAATTTTAATCCACGCTAAAAAGTTTGATAACTTTAAACTGGAAATGAAAGTTAAAAAAAAGTTTGATAACTTTAAACTGGAAATGAAAGTTAAAGAAACTTAATTCAGATAATTCCTTAAGGAACAAATAAGCAATTAAAGTTCGAACAAAAAAAACAAAAAAAAATCTTAATCGGCACTAAAAACATATGTTTAAAAAAATTAAGTAATTAAGAAACTAAAAAAAACTTAAAAAAGCTAAAAAATTAAAAAGAGCGGTTGCGAAACGGGACCAATAGATTAACTTATTCCCCAGCATCATTTTCGTTAATATTATATACAGAATTTCAAATTAATCTTATGAGGAAATATTTCAAGTATTTTCCCGCCTCGATCCGCGTGAAACTTTCTGAGATGGACCCGTTCTTTAATATTCTCATCCTCGAAACACCATCTCTAGTAGGACCCGCTGAATTATACTCATCTCATACTCCGTATTTAATTCTGCACATGATTCAGCGAGAGATATCTCCGAAGCCAACGGTCGCTGGTATTAAGCTCACTCAAAATTTACAAAGATCTACACGAACACGACACGTGTTAGAAAAAATAACAAATAGACTGTCCAGCTCAGAGTATATTGTAAGGAAGTCAACCAATGAAAATCAGACACGCAGACCAAAAATTGAAATTCACATTACGCTCCGAAGATTTGTTTCAATTTCGAATCTCTTCCCCCCTACTACCACTCAAATCTCTTCCTCTCTACTTTTCCTCCCGCTCTTTCCTCGATTAATCTCTCAATTTTCTGAAGCTTGGGATCTGATTCAAAGAGATGAATAACTACCACGTGTACGAAGCAATCGGCAATGGGAAGCATTCGGTAATTTCTTCTTATATTTAAACAAATCTTTCTCCGCTCTTTCGTTGTTTACTTCAATGAATCGGCTGGATTTCGTTAAAGCAGTTAATGTATTTGAACCCTTGATAGTAGAAGGAATCTTTTGTTCATCCTCCCAAATCGCACACACAAACCTGAATCTAGTAGTATTCTGGAAAAAAAAAAACAAATCCGTTTTGTTCAAATAGAGGCCCTAAGTCTGGTCTTACCTTGGATTGGTGGATTTTCTGTATTTTGAGAGCACGATCTGTTGATGAACTATTGCATGTGGTAACTCGCATGGAAGTGTTTGAGGAAATGCCTCAATAATATTCCATGCCGCAATTGTTATGGTCCTTATAGAGCACTTTTCACCTTTTGGCTTCAATTACTTACCAAAGAGGGTTATGCAACAATTATTTTTGGTTCCAGGGTAAAAGTATACACCTTGATTTATTTCGTTTTTCTTTCCAAATTAGTGTGCTGTGCAAAACTTTTTTTTTTTTTTTTTTTCAAATGTATAATGAAAAATACTACCTTCTGTTACCTGCCGGTTACCAAGCATTTCATTTGAAATTTTTTTATTTAGGCTGTATACAAAGGAAGAAAGAAGAAAACAATTGAGTACTATGCTATCAAGAGTGTCGATAAATCACAGAGGCCAAAAGTCCTTAGAGAAGTAAGTTTACTGTGCAGTCTTATGGTTTTCCTCTCTCTCTCTCTCTCTCTCTCTTTCTGTGTCTGGAAAATGATGCATTATTTGTTGACTCTGAATACTCTAGCTTTTTAGTGTATTTTTAATCCTATTTTGATGATTTTAGGTTCGAATGTTCCACTCCTTGAATCATCAGAATATACTGAAATTTTATAATTGGTAAGAAACACACCCCATCCCACTTTTTCCTCTGACTCTCTGTAGGTTGTTGTTGTTGAAAGTAAACATAACTAGTACTTTTCCTACTTATATTCGATTTGGTAGGTATGAGACCTCGGCTCACCTATGGTTGATCTTGGAATATTGTGTTGGTGGAGACCTAAGGACCTTGCTGGACAAGGTAAACTATTTGCTTTGTGCTTGCTAAAACATTACTGTTGGAATCAGTTGATGTTGGTTGAATTCTTGTGGTAAGCATTTTAACAATGGCACCCATTATGTTTGATTTTAGCTTATATTCATGATTGGTTACTCTGGGAAATTTGGAGTTTCTTGCCTACAAACTTCATGGATAAATGGTCGGGAAGCTCACTTGGTGTGGTAATTTATTGTTGCTCCCAAATTGGCAATCTTGGCCAATGGCCTGATGAAGGAAAGTTAAGGTGTTAAGCTAATATTAGCCAGGATTTGTGCAATTTGCTCTCAATTTGATCTGATTTTGCATAAATCATCCTTGGCTACGCAATGATGCCTCCATAATTCTCTAGTTGTCCTCCATTTACCTTAATTCACCATTGAAGCATGAAACAAGTCAGTAAACAGTAAAATGCCAATCCTTAGCTTTTCTTTTGCATCTTCATTATCTCATAAAAGAATTTTCTGGTGCATACTTGTAGGATGAGAGGATGCCTGAGAGCTCTATACATGATCTGGCACTCGATCTAGTCCTTGCTCTCCAGTAAGTACATTGGTCCTGATACATTTACTGTTGGAACTGTATTTAATGGGGATATATATGATCACAATATGACTTAAAAAAACATAGAAACTGCTTAAGATTTATTTATCCTTTTAGCTTTTGATTTGGGCCATTGGATCCTTCTATTTTGAAAATTTTTTAAAGCAAGTTCAAGTCATTGCCTGTTGGGACCGGTTCAATATGTGATTCAAAAAGCAAATAAAGATGCTGTTTTATTATACCCTGTTACTTACATAGGTTGTTAAATGGATCCTTATCAAGGTTCATGATTCAGGAAGGATGTGAATTGAAATCAAATAAACTGGACCTGAATGTACATTGAATGTTATCATATAAACTACAATAATTTTGGTTGCTTGGGTTGGGTTTCATGGCTTCCATACAATATGTAATTATGCTTGTATATATTGATTTGTTGTTGCTTTTAATTCCTGGCAGTTTTTAGGTTAATCAAAATAACTTTTTTTTTTCAGGTACTTGCATTCAAAAGGAGTTGTCTACTGTGATCTCAAGCCATCGAACATTCTAATGGATGAATATGGGCGTATGAAGGTGACTTTTTTGGATTGTCATGCTTAGATTACTGTGATCTCAATTCTTTTATTAGCATGTTATCTTAAGTTCTTAACATTTGCAAATTCTATGTTTCAGCTATGTGATTTTGGCCTTGCACGGCGATTAAGTGACACGGAGAAAATCTTTCCCACGGTTCGCTTCTTATATCTCTTGCTTTATACGTATATAAGATCTCTAGGCAATTTTTTGTCACATATTGTTTTTAATTTAGCACTAAGATTATGTTTCTTTATGCCTAGTTCTTGTTGTGGGCTTGTTTTTCATATATATTTCTTAAACAAAAGGAATAAGTGTTTACGTGCTAATTTATTTGTGCAATTTTTTTCATGCTTCTAAGGCATGATCTTGGGAACTTGTCAGCAGACTATTAATTTTCAATTAGACACTAATAGATGTGCATGTAATACTTATGCTTCTTGGTACTGCTAGCATTGGTGAACAGATAGAACAGATTTGTGTACTTTTACCTAGTTATCAATCCTAATATCCGCAAGTCCGAAAGATTCACAAGACCATGTGTGAATCTCTAACTGCATGTGGCTGCAACTGTGGTTGCTTCGCTGTCCTTACTGCCATATCTATGTCCAGTTGCATCCTATACATAAGGTGATGCAATAATGCACATAGCTGACTTAAAACTTCTATCCTGTTTCTGCAAAACAGTCAATGCGTGGCACACCATATTACATGGCTCCAGAGTTGTTTCAAGAAGACGGAGCACACTCTTATGCGTCTGATTTCTGGGCCCTTGGATGTGTGCTGTATGAATGCTATGCGGGAAAGCCTCCATTTGCACATGGAAAACTTACTCATTTAGTCAAATCCATCATTTCTGACCCCATACCCCCTCTTCCTGACCATCCATCCAGGGCGTTTCAGAACCTGATCGACTCTTTACTGATGAAAGATCCAACTGAGAGGTTGCAGTGGCCTGAGATATGTGAGCATAGTTTCTGGAGAACTAAACTGAATCCAGTTCCTTTGCCTCTCCAACCTGTACTTACTGAAGTGACTCAACCTTCCTCTAGACCTGCACCTTTATCAAGAAATGGTGAGAGGGCGTTAACCCAGAGAACCCCAGCCCAACAGAATCCAAAAGCTAAAGGTGATACACCCTCAAAAAATTTTAGCACACCTACAAAGGGTTACTTGCAAAATGGTAGAAGAGCCAGTAATAGACCGCCAGCCAAGGCGGTGAATATCCTCAGGCTTTCTAGAGCGGCTAAGTTGAATTTGGAGAGAGAGAAAGATAAGGAGAACTATAGGCGTGCAGTTGCTAAGGAAGCATCCGAGAATGAAGCTGAGGTTAAGCTTGAGAATAAGGATATGGAATTGGATTTTAGCGAGAACCCAGAGGAAGATGCATCTGAAGATCCTGATCCGTCAGAAAGTCCTGCATCTGAGACTCCTGCAAGTGCTGGTTCTGAGGAAAAGACTCAAATTGGTATGCAATGGCTCATGTCAGCCCTAATGATTTTCAGAATTCTAAACAGTACCAGTATATTCCCAGAAATGTTTTTGAAATACTTGGCCCTAAGGCGCTCTAATGGTACTTAACCCAGTTGTTAATTTTGCTATATTGAACTCAATGGTAACTAAAGCATGGACAGTTACGTAATTGTACAGAAGCCATCTGGCATGCTAGTGGTGGTACCCACATGGTCTGGTCCTTGGTATTCCTTTTGTTTGGTTTTGTGGCTGAAATAATGTTTTAGCCTCCTCTGTCAATTGATTGTTTTTCTCTGCCAAATTACTCGATCGTGCATTGAACAAAAAGGTGTTGCTGTTATTGTAATGAAAAAGGTAAATAGGAGGGAGCAAACTAACTCAAGAATCTTTGAACTGACCATACATAACACAGGCTAGTGTTCTGCTGGATTTAAGTATGATATTTTTATGAGTTGTTGGACTGATCTTGTCCTTTACAGGTAATGAAGAGCAAAGTGAAGAGACGGACATGCTGATTGAAGATACCACATCCAGTGGACCCTCCATTGCTGATCATCTTGAGGCAGCTGCATCTCCACCTAGCTCAACAACTCCAAGGAGGCCTCAGGGGGCCAATAAATTAATTCCACAGACTAGCCCCAGTTCAGAATCACCATGCGACTACACTCAGGTTTTTTGGCACCAGTCAGACCTTTTAGTCAAGCCTGTAATGCCTGGAAGAAAAGCTGACAAAGCTCTGGATTGTGTATCTTCCCTTCCTTTTGAAGCCATCTCACCTGAGGACTATGCTAAGCTACCCCGAGAAAGACTTAATGCGCTAAACAGCCAGATTGTACATGCTTTAAGTGGGACATCTCAAGTGTCAGAGAAACAAAATGTATTGAGATACCTTGAAATTCTCAGCGCAAATAGTGATTCTGCTAATATTTTAACTAGTGGACCGGTTATGCTGCTGCTTGTGAAAATGCTCAGACTATCCAAGGCACCGGTACTGAGGGTCCAGATCGCCTCAGTTATTGGTTTGTTAATTCGGCACTCTACTGTTATAGAAGCTGATCTGGCGAGTTCTGGGATAATAGGCGCTCTGACAAATGGTCTGAGGGATAAATTGGATAAGCTCAGGAGGTTTTGCATGGCTGCTTTAGGAGAGTTGTTATTTTACATTTCTACACAAGGTGAACAGAATGGAAGAGATGGTAATGTGCTAGAATCCCCCTCGAAAGATCATAGACCTGCTGCTGTATGGCAGGTCAGAATTTCTTTAGCAAGTGCTTTTTGGTCGTCCTACTCTATGAATGTTCCTTTTCTGTACAGTATGGTCCCTAAGCCGGCATTGTACCAGTACTAAGAACATTACTTTCTTGTTCCGTCTCTGTGTTGATATTTAGGGCTGGGTCAAAGCATCAATAGCGCAGTCAAATACAAATCAGGAAGTAAGAAAACAGAAGTAGAAGTTAAGAAAGATAATAGCTGTTCTATACACATCTGAAATGTTGCGAATACTGCTGGAAATAGTTGTTTGACTAAGGGCTATCTATTGTTAAAAGAAAATGTTTGTCTTTTGTCTCAGTAGAGTCTTTCAGTGGCATGTTTCCGTCCTTTCCCCCATTACTTAGAAAAAGTTAGCCACCGGTTTCCTTGCCCATGAACTCATTTATTGACTATCTCAAATTTTTTTTGGTTTTGCAAAACTCACCTGTTTTAAATGTACAATGAAGGATATAACCTAGTACTTCTTATGTTCTGATGATTAAACTTTATTATTCACTTCTTCTATATATTTGCTAAATCCCATTAGTCCATTTTGTTCTCCTTACTAGTGATGAGGCAGGAGCTTTGGAGAGGACCAGATTAAAGGAGGAATTAAAAGACGATGGCCTTAATTTAGAAGAGATCATTCTTATTTATATAAAGAATAAATTTTGGAACTACTGAACTAAGAGAAAAATGTTATTTTTATTTTTCTATAACACCCAGCTTTGTAGTTGAAGTTCATGGTTATTTCTTTGCAAATACCATCCATAATGATTGCTCTCTCTGGTGACAATTAGTTTGGTGTTTCTTACATAAGTCAGTTAAATTTCAAATTGCTAATCATGAAAATGATTTCAATGAAACAGGTCCCAAGTTCGTTGATCGCACTGGTCTCTTCATTACTTAGGAGGGGTGAGGATGACCTCACACAGCTGTATGCTCTTCGTACCATAGATAACATATCGACCCAAGGAGCTGACTGGACCTCCCGTTTTGCATGCCAGGACTTGATTTCAAACCTCATCTACATCTACAAATCCACTGGAAAACAAGAATCTACTAGGTTAATTGCAGGATCTTGCATGGTCCGACTGGCCCGCTTCAGCCCCTCTTGCACCCAGTATGTATTTGAGAAGTTGTCTCTCAAGGACATGGCTGGTACACTGCTGAAAGGAAACCCTAGAGAGCAGCAGATTGTGCTGAACCTTCTTAACTCGGCGTTGGTCAATGCTCAAACTGTACCTAATATGAGCCGGCACATGCTTTCTCTGGCTGAAGAGAAGCACCTAGTACCGGGCCTCATTTCTATTATTGAGCAAGGAAGTGAGGTCTTGCGAGGAAAAGCACTACTATTCTGTGCTCTTCTATGTAAAAACAGCAGGAGGTGGTTACCGCTTTTCTTCTGCAATTCAAAGCTGCTATCTGCAATTGACCGGTTAGGAAAGGAGAAGAACGAGTTCATTCAAAAGTGTACCCAATCATTTGTCCAGGTGGTGGTGTCTGTGGTACCTGGTTTGCTTGAGACGGTATTTGGAGAGGTCCAACAGCTGATGGGAGCTAGGAGGCATGGTGTGTTACAGCAACTGACTGGACGGGGTAATAACCCAAAGAGCACGATGAATTTGTTCCCAGTGATTCTTCACCTTCTGGGAAGCATATTATTCAAACGTCAGGTGGTTACCAACCATGTAATGATGCAGTTGGCAAATCTTATCAAGCTTTTTGAAACATCATTCCCGGTAATTTATCCACACCTTTAAGTTCTCATATCCATTATATTCCCCATGCTTCGATGCAATACTGTCAAATTTGTCCCCTTATGTCAAGTAATGGTAATTCTGCTGATAACTGACAAGCGTTGGATTGACTGTTTCCGAAGTAATTTGTTCTTTTTGTCTGGTGCTATAATTGATGAATGAAGTATTATTGATAATGAAATATAAAACTGGTCTGCCTTGGCGTAAATTGTGGTAGAAAATCTGGAGGTGTTTAATCTGGCATTTAGGATTATGATTTCACTTGCTGAGGACAAATAACCTAGATCTTGTCCAATACAGAATTTACCCTTTTTCTTTTTTGGCTCCAAAAAGGATGAACTTTATACATCTGAAATAGTGAACCCTCCACAAATTAAAGTGAAAAAAGGGTGAACTCTACTGGCGATACATGGGCAATTTTACCAGGCAATAGTTAACATCCCCCTTTTGTTTAATAAGAATCGACTGGTAATTTTCTTCGTTCTGTGAGTTTAGAATGTCAGGGCACCAGCAGCCTGTATGCAGTACCACTGCTGCCTCTTAGCATATACATAGTAGTTGCTATTGATCAGCTTGTTAGGTGTGATTTGGTTATCCTAATAGGACAATAATTGAAACTACATGGACTCAAGTGTATTCCAATATAAATTGATTAGAAAGCTCCTAAGAATTACCCAAATATGTACTGGAAGGTACATAGAAAAAAAAAGAAATAAAAAAAGGATGAAATATGAGAAATATTATACTGACAATTTTCTTTTGTCAAATATTTCAGGGTAGAGATGATATTCAGATAACCCTTCTGCGAATACTAGAGTCAATAACTGAAGAACCTGATTTTATCCTGAGTGACCATCAAGTGCTCACTAGCCGGATCCTGCCTAGTCTGTGTATTTTGTACAAAGGAAACAAGGATGACAATGCACGTTTTCTTTGCCTAAAGATACTATTTGACACCATGGTTGTTATCTGCAGTGACACATCATTGGCTTCAGAACCACAAGTCACAGAGGATCTGAAGTCAATCTCCCAAGCCTACTTTCTCCCTCTCTATCCCAACATGGTAGAAGAGGAGGACCCAATCCCGATGTATGCACAGAAGCTTCTAGTAACACTAATTGAATATGGTTTTGTGAATGTCTCAGATATTCTTCATCTGAGAACTGTTGCACAATGCTTCCTATTTTTAGTTGGCGACCTTTCAAATGCAAATGTGAGTAATGTGAAGCTGTGTTTGGCACTTGTATCAGCCCCTGAGATGGATCCCAAAATTCTGTCGGAGTTGCGGGTTGTCAGAAAAATTGGGAACCTTCTGGAATTTGTGACAGCCAAGGAAATGGAAGACTTTCTTCAGCCGACTTTAGATCTGTGTAGGGCATTTGTTCTGTGTGGTATTGGAAGAAATAAAGGCGAGGCTCTTTCGAAAGAACCAGCCTTATTGTGTGACAGTGGGTTTGATATGAGTATGGCTGTGCACCAACGGCACTCTATTAATGATATAGGTGATCTTGGATTTAATATGGGAATATTCCTAGAATTGCTGGGGAGTGCTGAACCACAAATTTCTGATCTGGCATCAGACTGTGCTGTTTTGCTGTTGTGTGCTGCCCCTCGAGAGGGTACCATGGGCTTCTTGACCAATCTACCCAAAGTAGCTAATGTGATGCGATCCTTGAATAATGAGTCATCTCAGTTGGAGTTGTTACGTATTATGTATGCCCTGGCCTTCTGTTGTAGACAGTACTTGGCTCATGCAATGATTTTGTCCATACCAGTACCAGCTCTGATACAGGTAGAGACCTTACTTTCTTCCCTTAAGCAGTCAGATTTGGAAGGTGTTTCCAATGCTGCCTCTTATTTGAGCATGGAATTAGAAAGAATGCCTCACTGTGTGTGAGCATTTAGTGACGCTAGAATGTCTATTTCTTGTATTTTAGTTAAGCATATTTTTGGAAGTCGTATAAAAAGGCACCAAGGCTGTAGTAATGTAGGATGTCCCTTATTTGTGCCAGAATTGTGATTGCTTACGCAGCAAAGATTTGTACGTTGGGCTTAATATACGCTCCGTCTTGTTATTATCATAAATTCATAATTGGAATTTTCATTGATGCCTGTGAGTGCATGAATAAATCGATTTAAAATGCGATAGTTCTCCAAATTTAAGACTATTAACACTTCTCTATACTGAAACATTACCAAAAAGATGCACAGCCAGCGATTTTATTACAAACTTTTTGTAACACAGGTACACGACGAAGCATCCAAGGAATTAGAATTCTGTTTTCAATTCAATCAAAGCTACAACAGTAAACTGTAATACAATGAAGCATCCGAGATATCTCATAATTTTAATCGTACAAGGGTTCCATATTGGAGATTTAACATGCCCCCATCACCACCGCCCCCCCAACCCCCCCCCCCCCCCCCCCCCCCCAACAAAAAAAAAAAAAAAAAGAGAGACACCACAGGAGTTGTGTTAGTTGTAATCAGCCATTTCTTTGTAAGAGCCAATCCAAGATCTGGATCCTCTTAATCACCATTTAGGAGTAATATCCAGTAAAATCTTCTTTTAGCAAGCTAAAGAGAATAAGACAGAAAAAAGCAATTTTCTCCCAAAAAACAACAAGGGAGGAGAAGCGCCAATTGCATTTATAATATCAAACTCAAAAAGGAAGAAAAAACAATGTTCTCCAATAGAAAAGGCAATACTAATTCTAATTGTAACAATATCAAACTCAGCAAAGCAAAACAGTACTGTCTTACAAATCTTAACATTAGGCCATACTATATTGCATTGTTAATTATTACAAGGGAGAAGAAACACCAGTTGCTACAAAATGAAAAGTTTCACAACTAGGTCTCTCGGTTTGATGAAACCAAATTTGAAACCCTCAAATGAAGGAAAATTATTCAAATTATACATAATAAGCACATGCTATAAACACATAACTAAAGTATGAAATATCAAAGTCCTATTTTATTATTACTAATAACCCATGAGAGAAGGAAAATTCTAATGAAGCACCAAATATCGATGTTCACAGGAACCTCAATGGTTACAAGTACAAAGATTCTTAGTATATTAGGTTGCCCTCAGAATGTTACATTGTAGTACAAACTCATGAATTTTCTTTTTAGTATACTTTAGTGGGTTTTTCTATTGGAGCATAGAGAAAGCAAGCCTTTTCTTTTTAAGTACCAAGCATCACATTAATGGTAACAACATTCACAGCAGCAGCAATATCAGTAGCAAGAATTTGGTTTTCTTTAGGGAGCTGATATACAGATACCTTGAATGCTACCATCACTCACTGAAACATTTCCCTTTTCCTTTAGGTAGCACCTGACTATTTTCCTTTTCTTTACACCTTGTTTGGTTTGCAGAAGGGAAAGGGAGGTAAACGGAAGTTAATGGAAAGTAAGGGAAAACAAAGGTTCACATATTTCCCTTTATCTTGAAGCCCGGGATATTGTTGTCATTCATTTAAAAAATCGGGATAGACAAAAAAAAATTTGTTCTCTTGCATCAGATTTGTGCATTCTCAATTCATAATATGAAGTTGAGTTGAGTGACAGAAGCATCCTTGTACCATATCTTGGTACTAAAAAGCAACAGATAAGGGATACTTGCTTGATGGGATACTTGCATCTTAAAAGATAAGCTTGCTTTGTCTCACTGCCAAAAGAAAACCTAGCACCAAAATAACCAATCCTTCCAAATTAATCTGTTAAAATTTCCATCATGGGGCATATGCATCATAAAAATGATGAAGAAAAAAAAAATATGTGATGAGGTGCTAAAGCAAAGCACAGACCGACAGAGAAATTACAGCAAAAGAAATGGGAAGGGATCTCTTGAAGACTATTAACTTGACAACTTTGACAACCAATTTTGAAATAATTTTTAAAAATTCTCAAAAATAGAAAAATAATTGACAAACATATTCTTTAACTTATAATCGATTGTGTTTTAAATTTTATATAATAAAGGATTATTTGATATTTCATAAAAGACCGTTAAATATTGACCATTGTAAATATTACATAATTTTGATGGTCTTTGATGGAGTAGCAAATAATACTTAAATTATATGAAATTTGAAATGCAATCGATCTATAAGTTTAAAGAATATGTTTATAAATTTTTTCTTTTTAAATTTTTTTTTTTGGAATTATTTGAAAATTCATTTTCAAGTTATCAAAGTTTGTAGTTGTAAGGGGTCCCCAATCAAAGAAAAAAAAGTTGAAACACAAAGGTTTAAAGAACCAACTTTTCAAGAAATGAACTGAAATTTACCCAAACAAAAGCACATGCCATAGAACCAGTAAATCTACCACCAAAACCAAGTACAATCTATTTACAATTTTAAAGATACCGATTAAGATCTAAGACGCTGGAACAATCATAAATTGTTATTCAAGCCAACCTCCTGATCCAAGAGGATAAATCTTAACCTACATATATAACTAGAGTAAAAGATCTAGAGAAAAAAATTGACTACCTTGTCAATTTCACGCCATAAGAGCCTAATAGAAGGCCCATCATCAACAGTTCTCATTGTTTCCCAGGAGGGGGAAAAAAGGAGCTGAGAACTGAGAAGGGGGGAGGGGAGAGGGAGAGGAGAACAGAAACAATAGGAATGGGTGGAATTGGAAAGCTTTTCCAGTAAGAGAGAAAGGAGGAAAGCTTTCTCCAATCAGACCCATCCCGATTGCTCCTGTTCTTCCCATCTGCCTTTCCCATCTCTCTCTCTCTCTCCGAACTCAGAATAAAGGTAGGAAGGAAGGAAATATGCGCACCATACGCGCACACAACCCTTGAAGAAACTAATAGGCAGTAACGATTAGAGAAAGGCCCACTCTTAGCTATATACATTAAAGATGAGAAATACCAAAAGCTGAACATAACAGCACTATAAGTTTATAGTAGCAAAAAAAATAGTAGCTTTTTTTCCACTGTCTGCCGTTGGATCTTCGTGTTATTCTATCAGCATCGCACAATTAGAGTCGCTGCTTTCACTCTCTTGGGCCGGCCCATATTTAGCATCCTATGTTCTTTTGTTACTAACAAAATACCCGCGCGATGCGACGGATATTTTTTTATTCTCTACTTTTTTAATCAAAACACTATATTTTTTCACTGGATAATAATATTTTTTCTTTTACCATCATAGTTTATATAAACAAAGAATCAAAAAATACAACTATATTACATGTGAACCAAAATATAACTTAATATAGAAAATAAAAAAATTTCATATATGCCCCTTAATCAAAATGCATAATTTTCTTACGTACCCTTAATAATAATTAAAAAAATATTATTTTAATTTAAACCTATAGATGTCAACTTATAGAACATAGTGGATTCAATTTGTACCCTTCAATTAATTAAAAATTTATTAATTGTGGAAACTCCACCTCACTCTCATATGTCGTTAAAATTACATATCACCTATTTGCATTTGCTTATTCATCTAAACAAATAAGAAAATGAGAATTGTCCAAAAGTAAATAAAATATGAATTATTTTCAAATCACAATTATTCAAATTTATTATTAATAAATAACAATTAAACATATTGTCGGAATACAAGGATATGCAAACTATTGTCCCTAAATAGTGCCTTGGGGGGGGGGGGGGGGTGGGGGTTGAATAGGTGCTTATATTAATATTTGGCATAATTAAAATCCTAAGGTAGATCGCAATTTAAGTTATGGTTGTAGACAATTCTAGAACGGCATAAGCCACACAAATAGATAAATAAAAGAGAGAAAGAAAATCAAACACATGACATCAAGGTTGTTAACGGAGTTCAGACAAAATTGGTCTTGCGTCTCCGAGACTTCGCGACTAACAAATGTGATGCGCCTTTCTTTCCCCAAAGAGAAAGGCTTACAACTTCGAATCGATAATCTCTTACAGTATAAATCGCGGTCTCTGGCCTTAAAAAAAGAGAGAAAGCCTCTCAAAAGTTCAAATATAAATGTTGCCCTCAGTCTAATATTCTAACACAACTAATCTCTCTAGTTGGTGAAGTGAATTTGAGACTAAAAGTTTTGCTATAAAAGGTTGAAAGAGAGTGCTCTAATACGGGCTAGGTTAAAGAATGAGAATGTGAATTTTCGCTAGAGGAAGAACTAGGAAACTCATACAGAAAATTTTTATTTATAATCTGAGCAAATTTATTGCCAAATGTTGCCAACAGTTAGTTTAAAAACAATAGCTAAAAATTATTTTGAACTTGTAATGATTTTCAACCGTTGCTAACGATTAATATAAGGAAAAATCTTTCAAAATCGTCAATAAATGCAAAACTAGATTTCAACATCAATTTTTGCCTTTATTTATTTTTTGAATGTTTGAAATAATCATTATAACTTTTATATAAGCGTTGCAATGAATAATTCAAAATTTTGAAATCTCAAAGGATTAAGCTTAATCGTTGCAACACATTCATAACCGTTATAACGGTTTATTCACAATCTTTGCTTTTAACCTTTAGCATACAATCGTTATAATGTTTGTACTGATTATTTAGAATTTTGCTATTTTAACCTAAAATTCAATTTATCAAAATTACACTAAAAATATAACATACATTATACTTCTAATTCTAATCTTTCCTTGACTTATTCCTGACTTGTTCATCATATATATTACATTCTTAAGTACATGAACCTGCAAACAACTTACAATAAAGAAATTGTAAAATTCATATTATATTGTTTTGCAAATTATCTAATATGAAATTGTTACAACAACACAAACAATAAACAATTTATAAACAATGCTACAGAACCATATTTAAAACAGGTTTGCTTGAAATATAAGAAATGGAAACCAAAAGAAAACACACAAAATTTATATAGAATAGTAAATATCACGTTGTAATTGTGATGTTAGCAAAAAAATTAAAATGTTTTATGTGACATTTTTTTTGCTTATGACACAAACAAAAGGAATATCACATATTACATGATGATAATTTAGAAAAAAAATTATCTTATAAATAATAAAAGGAACATAAATAAAGAATAAATGTAAATGTTGAGATAAACTTTTTGACACCATATCAGAGATATGTATATCAATCATCAATTACTTATTGTAAAATCAAAAGCTTTTAATTATTCTCTTTATTCATTTTCCTTTTTTGTCTCGTCATGCATTCTCTAAGACATCATTCAAAACAAAAAGTTCTAAAGAAAATTTAATTTGAAAAAAAAAACAGAGGCATGTTTGGAGAATAAACTTTTTTATTTTCTCCAACAATACACTTTTTTTTGGTAAAAAATGTTAGGTGAAGAGCAACTACATTTGGTAATTTTGGCGTGACAAAATGGAGAAAATTATATAAAAATGATAAACAATCATAACCATCCAATTAGTGTCAACTTAATCGCAACTATTTGATAAATGACATTTTATGTATAAATAAAGTTTGAAGGAAATGACAAAAATGGAGGGCTTCATTTCGCAGATGCTTTATATAAAAGTATAGATGTAGATAGTATAGATTATTTTGTTTTTTTTTTTTAAAGAAAGGCATGTAGGCATAAATTAACTAAAAAGTTCAGTTACATATCTCATGCTGGATACACATATCAAAAACCAACGAGATATGTCAGCTCCAAATATATCTATACCTCAAATAAATGAAATAAAATTTAAAGTTGGGAGAAAAAAAGGTCAAAATTGCGGTAAACTCAAATAAAATATCACTACAAAAAACCTAACAAAATATTAAAATTAAACAAATATAAATATGGTGTTGAAATAATAAGTTGTCATTCTAATATAATGACAAATTAAAATTTTCAAAATAATTCTCAACTATATTCTTCTCGCGCACTTTGTTTCATCTCTCATCTTTTTCTCTCATCACGTCTTGCTATTATATACTAATAACGTCGATTAACAATGATATAACATAGACTTCATACATTTCTCAGCTATTGCAAAGAGAGAAAAATACGAGTTATAACGGAAAAAAAAACTAAATTACACTTGATACATAATTGCAAATAATACAATTAGACAACAGTTTCTCAACCATTCAATTTATATATCTTATCAATTAGAACACCAGATAATGAATAGCATAAAAAAAATTGAGTTTGTATGCTTAAAAAAAACATAATTAAGCTTACTTAAATTTAGTAAAAGAGATATATTTCAAACAGAACACCAGATAATGAACAGCAGCGCGCTTGAACCTTTACCTTATTATAGATGCGTCTTGCCTTTGAAGGATCCACAAGAGCCGCTTTTTGGCAAAACTTCCAAGATCCATATCCTTTTAATCACCATGTATGAGTATACTATAGCCCAGTAAATCTTCTTTTAGCTTGCAGAAGAGACAGAAAAAAACAACAATTTTTTCTTGATAAAACAACACAAAATGTTACCAGTTGATCCATAATTAAGACATCACTAATCCTGAGAATATCCACCTAGCAGACTGATACGCTACTGTAACTTGCAAATCTTAACACGACTACATTGCATCTTAGTAAGATTAACAATAATTTTTACAAGGGAGAAGAAGCACCAATTGCCAAAAAACAAAAAGCTTTGTAAATAGGTTTCTCGGTTTATGGAAAACAAATTTTAAAACCCTGTGAGAGAAGGAAAATTATCCAAATTATACATAATAGACACATTCTATAAAACATAAGTAACAAGTATCAACGTCCTGATTTTCAAAGAATCCTCGAGAGAAGGAAATTCTGATGAAGCACAATGTATCAATGTTCCAAGGTGCCTCATAATAACAAGTACAAAGATTCTTAGTATATTAGATTGCCCTCAGAAAGTTACATTGTACAAATTCATAGAATTTTTTTTTTATTATATTCTAGTGGATTTTCTATTGGAGCATAGATAAAGCAAGCCTTTTCTTTTTAAGTACCAAGGACCGCATTAATGGTAATAATATTCACAGCAGCAGCAGCAGCAGCAATATCAGTAACAAAAATTTGATTTTCTTTAGAGAGCTGATATACCGATACCTCGAATGCTACCATCACGGCCTTGAACATTTCCCTTTTCCTTTAGGTAGAGCCTGAACCTTTAGTAATGCACTTTTAATATTAATTTAAGTTGTAAGACACTTTTATGTGTGTGTGTGTGTGTGTGTGTTTATTATATACAAAACAATAGTTGAAATTCACACAGAGGGCTCGTCTAAGTTAAAATGATTGGCAAGGGGTTCATAATATTAACGATCCTTTTTCTCTCTGTCAGCAAAATTATTCCTCCGGTACAAGCCCGGGACGTGCCATCTCATACTAAAACAACCAGTATAAAAATGAGAGTGGTACATGAGAAGGAAAAATCGACAAGTATCGGTGAGCTGCATGCAATTCAATTCCTCTCCTCCCTTGTTTCGTTTCACAAAACGGTCGGTTAATTTTTCTTAGTTAATTAATTCATCCTTGATGATTAAATTTCAGGGTGCGAGATAAGTGGTGTAAGTGGAGATCAGAATGAGAAGCTATACATTGCTTGGCCAAGGACCTTGCACCTCCCATCTCGTTTTCCACCGCCGCTACCAAGGGATGAAGATTTTCCGAAATTGTAATTAATGGAATCTTGTGAAAACTGAGATTGGTTCGACTTGTGCCTCGGATTTTTTTTTTAGTTTTTATCTAACAATAAAGTGAGTTATGTTGCCTAAATTAGTACAAGGAACAATATACCTTTTTGTTTATATCAAATTGTACAAGTATGTCAAAAATTTTGATTTTTATTTTTCAAATGAATGGCGAAGCCAATTACATACTCTTTGTTCTCTATGTTGTATGCATCTTCCATTTTTATCATCTTCTATAGAAAAGGCAGCGCTAGTTTTGTATGAATTAGGGGAGAGGAGACACATGTGTTATAAAAATAGAATAATAAGTTTTGTGCCAATTAAGAGAGAGCAAATGGACCTTCAAAAAAGAAGTGAAAGAGAAAATGAGACTCCTATAGCCACCACAGAACAACAATCCCTTTGCTTTTGCATCATGTTCATAACCTTCATCTCCCCATAACAGGTTACTTTTTTCTTCACATCTTCTTGATTTCTCTGTTGTATTGCAATGGTCAGTTTAGTTGATGTTTGGCATTGAACCTTATTGTTTTGTCAATATAATATCTGACAACACAGCATATATATGTATTTTGCTATTACAAATTTATTACTTTAGACCATAGTTGCTCTTTTTGGCCAACATAATAGACATTGCAAAACTGATTTTTCATCCTATTCTCTACCAAAGAATCAAGAAAATTTCACCAATTTTACGATTCTATAGGGTGTCTGTTATTTTGTATTTTGCATTAGTATACTATATTTTTTGTCTAATTTTAACTATTATTATCTTACTAATTTAACACCGGGTCTGACATATTGATTTCTTTTATCAGAGAAGGAAGATATGTTCGGAGCACGTGTGATAGACATTGATCAATTGGTCGATTCTGTTACAAGGGAACAGAATTATGGCTTCTCAAGGGGTGAAGGTGGTGAACATGAGACAAGTAGACCTCTAATTCACAAAATCAACATACATATCCGCAATAAATATAAGGACGCTTATGTGCCAACCGTGCTTACTATTGGACCATATAACCATGGGATCCCTCGTGTAGATAGCATGAAAATGGTGAAGTATGAGTTTCTTGATTACATCCTCCATTTGAACCAAGAAAAGGGGTTATCAGATTACCTAGAACTGATGTCAGAAATGGAGAAAAGAGTACGGAGTTTTTATGCATATGAGATATGTATGGAAAGGAATGAATTTTTGAAAATGTTGCTACTCGATGGATGCTTCATACTCTTATCTCTACGAGGGAAAGAAGCGTTGAATGCAGAACTATAAGAATCAAATAAATATTACAGGGGAACAAATATGAATGAAGAGTTAACTCGAGATGAATTGCAGTTGCAAAAAAATAGTTGTAAAATGGTGCACGAAGATGAACAACAAGATGTGAATCGCATCTACCAATTACACAAGCAAGATGTTTGGCATGATTTGCTACTCCTTGAGAACCAAATTCATTTCTTTGTCATTACAAATATACAAGAAACCATTTTCGGAGGAAGCAACACGACGAGTTCGGAACTTGTTGGAGACATTATTGACTTAGTGGAGATTGCACTGGGTTGCTATCCAAAAGCTATTTCTAAATCTAATCGGCCAAAAGAATTTCACCATTTGCTTCACTTATGCCACATTTACCTGCGACGGTGCTCGGAAGAAGTTGAAAGTTTTGCAAACCAAGTAAAACCCCAATCTTCTAATAACTTCCTTCGATTGGGGAGTAATTTTATTAGCAAGTACAAGATCAGGTCATTTCATGAAGGTCTACAAGCAACACAATCAGGAAGTCCTAGGCACTGGCATCGGGCAACAGAATACAATCAAGCAGGGGTTGGTTTTAAGAAAAGAAAGTATTATTCTGAAAATCCGCATTCGCTCCTTGACATTGTGTTTTGCAATGGAACAATAGAGATCCCTTGTTTGACTATTGATCCAATCACACAAACTCTGTTCTGCAACTTAGTTGCATTTGAGCAAACTTGCCCCCAATTTGGAAGTTATATTACCACATATGTTATATTCTTGTCCATCTTAATTAGCATGCCTGATGACGTCTCACTGCTTACTAAGAGAGGCATCATCGTGCACCAATTAAATAGTGATGCCGAGGTTTGCGAGCTTTTTAGGGAGATTAGAGAATATGCTGCCATAGGCTTCCATATAACAGTTACCTCAAACCTCTTTATACCAGGATCGAAGCACACTACCAGAGTAGGAGGCCTGTGTTAAGGAAATTTCTTGGCTTAATGACTTCAAAAATCCATAGTTGGACCCAAACAAATGAGTCGATGGATTCGATTTTTCCGATGATAATATCTCAAGAAGTCCCTGTCTAAAGCATTAGTTGAAAAACATTAAAGTTACCGTGCAAATTAACTTCTTTTGATGAAATTTGTATCAGTTAATATCTTTTGGTCTTTACTATATTGTTGTAAATATGATGTTATCAGTTCATTCATGCACAGACGACGATTAATTTTGAGCTAAACATTTTATTTTCATGTTTATGAATTTTCAGAGTATTTGAATGGAAGGAAGGAAATCCTTTCGATTTCATATTAATTGTATCTATCAGTTCATTCTCAAATTAAGACTCGAGCAAGTTGTCATTCCTTGATTGTCAATGAACTTACTAGGAATGATTATGGGTTAATGATTTTATTAAATACTTCAGATATAGTTAATTTTACATGGTTTACTGTACTGTTGCTGACCATTTCAATTCAATAAAACTATAACAGTAAATTAAAATTCTGATAACACAACTAAAATAACCATTTTAGTTTGGCCCAAGCAATACAAAATTTGCTCTTCTGGACCCCGCCAACCCCCCCCCCCCCCCCCCCCCCCCCCCCCCAAAAAAAAAAAAAACATAGGATTTTGTGTTTAATTGTAATGCGCCTTGCCTTTGTAGCATCCATAAGAGCCACTTTTTGGCAAAACTTCCTAGATCCAGATCCTCTTAATCACCATGTATGAGTATACTATAGTCCAGTAAATCTTCTTTTATCTTGCAGAAGAGACAGAAAAAGACAACTTTTTCTTGATAAAACAACACAAAATGTTAGCTGTTACCCATAATTAAGACGATATGAATCGTGAGAATATCCACCCAGCAGACCAATACAGTACTGTAACTTGCAAATCTTAACACCAGAACTATATTGCATCTTAGTAAAATTAATGATAATTTTTACACGGGAGAAGTAGCACCGATTGCCAAAAAATGAAAAGTTTGTAATCAGGTTTCTCAGTTTGTTGAAAACAAATTTAAAACCCTATGAGAGAAGGAAAATTATCCAAATTATACATAATATACACATGCTATAAAACATAAGTAACAAGTATCAACGTCCTGATTTTCAAAGAATCCTCGAGAGAAGAAAATTCTGATGAAGCACAATGTATCAATGTTCCAAGGTGCCTCATAATAACAAGTACAAAGATTCTTAGTATATTAGATTCCCCTCAGAAAGTTACATTGTACAAATTCATAGAATTTTTTTTTTGAGTATACTCTAGTGGGATTTCTATTGGAGCATAGATAAAGCAAGCCTTTTCTTTTTAAGTACCAAGGACCGCATTAATGGTAATAATATTCACAGCAGCAGCAGCAGCAGCAATATCAGTAGCAAAAATTTGATTTTCTTTAGGGAGCTGATATACCGATACCTCGAATGCTACCATCACGGCCTTGAACATTTCCCTTTTCCTTTAGGTAGAGCCTGAACATTTTCCTCTTCAGTACAGCCTGTTTGGTTTGCAGAAGGGAAAGAGAGGTAATGGAAAGGGAGGGAGAACAGGGTCCTGATCTTCTGTTGTGCAGCACTGCGCTGCACAGCGTACGAATAAGTGAAATATGGGGGGCTTTTTTTAGAATTACTTTGCATGAATCTTGACGCGATCGAATGGGCAATAAGCTGCGCTGCACAGTGCAGCGCAGCAGAGTATACAACTCCTAGGAGAACAAGGGTTCACATATTTCCCCTTATATCTCGAAACCAGGGATATTTTTGTCATTCATTTAAAAAATTGGGATAAACAAAAAATTTCTTCTCATGCATCAGTTTTGTGCATTCTCAATTCATAATATGAAGTTGAGCTGAGTGACAGAAGCATCCTTGTACCATATCTTGGTACTAGAAAGCAACAGATAAGGGATACTTGCTATTAATGGGATACTTGCATCTTAAAAGATAAGCTTACTTTGTCTCACTGCCAAAAGAAAATCTAGCACCAAAGTAACCAATCCTTCCAAATTAATCTGTTAAAATTTCCATCATGGGGCATATGCATCATAAATATCACAAAAATATATATATGTATGGAGTGTGATGAGGTGGTAAAGGAAAGCACAGGCCAACTGAGAAATTATAGCAAAAGAAAATAAGTAGAAAAGGGAGAAAAAAAATAATATGCCTTAATTAGTTGAAACACAAAGGTTAAAAGGTCCGACTTTTCAAGTACTGAACTGAAATTTACCCAAACAAAAGCACATGCCATAGAATCAGTAAATCTACTACCAAAACCAAGTACAATCGAATTACAATTTTAAAGATATCAATTAAGATCTAAGACGCTGTGGCTCAAGCGAACCGACTAAGGGATCCAGAGAAAACAAGAGCTATACCTCCGTGTCAATTTAAAGGCGATCGAGAGAGCGCAGAAGAAGGCATTGACCAGGAGGTCTAATTGATGGAGGAGCTGAGAAGGGAGTGGGGGAGAGGGAGAGGAGAACAGAAACGATAGGGACGGGTGGACTCGGAAAGCATTTTCCCAGTTCGAAAGAAAGAAGAGGAGAAAAAGGCCATGGACATGGAGATGGAGGAAAGCTTTCCAGAGCAGACCCATCCCGATCGCTCCTGTTCTTCCCATCTGCCATTCCCCAAGCTCTCTCTAATGCATCGCAACCTCTCAACTCTCTACCTCTCTCACTCTCTCACACATAGAGGAAGAGAATTGGGGAAAGCGCGCAAGGACGCATTCTTTTCTCTTTCGCCCGGGATGGATAAATCGAATCTGATGCTTTCGCCTTAAGGCCATATCCTCACGCGGTTTGGCCCCAGATTCCATCCACACGCTTTGGACCACTTTTACGTACTGTTTCGATGCAGTGCAGGGCATTAAAAAGAAGGTTCAATAAAATATTTAGAACTTAAATTTCGTTAATCTGAAAATTGAATCAAGAAAAATTTTAGTGCAAAGAAAGTTCAATAGGAATTTCTTGACTTGCAAATGGCAACTAAGAAACAAACACATAAAAAAAAAATGGAAGGACTTATTATTTAGGTGATTGTGGGAACTTTTATTTTCCGACGGGCGCAAGCCCCCGCCGTTAATTATCCCGGCTCTCGCCTCGGGAACCTCTGATTAATGGGCTAAACTAATCAAAATATATGGATCAGATTTGTGGCTTTATTTCTTCCTTCCAATTTATTATAATATATGCTTGTCATAAACCAAAGGTATAACTTTGGATAATAAGACTAAAGACGTATGATCTAAAGTTAGAGAAACGTATAATTTCTCATAAATCAGAGATCGAGGACGTATAATCCTATTGATCTCACGGAGTTCGAATATGAAGCGCACTGCCAACTCGATACTCAAAGAACCAGAGATGTTTGATCTCTAGAAAGGTTCATGTCAAAGACAAGAACGTATAGTCCTAAACAGTCTATTGACCTTCCAAATCCCGAATCTGAAGCGCTATGCCAATTCGAAACTTGGGAAAATTGGAGAATCAGGAACATATAATTCTTTATCGATTTCCAAAATGAGGTACATTAAACCTGAAGCGCACTGTCAGTTTAATGTTCTCGAAATATGATTTGATATGATTTGATATGTTGGTATGTTTTTACCAAATTTTGGACTTATCTGCATATTTGGCATATTTGACCAAAGATTTGGACATATTTGCATATTTTGACATATTTTATCAGGAGTTTGGACATATTTGTATATTTGGCATGTTTGGCCAGAAATTTGGGTGTATTTGCATATTTGACATGTTTGGTCAAATGTTTGGGTTTATTTGCATATTTAACATGTTTGGTCATATTTGCATATTTGACATGTTTGGTCAAATGTTTGAACATATTTGTATTTTTGACATATTTGGTCAAATATTGGGGTATATTTGCATACTTGACATATTTGGTCAAAGATTGGGACATATTTGTATTTTTGACATATTTGATCAAATACTTGGGTATATTTGCATATTTGACTTGTTTGGTCAAATATTTGGACATATTTATTTTTTTGACATATTTGGTCAAATATTTGGGTGTATTTGCATATTTGACATGTTTGGTCAAATATTTGGACATGTTTATATTTTTGATATATTTGGTCAAATATTTGAAAATACTTGGGTTTATTTGCATATTTTAAATGTTTCAATTTGTTTTATCAAAATATGACAAAGTTTGGTTATTTTGAATATTTTGATTTGTTTTATCAAAATATAATATAATTTGATCATCTTGAATATTTTGCTTTGTTTTATCAAAATATAACATAATTTGATTATTTTGAATATTTTGATTTGTTTTATCAAAATATAACATAATTTGATTATTTTTAATATTTGATTTGTTTTATAACATAATTTAATCATTTTTGAATATTTTGATTTTGTTTTATCAAAACATAACTTGATCATTTTGAATATTTTGATTTGTTTTATAAACATATGACATAATTTGACTATTTTGATTATTTTGATTTGTTTTATCAAAATATAACATAATTTGATTATTTTGAATATATTTTTTTTATTTGTTTTATTAAAATATAACATAAATTGATTATTTTGAATATTTTGATTTGTTTTATCAAAATATAACATAATTTGATTATTTTCATGTTTTGATTTGTTTTACCAAAGTTTAACATATTTAATCATTTTTTTATATTTTGATTTGTTTTATCAAAATATAACATAATTTAATTATTTTTAATGTTTGGATTTGTTTTATCAAAATATGTATGATTTGATTATTTTGAAAATGGTTGATTTGTTTTATCATAATTTTCACTTTATTTTTAAATATCCAATTTGGTATTTTGAATTTATTTTTATACATCTATCATATATCTTGGATTTTCTTTTATTTATAATATAAAAAATAAAATAAAATCAAAATTGACATTTTATAGTCTTAAAAATATTCATAAATGAAATCATGATTTTTGATGTATTTTTCATAATTTTTGGGCTTGAGAGATCATTTTTATTTGGTATTTAAAGTTTATTTTCAAAACAGATTAATATGGGCCGTTGGATCTGGGCCCATGTATCAAGATCTGAACTTAAGTTCAGTTTTTAAAGCATCTTTTAAACTGGGCCGTTGGATCTCTGGCGCGCATCAAGCTTTTACTGGGCTGTTTGAATTTCATCAAGATTCGCACTTTGAGATGCATCAATATTCGTGCTTATCCTCCCCGACACTGATCAAGGCCCTACCGGCGTCGGATCTCCGATCAGGAGGCATGGCTGGCATCGCCGGGGCGTGGGGAGTCCATCGGTGGTGGTCTCGACGGCGGCGGCGGCCTGGATCGCCGGAGATGGAGGTAACCATTTGGTTTCGGTTGAGAAATTGTCTGAGATGAAATTTTGAGGAATTTGAGCTGATTTTTGACAAATTAACTCGATTTCTTTGTCATATGGCATCGCCAGAGCATGTTTAACAAGTTTTTGAGATTTAATTTGGGTTTAATCCATCAATTTTGCAACTTTGGCCATTTGGTACCAAACTGGTTTCGGGGCATTGGTACCAAATGGTATTTCATGGCTTTTCCTTGCAATTTTCTTCCAATTAACCCTCCAAACAGTGTCGTTTAGCATGTTTGAACATCTTTGGATGATCAATTTCATCAATTTAGATGTGCATTGTCCTTTATGCATATTGGGTCATTTCTGGTTTTATTTTCAATTTGGTTTTCTTTTGATTTCATCACATTCGTCTTAAATTGCATGTTTAAGTATGTTTATTTGGGTCAATTGCATGTTTTAGAAGGGTTTTATACTAGATTTGCATGTGGATTTCATTTGTATGTAAGTTAATTTCATTTTTTCTTTTTCTGACATTTATTCCAGAATTAACTCAATTGTGAGTTTTACAGATCCAATTTCAGAAATTCATAGGAAATCACAGAAAATACCAAAAATGGTAAAATTTGGTGCATGAATGCATTAAGACTTATTTTATATGTCTGTGAAATTTGAAGCTAATTGAATAATCAGAAAACATGTTTTTTGTATTTTTACCAGACTGGACAGAAATGCCCCTTCAGATTTGTTAAAAATCAAATTTGGCTTAACCTATGGATTAAAGCCTGGTTTAGTTATTCTAAACCCTTTAAAACATCACATGAGGTGTCATAAAAGTGAATTAATCAAGAAATTTTGGATTTTTGAATCAAAAGAAGAATGAACTTCTCAGTTTGACCCAAAGTTGACTTTTTGGAGTTTTTGACAGATGAGATTGTAAAATTCATAACAATTCACGGAAAATTCCAAAAATTATAAAATTTATGTGGTAAGTTAGTATAAACCTAATCTACATGACTTTGAAATCTCATAAGAAATTAGTGACCAGGCTGAGAGATATGGATTGATCTCTCAGCTGGACAGAAACTGGAATATACTGGATTCAAACCAGTATTGATGTATATTGCTTTTTAATTGCTCAATTATGATTTTGAGCTATCAAGCACATCAGAGAACATGAAAGAAGGAACTAAAGAGGGAAATAAAATCAATTTGCACCAAAATATCATATATTATAACAAATCGAAATACAATACACATATAAAACATGGAATTTTGTTTCTCCATGGAATTTTGACAGCATAACAGCTTGTATAAAGCCATTATTGAGTTTTACACAGCTACTGCACATGTGCACAGAGCTTGAGAGAGAAAGGGGATGAACATGTGCCCATCCCCATGGAACCAGATTGGCATGTGCCAATTGGTTGGAGTATACTGTCAAATTCCATGGTGAACTCACCATATGAGCTCCTGAGACTCAAGCTCAGCCACCAATTGAGCTCTGGAAGGAGGGATGCACATGTGCACCTCCCCAGCCAGAGGCTAGCCATCTCACCCAGCAAGGTGAGACTGGCTCCTTGGGCTCAATTGGGACTAAGCCAAGCTCAAGGCTTGGCTCCTCTATCCCTTACCTAGCTGTTCAAGACTTGATTTCTTCTCAGCTAAGCTTTCTTTTTGTGGAAATTGGGTTGAGTTTTGATTTTGGCAGAGTTTCAGCTATGTTGCTCTCTTCCCTTCTTCTTCTTCACTAGGGGTCTATTTATAGCCCAGAGGGCATGGTTTAAGCCTCAGGGCTGAGCTGGCATCATCCCAGCCCTTGGTTTGATCAAATGGCCAGGATTGAGCCAGCCAGGCCTGTGCTAGCCTGAGGCTTGTCCTTGGAAGAATCCTCTAGCTAACTGGCGCTCAGAGCTCTCCATTGAGGTGCCTACACGTGTCCCTGACACAGGCCTGGGGAGAGAGAAGGAGTCGTTGGCTTTGTCTTCTTCCTTGGGTCAGTGTGTCATGCCTTTCGGGTGTGAGCATATCCCGAATATTTCTTGGCCTTACTGGCGCTTGACATGTCACCAAAGTACCACTGAGTGTGCCCAACGTGTCAATTTGGCTGCTTGAGTGCTGAGTTGTGCCAATTGACCACACCCAGATCAGACCCGGGTGCCAAGTGGTGCACCTGCCAATTGAGTGTTTTTCACCCCAAATTAGCACTTCAGGCAGTGTCGTGGAGGTGTCTTAAAGCTTCTCCAGGTGTTGGTTTGGCCTCTCAAGCTCCTAATTGCCCTGTCACCTTCAAGGTCGAGGTACTTTCTCTTTCGATTTTCTCCTTGTTTACTTTACTATTTTCAATGATGTTTCTGGCATTGGACTCCTCTTAGGGTGTAGATTAAGTCCCTAGAATGGTTTAAGCCAACTCGAACCATACACCCGAACTCCATTTTCGAAGCTCCAGTTGAGCTCTGGAGCTCGAGGAGGAAGAAAGGAGGGAGAGAGAGAGAAATTCAAAGGATTTTCCACGCTTGGGTTGGGTGCACGTGAACCGTGCTTTGATTTCAAACCTGTCAGAGGAGGAGAGCGTTTGCACCGCGCTCATCTCTCTTTTCCTTCATTTCTTTCGCTGACTGAAGTGTCGCCTGGGCGCTGGGGTCCATTGGCAGCGAAACAAAGGGAGCAGGGTCCGCTTGTCAGATTTAATGAGACTCATCCCTCCGCGAAAAACTGAGGGTGAGTTCATGGTCGCGGTTCACGTGAGCCAAAGCGCAAGGTCAGCGAGTTGGCTCATGTGGGCCGTGCTCATTCAAACCCCAACAAATACCTTGTGTGTATGACCGGTGGGTCCAGAGGCTCGTTCAATTGTCTGAAACCCCAACTTGTACCCAGAGTGCTGTGTTTCCCCCAAATTGCACACAGAACTATCTCCAGTTCTGATTTTGGTATTTTCCTTATTCTTTTTTCCATTTTATTTTATTTCTCATGCAAAATTCCATGAAAAATTACTGAAAAATCACAGAAAATATATTCCATGATTCTGTTATTTTGGGTAATATTTTTGGTATTTTTGGGTGTGAAATTAGGCATTAATTTCACTTAAATCATTAATTGTATATGATTAGACATATTAATCTTATACAATTAATATTTTAGCATGATTATCCAAAGAATTATTTTTTTAATTCCAAGGGATAATATTTGGGGCATTTTTCATGAATGAAATTCATGATTTTTGGATTTGGCCTGTTTAATTATATGAAATTGTTTCTTGATTTCATATAATTAGGGTTTTGTGCATAGATTTTTTTTGCACACATGTGTATATATTTTTTTGAAAGGGGTTTGGTATAATTATTTCATGAAATTATTTTTTAATTTCAAGAAATAATTTTGGGATTTAATAAATCATGAGATTGAACATAATTTCATGATTTAATATTTGACATGGCTATTTCATGAAATTGTTTCTTTAATTTCAAGAAATAATTTTATGAAATTGGACATAATTTCATAATTTCAAATCTTTGGTATAAAAATCACATGAAATTATATCATTAATTTCATGCAATTTAATTTGTGTATTTTTCTGGCATCTTTTAAACAGCAAACAGAAACACCAGTTGCTACTAAATGAAAAGTTTCACAACTAGGTCTCTCGGTTTGATGAAACCAAATTTGAAACCCTCAAATGAAGGAAAATTATTCAAATTATACATAATAAGCACATGCTATAAACACATAACTAAAGTATGAAATATCAAAGTCCTATTTTATTATTACTAATAACCCATGAGAGAAGGAAAATTCTAATGAAGCACCAAATATCGATGTTCACAGGAACCTCAATGGTTACAAGTACAAAGATTCTTAGTATATTAGGTTGCCCTCAGAATGTTACATTGTAGTACAAACTCATGAATTTTCTTTTTAGTATACTTTAGTGGGTTTTTCTATTGGAGCATAGAGAAAGCAAGCCTTTTCTTTTTAAGTACCAAGCATCACATTAATGGTAACAACATTCACAGCAGCAGCAATATCAGTAGCAAGAATTTGGTTTTCTTTAGGGAGCTGATATACAGATACCTTGAATGCTACCATCACTCACTGAAACATTTCCCTTTTCCTTTAGGTAGCACCTGACTATTTTCCTTTTCTTTACACCTTGTTTGGTTTGCAGAAGGGAAAGGGAGGTAAACGGAAGTTAATGGAAAGTAAGGGAAAACAAAGGTTCACATATTTCCCTTTATCTTGAAGCCCGGGATATTGTTGTCATTCATTTAAAAAATCGGGATAGACAAAAAAAAATTTGTTCTCTTGCATCAGATTTGTGCATTCTCAATTCATAATATGAAGTTGAGTTGAGTGACAGAAGCATCCTTGTACCATATCTTGGTACTAGAAAGCAACAGATAAGGGATACTTGCTATTAATGGGATACTTGCATCTTAAAAGATAAGCTTACTTTGTCTCACTGCCAAAAGAAAATCTAGCACCAAAGTAACCAATCCTTCCAAATTAATCTGTTAAAATTTCCATCATGGGGCATATGCATCATAAAAATGATGAAGAAAAAAAAATATGTGATGAGGTGCTAAAGCAAAGCACAGACCAACAAAGAAATTACAGCAAAAGAAATGGGAGGGAATCTCTTGAAGACTATTAACTTGACAACTTTGACAACCAATTTTGAAATAATTTTTAAAAATTCTCAAAAATAGAAAAATAATTGACAAACATATTCTTTAACTGATAATCGATTGTGTTTTAAATTTTATATAATAAAGGATTATTTGATATTTCATAAAAGACCGTTAAATATTGAACATTGTAAATATTATATAATTTTGATGGTCTTTGATGGAGTAGCAAATAGTACTTAAATTATATGAAATTTGAAATGCAATCGAGCTATAAGTTTAAAGAATATGTTTATAATTTTTTTCTTTTTAAAATTTTTTTTTTGGAATTATTTGAAAATTCATTTTCAAGTTATCAAAGTTTGTAGTTGTAAGGGGTCCCCAATCAAAGAAAAAAAAAGTTGAAACACAAAGGTTTAAATCTACCACCAAAACCAAGTACAATCTATTTACAATTTTAAAGATACCGATTAAGATCTAAGACGCTGGAACAATCATAAATTGTTATTCAAGCCAACCTCCTGATCCAAGAGGATAAATCTTAACCTACATATATAACTAGAGTAAAAGATCTAGAGAAAAAAATTGACTACCTTGTCAATTTCACGCCATAAGAGCCTAATAGAAGGCCCATCATCAACAGTTCTCATTGTTTCCCAGGAGGGGGAAAAAAGGAGCTGAGAACTGAGAAGGGGGGAGGGGAGAGGGAGAGGAGAACAGAAACAATAGGAATGGGCGGAATTGGAAAGCTTTTCCAATAAGAGAGAAAGGAGGAAAGCTTTCTCCAATCAGACCCATCCCGGTTGCTCCTGTTCTTCCCATCTGCCTTTCCCATCTCTCTCTCTCTCTCTCTCTGAACTCAGAATAAAGGTAGGAAGGAAGGAAATATGCGCACCATACGCGCACACAACCCTTGAAGAAACTAATAGGCAGTAAGGAGAGAGAGGCCCCCATCTCAAAGGCCCGCTCTTAGCTATATACATTAAAGATGAGAAATACCAAAAGCTGAACCTAACAGCACTATAAGTCTATAGTAGCAAAAAAAAAATTGTAGCTTTTTCCACCGTCTGCGTTGGATCTTCGTGTTGTTATATCAGCATCGTACAATCAGAGTCGCTGCTTTCACTCTCTTGGGCCGGCCCATATTTAGCTTCCTATGTTCTTTTCTTACCAGCAAAATAGCCGCGCGATGCGACGGATATTTTTTTTATTCTCTACTTTTTTTAATCAAAACACTATATTTTTTCATTGGATAGTGATATATTCTTTATTTTATCATCATAGTTTATATAAATAAAGAATCGAAAAGTACAATTATATTGCATTTGCTTATTCATCTACGCAAATAAGAAAATGAGTATTGCCCAAAAGTAAATAAAATATGAATTATTTTTAAATCACAATCATTCAAATTTATTATTAATAAATAACAATCAAATATATTGTTGGAATACAAGGATATGCAAACTATTGTCCCTAAATAGCCAGGGGGGGGGGGGATCGGTGCTTATATCAATATTTGGCATAATTAAAATCCTAAGGTAGATTGCAATTTAAGTTATGATTGTATGATTGTAGACAATTCTAGAACCGCATAAGCCACACAAATAGATAAATAAAAGAGAGAAAGAAAATCAAACATGTGACACCAAGGATGTTAACGGAGTTCGGACAAAATCAGTCTTACGTCTCTGAGATTTTGCAACTAACAAAGGTGGTGCGCTCAAAAGTTCAAATATAAATGTTGCCCTCAACCTAATACTCTAACACAACTAATCTCTCTAGTTGATGTGAATTTGAGACTAAAAGTTTTGCTATAAAAGCTTGAAAGAAAGTGCTCTAATACGGGCTAGGTTAAAGAATGAGAATGTAAATTTTCGATAGAGGAAGAACTAGGAAATTCTTTCAGAAATTTTCTATTTGTAATCTGAGCAGATTTATTGCCAAATGTTACTAACGGTTAGTTCAAAAATAACAGCTAAAGATTGTTTTGAATTTGTAATGATTTTCAACTGTTGCTAATGATTAATATAAGGAAAAATCTTTCAAAATTGCCAATAAATGTAAAACTAGATTTCAGCATCCATTTTTGCCTTTATTTATTTTTAAAATGTTTGAAATAATCGTTATAACTTTTATATAAGCGTTGCAATGAATAATTCAAATTTTGAAATCTCAAAGGATTAAGCTTAATCGTTACAGTGGTTTATTCACAATCTTTGCTTTTCGGTAAATGGCTAGTTTTGCCTTTCCAAATTCCAACTAAGGAGAACTCATAGGTGTTGGGCTAAGTAAGAGGATAGATGCTTTATATAAAAGTATAGATATAGATAGTATAAATTTTTTTTTGAAGAAAGGAATGTAGGCATAAATTAACTAATAAGTTCGGTTACATATCTCATGCTGCATACACATATCAAAAACCAACGAGATGCGTCTAAGTTGAAATTACACCAATGCGATTATGTTCTATTCTACCCTTGAGCACTGCATCCTATAATCTAATCCCCATCATCATCAACCACTTGGAAGATTTGTTCATCCAAGCGCAGTGGAACATTGTGCTCCTATAAAAAGGACATAGGATGCAAACCTCGATACATTCCCCTGTCCTCCACGCCAGGTCAGCCAGGTTGTGTGATGCAGTCATGGTTGTCCTATGTGCAAATTGGATCTGCAATCTATCTTACATTTTGCCTAGTACTTGTATGATTTTTTGTGCTTGCTCCTCCGCTCACCAAGATGGCAAGGAGTGATGGTCAAGAAGCTGGATATTGCACACCAGAGTCAAATAATCAGAGAAAATGGCAAATCTCATTGTAGCTGCCATTAAGTTTTGCGTATCGCATCGTTCAGCTGCCCATAAGATCCCCAGTGCCTCTGCATGTAGTGCATCTCCGGCCGTGTAGGATTTATATCTTGCCTCCGAAAGGTAGCCCCGCACGTTGTACTCCACTAGGCCAGACCCAACTCTTGTTGTCCTATCCCATGAGGCGTCCACCATGATAATCACCGTTTGTCATGGTATATAGTATTGGTTAGCTGGAGATCTCTGAATGTTAGGTGGGATTGAGCTTTGATATGCAATGCTTGCTGCCTGCAATGAAACACTAATAGGGTTAACTTGTGTACCTTCTATGACCTCCTTATTCCTGGCCTTTCATATACACCACATGATGTTACATATATGTTGTTGCTGAGATGGATTGACCCCTTGCATGATCAGCCTCAATGCCTCACGGAAGTTGATTAGCATGTCATCTATTTTGACCCCCAACGCAGAAACAAACCAGGTAGCACGTGAGCTAGGGCAGAAGAAGATCAGATGTGTTAAGAATTCATTTTCCTCATTGCACCTAGCATAGATCGAGGAGATGCGTTGTATTCTTCTGTGCATGGCTATCGCCGTTGGTAAGGCATCATGGGAAGCTCTCCATAAAAACATCTTTACTTTTGGTAGGACATTCTTCATCTTCCAAATCATATTCCACAACTCCGTATCACCCAACTCCCGTGGTTGCATTATGGCAATCATGTTTTTGTATCCTTCTTTAACATTATAAACGCCCTTAGTTGACCACTTCCATATAAGCCTAGCCTATCTCATTGCAGTTGGCACAAGTGGTTTAACATCTGTCATGATTTGCCTAGCACTATCAGCTCCAAATAGTTGAACTAATTTACACCCATCCCACTGGCCAGTTACATGATGCATTAAGTCTGCCACCTTAATGTGGTTGTTTGGCCGGGTATGTGCAAACGACATAGCTCCCCACCCGTTGTACTAGAGTTGATTGAGTGCTTTAACTGACATATCGTTGCTCAAGTCCCATGGATATCCTCCCACAGCAACCCCTTTAATCTTTGTATGCTTTTCCAAAGAGGGTTGATCCCATTGGTAGGTATATCTTCCCAAAAATACTTCTCTCTACAATATTTGGCTCTTATAATCTCAATCCACTACCTTTCTTGATTGGCAGCAAATTGCCAAACCAATTTCAACACCAGAGCTTCATTCATCTTCTTCAACTCCTTTATACCCAAACCCCCTTGTTCGGTCTGCACATCTTTTCCCAGCTAGTCATTGCCATGTGTCCTGTTTGTTCAACTTACCCCAAAAGAATTTGCGTATTAAGATTACCAGTTGTGAAATTGTTTTTGCAGGGAGGATTGCTATGGACATGTGGTATACCAATATAAACACTAGAACCGATTTAATGAGAGTGACCCTCCCCGCATGAGATAGTACATTTAGTTTCCAACCAGCAAACTTTCCCCAAAATCTGTCAGTCAACAAACTGTGTGTTTGATCACGATTACCTAACTTTTATTGCACATAGACACCTAGGTACTTTTCTTTTTCTTTTGCCCTGATTGCTTACATCATTCATCGATAGTGATGGTTTTAATTTTACGTGTTGTGCAGCGAAAGTAATTTTTTTAATTGACAACAACACAAATATTTATTCTTGTGATAAATATGAAATTATATATATATATATATTTGTCCTATAATATAGGCTATAATATTATTCCAACTTCATATAAGTTGTAGGATATTAACCTTAGTCTCTCGAAACCCTTCTCGCGTCCTTGTCGCTTGCGGAGCCTGCTTCTCTTATATGTAGTCATCTTATGAATTTTATGATTCAAGACCAGAGCATCTTCTTAAATACTTCATAAGATAATATATTAAAACTCATAGAATAGTAATATATTTAAATTACATAGTCATGAACAAAATATATGAATTTAATTAACTTTCAAAACACACAATCCTTTCAGTCTAGCCACGCCTGAGAGTGCGACAACATCCGCTCTATACGTCCAGATACCCTTATCTAGGGTGTTATACATTTCCTGCATAGATATAAACTGCACTAGATACGTATTACATGCCACGAGAGCTATAGAGCTCTGTGGGCCTAGGTTCCACACTCTTGACATGGTTTCAATTAATTATGTATCCAATATGACTCGATCAAACACCACCCTAGCAACCGCACATAAACTCTAGTTTTTTGTAGAAAAGGCCTGTGGTGGTAGAGCAACCTCTTCTCCCACCTCTCGCTCATCTGCATTCAATGTGGCAAACCGCTGAATGAGCTCTTCATTTGATAGGTCATGAATGGTGATGCTAAGATGAAGGTTCGATTATGGTCAGGTGGTGCAATGTCTCTTTGGTTCTCCTCAATGTTCTTTAAATTCTTATGGGTGCATGTATCCATACATATATCCTTACGCTGGGCTGGTCAACTGCTAGAATTGAGTACATTAATTTTCCACCCACCAGAGGTGTAGCCTCTTTAATGCATCATAGCCCATTACTCCCTGTGTTGTTTGGGCTTATAGGAGGACGCAATAAATGTTGCCTTTTGAGGCCCAATTCCAACAATGGAGTACAGATGAGTTATACCGTGGAGTAGATAGGGATTGTAACCAGCGATAGGGTGTAGGGTTGTTTAGAAGAGGATAACAGCGGTATCGTACCTACCATAATAATATAGGTGTCACAATCTCGTACGTATTGGTTATGGTTTTTCTGTAGGATGTGATTGCACAAAGAGCACATCTCCCTAGGATATCTCTCGGCCAAATTTTTGTTGGGTGAAGGTTCCACCCATGAAAGGATCCGTTAGAGCTATTAGGAGGTGTTAATGTTACATGTGCCGGATCTACTACGGTGTAGGACTGTGTATGGTGTGTATGTTGATGGGCGCGCATGTGTTCCATTTCGACTTCCCGCTAGTCCGATGAGAGAGATTTGTGGAAAGGAAATGATGGATCTTGGAAGTCAGAGTCCTACCCATCAGATGGTGAACCCATGCGATCCGGTGGTAGATTTGTGTCCAGTGGAACATCTTCGTCATCATCATCATCCTTAGAGGGGGGGTTCATCTTCCAAAATGATTGACAACCCATCTAATTGGACATGGCAATCATACCAATTTTTTCCATCCACAACCCGTATGTATTGAGGTATATTATCAGGTGAGGCACATGATACAGTTAGCTTGAGCTCGTCTTTTTCTTGTGCAGTCAGTTTAGTTGGGCGTGCATTAAGATAGTTATCAAATCCAGAAACAGCATTTCTGAAAAATTCTTCATGCCATAAAGTGATGGGGTAATCTAAAATCCATATGTCTACTTAAATTCGATGATGGAAGATGCCTTGTGGTCTACATTTCACTTGCCAAGGATGGGGGTTCGTTGCATGGTATCCAATCCAAAAGGATTTATCTTGGAAAATGATCTCAAGGTTTATCCAGGTTGGTAGCTGCACAAACCAATCTCTTTGCTTGTGTGTTGACACTATATAGTCCATTCTACAACCTCTATATCTTTGGACGAAGACGTCCTGTAAATGGGGGGTTGGGGGTTTATCGCCCATGCTAAAGAAATGCTAAACAATAGTGTTTTGAAGAGAAGCTTGGAGGGAAGAGTAAGTGTCATTTTTCTCTGCAAAGAACATAAGAGAGTGTGGTTGCAACCCAGGGAGGAGTTTGTGGGTAGTTGCGCGGCCATGGAAAAAAAGGTTGTTAGAGATAATGGGAGGATCTGTATAGACTTCGGCAAGGCCAAAGTAGAACAATGAGAGGCAATAGTAACAGGGAGAGTGCAGTATCACTAAAGGTTCATTAGCTAAGTATTCGCATTAACTACTATCTGGGAGGGAGATGTACCAACTACCTAAGAGGAGTGTAAACATTAACTATTAGAAGAGAATGTTGTATCAGGTTACGTAGTTTCAGAGCTCCATTAACCGGTGTCATATGTGAGGTTGCAGGGCTCCATTAACTCCCCTTTCACATGATCGGAGCATTGGTATTCTCTTATTTTGTGTTTGCTCTAGCCTTCTATACATTTGGACTGTCCAAATTCATTTCAGCAATCTAGATCTATCTGCTCAACACAATATTGTTTGTTTTAGTTTAGTATTATATGTGTTTTTCTGTGCCATAGTGATATCATTTTTTCTCTTTCTCCATGTGTGTCTTCTCTAACATTTTCTTATTGCCTTTCGTGTGTGTATGTGTGACAAACTTTGTCTTGTTTTCTTTTTTCCTTCTCTGACTTTTCTCATTGGTGCAAGTGTGTCTGTTTATTTTCTACCATTGGGTTTATGCCGTATAATTCCACATATGCCTCATTTTTAGTAGTTGGTGTTGTCTTTTTTTTTCCTTTTGATGTGGACCGCCACCTGTTTTCTGAACGGTCTTTTGCTTCATCCTTGCTTCTAGCAACTATGTCGAATCAGCTTTTCGTTCTAACTGGTGGAACATTGAGATGCTTTAGTCTGCATCTCCTTGCCTCAAAATTCATCTCTCATTTATTTGTAAAGTCTTTATGATTTTTAGTTGTCTGAAATTTCCTCTTTGTTCCTTCCAACAAGTACCCATCTACCATATCTTACATTTTAGGTTGTCTTGTTTGCCTCCTATGCATTTTTCTTTTTTATTGTCCTTACAAAGTTTGATCGTGTAGCCCAATTTGGTCATCAGATTTTGGGTCTAATTTTTTTTGTTTATGTTTTCCCATGTCTTATTCTCTCTTGAGTCCTGAACATGTGCTGGCCCTTCTTATGAATGATGTAGTTCATCGTCAGAAAATAAAAGGATATGACAAGGATAGTAAGACAAAACCATAGATAGAAGGAATGATATTTGGGTTTTTTAATCTTTGATTTTGCTCCCTTTGACATCATGGTGGCTGCATGGTGTTTGATGAAATCTTTTAATGAGAAAATATTTTGTCTATCGTGCCTTATGAAAATTGCTCTGTCCATATGCACTGTGTGAGTTTTATTTCAGTCAATGTGTAATTATACTTTGCTGTTATCTCTCCTGTGGTGTGTTCCTGCTTGCAATATGTGTATATTAAGATATCACAAAGCTTTCACATGTATATAAATAGAGATTTTTATGATTTTTTTGTGGAGTACCATAACATGGTTACTGTCTCAGTTAACAAATGATGGATGAAGTGGGCCAGTCTAATATAGTACCAACACATGGTTGGGACCGGTTTGAAAATTAGTTTTCAAATAGATTGGCTTTTCCTCATCTGGGATTTCATTGATCGTATTCGGATCAAATTTTATCAATACCCGAATTCATATGCATCTCCCATTTAGATCTTTTATATGCGTTTTAGTCTATATGCAATGGAAGTATCAAAATTCAAATGCTATCAATATAATGGGGCTGCTATTTGGGGTCAGATTTGGATTGTATACTGACTTTTTTTTTGAGGGATTTATGTATATTAATTAATTATTGAACTTGATGTTTTGTTTGTTGGATGAATTTTGTTCATTAATGTGAAAAATTATATGGAAGTTATATTTCCTTCCTGAATAAGGACAAAGAAAGTAGAAGCATTCAAAGATGTATCGTGCAGGACAAATGGGCGCATTGATTTAAGGATAAGACACCAAGTTTTATCAAGCGAAGCGCAATCACCGCCCTAGTTCACAACAATTCAGAGTTTGCTGACTACCTAATACCTACATCTACAAGATATTCTTAGTCCTTACTCCTTAGGCATAGACACAGCCTATGAGATATATTCACTATAGTACTAGGAACAAACTATAATCAAATACCATCTCCGTTGTATATATATATATACACATGCACAACAGTAGTTGAAATTCACACTGAGGACTTGTCTAAGTCGAAATGATTGGCAAGGGGTTCATGATATTAACAATCTTCTTTCTCTCTGTCAGCAAAATTATTCCTCTGGTACAAGCGCAGGATGCGCCGTCTGATACTAAAACAACTGGTACAAAAATGAGAGTGGTACATGAGAAGGAAAAACCAACAAGTATCAGTGAGCAACATGCAATTCAATTCCTCTCCTCCATTGTTTCGTTTCACGAAACGGTCAGTTAATTTTCATTAGTTAATTAATTCATCCTAGCTGATTAAATTTCAGGGAGCGAGATAAGTGGTACAAGTGAAGATCAGAATGAGAAGCTGTACATTGCTTGGCCAAGGATCTTGAATCTCCCATCTAGTTTTCCGCCGCCCTTACCGAGGGTTGAAGATTTGCCGAAATTGTAATTAATGGAATCTTGTGAAAATTGAGATAGGTTTGATTTGTGTCTCAGATATGTCTTTTTAGTTTTTATCAAAGAATAAAGTGAGTTATGTTGCCTGAATTAGAATAAGGAAAAATATATCTTTTTGTTTATATCAAAAAAAATAAAGTGAGTTATGTTCCCTGAATTATTATAACTAAAAATTTATCTTTTTGTTTTTATCAAAGTGTACAAGTATGTCAAAATTTTTGGTTTTTATTTTTCAAATGAACGGCGTAGCTAATTATTTAATCTTTGATAGCTTTTTTGTATGCATCTTCCATTTGTTATCATCTTCTATAAAAAGTGCAGCGCAAGTTTTGTATGAATTAGGGGAGAGGAGACACTTGTGTTATAAAAATAGAATAATAAGTTTTGTGCCAATTAAGAGAGATAAAATGAGTCTTGTAAAAGAAATTTGAAAATGAACAAATACTGAGATTAACGGAAGCCACCATATCAAAAAAAAAGAGAGACAATGAACTTTAAAAAAATGTGAAAGAGAAAATGAGACTCCTATAGCCACCACAAAACAATAATCCCTTTACTTTTGCATCATGTTCCCAACCTTCATCTCCTTGTAGCAGGTTACTTTTTTTTTTTCACATCTTCCTGATCTCTCTATTGGATTCCAATGGTCTATTTTGTTGACGTTTGACCTTGAACATTATTGTTTTGTCAATATAGCATCTGACAACACAGCACATATATGTATTATGCTACAGATTGATTATTTTAGACCAATAGTTGCTCCTTTTAGCCAACATAATAGCCATTGCAAAACTAATTTTTCACCTTATCCTCTACCAAAGAAGCAAGAAAATCCCACCAATTTTATGATTCTGCAGGGTGTCTATTATTTTGTATTTTGCACTGATATACAATATTTTTTGTCTAAATTTTAACTATTATTATCTTACTAACTTAACACCAGGTCTGGCATATTGATTTCTTTTATCAAAGAAGGAAGATATGTTCGGAGAACATGTGATAGACATAGATCAATTAATCGATTCTATCACAAGAGAACAAAATTATGGCCGCTCAAGGGGTGAAGGTGGTGAACATAAGATGAGTAAACCTCTAATTCACAAAATCAACATACATATCCGCAATAAATATAAGGACGTCTATGAGCCAACTGTGCTTACTATTGGGCCATATAACCATGGAATCTCTAGTGCAGATAGCATGAAAATGAGAAAGTACGAGTTTCTTGATTACATCCTTCAATTGAACCGAGAAAAGGGGATAGCAGATTACTTAGAAGCAATGTCAGAACTGGAGAAAAGAGTACGGAGTTTTTATGCAGATGAGATATGTATGGAAAGGAATGAATATTTGAAAATGTTGTTACTCGATGGATGCTTTATACTCTTATCTCTACGCAGGAAAGAAGCATTGAATGCAGAATTGCAAGAATCAAATGAATATAACAGACAGACAGATATGAACGAGGAATTAGCTCGAGATGAATTGCAATTGCAAACAAATAGTTGTAAAATGGCACACGAAGATGAACAACAATATGTGAATCCCATCGACCAATTACACAATCAAGCTATCTGGCACGATTTGCTACTCTTTGAGAATCAAATTCCCTTCTTTGTCATTACAAAGATACAAGAAACCATTTTAGGAGTAAGCAATGGGAAGGCTTCGGAACTTGTTGGAGACATTATTGACTTAGTGGAGATTGCACTGGGTTGCTATCCCAAAGCTATTCCTAAATCTAACCGGCCAAAAGAATTTCACCATTTACTTCACTTATACCACATGTACTTGAGACCGTGCTCGGAAGAAGTTGAAAACTTTGCGAACCAAATCAAACCCCCATCTTCTCATAACTTCCTTCAATTCAGGAGCAATTTTATTAGCAAGTACAAGGTCAGGTCATTTCATGAAGGTCTACAAGCAACACAATCAGGAAGTCCCTGGCATTGGCATCGGGCAACAGAATACAATCAAGCACGGGTTGGTTTTAAGAAAAGAAAGTATTGTTTTGAAAATCCGCATTCGCTCCTTGACATTATGTTTTGTAATGGTACAATAGAGATCCCTTGTTTGACTATTGATCCACTCACACAAACTCTGTTCTGCAACTTGGTTGCATTTGAGCAAACTTGCCCCCAATTTGGAAGTTATGTTATCACATATGTTACATTCTTGTCTAGTTTAATTAGCATGCCCGATGATGTCTCACTGCTTACTAAGAGAGGCATCATCGTGCACCAACTAAATAGTGATGCCGAGGTGTGCGACCTTTTCAGGGAGATTAGAGAATATGCTACCACAGGCTTCCACGGTGACAGTTACCTCAAATCTCTTTATACTAGGATTGAAGCACACTATCAAAGTAGGAGGCATGTGTTAAGGAAAATTCTTGGCTTAATGACTTCAAAAATCCATAGTTGGATCTAGACAAATGAGTCCTCTCATTTGATTTTTTCGATGACAATATTTCAAGAAATCCTTATCTAAAGCATTAATTGAAAAACATTAAAGTTACCGTGCAAATTAACTTCTTTTGATGAAAATTGTACGAGTTAATTTCTTTTGGTCTTTACTGTATTGATGTAAATATGATGTTACCAGTTCGTTCACATACACAGACGATGATTAATTTGGAGCTAAATGTTTTAATTTTCATATTTATGAATTTCCTGAGTATTTGAAAGGAAGGAAGGAAATCCTCTGGATTTCATATTGATTGTATCTATCAGTTCATTCTCAAATTAAGACCTGAGCAAAGTTGTCATTCCTTGATTGCTATGCTGCACGAGTGCGGATACGGATATTGTATCCGATACGATATGGATGTAGTGATACGGCAATTTTAAAAAATCTAAGATACGGACATGACTGTATATAATATACTTTTTAAACGGTATAGGAAATGAAATATTATTTTAGACAAATATTTAGAAATAGTTTAGTGGTTACTATGAATTTACTATGCGAATATATAAAAGAAAAGTTAAAGGAAACAAAAAGTGAGCATAGTATTTTGATTTCATGATCAGCTGTGGCTGGGATGTGTGGCAACGCGTGTTGCTTCTGCCATGGGGGTTCAAAACCGAATCTGAAACGCACTGATTCCGTGTCGGTATGTATCGGAGACCGAACCGGCCAGTCAAACTTATCAAAATAATCTGATCTGTCACTTGGCACCGCATACGGATCTGATACGTATCCGATACTGGTTCAGGAGTATATCCAAAGTATCCGGTAGCATAGCTTGATTGTCAATGAACTTGGGACGATTACAGAGTTGACGATTTTATTAAATACTTTAGATGTGCTTAATTTTACATGGTTAAACCATAAAGTTGCTGACCATTTCAATTCAATAAAACTATAACAGTAAATTGCAAGATAATGAAGCATACAAGAAATTAAAATTCTGATGACACAACTAATATAACCATTTTAGTTTGGCCCAACCAATAAGATTTGCTCTTCTGCATTCCCGCCGCCGCCGCCCCCCGCCCCCAAAAAAAAAAACAAAAGGGAAAACACAAAGGATTTGTGTTTAATTCTAACTAGAAATATGCTTTATACAGAATTATCTGATCAAATTAATTACAAATATAATATTTTTATAAATAAAATTGATTTTACAAAAAATTTATCACAAGATAATAACAAAGAACTTTATCATTTATATCATTTACAAACATTCGAACATATTAAACTAATTTAATAATAGTAAAATGATTTATTGATTTAAAACAGTATACTACTAAAAAATTTGTTACATTTCACAAAAATTCAACTTAACACATATTCTCATTGCCAACAAAATATAATAAAACCAAAACTTAAAGTGAATAAAGAGTTTTTTTTAAGATGATATTGATTTTTAATATAAATTATAAAACGACTAAAACCAAAGAAAATAAAATTTAACTCAATATAATTTAATTAAATAAAAATTTTGAAATCATCAAATGTAAAAGTACCTCAAATAAATGAAATAAAATTTAAAGTTGGGAGAAAAAAAGGTCAAAATTGTGGTAAACTCAAATGAAATATCACTTCTAAAAACCTAACAAAATATTAAAATTAAACAAATATAAATATGGTGTTGAAACAATAAATTTATCATTTTAAAATAATGACAAATTGAATTTTTCAGAATAATTCTCAACTATATTCTTCTCACGCATTTTGTCTCATCTCTCATCTTTTTTCCTCTCATCCCGTCCTGTTATCATATACTAATACCGTTGACCAACAATGATACACCATAAACTTCATATATCTTTCAGCTAATGCAAAAAGAGAGAAACATGAGTTCTAACGGAGAAAAACTAAATTACACTTGATACATAATTGAAAATAATACAATTAGACAATAATTTCACAACCATCCAATTATATATCTTATCAATCAGAACACTAGATAATGAATAACATAAAAAAATTGAGTTCATATGCTTAAAAAAACATAATTAAGCTAACTTAAATTTAGTAAAAGAGATACATTTCAAATTTAATTTGTGATTACTTATCATATAACTATTATTATTTCATAGTTCACATATATAACCGACGAAGACAAAATTCTTAATAAAAATTTTTATAATTCAAAATTCCACTATAGAAAAAAAAAAGATAATCTAAAAATCAAATTGTGTCATGAACCTAATTTCTATCCAAAGCACAAAAAATAAATCTAATTGATAAAAAAAGGGAATAAGCAAGTATGTCAACTTATCAAATTTCATACGAAATTATTATAAAAAAAAACTTGTCAAATTAACTATATAATCCTAACTAATGAGAAAAAAAAACATGACATACCTATAAATCTGTGAGAAGCAAAAGAAAAACAAAAGATATTGAATAAAAAGAAAAAAAAAAGTCAAACCAGTGTTGCACACTATTGTTCCTAAGCCTTGTAGCGCAATAGCAATGCGCTTGAGCCTTTACTTTATTATAGATGCATCTTGCCTTTGTAAGATCCATAAGAGCCGCTTTTTGGCAAAACATCCAAGATCCATATCCTCTTAATCACCATGTATGAGTATACTATAGTCCAGTAAATCTTCTTTTAGCTTGCAGAAGAGACAGAAAAAAAACAACAACTTTTTCTTGATAAAACAACACAAAATGTTACCAGTTGATCCATAATTAAGAATCACTAATCGTGAGAATATCCACCTAGCAGACTGATACACAACTGTATTTCAAAATCGTCAATAAATGCAAAACTAGATTTCAGCATCAATTTTTGCCTTCATTTATTTTTTGAATGTTTGAAATAATCATTATAACTTTTATATAAGCGTTGCAATGAATAATTCAAATTTTTGAAATCTCAAAGGATTAAGCTTAATCGTTGCAACACTGTCATAACCGTTATAACGGTTTATTCACAATCTTTGCTTTTAACCTTTAGCATACAATCGTTATAATGTTTGTACTGATTATTTAGAATTTTGCTATTTTAACCTAAAATTCAATTTACCAAAATTACACTAAAAATATAACATACATTATACTTCTAATCCTAATCTTTCCTTGATTTATTCCTGACTTGTTCATCATATATATTACATTCTTAAGTACATGAATCTGCAAACAACTTACAATAAAGAAATTGTAAAATTCATATTATATTGTTTTGCAAATTATCTAATATGAAATTGTTACAACAACACAAACAATAACCAGTTTATAAACAATGCTACAGAACCATATTTAATACAGGTTTGCTTGAAATATAAGAAATGAAAACCAAAAGAAAACACACAAAATTTATATAGAATAATAAATATCACGTTGTAATTGTGATGTTAGCAAACAAATTAAAATGTTTTATGTGACATTTTTTTTGCTTATGACACAAATAAAAGGAATATCACATATTACATGATGATAATTTAGAAAAAAAATTATCTTATAAATAATAAAAGGAACATAAATAAAGAATAAATGTAAATGTTGAGATAAACTTTTGACACCATATCAGAGATATGTATATCAATCATCAATTACTTATTGTAGAATCAAAAGCTTTTAATTATTCTCTTTATTCATTTTCCTTTTTTGTCTCGTCATGTATTCTCTAAGACATCATTCAAAACAAAAAGTTCTAAAGAAAATTTAATTTGAAAAAAAAACAGAGGCATGTTTGGAGAATAAACTTTTTTATTTTCTCCAACAATACACTTTTTTTTGGTAAAAAATGTTAGGTGAAGAGCAAATACATTTGGTAATTTTGGCGAGACAAAATGGAGAAAATTATATAAAAATGATAAACAATCATAACCATCCAATTAGTGTCAACTTAATCGCAACTATTTGATAAATGACATTTTATGTATAAATAAAGTTTGAAGGAAATGACAAAAATGGAGGGTTTCATTTGGCAGGGCTTCATTTCGCAGATGCTTTATATAAAAGTATAGATGTAGATAGTATAGATTATTTTGTTTTTTTTGTTTTTTAAAGAAAGGCCTGTAGGCATAAATTAACTAAAAAGTACAGTTACATATCTCATGCTGGATACACATCAAAAACCAACGAGATATGTCAGCTCCAAATATATCTATACCTCAAATAAATGAAATAAAATTTAAAGTTGGGAGAAAAAAAGGTCAAAATTGCGGTAAACTCAAATAAAATATCACTACAAAAAACCTAACAAAATATTAAAATTAAACAAATATAAATATGGTGTTGAAATAATAAGTTGTCATTCTAATATAATGACAAATTAAAATTTTCAAAATAATTCTCAACTATATTCTTCTCGCGCACTTTGTTTCATCTCTCATCTTTTTCTCTCATCACGTCTTGCTATTATATACTAATAACGTCGATTAACAATGATATAACATAGACTTCATACATTTCTCAACTATTGCAATGAGAGAAAAATACGAGTTATAACGGAAAAAAACTAAATTACACTTGATACATAATTACAAATAATACAATTAGACAACAATTTCTCAACCATTCAATTTATATATCTTATCAATTAGAACACCAAATAATGAATAGCATAAAAAAAATTGAGTTCGTATGCTTAAAAAAAACATAATTAAGCTTACTTAAATTTAGTAAAAGAGATATATTTCAAACAGAACACCAGATAATGAACAGCAGCGCGCTTGAACCTTTACCTTATTATAGATGCGTCTTGCCTTTGAAGGATCCACAAGAGCCGCTTTTTGGCAAAACTTCCAAGATCCATATCCTTTTAAGCACCATGTATGAGTATACTATAGCCCAGTAAATCTTCTTTTAGCTTGCAGAAGAGACAGAAAAAAACAACAATTTTTTCTTGATAAAACAACACAAAATGTTACCAGTTGATCCATAATTAAGACATCACTAATCCTGAGAATATCCACCCAGCAGACCAATACAGTACTGTAACTTGCAAATCTTAACACCAGAACTATATTGCATCTTAGTAAAATTAATGATAATTTTTACACGGGAGAAGTAGCACCGATTGCCAAAAAATGAAAAGTTTGTAATCAGGTTTCTCAGTTTGTTGAAAACAAATTTAAAACCCTATGAGAGAAGGAAAATTATCCAAATTATACATAATATACACATGCTATAAAACATAAGTAACAAGTATCAACGTCCTGATTTTCAAAGAATCCTCGAGAGAAGAAAATTCTGATGAAGCACAATGTATCAATGTTCCAAGGTGCCTCATAATAACAAGTACAAAGATTCTTAGTATATTAGATTCCCCTCAGAAAGTTACATTGTACAAATTCATAGAATTTTTTTTTTGAGTATACTCTAGTGGGATTTCTATTGGAGCATAGATAAAGCAAGCCTTTTCTTTTTAAGTACCAAGGACCGCATTAATGGTAATAATATTCACAGCAGCAGCAGCAGCAATATCAGTAGCAAAAATTTGATTTTCTTTAGGGAGCTGATATACCGATACCTCGAATGCTACCATCACCGCCTTGAACATTTCCCTTTTCCTTTAGGTAGAGCCTGAACCTTTTCCTGTTCATTACACTTTGTTTGGTTTGCAGAAGGGAAAGAGAGGTAATGGAAAGGGAGGGAGAACAGGGTCCTGATCTTCTGTTGTGCAGCACTGCGCTGCACAGCGTACGAATAAGTGAAATATGGGGGGCTTTTTTTAGAATTACTTTGCATGAATCTTGACGCGATCGAATGGGCAATAAGCTGCGCTGCACAGTGCAGCGCAGCAGAGTATACAACTCCTAGGAGAACAAGGGTTCACATATTTCCCCTTATATCTCGAAACCAGGGGTATTTTTGTCATTCATTTAAAAAATTGGGATAAACAAAAAATTTCTTCTCATGCATCAGTTTTGTGCATTCTCAATTCATAATATGAAGTTGAGCTGAGTGACAGAAGCATCCTTGTACCATATCTTGGTACTAGAAAGCAACAGATAAGGGATACTTGCTATTAATGGGATACTTGCATCTTAAAAGATAAGCTTACTTTGTCTCACTGCCAAAAGAAAATCTAGCACCAAAGTAACCAATCCTTCCAAATTAATCTGTTAAAATTTCCATCATGGGGCATATGCATCATAAATATCACAAAAAAATATATATGTATGGAGTGTGATGTGGTGGTAAAGGAAAGCACAGGCCAACTGAGAAATTATAGCAAAAGAAAATAAGTAGAAAAGGGAGAAAAAAAATAATATGCCTTAATTAGTTGAAACACAAAGGTTAAAAGGTCCGACTTTTCAAGTACTGAACTGAAATTTACCCAAACAAAAGCACATGCCATAGAATCAGTAAATCTACTACCAAAACCAAGTACAATCGAATTACAATTTTAAAGATATCAATTAAGATCTAAGACGCTGTGGCTCAAGCGAACCGACTAAGGGATCCAGAGAAAACAAGAGCTATACCTCCGTGTCAATTTAAAGGCGATCGAGAGAGCGCAGAAGAAGGCATTGACCAGGAGGTCTAATTGATGGAGGAGCTGAGAAGGGAGTGGGGGAGAGGGAGAGGAGAACAGAAACGATAGGGACGGGTGGACTCGGAAAGCATTTTCCCAGTTCGAAACAAAGAAGAGGAGAAAAAGGCCATGGACATGGAGATGGAGGAAAGCTTTCCAGAGCAGACCCATCCCGATCGCTCCTGTTCTTCCCATCTGCCATTCCCCAAGCTCTCTCTAATGCATCGCAACCTCTCAACTCTCTACCTCTCTCACTCTCTCACACATAGAGGAAGAGAATTGGGGAAAGCGCGCAAGGACGCATTCTTTTCTCTTTCGCCCGGGATGGATAAATCGAATCTGATGCTTTCGCCTTAAGGCCATATCCTCACGCGGTTTGGCCCCAGATTCCATCCACACGCTTTGGACCACTTTTACGTACTGTTTCCATGCTGTGCAGGGCATTAAAAAGAAGGTTCAATAAAATATTTAGAACTTAAATTTCGTTAATCTGAAAATTGAATCAAGAAAAATTTTAGTGCAAAGAAAGTTCAATAGGAATTTCTTGACTTGCAAATGGCAACTAAGGAACAAACACATAAAAAAAAATAAAGAATAGTTTATTTTTTGACTTGAAACTTACATAAAAATTTACCGGCTTTTTATGGATTTTAAATGACACATAAATTTTATGAAATCTAAAACAAAATCAATTTATAAGGTAAAAAATATATATTAATATTTTTTTATTTTTAACATTTTTTCGAACTTATTTAAAATATTGTCGTCAAGATTATCAAAATAACTGCAAGTGATCTCTCCTCATCTAATTGTGTTTCATACCTTTTCTATTTCTTTTTATAACATTAATTTTTATCGTGCACAACATTCGCTGATTTTTTTATTTAAGAAAATCAATAATAAAAATTAAATGAATAGGAAAGAAGATGTGTATTTTGAAAAATAAGAAGAACGAGTTTCAAACCCACGTCCAAAATAAAGATTTCCTGAACTTTATAATTCTTTAATGGAGAGGAATTTTTTAATAGGGACAGTATTATGTTCCTTGTCCCATAGAGTGGGATTTTCAACCCATACATAGGGCTTGGAAATGAAACCGCGGCCCATAGCTTTTTTGGGATACACTATAGAAGTCCGTCTCTATGAAGTTTAATATTTTTTTTAAGCTCGAACGAGGAACTTCTCTACATCCCATACTGTGCAATTTCTACTCCTTACCTCTATGTAAAAAAATATTTACTCGTCCTTGCCTTTTTTCGACAAGATAAGGAATTCCGTCCCACTTTGGACATTCCCGTCCCACCTCCGGATTTTTACATCTCTATTTAAGACAATCGAAATCCGTCTGAACCTCAATTATTTTATCCACAAAAGCAAAATTCGTCCCTCACCCTTAATTATATTGGACGGATTATATCCATAAATAGCTCGGTAGGAGAGAGCCACCATCATGTGATTGGGCGCTACTCTCCTCCTCACACTCTCCGTAAGTGACACAGATCTAGAACACTCAGTTCGTATCACTCATCCCGTACAAAATTTAGTAATGCACTTTTAATATTAATTTAAGTTGTAAGACACTTTTAATTGGGTTAAATTTAAGTAACTATCACTAATGTTATAATTAAATATCTTTTTATCTATCTAAACGTAATACAATAATAATACTAATAATATAGTAACAATAACAATAACTATCATGGGGAGAGAGAGAGAGAGAGAGGCATGTTTGGAGAATAAAATTTTTATTTTCTCTGACAATACATTTTTTTGGTAAGAAATGTTAGGTGAAGAGCAAATACATTTGATAATTTCGAAGAAACAAAATGGAGAAGATTATATAAAAGTTCTAAATAATCATAACCATCCAATCAGTGTCAACTTAATCGCAACAATTCGATAAAGGACATTTTAGATATAAATAAAGTTTGAAGAAAATGACAAAAATGGAGGACTCTATTGATGTTTTATATCATAGTATAGATATAGATAGTATAGATTATTTTGTGTTTTCCTGCCTTCTATACATTTAGACTGTCAATTTTCATCTCAGCGATCTGCATTAGTCTGCTCAACACAATTTTGTTTGTTTTATTTTAGTATTGCATGTGTTTTTATGTGCCATAGTGATATCTTTTTTTCTCGTTCACCGTGTGTGTCTTTTCTAACATTTTTCTTATTGCCTTTCGTGCGTATGTGTGGCAAACTTTGTCTTATTTTCTTTTTTCCTTCTCTGACTTTTCTCATTAGTGCAAGCGTCTGTTTATTTTCTACCATTGGGTTTATGCCGTATAATTCCACATATGCCTCATTTTTAGTAGTTGCTTCATCCTTGCTTCCAGCAATTATGCTGTATCAGCTTTTCGTTCTAGCTGGTGGAACATTGAGATGCTTTAATCTGCATCTCAATTTGGTTCTTTTATGCCTCATTTTCAGCAATACCATTGAATTTTGTTCTTTAATGTGAAAAATTATATGGAAGCTGTATTTCCTTTCTAAATAAGGACAAAGGAAACAGACGCATGTAGAGATGTTTCATATAGGACAAATTGGCGCGTCGGTTTAAGAATAAGAAACCAAGTTTTATCGAGTGAAGCTCGTTCACTGCCCTAGTTTACAACAACTAGGAGTTTGCTAGTTACCTACAACTACAAGATATTCTCGTTCCTTACTCCTTAGGCACAGATACAACCTATGAGATATATTCATTATAGCATTAGGAACAAACTATTATCAATTCCCATCTTTGTTGTATATATGTGTGTGTGTGTGTGTGTGTGTGTGTGTGTGTGTTTATATACAAAACAATAGTTGAAATTCACACGGAGGGCTCGTCTAAGTTAAAATGATTGGCAAGGGGTTCATAATATTAACGATCTTTTTTCTCTCTGTCAGCAAAATTATTCCTCCGGTACAAGCCCGGGACGTGCCATCTCATACTAAAACAACCAATACAAAAATGAGAGTGGTACATGAGAAGGAAAAAACGACAAGTATCGGTGAGCTGCATGCAATTCAATTCCTCTCCTCCCTTGTTTCGTTTCACAAAACGGTCGGTTAATTTTTCTTAGTTAATTAATTCATCCTTGATGATTAAATTTCAGGGTGCGAGATAAGTGGTGCAAGTGGAGATCAGAATGAGAAGCTATACATTGCTTGGCCAAGGACCTTGCACCTCCCATCTCGTTTTCCACCGCCGCTACCAAGGGATGAAGATTTTCCGAAATTGTAATTAATGGAATCTTGTGAAAACTGAGATTGGTTCGACTTGTGCCTCCGATTTTTTTTTTAGTTTTTATCTAACAATAAAGTGAGTTATGTTGCCTAAATTAGTACAAGGAACAATATACCTTTTTGTTTATATCAAATTGTACAAGTATGTCAAAAATTTTGATTTTTATTTTTCAAATGAATGGCGAAGCCAATTACATACTCTTTGTTCTCTATGTTGTATGCATCTTCCATTTTTATCATCTTCTGTAGAAAAGGCAGCGCTAGTTTTGTATGAATTAGGGGAGAGGAGACACATGTGTTATAAAAATAGAATAATAAGTTTTGTGCCAATTAAGAGAGAGCAAATGGACCTTCAAAAAAGAAGTGAAAGAGAAAATGAGACTCCTATAGCCACCACAGAACAACAATCCCTTTGCTTTTGCATCATGTTCATAACATTCATCTCCCTATAACAGGTTACTTTTTTCTTCACATCTTCTTGATTTCTCTGTTGTATTGCAATGGTCAGTTTAGTTGATGTTTGGCATTGAACCTTATTGTTTTGTCAATATAATATCTGACAACACAGCATATATATGTATTTTGCTATTACAAATTTATTACTTTAGACCATAGTTGCTCTTTTTGGCCAACATAATAGACATTACAAAACTGATTTTTCGTCCTATTCTCTACCAAAGAATCAAGAAAATTTCACCAATTTTACGATTCTATAGGGTGTCTGTTATTTTGTATTTTGCATTAGTATACTATATTTTTTGTCTAATTTTAACTATTATTATCTTACTAATTTAACACCGGGTCTGACATATTGATTTCTTTTATCAGAGAAGGAAGATATGTTCGGAGCACGTGTGATAGACATTGATCAATTGGTCGATTCTGTTACAAGGGAACAGAATAATGGCTTCTCAAGGGGTGAAGGTGGTGAACTTGAGACAAGTAGACCTCTAATTCACAAAATCAACATACATATCCGCAATAAATATAAGGACGCTTATGTGCCAACCGTGCTTACTATTGGACCATATAACCATGGAATCCCTCGTGCAGATAGCATGAAAATGGTGAAGTATGAGTTTCTTGATTACATCCTCCATTTGAACCAAGAAAAGGGGTTATCAGATTACCTAGAACTGATGTCAGAAATGGAGAAAAGAGTACGGAGTTTTTATGCATATGAGATATGTATGGAAAGGAATGAATTTTTGAAAATGTTGTTACTCGATGGATGCTTCATACTCTTATCTCTACGAGGGAAAGAAGCGTTGAATGCAGAACTACAAGAATCAAATAAATATAACAGGGGAACAAATATGAATGAAGAGTTAACTCGAGATGAATTGCAGTTGCAAAAAAATAGTTGTAAAATGGTGCGCGAAGATGAACAACAAGATGGGAATCGCATCTACCAATTACACAAGCAAGATGTTTGGCATGATTTGCTACTCCTTGAGAACCAAATTCATTTCTTTGTCATTACAAAGATACAAGAAACCATTTTCGGAGGAAGCAACACGACGAGTTCGGAACTTGTTGGAGACATTATTGACTTAGTGGAGATTGCACTGGGTTGCTATCCAAAAGCTATTTCTAAATCTAATCGGCCAAAAGAATTTCACCATTTGCTTCACTTATGCCACATTTACCTGCGACGGTGCTCGGAAGAAGTTGAAAGTTTTGCAAACCAAGTAAAACCCCAATCTTCTAATAACTTCCTTCGATTGGGGAGTAATTTTATTAGCAAGTACAAGATCAGGTCATTTCATGAAGGTCTACAAGCAACACAATCAGGAAGTCCTAGGCACTGGCATCGGGCAACAGAATACAATCAAGCAGGGGTTGGTTTTAAGAAAAGAAAGTATTATTCTGAAAATCCGCATTCGCTGCTTGACATTGTGTTTTGCAATGAAACAATAGAGATCCCTTGTTTGACTATTGATCCAATCACACAAACTTTGTTCGGCAACTTAGTTGCATTTGAGCAAACTTGCCCCCAATTTGGAAGTTATATTACCACATATGTTATATTCTTGTCCAGCTTAATTTTCATGTTTATGAATTTTCAGAGTATTTGAATGGAAGGAAGGAAATCCTTTCGATTTCATATTAATTGTATCTATCAGTTCATTCTCAAATTAAGACTCGAGCAAGTTGTCATTCCTTGATTGTCAATGAACTTACTAGGAATGATTATGGGTTAATGATTTTATTAAATACTTCAGATATAGTTAATTTTACATGGTTTACTGTACTGTTGCTGACCATTTCAATTCAATAAAACTATAACAGTAAATTAAAATTCTGATAACACAACTAAAATAACCATTTTAGTTTGGCCCAAGCAATACAAAATTTGCTCTTCTGCACCCCGCCGCCACCCCCCAAAAAAAAAAAACATAGGATTTTGTGTTTAATTGTAATGCGCCTTGCCTTTGTAGCATCCATAAGAGCCACTTTTTGGCAAAACTTCCTAGATCCAGATCCTCTTAATCACCATGTATGAGTATACTATAGTCCAGTAAATCTTCTTTTATCTTGCAGAAGAGACAGAAAAAGACAACTTTTTCTTGATAAAACAACACAAAATGTTACCAGACTGATACACAACTGTATTTCAAAATCGTGAGAATATCCACCTAGCAGACTGATACACAACTGTATTTCAAAATCGTCAATAAATGCAAAACTATATTTCAGCATCAATTTTTGCCTTTATTTATTTTTTGAATGTTTGAAATAATCATTATAACTTTTATATAAGCGTTGCAATGAATAATTCAAATTTTTGAAATCTCAAAGGATTAAGCTTAATCGTTGCAACACTGTCATAACCGTTATAACGGTTTATTCACAATCTTTGCTTTTAACCTTTAGCATACAATCGTTATAATGTTTGTACTGATTATTTAGAATTTTGCTATTTTAACCTAAAATTCAATTTACCAAAATTACACTAAAAATATAACATACATTATACTTCTAATCCTAATCTTTCCTTGATTTATTCCTGACTTGTTCATCATATATATTACATTCTTAAGTACATGAATCTGCAAACAACTTACAATAAAGAAATTGTAAAATTCATATTATATTGTTTTGCAAATTATCTAATATGAAATTGTTACAACAACACAAACAATAACCAGTTTATAAACAATGCTACAGAACCATATTTAATACAGGTTTGCTTGAAATATAAGAAATGAAAACCAAAAGAAAACACACAAAATTTATATAGAATAATAAATATCACGTTGTAATTGTGATGTTAGCAAACAAATTAAAATGTTTTATGTGACATTTTTTTTGCTTATGACACAAATAAAAGGAATATCACATATTACATGATGATAATTTAGAAAAAAAATTATCTTATAAATAATAAAAGGAACATAAATAAAGAATAAATGTAAATGTTGAGATAAACTTTTGACACCATATCAGAGATATGTATATCAATCATCAATTACTTATTGTAGAATCAAAAGCTTTTAATTATTCTCTTTATTCATTTTCCTTTTTTGTCTCGTCATGTATTCTCTAAGACATCATTCAAAACAAAAAGTTCTAAAGAAAATTTAATTTGAAAAAAAAACAGAGGCATGTTTGGAGAATAAACTTTTTTATTTTCTCCAACAATACACTTTTTTTTGGTAAAAAATGTTAGGTGAAGAGCAAATACATTTGGTAATTTTGGCGAGACAAAATGGAGAAAATTATATAAAAATGATAAACAATCATAACCATCCAATTAGTGTCAACTTAATCGCAACTATTTGATAAATGACATTTTATGTATAAATAAAGTTTGAAGGAAATGACAAAAATGGAGGGTTTCATTTGGCAGGGCTTCATTTCGCAGATGCTTTATATAAAAGTATAGATGTAGATAGTATAGATTATTTTGTTTTTTTTGTTTTTTAAAGAAAGGCCTGTAGGCATAAATTAACTAAAAAGTACAGTTACATATCTCATGCTGGATACACATCAAAAACCAACGAGATATGTCAGCTCCAAATATATCTATACCTCAAATAAATGAAATAAAATTTAAAGTTGGGAGAAAAAAAGGTCAAAATTGCGGTAAACTCAAATAAAATATCACTACAAAAAACCTAACAAAATATTAAAATTAAACAAATATAAATATGGTGTTGAAATAATAAGTTGTCATTCTAATATAATGACAAATTAAAATTTTCAAAATAATTCTCAACTATATTCTTCTCGCGCACTTTGTTTCATCTCTCATCTTTTTCTCTCATCACGTCTTGCTATTATATACTAATAACGTCGATTAACAATGATATAACATAGACTTCATACATTTCTCAACTATTGCAATGAGAGAAAAATACGAGTTATAACGGAAAAAAACTAAATTACACTTGATACATAATTACAAATAATACAATTAGACAACAATTTCTCAACCATTCAATTTATATATCTTATCAATTAGAACACCAAATAATGAATAGCATAAAAAAAATTGAGTTCGTATGCTTAAAAAAAACATAATTAAGCTTACTTAAATTTAGTAAAAGAGATATATTTCAAACAGAACACCAGATAATGAACAGCAGCGCGCTTGAACCTTTACCTTATTATAGATGCGTCTTGCCTTTGAAGGATCCACAAGAGCCGCTTTTTGGCAAAACTTCCAAGATCCATATCCTTTTAAGCACCATGTATGAGTATACTATAGCCCAGTAAATCTTCTTTTAGCTTGCAGAAGAGACAGAAAAAAACAACAATTTTTTCTTGATAAAACAACACAAAATGTTACCAGTTGATCCATAATTAAGACATCACTAATCCTGAGAATATCCACCCAGCAGACCAATACAGTACTGTAACTTGCAAATCTTAACACCAGAACTATATTGCATCTTAGTAAAATTAATGATAATTTTTACACGGGAGAAGTAGCACCGATTGCCAAAAAATGAAAAGTTTGTAATCAGGTTTCTCAGTTTGTTGAAAACAAATTTAAAACCCTATGAGAGAAGGAAAATTATCCAAATTATACATAATATACACATGCTATAAAACATAAGTAACAAGTATCAACGTCCTGATTTTCAAAGAATCCTCGAGAGAAGAAAATTCTGATGAAGCACAATGTATCAATGTTCCAAGGTGCCTCATAATAACAAGTACAAAGATTCTTAGTATATTAGATTCCCCTCAGAAAGTTACATTGTACAAATTCATAGAATTTTTTTTTTGAGTATACTCTAGTGGGATTTCTATTGGAGCATAGATAAAGCAAGCCTTTTCTTTTTAAGTACCAAGGACCGCATTAATGGTAATAATATTCACAGCAGCAGCAGCAGCAATATCAGTAGCAAAAATTTGATTTTCTTTAGGGAGCTGATATACCGATACCTCGAATGCTACCATCACCGCCTTGAACATTTCCCTTTTCCTTTAGGTAGAGCCTGAACATTTTCCTCTTCATTACACTTTGTTTGGTTTGCAGAAGGGAAAGAGAGGTAATGGAAAGGGAGGGAGAACAGGGTCCTGATCTTCTGTTGTGCAGCACTGCGCTGCACAGCGTACGAATAAGTGAAATATGGGGGGCTTTTTTTAGAATTACTTTGCATGAATCTTGACGCGATCGAATGGGCAATAAGCTGCGCTGCACAGTGCAGCGCAGCAGAGTATACAACTCCTAGGAGAACAAGGGTTCACATATTTCCCCTTATATCTCGAAACCAGGGATATTTTTGTCATTCATTTAAAAAATTGGGATAAACAAAAAATTTCTTCTCATGCATCAGTTTTGTGCATTCTCAATTCATAATATGAAGTTGAGCTGAGTGACAGAAGCATCCTTGTACCATATCTTGGTACTAGAAAGCAACAGATAAGGGATACTTGCTATTAATGGGATACTTGCATCTTAAAAGATAAGCTTACTTTGTCTCACTGCCAAAAGAAAATCTAGCACCAAAGTAACCAATCCTTCCAAATTAATCTGTTAAAATTTCCATCATGGGGCATATGCATCATAAATATCACAAAAATATATATATGTATGGAGTGTGATGAGGTGGTAAAGGAAAGCACAGGCCAACTGAGAAATTATAGCAAAAGAAAATAAGTAGAAAAGGGAGAAAAAAAATAATATGCCTTAATTAGTTGAAACACAAAGGTTAAAAGGTCCGACTTTTCAAGTACTGAACTGAAATTTACCCAAACAAAAGCACATGCCATAGAATCAGTAAATCTACTACCAAAACCAAGTACAATCGAATTACAATTTTAAAGATATCAATTAAGATCTAAGACGCTGTGGCTCAAGCGAACCGACTAAGGGATCCAGAGAAAACAAGAGCTATACCTCCGTGTCAATTTAAAGGCGATCGAGAGAGCGCAGAAGAAGGCATTGACCAGGAGGTCTAATTGATGGAGGAGCTGAGAAGGGAGTGGGGGAGAGGGAGAGGAGAACAGAAACGATAGGGACGGGTGGACTCGGAAAGCATTTTCCCAGTTCGAAAGAAAGAAGAGGAGAAAAAGGCCATGGACATGGAGATGGAGGAAAGCTTTCCAGAGCAGACCCATCCCGATCGCTCCTGTTCTTCCCATCTGCCATTCCCCAAGCTCTCTCTAATGCATCGCAACCTCTCAACTCTCTACCTCTCTCACTCTCTCACACATAGAGGAAGAGAATTGGGGAAAGCGCGCAAGGACGCATTCTTTTCTCTTTCGCCCGGGATGGATAAATCGAATCTGATGCTTTCGCCTTAAGGCCATATCCTCACGCGGTTTGGCCCCAGATTCCATCCACACGCTTTGGACCACTTTTACGTACTGTTTCCATGCTGTGCAGGGCATTAAAAAGAAGGTTCAATAAAATATTTAGAACTTAAATTTCGTTAATCTGAAAATTGAATCAAGAAAAATTTTAGTGCAAAGAAAGTTCAATAGGAATTTCTTGACTTGCAAATGGCAACTAAGGAACAAACACATAAAAAAAAATAAAGAATAGTTTATTTTTTGACTTGAAACTTACATAAAAATTTACCGGCTTTTTATGGATTTTAAATGACACATAAATTTTATGAAATCTAAAACAAAATCAATTTATAAGGTAAAAAATATATATTAATATTTTTTTATTTTTAACATTTTTTCGAACTTATTTAAAATATTGTCGTCAAGATTATCAAAATAACTGCAAGTGATCTCTCCTCATCTAATTGTGTTTCATACCTTTTCTATTTCTTTTTATAACATTAATTTTTATCGTGCACAACATTCGCTGATTTTTTTATTTAAGAAAATCAATAATAAAAATTAAATGAATAGGAAAGAAGATGTGTATTTTGAAAAATAAGAAGAACGAGTTTCAAACCCACGTCCAAAATAAAGATTTCCTGAACTTTATAATTCTTTAATGGAGAGGAATTTTTTAATAGGGACAGTATTATGTTCCTTGTCCCATAGAGTGGGATTTTCAACCCATACATAGGGCTTGGAAATGAAACCGCGGCCCATAGCTTTTTTGGGATACACTATAGAAGTCCGTCTCTATGAAGTTTAATATTTTTTTTAAGCTCGAACGAGGAACTTCTCTACATCCCATACTGTGCAATTTCTACTCCTTACCTCTATGTAAAAAAATATTTACTCGTCCTTGCCTTTTTTCGACAAGATAAGGAATTCCGTCCCACTTTGGACATTCCCGTCCCACCTCCGGATTTTTACATCTCTATTTAAGACAATCGAAATCCGTCTGAACCTCAATTATTTTATCCACAAAAGCAAAATTCGTCCCTCACCCTTAATTATATTGGACGGATTATATCCATAAATAGCTCGGTAGGAGAGAGCCACCATCATGTGATTGGGCGCTACTCTCCTCCTCACACTCTCCGTAAGTGACACAGATCTAGAACACTCAGTTCGTATCACTCATCCCGTACAAAATTTAGTAATGCACTTTTAATATTAATTTAAGTTGTAAGACACTTTTAATTGGGTTAAATTTAAGTAACTATCACTAATGTTATAATTAAATATCTTTTTATCTATCTAAACGTAATACAATAATAATACTAATAATATAGTAACAATAACAATAACTATCATGGGGAGAGAGAGAGAGAGAGAGGCATGTTTGGAGAATAAAATTTTTATTTTCTCTGACAATACATTTTTTTGGTAAGAAATGTTAGGTGAAGAGCAAATACATTTGATAATTTCGAAGAAACAAAATGGAGAAGATTATATAAAAGTTCTAAATAATCATAACCATCCAATCAGTGTCAACTTAATCGCAACAATTCGATAAAGGACATTTTAGATATAAATAAAGTTTGAAGAAAATGACAAAAATGGAGGACTCTATTGATGTTTTATATCATAGTATAGATATAGATAGTATAGATTATTTTGTGTTTTCCTGCCTTCTATACATTTAGACTGTCAATTTTCATCTCAGCGATCTGCATTAGTCTGCTCAACACAATTTTGTTTGTTTTATTTTAGTATTGCATGTGTTTTTATGTGCCATAGTGATATCTTTTTTTCTCGTTCACCGTGTGTGTCTTTTCTAACATTTTTCTTATTGCCTTTCGTGCGTATGTGTGGCAAACTTTGTCTTATTTTCTTTTTTCCTTCTCTGACTTTTCTCATTAGTGCAAGCGTGTCTGTTTATTTTCTACCATTGGGTTTATGCCGTATAATTCCACATATGCCTCATTTTTAGTAGTTGCTTCATCCTTGCTTCCAGCAATTATGCTGTATCAGCTTTTCGTTCTAGCTGGTGGAACATTGAGATGCTTTAATCTGCATCTCAATTTGGTTCTTTTATGCCTCATTTTCAGCAATACCATTGAATTTTGTTCTTTAATGTGAAAAATTATATGGAAGCTGTATTTCCTTTCTAAATAAGGACAAAGGAAACAGACGCATGTAGAGATGTTTCATATAGGACAAATTGGCGCGTCGGTTTAAGAATAAGAAACCAAGTTTTATCGAGTGAAGCTCGTTCACTGCCCTAGTTTACAACAACTAGGAGTTTGCTAGTTACCTACAACTACAAGATATTCTCGTTCCTTACTCCTTAGGCACAGATACAACCTATGAGATATATTCATTATAGCATTAGGAACAAACTATTATCAATTCCCATCTTTGTTGTATATATGTGTGTGTGTGTGTGTGTGTGTGTGTGTGTGTGTTTATATACAAAACAATAGTTGAAATTCACACGGAGGGCTCGTCTAAGTTAAAATGATTGGCAAGGGGTTCATAATATTAACGATCTTTTTTCTCTCTGTCAGCAAAATTATTCCTCCGGTACAAGCCCGGGACGTGCCATCTCATACTAAAACAACCAATACAAAAATGAGAGTGGTACATGAGAAGGAAAAAACGACAAGTATCGGTGAGCTGCATGCAATTCAATTCCTCTCCTCCCTTGTTTCGTTTCACAAAACGGTCGGTTAATTTTTCTTAGTTAATTAATTCATCCTTGATGATTAAATTTCAGGGTGCGAGATAAGTGGTGCAAGTGGAGATCAGAATGAGAAGCTATACATTGCTTGGCCAAGGACCTTGCACCTCCCATCTCGTTTTCCACCGCCGCTACCAAGGGATGAAGATTTTCCGAAATTGTAATTAATGGAATCTTGTGAAAACTGAGATTGGTTCGACTTGTGCCTCCGATTTTTTTTTTAGTTTTTATCTAACAATAAAGTGAGTTATGTTGCCTAAATTAGTACAAGGAACAATATACCTTTTTGTTTATATCAAATTGTACAAGTATGTCAAAAATTTTGATTTTTATTTTTCAAATGAATGGCGAAGCCAATTACATACTCTTTGTTCTCTATGTTGTATGCATCTTCCATTTTTATCATCTTCTGTAGAAAAGGCAGCGCTAGTTTTGTATGAATTAGGGGAGAGGAGACACATGTGTTATAAAAATAGAATAATAAGTTTTGTGCCAATTAAGAGAGAGCAAATGGACCTTCAAAAAAGAAGTGAAAGAGAAAATGAGACTCCTATAGCCACCACAGAACAACAATCCCTTTGCTTTTGCATCATGTTCATAACATTCATCTCCCTATAACAGGTTACTTTTTTCTTCACATCTTCTTGATTTCTCTGTTGTATTGCAATGGTCAGTTTAGTTGATGTTTGGCATTGAACCTTATTGTTTTGTCAATATAATATCTGACAACACAGCATATATATGTATTTTGCTATTACAAATTTATTACTTTAGACCATAGTTGCTCTTTTTGGCCAACATAATAGACATTACAAAACTGATTTTTCGTCCTATTCTCTACCAAAGAATCAAGAAAATTTCACCAATTTTACGATTCTATAGGGTGTCTGTTATTTTGTATTTTGCATTAGTATACTATATTTTTTGTCTAATTTTAACTATTATTATCTTACTAATTTAACACCGGGTCTGACATATTGATTTCTTTTATCAGAGAAGGAAGATATGTTCGGAGCACGTGTGATAGACATTGATCAATTGGTCGATTCTGTTACAAGGGAACAGAATAATGGCTTCTCAAGGGGTGAAGGTGGTGAACTTGAGACAAGTAGACCTCTAATTCACAAAATCAACATACATATCCGCAATAAATATAAGGACGCTTATGTGCCAACCGTGCTTACTATTGGACCATATAACCATGGAATCCCTCGTGCAGATAGCATGAAAATGGTGAAGTATGAGTTTCTTGATTACATCCTCCATTTGAACCAAGAAAAGGGGTTATCAGATTACCTAGAACTGATGTCAGAAATGGAGAAAAGAGTACGGAGTTTTTATGCATATGAGATATGTATGGAAAGGAATGAATTTTTGAAAATGTTGTTACTCGATGGATGCTTCATACTCTTATCTCTACGAGGGAAAGAAGCGTTGAATGCAGAACTACAAGAATCAAATAAATATAACAGGGGAACAAATATGAATGAAGAGTTAACTCGAGATGAATTGCAGTTGCAAAAAAATAGTTGTAAAATGGTGCGCGAAGATGAACAACAAGATGGGAATCGCATCTACCAATTACACAAGCAAGATGTTTGGCATGATTTGCTACTCCTTGAGAACCAAATTCATTTCTTTGTCATTACAAAGATACAAGAAACCATTTTCGGAGGAAGCAACACGACGAGTTCGGAACTTGTTGGAGACATTATTGACTTAGTGGAGATTGCACTGGGTTGCTATCCAAAAGCTATTTCTAAATCTAATCGGCCAAAAGAATTTCACCATTTGCTTCACTTATGCCACATTTACCTGCGACGGTGCTCGGAAGAAGTTGAAAGTTTTGCAAACCAAGTAAAACCCCAATCTTCTAATAACTTCCTTCGATTGGGGAGTAATTTTATTAGCAAGTACAAGATCAGGTCATTTCATGAAGGTCTACAAGCAACACAATCAGGAAGTCCTAGGCACTGGCATCGGGCAACAGAATACAATCAAGCAGGGGTTGGTTTTAAGAAAAGAAAGTATTATTCTGAAAATCCGCATTCGCTGCTTGACATTGTGTTTTGCAATGGAACAATAGAGATCCCTTGTTTGACTATTGATCCAATCACACAAACTCTGTTCTGCAACTTAGTTGCATTTGAGCAAACTTGCCCCCAATTTGGAAGTTATATTACCACATATGTTATATTCTTATCCAGCTTAATTAGCATGCCTGATGACGTCTCACTGCTTACTAAGAGAGGCATCATTGTGCACCAATTAAATAGTGATGCCGAGGTTTGCGAGCTTTTTAGGGAGATTAGAGAATATGCTGCCATAGGCTTCCATGATAGCACCAAAGTAACCAATCCTTCCAAATTAATCTGTTAAAATTTCCATCATGGGGCATATGCATCATAAATATCACAAAAAAATATATATGTATGGAGTGTGATGTGGTGGTAAAGGAAAGCACAGGCCAACTGAGAAATTATAGCAAAAGAAAATAAGTAGAAAAGGGAGAAAAAAAATAATATGCCTTAATTAGTTGAAACACAAAGGTTAAAAGGTCCGACTTTTCAAGTACTGAACTGAAATTTACCCAAACAAAAGCACATGCCATAGAATCAGTAAATCTACTACCAAAACCAAGTACAATCGAATTACAATTTTAAAGATATCAATTAAGATCTAAGACGCTGTGGCTCAAGCGAACCGACTAAGGGATCCAGAGAAAACAAGAGCTATACCTCCGTGTCAATTTAAAGGCGATCGAGAGAGCGCAGAAGAAGGCATTGACCAGGAGGTCTAATTGATGGAGGAGCTGAGAAGGGAGTGGGGGAGAGGGAGAGGAGAACAGAAACGATAGGGACGGGTGGACTCGGAAAGCATTTTCCCAGTTCGAAAGAAAGAAGAGGAGAAAAAGGCCATGGACATGGAGATGGAGGAAAGCTTTCCAGAGCAGACCCATCCCGATCGCTCCTGTTCTTCCCATCTGCCATTCCCCAAGCTCTCTCTAATGCATCGCAACCTCTCAACTCTCTACCTCTCTCACTCTCTCACACATAGAGGAAGAGAATTGGGGAAAGCGCGCAAGGACGCATTCTTTTCTCTTTCGCCCGGGATGGATAAATCGAATCTGATGCTTTCGCCTTAAGGCCATATCCTCACGCGGTTTGGCCCCAGATTCCATCCACACGCTTTGGACCACTTTTACGTACTGTTTCCATGCTGTGCAGGGCATTAAAAAGAAGGTTCAATAAAATATTTAGAACTTAAATTTCGTTAATCTGAAAATTGAATCAAGAAAAATTTTAGTGCAAAGAAAGTTCAATAGGATTTTTGACTTGCAAATGGCAACTAAGGAACAAACACATAAAAAAAAAATAACGAATAGTATATTTTTAATTCTTTGACTTGCTTGACAATAATTATTTTGATAATTTTAACAATGAGATTTCAAATAAATTAAAATTTATCGATACATTTTTGAACTTATAATTTGATTTCATTTTAAATTTTATATAATTTAAATATTATTTGATAATCAATTAAACACCATTATTTCGGACCGTTGCAAATTATATAAAAATTTACTGAACCTGTGCGGCCCTTTTTCGCGGCCCACGCGCGAGGCATCGGCGTCCTCGCTCACGGGGGAAGAAGGTGCAGGTACATCCCTGCGCGTGTTTGTGCGCTTAAGGACTTATTATTTAGGTGATTGTGGTAACTTTTTTTTTCCGACAGGCGCAAGCCCCCGCCGTTAATTATCCCAGCTCTCGCCTCGGGAACCTCTGATTAATGGGCTAAACTAATCAAAATATATGGATCAGATTTGTGGCTTTATTTCTTCCTTCCAATTTATTATAATATATGCTTGTCATAAACCAAAGGTATAACTTTGGATAATAAGACTAAAAACGTATGATCTAAAGTCAGAGAAACGTATAATTTCTCATAAATCAGAGATCGAGGACGTATAATCCTATTGATCTCACGGAGTTCGAATATGAAGCGCACTGCCAACTCGATACTCAAAGAACCAGAGATGTTTGATCTCTAGAAATGTTCATGTCAAAGACAAGGACGTATAGTCCTAAACAGTCTATTGACCTTCCAAATCCCGAATCTGAAGCGCTATGCCAATTCGAAACTTGGGAAAATTGGAGAATCAGGAACATATAATTCTTTATTGATTTCCAAAATGAGGTACATTAAACCTGAAGCGCACTGTCAGTTTAATGTTCTCGAAACATGATTTGATATGTTGGTATGTTTTTACCAAGTTTTGGACTTATCTGCATATTTGGCATATTTGACCAAAGATTTGGACATATTTGCATATTTTGACATATTTTATCAAGAGTTTGGACATATTTGTATATTTGGCATGTTTGGCCAGAAATTTGGGTGTATTTGCATATTTGACATGTTTGGTCAAATGTTTGGGTTTATTTGCATATTTAACATGTTTGGTCATATTTGCATATTTGACATGTTTGGTCAATTGTTTGAACATATTTGTATTTTTGACATATTTGATCAAATATTTGGGTATATTTGCATACTTGACATGTTTGGTCAAAGATTGGGACATATTTGTATTTTTGACATATTTGGTCAAATACTTGGGTATATTTGCATATTTGACATGTTTGGTCAAATATTTGGACATGTTTATAATTTTGACATATTTGGTCAAATATTTGGAAATACTTGGGTTTATTTGCATATTTTAAATATTTCAATTTGTTTTATCAAAATATGTCAAATTTTGGTTATTTTGAATATTTTGATTTGTTTTATCAAAATATAATATAATTTGATCATCTTGAATATTTTGCTTTGTTTTATCAAAATATAACATAATTTGATTATTTTGAATATTTTGATTTGTTTTATCAAAACATAACATAATTTGATTATTTTTAATATTTGATTTGTTTTATAACATAATTTAATCATTTTTGAATATTTTGATTTTGTTTTATCAAAACATAACTTGATCATTTTGAATATTTTGATTTGTTTTATAAACATATGACATAATTTGACTATTTTGATTATTTTGATTTGTTTTATCAAAATATAACATAATTTGATTATTTTGAATATATTTTTTTTATTTGTTTTATTAAAATATAACATAAATTGATTATTTTGAATATTTTGATTTGTTTTATCAAAATATAACATAATTTGATTATTTTCATGTTTTGATTTGTTTTACCAAAGTTTAACATATTTAATCATTTTTTTATATTTTGATTTGTTTTATCAAAATATGACATAATTTAATTATTTTTAATGTTTGGATTTGTTTTATCAAAATATGTATGATTTGATTATTTTGAAAATGGTTGATTTGTTTTATCATAATTTTCACTTTATTTTTAAATATCCAATTTGGTATTTTGAATTTATTTTTATACATATATCATATATCTTGGATTTTCTTTTATTTATAATATAAAAAATAAAATAAAATCAAAATTGACATTTTATAGTCTTAAAAATATTCATAAATGAAATCATGATTTTTGATGTATTTTTCATAATTTTTGGGCTTGAGAGATCATTTTTATTTGGTATTTAAAGTTTATTTTCAAAACAGATTAATATGGGCCGTTTGATCTGGGCCCATGTATCAAGATCTGAACTTAAGTTCAGTTTTTAAAGCATCTTTTAAACTGGGCCGTTGGATCTCTGACGCGCATCAAGCTTTTACTGGGCTGTTTGAATTTCATCAAGATTCGCACTTTGAGATGCATCAATATTCGTGCTCATCCTCCCCGACACTGATCAAGGCCCTGCCGGCGTCGGATCTCCGATCAGGAGGCATGGCTGGCATCGCCGGGGCGTGGGGAGTCCATCGATGGTGGTCTCGACGGCGGCGGCGGCCTGGATCGCCGGAGATGGGGGTAACCATTTGGTTTCGGTTGAGAAGTTGTCTGAGATGAAATTTTGAGGAATTTGAGCTGATTTTTGAGAAATTAACTCGATTTCTTTGTCATATGGCATCGCCAGAGCATGTTTAACAAGTTTTTGAGATTTAATTTGGGTTTAATCCATCAATTTTGCAACTTTGGCCATTTGGTACCAAACTGGTTTCGGGGGCATTGGTACCAAATGGTATTTCATGGCTTTTCCTTGCAATTTTCTTTCAATTAACCCTCCAAACAGTGTCGTTTAGCATGTTTGAACATGTTTGGATGATCAATTTCATCAATTTAGATGTGCATTGTCCTTTATGCATATTGGGTCATTTCTGGTTTTATTTTCAATTTGGTTTTCTTTTGATTTCATCACATTTTTCTCAAATTGCATGTTTAAGTATGTTTATTTGGGTCAATTGCATGTTTTAGAAAGGTTTTATACTAGATTTGCATGTGGATTTCATTTGTATGTAAGTTAATTTCATTTTTTCCTATTCTGGCATTTATTCTAGAATTAACTAAATTCTGATTTTTACAGATCCAATTTCAGAAATTCATAGGAAATCACAGAAAATACCAAAAATGGTAAAATTTGGTGAATGAATGCATTAAGACTTATTTTATATGCCTGTGAAATTTGAAGCTAATTGAATAATCAGAAAACATGTTTTTTGCATTTTTACCAGACTGGACAGAAATGCCCCTTCAGATTTGTTAAAAATCAAATTTGGCTTAACCTATGGATTAAAGCCTGGTTTAGTTATTCTAAACCCTTTAAAACATCACATGAGGTGTCATAAAAGTGAATTAATCAAGAAATTTTGGATTTTTGAATCAAAAGAAGAATGAACTTCTTAGTTTGACCCAAAGTTGACTTTTTTGGAGTTTTTGACAGATGAGATTGTAAAATTCATAACAATTCACGGAAAATTCCAAAAATTATAAAATTTATGTGGTAAGTTAGTATAAACCTAATCTACATGACTTTGAAATCTCATAAGAAATTAGCAACCAGGCTGAGAGATATGGATTGATCTCTCAGCTGGACAGAAACTGGAATACACTGGATTCAAACCAGTATTGATGTATATTGCTTTTCCATTGCTCAATTATGATTTTGAGCTATCAAGCACATCAGAGAACATGAAAGAAGGAACTAAAGATGGAAATAAAATGAATTTGCACCAAAATATCATATATTATAACAAATTGAAATACAATACACATATAAAACATGGAATTTTGTTTCTCCATGAAATTTTGACAGCATAACAGCTTGTATAAAGCCATTATTGAGTTTTACACAGCTACTGCACATGTGCACAGAGCTTGAGAGAGAAAGGGGATGAACATGTGCCCATCCCCATGGAACCAGATTGGCATGTGCCAATTGGTTGGAGTATACTGTCAAATTCCATGGTGAACTCACCATATGAGCTCCTGAGACTCAAGCTCAGCCACCAATTGAGCTCTGGAAGGAGGGAGGCACATGTGCACCTCCCCAGCCAGAGGCTAGCCATCTCACCCAGCAAGGTGAGACTGGCTCCTTGGGCTCAATTGGGACTGAGCCAAGCTCAAGGCTTGGCTCCTCTATCCCTTACCTAGCTGTTCAAGACTTGATTTCTTCTCAGCTAAGCTTTCTTTTTGTGGAAATTGGGTTGAGTTTTGATTTTGGCAGAGTTTCAGCTATGTTGCTCTCATCCCTTCTTCTTCTTCACTGGGGGTCTATTTATAGCCCAGAGGGCATGGTTTAAGCCTCAGGGCTGAGCTGGCATCATCCCAGCCCTTGGTTTGATCAAATGGCCAGGATTGAGCCAGCCAGGCCTGTGCTGGCCTGAGGCTTGTCCTTGGAAGATTCCTCCAGCTAACTGGCGCTCAGAGGTCTCCATTGAGGTGCCTACACGTGTCCTTGACACAGGCTTGGGGAGAGAGAAGGAGCCGTTGGCTTTGTCTTCTTCCTTGGGTCAGTGTGTCATGCCTTTCGGGTGTGAGCATATCCCGAATATTCCTTGGCCTTGCTGGCGCTTGACATGTCACCAAAGTGCCACTGAGTGTGCCCAACGTGTCAATTTGGCTGCTTGAGTGCTGAGTTGTGCCAATTGACCACACCCAGATCAGACCCAGGTGCCAAGTGGTGCACCTGCCAATTGAGTGTTTTTCATCCCAAATTAGCACTTCAGGCAGCGTCGTAGAGGTGTCTTAAAGCTTCTCCAGGTGTTGGCTTGGCCTCTCAAGCTCCCAATTGCCCTGTCACCTTCAAGGTCGAGGTACTTTCTCCTTCGATTTTCTCCTTGTTTACTTTAATATTTTCAATGCTGTTTGTGGCATTGGACTCCCCTTAGGGTGTAGATTAAGTCCCTAGAATGGTTTAAGCCAACTCGAACCATACACCCGAACTCCATTTTCGAAGCTCCAGTTGAGCTCTGGAGCTCGAGGAGGAAGAAAGGAGGGAGAGAGAGAGAAATTCAAAGGATTTCCCTCGCTTGGGTTGGGTGCACGTGAACCGTGCTTTGATTTCAAACCTGTCAGAGGAGGAGAGCGTTTGCACCGCGCTCATCTCTCTTTTCCTTCATTTCTTTCGCTGACTGAAGTGTCGCCTGGGCGCTGGGGCCCATTGGCAGCGAAACAAAGGGAGCAGGGTCTGCTTGTCAGATTTAATGAGACTCATCCCTCAGCGAAAAACTGAGGGTGAGTTCATGGTCGCGGTTCACGTGAGCCAAAGCGCAAGGTCAGCGAGTTGGCTCATGTGGGCCGTGCTCATTCAAACCCCAACAAATACCTTGTGTGTATGACAGGTGGGTCCAGAGGCTTGTTCAATTGTCTGAAACACCCAACTTGTACCCAGAGTGCTGTGTTTCCCCCAAATTGCACACAAAACTATCTCCAGTTCTGATTTTGGTATTTTCCTTATTCTTTTTTCCATTTTATTTTATTTCTCATGCAAAATTCCATGAAAAATTACTGAAAAATCACAGAAAATATATTCCATGATTCTGTTATTTTGGGTAATATTTTTGGTATTTTTGGGTGTGAAATTAGGCATTAATTTCACTTAAATCATTAATTGTATATGATTAGGCATATTAATCTTATACAATTAATATATTAGCATGATTATCCAAAGAATTATTTTTTTAATTCCAAGGGATAATATTTGGGGCATTTTTCATGAATGAAATTCATGATTTTTGGATTTGGCCTGTTTAATTATATGAAATTGTTTCTTGATTTCATATAATTAGGGTTTTGTGCATAGATTTTTTTTTGCACACATGTGTAATATTTTTTTGAAGGGGGTTTGGTATAATTATTTCATGAAATTATTTTTTAATTTCAAGAAATAATTTTGGGATTTAATAAATCATGAGATTGAACATAATTTCATGATTTAATATTTGACATGGCTATTTCATGAAATTGTTTCTTTAATTTCAAGAAATAATTTTATGAAATTGGACATAATTTCATAATTTCAAATCTTTGGTATAAAAATCACATGAAATTATATCATTAATTTCATGCAATTTAATTTGTGTATTTTTCTGGCATCTTTTAAACAGCAAACAGAAACACCAGTTGCTACTAAATGAAAAGTTTCACAACTAGGTCTCTCGGTTTGATGAAACCAAATTTGAAACCCTCAAATGAAGGAAAATTATTCAAATTATACATAATAAGCACATGCTATAAACACATAACTAAAGTATGAAATATCAAAGTCCTATTTTATTATTACTAATAACCCATGAGAGAAGGAAAATTCTAATGAAGCACCAAATATCAATGTTCACAGGAACCTCAATGGTTACAAGTACAAAGATTCTTAGTATATTAGGTTGCCCTCAGAATGTTACATTGTAGTACAAACTCATGAATTTTCTTTTTAGTATACTTTAGTGGGTTTTTCTATTGGAGCATAGAGAAAGCAAGCCTTTTCTTTTTAAGTACCAAGCATCACATTAATGGTAACAACATTCACAGCAGCAGCAATATCAGTAGCAAGAATTTGGTTTTCTTTAGGGAGCTGATATACAGATACCTTGAATGCTACCATCACTCACTGAAACATTTCCCTTTTCCTTTAGGTAGCACCTGACTATTTTCCTTTTCTTTACACCTTGTTTGGTTTGCAGAAGGGAAAGGGAGGTAAACGGAAGTTAATGGAAAGTAAGGGAAAACAAAGGTTCACATATTTCCCTTTATCTTGAAGCCCGGGATATTGTTGTCATTCATTTAAAAAATCGGGATAGACAAAAAAAAATTTGTTCTCTTGCATCAGATTTGTGCATTCTCAATTCATAATATGAAGTTGAGTTGAGTGACAGAAGCATCCTTGTACCATATCTTGGTACTAAAAAGCAACAGATAAGGGATGCTTGATGGGATACTTGCATCTTAAAAGATAAGCTTGCTTTGTCTCACTGCCAAAAGAAAACCTAGCACCAAAATAACCAATCCTTCCAAATTAATCTGTTAAAATTTCCATCATGGGGCATATGCATCATAAAAATGATGAAGAAAAAAAAAATATGTGATGAGGTGCTAAAGCAAAGCACAGACCGACAGAGAAATTACGGCAAAAGAAATGGGAGGGGATCTCTTGAAGACTATTAACTTGACAACTTTGACAACCAATTTTGAAATAATTTTTAAAAATTCTCAAAAATAGAAAAATAATTGACAAACATATTCTTTAACTTATAATCGATTGAGTTTTAAATTTTATATAATAAAGGATTATTTAATATTTTATAAAAGACCGTTAAATATTGACCATTGTAAATATTATATAATTTTGATGGTCTTTGATGGAGTAGCAAATAATACTTAAATTATATGAAATTTGAAATGCAATCGATCTATAAGTTTAAAGAATATGTTTATAAATTTTTTCTTTTTAAATTTTTTTTTTTGGAATTATTTGAAAATTCATTTTCAAGTTATCAAAGTTTGTAGTTGTAAGGGGTCCCCAATCAAAGAAAAAAAAGTTGAAACACAAAGGATTAAAGAACCAACTTTTCAAGAAATGAACTGAAATTTACCCAAACAAAAGCACATGCCATAGAACCAGTAAATCTACCACCAAAACCAAGTACAATCTATTTACAATTTTAAAGATACCGATTAAGATCTAAGACGCTGGAACAATCATAAATTGTTATTCAAGCCAACCTCCTGATCCAAGAGGATAAATCTTAACCTACATATATAACTAGAGTAAAAGATCTAGAGAAAAAAATTGACTACCTTGTCAATTTCACGCCATAAGAGCCTAATAGAAGGCCCATCATCAACAGTTCTCATTGTTTCCCAGGAGGGGGAAAAAAGGAGCTGAGAACTGAGAAGGGGGGAGGGGAGAGGGAGAGGAGAACAGAAACAATAGGAATGGGTGGAATTGGAAAGCTTTTCCAGTAAGAGAGAAAGGAGGAAAGCTTTCTCCAATCAGACCCATCCCGATTGCTCCTGTTCTTCCCATCTGCCTTTCCCATCTCTCTCTCTCTCTCCGAACTCAGAATAAAGGTAGGAAGGAAGGAAATATGCGCACCATACGCGCACACAACCCTTGAAGAAACTAATAGGCAGTAAGGAGAGAGAGGCCCCCATCTCAAAGGCCCTTCCTTAGCTATATACATTAGAGATGAGAAATACTAAAAGCTGAACATAAGCAGCACTATAAGTCTATAGTAGCAAAAAAAAATAGTAGCTTTTTTTCCACTGTCTGCCGTTGGATCTTCGTGTTATTCTATCAGCATCGCACAATCAGAGTCGCTGCTTTCACTCTCTTGGGCCGGCACATATTTAGCTTCCTATGTTCTTTTGTTACTAACAAAATACCCACGCGATGCGATGGATATTTTTTTTATTCTCTACTATTTTAATCAAAACATTATATTTTTTCATTGGATAATGATATTCTTTATTTTATCATCATAGTTAATATAAATAAAGAATCAAAAAGTACAATTATATTACATGTGAACCAAAATATAACTTAACATATAAAATAAAAAAATTTCATATACGCCCCTTAATCAAAATACATAATTTTCTTACATACCCTTAATAATAATTAAAAAAATATTATTTTAATTTAAACCTATAGATGTCAGCTTATAAAACATAGTGAATTCAATTTGTACCCTTCAAATAATTAAAAATTTATTAATTGTGGAAACTCCACCTCACTCTCATATGTCGTTAAAATTACATATCACCTTTGCATTTGCTTATTCATGTAAGCAAATAAGAAAATGAGTATTGCCCAAAAGTAAATAAAATATGAATTATTTTTAAATCACAATCATTCAAATTTATTATTAATAAATAACAATCAAATATATTGTTGGAATACAAGGATATGAAAACTATTATCCCTAAATAGTGGGGGGGGGGGGGGGTAGGTGCTTATATCATCAATATTTGGCATAATTAAAATCCTAAGGTAGATTGCAATTTAAGTTATGATTGTATGATTGTAGATAATTCTAGAACCGCATAAGCCACACAAATAGATAAATAAAAGAGAGAAAGAAAATCAAACATGTGACACCAAGGATGTTAACGGAGTTCGAACAAAATCAGTCTTACGTCTCTGAGATTTCGTAACTAACAAAGGTGGTGCGCTCAAAAGTCCCTCAAAAGTTCAAATATAAATGTTGCCCTCAACCTAATACTCTAACATAACTAATCTCTCTAGTTGATGTGAATTTGAGACAAAAAGTTTTGCTATAAAAGCTTGAAAGAAAGTGCTCTAATGTAGGGTATGTTAAAGAATAAGAATGTGAATTTTCGCTAGAGGAACTAGGAAATTCTTTCAGAAATTTTCTATTTGTAATCTGAGCAGATTTATTGTCAAATGTTACCAACGGTTAGTTCAAAAATAACAGCTAAAGATTGTTTTGAATTTGTAATGATTTTCAACCGTTGCTAATGATTAATATAAGGAAAAATCTTTCAAAATTGCCAATAAATGTAAAACTAGATTTCAGCATCCATTTTTGCCTTTATTTATTTTTAAAATGTTTGAAATAATCGTTATAACTTTTATATAAGCGTTGCAATGAATAATTCAAATTTTGAAATCTCAAAGGATTAAGCTTAATCGTTATAACGGTTTATTCACAATCTTTGCTTTTAACCTTTAGCATACAATCGTTATAACGTTTGTACTGATTATTTAGAATTTTGCAATTTTAACCTAAATTTAATTTACCAAAATTGGACTAAAAATATAACATACATTATACTTCTAATCCTAATCTTTCCTTGACTTATTCCTGACTTGTTCATCATATATATTACATTCTTAAGTACATGAGCCTGCAAACAACTTATAATAAAGAAATTATAAAATTCATATTATATTATTTTGCGAATTATCTAATATGAAATTGTTACAACAACACAAATAATAACCAGTTTATAAACAATGCTATATAACCATATTTAATACAGGTTTACTTGAAATATAAGAAATGAAAACCAAAAGAAAACACACAAAATTTATATAGAATAATAAATATCACATTGTAATTGTGATGTTAGCAGAAAAATTAGAATGTTTTATGTGACATTTTTTTTTGCTTATGACACAAATAAAAAGAATATCACATATTACATGATGATAATTTATAAAAAAATTATCTTATTAATAATAAAAGGAACATAAATAAAGAATAAATATAAATGTTGAGATGAACTTTTGACACCATATCAGAGATATGTATATCAATCATCAATTACTGATTGTAAAATCAAAAGCTTTTAATTATTCTCTTTATTCATTTTTTTTATCTCATCATATATTCTCTAAGACATAATTCAAAACAAAAACTTCTAAAGAAAATTTAATTTCAAAAGAAAACAATCATTGGTTGGGGGGGGGGGGGGGGGGGGGGGGCGAGGCATGTTTGGAGAATAAACTTTTGTATTTTCTCCAACAACACACTTTTTTTTTTTGGTAAGAAATGATAGGTGAAGAGCAAATACATTTGGTAATTTTGGCGAGACAAATTGGAGAAAATTATATAGAAATGGTAAACAATCATAATTGTCCAATTAGTGTCAACTTAATCGCAACTATTCAATAAATGACATTTTATGTATAAATAAAGTTTGAAGGAAATGACAAAAATGGAGGACTTCATTTCGTCTTTCTATGTTTATGTATGCGCATTAGTCTTGTTGATCGGCATTGGTAGAAATATCCGATATTTTTTTATGTAAGAAAAAATAATATTTAAAATTAAATAAATAAGAAAATCGGATGAGAAATCACAAATATAGGAGGGACGGATTTTCAAAATCCGTCCCCAAATGTACTTTTAATCTTTCTTTATAAAAAATAATATTTTAATGTGGGACGGGGTTTGAAAGCCCGTCCATTAATAAAAAAATATTTTTTTATTGATGGACGGGGTTTGAAAATCTGTCCATTAATAAAAAAATATTTTTTTATGGACGAATTTTCAAAAAATAAAATATTAATTTTTATAAAAAAATGTTAAAATCGCATATCGAACTTCAAACAGACATAACTTTTGATAGGAAAGTCCGTAAAAAATGTTTAATATCAATTCGGAAAGCTCGTACAATAATCTATCCGAATTGATATTAAATGTTTTCTACGAACTTTTTTTATCAAAAGTTATGTCTGTTTGAAACTCGATACGCGATTGTAATATTTTTTTATAAAAATTAATATTTTATTTTTTGAAAATTCGTCCATAAAAAAAATATTTTTTTATTGATGGATGGGCTTTCAAACCCCGTCCCACATTAAAATATTATTTTTTATAAAGAAAGATTAAAAGTACATTTGGGGACGGATTTTGAAAATCCGTCACTCCTATATTTGTGATTTCTCATCCGATTTTCTTATTTATTTAATTTTAAATATTTTTTGTCTTACATAAAAAAAAATCGGAGAAATATCTCTCGAAACGGATGAGAGTTTGTTTGTCTCTGATTGAATGTGTCGCTAAATCATTGCATGAAAAGTGTGAGGCTGGGTAAATTGAAATTGTGAGCATTTCCAAACAAGCAACATAAATGTTCTAAGCATGGCAGTGATTCGGTAAATGGCCAGTTTTGCCTTTCCAAATTCGAAGCACCAATTCCAACTAAGGAGAACTGATAGGTGTTGGGCTAAGTAAGAGGATAGATGCTTTATATAAAAGTATAGATATAGATAGTATAGATTTTTTTTTTTGAAGAAAGGCCTGTAGGCATAAATTAACTAAAAAGTTCAGTTACATATCTCATGCTGCATACACATATCAAAAACCAACGAGATGTGTCTAAGTTGAAATTACACCAATGCGATTGGTAGGATTTGTCTATCGAAACGTTGATCCAAGCGCATCCTATAATCTAACCCCCATCATCATCAACCACTTGGAAGATTTGTTCATCCAAGCACAGTGGAACATTGTGCTCCTATAAAAAGGACATAGGAGGCAAACCTCGATACATTCCCTTGTCCTCCACGCCAGGTCAGCCAGGTTGTGTGATGCAGTCATGGCTGTCCTATGTGCAAATTGGATTTGCAATCTATCTTACATTTTGCCTAGTACTTGTATGATTTTTTGTGCTGGCTCCTCCGCTCACCAAGATGGCAAGGAGTGATGGTCAAGAAGCTGGATATTGCACACCAGAGTCAGACAATCAGAGAAAATGGCAAATCTCATTGTAGCTGCCATTAAGTTTTGCGCATCGCATCGTTCAGCTGCCCATAAGATCCCCAGTGCCTCCGCATGTAGTGCATCTCCGGCCGTGTAGGATTTATATCTTGCCTCCGAAAGGTAGCCCCGCACGTTGTACTCCACTAGGCCAGACCCAACTCTTGTTGTCCTATCCCATGAGGCGTCCGCCATGATAATCACCGTTTGTCGTGGTATATAGTATTGGTTAGCTGGAGATCTCTGAATGTTAGGTGGATTGAGCTTTGATATGCAATGCTTGCAGCCTGCAATGAAACACTAATAGGGTTAACTTGTGTACCTTCTATGACCTCCTTGTTCCTGGCCTTCCATATACACCACATGATGTTACATATATGTTGTTGCTGAGATGGATCGACTCCTTGCATGATCAGCCTCAATGCCTCACTGAAGTTGATTAGCGTGTCATCTATTTTGACCCTCAGCGCAGAAACAAACCAGGTAGCACGTGAGCTAGGGCAGAAGAAGATTAGATGTGTTAAGAATTCATTTTCCTCATTGCACCTAGCATAGATCGAGGAGATGCGTTGTATTCTTCTGTGCATGGCTATCGCCGTTGGTAAGGCATCATGGGAAGCTCTCCATAAAAACATCTTTACTTTTGGTAGGACATTCTTCATCTTCCAAATCAGATTCCACAACTCCGTATCACCCAACTCCCGTGGTTGCATTATGGCAATCATGTTTTTGTATCCTTCTTTAACATTATAAACCCCCTTAGTTGACCACTTCCATATAAGCCTAGCCTATCTCATCGTAGTTGGCACAAGTGGTTTAACATCTGTCATGATTTGCCTAGCACTGTCAGCTCCAAATAGTTGAACCAATTTACACCCATCCCACTGGCCAGTTACATGATGCATTAAGTCTGCCACCTTAATGTGGTTGTTTGGCCGGGTATGTGCAAACGGCATAGCTCCCCACCCGTTGTACTAGAGTTGATTGAGTGCTTTAACTGACATATCCTTGCTCAAGTCCCATGGATATCCTCCCACAGCAACCCCTTTAATCTTTGTATGCTTTTCCATAGTGGGCTGATCCCATTGGTAGGTATATCTTCCCAAAAATACTTCTCTCTACAATATTTGGCTCTTATAATCTCAATCCACTACCTTTCTTGATTGGCAGCAAATTGCCAAACCAATTTCAACACCAGAGCTTCATTCATCTTCTTCAACTCCTTTATACCCAGACCCCCTTGTTCGATCTGCACATCTTTTCCCAGCTAGTCATTGCCATGTGCCCTGTTTGTTCAACTTACCCCAAAAGAATTTGCGTATTAAGATTACCAGTTGTGAAATTGTTTTTGCAGGGAGGATTGCTATGGACATGTGGTATACCAATATAGACACTAGAACCGATTTAATGAGAGTGACCCTCCCCGCATGAGATAGTACATTTAGTTTCCAACCAGCAAACTTTCCCCAAAATCTGTCAGTCAACAAACTGTGTGTTTGATCACGATTACCTAACTTTTGTTGCACATAGACACCTAGGTATTTTTCTTTTTCTTTTGCCCCGATTGCTTACATCATTGATAATGATGGTTTTAATTTTACGTGCTGTGTAGCGGTAGTAATTTTTTTTAATTGACAACAACACAAATATTTATTCTTGTGATAAATATGAAATTCTATATATATATATTTGTCCTATAATATAGGCTATATATATATATTATTCCAACTTCATATATGTTGTAGAATATCAACCTTAGTCTCTCGAAACCCTTCTCGCGTCCTTGTCGCTTGTCGATCCTGCTTCTCTTATATGTAGTCATCTTATGAGTTCTATGATTCAAGACTAGAGCATCTTCTTAAATATTTCATAAGATAATATATTAAAACTCATAGAACAGTAATATATTTAAATTACATAATTATGAACAAAATATATGAATTTAATTAACTTTCAAAACACACAATCCTTTCAGTCTAGCCACGCCTGAGAGTGCGACAACATCCGCTCTATACGTCCAGATACCCTTATCTAGGGTGTTATACATTTTCTGCATAGATATAAACTGCACTAGATACGTATTACATGCCACGGGAACTATAGAGCTCTGTGGGCCTAGGATCCACACTCTTGACATGGTTTCAATGAATTATGTATCCAATACGACTCGATCAAACACCACCCTAGCAACCGCACATAAACTCTAGTTTTTTGTAGAAAAGGCCTGTGGTGGTAGAGCAACCTCTTCTCCCACCTCTCGCTCATCCACATTCAATGTGGCAAACCGCTGAATGAGCTCTTCATTTGATAGGTCATGAATGGTGATGCTAAGATGAAGGTTCGATTATGGTCAGGTGGTGCAATGTCTCTTTGGTTCTCCTCAATGTTCTTTAAATTCTTATGGGTGCATGTATCCATACATATATCCTTACTCTAGGCTGGTCAACTGCTAGAATTGAGTATATTAATTTTCCACCCACCAGAGGTGTAGCCTCTTTAATGCATCATAGCCCATTACTCCCTGTGTTGTTTGGGCTTATAGGAGGACGCAATAAATGTTGCCTTTTGAGGCCCAATTCCAACAATGGAGTACAGATGAGTTATACCGTGGAGTAGATAGGGATTGTAACCAGCGATAGGGTGTAGGGTTGTTTAGAAGAGGATAACAGCGGTATCGTACCTACCATAATAATATAGGTGTCACAATCTCGTACGTATTGGTTATGGTTTTTCTGTAGGATGTGATTGCACAAAGAGCACATCTCCCTAGGATATCTCTCGGCCAAATTTTTGTTGGGTGAAGGTTCCACCCATGAAAGGATCCGTTAGAGCTATTAGGAGGTGTTAATGTTACATGTGCCGGATTTACTACGGTGTAGGACTGTGTATGGTGTGTATGTTGATGGGCGCGCATGTGTTCCATTTCGACTTCCCGCTAGTCCGATGAGAGAGATTTGTGGAAAGGAAATGATGGATCTTGGAAGTCAGAGTCCTACCCATCAGATGGTGAACCCATGCGATCCGGTGGTAGATTTGTGTCCAGTGGAACATCTTCGTCATCATCATCATCCTTAGAGGGGGGGTTCATCTTCCAAAATGATTGACAACCCATCTAATTGGACATGGCAATCATACCAATTTTTTCCATCCACAACCCGTATGTATTGAGGTATATTATCAGGTGAGGCACATGATACAGTTAGCTTGAGCTCGTCTTTTTCTTGTGCAGTCAGTTTAGTTGGGCGTGCATTAAGATAGTTATCAAATCCAGAAACAGCATTTCTGAAAAATTCTTCATGCCATAAAGTGATGGGGTAATCTAAAATCCATATGTCTACTTAAATTCGATGATGGAAGATGCCTTGTGGTCTACATTTCACTTGCCAAGGATGGGGGTTCGTTGCATGGTATCCAATCCAAAAGGATTTATCTTGGAAAATGATCTCAAGGTTTATCCAGGTTGGTAGCTGCACAAACCAATCTCTTTGCTTGTGTGTTGACACTATATAGTCCATTCTACAACCTCTATATCTTTGGACGAAGACGTCCTGTAAATGGGGGGTTGGGGGTTTATCGCCCATGCTAAAGAAATGCTAAACAATAGTGTTTTGAAGAGAAGCTTGGAGGGAAGAGTAAGTGTCATTTTTCTCTGCAAAGAACATAAGAGAGTGTGGTTGCAACCCAGGGAGGAGTTTGTGGGTAGTTGCGCGGCCATGGAAAAAAAGGTTGTTAGAGATAATGGGAGGATCTGTATAGACTTCGGCAAGGCCAAAGTAGAACAATGAGAGGCAATAGTAACAGGGAGAGTGCAGTATCACTAAAGGTTCATTAGCTAAGTATTCGCATTAACTACTATCTGGGAGGGAGATGTACCAACTACCTAAGAGGAGTGTAAACATTAACTATTAGAAGAGAATGTTGTATCAGGTTACGTAGTTTCAGAGCTCCATTAACCGGTGTCATATGTGAGGTTGCAGGGCTCCATTAACTCCCCTTTCACATGATCGGAGCATTGGTATTCTCTTATTTTGTGTTTGCTCTAGCCTTCTATACATTTGGACTGTCCAAATTCATTTCAGCAATCTAGATCTATCTGCTCAACACAATATTGTTTGTTTTAGTTTAGTATTATATGTGTTTTTCTGTGCCATAGTGATATCATTTTTTCTCTTTCTCCATGTGTGTCTTCTCTAACATTTTCTTATTGCCTTTCGTGTGTGTATGTGTGACAAACTTTGTCTTGTTTTCTTTTTTCCTTCTCTGACTTTTCTCATTGGTGCAAGTGTGTCTGTTTATTTTCTACCATTGGGTTTATGCCGTATAATTCCACATATGCCTCATTTTTAGTAGTTGGTGTTGTCTTTTTTTTTCCTTTTGATGTGGACCGCCACCTGTTTTCTGAACGGTCTTTTGCTTCATCCTTGCTTCTAGCAACTATGTCGAATCAGCTTTTCGTTCTAGCTGGTGGAACATTGAGATGCTTTAGTCTGCATCTCCTTGCCTCAAAATTCATCTCTCATTTATTTGTAAAGTCTTTATGATTTTTAGTTGTCTGAAATTTCCTCTTTGTTCCTTCCAACAAGTACCCATCTACCATATCTTACATTTTAGGTTGTCTTGTTTGCCTCCTATGCATTTTTCTTTTTTATTGTCCTTACAAAGTTTGATCGTGTAGCCCAATTTGGTCATCAGATTTTGGGTCTAATTTTTTTGTTTATGTTTTCCCATGTCTTATTCTCTCTTGAGTCCTGAACATGTGCTGGCCCTTCTTATGAATGATGTAGTTCATCGTCAGAAAATAAAAGGATATGACAAGGATAGTAAGACAAAACCATAGATAGAAGGAATGATATTTGGGTTTTTTAATCTTTGATTTTGCTCCCTTTGACATCATGGTGGCTGCATGGTGTTTGATGAAATCTTTTAATGAGAAAATATTTTGTCTATCGTGCCTTATGAAAATTGCTCTGTCCATATGCACTGTGTGAGTTTTATTTCAGTCAATGTGTAATTATACTTTGCTGTTATCTCTCCTGTGGTGTGTTCCTGCTTGCAATATGTGTATCTTAAGATATCACAAAGCTTTCACATGTATATAAATAGAGATTTTTATGATTTTTTTGTGGAGTACCATAACATGGTTACTGTCTCAGTTAACAAATGATGGATGAAGTGGACCAGTCTAATATAGTACCAACACATGGTTGGGACCGGTTTGAAAATTAGTTTTCAAATAGATTGGCTTTTCCTCATCTGGGATTTCATTGATCGTATTCGGATCAAATTTTATCAATACCCGAATTCATATGCATCTCCCATTTAGATCTTTTATATGCGTTTTAGTCTATATGCAATGGAAGTATCAAAATTCAAATGCTATCAATATAATGGGGCTGCTATTTGGGGTCAGATTTGGATTGTATACTGACTTTTTTTTTGAGGGATTTATGTATATTAATTAATTATTGAACTTGATGTTTTGTTTGTTGGATGAATTTTGTTCATTAATGTGAAAAATTATATGGAAGTTATATTTCCTTCCTGAATAAGGACAAAGAAAGTAGAAGCATTCAAAGATGTATCGTGCAGGACAAATGGGCGCATTGATTTAAGGATAAGACACCAAGTTTTATCAAGCGAAGCGCAATCACCGCCCTAGTTCACAACAATTCAGAGTTTGCTGACTACCTAATACCTACATCTACAAGATATTCTTAGTCCTTACTCCTTAGGCATAGACACAGCCTATGAGATATATTCACTATAGTACTAGGAACAAACTATAATCAAATACCATCTCCGTTGTATATATATATATACACATGCACAACAGTAGTTGAAATTCACACTGAGGACTTGTCTAAGTCGAAATGATTGGCAAGGGGTTCATGATATTAACAATCTTCTTTCTCTCTGTCAGCAAAATTATTCCTCTGGTACAAGCGCATGATGCGCCGTCTGATACTAAAACAACTGGTACAAAAATGAGAGTGGTACATGAGAAGGAAAAACCAACAAGTATCAGTGAGCAACATGCAATTCAATTCCTCTCCTCCATTGTTTCATTTCACGAAACGGTCAGTTAATTTTCATTAGTTAATTAATTCATCCTAGCTGATTAAATTTCAGGGAGCGAGATAAGTGGTACAAGTGAAGATCAGAATGAGAAGCTGTACATTGCTTGGCCAAGGATCTTGAATCTCCCATCTAGTTTTCCGCCGCCCTTACCGAGGGTTGAAGATTTGCCGAAATTGTAATTAATGGAATCTTGTGAAAATTGAGATAGGTTTGATTTGTGTCTCAGATATGTCTTTTTAGTTTTTATCAAAGAATAAAGTGAGTTATGTTGCCTGAATTAGAATAAGGAAAAATATATCTTTTTGTTTATATCAAAAAAAATAAAGTGAGTTATGTTCCCTGAATTATTATAACTAAAAAATTATCTTTTTGTTTTTATCAAAGTGTACAAGTATGTCAAAAATTTTGGTTTTTATTTTTCAAATGAACGGCGTAGCTAATTATTTAATCTTTGATAGCTTTTTTGTATGCATCTTCCATTTGTTATCATCTTCTATAAAAAGTGTAGCGCAAGTTTTGTATGAATTAGGGGAGAGGAGACACTTGTGTTATAAAAATAGAATAATAAGTTTTGTGCCAATTAAGAGAGATAAAATGAGTCTTGTAAAAGAAATTTGAAAATGAACAAATACTGAGATTAACGGAAGCCACTATATCAAAAAAAAAAAGAGACAATGAACTTTAAAAAAATGTGAAAGAGAAAATGAGACTCCTATAGCCACCACAAAACAATAATCCCTTTACTTTTGCATCATGTTCCCAACCTTCATCTCCTTGTAGCAGGTTACTTTTTCTTTTCACATCTTCCTGATCTCTCTATTGGATTCCAATGGTCTATTTTGTTGACGTTTGACCTTGAACATTATTGTTTTGTCAATATAGCATCTGACAACACAGCACATATATGTATTATGCTACAGATTGATTATTTTAGACCAATAGTTGCTCCTTTTAGCCAACATAATAGCCATTGCAAAACTAATTTTTCACCTTATCCTCTACCAAAGAAGCAAGAAAATCCCACCAATTTTATGATTCTGCAGGGTGTCTATTATTTTGTATTTTGCACTAATATACAATATTTTTTGTCTAAATTTTAACTATTATTATCTTACTAACTTAACACCAGGTCTGGCATATTGATTTCTTTTATCAAAGAAGGAAGATATGTTCGGAGAACATGTGATAGACATAGATCAATTAATCGATTCTATCACAAGAGAACAAAATTATGGCCGCTCAAGGGGTGAAGGTGGTGAACATAAGATGAGTAGACCTCTAATTCACAAAATCAACATACATATCCGCAATAAATATAAGGACGTCTATGAGCCAACCGTGCTTACTATTGGGCCATATAACCATGGAATCTCTAGTGCAGATAGCATGAAAATGAGAAAGTACGAGTTTCATGATTACATCCTTCAATTGAACCGAGAAAAGGGGATAGCAGATTACTTAGAAGCAATGTCAGAACTGGAGAAAAGAGTACGGAGTTTTTATGCAGATGAGATATGTATGGAAAGGAATGAATATTTGAAAATGTTGTTACTCGATGGATGCTTTATACTCTTATCTCTACGCAGGAAAGAAGCATTGAATGCAGAATTGCAAGAATCAAATGAATATAACAGACAGACAGATATGAACGAGGAATTAGCTCGAGATGAATTGCAATTGCAAACAAATAGTTGTAAAATGGCACACGAAGATGAACAACAATATGTGAATCCCATCGACCAATTACACAATCAAGCTATCTGGCACGATTTGCTACTCTTTGAGAATCAAATTCCCTTCTTTGTCATTACAAAGATACAAGAAACCATTTTAGGAGTAAGCAATGGGAAGGCTTCGGAACTTGTTGGAGACATTATTGACTTAGTGGAGATTGCACTGGGTTGCTATCCCAAAGCTATTCCTAAATCTAACCGGCCAAAAGAATTTCACCATTTACTTCACTTATACCACATGTACTTGAGACCGTGCTCGGAAGAAGTTGAAAACTTTGCGAACCAAATCAAACCCCCATCTTCTCATAACTTCCTTCAATTCAGGAGCAATTTTATTAGCAAGTACAAGGTCAGGTCATTTCATGAAGGTCTACAAGCAACACAATCAGGAAGTCCCTGGCATTGGCATCGGGCAACAGAATACAATCAAGCACGGGTTGGTTTTAAGAAAAGAAAGTATTGTTTTGAAAATCCGCATTCGCTCCTTGACATTATGTTTTGTAATGGTACAATAGAGATCCCTTGTTTGACTATTGATCCACTCACACAAACTCTGTTCTGCAACTTGGTTGCATTTGAGCAAACTTGCCCCCAATTTGGAAGTTATGTTATCACATATGTTACATTCTTGTCTAGTTTAATTAGCATGCCCGATGATGTCTCACTGCTTACTAAGAGAGGCATCATCGTGCACCAACTAAATAGTGATGCCGAGGTGTGCGACCTTTTCAGGGAGATTAGAGAATATGCTACCACAGGCTTCCACGGTGACAGTTACCTCAAATCTCTTTATACTAGGATTGAAGCACACTATCAAAGTAGGAGGCATGTGTTAAGGAAAATTCTTGGCTTAATGACTTCAAAAATCCATAGTTGGATCTAGACAAATGAGTCCTCTCATTTGATTTTTTCGATGACAATATTTCAAGAAATCCTTATCTAAAGCATTAATTGAAAAACATTAAAGTTACCGTGCAAATTAACTTCTTTTGATGAAAATTGTACGAGTTAATTTCTTTTGGTCTTTACTGTATTGATGTAAATATGATGTTACCAGTTCGTTCACATACACAGACGATGATTAATTTGGAGCTAAATGTTTTAATTTTCATATTTATGAATTTCCTGAGTATTTGAAAGGAAGGAAGGAAATCCTCTGGATTTCATATTGATTGTATCTATCAGTTCATTCTCAAATTAAGACCTGAGCAAAGTTGTCATTCCTTGATTGCTATGCTGCACGAGTGCGGATACGGATATTGTATCCGATACGATATGGATGTAGTGATACGGCAATTTTAAAAAATCTAAGATACGGACATGACTGTATATAATATACTTTTTAAACGGTATAGGAAATGAAATATTATTTTAGACAAATATTTAGAAATAGTTTAGTGGTTACTATGAATTTACTATGCGAATATATAAAAGAAAAGTTAAAGGAAACAAAAAGTGAGCATAGTATTTTGATTTCATGATCAGCTGTGGCTGGGATGTGTGGCAACGCGTGTTGCTTCTGCCATGGGGGTTCAAAACCGAATCTGAAACGCACTGATTCCGTGTCGGTATGTATCGGAGACCGAACCGGCCAGTCAAACTTATCAAAATAATCTGATCTGTCACTTGGCACCGCATACGGATCTGATACGTATCCGATACTGGTTCAGGAGTATATCCAAAGTATCCGGTAGCATAGCTTGATTGTCAATGAACTTGGGACGATTACAGAGTTGACGATTTTATTAAATACTTTAGATGTGCTTAATTTTACATGGTTAAACCATAAAGTTGCTGACCATTTCAATTCAATAAAACTATAACAGTAAATTGCAAGATAATGAAGCATACAAGAAATTAAAATTCTGATGACACAACTAATATAACCATTTTAGTTTGGCCCAACCAATAAGATTTGCTCTTCTGCATTCCCGCCGCCGCCGCCCCCCGCCCCCAAAAAAAAAAACAAAAGGGAAAACACAAAGGATTTGTGTTTAATTCTAACTAGAAATATGCTTTATACAGAATTATCTGATCAAATTAATTACAAATATAATATTTTTATAAATAAAATTGATTTTACAAAAAATTTATCACAAGATAATAACAAAGAACTTTATCATTTATATCATTTACAAACATTCGAACATATTAAACTAATTTAATAATAGTAAAATGATTTATTGATTTAAAACAGTATACTACTAAAAAATTTGTTACATTTCACAAAAATTCAACTTAACACATATTCTCATTGCCAACAAAATATAATAAAACCAAAACTTAAAGTGAATAAAGAGTTTTTTTTAAGATGATATTGATTTTTAATATAAATTATAAAACGACTAAAACCAAAGAAAATAAAATTTAACTCAATATAATTTAATTAAATAAAAATTTTGAAATCATCAAATGTAAAAGTACCTCAAATAAATGAAATAAAATTTAAAGTTGGGAGAAAAAAAGGTCAAAATTGTGGTAAACTCAAATGAAATATCACTTCTAAAAACCTAACAAAATATTAAAATTAAACAAATATAAATATGGTGTTGAAACAATAAATTTATCATTTTAAAATAATGACAAATTGAATTTTTCAGAATAATTCTCAACTATATTCTTCTCACGCATTTTGTCTCATCTCTCATCTTTTTTCCTCTCATCCCGTCCTGTTATCATATACTAATACCGTTGACCAACAATGATACACCATAAACTTCATATATCTTTCAGCTAATGCAAAAAGAGAGAAACATGAGTTCTAACGGAGAAAAACTAAATTACACTTGATACATAATTGAAAATAATACAATTAGACAATAATTTCACAACCATCCAATTATATATCTTATCAATCAGAACACTAGATAATGAATAACATAAAAAAATTGAGTTCATATGCTTAAAAAAACATAATTAAGCTAACTTAAATTTAGTAAAAGAGATACATTTCAAATTTAATTTGTGATTACTTATCATATAACTATTATTATTTCATAGTTCACATATATAACCGACGAAGACAAAATTCTTAATAAAAATTTTTATAATTCAAAATTCCACTATAGAAAAAAAAAAGATAATCTAAAAATCAAATTGTGTCATGAACCTAATTTCTATCCAAAGCACAAAAAATAAATCTAATTGATAAAAAAAGGGAATAAGCAAGTATGTCAACTTATCAAATTTCATACGAAATTATTATAAAAAAAAACTTGTCAAATTAACTATATAATCCTAACTAATGAGAAAAAAAAACATGACATACCTATAAATCTGTGAGAAGCAAAAGAAAAACAAAAGATATTGAATAAAAAGAAAAAAAAAAGTCAAACCAGTGTTGCACACTATTGTTCCTAAGCCTTGTAGCGCAATAGCAATGCGCTTGAGCCTTTACTTTATTATAGATGCATCTTGCCTTTGTAAGATCCATAAGAGCCGCTTTTTGGCAAAACATCCAAGATCCATATCCTCTTAATCACCATGTATGAGTATACTATAGTCCAGTAAATCTTCTTTTAGCTTGCAGAAGAGACAGAAAAAAAACAACAACTTTTTCTTGATAAAACAACACAAAATGTTACCAGTTGATCCATAATTAAGAATCACTAATCGTGAGAATATCCACCTAGCAGACTGATACACAACTGTATTTCAAAATCGTCAATAAATGCAAAACTAGATTTCAGCATCAATTTTTGCCTTCATTTATTTTTTGAATGTTTGAAATAATCATTATAACTTTTATATAAGCGTTGCAATGAATAATTCAAATTTTTGAAATCTCAAAGGATTAAGCTTAATCGTTGCAACACTGTCATAACCGTTATAACGGTTTATTCACAATCTTTGCTTTTAACCTTTAGCATACAATCGTTATAATGTTTGTACTGATTATTTAGAATTTTGCTATTTTAACCTAAAATTCAATTTACCAAAATTACACTAAAAATATAACATACATTATACTTCTAATCCTAATCTTTCCTTGATTTATTCCTGACTTGTTCATCATATATATTACATTCTTAAGTACATGAATCTGCAAACAACTTACAATAAAGAAATTGTAAAATTCATATTATATTGTTTTGCAAATTATCTAATATGAAATTGTTACAACAACACAAACAATAACCAGTTTATAAACAATGCTACAGAACCATATTTAATACAGGTTTGCTTGAAATATAAGAAATGAAAACCAAAAGAAAACACACAAAATTTATATAGAATAATAAATATCACGTTGTAATTGTGATGTTAGCAAACAAATTAAAATGTTTTATGTGACATTTTTTTTGCTTATGACACAAATAAAAGGAATATCACATATTACATGATGATAATTTAGAAAAAAAATTATCTTATAAATAATAAAAGGAACATAAATAAAGAATAAATGTAAATGTTGAGATAAACTTTTGACACCATATCAGAGATATGTATATCAATCATCAATTACTTATTGTAGAATCAAAAGCTTTTAATTATTCTCTTTATTCATTTTCCTTTTTTGTCTCGTCATGTATTCTCTAAGACATCATTCAAAACAAAAAGTTCTAAAGAAAATTTAATTTGAAAAAAAAACAGAGGCATGTTTGGAGAATAAACTTTTTTATTTTCTCCAACAATACACTTTTTTTTGGTAAAAAATGTTAGGTGAAGAGCAAATACATTTGGTAATTTTGGCGAGACAAAATGGAGAAAATTATATAAAAATGATAAACAATCATAACCATCCAATTAGTGTCAACTTAATCGCAACTATTTGATAAATGACATTTTATGTATAAATAAAGTTTGAAGGAAATGACAAAAATGGAGGGTTTCATTTGGCAGGGCTTCATTTCGCAGATGCTTTATATAAAAGTATAGATGTAGATAGTATAGATTATTTTGTTTTTTTTGTTTTTTAAAGAAAGGCCTGTAGGCATAAATTAACTAAAAAGTACAGTTACATATCTCATGCTGGATACACATCAAAAACCAACGAGATATGTCAGCTCCAAATATATCTATACCTCAAATAAATGAAATAAAATTTAAAGTTGGGAGAAAAAAAGGTCAAAATTGCGGTAAACTCAAATAAAATATCACTACAAAAAACCTAACAAAATATTAAAATTAAACAAATATAAATATGGTGTTGAAATAATAAGTTGTCATTCTAATATAATGACAAATTAAAATTTTCAAAATAATTCTCAACTATATTCTTCTCGCGCACTTTGTTTCATCTCTCATCTTTTTCTCTCATCACGTCTTGCTATTATATACTAATAACGTCGATTAACAATGATATAACATAGACTTCATACATTTCTCAACTATTGCAATGAGAGAAAAATACGAGTTATAACGGAAAAAAACTAAATTACACTTGATACATAATTACAAATAATACAATTAGACAACAATTTCTCAACCATTCAATTTATATATCTTATCAATTAGAACACCAAATAATGAATAGCATAAAAAAAATTGAGTTCGTATGCTTAAAAAAAACATAATTAAGCTTACTTAAATTTAGTAAAAGAGATATATTTCAAACAGAACACCAGATAATGAACAGCAGCGCGCTTGAACCTTTACCTTATTATAGATGCGTCTTGCCTTTGAAGGATCCACAAGAGCCGCTTTTTGGCAAAACTTCCAAGATCCATATCCTTTTAAGCACCATGTATGAGTATACTATAGCCCAGTAAATCTTCTTTTAGCTTGCAGAAGAGACAGAAAAAAACAACAATTTTTTCTTGATAAAACAACACAAAATGTTACCAGTTGATCCATAATTAAGACATCACTAATCCTGAGAATATCCACCCAGCAGACCAATACAGTACTGTAACTTGCAAATCTTAACACCAGAACTATATTGCATCTTAGTAAAATTAATGATAATTTTTACACGGGAGAAGTAGCACCGATTGCCAAAAAATGAAAAGTTTGTAATCAGGTTTCTCAGTTTGTTGAAAACAAATTTAAAACCCTATGAGAGAAGGAAAATTATCCAAATTATACATAATATACACATGCTATAAAACATAAGTAACAAGTATCAACGTCCTGATTTTCAAAGAATCCTCGAGAGAAGAAAATTCTGATGAAGCACAATGTATCAATGTTCCAAGGTGCCTCATAATAACAAGTACAAAGATTCTTAGTATATTAGATTCCCCTCAGAAAGTTACATTGTACAAATTCATAGAATTTTTTTTTTGAGTATACTCTAGTGGGATTTCTATTGGAGCATAGATAAAGCAAGCCTTTTCTTTTTAAGTACCAAGGACCGCATTAATGGTAATAATATTCACAGCAGCAGCAGCAGCAATATCAGTAGCAAAAATTTGATTTTCTTTAGGGAGCTGATATACCGATACCTCGAATGCTACCATCACCGCCTTGAACATTTCCCTTTTCCTTTAGGTAGAGCCTGAACCTTTTCCTGTTCATTACACTTTGTTTGGTTTGCAGAAGGGAAAGAGAGGTAATGGAAAGGGAGGGAGAACAGGGTCCTGATCTTCTGTTGTGCAGCACTGCGCTGCACAGCGTACGAATAAGTGAAATATGGGGGGCTTTTTTTAGAATTACTTTGCATGAATCTTGACGCGATCGAATGGGCAATAAGCTGCGCTGCACAGTGCAGCGCAGCAGAGTATACAACTCCTAGGAGAACAAGGGTTCACATATTTCCCCTTATATCTCGAAACCAGGGGTATTTTTGTCATTCATTTAAAAAATTGGGATAAACAAAAAATTTCTTCTCATGCATCAGTTTTGTGCATTCTCAATTCATAATATGAAGTTGAGCTGAGTGACAGAAGCATCCTTGTACCATATCTTGGTACTAGAAAGCAACAGATAAGGGATACTTGCTATTAATGGGATACTTGCATCTTAAAAGATAAGCTTACTTTGTCTCACTGCCAAAAGAAAATCTAGCACCAAAGTAACCAATCCTTCCAAATTAATCTGTTAAAATTTCCATCATGGGGCATATGCATCATAAATATCACAAAAAAATATATATGTATGGAGTGTGATGTGGTGGTAAAGGAAAGCACAGGCCAACTGAGAAATTATAGCAAAAGAAAATAAGTAGAAAAGGGAGAAAAAAAATAATATGCCTTAATTAGTTGAAACACAAAGGTTAAAAGGTCCGACTTTTCAAGTACTGAACTGAAATTTACCCAAACAAAAGCACATGCCATAGAATCAGTAAATCTACTACCAAAACCAAGTACAATCGAATTACAATTTTAAAGATATCAATTAAGATCTAAGACGCTGTGGCTCAAGCGAACCGACTAAGGGATCCAGAGAAAACAAGAGCTATACCTCCGTGTCAATTTAAAGGCGATCGAGAGAGCGCAGAAGAAGGCATTGACCAGGAGGTCTAATTGATGGAGGAGCTGAGAAGGGAGTGGGGGAGAGGGAGAGGAGAACAGAAACGATAGGGACGGGTGGACTCGGAAAGCATTTTCCCAGTTCGAAACAAAGAAGAGGAGAAAAAGGCCATGGACATGGAGATGGAGGAAAGCTTTCCAGAGCAGACCCATCCCGATCGCTCCTGTTCTTCCCATCTGCCATTCCCCAAGCTCTCTCTAATGCATCGCAACCTCTCAACTCTCTACCTCTCTCACTCTCTCACACATAGAGGAAGAGAATTGGGGAAAGCGCGCAAGGACGCATTCTTTTCTCTTTCGCCCGGGATGGATAAATCGAATCTGATGCTTTCGCCTTAAGGCCATATCCTCACGCGGTTTGGCCCCAGATTCCATCCACACGCTTTGGACCACTTTTACGTACTGTTTCGATGCAGTGCAGGGCATTAAAAAGAAGGTTCAATAAAATATTTAGAACTTAAATTTCGTTAATCTGAAAATTGAATCAAGAAAAATTTTAGTGCAAAGAAAGTTCAATAGGAATTTCTTGACTTGCAAATGGCAACTAAGAAACAAACACATAAAAAAAAAATAAAGAATAGTATATTTTTAATTCTTTGACTTGCTTGACAATAATTATTTTGATAATTTTAACAATGAGATTTCAAAAATACATTAAAATTTATCGATACATTTTTGAACTTATAATTTGATTTCATTTTAAATTTTATATAATTTAAATATTATTTGATAATCAATTAAACACCATTATTCATGACCGTTGCAAATTATATAAAAATTTACTGATTTTTGATGGATTGTAAATGACATTCAAAATACAATCGATTTAAAAGTTAAAAAATATATCTATAATTTTTTTATTTTTAACATTTTTTCGAACTTATTTAAAATATTATCGTGAAGATTATCAAAATAACTGCAAGTGATGTCTCTCGCCTAATTGTATTTCATACTTTTTCTCTTTCTTTTTATATCGTTAATTTCTATCGTGCCCAAAATTCGAACCGTCAAACTTTTTAACGAATCTCTTTTATATTTTTTTCAAAAACAAATAGGAACTATTGGTCCCAATAACAAAGTAAAAACTACATTGGAAGTATTAATCTTGAAGCATATTACATATTTTCCGAAAACAATGGTGTTCTCACTTCACTTGTAGCGGTGGATGTACTGATGTCCCGCAACAAATTACACCGCTACATATCTGGATACATAAACAGAGACTCAGAAAATCTGGTTTCTGAAAGAGAACGATCTCCCAGAAAAGCGAAAAAAAGGTAGCTTTTTTAAGTTTTCAAGTCAAGTCGTCGTCCCTCTTGTTCTTCGCTTTTTTCCTTCTACACTCTTCTCCCGCCTGTTCTAAAAACATTTCCGAGCGAAGAAGACCTAAGAGCTTAAACCCTACATACACTGCTTCCATTTCAGGTTTGATCAATCAGGGCTCTTCTTAGTTCTCAGTTCTCAGTTCTCAGTTCTCAGTTTGATCGCTGTCATGCTAGTTCTACCCGATACTGTGGTGATCAATTTTAGCTATTTTCTTTTTCCTTTCTTCTTTTCGGTAGCCACGTGGTTTCTAAAGGGGCAAAAAGGGATTGAGCGGAGGTGCACTTGAACAAGTTTGTTGCGTTTCGAAGAATATTTCTATTCACAGCGACTCAAAACATGAAACAATCTAACAATAGTTTAGTCCTGTATCGTGCTTCCACATAGAATTTAGGTTGAAATTATCTTTAAGCTTGGCTTTTCCTTTTAATCTTCACACTCAAGTGCAGTGCACGGTGCAGAGAAATCCAACATATTAGGCCATCATTAGTTGATTTCAATTGTATGTAATTTTCTTGTTTTCTTTGCATTTTAGTTTCTCGGTTGCTCTATTGATGCGGATTTGATGTGTATTTGTATTCTTAGAACATCAATCAACAAGGCGAACTTTAAGAAATAAAGACACAAGCAAACAAAGCAAGAAAGCAATAAAGTCAACTTACTTATCTGTCAGTGAAGTCCCTTTTATCAAATACTGGCCAAAAGGTGATAATTGTTGGTTTAGGTTTTATCTTGTTTCTAATTTTGTTACTTTGTTTACCAAAAAGCACAATTGCAAATTTGGAGCCTCAATTTGATACATTGCATTGCATGTTACATTTTAGAAATACTCTTTAGGAAAAATATGATTTTTTCCTCCGAAGGATGTGGTGAAGCAGGGCTGCCTGGTAGCGACAATACATTGCAAGTAAGAGGATTCCATATCCAAGAGGCTTGCCAATTCCAAGTTTCTGAGGGGTAAGAATGTAAATTTGCTCATGCACCTTGTTTTCTAAACAATTTCAATATTGTCATAAGCATACTAGTTGCGCCACTACTTGTAAGAACGGTACATAACCACGTGACACTAGTTTCCTATTGGCTTCCAACTATGCATATAAACTTATTATTTTGATTTTAGTTGTTAAATTTGATTTTGCAAATTCCTTTGGCTAGTTTTATGTTAAAAAGTAAGATATAGTTAACCAAACTGAGAAATACTATATAGTATATAGTTTCTCCCTTGAATGCTTTCTTAATCTCGTTTGAAAATATATGTAGGGGTGCAGATAAAAAGAAGAAGGTGCCAAGAATCTTTGGTTGGGGGCTACGGAGGTTCAGCACAATAGGTAAGAGATGTAAATTACGTCCAAATTGTAGGGTTTAATATAACAGCATGTTCGAGCAAATCTACATTTTCTTCAGTAATATGCTAATCTAGATCTTGCTTATTGTGTTTAGATGAAATGACTATGAAGCAATATTAACTGAGTCAATATTGCCGACTTTCTCGAACTTATAGTTCCAAAATGTGTTGAACTATTACGTTTAGAGTACAAATCTTCAATACAAAGTACTCGTTAATAATATGATAATGGTCTATTCTTTGTTTTCTGATACCTTTGCAGTTTGTGAAAAAATTGAGGCTAAAGGAAGAACAACCTATAAAAAGGTATATTTATTCCTTTGCTACTTTTTTATGTAATACACCCATTGTGCAATCCATGTAGTGGGCTAATAGTCAGTATTGGCAAGATCTGAATTTACTCTTCTATTTCTCTTTTTTTTTCTTTTTGAGGAGGATAACACAGTTAATATTTGGTTTCTGTAAGCCTTTGAGCCCCCACTCCCCCCCACCCTCCCCACCCCCCAAGAAGAAAAAAAGAAAACTTTTAATAGTGTGGCACACACTACCAGTTGGTTCTGATACTAGTTATATGGTAGCAAACTAGCAATTAATGTCTCCTAGTTACTTCATTAAGTTCAGTTATAGTAACTTTTAATAACTTATGTGATGATGTCCTTTATAAGTATGACTCCAAACTTGTAAGCTTGTTTGAGAAAATGGAAAGAGATGATTTTTTTTTTTGGACAATAGATTGTAAGAGTTCACGATGGTGATTTCCTCTGCATCCCTGTAAAGCCTTGAAATATCTAAATGTAGGCCTGCAAAACAAAATACAGGAAATATTTCTTCCAAATGCCTTTACTACCTCCATTTCCTCTCTCTCTCTCTCTCTCTCTGAGAACTTGGCAGAGGCTCTCTCTCTCTTTCTCTCTGACAATAGGTTAGAAAGAGTTACCTTGTGCCTTTTTTGTTATATAAAATAGCATATGGTACTTGGTACTTACTGTGCTTGAAAGGGATAAAAAGATATTCAGGCTTTATTAGTTTTGCAAATGCATCATATTCCTATCTCACTTCTTTTGTTTCCCCCATTTTTTGAGTCTGTTGTCTAACCTTCTTCAAAATTTATGCTGTGTTACAGGTTTCAGAAGAAATCCTTTCAGAGATTAACTGCTTGGAGAGCAGCAGCCAGCAAATTGAGGTTCATTATTGGAGATCTAATAAAAATCACAAAATTTTTAAAGAAAGGGAGTTTTCTGAGATTGCTGTCCTTGTTTAATATGCAAGCTTAATTAGCATGAATCCCTATGAAAATTGCAATAACTATGACTACTTTTTTTACATTAAACTATCTTCTAATTGACTAGTTTGATGAGAAAAACTTGCGTCGGAGAATTTATGATGCATTCAATGTTCTGGAGTCTATTGGAGTTATTGCACGTGACAAGAAGGAGGTATGGTGGATCGGCTTCCCTCATACCAAATCTGAATATGTGCAGAGGTTGCAGGTAAGCTTGTTGTTTCTTTTGTTGACATCTGTTTTCTTTCACCTTCAAGCTAAAAAAGTATTGGATGCATTCAAATAATGCAAGATATGAATTGGCAACCTCGGTGCTATATGTACCTGTTAGCCCAGATATTGGTACATCTCTGTTTGGGCATAGTATGCTGCAGTGCTACCAAACCATGTATGTACTGGTAAGAGTTCTCTATTTTAGGACATGTTTAAATGCTGTTTTATGGCTACATCTCTATACGTTTTTTTAATCTACATAGCATTAGTGTGTAATAAAGAACATGTTTTAACATCTTTCATAATGTTACTATACCCTCTATACTTGTTTAGAAGCACCGAAAAGAGCTCTTAAGCAGGATTCAGAAAAAGATGGATTTCTTGCAAGAAATTGAAGACCAAGTAAGGTTTTTGACTTGTAGTTGACAAGCAACTAGTATCAAGCTTTAGAGATGGCATAACCTTTTGTCCCAACAGATTTAATTTGGCATTATGTTTGAAAAGTTTCTATTTTACATTCAAGTTTAGTTGGATTCAGGTTTCAGATCACTGGGGTTTTTGTTTAAGAAATATTTGGGGTCAGTGACCTGGGTGTTGATTCAGGTTCAGTCAGGTTCCGGGCTAGTTGGTTCCAATTTTACCAGCTTATCCAATTTACAGTAAGGTAATGTAAAATCCAACAAAATAGTACCTAATCCTCTACTTCAAAAAAGAAAAAAAAAATATCCAACCAATGTATTCCAAAGTCTCTTTTCTGGAGACTGAGAGGCATTTTTTTTAAAAAAAAATATGAACTCGTACCCCCTTTGAGAACAGGAATTCTTTTGATTTAATTCTAACTTTATGATACATTTTCTTCATTATCTTTTCTGTTTGGTTATTCAAACTAGTACTTGGATCTCCGTAATCTCACTTTACGAAACCAAAAATCAGAAAAATCTGCAAGTGTATCTAGTGGCGTTGCTTTGCCATTTTTGTTGATCAAGGTGTGTGGCTTACAAAATCTACTATTTCAATAATATCATTGCTGGTCTGTAGCATTACTAGTTCACAGAATATTTCTTTTTCATGCTTGTGTTAGTGAATTTAGTTAATTTTTTGCTTCCTATTGCACTGATACATTGGGAAGAGTAGGTTCCTTAAAATATAACCAAATTTACCTCTAATCTATAATTTTCTTTAGGTTCAAAAGTTTAATAAAACCCAGCAGATTGTGGGGGCGGAGCCACATATGGCCAGGATGTGGCACATTGCATCCTGGGCCAAAAAATTTCAAAAATGTGCCTCTATTTCTATATGTTTTTTTCAAAAAGTTACAAAATATACTTGAGATTCAAAATAATTGTAAAATTATGCTGTGGTCTACAATTTTGCACCACACTACTACATATCATGGCTCTGCCCCTTTCAAATAGTACATAATTGTTAGGTTCAAAAGGTTTGTAGAGCCAAGTTATGGTGACTGTCACTCTTTTTTTAGGGTCATTTGTTCATTGAAGTACACTAAAAGGGTGGGTCTTAGTTGTCATCACTGTTGATGTGGTTGCCAGTTACAGATGTTGCAATAAAGTTATTGGTGTAATTTGAAGGGGGAAAAAAGCTTGCTTTGCACTCTTTTGCTCTGAAGGATCTTCCATATGTTATATTCACTTTCTATGCCAACATATTAAAATATCTTTTGATAAGTTGCTTCTTTTTGTTATGATGGGTTTCAGACAAGCCCAATGGCAACCTTGGAAATAGATATCTCAGAGGATACACGCATGGTTCATTTTGAATTCAACGGGTATAACATTTCAATCTTGATTTGAGTAATTTCTTGCCTGTTCTTTAGTTTTTGTCAATATAAAATATGTACCCTTTCATATAGTATAAGCACCCTTTCATACAATGTAAGCAAAGAAACAATGTCATTTTTCCTGGAAAAACTCTGTGACGCCTGCTATGCTAAATATATTTCTAGCTTTAATTAGAAAAGAAAATGGGGATAATTTGGTCACAGTGGTTGCTGAGCGAATTTCCATAGAAATTAACTCTATTTAGAATACATTTCTGGAAAAATGAACAGCCTGCTATTGTTGTATATCATTTTTTGAGTTAATGACAGTGTTTTATTTCTATTTTTCCTTGCAGAACACCTTTTACCATGCATGATGATGCCTCGGTACTTAAGGCCATGCGGTTCCAAGCAGAAGGAAGACCTGAAAATGTGAACCAGATCATATTAGATGGTTCCAATATGATATCTCCATCAATGGACAACGCGACCTAAAACACCAACTAGCAAGTGGACATTATTGCTTCTAAAATGCATCTTGCCATTTTTGAGCTAAAAAGCAGTTCTATTTAGCAGCTCAATTTTGTATAGCTTTACATATATTGCAATTAGTAATTGCCTCATCAAAGCTGCTACCATGATTTAATCAGGTACTAACTGGGTTTTATTGCACTTAAATATATAGATTTAAATGTTCCTCCTGCCCTTTTAGCGCATGTCTAAAATTTTGTTTGTAATCGATTCTAATTATAGAAGTGTAGGTGGTGGTTAACAGCCAAGTAGTTTGTGAAGGATTATATGTCCAAAGGGCTTTTTTTATTCGGAGTATTAAATTGTTTATTTGTCCCCAATTTCTCATATTAAAATTCATAAAATAATAATATAATTTGTGAGGAATTATATTACATAAAATATTACAAGAGAAAAATACTCTTCTAGATATTTTATTTTGCTCTCTTTTCTGCTCCTCTCTATACATTGAATAAAACAATGAAGTTCTTTTGTTTTTTTGTGATTCATTCTCTGTTAAATAACAACTTGTAAGAGACATGTTTATCCAAGTGGTCCTTTTATAACGCACATAGCATTCAAATGGGTACATTGATTTAATTAATTAAATCAGTTGCGAAACAACGGTCGAGACTCTAGACCAATAAATCTCTTGACAGCACCATTGGTATTTTTATTAGCGGGTCAATATTTTGACTTAATCAAAGTAGCTGAAAAACATAAATAATTAAAAAAAGTTTTAAACTTTATTAAATATATCACTAACAATCTCAACTTCACCACTGGCAACATTTTACTCGACCAGATCAACAGCTTCACCCGCTCAACTTTTTTTGTTTTTATCCATTGCGTTTGGATAAGTTTCATAAGCAGAGATATTGTACGATGCAGATTTTGATTTGGAAATTTTTCTCTCCCCTCTATATATATATATATATATATATATATATATATATATATATATATATCCCGTAATTTTTTATTTAATTTCATATTTACTCATCAACACTTCAATATATTATATTTTTTTAAGTATTTTCTTTGAAATAATTTTCTTTTAGTTTCTCCCTGCAAAAAAAATTCTAACCTAATTGTACTCTTGCTTCGTATATTTTGCTTTATGAATTTTTTTTTACAGTAAAATGTGAAAAGCAAGAGTATAGTTGGAAAATTATTCAATTCAAAAAGGATTTTTTTTTTTTGTAGGGAATGAGAATTAACCGGGAACAAAAAAATTTTTGCAGGGAGAAACAAAAACAAAATTAATTCAAAGAAAATACCTAAAAAATATTTCGATAAAATTTCATATTTAAGTATAAACTTGATGAATTATAATTTGAGTTTAGGAATTAGATAGGTAAGTATGATAACTTTTGAAGAATTTAAAGAACTTTATGATATATTAAAGAGTTGTGAATAAATAGATAGATTTTGAAAAATATGAAATAAATATATGATATATTAAAGAGTTGATGGTAAATATAAAATCAAATAAGAATTGAGAGATATATATGATATTACCTCATTATATTATGTTAATAATAAATCTAATAATAACCTGAGTTCGGTTTCCAAATCAAAAAGAATCACAAGGCTATAAATTGTAGAATTTTAGTAGCCATTTTACAACATGAATATATATTATAATTCCCAACCTACGTCCCCAATTTTTATCCCCAACAATCTTTTACATTTTTTAGACAAACACATACACACTTGCCTTTTCTGAAAAATATGATTTGCACTACTTCAAGCATCTCTTCAGCAATATAATATTTCTTTTAACATTTATTCCAATTATTTTTTCAAACGAGGAAGTTCCCTTCTCTTTTTTTAAAAGGGGAAGTACCTCCTCTGCTTTCTATCTTTTCATTTGAAATATCATTCTCCCTCTTCATTTGAAAAGAGAGGAGGAGGTTTTTTTTATTCTTGTTAAAAGAACTTCCATCACCAATGAGCAATCCTTTTTAAAAAGATGTGTGAGATTTGAAGAATTTTCTTGAATTTGTGAACAAAAAGCTCTATATCAGATCTGGTTTCTTTTTCCTTTGTCTCATATTTAGTTAAACAATTTCAGATTTCATACTTCTTTACTGAATTCTTTTTTTTCTTTTTTCAGGATGGTGCAATGAAGATGGTGTCATATTTACTTACTGAACTTTAGAATGTCAACTGTTTTAAATTCTTAGTAATTTGTGTGTCCGATTAATAGTTGTTTATGTTTATGTTCAAAGTTATATTTGATATATCGTCTTGCAATTTATTGTGATCCTAAATACTTTTTAGGCTGTGTATTGTGAAAACTAATTAAATTGTTGCTACGGAAACAATTTAATAAACTATCCGCACTTCAATCGGTAAAAAAAAAAAAGGAAAGTTTTCTCAAAAGTCAAAAAAGTTTGTGGCACGATCTTCTGTGCCACAAAATTCTAGTGTATGTGTGTCTCATATCATGAAGCATTTTTATATAATTATATTCATAAGTTAGGTGTTTATATTATAAAAACTGAGTGTTTATACTAAAGAAGTTCGATGTTTATACCTCAGACAGAATGCTAATAGTTATTGATCAACACATTGATTTTAACTAGCAGCACTTAGGTGTTAGATATTTATACTAAATAAAGCAAGATGTTTATACCTCAAATGTCATGTTGTATTTTCTCTCAATGATGTTCATATAAGTTTTGGAGGTGTTTATATCGTAACAGGAGGGTGTTCATAATTCTTACATGATGTGCTTATACTTTATGAAAGATGTGTTCACACTAATTTATAAGTTTAATATAGCAATGTTTAATTTTAAACTAGTATTTAAAGTTGTGAAAGAGATGTGTTGATATTTTCTACGATGAGTGTTTATATCTAATCAGATGAGTGTTCGTACTTCTTTATATGATAGTGTCGTTCATATTTTCTTCAAAGGATGTTTATATATATATAAAAAAAAAAGGATTGATACCTGATCAAAGAATTATTCATATTTCTTTATTCCAGAAGAGTGTATTTTCTCCTAAGATTACTTGAAGGTATTTATATCATATCAAAATGATACTTATACTTGATTATAGAGAGGTGTTTATATCTTATTAAAGAGAAATTCATATATGACTATAAGTGTTATTTATATTTGATAAAAAAGATGTTTATATTAAAAATCTTGTACAAATTTCTAAATTTACATTATGTATTTAAATTTGTATTTGTTGAGTTCCAAAATTTGCATTTTTTTATGTTTAAATTTATATAATTAGATGTTTATAGTTATTGATAGAGTATATATGTATATTAATGTCGCATATAAATATCTAAATTTATATTGACGAGTTTTTAAACTTACAACTTGGTATTTTATAAGTAGCATCATATTGTTTATATATGATATAATATATTTTTTTGTTGTTCTAAATCATTTAATTTATTATACACTTACCTATATAGTTCTTAATCATAAAGAAAAAAAAAAAGAACATGGTTTGCACAGCCATGCGTATGAACTTTATTTTATATTTTTTCCTTCTAAGTGACACATTTACGTATAGGTCTTTTATCTATTATATATATTTTTTTTCTCTTGATCCGTGACTTTCAACGATATATAATTAACTTGACAAACTCTAAATGAAAAGAATTAATCACGGGGACATATTTTGGGGGACGAACATCGAGGGGGAAAAAATTCACTTAAAATTAATATAAATAAAAAATTTGTCAAGTATAAATAGATTACAAACCCCCTCCCGCTAATAATTAATTCAATTAGTATAAATAAAATTGGTCACAACTATAAATAGATGATGTGTTGTTACTACTACGAAACTAAATCATAATCGATACCATCTAGAATTGATGTTGATTCTACCACTATTTCTAGCATGTGACAATTGATTATTAGAGTCACATTTTGAATAATTAATTTTCAAATTGTATCACAGTCTATTAGTATTAAGGTATAAAAGGGGACTCATGCTATGATGTATTTAATCGTGCATTTATGCTTAACTAAACTGATTAGAAAGCAAACCAAGACCAACATGAACTTAGTCTTTTTACCTCCTCAAAACATGTTTCTTTAGTTACAGGAAACGAACATTTTGCATTTAAATCGTATCTTACGTCAGAAGATCCGTCAATTGTTTGTGCTCCGTGATAAACGTTAATTTTCCATTTAATTAAAAAATATTTATTTGTTTTCTAAATATACAAAAATTGCAGTTTCTGACCCGTTTCTAGGGAGCTGCTTCTGGAAATCGCTTCTGACTTGTAATAATTTGATGTCGAGTCGGGTGTTGAGTTGAATTGGTCCATCCAGCCGCCTCTTTGAGAAAAGTAAAACAAAATAAAGCCCGATAACCTATGATGGTCCTTTTTAAGCGACGGGCAAAGCTTTTGGGGGATTTCCTACCAATTATTGCTTTACTTTTTCTTTTTCCTTTTTATAATCGGTCGCAACTTCTCAGGCGGTTTGATCAATTGCCGAGCTTCAAAAATTAGGCGCTTAAAGGTATTATCATTAATTCAATAAATATCAAAAAGATAAAAAAAAATGTTCCTAGCTCCTTCAATAGCGAGTTAGATGAGTACCATTGGAGGAGGTCAGAGATCATTATTGTGAACACAATAATGCATTAAAATTAATATTTTTTTTATCAACACAATCCCCCCTAATTCGGTCCTTATCATTTAGGTTAAGACACTTTATTTTTAAATAAACATTTTCAATTTGATTAAAACCCATTATTCGTAATGGTTTGACTTGGACCAATCACTTAAAAAAAATAAACTTATTCACGTGTCTTAACATACCCTTCAAGAACGTGTGTGTATATATTTTATGAAAGTGTTTAATCTAATTTCAAAATCATTTATAATTTTTTTTATAGTAGGTATAATACTTTTTAACATAATGTATACAGGTTGAGACAGTATCATGAGCACTAAACTCTAGTCCGCCGCCTTGACTCGGTCCACCAGCATTATTGCAGCGCATTCGGATCTTTTAGGCGAGTGATGGAGACTCCGTACCCGTGAGAAGAGGAAACGGAAATGAAACATTTCTGGGTCAATGTTGACTTCTCCGGTTCCAGACCATCTCGGGTCGCGGGTAGTGGTACTTTTGCGCAGTTCCCACACTCCAGCAGAGAAACACACACATCGACGAGTGAGAGAGGATCAGAGGAGCTGTGAAATTCCAATTTTTTCCAAACCCCATCTCACTCTCACTCAATCAAAAGCAATGACGCAACCAGAACCAAGCGCAAGTCCAGACGCGCCTATCTCCATTCCATCTCGTCTTCTCCTAATCCCATTCCCTCCCCCTTCGCCACGCCACCATACTAGTCATCATGGCGCCAGGGACAGGGACAGGGACGAGTCACAGCCACGCGCCTTCGCCGGACTGCGCGCAAGCGGTGGCGGAGAGAGCTGTCGCGGCCGTGGGGTGTGGATACGACCTGACGTCCGACCTATGGTTGCCACGTGCCAAGCCCGGACGAATCGTGGATTTTGGATGTGATCGGACGGTGCTGAGGGATCTGTTCTTACCTGGTGGAGTCGTGGTTAAGGGGGTACCTGATGTGATCAAGTCTGATAAGGGGGAGAGGATGAGGTTTCGCTCTGATGTTCTTTCCTTTCATCAGGTATGTTTTTTTTTTTTTTTTTAGTTTCATGGAATTTACTTTGTTTTCCTATTTCGTATCGCTAGGCTTTGATTTTACTATGATTACTATGTATATGGAAAAGGAGATAGTTTTGAATTTAATTCCGTATGTAGATGCATATATGGAAACGCTATCGATACTGTTTTTGGGATTTACATAATGTTTAAGCATCTGTGAGCTCAGAATTAGTCTCAATTCAAACTTCAAAGCAATTCAACTTGAAACTGGTGCAATCTTCTTTATAACTAGCTCCATGGCAACTTAGAAATCCAAATTTTGATTGTGAATATAGGTATCAATTTCATGTGACGCGCTCTTTTAATTTATTTTTTCAATGATTTAAAGATGGCAGAGCAGTTGAACCAGTCTCTTTCTCTAAGCGGTAAAATTCCGTCGGGATTGTTCAACTCCGTCTTTGATTTAAAGGGTTGCTGGCAGAAGGATGCGGCTTCAACCAAGAGCCTTTGCTTTGATGGGTGGTTTATTGAATTGTACAGTATAGAGATAACAAGGTCTCGTTTGTTGCTGCAAGAACAAGTTAAGAGGGATCTTCCTCCCACTTGGGACCCACTGGCATTGGCAAAGTAATTTCTTCCATTTCCGTGCACTTTTCTTTTTTTCCTTTCCTTTGGGTTGGCTTTTAATTGGGGATGTGTGTGCTCTTAACTTCCAGTTGCTTGTCTGTGTTTATTAGTATGGATGATACTTTGCAAGCTTTACACGAGCATTGAACTGAACATTATTTGAAAAGTACAGCTGATTGTCAGTACCATTACTGATTTGTAGTTGCCACTCAGGTACATTAGGAGCATGTACCCACACCAGCATGTTGTAGTTTTATAATGTGGGGACCTCAAATCTGGTGTATAATGAGCCTGAATTTTCTTGGGCTATGTAGCTAAATACTAAGAACAATCAACCAGTCTGATAAAATAAGAAGTTGGTTTTTGAATTTTGGTTTTTGATTGGCTATGTGATATGTTTCTATATGGGACCTGATTGGTATGATTTCAGTATTGAATAAGTAGTCTGAGTAGATGAGGCTTATTCTTCACTTTTGTTCTTCTGTGTCATGCACGTTTTTCTTGTTGTGAATTTCAGCTTTATTGAGAAATATGGCACACATATAATTGCTGGAGTGAAGATTGGTGGTAAAGATGTTGTTTATTTAAAACAGCTGCAAAACTCCTCTTTGTCGCCATCTGAACTGCAAAATCTCTTGAAGAAATTAGCTGACGAAAAATTTTCCGAAGATTTTAAGGGAAATTCTAGTGCCAGCTCTAGTGAACTTCCAAGAAAATACAATGTAAGCATAACAAGTGGAGTTACTTTTTTGAGCTGAAAGTGTCACTTCCTATACAAGTAATACACCATCAATATGTCTTACAAAATGTAGCAGGTACTCTACATGTCTCCTTCCATGATTTCAGAACCTTCCCTACCTATTTTTTCTCTCTTCAATGGATAGGTAAAGAAAGAAAGACAGATGGAGAAGGGGAGGGGGGGGGGGAGGGAGAGAGAGAGAGCGAGAGAGCATGAACAGTGGTTTGGGCATGGTTTGGATAACTTGTGTGGATAATATTCCTACCTTGGATAGCATGATATTGCCCCTTAGAAATTGCTATAAGATGCTTAATGAGTTAATGTTATGCTTTTCAGGACTACTATAACATTGTCTCACCACATAATCTGGGCAGGTCAATCACGGTTGCGCACTTGAAGAAGGAGGTAGGTTTTGCTCTAAGAGAAGAAGAATTTTTTTTTACTACTGTTATTTGTGTGTGTAATTAGACATTTAGTCTACAACTACTCTTAATTGATGCTTAATAATCAAAGTTTAAGCAAGCACAATTGGTTAAAAGTGGCAGCAAAGTTGTTCTCAAGCTAGCTTGGAACCACATTTCGTTTTCTACCTTATATAGTTATATACTTGTATGTTATTATTTCACATTTTATAGCATGATATTTCCTGTCTGAACATGTAGGATATAGTTTCAATTCATGTCCGGAGGGGAGGTGTTAATACAGGTCAAAGCCACGGTGCATGGCTTTCATCATTGCAGGAATCTCCAGATGTTATATCCATGTATTTTGTTCCTATTATTTCTCTGCTCAATGGGGTCATGGGTAGTGGATTCATCAGTCATGCGATTAATCTCTACCTTCGATGTAAGTCTTCATTTCAAATACAGATTTTTTACTTTAAGTATTCTTCTTTTACATTGTGCATATACCTTCTCTTTTTTCTTTTTCTTTTTTGGGAAATCTTTAATTCACATAATTATGGGACTATGTTATTCATTTCTGCCCTCTTGAACTCAGACAAACCACCAATAGAGGAACTTCATCAGTTCTTGGAATTTCAGCTGCCTCGGCAGTGGGCCCCATCATATGGCGATCTTCCTCTGGGTCCACAGAGAAAAAAAAACAGCCTGCCTTCTCTCCAATTCTCTCTCATGGGCCCAAAGCTTTATGTCAACACAACTCAGGTAAAAATTCAAAATTTCCATTGGTTGCATTAATTTATAGGATGGGATCTCTGTTTGCCTAATTTTAGTAGTCCGTCTAGTATGAACAGCTTTTTTTTCCTTGGGGAAGTCTGTCTTTTTTATTTTTGGATAAAAGTGGGAAAGTCTGTCTTTAATTTATCTCATTTTGTTGTTTTCTGACTCTTGTTGTGTGGTCCGGGCCTGCGGTTTTTTCTTCTGTAACTGTACTGACATGGATTCAAGATTTCACAACTTCATTTTTCACCCTAATTTTCAGTTAATCTAATTGTTGCTCCCTAGTACATGCTCTGTTGTTTCTATGCTTGGAATTTCAAATTTACAAAAATGTAACAGGCTGATTCTCAAAACCGACCTGTTACTGGCATCCGCTTGTATCTAGAAGGTGACCGAAATGACCGATTGGCTGTGCACTTGCATCACCTTGCTTCTCTCCCGTGCTCTTTCCAAATCTCTGACGAGCCGGCTTCATCCGATGATGGCACCCTCGATGATCGTGCCTTTTACGAACCCATCAAGTGGGCCCTCTTTTCACATGTTTGCACCGCACCTGTACAGTACAATGGCCCAGGACTTTATGAGTGTGCTGCCATAGTGACCAAAGCATGGCTCGAGGTCAAGGAAATTGGCCTGAGGAAGATTCTCTTTCTCAGGCTTGGTTTCTCTAGTGTTGCTTCAATGAGGATCAGACGGTCAGAGTGGGATGGCCATGACAGCATTTCTCGAAAATCTGGTTCCGCTGTCTTTTCTCTTTCTATCTTCCTTTTTAATATAAAATAAATCTCGTCTGTCCGGTTTTGCCAAAAAAAATTGGTACAATCAGTCAAATTGAAGCCATCAAATAACTAACTGGTTTTTAGGGGTCTAGTATAATAATAACATGACTAAATGATATTTTATATTTTATATAAATCAATAATCAAAGAACAACCAAATTAACAAATGAATGAATAAAAAAGATAATGATTATAAAAGAAAAAGATGAGTAAACTTGAGTATTTCTTTCTTCTTCTTTTTTAAAAAGAAGGAACTTTGATTTTTTTGTAGGTTCTTTCTCTGGCCTAATCAATTCACGATTCAGCAGTGGTCAGGAGCAGCCGCAGCCAACAAAGCCCAAAGTTGAGGTGAACTCTGCAGTTTTCCCCAAAGGCCCACCTGTACCATTGAGAGTGCAAAAATTGTCTAAATTTGTTGATACAACCGAAGTTACTCGGGGACCAGACAACTTGCCTGGTTATTGGGTTGTTACCGGTGCAAAGTTGTGTGCGGATGGTGCCAAGATCTCGCTTAAAGTAAAGTATTCTTTGTTAATAGAGATGATTGATGATGAACTATGATCATTTGTAGTTGAAATAGGGAATTAGGGTTTGTATAGTAAATGCAGTTTTGTTGTTGTTACAATTATATCTTATTTCAAAAGGGTAAATGTATAGAATGTTGCAGCATTTGGTTAGTTGTTACTCTCAGCTCTCCTTGAAACAGTATTGATTTAGAATTGGTCCCTCGATTTTTGTAAATATTTAATGAGGATATCGAATGCTTCTTTCTTTTAAATGAATGTAAATCAAACACTTGTGAAAAGATCAAAGCCTTCTATCTTTTAGAAGTAAAGCACTCTTTGTTTATGTAGAGGGCTAATGCCTTTCATCTTTTAGCGAATGCTTCACTGAGAGAGCGCAAGTGCCAGAACAAAGGATTCTCATCAAGACATTTGTGTAGCAAAATTTGGACCTGCTGAAAACCACGGACATTGTCACATAGGCGAATTCAAGTGGGACTCGTAGAAAATATACAACTCACCCAACTAATTTGGAGCAAGGAAAGGGGCTTCATATATTTCTTTTCATTTCCGATATAATGTTCCAAAATTTTACCAGCGTTGTAATTTTTAACTTCTCTTAGAACTATTTAAAAACTTTTGACGAAGTTAGGAGACTGATCTCTTACTCTTTTTTTGTAAAAAAAATTTAATCGTTCTAATATCTTTTAATGCATGCTTTTAGAAATTTGTTTATAATCGGTCTACCAGGAGAACTTCATGCCAAGCATAATCAAATTAGCCCTTACCAGTTGACCTCCTAATTTCGGATTTAACATCTTTTTCACTCTGTTGATAGTCAAAAGACAACAAAATACCCACAATAAAGGGGGTAATTTGCACCAAAAAAATCACCCACCACAAAGCACGAAATACCGGTACTTGTCAGAGAGAATAGGCCCACATGCTCGCAGCACGTGACCCATCACCTGTCCCGTACCAAACACAGAATTATATCTCTCTCCCCAGGCCTGATAAATTGCATGTAAAAGTGTCCAGTTACAAATTTATTTTAGCCTTGCTTAAAAATTATTAGTTCAATGCGCGAATTTATATATAGCACAGTTTGATGCTATATACAGCTTACCAACTAGTCTACTAGACTACTACCATTTATATACTGGACCTCCAGAAAGTTTGCTTGCTTCTCTGGTCTGCCCATGCATGCACACGAGTTACCTACAAAAATAAGATCATATAATTGGAAAGGATATAACTTTCTGCAGAATCAAAAGAAAATATTTATCCATATTTTGGCCTTGTGTAGAATGTAAAGATGAAAGCATTTGTACCATGAGGATCTGTATTATCCACATCTGTTATAAAGAACGGAAATAACTGTCAGGTACCTTTCTGGTACATGATATTATTGCACACATTTGCTGAAGGTTTCTCGAAAATTCAAATACAATTGAAACCAGCAAATGAACCAGATACCTGATACTTATTGCTTGGCCAAAATCAGAGCACCGCAAGCTGCCGAAGCATGCTCTCCTTCACTATATACAAGATTCCCTCTCACAAAGGTTGCCAAAACCTTACCTGAGAGCCTTTTTCCTAGATAAGCTGATATATTCTGTAAAAAAAAATGTAGAAAAAATTGCATTTCTGACATCTTGGTAAGGTACGATGTTTCAATTTGGTCGTTAATAAAGAAAAGAGTGATTACAAACCCGATGTTTGTGGTGGATATCATAGTTGTCATCTAGTTCAAACTCCACATCAGGCATCCATACAACAAAATCAGCATCCATTTCACTTTTGATTGCCCCCTAAACAACACAAATATTATATCAGCAACTTCTACAAACCTAATATAAAATAGAAATTATTGAAGTATGAGTGCCCTACTTTGTTTGCTTGGCCAGCAAGTTTAGCAGGCCTTTCGCTCCACCAAGCTGCTAATTGATTGAATGTTATCCCGTATGCCTTCCCATATGACCATGTTATAGGAAGAACAAACTACAAAACATTCATTAAATTAAAATGGAAAAAAAAATAGATAAATAAGAGCACTTGGCCTTTTGCATACTTGTAACATATAAATCTATTTCATGCCACTATAAGAACAATCACTATCCTATGAGTAATATTTAACTAATATGTAACAAATCAAGAATGCACAACACTATGAGGTAAATTGATAATACTTGTAAGGATGAGATGCCTCCCCATGCTCTTAAGAAGTCACCTTCATCAAAAAGCTTCAATTCTGGTATTGAGGGCGAGTGATCTGAGCTCAACATGTCAATATGCCCCTCCTAAGTAAAAATAATCCAGCATTTTAGAATAAAAAAGTTATTTAGCTAGGATGAAACATGTATGTCTTAGCTTCAGCTTGGTTGGTTTTCTGCAATTTGATACATAAAATTTTTCCAAAATATATATTTTTGGTTTGGGACAACAAGAAAATAGAGAAAATGTAATACCAGTAGAGCCTCCCACAGGCTCTGCCTATTGGCCTCATCTCTTATAGGCGGGGCACATTTAAACCGTGTATCACCATCTGCAATTTCTTCGGCAGAAAAAGCCAAGTAATGTGGACATGTCTCCACTGTTAAACTAGATCCCCCACTTTTTGCTTCCTAGAAAAAATAGAAGTTTTAACATGTAGCTCGGTAAATTTATTTATGCAAAATTTGATAGCTCAATGTTGCAGAGCTAATAACAATATAAGTCTCAACAATTAATGATGTTCCTGCTCCTGTTACTATTAAGTAGTTAATTTTACTACTTGCCTTGATAAGCTCTAGAGAGGTCCTAGAATCAGCTAAGTGGACTATGTGCAGGTGTGCACCTTCAGCATTACCACCAACTCGTGTCTCCTCACTTGCATCTTTCAACTGTCTAATAGCTGCCTCCTCCCTGAAGTATTAAAATGGTAATATATTTATGTATTCAACAGCGGTTTGTCAAGCTTTTAAGGTCTCAGATTTCAAAATTTTCGTACTACTCAATTGTGCCATAATTGGCCCCACAAGGATTGATTATTAAAATGGGATTAATTTGATGCAGAACTGAACATATGCAAATAAACTAACCAGTAGATGTCAAACAGTACAATTGGGCCTCAAATAAAAATCAATTTGATCTCAATTTACCTTTTGTTCTGCAATTAGACAACAAAGATGTCAATAACAAAAACAGGAAAACTCCGGTCGGCATAGGCAATATCAAACACCAATATCAGTATGACATTGATAATCAATTTTCTATTTCTCCAAAAAAGAAAATTGGAACAGTGATATGTTAACTTACCATGAAGGAGGCCTAGTTTTGAGATAGGTCGCATAAGATCGAGGATCTGACTCATCACTGCTAAGTCCTGTGTTGCTTTCAGATTCAAGTACAACCTCGGCATGTACAAGTAACGGCTTTTTATACTTCGCCAAAACTTTCAGCCCCTCCTAAAAAAATAACCAATAAATAAAATTAAGTAAGAGTATGAAAATAATTCCTCGAAGTATATTAGGAGTTGCAGCACAAGAAAAGGAACTGACCTTGATGTGTGTTGAGTTTGTCATTGGGAAGTCATTAATACCTGAAGGGCACATAAAGGACTTGAGAAAGAACAAAACGAAGAAATGTTAGAAAATATAAAGTGAGAATTTTTGTAGGCTAGATATAATTTGTAAAAGGTATATCACTGAATTAGCTCATGTTCTTAAATCTAATTCCCAATCATAACCAGGTCTATTTATTCATTCATTGGTTTACTTAATCGAATAACCAGATCAATTTAGATAAGTACCTTTAAGCCAAGTGCACCTGCCATCAATAATTTGTCCAATGCACTAGCATCAAAGGCATTTTCTGGCACAAGACCTCCCCAGAATCCTACAAAAAGAACATGTTTTATTGACATCCATCAAAATGAAATCAAGTGTGTCAATTACTAAACTTAGTGCCATGTGGGTTATATGTTAACTTGCAGCTACAGACTCTTAAATGCAGCATAATATGGTCAGTATTTTATGCCAACACATACCTACGTCAACATAAACTTTCTTCTCGGCTGCCTCTATCTGTGACATAGCAACAACCAGTTAGCATAAACAGTAAATGTGAATATGTGATAATTACTAATTTGTTCAATCAGTCAACGAAAACTAAAGTTGCAACCTTTAATTTCAATGTTTCCTCAGACACAGTTGACGGGAAACTATTGAGGGGCATGTCGATCAATGTTGTTATGCCACCTATATGACCAAACAAATAAGTAAACAAATAGAAATAATGAAAAGAAAAAAATGAAGAAGGATATTTTTCTTATGTACCAGCTGCAGCTGCCTTGGTACCAGTAGAGAATCCCTCCCATTCTTCTCTTCCAGGCTCATCAAGATGAGCATGACTGAAACAATATAGAATAGCTAACTAATTTGACTTACTCTTTTCTTAGTGAATTTTATAAACTAGGAAGCACCGTGCAAGGAAATGTGAGTGTAAGGTAAGACAATTAACAAGCAACAATATATAGAAGGCAAATCTAAACATACACATCAATTAAACCAGGCATGACAACAGCATCACCATAGTCCAAAACATGCTCATTTTGAAGCATGGATTGGTCGTATTCTCCTTCCTTCACAGCATTAATGCGACCTGCTTTGACCTCAACTGTGACAGACCATTTATTAACATAAATCAGGGACTAACAAGAAAGAAAAAGATAATAGATACTGTTTTTATGATTCGGATTCAGGAAAGTGAGAGCTTTTACAAGTCTTGAATACACTTTGAGAAGGAAGTATGAATCACCATTACCACACAGTTTGATATGAAGTGGATAGGGTATTCATGTCCCTTTCTCTTTTTTTATCCATTTCATGGCATTCATAATTCATACTTTCTTCAGCTAGGCTTCACTTGCTAAAAAAAAAAACCCCATTTTACAACTTATCTGGGTAATATAACATAATAATACCAATAGGTAATACCAGCTATGATCAAACTGGTATGAACTGATACCAGGTATATAGCAAAAGGGTACTTGGAGAACACCGTACCAGCGCCGGGAGTTACACCTCGTGGAGTAACCACTCGCTTGCTAACTATCCAGAAATGATCATGAGACAGAAGACTACAACCACTGCTGATTGTTTGCTGTTACAAAAGAAAAAGAGAAAACACGAACTAGATTAGTCAAGGAGTAATCAGTCTGAAACTAAACGGTACTCATCATCCCCCATTTCTATCACAAATGCCCCCCACCCCCGTCCAGTTAAACCTCTGGATGATGAGTGGAAGTTGACTAATTTCAACCAACAGACAAACTGGAGGAGAGCGTTTTCGAGAAGTAGCGAAGAGAAGAGACCTTGGTAGAAGGTGCACGGAGATAGAGAAAGAGAACGGAGGCGATGAGAGCGATCACTGGTAGAATCCTCGATCTTAACAAATCCATGTCTCCTTGCTTCTTCTTCTTCTTCTCCTCCTCCTCGTTCTCTGGAGCTCTTCTTCTTTCTTTATCGGAGCTGAGCACATGTGAGTACATGACTCGGACTCCAATTTCTTTTTTGTCTATCCCTATTTAAAATATCATTAACATTAATATCTCCGTTTTAATAAATTTGACAATAATAATATCCCATTTTAGTAAATTTAACAATAATATACCTACTTTATATAAATACACGCATATGTAATTCAATCCTAACGCATATATTTATTTATTTTTTAAGTTAGAAATTAAAAATAATATATAAATATATACAGCTAGATACTTTGAGTTAAAAATTTTAACCGTATGTGTTTAAATTGTAAGAATTTTGTATTATTTAGCCGCATACATTCAATTTTATATCATTTTTATTTTCTTCATTTTAATGTTAAGAAAATTCGAGTCATCCTCATGGGTTATGTTAAGAAATAGAAAAAAAGGAGGACTGAATATACATATATAAATATTTAGTTGGATGTATTGCTACAGTAAATACATGTGCTTAAATAATAAATATAATTCACAACGTAGATATATATGATCAAAAAATTTTGCTCAAAATATCTAATTATATATATTTATACATTATTTTTAATATTCAATTTAATAATAGATGTATGCGTTAAAATTAAATTATAAATGCGTGTGTTTATAATATGCACATATTATTGTTAAATATATTAAAACGGAGATATTAATATTGATGTTTTTTTAAATAGGGACGGAGAAAAAAGATAATTCCTCGGACTCGGACTCCCACCAGAGATACGAATACGATCATGCGTTAAGAACAAACAACGCACACTCAGGCTTTCACTGCTGGGTCCCACTACCAGTGATAGAGGTGTACCGTGCACCACGCGTGGGGAACTATATCGCGAGAGAAGTATGACATTCCAACTGTCTCTTGTCGCCTATCGGGTATGGGGCGAATTTTTATTTTTCTAGCCCTAAGAAAAAAATTAACAAATTGGCCCTTGTTTATAAATAAATGACATTTATATACCTACTTTTTAAACGCCAACGTCCATAACTCAATATAAAAACAGTGTTCATAAGTGCATGGATTGTAGAGATCATCGTCAGAACTCTTGGTGTCAAACGCCATGTCTAAACGCGAGTGTCTAGATGCAGATATTTGGATGTCAACGTTTGGGATGCAGATCTATGAATGAGAAGAATGTGATCTGTCAGTGGAGAGAAGCAAGAGAGGAGAGCTCTACAAATGCTGATAGCCGGATGCTAAGGCTACGGCGGTTGGCCGCTGCGTTTAGACATCGAGGGTGAGATCGGGTCGATCGAGAGAGAGAGAGAGAGAGAGAAAGGAGGCGAGTTTTACAAGGGTTTTCGAATTAGAAGGGCTGAGATGCGAAGAGATATTTGGGTTATCGGGTTCGAATAGGAAGTAGACGCAAGCGTTTAAATAAAGGGAGGGGATTCCTCAACGACTAATATTTTGACAATCTTAACAATCATTTTATTAAATAATTTCAAAATAAATCTTAAAAATTCTTGAAAATAGAAAAAAAAAGTTACAAACATATTTTATAATTTATAGATTGATTATATTTCAATTTTCATATAATTTAAAGATCATTTATATTTCATCATAAATTATTAAATTTTAGACCGTTCAAAATTTCATGTAATTTTAATTATTTTTTATGAAGTATCAAATAATATTTAAATTAAATGAAATTTAAAATATAATCAATTTATAATTTTAAAAATATATCTACAAACACTTTTATTTTTAAAATTTATTTTAAAATTATTTAAAAAATAATTATTAAAATATTAATCGTCAAAAAATTTCTTCTCTTAAATAATTTTTGTCAGGATTAAGAAAAAAAATAGTGGTATGTCTCTCATTATCGGGCCAACCCGCAACTTACAACTGTCGCCTTGTCCAATTCCAGTTGATGTTGCCTGTTAGTGTTAGTATACGGTTACTGCTTACAAATAGGTGAGATGAGATCATGAGATGGGGCATGAGCCTTTTTAAGTTGAGCGAAATAAATTAAAAATAATATAAAAATAAATTTATTTTTTTGAGAAAAAATAATATTTTTTTATTTTAAATAAGGGTTTGGGAGATAAAAGGAATGGAATCATGGAAGGAAGTTTCACAAATCACGACCCATAACGGGCCTTTCATAAAGCGGATCTAACCTCTATTCTATAATCCTATTCGTTATTGGCATTCATCAAGGCTATGATGCCAACTAAAAGCGGGTTTGTATCCGCTGTCTTAAAAATACATAACATATTTATTATCATAGATTTTAAATAATTTAATTTGATTTAAACGGTTCAGACTTAATTAATAGAGAATATTTTCTTATTTATTTTTTAGTGAGTCTCCCGTATTATAAGCTGAAAAAACTAAAAAAAAAGTATAAACTAAAAAAAAAAGTATGACAGCGGGTGTAAATCCAAGTTAAAGCATCTCTTTAGATTCTCTCATCTCAAGATTTGTGTTTTTCCCCCTCAGCACCACCCACCAAAAGAAACAATTAAAGTAGTAAAAGCAATTATCTTTCAAAGACAACAATGGAAATTATCAAGGGAGCATATGCTAATGCAACAAGTAGTGAGGATCAAATTTCTTCTAAACAAGAAATATATTTGCTCGTGTTATTATTACTGCTATCTTAGCACAATATTTGAAAAAAAGAAAAATAAAAAGAGAGCTTATATACGGATATCACAATTGATACCAACTTTATTATTCAAATTAAATTAGTTATTATTTATACTAACGACTTAATTATGCAACTTATTTATATAGTACTTTTATCATTCAACTTAAATAAATTATTATTTATATTAGTAGTATTTGAGTTAAATAATAAAAATACTGTCAAAAATAAATTGTTTAATAAAGTAGTTAAATGAATAATAACTCATTTAATCCGAATACTAAAATCGATTATGTATCCCCCAGATATTTTCCAAATAAAAATAATGATCGTGTTTAATCTACAGATTTCAATTTTGTTTCTTTGAATGGAATATGTACATCAATTTGAGTTCTAAGAACAATGCTTTTGCTTCTATACACAGATCAAACAACTATGCCTTTTCACAAGTTTAAAAAGACCAAAATACAATCTTCTCTTCTCCTACCAGGCAACGCATCCAAGAAAGCTGTCAAGAAAATGAAATAATTTTTACTAGGTGCATATGGAACACAAAACAATTTTACAGGAGACAAACAAAAAAAAAAAAGCCGAAGCACGACATTCGCATTGCGTTTCTTGATATAGTATAACTCCAAATAAACCCTTCTAAAGAGAGATTTTCTCATTTTCGTTTGATAGTTTCCTTGGATAAGTTCTAAAATGAGTGCCGACATTGTATGATCTAGATCTACCAAGGGGGTGACTAATCACCAGATTTTTGGTACTGTTTCAAGTCCATCGGATTGATTAATTTACTGATGATTGGTATTGTTCACCAGATCTATTCAACTTAATTTACTGATTTTTGGTACTGTTCTACTAATACTGTACCAGTAATTTAATTTACTGATGATTGATTACCAGATGTACCAGTCAAAATTGCAATTCTTGGAACATTCAGAGATTTGAAATTCTCAGATACTGATAAGTATGTTGAATTTAGACAATAACTTATTTTTCACCTATCAAACCTAACTATTATCCAAAATTACCCGAAAGGGTTCTAAATTTCTGGTGTTTAACCTCAAATAACAAGCATCTCAAGGCACAATCGTACAATTCAAGATTTCTCGAGGACAGATTTGCGAAAAACTGCTGGAATAATCAGAGATTGAGAAGCACCTGACAGATGGAACGACGATCTTCCTAGAGAACACCATGTGGAATAGAAAATTCATTCCGTGTAGGAACAGAACTGTGCTGGTGCATCCAAACACGAATAACTCGAACATCTTATTCCAAATCTTATCGCTCTCTCGCCTTTCTCTAATCTTCGTTTTGCTTGGATCTGGAGAGATGCTGAGACAGAGAAAGAGAGAGATGCTGAGAGAGAGAGAGAGAGAGAGAGATTTAATAAGAGCTTTATTTAAGAAGATGGATGTTTTTTTGCACAGAGGCCCCCTATTATTTACATATTTGTTTATTGTCTCCTCAAAAGATTTCATTATTGTTGCCAGCATTTTGTGACTGTAGGAGTGTATTTATTGTTTTATTTCAACTTGGAAAACAATAATAGAGTATGGAGAAAGAATGAGAATATAGTGAGCTGTTTTCTAGTTTTGAAAAATAATTAATAATATAAACAAGGGGCTCTATTTTCTGATATATTTATCTTTATGATAATTTTTCATATTTCAAGCCGTTGAATTAATTTATTCCTAGATGCTTAATACTGTTTGGAAAACCATAATATTCAATTGTAAAGAATTGACTCACCAATTTAATATTTGCAACAAGAAATTTAACTAGAAATATACTATGCATTATTGTTTTTCTCTCGTAATTTCGTAACAATTTAGTAAACATACTCTGAATTTCGTAAACGTTAGTATTTCGAATAAAACTATATAAATAAAATGCAAGGAGTATAGGTGCTTTTTTGCAAAAAAAAAACATTAAAACGGATATATTGCCTAATTGCCTTGATGTACACTTAAACGGATATGTTAATAATTAAATTATTATTAAGTTTATTTATCCAAATTGATGGATAAATTAATGAGGCAAATCAAATGCCAACAAAAAATAAAATAAATTAAAAATACTCGCCAAGTCAGCAACCAACCCTAATAATTTCTCTGTTATATTTCTTGAGAAGTGCAAGCATGTGCAATTAATGAGTGCAAGCGTATATATGATTATATTTATATCATATCATTTGTGCAATTAAGATATAAATATTTGTACACACAAATACGACGTACCAAACTTCTAATTATATAATTTAATATATCAAAAAATGTATATATCTTATTTTATTTTATTTTATTTTATTTTATTTTATTTTATTTTATTTTATTTTATTTTATTTTATAGCAGAAGAATTTTGTTCCAAGTACTCAAGTGAAGCGATCCATCAGTAGTTCATGGCTGCACAGTTCCCCTCTGTTACAGAGGAGTTTTTTTGAGATATTTTTTGATGCGATCAGATAGATAGATATAATGTAATACAGCGCAATAAAAAATATGAATCGGATAGAAAAAGCTCTGTGATTAAATGGAGGTACTATTTTAGTTCTCAAATTCTAAATCAGTGTTATCATGCTCTGGCTGTAGAGTCTGAAAAATAAAGGTTTGTGTTTGTTCACCTGTAATTTTATACAAATTCAAATCATGCCTTTCACATTTAGTATTCGTTAAGAGGTTTGAAAAACTGATAGTTTAATTTTTCTTTCTTTTTTCAGGGCTTGATTGATGATTTTTAAATTGCATTGAATTTGATGAACAATATATCTAAACAACAAAAGATATATCTATAACAATTATTTTTTTTTATTTTGACAATCTTTATATTTCTTGTTACGTTCGTCATATTAATACGACTGTCAATATATATTTTGCAATTAGAATATTGGCACGTATGTGTTTTTATTTGATGTCGGATTGTAACAGCATGTATGCAGTAAACTTTTTCATGATTTGACCGAGCCGTCCAATTTATTAACCAAAAATTTCTTTCCAATTTAACTCATAATTTCTGGCTAATTTGAACCGTTGTAATGTAATCTTTTATAGATCTCAGAGAATCTCTGCATCTCCGCTCAGCAATACTCCCCCAATTCTGATTTTCTTTTAGAAATATAACATCTTTATAGGATCGTCATTTTTATTAAAAAAACATTAAAATTTATGAAACTCAAATTTGAGTTAATTTTATGTTGGAAAAAAAATCAAATTGAATTATAAAATAAGAAAATATTTCTAAAAAATTATACAATCAGAAAAACTGCACTCCCAGAAAACAGTCTTGGAGCTTAAGGCCATGTCCTGAAAGTGCGGCCTCTCTGAAGGCCGCGGGCTGAGAATGCAGTCTTCCTTTCGGATCTAGCTATTTGCACTCTGAGAGTGTGGCCTTCCTCTGTTATTTCTTTCCTCCTCTCCCCCGTCGCTCTCTCTCTTTCTCTCTCTCCTCTCCAATGTATTTACATTTTTTTATTTTTTATATATTTAAATTAGAATATTAAAAATTAAAATGTCGGACATGTGACACAGTTGACTCTGATGTCACACGAACCATCATCAGGTACCGATGATGCTAGTCCGTCAAGTAAATGTATGGCCAAAAAAAAAGAGGAAAGCATAAGGGTCGAGCAGTGCCACCATCGAGATACATGCCAAGGTGATTTATCGTTCCATTTTGTTTTGCTTATTTTGATGTATAGTTTGATATTTTATGTAGACTTGAAATTATTATTTGGATATTTTTGTTTACATGGTTATTATTTAAAAAAAATAATGACATAACGACACACGCAACGATCAAATTTCATTAATATATATTGACATAACGACACACGCAACGATCAAATTTCATTAATATATATTGACATAACGATAAATTAATCTAAATTTCAAAAATATATAATGATAGAACACCATATGCAATTCAAATTTTAAAATTATAATGACATGAAGCAATCAAAATACAAAAATACAAAACAACATACACAATTCAAGTTAAAAGTACATAACAATATGTATTACTTCTCACGACTTGACGATCCCTTGAACAAGGAACAAATCTATCCTCCGATTGATTGAGATTTTTTACCTCTGCTAGTCTGTCCGGAATCATCTACAAATTTGAAAATTATTAAAATATGTACTTCAAACTATTATTAAAATATTTCAACTTGCATATCTCTGACATGTATGTTTGCTGATATTGGTACTTCACTCACTGAATGACCTGCAGATTGAGACCATTGTTGAACGCTAGATCACTCTAAAATAATAGAACAAAATAATTTATTTGAGTCATGATAAATTGATTTTAAAATTATATTACACAAAATAGATATGTACCTAAAACAAATTCATTACGTCTATGATTAACTTCCGCATTTGAACTAAATGAATAGTGTGCATATGAATTAGGCTCATCGTCATCGATGGATGCCCGACATTTATTTTTAGTGTGTCCTCTACCACCACATCTAGAGCATCTATATTGTCACTTTCATTGCTTGTCCATCTTGTCCATTCTCATTGAAATTCAATGAAGTTTTCATGTTCCTCGTTTAACCTTGAGACAATTCAGTATAAGTGTCAGATCATTATAAGGTGGTCATGCCTCCTAGTTGCCACATGGGAAATGCAAAGGTTTTCATGTTTTAAAAATTTTTTTTGCACTATAATAGGGTGAGACAAAATTATTTATGTTGAACTTTTATTAATGAGGATGTCCATCACATGAGAACAAGGGATCTGTGTTAGATCAGGTTTTTGACATGTACATATCGATCGGTCTGGAAATACCAATTGGACATTGTATTTGAAACATTTTTGTTTCTCATCCTTTCCTTCCCATGCAGTTACCTCAAATATGTAGTGTCAAACTAATTATTTTTACCTTCATTGATTGTGCTTTTCGGATGCGTTTTTCGATTTTAGCACTTACATATGGAGACCATTGTTTTCCTTCAGCCATATTCGTGATAGCATGTTCTCGTCTATCAGAGAACCACTCTATAGTTTTGTAAAATGTTTCTTCGACCAAAGCAGTAACCGGTAAGGCACGAGCAACCTTGTACACCTTATTTAACAATTCTGATCCATTTGTTGTTATGATTCTCCATTGATTACCATCATCACGACTAAGAGCCCATAAGTCAAATCATGTCAGTTCGTCCTTCTTTTCTGGGGTTCCTTACTTACTTTTGCAATATTCATAACATATTGGTGAGTCTTTGTACTGATATTTTTCAACTCTTGCATTATTTTTTTCAAATTTTATCTTTTTTTCGCTCTCGCTGCATCTTTGAATTTTTTATTCACATCTTCGTTATGAAATTTTTTATGTAAATTATCCATAATATGACGTGAACAAAATCGATGTATTCCTTCACCTTTGGCCTCATATAAATCTAAATCGGGTCGTTTAAAAAACATTGTGAATAGACATGTGTCTATCTAAAATAACGGTGTAACTTCCAACGGGTGCAATAACATACTTACGTAACCATCCCATAAACCAACTCCACGATTCATTGTCCTCCTTATCCACCAGATCATATGCAAACGAAAATAACTGTGAATTCGCATCATATCCAGTGGCAACTAACAATTTACCTCTAAACTTACTTGTAAGAAAAGTAACGTTAATACCGAAAATAAGTTGAACATATCTCAATCCCTGACGAACCCCACCAAATGACTAAGCTGTCGTTTTAAAAAAGATAATATGGTGGTGACTCCGAGTCTTCATCAATAAACGGGTCTCCTTCAACATACACCTTTATACCCGCATTGGTCTTTGCATATGCATTTAGCAAACAAGGCAGAAGTATATAAGCATCGGTCTAACTACCAAAAATTTTGGCAATTGCTTTCTCCTTAGCACGCTACACTTTATTATAAGATTGTTGTGTCGTAAATTTACCTTCAATCACAGAGTGTAGGTCGGATATTGAAATGCTCGGATTCCTGTGCACCACCTCACTTATTTTGTCGGCAATAAATGAAGTAATCAGTTGTCTGTGGTCACGTCTGGCCACGTCTGCATGACAAGAGTGGGCAAATGGATATTTTTTAATTGTAAATTTTGACCCATCAGAAGATGTGGCATATAATCGCCAATTGCATAATGCATTTTCACATCGTACAACGTATTATTTTTTGTTGCTGCTTATTGATATGTATTGTCTGTTCTCTAAAATGTGATATTTTCTAACAGCTTTTTTGAGTTACGATTTACTACTAAATATTCGATTTCAGCTAAAGGATGTTTGTATACTTTCTTATCACCAAATGTATATATGAATCAGCTAATGTTTCATCGGTCGTGTCTTCGTAAAACGTATCAAGTGAGTGCCTATTAGAACGATTAAGAAAAGGTATGGGCATTGATCTGTGTGTACCGGCTCTTACAATACTTTCATAATTATTGCTTTTGTTACTCAAACTGCTTTCATTTTCCTCTGTTGCCCTCGCTTCTTTTGTTTCCCTCACTTCTTCTGCTTCCACCTCGATATCATCACCCGGTGATTCTCTATTATAGTTACAAAAAAACTCATCATCTATCGAACGCACCGTTTTGGATCTTATCTCACTTTTATTTGGATTGTTTATAGCCTTGTTTACGATAGGGGATCTGATGTGGAGGTAAAAAAATTATTCATTGATTATGACTTAATTGGTTCAAAAATGTTCTCTTGAGGTGTATTATGTTGTGCTTGATATAAATAATAAGGGTTCATTTGTTGCGGTTGATAATGTGGTATGTTATGTGATTGGTATTGTGAAATGTTATGCAACTGGTGCTGCGGAATATTCCAATTAGTTTGGATACTACTCGCAGGTAAATTATCGCCTGTTAGGACATATGCATTACTAGAAAAATGAGGAATGATATCAACAAATAATTCAATCATTGATATTTTGCCTCTAATGGTTTGTTCGATTGCTACTGACAATCTGTGATATGGTATGTTCAATTGTTACTAATAATCTGTGATCATCAGATATTAAAATCGGACTGAAATACACAATATCATTTTCTCCGATGTCTATCTTGACTTGAATTTTTATTTGGCACTGATCTTCTAACGATCTTAAATGTTGATATATTAATCTCTTTAAAAATTCCAATGATATATTCGCATTTGATGTAAAAATAAATCTGGACGGTTGGCTATAATTGGCACTCATAGAACCAAAGTATATAAAGTCACTAACGTAAACACAAAAAAAATATCATCTTGCCCTACATAAATTATTATATATAATTACACATCATTCTACTAACGGAATAAATTTTTAGCAATATAATAAATTCTAACTTGACTTTGAAGTTCGAAATATTTTTAGATTGAAAATCCGAATTGTATTTTGTTTAAAAAATATAGAGAAAGAGAGAGAGTTAGGGGAGATGTTCTCTGTCAATTTATAAGAAAAGAGAGAGAGGAAGAAAGAACTTAATGTGTTTTTAAATGATTCTGCGAGTGTGTATTTATAGAAAATAAAATAAGATCATACTTTCAGAATGCGGCATATTAATAATTTTATCTATTGAAATGAATAAAGAAAAAGAAGAAGAAGAAGAAGAAATAAAGGTTTAAATATTCTGTCGGCTAGGATAAGGAATAGACCGCACTCCCCGCCAAAGCCCTCCAGCTTGAAAGCCGCATTCCCAGCCCGCGACCTCTAGAGAGATCGCACCCCCAGTACACGACCTCAAGCTCCAAAATCGCTTTCTAAGAATACGATTTTTCTTATTATATAAATTATTAAAAAACAATTTTATTTTATAATTTAATTTAATTTTTTTACCGACATAAAATTAATAAAATTAATGAACCCTCAAATTTGCGTCGGCAGCGAAAACGAGAAAAGGACACTTGTTTGTTTATTTATTTTATTTTTTCTATGTTAGGTGGACCCTCGTTATAATTTAGTTTATCCAGAGAAAGAAAAAAATCAACAATCACCATCCTCTAGAATCTATTAACGGTAATCAAACACACAAACCTGTAGAATTGGGAAGGATACCAATTAGTGACTGTTTTATTTCTGCAACGTGATATCATACACATTCATGTATATAAGTCAGATGATGAAATTAAAATATTTGGCTATTGTTAATTTTGAAGAGGTCCAACTCTTCTATGTACATATAAAGAAGTTTTTTTTTATAAAAATAATTAATGAAATTATGATTAAAATATATACTTCATTAAAAATGTAAAGAGACTCTTACATTTGAACATATATATAAAAAAAATTAACATCTTTTAGTTATCATCAAAGTTTCTATAATTGAGAAAAAAAATACTTACTTGCCCTGACTTAACAGTGTCCGTTAGTAAATGATAATTTTTATGTATTTGTAATAAGAAAATAAATTATAATCATCCTCACTTCAAAACTAAAATAATAATAATAAAATAATAATAATAATAAATAAATAAGAACTGATAGTTATCATGTTTAAAAACTGATTGGAACTTTAATTGCTAAAGAATGAGAAGGATAAATATTCACAATTAACTGTTCAATATTTCTCATTGGAAATTTAGAGCAGGGAGCGAAGGATTCTATGATATTTCACCAAGAAAATTCTAGGAAAGTCCAACCAAATAATAGAGCGAATATGGCATCAGTGGCAACATCGTCGGAACGGATCCAGCGAGGCAGTGATCAGTTTCCATTATAATAAATAAAAACCACGTGTCAATCTATTACTTGCGGAAGCAAGTCCACGTCAATGGCAGTTTTGTAAATGAACTGAGATCGAAGGGCATTATAACTATTCTGTTACCGTTTCTAATTTTCTATTCCCTTCCCTCCCGACAACAAAAAACCCTCTCTATTTCCCTTACCCCCCTTTCTCTTATCCCCTTTCTCTCACGAATAAAAAAATGGAGACGCCATTGATAACGGAGACAAACCCAGTACTTGGAGGAACCTCTGTTTTACGAGGTGGCGCGAAGGGGAAGCAGTACCACAAGAGGTCCGATGCCATTGCCTATGGTGATCGCTACCAGAAAGCCGCTGCTCTAGTCGATCTTGTTAGTTTTCTATCCACGTGTGCTTATTTGCGTGCTTGTTGTGTTATTGACTAACTCGGATTGAGCTTGTGCGCGTGCTTCTATGAGTGAGTAGTGGACGAAAGCAAACAGTCATTGGTGATATTAGATCCATGCTCTTTTATCTAATTTGTAGTAATTTGGGTATTAGAACTGGATTTCTGTGAACTTTTAGGTCCTATTATTGTTCTAACATGTGAAAATTTTCTTGCGTATCAATTTGATACTATGAAATGCACCATGTGTTCACAACTGCTAGTGGCATTGAATGTGACTGGTTCTCTCTGGCATAACAGCAAGCGGCTGGTGCGCAAGGTTGAATTTAGATGACTTGATTTTGCAAGGTTCCTCCAAGGAATAATTTACCCAGCTGGGTTAAAACAGAAATGAAGAAACCCTTTGCCCAAGCCAACCCTACCCCACAGAATAGGCACAAAATTAAAATTTTTTGGGGTCATTACAGAACTAAACTGTTAGTGGGCAAGTGATGGCAGACAGTTAACTTGACCGTACCAAAATTTAAGTCGAAGTTGCTGGTACTATGGTTGTAAAATTTACTAGATGGCTTGTATACTTTTTTTTTTAACTTCTTTTCTCTAGGCTTGATAGAGAGCTTGTGATTTTTCAGGCAGAGGACGGCATTGGCATACCGGAGGATGTCTTGATTGATGCTAGCTTTGAGCGGGCTGTCAAGTTTTATTTTCTGTATATTCAATTCAACTGGCTCTGGTCTCTTAACCTCTTTGCTTTAGTCCTTCTTAACTTTCTTGAGGTAGGTCTCTCTCTTTTTGTGTGTGTTGTCTGTGGGTCATTACTGATTACATTATTTCCAGCTTATACTGGCCCACGGGACCACTATGAAATATAATGGAAACAAGGAAATTTCTGGCTTGCTGCCAAGCTACAGTGACATGCACCGAGCCCAAACAAAATTTCCATCAGCTGAAAGAAAGAACCATGAAAAATACAACTATTGCTGTAAACTAGAAGGTACTTTATTCACCAGGCTGTGCACCTGTATGTTTATACAGTGCAAAAGTGTTGGTAAGTATGTTAGTCCTTGTCATTTTTCAGGTGGTATGATCAAAGGGAAAAAAAGATATCTACATGTTAAAGCATTTTGCAAAAGCTAAAGTGCAGTAATAGCAGAACCACTATGGTGCAAAATCGTGTCCACTTGCCCCTTAGCTTTATTTTAATTAAATTGTAAATTTATAAATTTATTTAATTATATTTAAATATATGTTGTTCAGAAACCCCTGTGGTGTTGGAAGTATGATTATTCTTGCAAGGAGAGAGATCCTTTCTATCTTGGCGAGCTGCCGTACTTGGAAAAAAAAGCAGCTCTCATTTATGAGGTGAATTTTCTGTTTTGCAACTTTCTAGACTTGAAGAGGATAGCTTCTAATTTCCTGTAGTATCTCCATTAGTAAGGAGCCATTGATTAGGCAGTTGGGGTGATTTCTCCTGAAACAGAGGTCTCAGGGCCAAGCCCCAGTGGTGGCAAAAGGGTACTGGGTAAGTTTAAAAGTTGTGGCATCAAAAGATGGGTATGCTTCACTTAGTTTTAGTTCTTTCCCTGCTGGAATATGTAGAGTCTGTTGTTCTTATGGCAGTAATCCTGGTGGTACCAACGACACTCTCTGATTTTGGTAGCAAAACACTGAGCTGGTCAGGTTTAGTATGAAGATGTCCTAGGAGTACCACGGACCGTCTATTTGGTATGATGTGCTCATGGTCAGCACAGACAAGTACAGTATGCCAATTGGTACTACAGCTCTCTTTGATAACTCTGTTGGCATTGCAAGTGGTCACAGTTGTTAGTCTAGCTCTCCAAAAATGCTGTCAAAAAATGGGATTACTAGTCCATAGTTTACTTTAGTTATTGACCATTTCATTAACTTTCTAGGCATAATTAACACAAGCAGTAGTTATATGTTACAGGGCATTACATTTATACTTCTTCTATTGCAAATATTTGCACCACTTGCATATGAAGGGTTGAAGTTATATTGGAAGAATTCAATGAACAAGCTGAAGGTTTGCTTTCTCTTCTATTCTTTGAAGTCTCTGTTGTATCTTAAACATTACATAAGAAAGAGTTGTTGAATTGTTAGGCTTCCGTATGAGATTCCTCTGGCTTTGTATTGATAAATAAACGGTTTTTCTTTTTGAGACTGGATTTGGACTTAAATAAGGGCACTGGTTTGTAATTAAAAGCCCGAAAGAAAAGTTCATGAAAAGAGCAAGCTTTATATGCACTTGCACCTTTAGCTGCTCTATCAGAAATGGATTGTTCACGCATTTAATGACCTAATTCAGCTTGGTCTCCTGCTCATATTGGCGTGTGATATGATAGTATATGCAGCCTTCTCATCTCCCCTTCTTCCCTTCAGACTGGCGCCGTATATACGTGTTGTTTTCCTAATCCTAACAAGCAGGTATACTGTTATTTCTCTCATGTTTTGAAATAGCTTGTTTCTCTTTGCAAAGATAAACCTTGGTAAGTGAATTGGCAATAACATTTGATGTTTAGAGTGCTTCTTCTATCTGTCCTTTTCATACTCTTTTTAGGTACTGATTAAATTATGCTTCTTTTGTATAGGTATCTCCGTACATGTACTGTCACATTGGTTGGTCTTCTTGGACAATACCTCAATATTTTGGTAAGAAGATTATGTTGTGGCCATTTGTTCCTTTTGTTTATTTATGATTCACTAGCTCCTGTTGATACAAGCTAGCAGTTGGTACCCAGCCTGTCTGGTTTCAAAACAGTAGCTGCTATCCTGCTGGCAATCTTTAAAGTTAAAGCCACCCATTTAGATTCTTAAATACTCATCAAGCATGAAAGGAAGACTTTGAAAGTTAAGATGTACCGAAGTCTCACAAGATTGCATTTGTTTATACTTGATGGTATTCCAGGCTTTGTGGTTGCTGTTCCTTCTATTTGCAAGCTGGCTGGGATATGTGATGTTTGAGGATACTCTACAGGGAAAGACCATCTTCACCTCTTATAGTACAACATTGTACCAGATGTTCGTCCTTTTCACCACTTCCAACAATCCAGATGTATGGATCCCAGCATACAGGTTATTTGTTTGGAATATTATCTTTTCACTATTTTTGTTAAGTCAATTTCACCTTCAAAATTGCCTCAAATCAGTGCTTAATTGAAGGCAATTTTTTTCAATCGGCAATCAAAATATTGGTGGATACACATTAATTGGGTATCAAGACCTACAACATTGAGGAAATATTAGTTGCGACAATAGATGCTGACTTTGGTTGTAATAACTTCTTGTTATTTATTAAACAGGAACTCTCGTTGGTCATCGATATTTTTTGTTCTCTATGTGCTGCTTGGTGTTTATTTTGTTACCAATCTTGTCCTTGCGGTGATTTATGACAGCTTCAAGGAACAGGTGAAGTGCTTCTTCATATACTCTCAAACAAAATCCAAGGAAATCCTAATAGGTGACAAAATAAGACATGCTATAGTGCTTAAAAAAATGCATTCCCAATACTAATTTCCATTGCTTAGACAAAGTTATACTATATATATTCCCTTTTTATTTTCCTGCACCAGTTGGCGAGGCAAATTATGGAGATGGACTCTGTGAGAAAACGCACTTTAGAGAAGGCATTTAGTCTGGTTGATATTCATGTGAGTTCTTTCTTGAACCTTTTTCCTTTAATATGTGTTGATACACTAAACATATTTGTAATAGAATAATTGCAAAATTAAGGTTTGACTGATGCCAAGTTGGAGTATATTGGAGCTTAATTCCACTATTGCGCCTAGTGGGGCTTAAGTGGGCTTAACTGAGGGTTGAGTCCACTATTGGCCTCAATTGGGGCTAACTTTCGAAGACAGATACTGGTATCTTGTGTATATACCAGGCTTTGGCCAAATGATGCTGACTACATGTATTTACTAGCTGGTCATGGTGGTAATATTTGAGTTAAAAGCATATCTTATTTTACTTTCTGTCACTGCAGGATCGCGGTTATCTCGACAAACATCAATGCATCTCATTGTTTGAAGAGCTGAACAAATACAGGCAATTCTTATAATCCTTCTTTTGTACAGCACTCAGTATTATGTTAACTACTACTTGCTCTTTGATTCTTTTTTTTCTGTTTCCTAGTTGATTTCTTTCCTTTTCTATTACATGCAGTACCAAATATTAATGCTGCAAGTATCTTTTTCCAAATATTGATGTTATATTCTTTGTAAGGCTTTATCCCTTGTAAACATCAATAATTGTAAAGAACAGAATGGACAACTGGTTATGGTGCCATAATTGGCTAATTTAGCATGGCTCGCTATATGAGGACTCTGGAGTGGTTTTATTTGCTAAATTTTAGTTGTTGAGGATACTTTTAAGGTTTTTAATTGAAGAAGCATACCCAACTTCAGATAGAATATTTTGTTCTGTTCAGGACCTTGCCTAAGACTTCAAAAGAAGACTTTGAATTGATCTTTGATGAGCTGGATCGTAGTGGTGATTTCAAGGTGATTTTCTATCAATATACTGGTTATTGAAATGCCTTACTGCCCTGCAATTATGTTATCTAGTCATGACTGTAGCTACTTATATGTACCAATATGTGCTTGGCTCTGCTGATACAGGTCTTCCATCTTCTATTACTATCTTTTTTCTTTTATGTGTGTTGTGGGAACATGTGCCTTTGACTGTGTTTTCTTTTTTGTTTTTTGTTAGTGTGGACCTTTTATTAATTAAACTGGTAAACCGTACAAAAGAAAGCTCAACTGTTGGATAATATTTGCATGTTCCAATTATGTGAGTCATGTAGGCACAAGCCTGCAACTTGAAAAATTGTGTGGGGGCACCACATTTGGATTCCAATTATTCATTTTGAAATTTCAATTTATCTACTGGTACCAGATAAACTTGGAAGAATTTGCTGATCTGTGCAATGCTATTGCTCTGAAGTTTCAAAAGGAGCCTCCTGTAAGTTAAATGCCAAACTGCCACTTATTTTGGTGAATACAATTGCACTTGTGTTTTCAGGCAGCAATCTCTGAGAGCAAAATCAGAGAATAATTGAGGTTTTTTTCTCCTCTGTAACCTAGTTACAGACCCGGTATAAACATGAAAGCCTGAAAATAATTGGTTAAATAATAGAACCTGTTAAAATTGATCTTCTTTGGTTGCAAAATTTTAGTGGGCTGTGAGAAATTTGAACAATTGTTTTCCATGCATTCTACAACAAAATTTTTTTGTATAAAAATCAAGTCGGTTCCAATTTTAGGTAAATTCAAAACTTTGCCCTGAAAAGGCTCTTATTTGTCAACTCACCATGTTTAAGTGAGATTACATAATTGTCTTCTAAAGTACTAATGTTCTGACTCTAAAATTTTTTTGAACATGAACTCTAAAACCCTGAAGATTCTGTTATTTATTTACCAGTTTTGAAGACATGTCTTAACTAATGTTCTGACTCTGTTTGAAGCCTTCCTTCTTGGAGACATATCCAGCTTTTTACCATTCAACCCCATGTGAGAAGCTAAAATATTTTGTGAGAAGCCGCTATTTTGAGTATGGTGTAGCTTTAGTGCTCATTCTCAATCTTATAGCTGTTGTCATTGAGACTACGGTATGCACGTTTCTCTGTCTAGCTGTTTACTTGTCACTTCTATTAACATTTTCTCACTTGCTTCATGCCTTGCTCGATTTTTTTCAGCTTGATATTGAGAACAGTTCTGGACAGAAGGTTTGGCAAGAGGTCGAGTTTTTCTTTGGTAAATCTCTGTCTTTGTCTCCCTCAGCCCTCTTCCTGACTCCCCTAGTCTTTGAAATATTTGGTTGTCATGTCATTTTTTGAGGTCATCTGAGCTCAAAATACTCCCATGGTGCACATTTCTGGTCCAATGCAGCATGCACTAGTCTACTTGTTTGTCTATTTCTGAATAATAAATACTGAAATTTCTCTGACAAATGCAGGTTGGGTGTATGTTGTTGAAATGGCTTTGAAGATTTTCTCATTAGGGTTTGATGCTTATTGGACGGAGGGTCAAAACAAATTTGATTTCATCATAACCTGGACAATCTGTAAGCTCTAATGTTCATTTAATGTGAAAATTTTCCTGGTTATTTATTTTTTTTATAAATTTAGCTGGTTTTGATAATAGAATTTTCTGGTGTAGTTATTGGAGAGACCTTGACTTTTGCTTTTCCTTCTCAGCTTCCTTTCCTTTCAAATGGAGAATGGTAATGCCTTTGTATTTTGCATTACACTGTACATAATTTGATTCTCTTATCAACTAAATTTGTTTTTCTGTTCATTTAGGATTCGGTATCTTTTAATTGGACGGATGTTGAGGCTAATAAGGCTATTGTTGCAAGTCCAGCAATTCAGAGCATTTGTAGCGACGTTCTTGAATCTGATTCCAAGCTTGGCACCTTATCTTGGGATGATATTTTGTGTTCTTTGCTTTTATTGTTCGCTAGGTTTACAGGTAACTTCTAGAAAGTATTTTCCTGCAGCTTTCAATAGACTACTTCTTGAAATTAAGTCTTTATAGTGATACTACACCTAAAGAACCACCATTGTTTCAATCACATGGTTCCGCTCTAGGTATCTACCAGTATGAAGTCATGGGTTGTCTTTGGTTTTAACAATTTCCAACCTTCTTTCTCCCTTTCTCAATGATATTGTGTTATGTTTTTGTCTTTACAGCTGTTTGGTGGAATTGTGAACTCAGCAAACCCAAAATTGCAAGACACTGATCTTTACAACAACGAGTATCCTTTTTCCAATTATGGGTCTAATGTTCATGATCTTTTATAGTACTCTTGGTGGTAAAGGAACTTTGCACAAAATTGCAAAGAACATCCAAATTTGCAATTTCAGCCTTACTTTATTACTGTTTGCATGGATAGTTGGAGGATTAATTAAATTAAGTGGTTTTTCAAAGTAAATAAATGGAAGTAGGAAATCAAGGAGTTGACTGCATATCCGTGTATTTGCTAGTGTGTTTGAATGAGAATTTCTATATTCAAAATATTTGCAAATGGATTCATTTTTGTCCAATTACTTTCACTACAATGTATAAATGGTCATTCCTACTAATATATTTTTGGACAGATGTTACCGTTTGTTTCATAGTTTTTTCTTGACAAAGTCTAGTTACGTTCTATTTAATTTCAACGACTACCCCAATGGTATGGTGACACTCTTCAACTTGCTTGTGATGGGAAATTGGCAAATATGGATGGAGGTACTTGTTTTACATATTCTATCTGTCAACTGATGTGTCTTGAACTCAATCAATCTAATCAGCCTTTTTTTTTTGTGAATCAACTTCAATTAAATGTGATTTATGGGCATATGAGTTACATTCATGTAAGGAGCCTATCGTTCTATTTCTCATATTCAGTCTAGGAGATAAAGCATAAAAAATGGCGAAAGACAAATGGGCAGATAAATGTACATAAACAAATCTTAACTCTCTGTTTACATGTTGCAAATTTATAATTTATCAAACTTTCTTCCAAAATCTATGAGTTTTCTGTAAATCATGAAATTTCCACTCTTCCAAATAATCCCAAATACAAATTTTGTTACTAGGCTTAAACAGACTAGTGCACATTGGATGATATTGCTGTCTTTTTAGGGGTCTTAACTGCAAAATACTTGGGTTGTACATACTTGTGCTGCTGCAAACTTTGCTAGATCTTTTACATTACTAATGTAATGAGATTTATAACAAGTTTAACATTTCTCCTTCTACTTCTAGAGCTATACAGATTTGACCGGAACCAATTGGACTCTTGTCTATTTTATCAGCTTTTACCTGGTGACGATCTTGCTTCTACTTAACCTGGTAAATCTTTCTACACTAATATATAACTTTTCATTGCAGAAAGGATCATCTACTATCTCCATTATTGTAATCTTGGTTGGTAAGGAAACACAACGGTGCCATCACCAGTTAAAAAAAAAATTTGAAGCTAATCTTTTAGCTTGACTTCCTAATTTAAGAGCTGCAAACAGATACCCAAAAGAGGGAGAAACTTGGTTGACCACTGTAAATCCTTGTTTTGCCTCCAAATCTTACATTACTAAAATTTTGTTTACTAAAATTTGGCAACTCGTATTTGTAGATTGTTGCATTTGTGTTGGAGGCCTTCTTTGCTGAAATAGACATCGAAAAGACAACTGAAAGTTGTGGCGAGGTATGATTTGTATTCCAATTTTTTTTTTTAATTTAACTGAAACTTGGGCATATCCAAAAAGAAGGAAAATGAAAATTGGGTGAGGTGCCAAATTTTAAAATAAATCTTGATGGCTAGTAGCACCAAATGGGAACCTTCAGTTTCAAAAGCAAAACTCATGTTTATAAAATGGGCGTTGAATTAGCTTACGCCAAATATAGCAGGTCAAGATAAAACCAATAGTGCAATATATAAATTGAAAATAAATTTGTTTTGCATATGAGTGCTCAAAATCCCCTTGTTATAATTAATTTTCTGTCTTATATAAACACATCTTCCTGTTGCAGGACACCCAGTCAAATCGAAAAAGGTTTGCTCGGTAATATTCTATACCATTTTCTTTATAATAATTTAGTGTATGAGGAAGCTTCCTATTCCCAGTCCAGTAGATTAGCTGGCTAGTGTGTGGAGGGGTATAACCTTAAGAGTGCCTCAAATGGAGTATTGTAGCATTGTACCACTGACCAGATAGTTTTGTATCATCAAGGTTGGTCTTAGTTGAATCTCTATAGCAAGCTTGGGAAGTTCTGGGGTTCCTTTACCAGGGTTGCACCAAGCATATATCAGAACTCACAATCCCCCCCCCCCCCCCCCCCACACCCCAACCACCACCACAAAAAAAAGAAAGAAAAAGAAAAAACACACACACACCACAACCCCAAATGGCTATCCATATCCCCCTTCTAATCAGCAAAAAGCCCAATCCGTGGGGAATATTCTCTCTTAGAAATGGTTGTGGGGCTACTATTTGGTTATTATGCAGACAGTGAATATAAAGATATCAAGAAACTCCTTACATGCTTTGTAATAACTATAGACAGTAATCCCACATTATTTATTTTTGAGGAAATATGGAGTTTTGAGGGATGTTATGGTTGGAACAAAAAATTTCTACTCTAATTTAAAATTGCATAGATTTTAACAACTGGTTTTGCTGTGCTGTGTCAGAGCTAGAAGTACAATGGTTGACACACTTCTTCATCATATGTTGAGTGATGAGCTAACCCAATGCCCCAAGCCCTAGCTTTCCCTCTCTGTGTTATGGTAACTGAGGTTACTTTTACCTACTATTTTGTTAATTTCTATATTGTTTATATGCAAACTCAGTTGTCTTATCTAACATGAGTACCTATTATTGCATGCAAAAATGCAATAATATGCTGCTTAACTCACGAATTAATAGAAGCTGACAACCAAACATATGTTTTTATTTTTTTTAGTTCTAGGATGGCTCAAATTTGCCACTCGAGTCCTTGCACTTACTGTGGTAAAAACCATTTGTATTTAATTTTTATCTTTGATTTAGCAGAACAAAACACAGATTTTTGATGAATGGAAAATTGTGCATGTGAAGGATTACAAAGACCAATTGGCTGCTACAGTGACAGGTGTACATGAGACATGGATAGATGTGCATTTATATTTGATTTTAGCTTCTCATAACGAAAACATGATAAGGTGACTAAACAATATTTAATGTTTTGTTTTCAATTTTTATATAAATCTTATAATACGTATAGATTGAATCTTCTCTCCGTGGCATTGGTTTTAAGCTACAGAGTAGAGCTTTTTCACTGAACAAGCCTCTTGTTCAGAAAAATCAGCACAATTATTCTTACTCTTAGATCTGACATGCAACATCCAAGTGCTAAGGTCTAATATTTGAGACACGTGAGGCGTCTATAATGATATAAATCTTTAGGAGGCCTATTCATCCACAATAGTGAAAATAGTGTTTCTCTATAATAATAATATAATAATAGTATAAGGATCGGGTGATTTCTCGCTGTAGGTGAATAGTGTAATAAATAGTAAACTCATCCGGGCCATCTATTGGATTCTCGATGGATATCCACCTTACAATTTGATCTTTTTTCCTCCAACACATCATCAGAGAGGATATACAGGGGCAGAGATTTTTTTGTATGTTTTCTCTATAAAGCATTAGTGTTGAAGTATTTAAGTTATTATTTCTTTGCTTGCTTTCTGGAAGCTAAGATCACACGGAATATGCTTCAGTAGTTGACATACTCTAACACACGACGTCAGTGGCCCCATGTCTGCCACAAGAAAAAATGGACGAGCCAATCAAATAATTTGGTTTTGATGTATTGTTCTGTGGTACTTATTTTTGGTGAATTGTTGTGTGGAGTGGTATTTTATTTGGTGTGCCCAATTGATTATATAATTTCTATTTATTATTGGGATCAAATATTCTAACAAAAATTGTTGACCATTTCATGACATTTGATATTCATCAAATAGTAACAAAAATTAGGTCATAAATAAATTTGAATATGTTTTAAAATTTTAGATTGCTTGATATTGGCCAAATGATCCAGAACAATTTGATTTGTCATGAATACTAAAAAAAAATTATAGCCTATGTAGTTATAATTTTTTTTAAACAAGAAATTGTGATTTTAAATTATGTATGATATTTTACACGGTCATTAGATTCATATTGACCGAATTATTCAGAAATTTTGAGATGTATACACAAAATCTTTTAGTTTAAAGTTCATAGATCATGCAATGCTTCATGTTGAACAAACTGTTTGGAACAATTACGTTGGAAAAAAAGTTAAATAAGGAAATTAAAAGATGCTTGTCATTGAGCAAATAGAAGCATAGAGATTTTGTTGATTTATGTTGATCGATCAGATGGTCCTTGATATTTTATATTGATTGAGTAGTCCTAATAAAGATTTGTGATTTTTAAGGTTTATATTGTACACAAGAAAATATTACTCTATACCATTTCAGTATAATTGAATGGTCTTTGTCATATGTTTTTGTTTAGAAGGTTTTTAATAAGGGTAATCACTTGCCAATTGTTTATTTTGACATTCTTCAAAAATAAAGTGAAGTTAGAAATCAAACAACATAGACATAATATATTATTTGTATATCATGTTTATAAAATATGATGAGATTTGATGTATGTTCTTACCATACATTGAGTGACTTAAAATATGAATAGTTCAAAATAAATGATACTTGATGGAATATCATTAAATTATGTAAAATTTGATTGTTAAACTATCTATTTCTCCAACAACTACATATAGTGTAACCTTTCAATTTTCGATTTTCAATTTTGTCTGAATTTCTTTGAAAATCTGTTGTCAAATTTATCAAATTAACCATAAGTTTAAAAATACTACCCATAAGGTTATACATAATTCAAATATTTAAAAATATCTTTTTGGCTATTTGATGTTGGTTGAATGGTCCAAAAAACTAACATACAAAAAATTCTATATTTTTCTATTTATTTTTTCTTAATTTGAATATCCGATAACCACACATTGAGAAAAAAAAGACTCTAAATATAATTGTCATTTTTTTTGTCGTACACATCCTAAAAATTGGAAAAAATGTCATTGCTACTTCATGTTCTGTGAACAAAAGAAATATTTTCTTTAAATATAATTTTATTTTATTGAGATTGTTTATCTAAATTTGGGCATCGGTGCTTACAGTTTTCATAGTCTAATCCAAATATGATCATGTCGCTTAATTATAACACTTCTCCAATTCCTTTGTACATTGTACTAAAAATAAGGGAACAATTTATATAAATTGTTGGCTTATTATTCCCTTTCAAAAAAATTTAAAAATGTAAATTAAATAAATTCTGTAATTTCCGTGATTAATTTGCAAAGCATTTGCATAGATTTCACGGGCTTTACAAACTTAATAAATAATTCGTCAATTTATATCCGTAATATTTATAGAATTTAAAAACTAAAAAAGTTTGTGAAAATCGATTTTTTTTTCAAAATATATATAGCAATCACACACCAATTTTATAAGTTATGATTTTCCGTTGTGTAGTACTGTACTGTACAACATACGAACAAATAACTTATAATTTTTTTTAAATTTATTTTACATAAATTTTAACATAATGAGACAGACAACGCCCTCTACAGCAGCAGTTGAGGATACGAATCATTATTAATTTGAAATTTATATTCTCTATCACGCTGTACTGTACCGTATTATATCGTACTGTATTATATCATATGGTGTTAAAATTTATATAATGTAAATATAAAAAAAAAACTCTTATAAAATATCCATTCCATTGTTGTACTACGCAGCAGAATCAGCATCCAATAATTTGTTATACATCCGAATACAATTTGGTACATGGAGCGGTTCGTGACCTACACTGGGAACCGCAAAAACCTCGCTTCCCAAACCGTTTCAGCAACCAACTTCCGATGGCCGCCGCTGTAACCGCCGCCACCTCCTCCTCCGGCCCGGAGAGATGGTCGGACCTCCCCGACGATCTTCTCCATTCCATCCTCCTCCGCCTCTCTCACTCCCGAGATCTCCTGGCCTTCTCCTCCGTGTGTCGCTCCTGGCGTTCCTTAGCAACCTCCACCATCTCCGCCTCTCCCACCTCCCTCTTCCCTCCTCTCCTCATCTGCCCCCTCCTCCAATACCTTTCCCGCCGCCGCCGCCGATGCCACGTCTCCGCCTTACAATTGATCGATCCCGCCATCCCTCCTCCGATTAGACCCGTCACGACCCTCAATCGTTCGCCTATTGAAGAATCCATCCTTACTCTCCCCTTCATCTCCTCCTCCCATGGCCACCTCCTCTTCTTATCCCGCCAGTGCCAAATCCTCATCTTTAATTTCATCACCGGCCGCCAGATCATCTCTCCTGCTCTCCCAATGGATTATGATCAACAGTTGAGGTCTCGTGCCGCTCAGCTAACAGCCCCCGTGTCCTCCCCAAACTGCACATTGATATTTTTGACAGTGGATTACCTCTTAATGTGGAGAATCAACTCTCCGGATTGGGCTTTACACCGGCTTCAAGTTCCTCTTAAATATCTGAAGCAAATGGTGGTTGTAGAGACAAGGATCTGGGCCTTGGAATTAGGATACACAATCTCCCTCATAGAGCTGCCTCAAGACTCATGTTCCAATGTGCCTGTGATGCAATGGCCGGAATGCAAGTGGGGTATAATACCATGCTTTAAGAATGTGCGACTCGTGGATTGCGAAGGTGAGATTCTTCGTGTTTGTTTTGTTTCTTATGATCAAGAATGGAAGGTCCAAGTAGAAGTCTCTCGGATTGATGTGTCCAATAATCAATTAAAGTTTGTCAAGAAGATTAATTTAGGAAACCGGGCTCTTTTCCTGAGTGACGCCCTTAATGTCCCCGGATGTGTTTGCAACAACCCGGAGAGATGGGGCGGGAAAAAGAACTGCATTTACTATGCGGGTACTGCCAGTACCTTAACTGAATGGTCCGTGTTGGAGGTGGGAAAGTTTGCACCGAGGTCATTGTTCAACCAGGCTGATCGATCGACCTGTTATTTTCCTTTTTGGGACTTTGCGAGTATACTTCAGTAAGCAATTTGGATGGTGCTCAGTGTTTTATATGTTTGCTGACAATTGCTTGATATGCTTGGAATTTTCAGAGTTAGTGGTTCCATTTGCTAAATTAGTTGTTTTGTTGTTTGTTGAGCAATCCGACACCTTCTCAGTTAAATGGTATCCTACTAGTGTTTGCTTGTGCTATGATCTTGGTAAGTAGGTTAAGCATGGAAGACTATTTGCAAATATATTTGTACCAATTTTGTTGATGTGAATTGGATCATTTGCTATTGCGGACAAAAGGCTTGATGTTGTTTGTATGTTCCTTTTGGGTTCACTTGTGGATTGGCTGGTGTGCACTGTGCTTCATGCATAACCATTACCTAAAGAAGAAACAAAGAAGTATAATAGGTTCCATTGTTACAAGCAGGGGTAGTTTGCAAAAGGCACAGGCAATCAGTCTCTGCTTAGGATTGATTGTTCTCATCTAGACTTGATATGCTTTGATTTGCTTAAATTAGAGTTGGCAGTTTCATTTGTTAAAGTAGTTGCCTTTGTTGCTCATTGCGCAATCACATCCCTAATCCCTTCTCAGTAGAATGATAATGTAATTTGGTCTAAGCGGGGATGACTATTTTGAAACCTATTACCTTTCTAATTTTCCTCACAAGGATTTGATCATAGTAGATGAGTGACGGAAGGATTAGTTTCGTCAGAATTCTAGGTTCCAACAAAATTCAAAACTGGAGCTTATAGTACAAAGAGTTTAGTCTGTTTAGAGATATAAAACGGTTTGAGTTGCTCTACTAGACCTGAGCTTAAAGATTACTAGTATGTATTAATTATCATGACAAGCTCACAAATATTTTGCAAGCTTAATAAAAAGTACTATGTAAATTTCATATTGCATATTCAGTTCTTTGTTGTTTTATCTGCCATGTTAAATTTATTGTGATAAATGGAAAGAACCTCTCGACGGATCATAGGCGTTTTGGAAGCATTGCTAGATCTAACATTGAGCAACAGCGTTTCCACAACTGATGTTGCAAATAAAACAGCGGCGTCGAAATGAAATGCCGCCAGATCTAACTATGAGGGCACATATTAGCGGCATTTATATGGTGAAAATGAATGTTGCTAAAAGGTCGTGAAATGTTAGGGACTAGTGGCATTTATATGGCAAAAATGAACGGTGCTAAAAAGTGATTAAGCGTTACGAGAATAGCGGCATTTACAATGGCGAGATGAATGTTGCTAAAAAGTCGTGAAACATTATGAGAATAGCGGCATTTTCATTTAAAAGTCACTGGTTGCTTACAATTTATCATTGCCGACGTATAATAGCCTTCACAGAAATGTCGCTACATCTCTCCATTTCAAAGAGGGAACAATGTGTAATGTCATATCTTATAGTACCAGCATTTAGAGGAAATATGGTCGCTAAAAAGCTCCATTTCATCAAAGACGACATATACCTACAAAAGAAATACCGCCCCAAAATAAGCCCTCATATGTTGGACTATCGACCTTTTCACAACATTGCGAGATATCTTACTCTAAAATTAGGGGCATTTATCTATAGCCAGACTTCTGCCACCAGTGGTCTCCAGTTCATCAAAAGCGACATATACCTACAAAAAGTGCCGTGAGAGAAAATCAAATGTCACAAAAGTCTACTGTTATGCAATCCCACTCTCGTGACTTACCTGCACAATAATTCGTTCAACTCGTCCAGTGTGAGGTTCGCATTACTACATTTTAATATTGACATCCAACTAGAAACATGATTATCAGAAAAATTGCGTGCATTTTCTACCTTCTATTCATTGAATAAAAAACTTAAATATGAATCTGTTTACAATTTTAAATGATACCTCCCAGAATGTTTCATTAAAACAACAGTCAAAATGAAGTCTAGCATATGCTGTGTTTACAAAACCTTGCAGTTACAGCTCAGCTTACAGATAATTGATACAAAATATAAATTTTGTATTAAATTTCAAGACTTACCTACGTCAACATCTTTTCTTTTTGGCCACCTATATTTGGGGCAATTTTACAAATTGCCTTTTCTCTTGAAAAATTGAAACAAACTATCCTTATATATAAAATTTTCATCAAAATGCCCTTGTGGGTCTAATTAGCTTAATTATTATCCTTCCCCTCACTTCCTTCTAAATTTATTTTGCATATTTTAAGATTTTAAGTTTCAATTTTCGTAATAAAAATATTCATAATTTTAAACATTAATTAGCTTTATATTTTAAAATAATTCATATGAAGTATTTATTTAAATTAAATATAATGTTTAAAAAATAACGTTTCAAAAACTTCGGATGCGGAAGATTAAATTTGCATATTTTAAATTTTGAATATTTTGTAATTTCTTCAGTTTTCAATTCAAGGTATCAAATTGTGTTACTTTGAAAATATAAACAAATTTAAACTTTAAATTTATTTTTATTAAAAAAGATTATTAGAAAAGCAATTTCTTTTCAATGCCTGAGCTATAAATTTTTAAGACTCCATGTTTTTTATATAGGGGCTCCTATTAATCCCAATATTTATTCCTTCTCAAATGTCTCTTGCGGGACTTGAACCTTCATGTCTCCATCAAGAAGCGAGGCCTATCACCACTATACTAGACCTGCGGTTTTTTTAAAATATCATATAATATTGATTGAACTCTAAAAACATCATTAGTAGTTTAAATTTTGATAAAAATTTAAAATATTAAGTTGAAAATTTTTATTTTTAAAACATAGAGACAAATAATTTAATATTTTTAATTTATGAAAATAATGGATTCATATTTATAGGTTCTATATCTTGGAATGAAAACATTTTAATTTTGTATTATTTATTTTGATAAATTTAATTTAAAGACTTATATATTTTTAATAATTCAAAACAACACAATTGATACCTTGAATTGAGAATTGAAAAAATTACAAAATATTCAAAATTTAAAATGTGTATTTAATCTTTTGTACTTGAAATTTTAGAAGCATCATCTTTTAAACATTGTACCTCGTTTACATAAATACTTCATATGTATTATTTTAAAAATATGAAGTTAAATTTTTTAAATTATGAATTATTGGATATTATGAATATTTTTGTTATGAAAATTGAAATTCAAATCTTAAATATGAAAAATGAATTTGGAATGAAGTGAAGGGAAGGAAAAGGAAGGGTAATGATCAAGCTAATGGGACATAAAAATATTTTGTTGAAAAATTTAGATGTAAGGATAATTTGTTTAAATTTTTCAAGAAGAAGGGCAATTTGTGACATAACAAGAATTAATTAGTGCAAACGATAAATGGGACAATTGAAGTATGCACTTAGTTCATTAAAAAATTATATATTTTAACAATTTTGATAACGAATTTTCAAATAATTTTAAAAAATATGATAAATCAGGACAGTTGTGCAACAACCAATTTCTTTATAGAAATTGCAATAAACAATTAAAAAAATACGATAAATCAGGACAATTAGATATAGTTTAGACATGACCATGCATAAAATAATAGGTAAAAATATCATCCAACAGTACCGAATGATGAATTGTAAATACTTCAGTGCAATTTAAACCAAATCAAAGAATCTAGGTCTTAAACCCTTAGGGTAAGGTCCCAAACGGAAAAATAAGACACGCTAGGAAGCACGCCAAGCTCCTCCATGAACTTCTTGATCCAACAAACTTATTTCATTACTTCTAAAGCAGCGATGTGTTCAGTATCAATAATTGAATCCGTTGTGATATCTTGTTTGGAACTCTTCCAACTCACAGCACCACCATTCGGCATAAACACAAATTCAGATTGCGATTTCGAGTCATCATGATCGATCTGAAAGCTAGCATCGGTGTAACCCCATCATATACAAGGAGCCTTTCCTTGAATTCTTCTCAAATACTTAAAAATGTTCTTGACGGCTATCCAGTGTTACATACCTGGATATGTTTGATTCCTACTTATCACACTCAATGTGAATAACACATCAAGGCGCGTGAATATCATGACATACATGATAGATCCAATTTGAACAAAATGCACCCCAAAAGTCAAAACTTAAGAAAATGATAGAAGATTTTATTGGAAAGCAAACCAAGGTTTACAATAAATTGATCGAAAATGTGAACAAATTGAATATCAAAGTAGAATTGCTTGCAACCCAAAAAAGATTGTTGGATAATCAAGTTGTGCAACAAGCAACGTCTTTCTCGTGTCAACATGGTCAACTCCCAGAAAAACCTAAACAAAATCTAAAAGAACAAGTCCAGGCAATCACTCTCAGGAGTAGACGTGGGTATGAAAGACTTGACATGTCGCAAGAAAAGGAGCAGGATTGCCGGAGGAAAGAACTGAACCGCAACAACAACAGCAAGGGATTGTCAGCACAAACCTTACAAGTCGCAAAGGAAGGTACATAGACAAAAGATCAAGTAAAAGCTGACATGCCCGGGTATGTTCCTTCGCACATATTTATTTCTTTTCCGCATAGATTGACAAAAACTAAGTTGGACAAGCAATTTGGTAAATTTGTTAAATTATTGAAGCAATTGAATGTTAACATCACATTTATCGAGGTGTTAACTCAAATGTCCACATATGCCAAATTTTTAAAAAGATCTTTTGTCCAACAGGAGAAAGCTTGAGGAGGTAGAAATTGTGACTTTGATCGAAGAAGTTAGTGCACTTATTTTGAACAGATTGTCTTCAAAATTGAAGGATCAGCTTCTCTATTTCTTATTCCGTAGGTAATACCAAATTCAAGAAGATTTGTGTGATTTAGGAGCAAGTGTAAGTCTTATGCGAAGATTGATGTAGGTGACTTAAAATCAACTCGAATATCATTGCAACTTGTAAATAGTTCGGTTATGTTATCTATGGTTATTGTTGAGGATATACCGATCCAAGTGGGTAAGTTCTTTATTCCCATTGATTTTGTGGTAATTGAAATGAATGAGGATATTCAGACTCCGCTTCTTTTGGGACGTCTTTTTTTGGCATCAGCAGAAGCATTAATTGATATGAAAAATGATAGACTCATGCTAGAGGCTGGAGAAGAGAATGTTGTATCTAATATTAATAAATCTATTAAGTATCCTTTTAATGATGATATCATTTGCAAGATTGAAATTATTGATACTTTGATAGCATAAGAGCTAGAGAGAACTAATACTTCACGTTTGTCTCTGTAAATCGATACCCCAACTTATTATTTGATAAAATTATACGCTTACAACTGAACTTAGGGTAAATTAGAATATTTTATTAACTATAGTGGGAACCCATCAAACTTTTTTGTTGTTACCATCAACAGAGATAGTAAATTAGGAAATTGTATTCGATTCTCTCTAGTTTACTAAATTAGATAATCAAATTTGAATTTGTTCGACAACTAAAATTAAATTACAATAAATAACAACAATAACCGAAGAAATGTGTATCAAAAGCGAAATTTTTAAGAGTTTTGACTTTCATATCCACTAATATATTCAATTCACTTAACTTATCATTTTAAATAGTCTTAAGTATGTGCGAAATATCTATTTTAAAATAATATTAACTAGTATTTTCATAAATCAATATCGTGTTCTAGACCATTTCGAATTTCACGATTAAGTACATTATTCTATCAATTTAAAGCCATAACTATCAAATTAATTAAGGTTGGAGGCGGCGCTAGGGTTAGAAACGAGACGTCTGAAATCTGAAGTCCCGACCGAGAGAATTATAAAATATGAAATTTGAACAGGTGGCGGGGAACACGTAGCCAGGCTTTTTTTTTATTTATTATGGGCCTTTTGTGTTTTAATGGCCCGTGCTTCTTCGCAATATCGCCATTTCAAGTTCATTTTTTTAAAACGTTTAATTTGTCACATGCGTTATGTGTTTTAATAATTTTACAGCCCATGTTAATAATTTAGATATAATCACTGTTAAATATTTAAGAGCGGAGGCGTTTGAATTTCTGTTTTTAATTTTTAGCACCAAGCATCATTAGATAGGGTTTTCTTGATTTTATTCGATGTTTATTCTAATGCTAAAAAACTTCGATCTAATTACTTTGTAAATTAGATAATAATTGTTCCTTTAATTTATACCATTTGCAAGTTTATATTATCCTAGAATTTAAAATAAATAAATAAGTATTTATAGAATCTCAGGAGCAAGTTATTTGGTAAGATGCGGAGGGTTGTCATTCTTGTTAACATAATATTCATTTGAAAATTAATCAATTTCAAATATCCCAATTTGTCTGTTATGCTACAAAATGCATCAACTATCATGAGGGCTTCAATAAATTGTCATGTACCGTAACAAGAGCTATTATAGTTTTGGAAACTAAATATCAAGAAACCATCAAATTTTGCAAACAATCCCGACATAAAAAATATTTCCATTCAAACGTGCGAACAATCATATATATACCCACAGCCAATGGAAACCCACTACTATCTTGTAAATTATTTTCTCTAAAGCACAAAAATGGAACAAAACAAAAAGGGATTTTAAGAGCTACTGGATACTGGTACCATCTCATACTCATTTGACCTTCTCATGCTTCGAGGGAGAAAGAACGAACCACCAAGTCGCTGCTGATAAAACACAAGAATACAAAGTATAACCCCTCCTAAAGGCACAACTATATCCCATGCAAGAGAGTATATATCGTCACTCGGGCTTGCATAGATATAAGATGACCTTACAAAAGGCACATAATGCCGAGACCTGTATGCATCATACACATGTGGCAATGCCCTGACAAGAGTAAACCCGATGTAGAAAGAGCGAGCTAGAACTTTGTCTTTCAAATCCAAAAATACGTTGAAGATGACTTGTGGTAACAAGAACCCATCAAGTATTAAACCTGCATAGGAACTCAGAACTTCCCAAAGGGTATCTCGGCCATTTTTATTTCCAGTGTGAATAAACCATGCAATAAGCGTGCCAAATAGGTACAAAGCAAGACAAACCAAAATGGTTTTCTTCTCATGAACCCACGAACCAGTTTTGGCCTCATCAGCCGACCTAGCACCCCATACCACTTGTAGAAGGCGCAGCTGTAGCAAAAAGTTGACCATGGTCAAGACCCGAATTATGACCTCATTCACCTCCAGCCAACCCCCACTCCACACAAGTATATTCTGCTTGCTTCGCCTCATTACAAATATCGCATCAAAGTTCAGCATTAAAGGAATCATGTCACCTAGGACTAAGATAACGAGCATGAGGATTGAAATGGAAGGGATAACATTAGGGTTTTTCTTCGAGTGGTAGAGTTGTAACCCTATAAATACACATGAGAAAGTCAAGGAGATAAGAACCATGGTTATTTCCACATCCATTCTCCAGATTGATTCGGCTGCTTGTTCATAATAGATACCACGAGAAGTAATTTCCACAGTATCAAAAAACAGGGGGTCTGATTTTGCTCTTAAACTCTTGATTGTACCTTTAACATGCTCTGCTGGCTTGCCATGCAAGGATCCAAGTTGCATGTCTATAAATATCTCACAATCCATAGAATCATTAACCCTAGCTTGTCTGGCAGCATCCGATGAACCAATGTACCGGCAACCGACCATGCAAAGTATACCAGATTTGGGATTGTAGATCCCTTCAGCCAATAGCTTCATTTGCTTCTTTGTATCTTTACCAATATTATATTCGATTTTGTAGGATATGTTCAAATAACTGGTTTCAGGGACTAAGTATGTTGCATTATCAGCCAGATCAAGAGCGGCATAGAAACTGCCCCCAAGTGAAATTGGAGAAGCAATTCCAAATTCGCCCCTTCCCTTTTTATTCTTCACATCAAATCGAAACCTCATATCTCTAAAAGATTTTCCATCAGGGAAACTCCCCTTCCTTTTTCTCCCATGATGAGCCTTTTCACAAAGCCCCTTAACAACATCCAATTTGGTGTAACTGTACTTCAAATTGGCAAGATTGCGCATGTAATTAGCGGTGGTACCAAATTGAATTACACTAGAATCGCTCCCTTTACCTTCCCAAATACGTCCCACAGCAACACTCCTACTTTTTACAGACAATACTGAAGGAAACCAAAAACTCAAGCCGAAAGAGCACTCGCTGACAGAGAGATTCTTTCTAGAACCTTCTTCAGCAACCACCACATCACAACCAACAAGACACAACTGGTTTCTCTCTCCATCCCAGGAACCTTCTACAACCAACCCCTTATCACCAATCACAAAGCTACGGGAAGTCGACCTGCTTTCGTTTGTGAAAACCAGATACATGTGCACCTTACCATCATCACTGCAATCAACTTGATTCGAAAACATGTAATCTTGATCGAACCCAAGTGTGCCCCTTAACGGGTCACAATGCCCGTTTAAACAATCTCTCCCATACTCCAACTGGAAACTTCCTTCCAACAAGCCACGCAGTTGTTCACACGAAAATTTACCATCTAAACCCCGTGATTCCTCCTTAATACTCAGATCACCACACAATCTATCAGCACGGGATGCCTCAGTGTACTGATAATTCCTCTCGGCGAACGAAACAATAGATACCGCGTCAAAGTGGTTAGGGCTTGCTGGTTCCTCAGAGCTTTCCAGCGTACCCGTCACAAAAGGAGAAGTGAGATTGGAGGATTTTGAAAAATTGAGCTTGAGAACCGCATCGGAATGAATAGTATTACCTCGGGAAGAGAGTATGATACCGGGTCCATACATGCAGAGAAGCGAATCGGATTCGGACCAGAACCCGTCAAGATCGAAGGAAACGGCGGCGTAGCGAGGACGTATGGGGAGGCGGGGTCGGACCCGGTGGAGGTGGAGAAGGGATCGGTTAGTGGAGGCGGAATGGGTGCCGCGTAGGATTAGGGTTCCGGCGATGCGAATCAGGCCGGGAGAGTCTGTGTGAGAGGAGGATTTGGTGAGGAAGGAGAAGGAGTTGGGGCGGGAGGAGGGAGGCGAGAGGGAGAAGAGGGGATTACCTCCGGAGAAGGATCCAGAGGAAATGGTGAAGAACCGAGGGGGGAAGGAAGGGGAAGGGAGGGTAGCGGAGGGTAAGGGGAGGGGACGGTTGCAGAGGGAGGTGAGAGGAGCGGGAGCGGAGTAGTGAAAAAGCGCGAAAGAAGTAAGTAGGAGGAGGAGAAGGTAATGGGGTTGGATGGAGGGAAAGGGAGGGGAATCGGGGAGAGGCGAGGAGGACATTGTACGAGGGGAAGGAAGGAGAGAGCTTCTTCTTCTCCTCCTCCTCCTCCTACCAGCGACCTTTGTAGTGGTTTTAGTTCCTACTAAAAGAGCAAGAAGAAACCAAGAGAGGTTCTGAGACAAATCTGATCCGTTCGTTTCAATCCAACGGCTAGAATTAGAATAACAGGGCCCTGCTTTTCTATTCGGAATAACAGGTGATTTCATTCCAGATTCTTGACTTTGCCTCTAAAAAAGGCCAATCTTGAATGGTGCTTTAAAGTAAGATAGTTTTTTTTTTTGGTAGATTTAGTGATTTACCCCATGAAAATGGTTGACTTCTGATTAGTTTATTTATATACTTACAATTCATATTTAATGATATGTGCTATATGATATAGAGATCTGAACTAAAGTTAATGTGTATGTCTCTGTATTGTTATTGGGTATAATTTAGTTTGAAGCAATTAGGAAAAGGTGCTATTTTAGTTTTACCTTACCTTGATTTTAAATTTTTAATTACTTACTGTTGATTTGAGCAAATGACAATTTTAAGAACAAAAAAAATGACAAATTTAGACGCCAAAATGATGGTAACATGGGGAATGAGGGACTGACAGGTGGCCCCGGTTTCTTTATGGTGCATATAAGTTACTTGTATTTAAAATAAAATATAACAATTGCATTTTAATAAAAAAAAAATCCATTGATATATAACTCCCCAAATATATACATAAACACAACATTATGTTACAACATTTTGAGAAATTATTCTTGCAACTCAACCTATGTATTTTTTTATCTGTATTCAATGTTGAATATGAGTATAATATTTTGCAAAATATATGTTTCAAATTTTAAGTTAAAAATTATGTTGAATAAATTTAAATATCTGAAATATAAATAAGAGGTGTTATTATCAAAACTTTTTTTGATACAAAAAAAGAAGAAGAAGAGGAAGTAAACACAATGCCGTTTTCAAAACCGAGAGAAGAATAAACTATCACATTATACTTGGTCTCTTTTATATTTTATAATTTCTTGCATATAAAATATATGTATTCATCTTTTTTTTTTTCCAAAGTACAAATTACGCCTTTGGAAAAACAGAAATTGCATTTATAAAAAATAATTTTATAATAACATGATGCGTTGAAGATGCATTTATCCAAAAGAGGCCATTTCACATGTAAGTGGAAAAGTGGTAAGTGAAGGTGGTGCAACTAATGAACTATAGTTCCATTTTGTGTGATCCTTTCTTTCTCCTATTTATGTAGCGGGTTACCAAGAGAGAAAGAATGTTACCCGTTATATCATTATACATATGTGCCATGCCACAGAAAATTTCATGATATGATATTGATAAATAAATGCTAGATCCTAGATCAGATAGATTTTCACATCGTACATCGCGCTAATCATTTAATTTTATTGAAATACAAGCAAACAGTTGACCTATCAATTTATTTTATTTTTTTACTTAAAAATTCTTTCTTATGGAGCATCCTAGTTTGGATTTTTTTTTAATATAATTTTTCATATTACTATTTTTTGGAGTTTTCAACAGTTATGTAATAATGAAATTTTTATTTTTGGAACAAAATATTATCATGCATTTATGGAAAAAAAAAGAATATAAAATGGATAATATTTTTGGAACAAAATATTATCTGCTGACAAATCTTTCACTTAATTGGCATCTTCAAAAAGTTGTGATGTTAATGTTAACGATTTAAAATTTAATGCTTTTTTTTTGTTTGAGATAAAAAGAGAGGAGATATCAACTTCAATTGGTAGGTCACCAACAGATGTAACAAAATAGAAAAAAAAATTTTAAAAATTTAAAAATGGCACTACCAGTAGACTAACCATTTAATTGCACTACTAATAAAAGTCTAAAAAGTTTTTTTTTCATTCAAAAGAAAAAAAAAGTTCGTTTTTTCATTAAAACAACAAAAGTTCATTTCATGGAGGAAAAAATAATCTGTGTAAGAATCTTTGGAGGAGTCAAAGAGAACCATAAATGCAATTAAATTTGAGAATATATAACTAAAATTAATGATTTCCAACCAGCAAGGTTTCCGTTGTGGTCACGTGCTTTCTAGAGGTGGGATCTGATGAAAGAGGAAACTCAAAAAAAAAAAAAGAGGAAAAAAAAGTGTATCGCCTTAAAGAAAAAAAAAGAATTATTCATTAAAAGAGGGTTCGATTTGTAATTAACCAGCATGATTCATATTCTTAACCTAATTAAATTCAGTGAGTCAAAGAAGACTTCACATTTTTCCCCCTATCTCATCTATTGAATTAAAACATTTGTTGCATGCATTCAAAAATTATTTGCAATGAACATGCTCATAAAGTTTTTTTTAAATAATAACTTACATTAACTCCAATATTTATTTCTTTTAAAATATTTTTTACATAACTTAAATAATTAGACCTATATTTTTTTCATAAAAATATTATATTCTATTACCATTTATATTAAACCTGCAATTTATGTGCATAGAATTTAAAATGGTGAAATTCATATTTGAGTTTCTTGAGATCTCTCATCTGAATTTATAGATTCAGCTATATAGTATTTAACAACTCATAATTTCACATTTCAGATGTCATGGATTTTGCTATACAACAAAATTAATTACAGCGACAAGTAGTTCTTGGAAACACGAGAAACTTCGCCATGTCATGTCTTGTGATTTATACAAGGTATCAACCCATGTTTCCATGATTTCGAACTGTGTTATAGTTGACTAGAATAGAATACCATAGCAGATCTAAATCATAACACCTCAGGTCAAACTTGAAATTGTCTTAAACTATTAGTAGGAATAAAACGTAGAATTTCTATGGATCTTGGTTGCTCAAAAAGATAGGGGAAAAAAAGCTGTTCAACTAGATTGTAGCACCAATACCTATTAGATATTCTAAAAAGAGTAGTGAAGGGAGTTCATCTCTTTACTAACTATTTATTTATTTATATTTTTACTTATTAACATCAATTATATATATATTAATTAAAAATATATTATTATTCACTATAAAATATAATTATTTATATATAAAAATATATATAAAATGATTATACTTTGCAATCAATAATAATGTATTTTTAATTAATAAATATATAATCGGTATTAACAAATAAAATGATGAACAGAGTCATTTAAGACGTGGACACCACATATTTTCCTTCTAAAATGTTCGAAAAGCTTTTTTTTTTACCGAACATGTAGGTACTACCTCCTCCTCCCTCAAAAACAAAATTTAGAATTTCAATTCTTTTTTTTTTCTTTTAATTTGAATTGGTTTTCAACTCCAGATCAAATCAACTCAAACTAATAAACAAACCAACCGGAAACCAAAGTAGAGCTCAGACTGAGTCGACAGTAGGAAACTCGAAATGAAATATTCCCACCCAGGACTCAGAAAACCTTCAAAACCATGCATCTCACTGTCTTTTTAGACCACTGAGGGATTTTTGCATCATCAATCTCCTCAATAGGTAAAAGATACCCCAAAAATAAATAAATAAATAAATAAAATACGGCGAGCTCAATCTGGCTAGTCAATGATTAGATCATATTAACTTAAGCATACTAGGTTTTAACAGTCATCCGACTGTACATAACAAAAGGGCCGCCCCAACCCATATTTACATTTCACTAATAGCACATTTTAACCCTTATAGGAGGTTCCATGCACTTTCACGGCCTAAATCAGAAGGTAAATGATACATACAATATGCCATATATACTTAAGTTATATATTACTGCTATATATATTACACCAAATTCTCTTCATAGAGAGCATAGTCAGAGGTGAAAGAGGGGCGCACCAAATGGTGATCCAGTCACAGTGGCAGGGGTGGGCCGGGAAGCAGGGACAGCAGCAGTCCCCTGGCTTTGTTTCTGAGCAAGAAACTCATCACAGTCAGCACCTTTAACAGTGAACTCCATAAGGAGATCATCAAAGATCCTCATCAGAGAGGTTTTAAAATTGTCAGAGGAGCTCTTGTCACCTTCGTCCACATCCTGGACCCCATCTCCAACAAGACAACCAACCTGGGCCCCCTCCATGTAGGCGCGGCATGCCACAAGGATCGCATAGCCACGTGTGCGGAAATGCCCCGCCACAAAATGCTCGAAGTGCTAACAAATAGAAGTATATGTCATGATATATGTTGACTAGGAGATCAACATGCTGAATCGTATGGCACCTAGGGTCTTACCCAATGTGTTAACCCAAGACCCAACAGTATCTTGGGATTTACCTCAAAAAAAAAAAAGAAGTATCTTCCAATTATACTTAACATAACAGAACTTGGGCTTTTACAGCAACTGCTCAAATGCTCAAGCACTGACAAGGTGATTCATGGCCCGCTTACCAGAACTATAACAGACCGACAAGCTCCGCAAGACATTCGGAGTGGACCAGACCACTAACCTGTCAGGTTAAGTTATAACTAGTGTGAGGTCCAGATCAGGTTAACCTAATACCGGACCTGCTGCACTACATAGAAACAAATTCAGGGAAAAGTAGTTATTAATAAAAGACGGTACCTTAGGTGGCCGTCGGAGGGAGTAGAGCATGGTTTTGCAAGAGAGGAGGAAAGTGTTCTCATTGTAAGCGAGAGACTTCTGCTCTCCATAAGGGGTGTTGGCATGGGCACTGTAGCCAGGCTCATTGAAGTATGGTTTGGAGTTGAGAACCAGTGCTTGAATGGACACAAGGACTTGAAGCATGGTCGAGTTGGCCGGGTTCCACCTCTCACAACCACTGCCAGACCAGGTGTTGAGCAGGCTCAGGCACACCTTCCCACATGCATACAGGTTCGGGTTCAACCGCAGACCCCCAGAATTGTAATACAACATCTGTGTTTTCATGTTCTGTTATATATTCTGCTGTTCAAGAGAGTATTCTTGTGGTAAACCGTGGTGTAAATTTAGAGAGGCTGAAACTTCTTATTGCCTATATGAAATAAGGTTTTTTATGTTCAATCAAGTACCAATACTATATCAGGCCAGGTCCCATATAACATCAGAACAATGCTGGTCACTTATGATCCTGCTGAAATTGTCAACCTTGCAAGGTTGACGTCTCCTTTAGCAGCAGTAGCAAACATATAACACTGGCCCCACTCATCCTAACAAAGGAACGACGCTCTCGAGTCATGGAAATTACACAGTAAACTGAGATAAGTTGTTCAACATGAACCGACAAGAAAATTAAGAGAAATGCGCACCAAGTCTTTTTAAAACATTTATATAGAAATTCAGAATATTATTTTACCAATGTGGGTTGTCTAGTGGAAATGAAATATTTAAATTTTAAATCCACAGAACTATCATCTCTTCCCCACTTTTTTCTCTTATGTGCGCTCCAAAAAAAGCCAAAGAGGCATCATCAAGAACATAGAAATTCCCTATCTCTCCCTATCGCCTTACAAGAAAGGAGATTCTAACCCCCACAAAGAGAATTGAATCCTCATCTTTAATCAATGGTATGTCTGCACCATTAAAATGAATCGAAAGCATATTGTAAAATACAATGTATTGTAAATTTCCCAGTGACTTGTCAAGATACGCTCAGTACACACCCGTCAGCCATACAATGTAACAATCCACATTGCCAGGAGTCTGACTCACATTGTATCGTAAGATTCATATCATGAATCCTACACTATTGATCACACTGGTTTTAATAGGACATGTACACATTTGGCACAAACCGAGAACCATTTAGTTACAGATCAACTGTCAACACAAGTGAACTGCTAATTTTTCAAATCGCTTGATGGTAACTGATTGGTTTTCAAATTGCACCAAATAAATAGATTGCCTATATATATATATACCTACAATTTGTCTTTTATTTTGATAAAATGTTTCGTCGGTTGTCACAATTCTCAATAAGTGTTTGGCAATATAACCTATCTGTTTCTTAAAATGGCATTTTCTTTTCTTTCAACTTTAACGAAGCCATGAACTTTGGAATTTTAGATAGAATCATAGAACAAAACTACAAAAGGGACAATTGCATACCGGAGGCACGAGGGGATATGTGGGCGGGAAGTACACATCAAAGAAAAAGAGCCCATCATGATAAGGTGTGCCAGCTGGACCTATTATAACAGCTCTCAGCAGATCCATCCTATCCTCATAAACTCTAACAAATATGCTCTCTGAAAGAAAATAAGCAGGTACTAATAAAGAACGTATATAAGATGATCATCAAGTAATTATTTAACCAGAATGCAGCGCAGAATAGTAAGACAAGTACCATGCCACATGCCCTCTTATAGGTACATAAAGATAAGAAGAATTTTCAACTTTCAGAACAACATCTTAAAAAAGGTTTAACCAACCGGGTAAATCTTTCTCAAGGAGCTTCCAGTCATTTTGAATCCTCTTGGTCCACTCCTTTGTAGGCTGATACACAATGAACAAAATCACGAAACAAATATTAAAATATAAAACAAGATTTTGTGTGAAAATAAGTAACAATAAAATGGCCAAATGACAAAAATAAATCACTTCATATATTAGGATTATAGTTTAGTGAACCAGTTCGTGTGGCTGATTTTGTGCTGCTACTGACCATTACCTGATGAGCAACTAACCACAATATAAAGATACAAGGTTTCTACGCGAGTACAAAATACATACCCAGAAGCCCAGTAGAGCTTTCCAAAAGGGTTTTTCAATCAACCAAATCAAGCTTCTCAAAGACTCAGCTAATTCAAATTATTGATAGGCAAAGTATCAGCCTTCAACAGCTTTAGAAAAACTTTAAGTTACCTTTTGAGATGACTTGAACTTGGACCCAGGCCGCATGAAATAGTGGTCAGTGTAATCCCTCACAGTATCAAACTGCTTGAATGCCTTGTAATTAATATCAATCTCATCGTTGACCACTTTTGGCTGTTTAAGTCTGCTTCCACTTGTGCTTCCACTTCCACTGCCAAAACATTTCTGCAACCAAGGGACTGACGCCTCAACACCAGTTGGGATGTCCAGGTCATCAAACTTAGCCTCAAGATTGAAACTAGAGTCTATATCCATCGCAGTATTTTCATACTCAAAGTCATCATAGTCATCCTCGAAGAAGTCATCGTCCTTGAAATACTCATAATCTGCGAAATTGAAGTCTTCCAAGGTAGGGGCAGAAGTTTGTACTGGGGCTGTATTGCCAGGAAGAGGGGGGTTAGTGGTTGAACTGCTTGGGCTGGCAAAGTGAGCAACAGAATCCTGCAATTTGAGATAAGGTTGAGAATGAGAGAAGAAATTGAAATATAAAACAACCAGGAAACCAACCAAAGTTGGAGCCAAAAAAATATAATAGTTGATGATCTAAAAGGATTAGTAAAAGGCTCTAGTATGAAGTTCTGGCATAAAGTAAAGATGAAAAAGTTTTGGCTCTACTGTTGCCTAAAGGATAACTGCAACAGAGTGCAATCACTATTCTTCCGGCAACAATCCAAACAACAGACTTTCTTCAATTAACCCCCCTAGTTTCTCCAATCAAAAGAATAGTTTTGAACACCCATATACTTCAGCTATATTTAAAATCCCTCAACTAGTTCTTGTAAAACAAATAAGTTTGGATGCCTACGCCATACTTACCTCTTCAAAACTCAAAATAATCGTTTTCCAATTATACCGTGCGTTTTTCTTGAGTCTCCTACTAAAAAACTTGAGGGACACATACAGTTGAGAAGAAAAAACATACTTGCATGTGCATTAGCCAATCCATAGATGGTTGAAATGCCGATGATACTATGCTATTATGAATAGGCAAGTTTAGAGGTGGCTTGTGTTTGTGACTAGGCAAGGTTTCGCCTATTATCACAACTCCATCAGGGTCATCATCTTCATCAATTTGAATTATATCATGAGGGATTACCTGCTTAAGAAATGGTTAAAAGTACCCTCTGAATACCAATAACCCTGTTTACATTTTGCTCACTACAAAATTCATAGTTCATACAACGAAGTTATGAATGTTGCAAAAGAGGATTACCATGCTGGATACCAGTCTAACCATCATGCACATCCCCTCTCCCCACTAAGGTCTAACAATTAAAACATATAATCACTTGTCTGTGAAAAATGTTTAACTCATACTGGTACACAGGGTTGCAATCAGACTGCGGATGCTTTTGTAGATCAGTTCTATAAAATTCATGAGGAAGAAAATTATATTGGTAGTTCAGCTTGTAAATTTGGTCTCTATATCTAAAATCTCGTCTATATTATTGTCACTTTTTTTTGGATTTATCTCTTTCATTTTTATTGTACGATTGTTCTCTTTGTACTTAAACCATGACAGAAGATAAATAAAATTGTTAGATTTTGTAAGGTGCATAATTTTTCAATATTAATTAAGTAGGATTTTAAGCTACCTGATTTCTTTTACGCTTCTGATTGTTAGAGCTCCATGAAGAGGATGAAGCCACCTCAATTACATCAGGGTCAGAATAAGAGGAGGTTCCAGGAAAGAGATTCATCCTAAAAGAAGAACGGTTTTGCAGTTCAATAAACGAACTTATTTAGCCCAAGTCTCATGTTTATCAATAAACCCGCATGCAAAGGAAGGAGGTGACTTCCAACTGGTATGGTTTGGTTGAAGATGAAAAAAAGAACAATATATTGGCGTAGCATTGCTCTAACCAATTGTTGCATTCATCTAATGCTGAATTTCAAGCAACAAGAGTAATGCTAACGCACAATAAATCTCAGGTGGAACAGTAGTCACAGCCTTATCAAAATTTATTCTTTACTCAAAGGGAAAGCCAGAATTGATTTGATATAAAACTCTGATTTTGATTTTTCCTTTTTTTTTTGTTTAGAACAGATCACAGTATATTGTTTGCAACTGAGATAACTGATCAAATTGGAATAAGCAATTTTGTATATTGGCGGCCGAAAGAAAGGTCCACACATACTAAAATGTTAACCTTATTGTGTTGATCCATGTCAAGCTTTATGATATTCTCCCTTAATAAACAAAAACCACTAGGTAAAGGTTCCCCAATTCATGATCGTTGCAAGTGATGAAAATTCCAAGAAAAAAGAATGGAATAACTAGTGAAACAGAACTTAACCAGAACACTAGCCCAGCCTGATTCTAGCAATTCATCTTTTTTCTTTATGAACTAACTAGAATAAGACTCACCACTCGCTATTTTAGAAGGTCAAATTTGTAATCTAACGAAGATCGACTAAGATTTAACAAGAAACTGAGAGATTGTAGTGAGAAAATCGGCTCACTTGGAAGAGTGGGGAAACAACTTGGCAGTGCCACCAGGGTCCATCGATGCAATTCAATGCTGACGATCGTACAGAACTAGGGTTAGGGTTTAAAAATTGATCGGAGAGGGGGGGGGGGAGGAGAAAGGAAAGGAGCCAAAAAGAATATAATAAATCGGGAAATAGTAAGATGGTGAAATAGTCGCTCTGATTTTAGAAGGCTTTTCTTAGATATATCAGCGTAGATCGAACGGATAATATTTAATCAAACTTTAAGTTCTCATCAAGATTCGTGTTATCAAAATCCATCCATAAATCGAACGGTGGAGAAGTACCGATGCATTCCAGCGCTGTCGATGTGGGCCCGCGAGGATATTGCTCAGTGCACATTTGCGCGCACTGTACGAGAAGAAGAGACTGGATCCCCTGCGGCGAAAGTAATGTTACACATGGTGTGGCTAGTACGAATCTTGTAATTTGTAAATTCACGCATTTTATTTCTCCAAAGTCAAAAATGCTGCTTGTAATTATGGTTCAAAATTTACAAATTGCTCCAGATGTGATACACGCCTATTATAATAACAAAAAAAAAGAAACATATCTAAATTTTGTTATTATTATTATTATTTTTTTTATAAGTGTTCTTTAATCACTGTAACAGTTGTCATGTAAATTTGATCTCAGTATAATATGGACATTAAAAATTAAAAAAGTAAAATTATAGATGTCTTTTTTATTATTTAGACCCTTGGCAAACGTCTCCATTACAGAGCATTACAGAGGTATCGGATTTCTTTAGTGCTTTAAGTGGGTCCCATTCGCCATTGACGAAACTTGACTAGTCACAGTTCCTTGAGATTCGTCTCCGAAGTTATAACCTTTTCACATTATTTTATTGGATGAGATTCTTAATAATTATTATTTGGACGGATTTTTAAATAATTTTAAAAAAAATTTAAAAATAGAAAAAATTATAATTATATTCTTTAATTTATTGATTGATTGCGTTTCAAATTTTATATAATTTAAATGTAATTTGATATTCCATCAAAATTACATAATATTTACAACGGTCAATATTTAACAATCTTTGATGGAATATTAAATAATTCTTAAATTATATGAAATTCGAAACACAATTAATTTATAAGCTAAAAAATATATTTATCAATTTTCTTCTATTTTTAAGAATTTCTAAAAAATATTTAAAAATTAATTATCAAGATTGTTAAAATAATATATATAAATCCTTTTAACAATTTTTTTTTAAAAAAAATCTTTTCTCTCGATTTATTGGGAACAAAAATTCAAAATAGCAAACAGCTCTTGATATTTTTTTTCCTCGCCATCGGATCGGATCCCATCCAGACACATCTTCTATTATTTCTTCCTCCTTTTAATTTGCGAAACCTAAGTGCCACCCCAACCAAATCGAATCTCTCTTCCCAGTTCCGATCATCCATCATTCACATCCACCTTATTTTCAAGAATCAAATCGGAAGAGTCAGTCACAATTCACAAACAAACGAGGAGGAAGAAGAATCATCTCAACTCTGCAATGTTGCAAGCGCCACACTGAGCTGCTGAAGCTTCAGGATTTCTGAGATCAAGAAAACAAGAGAGATAATTAGAAAGAAACTCTTCTGATCTGTAATCTGTTCTGGTCGGAAGATAACGCAATTTCAATCTCAACATGGAGTACCGGAAGGTGAAAGATCAGGTACTAAGATCTCCCATTTTCATGTTAGTTTCTTCATTTCCCCGAACTCGCCTTGTCTTCTCTTGAATAACTTGAAATGATGAATAGAATGAGTTCGATCCGTGTTATTATCGGGTGAAATTGTGTAGAGAACGACTGAACGAGGGTTTAATTCGAGAGGGAAGAAGAACCCCGAGGGGGGGAGGGGGTACTGGACCAATCCAGTTCGCTGTAATATAATGCCCGGCACAATGTAGTTCATGAATCCCATCTAAGAACAAAAATGTGTTGAAATTTATTGATGTCTAATTCTTAAGGAGTGATATGCACTCACATAATCCCCTGAGATATGTACTCTCAGAATATACAAGATCCACCACATTCTTCAAGATACAAGAAATTTCTATCCTTTGGTTTTATGACTGATGCATTTCCGAAGAACCGATTAGACTGTTCAGTCGTATTGTTTCCTTTGTCACCTTAATTTTATTGATGGTTCTTTTTTTGAACTGTAATGCTTAGTCACAATGTTGGATAGTGCTCTCTTGCTGAACACCAGCATTAACTGCTGTTAACTGTCTGTTCAGATTATTCATCAAGTTTTTAAATTTAATTTTGTACCCCTGTCTTGAAGAACTTTAGATTGGCTTACATTTAATTAAGTAAACGGCGATAGCGTTGCTTTATCTGATTTTTGTGTAGTATTGTGGATATGCTCCGCTGCAACTACCAATTTTCTGCTAATGTCCTTCCAAAACCTTGTATTGCATTTGTGTCCAATAAGGTTTGCAAGTAATCATCTAACAAGGTTAGGATATGATATAACCCATCTTGTTCATTTACAATGCTTTGCAAATAGGCATCTAACAAGGTAAGGAGTATCCATGCATCATTTCAAGTAATCTTTCTGAATTACTTACAGTGTTTGAATTTCGAAACTTGATTGTTGTAGGAGGATGTAGAAATGCAGGCACCTCTTTCTGACAGTAAGTTCTACATTTTGGATTCTGACAAGCTATCAGAAATCACTTTCAAAAAAAAGATTAAAAATCCTAATTTCTTCTTCCTTAATTTATTTTTCTCTCTCCCCTGAGCCAATTTATCTAAATGTATTCCAGGTGCTCCTCCTACATCTGGGACAAATTCATCAAAAAAGATCAGCTGGAAGTTAAAGTAAGTGTTTTTTCTTCAAAAATATTATGTATAGAGACTTTTTCTTCTTGGCACCAAATGGTGTAGTTCATTATACAGAAATACTAATTGTCCTCGGATTGCTTATGTTACCAGCTTGAATAAAGTTCATGGCAGTATTAAAACCCTGGACCTAACTGTAAGTCAAGCCAATCAGAGAAGCCCAAAATAATTGATTTTGAAAAAAGACTGTTTATTTATTATTAATTCTATCATTCTTTCAGGGCATTTGTGGTATGTGCTCTGACGGTTCTGACAAGTTCTCAAGCTATACTTATATATTGGTCGAAGCTATCAACAGGTCCAAAAAGTCCTACACAGGATGAGAAACATGCAAAGTACAAATATAGTGTCACCACATCAAATTTCTTGGTTAGTAAATATAGAATTAACTTATGCAACTTTTAGATTTGGATTTGTATCTACATATCAAAGTGAAATTACAAACAAGTCATTAGGAGTTCAAATCATGAATGCCACTTTGACCTGGTGCTAGGCATTATGTCTGTTACCAGATCTGTATTACTGCTGCTAGGAGGGCTTGGATACTATATATGTACTGATCTCTCTCTCTCCCCCTCTCTCTCTCTCTAGGTGGAGATGTTGAAATGTGCCATGTCACTAGCAGTACTTTCTAGAATATGGAATACTGAAGGCGTTTCTGAAGATAACAAGTGAGAGATCGTTGTTATATTGTTTTATTATTCACTATCATCTACCTCATTGTCATTGTTGTTATCATCAAGTAATTTTCGGGGGGAAAAACTATTTCTCAGGTTAAGTACTACATTTGATGAAGTAAAGCTGTATCCAATTCCTGCACTTCTCTATATGGCGAAAAATTTACTTCAGGTGCTTATTTTTACCAGTATTTGTTAATGTCTGCTTCTGGGTTCTGTACTGGTAAAATACCAATCCCTAGCCAGTACAGAACTTGTGCTGTTTTAACTGTTTCATTTTTTCATTGACCTCATCTTCCTCTTTATTCTTCCAGAACTGAAAGTTTTTCTTTAGACACTTGCTTTGTTTCAATTAAAAAGAAATCAGTGGTTATTGATAATGTTATTTTTGTTGTTGGTCAGTACTACATATTTTATTATGTGGAGGCTCCTGGGTACCAGATTTTGAAGAACCTTAACATCATAAGCACTGGAATCTTATACCGCATAATTCTCAAGAGAAAGTGAGCAAACACATTCTGACGTGGTTTAGTTTTATATCCTGATCTCTTACTGCTGGAAAATCTGAACTGTCTAGGATAACCTGTCTTAATTCTAATGTGCCCATGAAATTTTTGGAATCCATTGGCTTGAACAGGCCAGCAATCAGGCTCTGGTTGACTTTTAGTCAGGTCTAAATAAACACACTTGACATGAACTAGAGTACCCAGTAAGACTGAACTCATATATGACTGAACCTGATCTGATTAGCCCAAAGGTCAGGACTGTACCAACATGTGCTGGTAAGAACCACTTGGTTTGTCTCTGTACTAGTGATAATCCTTTTTTTTTCCCCTTATTTCAGGTTAAGTAACATTCAGTGGGCTGCTTTTCTTCTTTTATTTCTCGGCTGCACTAATGCCCAAATCCAGATTAATCCTTCGTAAGCGCTCTCAGCTCAAAAAATCACCGGCACCAATATATTATTCATGTTGACTCTTTTGTGGCAAGTTTGAGCCTTCAAAACTCTGTATTTGAAATCATGCCTTATATTTGTTTGGTTATGACTAAATTGTATCTACCTTGTAGCCAAGCATTAGAATTGAATCCAAAGTTGCCAACTTTTAATGACTATATCCCTTTTTCATCACAACCTAAAAATGTGGTGTGTTTTTTCCAAGTATTTCCAAAAGTTAAGTGTCGTTTGACAGTTTAGTGTCGTTTGCCTAGTGCAACCAGTTAAGTGAGCACTATCTGTTGAAATTACTATTCATATCATTTTTTTTTGTTTTCTATGCTATATGAGCTGTTAAAATGTAATTGTTGCATCAAATGCAGTTCCGAGGATGAGAAGTCGAATATATATGGTTGGGCTTATGCAATTGTGAGCTTCCTAAATTGTCTGTGATTTTTTTCCGTCTATTTGCAATTATGCTCAAATAACCTAACCGCCACCTCAAATTTCAATTTTCTCAGATTATGGCATTTCTAAGTGGCCTTGCAGGGGTATACACTGAGGTTTGTCCTTTTACTACAGTTTGCTTTGTCCAACAGTACATAGGGATAAGGTTCTGGTTGGTCTACTGTTTTGTATTAACTTGATGCTTGACCCTTTTCATTTGAAAATATATTTGGTTGAGGCGGTTCATTGCTGAACCATTAAATCTGATTGGTGGGATACAATGTAGACAATAGGCCTTGTCTTTTTTTCTTAATATGTTTACTACATTTACCCGATCAATTGAGAATTTATCGTGTTTACCCAAAAAACTAGAATCAAGCACCAAATGTTGAGCTAGATCTTGACCCGACCAACTAGCAGATAAAAATCCTGACCTGTTCTGTGCAGTTACCTAGTCAGCTTTAAGAGTGTTGGCTTAGGTGGACCTGTTTGCTTGGATTGACCATTGGCAGCTCTACCTATACACTGACGGGTGATTTTTTAGATTCTCATTTTCAATACTAATCAATATTTGGTATTTGTCTTCGATACAGGCAATTATGAAGAAGCGGCTTTCAAGAAATATAAATGTGCAGAACTTCTGGCTGTATGTCTTTGGCATGGCGTTCAATTTCATCTGGATTTGGATTCATGATCTTGATGATATTCTGGAGAAGTAAATAATTTAGATGTTGATATATCCTGAATTTGTTTTATAAATCACCATCTACTTTCATCTTATTGACATGGCCTTTCTCTTAATTGAAAACAGGGGCTTCTTTCATGGCTATTCATTTATCACAGTTGCCATGATCATGAACCAAGCATTCAGGTTATTATTCTTTGTTTAAAATTTCTTGGGAGATCAGTGCACTGTACCTAATGTCATTGCTCATCCCTCAACTGATTTGTCCTGAATTCATGCGATTCTTTCTCCATTTCTATCTACTTCCAACTTCTCCATTATCCCTTCCTATCCTACTTCATTGGCTTCATGGGGACAAATAAGTTGAGCAAGGAAATAATGACATCAGATACAGTTTAGTGAACTCCTAAGAAAGTTCCTTTTTCAGTACAGACATTTCACTCAAAATCAAATTTTATAAAATGCTTGTTAGTTTTAATATCATGATAGATTTTTTCTAATTATTTTTGTGATTCTTTTTTTATATGTAGTGGGCTTGCTGTATCAGCTGTTATTAAATTTGGTGACAATATAGTCAAGGTAAGCTTCATTTATAATCATACAGGAATATAAAAGCATGAAAATAGTATTGCAGCTTTACCTTTGGAACTGGTAAAACTTAAAGAGTATAATATTATAAACTCCGAAATGACCCTTTTGTGTTTTTTGAAACAACAAAAAACCTTTCTGACTTATTTTGACATTTTGGATTTTTGTCTATAATGTTTAACAATGCAGGTTTATTCTACCTCAGTGGCTATATTTCTGACCGCTTTTGTATCTTTCTATATGTTTAGCTTCAAACTAACCCCAACCTTCTATATTGGTACCATGTAAGTTCCTTTCCAGGATTTAACATTCTTACACATTTTGCATTACCAAAGCTGGTTTGAAATGTTTTTTTCTTCCTTGTTTTGTTTAAACATAACTAATTATTGCAATATGCTGACATATATTTCATATACTTGCTTCCAGGGTTGTTTCGATAGCTATATATCTACACTATGTGGGCAAACCGCAACAACCACAGAAATAGTTCCGAAGAATAGGTTTCCTTTTAGCTCAGAAAGAGAGAGAGAGAGAGTTGACAGCAAATTTTGCAAAATAGCTATCTGGATGTAAAAATACTGCGCTCGAAATTTCCGGATCTATACAGATTGGAGTGATACTGATCTTATGAGGAATCTGTTGGAAATTAATTTGATGTAGATTTTGGTCAACTATACAATTATTTGTTTATTTTTTTTATTTAATGTGAGTTTTGGTATATGCAAATTGCTTCTTTTTCTTTTTAATTACTACAAACATTGGAGGACTTGCGGGTATAACAGGCTTGCAAGAGCATCTAAACAAATATATACATCAATTATCCCTCTTGGTGGACAAATTTAACATTCATTTATTTTTAAATGCCCCTGGTAAAAATTAAAATGACAAGCCTTGAGGTTTTAGAAAGATGAAAATGTGAAGTTGTACACTATTGACAATTTTTATTGAACGATACACAGCATTAGGAAAATTGAGGCAACATTTTCATTCCTTTTGATCCAACGCAGGTTTCAACTTCCAGTAATAGATCTTTCTTTTATCTTTCCTTCTTTTGCCTTTGAGATTCTGTAAACCTCTTTTCTTTATATTTCTTTTAATTTAGTGTCATTCCTTAATATTAAACCATATTAGCTGAGTCAATTTCACAAACTTATGTCCTATTATAAAGTGACATTGCGAGAAAATTGTCCAAGGCACCCATGCTGCTAAAACAAATTTGGCCTTCCACTTGAAAAATGTGCTAAAATTCAAATGTATCAGTTCGAATGTTAGCGAGTTATCATGCCATTTCAATTTCTTCTCTTCCACGTGATAAAATGCCGACAGATTCCCACTCCAAGGCAACTATAACATCCTACAAGGGAGAAGAGAAACAAATGTTATATGCTATTTGATTGAAGAATAAATCATTCTCCTGTTGTTTTCTTTGTCTCCTTCACACCATACCTTGAAAAAGAAAAACAGAAAACAGAAAGCATGTTTCGAACAATACCGATGGATTTTGAGGATCTACATCAAATGAATTGATGGCACATGGCTCTTCCAGCAATTGCACTGGGCTCTCATCTGTTTATTTAAAAAAAATTAATTAAATGAACTAGAAATTGAAAAAAAAAATGAAACAACATTTAGTGCTGAAATGTTTTAAGAGGAGGCATCCAATGCTCATAGTCATTAATGTCACATCAATGACCATAAAATTAAATTTCAAATAACTATTTATTAAACTCTTAAATAACAAAACTAATTAATTGGATATTTTGTATATACCATGCTATATAGGTACACAAAAAATTATACAATTTCAACTTTATTTTGATATGCATCAAGCACTAACAAAAATCAACGGACCAAATTTGTGATTTAATTCACTCTCTTGATGACCATCGAAACAAAGTTAAAATTCAATATTTTTTTATATGCATGTTATTGAAATGTATTAGAATATATCTAACGATTTATATATATTAATTAAAGCATAAATGATAAAGTAGGCACCATGGACACCAATTACCATAGTTATTGGATCCCACCTCGTGTTTTAAACGGATGAGTGTGCTTTGCAGGCAGCAAAAGACAAGCCGCATGCCTCATAGAATGTAATTTTGAAACAAAAGAATTTTTATACTATATATATGTTCAAAATAGGTATTTCATCTCATATTAAGTCAAAAGTGCATGCAATCAAAAAGCACATACCAAGTCCAAAAGGGTATATTGAATCAAACAAATGAAGTTCTGTGGTGAATACAACATCATACCTTGCCGAAGGACAGCTAGAAATCCATCTTCAGAGCACATCATTACGGGCAAGACTTTGGTAGAAGAGATTTGAGGGGTAAAAGCATCGTACTTCACCTCCCAAACCTCACTACCCGAGAGAGGCTGCGACTTTGCCTCAAGTCCAGCTCCTGCAAGTGTGATTGCTTGTTGCTGCCACCGCAGGTCCCATGCATACACTGTCCCTGATGAGCCTCCCACCTTAGAATATTTGATAATTAGTTAAAAGAAAATAAATAGATCCCGAAATAGTATCAAACAATAGAATATGGCATTTGCTGCCAAAAGACAGAATCGCCCAAAGAGTTTGATTCATTTACTGAAGACACCATCAAGCTATCTTCAGTTTGCTCCTTTTGGACAAATATACTGTTCTTGGTTCATTTTCTACATTTTTGATATAACAGCGGTACAGTTGAATACCTTAAAGAGTTTCAGCAGTCATGTGGTGATTATCCTCTAATACTTTTCTTATCCCTATTGGCCATTATTTTCGACAAAGATTAGCATGCACATAAACCAATAATTGTAAAAAGATAAAATAACGGTACCACGCATGTATGCTTTCTCGATGGGTGGATGTCTATTGAGTGTATCATACCGGTAACGATTCCTCGACCCCTGTACCAAATTGGCTCCAAATCAATTATATCTTCTACATTGAAAATAATAATACTTCAGAAAGATAAACCTACTGTTCAATTAAATTGACTATATATGCTTGGCAGTCTACGAAAAGGTTTATAACACATGCATTGAATTTCACTTACCAAACACCTTTGAACTGTGCAACAGGTCCTCCAGGCCTTCTCTTATCCCACCACTGGAGACCAGGCCCCACGCCTCCAGTAACAAACTCCACAGGAGATCCCCATTTCACGGCAGTATACGCCACCAACCCATCGCTTTCGCAAACTCGAAAGTTCTCGATATTGTCTTCACCTAAACGAACCAAATTGACCCTGCCATCCTCTCCAGCCGTGACACATTCTCCGGTCGAGCTGGTCTCTACATCAATTGATTGGATTGAACCAGAATGAAACGAGTCCTTGTCAGAAATTGAGATGATCTGTGATTCTATCCTTCCTTCGTAGGGGTCGACAGAGAAGAAATGAAGAGATCCGGTCGAGGTGGCAGCTGCTACAAGGGTCGAATTATGAGTTTGGAAGGCGGCAAGTGAGGTGGCAGGGGAGGGGAGAGGGTGGAAAGAGACGAGGTTGAGGTTAGGGTTAGGGTTAGGGTTTTGAGGGGAGAAGGAATGGATCTCTATGGTGGAAGGAGAAAGAACGGACATGGCAGCCAGGCGGTGGAAGGGGGAAGCGGAGGGGAGCCAGCGCACGGCACCAACGGGCTTGGATTGCTCGTGGAGGTGGTAGACGAAGCGCCGGTGATCGGACGAGTGCGCCATTGATGAGGTCGTCGTCTTCTGTGTATAGACAGAGAGAGAGAAGAGAGGGTTTGGCGAGGGTTTTGGGTATGGCAGCTCGCAATACAAAGGGATCCTGTAATTTGTTGTAGGAAGCGATTAATGGATCCTCATACTCGAGTCAAATTTCTCAAAAATAATTTCTAATTAACTTTTTGTTTTTGAAAAAAAAATATATTCACGTATATTATTTTTTTATTTTTAGCAAAAGTATGCATTCATATACTCTCACGTGTTTTAGTACAATGAGTCAAATATTTATACTATGTACTTATGTATTTATATAATTGATTTAGATACTTATATATATGATTTAAGTGTTTATATAAGTGACCCATATGTTTATATTATATATGACTCAGATATTTATATAAATAACTCACGTGTTTATATATATAACTCAAGTGTTTATATAAATAATTCAGGTATTTATATAAATGATTCAAGTATTTATATAATTGAATAATAAAATTAATTTGCAGATAAAAACTTTATAAAAAAAAGACAAAAGACACGCAATCGACTGAAATCAAAAACACATGAGAGATAAATAAGAGGATGAAGCCTAGAGGATTGGTGCATTTCGATCCGGGAATGCGTTTAGTGAACTGCGAGAAAGTCGTTTGTGGTTCAGGAGAGATGTTTTTTTCTTTATTGTATAGTAAAAGAGAGATGAGATCCTTATCTGCTTCTGTTAAAAATTGTATTTTAAACTACATTCTTTTGTAAACCATTCTGGATTTTTCTTTTGTTGCAAGGATATTACAATTTCAACTTTATAGATTTCCTTCCGGTATATTGCATTTCAATTAACAATAAAAAAAATTGACATAACAACAAAATTTAAAAACATTGGATTTAGAAAGTTCTATGCTTTGTCTAAATTGTAAAATATCCCTACATCAAAAATCACAAAAAAGGGGAAAAAAATCTTTGTTTTTCTTTTGTGAATAAGAAAGGGTCTCTTTCACCATGAATATCAATTTACTGTAAAAGCATAATTACAAAAAAATGAATCTTGCTGATTATAACATAACGATGGTTTACACTTAAAAAAGTTTCAAGGCCTAAGTTTCTGGCACACTCTCTGCAGTGGATGGGCTTAGAAGTTCTCTTGCCTTGGAAGCCCTATATAATAAATATCACCAAAAGGCAAAAAAAAAAATGATGCAATGTTGTATCAATCAATTATATAGTAACCCACTTCAGTTTTTGCTAAATAATTTCAGCTTTGTTGGTGCCTACATGCTGGTCTTTCTAAAACTATATACATTTTTTAACTTTCAAATTTATTTAAAATTTGATAATGTTAACTTTGGTCTTTCACTGTTTTTGGCACGTAAATTCATTATATCTAAGCGGTTGTTTGTTTAATTGATCTTTATTTCCTTGGCATGTCATTACTGCGATGAGCTCATATATAACATTACCTCACAGCAATGCTGATAGATTCACGGTCAACGATACCAACCAGGGTAAGTTCCTTTTCTGATGAGACAACTGGAAGGTGATCAACATGATTCAAATTCATTATACTTTGTGCCTCCAAAAGCCTCATGTCAGGAGTCACGTATGGCCGCGCTCTACACTGGTTTCTGGTGCTGCTCTTGCATAAGTCATGCACCAACAGTTCACTCGTGTCTCTACTTTGCCTAGTAGTTGCGATGAATTCCAGAATGTCGTTGAGTGTTAATGAACCGAGTAGGAAATGGTCATTGTTGGTGATCACCACAAACGGCTGCTTCTCTTCTATCATCACATTCAACACTTGCACAATTGGAGTCTCCATCAACACAATTGATTCATACCTCCTCGTCATAACTTCTGAAACATTGACACTTTGCGCAACATCACTAAACTCCGATTCTTCATCATAAATGCACAAAGAGCTCTCAAGCATGCACAGCTCAGAGGAACCATCATCGTCTGTTTTTCTTTTTCTTATTTGAACTTTACTAACATATCCAGTAGTATCGGATTTTTTCGCGCTGCCAATATCCGGCGTGGGTGTATATTTGGCATTGGTGTCGTACTTTGTAGATCTCTTTTGGCGGGGGGAGGAGATCCAAGAGGAGATACCGACAGCTCCAAGAAGAGGCAAGACGATGCGGTAGTCCTGTGTTAACTCAAAGAGAAGTAGAACTGATGTCAGAGGCACTTGGCACACACCAGCAAGAGTTGCAGCCATCCCCACCTACATTGACATGAACAACAGAAATTTCAAAGGGGAAAATTCCCTAAACTTTCAGTTGCACCAGATTGGCCTTATACTTTCCTAAAAGAGCCATGTCGGTCCCTGAACTTCCAAACCCAAAATTTCCCATTTCCAAAGAGTATATAAACAAAATTATTTAGACTTTAGACAGGAACGGAAAAAATAGACAAACAAAATGTTTAATTTTTGAAAGACATAACAAAGAATTAGCTGAATCATGTATGTGCATTGAAGAAAGAATGGCACTGACCAGACCGTATGCTTGAGGTGATGCCACTTCCAATAAAGGGAGATGAAATAATGCACCAGGTCCACTAAACAAGGTACCAAGAAACCTGCCGTATGCCATTCCAGCCGCTGCACCAATAAACAGTGACGGGGCATAATATCCCCCCACCAGCCCAGAGGCACGACAGAGGGATGTGGCTACTATCTTGACGCCTACCAATTGAACCAGCGCGGATGCTGAAAGAGGTTCTGTAAATGGTCTCGACTCCAGCAAGACATCAACATTCTCAAAGCCCCAGTAAAGCACTTCAGGGTACTTCAATGCCATTATCCCGACACAAAGGCCACCCACAACAGGAAATACAGCCTCTGACAACCGTGTCTTTTGATGCAGTCTCTTGGCCACCTCCATAGAGAATGAAGTGCAGGATGATAATGCCACTGATACCAGCCCGCACAAGATTCCCAGCAAAAGATACAGAGGAAGCTCTGCAAAAAAAAAAAAAAAAATCCATTGATTTATTGGTTATATCAGCACGATGCATTTATATATTGGAAATATATTTGTGAATAAAAGTACTGTTACACAAAAGGAGAATTAATGTTATGTACCAGTGTACCACAATACCAGTAGGAGAGCGGAAGTCGTATTCAGGAACGACAAAAGCAGGATCAGAACCAAGGCCGATTTCAGAGATGACAGAAGCTACCACTGAGCTCAGGATCACAATTGCGGTCGAGTTGGGAAGGGAAGAGGAAGAGTCGGCGGCAGAAGAGGGCCACAACACCGATTCAACTGCAAAGAAGCACCCCCCAACAGCCGCGTTGAAACCTATAATTTCACAAACCAATTTTCACCTCACCTGGCAATTTTACATAAGTTATCTCTCCATCAGAAAATTAACTATAGCACACAAAAATTTGAGCTCATATTGTTTTAAATTATATACAATACAGGTATCATAAGACTCATTTAAGTGTGATTTCAAAGTATTAAACTAAGTCTCATTCGATTCTAGTTTAATTCTCCTTAAATTCCCCCATGCATTTTTTATGGGTAAAATTCTTGGTTTCAGTCACTTAGGTTGCACATGAGCTATGAAAATTATATGGCTAACAACAAAAAGAAAAAAAAAGAAAGAAAAACATGGGCACAACAAATCTCATAGCAGCCTATGTCAACAAGGTAATACACCTTTTGTTTAATTAGGTAATAGTTTTTTTGAGAAAATTTCAATTACAAAAGAGCATAATTCAACATTAAGTGGAAGTGCTGACATGTTTGGTTTGAGAGCATTGTAGAGAGAAATGAAAAAAACCCATATGTTTGATGCACAGCCTCCACTTGACCACTTATGCGGGACCGTCAATATGATTTTGAAGTTGTTAAATCTATGTGTTATTTAGAATTGTAATGTTTTGAAGTGTCTAAAGCATATTTCTTGGAGATTTTAAAGAAAGCATTTAGATGTACAAGACGATACCGACTACTGGAATGGCTATGCGATTTCCTATCCCTTTCTTAGATTTGTTTTGTGTCTAATTTAGTTATGTTCATAACATGGTGTTCAACTTAATTCTTAATTTATATTAGACATGTCAAATTCTTTCTGTAGAGAAATTCTTTGAACTCTTTATCTTTCTTTCTTTTCTTTTTTTTACATAAAATACAATGTGATAAAAAATTAACATGATCGATCAGTACCTGAAGAAATGCCAGCTGCAGATCCAGCAGCGACCAGAGAGAGTCTCTTGCCGCCGCTCCACCGAAAGATATTCCCAAATCCTTTGGCAATCTGCGAGCCGATCTCAACACTCGGTCCTTCTGGTCCGAGGGAGTTGCCAGTTCCCAGTGTGATTGAAGCTGCTACTGCCTTCAAAACAGCACCTGGTACTGTATCTTCCTTGGATCCTTTCTTAAGATAGCTCCTGAGGCTGTTTACAATGCCGACAATTACGCCCCCACAAGCCGGGACAAAAACAACCCTCTGCCAGATGTGCTGGATCGGTTCCTCCCTCAACCAGGAGGCGCCACGCAGCGGTATCCCATCCCAAAATAGGTCTCTTATCTCATGAACCTATATAACCTAGGTATAACTGATTTGGTCAGAAAAAAACAAACTATAACACCAGTAAGTAATCAATCAACCATTTATATTAATTCAGACTAGTTTCCTTTTGTAAATAAAGATGTAAAATTAAGAAGTGGAGGGAGGGAGGGAGGAACTGACAGCATAGTTGAAGAGAACAACAGCGAGGCCGGTGAAGAGACCAACAGCACAGGCGGTGAGAATTACATAATCTCCTCTTCCTCTCCGTCTTCCTCTCCTTTCCTCTTCATCCTCTCCCTCTTCCTCTTCCTCTCCCTCTCCATCTCCCCACTGTGAGGCTGTGGCTGCCAATTGCAACTGCCGACGATGACGACTGCCAGGTCGGAGAGAAGCGCCACGACGGTGCTTGTACCAGCGATTGGAAGAACTTGAACTTGTCGCGACCTGGACCTCGTGGCGGTAGGTCCGATTGATGGACTCGAATCGCTCGCGATTCCGAGATCGGACGGAGAGAGAACAGCACCAGGAGCAAGACAAAAGCAGTAACGCCATCAATCAATCGGTTGACATTAGACGATGACTAGGTGATTCGGTGATTAGGCACTTAGTCTCTCTCTCGCTTCGCCATGCATCTGTGATATGATACGACTGTGTGAGCGAGAGAGAGAGAAGGAGAATCCAGTCGTTCTATCCAGTATCTCGTTCTCTTTTGATTTTTCATTTTAATATACTATATCCTCATTTTTTGTATTGCCCCTAAGCTGTTTAGTATTGAATTTGATTAACCTCTTCTCCAGACCCAAACCCCTTCTAAAATTAGTACCAAATCCAGTGCCACTATTGTAACCTGAAATGGTAAGTAGTTCAGTATCAAAAGACAGTATTAAGTGTATCTGTATTAGTAATTCTTGCACATTTATATTGACACAGAATTTAGCTAATGATAATATTTTTACCCTTTGCACCCTGAAAAATTATTCTGTTCCTTTCTAGCAATATTGCCACACATCTTCAGTTGTGGAACCAGTAAAAGAAAAATTATTATACTGTGTAAATCAATTCCATAATCTATTAGCCACTGAATAGTTGGTAAATAAATGGTCTACAGTTCCATTTTGATCACAAAAATACATATTTGATTTCACCTGTCCAACCTTTTTTACCAAAGTATCTTTTGGCATATAAATTTAGTTTTATCCCTTCAAATTCTAGCCATACATAATAAGAGTGAACACCAAATACTCCTTTTTATTATCCAATCTCCACTCTATTTGATCTACATTATTATTTGTCACTATAGTAGAAACTGATTGTAATAGGTTAGTTAATTGTATCTTAAGTATACCACATAACTGTCTATTAAATTGTAGATCAAAATCTATTGAAACTGATTACTGCACTAACTATGATATCAGGATCTACTGTTAATTCAAAAGTTGTATATATATACATATATTCTCTAATACATAAATAGGTTGATCGAATTTAATACAAGTTGAAAGTTGTTTGATCCCTTAAAATGCTGATAAAATAGCCGTTTTCTGAAATTTCACAATGTGCTATGGGGACTTAGATTGACATGATCAAATTACAAAAATTGTTACAGAATTCTGTGCGGAGACCAATAACAGTAAATAAAGTAACCGTACAACGTTTGTCTGTCAATCTATAAATATTCATCGCATGTCAGCTTATTACATGTGATAACAGCGTAACAATGCAATTTGAGATAAATGCATGATAGATACTAGTTACTACCAAATCAACACTATGATGTTCCTTAGGCAATTGATCATTCAGGATCATTGTTAAAAACATCTCTAGTAAGAAAAAATGTACATCAGGCTAACATCCTCATTTTTCCAATTTGTAACATTTTTAATTAGCCATATCTATTATTTTAAACCTAAAATACATTCTTCAAGATTGACAATACTGATTTTTTTCAATTAAATGACAAGCAAATGTGTAGTAACTGTAGTTCATGACTCAAAAAGGTCATAACATCACTGAAAGAGTTTGCAACAAACAGCACAAGCAAGAAAATTTTGTAAAAGATCGATTTCATGCTGTCAGAAAGAGAAGCAATTATCAAACCAGATCATTCTTTCAAACTTCGTATAAATACAACAAAAGGCCTTATAATACATGCTACTGCATTTTCCCCACACCACAAGTTTTTCCACAGAATATATACAGTGATTTATTCAAACTACAGAGAGCAATATAATACAAGACCAGTATACTCATTCACACGATCACACATTATTACACAACATATTTGCTCTAGGTTTGTCTCTGGTTATAACCGGACTGGTCCCTTCCCCATCTCATCCACTCAATCCAAATCAGATGGTCCAGATTGCACGACATCCTATCTATCCGATTTAGAAAGGTAAGGAAGCAGTGAGATCTAGGCCTAGGACAAGTATTGCATGGTTGTAGATGCAATGAGAAACACACCAATTTACACAAACTAGAGAAAAGGCAGAGGATGTTACTAAATCATCAGATTACACTATAATTACACACAACCGAGCCCAGGTTAGAAGGATGATCTTAACTTCAAATCACTGCTAACGGGTTGGATAGGTTGCAATCTACACCCATCTCAGTGAAGGTCGAAACAAGCTTGGGCAAAAGCTTCGAGAGCATCAACTTGAAACCTGTTGAGCAACTTTTATGACAACCCCCTGAAAGTTCTCCATTGTTGCACATAGAACCGACTTGTGCACCGTCTAAATAAGCCTTGCATGCGTTGATGATGTGCGGGGCGTGGCAAGTAAAATGATCTCTAACAAAATCTTCAAAGTGCTGCATTTGACCAAAAAATGAAAAAAGGTTCATGTTATGAGCTTTCTATACGAAAGGAGTCATTAACTATTGTTTCTAGACATAACATTTAAAAATATTAACAGCAACTCCGTGGTAAAATATGTTTTTGGAAATTTTAGAGAAAATCTAGTGGAAAAGAAAAAAGATGGTTGACAAAATTTATGCTTGGCTGCGCAAGCAAATTTGGTAATTAATACCAATACTTTTGCTTATAACAAAATGAAAAAAAAGCCTTCCGTTGTAATTTACAAGAAATTTACATGTGCATGTTTGCAAAGTACTCCCAACACTTTTGGTTTACTGACTTTTGCAAAAAACTTTCAGTTGTAAGTTGTTACTCACATACTGCAACAAAACTCAGACATGTTATTTGCAGCTATTATAAAGCATCATGTATGATTTCACAAGGACCCAAAAAGGCAAGGAAATTACCTTAGGTGGCTTCTGTATGAGGTACATCATGGACTTGCACGAAAGTAGAAAGGCATTCTCGTTGTAAGTTATAGAATTCTTCTCTCCATCAGCTCTGCCAATCTGCTTGTCATACCCTGCCTCGTTGAAATAGGGTTTCTCATTCAAAACAAGGGCTTGAAGGGATAACAGCACCTGAAGCACAGTAGAGCTCTTTGGGTCCCACACTTCAGTGCCGAACCCTGTCCACGTCTTGAGGAGGCTGAGACAGACCTTTCCTGACTCGTACAAGTTCGGGTTCAGCCGTAGCCCACCTGAATGGTAGTGTACCAACTGCACATATCTTTTGGTATTAGACATATGATATTAATTGTCATATACCAATAAATAAAGCTAAATTTTTGTTGTTTCTCCATTTCTCTGTTGAGGGGGATTTTGCTTCAACGACCCTGTTAGGCCAAATGCATCGTCCTGATGTTGGCACTAATGGGCATTACCAGTATCAAACCTCTCTCTTGGTACCTAACACATTAAATTGATGGTTGCAATTTCCTTTCTTTGCTTTATACTTGGTTGACTTGGAGTATCACATGATCACAAGACCATTTGAGTAGAATCTTATTCTTATTTTTCTTGATCATTACAAAAATAAAGAGGAAAAAAAATTACTGGCGGCTCGTGGGGATAATCAGCGGGAAAGAAAATATCGAAGAAAAATAAGCCATCATGGTATGGTGTTCCTGCAGCACCAATGATGCATGCCCTCAGTAGATCCATTCTTTCTTCGTACACTCTCACATAAATACTCTCTGTATTAGTTTACAACAAATTACAGTTACTAAGCTAATTGATGCACAGATAAGCTATAAAACAGTCAAAATGCAGGTAACACTAATACAAGAGGCACAAGAGTTGTTGGAAGCATAATGTACCAGGTAGGTTACTTTCTAAGATGCTCCACTCTTGCTGAATCTTCTTCAGCCAAGCTTTCTTCACCTAAAGATAAAATACAACTTAGTTTCTCCAACCAAATTATAGCTCAAAATCTTTGTATTTTATATCTTAAAATTATCAGACTGGAGATCCTTGCATTAAAACACACACGCGTGTACACAGACACAGACACACACACACCCACCAAGAACTAACAAAATTACCTGAGCTGCCCTGATTTGATTGATGAAGTAATGGTCAGAGCACTCATCAATGACATCAAACCGCTTGAACTCTCTCGGCTTATCACCATTCAGGGGCAGGTTAGCATTCTCACTAGGTTGAGGCAGTTCATTCTGCAACTTTACAGATTCGGGCTTAGTGATCTCATCTGCATCTGACTGCTGGTCAGTGGACCCCACAACCAGGTGATTTGTTTCTTCTTTCACCTGAATGGAATACATCATTAGTCACATGTCAATCAGAGAAAAGTGGGCATTACTAGTAGAAGAGGAGAAAGGAAAAGGGAGAGTACCAAGCCAGAAGAGTTTGAGAAGTGACCAAATAGGTCAGAAAGAAAATCAAAGGCTGCCTTTGGAAAAAGACGTGGTGTGGCATTTCTCAAGGACTCAACACGGCCATAACTGGACTCATCCAATACCTTTCGGTCATCATGTGACCCTTGTTTATCTCGTTCATCAGTGAAGGCAGTGGAGTCTGCAGCACTTGGAGCTGCCTCACTCACTGGTTGCGGTGAGACAATGTCAAGTAGCCTTTCTAGACCACATATTTCAAACGGATCAACCTGCAATATTTGAGAATTTTAAATAAGTCAATTAGTAAATATATTCATGGCAGTATTTTACTAGACATCAGTGCTTATGATTCCTCAAGTACTCAGCTATGTACCAAACCACAAACTAAACCATGAAAAGGCAACTAAATATGGAAAGAAGTTCTAATCTAATCCTTTCTTTTCTTTTTTTGTTCTCTTATGATGGCAAACTATGCTAATTCTAACAGCAGAAAGATAGTGTGATGTACCTTAGATAAAAGCCCACTGGCCCATTTTACTTCGACACCACCTTCCTTGTATCCCACAAAAATCCCAAAGCATGACAAGTAATCAAAGCTGTTGTTTTCTTCCTCCACTTTTTCTGAACTTGGAACCAATCTAACCACCACCTCACCAACACAAAATGAGAAATCAGGGTGCTCCACCAACTCATAAGCACTCACAGTCTCCTCATTCACATCCCCGACAAATCCACCCTGATTTCTGCCCCATTTGACTGTCACCGTCCTTTCTAGCGCATCAACCTTTCTCACAATTCCAACACGCTGAAATTTTTCCGCACATACCTCCTCTGACGCGATGGCTTTTTCAAGAACAAATTGGTCAGGCCAAAAGTCGTGGTCACCCACGTTGCTAACAGGAGTGAGGGTTCTCGGGTCCAGCCCAACTGAAACCAACCCGTTCTGCCACAGCACATCAACCGTGGTTTTAGTTTTTGAAACCGTGAAGATGCCTCTGCTCCCATGGCCGTAATTTTTTACCATTTTAACACTGCTCTTTGGATCACCAACAGAGGCCATTTCGAGAAGAGTGCACCAATCACCAAGCTGCCAATTTGCATACTGGAAGCAGGACAATAACGTAAGGTTGTTCGGCTCTTGTAAGAAGGCTGGGGTAGGGTCTGTTTTGCAACTTCCCCAGACACGGGACAGTGAGGAGATCCAATAGACCTGCACGAGACCGACCTCAGCAGAACAAACGGTGCCCTCGTCATTTTTCATTCCCCAATCACCACACAGCCATTTTGCAGTCTTTGAGACAGTACGGGGAGTCTTCATCCTGACACGCAGCCCTGGATAGTAAAACTGTATCATCTCATCGTACCAACCAGGCATGACAGGTACCAGCATCTCTGGGTCCCTCAGCAGTATTTCGCACTTTGTGCCATCATTGAACATGACTTTGACTAAGTCAATAACCTGATTGACCCGGCCAATCCAGGAGCCCTTGATGACATAATCGCCAGCCATGAAAGATCTAACCCTCACAAGCCTCTTTGAGTTGATATCTCTTATAATCTCCCCAGATTGGGTTTCTATGTCAACGACCATGTCTAAGTCAACCACACGGCCGAGTTGACCTGATGGGTCAGAGATGTGAGAAACCATGTCACCATGTGAAAATCCTCTTTCAAAGGAGAGAAAATCATCAATCTTAAGTATGCTTTCATCGAGGCTTGTTAGGATGTTTTCTGCGTGGCCACCAAAGAAAGTCTCTCTCTCTTCAAACTCTTCACTATCACTTGATTCCGTATACTCATCGGTGTCAGAATCAACCATGAACAGATCCATTTTCCTGCCCTTTTTTTTCTTCTTTTTCTTCTTTCTTTTTTTGATTGTATGGTACAACCCTCCAAACAACGTTATAAGATACAAATAATTCCTGGAAAAAAAAATATCAAAATAATGAGGATCATGAGAGAAATTAATACCTCAGAATGACATAAGGCAGTGTTTGGTTTGAAATTAAGTTTTGGGAATAAAGGAGCAGATATTCATATCACTATTCCTCGACCAAACACTGCCCAGGAATAATAACTCTAATAGGAAAATACTAACCTGATTCTTCTGCTTTCTTGCTCGACGATTCCAATTGAGGTTCAATTCAAAAACAAAGTTGACAAGGAGGGTGATCAGGAATAATTCAGATAAAACAACGGATAAGATAGCAGTGTGTAAATTGAACACACTAAACACACACTATTGCCAAAGGAGATTTGCCCAAAAGAGCGAGCACGCAATAATAAGATAGTTACCTATTGCCAAAGGAGATTTGCCCAGAGAGCAAAATTAACTGAAAACACTTATGCCAAAGGAGATTTCCCCAGAGAAAAGAGATGTATTTCGAACCCTTTTCTATTTAACAGACAGATGAGATATTCCTAATTCCTACTTGTCTGTGATGGATACCTTATGATATAATTAGTGGTAAAAGAAAGAGTAAATGCCAAAGGAGATTTGCCCCAAATTGGGAGAGGTTTTGCCAAAGGAGATTTGCCCAGAAAAGAGAAAGAGGGAGACAATTTTCTGGTGTGCGAAAGTCACTTCAGGTGCCGAATTGGGATGGTGCATGATTCGACTGAGCACAGTTGTACTTTCAGATCGTATGACCGTAAAGTTCCCTATTTCAATCTTTCTCTCTCTCTTCAAAGATGTAGCCTTTACAAGTAAGAAATTTGAGATAACTTTGTCTTCTCAATCCACAAATCCTAAAAAATAAAATAAAAGAGTACAAAAAGTTAAGAATGTATCCTCTTGGAATAATATTTAAACTAAGTAATATATTAAAATTACAATTGGTAATGGACAAGGCATCTAATACTGAAAGGCTCATGGTTAATTTTCCCAGCCAAACTGAGTAGAAACATATGAAGTGATAAATCTATATCTTTAAAAAAAAAATTCAAATATAAGATCTCTTAAATAACTGTTACATAGTAGGACACATCACTAAGCTAATCAGACAACTAGCTACACCCTGGTCACACAAAAAAGGAAAACCAAGCTGAAGTAGCTAATGTTTGACACACAATCAATTAACACAATTGGCAAAATTGAACTCAATTTTCAAAAGGCAGGAACTCTTTTTGCTTTTTTTTTTCCTTTTTGAGAAAAGTAGTAGTTCGACAAAGAGGATTCATCAGATAACCAAATTAAAAACGCATAATTCAATAAGAATCTAGCAAACGAGGATCAGGATTTCTCGAGCAAAACATAAATTCCCTCGGAAAAGGAAAGTATATCAATAAGATCGCGCACCTTCCCCGCGCTATCATCTTAACTAGCTTGACCTACTGAATCGGATCCATTACACCTGAAACCGAGTTCTTCTTCATGCCATAAAGAAGTACAAGTAGAGGTTCCACCATTGGTAGACTTCAGTTCTTCTTCCTCATCATCTGATCGTTCAAATCCCGCCTCTCGCTCGCTCGCTCGCTCGCTGTATGAACTCGCGTCGTCTCTCTCTCTCTCTCTCTCTCTCGGTCTCCGTCTTTTCCCTCTCTTTTCTGAGGCGTGGGGCGATGATATTTCAAGTGGAGGCAAAAGAAAGAGAAAGAGAGAGAGCGTGGAGGAATGCGGGAAGAGATAAATACCACCATGTGGCGCCTTTCTGACAGTGGATCCCACTGAAAAGTTTTAAAAAACACCTTATCCGACGGACGAACTGTCCCGTGGGGTCCAGATGTCAGTCACTCAAAACCAATCATAGATCATAAGACTTTATCCTGCTTCCGGCCTTCCAGCACATAGGATTGGATTGGAGCCGTGTCCGTGTCCGTGTCCGTGTCAGCGTGTCATTAAAAAAATATATCTTACCTCCAATAAAAAAATATTCCACTCATGTCTTAATTATCATTAATAAATTAAATTCCATAAAAATATTAACGTAGGGGCTCTTCATACATACAGTGATAATAAATGAAATTGGGTTATTGTTAGAGGCAGTGTAGAACTATCCATTTTGTTTTTCACCTTATTTTACAATTATCTTCATGGTTAGTGCTCTTTAGTGCTGATAATTACTACCAATTTTTCAATTTAAAAATTATTTTGGGCGGAAAGGAAAAAGGAATTCCGTTTTGGTTTGAACTCGTCAAAGGCAAAATAAAAGGGCTTGATAATGAATTTTACTTTTTTAAGGAGAGATGTGGTATCAATTTTTAAAAAAATATTTAAAGACAATAGATATTGAATTTTAGAAAAGTTTTTATTACAAGAAAAAAACAAAGTTAAAGGAGACTGTGAATTATCTTTTTCTTTTTAAAAGGACAGGATTAAAGAATGGAATTATTGGAATCTAAAGTAATTTTTCAGGCTTTGAAAGTTCACATTGAAAAATCTTGAATTGGTTAAAAAATTCTTATATTTTTTTTACATTATATACAATTATGTAAAAAAAATTCAAAAAATACATAACAAGTATTTTAAATCAGGAAATTTATAACCAGCATGTAACAACCTGAACTTAAGCAGGAAAGCACATGACTAATTTTTTTTTAAAAAGAACCCCCCCCCCAATTACTTTTCTCTCTTTTGTAGTTTTCTCACACTTTTATTGACTTTTAAAAGTGCCACTTCAGTTCCTTTTTCCTTTTTTTTTCTTAAATTTGAGTTGGAGATGTTTGGTGAGAGCACTTCTAGGGGTCAAGAATGTTTCCAAGTACATGCAAATCTTTTTTTTTTAATACTTACTTGTAAATCTAGTAATTTGCAATCCATCCTTGACTTAAATTTTTTTTTTAAATGACTAGCAATAACATTGACTCTTGTCAAAGCAATAACAGAAATGAAAAGTACCTTTTTAGGTGTGTACATTTGTGGGTTTTTTTTTTGTTTTTTTGCTGGTATAAGAAAATGCAACCAACAATTCAAAACAGATTAATTGTTAATTAATATTAATAGTATTTGAACCGCAGGTCTATCACAGTGATGATAGACATCGCTTCTCTACAGAGAGATGTAAATTTAAGTCTCACAAGAGACATTTGAAAAAAAAAATTCCAGATTAATTAAGTGGAGCCGTTATATCAAAAAATATATATATTAATAGCATTTCAGTTGGCTACAATTTCTGACTTGATCAATATATAAACTCGGAATTTTTCTCCAAAAATAAAGAAATTAAATTTATATGAAGTTGTGCCAACTAAATTTAGAAATCAACATCGTTTTAAATAATGGTGTTGTATTTTGATCTAATTTAGAAACTGTTCAATTTTTTTTTTTGATAAAAGCATCTCAAATAAGATATCAGTTTTCATTACTTTTCGAAAATAAATATTTACAAAAGAAACCATAATAGTATAGGAGTTCTATACCAAACTACCAAAATAGCAAAAAAAATAAAATAAAAGTACAATCAAAATTAATCAACAAACCAAATTTAACCAACTCTCATCTTCCAAAATAAATCCAATTCCCAAATTATTACATATAAGACAAAAAAAAATCACTCATCTAACAAATCTTCATCCTCCTAAACCAATAAACAATCTCTTAAATTGTAGCTCTTACAAAAAAAAAAAAAAAAAAAAAACCTTTTACTATCACCTTCAAAGAAACCATTCAATTTTAATTATATGAAATATTCCTTGCCATTTCTTTGCTAACACTCCTCACCTTCATGTATTTTTTTAGACAAGTGGCACTAGAAATTAAATCTAATTCTGCATTAGATAAAGTGGCAAGGCTATGGATTTGGCTTTGTTTTTTCTATTATTTGAAATCCTTTTTTTCACTGTTATGTACTTTGTTTTTTGTTTTTTTCTCACAATCCGCACGTGTGAAATTGTGATGGGTCCAATAGAAGAATTAGATCCTCTGCCATGTGAATTGTAGTTGATAACACATCTTAATTTTTTATAAAAAAAAGGTAGATTTATTTTTTATAAAAAATATTTTAAAAATGATAAATATACGAAATTAATGAAAATTTGTATTTAAAAAAAATAAAAGATCCTCTGTCACGTTACAACATATAGTTAGCATGTATCGAAATTCATATATTCTATTTTCAAAATTCTTACAAATTTATCGCTTTCACTCTTCGTCGACTTGTGTTGTTGCATAATCAACTTTATTGGCTAACCTAGAACCTTAATTACTCTATTTAATTTCACTTGTTCACACAAAAGCTATTACCATTTACATGGAGTATCATTGCTCAATACACAATTAGTTGCTAATCAAGAGATATAACCATAAAAAAGATATCAAATTGAATTTCGACATGCGAGAAATAAATCTATTATTATGTGCATACTATTTATTAAAAATGGTCAAAACACATAATTCTTTTTGTTATGTCAACGATACAAAATGCCGACGTATTACATATAGACAATGAACAGCGTTGTTAAAAAAATTTAATGTTTTTTTTAAAAGATGTGTTTTAAACTTTTAATTATGCATCATTTTTTTTTAAAGTTGATAGGTGTGTGGATTTCACTCTATCTCTCACCATGTTTGTGCGTGTCTACATGTACCGACTTATCGACGAACTTAAAGAAAATCTTAAAAAAAAAAAAATTTTCCTCTAAGATTTTATTCCTTTCTAGTTTCTTCAAAAGTGGAGTCTTCATATGAAGCTAATTGATAGTTTAAAGTCTCAAGATCACTTTCATGATGAATAAGATTATAAAAGCATGATTAATTAAAAATACAAATTATTCATGATACAAAGTAAGAAAATATGAGAATTAGTTAGCTTTTTGTCTAGTGATTAAGATAATATACTAATGTTTTCTGAATAAAAAATTTATAGGTTCAAATTTGACTGAAAGATCTGTTGTGGATTTTAAATCTAAAAGCTTAATCTTATTTTTATCTTAAAAAAAGAAGAAGAAAGAACAAACATTATACAACATGAAAGATATACTTTTAAGACACAATAACATATAGAGACAACAATAATAAGTTAATAATCCGAGCGGATTACTTACGTTTTAATTAGCTAACTAAACTTTTTATTATTTTTTGAATCGCATATCTAGTATAATAATAATGATGATGAGTCTCATCTCTTTACGAAGAAATACATGTTCAAAATTCTGTAAAAAATATTTAAAAATAAATAAATACCGAATTAATAAGAGTTTTTATTTAAAAAAAATAGCTAGCTGACTTGTTGAAAATTTGCCACATATGCTATATGTTTTTTTTAAAAAAAATTAAGAGAGAAAATAAAAATGTTTAAATATTGGTTTTTTAAAATGGGACAAGGACAGCCAACTCAGTTGCTTTGCATGAGCAAGTGAATTATTCCAAGAATATTCTGGAATTAACACTTTTTATTCCCACTATATCACATGATTTATTTGTTTTAGTTCATAAAGAAGGGGAATATTCCATTAGATTCCTTAAAAAGTAAAAAATTCAGGAAGTAGAAGTACACTCTGCTGATTAATTAACCAAGAATTTCTCTAGCTGTGGCGGTGTTGCCATTCGTGTAGCGAGCTGTATCACATCCCAATTACCAAAGACACCTTATAATTTAAGGTAATTTTTTTTGATAATTTCTTTAGGAGTTGTTAAAGAACAAAACTTATTGGATACACAACAAAAAAGTACCAATATAGATTAATAGCGCAAACTAATTGGAAATTATTCTGATAAAGCTTTATAAAAATGTTATGTTATATTTCTATATGAGATGTTGATTTCTTTTCTATCAAATAATTAATAATTGCATTTTGGAATCTGCGTTTCTCAATAAAAAAACAATCAGCAAAAAGAATTGCATGAAGGATTTAAATACTAAATAGTAGAATTCACTAAAATGTGTGACAGACAAACATAAACTTTATGAAAATAAAATTAACTGGACAGATTTAAACATTATTTGCATTTTGAAATAATAATTAAGGTAAGATCTCCTAACATTAATATTCAGACAGCATCTCCAAATCAAGTTTCGAATCTAAAATATTTCATACAGAAAGTATTATATTGATCGTTAAATTAAAGATTAGATCTCAATATTGCTCCATATTAATTCATGTATTGGAAAAGAGAAAAGTTGAAATCAAACTATGCAAAAAAAAATTGCTCTAAATTATCTAAACACAATTTCATCAATAGTTATGCATAATCAAAACAAATATCTTGAACAAATTTACATTATACCATGTCAAAGCAAGAACATTCCAAAAAAAAAAAAAAATTGGAGCCAACATATTTCATATGAAGAAACAACATTATTTGACACATAAATTATCACATCACAAATCAAGGTTTAACTATAAATGTCCCACTTAAATTTTTTTTTATAAAAAAAATATAAATGTTTGTTGATGTAGGACAGGTGGAATTAGAGTCAATCCAATTATAATTGCTCTGTTTTTTGTCACTGTGTTTGTGCCTTGCAATTACAAATCATTCTTTGTTCACTTTGGTGGGTTTGGTTTGGGAGAATTAGAATTTGAGGGTGAAATTCCTGTGGGAATTCTAGAATATTATTTAGGCTTTGAAGGTGTGGTTCTCACTGTGTTGTCATCCGTGTGCAACCGGTGCATTTGTTCATCTTGTATCATTTCAGCTTATTATTATTTTTGTATTGAGATAATAAATTTATTCTGTTGGGTAGACTTAGAGAATGCCTTATTTTACAAAAAACTAAAAATAAAAATAATAATAGGATGTTATGTTATCATTTAAGAATATCAATCGGTATATATTTTTTAAATAAAAATGAGGATAAAATATTCTAATTTTAAACTATTTACACAAAAAATTTCATTCAAATTTTAAACTTATGACCTCTCACACACAGAGATATTACCCTTATCATTAAACCAAAAATAACAATCATCTATATATGTCCTTTACAAAAAATAAAATCAAAACCATATCTATGTATCTAAGCTATGTACATATGTACTTATGATGGCATGTATAAAGTAAATAATGTGCCATAACATTTGACATTAGTTGCATTTTGTGAGGTGCAAGTGTCTTACAAAGAGGTTGCATTGCATTGACAATTTGACAAATTTGACATTGATATATACCTTTTAACCTAGATTACCTAAATGTACAAGTACTAAACTAAGAATATATAAATAAGTCAAGCAAACATTGGTAAAGATACTAAACAAAGACTTTTATATGATGTCACATATTGTCATCATTTATCATGAACCAATTTTATTTTATTAAAAAATAGTTGTCTCTAGCTAAACTCACTGTTTATGTTAAAATAAAAGCAATATTTATTTAGTGCATACAAGTTGTTAAAAATAAATATCTCCTTTTTTTTTTTGAAAAAACAACAACTCTTGAGACCCAAAAAATGTTCATTGATTTAGTTACATCCTGTCAAAAATTGCACAACCAAAATACTTATTTGTAACACACTTAAACGACAACATAACATAGTAATGTTACAAAATAAACCTAGATAAATAAAATAATTAATTAAAATCAGGCATAATAAATTGAACAGTGATTTGAAAATTCTTTTTGCTTGTATTTTGTTGTCCAATTCTTAAAGTAAGCACCTCAAATTATCTGTCAAAGTTCATATATATGTGATATAGAAAATCGAAGCGTATCTGTGAAAATCATGAGTATTATCTTCAGAAAAGTACTTGCTCACATGATGCAGTGTGATCGCTCGATCTCCTCTCAAGATACTTCGATTGTTGTCTCATTTTAAGTGGTGCACCCCACTTAAGCAGCAAATTTTAAAATTAATGCCTTACCGTGTTAAGCAATAGAGTTGTGATATAACTTTTTAATAACGCGTGTTAAACAATAAAGTTGTGATATTAATTTCAGGGAGCTGATATACAAATATCATCATTGATACCATCGTCGATACTCGATACCGACTTTATTATTCATATTAAATGAATTATTATTCATGTTAGCGATTTTATTATATAACTTATTTATACAATATTTTTATTATTCAATTTTAAGTGAGTTATTATTCAGATTAATGATATTTGAGTTGAATAATAAAGTATTGTACAAAATAAGTTGCATAATAAGATCGTTAACATGAATAATAACTCATTTAACATGAATAATAAAATCGATATGAATAATGATATCTCCCAAATATTTTGCTTCCAACAAAGATCAACCTCTATAATTGTCAAGTTCACAAACGCTTGTCTTTGTGCTCTAGCTAGGTAATGTATTTAGCACTTACCAATTATAACTTATTATAAAGCATGGTAAATCATGTTTAAATTATTTTATTTTATAGAAAATTGATACCAATAATTAGTAAATATAGAAAATTGATACCAATAATTAGTAAATATAGAAAATTGATACCAATAATTAGTAATTAGTAATTATTAATTATTAATACTATCGTCAATAGTTAATTAAAACATTAAATTAGTAAGGACTAATGGGTGGCCAGCCCCAATAATCATTTCTAATCCAATAAAAAAAATTATTAAATATTAAATAATTAATAATACTATCACAATTAATTTAATTAGAATCGCTTTTGAGAAATAGATGTATATTTAAATAAAATCTTATAACATATTAAATTTGATTAAAATTTCTAACAAGTAAAGCCTCCAAAAGAAGCATCAAAATTCTCAATCATATTTCTCCATTGTATATGCTTATATTTTTTATAGTTGTCAGAGCTGTCATTCACCATAAACCAATATATTACTAAGCAATTATTTTATTTCCATATTTAGAGAACTTTAGGCAAATTGGTGTTACTAGATAGTCATAACCCACAATTATTTTTTTTACATTTTTACTCCACTCAAAATGGATTGATAAATCCATCATCAACCATCACTAAACCTAAATGCCAATTTAAAAATGAAAAAAATACTGTTAATAAAATTGCAACTTGCACTTACAACAGTAATAATTCAATTTAGTTAAAAATTGGCATGTATGGCCCACCAACTATATAGCTAGGAAATTATGTACATGGTGCATATCATCACTTCTTGACATGACTATAAACTAATAAACCCACTATGAGTGAACAAAAATATTTGTGAACTTGTGAGTATTTTTTTTGTTCAATATATAAATTTATATTCTGTCATTACTGTTTGACATGAAATTTTTTGTGATAGCATTCATAGCCATTAACTAATACAAAATCACAAATTTACAGGGGGATATATGAAAAACATCCATCATATAATTGTTTAATCAAGGGAGGAGCTTTAAAGTTTAAAGTGATCCACTAACCATGCCAGATATAAGTGCAACAATAATCAAAGCAAGAATTTCTATCTCAGAATATACTAAATAAAGAATTTGTATTTTGTTAGAAAATTATCCTCATTTTCACTTTGGATTGGTCTTCATCATAGTTCACATAAAAGTGCTTTTCTGACTCTATAGACACAGCACATATTGCTAATTATACACCTGTGAAATTTTTCCACAAGTGTTTGTTTTAATATATTCTAGAAAAAAATATAGCATTAATTTGAAATGAAATAATCATGTATTTTAAGGTGTATAAAAAGAAGGCGTGTCAAGAGTATTTGCAACGTGAGATTCTAAAACATGATAGCAGTAGCGGAGCCGCATTTTAGTAGAAGGAGGTACTTGACATCCGTTGACCCAAAATAATTTTAGAAATGTGTTTAATGTACTATATTTTTCTTGGAAAAAACTTGTAAAAATTAGTCTTTAGTACAAAGTATTTTTACAAAATTATGTTCCGTTCTATGATATTTTTCAGTTTCGTCCCTGCACAGTAAATCTAAATGCAGCGTTTACCTAAAAAGACATATTCATTCTTGATATAAAATTGAGAGTATAATTTTTTAAATAACCAAAGAATTTTAATCACAAATAGTGCAAGTAGCACTACCAAACCTACAATTTGGAAAAAAAAAACCAAAAAAAAAAAGAGTACTTATATGAGGAGCGGTGCATTCCTAACTGATATGCACCAATGAGTTTGCAAAATGCGCACATGCCACCAATTCCCATTTAGACAAGGTTCTATGTTATATACACTGCTAGATCTTCTATGGCGCTCACATTGTGTTGGTTTTGTGTTACATATACTATGCATGAGCCAATGTAAACCTTTTGACCACCTGAATTGTAAAAGATCACTAAATTATTATTGTTTTAAGAGACTAAAATTTGTCCATTGTTGTATCATTAAATTTTTTTAAATTTTATTTATTCGAGTCATTCCGTTATCTGTTTATCCAGAATTGAGAAAATGATATTGTCATCATCTATATGACATTATCACGCTATTAATTTTATCTTTCAAAGTGTTTTAATGCTAGTGTACTCCGTCCACTTTTAATAACTTAACGGACACTTACGCTAGTTAGTAACGACTGATATATTTCCGCATAAAAAAAAACTTTGTCAGAATATTGATAACACAGATGGCTACACGAATGCGCGCCGCAAGAAAACCAAACTCTACAACCAACTAGTGTGTGGCCATCTTTAGTGCTTTGAGAAATAATGACTTCCAACTAGCACCACCTTTTTCCTTTTTATTTTTTATTTTTTTTGCCTCCTTCAATGTTTAATTTTTCCTTTTTCTCATCTTTTGTTGACAAAAAAGATGCAATAACTTTGGCATATAATAAAAAGGGGCTTTTGCTGATGATTGACACCATGTTAATCTCTCCATATTTGCTTTAATTAGAGATATCATATCCATATCTAAGTCTAATATATGTGTGCCTCAACCAACTTGTCAAGTGTTGCACATGTGATATATATTGTGTTTTGTGATTATCCCTTGATATGATATGATGTTGCTAGAGTATACGAACTATTCGACGCTAAAATTATGTGAAATGAGATTTCATGAATATAGAAATTTACGAATTAATTTAAGGAAATATGTATTTAGGAAAACGGTTATAGAATGTGCAGAAATAACTGTTCGGTTGTTTAGTGGGACGATTGTGAAAAAAATATTTTTCTTTTTTAAAAGTTAGACATCAACTCTAATTTTCTTACTAATGACTATTGATATAATTTTAACTAACTAACAAATCGGGTGAGAATCAAAATTTGAAGAAAATATTACTTTTTAATGATTAATAAGAACTGTTTTTCATAAAAAAAAATAAAACTTGTTAAAATTGAAAACATTAAAATTGTTACTTAAGTTACTTGAATTAAAATTAAATAAAATTAATTTTCATGACAACTTTTCTGTTTGCTAATTGAGAGATGTTCAATAAAAGTTTTGAATGCACATATTCAAAAGAGACATTATGTAAATAAACAATTCTTTAAATAATAGATACAATGTGTAGATTCCCATGATTTTCCATCCAAACATAGCCTTAAATCTTAATTAAAAAAAAGTGTACACATTAAATATTTGCACACTAAAGTGTAAATCCACAAAATCTCAAACTCTGTTTGTTCACATCAATATTTGCAAACTTTCTAATTTTAAAATTTCCTGATTTTGGTTTCATTGGGTGAAAAATATAATATTTCTTGGGTGAAATATATAACATTTCCATCACAATTTGATGGTTTGTTTTAGATGGAGAACATCTTGAAGTAAAAATATAATATTGCAATTAGACCCTAAAAAAACACTAAATATAAAATAAGATAAAAAAAAGATGTGTCCGAAACGAAGTTTTGCTCACAATTTGATAATTTTGGATGGAGAAGGGAGTAAAATGCAAGAACGAATCATTTATTATTATAAATAGGAAAGTGGGCCATATTATTTCAATACAGACTGATGAATTAAAACGAACATATCATATTTGTTTAAAAATAACCCTCTAAATTTCAAATAGAGCCGATTTGATTCGTCCGTTTTGATCCAATGGTTTGGATTAAAATAACAGAGTCCTACTTTTTCATTCCGAATAATAATAATAATAATAATAATAATAATAATAATAATAATAATAATAATAATAATAATAATAATAATAATAATAATAAAAGATACATGACAAATGAAAAGTTATGAACTTATGATGCCCCTTCTAAATGCTTAAGAGCTAAAAAGAGTATAGGATAACCATTCCATTAGATAATTAATAATTTAGATTCCATCAAAAATACCTTTTGAAGCCAAATTGGGGTGGCTTTAATTTTTAAAAATTTTTATTTTTGGGTGGGGGTGAGTGAGGTGTTTAAATTTAGGCCGAAGCAAATATTGTGGAAGCTTCATTGTATAAATATTCCAAAGTAGATAGATGAAATTGTTAAAAGACAAGTATATAATAATACCAATTTGAGACCTAGTTTATTGAAGAGGCGTATAACAAGAGCAATGTACTTTTCCTTTTTGTGTAATGATTTTTTATGTGTAGTGATTATATTTTAAGAAAAAAAAGAGTTTCAATGTCACACGTTTTTGATATTATAAATTTACTTTTTAATTTTGTATTTTAAAATTTGACACTCAAATTTCGAAAATAAACAGTTGATTTTGTTAATTTACATGATAAATATATGCATATAAACTTTTATTATTTTTAAAATTCATTTTATACTAAATCAAATGATTACAAAATGAGTGAATCTAATTAATCAATTATAATTAACTAGATTCACTCGTTTTCTGACTACTTAATCCAGTATAAAATAAACTCTAAAATAAATAAAATTTTATATGCATAGAAGTACCATATAATTAACAAAATCAACTGTTTGAATTCCAAATTTAAGGATCAAATTCTGAAATATAAACTAAAAAAATAAATAAGCCACATGTTGTATACGCTTCTTCTAAAAGGAGAAGTATAAACATGAAATGATATCAAGTTATCTTATGTCTGATAATTAGTAGTAGACCGGATGCCATACATGGGCTTATATTACCCAATTTTTATATGATATATAGTTTATAGTTTGTATGATTTTATTTTTATTTAAGGTCTAAGCCCAGCCCAGCACCTAATTTATATAGCCCATATAATTATATGAAGTATCATATAATTTTATTTTTATTAAAGGTTGTATCTGAATCACCGACCTTTAATACGGAAAATATTATTTTTATCGTAACATCAAAAGAAACACTATCACAGTTGAGAATTTCAAAACTATATATATATATATATATATATGTATATATGCATAAAAAAATTAAAATTAATTCTCATTTCTCTTGAAACAAAGTATCTGAGAAATAGTTTATTTAGTTGGGTAATTAAATAAACGCTTTTCAAACAAGTATCAATCAGTAACAGTTATATTGGCTGGAATATAACACATACAATAAAGTATTAAACATCAACAATCTTTCTTTAATACAAGAACACTAGAAGAACAAAAAAGATTAATTAACTATTTGAGTCAATATATGTGTTATAGAATTGGTTTACCTAATGCCCCTACAATTGCACACCTAAAATATTAAACAATATTTTTATACTCATATGTTATATTATATATTTATAACTATTTGAGTCAATGTGTTGTTGAGCGTGTTTATGTGGGACAAGTAAACTGTCAACTTCTCAAAAAACACTTTCCTACCATTCCAATATTCCATAATCACATCTTTTTTTATAATAGAAAATGTTATACAAAAGTCACAAAGTTTATGTTAGAGAGGATTTTCTGTGGCATGTTTTGGTATGACAGCTATATGATGGGTCACTGACATTTTGTACAGTACCATTGGTAGCAAATTTAAAAGTTTTTCGTTGACTCGCCACACCAAACGGATATCGTTTCTGCCATATAATTTTTATGAGTTTCTTTCTAATCATCAATCTTTATTTGTTAATTATAATTATTTATTTACTAAATGAAAATACATAATTGTTAATGATTAAAATTTAAATGTTTTATATGTAAATCTGGTATATAAAATAATTAAACTTTAGCAATTAATATTTTTGTATTTTCACTTAATAAATAGTTAATTGTAATTCACAAATAAGAGGTAGATGGCTGGAATTTTTCATTTTTTTATTATTTTTTTGATAAATCTCTTCAGAATAATTTTGCACGGCTCATCAATATCTTGACAATGCTAGTATTTTTTTTTTTTTGGAAAATGACAATTTTATTTTGTGTAAACTATAAATTGCACCAAAAAAAAAAAACAAAAAAAAACAATCAATCAATTATTGACAATACCAACAGTCAGTATTCTCTAGTGATATATCCTTTCACATTAACCAACCAACCAACAATTTAATTAAGAAGAAAGTCCATACAATAATTACATAGAAACCTCAAACACAGCACATAAATGACAACAATAAAATTCTCCTAATCTAATGATATACACTAATACACACAAGGAAGGGTATTTTTGTAAAATTGTCCCTCTCTCCATGTTAGTGTTTGCGTTTGATAGGAAACAAAAATGAATAAATAAGTGAATAAAAGAGAGAGATCACACAACCCCACTACATGCATAATCCATGGGGATGATTGAGGTGTGTGATGCCTGATGCCTTTAAACTCAACCAACACACAAAACCTGATGCATGATCTCTCTAACAAATCTCCATTCCCAATTTGTTTTGTCTCTCTCTCTCTGTTTTTTTTTTTTTTTTGCTCCCCTATTCTCCCATTTTTAAAGCATTTTGGAAACAATCAATGGTGAATGACCAAATTGCCCCTGCAACAATATCTGAATAGAAAAAAATGGAATGCTCAATTTCTCATTTTAGAGGTAATCATTTCATTCATGTCACATTTTTATTATATATATATATTTTGCTTGGTATATGTTATAAGTAACATGTATCATGTAATTGAGGTACTGTGCATGATGCAACCCTAGTTACTTATAATAGTTATTTTTTTTAATTTGTATTCCTTGAGTGACCAAGATATTCCATTTGTGATGTCATATGTTTTATTTAGGTTATATGACTCACCTTATTATTGACTACAATCTTTCCCAACCACTTGATCTAAATTTTTTAAAATCAGGCACAAGGTCAAACTTGTCTAAAATTAATCAATCAATTACTTTTTAGCTAGTCTTTTAAAGCATCTTGCCTTCCCCATTCACCAACTCACACAAATGTGGCTAGCTGAATTCATGTCAATTTCAATTTAAAAAAAAAAAACCCCAGGGGCATAATGGTAATTTTACACCTCATAAGTATTTCAGTGTATTTGGCGTTTTATCTCAGTCTCTCTCTCTCTCTCTCTCTCTCTCTCTCTGTGCTCTCTCTCTCTCTCTCTCTCTCTCTGTGCTCTGCTGAGACCAAACCAAACCTAACAACTCCTACATGTAATATTTCTGGTGAGAAAAAAGCGCCACCTCTTCAACTTGTTCGTATCCTCTCCGTTCACAATCAATGGAGACGTCCATTTAGAATCTAAATAAGTTGTCAATGGATTTCCAGTTTCCTAAAACGGAGAGCTTAGAAACCAAACGATCAAACGTGGGAAATTAAGAGGAGAGAGCTCCTCCCGCCTATTTATCCTCTTCGTTGATACTTCATCAATTTCTTCGCTTAGTAGTTAGTTTTCTCACTTCTTCCCCACACAAAATCTCTCAATTTGTTTACGATTAGAAAGAGCAAATTGACATGGACTTGAACTCTACCATGGCTTCTTCTTCTTCTTCTTCTTCTTCTTCTCTGGGGATTAGGAATCAGATTGATTTGGAAGATTCGTACCGGCCGTTGCCTTCGGTTTACCTGGCGTTTCTCGCTATATGGGCTGTGTCTGGGTTTTCATGGGGACTTAGTTCATGGAGAAATCGCCATTATCAGGTTCTTTTAGAGAGAAATATTTAGACAGAGACGAAAATGGAGGATACTTTCTATTTTGTATTTCTATTGGAGAAAACATGAGATGATTAGTTGTTGTTGCTAGTACCAAATTTACCATCATATCCTATATATCCTTTTTCTAAATAAAGATGTGTAAATGTGATTGCCATTAATAGATTTATATATTTTTGTGTTATTTGTCAGGCTAACAATTTACAATGGATGCTGTCACTGGTACCGTTGATCAAAACCATGCAACTTGCTCTTGCATTTTCCTTTTGGTGAGTTTTTACTCATTAATTTCCCCTTGAAATATCACAAATTTTCTTCTGAAGTATGTATGAAAAGTTGGTCCAAGGTCTTACCAAATAAAATCTTCCTTCTCTGATTAATTACGTAAATTAAAACCTCTGTGGCACTGGTTCAATTGCTATAGTCGCTTCTCGAATCGACTCTAAAAGGTTTTAACAATCAAACAAGATCATTATGCATTTTTACTTGCTGGGCTTACATTATTACATTGCTACATTGTTACCGGTACTGTACTGGTCATCGCATACCTATACCGGTACTCTTTACTTGAACAGCCATCTGACTTGAGCCAATTTGTTCTTTATTTCAATGTTGTCTTTTCTTCAAAATCTGAGACTGCATGTAACATATGAATATGAGAAAGGAGAAGGATCAAAAAGGAGAAGAGGAGGAGCAAAATACAGATAAAAAAAAGAAAGAAAACTACAATAGCCTACAAGTATTGCTTAAAACCATAAATATAATAGTATGCAAAATTCAGGTACTCATGCTTAAATCTGGAGGTATGTTCGCTCTGGATGTCGTTTGGTGTGTATGTGACGGGAATTCTTTTTCAGACAACAGCGTTTGTGGCATTCATGCTTATATCACACGGCTACTGTATCGTGTGTGAACGGATCTCCCTGCGCGAGCGCCGTACCACCGCCGGTATCGGCTGCCTCCTCTACTTGACTCAAATTGGCTACAAGGCCGGTGTACCTTATTTCATGGTAGGAGCTAACTAGGCATCCTTACTCTAGTTTGTTTTCTTATTTCACACTGACTCGTTGATTATGAAATTTGGTGGGCTTGTGATCTTGATTGCATGGTCACAATATCATATGGTTGATTACATAGATAAGTTCTAAATATGATCATAAATTAGAACAAGAAATCAACAATAGGAATATAACATTTTGTATCAGTGTTAGCAGCACTTAGCTCAATTGATATGTGGAACTTCTTGTTTTGAGCATATGGTTTGAGTTTGAAATTTTAAATTTTGGATCAATTGCAATTGATATAGAAAAAGAAAATCCAGAACCTATTTAAAATACAGTGTTTGCTCTGTCATTTATTTGTCTATTTTTTCAATTAGGTCTTTCTTCTAGCAAGCTACTTGGTCTCATTTTATATCATATTTAGACGAATTTCGGAGAACTTATTGATGCTTAGTGAGCAATTGAGTTTCATAGAGGATGAAGATGTTCAATCGATGCACGGTGCACTCAACACAAAATACACCATGTTCAAGTAAATTTTCTACTCCTTTTTTACTCCCTAATTTAAGAAAAAGGGGCAATATATCTGTCTACCCTGTAAAATCCCTAAAATATTTTTAAAAATAAACCCCCAAATGTGGAAAAGGGACAATATCCCTAAATATTTTGGAAATTGCCGTGAAAATTAGTATTTGGTGATCATGAAAGCATAAGAAAAATATTCCACTTTGCCCTCATATATTTGGGTAAATCAGAGTTGGAGGTTATTTCTTGTACAAGTGAAAGATAACCATTTCTTAGTTTTAGAGGTATAAGCATTCTCAAATTTTGCAGGGTAACTGGGTAATTTGTCCCTAAAAAAAATCAGGTTAAGATAATTTGCTTAAAGTAGTTATTTTTGCTTTAATAGGAGATTTCAAGGAACAATGCAGATTGTTGCGGTGGCATACATTTTGGTACGCTCTTCTGATTTGAACTAAATATTTAATTTTGTCAAGGTTTTGTTACCGATACCAGGATTACCGTACCAGCCATTACCATTACAGCTGCAAAATTGGATATACTGATAGTGGCAGAGTTATTTTTCTTAGATTTTTAGCTAGAAGTTTTAACTGACAAAAATATATAATGCAACAAAGCTCATAAGAAAAGCAACAGAACAGTTGGAAATATTAGATCAAATTGATTGCTTAGAGGACTGGACCTAAGTGGTATGGTATCTTGATCTAGATAATTACCCACAAAAACATTAAACTGGTATTAAGAGAATCTGTTACCAGTATAGCCTGTATGGGGTAGATACCAGCCTACCATTAAGCTGAGGGGTTTCAATAAATTAGTACTAGAAATGATATTTTTCAGATATATTTGACACAAAACAACTGTATGGATTTGATCTAAAAAAAAACATCTTTCTTTCTGTAGATGAATATAAACACTGAGGATACGCCAGATAATTATTGGTTTCGATTGTTGGTACGTGAATGGGTGCAATATTGTATCTTCTTGTACATTGGGTAAGTTTCTAGATAGTCAAGAATTGAAATAACTTCATACCAGATGGAAACAAGATAAGATAACTTCATTCAAGTTTTTAGATTCTGATATAAGCCCACATTCAATTGTTATTAATTATCAACATTGAATTTGTGCAGTATGTCATGCCCTAAACCTAATATAATGGTAATAACACTTTGATAAGAAACTTTGTAGAAGCATAATCTTAAAATTTAAACTTGTAGTACAGCCAATTTTCTGTTTGTATAACAATTGATTTCAATATTTTCCTTTCTCAGCTGGAATTTTAGAATACCAGAAGCATTGTTGCATTTTTCAGTGATGCCTGCTCTGAAATCAGGCTGGGAAATGACAGTGCCTCCAGTTTATAGTGTGGTATATATATACATACTCTATATTACCTTTCATATTTTTAAATCATATTAATTACCCTTCATTTGGAGTCACCAACTGATAACCGCAATTGTGCTGGTTATGTTATTTAATGGGCACCTTGATACTGTCACAAGAGTTACGCTTTGCTGGTGACAGTTGAATATATGTCAGATAAACCAAGAACTTGGTGCCAAATGAGAACTTATTTGCTGAATCGTTGATTTGACATTTCGACTAATGTTACTAATTATTGAACTTTTCAGGAAGTGGATGAAGCTGAGTTCAAGGACCTGATCTCTCAAGAATGGCATGTCGGCGTGGTAAGTTTGAGTTGAACTACATCATTTATATTCCAATGAGTTCGCTCTTAATTAATGGTTTTCACTAATCTCACAAAAACTAGTTTTTCTTAACACAACTCATATCTGGCAAACTGCCAATATTTTCATCAGTAGTATTATCTGTGTAGTTCTCTTAAATTACACATTGTTCTTTTTCTTCCCAACTTGCTTATAAATTTGTGTAGCATATCTAACCATAATAATTTCAGGAGGTAGTTGGTTTTGTTATCTTTCATTTCTTTCAAAATCATTCTTAATTATATTATGTCATTGATGTGCAGAGAACTTCATCTTGCTCCAGTTCTGGCAAATCGACTGATCCGGTACTGGTAATAGTTCAAAACCCTCGTGCCGCACACAAGACCGCACCAACCCATAGTCACCATAGCCAAGTTGTAGGTATCATAGGTTCCACAAGTGGAAGATACCATAATGTGGAGGATCAAGTTTAGGTGCTTCTATTCTAATTTTTCTCTCCTTTTTTTTTGCCAGATTGGGGTAATTTTGTGGTAAATACAAGTCACAAAGCATGTTTACTTTCTTTTTACTTCTCTCTTTTTGTTTTTGTTTTGGCAAAATTGATAATGAGCTAAAGTCCATGAGGCTTTCTTTCTTTTTTCTTTAACCATCACAGCATTGTTTTTTTTTTTTTTTTGAGAAAAACCATCACAACATTGTTAACAATTGGTAAATAGCAACGCAATCTAATTAAGTTTCTAGCCTGAAATACTTGATTTATAAATATTATTTTTCCAATTTTGTACATTGTGATTCTTAGCATTTAAGTCCTGTATTTAATTAATTATTTGCTTTAACTTTAGTCCAGGCATTTTTCATACCAAATTTTAGTCCGAAATCCGGAACAGCATTATACTGGTACAAATGTGTTTCAAGCTGTTTCATTAATTTCAGATGAAATTGATAGCAATTTGACTTGATATGGAATGAAGAATCTGTGTTTTGTTTTTCTTACTGGAACAAGGAGATTAAATTTTGTCTAAAATAAGATGAGCTGAAATGATCTCTTTTTGGAACAAGATAATTTTAAAAATTAATTACTAGGTTGGAAAAATAAATAGCGCTAATTATCATTAATAAGAAAGACATGCTCAGAAAGCGTAATACAAAACGCATGTGAAATCTTATAATCACACAATTCGTGTCAATAGCTAAATATAAATATTGCTCGTTAAATATTACCATGAAGTATTCATGATCGAACTAGATTTTCTTTTTCTTTTCCTTTTTAATGAAAACTGATTATATCATTTCATTTCTATATAAAAGCTAAAGTAATCAGTACATGCTTATTCATTGTTATTTTTATCATACTAAAAAATTGAAAATAAAATTGGATTCCATATGTTCTGTTGTTTGTAAGAAGCTGTCAGGTGAGATATTGGTGTAAATCAACTTAATGGTTTATGATCCAATATAAAAAGTTTTGAAAATCAGTTTCTTACATTCATTTTTAATCGCTAAGTTAGTGACTAAAATTAAATTTATAGCTAGTATAATAATTGCAACTATATAAGATTATTATGTTTTTCATATATTATGATTTATAACAAAAGTTTATTCTAATTATTAAGAAAAAGAATGTAATTTTTCTTTGGACTTCTGCTTTTAAGTCATTAAATCTCGAAGAAAAACAATTTGAATATTTACGAAAATAATTAATTATGTAAATATATTGTTTTTTAAAATGTATTAAATTGGTAGCATATTTTTTTGGTGATATATATGTCGTGTAATATTTTTTATTTTTATTTTTAGTGTGTTGTAAATGTCAAATAAAGTTTTATGAATAACATATTAAGAAATAAATATAATATTTAGCATGCACAATTTTATAAGTTTGTTTATATTGTAACCCCGCAAAACATCACATCAAAATCTAAGTGCATTCTGTCAATATTTACAAATATCATGATTCTTTTTATGATGTAATTATTATGAAAATGTGATCGATATGAAAGTGCCATGAAAAATAGTTCCGCATATATTAAGTACTTCTCTTGTCTGAATCGCTTAATCTATATAGAATGAGATAAAATGCAAGTTTAAAAATAGATAAAAATATGCTAGTGATATAATTGATTTGTACAGTTTCAACCAACATGAAATGGTTTGAAGTCTTCCAATTTTAATAAAAAGGGAGGATCACTTAGCAATTATATACTTTGATAATCTTAAAAATAAAGTTTAAAATTAAATCCGACATTATAGGCATAACATATATTATCTACATACAATGCTTTAAGTTGTGCTGTGCATCATTATCCAAGAAATAACTAAAAAGACATAAAAAAACTTGGGTCTTAATCTTCTGATGTGCAGCATAGTATACAGATGGGTGGATTATAGAAGATTTTTTTTTAGATTTACTTTACACGGATCTCGACGCAATGGGATGAATAATATGTTATGTTGTACGGTACAACGTAGCAAAGGATACGAATCCAAAGGACTTGTAGGTATCAATTGTCCCTAACAAAAACATGGAGCCTTCAATTTGCAAAATTTACCCAAGAGACTATATACGCTTTCTTCAAGAAAAATCTCATGTATGACCTTTCCTTTCTCTCTCAGACACACATATATCAAGCAAGCAATTCGGTTGGGCTCTTTGAAATTAAAGAAATTGCAACATGGTTGCTTGCTAGTGTTTAATTTTAATAGTTATCCTATTGTGTCTACCAATTTCACACCGTCTCCATCCATGGATGAAACAACTGGACCGTAATTGTAATAGCTGCTGTACCAGTCCAGTAAATATATAGACTGGACCAATACCAGTACTCTAGAATTCCATGTGTACACATTATATACCGGCCCAGGAATGTTTTCCAGAACTAATTAAAGATTACCCTCCATGGTGTATTTACCAATTTGGTCCAGTATTGGTACCAATCAGCTGGTATGGTACCAAACCCAATAGATTCTCTGTACCTTGTTCTCCCCATCTCGCTACAATCAAACATTTATATCCATTTTCTTGTACAATCAAACATTGATATGCATCTTCACTAATAAATGCACATTCTTGGTGCATAGAAACAATTGCATAAGAGAGGAGAAATGGCATATAATATGGGTAATTGGGTAGCAAATGTTTACTGTATAAAAAGAAAGAAACTAATCAAATCAAATGCTATCATAGCTACCTAGAATAACCAAACTATTAGTTCAAAAATAAAATAACCAAACTATTTTGTTCATTTTATGCAGCCCAATTCAAAAACCTAAGAAAGTATGAGTATGATTATAAAAAAAAAATAGACAACTTTCTTTTATTTGCATTTTGGGCTTATTGAAGTTATTAATTCTCTTTTCCCTAATTCGGCCCCAATTGGATCTACTTATGATCATATTTAAGCCGCTTATGAGAAGGAATTCCATCAACAATTTCCACCGGATATCTATCGATACAATCGAGCCACGGGTTACTTTGCGAAGGTCTCACATTGCGAAGTGCTTGCCATACTGCACTGTTGCACTTGAATCCACTGCCAAAGGCAATTTGCCAGATCCGGTGGGCCCCACGAACCCGACCTTTAGCTTCAGTGTATGCCAACTCGTACCATGTCGAACTTGATGATGTGTTACCTATTTCTCAGATGATCAATACTTTTTTAAGGAGAATATCCATATATAATTAGTATTAAAGCATTAAAGTATGTTTCAATTATAAATGCTTTGGATTACATAAATCAAGAGATTGGGAACTGGTTAAATTAATACCATTCTGATATGTTCTTACCAAAACGATGAAGGGTCATACGAGACGCCTCGACATGCTCGGGCTCCAGCTGCAAATTCTTTTGCAGTTCATCAATCACAGCTCTGCCTCCGGCATGTATGCAAAAATGATTAAAGGCAAGCTTAAAATCCGGTATGTATGGCTTGGTCTTAGCATTGAAAACCTTCTTCATTACGAGCATTGTGAAAAATAGGACTTGTTCGCTGAGCGGCAGCACGAGCGGGCCGAGAGTGGTGATGTTGGCCTTGAGTGCATGACCCGCAATGGCCATGAGATCTTTTGATAAGGAGACGCCCGTTTTGCCTTCTTCGTCCTGCTCCTGGTACACGGACCGAAAGGCTTTATCATCAGCCCCTTGATGTGTTCGTACAACATGGAGTAGACGGTACTTTGCACGGCAGCAGTCTGATCTGTGGTTTGAGAGCAGTATGGCTGCACCGCCCACCCGAAACAAACAATTTGGTATCAGCATCGACTTCTGGTTGCCAGAGTACCTACAAGTCGTGCACGCATCACCTTTCATTAATCATTTATAGGTACAGGAAAACAAATGCTTTATTTTTTGGTTGTCTGATTCTATTACTAAATTAAACTTTAAGTCATCAATTGTGGGCACTTACTGCCTTTATTATGTGATTTAGTTTGTCACAATTAATTGAGTAGATGTCAGTTTCAAATTTCTGATTTGGTCCTATAGTTCCTATATATAGTTTCTTGAACAAATACAGAGAGATAGAAAAATGACCAATTTTGGGTGATGTTCTCTGTGCTGACAACGACCGCATAGGCATTGCAATGCACCTGGAGGAGGTCATGAGCGAGGCCAATGGAGATCATGCTGGCGCTGCATCCCATGCCGCCTAGGTTGAAGGATTTTATGTTTCCATGCATCTTGTATTTGTTGATGATCATGGCAGAGAGCGATGGCGTCGGGTTGAAGAGGCTGCAGTTGACTATCAGGATGCCGATGTCTTTTGGTTTCACACCGGTCGTGGCAAACAGGTTGTCAAGAGCACCAAACATTACCTATATGATGGTGGTTATTTAATATTAATTTAGTTCGCAACGATGAATTATTAAAAGGAATTGAATGTGTGTAGCAAAAATGTCGAAATATTGAGGTTTCAAATTAAATTCTGTTACTTGCTCAGCCTCGGCACGGGCATTGATCATGGTGGGCCGTGGTGGCAGACACTTAACAGACTCGGGCACGTGTGTATGCTCACTCAAACCCGACCTCTCTAATATCTTCCTTTGAAACTCCAACGCGCTGTTGTTGAACCCGATAAGCCTAGAATGGTTCAGAAATTCCTCGAACCCAACTTCAAGCAGCATCGGTGGTTTGTAGCACGTGAAGTCGACCAAATATACCGGCCTGGGACAGGTCAAGAAGTAAAACATACAACCGACAACGAGCAGTGCTGAGAGAGTCGACATGGCCAGAAGGTTGCATTTGAGCAGTAACCAGACTTGAAGCAGGTCATTCGGGTCGGTGCGAGTTGCTTCGACAAATAGTACCACAGTTAGAGGGATCAAAGCTAGCTTTAGGAGATGAGTTATCAAGTAATGGTAACCAAGTTTTACGTACTTGAGGCTGATGCTTATGCGAAAATCGGGGAGCCAACGGCTTGGCAAGACCGACATGGCCGGTTTAGTTTCGGTTGCGATTTCACCGTTCATTTGTAAATGTTTCCCTTTTTTTCAAAGAACAAGAATTTGGTGTGAAAGCTAGATTTTGGGGTACCAAAAAGAGATGGAGAGAGATTAAATAAGAAAAGAGCCGAGATACACACACACACACACACACACACACACACACTTGGTTTTTAATTATCTCTCTGTTATTTTGTATGTAATTAAGCAAGCACATCTTGATACTGATCTACCATCTTTAACTTGTTCAATTATTGAAAAGATAAGGGGCGAAAGTGATTAAATGCGTGAAAGATGTGCGCGCGCTCTTCTCAGAGATAGGTTTAAAATACCAATTGTGCAAGGTCACACAAAACACACGGTGCATTTTTTTTGTTCTCACAAGGTAACTTCAGTAATTAATGAACAATATAATTTAATATATTTTATGTGTTCCAGCTTGCGGTGTATTTTTCAATATAGTCCCTCTTTTTTGTTTTTTAAAGAAATTATTTGTCCTAGACCTAAATTTCAATAAAATGTGTTCATGTTGTCAGCAATATTTGTAGCTTAATTAGATTCTATGCTAATTATGTGTCCAGATCCAGTAAATTCTTCTAAGTTGGGATCCATTGATAGCTATTAATTTCACAAATTTAACAAAAAAATTTCATATAAATAAAAAAATCTTAAAAATAAAAAAAAATTATAGATATATTATTGAACTTATAAATTGACTGTGTTTCAATTTTCATATAATTAAGTGTCATTTGATATTCCGTAAAAAACACAATCTATCAGGAATTTTAATTCATTTTATTGCAAGTTTGTTGGCACACATGAGTCCAGTCCAACTCCTATTATTTTTTAATAATAATAATCATAGTGTGAAACTATATTTATTACTATAGTTAGGTTGTAAGACTCATTGCAATGTCTATTTAAAATTGCTATAAAATTCTAAGCAAGAAAAAAAAATAACATTTGTGGCAAATTGCTTTTTTGTTTGTTGGATGCCATAACGAGCTTATTCTAAAATAAAATATTTTTGGATTATTTTAATATTTTCCTAATCGTTAGATATCCTATTTTACTAGAAATTATTTTTACAAAAGACGTGCTTTAAATTAAATTAGGAGCCAAATTAATTTTCCAAAAAACATGACAAACATTTGTGTTGATCTCCTATATATGTTGATCGAATAAGAAAAAAAAAGAATGATAATTTCATATATTCCTTCAGTGAGGTAATAGGTTTTTGCACTTAAGTCCTCTCAGAAATATAAATCAATTTCCTTGACCAACTATGAGCCAGTATTTTTCTATTAATTGTCATTAATTTTACTAATCATTAATGATCAATATATAATTAGTTTTGTCTGTTGAAAAGAAAAATGTATGCCTGGAATAAATTTATTTCGGACACGAAATGTCCTGCGTTTTTTAAATTAGTATTGTCTTTATCACTAAATCATCAAACACTGGTTTGAGTTTTTTGAGACCTATACATCATAATTTCTACTATAATACGAGATCCGACACGAGACGATGATACCTCGTGTCCTGATGGGATACGCGATCGTCCATCTCCAATAAAAAATAATTTAAAATATACTTGCAAATTTAATTTGTACATGATTGATAAAATAGTAAATACATGTTTTATTTAATTTTAAAATAATTATCAAATTATATTTCATCTTAAATTTTATACCATTTTTCTTATTTTGTATCAAGGCTCCGTCTTGGCAATACATATTAATTTGTACATTTATAGATGAGACATAATTTGAAATTTTATGGACTTAAATATCTTGATTGATGCTACTTTTAGTACAAAAATTAATCCCTTGACGATACACATTACACATCAATAATCATAAACATTGAATCTCTTGCTTATTGTTATTAATAATTTAATATGCATCTCTAAAATCCCCCCCCCCCCAAAAAAAAAGAATAATCACTAATAAAAATAAGGGCATGTAGAAAAAAAAAATTAAGGATGAGGGGTGTTTATTTTGTTGTAAACTAGTTTCTAATTTTAGTAAAAAGTATTCACTAACAAATATGAAAAAAAAACAAAATTACTTTTGTATTCTTGTTATTTAATTTTTGAAAACCCCAATAACATAACATAACCATCCAACAAAGCTTGATATTTTAGAGCAATTAATTTTTCATATTCTTAATTCCAACTAACTCTTTAATTATATAAACTAATGACCGTCTATTACATCAGCTTAATTAAAATTCAAAAATTTAAATACCAAGCAATTTAATTCATCAAACATTTTCCTTCCAGTAATTTTGCATGTTTTTAAAGCTAGTAGTTGATTCACAATTTTTATATGATGAATCTCTTTTTAATAAACACTTATTCAGTTAAATGTTTGGGACAGTTATAATATTACCTTATCCTACCTTAATTAGTAATTAATGCACAATATTTGACTTCGCTGAAGATATCATTGTTGATACCATCATGATACAGACTTTATTATTCATGTAAAATGAGTTATTATTCATGTTAACGATTTTATTATGCAACTTATTATGAGTATTTTTATTATTCAATTCAAATACTGCTAATCTGAATATATAATAACTCACTTAAATTGAATAATAAAAATATTGTACAAAAAAAATTATATAATAAAACCATTAACATGAATAATAACTTATTTAATTTGACTAATAAAATTGATATCAATGATAATATCAATAACATTATTATCAACTCCCATTGTGCAAATAACAAAAAAAAAAGTGGTTACTTTCTTCTATCAAAGTCATCAACCAATGGATTTACACTTTATGCCATCTCAATTTCATAAAATACAATTTTAAATGTTAAGAATAAGAAAGAAGAAAAAAAAATTATTAGACTAAAATTAGTGCTATTGTCACTAAGAAAATTTGCATGATATATATACATCCTGGACCTTCCAAAGATTGAGCCTCACAAATAAACTTATATATATATTGGGCTTATTTGGGTCTTCTCACATCCTAACAAGGGGGAAAATAACATATTTACAAATTTTTTTTTGGGGTAATACATATTACAAGTTTGAAGAATTGAAGCTTAATTGTGAACATTTTCCAAGATAAATATACATATAAAAAAAAATCACATAACCATTAATACACTGAACAATCATATTCAGTAGCAAAATGCAAGGAACAACCATAGTAATATAAAAAGTTATTTATTTTAGGCCTAATTCTGTTTGGACCATGAAGTAACCTCCTAATAAGTTGATGATATAATTAATTAGTAATTATTAGCTAATATTTAATTTATATGTCAAGCTCTATCATTGCATTCCCTCCATTTCCACATCAATAAATTTAAAACCTCATATGTGGGCAAATTTAATTTTTCCATGCACACAAATTTTTTTTTTTCCTCCACTAATGTCAGGAAAACTCGTTTGGACTCAAACATTGTCCTTTTCTATTATTCAAAATTTTTTTGTGATGTTTTTTCAAGAATTAAATTCCATAAAACTTTAATTAAAAAAAATCCAGTGGAAGATGATAATTAATGTTTCTCTTCTTTGGAATGGCCCGTTATATTGTATAGTGTATAGCGTATGGACAATATTGTTAACTATATATACATATATATATATATATATAGAGAGAGAGAGATTAAAGCTAATGTGTTATTGTTAGTATTTCGGTCGAAATGTTAATGATTCAAATTTTTTAAGTTTTTGTGTTTGAAATTTCGATATAAGTAGCTCAATAAATTTTTCATATCAAAATCTTATAGAATACTGAAATTTATCATTTTAGAGTTATTTAACTATTTTTTCGAATTTTTAAAGATGACTTTATTTGGTTCAAAAATAAATAAAATAAAAAATATTTGCTTGCCAATTAAGGTCATCTTTAAAAATTCGAAAAAAATAGTTAAGTAACTCTAAAAATGATAAATCTCGGTATTCTATAAGATTTTGATATGAAAAATTTATTGAGCTACTTAAATCGAAATTTCAAATATGAAAACTTAAAATTTGAATCATTAGCTAATAATAGCACATTAGCAAAACTCTATATATAGTATCTCAAATTAAATCCCTCAAAAAATCTCCCAAATTTGGAAGCGACTAATAGTACTCCAAGTCAAATCCTCCAAAAAATTCTCCTAACTAATTTTTCTTTTTGACAAAAAAATACATCTGCGTGTACTGACTTTTTCATTTTTAGCAAAAAAAGTACATTCATATACTTTCAATTGTTTAAGTACAACGAGTCCAAATATTTGTATTATGTACTCAGGTGTGTATATAAATGACTTAGATATTATATATCTAACTTAGATGTTCATATATTTTAAACAGATGTTTGTATTTTTTTTGTATTTAGGTGTTTATACTTTGGACTCATATGGCTATATATGAGACCCAAGTGTTTAGATAAATCGTCAAGAAAAAAATAATAAGAGATAAGAGAAAAAATGAAGGACATGAAAGAGAAGAAAGAAAGAGAAATAGAGTCTTAAAATAAAAAAAAGTATGGAAGACAAGTCACATATACTACTTATGTATTTATATAAGTGATTCAGGTGTTTATATATCTTATTCGGATGCTTATATAATTAAATAACAAAATTAATTTGGAAATAGAAACTTTCAAAAAGAAAAAAAAATAAAAATCATATAAGCCAACCGGAGAGAAAAATGTGTGGGAGAATAAATTAGGGATAAAGCCGGGAGAGAAATATTTTCTCACACACACATATATATATACATATACATATATATATATATATATATATATGCACACACATACATATTAAAGTTGCATAGCCAGTAGTGGGGACAAAATGGAGGCCCATATGAACGACAAGCTGGTGTTTGGTTTGGTTGTTTGCTAAAAAGTGACAAAAATGAGATTGCTGCTTTTCACGGAGCAAGCAAGCAATGCATCATGGATGTTCATGCCACCTACCTCCTCTCTCTCTCTCTCTCTCTCTACCTCTCTCTCCATCCATCCATCCCCCGAGGATTTTTTAGTCAATCTCGATCCGAGTCCCCAGCTAAGCTCACCTAGATTTTGTACGTCTCCTCGTTTTAAAAGGCGTTGTTGTTTTCTTTTCTTTTCTTTTTTTTTTTTTCTTTTTCTTTGTTTTGCATGGGAACTGGATAAATCAAAGAGATTGGTGTGGGCCCCACGTCGGGTTCCACCACCTCAGACCGATCACATCACTGGGCCCAGCTAGCTGATAGGCGCTCCCCGGTTGTGGTATTATGACGTAAATTAATTGTGTGCAGGAATAATTAATTGAGGAGCGAAACATTATTGGTTGGGAATTAATTGAAGAAAAATAACATTTATCCGTAGCGTACAATAACGGAAGTACTTTACTTTCTTTTACTTTTTGATGTTAACTAACACTACTACAGTGCTTCCTTTTACTTGCGCTATATAATTTTGGTATTGGAGCACATGTTTAATACAATATTTATAAATCTCATTTTTTTTTATAAAAAATACAGATTTAAATTTCGTAAAACATAAAAATAGCAAGTTGATAATAAAATTATTATTTTACTTTTACGTGAAAAATTGGGATTATTATTTCAAAAATTTTGAATCCGGATTGGCATCTCTTTTCCTGTCATCGGACGTAGTGAACTGATGATTATACAAAAAAATAAAGAGAAAATTATTATATGATGAAGCAATTTGCAACTATGATGTGAGGGACAACTAGGCCAATTAATATAATATTTCTTAAGTAATTATCATTGTCATTACATAAGCATGTGCGAATAATTAAAGATGCATATCTGCTCTCTCTCTTCATCTCTCTGCACATAAATAAATTAAATTAAACCCTAGCTAGAAATCAATGCTTGGAGTATTGGGAACAAAACGACGCCAATCTCTAGGTCTTTTCCTTTCTCAATCCTTGTCTTGTCGGATACAAAACCTTTTTGAACGACGATCTCCTGCCTCCATCACCTCCTCTCCCTCTAACACCGAACAGCCAAGCACCACCTCCACTCCCTCGTCTTCTCCTCTCCTCCTCCTCCTCCTCCGTCTCTCTCTCTCTCTCTCTTTGTTTTTTTTTTTCTGAATTGGATGCGTTATTTTCTCCGCTCTTTGATGATTCGTTCATGCACGGATGTATCGCAACAAGCAAGTACCAAAGAAAACGCCGATTAAATTAAACAAGTTAGAATTTGAAAAATTGATGATGGAATTAATTAATTAGTCCAGGTGGCATCACCCCATTGAACACCACTTGAGTTATGCGTCGATGCAAAGGCAGCAGGCAGCAGCAGATAGCTGTCGGCTAGAGAGAGAGAGAGTGAGAGAGAGAGAGGGAGAAGGGGGGCATTTATGTACTTTCACAATAAACAAACAAAGGGAATGATGGGTTCCACCTTTTCCTTTCTCTTTGATCCGGTCCCACGTCTCCTTTGACTTGGATAAAGAAAAAAGAAAAAAACCTGAGACTGGTTCGGTCTCAGTCTCAGTCTCAGTCTCAGTCTCAGTCTCAGTCTCAGTCTCAGTCTCAGTCTCAGTCTCAGTCTCAGAGAGAGAGAGCACAGACACAGAGAGAGAGAGAGAGAGGAGAGAGTACAGAGCTCGAGAAAGAGAAAAGGGGGAGAATCAATCAAGAGATGATGAGGTGATGCACAGTGAGATCCCCTCTCTCTCTCTCTCGGATCATTTTCTCTCTCTTTCTACTGTGACCAATCAGATCTATGGACCCGATCCATCTCCATCTCCATCTCCACCTCCACCTCCACCTCCACATAATTGATCAGTTGATCCTTATATATCCTCGCCAGTTTTGAACCACTGGATATCTCCAGTGCCGTCGATTGTGTATGATCCTAATAGATGAATTCGAATTTCTTTTTAATTTTATTGTGGGATAATAAGGGGCTTAGTTATATCAGAGGCGGAGCCATACTTCATGAATGGATCAATTGAGCTTCCTTTTTTTTTTAAAGGAATTGTACAATTTGTATAATATTTTTTTTTGTCTTTTAGTATAAATTATATAAAAATTTAGCACTCACCTTCGTATTTTTAGTAAAAATTATTTACAACTCTTGTATTTTAAAAAGAGAAATATTAAAAAGATACTGTTATTTATTGATATACCGATTTTATTATTCAAGTTAAATGAGTTATTATTTATATTAATGACTTTATTATACAACTTATTTTATACAATATTTTTATTATTCAACTTAGATGTCATAAATAATAACTTAATTAAGTTAAATAAAAGAATTCTATACAAAATTATTTGCATAATAAAATCATTAATATAAATAACAATTCATTTAATTTGAATAATAAAGTCGTTATCAATAATGATATCTATATATCAACTCCTTTTTATAAAATAGTAGATCCAATTGATAGTTTGTATTGTTGATTCCATTCAAAAAGATTCACTCTCTCTCTTTCCTTCTCTTTTGCTTTTCTGTTTGTAGAGCAAGTAAAACTAAAAAAAATTTCATTTCTCTCTCCTTGTTTTCCTCTTTTCTTAATTCCCTCTGAAGCACAGGATAAATTCTAAAAAACAACATAACTGTTAACTGTACAAGTCCTTTCAACTCTTGTTCATGCATAATTATTAATTAATCTATCACACAATGGAGATAAGGCCCATGGCCCAACTTAGTCCCAATTAAAATCGCCTATTATATTGACAATTATTATCTTAACAATTAATTTTGAAATAATTTTTAAGAATTGAAAAAAAATTGAAAACATGTTTTTTAACTTATAGATTGATTTTGTTTTAAATTTCATGTAATATAAGGGTCATTTGATATTTCATTAAAGACCGTTAAATATAGATCGTTGTAAGTGTCATATAATTTTAATGGTCTTTGATAAATATCAAATAATACTTAAATTATATGAAATTTGAAACACAATCGATCTATAAATTAAAGAATATATTTATAATTTTTTTCTATATTTAAAATATTTTTTGAAATTATTTAAAAATTCATTATTAAAGTTATCAAAATAATAATTATCAAAAAATTCCACCCTTAATATAATGACTTGATAAAAGAAAAGAAAAAAAAGAATTGTGTGCTCAGGTATATATTCCGGTATATAAACCTTTGCATGATACACAGGAAAGGAATCGAAATATTATAACACTGTCACATTGATTAACTGTAAAACATACCAGCAAGTCTCTTGACCAAGATCCCTGACAAATGGGTCCCACACAGAGAAAGCAACAACAGTTGAAACCCCGACCACAGTATTAATTGCCAGACACCTGCTCCAAGCTTAGATATGCCATGAAAATGCACAGTGAAACAGAACCCAATAATGAGAGAGAGAGAGAGAGAGACAGAGAGAGACAGAGAGATTGAGATTGAGATAGAGAGGAGGAGGCGGTCAAAAGAGAACACGTGAAATGAGGAACAGTCTTCAATGCAAATCAAATCTCTCTTACACTTAACAATTGCTAGCTCCGATCACGAGGCTAGCTAGCTAGCTCAGCTGCACTCGCTTTCTTACACTCCATTAATTCTCTTAATCACGATCAACAAGATGAACTCGAAGAAGAATTCTTCACAGCGTTATGTTATATATCATATAATATAGCCCACAATAGCAACACCAACACGCACACGCGCGCGCACACACACACGCACACGCTGCTTTATTTAGTTGGTCGTTAGATTATTGAATTGGGTTGATGACAAGCGTACGTACATGGCGCATGAGATATACTGATAGATTGATTGATAGATTTGATAGATAGATGGGACTATGGGAATATAGAGAGAGACTAGAGAGTAGATCACGACACGAGGTCGGACCAACCACTGATGATGGATTCATGCCATGCATCCTATGCATCCATCCCCATGCAAACCATTTCATTGGTTTTGTTTATCTATTTTCTTGTATTTTGGTTCACGGTCTCTACTGGAGTCAAGCCATAGTGTGTGTATATAGATAGAGTATTCTACGCATAGGATATTCTGTTTAGTCTATTCGAACTGTTGGATATTATTTACGGGACAGATTTAATAGAATGAAAATTTATGTCCACTATACCTATATTTCTATAAAGGATGTGAAGTCAGAGCATTAATTTGTTGCTGACATTGTTGCACTGACAGGGATTCTTTGACATGCAATTTCGACTGTCTAATTCAGATTTAATGTGTATAATTTGTTGTGATTTTTTTAAAAGAGTTTTTTTATTTTGTACATTTATATGAATAGTTCGGATTGTGTGTCGTAGTTTTTATGATAGAGAAATCTGAACTTATTGCATATATTTCTAGATTCTATATATAACACTTCCAATTGATTTTAAAGATCCTTAATTTTTTTAAATAAAAAAATATGTTAATTTCGATATTATCTTGCATATTTTGCATGAAAAAATATATTTGAGGTAATTTTTTAAAATTAAATAATGAAAATATATAACATAGAAATATGCAAGATAATAATACGCTACTAACATTTATACTAATATATAATATAGAAAGTTTTGTAATAATGTCGTTGATGGTACATTGTTAACTAGGAGCTAGCGTATCATCCTTCCATGACATGACATCCCACAATAGTAGTCAATATTCGAGGAAAACAAAAGAAATAAAGAAATGAGATAAAGACTAAAGAAAACTAAAAAGAAGAGAATTTGCGATTTAAAAAGAATTAAAGGCTTATTTTTTTTAAAAGAAAAGAAACCAAAATAAAAGAGAGCAAAAAATGCATGGAGATCGAAGCAAACGCAATGATAAGAAGAGAATCAAAAGAAAAAGGAAGGAGTCTAAAATCAAACTCATCGGTCCAAGGAACGGTCGGTCTTAGAACTTAGAAGATCCCGCCTTTTCTTTCTTTCTTTCTTTCTTTCTTTCTTTCTTTCTTTCTTTCTATATCTATCTCTCTCTCTCTCTTCTCCGTTTCTTTCTTTCATGGTTCTATTCCTTTTCTGCTTAACCCAATTATTAAAATGCAATTGCCATGCGCTTTAGTTGCTTCGAAGTGTAAAAGCGTAATGTACAACGAGCTGTGCTGATGGTGCACAACAATGACGCGTCAAGTTCCTTTTTCTGAGTAAATTATTTGAGTTTATGTATATATAATTTACATGTCTTTATTTTTTTGTGTTTTTATTCTTAAAATTTTAATAATCCAAAATTATGGCATTTCTCTCTGTTGATAATTATTAACTTGATAATTTTGATAACGAATTTTCAAATAATTTCAGAAAAAAATCTTAAAAAGATTATAGACATATTCTTGAACTTATATATTGATTATATTTGAAATTTCATACAATTTAAATATCATTCGATATTTCATCAAAGATCATAAAAATTGAATGATATTTTTAACGATCTATATATTACGGACTTTGATGAAATATCAACTAATACTTAAATCGAATGAAATTTAAAACAGTCTATTTATAAGTGTATAAATATGTCTATAATTTTTTATTTTTAAAAATTATTTTGAAATTATTTAAAAATTAATTATCAAGGTTTTCAAGGATCCTCATCTTGTTATTTGTATGCATGTGTACAAAAAAATAATATTATCAAATTCATAAGAAACTCGATTCCTTGTTAATTAGTTTAAATCGAAGTTCCAATATCTTTACAATGCTTCACTTATTCGGATCAAATAGAGAGAATTAATCATCTTACATAGATATTTATCTATTGACAAGTTCTGACATCTTATGTCATTTTTAAATTTATGAATCGTGATAAATAAAGATTTGAAGTTTCGTTTTAACAATCCATTTTTCTTGAATTCTTGGTTTATGACGTCTGTCTTTTTTTAAATTTTCATAAATTACACGTAATCTAATTTCTTTTATTTTTTTAATGTAGAAGGATATTTTTTGAATAATTAAGAAATTCAATAACAAAGATGATTCTTTAATTGGATTAAAATGCTTGAAAGGCTGTGTTTGAATTAGTACTTATTTAGACTTCTAGTGTAAATTTTTTAATAAAAGCATTCACAATATAACTAAAGTAAAAAATCAAAATTAATACATCAAGCATGTTATGCATATTTGTCACTTAAATTTAATTGTATTCATCATGTAAAATTAATGCTTGTAGAGTATTTCTTTGGTTATCAAAAATGAAAGTTGGGTGGATTCTGTCATAACTCAAAGTTTGAAAACATGTGGAAGCATTACAACATTCTTAAATTTCTTTGAAAAAATACTATTTACAAAATCTACTATGTAGCAGTTAGATTACTACTTGAAGAAAAGAAAACAAGATTTAGATTATTAAATAAGGCTTGGGATCCTTTGACAACTATTATTTTAACAACGTTGACACCGAATTTTCGAATAATGATTGCTTTAAAGAGATGATCACTTGACAATGGTTACTTTAATAAACTTGTGACAATGTGATTTTAAATAAAATAAAAATCTTAAAAATAGTAAAAAGATTGTAGATATATTTTTGGACTTATATATATAAATTGATCATGATTTGAATTTTATATAATTTAAGTGTCACTTGATATCTCATAAGGAATCATTAAATCAAGAATATTGTAAATTATATGAATTTTATTGATTTTTTATGAAATATCAAATGACTGATTCTTCTATTATCATTTGGCATCAAAATTATGGTTTGACATATATAAATGACTAGTATATATATGTTCATAGATAGGAGGTGAAATCATGAAAACAAGAACAATGTATACACTCTTATATATGGTAAAAGATCATGATTTTCTTTTTAACTATATATAATCGCACATGACATATATGTTAATTTTCAATCATAATTGGCGAACTCATATAGTACATTGTTAATTAGAGGATCTATATTTATATATATATAGCTTTACAAAAAAAAAATTATATAAGATTCATTTGTACACCTGAATGGATATCTGCAACTTCTTTTCTCAGAAAATTAAGCAAAACTTTTCTCTCATTAATTGATTCGTCCGATATAAATGAATTATAAATTAAATTCACATTACAAATTTATAAGAGAAAAATTTGGACCATTTATAAAACTTAAATTCACAGAATAAAAAATTTTAATTATACAGTCTAGAACTCCTTGCTATCCTATCAAAACTCTTTTTAAAAACTAATATTTTTTAAATTATATTTTTATGAATAGACCAAAATATCCAGCTGTAAATATTTATAACAAAATTTTCATTTAAATTTAAACCTGCAACATCCATACAAATTCTGACGTAAATATTTATAACAATTTTTTTCATTCAGTGAAATGAATTCTGACAAGATCAACGCTTTAGTGCTAATATGTCCCTAACATTTCCTAAAACTTAAGTTCTACAAACAATTCTGATTATTTTAAAAAATTGGGCTATGCTCCCAAAAAAAAAAAAAAAAAAGAAGAACAGTCTAAACTCGGAACCAACCCAACACACCTTAGATAGTACTTAAAATCCTACAAATTTGAAAACCCAAAATCTAAAAAGAAAACAAAGAAGCAAACCCAGGATCTATCTATCTATCGATCTATCTATCTATGATCTATCTATCTATGATCTATCGATCTATCTATCTATCTATCTATCTATCTATCTCCTACTTCTCCAGTCCCCATGCACTTGGCTTTTCTTTACTGTCTCCTCCCCCTTTTTCCCCCTTATATATACCCCATTTGTTTCTCCTCCTGCCTTATTCCACCGTTGTATTGTATCTGTCTTGATTGAGCCAATAAGGCAGTTAGTTGTTAAACAAACAAACCTCTCTCTCTCTCTCTCTCTCTCTCTCATCTCATCTCCATTTCTTCCTCTCTCTATCTCTAGTTCTATCTCTACTCAACCAAAAATGCTGCACCATTATGGAAACAACCATGGCAGTACCTTCTTCTCTCTCCTCTTTCCCTTATCTGGATCAAAGCACTCCACAAACAACAACAATAACACATCATCTTATAATGACGATGATCATACCGATACCATCTTTGGTTCTTCGACTGTCGACTGCACGCTTTCTCTAGGGACCCCTTCGACCCGCCATGCCGAGACCACACGGACGTCAACAAGGCCGCATGGTTCCCGGCAAACCGGCTCATGCGCATCGAGCGTATCTTGGGATGTTGTCTCGACTGAATCGAATGGCTATAATAAGCAGTCGAATAAGAGCAATGGATCGACCAAGGAAGCTGACGGTTCGACCCGCCTGACCCGTCGGTGTGCCAACTGTGACACGACATCTACGCCTCTCTGGAGAAATGGACCAAGAGGCCCCAAGGTGTGTATGGGTCTTTTCTTTTTGTATGGTTAAATGATATATATTTTCATTTTCATTTTCACTATTCATTACTATTAATGTTAATTTCTAGCTATTAATTTCATGGTGTTATGTAATTAGTTAAGCATGTGTTTAACATTAATTACTGGTGGTAGTCTTTTCCAAAAAAAAAACATTACTGGTATTGGTAAGTATTTATCAGAACAAAGAGACTGGTACAGAAAAGCATTGGAATTTGAGTAGGCATATAGGACTAATCTGAAAAGTAGTACCTATCGTGCTTTATTTTTCGACTTTATCGATACTTACATGCATCTTTGATATTAGCGCCTAACAATAAATTTATACTATGATGCACTAATACCAATTTATTCTGATTTAATGCAATAAATTAATTAATGTACTTTTGCCCCTGAAAATAAATTTTTGCCTCTTGGAGAAATTTTCCATATCCGAAAACAAGTTCTGCTGATTGAGACACAACAAATTATCATTTTTCTTCCCCCATAAAATTTGATTTATATCAATCATTTGGTTTATATGCCAATATATGATTACCCAAAGTAAAAACCAAACATTTTATATATGCTTCTGAACTTATAAATTGTAATGGTGTATTTCCCTTTGCATATATAGTTAAAACTTCACTCAAACTTAATTGGTGTTTAATTTTCTTTTTGTGCAGTCATTGTGTAATGCATGCGGCATCCGATACAAAAAGGAAGAGAGGCGTGCAGCCGCAGCAGCGGCAGTCTCTCCTGTGCTAGATTGCTCTTCTGGGTACGTCTCGGGGTACTCATACCAGAGTTCACACCAGCAGCAAAACTGGGGCTGTTATACATCTACAGTCGGCAAAAGCACCGGTTTCTCCTCATATGCTGATGATACACCGGACAGCCAGGATTTGCCATGTATGCCGTGGCGGTTGAACATCGTACAACCGCAACCGTTTCCAGTCGTGGACCGGGCTGGTCTTTTTCAGTACAACTAGTCAAGAAATATATGAACTAAAAATTGCCTCGTTTAATTATGTTCAAATTTTCAAATTTTCAATTTAGCTGACCTCGGTTTTGTAACAAAATGTAGCCTATAAAAGGAAAGTTTCTTGAAACTGTTTAATGCTTGCTTTATTTAAAGAGAAAAGATTTAGAATTCAGGGATCTTTGACTAGTTATGAGTATGCTTTTATTTTGATCAATGAAAGCTATATACGGTATTGGATTACTGATAGGAACCAAGAAAAGAATATGTAAGCAGTTGTTTCTTTATATATTTTTTCCCCAAATAAACCAGACATAATTAAATTTATATTCAAAATTGCTGCCATTTGCTTTCTCTAGCAAATACTCAAATGTCAGTATCTGAGTTTTGAAATAGAAAAAGTGAAAAACTGATAATTATTTTTTCTTTTGCAACAAATGCTACAAACTTACCTTGAAGCTCCAAATTATTACCAACCAAATACACAAATTGAAGCCCCAACTTATATTTGTACTGAAGATAAAAACTAATGTAGTATTATTGACGCTATATAATAGTTAGATTCTAAAGTGCTCAAATTGAATGCATCTATCATACACCTCAATTAATCAAGTTTGGTCGTCACTGGACCAATACCGGTACAGCTATCAACACCATATTCCAGCCCAAAAAGCTTTAATTAAACCCAGTAGAAAATCTCCATATGGTACGGAACCAATTTGGTTCCAGCATGTAGTAATAAGGAACTAAAAGTTAGATGGCAGTTGGCGCAATAATCTGCAGTATATCTCATCACTCCTACAATTAATGCTGATATCTGATATTTACTTGCTCTGGTAAAGGATCGGTACAGACTGATTTTCACCTTGTGGAGCAACAATGGATGGAGATAGATATCTGAGATTTCAAAAAATACAACCGATAGTCTCAGAATATCCCCAACATCACATGACAATTTATATGCTGTGTACCAGAATCTTAGGGTATATATTTTTTTAAAAGCTCGGAGTTTTTTCAAGGGCACACAAGTGTCCTCATTGTACGGTTTTTAATGAAGTTAATGCACATTTTGCTCATAGGCTCTGGCAGAGAGAGATTAAAAAATGGACATCACAACATATTATGACATGTCTAGTTTTATTTACCTGGGCAAAATTGCCCCATACATAAAAATTACAAATACACTTTACTCTCGGGCTTTACAAAAACATAAGAGGAAGAAAAGAATGAGATACAAAAATTCTACAGCTCATCAGGCTTTTGTCCAAAGTTTACTCCTCTTAAAACATTGATAATTCTTTTTTTTTCAGAAGTATGATTTTAAAATAGTGCTTTGTTTCCTGCTAGTTTTTTGTTTCTTTTCTGAAACGGCTACCGGAAGGACCATTGGATTTCCTCAAGGGTTCTTCCCTTGGTCTCTGGCACCCAGAGTACTACAAATACTAGTGTGAATGCGCTAACCACCATGTAAAATGTGAAGGTTCCTATCAAAAGAAAAAAAAATTAACAAAATAAATAAAATTCAAGCTATACCTTTACACAGCGTGCTTCCTGCTAGCATATTAGAAGAAGTGGCAAACCACAGGTAGGTCATTTGGACAAGGTCAATCTCAAGTTTCAGCTCTCAGGTAGTTTCAGGTCAAATCAGATCAAGCTTCAAGTTGATCATAATTCATAAGGAACTACTCTGAATTTGCGGTTTAGGATCAGTCAGACCCGACCAGGTGTATGTCAGCTGGGGTTAGTAGGGTTTCATTTTCATTCATTTTGGGTCAGGTGGTGTTTGGCTCATTTAAGTTTCCATTCAAGTTGGGTTAGCTTTAGGCAGGTCAGTTAGATTATCAGACTGGGACAGAATATCTAGGATTTGAGTATGAAAGCTTTTGTGTACGTGTGTGCACACGAGAGAGGAGAAAGAAAGAGAGGTACCTCCACTGCTCCAATTGAGGAGTAAGTTGGCCGTCATGGTGATAACCCATGATGTCAGCCAGTTGGAAAGAGTGGCAATGCTGCCTGCAAGACTCTTAATGTTCACCGGTAGAATCTACAAAACAATTTTCACCACAACCTTTTTATGTCTACTAGAACTGAATCTTGACAAATGGCTGACTCTGCTCAAATTTTCATGCTCAAAGATAGAATTATGCATTTATGTGACTTCAAGCACCTTGATCCAATTTAGTCTTTGAAACTCATTTCGGATTTACTAACCTAACCTTATCTATTTGCTTATTTTGCTAACGTTGGTTAAAAGGCTGTTTTAAAATCTTCTTCAAACAATGCAAACCTTCTCTGGTTAAGGATGATGAAACTCATAAGCTAGTTGAGGTCTATTGGTGCTTAAACAACATCATAAAAGGCCAATAATAATTCCAAATAAATACTGATTGTAATAATTTGCTTGTACTGACAGCGTCTGAAATTGTTGATTAACAATTTTATGAGAACAAACAAGTACCTCAGACATGATGATCCACGGAATGGCTCCCAATCCAAGAGAAAATGAAATGACAAAGGCCTGAAAGAAGCATTTGAGAAAGGTCAAATATATACAGCGAGAAGAATAATAGTTAAAAATCCTAATTTTGGTTTACTTACCACAAGACCAACCAACGAAAGAATACTCATAATATGGTAAAGGTTGGAGCCTTCTGCAAAAGCACCCTGTTTTAAAAAGAAAAGTTAGACATATTTCATGTAGTTTGAATAGTTTTTTTAATAATTCATAAAATATTACCTCCAGGAAAAATGCTACAGCAACAAGTAGAAGACTCAGCGACATGCCGGTGGTTGAAATCTTAAAATTAAGAATATCAAAAGTCCGTAAACTTCGTTGATTGAAGATAGGTATGTTCTTATTTTATGATTTTATATTAATATTCAAGCAAATCAGAGCATGGAACTTACAATGAGAAGAATTCTTCGGCCAGCTCGATCAAGTAACCAGGTTGTAACTCCAGTGGCAACAACCTATACAATAGTACAGATTTTAGTAGGAAAATGAAGGTGGAACTAATACCTCCTAAATGTCATATTTACAATGACACCTACGCACATCATTTTTTTTTTAAATCAAGCACTCTAACTGCAAATGCATTATAATCTCCCACTCCCTTTTTACCCAATAAAGCCCCTAATAGTAGTTAATATATAGTAGTGATAAATTTACAAAAATTTGAAGTTAATTAAGTCAAGTAAAAGGTGAAAGCTTCAAGAATCTATGTTGTTGACTCAAATAAAGTCATACCTGAATAGCACCAAGACCACAGGTAGCTAGGTCACTATCTGTCAACCCTGTTTAAAATCAAAACAAGGAAATTTATTTTTTAAAAAATCACTGGTAAGTGTCAACCCATAAAATGAAGGCGAGTACAAGCATTAATAAACACCCACCAAAATGGTTGCAGCTAGCATATTTATGGTGGCACCTTGCCAATCAGATTTTAATGCCAGCACTGTACTACCAGGTACTCTTACTTGTCAGTAAATAATTTTGATCTGATAAATTTAAACTCGGGTATCCAGTACCAGTAAATTACTCCTGTCACCGACCAAAGCAAAAGTTCCAAATAACGTTAAACTCAGATCTACGCAAAAACATACCAGCTGCTTTAAATATGCTGCTCGCATAAAAGAGGACAGCATTGATTCCACTTAGCTGTTGAAGAACGAGAAGCCCAATACCCAACTGGAAATTACACAAAGTAAGAATTAATAAGCTAATAGAAGGATGACCTTCTAACATTTGTACAAAAATATAAATTGGAACAATCAATTATGCAAATTAAATGCAATTAAACCATGAGAGGAACGCGGTATCTCTTCAGCTTGAGCTCAGCAAAGCGAATTGTGGTCCTTTTGCTTCCTGATTGCACTGCTCTCTGCAGAAATAAATCAATGAGATTGTATTTTGAAGACAGGTAGATAAACTTGATTTAGCAGTAGCTTTCAAGAATTGATACTATCCGATTAATACAGCATTTGGGAGGGTCCAGTACAAATATAGTTTATATTCAGTTTTTCTTTCCATGTCTTCTTTTTTTTATTTTCCATATTTTCATCCAGAGGAAAAATAAAGAGGCTCAGAGAAAGATTAGGAACATTGGGAGCAGCCAAGGTTGTATTTCTTGGTACCAATTAGTAGGACTGTAGTAGATTCATGTCAGTATGGTACCAATTTGGTCAGTACTCACTTTTTCTTTTTTTAGTTGGCTTCTTATGCTTAATAAATGTCCCATGTAGGTCAAAAATCAATGTAGGACTAAAGTTCTGTTAACTGCTAATTGATATCACTATATCTTACCAGTCAGGTTCAATTCAGTCACATAAGAGCTGAAATTGCAATAGAAAGCATCTCCATAAGTTCTTCAATCCATTAATTTACTAAAATAAGGAAGTCATGTTAACTTGCCTTGATTTCATTCATTTCAGCAGTAATGTCTGTTTCAAATCCCCTCAGAACTTGCAGTGACAGTTCAGCATCCTCTAGCATTCCCATTTTTGCCTAGATAAAGAAGACAAATACACACTTGATATTAATATATGCCACGATAAAACTGGTCCTATTATTAAATTTTTCAATGTATCCTGTTAGATGGGACAACACTTTGAAAAGTCAACATTAACCATGGATGATTTTTTTCAATTTTTTTTCCTATAAATATAGCAATTGGGAGTTTCCTTCCAAATTTTCTACGGAGGCAAGCAGAAATCCAGTGTTTCTACTACAGTATCATTCCAACTACTACATCCAGGTTATCACCAGCATATATTAACTAATACCAACCACCTTGATAAAACTGGTCCTATTATTAAATTTTTCAACGTATCCAGATAGATGGGACGACGCTTTGAAAAGTCAACATTAACCACGGATGGAAGTTTTCGATTTCTTTTCCTATAAATATAGCAATTGGAAGTTTCCTTCCAAAATTTCTAAGGGTGCAAGCAGAAATCCCGTGTTGCTACTACAGTATCATTCCAACTACTACATCCAGGTTATCACCAGCATATATTAACTAATACCAACCACCTTGATAAAACTGGTCCTATTATTAAAGTTTTCAATGTATCCAGATAGATGGGACAACGCTTTGAAAAGTCAACATTAACCATGGGTGGAGTTTTTCAATTTCTTTTCCTATAAATATAGCAATTGGAAGTTTCCTTCCAAATTTTCTAAGGGTGCAAGCAGAAATCCAGTGTTTCTACTACAGTATCATTCCAACTTCTACATCCGGGTTATCACCAGCATATATTAACTCATACCAGCCATCTTGGAGACTCAGGAATGAAGAACAAGCCAGGAATAAGGATAGTACATGGTAGTATTCCTAAATATGATAGAAAATTGAATCTATTAATAACTGAGAACTACAGAAAATTAAGGGGGGAATTTAAATAGTCCAATAAAAGTTCTGTTAGGATGATTTACCAATTACAGCAAGTACTCTCCAAGGTACAAACATGCCCAGTACATATGCAAGCAAGATGCCAATTGTAACAGACAACTATGCACCCAAGAAAAAAAAAAGACTCCGTTTAGTCCAGAAACATAAATAAGAATTTTCATTATGATATTGTGTGTATGCCCCTGCACAATAACAATTCTAACAAACCCCAATAAAATATGGAGATCAAACCACCTACCTTTCCTTTTTCTGTTTCTTCAAATATACCAAAAATAGTAACCTTTCTTCTTCATTTAAGGCGAAAGTAACCACATCATGAAGGTTACCTTTTGGAATAATTGATGGAAAGCAGGGGAAGAGAGACATAAATGAAAACTTTTATTAGGGCACAGGCAATATTTCCAACATGTTGCAAGAATAACTGTGATGATTACCCATTTGCAAGGAATATTAAAAGAAGCCCCACAAAAGTAAATAATGCCTCTAAAATATCTGAAATGGGAATAAGACTGCAACAAGTACCTGATTGACAGAGCCAAGAGCCCCTCTCATGTTCTGTGGAGAAATTTCGGCTATGTAAACAGGAACCTAGTATTATGAGGGCAGAAGTACATGAGTCAAACTGGATGAAGCACCCAAAAGGACATAATAACGAAAAGCAATTTCTAACCGTGTAGGAGATTACGCCTACACCAAATCCTTCCAAAAGCCTTCCCATATACAAAAATGAGGAGTCCTGTGTAAAATTCAAAGCAATAGAAATTAACTCAAACACCAGAAATTAAACTTTATGGTTTAAGACTGTATACATGATAATTGGTTAAATTATGGTTTCAGATAAACCGTTAGTGTTTATGCTAACAAATGAAAACTATCTGCCATTAATTAGAGATATTTCTTCGGAACATAAATGGGTTCTTAGAATAAAAAATTGACTAACCTTAGCGAAGGATATTGCAAGCCAGCCAATAATGTTAGGAATGGATGCAATCATCAAAGACTATGCAACCATGAAAAGGAACTGAATTAAGCTCAGAGAGCATAAATTGAATAGAACTCAGAGAGTGAAACTTATGGTAAAAAGAAACACTATTGAAACACAATAAATTTTGAGGCATACCCCTTTTCGACCGATATACTCGGAGATTTGCCCACTTGCTATCGCGCCCACCATTGCACCGACATTAGATAAGGATCCGAAAATGGAGAACTACCAAATAGTAAGTACCAGATATCATTCACTGCATTTATTAGAAAACAAGAGTATGGTGTGAAGTGTGAGAGAGAGGGGGGGAGAGAGAGAGAGAGAGAACAACTTACAGTACCTCAGAAATGGAGAGGCCGAGGTCAGCAATGATAGCAGACTGGGTTGGGGAGGAGTAGCCTCCAGTGAAGCCGAACTGGATAGGTCCTAATGCAACAATCATGGTGCAGAGAAAAGCCGAGATGGCTGTCTCTTTTATAACTGCAGCCGATGACATCATCATCATTTTGTCCATGAGGCTCGACTGCCGTGATCCCATTACACCGGACCCACCCGCACCGCTCCCACCCATCCTGTACCAGCTTCCTGTGTGCAGGAACGGCCGCTTGAGGTCAGCCGCAGAAGACGAGCGGCCGTCATCGCTGCCGCTCTCCTCTCTAAAGCTCATTCTTGCTCACTAACTATTCTACTCTTCGAATTGGTTGTTGATCTGATTTTGATTTCAGGAAATAAGCTGTGAGATCAAATAATGGCTCTGTCACCCCGAGCAAACTGTAGAGTTTGCTTCAGTGTGAGAATTGAGAAACTCACCTTACCGGTAAACACGGACAGCCGTACCGGGGTTTGCCACAGAGATTTCATTCCATTTTGACGAAATATTAGATTATTTGATTGAGAAAGTATTTAGAATGGTAGTTTAGGGGAAAATACCTCAAATGGAGCTTCAAATCGCGGTTCCACGTCTCCACGAACTGAAATCGGGTTCCGATTTCGTCAAAGAGTCGGATGTTTGATCAGTTTGTGTGTGGAGAGAGAGATTTTCAGAGAACGAAAGGGAGAAGAGAAGATGGGAGGAGCCGAGGAGGAGGGAGGGGATGGGGACGAAGAAGAGGTGTCAATCAAATCTGGCTGGAGCTGATGAGAAACGATGGGGCCCACAGAAACGATGAGCTGGATACGAGAGAGAGAGAGAGAGGCGCTTTTATCTGTCCTTCTATTTTCTCTGTGGCTTGATCCTTCCTTCCAATTCTGTGTCTGTCTCTTAACTGACTGTGGACCCCACCGAGATCTCTTCTAGTTATTCAATCGTATGATTAGAGAGTAAAAGTACACCAGTGATTCGCCACATTTAACCGTTCTAGGCGAAGACTGCAGAGGAACTAGACCAGGCGACTATCCACATAACAACTAATCAACTCTTATTTAGTAGGTATATACACGCGCGAGAACAATTGCGGAGTTAACTGTTTAAGCTGATTTGTGGGCCACGGATGTCAGTGACCAAAACTGAGATTAGTTACGTGTACTCTTTAACTTGATCGGTTGCGTGATCTTCGTGTCATTGTTATTATCATTAAACAATTGCTCAGAAATTTGTTACTTTGCTCTCCGCTTAGCTGGGATGTACTCAAATACGGAATTTTTTGGATTTTGGATTTTGGATTTTGGATTTTGGATTTTTCCTCCGACTGTTTATGAGTTGTATCCTATCTTCTCCATTTCTGTTGTACTGGAGAGGATCGTTGATGAGGTGTTGGAGCATTTGATTGTGAAATTATTGCCATTTAGAATTAGAATTGACATGCCATGATTTTAGGCAAATGCTGCTCTGGATGGACATGAATTTACCAACCAAGACATTGCATAACGCTTGACATGATTAAAATGGAATGAATTTAAATTTATTTATGCTAGAATGAATAGAACTAACGGGATTTTCTAAACATTATTTAATAACAATTATTATAAATAAATTTATATGTGTTATTCTAAATTATACATCAAAATTTGAGCAAATAAAAAAAATATATGAACGGAGCATATTGTGTGTGCTTATTGATATCTTTAGTCATTTGGGTATCTCTTGGAAAGTTTTTTGAATGATTTTAGAATCATAAATGTGGTCCAAAATTATTAAAACATCAACACACACACATATCACACTGTAAATGTATTTAAGTATGCATGATACTTAATTTGTTTGTTTGTTTTAGCGTAAAAATTTTGTACCCCTATGAACAATACAAGTTAGATATTATTTATCAATTTTGGTGATTTTAGAATCATAAATGTGACCTAAATTAAATAAAAATAAAAACATACACATGCACCGCAATATAAACATATCTTGACAGAATTTTATACATAAAATATATCCAAAATGTAATTGATTTATTTAGCACGAATAAATTTAATTATGCATGAGTAAACAGCGTAACTTTGAGTTTATCTATATGTTTGGATGATATTTGTATAATAAATATTGCACACATTGATTAAAAAAGAGACCATTTGATACTTCTAATAGTAGACCCTTTTTTTTATTTTGTTCTGAAAATAGAAATAAGTATTAGAGAAAAAGTTTAATTAGTATTTATTGATTGTAGAAAATTTTATTTCAAACCATAAACATGAAGAGATTGATATCGATCGCGAGATCTATTTAATATGGAAGTTATTTACTAATAAAAACTAGATATTTTAAAAATATATTAACTTGATTTAAAATTTTAAACTAAGCATAATAACACATTCCAAAAATTAAAATCTTGGTATATTGAGATTTTTATTGATCCCAAATTGTACAAAAACAATGTGGAGAAGTATCAAATAAATTAATTATAACAGTTGTAAGCTTATATTAATTGTTAGTTTGCACAATGCAATGATCTACAATAACTATTTGATTGAAAATTGACATTTTAATTAATGGAGAGAGATGGCTCATTCTCACAAGAAGCAAATTATATTTTCTCTTTCTTTCTGTTAATACAAATATTATATATTTGTCATTAGAGAATCAAGAGGTTTCTTATTATTTCTTGAGGAAATTTTCATTAAATGGGAAAAAAGGTTAATTAATTAAAACCAACTAGAAAAAATTTTAGAGAAAATCTGCAAGAAAAAAAAATTGAAGGATGCTTAAAAATAACCTTTTTAGTCATTAAAAAAAAAGAAGTTTTTGATATGCCAATATTATACGCACATATATAGTAGGATAAACCTAGCTAGCACAACTATCAATGCATTTATATCATAGCATAATTAATCATTTTACAGACCTGACTGAAAGCACACTAAATAAGAAACATAAGTATTTTGCAAACTAACAACTGGTCTGCATCTACTAATTAATCACACACATAAACACACTAATTAATTAATACAAATAAAACCCTTCAGCATTTAACATTTAGCATTTAGCAACTACATTTAATTAACTATTCCATGACTATGTATATATAATATATTATATATATATAGATTGCCAGTTTTGGCATATTGATGTAAGGTACTTGAGTGGCTTCTTCTTCATAAGATCTTCACCAGTTGAAACCTACAAAAAAAAAAGAGAGTTAACAATATTAATTAGGTTTTGAAGAAATATAATTATAGATGTCAAGTATACAAATCAACCTGTCTATTGTGTATAAAAGAAATAAATAGCTTTGTAGAAGCAATGAATTTTCTTTTGTGGAAGCATGGATTTGGCAGGCTTGGCCCATTTGTATATTAACAATATTGTAGAAGGAAATATGTAGGTGTAAGCCCAAATCATGTTAGTTTTGAGTTCATATATACATGTACATTTTCAATTAGATATATATATATATATAAAGATATGTAGATAACATGCAAATGAACTAAAAAAAAAAGAAAGATAACATTTGCAAATGTTTATTATAAAAAGAAGATTCAAAACCTTGCAAGCTAGATAATATATATTTTTTAGAATATAGAAAACTATATCTAGAGTATATCTACTTCATTCTGTGTGACTTTTCTATGGTTTAAAACTTTAAATATATCAAGCCATATAAGCAATATGAGAATAAGTGTACTTGAGAACATTATATATATGATATGTGAATAAATAGCTTGCATAAGATGGTATATTTTAGAACATTGTATATGATATGTAAAGTGTTTTTATATTACCCTTCCTAGTAAACAAATAGTAATTAAGTAGTGATATTATGTACTGACCTAATTAGCTAGTTGTAATTAGGGAAAGCCACCCGGCCCGACTCGATCTTCTTGACATCTTCTACGAGTATTTCATAATGGCGCTTGACCTCCTCCGCCGTCCTACCGCCACCTATGGCACGCGCCACCTTGTACCAGCGGTCTGGCGTGTCCTTGTCATACACCGCCAACGCCCTCTCAAAGAGCTTGTTCTCCTTCGTCGACCATTGGGAACCTTTCGATGCCGAAGCCATTGATTGTTCTACTTATGTATGTATGTATCTAAGTGTTGTGTATGGAGATGAAAATTGAGGTTGATGAGATTGAGAGGCTTGTTTGGTATGAAGTAGTATTGGGGTTTTGCATGCTTATATAGAGGGGGTGTGGAGGGGTTTGTGTGTGTGTGGGGGGGGGGGGGGGTGATTTGGTGGGGCAGGGCCCACAGACAGGGGAAGAGAATAAAATGGAATAATTGGTTGCAAGAGGGATAAAAAAAGGAGGGAATAAGGGTGACTAAAGCCTTTTTGGGCCTCACAAAGAAGGGTTCCTCAAATTTCATTAATTAATAAGTTTTATAAAAGGATTGCAAATTAAAGAAATTCAATTTTTACTTTTTGAAATGACTATTACATAATACTAATTATCAATCAATATATTAAGAATCAATTTCTACAATTTTTGTGTGACTTTCATGATATACTACTGGAATTCTTCATAATTCAAGGATTATTTATATGTGCATAGTTCATCATACATACAAAGTACAAATTATATGTCATATAAATTCAATTATCTATGTAAAAAAAAATTGATTTATAGGATTGAATAAGTTATAACAGTACTGTCTTTGTACTCATCTTTTGACACTTTGTGATTTGTTTGATGGAGTTGTAAAGTAATTAAAAGGAATGGATGAAATAATAAGGCATCAAAAGCCTTTTTCACTGCCAAAAAAAAAAGTATATGCCAAGGTCAAAGGGGAACATATATCCTCTACTTTTATTTCTCATGATATTTATGAAATTCTCAAGTTGGTTTCTCATTTAATTTCTAGAGCTGAATCACCTGAATCATTTATATGACTAAGGAAAGTGAGTATGAAAAGTAAAAATTATAAAATTTGAATAGGATACTGGTAATTGGTACTGTTCATAGAATTTATTGAATAGACTATAATTTTTTCTATCTCACTTGTAAATAATTTGTTAATTCTAATAAGATATTTACAATTACGATTTCGGAGATATAGAATATTTATTGATTTAACAATTTTGTTAAATTAATAAGTTTTTATAAAATGTCATATCCATATTTGCAAGTGGTATAAGCATCTTCATCCTTATAATAGCAAATGACTTCTCTTTCACATTTGTGAATTAGAAATTGTAGAAATAGAAGTATTATGAAATTAATATGCAAAAAATTGATAAATTATTGATGTTACAAATAAGTTCAACTTTTACAATTACAGGGATGAAAATACTCAAACAATTGATAACGTCTATAAAATATCCTTTGAACTTAACATTCTCTTTTTTTTCTTATCTTTTTTTTTTCATGAATCTCAATTTATGGATGCTAGTAATTATCAGTATCCTACTTGGAAATATATGACCAAAACTTGCTCAAATTTATGATCTTTTTTCTTTTCTTTTTGTGCTTATATAATATCATAAGATTCGGTTACCTCGCATATCCATGTTAAAAAAATTTCATATCTGAGATTTTTTGGGTCGGTTTATGTGACTAGAAAATAAATTATGTACTATTCTTACCTAATTTTTTGTTATTAAATTTTCCATGTTAAATTGATCTATATGACAAAGTTTTGAAATAAATCCTGGAAAACTTCTGAATTACTGTCTTAATTTAGAAAAACTAAAATTCACATAAAAAATCACTAATTCAACAAGCGCCTTTTTTCCAAAAAAAAAAGAAAGATAGCTTAAGCTCAGAAAAGTTATAATGTTACATTGAATAGAAATTTTTGGAAAAAAAAATGAAAATTGGCAGGATGCCCTGCTTTTATCAAAAAAACAAAAAAAAAATGGATAGAATGTATCCTGCACTAGAAGGTTTACAAACCATAATAAGTAGCATATTCTAGCAATTTGTTAAATATTTATATATTTATTTAGTTACTACAGAAAAACACACAAAAAGCATATACCTCTTTTCATTGGACAGAAGAATATGCAACATAATTGCAGAGAATGTAACAAGAAGAGGAGTGGGTCCCACATCAAACCTAAACACATCCCATCCGTAAGATTTGCATCAGATTTATTTATGATAAGGAGATGATGATGGGGGAATATTTAACACCATGATTCTGCTGCCAAAAGAATATATGGCTGTTTAGAATATTTTATTTTTATTTTGCTTTTTGGGGGGAAAGTTGGAACATTGATCTGATACTGAGATCTTTTACTGGTAATTGAGAGCTCCATTTTGCATCCCTTTCACAATTAAAATTAATTTATCTGTAACGTGAAAAGTTATGTTAATTCAATTTTTAAATGAAAAATACACTTATATATATGTACAAAATAAAATACAATTGACATAGCTATAAGCAGACACGGAATTAGAAAATCAATATAAATATAAAAAGGGTCGAATCACAAGTATAATATAATTTCAATTTTACGAGGAGATAAAGAGTATTTGTATTTGAAAAATATATAAAATTTAAAGGGAAAAAAATATAAATTTTCAATTTGTAGAGGGTCAGTTGCTAACCTCTGGTTCTGCCCATGTCTGTAGGTTATAAAAAGGAAAATGTTTGCGAGATATCAAAATCGATACCGACTGTATTATTCATATTAAATATTTTATTTATACAACTTATTTTTTCACAATATTTTTATTATTCAACTCAAATATCACTAATATGAATAATAACTCACTCAAATTGAATAACAAAAGCACTATGTACAAATAAATTATATAATAAAATCGTTTATATAATTAATAATAATTTTTTTAATCTGAATAATATTCATTTTGATATATATACATCTGCTCATATTAGATTCATGTTATCAATCCAAAACTGTAAAAAGTTGGTAAGCATTGATCCGGATAAAATTTAGTCTGCTAAGGGGGGAAAATAGATAGTTCAACACATTATTTGGAAAAACTTTGTGCGTAGAATAAAAGATAATATTTTGAAAAGAGATGTTATTTATGTAACTCATATTTTGCATTCCTGATGATCTCATCTAGTACTCTCTTATTCTTTTAGAATAAAGCAGAATTAATAAAGCAGAAAGAGAGAGATCTTCTGAAGAACTCTTTCTCTATTCAATTTTCCACTTTTAGTGATATTAAATAATAAAACATCATTATGGTAATAAAAATAATAGTAACAGCAATAGTAAATGCTATTAACATCACCATCGTCATTGTTGTTAGTATAGTGATTTAGAAATCAAATAATTCATGTAATTTGAATGATTTATATATGTAATAAATCATTTTATTCCTTGAGTTAGTTTTATTTATTGATTTTTTGGGCCGAGGACTTGAAATTTGAAATTTAATAATATAATATAAAGATTATTCTAAAATATCTTTCATTTGTCAATTAGAGAGGAATACTAGTTGGACGGTATAAGTTAGTCTGTGAATTAATATGATGGCTATGTTTATAAATCATGTGATAATTATTATCAGCTTAATCACACAAATACATATTGGAGAACATGATCTTGGATTTGACCCCAAGATGAAACATCATAATTATATTAGTGTCATTGATATTTCATATATGTCTTAATTTTAAAATATGAGATGATATATTTCCTAAATGAGAAATATGTGTTTGTGGATATTATCCAATGTTGTCCGTAACTGATAGCCATACAGATTCTATCTCAGTACATATCTCTTACGCGGAGGGAATATATTTATCAAGAATACTAGTCGTCCTCATATAAGTCATTATGTGAGTGATGATATTTATTGATCACTTGATGAAATGTGACTACACATATATGATTAAGTGTTAATCATTATTATTAATGTCATTTCAGAAATCAAGAGAACGATGAATCTGGAAGGATAACATAAGTTTATTTTGTATTCATTAGGGATATCATGTGATAAGAAATTGACATAAGACAAATATTGTTTGATGATCATGATAGTGTATGGTATATATCATTTGTGTTATTTGGATATGTGTGATACATATTGCTAGATGTCGCTCACATCTTATAGGTTGGAATAGTTCTGATACTATTGTCAAATGATATATATCCCGTAGGATCACACCAAAAGAAAGTGAATTAGATCAAGTGTGTAATTCTTGAGCAATGTTATAAAATGACAAACTTAACCCGATATTTATTGGATAAACATTATTCTCTAAATTGGACTCCATACGGAGCTGTTGCAAACCACATCAAAGTGTCACGGGTCGCAGCACAGGGTGCTGCGGGTCGCAATATATGCATCTGTCACGAGGTGACATGAGGCGCTGTTGCGGTGCGTAACACAGTGCTGCAGGCCGTAACAAGAGGTGTTACAGGCCGCAGCATGTTGGTTATGGGAGCAGTTGGCTAAGTCAGTCTCCAGATGCAGTTCCCAGACACGAGAGCATGCACGACGTGAGGAACCAACTCACACTCACCCACATTCTGGGTGGGGTGGAACTACCTAGCCCCTTTCCCAACACCCTATAAAAAGGGGTGCGCACCCAATTTTTCAATAATCACAGTTTCTCACGTTAAAACTCTGCCGATGTATCATCAAAGTCATTAACCTCTGCTAGCAAGGATTTCGTCAACGCTTAGCAGCTTTCGGATAGATACCAACGAAGAGATTCTACGTTGGAGTCTCGACGGTACAGACAAGCAATCACATTAGCATTATCGCTCGAGTCTCCAATGAAACAAAGATATAAACTAGTTTATATTATGGGTTTAGTTTGATCCTGATTCTATGGGTAGATCCTTTGATGCATTTTTAAATTTTTGAAATTTTATTTCCTCCCCTGCACTATAAAATCCCTTGCAACTAGCAGTTGTCATCTTTAAAATAAAATATACAATAATTTTATTATTTTATTAAATATGTTGTAATATTAAAGTTACTGATATGCTTAAAATTATCACTGTTATTGTAGTTAAAAATAAATAATGTTGATGTCGATGATGATAATAATAAGAATAGCACAAAAACTAACAATATATTATCAAATACTTTTAGTAATATATTATAAAAGAGTAAGCTAACGTGCTCTTAAGAGCACCGAACTTCTTAGTGCTCTTAATTCAAAATATGTCGAATCGGTTTCAGACAATAAATTGAACTTGCTCAATAAATTATTTTATTAAAATCTTGGAGATAGTATTTTTTTTTCTATTTTTGAAGTTTTTTAACTATTTTGTTTCATATTTTTGAAAATGAGCTAACTTTATAAGCAAAAATTCATTGTTTTATTATTATTATTAAAGTCATCTTAAAAAATCTGAAAAAATAGTTAAAAAAATCCTAAAAATAGAAAATTTTGGCATCCCGCAAGATTTTTATATGAAGAATTTATTGAGCAACTTAGATTTTTCGTTTGAAATAGATTTGATATATTTTTGAGTTAGTAGCACCGAGGGACTCTGTGCTTCTAGGAGCACGCTAGCTTTACTCATATAAAATATCAATAATAAAAAATATAGTAATTATAATTATGATGATTATACAATAAAAATGCTATTAAAAATATTATAATACTAGTATGACTAATATAGTAATACTATTGTTGTTATAATAATAATAATAATTGCCATAATTATAATAATAAATATTATAAGAATAATTAATATAATAATAATTATTATTATTATTACTAATGTCATTATTATTGAATAAAGAATATAATTATCACTTAAAATCAATAAAAATTTGAAAGGAAAGGAAATGAATGAAATTTTTTTGGTCTTCTCCTAGAAAATATGCTTTAAGAGGTGGAAAAACATCTCCTAACTTTTGTTGTTCATCTTTCACTTTATTCCACTTATGTTTGGTAACTCTCTGAAGATTTCTTCCTCCATTTTATTTTGAAAGAAAAGATAGAGGTACCAAACATCCTCTCTCACCTATATGTACTTTAAAAATGTTTATACTAAATATACAAATTATTTATAACCAAATTCAAATATGCAAAATTCATGTCAAATATTCTGTCAAATAAGTAAAAATATAATTATCAAAAATTTTATTCTTAGTAATGTAGATATAAATATTTTTAGCATCATAACTAAACATTTTTATGTACCTATATAACATGATATATATAAAATATCAAATTTATTAATTTTATTATTTAAGAGTTTAAAAAATAATTATTTAAAATTTAATTTCATGATCATTAATATGACACCAATAATTATGGACATTAAATCTCTCCTCATATAAAAAATGCAAGTATCATATCTTTTCTAAATATATCCATCGTTGTAAAATTTGTTTTCCTACATAGTTTTTTTTTTTTTTACAAATGTAACCACATAAATCTGTCAGCATTTGTAGCAAAATAACATTTACATAAAGAACATTGAAAGCATACAAAGTAAAGAAAATTTAGGAATTCCTGAAAAACAATTATCAAAGTCATTATTTATCAAGAGATCCCATCCTAAATATATATATATATATATACATAACCTTGGGGAATGGAGCTAGCTAGACACAAGTTATGTATACTTGAACATAAAATAACAAAGCAAGATATATGGAAAAAGCACTGCCTGAATGAATGAAAGAAAGAAGGCAAGGTAAAGAGACAAAAAAATATATATATATCCCCATGGCTTTTCTGACAAGTTCTAAACCATGGCCCAGACAAAGGGACCATTGATCCCTGACCTTACACCACCAAGTGGAGATACATTCTCCCCTCTCTCTTTGTGGCTTTGTACCATTTTCATTTTCAGGAGACCTAGCTAGCCAGACACAGTGGCTCCATTGCTGTTGGAAGAGGTCCAGTGCTATAGCTAGCTACTCCATTAATTGGTCCAGAAAAGAATCCACTTACATAAAAGCTATATAGAATTTATAAGGATTCCTCTAGTACAGTATTGATTGGTTAACACATATACAAAGATACTGTTATGCTCTTCTCTTTTATGTTACTTCAGGACTAAGTTCTTGTAGCATTTTGCTACACTGATGAATTTGAAGTTGAGAATCATTCGGTGAGATTTAAAGTTAGTGATGATATGAGTATTATATGGAAAAAGTTCGAGAATAAGTTCTTTTGTTATAAAACATATAAATATATGAAATTATGAACATATATAATAAGTTAATAGCATTCTGCAAATAATTTCGAAAATGATTCGTGAATGTTTTGTAAATTTTATGAATATTTCAAAAATACTTCCGTAATAATTCATAAAAGATATTTAATATGTTTATTCACTCGAAAATGTGCTTAGAACAAATGGGTGGGGTTCGGAATTCATTAACAATGGTTATCTTGATCAATATGAACAATTGTTTTTAAATAAATTCTAAAAAGTTCTTAAAAATAAAAAAAATCTTTTAACTTAAGGTTGATTTTGCTTTAAATTTCATGAAATTTGAATGTCATTTGAATGACCGAGAATAATGTTTTACTTCATCATATTTTTATGAGAGAAAATTCAGTAATGAATCTTGACCAACGTTGAATAAAAACAATAACTATCATTGCAAGAGCTAAATGAGGTTACATGTATGAAACCAATCGATAAAATATAATAAGTAGAGGAGTGATAATCACATTCTATATTTAAATTTTAAATAGAGTAAATTATACAAATGGTCTTTAAAGTATCACTCATTTATCATTTTAGTACTTAAAATTTGAAATTTATCAATTTGATCTTTAAAATATTACTTGATGATCATTTTGATCCTTAAAGTTTCAAAAGTATCATTTTAGTCCTTCAAGTTTTTAATTTATATCAAATCGGTCCTATATTTAATATCTATTGAAAAAATGATAATTATACCTATATAGTATCTTTTTTTAGTATTAAGACTAATTTAGACATAATTATCAAATAATACAAATAATATGAAAAAAATATAATTATTCACGATATCATATATCAATTAAATTAGTACTAATATTCATGTTTGTACCATCATAAATTAATTAAAATAAAATTTATATATTTTTTTATAAATATAAATGTAAGATCAATTTAGTACAAATTAAAAACTTGATAGGTTAATTATTATTTTTTCATGATGGATATAATTATCGTTTATTCAATGGATATTAAATGTAAAATCAATTTGATACAAATTAAAAACTTAAAGGACTAAATTAGTACCTTTAAAACTTTAAGGACCAAAATGGTAACTAAGTATATTTTAAGGACTAAATTGATATTTTTGAAATTTTAAGGACCAAAATGATAAATTAGTGATATTTTAAGGACCATTTGTGTAATCTACTCTTTTAAATATATTTATATTTCTTTTGAGAAATGTTATACTTTATTTTATCAGAATTAAAAATTTTAAAAGCTCTATTTTTTACTAATGAAGTTTTAATTTTAATTTCCTTATGATATTATTAATAAATAAACTTCCATACCAGATATAAACATTTGTGATGTTAAATATAAATAATTTTTACATTTAATATTATAATTTTGAAATCTAAATAAAGAGTACAAATATGAATGGTAAGAATAAATTTTTGTAATGATTAATAAATGGTGCGTGTGGGGATTTTGAAGACCATAATTTGAAGTTCGTGTCATCATTATTCTTGTTTCTAGAATGTTCTTTGTCAAGTAGACATGAAGCATCTTCGTTTCCACCTTCTCATGACTGCTTAATTACATCATCAATCAATGAGGAAAAAAGTATTTATCTCAGTTAGACGAATTAATTTGGTTATCTACTTTTGGAGGGAAAAATAGAGAATAAAACTTGGTGTTATGCCTTATTTCATATGAAAATTCCTAAACAAACAAATTGTGTCATATTTATGTATTTGCCATTTTTTATATTAGAGTTATTTTTCGAATTTTGTTTTGAAAAAATATACTACATAAAAAATAAAATGATTTGTAATCATAAACTTACATGTGACATACTAAAATAAATAAATATTTTTTAAGAAATAATACTATGTACAATTAAAAATAGCACAATTATTTACACAAAAATTCTATATATAAATACAAAAGAGTTGTATCATTTCAGAAAGTTATAACACTTTAGGCATACCAAACATACTTTTAAATGAAGAAAGAGAAAAAAAATTATATGAACCATTTGATCAAGATAAAGAACAGATCTAATGGTTACTATTAAATGTAAAAGTGACATGACAAAAAAGCTTTCAAATTTAACTATTTTTATAGAATACAGATAAGCAAGTGTACAATAATTTATTGATAATTAGATTTCACAGTGTATACTTAATATAAATCTGTAAACTCTGAGGGACAGTATCTAGAAATATGATTATTTTATATGTGTATGCAAGTTTAATAATTATACAACTATCTAAAAAAACTAGCAATCAAGCTAGCTAGTTGGGTCAGGCTCACAGATCCAAAGAATGAACTGTTGATTTGAAATTGACCAGGTTAGTGTCCTATTTGATTCTGACAATGATTTTAGAAGGTGGTATTGGCTTTATTTTTTTTTCTTTTATAGCACTATAGCTTCAAAATATCCTCATTTTTATTCCAGAGTGGGACTAAACAATGGAATTCTAGATTTTGTTATCTATTTTGTTATCATCTGATTCACAATATTCTCAAATCAAAGTTCAAACTCCATTTTATGGATCATGCCAGTTAATTTCTTCCGTGATGGATATTTGTAGATTTTGTTAATTAATGCATATATTATAAGAGGAATCAATGTTCCTATGGGTGTCAATAAAACATTTTATCCGTTAATTTATCTCTATTCTATTTGGTAAAGCAGATATGGATTAGAACTTTTATCCATTTGTTTATTGAGTAAAATATATGTTAGAAAAAAAAATTTCTTGAACTTATCATGATAAAGGTACAAATCAAAGTTATTTCATATCCGTTATGCTATGGGATAATTGATAAACATTAAATCATACATAATATATTTTTTTTTGCATAATATAATTTTTCGTATATACTATTATTTATATAATCTTACTTGATTATTAATCTATGATAAAATTGATTTTTTTTACAATATTTTTATATACTCCAGTTTAATTAGTAATTTATATTCTCTTAAAGATAATGAAATTAATAACGATAATTGTTATATATTCTATGATATTTTGTACATGAGGTGTTTAAAGTAAGTATATTTAACTAGAGGATTTGCTATCAAGGCAGAATATTGATACGCTATTTTTGTACAGTTTAATAAGATCAACAATCCAACAAGGCAAAGGAATATATACATACATACATATATATAAGAGATATCAGGAGAGATAACTCTGGTGAATAGGCAAGATAGAAAGAAAGAAAAAGAAAAAACATAACGGCTAGATGAGGAATCAAGCAAAAAAGATTCTGAGACCAACATCACAAAAATGCTTCACTTCTCTTCTCTTCTAAATTCCAATACTGAGATGTGGGATTACTGAATCCACCCAGAAAGGCTGGACCAAGTATCTATTATTCTGCCATTAGCATCCACTCACACACACTGACCACTTGTCAACTGTCCCACTTGCACCCGCCTTTACTGCAAAAGTTTCCCTGTTTTTTCAATTGCAAGCACCTCCACATGCAGCAAAAAAGGCGGTTACCATCAGATTCAGATACTGTTTTCAAACTTTGCTTTCTTATCACTTGCACAGATCGGTTGGAATCACGTGGAAAAATCTTTGCAGATTCCAACTTCCGATGACCTCGGATCGGTATCTTCTCTTTTTTTTTCTCTCCTGATTTGGGGAAAATTTTCAAACAGCATCCTTTTCTTTCGAGATATTTCAGAAAAATGTAATGGAACTGCATTTTAAATTGGTTGTTGAAATTTAGGTTGGCTGCTTCAATAGTTTTTTTTTTTATTCCTTCTTTCTTTTCCATGGTGCCAATTAGACTCGTGGGATATATAGTTTTTGTTCAATACCATAGAAAATACACAAATTTGATTCGTCACCCCACGCCCAACCCCCCCCCCCCCCCCAAAAAAAACAAAAGACAAAAATAAATAAATAAAATAAAAAAATCCCCTCAATTATTTTGGAAAAGTATGTTCTATGGATTAAGATGGTTTTTGGAGGATATTTACATCCACACGGACATAACTGAGCCAACAAGACTTATACATTGCAAGGATGTAAAGACTCTACCTAGTTTTTTTTTTCTTTCTCCTTAATTCCGAAATTTGTTAGGGGCGAAAGTGTTCACACTCTTTTACTTGAAAACGAGAGCTGATTTTTTATATTACTGCTAGATTCTGCTTTAAAGTTGGTCTTGCAGTCAAAGCATATCAAATATTACCTTTTGAGGAACTTTTTAACTAGTATGCTTTTTTTTTCTTTTTAGCATAGGTGCACCACAAATGAACCACCTTTTAAAATACAACATTTCATTTGTCATTCAAATTAATAGTTATAGAAAAGGCAGAAAACCTGTCCAAAGATCATAGAACTTGCTAATTTTATCTGTATTGATACTGCCATGATATATTAATAACGTGTTCAAATCATCAACTAGAAAGTACATGCAATGTAAATGTAAATGCAATGTAAATGATACTACCATGATATAAAATTATACAATTTCCTCTTCAGATATGCTGCAAAAAATAAAAAAGGAATAGAAAGTACATGCAATGTAAATGTCTTAGCACTGGGATGCAACGGTCAAAGCATTTAACAATGGAAATTAACTTAAGCAGATTAAATAACAAAAATAAAAATATATATACATCTGTTATTCTCCTTCAACAAGGTGGATTTTTTTACAATTATAAAAGCAAACTAGCAATCAGTTACTGAGTTATATAATACAAGTTAACAAAAAAAGATATTAAACCTGCCATTCATCCAATTAAATTTAGACCCCCCCCCTACATTTTTCTAAACACACCTTGCCGTTAAATGGTGATTAAATAGCGCTTAAACCATTAAATGGCACCCTGTCGTCAAAATGCCGATAAACATTTTTCAAATGCTTGATTACAAGATATTATTACTGCACCTGGAAAAGATGATAAATCTCAATGTGAAACCACCATGGGCCAATCATATAGAGACAGCAATGTCAGAAAGGCGGATCCATGCATAGGCGCACCGATCTAGCATTCTCTCTATCTCCTCCAATGCTAATCGAACAGCTTGACAAATTGATGCAAACTGCCTTTCAAAAAGTGCTCTTGTTTTGTGATCTAACTGTTCAATTATATCAACGGCATTCCCAATTGTTAGTTAAAAAAAAGAGAGGACGATAAAACAGTTCTAGTGCCAAAAAGAGGCAACTACTGAAAGCGAAGATAAGAGGTCACAGGTAGTAGTAGGATGACTAACAGCAACAAAAATATAATGTCAATGACAAATAATAATTAAAAATTTGAGAGATGGAAACCTTGTCAAGGCACTGAGAAGCATCCAGTACAAAACAAAAGTAGGAGAGCTGCTTGTAGAGATCAGCTTCAGTGTACTATATTAAATAAAAAAATTAAAATTTATTTATGATATCAAACAAGAAAAAGAGAAAATAAATTTCAAATTAACAAGAAAAGGAGGCAAGTAACTTACCTGTCTAATCAGATGGCCATCACAAGAAGGATACCTTGGGCACAGCGTACCTCTTTCAGTATCACCAACTAGTCTGAGGTTCACACTCCGAGTCATGTATTGGCATGTCTCCACATCACACTAATTAAGAAAATATAAAATGAAAACAAAAGTGATTAGTCGGCATATATGATTATGCAGCAGGTATAGAGGGAGATTGGAGGGAGATGCATCCTGAGCACTTTCGGACAAAATTTCTTTTGGTGTTACATTGAGGTTGTGTTTGAATTCAAGCATAATTGAGAATTAAGTCATCAAGTTAGGGCCAAAACAGATAACCCATTGAATCGCCTCTCAGTATCACTTTGGTACCAGAGATACAAATTCTCTTTTGGTTTAAGAAAAAAAATAAAATAAAAACCAATTGGTTGTGACAATGACATACCACCATTAGCCCTTTGTAGTATGAAGAGATGAATTTATCAGCCTGCCTCTTAACCTAGAAGGAAAGAAAAGTAATTCACATCTTACTATGAGGGATCATGTTTTAGTCAGGAATAGCATACACCTACCACAGCATGCTGATGGGAACCTGTGGGAAAAATTTTAGCTCTAGAAATCTGAAATTTGATCAAAGATATTTAATAAAAAAAACTTTGTTATCAGGGTTGCAAAATGAAATTTTTTCTTTAAGAATCAATGCCTAACAGAACCCTCACTAGTATTGTTATGACCGAGCTTAATTTCCGAGATAAGTATCTTGACACCAAAGACAAACCCCAGATCTCATGCATAAATGCACAAAAGATGAGGGGTAACATAAAATTTACCAGTACAGAACATAAATGTACTACCAACTGGCTACATTTTTTAGAAGCAGTCAGACTAACCTCCCCCCGAGTCCCCGCCAAAAAAGGAGCAAGGAGATCAAGGAAAATTGATGGATGTTCACAAGGATGCTCCCTTACGGAGGCAACAACGTGCTCTCTTATGTTACCAGGGTGTGCATCACATAATGCTTTAAAAGAAGACGTGAATATTTTCCTATTAAATAAAGAGCTGCTCCCAACCTGATTAGCAAGCATAGGAGCAGAAACAAAACACCCTTCTGCATCAATTGGACATCTGGGGCACCTCATTCTGTGCCAAAAGTTGTGATTGGTATCATTCTCTGTACCAACAGCACCAGTACTGGTAGTAAGTATACTTGATACAGGTGGGCAGTCAAATGTAGCAGAACAGCTCGGGCATGACAAACGTAGAGGTTCGCAAGTTCTGAACCTGTAAATTAATTTAATTTATTTTAATTAAACTCAGTATCTATTTATTTAATTAATTCAAGTGAATGGTCCTCAAATCAGTGGCAAAAAAAATCAACCTCAACTTGTGGGGTTATCATGTCAGGCCTTACAACATGATCAGCTTAGCACTATATTTTCCTTTTTAGTCCAAGTAAAATCCAAAGGACCCAATTGGCATTTAACGAATTGACCAGGCCCAAACTGGACATGCCAGTTTATCAGGTCAGATCATCAGAAGTTCGTCCTCTTATCTTTAGTAAGCTGGACAAGTCCAGCCAGATTGTATACCAAATAAGAACTGTTGATCAAAGAGTAAGAACAAGGTACCGTAGTACTTCACAAATTTATTTCTGTTTGTCAAATAAGAATTGTTAATCAGGTATAGCCAGATAGGTCTCATTTTTTTTTCAATATTTTTCTCATTCTAAATACAGGCATCTTTTTATCACGTGCTGTTCTGTTGTAGTCAGCATAATGAGCAGTGAGGTATTATTATTGAAGTTAACCTTTCTTCTTCATCAGTTACTGATAATAACACGCTAGAAGGGTCTTGATTTGATGCTTCGTATACTCTTGATTGGAACTATACATAAATTAAAAAAATGAAAAGGATCAGAGAAAGAATCACAATGTTTAGTTGTTTACAAACAAAATTTCAAACCCAACTGTACCTTAGATGAATCAAGACCCAGGCACTCTGCCAGACGAGCCGGACTGGTTCCTTGAATTGAGGCACACAATCGTGATACCACTGGATGGATCTGACAAATATAAATAAATAAGTAGAAAGCAGCAACAAGGGTTATAAATTTTCTTAAATTTCATGAGGTATTTACCTGTTGAGACAAATAATAGTCAATGTCAATCAACCAGTTCCCCTCGTCTCCTTGCAGCTCGTCCCTATGCCTTGCTCTTTGGGCTATGCCAGTGGAAGGACCTGAGCTTGCGTTCTGTCAAAGAGTAGACAAAAGTGAAAAAGACAAATTTCAGAAAATCTTACATAAGAAGAGGGAAAAAAGGAAAAGAGCAAAGGTGAAGTACCTGATCGACACAAATAATATAAGGAACTGTCTGACCAACAGAGAATCGGGTGTCCCCATTCTTCTCAAATCTCAGTGCCACCTAAAGATAAAATAGATAATCATATCAGATTGCAGGGATATCATTTCCTAGTTTTCCCCTTTTACAACAAACAAGAGGCTCTCTTTTTAATCTTTGCTTATTCATCCCAATATTTTTATTTCATATGTGCTTGTTTATGAACACTTGGTACAGGTGAGACCTAACCTGAACATGAGGTTGGTTCTTGGCATCTGGATAATCCTTTGGAGGTTTTGTGAGGGTTTTTGTTATTTCATACTTCTTGAGGTCTATTGCTCCATTTTTCATCTTCTCTTGGTCCTGATAGAAAGCCAGTCCATGAAAAACAACATTAATTACAATAAGCTAAAGGAACATAATACAAAACAGGGCAACTTAATATAAACCCTGCAATGCATACTGTACAATCACATGTAATAAAAAATACATCCTTAAAAAGCACAGAAAATGTTCTGTACAGACTAACGGATGATTTGGCTACCTTTGAAGAATGGGGATAGTTACAGCAATACAGAAGATATTTACCATATCCCACATTTTGGACATGTAAATGAGTTTATTCTGTTTTGCAGATTTATACACAATATTTTGAAGATTTTTGGGTAAACAAGGCAGAAGATTCTGAAGTAAGAGAAGTGTATTTTCAAAAAATTAAAATATGTAGTATGATCTCTAACCTCCATAAGCTGAACTCGGACATCCCTTAAATGAGCATGGATCCTCTCTATTACCTCCTCGGAAGAAATCCTAATGCATATTAAACAACAAAATAAAAAAAACAGAAAACAATTTAAAGAGACCATATCTGGTGGTCTCTCATAACAGGTAACACGTCCAGTTTGAATATTGCTAATCTGCCATATTTGGCTCTGACAATTAGCAAGTTACAACTGGTACCAATTAAACCATACCTAGCATAACACATACTGGTGTAAGAAGAGAATTTAGAATTCATACCCAGTTTCTAAAATGCAATCAAGGCAAAAGTCACCAATGCTAGCCGATATTAAGCTCCAGTCACGCCTTACCATGTCAACTCCCTTGCTTTCCCTTTTCTGCTCAACATGATTTTTTTTTATTTGTCAACAGCCTACCCAACCGAATGAAGTACAATGTCTACATAGTAATAAGATATCTTTGCTTGGTCCTTAGGTAAGGTTGCAGCAGTGAGTTCGTCAGGTTATTATTGGTACTGAACAGATCAGGATAAATACAAGTAGATAGCTGGTACAGTAATCCCAAGGAAAAAGTTGTAGAAATATTCATGATACCTCTCCTATTATGCGAACCCCACGACTGTGATCAATTTGATAAAGCAACTTAATGCCTGCATATTTCTTCTTTTTGAGAAGCAGAAGTCTCTTGTAAAAACCATCAAGATCTATCTCAAGGCATCTATACCTTTTGTTGACCTATATCAATGAGCAAATAGTAAAAAGAAAGGAATTTGAAGGCCATTGAGAAATGCTTGATGTTGAGGTTAGTATAAGGGCCTCCGCTAAGCCCCAATAAGCACAGCCAAATCAAACCAATTTCATAGTAAACCAATATGTGCCAGCAATAGTACAAGTCTAGAAAAAACAATAGAGTAAAATGGACATACTTCCTGAATGACAATTCTAGCCTTGTCATATGCCTTGTTCACATCATCGAACCCAGTGTTTATCATGATTGAATCAGTATCGCCATATATAACCTGAAGAACGATATAGTGCAAACGAATTAACAAAAATGCACCAGAGAACTGACTGAACTTCTAAAGAATATGCCAGCACCAACTGGTAAACCTTAGTATCAATCCGGATGTGTATTTTACCAAATTTTGAGAAAGAAAATTAGGGTTAAACTGAAGTACCTCCAAACTTAGGTTATCTTGAACCAGATTGACTGTGCTTCGTAAGATTGTCCTTCCCTGGGGATAGCATTATAAGAAAATAAGAATTTCAGAAGATCAATTTTGATAAATATATTAAATTATATACAAAAAAAATGTTCTCACTTGTAGTGTTATGAGCTCGGCAAGTGGCTTTGCAAAAAATCTTGAGTTTGAAAATCCCAAGCAACCATATATGCTGCATGAAGCATATTGAAAAACATTGTTACATATCCTTTCAGAATATAAATAGACCAAAAAAGAAAGAAAAAAACAACAGCAGAAGCCTTTTCTAAATCTGATAGAAATTACAGTACAACTGTAGAAAAGCCCCTCTATTTCTAATATGTAAGAAAGATTGTACTTTACTACCAAATTTAAAGGATGTATGCACTTGATTGGGTTCATATTTCATAATACTGTTACAATTTCACATTAATATTCCTATGATAGAGCGGTCCTATGAGTTAGATGATTAAATAAATCTTACAGAAGATTTTTTTTCCCTTGATTTTAGTTAATTTTTTCATAGGGTTTAGTGCTAACAGTATCAAGGACAACTATTGTCGAGACTTAATTTTGAGTTTTCTCATAAAGGTTGTTCTTGCAAACCATATAACAGCAGGACAACATTGATATAACTTATAAGTCTTTCGTCCAAACAAAAATATGGGTACGGGAAAGTACCTGTTAGCAGTGAGTTTGAGTGCAAGTTGTTGGATATTGAGTTGATCCCATCTAACACCTTTAGCTTTCTTTTGATGCTCCTTAACCTCCCTTCTACTCCTTACCAGGTCTCTCAATAACTAATTAAGAAATTAACAGAACATGGAAGAAGTAATTTTTTTAAGAAAAGACAAATGAGTAAAGAGTTACACCCTAGTAAAATTGTAAAATGGTAATATACCTCAGGTAGAATGCCTGCATCCCTTGTGGAAGGTAAACTAGGTACTACATCAGCCGATCTCTCAACAGTAGTAAAACATATATTAAATTCCTGAAAACATTAAAAAAAAGTTTAATAGGAAAATTTAATATACTGTAGGAATTACTTCAATAGTCACATTAATATTTTAATTTATAACCAAGTCGCTAGGTTTTAAGTCTTTTCTAAACTGTCTTTAACTAATGCTTTTCTTTCTTATCCGTTTTTTTCCCAATCCCCACCCCCCATTATTTTACATAAGTGCTAAACAAAAATCAAACAGGCATGTACCAATTCTAAAAGGCAGTTTGAAAATCAAACACCGAAATTAATTTACCTGGATAATTGAAGGGTAGAGACTATTAAAGTCAAGAAGAAGCACGCATTTGTCATATAAACCAGTTTTGGGTTCCAAAACAAGGCCACCAGCATAAGAGGGACCTTTCTTCCCTTTCCCTTGATCGTTATTTTCAATATCAATTTCATTATTATTTTCCAATTCAATAGGATCCTCTCCGTCTTTTTCAACTGCACCATTTGCTTTTCTCTTATTAATGAGCCTCGACTCCTTGTTCCACATGCCTGCCTTATCAGGCACCATGAACTTCTTCCTATGGAATGCATGCAATAACAAATATTCCACCCGTTGTGCTCTGGCACCCTGGTAGCAATTGAAATTTTGATTTTAGCCAAAATATCCAAGTAAACCTTATTGTAGATTTTGGTGCTTATGGCTTATTTTTGTTTTCCTCTCTAGGGTTGAGTGGGGTCATGGCAGGCAGACAGGAGGACTCAGCTGGCTTCTTGTCATTTTTTTTCTCATTTGCGTCTTTTATCAAGTAAAAGTTTACAATATTTACTCATACATGTTTAATACAACATTACTGCTTGTAAAATGCACTTGCGGTAATATATTTTTGTATATTTGAATCAGAAATTGGCTTCTCTTACAGTAAAAAACCAAATAACACATAGGTATAAAATACCTGCAGAGTTTTGCCCCAGAGATTTCCACTAATATTTGTTAGTTGCCGAGTAAGAGGGAGAGCACTAAGCTTAAACATCAATTTCAGGGAAAGCGTCGCATCATTTTCTCCGCATTTAACCTGTTATAATTGAACAACTCAACATTAGCATATTTTGGCAAATTTTAGGATTTTCAGACCGATGAAAGAAATACCATTGAATGTATGGTACCAATGTAAGAAGCTCTCCCAAATTTTGTAACATAGAGGGGATATCTTTTGGCAGTATCTCATTCCTCTCCTCCTTAAGTTCCGTCTTTGAGAGTTCTGTCAGAGAGTAGCTCACCTGAGAAGCCATATAGACAAAACTAGGTTTAAATGCATTTTGATTCAAGTTTAATGACTTCTGAGAATTAGAAGCGCAACACTTAATGGGATCCAGGATCCTATTGTTTTGGAATTATACAATGTCAGCTCTATAAGCATAATTTAACAACACGAACATACTTGAATGATGAATATAAAGTGTGTTATGCTTCAAATCTAAAGACTTGCGGAATGACCTGTGGTTTGCCTTTATCTTTAAAATTGCCAAAATGGCTTAAGTTAACAAAACATCAAGTGAAATTACAGTGAAGCCTTTGAGCGACACCAAGGTCTAGGACTAGTATTAATCCATCTAGACTGTTTTACATACTGCTTTCAGGAGGTCACGAGCGCACAAGTACGTGTCACACAGGAGTCGGCCAGCAACACAAGACATGATACCAGGACTGGCACCTGAACCATAAATGGATTTTCCTCCTTTCAATTTTGGCATGACAGACCGCTTCAGTCGGCCAATCTTTGACCAGCAGCTGCTTGGCACTCTGCAAGCCTACATATAGGGACATATTATTTGTAACAGAACACAAAAAATAAACAGTTAAGCTTTCCACTACAGAACCACAAAACTCCTACTAAAAAGAATGGTTGACAGATAACACTAGATACATAGCTCAGTTTAGGCATATTTGAATCTGACAAAACCTTGGGTCTTTAGAACCTCAAATAAACTCTAATTTAACCATAAGTTAAAGCAAACACAAAGAAAACCAATAAACCAAACTGAATAAGAAAGGAAATAGAGAACAGAAGATGGTGCCCACAGATGGTTTGTATTGACTAAAAGTATACATATATATGAAGGGTTAATTTCCTGTGTACCCATTAAAATTTTCAAAAACGCCAATTTCCCTGTCAAAGCATTAAAATAGCCTATTTCCCCATTAAAACACAGCAGTCTTTCTTTTATCCCCTTTTCTTCATTTAATTTAGTGAGACAAGTCTTCTATTAAATTGAAATTGACCAAATTACACTTTCTAAATGTGAGACAATCCTATATTTTTTCTTATTGACAAATTATGAATAGAATAAAGAAAAATAATATAATATTTCATTTTCTTAGTACACAAGTGACATTACTCATATTTGACAACATTAGTTCATTCTAAAAGAAGAACATGCAGGCTGACAATGAAAGTAGCAAATATATTTATGTAGCTTAGACTTAACTGTCATGACATAATAAATAAATATAAAAACATGAACTAAGTACAAATGTTACCACATCTATAGCTTTTTGTACTTCTAATAGTGTTGTTCAAATTGAACTCATATGATTTGCACCTTTTTTTTGTTATATTCGTGTTTTGTCAGTAGGAAAAATAAAAAAGCATTATCACAAATCATAAAGAAGAGTAATTTGGTCAATTTCAATTTATTTAAAAGGCTCCTAATATATTTAATGGATAAAAGGGAAGAAAAGAAAGAATGTTGTGTTTTGATGGGGAATTGGTTATTTTGATGTTTTGTTGGGGAAATTGGCTATCTTGAAAGTTTTGATTGGTATGTAGGAAATTAATCCTATAAAAAAAAGAGGGCAAGACCTGAGCTCGATGGAGAAGCACGTCAAGGTCAAAACCAGAAATATTGTGCCCAACAAGCACATCAGGATCCAACTTGTGTATCTCAGTCATCAATCTATTTATCATTGCACGCTCACCACTAAAATAAAAAAAAATAGTGTAATTTATGATTAGCAACTGACCAGTTGTGCTAAAATTTAAGTTGACAGAAGTCCTATTCAAGAAAAAAGTGAAACAATGTACCTGCTTTCAAAGACAAGTGTGTAACCTGTCCTAGAATTCCAATCAGACAAGGCCTTCTTGTAACCCATGGGAAAGATACTACCTTCAATCTTTCGTACTACAGTAAAACTGTTAATGACCCCCTTCCAGTCTTTTTCCATGGGTGCATCAATCTGGGAAAACAAATAAGATAACAAACATTTGAGAGAAGTGGATGTCGTACCATAAGGTATAGTGCGATTGAAATTGTATTAGTTTGATCCCACTTAGAATCAAAAGGTCATGTTTTAAGACAATTATCAGGGAAATTCAAGAACTCATTTGGGTAAAAATTCAGAGAAAAAAAAAACAAAAGGCCACACAATTTAGGCCCTGTGACAAAAAAAAAGCTGAGTAAATCTTATTTTCTGTGCTTTTAACTTCTTCAAGCAAGTATAAAAGAGGCTTCCTGCAAATCTAAAATTTGATAAGTATAAAAGAAGCCTAACAAAAAGATGTGTCATACTTTGGTCTTGTGGCAGCAGACTAGAGAAGCTGAGACAATCTCATGTGTGTTGTTCTTTCCAATGACTGTTTTCAGATTAATTGCCATCGCAACAACAGGGGGCACATTGTTCAAGGAAGAGACAGATATGTCCTTGGGGCAATTCACAATTACCTCAAACTTGCACCAGCTCACCTGTCCACAATGGAAGCCTTTTAGTCCTTTGCTACCGATGACTTCAGTAACATACCAACAGGATTTAATGATAATGTTTGACTGATATGCTTCTATTTGCTTTTTGTGATTTATTCGCACCCCTATGGATTTTTGTGGTGCTCAATTTCTATTCTTAAGTCAATTTTACCGATTTCTAGAATGTTTAGCATGGTCTTAACTACCACTTGCAATTTTCTCAGAAAGACAACAGATGAGAAATTTACCCGTTCAGAAGTTGAACAGCTACCAAACTTTGAAACTGAGAGCCAAGACGGTCCCTTGATGCGTCTCTTGATCAGGAATAGCTCAAGGGCACTAAAATGACAGATAGAAATATGCTGAAGTCTTCCTTTATAAGTCAGTACTCAGTAGTGCGAAACTTCAAAGATAATGATGTGCAGTCAGAGTTGCAAAATAATGATGTGCATATAACATTTTCAGTTTGCAGTTTAAGTTGCTAGAGTGAAATAGTAACATAACCAATGTATTGGGGTGCAAACTGTCCCGCTTTCAGTACTTCCCCACTCAATTCTCAACTTTAGTTCAGAGTAACAATATTAAAAGATCTTTTACAAAATTGGGTTACATCAGTAAAAATAGTTGCATTACCTGGTATGGGTCCCCATCAATGCAAGATAGTTTTCTCCTTTGAGATCAGCGTCAAGTGGTGGATTCTGCAAATAAATCAATTAGATAAATCACAAATATTCAAAATAGATAGATAGGGATATAGAGAGAGAAAGAGAGAAGAGAGAGAGAGATTGATTTTGAACCTTAAAAGGGTAGCTAATTTTGAGAACATACTGTTCTCCAGACGGGATATCACACCTCTCAAACGCATAATTCCTCTGTAACATCAAGTAATTAACATGAGATCTTCCTTTTTAAAAAATGGGAATGATGCAAGCATATTAACAGAACTGATGCAATGGAAAAGGTAAGGCGATAGCAAACCTTTACTGGTGCCATCATAAAGGTGGAAACATTCAGTTCAGACAATTGTTCAGCAATTTCTGCTTTTAACCCTGATGCCATATCCTTAAACGATAATATGGAAACTCAAAGTTAGCAAACCACAGACCTAATATATCCCATGATAATTTTAAAGAGTAAAAATCCCTGGTCACATTCATACATAACTTTAAATGTCACACTTAAGTAGAAATTTTGCAATACAAACAACAACTGATAGTTTCATGAAAAGATGGAATAATCAAGATGCATACTTGCAAAGCAGCTCGAAAGGATGGAGAAGAACCGCTGCCAGATTCAGTATGTTTCCTTTTTAAATCTTCTACGGCTTCACGTGGGAAAATTGTACTTGATGGAACAGCATAGACACATCTTTGCATGTTCTTTACCACTACACAGCAGCTCTGAAAAGTGTTTCCTGTTTTCACCTAAACAGAAAAATTCACAAATTAAAGTTGGTGGTGAAATGGAAAGCAAGATGCCAATCCACCTATCGTGAGAGCAGTTTGGTAGAAATTTAAAATGGAACAAACAATTGTATTCTTTTTTTGGTGTTAATAATGAAAAACTAGGAAGTACTACATAAATTTAAAAGGGATGACAAAAAAATAGAAGTAGAAAATAACAACAATTGCTTTTTGGAATAGATCATATACTGAAATGGGGGTCATTTCCTTTGAAATACATGCAAACTTTTCAGTGTAGCATCAGTTATACCATGATGTAACCTCTAGCCACAAAGCCCCAAGAAAGCTACCAATGTTGCTTACTGTAACAGACCAGCTCATCGCTCAACCACTCACTACAATATCAGTGGTCTACCTGACCAGCATCAGATAAACCAATTTTAATCTTTTAGTAGAATGTCGAATCTGTATTCTTGGTCAAGTACAATCCAGAAAAACCTCATACAAATAGGCAATTTCGTGATTAAACAAGAAAAGCAGCAAGTAGAAACATTCACCTTCCCAAATAGGTAAATCGTCCCAGAATTGGCACTGAAAGCCTCCTCGTACGCATCAATTATGTAGAAAGGAAGCGATCCGTCAGAATTAAGCTCAAATTCTGACTTATCATCACTGTCAGGCCTTAAATTAATTGCCGTTCTAGCTTCAGCCAAATTTACCTCGTCTCCTTTCTGCTCCGCCTCTCCGCTTCTATCCACATATTCTGTTTTACCTACTTCTATCTTAACAATGGACTTGAACTCTCCCTTTTGATCAGTTTCTGCCTCTTCTTTGACCTCCCTGTATACATCTGATTTCACGACGGCTTGTTCAGAACTAAGTTTTTCCCTCTCTAAAGGAATTCCCAAATTCAAATTTCCATACTCTTGGTTCATATGAGCATCAATTTCACCACTGATGTTGTGACTTTCATGCAAATCCGCTTCAGTGTTTGGAGTAATTGTACCAATCATTGGCGACTCGGCCTTAATTTGTACGTCAGAAGGTAAAGCCGAAACCCTAGACCTACGCCGTCTTCTCTCCTCCCAATCATTCTCATCAGGTGCCACCTCAGCTAACACGGAATCCAATATACTGCTATCCAAAGGCCCGGATCCTTTCCCCTTCTTAGCAACTGCAGATGTAAAGATGGTGGATAGCCTCTCTTTCACAACAGATGTCGGCGCTGGGGGTTTCTTAATAACACCAGAACTAGAAGGCTTGCTCTTCTTCCTCGGCCGTCTCGCATTTGCCCCGTCACCATCCGATAGATCATCCTCCGAGGAAAGACCAACTGGATTCGTCCAGTCTTCCTCATGACCGTCGTCAGCATACCCTAGATCGCCGTCATCTACAATGAACGACTCACCGTCGGCACGGCGTTTCTCAACCAGTTCTTTGTAGGCTTCTTCTGAGACAGTCTCATAGATCGGCTCCTCGATCTTGACTGACAGTGGGGCCACGCGGGCCCCGCCACTCCGCATTGCCTTGAGACGCTCGAGAGCAGCCATCCGTGCAGAGGACTCGGCGCCAGGGCCTCTGGTGCGAGTCCGACGAGCTGAATCCGCCATTGCTAGGAGATCTCTTCTCTCGGCTTCTTTCTCTGATGGCGAGTGTTGAGTAGTGGCGTAGGAGGGAAGAATTTTGGGGAAACGATGAGAGGGGGGGGGGGATGTGAATAAAAGGTCTCGTGTTTTGGCGCTAATTTTCCCGCCAAAAGAGTCCTGGCTTCTTGGCTGCCTTTTTATTTTTAGAATGGTACGAATTGCAAGTCGTGAGCTTTTTCGAAGCTGTTTTGTTGAATTAAATAAATAAGGGAAACGTTTGACGGATATGTAATTTATTTTATATAATATTTTTATTATTTAATTTAAATATCAGGAATAATAACTCATTTAAATTAAATAATAAAAATATTTTACAAATAAAGTACATAATAAATTATTAATATAAATAATAACTCTTTAAATGATGCCAACTCTGACCAAAGTACCTCTCTGCTTAAGAGTTGAATGCTTGTATAAATTATCTAATTAAACTAACAAAAAAAGTCCGTGCTCCTGAGAAATTTTAATAAGTCAGCTGGTATAATCTGCCTTAAAAAAATTGCCACGAAACCACAAAAATAAAAACACTGCAAATTTTATCAAATGACTGTATTTACATGCTTAGATTTTAAGTATACAGTTAATAACACCAAGTCATTCGATATTCTTTTCTCCTTCTATCTATGAATTCTTAGTAAACCAAGAGGTTGATGCAGCCATGATTAAAAAGGCTCAGCTCACATAAGTAAAGTCACAAATAACTGCACAAAATTTGGAGAAAGAAAGTAAATGGAATTTTAGACAACAAAAACAGACCCATCAATAACTGGCCATATAAGTAAAAAAATTAAAGTAGAAAACATGGTATGAAACAGAAGGAAAGAAAAACAAACACATCAACACCCGACTGTATTAAGTAAAAAAACTAAATAATCAAGAAAATATGATATAAAATAGAAAAGAAAGAAATTGGGGAACATTGTCTGGCTCAATAATCAATCCACTTGAAGAAATCTGAATTTAAAAAAAAAACATATGTATTGAAGAGCAGTTCTAATGTTCAGTTTATCTCATTGTATTTTATTGAATGATTCAATAACAGCTGATTTTTATTTTTCCCACTAAATATCTCAACTTTTTTGTAACAGCAAAGGAAAAACATGAAATTAACAAACCTCACCAACAGCTCTTGATCTTTCAAAAAATTGGCAATCATCAACCAACCCAACTTTGAAATAAACGTAGATAAAATTATAACCTGAACCCCAAAAAAAAAAACAAAATCAAATAAAGAAAGTAACAGCATCAAAAGAAGCAAATCAAATCATAATATATGCAAAAACATTAATAAACACTTATCCAGAATATTAAAAAAAAAATCCATTCAATCAAAATGGTAACTTTCACCATTTACACAAAATCTATTAGAATATCTATCTAAAAATAAAGGATTGATCATGCAAATTACTTTGATTAGCTCATATCCTTGCAACCCAAAAATTAGACCATACAGTTGAATGCTAATAAGATGCCTATCTCCACTAAATTCATAATATGAGTGTGATGGAAAAGAGTTCTGGAGAAAAATGAGTACTGGAAAAAAAAATTAGTTCCCATGTAAAATCGATGGCACAAAAAAGTAAAAATATAAGTTCCAAATATAAATCATTCAAATTGTTGATAGAGGCATGAAAAAAAAGTGAACCAGACAAAGATAGCAAAACCGAAGAAAAGGGAAAAAGAAAAAGGGAGGGATCCTTAACAACTAATATTTTGATAATCTTGACGACCGTTTTTTAAATAACTTCAAAATAAATCTTAAAAATTCTTAAAAATAGAAAAAAAAAAAGTTCACAAACATATTTTGTAACTTATAATTGATTGTGCTTTAATTTTCATGTAATTTAAGCATTATTTGATATTTCATTATAAATTATTAAACTTTAATCCGTTAAAAGTTTCATGTAATTTTAATTATTTTTTATGGAGCACCAAAGGATACTTAAATTGAATGAAATTTAAAACACAATTAATTTATAACTTCAATAATATGTCTATAAATTTTTTTTCTATTTTTAAAATTTATTTTGAAATTAAAAATAATTGTCAAAATTATCAAGATAGTAGTCGTAAAGGAGAGATCCCCTCCCAAAAAAATAAAATGGCTAGCGCTTTGAGATGCTAATAAAAAAACAAAACATTAGGATTTTAATTAGATATTTAACAGTATATTATTAAATATATATTTATATTACATACAAACCCATATAATTTGATCAGTTCATAACAGATTTAATTAGATATTTAACAGTATATTATTCAATATATATTTATATTACATACAAACCCATATAATTTTGTAATTAGCAGACAATATAAGCACATATAATGTTTTTTTTTTGTGACAGGGAGGGATTTAGTCCTCTATAAATACAGAAAATATAAAGCAATAAAATCTACACCTGCTCCTGATAAACGTAGAATGAGACCCATAACAGCTTATCAGCTTGCCCATATCACCCCTCTTCCACCTCTTGCTTGGAACCCCCGTTCGTTAAACGTCACAGCCGACAGAACTGAACTCAAGCAAAGGGGGCAAAATAGCAACTGAGAAACCTGGAAAACTTAATCTCAAACGGAAGAGCGAGAAGAGATAACCTTGAGGGGTATGATAAACGGAGCTGCTCTCCGAGGCGGAGCGGATCTGCGTGTAATCCGATGAGTTCGCCTTGCTCGTCGCTCTGGATTCTGACAGACACGCGGAAGAGAAAAAAATATATGGAAGTGAGAACAGATGGCCGCAATAAATCCAAAATCGATGCATGTCTGATGTCTTTAGAAAGTTATGCACTTTGATCTTGTCTATGATAATATGTCGACATTTTTGTTTCCGAAACTGTCTGTTTTATCTGAATTTTGATTTTAATTATTTTTAACTTCATTTTTTTTCCTTTTCCTTTTTCCCAGTTTTCTCCGGTCCTTTGCTTTCCTCCAATTATCCAATATATAGGCCCCCTCGCCCCCCTCTCTTTCTTGAATTCATATTTTTTATAGTATGTAAATGTGTGAACAGGAATCTCTTTTTGTAAAATATTTTATATGAATTTCAATATTATTTGTTATAGTAATAATTATATATAATTTTTATTTATTATATTTTTCGGAGTAGCTGTTCACTTCAAAAAAATATGAAATTTTCTTTCTTTTGATGAGGATGAGGGAGAGATTTGACTCAAATTCTTGACTATTGGAAGCAGGTGTTGTTAGAAAAATTAAGCTTAACTTAGATAAATAAAATAAAGTTTAGAAAAATTAAATAGTGATTTGAAGAATTTTTGTCCATCATAGTTTCTTCGTATTAACACTTCAAATTATCATCAGTTTACATTAATTGTGGTAAATCAAAGCGTATCCGTAAAATTCACGCGTATAACGATTAGAAAAAAATATATCCTCACACTCAAATCCCCCAATTTTGTCCCTCACCCCAAACTCTCTTTATTTGTTATAACTAATTTTCTTAACTTTTATTTCTTAATTTTTTTAAGTCGAGTCCAATCAATATGAAAATATTAATACTATCATATCAAAGTATTAATATTTTGATACAAAAATCATTAAATATATATTTTTGAGAAAAGATATAATTTTCAAGTCTAATATTTTCCATTTTTGTCTCCCAGTCTAGTTAAAATCTATTTGTTCATAACTAACTCATCCAACTTTTATTTTTTTTAATTTTCAATTTTTTTCGCATGCATACTATTAATACTTTGATGTATAACTATTAATAATTCAATTTTAAATTGTTAATACTTTAATGTAAAACTATCAATACTTCTAAAATTAATTGTCGATAAGTATTAGTACTAACATGCAAAAAATATTAATACTAATTTGTTGTAACTAACTTTCTTGTTCTTTAATTTTCTTAAGTTCAGCCCGGTCAATATGAAAATATTAATACTTTGATATGAAAGTATTAATATTTTAATAGAAAATTTTTAAAGATATTTTTCTCAATGTTGATACCTCTCATTCTTGCCCTTCAGTCCAGTCAAAATTTATTTATCCGTAACTAACTCTCTTAAGCTTTATTTTTTCCTTTTTTCGAAATTTTCAATTATTTTCATTTCAATACTGTTAATATTTCAATATGTAACTATTATAGTTCAATTTTAAACTATTAGTATTTCAATATGAAATGTGAGAGTATTAATATTTTTATAATCATACTTCTATTGACAAATATTAGTACTAACTTTTAAAAGAAATTAATACCAATTTCAGAAAATATTAACACTTTAAATAATTTCGTTGAGAAGTATTAAGACTTAATCTGCAAGTCGGTAATTTAAATGGTTCGTTTTTGAAGTTAAAAATATAAGTTTCTTTAACAACTATTAACACTTCACATTTCGTCTATAAATACTTTTATTGAGCAGTATTAATATTTAATTTATAAATTTATAAGTGAGTAATTCAGATAGTTTATTTTTGAAGGAGGAGACGAAGCCAATACCCATATCTGACGCCTTGGTCCCTTGCTTTACTGTTAAGCCGACCTAGCCCTTTTATATTGACTGTTGAGCCCCTGTTTGTGCTTGTGCTTGTGCTGTTTGTTTGTGTTGTGCCGAGTGCTTGTTTTGCTTGTTGTTTTGTTGTTGTTGTTGTACCGGATGTATTATTTTGCTCGAAGTTGTGATAGTGTACTGAGAACCATTTGTATTTTGCTGATACCGACCCTTATAAGCACACCCCTCACTTGATATTGACTTTCCGAGGGCTCAGACCCCTTTGCTGGTACGGTACCAGTCGGTACAGCTGCGTTACAGGGGCCTTTGCTTACATGTGTGAATGTTGCTTGCCTCCATTTTTGTGTATCTGTGCTAACCAACCTTTTCGCTTGTGATTAACCCCTTTCTGTGAAGCATGGTACAAGCTCGTACCAGTGCCATGTGGTATTTTGCATCGGCCTTGAGTCCCAATTCGTTTGTGTGCGTGTGTACCAGTCGGTTCTGGTGCTGGTAACCCTTTGAGTTCGGATTCTGGTAAATCAGGGGCTTCTTCTCAATATCAGAAAAGTTTAGGGGCCAAACCGTGAATAAATAATATAATAACCCCTTATCAGGGGATTATAAGTGCAAAAACGCCTTAACCTGTTGGCCTTTTTTCCTGATATAATTATGTATGCACATGGGCCTTTATCTGATTTGTTTTGGTTCTTATTTGTTAATTAAAACGGCCTAAATAATTAGAAGAAAGAATTTAAGGAACAATATAACACTTGGTCCTTTCCCTTTGATTTTGGGTTGGGCTAGAAAGGAATTAAAGTTTTAATAAAAAAAGAGAAATTTCGTTTGGGCTGAGAAATTGAATTAAAATGTGGACGCTTGTATGATCTCAAACACATTAATTAACATTTAATAAATGTTAAAGTAAAATGTTATAAGTTAATGATTAAAATCAATGTTATAAGCTCGTGTTTTCACGGTGATTGTGGGGTCCAGGTTGGAGCTAGATGCTAGACAGTGAGTATCGACTTAGGAGATGTCACGTGATAGACATGCCATTAGATATTTTATTATTTTATTTTTCTTTTCAGTTTTAGGAGTTATTGTATTTTGAGATTGATTAGGATGTTAATCCTTTTGGTGCCATCACTTTTGGTAAAAATATTTATTGGCTTCCGTAATTTTACATTCCATTTGTATGAAATACTTAGATTATATTGGATGTGCCATGTTATTATGAACTTTTATTTATTTTGTTGTGATAAATTAATCGATTTTATTTATTTAAGTCTTTTGTGCACACATGACGGGTTGGTGGGCCCTGACTGTACCATTTTTGGTTCGAGGTGTGACAGTTAGAGTGTTTCATTCACAAAAAAGTAGATAAATATAATCAAACTTGAGGGATTTGATTTGGGGATAATTATCTTATCTCTAAATCAAATCCTTATTAAAATTCATATTCGTATAGAAGAACTTGGTTGTTATATTCTCATTCACTTTTCGAAAATTATTAATGTTTAGTAATTAAGGAGTTTAATACTTTCTATAATTACTTTGAATAGATAGTATAGTGATTTGCTTGTATAAACTATAATGATTTTTATGTTCTTTGATTTAGAAAATTACTAATGTCTAGTGATTAAAAAATTTTGTATTTATTATAGTTATTTTGAATAAGTAATATAATGATTTGTCTATATAAATTATAATTACATTTATGTTCATTGATCTTAATTATCTGCACTTACACTATAATGATTTCGATAGTGAAAACATTAATACTATCTATTATTTATGATTTTATAGTATTAATTAGTTCACTGTTTCATATAGTGATATTTATAAATAAGTATTTTATAGGAAACAGTCTAATTCGTCAATTTAATTATTTAGGAATATATATTGCTAATTAATAGATGAATCATGTTTAAATAGGTGAATCATATGGGATCAATAACGGATGGCCAGTCCTGTATATCCCATAAATGCACCAAATTAATTTAATTATTTTACTAAAGAGTTTACGTTAAATATTTTTTACAGATTTTAAAATTTTGAACATAAACCTGTTCGTAAAGAGATGATGTCAGAATAAAACTCTTCAGTGTTACTAGACCACTTTTCTCTTTCCTCAATTACTTCTATATTTTATCTTATTTTTTCTATCCTTGATTGCTTCGCTAGAAAAAAAAAATAACACAGAAAAAAAAAGACAAAATGAAAGGGAAAAAAAAACAAAGAGCATATGATAGATCTCCAAAACAATAAAAAAATTCGACCAAAATTACAACACAAGAGAGAAATAAAGACAAAAATGGATCCCAGAAGGCAGCCACAGTTGTCGAAAGCAAATCCGAGAAAGAAGAAAAGAAAACACGAGAGAGGGGGCGTAAGGGGAGGTGCTCAGAGGTTGTACAATTTTGAATGGATTGACGATTGTCCTCATGAGGAGGTCAGATTAACGAGAAAACCATCATCGCAACCATCCCTTAAAACTTGAAAGCTCTCACACGGAGAGAAGGCAAAAAGAGAGAGATCAAAACCCTAGATTTCGGGGGAGAGATGAGAGCACGCACCGTGACAAAGAAAGACAAGGTAGGCGGCGAGGTCAAGGTGAGATCTAACGAGGAAGAGGAGGTTTTAATAGGTGAAGGATCCTCTGTTGAACGGTCAGGATGATTGTTTGGTGATCCAACGGTTGGGATGATTGATTGCTATTATGGGGTAAACAGAGAGAGAGTCGTTAGAGACCTGAAAGGATAGAGGAGAAGAAGCTTTTATTGGGCCTTTTTTCTTTTCTCCTCTTTCGTGTATTATTTTTTCTCTTTAAAGTTCTGAAAAGAAATTTTATATCTAACATTTTCCGAGGTAGGAGGTATCAGTGGACAGTGGTTTTGTAAAGCTTTTTTTTTTTAGGAAAATATTTGAGAGATATTATTATTATTGATATAAATTTTATTATTCATGTTAATAATTTTATTATGTAATTTATTTTTTATAATATTTTATTATTCAACTTAAATATTTCAAATGTGAATAATAATTCACTTAAATTGAATCATAAAAATATAATACAAAAAAATGCATAATAAAATTATTAATATGAATAATAATTTATTTAATCTGAATAACAAATTTAATATCTATCAATAATATATATACATATATATATATATATAAGGCCCCTTTTTTATTATTTTTTTATTCAAAGCCCATAGGCATATTTCATTCAACCAAACCAGTACACGTTACATAACTAGCAACAGAGAAAAGAAAAAAGAAAAAAAACAACAAACTCCATACACTAACGACATAAAGAAAAAACTAGCCATCTGTGATAGAGCTAAAGATAATTGTAAAGTTTGTTCCTTTCTCTTGATGTTTCATAGTAAAAGAGCAGAAATATTATATATCCGCTATAAGTCCGATCTTATGGTTACTTCTGTTTGTTTGGGAATATAAATCCAGATCCTTTTTCATATCTCATCTCAATTGAATAATGGTTTGCGTTGAGACTTAAAAAGAGTATCCCAACAAATAGAAACAAATACTAGATTCGAACTATTACAAGTCAAAACGTGAGAACTCAATAAAGAGTGAGTGAGATCTGTCAAAAATTTGCACACTAGACCACAAATTTACATCCCTTTACATACAGAATACTTGCAAAAAAAAATCATGATACCGAACCAACTAAAAAGAGAAGGAAAGAAAAGAAAACAAAAGGAAAGAAATAGAATAAAAAAGAATAAAAGAAAAAAATAACACATAATAACTAAAGGTCATAACAGAAATAGCCAACAGGCCCCAGTGATCATTCGTCTCTATATACTGGTTCAATACTATCAACATCTTTCCTTGACGGGCCTCCTAAGCATCTCTTGGTATCTCTCTACCGGGCACATTAACCTTCAATAAGGTTGTGTACCTACAAATACAAAATCATCTTGAGACGATTGGTTTTTTTCATAGGTCATATTATAAAATTTCCATACTAGAGCCTAATTCGTGCATAAACTCCACAAGCATAAATATGAGCAAAGGAAATAGAATGATCTGTTGCTGAAACCAAGACCAACGACCTGTTAAATACCCCGAAGATCTTTCAAGGGTTAAAATCAAAGTTGAAATTTTTAAGAGCACAAATGAATATAACCAGACAGTTTCCTATTCACTGCATAATTATTTATGTATTATAAAATGAGAAGCACATGAAACTTACTCCTTTGAACTAAACAAATACTCGTGCTCGGTCATGTATGCACGTAAGGCCTGAAATTTGCAAAAGTTATAGGGTGAGATCAACAATCTTCAATACGAAATACAATAAAAGGAAGAACTGAAGAAGTAAAAGATACCTCAAATGGAAGATTTAGAAGCTCGTAGTATGTGCGAACACGCTCAAGTCTTTGTTGGATTGCTTCACCGTCCATTGATGGTATGGCAGCAAGTGCCTGTATTAGAAAAGATATGAGAAAACTATTGTGTGCCAAAAGACATACTATAGATGCTATCAGACCAAGACATACCATCTTAAATGGAAATAACTCCATTTTACTTTATTTTTCATATTGGCATCTAACATCAGCATTATTTACCATATTTGCAAATAGCATCTGACAACTGAGTAAACAGAGTAGCATGATCAGGTTCTGTTAAGAATTGACAAGCTTACCCCTAACTCCAATCAGTTTTTCTTATTCAAACCCCAAACTAACCCAAAAATAAAAAAAGCAACCAACTTTTTATGTCCTGAGTTCTGAGCTACTAAGGTATGCGTGCAAGTGTTTTACTAAAAAGGGACCTTTAGCCATTATTCAGTTGGTTGTTCGCTAGTATTTATGGCCGAGTAAATTGCAAAAAGGTGAAAAATATTGGATGTTACTTGTAGATATGGTGAATTATAGGGTGTAGTTAGCAAGCTCTCAATAAAGATTAAACTCGATAATACTGAAATCACCAAACCCGCTAAAAAAAACAATGAACTTCCAGTCTGCGACAATTACCTCCATGATCATTAATTTCACTTGGAGCTGAAATCTATATTTGAGTAACAATTCACGGTACATAAATGATTGGTTTCTTCCAATTTCATTTGTACAATATAATTGCTTCAACAATCGATCAAAATTAATATAAACTGATTTTATAATTAAAAAATGAAAATAGAGAACAATGTCAAGATTCAAGAACTACTTATCTATTTTACGCTGACAATGAAAAAATATGAGACATTAACAAAAACATTCAGAAGGTAACATACCTGTTCCAGTGCAATAGAGTTCCTGCATATTTGTTGTACTCCTAGAAGGTTGATCGACTTAATTTCAGCAAGTGCCTGTTCGAGCAAGCTTGTCAGTTGTCATATTTGTACATCATATAGATAACAGAAAATTATTCATAGATAATTCATAGTTCTGAATCTTGTTTTACTTGAGAGTTGGAACTACAAATGAACTAGGGCTTTGGTTGAGGGCCTTGAGGCTCTTTTTTTTGCCCTATAGTACAGTATGTAACAGCTAAGTACCATACCAGTTAGGCTGATACTCATATGATAGATACAGGCAGGATCTATTTATCAGAAGCTTAAGAAAAACAGAATATGATTCAAACCTTGATTGACACATTAGCAGCTACACTAGAAATACCACCGAATACATAGTTCCTTTTTAGCTCAGAAATAAATGGGGCCATTTCCTCATCTCGACATGTGATCTGTGCAAAGAAAAAAAATATACACTTTCATATATCACTGGTCACAAAATTAACAGCAACTTGACATGAAGAAATATTGTTAACGTATTCAGAACAACTAAAAAGACTTCAATCAAATAGGAGACATCCAGTTACCAGAGATGTGAGTGAAATGATAAAATCATCAGGCTCATCAGCATCTTGATCTTCTAGATACTCTCTATTCGTCATTTCCTGTTAAGACCCACATCAGCAATTGATACAATTCCATATCTCTGTAGGATCCTTGCAATCTAACAGAACAAAATGACATAAATTAAAGATAGGTGGGTGGCTATGAAACCTGCATGTGGAAAATAGTCACCAACTGCATCTCGAGACGAAGGACCTTGAGGCAATCAATTGATAGTTTTCTATACTCATTGGAAAGAGTAGCGAGGCTTTTTGGAATTGCACTTGACGACCTTGTATGGTGATGATGGTTGCGGGATTTGTCATCCAAACTGATTGGCCTGACAAAGGACTCGCCGAGCCTGAATATATCAAGGAATAAGCAAAAAAAGGAAGTATTTAAGAAGTAGAAGTTCATCATGCTCAGCAATTATTATGGTTATTTTTTGCTACATGGTGAGCTTAAGAGGTCTACATCAAAACTTTCTGAATGTAATGAGCACTCGTAAAGTTAAGATGAAAAAGTGGTACTTTGCTAGCACCTTTCAATGGAATCTGCTAAGTACTCCAACGAATCACTCAGAGAGGCTAGAAGTATCAACTTCTGATCGTCATGAATTAAGTTCTCCTGCAGAGTACATTGTTCCCAGAAAGAAGATTACTAATCATTATACAATGTTTACTTTGTTTTCCTACATGATATTAGTAGCCGATTTTCCACAAAATGGTAAATTACATGAAATATCAAAATGAAAAGCTAGAATATCAACTACCAATAAAGCAATGATTTTTTATTTTTCTTTTCCATTGTCTTTTCTGTGTGTGCATGCAAGCAGATTGCTAAACAATTCACCTGCTTGATAGGGCAGAGACTCCACAAAAGATCGCTTATCTGCATCTCAATCTCTAATGTCTCAGCATTTAGCACATTGCTCCCAGGACTATGTTCATCGGAAGTATTATCCAACAAGGCACTTGCAGAGTCAAGCCGGATCAAGTTCTCCACGTCACTCCTCCCGAGGAGCATGTAACTCTGTCTCTCCAGCACAACCTATGGTTTCATTAAATAGTTGCATCAGATTCTCAGCTCAGTTCTGAAGAGATTCATCGAAGGAGAAATAATCAGTTATTTAGATAAAATAAATCAATGTTTAGAAGAAAGTGCCACACCTCCATGTATGATGTTCGACACCTTTCGTAGGTACGTTCTAAGAAAGTGCGCACATACTCCACAAGCTCACTCGCATATTTCGGCATAAGCTGAGCCCATCCAATAGCCTAATAAAATTACAAATAAACAAACACTATCATCATCAACAACAACAACTTGCAAAAGGATTAAGGTGATCATTAAAAGCTATAAAAGAGTGTTTATTTTTACCTCTTTTGCCAGAAAATCAACTGCTAAGAGTCCTTGTAGAACAGGACGTCCCTTATCAACTAGTGGGCTATATACAGAAGTTGCTTGCACACGTGGTCTAAAAGCGGCTGGAGCTGCAAAAGAAAATAAATTGTCAAAATGTATTTTTTGCTAATTTAAGAAACTTGTCAGACGGTCATAAAAGTTTGCCATGTACCAGTACTGTGTAACTTGTGGGGAGGGTTTAGATACTATCTTTCTCATGAATCTGAATTTTTGTCCCTTGATGACTAGACTTGTATATTTTCAAGTTATATATGTGCAGTTTAGTTGTAAGTTTAGAACTTACTAGATATAGCTTGTTGGACGCATTTTCTGTAGTCGACAAAAATTGCTGGCAAGAAGTGATCCTTGAGAAAGTTCTCCAAGAAGGCCAACAAACCATCATTTCTACACACGTTTAACTTCCCAGATTGAAAAATGCACCACTATTCTAGTATTAGAAAAGTAAATTGAAAAAAAGTGGCATTACCCAATTTGTGAATACTTCTCCGGAAGCAATGACCTGATCTTATCTGTAAACTGCAAGAAGAGTACAATCACGCAAAATAAGTCCACTTGGATTCTCTAGCGCAAGTCCAACCTTTGTATTAAAAAAGCATAATTAAAAAAATAACCTCCAGAACAGGACGATAAACTGAAGCTGCTAAATAAATCCCTAGATCAGGAAGTACAGAAGCAGTTCCATAGCCTTCTTGATGCGCATTTGCACCTCTTTTCCATCCTTGTGCTGTTAATTAGAAAAACAAAAGAAGTAAATTTCAGCCAGAGTCAACCAATCCAATATCGAGAAGCAAGATTAGAATATGAAATTGCACAACAGTTACATTGTCTTACCTTCATTTTGAACAGAAACAGATGCATCTGTAATGCGGAAAGCAAAAGAAAGGCCTTCAGATCCATCTCTGTTTTAAAAAAAAAAGTTCAAAATATTGTCGTAAAACAATCAAGTACTGGTGCCATAGTAGTGTTAGGATCAACTTTTTTCTTGAACATCATTTCCAAAAGCTTTCCTCCAATCGGCACACTCTCATAACTACAATTGTACCTGGCGCATACACAATATACAACAAATGCAACTTGCCTCTTCTCCTTTACAGGGGTTTTATTTGCAAGTCTAGCTGTTTGAACAGCTGAATCAGCAGTTGCAGCTTCTGGAGTTGCACGTAGAATTTCACATATTAGCTGCTGACATTCACTCTACCTCCAAATAAAAAAAAAAGATACATAAATAAATTTGTAACATACAAGAACACCATCAAAACTTCTCTTGAACTTTTTTGAACAATTATCTCTGATAAGCATTTTCTAATTCAAACCAATCTAAGGAAAATCAAGCCAAACAAATTCTACATCAATTTCCAAGTTAGCAAACGGATATAGAGCAACTTGATGGTTTTTTAAGTTATAAAGTCAGGACAAATATCAATCCAATTTCGTGATTTGACCAGTCAATCCTCAAGTTATTGTGTGCCGTTAACTAAATCCCTGGAGAAAGGGCCTTTGCTACCTAGAAAAGAAATTTTATGTAGCAACTGCAGTTATGGTAAATAATTGGTAACTAAGTTGGAAATTAATCATTATCAGTTTATAGCATTCATATTTATAGTTCTTCTGGCGTCCAGTCTACCAAAAGTTTAACGTTTAAACCAACTAGTACCTGCACTACAGAAAGGGAGAAGGTGACACTGTAACCTCCAGTGACTTGAGATGATTCGGAATCTGGATTCCAATTTACTTCAGCAGCACCAGCTGCTGGCTTAGGTGTATTTATGCCATCCCCATGTGCTAAAGATTTTGATTCCAAAAGCTCCCCAACAATGAAGTGATTCTCTGATGGTAAATTTCATCAGATAAACTTTCTATCTACATGACTTCTTTACATATGTAAAATCAATGAATATAACTATGCATATTCCAAAAATATATAGCTAATGATAACTGACCTAGAATATGAATTATGGAGTCAAGCACTGAGGCGAGAAGCTCACTGGCAGCATGCTGGGCATGACCAGTTGGGGTCATCGATGGAGATATAGGGCTAACAATCTGTTGTGTTCCATTCAGGGAGGACCCATTCTTATCTTTGTGCTTCAACAGCTTATAGCTGTCTAAAAACCCTTTAGAAGAATATAAGTTAGGTTTGGCTCCTTGGGTTAGCCGAGCTTTAGTTGCACGCTCCGAATAAACTTTTATCTCTGTGGTGATTACATCATGTATAGTAGGTCGCAACCTTTGGCTGTTTGAAGAGTAAAAGAGGAAAAAACTTTAGATGGTATTTAATAAAAAATAAAAAAATTTGAAGGTCAGCTAGAATATCCGATTTCAAACTTGTTGGAAGTAATCCACATCCCTTTATAGTTCTATAGTTTTTAAAGACGGATCAACAACCTGTAAAGAAGGTTTATGTAGAAAATTTTTTGCAGATGGTAAAAGTTGCTATATGTAGTCCTGCAGACATTGATTAGGAAGAAGAGCATACCATATTATAGCTCCAGCAGCTGCAACTTTACCGAGCATACACAAGCACTCAACCAAAGTTCGTATATATTTCACAGCAAGGGGAGCCTCACTCTTTCTAATTGTTTCCTGAGAAGCAATCCACAAAATGCATTGTCAAAATTGATATTAAAAAAGCTTTTAAAACACAACAAAACAAATGTTTGCTCTTGTTAAAAACAGAAAAATAGAGAGAAAAATTCAATAAACTAACGAGAAATTCATCTGGCGTGGCAGAGGAAAGCCATGCAGGAACATCCCATAAACTACTTTTAGAATCCTTCGTAAGTCCATCAGCAGCACTGCTTTCTTCCTCATGACCATCAAATGAAGACCTAAAAGGAAAAGAGAAGGATAAAACCATCTTAGAACAATGAAATTGTAATAAATTCACCACTTAAAAAGGGACATTACCAGTATATATCATAACAGATGGTACACAGGCTTACAAAAACCATACCACTTTTTTTTTTGTTATAACAGTGCTGTGGCATTGAACTGTGGATTACCATATGTCCATATCATGCAGTAGGCAAATATACCATTACACGAAAGAGTAAAACAAAAACCCAACAACCTACATGGTACAATACTTCATTTGCTACAGCTATACTTTGTAGCCTCAGTTAAGCCACTACCCCTGCATGAATTCTGAGCTAAACATAAAACGCCACTGCAAAAACAAAAAATAAAACTGAAGAGAAACACAATCAGGTTGAAGCAAGACAAACATTGACCCGACAACAATCCTAGCCAGGTACAATCTCAAGATGGAAGAAACAATTGTTTTATAGATTTTTAAATAGATACGGCCATACCCTCCATCTACAGAACTAAGGAGAGAAGATCCAGCGCCAAAGTTACTTTCACCTTTTACTGATCGAGTTCTCCTTGAAAGGGACTGGCCACTGCTACTTACCACACCTCCAATAGCAGTCATTGGCACATCATCTCCATCTAGCATGTTCAAGGTTGATGAACTGTACAATGTACAAAATGCTAATTTCAATACTTGATACAAATTAATCAATAAATTGAATTAGAGAAGAGAAACAACCACAAAGAAGTTACCTGTATACCCCCTTGTTATAGAGATGACTGTGTAGCTCCTCCAATATTTTATAGAAAAGTACACCACGCAGCTTTGTTAGTTCTGATCGTACATCCTGAAGAGCGCCTACCTTCATAAAATAAAAACATAATCTGTTAGTTTATAAGTGTGTTTAAATATTGAGGTGATAAAGAGCTATTACTCAATACAAACCACTTGGAGGCCTTCTCTCTCGAGCATTAGCATTGACTGGACATGCAATTGGACAGCAGCATATAGTTGTTTCTCTGCAATTAGTTTCTCTATACGAGAAGGGACCTATTAAAATTAGCAAAAGATGTTAATATCCTCCACTTGACTACTGACTACAACATACATAATATAAACAGATAACTTGTTGCATATAAAGTACCTACCTTGGCTACACCTTCTATCTGATCGAGCAAAGCAAGGATATGTCTAAGGGTAAGGGACCTGTACCACAGCTGATGCAACTGTTTATTCCTAGAGCCAAGCAATTTCCTTGCCTCTGCCATGTCAACCTTCAGTGTTGAAATACTTTCAGCTGATTCACTGAACAACCGCAGAATCTGCATAGTAGAAGGATAATGCCAAACATAAAATTACCATTACTCTGTATACTCAGCTGGAAAAAAGAGTTCTTTTTACATGTGAAGAGGACTGACCTGTGAGTAGTTTTGAATAGCTTTGTTGAAGCCATGATGGTAGGCATGCACAACTTCATCAACCACATCTTCTATTAAATCACTTTGTTCTTTCAAGAACTGGACTTCTCCTTCACGGTCTCTGGATGTCAGAATGTGCACAACATGGGGCAATGAATCAAAGCGTGCTGCTGCCCAGCTCTCATCTATTCTAGAGAGCCCTTCCCTTAAGTACTGTAGGAAAACAAAAGACATTTTACAAAATTCCAAATGAAATATTACTTTAAAAAAGTAATACTGAGGAACATTTTCTACATCGTGGCTTGCAGTTGACAATTGTGAGCAACTAGCAATTGCAAATATTTAAAACTTCATAGCTAGCACACCACACAATGTACTGAATTTTATCAATATTAAAGTCCAGTTAGTTTGTTCTATCATGGCTGTTCAATTTTGCTAATGCTTGATCAGTATAATGCTCCTAGAAGGTCCAGAAATAAACAGCTGCATCAGCTGTAGTAAAGGCCATTAACCTTACAAAGATAAGTGTAACAAATGTTCCTGGTAGAACCTAAGTTCACTTGGGCTCTTGCTTCTAAGCAATAAATTCTTACTCGGTAGTACTTATTTCGAATCAAGAGCTAACTAATCAGGGGAGCATCAGAAAGATGCAAAGCTTCATCATCTCTCACACGTGTAGATCCCTCATTTCAAACATGAGTAAAGGTCAGGAACAGATCTGCATGGACTCTGATTACGAATTGCTCGCACAAAACCATACCTCTCCGTCGTAGCAATTTAAATTAAGCTCATTTCTGACAATCAAAACACAAGAGAAACAAATATAATGAGCAATCAGATACTCACCGATTTATCAGCAGGGATTGGAAGCCCGTCAAAGATCCCTCTGTTCCTACCCGAGCTCATTGTCTCAGTACAAATCTAAAAGCAACAGAATTAGGTCAGAGACGCAGAAGCAACTCCACAGAAAAACTGTGAATATAATTTCGATTCGTTCCGGAGATCTAACACGGTCAATACAGTGTATAATTATACCTCGGGATCTACGCAACGATCAGCGAGCTCATCTAGATCTGCCTATTCCTCTCTTTCGAGGAACTATAACAATCTCGAGAGAGATCTACGCTGGAAGACGGGTGACGACAGGGAGGAGGATCGGAGAGAGGCTACCGGAGAAGTCGGAGGCGGAGACGGAGAGATGCTTCACGGTGGCAGAGTCGCTTAATTCGTAGAAACTGCGATCACGATTGTAGAAGAGGAGAGGGATGGGATGGATAGGAAGGGGAGAAAATGGATCGAAATCATGGAATTAAGCTTCGGTCTTGGATTCAACGGTCGTGATGTCATCTGGAGAAACGAATGGCTAGGATTGGTCAGATGAAATGGGCAGTTGGGCTTGGCTTGGCTTCCTAGTTGACCGAAGAAATGGGCAGTTAATGGATATGGAAAATGTTTGGAAGATATCTTGATATCGTTATTGATATTATGATTATGATCGATATTAATTTTATTATTATATTAATAATTTTATTATATAATTTATTTTATATAAAAATTTTATTATTTAATTTAAGTACCGCTAATGAATAATAATGCATTTAAGTTAAATGATAAATGTATTGTACAAATAAGTTGTATAATAAAATCATTAATATTAATAATAAAGTCGGTATCGACGATGATATCAATGATTATATCTATATATCAATATATCAATATATCAGAATATATTGCTGCAATCCTTTCATACCAGTTCGCTATAAACCCATATTTCAATTTTCCTTGATGCAGAAACCTACATCTCAGATTGTGGGCTTATTTAAATTCATGAATTTTACTGAAATGATCATACTCCATGTAATTATTTAAAATTAAAAATAGTACATTCCTATCAAATTAACAGTTATGATTTAATGTTTTAATTCCTAGTGGGATCATGGAAGCACATTTGTAAGTCCATTCAATGTCTTCCATAATATTTTCCCATCAAACATTCTTTTATGTATTTTTGACATTATAAATATTTTTTAAAGAAATCTATATTTAACTCTCATAAAAAATGTGATATCTATATTAGAAAAATTCTCTAATAGAAAAAAATCATATATTGTTAATATATGATCATTACATTGATATCTATACTTAATACAAAACTAAAATTAGATAATTAATTTTTACTTCATTGATCTCATCGAAAAATTCTCTAACTCTGACATCTATATTAGAAAAAAGAAAGGAAGAGAGAACCTATATTTAAGTTGCCATTTTCCTAAAAACCTTGGTTTATCCAAAGAGACTGCTTTCTTTCTACATACATCCGTGAGGTAATAGTTACTCCATTTAGGTCCATATGATAAATGGATATCGAATTTTCTTCATTTAATATATATATAGTAGACTTGTAAAAAGTAGTTAAAATTTTGAAAATTTAATTAAAAAAGAATATGAAATTCCGAACCATACATGTTCTCATAATTTGAAAGTCATTACATTAATCATTCATGAACCGTGATTCAAAAATCAAGCCTTTCAAGTATCGTAATTTAAAATTTCTATCTTTACGAGCAGTAATTTCAAAATTTGCCCTTTTTCTTTTACTAGAACGAAAAGAAGAATTTTGAAAAGTGTTTCCCTGAAACCAATCGAGCAAGATTCCAACAGTTAATATAAAATATTATCCATAACGGAACTAACCTTTTTCTCAAAGTTAATTCGTAATTTTACATTTACTACAGAGAAATTCGGCAACTGATATTTCATCCAAATGGTAGCTCAAGTAAAACGATCATGAAAATTTCGTGTACATTTCCTGCTCTTGTTAAAAAAATAACAACAAAATCACTTCTAAAACAGTTCCTGCTCCCGCTACAAAATTCTCATGGAAGACATCCCATATAACCTAATTCACCACAAATACCGAGAACTTTATATTGAAAACTACAAAATCATAATATTACACTAAAAACCCGCAAAAAGAAAGATATAATAAAATCTACTTCGTCACACCTCACTTCCTCCCTTTTCCCTTCCCCTTCCCGCCCTTCGCGGCACCACCTTTTACTCCCTTTCCTTTCCCTTTAGCCGCACCGTCTTTCACTCCCTTCCCTTTTCCCTTTTTGCCCTTCCCCTTACCCTTGGCCCCAGCACCACTGGCCCTCTTATCCTTCTTCATCCTGGGGTCCACCAGAACTTTCCCCTTGCCGGCCCTGACCCGCACCCCCTTCTTCGCTACAACATACTCCTTTTGTGGCTTCTTCGGTGCTGCCTTCTTGTACAGACGGTCGATCATCTTCCTCTTGCTGAGCTCTGATATGTCTGCCTGGTCTGAGATGGAATCAGCCTTCTTTCGCGCCTTTTCAAGCTGCTTAAATGCAGCCCGCTTCTTGCGTGCCTTTGCCTCCGCCACCTTCTTCGATGGCCGTGTGTCAATTTCCTTGAACTGAGCCTTCATGGCCTCTACTTCTTCCTTCGTCACTGGCTTGGTAGGTTGCCGGTGCCTCTTCTCCTCCTCCAAGAACCAGATCGGCAGTCCCTCATCGTCAAACATGTACTTGCCATAGGCATCATCTAGAATCTGTTCCCTCTGTTTCTTTCTCAGCATTTTTTTCGCGTAGGCAAGAACTTCAGCTTTGGTGTCATCGTCCAAGTCATCATCGTCAGAAGAGGAATCAGAGTCTGTATCGGAGTCAGATCCGTGGGCAGATTTCGGTGGTTCTTGCGGTACAACTTCAAAATCATCTTTTTCTTTGGAGTTTTTCTTTTTTGGTGCAGTACTGGTGTCTATTTCAGTGCTCGTAATGGAGGTGTTGATTGATTTTGTTTTTGGTTTTGGTTTTGGTGTCGGTTTCAGTTTTTCATCTCTCTCCTCATCACTGTCACTTTTCTCAGTGGGACCCACTGCACCTGACTCAGTAAAGATGTCCTGGCTGAACCACATCTCAGCTAGCTGATCCTTGGTTGGTTTTATGCCAGTATCCAGAGGGACCATTAGGGGGTTTCCTTCCTCTTCCTCTTGGTCCTTGTCAGACTCTTGATCCATTTCCATGAGGTTTTCATCTTCCTCACCTTCCTGCAACAAATAAATGGATTCACGTTGACAAGTGTAACTGGAAATAATTTCATTATCAGGATTAGTATAGTTAATATACCCCTAGTTGACAACCTCTTCCCTACCTCAAACAAGACATTTTTTTTTCTTAAGGCTAAAATAAACTAAAAGTTGCAACATGGTGGATTAAGATACAATCCAATCACTGCCGAAAACTGAAAAGCTTTCAGCTAGCAAAACCAAGGACTGTTAATTTTCTGTGCTTAACTCTGCATCTAACTGCATATATATAGTAATAACATATAACAACACAATAGTCAGAACTACGAGAAACATTTGGTTTTAGTTTGCAAATATTGGGATAACTCAATTAATACGAACAATACTATAGTTGTTGTACCTTTCCACTAATATCCATAGCACAATAAAAGAAACTGCCCGATCATGGATGCTTTAAGCATTAGAGATGACTATACTATGCTCATAATCATAATACAAAAAGAGTATCATGCAAAGAGAGAGAGAAAGACCTCTAACAAATCTATATCTGCATCAGCATCAGCTTTTCTAAGGCGCTTTCTCCCTTGTTTCAAGTTTCCGCCATTTCTGGTCACATATCTCTCATATGCCACATCTAGCATTTCCTCCAGTTGCTGATCATACCTATGTTATAATCCCAAATGTTGTTGTTACATAATCATATAACTTCGAGTGCTAGAAATAGAGGTATGACAAAAGCAACAAAATAGGTCTGCACATAACACAAGTTCCATTTTGAACAACACATCTCAAAATACATTTGCTACAATATGCATTTAATTTTTTTTAAGCCTTATATTATAAAAATTTAGCAGCACACAACTCAAAACGCACAGAACTATAATAAAAATAGATACCGGCTCTGTTCCTCATCAGAATCCTCTTCTTGTGAAGAGGCATCCCTTTGTTCATGAATCTCCTCACTTTCACTAAGATCACTGTCCTCATTTAGGTGTGTTGTTTCAACTGCTTGTAGCTCTTTCCTTCCCTAAAAGACAACAAAATAACATAAATAAGAACTTTAGTTCCATATCTGTGATGTACAGCATGAGACTCTAGTGTGGTCCAAAACTGAAGTCCCGCTTAGACATTGGGGTGTTAAGCCATTACGCACATAAAGACACGCACCCAAATGAAATAATGATAGTACTAATATAACTATCAACAACAAACCAGACAAATATTGGAGTGAAGTGGCCTACAATCAGCTCGGACCAAAATTCAGCTGCCAGTACATACTGTACTAGAACAACGGCGTACCAAAATCTTGATTCCATTGAAATTTTGAGCCATAAACATGCTCAGAGAACATTTTGAGAGGGATGGAGGGACGGGGGGAGAGAGAGAGAGAGAGAGAGAGAGAGAGAGAGAGAGAGAGAGAGAGAGAGAGAGAGAGAGAGACCTTTATGGAGGAAAGGCTGAACAAAGCTGTGTCAACATAATCATCCTCCGTGGCATCCTTCTGCATCCCTGTAGCTGTACGTACCTTATCCTGGACAATAATGAAACCAATAAGAAGAAAGAAACTGCAGAAAAATAACACATCAAAGTTAGATATGAAATGATGTATCTCTCTATCAATTGGCAACCATTTCCTTTCTTTAGGAAAACCCTGAAAAATGAAATCTCTCAGATTACCCAATAAAATTGAGAAACAAAACCTTCAGCCACCCTTTGGTAGCTTCTTTTAAAATGCACAATTTTCCCTCCTTTTCTCACTCATTTTTTAGATAAAACTGAAAACTGAAATATGAAAAATGAAGGAAAACCCTGAAAAATGAAATCTCTCTTGTATACCCAAATACAACTAGCATCCCATGTAGGTTGTTTGGCATCTTTCAAAAGCACGAGCACAAAAGATGTTTCTTACATTGGGCTTTGGGCTAATGCATACAATTCCTCATTTTCTAGAAAACATGTGATATTTCTTATTTCATAGAGACATGGATGAAATATTTCCTTTCAGCGAACCTTTTGACGGCGCTTGGCAACCTTCTTCTTAGCTTTCTTCTTATTGCGATCAATGATGTTTGTCAGCTCTTCCATTTCATGCAGTAACTGTTCATCCTCATCAGGTTTCGGCTTCTCGATTTTTTCAGTAAAAGTGTCTTTGGTGGCTGCCTCTTTTGAAGAAGACAACACATTTCTCATACGTATCCTCCATCTACAAATCAAAAGAGCAGAATTATATAGTTTGTATCAACTTAGGAATTGATCTTCTGGGCAATACCTACAACATAAATTCATCGTATATTCACTTAATTCCCAAATGAAGTATATTGACGGTTCCAGTTATGCTCGAAAAGGGAGTTAATATAGAAAAATCCCATCCATCCAAATACAGTATGGCAATTCTGCATTGGAACACAGTACCACCTGGGCTTTCCAGTTTTTATTACTAGTAGCTACATATGTTAAGATGAAAAAAAATTATAGATATTCTTGCTGAACATAAATACTTAAAAGCAAAAACGTATTTATATACTGTAGCAGTAAGAAGGCATCTTCATGGACTTGGGAGCCATATTTTAGTGTTTTTCCATACCGTAAAAACTGTGTAGGAACCAAAGTGGAAAAGAAATGCCAAGAATAGCTCTTCAAGCTACTCAAGCTAAAAGATACAAATATTAATAAAGCACATAGTTGCTATTAGAAAAAAAATATCCATACTTTAAGAGATGCTTGAAGCTATTTTTATCCAGAACATACAAATCTTCACACAGCGATTTGACCTGATAGAAACCAACAAAGTCATGTTAAAGCAGGAAAAAGAGTTAATAGGAAGAATCAAGTTTTAGCCTTTCAGGCAATAAACGTCAAAATTAAAAAGAGGATAGAAGATACCTCATCTGTAGTTAATTCATGATTTTTGATCGGCAAACTAGCCGGGTTGTCAAATGAAATTGCATTGACAGTACCAAGGTACTCAAGTGGTGCTTCTGACCAAATGAAATCAGCTGCAGTCCCCACTTTCCAAAGAGTAGGGTTACCTTCCTCATATCTGCTCAGAAGAAAATTTTCATAAGCTACTCAATGAACCCTCAAAAATGTTAATGGGTGTAATAACAACACTTTCTAGTAATAAAAAAGGCAAATAAAGCATTAGTGGGATCGGGTTGCTGGCTTCTCTCGGAATAAAACAAAATCAATGAGAAACTGTTTATATACAAGTGGTACTTATGCCACCTCTTCCTCTAGATGGGTCCGATCGCACATTATTTATATATAAAGAGACCTTAACAAAGAATTACATATTCAGGTTTAATCACACATATATATAGGGTTTTACTATGATTTGTGTGATGTTTATCCCACCCTTCCAGAAAAATTGCTGAAAAGACAGTAGGTGATACATGTCATTAACACCAATTTATCTAGATCACTTTACCCTAAAGTTTAAGCATGTTACATGTATAATCTGTAGGATTTTGACCGGGAGATCCTGTAGCATCCCAACCCCTTTATGTACCAATATTCTTTGGTTGGTCCTGACTCCTGACACATCATGGCACTATTTACATTTTTTCACTTTTTACTCTTTTTCCATAGGAGAAAAGATGAGGTGAGCCTCAACAAAGAAAACTGGAATAAAAAGGGTCATAAGATTCTTGTCACCTTACCATGTGGTTTTCATATACTGATGATTTCCTTTCCTACTACTTTTCCTTTAATCTGAACATAAACTTGTTCTAGGATAAAGGATAAAGAAAAATTTACCCATCACGATGCCTCTTCTGTTTTTCAGGGTGAAGAACATCTTTAACCTATGCCAATCCATTAAAAATTAGCTAACATTAGCAATTTCAGATGATCTTAAAAAGTAACAGGCACAAATAAATCACAAAGAAGAAAATGAAACTGTTCCATATTGACAGACCCTGGTACTCATTGCTATGTCTCGGTCCCAATTATGAAAAATTCAAAAATAAATGTTAGCAATAGTATATAACACAACCAATCTTCAATGGTTCTGTTCCCGACAACACGGCAGCAAGCCTTGTAAAAATAAAGCGGCCAATAAAGTGGTAAATTACCTTGGGTCTCTCCAAGGCGCCTTGGAAAAGATACTTGACATCCAAAAGATGTGGATCAATTTTTGCAGGGGCTTTGTATCTTTGAGCTATAACGTAAATCTCAGCTGACGATGAACGACTGGCCGCTGGTTTAGTTGCTTCTACTTTTTCAAAGAGCTATATTTCCAACAGAAACAAAATAACCAAAATTAGCGATTTCAATAAATCCTTGTATGTTAAATTAAGGGATCTCAATTAAACCTTGTATAGTTAAATTAACGCTAAGTCACAATCAAGTAACTGAATTTCCCTCTGTCTTCACTTCAACACAAGCAGCAGAGACAGAGGATAAATTATATTCAAGCTGATAGCTCTTCTACATGCTCACAAATTCTGGTTTATACCATTCTGTGTTCTATTCATGTCAATTCTGAGATAATCCTTGGCGAGAACCAATCAGCAGATGTCCAAAAGTCCAAAAAGAATTACAAATGAAGCAGAGACAAGTTAGCATTCTACCTGTTTAAGACAGAAGAGGATTGCTGTATAGTCTTGCGATCTGAAAACCTATCAAGCATAATAAATTACATGTCAACATTTACAAATCAATTCAGCAATGCAGCATTTGTATCTTCTACAATAACTATTACAAAAAGAAAAAAGAAAGAAAAGAAAACCTTAGTGACAAAAGTTCCTCTCGGAGCGAGAAACTCGGTGGCCATCTTGACAGATTCAATGACCAGAACCGACTGTGTGGTGGCCTCCTGAGCCCAGGCTCCACCGACATTGGGGGATCCATCGTGCAGTATCACATCAAACGCCGGGACCCCGTGTTGATCCAGGACCTTCTTCACGGCGGCACGACACTTGGTGGTGGTGATATCGGCGATGAGAGAGACGCCGCCTTGCATAGGTCGGATCGGCGCGAGGTCCACGCCGAGCACCAGAGATGCGACGGGACCTTTTTGCACCGCCACTTGCATCCATCCGCCTGGCGCGGCGCAAAGATCGAGCACGGCGCGCGCACTGGAGAGGAACTTGTAGCGAGCGTCGAGCTGGAGGAGCTTGAAGGAGGCACGAGAGCGGTACCCCGTCTCCTTCGCGAAACGATAGTACTTGTCTAGGCGTTGGCTTCCCTTCGCCTTCCCCATGGCTGACTTGCGCCGCGTTCACGCGATCGGAGATTGGATTGGGGGCGGAGGAGGAGAGGGGGAGGGAAGAAGTCTGGCTAGGGTTTTAGATGGGGTTTTTATTAGGAACCGGATCTTCTGAGGCGGTTCTGCCTCATACCTGTGGCTGGGATTTCACTCGCTCGCCAGTGAAAACGCTGTATGGAGAAGTGAAACGTGGCAATAGTGGGGTAGAAGTAGAACAAAACAAAAATAATTTGTGTGGCAAATATGAGAGAATGAAAGAGTTCAAAATGTCTTTATTTTTCATACTTTTATCATATGCATATTTTTTTTTATTTTGTAATAATAAATTTTAGATTAAAATATTAAACTAAAATCTTTAAAGGTGATTTATATATTTTTTTCTTCATGCACAAAAAAATATAGATTTTTTTACTTTTATTTTATATGAATTAATAAGTTAAAAACTCAACATTTGAAAATTATTCACATCGCTGTATTTTTTTATAGCTCTCAATGATAAAAAAAAATAACATTGAAATATGATTATATTTTACTTATGTATAAAGAAAATGATATAATTTACCTCCAACGATTTTATTTTGATATTTCGTTTTAATTGAAATGATAGTTACAACTAAAAACAGACAAAAAATATTAAAAAATTTAAATTCTTTTAAATTTCATTTGTGTGTGTGTGAGAGAGAGAGAGAGAGGAACAAATAAGCATCAACGGATTTACTATCAACTTGTCATCAATATCTAATTCTCCAATCAATCCATCAGCGTAAAAACAGAACTAATGAACAGTTTGTTGATGTTCATAACAAAACGAAAATTACATTAATTCTCCTTACAGCTAGAATACATATTGCTACAAACTAAGCACAGCTCTTACATGATTGCAAAGAGGGGTTGCTGCTTCCTTCCTTCTCCTTGCTTCCAACACAATTTAACGCTATAGTAAACAGCCATCCCTCGGCCCCACATGTTCTTCTATCAGTTTAACTAACTATTGCACAAACCTGAAAATCATATGCATCCTGATATCAGTGCTAGAACTTTCAGCTCATACGGGTATAAAAAAAATACACTCTTTCAAAGAAGTAAACAATGGTGGAACAAAATATGTTAGTGCAAGGCAATAAGAAAAAAGCAAGTAATGACCACAACCAAATGTAAAAATGAAAAAGATTTTTGTTAAAGGTCTCTAAAACTTGTACACTAACAGCAAAAGGTCTTCTAGCTACTCAACATTTGCAAAGAAAAGCACCAAACTTCTCAGTTAAGCACAAAGAAGAGTTCTAACGTTAATTACTGCATTAAAAAGGCCCGAAAACATAAAGAATTATTTTAAGTAAAAGTGCAAATAGTGTTCAAGGTGAATTGACTGTTTTATTGCCGTTTCATTTCTTCAACAATAGTCCTTTTTTATAATTCTTGATTGCGTAGAGGCCTTGTACTTACAGAATGGAATCAAGTCTTTGCATTTATAAAAATTGAGAGGATTAAACAATGGTCTTACCTTTATGATCTGGAGATATTTTTTGTTGCAGCAAAGGTGGTAGATGCTGAAGGATGTATTGGGGCACCATATGCTGACATTTCCTGGAAATGGAAGTTCAACATTTGTTGTTAACGACCCCCCTAGCATAATGAAATGGCGAATTTCAAATATACCCATTAAATTCAATGAATCATACAAAATTATTTTCTGTAACAACAAGTTTCTTAACTATTCCCATTGGGTGGTCACATATAGAGCAAAAGTGGGTATTACTCAAATTCCATTTAGAAAATTGTAGTCATGATTTAAAAAGGACAGCCTCCCAAAACTCTTAAAAGATGGTTTCAAAAAAAGATGTTGCTTTCAATACCTGCGAGGCACAGAGTGCCATTGGTTGCATATTTGGAGTAATGTAAATCTGATTTGTCGGCATATTGGTTGATTGATATGCCTAACAAAAGAAAAATAGATGTCAGATCAATAAATTATAATGGAATAACTATGTACTATAAGTGAAGTCAAAGAAACACAAATCAAGCAAAAATAAAAGAACTACAAAAAAGAAAAGAACAGGCCAAGAGGAATGATATATACAACGGAAGGAAGATTCAATATAGATACACCCTGATATGGACTACTTGATTGTGCATACTGACTTTTAGATGTTTGGTCAAGCACTAAAGAGAAGCTTTAAAATGCAAATAGCATTTGCAGAGTCAAGTAAACTAAGAACATTTCTCTCAATAGATCAATAATCCAGATACAACAACTAAACAAAATTTGTACAAATAAAATTGTCTACATGACTACATTAAGGTGCATCCACTTTGTAACCAAGGATGACACACCACACAGGTAAAACTGCTACTGCCTGATACTACTACAAGAATGGCACAAGGAAACCTCAAAGAAGGCAACTGATTGAGCCAACCATAAATCAGCGAGGTACTTGAGGTGGGACTAGAAATCTCTATTAGGGATTAACCCAGCAAAACAAATTATCTGATAATTTAGTACCTGATAGAATAATCCAATAGCTGCTGGGTTGGTTGTGGCAGCAGTATCTTGAGATGGATAAAATTGGGTCTCACCAGGCCGAGCAACAATTTCAGTGCTTGCAGAAGTAGAAGGCGCAACTGCTGGCTGTTTTGGTTTCTCTGCATCATAAGAAACATCACCAAATGTTAGTTAACAAAAATGTAAAAATGGCAAGTTGCATGCCCAGATATGGAGACCAGTGTTGAGGGGTGATGCTAAGGCCCAAACACCCATTACGTGTTGCTTGTTAATAAATTCATTTATCAATATTACTGCAAACCCCAGTCAGCCCACATGTCAAGGGAGATGAAATGACACCTAGCCCAAAATATTATCAGCTAAGACAGTAACAATTTTCACAAAAAATGTAAAGCCCAAAGAATTTAACCTATGTAGTTGGAGACTTAACTTGTACAGCCAAGTCCCAACACAGAAAATTAGAAAAACAGATGTGCCCTCGAGTTAGAATAAATAAATAAAAGAAAGGTTAGATTAAGACAATCAGATAGACAATTTAGTCAAGGTGAGAAACAGATGGACCCTACTGCTCTTTAATTGACAGCAGCTTCTTCAACATCACAATGTTTTAATTTTATTGGAAAAAGCATAATTCAGTCCTGAAATATTAGCATTCATTAGTAGGATCTCTGACAGCACAAGAACTATGGAATTAAAAGGGCGACAAAAAGGCTATTGTGTAGATTGAGGGAAAGAGCGAATCTATGAGCAAGTCTTGTCTCAAAGGAGCACTCATATATTAATCATGGCCAGAGAAACAATACTAATTTGGACCACAGACCAAGTGAATCAACTAAAGAAGGAATGACCCCAGAAGCAAGATCTTAGTTAGGAGCCGGTTATGATTAATTATTTTTCAAATTGTTTATACAGACTAAGATTGTAATTTTGCAACACTGATCTTTTTGTCAACCCTGGCTCCATCTCTGATGTTACATATATTCTTCTCCAAAAGCAAACTACATATTTTGCACAACCAAAAAGCAAGGGAAAAGCTGTTTTTAAATAAGAAATATTCACTTACTTGAGATTGACTCTTGTCTGTACTTCTTCTTGCGTCTATCAATCTTATTCCCATCCTTGTCCCTCAGAGGTTGTTGCGCGGAGAGATTCCTCATCTCAAAGAATATATCGAGTGCCTTCTCACCACTCTCGAGTGTGTCCCAGAAGATCTTCCTCGACTCCTCCACCTCCTGGCTCTTGGTGACCAGGTTGTGGGCATACTGCATCGCACGGTTTTTGTACGCCTGCTCAGCCTCTGTACCCTCCACTTGCTGTGCCACAGGCTCCTCTTGGCCAAGCTTGTAGACCCTTCTCCTTGCGTCCTTCGTCCACCTCTTCAAAATGTACCTACAATCGAAGTAGAATTGCTTATCAGTGTTTCTTTACTTTCAGGATTGATTGCACCTCTTCAAAATGTATTCTTATAAAGTTCACACAGACTACAGAAAAATCAAGGGTTAAACATGTTAACTGGTTACAGCTCCTCGCCAAGAATGGAAAACATTTTTGGTAATTCCAGCCTTTGTTAAAGAACATACACCAGAACAGAATTAAAATAAATAAATAAATAATGATAAAAGGAGAAACATAATATGTAGCATCACTGTTAAACTAGTCACTACTAAAAACCAGTATGTAGTATGTACAGTTACTACCAAGCTGAATTTGAAAACCACTGAAACTCATTGGACAATAACTCTTACTGGCTTGAGCACTAAGCGTACCTTTCAGGGATGCAATCAACATTTTGCATGCTGAAGGCCTTAAGAGCATGCGAACAAAGAATGCCGGTTGTCTCAAACTTCTTGCAGTTGCAAGTGACCTCCATATTGGATGTATCCAGCAATACAATCCAAACCCTCAACGCCCTTCCCTGCATTGTCAACTCGTAACGGTACACTGTGTCTCCACAGGATGTCTCTTCACATGACGAGGCACCACACCCATCAAGAAACTCGGCCTCAAATATCTTGTACACCTTATGGGTGTACACCTCAGAGGCATGTTTTAGTATGGCACTGTGCTTAATGGCACGTACTGGTGCTGTCTGGCTGCACTTGAAATCCTCTTCGAATTCGCTCCGCCTTAAGCCCCTAAGCAACTTCTCAAAGGAGAACACAAACTTTGTAAGAGAAGTCGACTCATCGGATATGCCATTCATCATATTAGTGTAGTTCTCACTCCATTGAAGTGAATTGATTCCACCGTCAAACGAGTCACGGTTCAGTGCCATGCACCACTTGTGTCGGTGTTTATACATAGCAGCAAACCATGGGTTGTCCTGGATACGGGGTTCCTGGTACATTGCTGCCCACCCCTCTTCAAATTCCACCTCTGACTGGCAGCCTTGCACGCACCGTGCAAAAGAATTCAAAAAGTTATGGCAAGTGCTCAGTTCAGGTATATGAGTCTGTACAGCTTTCTGGATAATCCAGTGGCAGAAGCAATGCCGGGTCTCAGGTAGAGTCTCTTCTATTGCCATAGCCATTGCCTCATTGTAGTCGGTGAAAATCGTCTTTGGACCATTACCGCCCATTGAGTCCAGAAACGTTTTGAAAAGCCATGAATAGGACGCTTTTGACTGGTCGAGCAAGAATGCACACCCGAACACAATATTCTGCCAATGGTGATTGACCCCGACAAAGGGGGCACAGACCACGCCATAACGGTTTATATTGTACGAGGTGTCAAAAAGCACGACATCTCCAAAACAATCAAAGTCATTTCGGTTCTTGCTATCTCTCCAGAAGAAGTTAGTCACGCGCCCCTCTTGGTCCACCTGTGTGTCCCAGTAAAACAACCCCTCCTCATTAGCCCGGCGTTTGAAGTAGTTGAGTAGGCTTTGTATATCCCCTGCCTCAAGAAACTGGACACCCGGAGCATCACGCTGGTTATAGCACTCCCTTCTTGCAACTAGTGCATTCTCAAGCATTCCATCAGCGGCTTCTTCAAGCGCTTCAGTGGGAAATGCCACTTGGAGTTGGTCCGTGCTTGAATTATTAACTGTTGAGTCTGCCATCCCGTGCTTGGCCAGAGACCGAGCCGACTTCAACAAGTGGCGCTCACCAGGTTTCGCCAACTCATGGTTGTGCTCTGGCACGAAGCGCACCACCTTCCACTCGCCCTGCTCATCAACCCGAAACCGAATCATCGCCTTGCAATTGGTTCGGGTATCAGGTCGGTTGAAGTTGACGTCTGTGACTGGCTCATCATACTTGACGCCTTCCTTTGAGCAATAGTAATCCTTGGTGCGGATGTTCTTTGTGCCGAGGAAGTAGGACTGTTTCCCTTTGCGAACACTGAAACCGATGCGGTGGCTGTAGTCACAATACAACTTGTATGCCTCTTCTTCACTATGCACAACCTGGCCAAGTAACTCCTCAGCCGCCTCCTTTCGGCTTAGCACGACAGCATGTTCCTCTCTCTCTTCCATGTCATCAGCAAAATCATGCCTCTTTTGCTTTTTTGTTTTCCTGTCTTCACTCCTGTCCATCTTCTTTCCTTTCTTTGCAGGCAAAACAATATCCAGTCACTGATGCCAACTTGCAATTGGCATATTTATGAGTACAAAACAGGCCGGAAAATACAATTAGCAAATTCCAATGAACCTTCAAGTAGAGAACAGATAGCATTTATGAGCCCGTAATCCGACAAAAATACAAAAATAAATCAATTTCTAAATAAAATTCATTCATCATCCACCTGTATCATCCTTATAAGCCATCCTGTACTGTACAATTCCTTATTTTGGTGTTGGGGGGGGGGGGGGGGGGGTAAATAAATACCAGTAGGCCAAAATGCTTACAGTACGTAGGCACCTTTAGAACTAACTAATTATCAAGGATAATTGATCAAAGAGGAAACAATGAGCCCGTTCCCAACCGAGGAACCGTTCAAATCGCCGATCTAGAAAACCCTAGATCGGCGAAACCAAAGAGATGGCTGAAAGGATTATAAAACAAAAGGAAGGTTTGAGCAATCGAAAGAGAAAAGAGAGAAAAACCATTCTACCTTACGCCGATGAACTTCCGACGATGTGAGGGAGAGGAGAGAACGGCGCGGCGGCGCGGTAAGGTTCTCGCGGTGTACGACGAATCGGGTAGAACTGGTCCAAATGACACTTTTTGCTCCGTGCGTAGATTAGGGAGAAATTATTGCGCTGGACCGTGCCTTCGTGTATCCGAAAAGACCTGGTGCTGAGAACCTATTTCTGGTCAAGCGTGATTGTAGGCCCCACGTTGCAGAGTATACAATTAGACATTGTTATCTCTCCGTTTCCATCAACTGGACATATCCAGTTATTAACAGAGGAAGCGTAAAATGGACACCTCCTCAACCACAAATGGAGATCTTTAAGGGCGTCCTCCTGACTCGGTCCATGCAGTAATTAGTGCTCCGTGTGGCCTTCAATCGAATTGCATCCCTCTACAATTACAAAAGATCATGTAAACTGCCTCCATAGCCGATCGTCCATGAAATAAAAAAAGCTGGTTCGAATTTGAGCTCTCTGAAGATGGTGTATAGACGATTATCTGCTTTTTCTTTTCTTTTCTTTTATTTGACGACGAAATTAGATACATACCCATCAGTTTTAGTGTATTTAGATAATTGTCCATGAAGTTATAGAAGTTAAATATTTATTCATGAATTGATGATTCTCTTTGATGCTTATTCATAACATTAATTTTACACCATGATTTTTTAATAAGTTCAGAATTTTCTTAAAAAGACAATTTCAGTCTTTCCTCCAAATTTGACAATGATACAAACTCAAAGCATCCAGATAAAAATTTCATAAGATCAATTATGTTTTTTTTTCAAAGAACTTCAATGTTTATATTTAATTTAATATTAATGAATGATGCTTATTACTTTATTTGAATGCATTTTTTAGTAAAAGAGATTTTAAAGCTAATTGGCCTATGTTGCATCTTTTTTTTAAAATTTTTTTATGACATAATGGTTTTTTTCAAAGATAGAATCACATTGATATAAAAAATTGAATTGACTTGATCATCTATTAAAGTTATAATAATTCAAACTAATAATATTTTTTCTTTGTGAGAAGGGCAAAATAGTCCAATTTAAAATTTAATCTGAAGTTAATTGAGATAATTTAGTCTCGAACAAAATTATGGATAAATATCAAAGAGAATCATCAATTTATGGATAAATATCTAATTTCTACAACTTAATGGATAAATATCTAAATACAATAAAATTGATGGGGATATATCTAATTTCGTCTTTTTTTTATTTTTAATCTAAATTAAAAGGCTATTTATAACTATACAAGATGCAGGTTAGCGATTTTATTATACAACTTATTTGTACAATATTTTTATTATTTAACTTAAGTAAATTATTATTCATATTAGTGATATTTAAACTGAATAAAAGATACTATACAAAATAAGTCGTATAATAAAATCGTTAATATGAATAATAACTCATTTTACATAAATAATAAAATCGATATCAATTATGAATACCTCCATAACATTTTCCATTGTTTATGTTGTTCCTCCATTGGTTTGTATTGCTTTATTTCTTCCTAAGTATAAATTCTGATGATAGAAATGGCAAATATAATTTTTATGTCAAATCATAATTTTTGGGTGATTAGTGATTATGGTCCATATCTAGAAAATATATCATCACAACAATGGTTAAATTTATCCTTTTCAAATTTATGGAGTTGTAAATATTATTACCACATGGTTAACATTGGCTTCAACAATCTCTTTTGAAATTATTTTATTTTGGAATGTGGTTCGTAATTTATTTGACAAAAACTATTATTGTTGATTGTAATTTTCTGTTTCTTAAAATAAAAATAATTAATAATATTTGTATGTTGCATTGTGAGGATCCATAACTAAAAATTAGAACTAAGATAGTTATATATTTAAAGTCAAAGCATGACACCAAGGTACTAAACATATTTATATATTTTTATGAGTTAAACTAAAGAGATATAATCTATGTTATGTTTATAATTATACTTGAATGTATTTAAGCGTGTTTGAACGAATTTATTCATATTTTTAATCAATTTAGAGCATCATTTTTTATTATTATATCATCAAAATTCACAGACAAATTGGTAGATAGATTTATTAAATATTTATATATGTATTTTATGGGCTAAACTATAGAGATACAACCTATATTATGAATAGAATTGTATTAAAATGTGTTTTATGAGTTTTGACGATATTATAATTACAAACGAGACGTAAAATGAATAAAAACATTAACATAATCATTAAAACGTGTTTTAAATGCATTATATTAGAATTTTATGCATAGTATGTATCGTATCCGATTGATTTAGCTCAGATAAATTTACATGTACTATAAATTTAAATATAAATTTGTAAGTACTATAAATTTAAAAATTTGAATTCATTGCAAGGTTCACTCGGTTGGCAAATATTACTTTCATTTAATTTCCCTACATGCCATTCCCTCCATTCAACTCCAAATTAATACATTCAATCCGTACTAAAGAAAAGAAATATTAAGGAGATATCATTATTTATACCGTTTTTATTTAATATTGATATTTTATTATTCAGGTTAAATGACTTATTCATGTTAACGTTTTTGTTACGTAACTTATTTTATAAAGTATTTTTATTATTCAACTTAAATATTACTAATATGAATAATAATTTACTTCAATTGAATAACATAAGTATTATACAGAATAAGTTATATAATAAAATTATTAATATAAATAATATTTTATTTAATCTGAATAATAAAATTGATATTGATGATGATATGACTTCCTATTAAAAGTTTGATTTTAAATCTCTACAATAAAACATTTATATTCCATTATCAGTCCAGTCACAATTGCAATTAAGTTCTTATTTACTACCACGGTTCTAAGTCAAATCATGGCACCATCAAATAATTCAATTCAATTGTATGATTTAATACAACATTTAATTAATCAATTAAGGTCCAAAGAGCCAAATCTCACATGCATATTTAAATTCTTACCAAGTCTCATACCTAGCAACAAGTCAACATCCAACACTTAATTAAAAAAAAATCAACATCCAAAATTTAATTATATGATACATAAATATTAATCAACTCCCATTAACATGATAATAACACACCATTTCCAATTTGGTACAAATTCTCTCTTCTTCTTCTTCTTCTTCTTCTCTCTATTTCACTCTAGCTCATAGCCATGTCTAGCTTACCGAACAATCAAAAGAGCCGGCGGGGTTACCGTCGCCTCCTCTCTCAGCAGTTCTCCTTCAATTTCTCGAAGAAACACGACGAAACAAAGAAACCATCCGCAAAAAAGAACAAGAAAAAGGCCGTTGATTCTCATCCTGTATTAAAGATTCTCGATACGCCGACGAAAAGAGCGACTTCTCGACCGGAGTTTTTGAGGTACTTGGAATATGTCAAGGAGGCCGGCTCTTGGGGCGTCGATTCGGAGCGACCGAGCATTTATTACAAGTAGTAGTCTTATTTTGTTGTATTGTTTTTCATGTTTTTTGTTTGCATGATCTACCTTAAGAAAAAATAAAATTAAAAGTCTGAAAAAATTGAAACCAAGCTGGTTTGACAAAGTCATGGTGACTAATTCTAAGTACTTAGGATAATAATTAAGTGACTTTATATATCTGGATATGTATCTTATTTCATAATTCCATGACTTGAATATCTATATTTCAAATTATTTGTCCTAGCTACCATTGAGACATAATTGAGTTTTTTATTTTTTTATTTCAAAATAATTAAATGTGATGTAGGTAGCAGACCATTATCAATTGAAGGTGGAATTGATTTTCTCTCTTCAAACCTACACCAACTCCATATATAGATAAGATTTAATAAGTCCTTTTTTAAAAAAAATGGTAATAAAAAATATATAATATGGTAAGACCTATTCTCTACTTCTGTTATATTTTTTTATGATAATTATATTAGTAAAGATATTTAGCAATCTTCGGAGTAAAGCTATCATGCTTCTAGGAATATCGGATTTTTTTATGCTCTTAATTCAAAGTCCGTCAAATCAGCTCCGAACGATAAATTTAAATTGCTCAATAAATTTTCTATATCAAAATCTTATAGGATACTAGAATTTTCTATTTTTAGAGTTTTCTAACTATTTTTTTCAGATTTTTAAATTGACTCTAAAATAATAATAAAATAATGAATTTTTTATATAACGAATAAGTGATTTTCGAAAATCTAAAAAAAATAGTTAGAAAACTCTAAAAATAGAAAATTCTAGTATCTTATAAGATTTTGATATGAAGAATTTATTGAGCAATTTAGATTTATCATTTAGAACCGATTCGACGGATTTTGAGTCCGAAACACACTAGCTTTACTCCAATCTTCTAACCGGGACAACTTTGGCAATATCATTATATCAGTATAAATTTTAAATTTTAATTCCAATTTTATAAATGCTCTATGTATTATAAAATTGTACTACAGTGCTTCATGAAGGAAAACACAATTATAGTCCATATTCTCATTATATATTATAAAGAGTTATGTTATAGTACTAAGTACTAAAATACAATAGTATTTTACAATAAAATTTTGATTTTCAAAATTTGAATGACTGAATAGGCGATCTATATAATGAAATTTTATTGAAAAAGTACTTTGACTATTTTTGAGATAGTTAGAAAAGATTTTATCTGCCATCTAAAAAAATAAAAAATAAATAAAAAAACATATAATTTGATTTTTCACTAGCATATCAATATGTAGATCATATTAGAAGGGTTGAATCAGCCATTTAATTTTAGAAAATTGAGTTATAGATGCAGAATATTGGTACACATTTTAGCCCGGGAAGTACAATAATATGTCAATAGCAAATAAATCCTATCTTATAATAATATGATTTATTCGGATTTTTAGAAATCTAATTAAATTTTGCAATTGACATACCACTTGTTTGAATCAAAAGGAAACGTCAAAAGTGTGTGTCAGTAGCTCGCCACATCATCTGGCAATATCAGCGCTGCCACAGAGGAACCCGGTGACTAGAGGAGAGGGATTCTATTTGTGGGCTTCTTATCATTAATTTCATTATTTTTTGGGCTTTAATTGCTTTTTTTTTTTTCCTTTTGTTAAGCTCAACTTTTTTTGAATAATGTTTCCATTCTTTAGAGAATTTATTTTAGAACGCCTTTTTTTTAAGTTTATATGTATCTATTTATTTATTTTAAGCAGGAGAGACGGTATTATGCTTCAATTAAAGTCATAAAACCAGTTATGTTCTTATTTAACATATTTAGTCAACAAAGTGTATCTCATTTTAACCTGAAACTTAAATAAATTATTCTGCTACTTGCAACACATAAATAAATTATTATTATCAAAACCAAAATCTAATACAAAAATTCCACACAACATAGTTTTGAATTTGAGCCAGACCATGGCACTTGAACACAAACCACATTCTCATCATAAACGAACTGAACCTCTTCGCTGTTCACCCGACATGCCGAGGGTCGAACTGACGAGTAGGCCCGCATCTCACCTGCTCCCTTCACGCCCACCTTCACTACCAAAACCTCACGGTTTTCTTCAAACTCAAAAGATTGAGCCGCACCGCCCGAGTTGAGCATGTTCACGAGCCCAATTGGTGCGAAACTAACCTGGTTGTCGGAACCCAAGTTGCGAACCGGCGACATCACTATGAGCTCGTAGTTGATCGGGTCCAGAGTGATCTCGACCTCTTCATTGGGTTTTAAGAGGGTCACCTTCTTGGATTTATGGAAGTAGGCCGCGAAGTAATCGACTCCGATGATTGGTATCGGGTTCTTTGCTTTGCTCCAATCTATGTCTGACGGGCGGACCCTGCCGGTGACTGGACGGGCGAATTCCCGTGCTGGCTTGTTGCTCCTGGCCTCGCGGGACCACCCTCCGCCTTGGCAATTGAATGCACCAATAACTCCAGCATACTGTCAATCAAATTATGAAAATCAAAATTATTGAAATATATAATAGAAACAACTTCTAAATTACCAAATTAAATTGTACTGAGTTAAATCATGAAATTAATGTTTTGGTGTCTTTTACATGAAGAACAACACTATACAAGTCCTTTTTCGAGTTATAATTATGTCGAATTTGCATGTTAATTATAAGCGCAAAATATACACAAACATTTATACAATTACCTTATTTAGATTCCAAATCTTGAGCATAGTCTTGCCATCTTTCAACGGGTCCTCGAACAGCAAATCTCTGGTAGGAAGCGCATAGTTCTCACATCGTAAAATTGTTCCATCAGGCAATACAAAGGTTCTCAGCAACTCGAAGTTGTGCTGTCCGACCCGGTCACTGACATAGATGGGCCCACCTGAAATTGCCCGGGATGCTGCGTGGAATTCTGCGGAAGGATGATTCGACTGGAACATGTCCCAGTCGGGATGGATGAACTGCCCCATCCAGAGGCTGTTGTACGCACAGTACACCATGTGGCAACCTTGGAGCCAAAACGGGTCGCCTTCCAGGTCGGTCACCCAGAAGTCATCAGCTGTATAAACATTCATTAATTTTTATTAAGCATCAATTAAGCCAAATAGGTAATTCAGGAGTAAACTTGGGCCAATTTCCAAACTAAAAGTTTCAAAAGTTTAGACTCAACATATCAAAATTTGAAGAGAAATTTGTTTCTTAGACCAGATAACATACATAAAAAAACCAATATGTTAATACAAAATTACAAATCAAGACAAATATAAAAAAACAAATATATTTATAGGAACCAAAGGGAAACTATGAAACTTACCAACACGACCGAGGCAAATCGCTTCGGTGCCGAGGAGAAAGAAATCGTTGCACTGTTGCATGCTTGCAATGACACCATTTCCATTGAAATGCTTCTTTACTGATTCTGATAATCCTTTGAAGTAAGCTTTTGCTAGTTCTACTCTACCACCATAGTCTTCACATAGCATTTCCAATATCTGATCATGTTTGAATGAAATTGAAGTTGTCATGCTCGAATAAATGACATGATAAACTGGACAAGAAATTTAAAATGTACCAGATTCACAGTTACTAGTTGAGGGATCCAGAAGTATTTCAAAAAAGACATGAGAGGTAATGGATTACAATTATACATAATTCTTTTTTTTTTTTACTTGATTTGTTGTGTATTTTAGTTACCCAGATTGGATCCCTAATTGGCAATTTATTTTAAAGAGTGTAATTTAACAATTAGCCAAAAAAGAAAAAGGAGATGTAATGGAGACAAACCTTGGTATGCAAATTAATTAGGCATTAATTTATTCTTGGATCTCTATATATAAGATATTTTAAATCATTTTATTGGAAAAATACTGGTGAAACATATACTTGAGCTTCCAACGGTCCATATGATGATACTTTTTTTTAAATATTGGAGTGCCTCAGTTTATTAACTTAATTAGAAGGTTATTGTGCAACAAATTTTCATAGCCGAAAATAATTAAATAACATATAAATTGGGATCAAATCCTATTTAATTATAAATGTAGTAGGTCATTGGTAGCTATCACGTGACATACTTGTCTGATTTTAAATGAGATCCTACTTATTATGTCACTGAAAGAATTCCAGAAGAAAAAAGGAGAAGAAACAATTAAAGGGCATCATCATATCCACCACAATCTTATAAATTCTTTTTTTTTTTGAGAGGTCACAATCTTATAAATTCAAACCTATCTCTAAATTTTACTAATTAAAACCCATAATACTTTTTCTCATTTTCTATACACATCTGGAAACCTCCAAGGATCCACAAGCCTCATATATGCCCATCACCATTAAATGAGAATGGAACATTTAAAAACAGCAAGACCCCACAAAGAAAAGTGTAAGGTTCAAAATTAAGTAACCTGAGAAGCAGGTAAGTGGACTTACATGAATTACATCCACCTTGACGCCATCAATTCCGGATGCCTTCAAGTGAGAATGCATTCCCTCATAGAGCTCGTTGACCCAGTTCGGATCGACCAACCCAATTCCGGCTTTGACGATCTGGTCCACCGCCTGGTCCTCCATTGTTTTCTCCAGCCCGGGCGAAAGCCGAGGGTGGACCACTTTGGCCGGCGGCATACCCGGCACGTTCGGTCTCACGCCACCCCAATAGCCACATAAGGCATGCCACACATACACGTAATCCAGGGTCAGGAAGGCTTCCTTCAAATCGGTGACAAACGCACCCATGCCTGTCGACTTACCACTGTCTCTCTTGCTCTTGTAATTCCGGAACTTGTAGTTCTCTTGGAATCGGACCAACCTGCACGGCATTTGTTCACCGGCAACAGTTCGGTTAATGGCATCTTGCCCAGTACTGATTGGGTCGCTGTCATTACATATAGAATTCCATCCGTCATCTATCAACACGAGACCCGGCGGGCACCCCCCATCAGAGAGGGTTTTGACGCCCTCCCAGACACCTTCCGGGTTCACCGTAAGATAAAATGCGTCCCAAGTACACCATCCAAACTTGTCGACTATCGCAGGAGGGGTTTTTTCATCGAGGGTTTTGAAGGTTCCAAGATGGGACTGCACAACCCGTACCGCATCTCTGAAGATAAGGTACGGGTCATCCCCAGCATGTAGGTACACGACCGTGTTAAAAGAGGAGCTCTCGACTTGTGTCGACCCACTCTCTACACACAAATCAACAAAATCAAGCTGCTCTCCGGGCTGTAGAGAGGCTCTGAAAGGCCCCTCTACTATGGGGAGCAGCACGACATATGGCCGGGCCGAATCGGATTGTTCAAACAGCATCACTTGGGTCTCATTCTCGATGTCCCACCCCTTGGTACCAACACACAGTGTGGTCCACCAGACTTTGAACCTAAAAATGCTCATGAAACGGATACCTTCAAAGCGGCCGAGCGGTGCAACGTGGCGGCTCTTCGCATCCGGCACACAAAACCCCAAAAAGGCCCCCGTAATGCTTTCGTCCGACTTGAGAATCACCGAGGCAGGGGTAAGCGTTACGTTGCACGGGACATCATGGAGGAGGGAGTGGCCGGACACCGTCAAATCTCCATCCTTGATCGCAAAATCGGACAGTGCGGAATCGGCGGGTTTGTCGGTGCCATTGGCACAACAGCAGAGCCTACTCATAGTCTTGAAGGATTAAAAGAACTGAGAAATTTGAAATATAGAGGTTATATAATCTTTGTTTTTATGTTTTCTGTGTATGAAATTTGCAACTTCAGTAATTTTGGTTGTGTGCTGACGAGGAGAGGGGCACTATTTATAGACCTTGATCTGGACTCAGCTGTTTGGCATTATGTAAAATAAATCAATTGGAATTTTTTTATAATAAATGGAAATCTTTCTGAAAAGACAAACGACTAGAAAGTGCTTTAACGGTCCACAAATCTGGCACTGTTATGGGATTAATGCTAAAACTATATCTTTATATATTCATATTTTGTTTTATTAAGATGTAATTAGCGGATAAATAAATAAAATTTTGATATTAGTAGAAAATGTACAAGTAGAATGTAAAATAAAAATAATAGCATATAAATTATACATTGCAAAATAGATAAAAAAAAATTGCATATACCATTTATTTAAGAGAAAATATATAATCCATCAAACAGTCCTATCCCCCAGTCAAAGCTCAAATTCTCTTACTAACTTCCGTAACTATTGTTGTCATCTTTATTTTTCGAAATTTTCAAATTTATTATTTCCTCTCTCGTAATTTCCTTGTCTGAATGGTTGATATTAATACTTCTAAATAGTTAACATTAACACTCCCAAAATTTTGATATTAATACTTCTAAATGGTTGGTATTAACACTCCTAATTTTTTTGTATTAATACTATGGTATGGTTGGTATTAACACTTCTAAATGATTGATATTAACACTTTTTAGATGTTTGATATTAATACTATTAATAGGTGGTATTATTACTATTAAATAGTTGGTATTGACACTTCCATATATTTAGTATTAACACTCCTAAATTTTTGGTATTAACACTCCTGGATAGTTGGTATTAACACTTCTAAATGGTTGGTATCTTTACATAAATGTATATATTTCTTAGAGGAAGTGTTATTAATTGGAGTATGAGCATAATTAAGTTTTTCAAAAAATTTGAACGCTAAAATGTTCTTGACAATGAGAGCCTCAATCATGAAATTAAGTATAGAACTCTTAGACCTAAATCTAGTCTGCTTGATAGGAGTTCATAATTTCTTCGCCTATATCTTCACAATATAAAAATAAATTATTTTTATACTCTATATTTTACATCGTTTATCTACATATTAAAAATATTTATATTAAATAAATAATTTATTTATATTTGAATTTATAAATATTTATAGTTAGTATAGAAAATATTTATCATTTTTCTCTTTTCTGGATGATTATAGAAAAATTAAAATAAAAAATTTTGTTGTACAATATAAATACAATTCACATAACTTTTGATTATAATAATATAAAATATAAATATTTTTATCGTTAAATATAAAAATTTTCTGAAAAAAAATATAAATATATCTAAAATATAAATAAAAAAAATATAATTATCACTCTTTTAATATAAATCACATTACATAATAAACGAAATTGAGAACATAATAATTTTGGAAAAATGAAAGGTCCAGAAGAAATTCCACTTGTCATATTGTACTTGAAAGAATGAATGAATTCACTTTAGGCGATTCTGTGCTGACGTGGCACGCCATTACCACACAACGTGGCGCTCTTTTAGAGAAACTGTTAATTTGGTCAAGGCATCCGGTCTCATACCTTTTACTAATATATAATATTATTATATAATAATACCTTTCTTTGAACTTAGTCTAGCTGATCCTCCTGTTATAGAATAAAATGGAGATGTCCGTGGCTAAAAAATTCCAAGCAATTTTACTACTATGTTATCATTAGTGTTTCGGTTCAACCGTTAAAGATTTAAATTTTAAGTGTTTATGTTCAAAATTTTGATTGAAGTAGCTCAATAAATTCTTAATATCAAAATCTTATAGAATATCAAAATTTATCATTTTTAGATTTTTTTAACTATTATTTGGCTCAAAAATAATAAAAATAAAAAATATTTGTCTGTCAATTAAGATCATTTTTGAAAATTCGAAAAAAATAATTACAAAAATCTAAAAATGATAAATTTTGATATTGTACAAGATTATATGAAGTACTGTCATGCTCACACGCCGTTCAATTTCCTTGATGATGTGCGCTTGATGATCTCAGTGATTTACAGAACGGAGAGACTAACATACTCCATTAGCGCTACAACGCAAGAAAGGACGGACAAAGACTATGTTTCAGCCTCTCCCATGTTATTCGAAAAACCCTAACTCTTTATCTTCCGCTAATGAATCCTCTCTCTCTCTCTCTCTCTCATGACCAAGTCTTTTTCTTCTCTCTTTAGCTGATTCGTTCATGATCTGATCTCCACTAGTTCGCATCTAATGAATCCCCTCTCTCTCTCTTTCATGACCAAGCCTTTTCTTCTCTCTCTAACTGATTTGTTCATGATCTGATCTCCACTAGTTCACATCTAATGAATCCTCTCTCTCTCTCTCTCTCTCTCTTTCATGACCAAGCCTTTTCTTCTCTCTCTAGCTGATTCGTTTATGATCTGATCTCCACTAATTCGCATCTCAAACCCTACATAGAATAGAGAATATGAGCTTGAGCTCTACCTCCATTACCCTAGGTGAATGAGACTCTCTCTCTCTCTCTCTCTCTGATAAAAATTTCTTTTTCAAATCTTCCATTGTAGATCTGGTTTCTTGGATTTTATTATTCAAAATTGTTGTTGGGTAATAGTAGACCAATTTTCTCAATTTGGTTAATCTTGCTGAAACTCAAATCTCTAAACTTGAAAGTTGCATTACTTTAAGTTCCAATTTTCCCTAATTAGTAGTGCATCTTTATTGTTCTTTCATGCACTGTATTATTTTGGTCATGCATATCAATAAAATACTTATTTGATGATATAAAGTATCAAATCATGAAATGCAATTATTTTAGTTAGAATTGTAGAACTATAAGTTGTGCCACTGTTTTTATATTTGTGGGAAGTTCATATCCTTTTTTTCAAAATTTTAAGATACTATTTATTTAGCCACTGGTGACACTATTTTCTCAAGCCACTATTTTTTTTCTATTATTATAGGTTTTAAAATACCAATTCTCAGTTTTAATAAGATGTCCACTACATCAGTAATGTTCTGGTTCCTGATTTGTCAGCATCTACTTGTGGGTAAATTAATTTGTAATATTCCATATAATTAGGATCTAGAACCTACTTACAATTTGTTATATTTTGTTTTTTTCCTGATTTGGCAATCTTTTCCTATGATTTCAGGGGCTTTTTGACAATAATTATGCTAAAGAGTTTTTGTGCCTCAATTTGCAGAGTTGATTTGTTTCTCGTACTTTTTTATTGTGTTTTGATAATTGTCACTTGTTATATTGTTAAGTTTAATATCATGAATGATGTATCAATAATGAATATCAGATAGATTTGATGAATTATCAATTTGGATCAAATATGTCGTGCATATGAATTTTTTTTCCAATTGTGATACACTCACTATCTTGTACTAAGAGCATGTAGAGGGCATTATGGTCATTTTTTATTTTCAGATTTTCTTAAGAGCTTATATGCTATGTAATGTTAGCTTGTACTGGTATATGCATGAAATGAATTATTTCATAATAGTTGTTGGTTTACTAGTTGGTTCAAGATCTCATTTTTATTTGGATGTAAATCAATTTACAATTACAACAGTGGTAGACAGTACATGAAAATAACATCATACATCTCTTCTCATTTATTCAATTATTCTCAATTACAAATAAAGCAAACATCAAATGCAAATCAGTCAAATTAACAAAATGAAAAAACCAAATGCTCCACATTATAGTTCCATCTCACAAGATAATTATGTACCATAAATTGTAATTCCTGTCAGAAATCCCTAAAAACAAGAGAAAAAAGAATGCCACATTTTTAAGTACCCACATCTCAAGTAGATCACTCAAATACTTCACAAATAAAATAGTTTTAACAAAATTGAACTAGATTGACACTTTGAATTATTCTTATTTATCATGTAAACTATGTGCCACAATGCTTGTATTTCAGTTAAATAAGCAAAAATTGCTTGCTACTGGCACTGTACCAGTGTACCTTGAGACTGAGAGATAGTTAGATAAACAATGAAGCAAAATACATTAATAACTAGATTCATAATGCACACATCTGTTCCTCGGCGATGACATACAACATACCAATGAAATATAATAATATAAGATCAAGAGAATTACATTTCTATGTAAAATCACAATTGCCTTCTCAATTTTACACCAAAGAAACCAGCAAAACAAAAAAAAGTTTGTTCAATGGCAATAGAGCCTAATTTAATTGGAGGATTACTTCACACATTACTAATTTTTCTGGCTCTTTTGGATATTAAGACAATACATTAATTAATCTCGTTCTTCAGACACCAATACTCATTTATTGAGCAATACTAGTGTAGAAGGGATACAATTAAACTGTTATTGTGAGAAATTGCATATCAGAGTTACCATTAAAAAAAGAGAGAGAGAACTTACATCAGATCATTATTCAAGAAATAAACTTGTATCACACTAACTAAAGAACTTAAATTTGGACAACTTTAAGTTGATTTAAGTGTATTCGGACAACATTAACTAAAACTAAAGCATTAATTTTGGTTTGTAGCTAATTGGGGGCAAATCTGACTCGATGTGCATGTGATCGTAACCTAGGGTTCCGATTACCTTCCTTCGCCGGAGGAGAAACGGCTCACCTCGTTCGCGAGAGCGAAAGATCCCTAACAAACGAAGAGGGAGAGAGCAAATGTTTAGCCTGAGTGAGAGAGAATGAATGGCAATTTTCTCCGGAGCTCCGACCTGGTTCAAAGGCAGAAGAGAGAGATGATATTGTTCGTTTGTTTTGTTTCCGAAATATTCGAAATGGATCCTGAGAGAGAGAGAGAGAAGCAGCTCCGTTATCTCTTCTCCGTTCCGTAATTCATCCCATCATCATCGTCCGTGAATCTAAAATCAGATCGGACGGCGTACGAGCGTAGCAGCACTTCAGCGAAGTGTTGTTGGAAGCGCTTTAAAAAATCTGAAAAAAAAAATAATTAAAAAAAAATCTAGGAACGGAAAATTTATGTAACTTTACACCCTTTGAATTTTGGAAAAAGAAAAGAAAAGACAAAATGGGAATGGAGATGATGGATTGATGAGTCATACTCATATATATTTTTTATATATTTTTTATATATTTTTTTATATATTTTTTTATATATTTTTTTATTTCATGGTGGGATCTAGTACATTTGTTGACTTGAAAATTTTTTATTCCACTAAGGTAACATTTAATATATATATATTTTGAAATCAGTGAATGTAATTTTCAATTTTCATAATAAAATGTGTAAGATAAGAGTAAGAGATGGATTGAAACTCTTGTGAAAGTGCGCAGTCAAAACATGAAAATTATATTTAAATGATTTTTAAGAGTAAATTATCTCTTTAAATGCGCTCAAAAGCTAGAATCAATAATTGTCAGAGGGTGACATTTGTAATCTTAAAATTTCAAAAATGTACCTCTTTTCATATTTTAAAAAATATATATTTGTATTTCAAAATAATTTTAAATTTATACCCATTCTACAATCTTTTGTTTGGTCTGGTTTCTTTTCTTTCTTCTTGGCTTCTGTAATTTTTTTTTCTTCTCTTTCTGTTTTTTTTTAATTCGGCCAATGGGCTAAACATTTAGGCCACAAAAAGAAGTTTTCAATGTTTTTTTTTTCATTGCATGTTACGATTCTTTTTTTTTTATATATAAGAGCTCCGTTAATCTTTGATATTTATTTATTTTTAAATATTTTTTACGAGACTTAAATCTATATATTTTTGTTAAGAGACGAGGTCTATCATCACTATATCGGACCTGTTGTTCGATTAGTATACAATTTTTTTTTGATATAAAGACTTTCATTAATTCCGACATTTATTCTTTTTTAAATATTTTTTTACGGAATTTGAATTTGCACATCTCTGTAAAGAGGCGAGACCTATCACCATTATACTAGACCTGCAGTTCGGTTATTATACAAACTAAGAGTGCATCTAAAAGAAATGAGAACAATACTAATTTGGATTAATAACTATTTTAAATTATTATTTGGTGTTTGGATGAGTAGGAAGTTATTTCAAATCGTTGAATTAGCGAGTTAGTTATTTTACTATTCTAACTAAAAATTAGATTAGCAATTAATTCTAAATTATAGGATTAACCTCTAATTTCACTAATCATTCTTTCATCCAAACGCATCTAAAATTCTCTAATTTTCAATTTATATTGTTCAACTTGACAATTGTATCCTCTTCTTTTTTTTAAAAAAAAAAAACTCTGTGGCAGTTGTAGAAATTAAAATTAGAAAAGCTTTGTAACCTACCATAATTAATTGTATGCTAAAACAAAAATATTTTCTTTCATAAAATTGCATTTATATAGTCCTCTCATAGTGACAAAATTATTTGAAAATAGTATGCAAGTTGTGCAAATTGATGCATCTAAGAGGTGAAAAATAGTTCACTGATTGAAATACATTCATGACAGAGAAGGATGTATGAACTAATTGAAAATTACATAATTATTGATTTTGTACTCATCGTTTTATAAGTATATACGAAGAGAATCAGTCTTTGATTAGATGATAAAGTTAATGTTTTTTGTATAGGAGTTTATAGGTTCGAAATCTGAATAGAAATTTTTTATAAATATTTAAAGTGATTTTAAACTTCATTTTTATTTTAAAAAAATAATAAATATATATGAAAGTTAAAGTGAAGATTTCCAACAAAAATATAAGAATGAAATTGTACATATATAATAAGCTTTCTATAAAAAAATAATAATAAGTCACTTAAAATTCATCAACTTTTAAAAAAAGAAAATGAGATTAATTCACCCCTATTTCAAAAATATAAATCCGTCTCTGCCTCTACCATTCATGTAAGTTCTTGACATCGCCACCTAAATCATGATTTCACCTATAAATTCATATCATGCCAATCTAGCTTTTTAATCCTTTTTTTATTACAACTCTTATCCCTTCTTTTTCTTCTTTTTTTGTTGCAATTGTGACCACCAATTCTAGCTTTTGTAATATCCAGCTGTACCCAATCGATGACGTACACGTGTCGCCGTTTTTTAGCTCTGGATCAGAGAACATTCATGGCATCTAAAGTTCAAACCTTCCTTTGTTTTTTTTTTTCTTTTTCCTTTCTTTCTTTTCCAAAATGAACTTTGATTCTCACATAAAATTACTACGCCATGCATACTGATTAATTGATCAATTGATCAATTGGTTAATTGATTAATTGATTGTGTGATTAATTGATTTAAAAAAGGGAGGAAGAAATAGAAATTCCCCTTTTGTTGGTTTGTGGTAGAGAGAAGGAATCAGGGAATGAATTTATGATGCAACTATCTATCACTTGCTACAATTTTTCTTTTTCTTTTTTCTTTTGGGAATTGTGGTCACCATAAAGATTCTTTTCTTATGGTGAGTGTTGTTTTATTTTTTTATTTTTTACTTTTTTACTTTTTTACTTTTTTTTTTAATTTTTTTTAGGTTGAAGCATGAAGACCCATAGCTGTGACTAACTGGTTGAAATATTTGGATAAGTCAAAAGAGAGGTTTAAATTCAAAATTCAAAAGATTATTTAAATTAAAAAATTAAAAATACGGTACATGTGTTCTCAATTATTTGGATCGGATATGTATCAAATTTGGATAAATTAAAAAAAAATCGTATTCCATCAAATAATTTAAAAATTCTAACGATGAAATTTAAATAACTTTATGATAAATGGTCAATTAAATTTCAAATTAACTTAAATTTTATATACATCCTATCTAATATCTAAATAATTAAAAACATATTTATTATTTTAATTTTTAATTTAAAAAATATTTTTTTAAAAATATATATCGTATAAGTTGTTGGATGTATTATTTTTGAAAGTACATCTCTTTCAGTTGCAATCACATGAGGTGCCCAAATCTGTGGGCCCCACACAGATTCCTCTCAGAAGCTACGCTGGGTGGTGACCGTTAGATTCGCGAGGATAATTCAGCGCGAATTTTGATGCTCATCGAGCCGTCCGATTTTCTATGTCAACTACGTGTGGCTCTGGAAGGAACGCGACGCGACTACTTTATTATTATAACATGAGAGTCAGAGAGTCGCTTATCCTTTGGAAGTATTTGTATAGACTTGGCGTATTGATCTGCTATCTACCGGAGTCTTCATTAGGAGGTCTCTAATATAAACGGATCGAATACCAGCGGATAATGACCAAATCGTATCCTTATTCTTTATAATATTTTGGATATGAATATGAATGCGAATAATTTTTGATACGGTTATGGATTGGATATTTAACGGATACGAATGCAGTTATGAATATAATTCGAATGATTGATGAGGAGCAGTCGAGCAGAGGAGATATTGTCAAATAGATTAACAAGAGATATTAGAATGTCAGAATTTCACTGTTTGTAAGTTTGAATGAAAGCAAAAAGTAAAATAAAATATCTAAAAAATCAAGAATCAAGAGGCCACATTGAAAAAAACAAAAGACAACTGAATATTTTCATAAAATATCCAGATATTCTGAGCCTGGATTATAAAATAGACCTTAAAATGAGTGTCTATTCGAAGTCATATTTAAAACCGTATCTATATCCAATAATATTCGTATTTAAATATCTAATTTCATTATTTTCCGAATACAAATATGGAGAAAATCGGATAATATCGGACTCGTTTACACCCCTTCCAAAACCTTGTGGTCCCCGCACGTCAGCGAAATAGATGTATACCGGCTGCATATAGACCTGATCCAAAGAAATTATTTCGAGTCAAAGCGGCAGGGTCACGCATTAAATTTTTTTTCCAGATCGGATATCTTTACTTCTTTATTTCAATACGTGTAGCGGTTTTATTTCTACGGATTATAGATGATGAATAAAAAGTCTTACGAAAATTCATACAGTTTCCGACACATAGGATCCCGTACAGTGTACGAGACGGTCACCGAGGTTTGAGTGGGGTCCACTCTCCAGCTGAGCTGGGATATTTTTGCCCCGCCATTTTATTAATATTTTAAACACACTTTTTGCCCCGGTCACCGCTTAGATATTTAAAAATAATAATTTAATAATAAATGCTGTGAGCCTTAGATGATTACGTGGCTGAGACGAGACTACGTAGGCATTCGCTTTTTCTTCGCTCCTCCTGCCCCTGCCTGAGCGGGTAATCCATCTAATCTCATACTCGAAAAATTAAAAGAAAAGAAAAGAGCGAATTTGTTCTCATCTTTTATTTATTTATTGTGGCGAGAGACGAACTTCAAATGCGAACGCAATAAATTTGAGGGGAGAAGGGAGAAAGAGGGGGAGACAATTGAGCTCGACCTTTGATCGATCGTGGATCTTGAGCTGAAGAGCAAAAGAGGTTGAAAATTTTCGTCGATTATTTTTGTTTTCTGATGAGAATTTGATTCATTTTATGGTTGATCGATGTGCTTGTGAGCTGCGTGATTGATGCTTTACTTGTTAGTAATTTGAGTTCTCGTTCCATTGAATTGATGAATCTTAATGCAATATACATAAGTTCTGTCTTTAATGTTTTCCTTTCCACCAATCCATCCCCTATTGAATCATCTTATATCAGATTGAGAATTGGAAATTTTTCCACAATTGGAGTTATTTATTGAGTTTCATGTGTGATTGGTGTAAATTCACAGTCGTCTCAACTCTCAAGTGCATCCTGTTATCAAATTTGAAGAATAGTATAAATGAAGCCACACAATATGATATATACAGTATTAATTAGTTGCTTCATTCAGGCATTTTCTCTATTTTTCTGGTTGTTCTATATATGAAATTAAGCAGTTACTAGGGTTGCACTTCAGGTCTAGGTAATGCATTTAATATCAGTAATTAATTAAACCTTGTACTAAATGCTAAAGAATGGTATAGGAACTATTTTAAACTGTATTGAACTGAGAAATGTGGATTGAGAAATGTATTAAGAGCAAGAGTTTATATTGTGGGAAAAATAATAGTAAGGATGTTATTTAGTATAGGGAGGGGATCCCCTAACAATTATTATCTTGACAACTAATTTTAAAATAATTTTTAGAAATTTTCAAAAATAGAAAAAAGTTTATAAATATCTTCTTGAACTTATAGATTCATTGTGTTTCAAATTTCATGTAATTTAATACTCCACCAAAGATAGATAAATATGGATTGTTATAAATGTTATGTAATTTTGATGGTATTTGATGAAGTATTAAATGACATTTAAATCACATGAAATTTATAACACAATCAATCTATAAGTTCAAAAATATGTTTATAAATTTATTTTCGGATTTATTTGAAGATCCATTGTCATGTCAAGGTTGTCAAATTAGTTAGTTGTCAATGGATCCCCACCCTTTAGTGTAACTAACCACCCACAGAAAAGCTCTTAGTTGATTAATTTTTGGGGTGTTAAGGTATTAAATTTTGGAGTTTGTGTGTATTTGTGGTGTCATACCTCATCTTGTTCAAAGTTCTAATTATTTCAATCATAGAGCAATCTTGAAATTATGAATGCTTTTGAGGGTGTTTAAGCATTTTTTTCCTCTTGCTTATCTGATTGAAGGGAATTTTGTCTCGATTCGTTGGCTTTGGATGCTCTTTGCATGCTGTGATTTCTTTACTTGCTTGTTATTTGTGTATCATATAGTTTGTGAAAGTTGTAGAAAGTTAGAAAATTCAGGGTTTTGCTTGAAACCGTAGTGGTGCCAATCAGACCAATTCTCATGTATGAATTTTATTATTTCTGGGCATTTCTATAATTTATCAAGGTTTACCGGGAGAGATGTGCAAATCACATTATATGCTGGATATTTGCATGTCAGCTTGATCCAAAACCATTCACTTTGATTTTTTTTTTTTTAATTTTACTCTCATTTAAAATGTAGTTGAGATGTATTGAGGATAAAAGAGCTAAACTGATGGGAATTTTGGACATTATTTCCATCATAAAATCTAGTATTTCTCCAATTTAAGAATTTAACTCCAATATTTTTTGTTTTTTGTTGTCTGGTAGTGCTAGTCAATTATTGTCTGTCACAGCTCACAGGTGAGGAAATACAAAATTTAGGCAATTATTTGGCAGCAAGTATCATTTCTAACTCAGGAAGTGCTGTAGACTGTAATTGAGGATAGGTCCAATTCATCCCTTATGATTGAGAGAATATCATTGTTGAGGTAACATTATGTTTGTCCATTTCAGGCAATTAGTAAAATCCCCATTGGCTCCAAATTAAGAGTCTTTTGTCCTTCCTTAGGCGTAATTAGATTAATCACCTATGTTTCTATGCTGGTAGTTGCTGTGGCTATAATCAGAACCGGTAACAGTGGAAGGTTAACACCCAGTAACATCCAAAACCAGCTGTTTTAGCACAAATTACTCAACTTGATTGGATACAAATCATGTAGTACTCAAACTGTTCCATGAAATAATACCACAATGGACCTTGTTTTGAGACCGCATATTCTGGTTGCATTTTTCTTTTCTACATGGTATGTATATTATATGGCTACCCTTTTTTTTTCCCTGTAGTATCTGTAGTATAGTTACTTCAAGGTGTGCATTTTACCAGTTTATATTCACATAATGAAAAGTAATGTACAGAATCATTTTAATTTTAAAATGAACAATTCTGTCGTGGTTCTACTTTGTAATTGTTATGTTTATTGGAACAGGTGCAGCTGTAACTTGTCAGACCATACTATGTTTGAACATGCTGAAATCAGATTCAAAGCGAGAGGAGAACAAAATATTCTCTCGGGAAAGAGAGAGGTCGGCGAATCCAGCTCTCATCACAACTCTCTGTGGATGGCTCATTGGACCAGCCACACACAAGATAAACGAGGTTCCATCCCGCAGTCTAAAAACACCAAAACCAGAGTAGCTGAACAGTTGGTCATAGGCATGAACCGCTGTGCAACGACAAACTCCAACCTGTTGAGTACCATCAGAAATGAGAATTTTGACTTCTACTTCAATTCACTCACACAAAAAAATGTGGTCTCATCAAACACTGAAGCTTCTGAAGTTCCAGAAGGTTCTGACCACTTCCCAATGTATGGCATCAAAAAGAAAATAGAGAGCATATTAACCCCAAAGGGGAAGGATCTATCTGAGAATAGAATTTCTGGCCTAAATTTGTTCTTTCATTCGTCAGAGGAGTTCCATTTTGAGAGCCAGGTGCAAAACCGTAAAAATCATCAACTGACAGCTATTGAGTCGTGCTCATGTACTGAAGATGGTAATGTGTCAACTAGCTCTCAAATTAAATGCCCCAGCCACAGTAACAGGACACAGAGCATGGATACAGCTGTTAGTTTGAGAGGTTCGAGTAAGAGGAAAGCTGTATCTTTGTTTGAAATGGTGAGTTTGCCTACTGAGTCATATGACATAGCTCAGTGTAGGAGAAAATCAAAGAGTTGCGAGGAGTTCAAGTGGCATGGGATGGTTGATAATTTTAGCAAATCTGAGGGGCAATTTGAGCAAAGTGATGATGCACTGCTGGTGGATAATTCGAAGGCTCATGGATCTATTGAAGGTTAAATTTTTTTTTTTCTTCTAAGATTGATATCAGTCTTGAAATTATTATTTAGATTGTAGGTCCCAGTGAACAAACTCTAGAGTACAATTTGCAAAATATGTCTGGATAGTATTCATTACACCAAACTCAAAATTTCTCTTACTTTTTATCGAATCAAGAAAAAAAACCCAGATATAACATTGTGAATGTCCTCTAATATGAATAAAATTTTCTGATGGTTTTTCCTCCATTTTATTTTCAGACCTAGCTTCTTCAAGGGCACAAAAGGTACAAAATCAACAAAAACATATCTCATCACAAGAAAAATATAAAAGGTACAAAAAACTTGCATATATTTGGCATCTTAGGAATCAATTTGATGTACAAATATTGTCTTTTAAAAACATTGAAATATATTTTTTTTTTGGAAAGAAGTGTCCTCAGTGAGCCAGCAATTCCATTACCAGAATGGAACCATATATATACACAGTTATTAAGATAATTTCATCCCTCCAACTACCCTACTACATCAGTTTCAGAAACAAAAGAGAGAGGATGCGCAAACAAAAAGCACAGTAACATAATATCAAAAGAACTAGCATCAATCAACACAAACTACCCCACAAAAGAAGCAAATAGTTATTGCCAGAGCTGCTCCAAGCAAATAGTTATTAGATAATAGTGATCGTGTGTTCCAATTACTCTAGGCACCTGTCATGAAATATTAGTTGGAGTAATATTTTTCACATGATGCATTTGTGAGAAAATTAGCAAACCAACAAAATGAGTTGTTTTTATTGAAATAATTTACTGGTATCTGTTTTCTGTCTGGATTTTCATTCTTGTAAGATGTTCTTTTCTCTAACAGTAACGTGTCAGTTCTTTGGTATTTTCGCACGTTTGACAATACTTGAACCTTATTTATAAAACAATTAGATTTTTTCCAGACAAGAATGAAGATATGACAAATAGTCAAAAAGTTGAAGAAGTTTGAAAATATAGACAGACCAGTATGCCACTCTGGTCTGAAACTGTGAACCACATATCTGCGTCTATGGTTGTAAGTGGAAATTTGCTTTAACAGTTGAGCTTATGGAATCTATCTTTTGTTAAAAGATAAAAAATGGGATAAGGGTTTCCTTTCTATTTTTGATGGTTAAGCGGTATTAATCAATGTGGAGTTTCTTATAGATGTCATTCTTCAGTGAAATGTTCTCTGGGTGAATGAAGAAATATTTCAATTAAATGTGGCACCTTTGTAATGGGTGAGAAGTGCATAACCGAACTGATACCATAACAAAATCAGACTGGTACATCTTGTTCTTATGATCATCTGTAACTATCTATTTCGTAGATACTGACTTGCCATAATTCGACAAGACTCAACTCTCTGGCGACTGCATCTCCTGAAAAATCACCTACCAGAGATGAGCATATTGGATCTCTGAAAACCAACCAAGACCCAGGTCCCTCCCAGACTGTGACCATGTATGCAGCTCAAAGTCTCCCTAAATCAAGCGCCAAACGAAAAGCTGATTCAAATTCGACGGAAAAGCAACAGAAACCATCAGACCAAGAAGGATACGGCAACCGATGGTTGAAACGGCTCAAGCATGATATTTCCAGTAATGCCCTCGTGATAAACCCCAACAAGTTAAAACTTCAAAATAATAACCCAAGTTGGGTTTCAGAACAGCAAATGAAGTCTTGGATACAGAGATGGTGTGTTAAAAAATTACCATCGGAAGAGGGTGAAAATTTCAGAGTACAAGAAGAGCTTCAAGAGAGGCAGTTTCCTAGTATACATGCTATGGCCATGATGGGTAAAGCCATGAGTAAGATGAAGCCTGGCGAATTCGAGAAGCGGGGCCCATCAGTCGTTTGGAATAACAATGAATTCTGATCTTTCAATTTGGAAAAGCATTTGCTTTTTTTTTTTTCAGAAGTGCAGTAAAAGGTCGCTTTATTAGGCTGTCGGTTCTTCTGGTTTTTTGGCAAGTTGCTTCTGAATTTGGGTCACTGGTGGAGGAACTTTTTCACCCACCTTTAATCTGTAAGTTCTGTTGTTATCTCTTTCTTTTTAGATTATTTAGAGTACCGAGATTCTAGTGTAGTTATAATTCTAGATTGTCTCTTATTAGTGACTAACTGATGATAAATCCAAGAATTCTACTGCCACTTTTGGTAATTTTGGGTTATATTTAGTATATAGGTAAAGAGTTCTTTTCATTATTTCTGTTCCATAAATGGCTAGATGGCTTAATTGCGCATGATATTGTTCGTGCTATGTTAGGTGACCTTAAGAGTCCATTGGAAATTCATTCAGATATAATTCTTTGTTATTTCAGGGGTTAACTGAGGCTTAATTATGTAACAATACGCCGTAAAATGAGGTTGATTTGCCCAAATCTGATCAAGTATGATGAAACGGCTTGTTCTACCGTGTAAGAAGTTATTCAAGTTGAATATTGTTTTTTCATATCACTTCATCAGAATTCTTCTTCTTCAAAAATGCGAGACCATGCAGAAAAGAGCTGTTTGTACAACATCACTCATCTCATTTTCTTTTCCATTTCAAAAGTTCAGTAACCATCAGCTTCAAAAAACATGTACTTTTTGTTGTTCAAGCTTACATGTATTTGAATGTTGTTTTTTTTGGAACAATTTCGGCCTTCCATTTACTTATTCTTCGAAAGTCTTTTCTTGGTTTTTGTTTTTTTTACAGACTTTCTGATGATAGTTACTTAGGCTTTAACAGAGAACTGATTACCTGATAAGCATTTTGATGCATTTTACAGGTCAGTTCTAGAACTAGAGCATCAAAAACTTGACACAACATAATAAAATTGCAGTAGCATTACATGTCACTTCCAAAACTAATATCCTATGTCTAAAACACCAAATATGACAATAATTGACTATTATTGTATTTGAAAATTTTAAAGTGCATCGATATTGATATCGAGAAATTTTTTTCTTGTTCTGATGCACTGATTATTTATCAGTTATTAAGCCAGTGCAAGATCTGAAAATTCTAGCTTCTGTATGTAATTTTGCACATGTACTTTATATATATATATATTTTTTGCAATAACAATTAACAAACTTCTGGCATTTATAAAATGAACACAAATTCTACTTTTGTGGGGATTACAATTATTGGCTAACTATGAAATATGAGCGCACCAAAAGTCATTTAAGAGTTTAATTTCAAAATCCATCGTGTTGACTTTCAATGGGAATGTAAACTGTTCCGACAAACTTTTTCATGAGTGATGCATTTAAAGAATTTTTTTAATTTTAAGTACATTTAATATAATGTAAATTAATAAAAAAGAAATTTAGAAGTTTATTTTAATACATTTCTTCATTGTTATTTTCTTACTGCATGATTTTATCCTGAATAAATTAAAAAAATTTTAAATTTAACATGTAATCATACATCTCTCAATTTAGACCTTACATTGAATAAATTAAAATTTTGTAAATTTGAGATAGTAACAACTAACAAAGCATCTATAGATGGATTGTAACGGATTGATTTGAGAGGTTTAATAATCAACGATCTGGTTGGTTTTTGTATTTAAGCTCACTGGAATTAATGCTTTTCATCAAAGTACGGCGAATGGTGTCGCGTTCGCTGACATGGGAACCAAAAGCATCTTCCCACTTGTCAGAGAAACACCACAACTTAATCCAATATTTTTAAGCCACAGAAAATCGGAATCCCTCTTATCCTTTCTCTTCTTTGTTCTCTTTCCCTCTCTCTCTCAGCTTCAACAGTCGAAACCAAAACCCTAACCCTCGTAAACCAAAGAAATGGAGCTGGCGGGTCTCTCTCCCCATTCCTCTCAGCCACCTCATCCATGGCGCCTCTCTCTCTCCTGTCGGTCCTTCATCCCTCCTCTCTATCGTTCTCCCCCTTTCCTTACTTGCCACATTTCAACTCGACCTCTGTCGCTCCGTCGCAGGACTCTTCTTTCAAGGAGTAAAACCGGCTCCGACGAACAGATCGACGCGGAGGAAAGCGAGTATGATGAAGAAGAAGAAGAAGAGGAAGAGGAAGTAGCGACTCGGTCGCGAAATCCCGTGTCGTTTTTGTCACTGAATAGCAAGCCTGATAGGAACGTCTCTCTTCTCGACGAATATGAGATAGAGGAGCAAGATTCCTCCCATAAAAGCGGTCTGTCTCCTCTTTTTGATTCACATTTTTTACTTGTTGAAATTCTGAATTGTAGCTTAATTGTAGAGCCTACTTCTGAGCTCGATTGAAGATTAAGCATCAGAATATGGCTTAGTAACACATGTATCTCTTTCCCCTAGAACTTTCTTCTTTTTATGTATAGTGATTATATTGTTAGGTTATTTGGGCATGTGTAAGTAAAAGGGGTATGGACTATTGTAGAGAAAATCTCGTTTCCCTAGGATATATTCAACATGATTGTAAATGATTTTCATTTACTTCTGTTGAGTTACATATGTTATCTCTTTAAGGTTGTTAGTGATACACTAATACATGATATCTCTAAATGGGTGCATGAAAAGTTGCTCCAATCTTAAAAGATACTCTTCTACTGTGACATTCTTTGAAACGATTTTATGCTTTACACATTGAGATTAATCAATTGCATATTATTTGTAGGATATGTAGCTGTTCTAGGGAAGCCAAATGTTGGCAAAAGTACCCTTTCAAATCAAATGGTTGGCCAAAAGGTTTCTATTGTCACTGACAAGCCTCAAACAACACGACACAAGATCCTTGGCATTTGTTCTGGTTCTGATTACCAGGTATTATTTTTCTTTTATAATTTTACATGTTTAATTGGACACTAGAGGCATCAGTAGAGCCTCAAAAATTACCCTTTAGTATGTATTAGGTCCAACCTGAGTGTTTGTTGGGGTTTACTGTATGATTCAAGTGAAATTACATACTGATGATGATAATATTTCACGCCAACATATTATAAGGTAGTTATACGACCAACAAAGTTGGCCCATAATATTGTTTTTGACATGGATTAAGAAAAATAAAATGATAGGGAGAATTGTTTGATTCTTCTTTTAAATTGCTGATTTTCTTTGTATAATTATTTGCACTTGTTCTGTTGCATCGTAGTAACTTATAATATCTTATTGTTTCTAATTTGAGCTATGGTTTTAGTGTGCAGATAATACTATATGACACTCCTGGTGTAATACAAAAAGAGTTGCACAAATTAGATAAAATGATGATGAACAATGTAAAGAAGGCAGTCGTCGATGCTGATTGTATAATGGTAGTGGTTGATGCTTGTAAAATACCCCAGAAAGTAAGTTTGTATGTTTCTGTCTTTTTTCAATTTTCTTTCTTTTTTTCTTGGGGGTGTGGGGGGAGGGGGTGGTGGTGGGGAGTGATCTACATTTAAATTAAACTATGGTAAAATGAAATAAGTGACACATCTGTAGTTTTAGTAGATTGCCTAATGTTCTTTTGAAATATTAATATTGCAATTCAAATTCGTTGGTTAAATTTATGTTTGAATCAAAGATGGGCCTGTGCTTAAGACCCAATAACTGACTGTTGGAATTTTGTTGATTCTTCAATTAGGTGGGAACTTATATTCCAACACGCAAGGAATAGGACCACCTTGATATTCCTTAATACTTGCAAAATTTCAATTATTTTTGGGTCTCCCCTAACTATAAAATTTTTATTTCAGATTGATGATTTGCTTGAAGGTATCTGTAGTTTGAAAAATAAACCACCAACACTAATTGTGGTAAATAAGAAAGATTTAATAAAGCCTGGAGAGATTGCAAAAAGGATCGAGGTCTGTTATCTAATGTAGTTATGTTTATTATTTTGTACAACATATTATTCTTTATTCATTTATTTTTCTATGATCTATAGGCTATTCTGTTCTGTATTTACTTAAACTAGATCTAAAATAAAATGGACACATTAAAGGAAAAAAAAGGACTTTGGTTTGTGCCAACTCATGTGCTGGTGTTTGATGGGTAATTATAATCTATCCAATCAGTTATGTAATTCTGTACTTCCTAATACTTTGTAATTAAAACTCATAGTGGTATGAGAAAAATGCGGATGTGGATGATGTCATACCTGTCAGTGCCAAGTATGGACATGGAATTGACGACGTCAGGGACTGGATTTTGTCGAAATTACCTTTTGGTCCTGCATATTATCCCAAGGTATGTACCTTACAGCTTAGACTAAGGTGATTATATAGAGTTGTTTGGTAGATGATTATCTCAGCGCACTAGCGGTCACAGTAATATAATACAAGCTGGTATGCACTGCCTGATATAGTTAGTTACCTTGCTGGTATGGCCAATCTCTTGCCTCTTATATCTTTTGATTTTCTAATATTTCAATAAAAAAATTAGGATAACTTGAGGTTAAATTTGGTTGAACTTATGCTTAGTCATGCAAGTCAAGATTAACTGGAGTACGATTAGATTGAGTCATGAGTTAAACCTAAACCATTGACTAATTGAGCTAAACACTGGTTTGGTGTTTTATCTGGACATACTAGGCACGGGTTCAGCAGTGCTGAATAGCTTGTTGAACAATTTCAAGTTTTTTAATTGTGAAATAAACCTGTGCTGTAATGATTTTCAATATTTTTCCATTTCTTACATATTGTATTATGCAGGATATTATTAGTGAGCATCCAGAGAGATTCTTTGTAGGAGAAATTGTTCGTGAAAAAATTTTCATGCAATATAGGAAGGAAGTTCCTTATGCTTGTCAGGTCAGCTGTTCTTAGTACTAGCTATTTCCTTAACTACCTGGCTCAAATTTTTGTTCTTTCAACTGAGTTTGTGAAAATTTTCATTTTCAACTTTTTTGAGTTGCTTGTATTAACGGCTTTAAATTGTATGCAGGTTAACGTTGTGAGCTACAAAACAAGACCTAATGCCAAGGACTATATTCAGGTTGAAATTTTAGTTGAAAAGGACTCTCAGAAGATTATTCTCATCGGTCGGGTATGAATTTTAGAAGTTTGATTTAATTAATAATGGATCAGTATTCCTACCTTGTTAGTCTATCCTTTGTCTTATTGATCAAAGGGTTCATACTAAAATCAACGAGCGTAATTTTGAGAACTCAGCTTCACTGCCCAATTTTTTCTTGGCTCCATATAATTTGGGTTTTTACTCTATATAGCATTTGTTATTGTTTTTGCTTGTGAATTTTTATTGCTATATTTTGCACAAGTTTTGGGTCAGATCCTTTTTTATAAGATTATATTAAAAATATATATTTCAGGAAGGGAAAGCACTGAAGGCATTGGCATCAGCAGCAAGGCTTGATATAGAGGATTTCCTACAGAAAAAAGTTTTCCTCGAGGTATTTTATTGATTTTTCCATGAAAAGAATTCCTCTTTACTTCTAGAAAAATTAATTCAAGAGATCTATCAATCTGCCAACACACTAGTACTCATTCCAATTTATTTCAGAAGATCCTGAAATTATCTTTTTTTTTTCGCTCATACCTGAGCCAGAATGAATGATCTGCTAGTCGGGCATCTCTTATAAATTCATTAAAGGAGAATTATGCTGGTCGTCTAATGAGTAATCTTTTCTTTGTTTTTTCTGGGTATTCCCTTTTATTGATGGGTATGTTGTGATATTGGTTGTTTACTTGTTTGGGGAGTATATGAGATCCTCTGGGATCACAGCAAATATCGGCTGGGGATTACTGCTGTCAAACCATATTTCCATAAAATTGTTTGTGCTTACGCTGTATGTTATTATCTTGGTTTGGACAGGTTGAAGTAAAGGTCAAAGAGAAGTGGCGGGAAGATGAAAAGCTTTTGAAAAATTATGGGTATGCTGGAATTAAGCTTTATTGATGTATATTATTTAGCTTTTGTCGAAATCTGTTTTGATATTATTAACAATTCGTTGCAAAATAGGAATGAGAGGGGAGAGAAGGGTTGATTAAAATCCAACAAAATTTTGCAAAATCTATTTAAAAATATGTTAATGTGGGAAACTGTGGTCGGCTCCTGAGTTGCTAGACCAGGACATAGTCACTCCAGGAAAGCCAACCTTCAGTGAGACGGTGACACTAAAAAGGCTTCGGAGAAAGCAGGTAACGCCACAGGATATCATTAGTGACTTATCCAGAAATGTTGACTGGTAAAGGTCGAAGGCGAGGTTCAGTACAAGTAAATGGACTTTTGGCGACACTTGTTCAGATAGCATTTGTGTAAGTGTTCCTACCTACCTTTATTTGCTCACAACAAAGGAGGAAAATAAGAAAACAAAAGGTAAAGCATAAGTAGGTTTTGATCGTGAGATTTCAAACATTAGTCGGGGAATAAAAGCATTGAGGGCTCCCAATCAGTAAATCTTTAAAGAAAAAAAGAAAGGAAAAACTTGGCAATTATGGTAAACTGCTTTATTTAACAGTGATGAATTCACATCGAACAGCTGTTTGAATTTAAAATGGTTAAACGACTCCGTTGATTAAATTCATGCGTATTATATTTTTCTCCGAATACTGACTACTGATTTGTTTCATTTAACTACTCGTTGGGAGGTAAGATGAGGATTCTTCCGAACACGAGAGAAATTGATGCAAATATTTATAGGGGAATGAGTTGAACCAGGTGGTTGCTACTCTCACGACAGCTCTTAAAAATTCTATGGACAAAAAAACTATTCTTTGTAAATTAAAATTATGCTGTCGTTATTTTCTTAAGAGTTATCCTAATTATTTTTTTAAACTATGTTTCCTCAACATTATATTAAAAGAACAATTTAAATGCACTTATGCACATATATGCATCTCTTAATATTAATTTATTATTATGTTTGATAAAAAAAGAAGATAACCATAAGAAAATTACATGCTTGTTGTTTGTTTGTGTTGTGGATATTTTGTCGCATATAAGTAAACTTTATCATAAATGATATGAGTTTTTAAAAATAGTTAGTTTCATAATGGTGCCCAAGATAAATCAAGCAATATATGATACGCTCCATCTACATTCAAACAAATTAAATAAGAAAAATCAATTTGTCATATGTCAATTCAACATAATTATTACAAATCACATACATAAAAACACATCTTATCAATTTGGATCTATTTAATACGATCAATTTGTCCAACGCTTCATCAACTCTGCTCTAGTTAAATTTGTCCAACACATTCCTCCTTTTCTTTTTTTAAGTATGTAATAAGATTGACATAGAACATGCTTTACTCTCTCATACCAAATCATTCTCCATCTACATTAAACCATTGTGGCTACATTTTCTTGATTTAGACTTTCCTCGTGAGATTTGTTCTGATTTCGTTGAAGTTTAAATAGTGGAATCATCAGTTTAATGAATCAAATTGGCAACTGTATGTATCTAACTTGACACTTGCACTGTATTAGTTTTGTTGATGTTACAAAAATGGTCATTTATTTATGATTAACTATTCAATTTTCTATGCAAACACTTCTATTTAGTTTGGTTGACGCTAAAATATATTTATATTGGCACTTTATCAGAAGTTCAGAACTAACCTTGTAAATAGTCCCCTGCATATTTGGAATAAAAAGGAAACAATAAAAAGTTAGGATCAACGCTCTCTCATCAAGATTTTACGACTTTATTTATTGCAAACGGGCACTAAAATTGACAAAAAATTTTTGGGTTATTTATTGTAAATGGGCACTAAATAGGATCAGCATTGCATTTCAATCCTTGTGTCCATGGCCGAATTCACATCCGCTGCCATATTTTTTGGGTGCCATAGTTTTTTTGGGTGTATGATACGTGGAATTTATTAAAAAGGTGAGGATTATTTGATGACTATTATTTTGATAATTTTGACAACGGATTTTAAAATAATTTCAAAAAAAATTTAAAAATAGAAAAAAATTTATAAACATATTTTTTAACTTATAGATCGATTTTGTTTCAAATTTCGTATAATTTCAATAATATTTAACACTTCATCAAAGACCATCAAAATTGCACGACATTTACAACGGTCCACATTTAACGGCCTTTGATGAAATAACAAATGACCCTTAAATTACATGAAATTTGGAACACAATCAATGTATAAGTTAAAAAAAATATGTATGTCATTTTTTTTCTATTTTTGAGAATTTATAAAAATTATTTCAAAATTATTTAAAAATTGGTTGTTAAGGTTGTCAAGATAATAGTTGTCAATGGATCTCCTCCCTTATTAAAATATAAATAAAAAAATACCTCCTATAGTTAATTTAGACCATTTAAATTTAATGGCATCGAATGTGTTATCGGAAACAATGATAGACAGAGTTGCAAATAAGCTGAGCTCGAGCAACCTGGTTCTAACTCGAACTCAACACACATTTTTAGCGAGCCGAGCCAGCTCAGATTGAATGTGGTTTCTAGCTGCAAGTCCTGACTCAAACTCAGGTCATTATAAATCGAGCCGACTTGAGTTGACTTGTTACTAGCTCATTTACATAAAGCGTTGACCTTAATATTAATTTGTCAATTTTAAGATTTTGAATCATCGGCAAACTTCAACTCACGAAAACAAATACAAATAAGTACAAATAAATCATAAATTACCGACAAACAAAATAAAATTGATACATCAAAAAATTACATTAAAATTCTTACAAGTTCATATCAACTTATTAGTGGACCGAGCTAGAACGAACCGAGTTGAGGTAAACTCAAACTCAAACTCCGCTCATTAATTAACTTAACTCTAAATCGAGCGAACTAACTACGAGTTTTTTACAAACCGATCTCAAACGAGCCGCGAGTTTTCCTTACAACCCCGATGACATCGAGCGTCAACCCGTCCGACGTCCACGAGTCCATGACCTCCTTTTCTCTCGTCTGTACTGCACTGCACCCGGTCCAAATGAATTTCCCTCTTTCAAGTTCCGTCTCTGCTATCATCAGTTAGCTGCTGCGATCCAGTCTCGAAAATGAATGAGCGCGATGCTAACGAAATTGCACGGTTCAAATAATAAATAAGAACCGGGTAAATTAAGTCCTATAAAGTAAAGGCCACTGAAGTGTGGGCCCCTACCTACCTCCGAACTATACTGTACTGTACGCAACCTATACAGTTTACAGTGGGACCCAGACTCAGTGGTCTCGTGACAGACTGAACACACCGCGGCTGCTAGTAGGTTACACCGTAAACCAAAACTTTCTTTTTGTTGAAAAAAAAAAAAAAAATGAGCGAAGCCGTATGTGTGTTCTGTTACTTCTGTTACCCATATAATGCGGCTATCAGGTGTTAAAAAAAAAAGAAAAGAAAAGAAAAGAAACTGTGGGACCCACTCATTGAATGAAGGCAAAGTTGGCAATGTTTTCTCCGGTTCAACCAACAACTGGAACTATCCTGTACGCAATTTCTAATAATATTTCCTTTTTTTTTTTTTTCGAATTAGAGTTATGATGAATATTTTAGAGAGATATTAAGTTATTGTGATGTATGTGAAAGAGAGAGAAAAAATATAATTTGGATTATCTCAATAGAGAATCATTATTTTCTTTTATAGATCATCAAAAAGAATGATTCTTCGTATTTTTATAATGTATACATCTAATGAAATGATTAAATACACTATCTTTATTATATCCACCATTAATCATCAAATATTATAACTACTTTTATCATTCAAATGTTATGGTGTCATAATTATGTTAATAATATGACTACTGAATCATAGAGAAATTAATATATGTTGCACTCATTTATATTTTTCATATGATATGCATAAAATGTCATATCTATATGAACATTTATCAATAGAAACAAACAACACTAGTTAATTTTTTTTTGTCATAATGCTAAAGTAATAACAAATGAAATAAACAATATTAGATAGTATTTGAGGGTTTATAATTTCTATATTTTTGTACCATGTTGCGATAAAATAATACAATTAATAGTTGTTAGACTTTAAATTTCTATTATCAAATAACATTCAATATTTTGGAGCATTACATAATCATATGTATCAAAAGATACTTGTAAAAAATGAAATGCATCATGTAATGATTATTTAATTTGAAGCATCTCCAAATTATCAAGTGAGTGAACAAAAGGATATGTCCAGTTATTTCAAAACGGAGACGAAAAGAAACAAAATATTGCTAATGGTCGGTCGGTCACATGCACCTAATAACTAGCTATTGAAAAAAGAGCATAAAAATATATGCCACGTGGCAGACGAGCAACGGTTGTTTTTTTGTAGCTCCATATTGGGTAGTAAAACCAAAATTTTGGAAGAGGTCAGGTTTTCAATGGATACATATATATATATGTAGTGCCATGTTATGGAACTCCACATTGTACCTAATTGATTACACATTTTTTGCCCACCAAATCATGTTTTTATCATATACTCAACGGTATAAAATTTTCTAGATATATGTGGTAGGTGATATTATCGCTCACGTATTTTTAATTTTTCTACTATTTGAAACTCGATTGAAAACTCATACGCTATATGTTGTTATAACATTATGATGAAATTAATTGAAGTATTTTTGTGGAGAAAATAGTTTAATAAGAATGTAAGATAATATGTTTCAATGAGTAAATATTTTATTTTATTTTTCTAATAAAATTTCTTTTTAGATTTGTTATCACTTGGCAATTGTACTTCTCAGTTTTTGTTATTCTTTTAATTTAATATGATCATTGATTATTGCAAGAAAATAAAATATTGTATGTAAGATAATGAATCAAGTCGGGATGATAATATGTCTAATTCAAATAGGTCATTGAGTCCATAAAATTTCATATAATCATTTCATTCCTTATCCCTATCAATTAAATTGTATCTTATCCAATAATTTATTGAAGTTGACAGATTATATTAGATTAGCTTATTACATCGGACCAAAAGTTGACCCGACATGTATAGATTCATAACATCCATGATTTCAATGTATAAAGAGAATAGTTAATACAAATTGCTCACTTGCAATAGCAATACGTATAATTTACCGTATATTTGAATAATTGAAAAGAGATGCAATAACTTTTTCATATTTTTGCCTAGTCTATCACAAACTAACCCAAACTTTGGAGGGATCACATCGCAATGCTTATTTTGACAATTTTGTCAATGGATTTTCAAATAAATTAAAAAAAATTTAAATAGAAATTTTTTATAGACTCATTCTTGTACTTTAGGATTGATTGTGTTTCAAATTTTATATAATTTGAATTTTATTTAGTAGTTCATCAAAGACCATTAACATTTATGCAATTTGAAATAGTTCATATTTAACGATTTTTGATGAAATATTAAATATAACTTAAATTGTATGAAATTTGAAACACAATCAATTTATAAGTTCAAAAATATGTCTACTAATTATATATTATCTAATAATTTATTGAAGTTGATGAATTATATTATGTTGGCTTATTACGTCAAACTAAAAGTTGTCTTGACCGTCACAGATTCATCAATATCCATGATTCCAATGTATACAAACAATTTTTAATATTGATTGTCTACTTGCAATAGCGAGATGTATAATTTATCGTACATTTGAAATAATTGAAAAGAGATGCATTAATCTTTTCACATTTTTGCCAAAATTGAAATAAATTTCCCTGTAGAACTTGAGGGGGGCAAAGAAATGGAGATGTGAATCTTAATTGCATTGCATAGATGCCTTGAACTGACACAAACTGCCCAACGGTCAGGCGGCCCAATGAAAAAAAATTGCGGTCAGCAACCATCAACCATCAACCATCAACCATGCATGTGCATGAAGTTTTTGGGAAATTGTACATTTGTTTGGGTCGATTAATTCAAACCGAATCCGAATGGGTTTCACTCAAAAAGAAAGAAAAATTGAAATTGAAAAGAGAATAATAAAGAAACAGGGAACATGATCTGACATGAACCAACCAACTGGTATGAGTGAGTAGTAGTACTAGTAGTAGTAACATGGGTGGAGCCCAACCTTGATTGGAGACAATCCGTGCAAGCTATCACCAAATTGCTTTTCGCCACCGATTTTTGCTACATCGGCGGATCACGTGCTACCAGTAGCCGCAGCTGTTTCCTCCCCTCCTCTTTTTTTTTTTTTCTTATTCTAATAAGTGGCTGAAATTTAAGATTTTGGTGTGGAGTTTTTTTTTTTTTATTTTTTTTTACAGCTTCTGGTAAGAACTAGAACTATATGGTGTAATTGTAGAGTATTAACATTCTCTTAATTAACAAATAAAAATACCCAAATGAAATTTGTAGAAAATTATTAAATAAATTTTGAAAATTTGAAAAGTCTGGATATTTGTTTCCGTTTTTTTTTTTTCATTTTGATGGGCCGTCATTACATACATTTCTGAAGGTTTAATTTTAAAATTTTGAACTATCTTATCAATAAAAAAAATATATCATGTGCTATATAGCTAATAGCATAATGATAAAATTTGCAAATAATTCGAGTATTATTCATTTTCAGGACCTTACTAATCGAGCGAACAAATTAAATAAATTACGATCTTTTTCCGAACTTTCTCGAATTATTCATGGATTTCCAAAGTTTACGAATTATCCTCCAATGATTCACTTAATTTGATATTTTTTTGTTGAAGCTTCAGAATTTTAATACATTTTGATGTGTTTTAAGAAAACAAAATATTCTTTTAATTATCTTCAAATATTCAGATCTTGTCGAGATATTTTTTCAAATTTAAACTTATCACTGTATTTACCAACTTTGATACAGTGCGGTGCACCCGCAACATTAAAAAAAAAAAACCAATAAAATTAATGCTATTATTGAGGATGAAACACGGCCATATTTTTTTCATGGAACTTATACACAGATACGCTTATTGATACCATCATCGATACGAGCTTAATTATACACATTAAATGAGTTATTATGTATATCAATGACTTTATTATACAAACTCATTTTATACAGTATTATCATTATACAACTTAAATGAATTATAATGCATATTAATGACTTTATTATACAAATTCATTTTATACAATATTGTCATTATACAACTTAAATAAATTATTATACATATTAAAGATATTTAAGTTAAATAATAGAGATATTATACATAATAAATTCATTAATATATATAATAACTCGTTTAATATATATAAATAAGTTCGTATAGATTAAGATATCAATAATAATAATAATAATGATACGTCCGTAATATTTTTCTTTTTTTCATTCCATATTCCAAATTTAAGATATTCATTTCCATCTGGGACCCACCACGTGGTTTTTGCGGTGTAGACCGTGCCACGTGTCATGAATTTAGTGGTCCCAAGTTCCGAATTTAATGAAGGGTGGGTGATACGCACCTCCCGTTTTTATCCCCTGTCGAGCTGTCGCATTCCTAAAAGCATAATACTACATGCTTTTAGAGCGATGTGCATTCTAAAGCGCACAAAACGGTAGACACGGAACAATTCCGGTTAGGGATGCCGACACATATTAGGCTAATTAACTTCGTAGTATATATTGGAGGTTAAAAAAAAAAAAATTTCTTAATAGGATGATGAATTATGTGCATGGATCCTTTGTGTCTGTTATGATCCATCACAAGGCGAAACGAGTCACGATTTAATAACCAGTGACTCGCCTTACCTAGGCACATATGCATATATTTATTATCTTTGAATTGCTAAAACAAAGTGTGGCGCAATTTAATTATGTGATAATACGGAGTTTTTGTATTGATTGTATTGATTAATCATATATGACTGTTGGCATAATTATTTGTAGTGAATTCAAAGAAATGTAAAAAAGTTTAGTAAGCAATAATGATACACATTTTGATAACGCCCAATCAAATTTTGTGTCATTTTTTTAAATGATGTTTTATATTTTAGTTTTTGGGATGATCTAAGAAATACGTTAAGGATTTTAAACTATAAAAATTTAATATACATAAATATTGATAATTCAGAAAAAAAAAATTAGTTAATTATTTAGGTTCAAAAAATCATTGAAACTTTTATGAACATGAGTAAAAAATAATACTAATGAAAATTCTGATATTTGATAACATGGCTCGAACGGGATATCTCAAGAGCACAGGACACCAAAATTGGGATATGAAGAAAATATGGCTCGAACAAATAATAACATGCAATCTAACAAATTAATCTGTCGGTTGATTTGATTTGATGATTGATTAATTGATTTAATGATCAACTAATTGATTTTGATTTGATTTGATGATTGATTAACTGAATTAATGATCAACTAAATGATTTTGACTGTCATCTAATCACTCAACTAATTGATTAATTGATCTGACGGTCACTTAATCAATGAGAATAACGAACTATTCCGCTATTTCGCATCGAATAACAATCGTCAAATAAACTTTAAAATTCACAAAACAACTTGCATTTATACACTATGCACCATAGTTTCTTTCCTTTTTTAACTTATCATATTAGAATTTCTTAATTAGAGTTTCCATTTATTGAACTTGATTCACTACACTACTTGCATATTGGTTATTGAGTTTGGAAAAACAAATGCAATGTTTGATGTTGACAGCTGATGTTGCAATAAAAAAGAGCCCACTAAAGATGGAATCAGACAACATGAATAATTTACATTTTTCAACTACTCAACGCTAAAATTTGTATCAAATTTGATCAATTTTTTATGTGTATTATAGAGTTCGGTTATGATTTTTTTTATAAATATTTTGATGAAATATTTACGGATTACATTTTAAAATTTCGTATCCGGAATGACGATCCAAGTAACTTAATAAATTTTTCATATTAAAATCTTATAAAATATTAAAATTTATTGTGTTTAGAATTTATTTACTATTTTTAATGATTTTTGGAAGATAATTCTTTTTCACCTTCAAATATTGATATTTTCTTTTATTTTTATAATCATTTTTCAAAAATCATTAAAAATAGTAAAAAAAATTAAAATTTAATATTTTATAAAATTTTGATATGAAAATTTTATTGAGTTACTGGGATCGTTGTTCCGAATATGACATTTTAAAATTTAATCCGTAAATATTTTGAACCGAAATACTTATAAAAACATATTAACCAAACTTTGTATTATATATATAAATATACTATAGAGCATTTGAAAAAATGGGATTTAAAATTACAAATGATTTGGCACTAATATCAAATTTGTCATATTAATATATCGTCAATGAATTCTCTCATATCCTAAAAGTTAATTCTTGTGAATGACATGACATGATATGACATGATGCGCCTCTTAACCACTCCTAAAGATTAAATTATTTATTTTGTCAATAAATATTGTCTAACTTTAGTATATTTCTTTTGCAAAATGCCAAAAACCATGTCATAATTGCCATTTGCCAAGTGACACAAGCTAAGCACTGGTACTGTTAGCCTATAATTGGTACTCAATTTGGGTACCGTTTTTTTGGTGTTTCCTTTAAGCAAAGGTTTTGCACCAAACCCATAATTGCAAATTTGCACCAACTTGACTGAAAATTTGGGTACTGTTAGTCTAAAAAATTTACTATAGAAATTTGAATAAACAACGTAGTTTACAAAATTTGGGTCAAATCTAAAAAAAAAAAGTTCAAAAAACCTACCAAGCTCTTTCTAAAAAAAACAAAAAAAATTTTGAGATCCTTAAACCTTCAACTAAACATTCCGTACAAGATTCCTTTCTTGAAAATTACAAAAGAGAAACAAAAACCATTGAAAAAAAATAAAAGAAGAATGTGCTAAAAGGTGAATAGTATTATATGTTTTATGTTAGTGATTCCTCCTCTTTATATTAAAGTAAAATTGGCATGTTAATTCAAGTAATTACTATTTTAGGAAAATATGTTACACATTGTTAATTAATGTTAGTCCATCAAGCTTATTTTTATGTAATATATAAACAAGAAAGAAGTGTATATATCAGATAATGTAAACGTTCTAAAGTAATATTTATTGTATAATGACGATAATAATTTAATTTCATGGAAAAAATACTTAATTTTCCGAGTTTGTGAAATTTTTTTTTTTAGAAAAAAAGCAATCAAAAGACAACATAATGTCGTACCAAAATAATAAGACCAATTTTGTTATGGATCATAATTTATATTATAGACAAATATCAAATTAAAATTAATGATCGTATTTCATTTAAATATAATAATCGTTAAAAATTTTGATCGATAACAAAATTGCTCAAATAAGAATATTATTTCATCAAGGTTTTTTTACTCAAAATTTTCAAAAATACCAAAGTGGTATCTAAAAGAATGAAAAGCACAGAGCTCCATACCGTACCTTTCCACTTTCCATTACCGGCCCAAATCTAACGGTACCGTACCGTTCTCTTTTATTTATTGTTATTAAACTCACCAAAAGAAATAAATTAATAACCAATCTGCTTCTCTTTTCATGAACATAGAATAATACCTACCTGGGCCCACATGCACCGTCAAGGAAATTTACATATATAACCTTGAAACTCTCCTTAATTAAATCAGAAAAACTTCTGACATTTCTTTTATTTAATTGGACTTCGTGTCTGCACAGATTTGCATCAATTTTTTTTTTGTATTTTTCATTTTGAAGCCAACCTGTTAGATTCTGTAATATATATATTTTCTGGTAAGTAGGTTTGAACTTTGAAATGAGTATTTCTTTTACTCAAATGTGGTAAATGTACCAATGAATGAACCGAAATAGGTAAAGAATAAGAACAAAATTAATATTACTATATCATGATCATTATTAATAAAATATTGTTTCAAAGAATGCTATGAAATATTATTTCCAGAGTTCATATCCTCTACTGCGCTGTACAATACAGTACAATATGTTATTCATTAGATCCCGTCAAAATTCGTGCAAACCAAATTAAAAAAAAAATCCTCTATAATCCATCAGTTCGTCATATGACATAGTATTGAGCACAAGATTAACACTCTTATTCAAGAGGTTAAGGTACATTTGCAAACAAGCCCAAAACAAAAAACAAACCTCACCTCTCTCTTATAAGTAATCATAAGCCTAATCCTCTCTCTCTCTCTCTCTCTTCCCAAGACAGAGAGAGCTGTAGATAGATACTTTGCTAATAACTTGTGCTCTCTCTCTCTCTCTATATATATATATATTTATACCCCATCTACATTCTCCCATTCCTTCATCCATCACTCTCCTACATACATTTTCATTCCCATTTTGAAAGAGAAGCTTTGAGAAGAAAAGAAGAGAAATGGAGAGAAAGGGAAATGTCCATCTTGTCTCACCATTTCTCTTGGTGCTTCTTCTAAGCCTAATGCACCATTTTGTTGAAGGTGGTGGAGGTTTTGTTCAAACAAAAGGGGTCCAATTTGTGCTAAATGGGAACCCATTTTACGCGAACGGGTTCAATGCATACTGGCTCATGACCTTAGCCTCTGATCCAGCTCAGAGAGACAAAGTGTCGGCCATCTTACGCGAGGCGCCGGGCCGTTCTCTCTCTGTCGCCAGAACTTGGGCCTTTAGTGATGGTGGAAGCAATGCTTTGCAATTTTCTCCTGGGTCTTACAATGAGCATACATTTAAGGTATGGAATTAGATGCATATATGAGTTTAATGTTTTTTTTTAAAAAAAATTGTGCTGTTATTGTGTACATTATTGTTATTTTTTTCTGATAATATAGCTATATTTTTAGCTGATCTCCTAGAATATTTCATTAAAAATGGCATTTTTCATTAATTGGAATTTTTTTTTGTTTCAAAGCATAAACAGTAACAGGACAGAAATAGTTGGGCTTACTAGTAATTTTCTCTAAATAGATATGGAATGTTGTTTAAATTTTTGTTGATCTACAAAACAGCTTTGGTTGTTTTGGTTATACCCAGAAAAAGAAGGGTATATTTGTAATTTTCTAAATAGAAATGCTTGTGATCTGCCAAATTAATCTGTTGTTTACTTGTAAAAAAAACCCCAAAAAAAAAACAAAATAAAGGAGAAGAAAAAAACAGACACAACACATTGTTAATCTGCTAATTAATCTTAACCAGAATAAGTTGGTACCATTGCAATTTTCCACTGAAAAATTAAGTTAAATTAACATTCTTTTTATTTCTTTTCTGGGTAAAACTTGAAGGGATTGGATTTTGTGGTGGCAGAGGCAGGGAGGTATGGTGTGAAATTGATACTGAGTTTGGTGAATAATTATGATAGCTTTGGAGGGAAGAAGCAATATGTGGATTGGGCCAGGAACCAAGGCCAATCCATTTCCTCTGATGATGATTTCTTCTCCAATTCTCTTGTCAAACAATACTACAAGAACCATATCAAGGTAATTTAATTTCAATTTTGTTTAGTGTTTCTGGCATTGTGTGTAAGATACAATATACACTTATAATTTTGTCTTTTTTGGGTGTTGTTATATATATGCATCTAGCAGTTGAATTAGTACTTCTTTAGAAAAATGGTCAGACGCAGAACTGTGATTAATTTACTTTAAAGTTTCAATTGCAAAGTTGTTGAATTGACCTTAATTTGCGCAGGAATTAACTCAAGCATGATGTTGACCTGTGATTTGGCACTAACCAAACTATCAATCTATCACAATACTCACTGGGCCATAGTAGTTTTAGCTCTTTTGCAGAATGGTCCAGAATTTATTATTATTTGCTCAGCATGGTCTGAGTATTATTATGAGTAAATGAAATGATGTATTAAAAGATGTAGGCCATGTATAATATGGTACCAAAAAATTTAAGTGAAGTAGTTGCTGTGTACTTATTATATGGTGTTAATGTAATTAGTTGAGAAGTTTTTCTATAATTATTGCCAACTAAAAGTTACTCACCAAAGAATTGAATTGAAACGTTACAACAGAAACACCTCTAATTTAATCTTTTTTTTTTAATTAAATGAAGGCTGTACTGACAAGGGTAAACACAATTACTGGAGTAGCATACAAAGATGATCCAACCATCTTTGCTTGGGAGCTCATGAATGAACCCAGATGCCCATCTGACCCCTCAGGATCTACTATTCAGGTTATTTTGCACTTATACCCAAAAATATTTCATTTTTACTTTTATTTTCTCTAATTAGATATTCTTACTCCTTGAAAAATATGTTTTGGTTCAAAACAACCCATTGCTTGTAATATTGTAAGATATTCATATTTTGCATCTGCATACTCAGTGTAAACTTACAATTTAAATCATATCTGCATCCTTTTGATGATAAAATTAAGGTTGTAGTTAGTTCGAATTAACTTCATTGATTTCCTTCAACGTATCACTGCTATAGTTATTGATTTTGAATTTAATTATGTGTAGAGATGGATCACTGAGATGGCGGCACATGTTAAGTCGATAGATGCGAATCATATGCTAGAGGCGGGCTTAGAAGGGTTTTACGCACCTACGGCCACTCGTAGCCAGATCAATCCCAGCTTCCAAGTTGGCACCGATTTCATTTCCAACAATCAGATTTCTGGAATCGATTTTGCGACTCTTCACTCGTATCCTGACCAATGGTACAATCCACAATTTAACCATTTCGAATTAACAATTTCAAATGCTCAAATTGGTATTTAATCAGATCAATACATTTTGATTAAATTTACATTGCAAATAATGTTATAGTTTTTTCAATTTTGGAAAATATAGGATGGCCAACTCCAATGACGATGCGCAACTATCCTTCCTGAACAACTGGCTAGATGCACACATTCAAGACGCGCAAGATGTTCTCCGCAAACCGTTGCTCATAACCGAGTTCGGCAAATCGCTGAAAGATCCAGGATATAACAACAACCAAAGAGATGTGCTCTTCAGCATGGTCTATTCCAAGATATATCTCTCGGCACGTAATGCCGGTGCGGCGGCTGGTGGCCTCTTCTGGCAACTTTTCGCACCAGGAATGGACAGCTATAGGGATGGATACGAGGTGATTCTCGGGGAAACACCATCAACCACTAATGTGATAACGGCGCAATGTAGGAAGCTGCATTATCTCGGAAGGATGTTTGCGAGAGCGCATAATTTGGATAAGGCGAAAAGGGCAAAGGAGATGAGGATGAGGCAGGGAAGGGGCAATTAATTAAAGTGAAGGGGGTTTAATTAATTATTCATACAATATGATATATGATATGGTTGGAGGTGTTTGGTTTCGATTAGGTTGAAATTAGGTTTAGGTTACTTTTGGGTTACTCCTAGAGATGATGTTGATTCATCCAGGAGAGAAAAGAGAGCTGATAATTATTAAATTATATTGTAATTTGGCTCTCAGAAAGAAAGAAAATCTTGGGTTCATCTTTTTGTTGACCACTATATATCTTCTATGAATTCTTTTTAATTTTAATTTAAGCAGTGAGTATGTGAACTTCTTGTATTATCTCTTTTTTTAAGTCTCAAAAATCAAAACCTTTTATTAGGTTCTTTGTCCCATCATTTGTTCCTGAGCTCTAGAAATAGCATTTTTTTTTTTAGCTTAGAAGATATATAAAATATCCTCATCAATTAATATACTGCAGTACTGTACCAATCCTAAGTCAAGGTAATACATAGATTAATAGGCTCATTTTATGAGCAAAAATTTGACCATATATTGGCACTTTTGTCTCAAATGGGCTTTTCCGAGCCGGGCTCGGCATTGAGCATGTATCAGACGGGCCGAGTATGAGCCGAAACTCCTCAAAATCAGGGCCAATTATGAATACGCATAACAGATACCTGAAAAGTTGAAAAAAATTGGATATAAAAAAAGTAAATATCAGTATCTTTATTCATTAAAATTTGGATCTGAATTAGCTGGGTAAGGTCTGACAGTATCTAATCCATTTGCAATCCTAAAAGTATGAAATAAGTGGTGGTGAGAAAACACTTTATTGATCTACAAGCAAATCCCTACATTATTCATTGATCTATCACACATTCAAAGTTGCATGAAACATTATTCAAAAAAAAAAAAATTGCATGAAGCTTTTTTTTTTTTCATTTTTTTCCTTCTTTTCTTCGTACAAAAATTTGACGTGAATATGCATCTGTGCATTTCAAAACAAATATACGAGCCCAAACACATGAGCAAATTAGTAGCAAAACTTGATCTTCTCAGCTAGCTTTTTAATAAAAACCAAGCTGGCTGACTCCGTACCAAGCTTCCGTGTTTGCTCGATGAGGAACTAAGATCAATATCAAACAAATAGTAATAAATAAAGCTCCAACTCGATCGAGATGCGGTACCCGTCATACGTGTGGAACTCTCTGATTGGTCTCGGAAACCTGATAGTTCTCTCTGTGTTGCTTCTCTATGATCATCCTTTTGATTGTGTGAGCACTTGGAATATTAACGGCAGGGTTCCCTTGATGATGTCCCTTCGGTAATAAAGCTATCCGATAGCAGTAATTCTCTCTTAAATCAGCTACCATATTACTTAGTCGATTGATTTCTTCCGTCATCGTGCTTTTCTCTTCTCCCAGTCGTCGCAGTTCGGCTTTCGTCATCGCCAGCTATTTGATAAAAAGCAAAAAAAATTCTGTCAGAAAAATTTAAATATTCTGCTGAGATTGATGATAAAACTTCATCTTATAATTCTATAAGTTTTAACAAAAGAAATCAGTATAATATATACTAATGCATAAGGATAATACTTAATTCTTACCTCATGTTCGACTCGCTTGTATGCTTGTCGCAGTGATTCTTCTTCTTCACTGTTATCAGTAAATTGCAAACCAATCTGCTCTCATCACAAAAATATAAGAAAAAGTAGAAAAAAAGTTTACATTTTGCACTATAAATATTATCAAAATTTTAAACAAAACGAATGTACTTAATCTACTAACTTGAAGGGTAATATCTTCTTCTTTGATATGAGAAACCAATGATGGTTGTAGCCCGGGTTCTAATTTAGGCATTTTTCTTTTCTCACTCGAGAAGAAATCTATCTCATTAACAATCTTGCGCTTGCCCTTTCTATCACTGCTCACCTCATCATTCAAGCTCTTTCTCGGTGCAAAATTAGATGACGTGAAATTGCTGAATACGTTATTCCGAAGCATAAGAGGTCGTTTCATTGCTGTTGTTGTATCGACGATACTAAACATGAGACCGGCCAAGTTGCTCGCATTGTTCTTTATGGGAAACACACCTGTCTTATCCATACTCTTCTTCGGAGTGAGTAATATATAATAAATTGAGATTGCAAGGAGAATGATTCTAGGGGTAATTAAATAAAAGGGCAGCTATTTATTGCGTTTATTTATCTATCCATACATGGTCTAATTTTGGTAGGAGTAAGAGCGGTAAATCAGGTTTTGTTGTAACTACAACATATTCCCTAAAAATAACAATAAAAGAGCAAAAAATATGCAAGTTGAGGCATTCGAAAAAGCCTGTCTTTGCTTATAATAGAACATCGTCGTCACGACATACATGCGATTTTTGTTGAAGCAATGAACTATTGATAGAAACAAGAAAACACAAGCTTAAAATCAGAATTTGCCATTTAGTCTCTCAGGCTAATTCTAACTGAAGAAGACGAGAGCATGAAATAAGCTAACTGTATGTATGTATCATTCTCTGATCACTTGTTTCGACAGTTGCTATTCTTTGGCATCAAAAACCTCCTTTTATTTGGATAAGAAATTAAGATCTTAGACCTATATTTAGCTACACCATGTTATGAGTCAGAGCTTGAGCGCGAGTTTTGTGACCGCTATTATTAATTCGAATGCCGTTTCTTTTTATTTGCACTTCTGATTCTTCAAAATTCATATGTTATACCGTGTTAGTTCGAGATCAGAGAAGTTATACAGTCGGTTCGTTCCTGTACATTGTTTCGAAAAGTACGATCCAGATGCCCGGAAATGCTACATGTTTTTAGTTATAGAAGATGAATAAAATTAGAAAAATAATCGTTGATAAGAACATACCGGTTTGAACTGCAAAGAAGTTGATACAGGCTAACATTAGCATTATGTTTTAAGAGCATTAAGAGATTCAATTATTTGCTTAGCCATTATTCATCAAAATTTTTTATTTTTTTTCTAATTAATTAATTAATCTGTAAACCTTAAATTAATGCAAATTTATATTAATTAGCTATCGATTGTGCAACGTCCGTACGCAGACACAACTTTTGATTAACATATTCAGCAATGTAAAGATTTTTTTTTTGCTTGGGTTTAATTTATTAGAAGAATACAAAAATACTTCATCAAGTATTTTTCTGAGACAAGAAGTAACCTTACACTACAGCATGCTCTTTTTCCTTAAGATACTTTGCATTAATTAGACTCAATCAATAATTACATAGATATTAAAAAAGAAACTCTGCTTTTGGTCCCTCAAATTACTAACTCTGTTTTACCTCTCTAAAAGCATCTTCTGACAGCTTGGTCAAAAATGGTGAAATACTAAGAGCAAGATCAGTTAATAGTCGCACATCTCCATATATAAGCACTTCACTTCACCATATATAAGCACATGATAAGTGCCACAAAAACATTTTTAAGTCATAATATTAATAATAGAGACGCTTCATTCAACCAAATTAAAGGCAACACTTTAGGAGCAACAAATCTAGTATAGTGGTGATAGGTTTCGTCTTTTTACGGAGAGATAAAAATTTAAGTCCTATAAGAAATATTTAAAAAAAATAAATATCGGGGTTAACGGGAGTCCTTATATAAAAAAAAGGCAACAATTTAGAAAACCAAACGGACAAAACTATTTGAAATTAAATATTAGAATATTTCTATTTTCTAGCATATATCTAACTATTATTAATTAAACATTCCGTCCTCGCGCACCGCAACTCTCAGCAATGTATTCTGTTCTCTTTTCTTTGCAGAGCATGAGATTGAGTACATATATAACCCAGCCAAGCTGTAACTTAAATTTATGCCTGATGCACTTAATTAAATAATTCCAGAATTTATTGGCATTTATTAGACAGGCCAAGTTGGCACTTTTAATTAAGTGTGTTTACACTTATCTAGAAAATATGCCTGGCCCTAATTTGGGTTTAATCGTTAGCCCATACCTTATTAGTTTAGACTTTAGAGCATTTTTTAATTAAGATCCCAACAAAATTAAGTACAAAAAAATTAGAGGATGATTCTTGTGGCTTCTTTTAGAGAGGAGAATTATTTATAAACAATTATAATTCCTCTGATGAGAAGTAAATAAAATGTTTAATTCAGCAAAAACCACACATAAAAGTTTGAAAAATCACAAGCATCAATCACAAACTCATTAATTAGGTTGAAAATGAAAAGATAAATTACTTGAAGCACACCCCATTGCTGCTCAATTTGAAATCTATTAGGTTTCAACTCGTCAAATTAAAAATTCATGCTACAAGAAAGGCAAATTCAATCCAACTTTTTATGAAGAAACAAAGAATGAACGGCTTCTTATAAAAACTACCGGGCCGATCCGATCTTTTTTCTCTATAAATTTTATGCTGCCTTTGCGAATCCAACTGTTGAGTCACCGTAGTTGAATACTGTATGGTACACTCCCATGAACATATCACCCAAGATCCTGCATATGGTTCTTCTCTGTCAAACCGAAGAAATAATTTATACCTAGAAAATTTGAAATTGAGAAAATAAGAGTGCCAAATTGTTACCAGAGAGGACCGCGAGGAGGCGGCACATCTAAGGCTGTGAATCCGCTGATGCATTCTTGCACAGATCCTGCTCCAACTTTGAGAATGTACTGTTTATCGCAGCACAATAATTAGTAGTATATATGACCTCTTAAAAATGATGTAAACAAAACACACATCAAAATAGGTCTAAATTCATAATAATTAAACTAACATGTATATATATCGATAATGACATTGCGTATAATATTATAGCGCGTTCATGATATACAGAATAACATGATTTCAAATCGTCACATTTAAGACAGAAAAAGAGATGATTTCGATATAAGATACCTTGCAAAAGTTATGAATTGTTTTCTTTTTTTTTAAAAAAAGAAGAAGAAGAAGAATTGTTTTCTTTATAGCAAAGAAAAGATCGATGTATGTACCTGATCTGGTGTCAGTGTAAACTTCTTGCCACCTATTGTAAATGTAATATTTGGCATTGATGAAATGGCATTGCAATCGACAGTCGATTCACCCATTGGGCTAGGGAGCTTACTGCAGATCTATCAGATAAAAGAACTTATCAGTTGAAATTTAATAAGAAAATGATCTAAAGAATTATTCAAGCACACCGAATTTCAGAACCATTTTAATTAGGTCATTACCAGCTTGAACCAGATAATATCAGTAATAGATGTTCATTGAACTCACTGGATCTCATTTTTATTTTATTTATTTATTAATTTTTTCATTCTTGGTTATCGCATTTTAAGTTTGACTGAACAATAAATGATCACAGTAGGGTTGAATTGGCCAAGTTTCCAAGACAATTTTCTAATGTCAAGTTGTTTTTTCTCAGTGTTTGATTGAAAAATAAAACCTAGGTTAAAATGAAGCTTAATACTGAAGCTGAAGCAACTTAGAGAGACTAGTTGAGGCAAAACCAGATTAAATTGAATGTACTATTGCACAAATTGGCTTAATTGGGACTCAAAATTCATAATTCAGAGTTTTCTTTTCTTTTCTTTTTGTTTTTATTTGAGGTAATTAGGCGAACGCCCAAATAAGAGAATAATTGAATAACCTTGTTAAGGTATTGCAGAATTTTCTCTTGGGTCACATTTTTTCGTATCTGATTTTGAATCCAAACAACAGCCATCTCACAAAGTCCGCAAACTGTGTCGTCAGACCCCTCATCTACGACACTCTTAATGCTGTCAACAAATTCAAAAGAGAATGTGTGTAAACTGTAAAGTAACAATTTCAAGAAGGTAAAATGAGAAAAGTTTAGATTAGAGAGAGAGGATCAGTTACATGGTATTTTGAGTTGCAAGATCACTGCACACACCAATCTGTGAACAAACTTGCGATGGATCTGTCTGGAAAAGAAAGAAAAAATTAATAGCGATTTGTTAGACTTAAAATGAAATTAAACGAGAGAATCTCAAAATTTAGGATTCTAATTCTAACAATAGAAAACAAATGTGCAAACCTCTGCTATCAATAATTCTATGATCTGAGGTCCATATTGCGAGACAAGGGTCTTGCATTCTTGATTGACGGCTCCGGTGCCTCCAATTTGTTCGTTGATTTCAGCAACTATTGCCTACGTTGGAAGTAGTAATACCATCAATATTCACTAATGATGATGATGATGATAAAAGTATAATGTGGATCGTACCGTGGGGCCCGTAAGCAGAGAAGTGCCAGAATCTGCTATTGCCTTGCAACCTTTCGAGCAATATCCTGACATGAGAAGAAGGATGCATAAAAAAATTAAAAACTTCTGTACATGAGTAAATATATTTATACATATATATTTTAATTACAAGATGTAACTTTGTACCAGTGGAATCCTTGCCAATAAGCACATCTCCCATGTCAAACTGCAACAAAGATTACAAGGTAAACCAATTTAAGGAGATATAGTAAAATATTATAGACTTAGTAGTAATATGATAATTGGTACAATTTAACCTTCCAATTAGGAACAATAGCCTCAAATATGATCATTTGAGTTAAATTAAGAACAAAAAGTATAAAATAATAATCCATTTGGTACACATAGACACGAGACAGAAGCTGGAAATGTACTGCGAAATGGTACAAATATCCTCAGCATTTCTTCTTACTCAATAAAATTGGGAAAAAAAAACAAACATAAATGCAAAACTAACCTCCCAATAACCTTTCTGAGTCACATTGACATAAGTATGGTTCCCGACAAAGTGCTTCGGATCAACACCTCCGAAAACCAGTTCGCCTCCTTCTCCGTTGGTAGCATCCCGGTTAAGCCAGAAAGAGAAAACTTGTTGCTTGACAAGCCCTTGGTTAACCATGTTATACCTTCACAAAAAATAACATGTGTGTTTTAATTAGTGACACGACTGAGTCTACATATATGCATGTAGGTATAGGTATAACAAAATAAAGAATGAAACGAAGGGAGACGTTATATCAAATCAAAATATACTGGCATTTCAATTTAGGCCAATGGTCTCATGTACCTGTCTTATATAAGATTATTACCTCAAATATCGAATATAATTGTACCTTAGTTTTTATTTTTATTTTTATGAAAAAAAGTGTACCTTCTTTCATTGACAATTGAGAAACTTAACATTAGTAAACCCTTGTTTAAAAATAAAAGAGTGGTTAATTTGGAAATGTTGCTTAATTACCACAAAGGATCGACACCTCCGACCGAAATTTCTTTAAATCCAAGCCCAAGAATGCCATCGAATTTTGCCGCCACAAAAACAAGGCTTGTCTCTTTGGTTGCTTCAATAAAAAGCTGAAAAAAAAATACTTTCATATAAGTTTCATTAATTATCATTAAAATGTAGATTGCAGTACTAATTAATCTCCACAGAAGGTAAATTTGAAAACCTGTTTTTCCACGACAAGGTCCCCGACAGTGACTGAATCTTGGCTAAAAAAGCCTGAAATAGCACCTGTTCCATAGGTAATTGATGCTTTTGTAGCTGGTAAAATAAGAGAAAAAAAGAACAATTTTAGGAAAAGGTGCTACAACACTTGCCTTGAGCTAAAGAGCATGTGTTCATCTTCTGATTTTTGTATTAGAAAGAATTTCTTTCAATGTATGAAATTTTGTTTTGAATGAGATACGTTGTGTTGTTCACTTTTCGGTGAATAATTAGTGAGAAAAATAACGGGACAAATTACCGTTCTTTTCATATGTGCTCGATTTGCTTGATGCGTATTTGCTGTGGAAATAGCATGCAATCTGCAAAATAAAACCAGAAAACTTTAATTACACTGAGCAAACAAAACTACCTAGACTTTATTATAAATCTTTTAACCAAATGCAAACAGAAATTATTCTACTTAAAGAGAAGTGCCAAATTGCTAAATGAAAAGTTTTTCAAAGGACCAAAGTAAAATTTGAAAAAAAAAATTCATCAACATACAAAACAAATAAATATTACAAAAACAAAACAAAATATTACCGAGAAATAGCATTTGGAAGACGGGACCCAGAGGTTAGAACTCCCTGTGTCGAAAATCACGGTGAATTTCTGTGCTGGTGTGCCGATGCCAATCTCACCGAAATATTGTGCATTCATGTAATTCTTTAGTGAGACTATATCATCATCATCATCTGAATTTAGTCTCCCGGCGAGGAGACCATACTTCTTTGCCAGAAAACTCAAGCTCTCTTTTGTGGCTGCACGGTCTTTTCGGTCTATCAGTTTCTTCTTTAGTTTGATTTGGAGCAGATCGGTGGCTGATGTAAGGAAGCATGATTGAAGAAGAAGGATTGAAAGGAGGAAGAGAGAGAGAGAGATGACTTTTGTGTTGGTTCCCATGGAGAGATTGGTACCTGTTATTAATCAAAAGAATTAATCATAGAAAGATGAGCATGAAAACATTTTTGAACAAACAAATTAGATCAAATTAATGTCATATTTAGTAAAGATGACTCTAAATCTTTTACCATTTCATCAAAGAAATGGTCATACAAAAGATCGAGGTCTGTGTCAAAACAAACAAGAAGAAAAACAAAGGAGAAGGAATAAATTAATACACATGAAATTTGTCTCTTAATTAATTAGTGGGGGTGCTACAACAACTGGTGAACTAGATTCTTGTGTTGGATATATGTGAGAAAATAAAATATTATTTGGTTCTTTCTTACAGAAACAAAAAGGTAATGGTTTTGTCATTTTTCTATAAAATAGAAGTCCATTTGAATATTTAGCATTCAATTTTTGATATGGAGATAATTATCCTCTTATATGTCCAAATTCCAAAAGAAAATTCTACTTATTTTACATCAGGAAAACAAAAATAAACACTTAATTAATTAAGAAATGACAAAACAACTAAGAAGAAAAAGAAGAAGCCAAATAAATAAAGAGAATCCATGTAAATGGTTTGCTGATAGCTTGAGAATTGGGAAGGGAAGATGCAGATACAGACCTGAGAAAAGAAAACACAGAGAGATTGAATTGAAACAAAAATGGAGCAAGGAGAAGAGAATATATATTATATATATATTGTATAAAGAGATGAGAGCATGGCTGAGTTGGAGTTAATATTCCGTGCATCACAGTATATTATCCGTCTAATTGTGTCAAGATTCGTGCAAAGCAAATCTCGAAAAAAACCTCCTTATAATTCATCTGTTTGTACGTTGTACAGCGCAGTGCTGCATAACAGAAGATCAGCACTCATTGAGTTGAGTGTATTTGTTTGATGATATACCATTGGATTATTCATTGAAGTAATCTCGACCGTTGGATTGGAGTTGCTTTTATTGGATTTGGATTGATTGCGATTGGAGCTCCAATTTTTATTAATTTAAAAAAAAAAGAAAGGATTAGGTTGCTTTTGGATTGGTGAAGAAATTAAAATGAGGAACTTGTCATTTACTTGCATTTAAATTTGTTATTTACCTTTGGATTTGTCAAATGCTGACATGGATGAGATTATATCTTAGATTAATTAATTTAATTTTGTATTTCTTTAAGCTATTTTTTTAATGTGGGGGTTTCTTGTTCAAGAGGAGGATAATAAATATTGCAGTTGACTGATTGATTGATGTGTTATCTCGCAAACAAATGCGACACAAAATTTTTATACAATTATTTAATTACATATATAGGTGTCAAATAAGGAATTCAAACCATTGAAATTTATCCAATTTACACATTTTTACATGCCAATTTATTTAATTTTTAAACATATTTAGTATAAAGTCATGGAGCAATAAAAAAATTTAAATAAAATTTTTAGTTTAATGTTCATTTTTTCATCATGTTTGTCAAAATTGACTTGTGAACATGTCAGTCATAAATATATAAAAATATAATTTTCATTTTTTATATATTTAGGCAAAATGTTCTGGCCAGAATGCATATCGTTAAAATTTAAACAAATCATGTATATATTTTTTGTTCTCATTCCTTTTTCTTTTTCTTTTGTTTTCTAAAAGATATATGATAAAGATAATGTCCCAAAAAAATCAAATTAAAGAAAATAAATACATAGATGAGTCCACAAAAAATGTTGAAGTAACTAAACTTGATCCACTTAATAATGGGAACCCCATAGCATTTTTTATAGTATTTTTTATTAATCTAATTTTATTCCAAACCCTCATAAACAATTTATTAGTCAATAAAAAGCTCCACATTCCCTCAACTTAATTTCTGAATATTTTGCATTTGTATGTATTACATAATGATGGATACATGGGCACTTGATGTTGTATCATTTTTGAAATTTTATTTAAAAATAAATAGATTCCTGGTCCCTAAATTAATTATAAAAGTGAATTCCAAATGACATACCTGTTGTATTATTATATAAAAAAATACTTTAAATATAAAAGCTTTGAATTACTGTTGTTTATTATTGAAACGTGTTTTTCCAGATCTAATCCAAATCTTTTTATTTAATATAAATCAACTGTTAATTAAATCTTTGGAGATAGAATTTGGATGCACCTTTTCAGTGTACCACAACATCTCATGATGAAAAAAAAATTGTTTTTATTGTTATCTGTTTTAGGATGCATATTTCAATTCCTTGGCTCAAATTTGTGCAACAGAGAAAGAGAAAGAGATTACATTTTATAAAAAGGTAGCAACGAAATAAAATAAAGTTTTATTTTCTTCTTTTAAGATATAAGGCAAGAGATGCTTCGTTTTGAAGTACTTTTAATTAATACCTGATTACACATGTGAACTAGTGCTGCCTAAATAAACAAAAAAAAATTATATCTTTTTTTTTTATATTGAATCAAAATAATTATATATTGACCAACTAAATAAAATGACATTCAGGTTTACACATAGAATTATAAATTGCAAGAAATGATCTCCATATATAAAAATCAAATGGAAAATGTTATCGAGATACCATTATTGATATCGTCGTTGATACGAGCTTTATTATATATATTAAATTAGTTATTATGCATGTTAACGATTTTATTTTGTACAGTATTTTTATTATTCAACTTAAATACCACTAATATACATAATAACTCAGTTAAGTTGAATAATGATAATATTGTACAAAATGAGTTTGCATAATAAAATCATTAACATACATGATGACTCATTTAATATGTATAATAAAGTCAGTATCGACAACGGTATTAATAACCGTATTTGTGTATTAGCTCCCAAATCAAATTACCAGTAACATGGGGAAAAGGATTGCCACGTTGGAGGCATTTATTGGGGGACAAGAATTGGGGAATTGAAATGTTTTTATCATTTTTTTTTCTTTTTTCCATTGTTTTCCCTGGTCTTATTAGCTAATTCATGAATCATGACACGACGTGGCATATGCCTTATGCTAATCTCTATCCTCTGAGTAGGATAAACATTTCATAATCCTAAAAAAAATACTATAATATGTGACAATGCAGTTAGTAGCAAAAGATTCAATTAAGATGCAAATTGTTTAATCACTTGAGGCACAAGACGAACAAAAACCACGCGCCTGAGTAACAGAGGTACACGATTTAGGCCTCGAATATTCTAATCTTCATAAACTAAATATTAGTAGTATTATTAATGTAACGACGATGTTGTCAGCTTATATATGTTCTATTAAATGCTTGGTTTAACTAAATTACCTGAAACACCAAGTGCAAAAGATGTGCTTAAATAAAGAAAGAATTTTTGGACCTCGTGATTTCAGCTTGTTGACTATTTAAACGAGCATCCTTTAATTTTAAATTACCGTCTCAAAAAAAGGCGCGCGCTTCTGCGCCTTTTTATTCTCCGCTCAAGGAGAAGAAGCGCTCGCCAGTCGCCGGAAGCAAGATAAAAGCGCACTATATAAAATCGTCTTGTCTCTACGCTTGAGCGCACAACTTGTGACTGCATGTGTGATGTATTTGTTAGTTTTGCTTAATTGCTTCGATATGCATTCCATACATATATACATATATACACACAAGAGAAACATTTTTCAGGAAAATGTTGATACTTTCCTATATTTTCTCGTGAATCAAACAGGCCCTAAGAAGATCATTGAGAGGTAAACAAAACGTAGCGCAGCCCCTTTGTCAATTCAGAAATTATTTATCTATCTCACATCTAAAACCATTCAGTCAGAATATAATCGTGCTCCTCTGATAAAAACAAAATAAAAGATTAAAAAAAGTTATATACTGTTATCGAGTGATTACAATTATTTACATTTTAAATTTTAAACTTTAAACCTGGTTCAAAACTTGCAGCAGTCCCCATTTGATTTTGAAAAATAGTAGCAGTTTCAACTTTTGAACGATGCCAATTGAATTAAGAAAAAAAAATATGTATATATATATATAGTAATTTCAGTGTAAAAATATTAACTGCTTGCTGTTCTTCAAATGTAGCTCAAAGATGAGTAATCTGCATGTTCCCAAAGCGCAAAAATAGAGAGAAGAATCTGATGCCCCATTCACCCAGTCCTTTGAAACTGGCACTGTGAAAGAAAATTTCTTACTTCATTCAAGCCTGCAATACAATGTTTGAAAGAAAGTCCAGGAATTAGAAACCACCTTACTTTTACCCTATCAGTAAAATTAAAAGAGAACTACTACTAGTCTACTACTGACTCCAACCCGACCTGTAACCAACCATGAAGTTGACTTGACATGCTGTGATACAACTGGACATTATATCCATCAATACACCAGTGGTTCTGATTTGCAATATGAAAATTATGTTTGATTAAACTTTTGGATGTGGTCTTATTTGCAGGTGTAGTAGGATGTTGGTGGTAACCGGATATAAAATTGAGCAAAGTGAAAGTACCAGGAAGTTGATCAAAATCAGGTTGAATCCCATTTCCATTTATGTCCATGTGTTTTGGAGTTATGTATTTTCCTATTGTGACCACCACACCGGATCCATCAGGAAGCTCAAAAACAGATTGTATCAAGCCCTGAAGAAGTTTAAACAGTTAAAAAATTAAAAACACACATAAACAGACATGCATGCACACGCACATTAGAAGTAGAAATACAGAGATACTATTCTCACCAGTAATTTTTATGATAGTATGTTCTAGGGTCACAATTTATAGTTGATATACATCATAAATTTGAATCCACTAGTCTCTCGTGGTATAAAAACCCTTGATTAAATCCTAACCTTGCCAAATGTCTGTTGTCCGACAAGAACGGCTTTGCAGTTGTCATGGAGTGCAGAAGCTACCTAAACAGAACCCGGAAAAACAACAACATATCATTCATTGAGTTGGGGCATTATAGCTAAAATATACGCGCAAGGAAAGCTGATGTTAGCTTACTATCTCACTAGCACTAGCAGTTCTCTGATTCACCATGACCTGCATCATAAAAACGATATCATATAAGTATGATAAAGACCATAATTATATATCTATTCTCAAAATAAGGGCACTGCTTGCACCATGTGTGTTTGTGTTTGTATTTGTGGGCACATGAGAGAGAGAGAGAGAGAAAGAGTAGTACTATTAAAGGAGCCTTGACAAAAGGTGCTGTCTCAGCTACATAACTATTTTGCACCTGGTAATCACGACCAGCAGTGGAGATTATCTGTAAATCACAAAATGTTGTCAAGTTATAAGACTACTGGTATCAAAGGTAATTAGGTTATGTAATATGTATTGTTTCACGGGTTAGGTTATGTACTGTTGTATTGTTTCACGGTTCTACTTGGTCTGGAACAAGTATCAGCTTGATTTCTGTTAATTTCTTCTTTGCCCAGGTTATCTTGATTTTTGCTTTAACAGCACAAACTGGGTAGAAAGGCTAAAATTACCACACAATTATACAGATTGTATTACCACACAACTGCACAACTGAGGGAAACATTGCATACTCTTGGGGCATAATTGAATTACCAAATTATTCTTGTATCTATGATCCACAACTGGTGCAGTTGTATTACCACACAACTGCACCAGTATCCTTTGCTTGTGTTAATAACAGTATGTACCAACCAAAATTTTGTAATACTGTTGAGTTTTTTTAAGTATAAGTACACCAAAGAAAAAAACATTTAAAGTAAAAAAATGAACTAGAATCAGGGTACATACTGTATCTCCTTTCTCTAAGAAAAGCTTTGCAATCTCTATGCCAGACTACAGAATATAAGAAAGATAGAATTTTACATTAGTGATGAATCTTTGACCCTTCCATCTAAATAACACCTAATATCTAGTTCATCATTGGGGAGGCTACAGGTGGTTTTAGAAGTTCAATGAAACAGATATCAAACATACACAATAATAAAAGGTCATTAACCTACTTGCACGAGGCCACCAAGATTATCCCTCAAATCCAGGACAAAGTAAGAAGCGCCAGAGTCCTGAAGCCTTTTCAAAGCTGTAGTCAAAACTTTCAGTTTACAGTAATAAAAGTACATTTAAAAAAAGGCAGAACTTCAACTTTCCCCTGCAAAACCTCAATATATCTTTGACAAAGTGTTGTGCTACATTCTAAAAAAAATATGATAAAATATTGGGTGATACAAAACCATATTTATTTTCACCCAATACTTTATCATATTTTTCAAATAACAATCCAAATTTCTTGTAATTGCACCTGTAACTAGAGATATTTGCTAATGCAAACAAAGTGACAGTTAAAACTATGATAATAAAGAGAAGCTGCATCAAATATTGCTGATTTTGCCCCACTATGCATCAATATTGCTGAATTTGCTCCTCTGAACTAACATAGAGATTAGAGCCATGCAGACCCATATTGCAATCTAAGTTTATATTAACAATGTGTTTTTGGCCTTGTTATTAGAAGTGCTAGCGAATTTGCAAGTTTGATAAACCTGAATGTAATGTGCATAGAAAGATGCCAAAAATAGAACAGAAACACCACCTATAACCAAATCCTTCTTGGCTAGAGCATTAAACTCCTTAATCCGAATATATCCTACTGATGAATCGCCATTCTCCATCTTGTCCAAACGATAGAAAACTGGTGTCCGTGCAGTAATTTGTCTTTCCACCTTTATAGACTCGATAGGACTACAATCGTCATGCTTAACCTTATCACCAGGCAATGTTTAGTTATTGTTAATGGGAATAGAGCCCTAGCACATACATAAAATAAATGCAACAGAACATGGTTTAAGATGGGAAAAAACTATGACTTGGATACTTGTTCAAAGAGGCATGATGTTCTAAATGCAAAGGTTCTCTAGATTGCCTAGAAATTATAGTCCCAGCCCTTTCCACTCTTTGCTTAATGGACCCCCTACTCGGTCATTGTTCTTCAAATTAATTTCTTTTCAGCTGCCACCTTAACAATTGTGGGTGCTGTCAGCTATGAGAAAATGCAACAAAGCCTAAAAACTAAGTTATGCGCTTACACACCAATTCAATGACCCAATATGATATACAGGATCACTTTAGTTTAAATTAAATGGTATGCCTATCTTCATTACAGGCATTTTGAATTTTTCACTCTGCTCTATTTGCAAGATCTCCAACAGAACACATGCTTTTGAAGTCTTGTTGTCCTGTTAGAAGTAAGTTAAAGGTGGCATTACCTCAATAGTGACAAATGTTTCTTTAGGACCCTGTAGCAGAGAAGACGCATCAAAAGCTGACTTCCCTTTTACATCTATTCCATTAACTGACAAAAGTTCATCCCCCTATATGACACAAGAAGAAAGCCCAACTTACAAGCATGATAAAAATTGTATCTTTCAAGTCTGAGATCATATTTACCACCTACACAGTGTAGTTTTCTTTACAAAAACTGAGATATCTCAATCCACTGCTGGATTATACGGGCACTGGTCTAGCATAGCATTGTATATCAAGCATCAGTTGGACATCTCCAGTTCAATTAACCAATTTCGACAAATGTGAAGAGAAAAAAATTGAACTAGGAATTGGTATCCAAGCCCCAGGGGTGCTATTTGTATGGTTGTACAAAAGTCACAGTTCCAACATGTACCTGTGACAAGAAAGAAGTGCCAGAGTGAGACAAGCTAGAGATCTTTAACAAAATATCTCATCAATTGTCAATGGTCTTGAAGCTCTACCCGGATAATGTGATTGTTGGTAAGTATTACCCTACACCATCCAGGGGCCTGTTACTATAAATAAGGTTTGCATTGATTTGATCTATGTTAGCCTTGCCCAACCTGATAACACCCAAGAAAAGCACCCAACCGGCTAATTATGCCAGCAACCCAGCATATAGCAAACAGATGAAAACAAACTTCAAATATAAGAGTGAACTTTTTCTGGTATACCTGACGAACACCAGCAGAATGAGCGGGCCCATCGAGAATTATGCCTAATACTTTCAACTTCATTGAGCCGTCAACATCAGGAATCTCCTTCAGATTTACTCCTATCCCAGTCATGTCATACTTGGCCATCTTCGCAAACTTTTTTCATGCGTGATTTGGTGATGGTTGTTATTACATTGTCACAACAAACATGAAAACTGCACAAGTTATTAGCATACACAATTGAAGCGGCAAAGAGTATTCACAAAAGAGGAAAAAATCTTAAAAGTTGTTGGAAGATTTTTCAAATGTTTTGCAAGGGATGCAATCAATTCAGGTTCTGTAACAAGATGGGGACCTTTAGCACTTAAATAACCAATAAGATATAAAAAAATTTAATCAATTAATCCATATGCCCAGAAGCCAAAAGATATTGCAAATAAAGTACAGGCAAAGTTATTATATTTCCTAGTTTTACAACAGCTTGTTATAGTTGTATTGTATTGCAAGAAATTTGAATCAAGAAAAACAGTGAATAGTTTTAATTAAGAACCCCAAGGCCCAACACCAGTACCACAACAAGGCATATTAACTGCATAAAAACAAATTTTGCCTCATGACTTGATTCTACTACTTTTTGTTAGCATGAGTACATGCACAAGTAAAGATTTCGGCAAGGCTTCAAACATTAACTATCACACTACAAACTATGCCAGGCAGCTCAGGTTTGATACAATACGTAACAGCCAATGCCAGCAGGCCATTATCAAAAGACAACTTTTATACTTGGTCAAGTAACTTTTCTTTATTAAAGAACAAGACCACCTCCTTTTCTTAATGTTTTCTTTTCCTTCATCTTCTGTGTGTGTATGCGTGTGTTTGTGGGGTGTGTTCTTACTTCATCAGGAGAAAGGAATCTTGTATATGGGTCACCAAGGCTAGCCAGCATTTTCCGGATAATATCATGAGCTCTTGATCTAGTCTGAATCCTGCTCTGGCTGATGTCTTCTTTCTTTTGCTAGAGTTACCAAACAACACGTATTAAAACCTCAATACATGAACAAAGGCAACAAACAGCAAGTATTATGGAAACAGAACATCCAAACAACAGTAAACTAACAAGAGATTGCATATATTGCTTCGGCCCAAATCACTGAAACCTATCCAGAGCATTTGAACACTTGCAAAAGGTATTAATAGTAACGCCCGGACGATGCTCGATGAAATGCCAAAGTGAACCAGAGCTCAAAACCTACCAGCCATAGCTCTGGCGACCAAGGCCGAGTTCCAGCATCAGGAAGGAAAGTCTGATTGACGACTTCCCAAGCCTCCTCCACGAGAGCCTCGTTCGTCAACTCCGGCCGTGTCGTCGTCTCCACCTCTCTCCCCGCCTCACTACAAAGCTCCGTCAAGGTAGATGCAGCTCTGTTCTCAGACGCTGAGGCCGGGGCGGAGGGGAAGAAGGGAGGGCAGGCCACGAGAGAGAAGGAAAGCGCTGCCGCCGTGGACTTCAGGAGGAGCGTTCGGAGAGCGTTTGGGAAGATCGGATTCGGATAAGGGTTAGGGTTTCTCCGAGAGGATGAAGGAGGCGGAGATGATGGTGGTGGTGGTAAGGAAGGAAGAGAGAAAGAGAGAGCTCTCATCGCTTCTTGGCAGCTCAGTGGGGAGTGTTTGGAACTGAGACCAGATATAACACAGGAGATAGACTGATGCTGGATCCTCTGTGGCGGTAAACTTCACTGACATTCGTGTGGTGAATATGCCTGACATATGTTAAATATTGTCTGTTTGGTAATGCCTCATCCCTTTGAACCAGCTAAAAATTGTTCCAGAACCAGAAGCCAATTTAAAAGAATTTTTTTACAGTTTATTTACATCACTAATCTATATCCAATTGCTTTAAATGAGCAAGTGCCAAGTTCTTAGTCAATGCTTATTCTCTAGCTAGTAATTAATGCATATTTAGTCACACTTACATATCTACTTAATTAACAATATATCAACATCAATTAATATCAAGTGATAGCAAGTACCCAGGTACATAAAACACAAAAATAGGCAAAATAATACAAAATCCTTTCTTCAAAAACAGTGCCATGGTCTCAATTTGAAACTTAAAAATCTATATAATTTGACTGCACCGTACTTTCTCTGTATTATCTTACATTTTAGATTAAATTTTTTTATTTAATTTACTTTCATTAAAAATTCCAAACAATAATTCAATTTCAGACTATTTTTGAAATCTAACATTATAAATTTCAACATGCAATTAGACCAATTTTGTTTCCTTTTCAGTAGAGCACAAGGACAAATAAAGAAGAGTACTTAATTCGGCTTTATTTTTCGAAGACATATTCAAATTTATAGGTGAGATAATCAAACATGATAACGTATTATTTCCTACAACTTCATTCCAGGCAATGAAATTTTCAGAAATCTTTATCTAATCAAAAATATCATGAAAATATCAAGAAAAAACAGCCACATCACCGGATATGTAAAACAACATTTTACGTTTTAGATCGAAAGGCCTAAAACAGCCACATCACAAATCTTTACCACTAGATCAGATGCCAATTCTTTTATGATGTTTACACTTGTACCATTCGCTTCTCTCAAACGAGAAAATGTCAAGAAAAGGTTGAGTGCTACTCCCTCTTTGCAAGTGCTTGTTGAGAGGAAAGGCATCATCGGACCGGAGAGGGAGAGCCGGCGCCATGATTTGCATGCAGATGCTTTTGCACCGAAATAATTAAGGCTTAGGTGGCAGCCGAGACGGGGATCTCCATCATCTAATCCTCCGGGAGTGCGCTGATCTGTGATGCGGCTGTTTCAGGCCTTCTGATCAAAAAGAAGAAAGAAAACAATATATGCATATATGTCCGAATGTTTTTAAAAAGGCATTAAGATTCTGACAGATTCAGTGGTTTCGTTCTCATGCAATTAAGAAAGTAGCTTTGATTGAAGAACCAATCTTTAGTTTAGTGACAAAGACAATATTTTCTGTATGAAATGTCGCATGTTCGAAATTCGGATAAATTTTTTTTATAAACATTCAAATTTAAGTAGTTTGATTTTCATCTTTTATCTCAAGAAAAAAATAACCATAATTGGATAAAAGGTCAAGAACTCTCAAAATTAGACTGCAAATATAGAACTAGAAGTTTTTATTTTTTTTAAAAAAAAAAGAACTCAGTTTACTTGTGGTTTTTCTGGATGACTTCATGTATTACACAATTTTGATATATATAGTAAAGAATTAATACTTTTTGCTTTCAAAATGAATTCTTGTCAAAAAGACACAAACTTCCACTAGAATTTAAAAAGAAAAAAAATTCTCTCTTCAAATCTTATCAATTGACATATATCATTTCTCATTTTCATCTTGCATTCTGATCAAGAGAATTGAACAAAAATGGGTTATATTACTTGCTTTATAAGGAATTATTTCATGGAAACAACACTATTGATTGTTCTGGAAGAAACAATTTTGTACACATAAATTAAACTCCAATTATTACAAATTACATATAACTCAATCAATCATCATCATCATAATTATGATGTATCTCAAATCGAACCATTAATTACAATTATCTTCTCCTTATAAATTATATAATTCGTTCCCTCTCATCATAATCTCATCTCCTTCAATTCCAACTCAAGCCAATCTTCAATCTTCACATAAACTAAAACAAAATATATACAAATCAATCAAGTTATCAGACAAAATAAAAGAATAAAGAGAGGATAATGCACTAAGTAAAGAGAAAAAATATATAAAATTTTGGAGATTATACATGTAATAATGCAAGAAATGGCAGTAGGAGAGCAGTATGCCAAATTGGAATTTAATTTATAAAAAATGAGGATTCTCTTTCTGCAAAAAAAAGTAATAAATAAAAAAAAGGAGAGTTGGTGTTGCTGAGGTCATCCATATTTATTATTTTTTTATCAAAAAAAATAAAGATAAGGAGGTGAAAAAAAATAGTTTGAATATTTGGACCAAATTGAAATTACACAATTTCATCAAATTTTGTTTTAAATCATATTATGAATTTATTCTTGAATTGAATGAAACAAACGGAAAAAGATTAATACATTTGCAACCAAAAATTCAATAGATAATGATATTAATGAATAATTTCATCAATTTATTTACCTAATTTTTGACATTCCTTTTTTTTTTCCAAGATAGTCCATGCTAAGTTAAGATATCACAAGCATTTTTCCTTGCTCCAACCTAAAAAGGAAACAATATGAACAATTTTTTTTATTATTATATCAAAATTGGGTTTTTTGGGAAAAATAATGGAAATACTAATGAAAGGATGATGATGATGATGATGATGATGAGAATAAGTCCAAACAATATTATGGAATAAATGAAATTAAAATAGAATTAGAAAAGTATATTTGCACTAATAACCTAAAGGCGATTAATGCGCAACATCGATTGCGCAATTAACACAATAAAAAAAATTAAATTAGATTATTTAATTTTTAAATAATTTTGAAATAGTTTGGAAGAAAAATCTAAAATAAGTAAAATTGTCGTATATTAAGATTTAGTTTTGGCAAGAGGAGATGCACCAAATGTAAATAAAAGAAAAAAGAAAAACAAGTTTATAATTTATCTACAATATGAAATTACGATATTATTATTTTGTTGGAGAAAAGGAAGGATTGTTAATTGAATTAGATGCATGATACTAGATAAAATGTTATGAAATTGAGACCATAATTTTCCTTAAAAACAGTGTTCAACAAAATTCAAAATTCTAATAAGTAATGAGACGAAAGTCTGCTGTAATTCTCAGCAAAATTCACAAATTTTTTTTTCCGAAAAGGGAGCTGATACACAAATATGATTGTTGATACCGTTGTCGATACAGATTTAATTATATATAACTTATTTTATATAGTATTGTTATTATGTAACTCAAATGAGTTATTATGCATATTGATGGTATATAAATTAAATAATAAAAATATTGTACATAATAAAGTCATTAACATGCATAATAACTCATGTAATGTATATAATAAAGCTTGTATTGATAACGGTATCAATAATGATATCTCCATAACATTTTCCTTTCGAAAAAAACAATAGAAGTCGCCCGCTTTCATTTCTTTCCAAAAGCAAGACATCACATATGTTCATAATAAAAAAAAAACTAACTAATTCAACCAGAACAATATAGTTAAAATATAACAAAACAAAAAATAATAAAAAAAAACAGTACAGTTGAAATATTCTCAAGTTGTAAATTACTTGTATAAACCAAACAAGAAGGATTTCAACACAAATTAAATGAAAAATTTGAAAATAAGGTCAAACCTTTGTACATGCTCTCACTATATGACCACCAAGAAAGAAGAAAAATACTTTGGCACAATTGGAAGTGATATTCTATGTATTTTCTCCACCTAGAATTATCTCAATTTGAAGAGTTTATAACTTAATATAGCATTTTAGGATATGATACCTAATTGCCAATTTCCTCGTATATTTATATGCGATGATGCGTTGTAAAATATTTATTAAAAATTAAAATACAGGGGGAGATGGATTAAATTTTGAAAAAGAGCGCTGAGAGGAGTCCGCTCCTTTATCACTTATTTGTTCATCTCTTATTGTTAATGTTAATTATATATATGTTAATTATAAATATATTATTGTTGACTAATAAAATTTAATTATTTTATGAATAAAATGTATATATTTTTTACATAAAATAATTAAATGTTATTAGTTAATAATAATATATTTATAATTAACATATATATATATATATATATATATATATATATATATATATATATATATATATATATATAATTGATGTTAATAAATGAGAGACGGATAGATAGATGGATAAATAATATGAGAATGGATATTAAATGTTTTCGTTTGAAAAATTGAGATGCATTGTATTTGGTGCAACGCGTTACCTGATTGAGCAAGTTTTAGGAAGGAATTGAATGTGGTCAGATGAGATTGGTGCATTGCACCAATTAAGTTTGTTCCATGTGGGCCATATCTAAACACTACCAACAAATTTTATAAACGGTACTCAACTTAGTTGTAATCAACATGTAGATGAAAATACAAAAAGGCAGAGATGTAGTAGTTGCTAAACATTTGAAACAAAACAAAAACAAAAACAAAAACAAAAACAAAAAAGTAGGGGCGTGAATGGATCAGGTTGGTTGGGTTTCGTATATATGGTCAATTCGATTTATTAAAGTCAGGTTATGATATTTTCAATTCATAACTAATTAATTAATAATAAAAATTATTCAATTCGGATTTCACAAATTCGGCATGTTTTATTTTTTAAAAACTTATTATAAAAAATACGAGTAAAAATAAATGAAAAATGAAAAAAAATGCAACTAAAAAGTAACATGCCCTAACTATCAATAATATAGAAAAAAATTTAATTAAAAAAATAAAATTTAACAAAATACCATAGTATTTTTATAATGATGTTGATATTTTAGTTGTATAAAAAATAAAAATTTTAAGAAAAATAATGTATAGCGGTCAGATCGGGTTTTACTCAACATTTTTTTATAAAATCCATATTCAAACTTTAGTTGTTGGGTTATTCAAATTCAATCCATACCTAACCAATTAAATTCAAACTCCGTAATTTTTAGATCGAGTTGATCAGGTTGATCGGATTAAGCAGATTAGACTTATACTTCTAACAAAAAGGACAAAATAGTAATACACTCAATTTAAGGTAAAAGCGGTAGATTAGATCTCCATTTTTCAATTGTCGTAGCTCATGGTACTTCGAATTCCATCGGAGGACCGACCGGCTACAGCAGGAAATAGGGTTGTCGCGGCTTCTCCGACCTATGTAAGGAACTAAGGATGAACTGTAACAAAATGAACAAGTGCATTTCGAATCGAAGGTGATTTGAGTTGCGAAGCGGAACAGCTACACCTAAACAAATAGGTCATACTATATATCTACAATTTTAATTTCTTTATTTAAAAATATTTTTCAAGAAATAGGTAGCTAAGGTAAAACAATAAATTCTGGTTACTACAATCCGGACCAGTAAAGCTTAAATAACCCATTTAACCAGAAAAAAAAAATCAGAAAACTGGCAAACTCCGCCTCAAATTTCTGAATTTTATAGCAAACAGAACCACAGTTTCCATGAGAGTATATTAAATTAAGATGATAACTTTAATCAGACATCAAACAAAAGAGTATGATACCAACACTAAAAGCAATATCATAAATCTAGTAATTAGGGGTGTACGACCCACTGTTAGATAATTTAAGTTTTTAAACACTACATTAAATATTGGTAATTAATTCGTAGTTGGTCGATAATACAGTGCTCTATCAAAAACAACACCAAGTAAAAGAAAAAAAAGAAGAAGTTGAGACAATAGCTGAATTAGTCCCAACCACACACACAGCACAGCACACGTTAAAAACACACACTTAAACACCATAGAGCCGCCACACTGTGCCCCCACAGCAGCAACCAAAGTCTACTCTCAGTCACTGTCAACTTGAACCCTAAAACTACAATAAATGAAAAGGGGGGAGGCAGCTGGTCAGGTGTACTGGTACATGTTGTACACTCAATAGGTGTTCTGCCAGAGCTGGTGAGGGGGCTGTTGAGTTGCACCCTGGGCCCCACCACTCAGACTCACATCACCAGGGTTCTGTTGGTGGTGGTGTTGGTGGTGGTCCTGGGCCCCAGTGGGAATCTGAGAGTGGTAGAAATTGGGGTACCCGAGAGAATTCAGCTGAGATGGCTGCTGGCCCTGACGAAAGCCACTGTGTTGAGTTTGGCCCTGGTAGCTGTAAAAGTTGCTAGCTGGCATTGTGGAAAGAGTTCTTGAGCCAGTAGCACCATGAAGCCACATTGCTGGGTTCTCACTCTATCAGAAAAAGAAGTAAAAGATGCATATTACAAGGTTGAAAGATTCTTCAGCAATTGCTCCTAGGTATTGACCCAAAATAGACAAGAAAAAGTTGAAATAATGAGAATGGTGTATTGTAATAACAAGCAAGAGATCACCCGAATGTACCTGCTGAAGGGACATGTAATGGCTCATATCCTTGTATTGAGAACTCAAGGCCTCATCAAACCCTAGACTCGTGCTTGTGCCCGACCCGCTCCCTTGGTTGACAGCAAAATTCCCAGGTACACTACCTGATCCGCCAAATGCCCCATACCCAGACACTACGGAAGAAGCCTGAGGCACACTTGTAGAAGAAGAGACACTGCTCTTGTACTGAGGTAAAGTTGTGTACTTTATCCCGGCATTGGGCACAGCGGCAGCAGATTGGTGGAAGGCACCATTGCCTGTGTAGGGTTGCTGGAAGGCAGAGGGTAGATATGTGTAGCTCTGTGGAAGGAATGGGTACCCTATTAGGTTGGCAAACGGGCCAAGAGGGAGAGTTGGTTGAGAATATGGGTGCACTGCTAAGGGTTGAGGAAGGGGAGGCCCGGTAGGTACATTTGTGCTTGCTAGTGTTTGTGTTTGGCTTTGGTTCTGGTTTTGGGTTTGACCTGTAGGTTGCTGATTTGAGAAGACGCCTTGTTTTGCAGCCTGAAAGACAAGGTAAGGTAATAATACACTTAAGACTTCTTTCTCACTCATTTTGCACAAGTTGTTAGGCCTATTTAAGTTTTCACAAGTCATAACAGTGGTGAGTCTATTTATTTATTTTAATTTTTCTCCATCTTTGTCACTACCAGTTAGTATCAACTGATGGTGCAGATGTAATGCAAAAATAGTTATCAAGTCACCCACACATAACAAAAATGAATGTGAACAATAACATGTCTTTCTGTGAAATGGTTGATTCTTATATTTGTGAATCAAGGAAGAAACATCTAGAGATACAGGGGGGGGGGGGGGGGGGGGAGCACCTCTTGCACAGAAATAGTAGACCCACTAGTAGATGGAACAGATGCCATGTATTTTGTGGGCATGGCCTGACTAGTGACTAGTTGAGAGAAGGAGAGATCAAAGTCCCGAGAAGGTTGAGCTGTTGGTGCCAGTAAGCTGTTATGCAATGAGTTTGCTTGCTGAAAAAACAGCAGAAGATCAATCAGAGACCCAATAAATGCAAACATGAGCACATATATGCAAAATAAATTAAAAGTTGGGTTTCATTAGAAAGTTATATAAGACACTATTCCCAAGTCAAACAATGTCATAGATTGTTCTTAACTCTGCAAAAACTGAAAGACAATTTTATAGAATCAATTCCAACCAAACCAAAACAAACAGGTGATTAAAATTGTCATAATATTGTAACATACAAGGAGGCTGGAGAAAGCCGAAAGATTTTGCAACTGCGTGTTGCCTTGAGGATAGCCAAACTCAACACCACTAGGTTGTGCAGCACTGGGGAATCCATGGCTCGAGACTGATGGAACATTGTACTGTAGCCCATGGACAGCATCTTGTGCCTCATTTCTAAGCACATCAGGTTCTGATGCAGAGACCGTCGGCATGTCAAGGGTCTCAACTCTGGTCCCCATCCTTACACCTGTGTTCTCAGTTGGAGATGGTTTTAGTTGGCCATTGTTGTAGTACTCTTCATTCCTGCAGATTAAAGTCACAGGAAGAAAAAAGAACATTCATGTGAGTTTGTGACAGTTAACCAAAGTTAAGATATGCAGAAATTCTAACTTATATTTGGCATGTCAAAGAAAATTAAATCTTCTGTAGTACCAAACCAGAAGCAGTCAAGAATTCCTAGCTTATAACCTGGAAGCTAGCTTCACAAGCGGAAATCTGGAATAACAGGAAAGAAAGTACTTCAGCCTGTACCTGTTATCCGGCTGATCTACTGTAGAAGGTTCATCAACTGTAGGTGTAACATCAGGATGAGCTTCAAGAACTTTCTGGTGAAACATTCCTGAAAAAGCTCCAGAGCTGAAGCTGCCAAAACTGAGATGCGCACAGTCAGCATTAGACACCTGCAAATGGTCAGGGATTATTACTGCAGGGTTCTCTTCTTGAGCATTATTATGTGTTAGCGGCTCCTCTTTGTGTAAGTTCATTTGCTGGAAGTTGCCAGCAGCTGATGCTACTACATCTTCTTGGGCCTCCTCATCTGAGGAAAAAAAGAAAAAGGATGATGAATGGTGTCCAATAAATGATGGTACACAACCCTGACTTGAGCAAGCCAGACTTCAATAGTCACCATTTGACACCAGGTACAATTGTTTTCCAATAGCTTAACTGAGGCTTATAAATAATAATATAGATATAAACCAAGTCTTAATGATTGAATGGACACAATATTATAGATTTAATAAAATTGATTTTATCTCTACAAATGAAGGTTTTAGTTGCTATGGGAGTAGGCTATGTTATGCAGCTATTAGATTACCTTCATGATGCTCAAAAGAGTGCCCTTGAGACTGGTACGTAGCTGCATTATTCAAAGCATCATCTAATTCAGCATCAATTTCAGACTCTTCCACCTGGACCTGCACATCTGAGGTTGTCACCTGGCCATATTGCTCGTCAACATCTGCTTCCAAAGAGCTCACACCAGCAGAATAATCAGCTGGAACTACTGGTGGTTCATCCACAATAGTCCAATCATCAGTGATTGAACCATCGTGGGCAGCATCATTATTGGTTCCTGTAGAAGGGGCAATAGGTACAGGATCAGGAAGTGTAACTTGAGTTACGGAAGGTTGAGGTTGAGGTTGTGATTGAGGTTGAGACTGTGCACTCTCAGGAGGCACAGCAGGACCAATTTTTGAGGCATGGCTGCTTGGCATGGCTGGGTATTGAGCAGCATAAGAACGGTCAGTAACAACTGGTGCGACCTGTGTGGCCGGTTTGGCTTGGGGCCGCCCCATTTTTACCACATCAGCCATTGACAGGTGACCATGCAGTCCACCTGACCAAGCACTTTGAAAACCAGATGGAGCCGGATGTGTCGACAGCGGTGGCCCATCAGTCAGGCCACTTGGCGTTGGTGTCGTTGTGTTTAATGCAGAGCTGAAAGGGGAAAAAAAAAGGAAGTTACAGCAAGTGAATAAGAAAGTTGAACTAAGTGATGCTACTAGTTGAAGCTAAGTAGGTCAAATGCATAAGGATCTCATGGTGCATCGTTAAGTACCATTCATTATGAAAACCAACTTAACCATTTGAAGCAAGCATTTACCACAAGATGTTACCTTGGTTTCTGATATGAATTACTGGCACCAGCAGCAGGTCCCAAGATTGACGATGTATGATGTGAATTGGTGTCATTCTCTTTTAGCGTTGTAACCTTAGCTCGAGGTGCCTGATTGTCTGAAGAACAAGGGAAACAACATCAGTCTACAGACTTTAGGAATATATAAAATCAAATGCGCAAACACAAATTATTTGAAAAGCAGAATATATGCATTCATACATCCAGACTGTTCTTACCATTTGAGCTAGATTGATAATAGCCACTGCGAGATCCACGATCAGAACTAACCCTAGATCCTCGAGTTGATGTGTTACTAACTGTACGAGTCCTCAAGTCTCCAGTTTCTTTCGTCTGCGAAAGTCGTGATAGTCAGGTATCAAATTTCAGAAGATCATGTGCAGATAAAACAGAAAAATTAAACAAAAATTAAACATGGATAGAAAAAATAATTAAACACGGATAGAAAAAATAATTTAAAAACATATATAGACAAGAGAGCAAATATTACACACCTCCTTTTTCTTGTCTCGTTTGCTCTTCACTTCACGAAAAGTATCTGGAAAAAGGAGAGTGCACGTCAAACAAACAGCAGGAAAGAGGGACAATGAAGAAGTATATCAACCAATTCATATATATTTTTTAATATATAACCTGCAATAAAGAAGTTACTTATAAACCATATTATGCTAAATTGTGCCATATATCATCTCAGAATAAAGCTTCTCTAATTTCATTTTTGGAAAAAGTCATTACCCATACAAATCAAAAGACTTCCATTATATCAAAATACACAACATAATTGGAAAGATATTAGATCATCTATGCTCAACGCAGATATATCTTCTCTTCTCAAATTTAAACCAACAACTCCAACGAAAGGTGCTCCTTTCTGCCGATTGCATTAAGTTCATAACATCGCACGATACAAATATATCAAAAAACAAAAATCCACAATACACTGTATCTCCATTCTCCACTGTTCCTCCTTTTTGAAACGATCTGTGTTCTTCCCTCCAACAACCATCCTCAAAACAAGGAAAGATCTCCACTTTCAAACTTGCCCTCCTAATTCAAACCCAAATAAATATCTCCCACAAACCCATGTAACAAACCCCAGAAACCCTAGTACATACATCCCTTCTAAATTCTTCTTCAAATAAAACTATGCAAAAAGTATTAGACACAATCCACCTACAAAAATTCCCACGAATCAACCTCTCCCAAGGGTCAACAAGATCGATTAACCCCACACCACTCGAACACGGCTTTCAGATTTCATCAACAAACAAAGGTACTTCCGTCCCTACTACAGAGTACAGAACTAAACAGACAAAAATCTCAGAAAAAGGAACAAATCGAGAAAAAAGAGGGGCAAAATAAACCTTGTGTGAGGAGTCGATTGACAGTCGCATCAGGGTCCATATCGCACTCTTTGAGAGTCGCATAGATCTCCGCCTCAGGGCAGTTAACAATCTCCTTCAAGCTCTGCACTAGCTTCCGCGCCGACGCCGGAATCCCCGACGCGGTCGCCGCCGCCGCCACTTTGCCACTCATCCTCCTTCCTTCCAAAAGAGGAAAAAGACGAGACGCAAAACCCTCGCTTCCCTCTCTCTCTCTCTCTCACGCAACGATGTAACCTAGCGATGGGGAAGAATCAGTTCTCGTCTCTTTCTCTCTAATTTGGTTTTGGTTTCGGTTTCGGTTCCTATCCCTCGGCGGCCAAAACCCTTCACCTATCAAGAGACAGCTTTTATTATATAAAGGGGGGATGGGGGTGGGGAAAGAGAAAACGAAAAGAAAATAAAAAGGAGATTTTATTTATTTTTATCATTTTTATTTTTATTATAATTATTAATAGATGCGCTTCTTCTGTTAATAAGTTTTGTGTGTACTTCGGGTTTCGGAGCGGTCGGCACTCGACAGAGGAGAGAGAGAGAGAGAGAGAGAGAGAGAGGCGATAAGTGAAACACGAGAGTGCCTTTTCTGACCGGTGGGGCCCAGTGTCAGAGAAAGAACAGACCCTGTTGTTTTCGGAATAACTGGAGGTGAATTTGTCTGTCTTCGTAAAAAAAACGCGATGCGGCGATTTAATTATCGGACTCTGTGCGGGGCCAGGTGTTGCGCGCACTGGATGACAGAAACGGGACCCACATGCAGCGATTGGAGACACGGTTGGCTACATGGTGAGGGAGATTTAAGTGTCTTAGATATTTTGCTTGGATCACAATCCATGGATCAAAATTGAACCCAGCCGAATTTGGGAAAATCTGTTAGGTTTTCCCTCCTCTTTCGTTTTGAGTTCCCTTTTTGTGTTCCCCTTTTGTTTTTTTTGGTTTTCTTGTGATAATTATAGTAGGCTCCTTTTGACCTAGTTAATAAATAGTACTTTTCTCATGTTTATCCTAATTATACCATTTTTATATAAATTAAATGTTGGGTTTTGGAGGAAGTAAAATAAATCGGTGCTATGTAAAATTGTCAGGGGTCAGGTCTCTCTGTCATATATAGTAAGAGTAAAATTGGAATTTTGCTGAAATGGTACAGGCTAAAATGGTTATTTATTTAATTATTTTTACCAGCTGGTTTGGCTTGTAATTCTTTTATAAGTTGGCGGGTAATTAAGTTAGGGAAATGTTTGGGAGATACCATCGAGATTTTTATTATATAATTTATTTTATATAATATTTTTATATTCAACTCGAATAATAATTCACTTAAATTAAATAATAAAAATATTATATAAATAAATTACATAACAAATAAAGTCATTAATATGAATAATAACTCATTTAATATAAATAACAAAATCGATATCAATATTGATATTAACAACATTAAATATTTGTATATCAGCTCTCATTAAATTAATCACCATTGCAAATTAGGAGATGTTTAGTTAGAGAGAGAATTGTCTTCTTCTTCTTCTTGTTTTTTTTTTCCTCTTTTCTTTCTATAATTTATTTTTTGGACTAAAGTAAGGAAGAGACAGTTCGCTTTTTTGGACGGTCAAGAAGAGTCCTTTGGGTTTTGTAGTGCTTGTTTGATTTCTTTTTTCTGAGCAATTGTATGATTCATTCAAAGAAATATAAAGAAAACAAAGCTGGTTTTAATCTGAAAAGCAGACACATATACAGATATACTGAATTCAAATAATGGGGTGATTTTTATCTTTTTTTCCAAAAAAAAAATCTAGTGGAGATTTTGACATGACCTTATGACATTATATATTTAGAAATAAATATACACTGAGTTAACATATGTAGGCACTTTCTTTTTTCTTTTTCTTTTTGAAAAAGGGAGCCGATACACAAATACGCTTATTAATATCGTTATCGATATAGATTTAATTATACATATTGAATGAGTTATTATACATATTAGTGATTTTATTATACAAATTTATTTTATACAATATTATTATTATGCAACTTAAATGAATTATAATGCATATTAATGATTTTATTATGTAAATTTATTTGTACAGTATTGTCATTATATAACTTAAATGAATTATTATGTATATTAATGGTATTTAAGTTAAATAATAGAAATATTATACATAATAAAATTATTAACATACATAATAACTTATTTAATATATATAAATAAATCCGTATCGATAACGATATCAACAATAATATCTCCATAACATTTTCCTTTGAAAAAATGCCCTCAGCCGGAGACACCAATTTCTATTGAAATCGTTAAGTTAGAGTCTTACAAACAAGTACAAAAACAAGAGAAAAGCAATAAATCCTATTTGGAGAGGATATAAACACCAACGCATACAAAAACAAAACACAGATTCAGAACAAACCAAGCTACATCAACAAAAATTTCAAAACAACATATCCTAATCAATCAACAAGCCACCTGAGAGGATCAGACAACAACATCGACTCATCCGACTCGTCATCGGCAGAGGAGGAGACGTAGTCCATGGAAACCGGTTTGCCGACCGAAACGATCACCTGTCTAGAATAAAACCGTGAAGTAATGTGAATCAATGAAAAAAATATGTAATGTCTCTAATATAGTGTCATTTATTTCTCAACTACTATAGATAAAAGAGAATCTCTAAAAACATCACTGCGTGAGACCCACTGCAGTGTTAGCGGGAAAAATAAAGGATAGTATTGGGGGCAATATATTAGCATCCATCCTCAATCAATATAGAACGTGTGTTGGTGTGAAGAAGATCCGGATCACTCTCAATACCCCCTCCCTTTTGTTAGGGTTTGATCAGCTCCACCATTTGCCATGGAGTTTCCTCTTCCGGTGAAAAAATTGAGCTCGAATGCAGTGAACCAATGCTTTCGTCGTCGGCATTTCCAAATGTGTGATTCTCACCGCTCCAGCCTTCGAGATTGTCAAAAGAGGTGGAAGCCAATTTATGTCTCTTTTATCCGTATTTCATCCGGGTCACGCGTCCCCTTGGATCTGGTAAGTTCTTGGTCGAAGCACGTGTAAATACGTATAAATAAATACGTATAAGTATGTGCAGGTATGACGTACGAGCACATGCCATGTCGTGTCATTACAAATGCTATTCTTAACATTCTTACAAAAAGACACAATATGACATAATACATGCTCATTTTTATGCATATTTGCACGGCACGGGAAATAGGTGCCTAGCACGTGTAGGCACAACACTTTTATAGATAAAATTGTAGAATACTGGATTTCATGTTTTGGAACAGTTCGGTAAATAAAATTGTGTAGGTTTGGAGAAGAGAACAACTTGTTGAGCCAACAGACTTCTTCTATATTTTTTTCAATGGAAGTATTCTAATCCAGCAGCACCACATACTATACTTTTATATTATTATACTATTAGAATTAGAATTAGAGTTCGACAATCAATTAGCAATTACTGGCTTTATCTAAAAGGCTGTTTTAGTTACACAGAAAACATACAATTCACATTTCATGACAACCCATCTGTTTCTTCTTAATAAGAGGAAAAAAAAAAAGGGAACCGGAAAATTGCACAAAATCCAAAAATTCAGACTAGAGAAAAGCTTTTGTTTTACATTTCATTCAAAATAATTTCCAGCCAATAAATATTTTCATAAAAAAAAAGGAAGATTTATGCACACTTGCATACAACATTAGATCCTTTTAAGATCACCCACATAAGCCCACAATATTTGCATTATTTCCCAACAAAAAAAAAGACTGTCTTTCCAAACCGAAGAGCAAAGATATGCCGAACAAGTTTTCAAAGAAGATGCTCAGTGTTGAGGGAATCAATCTTTGCAGCGTGTATGAAGTCGTTTATCGTCAATCCTCCTGAAAAAGCAAATTGTTAGAAATCACACAATAGTCAATACACAAAGTGTTTTCATTTTTACCTGTTTAAAATATGCAATTTGATGTTTTATTGGGGGCACATATGACATTATTCCTAAAGATTTGTCAGTAGAAATGTAAGAGAAAAATATATGAAATCAGAAACTTTACTGACTGAATGGTCTGAGAAAATGCAGGTCAGGATGATGGTCTGAGAAAACCTTTTTCATCAAAAGCCAGCTCATATTTTGTATATAGAAATGTAAGAGCCAAAATATATAAGGTACATAAACAATCAAATGTCTGATTTTGTCGACCTTTGAAAAAAATTACATGCTCGATCAGTGTAACCTACCAGCCACATACTCATGTCAGGTGTTTCACAGATAAACTCAAATACTTTATTGGGTATTATGCCAGTAGAATAGAGAGAGTTTGTTGGGAACAGGTAATATGAATAAATTACTATGAAATGCACCTATTTCATGATAAGCAGCATTTGAACGAACAGTTCTTATTTGCAAATAATCCCAAGATGTGCATGTTGTCAAATTAATAGATGGATCCCCACCCAAAATATTATCTATCTGTGCCCCCTTTTAGAACATTATAAACAATTTTTCTTATATCCTTTCTCACCCACTTTCTTCAACACTAACCAAACTAAACCTCTATTATCTATCTATAAATTATGCAGTGAGAAGATTGCAAAGCAGATGTAGTTAGTAGATGACATTGAAGGAAGGGATATATTAGGTATTTTATAAGGATGAATTTATATTCCAATGTTTAGTGGTCAAAAAGATTTCATAAGCAAATGAACACGATTTAATTGCCCTTCAAAAGAAAAATCACATACCAGCCAACTAAAATTTTAACCGGTACAAGTCCTTTGCTGATTCCTTTGACATGAGACAGAGATCCATTGAACCACATGGGATGCATTTCCTTGAGGATAAATCTGAACCCCCCATCAGCTCTTTCAATTGCAAAACAAAATGTATTAATTCTCTAATTATATAATGATAAATACAAAAGTACGACAGATACCATTATCTGTACAAAATTGAAATACAAATTAGCACAAAAAACGACTATCTCACTGTACTCGAACATAAAAGCCAACTCCTCATGCTTGTAACACGCCATTTCTTTACAATAATTGCAAACACCTGACCTTTAGATTAGTGTAATGGAAAATGTACATTAAGTTATATATTTTATACTAACTATACATGACATTAATATCATTTCGTCCCTATAGAACAAATCGAACTAAAATCAAGGCAGTGGATTTGGATGTGCGGTTTCAAATTTACATGAACCAGTAATAAACAGATATACACCAATCAGTCTAGGAAATTAAACACAATTTACTCATCTCCAACTTTACAAATGATGGTCGAGTCAAAAATTCAAACACAAAACGTATTGGATGTTTATTGCAAGTACAATAGTACGTGGGAGTAATTCGCAAGGCACCTATTTTCAATTGCATTACTAAGACCAGTACAATAGCATGTAATCTCAAATTCAATATGACAATTATGTTAAAAAAAGGATGACTATACGAGATCTCACTACCAATTTCGTTTTTCATTTTTCAGCACTACTGGTACAATGGGCTTTGCCAGCTACACTAAGCAATGATTGAATAAATATTGCTCATTAACATTTATGGAAAATATTAGAATATTGGCAACCCGATCCGGAGTTTTTGCCATTCTATTTGAAACTAAAAAAATAGAGTAAATTACATAGGTGGTTCTTGTTTCCTGTTTTTGGTCCCCGAAATTTAAGAAGAACCAATTTTGGTCCTTGAATGTTCCAATTTGCACCCATGTTGGTCCCTGAAATTCATCTCTCAGTGCAAAATAGATGAAATCCTAATTAGCAATGACAGTGGAAAATCATTCTCCACCCGAAATGTATTCCAAAGATAAAAAACCATGACTCAGAAACTGTAAAAATTGAAATAATCATAAACTAGACTCAGAACTTCAAAATTTCAGGGGCAGATGGGGAATTCGAGCTCAGAAATCATACTAAAATTTACCTTTCTTCGGCAAGTACCAAGACCACGGTATGATCACCTAAGTGTTAACACTTGACCGAGATAGTGATGCAATGCGGCTTGATTCAAACTACACAAATAGGTAACATTATGAAAAATTTTAATGGGACTTTCTGGTCTGAAAGAAATGTTACTCAAAATCACCAAAATTAAAGCTGATATTTAGCTTGAGTGAGTCACACATCCAGTCATCCAGACCATACATAGATACAAGCAAGGAGAAATTCACAAAATGTGACAAAGTTACAGCCTTTTTTTTCCCCTCAAGTTGTAGTTGTGATAGAACAGAAATCTGATGCATTACTTGAAATCATTCCACATTACTTTAATAACACTGGGAATGGGAATGAGAGGTAGTTCCAAGGAAGTACTATCAATGTCACTTCTTCAAATCGGTTCTGGAGGGTAATTTTGTAAGAGAGAGATAGAGATAGAGAGGGAGAGAGAGGTACCATGAAATGGCGAGAGAGGGGTGAAGGGAGAGATGTAGAGCAGCACAAGGGGATAATGATAATAGTGTTAACACTTTTACAATTCAGGCATCCATTTGAAGTTTGATAAATGTTTGGGAGATACCAATAATAGCATTATCGATACCGATTTTATTTTCATATAAAATGAATTATTATTTTTGTTAACGATGTTATATAATATTTTTATTATTTAATTTAAATATCGCTAATCGGAATAATAATTTATTTTAGTTGAATAACAAAAATATTGTATAAATAAATTGCATAATAAAGTTGTTAACATAAATAATAATTCATTTAGTCTGAATAATAAAGTTGGTACTAATGACGGTATCAATAATGATATATGTATATCAGTTCCCTTTGCAAAATTTTACACAAGAAATAAGAAACACTAATATTTTTTTTACTGTTGTTATGAAAAAACACATATTTTTATATATACACATTTTGTTTAATGCTAAACATTTGTTTCATATATGTAGGCTTACAGAGGTATTACTTGCTAGTATGTTCTAAGAGTCTTACTAATTTTAATTTTTTTTATTTTAATCTCCAATCCTTTCTTGAGATTCCTGATAAACTAAATTATGTAAAGAATAAAAATTTCTTGTTGGTTCATAACTTGACAATTTACAATTTAGAAGTTTTATTTTAAACCAAGTTAACTTTTTTTTTATAAAAGGTAAGTTCATTTTTTTATATATATAATTAAGAAAATAAGAATTAATTGATACCAATCAAGATTACTGTTGATTTTTCAACTTACAAAACAAACTTTATTTTTATTTATTTTTGATGTGAATAAGATTAACAATTCACATCTCTTATAATTAATGAAAAATGACTGATGCCAACTAACAATCGTTAGCAAGAAATGACATATCCTTACATAAACGCGCATGAACATCAATAAAAATCACATTTTTATTTTTGGTGTGCACATTGAATTGCTATTTGATTGATGTCTATTGCTAGGTATGTTTCTGTGTCAGGTCTTTTTAAAAATGACGGAAAGGTTTTCTTTTCGTTGGCTTTCTCAACTGATGACTCAACCAACTCCATTACTCTGTGAACTCTACTCAGTGGTTGCTATATATATATGTTATATATGTTATATATGTTATTTAATGTACTATTAACTAGCATGCTTACTATGGTATATTTAGTGTTTTTTGGTTTGTAATTGCACTGAAATTGTTTCAGACTAATGTATGAGCTATGCAATACCATCAATGAAAGCAAGCTTACTATGTCCATATTATATATTTCTTTATCTGATTTATAATTTCAATCTCAAAAAGAAATAGAGCAGTTACTCTCTTGGTAAAGCTATCAGATAATATGTCTTACCAAAATTGATACTCCTATCACAAAAACTGAAGCGAAATTTTATATCTATCTTTCGTCTTATTAAGTTTGTCTCACAAACCAACTATAAAAAGCAAATAGAGCTGCTATTAAACCATTACGTTATCATATAAACGACCTCTATGCTTTGATACACACCAACTAGAATCGTTAAAATCTGCTCTCCACAGTGTTTATATGCGAACTCACTTTTTTAATATTGTATTACAATTTTTTTCCATTATTGAGAAAATAACGAACGAACTCATAATGACCTTCATTAAGAGAGAATGTAAAAAAATTATATGCAAAAAAGGCCCACAAATGTGAAGCATAATTCACTAATAGTTTATTTCACGCATAAAACACACACGTGTCACACAAAAAACAAATTTCATTAAGAGCTAATGCTTAATTTTTTTTATCCGTGAATTTGTATAGAGTACTACGAGATTTACATTTTTAAAAATTTGAATTTATAAGGTCAACAAATTTTGTGTTATCAATATTGATGTACACCAATTATTTACAACCCCTATGTAATGTAATTTGTATCTGTGAATTATTCATTTTAATTTGTATTTGCTTTGGTGTGGATATGATTTGAATTTTGATATTCAATTATAATGCAAGCATGTAATTTAGAATTATCAGCTCTGCATTCAATATTAAATTCAGTCTGTTTATACACCCCTCAGCGCTATATGCACTTTTCTCATGTTACCTTTTCTTTTCCTTAAACCCCTTATGGTGATAGACCCATGTCTGTACGGAAAAATAAGAATTCAAATCCCATAAAAATCATTTAAAAAGAACTAAATATAAAAATTAACAGAAACTCTTATTAAAAAAAAACTTTCCTTTTCCTTTTTTTTTCGGAAACTGTTAATTAGCATTCTTCTATCTTCATGCTTTTATCACAGCCAAGATGCACATACACACCCAGAACAGCAAAGAAGGAAATATAGCACCTACGTCATGTCCTACTGCTGAGTAGTCAAGTGCACAAGTATAATATTTTACAAGAAACTAAAAATATAATGTTTAAAGGTCAGGTTTGTAAATTTTCTGAAGTAGGATTCCTTGAAGCTAACATTTCCTAGGTATAGCCGCGTAGGCTATGAAGAGGCTATCTTTTTCTTTCTAAGAAGATGCTCAGTGTCGAGGGAATCGATCTTTGAAGCGAGGATGAAGTCGTTTTCTGTCAATCCTCCTGAAAAAGCAAATTGTTAGAAATCACTCAATACAAAAGGTGTTTTCGTTTTTACCTGTTTAGAAATGATGATATAGTACTGACATCCCTGGAATAAAGAAGGATCAACATGCTTCTAAGAAGAAAAGAAGGTGAAACAAGAAGAGACGACAAAAATGTGTGCAGAAATACAAGTGATTTACCATTAAAAATGATATTTTATCGGGGGAACATATGACATTATTCCTAAAGATTTATCACTAGATATGATGTAAGAGAGAATATATGAAATCAGAAACTTTACCAACTGAATGGGTCCATATCTCAATTTTCACATTATTCCAGCCTACCAAATGCAGATCAGGATGATGGCCTGAAAAAACCTTTTCATCAAAAGCCAGCTCATATTTTGTATATGAAATGTAAGAGCCAAAATATATAAGGTACATAAACAATTAAATGTGCAATTCGTTTTTCAACCTTTGAAAAAGTTACAGACTCGAGTGTAACCGACCAACCACATACTCATGTAAGGTGTTTCACAGATAACCCGAAATGCTTTATTGCATTGCAGATAGCACCCTTAACTCGAACAAAAACAAATAAGAGAGCAAAGAGAAGTGCTGAAATAGCCCCTTAATTGAAGATACAGGCAGAATGCATTCATTTTGTACATCCAAAACCTCAATCAATTCATAATTATTTCCAAAACCTGAAACTGAGCTTGTGCCTCTGTCTAGTTAATTAGGTCTTATACCAATAGAATAGAGAGAGTTTCCAAGGAACAGGCAAAATGCATAAATTATTATGGAATGCACCTCTTCCCTGATAAGCAGCAATTGAGCAAATGGTTCTTTTTCGTTGAAGGTTAGCAGGCGATTTGCCAACTAACAATTATATTAAAAAAAAGAGCGAATGGCTATTACTTGCAAATAACTCCAAGATGTGCATGCTGTTGGGGGCTATTTGCAGATACAATAAAACATTGTTTTAATTAGCAAAATCGCAAACACACTTTTTTTTTATCTGGTGTACAAGCACACATAATCTGACAGCAACATACACATTGCAAACCTAACTGTAAGAACATAGCATATTTGCACAGAGATTCAATACCTTCAGCCTCTGCAACATTAGCTATGAGCTGAAAGAACTCGAGCCCTTTAGTAAAGCTCTTAACTTTCCATGAGCGTTGCAGTTTCATGACATTATTGTCAGTTACTAACTCCCAGTCTTTGACCTACATTAAACTCAATGTTCTCAAGATTTATAATGAAACAGATTATAATGAAACAAATTTATAATGAAAGAACAATTACATTCAGGCCTTTCAGAACGTCCAAGTACCATACAGAACAACGCAAAAATGGTATCTATCTGTGCCCCTTTTAGAACATCATAAACGAATTTTTATATCTTTTTTCACCCACTTTCCTCGACACTAACCAAAGCAACCCTCTGTTATCTCTAAATTACACAGTGATAAGATTGCAAAGTAGTAGTTTGGAACTTACGGTGTAGAAAGGGGTACATTAAGTATTTTGTAGGGATGAATTGATATTCCAATGTTTAGTGATCATATAGACTTCATAAGCAAATGCACATGAAAATTACCCCTCAAAAGGAAAACCACATGGCCAGCCAACTAAAATTTCAGTTGGTACAGGTTCCTCACAATTCAACATAATTTTTTAAGTTACATCTATTGATATATATTTTTATTTAAAATGACTTCCATTTCAAAGCTTCTAGAAAAGGCTATTTAAGAGATTAACTTGAGTAGACACATCAACTGTGCACAAGAAAAATTATAATCCTAGCATGAAAAATCAAAATCAAACCTGTGGAAGCAACTCCGTTGCTGATTCCTTTGACATGGCATGGATATCCTTTGAACTACATGGGATGCATTTCTCTGAGGATAATTCTGAACCCTCCATCAGCCCTTTCAAATGCAAAACAAAATGCATTAATTCTCTAACTATATAATTATAAATATAACAGTAAGACAGACATTAGCTGTACAAAAGTCAAATACGAATTAGCACAATGGACTTGCCCCTTCCCATATCTACCTACAAGGAGTCTGAGATCTTTTGCATATTTTGGGAAATTCTATGCACAAAGAATGACTATCTCATTGTACTCGCAGATAAAAGCCAATTCCTCATGCTTCCAACTATAACACGCCATTTCTTTATGATAATTGCGAACATAAAGAATGATTCCTCTGTCATTGCTAATTAGGATTTCATCCATTTTGCACTGAAAGATGAATTTTACGGACTGGAACTTTGAAATTTCAGGGGCCACATGAGGAACACAAGCTCAGAAAATCATACTAAAACTTGCCTTTCTCAGAGGAAGCACAAAAACCTCGGTAAGATCTTGTAAATGTCAACAGCCGACCAAGATATTCACGCGATATGACTCGATCTAAACTGCGCAAATATGCTAAGTTATGAAAAGAAACCATACAGAGAGGTTTCAAATTTAGATGCACTTTTAAGCTCATCGGAACTGCCAGTATCACTACAGGTAATGAGATATCCATTTAAATGAGAGAGAGAGAGAGGGAGAGAAAGTACCGTGAAATGGTGAGAGAGGGGCGAACGGAGAGCGTAGCAGTGTACGGAAGCGGCAAGCGATGGAGAGGAACCTGAAATAGTAAAATCGAAAAGTGAAAATCAGTGGAGGGGGGACAGTAATCAGTAGATTGAGATGAGGAAAAGGAGGCGATAATCGAGGAACGAGAGAGAGAGACAGTGATGGAGCAGCGCAGGAGCAACACGCGATAATTCATCATCGCCGCTTTGATTGAGTTCATGACGCAGACGAAGAAGAAGAAGAAGAAGGTTCTCGCTCCACCTGTTATTATTTGATTATTTTATTTCGGAAATTGCGAGGTGTCAACTTTTCGAAATTTTTTAATATAAAAAAATTAATAAACCGAATTAAAAATGTAGGAAAATGCGACGAGATTCTCGGTACGTAGGCAAAATAGATTTGGTAAATTTGGTCTGAGAAAACTGAAATTGTGTTTGCTAGCTCATTTTTAAGTTTTGGGAGCAAATTTGGCAAATCTACTTTTAGAATCTACGAACGGGACTAAGAAGTATGGTTTCTGAGATTCATTTTGATAATATTTGAATTTGTTTTAACCGACTCTGACCGTGTCTCTCAAGTCCGCTCTCAGACTCTAGAAACGGACTTGGTGCCCTCATTTTCAGACCTCTCGTCGTCCCCGCCTCCGCGAACCCTCCCATTCCTCTTCATTCACAACCAAGGAAAAAAAAAATCTGTCCCCATTGTCGCCTCCTTTTTATCCGATAACCTTGCACCCCACTTCACGACACATCTAAGAGGGTCCATACTGTGGTGACGCAGGTGCCAGTCCAAGAGCCATCCAAAATAGGTAATTTTTTTTTCGAAATGAATTTTATTTTCTGAAATGGTTGTTTGTTAGGAAAATTTTGTTGATATTAGATTACAAATTGTAGTGTAAGTGAAAAAGTATGTTAAAAATTTTGTTAGTATTTGATTTGAATTTATTTGTGATATATTTAGTTAAAAATTGCAAATAACTTAATAATATTTTACAAATTTAGTTAGGATGTTATAAATATATTCATTTGATTTATGTGAAAATAAATTAGTACATGTATGTTAGGAATTTTTATTTAGTAGTAATATTTTAGAAATTTCCATTTAGTATTACGGGGCTAGCAGGCACGATTCCAGATTATCTAGGATTGAAACCGAACTTATCAAGTCTGTTTTGTCTACATCCTGCAAATCCCCTCCCATTTTCCTATATTTTTAATTTGATTTATTAATTTTCTTATATTAAAAAAAATTTGAGTCAACTTTCGGGAGTCATATTATGTGCACTTATGATTCAGTCTGTAAACTTTAAATTATACAAAATAAATCTTTAAACTTTGAGAAAAATATAACTTCGATCCCTAAATTTTTTCAAAAAAATTAAATTGATCCCTAAATTCTGGAAAAAATTAATATAAAAAATAATAAATCAAATTAAAAATATAAAAAAATGAAAAAACAATTATGAGATATAAATAAAACAGATTTATAAAATCCGTTCTCAAAAAATTAAAATTATGACTGTTAGTCACATTTTCAAATTCTGAAATTACAACTGTTAGTCACATTTTCAAATTCTGAGAGCGATCTTTTCAATTCCGCTCGTAAGATCTGAAAACGAACTCCTCACCATGCTCTCAGAAATACATTTAATTGGAATTTATTAAAACTTTTGAATATCCTGAAAGTGTCTGCCAACTCCACTCTGAAAGCTTAGGAGCGTACCTCTATCCAAGCATCTAACATTGAAGCTTTATTTATCTCCTTGAAAATGCAGAGATCACAATTGTTCTTGATTTGATTGCTTTGGTTGACTTTGCCACATCACCACAACACTATAATTGACTTAGCTTTAAAAAAAAGAGGAGGAAAATTGTAGCTGCTTTCTCTCTTTTCACTAATACTTTTATCTTATATCTTTTGTGTTTATACGATAGAGTTATAAATATTATTTAAAAGGAAAACAAAATCGGTTGTGACAATCAATATTTCTAGACGCAAGTCAAATTTTCTCTTGGCAATGAAAGATAATAGAAAAATATGCCTACTCCTTTAATGTAATGAATAATTTTTGTGATCATCTTAATTTGAAAACTGACAATTACGGTCTCAGTTTTTTAGAACGAAGTTAGCAAATTCGTTTTGTCTTTACCCCCAATCCCCCGTCATTTTTTTTATATTTTTATTATTTTTCTTATATTAAAAAATTTCAGTCTTGAATTTGCATTTGTATTTAGAAGTGTTAGTTTTTAGTTCGACCCAATGAGTCAATCTCATTTAACTCAATTCGACTTTTAATTAATTATTTTTATAACAATAATAAAAAAAAGTGTAAATAAGGATATAAATGGATCAGGTCGGGCATGGCTGACATTATTTTATTTTTTTTAAATGATCGAGTTCGATTCACATTAAATCGGGTCGAATTCAACCTGACTCAACCAACTCGAGAAAAACAAATTATATTTGTATCTAATTCAATTTAAAGAAAACATATCAGATCAGGTTATTGAATAAGATTGACTCCTTAGGTGGATAAAAAATTTACATATTTAGATATAAATAAAAGTTTAAGAACAAAAAGTTATATTATTTTCAAAGTTTAAGAATATATTTGGTGTAATATAAAGTTTAAGGACATATTTAATTTTTTTTAAATTCAAGGACCGATTGTTTTTTTTAAGTTTAAAAACTAACTTGATGTAAATGAAAGTTTAGGGATTAATTTAATTTTTTTAAGAAAGTTTAAAAACCAAAATTCTCCCTCTTTTTTAATATAAGAAAATAAAAAGTTAAAGTGTATAACTGTAATGGATATTTTTGAGAAGTAAGAAGTTTGTAAATGAACCGCAGGGCTAGTATTATAGTGATAGACCTCGTCTCTCTACAAAGAGATGCAGGTTCAAGTCCTGCAAAAAACATTTGAAGAGGAATAAATGTCGATATTAACGGGAGCTCTTATATATAAAAAAAAAGAAGTTCATAAACATTATTTGCGAAATACTTTTTTTGGTTCACGAATATTGTTTGTGAATCTGTAATGTATTGTATATAGTGAGCTTATAAAATGGTAAAATAAATCTGCGAACTAGAATTGATTTGCAGATAATAAATACAAACTTTCTAGTTTTAAATATATATAATTTCGAACTTTGTTCTTCTCATTTTTTATTTTATATTATTATTTATTAAAAAAATTGTATTATGTGTGCCTCCATTTAAACATAGTCCCGGTTTGATGAGTGCACAAATTAAGAAATTAAAACAGCTATTTGGATTCAATTTGAGATATTTATTAGGTAATAATTAAGATATGATAATTAGATGAAAAATTTTAATTTTAAAAAAATAAATATTATAAAGATGAAGGAGTGGGAGTGTAAATTAGAAGTAATATTATTTGTGAAATATGCATTTCTATATGTGGTGGCTTCCTAATATCAAATAATAAAATGATTTGGATTTAATTTTAGATATTTTCATTTTATCTCTAATTAAATGATTCTCTTCTTTAATTATATATACAAATTTCCGAAGCAGAATACTCTAATTTCTTAAGTTGGAAGTGGCTGCCAAAAGCAATCAAGGTTAAATTTGGTTTTTATTTGTTTTAGTTACCAAGGTTAAATTGTGAGAAATCTGCTCATCACATAAAAAACAATGTATTAAGGTCTAGTTTAGGCTTTTCTAGAAAATATTAACTTGGTTTCTTTGGTAGTTTAATGATGATTTTTTTTTTGCTGATATCTAATTAAATTGAGAAATAAGAAATTGTTCCTATTGTAGGTTGGTTTTTTCATAAAAATTTTGGAACCTTTTATCACATCATAGAAAATGCACTTTGACAGTTATCATGCATCTATATAAGTTTATTATTCAAAGCTCATAAAATTAATACATAACTTCATATAATGTTAGGTAGGATGGGACAATTCTCATGATCAGTTTAGTTAATCTCAACATTATTTATACTGCCATAGAAAGCGTATAAGGATAAGAAACATAGGCAGATATTAATTTGACAAATAGGCTATATAATAATGTTGGTAGTGATTAAGCCAACAATTAATAAAAATCATAAGAGATTGGAAGAAACTAACATATGAAATTTCTTCTTTGTTGTATTAAAATCTCACAGCTGGTATCACATTTTACAACTGCAATTAGAAACAAGTTAATGCATAGACCGGAATTTTTTGTTATAATTGTTGTTTAATGTACAGTTAAATATTGAGGAGCTTCAAAGACGTCTATTGTTATACGGGAAGCTCGAGCCTTCCAAACCGATGAAGACACCATGCTTTGGATGTGAAACATTCAACTATCCTCATATCAACTATCCTTCCAAACCGATGAAGACACGATGCTTCAAAGACGTCTATTGTTATACAGGAAGCTCGAGCCTTCCAAACCGATGAAGACACGATGCTTTGGATGTGAAACATTCAACCATCCTCATGCTTTTTTTTCCCCTTTTTTTATTTTAGTTATAATTTTTTCTTAAGAAATGGATAAAAAAAACAGATGTTATGATTAGTGATTACAAAATATAAGCTTAACAAATCTAAATTTAGGTTAGTTATTTTTTTTTTAATAATTTGGTTTGGACTTGGTCGAAATTTGTATTTGAATTCCAACTTCCACAAATCTGCCGCCGCTGTTGTGCCCAATGCCAGCATAAATTACACAACTTTACTGCAGTACAAGAACAGCGTCTCTTCTTCTACAAGTGTGCCTCAGGCTTCTTCTGTAGTGTCTGGCTATGGGGCATTTGGCGGATCGAGTAGTGTACCTGCGGGATTTTGCCGTCAACCTAAGAAATGGTTTAGATGCAAGCAAGAGTCTGACTTTATATCCTCTATAGTAATATAGATGTAGTGTCAAAATCTGAACCGTTTAGTATAAATTTTATTATTGTTTGTTTTATTAAATTTATCTGGTAAATAATATTCGATAGTTTGAATCGGTTGGATAACTCTAGAGGAGTCTGACTCCAAGAGTCTAGGGTTTGACAAGGCGTTGAGTTCTCAATACAAGGATATGAGCCATTACATGTCCCTTGAGCAGGTACATTTGGCTGATCTCTTGCTTGTTATTACAATTCACCATTCTCATTATTTTAACTTTCTCTTGTTCACTTTGGGTCAATACCTAGGAGCAATTGCTGAAAAATGTTTTCAACCTTGTAATATGAATCTTTTACTTCATTTTCTGAGAGAATGAGAACCCGGCAATGTGGCTTCATGGTGCTACCGGCGCAAGAACTCTCTCCACAATGCCAACTAGCAACTTTTACAGACACCAGGGCCGAACTCAGTACGGTGGCTTTCGTCAGGGCTAGTAGCCATCTCAGTTAAATTATCTCTGTTTTTTCCTGAAAATAAAGATAAGAATCGAGTCATTCAAATTTAAATGTTTATAAAGAATCTCTTATTCGAGTTTCTAACCTACAATTTCTCATACGGAGAGCATCGCCTAACTTCTACCAATCTCTACATGCACATGCCTTTTTTTCCCTTTATTCTTATTTTAGTTATTTCTTTTTCTTGAGGAAATCGATAAAAAAAAAGCAGATGTTATGATTACATAAATATAAACTTAACAATCTAACAGGGAACAAAGGTTTTGATTGGCCAAGTTTTACGTTAGTTTTTTTTTTAATGATAATTTGGTTTAAACTAGGTCGAATTTTTGTTTGAGTTTTATTTCATCATAGATCTTCATTAAATAGATATCAAAATCTATATTTCAGAAACGTGCAAATACTAATTTAAATTTATTCGAAGTTAACACTTAATCGGACCCGTCAATTTATATTTGGTTCATACTCAAGTTTATATATGTCAATTTGTATATAGGATTACAAATTTTTCATTGTGTATGTGATTCGCATTTACATGCCGGCGCGTCACAAGAATCGTCCTACTGACGGACTGGACAATTTTTTTCCATATCAACAAAATATATTACTCAAGATAACTCACCTTTTAAAACAGTTAGTACAGAAACGAAAATCTAAGAAATAGAAAAAGAAAGTTTTGCAATAGACTTTACTTAAGATAACTCAGATAGCCCGAACTGTAGACCTAACATTGTAGTAATAAATTCTATTTCTTTACATAGAGACGTAAGTTTAAATCTCATAATTAATATTTAAAAAAAATAAATGCTAGTATTAACGAAAGCCCTTATTCAAAAAAAGAAAAGAGAACTCAGATAGTCCAAACTTAATTCAAAGAACTCACATAGTCAAATAACATCAGATCCTGTAACTTCCAATACACAACAATGACAAAAGGTGCAAATTAAGAAGAAATAATGAAGTTCAAAGCATCTGTTATATCAAATGGGCTATCAGAGAAACAGTGACATTGAGGAGTCCGTATTTGCTATCATTCCAATTAGAAAAGTAGGACTCTAATATTCCAATTTAAACCGTCCGATCAAAACAAACGAATCAGATCAGCTCTATTTAAAATTTAAGGTGTCTTTTTTAAACAAATCTAATCCGCTCGTTTTAATCCAACGGATCAGATTGAAATAATAGGGCCCTACTTGCTTATTTGGAATAATAGGTGATTTCATTCCGACATTGAGTATGTAACATACCGGAGCCCTCTGCAGTTTTCAATCAGAAAAGCACATAGTTACATGGACAGCATGTTAGCAAATAGCAAGGTTTTCAACCTGAGCATGAAAGAAAGCAAGCTCCCGCTTGTGTACCAGATACTCTGACCAAAACTAACATGAAAATTTCATTATTCCATACAACTAGAGAGGAACTGAACCTGAAGGAATCATAATCATATCATATATTAAACAAATGGAAAAGATCTTAACTTGAAAGATGTAAGTTCCCTTCAGCTACTTGCATTTCAGAACTCAGAGATGGGAGAATTAATTAGGCTCACACGTTCAGGAGTCGGAACTCGGGAGGGAAATATCTTGTCCTGAGATGTATCATTACAACACAAGTATAGTGTAACATATATTAAGGTTATTTCTAGATATATATTAGGTAATGGACATATTAAAATGAAGTAAAAATACAAAAGAGATTACAAGAAGATGCCTGGAGAAACTTCATATAACACCAGATGATTTTCGAACAAATTTAAAACATAAAATTTTAGTGTAAATATCATGCCACATAACTTGGATGTTTTCCTCTCGAGAAAATTTGCAAGAAAACATTCGACATATACTTTTTGGGTAACATCTGCCCATGAAAATAGAATTTAAAGATTATTCCTCTCTTTACTTTCCTCAATAGAACTACTGATAAAGTTAAAAAAAATCAACACAGCATTAATGAGTCAAAGATGCAAATAGCAGAAACCAAAAAGGGCAATTCGGTATAACAGGTTTGCTAAGTCGCAAGGTGTTGAATAATAACTTCATCATCAGGAAAGAAGATCACTTAATCCAATACTCTTTGTGAAAAAATAATATAAAAAAAGTTGAAATCTAGCATTTAAGAAATTAGTAACAGAATGCCCTCAGTGGATTACATTTCATCATACATCCAGACAAATTGACAACTAATTGGATGACTGTCCAACTAAAGCATGGGAGACAGCAGGATTTCTTTCGAGTACCAAATAGGCTCCAGACCAAACCCATATGCAGGTGGGTATCGATTGGGCCGTGTTAGATTTTGCCAGCTCTAGGCCAAAATCAGAAGTTAAGGATGTGCTCCACAAAATCATTAGAGAGGGAGGGGAGGGGGGGGGGGGTGAGGGAAAGGAGCCCGTGTCTGCTGCCATTATAATTATGGCAAAGATTCTATAGCACACTATCTTGACCATCTGATTTGGATCAAACACAAACGATCCGATTTGGTTTTTTAGGCGGGCTATTTTAAGATTTATGCAAGATCCTCAATGAATGGTCCAGGTTGTGTGCTATAGTTTTACGGCAGAGAAAAGTATGACAACGGATGTGAATCCGAAGTTGAATGTAGGGCTGTAAACGGATCGGATAGTGGTAAAAAGTTACCAATATATTGTATCTTTTTTTCTCTTTCTTTCCCTTCAGCAAGAGAAAGATGAAGAGCTCTAGTTGCATCTCAATAGAAAAAAATAGGTTAACCACATGCAAAAGAAAAGAAAAACTCACCCGAGGAATCAACATGTCTGGATCTTACCGTGTTAGGACATCATCATAGGGCAATTATGGTTGTGGTAATGATGAGTGATGGTTTCCACAAAAGGTTGGCATCAGAAAATAATCGAAGTTATCAAATTTTTGTTGTTCTCAGCTCTCATTACTAGCTTCCAAAGAAAAAAAATTTCAAAGAGAACAGAAAGAATTTAAAAGAAAACAAAGAAAATATAGGAGAAAATTAACTGAGCAAAATGAACCTTTTAATTATACAGATCAAAGTACTACTACTGCAAAGATTCATTATCCAGTTCAAAGAATAAAAGCAGCAACAGAGCCATAGAAGAAAAGAATGAATCTTGAACAAAAAATGTCAGTCCACTTGATACCAGCATCAATAGAAAACATAAGTTGCAACAGTACCATCCCAAAACTTTAGTTCTAGGTTGATTTGAAAAATCTTTTATAAGAATTTCTTCAAAGGAAAAATCTTTTATAAGAAGAAGCAACAACATGAAAGTTCACCATAGTACAAAGTTGTTGTACCAATGCCCTCAGAAAGTTTAACTTGTTTTTACTCATTGAGAAGTACCAAAGTGGGTTATCCATTTGAGCAAAGAGAAAGCAACCTATCCTTTCAGTACCAAGCAGAACAAATAGCATCATTCCAGGGATCCGTATCTGCTGCCATTAAAATCAATGGCACATTCACTGGGTCCCACTTGTCATAGACCCAAAAAAATATGGCACACCCCTGCTAAAGAAAAAAAGTATGGCAGCAAATGTGAATTGCATCATTCCAGACACCCTTTTATATGTGGGCTGTGCAAGAAAGGTTGAAATTGAGAAGGCAATGGATTTTTTAGATGACATGATTTCTAAAGGACATGACCCTGATATTGTGACCTATAACACTTTATAGGAGTTGGCATCCTGGTGAAGTACTTGACCTACACTGGGCAAAAATCCCTTCCTACAAAGCCTCCCGCGCGAATCTCAATGCTGCCCGTTACAGTAATCGCATGTAATTTCTGCTCACTCCATCCTCTGAAGTAGCTGCCCACTCCAGAGGATATGGACTCCTCTTATAGACGGGCTGTATTGAAACATACTTCATGTTATACTCAAATATCTCTTCCAATCATCCAATCAATCGGTTAAAGAATCAAATCTGACAAATCAGTCAGTCACAAAGAAACTAGAAGGAAGAAGCAGCATATCTCGGACGGTGAGCCTCTTCCAATTCGAGCATTCTTTCGCCCAGAATGTGATCAATTGGTTCGGAAATCGTGCAATAATCAGATTGTGGGCTGCCAATGGATTGTCCATACTAATGACTGCTCAAAAATAGCTATTAATGACTGCTCACATCTCAAAAAATAAGCTTTACTTTGACTCCATGCTCAAAGAAAAACCACTAATCAGGACTACATATAGATTTGTGTACAGTTAAATTCATCATTGGGCATAGATAGCATTTAGAAAGATAATGATGTAATACCAACTATGAAATAGAAAACATGTTTTGCATAGAGTCAAGGAAACCAATCAATCAGAGTAGGGAAGAACAAAAATTAACTGAAAGGAGAGAAAAATAGCAACAAAGACTCAAACTTTGCACTTGTTCAAGCAGGAATATTAGAGCTTTTGATGTACATGCCATAGTACCTCAATGCATAATCAACAACATAACACATCTAAATAGCAAGATCGAGCAGCAATTTTTCTACATACATGCTGTCACAGCAATTGTAGACTTCGATGTATGGTCTGAGACATCCAATTCAATAAAGATTGAAGCACAAAAGCACTTACATTGCCAGGTTGATAGCAAGAAACGCGACCAAATTTTGCTTCTCTCTCCTCTGGAAAGGGACGATCAAAGGTGAAAAACAATACAAAAAGAAATGGGAATGGGACCAAAATCCCATTAATTAGGTCTCAGAGGGAACCCTCAAACCCCATTCCCAACACCAGACGAATGTGGTCGAGTTCTGTGGAGAATTTTTGTTGTAGAAAAAATAAAATGAGAATAACAATGGAGTCGTTGTAGTATAGTGGTGAGTATCCCCGCCTGTCACGCGGGAGACCCGGGTTCGATCCCCGGCAACGGCGAATTTCTTTGGGGGGTGATATTTTTAAATAATTTTGAAATAATTTTTAAAAATACTCAAAAATAAAAAAAAAGTTGACGGACATTTTTTTAATTTATAAATTGATTGTATATTTGTATTTTAAATTTCATGTAATTTAAAAATTATTTGATATTTTATAAAAAATCGTTAAATACTGTTGTAAATGTCATGTAATTTTGATGGTTTTTAATAAAGTAGCAAATAATGTTTAAATTGTATAAAATTTAAAACACAATTGATCTATAAATTAAAAAATATATTTATAAACTTTTTTTTATTTTTAAAATTTTTTTAAAATTTTTTGAAAATATATTATCAAGATTATGAATAATCGTCAAGAATCCCTCCCTTCTTTATTAAACAAATTATGTTCTCGGTTTTCTATGTTTTGTTGGGGTTCCTTAATATCACTATTGGAAGCTTAATACAATCCTTGTTGCCTATTCATCAACAATTATTTAGTATCTTTTTTCTGACATTAATTCATATTGCAATATGTTCGAGACAAACGTATATTGGATTTTTTATTAAATACTTCGTGAAAAAATTATTTTTGTTTAATTCTAAATGATACATCAATTTTTAATGAACCGTCAAAGAAAAAAAATGAATGAATCTAATTAACTATAATTAATAAATTTTAATACATTCAATTTTGGACGAGGAGGGTTTAAATATCTCCATTTTTTGTGTCTCCATTATGCCTCAACTTTTTTAATTTACTAATAGTAAAATTTTTAAAACTAAAATATCAAAATAAAATTATTAAATATGATCTATATTATATTTTCTTCATGTGTATAAAAAAATATTGACATTTTGACTTTTATTTTATATAAATCAAAATGTTAAAAAATTAACGTCTATAAATTATCCACATTAATGCATTTTTTATAAGCTCTTGTTATCAAATAAAATAATATTAAAATATCACAATTTTTTACATATACATAGATAAAATAATATAAATCACATTTAACGGTTTATTTTGACAATTTAATTTTAAAATTAAAGTTATTAAAAAATTAAAAAAATAGAGACCTGATGAAAGCATAAAAAATAAAAGTATTTAAACCCTCCCTTTTTTGGACACCTTGAATGAAGTCTACAAATTATAAATTTTAAGTGAATGCATTTCGCAAGATATTATGTGATTGGCGATCAACAAAAAGAATACTGTCGATAAAATTATCAATCAATCTAATAATGTCAGTTCTTTTTCCTGGTATGTAAAATTTTAGTTACTATTGTTTCATTATATAATGACCATTGTTTACTCTTTTGTTGAACTGGTAACATATATAATGGTGATTCTCTGTGTTGCTTGTGCAATTGTAGTTCATTTATACACAGAAATGAATGGCACTACCGTGTCAGAAGTTCAGAACACACAAAAACATGAGATTAGATTGAAAAAATAATATTTTAGTTGAAATGCATTTGGTTTTTTTACTATGTAATATTGCTACTCACCTCAAAAAATATATATATATTGCTATTTGCACACAGTAAAACTGCACTGCTCTGATCGCCATTAAAAAACAGGCTTCTTAATCGTCCCAGCTGTTTCTTTGTGAGAGTTGATCAAGTTATTAACCACATAAAAAGCTAATACAAAACAACACTATACAGGAGTTCAAAAATGTGCATTGCACCAGATAGGGGGCATCTGGGGATTCAAGGAAAACTTACCATAGTCGTTACCACCGCGTTTTGGACTCTGTCATATTAGTCCTTACCTTGGTATGCTGAATGCACAATCAATTTCAATTTAAGATCCAATTAAGTAATATTAAACAAATATAAGAAATTCAACCTTCATTCAAGTAAAACACAGTTTTTTCAGCCTATTATTTTTCCTCTTGTACAACTGCTAATGGCATGAGATATGAATTAGTTTTAACCAATTCCTACTTCACGAGGAAAGTACCAGACTAAAGTGCAGTCCAGATCATCTTTGTTTTAGAGTGTGAGCAACTTATACACATTAATCATAGAAATTAGCCAGCTCTGCCTCAACTGTACTATCATCAGCCTCGTCAGAGACTAAATGACGCATGTGACAGATCTCATCGACCCTGAAAATTCTTCTATAATTAAGCCCCTCGGATTACATGGTTACATCATAGGAGAACTGAAAGATGAAGGGTACCTCTGAGCTAGCCCAAACATGCCAAGTGTCCCACCCGTGTGAACCATCAACACCTCAGTATCAGTTGGTTTATTTAGAGCAAGAGACGCTGCAAGTTCCCATGCTGCCAAGGTGTAAATAGGATCCAAAGGAACTGCTGTTTGCTGTGCAATTTTACAGCACCTCTCTATTTCACCATTCAGTACCTTCCCAAATCTGAAATTTAAGTTGCAAATTGTTACAGGCATATGGAACAATATATTGGCTAGTAGGATGACGTGGTTAACAGTTCAGTGTTTCCCATGTCAATACTGGAATGGGAAACCCTAAACCCCAAATCATACAGGTCTAAACCCAAGACAACAATCCATACTGGAATTTAGTGCCCACATGGGAATTTTGGGATTTCCGGGGGCATTCATGTAAAAAAGGAAAATTATAAAAGAGCTAAGATTTGCGTGTACTTTCTTGGCTGAGAGCGCTCGACCCAATTCAAAATCCCATGAGTTGCATCTGAGGAGTCCTGTATGGGAAAATCCAAATTGTAAACCCTTTTAAACACAGAAATTAGGGTTTTCTCTCTCTCCTTGTATGCGTCCGATGTATCAGCTAGCATCACACCAGTAACATTCCATGGAAGTCTAGAAATTAGCAAAAATGAAACCATATTATAAGTTAAACTGTCCAATTGGTACTGGTACTGATTGAAGGTCTACCGTTAGCATCAGATACAAAACTGGTACAAACATGCAAAAAATTTGCAAAATTTGGTACAAATTAGGAAAAGGGAGAGCTAGGTTACCATTGTTTGAAAACGCACCCCAAAAGAAGAACTCCAAGTGCTATGCCAACAGCTGTTGTACCCGTACCTGTATCCACTATGACATGGACTTGGCGGCCATTTCCAAATTTTGACGACTCAGAGAGAAACTTAACGAGACGGATAACACCTAAAAATAAATAAAATACATGACCTCATGGATTATTATTTGAATGCTTTTAAAGAAATATTTTCAGATGTGCCCCTGCAAAGCTTGAAGATATCACTTGCGGAAGTGAGGAATATCAGGTCATTTAGTATCTTGGAAGCTAAATGGGAAATGAAGGGCACCTGTACTACTCCTTGTGTTTGGTAGAGGTATGTGTGAATTGCTTGGTTCTTAGGGAGCATACATGATATTTCATGTTTTCGAAGGGTATAAAACATGATATTTCAACATTTTTGCAGGGTACGAAAGCATTATTCCATTAGTACCATAGTTCTGCCTCCGGAAGAGTCATACCAAAGAATCAGTATATTTTCTAAGAAAAATCAACTGGTCAGGAAAAGAAAAAAACTAAAGTTGGATACATACACTTACAGGTATGTATGACCACCAAAAATTTAATTTGGAACTAAAGAGTACCAGTTTCATGGTTAAAGGCTTGTGCTACACAAACCTAGCAATGCTACTGCACTGGCGGCTCCTTCATTGACTATCACCACTCTTCTAGAAGCACCAGCCAACTCTGGTTCTTGCCACTCCAAATCAGTGATATCGTCTGCCCACACAACTAACCCATCGGGCCCCGCAACTTTCTTTGCATGGTCATGCAGCATCTGACTTCTCTGTGCGTACACAGATCGTGATGCATATGTTACATTACCAAACATTAGAGATATCAAGTTGTATCCAGTTGGCACTCGTGGTTGTTCTCCTCTTAGCAACAAATGAGGCCTGATATTCATCTCCGCACAATATACAGCTATAAATTGGTTATAAGATCACCAGTTAGTTCCAATCGATAGGATCTGTGCTCAATCAGTAGTTTGCCAGTTGGGTACTTATTCAATCTAAAGTCTGGTATTTTGTGTGTACTTATTTCTACTATGGTTTGCTTATCATCACGGTGTCATAGAATAAAACAAAAATCAGGTACAATCAGAAAAAAAGGGGGGCAAATAAAATGTTATACCGAAAGCAGCGGCATGAGCACTCTGGCAACCACCGCATGTCACCTGAGGAAAGTGTTCAAAACATACATTTACTTGTGTATTTCTGAAATGAAATTGGCTCATGCACCATAGTTTCCATGTACGTTTTTCAGAAATTCTCCATTATTATATCTTTAACTATGTTTTTAAGTAGCATAACCCATGCAAAGGAGTGCCTATTTGCAAGAATAAGAGGAAAGTAAAGTAAATAGTGCACTAAAAAGTACAATAATCAGTTATTGAAAAATATTAATGAGAGCAGTTATACATATATCATAATCAATACCGACTTTATTATTCAGATTAAATGAGTTATTATTCATATTAACAAATAATTTTATTATACAATTTATTTATACAGTATTTTTGTTATTCAATTTAAATGAGTTATTATTTATATTATTTGTATTTCAGTTGAATAATAAAAATCCTGTCAAACATAAATTATATAATAAAATAGTTAATATAAATAATAAAGTCGGTATTAATCAATGCATCTTCCAAACATTTTCCAATATTAAAAAGGTGATAAGGAAAAAAAGAAAAAGAACTCACTACATCAGTGGCAGAGTAAGTGTGAAGAAGGGGGAGGAGAGCATCCAGCTTGCGCGCCTTATTCCCATTCGCCATAGGATGCAACAGATCATCCCGCGCCACGTGGAAACGCACCATTGGAGAGATCCTCGCTTCTTCTTCTCCATCGCGAAGGTTCGAGAAGGAAACATGACCTCGGTCAGGAGCGACAGAGATGGTGTGGATTGGTGTGGAAGGAGAAGGGAGGTACCAGCTCGTGGAGGATAGTAGATCAGAAAGGGAAGCGAACCGGCGATGGTGGAGGAGATCGCCGGAGGTGGCGGAGATGGGCAGCGCCGCTGGTCTGGCGAGGCGGAGAGACATGCTTCGTTTGCTTGTCCGCTTATTTTGAGAACCAATCCCTTGATTTCCGAAGTAAATCCATATTTCATTTTACATTCTTGTTCTTGCCATAGCTTAAGAAAGTGACTCAATTGGTCCGAATTTAGAAAGATGATCTTAATAAAGATAATAGAATTTTTTTAATATTTACATGTTAAATAGGATATATTTCAAAAATTACTAAAAATAATAAAAGATTCTAAAAATAATAAAGTTGTTATTTTATAAAATTTTAATATAAAAATATTTATGAAAACACATTAGTCTGATCTATAAGTATTTGGAACACAAAAATTTCAAATTTAACCTATAAGTATTCCAATCAAAATATTTATGAAAACACATTAGTCTAATAATACTAATAGTAGTAATAATAATAATAGTATCTGATCTGTTAGTATAGTGATCTAAAAAGTCAAATACATTTAGTTCATATAATTGGAATGATTTATATGTATATGATATATTATTTATTTTGTTTTTTGAGTTATCTTTATTTATTAATTTTTTGGATTGAGGATTTAAAATATGAAATATAATAATATAAAGATTATTTTAAAATATCCGTAATTTGTCAATTAGATATGCATACTAATTGGACAATATAAGTTAGTATGTGGATTAATGTAATGATAATGTTTCATAATTTATGTGATAATTGTTATTAATTTAATCACACAAATATATATTGAAGAATATGGTATTGGATTATATCTAAGATGAGATAACATAATTTTGTTAGTGTCATTGATGTTTTATGCGTATTTTAATTTTAAAGTATGAAATAATATATTTTCTATATGAGTATTATGTGCTTATAGGTATTATCTAACGTTGATCATAACTGACAGCCATACAGATTCTATATCATTACGTATTTCTTTTGCATAGGGGAATATATTAATCAATAATGTTGGTGTCTCTCACATATATCATTATGTAAGTGATAATATCAATTGATTATTTGATGAAATGATTTAGTGATTACGTAGATATATTAAGTGTTAATCATTATTATTAATGTTATTTCGGAGATCAAGAGTATAATCAATCTGCAATGATGACACAAACTTATTTTGAATTTGTTAGGGATATCATGTAACAAAGAATTAACACAAGACAAATATTGTTTGAGGATCGTGATAGCATATGGTACATATCGTCTGGATCATTTTGGATAGGTGTGATATACATTGCTAAGTGTCACTCATATCTTATAGATTGGATTGGTTCTGATATTGTTGACAAATGATATAGATCCCGTAAGGTCACACCAAAAAGAAATGAGTTAGACCAATCATTTGATGTTTGAATAATGTTATGAAATGACAAATTTAACCCAATGTTCGGATCGTGGCAAGAGTTGTCACGTACTGCAACAAATATTACGGGCTGTGACAAAGATGTTATTCTAGCACCAAGTGTCACATGACGTGACAGATGCTGTCACGAGCCGTGACAACAGTTATCAAGGGGCGTGACCGACTGTTCCGAGCCATGACAAAGGTTGTCAAGGGCAATGACAGGTTGGTTATGGGAACGGTTGTGTGTGGGGTCAATTCCAGACACGAGAACTGACTCACATCCACGCTCATCCATGATCTGGGTAGGGTAAGGGTGCTCAGCACATCTCCTAGTGCCCTATAAAAAGAGTGCCTGCCCAGAGTTTCAGATATTGTTGATTTCCACATTGAAACTCTGTCGCTCCACCGTTTGAGGCAGTTACGAGACGTTGAGCATTGCCGTCTAAGAACCATAGCAAGGTCGACAGTGAGCTCTCTGATGGACACTGATGGATGACTTCTGTGTTGGAGTCTAAATGGTGTTGACAGGCAGCCGTTTCAGCATATACTGCTCGAGTCTCCAACGAAACAAATGTACAAGTTGTTATATTTCGCATTCAATTTGATTTTAATTATATGAGTATACCCTTTAGTGTATTATCGAATCTTAACAATTCTCATTCTACACTCATACTATAAAATCCCGACAAACTAACATAACTAGCTTTCATGTTATGATAATCATAGTCAAAGACCCCCATCACGGATCACGCGGTCACAAATAATTCTTACTTGTTTCTACTCAGGCCCCATGCATTTTACACTGGCCTAGCAGTACGGTGCACATATTTTTCTTCCCGTTATTACCTAAACAAAAACAAAAAAAATAAATAATAAATTATAAGACATGGCGAAGAGTCAAGAACAGGAGATCTCTCTCTTTCTCTCCCTCAAAATCAGTGATCCATGTAAGTGGATCCTTTAACTGAAAAGTTTTGTAAGGAAATTTTGGGGTTGAAAAATTTCAGGAGAAAGCAATTTCAAATTAAAATTCTGCTTATGAGATATTGTTATGAAATACAGTTGAGAGGTTCACAACACATGTATCCCCTATCTGTGCATATATATATATAAATGCAAATGATCAAGCCATGGAAGATAATCACAACAATCATTTTCCCTCCAAGTTTAAACCATGGCTTATTGCAATCTTTTTTTAATGGTTGTTCTGATTTTGTTCCTCTCAGGTGTATACCGACTCTTGAATTGATTGGAATTTTGCAAGTAATTAACAACATGTTAAATAGTTGTTTCTGCATGGTCATAGTTTTTCCTCAATTCTATTTTCATGTAGTAAATAATATAATCCTCTCCTCTTCTTTTTTTTTGTACTTTTTTTTTATAAAAAGAACTTATTTATTGTCGATTTAATTAGCTCGATTGTTAATTCCGGCTTCGTCTTAAATACAGAAATTAAAATTAAAGGAGCTGATGCACAATTTTTACAGTAAATAAAACAAATAATATCTGTGCCATTTATACAATTTTTTTTCCTTTTAATAGTGCAATAAGTTTAATATTAACATTTCATAAAAATTCTTTCTAATTTCAGGGAACATGACAAAGCTAGTTAACGGCCAGCAGGTACTTCAAAAAAAAAATATCTAGTACACTATTTTTTTTTCTTTTTTTCAAAAAAACTAAACAAATTAATTAAGTATTATTATCTGATCATATCAGCAAAAAAACATTTTTTGTTGTAATGCAGAAGACATGGTGTGTGGCAAAACCTAACGCCGATGAGACGAACTTAAAGAGCAACATCGAGTTTGCTTGCTCGAAGGTGAACTGCTCGCCGATCAATCAAGGCGGGACGTGTTATGATCCCGACAATTATATTTCCCAAGCTTCGTTCGTCATGAACTTGTACTATCAAGCCGCCGGAGGGGGTGCGTGGGATTGTGATTTCGGTGGTACCGGCCTCATTACCACGACCGATCCAAGTTAGTCAATTCTCTAATTCATTTTTTTTATTAACATTCTATATAGTGTATAAGTTTTATTGATATGAAATAATGGCATTATTTCTTTGGTTTAATGTGATTTTCAGGTTATGGAAGCTGCCATTATGTTTAGAAGAAGCATGTTTTCATATATGATTTGAATTAGAAATAAGGATTGGGAACAAAATAAATGATGAACTTCAATAAATAATAATTGGTTGCTTTAAGCGGCTATATAATTAAATTTGTCAATTTGTGACAAATTATATGTTTGATTGATGCTACTAGTAGCACTTTGTTTTGTCATGACAATTTTATCTACTTGCTCAAGATTTATTAGCTATGGATATTGCAACATATATGCTGCACAAAAACCCATCAATTATTTGCATATTGGAAATTATCCAACACATATGCTGCACATAAACTTTGCTTATTGGCACAAGATATATATGAAGATCCATAACACACTGATTTAACACTTGTACATAAAATATCAAGCAATTAACAAATCAAATTAACACAGATGCGTGTTTTTATTTTGGATAAAGGGAGCCGATATACTGATATTATAACTGATACCGATTTTATTATTATTATTAAATGAGTTATTATTCATATTAATGATTTTATTATGTAATTTATTTTTACAGTATTTTTATTATTCAACTTAAGTAAGTATCATTTATATTAGTAGTGTTTGAACGGAATAATAAAAATACTATAAAAATAAATTGTATAATAAAATCGTTAATATAAATAATAAAATTAGTATCAATTATAATCAATGATATATCTCTCAAATATTTTTCATAAATAAATATAAGCCCAGCCCTCATTTGTTTCTGTCTTTTTAAGCCATATCAATAGAAGATGCCACATCATCCGGTATTCTTTTTCATAAATGTGTATTCCATAAAAGTTATATCATTGTCAAAATTATATATAAAACCGGGATACACCGCCACCAATTAATACTTCTTTTCGGTGCTGGGACTTATTCGAAGGAACTGATCCTCTCCAGCGCTTCGGATGGCCGTTGAAATTTATCAAGATTCGTGCTGAGCACCCTCGATTAACACATGAAAAAGGAGCGGATTCTCTCCAGCGGCAGAGAGAAGTGGATTCGCTCGCGCACAAACGGGAGCCATTTATCCCTAGCGCGGTGGCATGCGAATCCAGTACAGACAACAGCGATTCTCCCCTCTCAAGCTGCGCCACGTGTCGTCATCCATAGCAACCGAATGAAGCTGCTAGAACGATTTATTATTAATCTTCTTCGCCCTCTTCTCAGAAAGAATTTTGTTTTTTGTCTTTCACTCTTTACGCTCCACTCTCTCCTCTCTCTCTCTCTCTCTCTCTCTCTATTCCAGAAAGCGAAATTCGCGAAATTCTCCCACCCGATTCTGATGTAAGTGTTCTGTTTAATTTGATCGGGTAATTCGTAATTCGCTGTTGATTATTATACCTTTTCTTTTAGCATGCTTTGTGCTCTCCGTAGCTTCAGTTTCCAATTTTCGTAAATGGAAGATTCCTTTTGTCGCGAGTTACATCTGCTTAAGCGGTCCGATAAGCATTTGATTTTAGCTTGCGATTGTTAAATTCACGTTGTCACGATTTGAATTGTAATGAGAGCACTATTGTATTCATTAATCGTTGTTTTACAAAGGGCTCGGGTTCAATTTCAGGTTCAGGTTCGCATGCAGATTGTGAGCTCTATATTTGATTATTCTCATGCAATTGGATTTCTAGTTGTGACAATGCGTTGTTATGGTTTGATTAATCACACATTTTAATTTGTATTTTTGAACAAAATTAGGCATTGTTGGTCCTTGTCTCGGCTGTGCATTAGAATTCCTTTTAGTTTTAATGACAAAATTATGATGAATGAACGTGCACTATGTTGCATGTCTTTCCTCTTATTTTACTTGATTTAAGTCCTTCGTTGCTTTTAACTTCAAATCCTTGGTTTATATTTCTCTTTAATTTGGCGTGCAGGCATGAATTAGACTATAACCAAAGTAAAAAATAAAATACAAGGATAAAATGGGTGATTCGGGAAGTCAGAATTCAGGCAGTTCAAAGTTTACAAAGCATGAAAGCAGTAAACTTAACCAGAGCAGAGATGGGCCACCTGTCAGTGACCTATGGAATGACGGCTTAATTTGTGCTTTCGAGTATGTCAGAGGCAATCATAGGAGGCCAGGTGTACACAGACATCCGAGCAGGATGTCTAACCCCCCTAATCGTTCCCTATCAGGTTCAAATGGGATTGATGTAACCAACCCAGAAGGCCCTGCCAAGTCGAAACTGTTTTTCGATAGGAAGTGGGTCCCAATTGGGTGGTCCCGCATTTCAGAGCTGGTGCAAAAGGTTCAGGCTGATACCAACTGGGCAGAACAGCAGATGGATTTTTCAGAAGATGAGGATGACTACACGGTTGCTGATGTGGCAGCTCCCTATTGGGAGCGTCCAGTGGGCCCCACATGGTGGTGTCACGTGGCGGCCAGCCATCCCTCGGTTGATATATGGCTGGGTAATGCTCAGTGGTTGCACCCAGCAATTGGAACTGCACTTAGAGATGAGAGCCGGCTTATTAGTGATCGGATGAAGCACCTCCTTTATGAGGTTTGTTTTTTCTTTTCATTTTTATTTTTTTACTTCCATGGTTTTCAATTTTTCTAATACAGATGTTACACTTGTACCAGTCCTCACATGCCATACAGGCTCTCACAACTGCTCTAGCATCCTAAATTTAGTTCATTAACTTTCTTGAGTAGTTTTGTCTCGTTTGAGTGCTTATTTTATTGGGAATTTTGCAAAGGTTCGCAAACTGCAGGGCTAGAAATTGGTCAAAAGTGCATGATTTTGACCAAAACAGGTAAAATATCCCTTGGTATGTAAAAAGGATTACCATTTATCCTTATCAGGAAAATAGTGAGGTGGCCTTCACCACCATTCTGCACTTGTGCATGTGCATGTGCACAGAAAGAGTAGTTATAGAAAAATAAAGGAAGTGCTCATGTTTTAATCATCAGACAAAAGTGGCTTGTGCTACTGTTGGTTACTTACTGTCTGATTGTTACTTCTACTTTCTAATTTGCAACTTATTAATCGGATATACCTGACATTAGCTGTTCAGGTCCCGGTAAGAGTTGCTGGAGGGCTGTTATTTGAGCTGTTGGGTCAATCTGTTGGCGACCCACTTCGTGAAGAAGTAGACATACCGATTGTGCTACGTTGTTGGCAAGAACAAAATTTTCTGGTATCTGCAATGCATGTGAAGGGCACTCCTTCCAATTTGAATGTTCTTGGGATAACTGAAGTCCTGGTACAGATTGAACTCGTTAACAACATTTTCTATAGTGATATGGCTAAGCTCTTGTCAGTAGTTACTGGTTCATTGATTAAAGGCTATTCTAGTAGAATCATTTTATTATTAGGGATCAGTGATCACAAATTTTCCAAGCAGGATAAATTAGAGAGATGCTAAATTGCAAGGACCTTATTTGTTATGTAAGAATCATGTATTGCCTGAGTGGAAAGAAGTACGTGCAGGAATCTCTTGGATGAATGAAAAATATTTTGTGCAATAACTGTTATCAAATTTGTTTATTGTTATTGTAACAATTGATTCAGGAGCTACTACTAGCTGGGGGAAGTCAAGCTCCAAGATCAGTTCATGAAGTGATAGCACATTTGACTTGCCGCCTTTCCCGATGGGATGATAGGTAAGACAGCTCTTATGATATTCACAATTCCTTAAATATGTTGCTATCTAAGACTGCATTATTCTTTCACATTCCCTGGTGAAATAGGTTTTCCTGATTTCAATATCTAATGTTAGGTATTGATTATGAATTTCTTTTCATAACTTCAGGCTATTTAGGAAGTATGTATTTGGAGAGGCAGACGAAATTGAGCTCAAGTTTGTCAATAGGTACTGTTTCCTGATTACTATATACATAGTTCTAAATTTTTCTGCAAAGCCACCTAACATTTCTCATAATCATGGTGATACCCAATATTTTTGTGAATTAATTGAAGCAATGAAGTACTTGTGATGGAAAATAATGATCATACCAAAATCCTATCCCCAACTTCCATGAGACCTAAGCTTGAATTGAACTGAAAACCTGGGAAAGAGGATCTATTTTTTCGATTTGACATCTGCCTTATTCCTCAAAAGAAAGATGGCTGTCTTAAAAAGTTGCCAATGAAGTCACTAAGTTCAGTTAGTATGTCTTTTATTTTTAGACCTAATTTTGTTTGCCAATATCTATAAATCACTGGCTGTTACTTGCAAGTACAAGGAATGTCAGTTCTAATTGGAAAGTGCAGTAAATATTGTTGCACTTTGCAAGAGGGGCCTGATTTGCGAAAAAAAAAGGGCTATTGTTTATCTCATTATTGCTTTCAATATCAGGAGGAGCTATGAAGACCTAAACCTGCTGAGCATAATATTAAACCAAGAAATCAAGAGACTGGCAACTCAGGTAAGTGCTGTGAGCTCTGGTCATGATTCGGAAGAAATTAGGTGTTGGAACGCTGTTTGTTGCATATTTCTATCCTGGTGTTGGTTCTTGCTATTTAGGTGCACATTCATAATCATGATAAAAAGAAATATTTTATCAGTGAGGAGAAGAATTTGATTGAGAATAGTTCTTGATATGCCAAAAAAAAGAAAGTTCTTTTATTATTATTTTTTCTCTTTGTTAGGTTATCAGGGTAAAGTGGTCATTGCATGCAAGAGAGGAGATCATATTTGAGCTGATTCAACACCTTAGAGGCAACACAACAAGAATTATTTTAGAAAGCATAAAGAAAAGCACAAGGGTCATGTTAGAAGAGCAAGAGGCTGTGCGTGGTCGACTCTTTACAATCCAGGATGTCATGCAGAGCACTGTTCGTGCTTGGTTACAGGCAAGAATTAACATACCTAATTTTTGGTACTCTCTGTCTGTCTCAGTACCAGATTGTCTGTCTCAACTCTCAATCCATGTATACCAGCTGGTTTGACAGCTACCAGTTTGTTCTTTTTCTTTTTGCTCATTGTTCTTGTTTTCTTGCTTGGTCACTTTTTCTCAATTAAGATAGAACGAGAGAAGGTTGTTTAAATAATCTTAATTGTGCATTTATTTTACTATTTTTCAAGTAAAAGATGTTGCCTGCTCTATCACTTATCCTCTAATCAACTAATTCGAATCCAGGATAGAAGCCTCCGTGTAACACACAACCTAGGGATCTTTGGTGGCTGCGGCTTGGTTCTCTCCATAATCACCGGCCTCTTTGGAATAAATGTAGATGGAATACCTGGAGCAGAGAACACACCATATGCATTTGGGCTCTTCACGGGTCTCCTTTTTGTGCTTGGAATTATGCTGATTGGTACTGGCATGCTCTATCTTGGGCTTCAGAACCCAATTTCAGAAGAGAGGGTGAAAGTGAGGAAACTGGAGTTACAGCAACTGGTTTCCATGTTTCAACATGATGCTGAGAATCACGCCAAGGTCAGAGAAGGCGTGAGTGGGCATGGTTCAAGACTGAATTCACCTGGTAATTTGTCTGATGCTGATTATATTCTTATTCAGTAATGGTATAATTGGTTCTTCACAAAGTGAAAAGGGAGGGACGAGGCATTTATTAAAGATGGAAAAGGATTGAGGGAATATATGCATTTTCTTCTTTTGTATTAACCAAATTTTGGATCAGATACTCGAAAGTAATTGACAGTATCCTAGCATGGTGGTAATATGTGATAGTGCAATAGCATTTCTGATAGAGACTTCTCTCAATCTTTTGAGATGGTCACCAGAAAAAAAGAAAAGAAAGAAATAACAGGTCATACAACAACTAAACCACTTGTAGGAAAAGGGACCAATGAACATAACCTTTAAAAAAAATGAATAGAATTATGAACAATTTGAATGAATAAATGAATAGAATTATGAACAATTTGAATGAATAAATGAATGGAATTATGAACAATTTCTCAACGAAATACACAACTCGTGGCTGGCTTGCATCTGTCATACCTGAAAGCCAAAGCGCACGAAAAACCAACAAAATTCTGCCACAAGAACTACAGCCTCTACAGCATAGCGCACACCGAATATCAACCGAAAGAACATCTCATCCAGAAAATCTAGGAGGCGTCGATCCAAACGCTGACGGCTCAACCACTTCCACCATACCACCAAGGTATTATCAGGTCGATTCTTCGACCGTCTCTCTTTACTCCTCAGCAGCCCCATTTTTCGGATAAGAGAACTGGACTTGCTCATTGCTGGTATTACCAGAATCAATTTTGGCTTTGTTGGTTTCTTGAAATGACATAGTCATAGCAGCACATTTGCAGATTTATATTGGTTTAGTTCTTCATTGCCACGGCTCTCTGAGATGTAGAGGGAATGGAAGTTTCTCATGGGTATGAATATGACATTCTCTCAATTCTACTACAAACTGGAGATGTCCATTGATGTTGAATCTACCGAGACTTCAGAAATCCAAAGTCTACATCAGTTATCTTTAGTTGTCATGAGGTATGATCACTTGATTTGTTTTGTTCTAATTAATTAAGATGCATTTATGTTCTCTCCCAAGCTAGCAAGTAATTGAACTGCATCCAGAAGAAATGGAGATGATAAAAAATCTCAGCAACTTAATTCCACACGCACTTTTTGACTAGTGGAATATTATTAGTTCAAGTGTTCAACGCGCAGATTTAAAAATTGTATTTGGTATAACATTTGAAAGCGTAGTCTGTTATATTTGACTTGGGTAGAAGACCATATCATCTAAACATTTAAAACCAGGGTAATTTGCCAAACATGTTAATAAATTCACAATTTAGTTCCGTTATTTGCGTATTAGCGTTACCTTGCAATATATATATATATATATATATATATATATATATATATATATATATATTTAAAAGAGAATTTGTAATTGATTTGTTAGTTTACTTTTACCTGCTGGATGGTATAATTATGAGTTGAATAAATCTTACATGGCACATGTATAAAATATGTATAATTGTACATGTTTTCAAATGGGTAGTTGAGAAATACATTGAAATTCATTTAAAAACACACAGAATGAGCTGACAACACACAAATAATATAAAGTATATAATCATCTAGGAGCCCAGATTAGAAAGTGCCGCATTGCATCTAGATCTAGTGCTTGCTTGATTGCTTCTTAGCCAAGCCTAAATCTTCTAGTAGGCAGCTCAGTTCATGAACTTGCAACAGATTTTGGAAAAAAAAAGAAAAAAAAAGAAACAAAGAGTCTAGAAACGAACATCATGTGATTGACATTAGTGAGAAAAACCTGACCGTCCGATGAGGATTCAACAATTAGGATCTGATGATTTGACATGCATGATATATGACAGCTGTACTGATTGAGAACTCAGCACAACAACTGACACCTCATGTGGAGGTAACGTAATGCGTCATTCTTTCAACTAATCAAATCTGAAGAGGTGTACAACTTTGACCTGACAGGCTGTGAATATGAAAATCAGGTCAAGATAGAGTGTGGTAACTAGAAACCCAAGTACAATTTTTTTTTTAATATCTTCATTGTGAAGATAAGATACCCGTGACTGTGAGATTTTTATCAATGGAGAGTTTCTGATGGGGTCAAAAGTCAAAAATGTCAAACCGCTCAATTCAAAATAATTGAAAATGTCAAAAATGAATGAAACGACAAGAACCAAAAAAGAAAAGAAAGAAAGAGAGAAAAATAATACGCATTACTTCGTGTATTCGTGTACAAAAATATTCTAGGATTATTTTTTGGGATTCACTCCAGGAATAAAAGTTATGTTTTGGAGAAAAAAAATATTTTTTAATTAAGACAAATACTAGCAAATAGGACATAAGATAACATAAAAAATATGTACAGAAATTTCGATACATGAAGGTCCGTTAAAGTACTTGATTTCATACATTGAATTAAATATTTCCCACACATTGATAAATATTTATTAGTAAAAAAGATGATTAATTTTCAGGTGCCATACGATAAAATTTGACAATAAGTAAAGATTGATTCGACGATTAAAAATATTTGAGTTCATGCTTAATTTGTTTTAGAAAATTTGAAAATCATATATTTTATCAACTTAATTGCACTTTTCATAAATTTTTCTTAGAAAATTTTGTCAAGTACATGTATGTATTACTTGAGTCTTGTTCTTCTTTTACTCTAAGTAGCACTGAAGAGCGCATATTCCTTTTTGTAAATCTTTTTTTTTACTGACACGAATCTTAATAAAACACAAATATTGATAAAATACAAACCATCCAACTTGTGTTGGAACTTTGTCAATGATGAAGAGAATACAAATTCAAAGTGTGTAAGGGGTCAATAACTTGTGAAATTTACTGAGAGAGGTGATCAACTCTGTGTGATTCAGATTTTCTGATTAAACACACTATTTTTTAACCTAACAACTTTTTGAAATTCCGATAAATTAGCATTATTTACCAATTTTGAATTGAAAATATTTTTGTGAAAGAGTTGAGTTTCTTTATTTTCTTTTCTACAAAACCATGAGGAATAAACCCTGGTTTCTTTTTTTGTACCGGTGGTGTTGTGGTGGATCCATTTTTGTTTTTATGATAATGACAGAGGTAATTACCTTATAACTAGTCACCAAATGAAAAGTTCACAAAACGAATAATATTATTAGTTTCTAGACAATGTCGATGAACATATCTATATTGTATTGTGTATAAGGAATTTACAAATATATCAAAAACATGGTTTATGAACATATTAGTCTAATTGTAAAAATTTGTGATTTTGATCTTCATTTTTGTTGCCTTTTGCCTTGTATCATTAAATAAAGAAAAGACGGCTCTAAATTGTTAATGCCGTTTCATATCTTAATTAAGTTGTTTTTGTTTCCCCTTTTTTTTTTTAAAAAAAAAGCTAAATTATGGCAAAAATAAAAAATAAAAAAAAAGCAAGAAACAAGAAAGTTTCTATTCTAAAAAAGCTGACCGATTTGGAATTTTTTTCACGTGACCCACCAAAATAATAAATCAGTGGGGCTTAATTTCACACTAAAATTCCTTGCAAATAAAACCCCTTTTTCCTTTCTTGTTTATTTATTCTCTTCTCAGAAAAGAAACGGTTGCATTTGTCTTCGAGTGAAATCCGAACAGAGCTCTCTCTCTCTGTCTTTTTACCGTTTCAAATCGGTAGTAATTAGTAAATTTATTGTTGGTAACTTACCCAATATATTATCCTTGACAAAATATTCTCTACATTTAGTTATCATCAATTGAGAAAAAAAGAAAAAAAGAAGAAGAGGAAAACAACAACACTCCACTTTGGCAGTCTCAAAAAGAGAGAGCATTTTATGATGATGTGGCCACCAACACAAGCTTTGTAAAAACAGAAGTCTAGATTATCTGTTTCAATTTACATAGAACCACAAGTAGAGAAACTTCAATATTTAAAAAAAAAATCCTATTTCAAAAAAATATAAAATTAAAAAATTAAACAGAGGGGCCCAGAATGATTCTTGTAAATTAATATGATTTGAATGAGGTGTCACCTATTAGTAAGTACATTGCCACACAGTTTGCATGAGAGAGGTTGCCACAGAGGATCTGGTTTCCAAAAATAGCCGTTAGCGCCTTTTCTTCTTCCATTCGTTTTAAGTCATCCCCTCTTTAAATAGCGCACTATTGCACTTACCTCCAACACAAATCCCTTCTATTAAAGATATTATCTCTTCATCTCCCTTCTCCAATCCAATTCCTAAAGATTGTTTCAATGGAGAGAGTGCTGAAGAGTCTCAGTGCAATCCTCCTCCTGCTCTGTCTCATCTCTGGTACTTGATCTAATCAATCGGATCTTCAGAAATTGTTTTGGGTTTACTCAATTTCAAGCGCCTGGTCGTTAATTTCTTGTTTGTTCATTGTAGTTTAATGTCATTTTTCTAATTTTTTTTATTTGCTCTTTTCCTTTTGTTTTCAGGAGGCAGTACGGTGGTGTGCTCACAGGTAATGTGACATTTTTTTCTCAATACATATCACAAAACACCTTAAATTTAGTATGCAATTAATTAATTTTTATCAAACTAGCAATTTACACACTAAAGAGTGCATGAAGTGCATACAATATATTTTTTTAAATTTCCAAACAATGTAGAAAACATGGTGCGTGGCGAAACCTTCGACCAACGAATTAGCCCTGGTCGACAACATTGGTTACGCATGCTCGGTAGTGGATTGTGCCATATTTCAGGAAGGGAATCCATGTTTTTACCCCAACAACAACATCTCTCATGCATCCGTTGCCATGAATCTCTACTACCAATCACGCGGCCGTAACTACTGGAACTGCAACTTTGGCAACTCTGGCCTGATCGTCGCCACTGATCCAAGTAAATAAATTGAAATTGATTGATTAATTAATTAATTAGCTTGTTCTTAATTATTCTAGTTGTGACTTATTATTTGTATTGAAAAATAGTGGCAGTTTTGCAATTATTTTTCCTAATTAATTAATTAATACAAAATGAGAAAAATCCACCTTTTATGCCTTGTTTATGAGAAAAGAGGAGTATCAATGATTTTCTTTAGTACCAGTAAATAATTTTTCTCATCTTGTTAATTGTGAATTAATGATTGCTCAAGTTGTTTCCTTTTGCAGGTTTCGGAAGCTGCGTTTATCTCTCTGCTAACTACTAATTAATAAAAAAGAAGATGAAATTATTTAGGATTAACTTAAAGGTAGTAAGTGTGTAGCTAAAGAATGAAGCATATATGCTGGTGCTAGTTAAGAATTAACTGAAAAATTTGTGGAAGTATGATCTTAGTTTACTGCTGTGCTTAATTTAAGAAATTATTATGATGCTAATTGTGCCAATCTTGTTATACTCGCATAGGCGAAACTATTCATGACGCTGATATACTGGCCTCTACTGTGTCAATTTTAAACACTTGGCAGATTTTGTTGACAAACAAACTAAAACTTAATTTCAGAGATGAGTAGAAGATGTTTAATTTTATATTGTCAGAAATTGATCCTTGATACAAATTTCTACCGACGTTTTTCGAATCAAAATCTCAATTTTCAAGAATCAAGATCCTTCCTTTTTTTTTTTTTATCAATTTCAGTATATATTCTTTTGTATTCAATATTTATTTCTAATCGTTGTTTTAGTTGTCATCTGAACAAGGTTTGGAAGTTTATTTGAGAGAACAAATCACCTCACTGTGTCATATTTTTCCCCTCATATTTTATTAGGTTACCACTTAGCACTGTCAGTATCAGGCCCAAGAACAAGAGGATATATATAATTTTTTTTCCTTTTCTTTTGCGTAAGTACAAGAACAAGAGAATCTATTGCAAAAGTTTTGAGCAATGGAAACTAGTCTATATATCTAAGGGATTGATAAGTTACTATCTATACTAGCTTCTAAATAAAATAAATTGCTAAATTTCTCCATGGCCCTTGATGCAAATCGAATCTCGTACTCTTTTTGTCTTCTCAGATTATCAATATGATGCAAAATTGTGCACTTTCTTGTCCCTCGGCGTGCTTGTATTGTCTCTAGAAAAATTGTGTTATTTGAGCGGCACTTCATCTCAAATTAAGTTAGTGGTAATTCTTAGTCCACACCGGCACAGAGTAGATTAAGGTCCCGAGCACAAACGAGACTATGACAGTGGACCCCGCATATATGAATGCCCTGCCACTGTGCCCGCTTTGTCTCATCGTGTAAACCTCGGCTACAAATGTAGACACCGTGCTCATGCATCCAAGCAATCCTAATTGAATTCCGCTCAAAATCAACCCGCTTCTCTCTGTGTTTACCTACATATAAAATTCAAAACAAATATTAGAACTAGGAAAACAAGCTTGGAACCAAACAAAATATTAGAACTGGTACCATCATATCAACTTTCCCAGAGTAGTCACTTGTCACTATCGGCTTGAACCAAACAACATAACACAAGCAGTAAAGGTACAAGAATTTGCACGCTCATTGCTGAATGGAATGGTACAAGCGTGTCTTGATACCATCTGATACGGTACCGGTATGTTACATCTCATGCTGGATATAGAAAATATCACAACACCATCTCTAAGTTCACACACAATAAATTACCTAACAGGATTAAGCATATTGCATAAAAATAAACACAATAATTAAGTATATACAAGGAAATGCATACTGCTTTGCTAATAACTGAGAGTGCTGCCATGATGCATGCCGCAATAACATTAGCTAGAAACGTGCCAATAGGAAACCATTTAAGAAGGTTGTTCTTGCCAATACCAACACCGTTGAGCCTTGCCAGGTACCAGCGGACCCACACGCCAGGTGGGGCCACCACACAACCCAGCCAGAGAACAGCACCATTAGTGAGATGATGCACCTTCACTGCTGCTAAAATGCAACTCACAACCCAAATAGTGACCAAAGAGAAAAGCATGAAGGCCATAACAGCCATATGACAGGCCTTTGTGTCGACTTTCCATCTAGTCAAGTTGCAATTGAACCTTTTCCGTAAACCTTCGGCAAATTCAACTCCTACTGTGATTGACTCATTCACAATAAACATTCCTACAGATAAAAGAAAAATTGATTCAATTAATGCAAGTAATGTTTCTGTTTTATACCTAGCTATTATTATTGAGCTAAATCTTAGGAAAAATAAGACGTCCTAGTTCCAACGCTTCTAAGTGGGAAAATGCAAAAAAAAAAAGGAAAAATATATGAACACACAAAAATTGCAAAAACAAACAAAGTAATAATATAAAAATAAATAAACAAACAAATGAACAAATAATTTAATGAATAAACAAAAACTAGAAAAGAAAGTAAGGTTGCTAAGAGAACACAATTAAAAAAAAAAATTAAGAGAACCCGGTCTGCAGGAACTTCTTTTTTCTTGGAAAATTTTAAAAACATTTTGGACTATTTGTATTTAATCCACCATGTAAATGTCAAAAAATATAACATAAAGCTTTATGTTGGTGAGATGCCTCAGGCCTTAATTCTTATAAACAAACTTATTTGAACTGTTAAATGCATCTTTATCACTGAAATTCTTCCCTTTTTTCTCACAATTCTACTTAATCTTGAAATGAGAAATATTCAGAGAGATCAACATTCTATTTTACATGCAGTTTTTTTAATGTACCTAATAGCATCCCAGCTATGGCAAACATCCAGTGCCCTTTAGAGGAGAGGAGAAGCATTTTCTGGTTCCATCCACTGAAGGTCGTCAGACTCCCCATGTAACCTGTCGTGATCCCAACTGTCAGATGCTCCGACACATTCCGTAAATCTGGTTTAAATACAATGCCGAACAATCCCATGAGGAATGAACCCAGCTGACCAAAGAACAATTGATTTAATTCATTAAAAAAAAGAGAGAATTTTTTTCAAAATCTGAAATGATTGCATGAAAGAAGTCAATACCATGTTAGAGGGGAGATCAAGGTATAATGGAGTTTCGTCAGATGTGAGCGCGAGATTACCAGGACCAAATAGCTTTTGGAGAAAATACCTTGTAAATACCTGGATGAAAAAATTTCAGTTAATGAAAAGTTTTACGTCTCTACAATTTGGAAAATTTTTGGCATAACAACAAACTGACAAATTACACAAGTAATGAACAGAGGGATGCATTAATTATCAGCCAGTAGGTCAAATTTGTGCAAGTACTGGTACAGTACAGTACCACTGATAAGAGGTTCAATAAAGGGTTATAAGCTTTACATGAAGTTTATTAAAATTTGCAGTCCGATTCATAGAGAAAACTCAATTTGTCAGACACCGAATTGCAGTACCGCTCTTGTTTTTCTACTGAGTAAATAAAAACTTACACCGAGAAATCCGAAAACAGACAGGTGAATCAGGTATGCACAGTAGTCGAGTATATGAGGCAGCTTATATTGTTTCTCCTGAAGAATTGTAATTGCTGCAATATCAGCACAATAGCAAACAAATAAACTAGATAACTAACATTGCTAAAAATTCTAACTTAGTCCAGTTTTTTAGATGCATCCATACAAGATGCATATCTCAAATTTTGGCATATAATTTGTTGTTTACGCTGATCGAGCACCGAAACAAGTACACCACTGTACTACTTTAAAAATAGCCCATTGTACCTATTGACATATGGTACATCTTTTAGAAAAAAACCAATAAATTTACCTTTGTTGAAGTGGAAAGAATAGGATCCTCGGCCAATGGAGATTTCGCATTGGTTGGTTGCAATCCTTCAAGCCCCATGAAAGCCTCATCACCATCAGGGAAATTGGTATCCATCTCCTCCTCTTCACCCACAACCCTGTCCCCACTATCTCCGATCCGTGCCACCGCTGAGCTGTCGACATCAGCAAGTATCTGGTCGGTCAGCTCATGCGAGAGGCGTATCGAGCCAAGCACCCGATCACTAGACATGCGTGAGAGGCTAATGGATCTCCTGCTACCAGTGCTTCTCTGACGAAGCGAATCGGCCCGGTTGAAAATAAAACCCGGCGGGTTTGCCGTGTTGGTCATATTCATGTTGTTTAAAGATCCTTGCATGGTTCTGGTAAGTAAAGTGAAATTTTAGTTTGAAGAAATGATGAGGTAGAGAGTTGATCAAAGAATCAATACTGGCAATGGAAATGGGTGATTCAAGTTTGGTATCTTATTTTGTTCTCAGACAAAATGAGAAACCGTGTTTTTGCATATTAGCAAACAAAATTTGCTATTTGCAACATATACTTCCAAGTCAAATCCTTTAACCTTCGTTACGAAACTATGTGCAGCTCTCAATTTCTCCTAAATTTGATGCTGATAGAACTTGACCAAAGAAATTGGATTGAATTCTTGTTTTGTTTGGTTAGAGCCACCTGTTGGCAGGGATGAAAAAGGTTCATGGAATGTAAACACGGAGAAATAATGAATTATTGAAAAAGAAAAGAAAAGGTGTGTTTTTGTAAATGATTATAATATTTGTGAGGTACAGATGGGTTAAAACATGGAAGTTGACCAGAGAAAAGGGGGGCCACAAAAAAGAAGAAAAAAAGGAAGCATCTTTTTGGGGAAAAAAAAAATAGACAGCAGAGTTGAAAACTTGAAAATTGACAACGATGGAGAGCTACAGAAATGGCTGTCGACATACAAAATAAAACTGAAGAAAAAAACAAAGAAATCCAATCAAATTGGATTTGTTTGTAGCATCTGTTGTCAGTTCATGGGGCAGGTTTGATCTATATATCTTGTTCTTGTCAGGCAAATTAACAAATCAACCATATCAATCAAAGAGAGACAATAAAACAAAATAAAAGAAAATTCACCTCAAAAGGAGAAAGGACCCACACAAGTATTAATTTTGTATTCTTTTTTGTTGGAAGAAATTTCAGAGGGACCCAACACAACTGAGTTAAAAAGTTGGTTACTTGCTGTAGTTTATTTGTTCTTTTCACCATGGAAACCCAAAAAGGCCGGATCTTTGAAAAGAAAAGCCAGGAGGAGAAATAAAAAAGAAGAAGAAAAGAGTATCAATTGAATTTATTTAATGGAGTTGTTGGTGGTTGTCTTGAGTGTAACATGGTACGCGGAAAAGAGAGAAAGAGAGAGAGAGAGAGAGAGAGAGAGCAAAGGAAAAAGAAAAGGAAAAGGAAAAGGAAAAGAAGGAAAATGGATGGAGAGGGAGATGAGGTCATGGAAATAACTTAAAAAAAAATGGATCGGATATGAATTAAGAATTTTTGATCCGTTTTTGATCGAATTGGGTTAAATTAATCTGAAATAACTTAAATAATTGTGTTTTTAAATTTAATTTTAAGATTTATATTAATTAAAGTTTATTTATATACTAATTAAGATTAATTATATATTAATTAAGATTAAATTATATAAAATATTAAAAAAATAATTATTAAATACTTAATCAATTTATTCGGATCGGATCGATCCGTGACCCAAATAGGTTAGATACGGGTCAAAAAATTTTGACCTGAGTTTAATCATATCAGATAAAAAATAATATTAAAATAATAACGATCCGATCCATTGACACCCCTAAAGATGAAAACACTTATTATTCCGAAAAAAAGTAAGACTATTATTTCAATTTGAATCTTTAGATTAAAATAAATAGATCATATTTATATAAAAGAAATCCTTTATTTTTCAAATAAAATTAACCTCATCCGTCTATTTTAAACGGTCTTGAAATAATAAAATTCTATCTTTTTATTTAAAATATTATGGACTCATAGCCAATAGAAATTCATAGTTTACGAGGCGATGAACCGCATTACGATACACGAAATAAATAGATTGAGCTAACAAAGGCATGGAACAGAATAAATTGAGCAACCAACAACCAACCCCCCCCCCCCCCCCCCCCCTCCAAAAAAAAAAACAAAAGAAACAGAAAAAGGAAATAACCCCTCCGTTTGATGGTGTGATGGGTGAAGAAAATTAAGGTGTAAATTAATATTAAATTATTTTGAAATATTAATGTTTGATAGTAGTAAAAAAATATTAAAAATTAAAAATTTGATGATTAATTTTTTATTAAACTATGTAAAATTTTTAACGATAGAGTTTTAATGATTTAATGATGGATGAGTAAGTATATTTTAAACTAAAATTTATATATGTTCTATCTGAATAATGAGAGAATATGTATAATTAATATTTTTAAATAAATATACATAAAAATTAAATATACATTATCATTATTGAAAAAATAAAAAAAATAACTTTTGAATATCATTAAGATATATACATACTGGATTATAAATTATTAGAATAGTTACAATGTTGATCCATGAATTAAAATGGATATTATTGGGCCCAAATAGCCCAAGCCAAACTATTTATTAAAAAAATGGAGACATGGTAGTATGAAACCCTAACTTCATTCTAAAAAATAAAATAAAAATAATTAAGTAGAGGTGAATCAGACTGGGTTTCTCTCCAACATTTTTATGAAACATTTATTTTGAAAAATATATATATTATTTAAATTAAAAAAAAATTAAAATAACAAATGTATGTTTCTTCATTTAACTATGACATGTATGAAAATTGTGTGAATATTGAAATTTGATTGGTCATCAACACAAAAATCGGTTAAAACTGAAATGTAAAAAAAAAAAAAAATAACATTTCATGGAAGGCTGTATGATTTTTAATTGGACTAAATTTAATACATAACTGTTTAAGTAATTAAGAATACATGTGAAATTCCATTTTCTTAGTTTAAATGATATTTTTTACGATATCAAATAAATATACCATAAATCATGAATATATATTATTGGTACTTATTTTATTCTCCTTTTATTTTTAGAATACATAGGTTTGAAGCTCCACAATAAGGGGCAAATTAATGTTCAAGAGAGAAAGAGATTTGCAACAAAGGAATTAATTAATTACTTAATTAATTAATCAAAGCACCAACAAAAATCTCAACACATTTTAGTCAATAAAGCAGGTATAGGTAACAGATTAATTAAATCGGTCAATTAGCATTCCACTTGAAACAAAATATTTAATTAACAGTACAAATCACAAGACACCAGTCACCTTTTTTTTTAATCAAAAGAGAGTATATTTTCAAACGAGGAAGAATTAACTAAGATCCATGCATGCATGACAACCAACATAAACTCAAATTTCCTAAAAATAGAAGCAGATACAACAACTAAAAGAAATTGAAGCTTTGGCTATTATCTTTTTCACTTTTCTTTATAATATATGCTCTGAGGTGTGTCTTTTTTCTTTTTCTTTTTCTTTATTCTTTAATCTTCCGTTCTGGTAATTAATCAAGTTACTAACTTGAGCATGCATGCATCAGCTTGGTATCTTAATCAGGCATGTCTGATTCTGATGCTTCATGAATCCAGCAGCCTATTTTGAATCCATCAGTCAATCTAAGCCACTTGCAATAATTCCCTTTGCTTAATTAATTTTGTGATGCACACATTTTCTCCAATGGCAAAGACTGACCCATCCTATCACACTCGTCGACGACTCAAGTCATCTTACATGTCTCATGCAACTCCAAGCTTCAATTAAAAACCATTATAAAAAGGAGAGTTATATCCCAAGTAGTTAACTACACTGAATTGGTGGATCCAAAGAAATTGAAGAATGCATGCTTCTAATCTCTTTCTTATCACCACTGCTCTCTCTCACTCCCTCCTCTTTATCTCAATCTCATGTATCTCTCTTTGCTTCCTTCTTCCTGCGAGCATAGCAGCTGCTGCCAATGCAACAGAGACCGACCGGCTAGCACTTCTCTCCTTCAAGTCTCTCATATGGAGCGACCCGTCCGGTGCATTGTCCTCATGGAACGCTTCGCTTCATCACTGTCAGTGGCAAGGTGTCAGTTGCGGCCGTCGCCATCCCGACAGAGTCACCGGTCTCGCTGTGGATTCCTTCCAACTGGCTGGTCAGATATCTCCCTCTTTAGGTAACCTTACATTTCTCCAGAAATTGAACCTCTCCTACAACCAGCTTTCTGGGAACATCCCGGAGGAACTTGGTCAATTAAGCAGATTGCGGTACCTCCGTCTTGATTATAATTCTCTCAATGGAGGCATTCCATCCGCACTCGGTAATAATTGTTCCAATCTAGAATATCTTTCTATGAGAAATAATAATCTCGGAGGAACCATACCTTCGAGTCTAGAGCAATGCCGAAACCTCTGGTTCCTTGGATTGAAAAGTAACTTTTTCACCGGAGATATACCTCCTGGTTTCGGTAACCTACCACAACTCCAACATCTACGGTTGTCTAACAATAATCTCACTGGAACCATACCGCCCACCTTAGGAAATCTTACTAACCTAGTATTTTTGGATCTTTACACAAATAGTTTTACGGGTTCCATACCGGCTTTGCTTGGTCAACTTCAATCTCTTATATATTTTCAAATTGATGATAATCAAATTTCTGGCACAATACCTCGTTCTCTTTACAATCTTACAAACTTGATAATGTTTGATATCAGCATCAATTACCTAGAAGATTTTCTTCCTCCTAACATGCGTGATGCTTTTCAGACATTAAACCATCTAATCATATATCAAAATCAATTTAAAGGACAAATTCCATCTTCTTTGTCCAATTGCATGAGCCTTTATACATTTGATATTAGTTTGAACAATTTCACGGGCACAATACCGTCAAGCATAGGAAGCTTGCGAGGACTTCATTTACTTCAAGTTGGTGACAATCAACTAGAAGCAAAAACATCTAGTGATTGGAGTTTTATTCAAGCTTTGATCAATTGTACATATCTTCAACTTTTAGATGTTAGAACCAACCAACTCCAAGGCGCGATACCCAGTTCTTTAGCAAACATTTCCAGTCTTAATATTCTGGTATTATCTGGAAATCCAATTTCAGGATCTATCCCTACAGAATTTGAAATGCTGACCAACCTAACTGATCTTGAACTTGATCAGACACTCCTTACTGGCAAAATCCCGAAAGAAATTGGCAATCTTTGGAACTTGCAACTGTTAGTTTTGTCGGATAACATTTTATCCGGTGAAATTCCATCAACTTTCGGTAACCTTACTAAGATGAATTTGCTCTTTCTTAGCAATAATACATTAGAAGGGAGTATACCACCATCTTTAGGTAACATGCAATCTTTGTTGGCCTTCGATATTTCAAAGAACAAATTGACAGGTGAAATTCCAAAAGAAATAATGAATATTCATTCTCTTTCCATCGACATAAGTTTGTCAAATAATCTTTTGAATGGATCGATACCCCCGGAAATCGGGGAGTTGAACAATATAGTCCAAATCGACTTGTCGTATAATAATTTATCCGGTCAGATTCCTAGCACCATCGATGGCTGTGAGCTGCTACAAATCCTTTATTTGGAAGGGAACTCGCTCCATGGACCCATTCCCTCATCTTTGAGTAATCTGAAAGGATTACAAAATCTTGATCTCTCTAACAATTTTTTCTCCGGTAATATACCCTCTTTTATTAGTGCAATGAAACTCGCACGTTTGAACATTTCTTTCAATGATTTTCAAGGAGAGTTACCGCAAGAAGGGGTTTTTAATAATGTAACTGCAGTAGATGTAAGAGGAAATCCTAAACTTTGTGGAGGATTACCCGGTATTGCTCTGCCCAAATGTATTTCGGGTTCTGCCACGCAGAAACATCATTTTCGGAGTATCAAGATAATACTTATTTGCATAGCTGGTGGCTTGCTGTGCATCAGCATGACCATATGTTTCTTAGCTGGTTGTTATCAGAGAAGGAGATCTCCAAAAGATGTAGAAGCAATTACGGCCGTGACATCAGAATATAAGAAAGTGTCCTATAATGACCTTCTTAGAGCTACTAACAGTTTCTCTTTGAATAATCTAATTGGAAGTGGTACTTTCGGGGTGGTGTATAAAGCTGCTATGAGGTTTGGGAGGACGGAGACAGTTGCCGTTAAGGTACTAAACCTTGAGCAACATGGTGCTTTTAAAAGTTTCTTATCAGAATGTGAGGCCTTAAAATGTGTCAGACACCGGAATCTTATCAAGATTCTCAGTGTGTGCTCTAGCATAGATCATCAAGGTAACGATTTCAAGGCGTTGATTTTTGAGTTCATGCCTAATAGTAGCTTAGAAACATGGTTACATCCAAATGCATGCAAGGATCGACCATTCGAAGGCCTCACCTTGATACAAAGGATGAACATAGCAATTGATGTTGCCATGGCATTGGACTATCTCCATGATCACAAGCCTGTGCCAATTATACATTGTGATCTTAAACCGAGTAATGTGCTTTTGGATGACGACCTGACCGCACATGTGGGTGACTTCGGATTAGCCCGGTTTCTAGTTCGTCCTGATATCATGTCGGCTCAATCTATAACAAGCACAATTGGAATCAAGGGTTCTATTGGCTACATTCCTCCAGGTAAACTAGAATTCTCTGGCCCCATTTTAGTTTTTACGAGAAATCTAGTCATTGCATAAATTATGGTTAAAGAATATGAAATGAATACAATTTTGATAAAATACAAACTTGCACAACTATTTAGATATATATAAAATGAAAAATAAAGTTAACAAGAATATGTCACCTCCCAATTTGGTTGCTGCGATTTAGTATTGCTTAGCAGGTGCCACTTATAGAAATAAAAATAGGCATGCCATTAATTACACTAGCTTAATTATTGATTTGATTTACTCCTATAGTTTGTTAATTGTGAGCTCATATATGTTTTCCCTGCTTAGAATATGGAATGGGTGGCCAGGCATCCGTGCAAGGAGACGTGTACAGTTATGGCATTCTTCTACTTGAGATGTTCACCGGTATAAGCCCCACCGATGAAAGGTTTAAGGACAGGTTGAGCCTTCATATGCATGTCGAGATGGCATTTCTAGCTCGAGTCATGGACATTATTGATGCCAAATTGTTCTCGTCAGATCAAGAGGATGAGAACAGATTTGTACCAGAAAACTCTTTAGATTGCTTGGTTTCAGTGATTCGATGTGGGCTTCTCTGCTCCAAAGAGTCAGCAAAAGAGCGCATTGCAATGAAGGATGCTGTAAATGTGTTGAACTCAGCACGTTCTAAGTTTCTGAAATGAGACAGATTTAAATTGAACATTATTTTCTAAGGAAAAAATAAGGATTTTTGTGTACAATTCATTCAATAAAAAAGAAGAAGAGAGAAGTCAATTCGTTTATATAAAATTGAATTATTCTATGTCGTTATTTGTGGTAGTCTAATTTGTAACTCTTTATAAAGAATTCAGTAGCGAAAGACAGTACTATATTTGCTACTTTGCAAGAATGAGTTATTTTTTCCCTTTAATAAGATTACATGGAAGGGATGAGCAATAAGTAAAATATAAAAGGGAAGATAAACAGAGCTTCTGAACTGCTTAACTGACAATTCTTAATTTCTTTTACAAGATTTTGGATTTTCCTTGGTTCTTTTAATTTGCCAGAGTGAAGTTTCTGTAAGTATACATCAAAATTAGTAAGAAGGCATTTCACTGGTAAGCAACAACAACAGTTTAATTAGTAAACAGATAACTAGATTGCGTGATTTGAACAAATTGTAAGGTAGTATGTATTTTCCATGAAGGAGTACAGATTATATTAGGCCCAAATAGCCGAAGATAAATAAACTAGCTAGGTTTTATATATACTCTTTATTTTCGTCAGACATACTTCCAAGGTGGAAATCACATTAGGTCTTTTTTTAATCATTTTTGAATAATTCTAATGTATATTTAACTTTTATGATATTATTTATTTGATAATTTAAAAGATATTATACAAATTACAAGAATAAAATTATACATGTATTATCTATTGTCAATTAAGCTTAGCGACAAGTAACAAGTGGCCAAATTATGCAAGAGAGAAAGTGATACCAAAAACAAATGTAAGCAACTATAGCACCAACGACAAATATTTAGTCAACAAATTAAACCAAGTGTAGGTAACAGTCGGTTGAATTTGTCAGTAAGCATTCCACTTGAATCAAATCAATTAATTAACACAACAAGAAGCCAGTCATCTTTTTCAGCATTCAAAGATGCATATCAAAATAGAAGAAATAAAATTGACGAAGACCCGTAGATTAACACAACAAAAAGTCTCCAGCACCTTGGTTATTCTCTTCTCCCAATTTCGTAAATCTTTCTCTCCTGTTAGATATGTTTTCAATTTTAAGATAGAAGGAAAGGGAAAAATTTTGAAGAGAACTGAAAATCCGGAGAAAGATGAGGAGCGAATTTCTATGCATAGTTTTTTAACAAATACAAATATTCATGGATGGAGCCAATATCTTATGTTTATGCATAGTTATAAGATGTTCTATGTCCATAATTGATAACAAATATACACATTCATATATCGACGAACACTAAAATACAACGTATTGTATGGAGAAATTTATGTAATGAGTTCAAATTTCTCATCTGAAGTAAAAAATGATCAATTCAAGTCATTCAATATAATTTATATATCAAAATCTTATAGAATGCTAAATTTTATATTTTTTTTGAATTTTTTTTACTATTTTTCTGAAAGGAAAGAAAATCAATTAATTTGAAGATTTTGAATCATTCAATAACAATGATTTTCTCCCCCTCGAAAAAAATAGCCAAATTTTTTTTTAGAAAATATAAAAATTGGTATTCTAAAAGATTTTGATATGTAATTTATATCAACCGGCTCGGATCGATAATTTTTAACTCAAAACTCGAGTTTTGAAGCCGTTATATGGATCCATCCATACAACACATTGTATTTTAGTCTTTCTCATCATATATCTACATTATGTTGATAATTTAAAATTGTTGGCACAAAATAATAGAACTCAAAATTAAATAAAAAAATATTCATATAATATTTTTTTGGCGGTTTATCATAATAATTTATCATGTCGTAAGAATATAGAAGAGAATAATTATTATGGGTGTATTTTTACATTAAAATAAATGGTTGAAAAACACATTAAATTTGGTGGGATTCATTGATAATGGTATATTTGACAATATTTCCTTTCAAATAAATATGAAAAGAAATTAAAATAAAGAACGTTTATAAATATATTGTTGAACTTATAAATTGATTGTATTTCAATTTCATTCAATTAAAGTGTCATTCAATATTCTATCAAAGATCATTAACGTGTTTCAAGTTTCAAAGATTTTTTGATGGATAATAAAACTTGCACAAAATAATACCAAATTTTATGTGTGTGATATACATATAGTGTTAGTCCCATTTCCAATGTTGGTTTTAAAAAATATATATATTTTTGATGATTTTTTAGATTGTCAATTTTTTTTATATAAGCGCTTTCGTTAATCCCGGCATTTATTTCTTTTCAAATGCCTCTTATAGGACTTGAATTTACGTCTCTCCGTAGAGAGGCAAGACCTGTCATCACTGTGTTAGGCCTGCGATTCTTAAGATTGTCAAGATAATTCATTGTTTATTAAAAAAAATAAAAAAGTTTTTATAAAAAAATTTTATTTGATTTGAGTCAAAATAGTACATATATACCAAAAAAATGAGAACTATAGGGGTAAACATACTTTAATCTTACTATTTTTTTACTATAGAGATTTTATTTTTACAATTTGCATTACATATTTTAGTTATTTTTATTTTATTTTTAATCACAGTCAGTATATCTAAACCCAAATTCCGACAAAAATCACATCAGAATTCATATCCACATTATTTTTGTATATACGTAACGGATACACATATTGTTTTTATTTATTTTTGTATTAGTTTGATTTAAATTACTTGTGAAAAATCGATTTCATGGTCATGATTAGTCAAGAATGTGGTGAAATGAACTAATTTAACGAAATAAAAAATTAAATGCAAAAATCTTAGTTCATAGATCTATATCATATTCTCTTTGTGTACATATAAAATATTAACATTATAACTTTTATTTTATATGAATTAATAAATTTTAAAAGAATCAACGTCTAGATATTATCTATATTAGTACATTTCTTACAAGCTCTTAATGTCAAATAAAATAATATTAAAATATCATATTTTTTTTACATATATATGAAGAAAATGATACATATCTCATCGAATGATTTTACTTTGACATTTTAATTTTAAAATTTGAATTATTAGAAAATTAAAAAATAGAGGAATAATTAGAACACAAAAAACAGAGATATTTGAACCCTCCTCATTACTCATTAGTATAAGTAATTAGAGGATTTTGCGAGTCAAATTTTGTATAAAGGATCAAACTGCGGAAGAAATTATTGTAAAAAAAATGGGGGCAAAAATATATCTTGCTTGGACAAGCTATCTACAAACAATATTGCAACGAACTTTTTTCTTTTTTAAATAGTGACAAAATGTCATCTACTTTCATTTCTTCTCAAAATCATTCCCAAAAACAACAAGTAGTGCGACAAACTGGCACCTCCTCTTGCCGATTGTTGACACTTAGATGTATAAAATTTTGGGATGGTTGGAAGTTCTCTTGTGACTTTGCTCAAGTTATAGCATTTAGTTATTTTCTAGTGCAAAACATATTATGTCAACAGAAAAAAGAAATAACAATTGTCATGAACACGCAATATAAGCACATAGTAGGGTTAGAGCAACATTTACTTGCATTTGCAAGGAGCTCAAAGAAAAGCCAGTTGTTGAGTTATCAGATACTGGCTTATATTGCACAGGCTATAAATTTCTCCATCCCCTTTAACAATGCACCTTTCCGTCACTTGGCACAATCCAAAATTTTATATTCAAAATTGCACAACAAAGGAAATGAGAATCGCCGGAGTAGAGCGTTGCCTTCGAACCGAGAGAAATGAGAATCGCGGAAGAAGAAAGCATCATTGTCAGATTGAGAGGGAAGGAAGAAGGAAATGTTTAGGTTTTAATTGGAATTGACGAAAGAAATTTGAGGTAGGAGAATGAGTTGGAGGCTAAGTCAGTGAACAATGGAATGGAGAAACAGTTCGTAGCTTTTTTTTCCATGGACGAAAATGTCCTTTTCTCACTTTTCGGTGACCGGTTGTTTCCCTTCAGAAACCGGCTTCAAATCAATTTAATCCGTCCGATTGAGAAAATCAGACGGTTTAAAAATCTGGTCCTCATTAAAGGAACGCCAACATTTCAAGCAAACCACAAACAATAAGTGTCTCTTCTCATTAAAAATTAAGATGTAATTGTTAGGGTAGTGAAATGTTGGTAATATGTATAGTTAGGTCATAGTATTGAGTATGGTAAAATTTGTGATATTTTATGATTTTAGTTTGAAAGTTAATATGATGGTATATCTTATCAAGTCAACAAAACTATACTGTTTTTATTATTATTAAACTACAATTGTGCCTTTTATAAAACAAAATCTTTTTTTTTCTTTTTTTTATTAAGATGGTATTGATAGTACTGAAGCTGTAAATGTAAATTTAATAAACTATATCAAAGTTTTGAACTAAATATTTGGATTTGTATTCTTTATTGAGCTGTAACATACAGTGCACCATATTATTCATCCGATCGCGTTAAAATTCATATCAAATAAATCTTAAAAAAATTATTATTCCTCCGTCTATAATAGTACATAATAAAAATATAAGCAAATAATATTTTTTTTCTTGAACATATTTTGAAATAATTACAGAGTAAGAAGAACTAGAACACGTTGGTAGCTTATTTTTTATGAAATAATTACAAAGCAAGTAGTACTAGAAGTCTAGAACAAATTGGTGGCTTATTTTATATGAAATAATTACTGAGCAAGAAGTACTAAAAGGCCTATTAAAAAATGATATTTCTTCCCGTTCGTGCGTGTGGAGAGGGAGATGGTGTTGTTTTCACATGCAAATTTTGGAAGTCAAATATTTAGTTCACACAAAAAAGGAAGTTCTACCTTATCAAGAATTAAGAATTGATTTGAAAAAAAATCATTATCAATCAATCAAGAATCCAGCCACTAAATAACCAACATTTAATTCAAAACTAATGATTTTTTATTAGAAATCCATTAATGATTAATTAAATAACAATTAAAAAATTGAGTTGTTATGATTGTAGATTAGTAAATATTTTAATTATAATTAGACAAGATTAAGCTCAACGATAAAGTGAACAAGTCATCTATACATAGAAGATCTTCTAACATGTAAATAATCAGAACAAAATAATAAAATATTATTCTTTATTTTCTTAAAAAGTCAAACATATATTTGGCTTTTTATTCACTTTAGATACTTCTTTTTTTCTACTATTATGATGTGATCTTATATTAGGGTTTTCCTCAAAAAACTCTCGTGCTTTGGTCAAAAAAGAAAGACTTTAGTGTATACAGTAACGAATTCAGAGAATCTAATAAATCTAAATACAAATTTAATAATGAAAAATTTTCTTTTAATGTCAGTTATTTAAGTCTATACACATTTAATAATTTGTATTTAATTTATCAAATTTAAAAAATATATATATAATTATTATTATTTATTTTGAAAATTAAGGATGAATACTGACATAATCTTATATATAATTATTATTTATTTTCAAAATTATATATCTATTATTTTGACAAAGTTAAAACGTGAGATCATTCTCAATGATTGTTTTGAATTATAGTAAACAAACATTCATTTGATGTTAAAGAATTAAGTGTGCCTTCAAACGAATTAACTGTGGAGTCTATAGGGATTTTTTAAGTATCCAATAATTTTCTTTAAAAAAGATTAAGTTGTGTGTGAATAGTATTTTGATGAACTGTGTATATTGTAAATTTGTAACCGAAAGAATTAATTCATTTTGATCGAAAGAAGCATGCAGTGTAGAAACTTTGAATAATATTGAGGCCTAAGTTTAAACAAAACTGTCAAAATATGTAGCAACTAGCAACTATCAATATGAATTCTTTTACAAAATGCAAGTATTTGTCTAATCCAACACGCACTCGTACATTAAATACAAGTTTGAATCCGCGAATTAAGCGAGATGCATGCGTCATGAGATGCTCAACCACTTGCCACGTGTAGTAATTACTTATATTCCGTGATACATACACCTTCTACAATAAGAAATATGCCGACCTATCTATCTACCTTTTTAAGTAGAATACCATCACATTCAGCTCCTCTCATCTCACAGCGTTAAAGAATGGCTTCTTCTCATCTCTCTCTCTCCGATTTCCTCCTCTTAATTATCTCAATCGCACTCTCCATTTGCATCCTTCCTTCAGACGTAGCAGCCGCTATCAATGCAACGGAAACCGACCGGCTCGCGCTTCTCTCCTTCAAGTCTCTCATATGGAGTGACCCATCCGGTGCATTGTCCTCATGGAATGCCTCGCTCAACCACTGCCAATGGCAAGGTGTCAGTTGCGGCCGTCGCCATCCCGACAGAGTCACCGGTCTCACTCTTGCCTCGTTTCAACTGGCTGGTCAGTTATCTCCCTCTTTGGGCAACCTGACTTTTCTCCAGAACTTGAGCCTTTCTGACAATCAGCTTTCCGGGAACATCCCGAAGGAACTCGGGCAATTGAGCAGACTGCGATATCTTCATCTCGGTTTTAATTCTCTCCACGGAAGCGTTCCCTCCACCCTTGGTAATAATTGTTCCAATCTAGAATTTCTTTCATTGAGAAATAATAAACTTGGAGGAACTATACCTTCGAGTCTCGGACAATGCCGAAACCTCTGGTTCCTTGGACTAAAAAATAATTTTCTCACCGGAGGCATCCCTCCAGGTTTCGGTGACCTTCCGCAACTCAACTATCTATCATTGTCTAACAATAATCTCACCGGAACCATACCGCCCACCTTAGGAAATCTTAGTAACTTATTGTTTTTTGATCTTTACACAAATAGTTTCACGGGTTCTATCCCGGCTTCGCTTGGCCAACTTCAGTCCCTTCAGATTTTCCAAATCAATGATAATCAAATTTCTGGCACAGTACCTCGTTCTCTTTACAATCTTACCAACTTAGTGATGTTTGATCTCAGCATCAATTACCTAGAAGATGTTCTTCCTCTTGAGATATGTGATGCATTTCAGACCTTAAAAGCTCTAATCATATATAAAAACCAATTTAAAGGGAAAATTCCAACTTCTTTGTCAAATTGCACGACCCTTCGTACGATCGATATTAGTTTGAACAATTTTATCGGCACAATACCTTCAAGCATAGGAAGCTTGCGAGGACTTCATTTACTTCAAGTTGGTGACAATCAACTAGAAGCAAAATCATCTAGTGATTGGAGTTTTATTCAAGCTTTGATCAATTGTACATATCTTCAAGTTTTAGATGTTAGAACCAACCAACTCCAAGGCGCGATACCAAGTTCTTTAGCAAACATTTCCAGTCTTAATATTCTGGTATTATCTGGAAATCCAATTTCAGGATCTATCCCTACAGAATTTGAAATGCTGACTAACCTAACTGATCTTGAACTTGATCAAACACTCCTTACTGGCAAAATACCGACAGAAATTGGGAATCTTTGGAACCTACAACTTTTAGTTTTGTCGGACAACATGTTATCCGGTGAAATTCCATCAACTTTTGGTAACCTTACAAAAATGAACAGGCTCTTTCTTAGCAATAATACATTAGAAGGGCGCATACCACCATCTTTAGGTAACATGCAGTCTCTATTGGCCTTGGATATTTCAAACAACAAATTGACAGGTGAAATTCCAAAAGAAATAATGAATATTCATTCTCTTTCCATCGGCATAAGTTTGTCACATAATCTTTTGAATGGATCGATACCCCCGGAAATCGGGGAGTTGAACAATATAGTCCAAATGGACTTATCGTATAATAATTTATCCGGTCAGATTCCTAGCACCATCGATGGCTGTGAGCTGCTACAAATCCTTTATTTGGAAGGGAACTCGCTCCATGGACCCATTCCCTCATCTTTGAGTAATCTGAAAGGATTACAAAATCTTGATCTCTCTAACAATTTTTTCTCCGGTAATATACCCTCTTTTATTAGTGCAATGAAACTCGCACGTTTGAACATTTCTTTCAATGATTTTCAAGGAGAGTTACCGCAAGAAGGGGTTTTTAATAATGTAACTGCAGTAGATGTAAGAGGAAATCCTAAACTTTGTGGAGGATTACCCGGTATTGCTCTGCCCAAATGTATTTCGGGTTCTGCCACGCAGAAACATCATTTTCGGAGTATCAAGATAATACTTATTTGCATAGCTGGTGGCTTGCTGTGCATCAGCATGACCATATGTTTCTTAGCTGGTTGTTATCAGAGAAGGAGATCTCCAAAAGATGTAGAAGCAATTACGGCCGTGACATCAGAATATAAGAAAGTGTCCTATAATGACCTTCTTAGAGCTACTAACAGTTTCTCTTTGAATAATCTAATTGGAAGTGGTACTTTCGGGGTGGTGTATAAAGCTGCTATGAGGTTTGGGAGTACGGAGACAGTTGCCGTTAAGGTACTAAACCTTGAGCAACATGGTGCTTTTAAAAGTTTCTTATCAGAATGCGAGGCCTTAAAATGTGTCAGACACCGGAATCTTATCAAGATTCTCAGTGTGTGCTCTAGCATAGATCATCAAGGTAACGATTTCAAGGCGTTGATTTTTGAGTTCATGCCTAATAGTAGCTTAGAAACATGGTTACATCCAAATGCATGCAAGGATCGACCATTCGAAGGCCTCACCTTGATACAAAGGATGAACATAGCAATTGATGTTGCCATGGCATTGGACTATCTCCATGATCACAAGCCTGTGCCAATTATACATTGTGATCTTAAACCGAGTAATGTGCTTTTGGATGACGACCTGACCGCACATGTGGGTGACTTCGGATTAGCCCGGTTTCTAGTTTGTCCTGATATGATGTCGGCTCAATCTATAACAAGCACAATTGGACTCAAGGGTTCTATTGGCTACATTCCTCCAGGTAAACTAGGATTCTGTTGGCCCCATTTATGTTTTTATGGAAATCTAAGCATTGCATGAATTATGGTTAAAATTTATGGAATCAATACAAATTTGATAATATACAAACAAGCATGACTATTTAAACAGATAAAATATATAAAATAAAGTATGTTACCTCCCAAATTAATTGCATCAATTTAATATTGCTCAGCATGTGCCAATTATACAAACAGAAGTAGGCATATCATTACACTAGCTTAATTAATTTACTCCTATTTGGTTAATTGTGACCTTATATTATATTTTTTCTTTGCTTAGAATATGGAATGGGTGGTCAGGCATCCACACAAGGAGACGTGTATAGTTACGGCATTCTCCTGCTTGAGATGTTCACCGGAATAAGCCCCACCGATGAAAGGTTCAAAGACGGGTTGAGCCTTCATACACATGTCGAGATGGCATTTCCAGTTCGAGTCATGGACATTATTGATGCCAAATTGTTCTCGTCAGATCAAGAGGATGAGAATAGATCTGTACCAGAAAATTCTTTAGATTGCTTGGTTTCAGTGATTCAATGTGGGCTTCTCTGCTCCAAGGAGTCAGCAAAAGAGCGCATTGCAATGAATGATGTTGTAAATGTGTTGAATTCAGCACGTGCAAAGTTGCTAAAGTGAGGCAGATTGAATTGTGCGTGAGTGATCAAAGAAGAATAAGAATTTTCTGTATAATTCATTCAAACAGAAAAAAACAATTAAATTTATATATGTTGATATAGAATTTTGAATTCTCCTTTAGTTTATGATAATCTAATCTATAACTTTATAAAAAACATGGTAAAAGTATATCCGCTGATTGAGTTGTATCAGCATGTGCTGCCGAAGATCTTGCCCTGGATCTGATGCGATGGCACTGGGTAATAAGGGTAACTTCAGACCTAAATATACGAAAAACACAGCAAGGACGGAAAGGAGAGGCGAGGAATGGCTGCTTGGTATCAGGCGTGTAGCCTGGCGATGAGCTTTTGCTCTCTGATTTTGTTTCCAAGAATAGAAATAGAATTAGGGAAGTTCCCTGTATTGTGATTCTATTTTCTTTTTATTTAACTCTCTCTTGGACTTCCTGTAAATGTATCCAAAAATTGTGTAATACTATTCTTGAATTAATAAGAGAAAAAGAAAGGGTCTGGAGTTGAGGACGTAGGTACTAAATTGGTACCGAGCCTCGTTAAATTCTTCTGGTTGAGGCTTGATTTCTATGATTGTTGTTAAGTTAAGAAGTTCTTCTCAAGTCTTCATCCTCTGCCACGCTGCACGTATGTTGCAAGATTCATGAAAGGATGAAACTATAGGGGTTTTATGAAGATCATCAGGAATCTTGACAAAATTGGATGGTCCAGAGCAATGCAGCACATGAGCTGCACAGCGGAGTAATCAAAGTCATTATTCTGTCTTTGGATTTAGAGGATACACAATTAAGTATATATGAAAATGAAGATCAATAGAGCTTCCAAACTGCTTAACGGATGATTCTAATTAATTTTTCTGAAAATTACAGTCTACAAAATTTAGGATTTTTCTAGTTCTTTTAATTTTCCGCAGTCCAGTCCCAATCCAAGTAACCCTCAAAAGTAGAAAAGCCATTTTCTCGTAAGCAACAGCAACATCCTAATTTCCAGACTAGCAGAGGGAACTTGTAGGAACTAGGAAGTAACCTACCATGTCAGGTGGGGTGATGGGTTAAAATTACAAAGCTGGCGATGAAAGCAGACCAGATTTTATGATGCAAGTTGTGTTAGTCGAAACGAGATGGCCGACGGGGTTCAAAAAGACCGCAACACCACTGCAGATGACCTGTTACACGGATAGCTGGAAAAGGGGAGCTGTAGAAAGTGGTTTAAATTGATGCATGTAATTACCCAACCCAACTTGTTATTCTGAGCAAAAATTTTGCTTGTATATGTTACAGACCGCAAGATAAGTTGCGCACAATAATTAAACTAACACTAGCAGAAGCTGGAACAAAATTCACGCAAAATAAATAAATTCACAGTATATCCTGTACATGAGAGAGCCTCCCACTCCACTAACTAGAAACAATTCAAGTCATCCAAAACCACATATCGTGATTCTGACCTTTCCTTTATTATATTGCTTTTCTACACAACATTCCTAACCCCTATTAATTTGTCTTGAGATGTCCACAGATGAAATTTTATCTTTTGGAGCTTCTGAGCAGTCTACCAGCATTTCAGGGATATAAATTATATGCTCCAGTATTTTTAATTCTTGTGAAAATATTTATCAATTAGCGCCGCTTCGTTCTCCTGCTTCGGCTGAAGTTGGCAATTCCACTAATGACTCGATGTCAATGCTCCCAGTGCGACTCTTTCGGTTTTTCTGCTCCTCGCATTCAGTAAAGTAACTTTAAGAAAATTTCTTCTTTACTAAATGATAAACACTGGATACGAAGTAAACAATTCCACAATTTTGTTCCTTACACCAATTTATCTGTTGGATTCATTGAAAATTGACCGATATGTGAAGTGAGGTCACATGTTGGTACCCATTTCACCATGTCTTCTGCAGGTACAAAACCAGCACATACCGGTTCCTATGTTAAAATAGCAGTAAATCATTCTCTCTCTCTCCCCCCGCCCCCCCACCTCAATCCCTTCTTTTTGGGCACCAAGAGGTTGCTAGGCAAATTAGGTCAATCTAGGATTAACTGCAGAATTTGAAACTGTATTCAGTATTCATTTAAGCAGACAAATTTTATGGTGCGGTGATCCCATATTTGCTAGTGTGTCCAATGATCTCAAGGTGGGATCTTCTTTTATACTGCCAAGTTCATAACATTAAGAGTTCATAATGATGATGTTACTTGATTTAAGAACATCATTACCTCTCGAGGCAAGGCCTCAACAGCTTCAAGCATCTGTACAATCTGGCTCATCTTGGGTCTCTTATCAGCATCCGGGTCAACACTCCGAAGTGCAACTAGAAGGACTCGTTTGAGAGCTCGTATTGTTGGCCTTACATCGAGATTTGGGTCAACTACCTCTTCAGTTTTCTTACTTCCGACCATCATTTTCACCCACTCCACAAGGTTTACCTGAATAAAGATAAACATGGCATCCATAAGTAAAGAAGGATCATTGTACCTGTTCATTCATATTTAAATTGGTTCAAGCTTGGTATGAAAGCTGGTTTGATAGAATTATCTCAAAATGTAACTACTAGAAAACAAGAACATATTTGTACAATTTTCTTTCTTAATGTTTTTTTCTTTTGTTTGGTGATGGGGTTCGGAGCCAGAGAGAAGACATCAGAGATGCACATGTTTAATTTGGCCAACAAGGCTCATGATGTTCTGATTCTATTAGTCATCTTTGCAAATCAGTGGTTAATCTACTTTAGGATGCGAACTCAAGAAATGATTAAATAGTTAGGGAGATAATTCAAACAACAAAAAGGTTCATGGATCATGGTGAGAAGCATACATCAGGAACAAGTATTGAATTTTTGACATTATTTTCAAAATAATAAATAATAGTAAAATATCAGAGAAAATAAGAATGATGTAACATCTGACCTCATTATTGGGGCGACTATAATCAATAGGATCCCTACCAGTCACAGCTTCCAATACAAGAACCCCAAAACTATAAATATCACTTTTCTCATTTAGCATTCCTGTATTTGCATACTCTGGTGCTACGTACCTTGAATCAAACAAATATTTTAAAACAAAGTTAGAAAACAAACTCCTCATATTTTAGGAAAGCAGTAAAATAAGGAGAAGAAAAAGTAGAAAAGTTGAAGCATATAGATAGTACCCGTATGTACCCATCACTCGTGTGGAGACATAGCTCTTATCTGAACCCAGTAGCTTGGCTAATCCGAAATCAGACAATCTACCACTGAACTCCTCATCAATTAATATGTTACTTGATTTTATATCTCGGTGCACTACTTTTGGGTCAATTCCCTCGTGTAAATATGCAAGCCTGTTCACATTCTCAAAAAAAAAAAGTTCCCGCTTTAGATCTCATTGTTATGATCATAGCAAGTGAAACCATCACTAAATATGTTATGGTACCAATTTCCTTAATTTAGCTCTTTTTCACCAAATTAGGCCCAATATCACCTCAGCTAAGTCTCTCAGAGAAGCTGTACCCAAATTGCATCAGCAAATCCTCCACTTTCTAATTAATATTTGATGTAATATCATTTTCTGTCCAAATCAGCTTTAACTTGACAAAACAGAAATGGTACTTCAGCCTGAATATTGTGCAAATTGTGCTCATGAAGCATCAACTAAGCCCTAATTGAACTTTCAACTATGCAACTAAACCTCGAAACTATCCAACTTACCATCTAAATTCTAAAATTCCTAGTTCAAATTTTACATATCATAAGTAAGTTGCCATATTAAATTTCTGAAACTAGAGCTGATATAGATCAAAATTTAGGTTCCGGACTTACGCTTTGGCAGTACCAAGTAGTATTTTTGTGCGATTGTCCCAACTAAGCACTCCATGGTGAGACATGGCACCATGGAGCCACTGTTCGAGGTTGCCGTTGTTCACATACTCGTACACAAGCATCCTATTAAATTATCAACAAAAAGATGAACATAGAAAGATTGATAACATGATTAGCTCAACTGAAATATAAACCTGAAACTTATGGTCTATTCGGACAAGCGTCCTATTGAAAAATGTTGTTTTAGCTGGTAACTGAACATGATGTGGCCAAATTTTACGATAAACTTAAAACTACTACCAACTAAGGAAATGAAGCTGCACAAATACTTAATTTCCCTTTTTACTTCTGGAAAGAAGATGGCCTATAAGGTCGCCTCAGCTATGCAAGTAAGTTGAAATATCACATGATTTGTGTCAATTATCCAATTAAATTGGTAAGTGGAATGCCTTCATTAAGCCCAAATTTGACCCATTGGACCTGAACTTAGCCCACAATTGTTCAATAAAGCATAAAACCATGCCAAATAATAAACTAAGAAACCAAAATGGTACAATTGGAAGTATCAGTATTACTAGATTAACAGCGTAACACCAGGCAGGGTGGAGCTCAGTAGGGAGTGTACTAGTCATCTTAATTGGAGCACAATTTAAATTGGTATTATTCTGATAAAGGTATTACAGGACAAAATATGACATGAATAAAAATTTCGGCCTTTATGACAAAAATGCCCCCAACCTGTGGGTTCCTTCAATGCAATAGCCAAGAAGCCTCACTAAGTTCTTATGCCGAACATGGCCTATGGCTTCTACTTCCACTCTAAACTCTTTCTCAGCTTGTCCCCTAAAATGTAAACACAAAAAGAGATTTAGTGTTCCATCAAAGCATCTAGACATGGTTGGTGAAAATACTGGCATTACATAACACCACACCTAGAAAAATCAAGAGAAACTCTAAATTGACACTTAAACTTCATTGCAGTGTTCAATTTGGTCCATGAATTTTCTTTGTATTTAAGCAACCCATATACATTTCTTAAAATCAACTAAGTGCTTCCTTTAGTTATCTTTTAGAGTGTTAGCATGGCAAGGGTCAACTTGCAATCTGCCGCACTAGAACGAAACAAACTTAATATATAGAACCTCCTAACTTTTTTTTTATATTTTGTACTATTTTTTAATCTCCACTAGGAAACTACCACAAACCATTGAATCTAACCACATCAGCATCATTAAAGATAATCTAGGGAATACCTAATGGAATAGTGGATATAAACCAAAAGATCAGAGGGAACATTCAACCAAACTTAAAAGGGACGAGGGACCATTTTGGACATTCTTCGAGAAATAAATTAAATCAACCAAACAAAACTTACACATTGTTAAGAATCCTCTTAACCGCAACTTCAGTCCCATTTATTAACTTGCCCCGATAAACGACGCCATAACCCCCCTCGCCAAGCACATTCTCTTTTGAAAACCGGTTTGTGGCCAATTCAAGGTCACGCAAAGTAAACCAATGGCCCCATCCAATGTGGGACAATTCGGGGAGACCAACAAGTGGAGACGCCGCATACAGCCTTTTACCCTGTCCGGACCCACTGTCACAATAAGAGCTCCCAGCCCGATCCAAGTTACCACCTGAGCTGCATTGGCTCGCAATATCATCTGCTTCTTTTGATGCCTTGCTATCAATGTGCTTACTTTTGGGTGAGAATGTAGGGTTTTCCGGTTTGTTGAAATTCTCAGCAAGACTGTGACTTTGAATTTGTGAATTGTTGATGGAATCCACAGTAATTTCTTTCGAGACGGTTGGGATTTGGGGCTGAGTGTATACAGTGTAGTGGTTATTTACGGTTGAATCCTTGTTTTTTCGCCGGAGAGAGGCCCATATTATTAGCATCAGCAGAATCGTGCCAGTTAGAATGCCGATGCAGATTGCGATCAGAACCCACAATTTGAGGTGAAATATTGGGGTTGATTGTGATAACACATTATTTAGAGATGACATTCTCCCTCTCTCTTTCTTGTTTTCCTTGTTTTGACTTGATAAGATAATTAAATTTTAGGCATCCAACGAATTAATGTACACAATAATTCTTATCCTGCAGGGAAAAGAGAAAAATATGCATTGAATTTGCAATCATGAAATTAGAGGCTACTAAAGAAATCAATTTTATTATGCTAGAAGACAATGCATCATAATTCATATATGACTGGCATCTTTTATTATTTACATTCCTTTTTGGTGTATAGTTGTCATCCTAATGGAACAGAGATTTTTTTTGGACCTGGTTACCCGTTTAAATTAATCTAAGATACCAAAAGAAGAGATTCTCAAGAGGAAAAAAACAAGATCTTACAAATTGAAAACTGAGAGCAATTGTTAATGGTAACTAAATCAAAAAAATTAATGCAATAATTCCTAATTCCACCTAACTATAGGGAAAAAAAAAGCATCAAATTTGAAACGAAATTACCTCCTTTTAAGTAGATAATTCAGTCCAGAAGAGAAGATCCGATTTCAAAACGAATTCGAGAGGTTGAGAGTTGGAACTAAATCTCACTTCTCTTTTTTCTCCTCCTCCTCCTCCTCCTCCAGCATTTGACAGCTTGAAAGAAGACGACGGACAGACAGCTTGCCTAAATTGTTCGCAATGGCAGAAATCCACACACGTAGAGAGAGAAAGAGAGAGAGAAAACAATAGAGAGAGTAAAGGGAAAGCAAAGGGTGGGGGGGGGGGTAGGAAGGATTGCAACTAAAGCTAGACTTAGAGAGAAAAAGAGTGAAGAATTGATTAGGAGGTAGTAGTTGAATGCGAGGAGGGAAGTGCGAATTCCGAAAGGAGATGAGGTCAACATAGAGAAAACAAACCAGACAGAGAGAGAGAGCGAGCGAGAGAGAGAGAGAGAGAGAGAGAGAGCTTTTGCTTCGCTGGCACCTGCTCACACTGTCTCGCTTGCTTGCTTTCTTGCTTTCTTTCTCTCTTTCACCGTTAGAAAAGAAAGCTATTGAGAGCACCTGGTTTGACTCGCATTAAATGGTTTTTTCTGCACTTTGACATTTTCGTTTCTCCCCCTTCCGAAAATTTATAATACATGGATAGTCCTCGGATCCCCATGGGGGAATGGTTTTAATTTTCTTCCGTTTTTTCTCTGTCAGAGAGTCTAATCCGGATGGATGATTTAATGGTTTTAATTTTGTATAGCGAGCCATGTGGTAGTAATGTTTTTTTTAGTTTGGATCTCTCATCTCTGGGTGAAAAATTTTATCAATTATTTGGCGTCAGTCTTCTACTATAATTTAGAGTGTGTCATATCAATTATTAGAGTGTGTCATGTGTATATATATATATATATATATATATATAGAGAGAGAGAGAGAGTAAAATTAGTGTAAATTTAATCTCATCAAAAGTTGGTGAATTTAATTTAAGAAACTATTAAAACGGTTTCGAACGATAAATCCAAGTAGCTCAATAAGTTTTTCATATCAAAATCTCGTAAGATACATAAATTTTCCATTTTTGGAGTTTTCTAACTATTTTTTTCGATTTTTAAGATGGTTCTAAAATAATAATAAAATAATGAATGTTTATATATTAGAATTGATTATTTTGAAAAAAAATCTGAAAAAAATAGTTAGAAAATTCTAAAAATAGAAAATTTTGGTATTCTACAAGATTTTGATATGAAAAATTTATTGAGTAATTTGAATTTGAAAATTTAAGTCGATTCGAAAGGTTTTTGAGTTAAACTCACCAAAAATGTTGGTAAAAATTTAATAAAGAAAAATAAAATCAGTATCGATTTTGATATCTCTCAAACATTTTCCTAGTTAAAATATAATTCAGATTGAAATTGTCATATATCGGAGATTACAAATTCGAAATCTTCATCTGAAAATAAGATATGAACTTACAAAATTGATGTCAGTCCACAAAAAAATTGATAGATGAGCACAAATTATTTTCCATTGCTTAAATGAATAAAAACAATTCTACAAATTTGTTTATATAATTTAAAAATATTGTTGGACTAGAATTGTGTACAGCTGACTTTTATATATAAAAGGTATTATATATAGTTTGAACATAGTTTAAAATTAGGATCATGGAAACGTCACAATGTCAACGTATATACATATGTTCAAACATATTATATACTTAAAATATTAGGTTTCCAGTTTAAAATAATTTTATATTTATTTCTAAAAATTGTCAAATTAGATAATTAACTGGATCTTCCACTCTTCATCCATACGCTCATTTTATTAAATGCATAAAATTTTAAAAAATATATATTTTTTGAAATGAAGTACATATCTGTTTACAAGTTGCCATTATACCTGTGATCTTATCACTTCATTATTTTATTTGATTTAGGTTCATACTTTTATCCAAATTTTTACATCCATCCATAGATAAATTGTAGCTCTTCTAACTTCTACAACTTTAATGGTTTAGCCTTTTGTGTTTGTCTTTTTTTTTTATAATTGACAATTAATGGATAATAAATTGCCTCTGAGTTTAATGGAAAAAAAAAGATAATGAATAATAGATCCTAGATAATACCAACTCCGACCCGATCTATTGGCACCTCTAGACATATCTTTGGTATTGTTTTCTTCATTTTTTTCAAATGGGAAAATATATTTGTAAAAATCCATAAATATAATTTTCTTTTTTTTCATTTTGAGTCCATAGACATTTTTCTAAATGTAAATTAATGAGCTATTTCAAATTATATTTTGTATTTTGGGTGGGTGAATAATTATTCAGAATAACCTCTATTTTTTTTCTATTTTGCTATTCCGATTAAAGTTTGGGTTAGCGACTATTTCGAATTGCTAAATTAGCATCTAACCCCGCTTCGAATCCGAATGCGTAAAATTATTATACGTTTGACATATTTTTCTTAAAAAGAAAAAAAATACAGTGGTGGTTGAATGACTTAAAAAACAAACAATTTTGTATCAATTTTTATAAAAAGAAAAGAAAAAGAATCCCTTAATAAACATTCTTCAACAAATTATCACCCCAAATCACATGAAGTGTTTGTGTTTCTTTTAAAGTAAGGAAATAAAAAAAAATCCATTCTAATGGGATATAAATGAAAAAGATTCTGAGCCTGATCAAAGCATTTTTAAAATCTGGACCAGATCCAACCACATGTCAAGAAAGTATTGAAATAATTTATAGTACAGTTAGGTTATCTTGCTGTTTACAGAAAAATAATTGAGATTTATGAACATTTATTTCTTTCATCTGATCTGGATATTCTGAGAGTCTGAATAGTTTTTAATCATACATGATCCAGTCCGTTAGATTCCGAAAAGAACCGTCCGAATTTGTCCGAACACCACTTTGGTGCAACTAGCACTGTAGAGGATCCATGACCAAAGAGGACCCTCCAAAAGAGGTGTTTAATCATACATGATCCAGACCGTTAGATTCCGAAAAGAACCGTCCGAATTTGTCCGAACACCACTTTGGTGCAACTAGCATTGTAGAGGATCCATGACCAAATAGGACCCTCCAAAAAAGGTGTTTAATCATACATGATCCAGTCCGTTAGATTCCGAAAAGAACCGTCCGAATTTGTCCGAACACCACTTTGGTGCAACCAGCACTGTAGAGGATCCATGACCAAAGAGGACCCTCCAAAAGAGGTGTTTAATCATACATGATCCAGACCGTTAGATTCCGAAAAGAACCGTCCGAATTTGTCCGAACACCACTATGGTGCAACTAGAATTGTAGAGGATCCATGACCAAAGAGGACCATCCAAGAAAGGTGTTTAATCATACATGATCCAGTCCGTTAGATTCTGAAAAGAACCGTCCGAATTTGTCCGAACACCACTTTGGTGCAACTATCATTGTAGAGGATCCACGACTAAAGAGGACCCTCCAAAAAAGGTGTTTAATCATACATGATCCAGTCCGTTAGATTCCGAAAAGAACCGTCCGAATTTGTCCGAACACCACTTTGGTGCAACTATCATTGTAGAGGATCCACGACCAAAGAGGACCCTCCAAAAAAAAGGTGTTTAATCATAACATGTAGAGACTTTATTAGACAAAGAAAGTGGTAAGGTTAGTTGGCATGCTTAGCACTAAGACAATGTTTATTGGCAGTTGACTTGGAATCTATCTTTTCAAATTGTTTTTTTTTATATCCCAACCCCTGGATTTCAACATTTTATGATTGTCTCCTTGGTTTTGTTGGAAAGGAGGACTTTGCTTTATTAATAGGAAGAAACCTTGGTTTGGTTAGTGTGAACTATGAAATGTGAAACAAGTGTGTTTATAATTTTTAATTTTATATGCTTCTACATACAGGCTATTATTACTATGTGTTATGATAGAAATAATAAAAAATGATACAAATTACTATCATGGGAACTTATAAATGTGTATGATCAAATGTGTATATATATATTTTAAAAAGATACAAACGGATTTGCAATTAATTTTATGTACAAATTTATATGACATTGACGATATTTTTGGGTATTTGAATGGAAAAAATTTAACAATAATTGGGGGAGATATATAACCTTTTTTTATTTTATTCTATTATTTTTTTCCTTTTTGTATTTAATCATTGCTAGCACACAGATTTCTACATACAAAAAATACTAAAAAATAATACTATTTTGATTGCGTGTGATTGAATTTAAAAAAAAAGAAAAAAAAAACAATGTTCAAACAAAATTCTAACATAAAATTAATGATTTTGATGGGAAGTTAGGAATGATGGTATTCACATGCAACCTGCCTCTTTTGAAATTTTAGGGGACCATTTAAACAAGCAAAACCAAACCACTAATTAATTAATTAATTAATTAAACAACCAATGCATATATAAACCAGATCTGGATCATGCTTGCACGCATGATACATGTTTTATTTTTATTTTTATTTTTTCTTTTTTTTGAGTTGGAAAGACAGAAAGTTATCTATTGACAGCCAAATTTATATGAGTGACAATTATTGCTATTTTTTTAAAATAAAGAAAATATAGTTCAATTATGTTATGGGTCAGAATTTATATTGTAAATAAAAAAATCAAATTGAAATTAATTATTGTGATTTATTAAATATTAATTTTTTTATTTATAGCAGAACTAACTACTCAAAAGAGAAATTAAATATCCTCTTTAATATTAAAATATATTAATGATATGTTTGGTAACTGATTTAAATTCAACAAAATTAAATTGCTAATATTATGTTATGTATTGCTCAATGATTAACTAATTAATTAATTAGTTTTTAGCATCACTTTCAAAGTACGTATATGTCTTATCTAAAGCGTATATAATTTTGCTACATTCCTAAATGTCTTTATTTTGATAAGTATTGTGACAGTTGTCAAATAAATTTGTCTCAATATAATTATTTTGCTTTAAAAAAAAACTACTAGGAATTTAGAATTTTCAAACAAAAATAATTGTGATAAATTTATAATCCGATCGAATTTAATTTCAACATTTTCATAGGTTTGTAATAAAAAAAAATTAATTCTTACTCTTAAATTTTAAATACATACTTAATTTATTTTAAAAAAAAATTGTTGACTGAAAAATGGGGATTTCATCACAGTTACATTTGACAAAATATAAATTGTGTTTTAATATTTTATTCTGTCAACAGCTTCCATTTTTTGTAGCAGAATCTTCTTCAAATTTCTAATCACATTTCATCAATTTAGGCAATGAATGTGGTATTAAATGTTAGGTGCTACACTGCGTGAAAAAAAAGAAAGTTTTTTTTGTACAGCTGTTCAGATAAGTATGAATTTTTAAAGAAAAGAAATGGATTTTTTTTGTTCAAAATTAAAAAAAAAAAGTAGCAAATAAGGTACATTTTTGGGTTTACAAAATTAATTTTTTAATTTGTTGAAATTTGTTTTCATTTATAGAGAATGAGTGAAATCTTTCAATTTTAAATACTCACATGAAACCTTTAATAACATTTAATATCAGTGATCTTTCAAATAGATAACATTGTCTTTATTGGTAGATTAAAAATTGATTTTTCTCTTCATTTGAAAAATTAAAAAAAAATAAGACAAGGGACAGAGCTTACTGTTGAAATATAAAATTAAAAAGGTGAAAAATATCCTCTGGTAAATAACGCTTTTTTTTTGTCCAAATATTATTTTAACAACAACTACAAACTACAACAATTTATTACACTTTTATTAATTTAAAATTGAATAGGAGATGCCCAAAAAACAAAGAAAGAAATTGTGGCGATAGGCTTTCATGAAAATATGAAATTGGGCTTCTATGTTGTTCTCTAATTCATATCAAATCATGGAATTATGGGCCGTATAATTTCTATTATTTAACAAGTTTAGTGACTCCGAATTTGCTGATATGATAACAAATATTGCACCCATCTGATGTTCATGAATTTCATATGATTATAATCAGATATTACGAATTTTCATGAAAAAAATATAAAAGTATTTTGAATTTCTGTATATGATCTAACGAGTTCGATTCTGATCGGACGACTAGACCAAACTATAATATATTTATTGTGTGAGAGATTGCAGGTACGAAATCCGGATGGATGACCCTTTTTTATCATTTAAATTTAATGGCTTGATTCTCTTCTTTATCTTAAAAAATAATACATCACAATTATGACAGTAGATGGAATCAATTTAGCTTAAAAATGCATATAAATAATAAATAAACATATTTAACAGATTATGTATAAATTTTAATAATACTTTAATAAAAAATATTGCCAAATTGATTAAAAATATGTGTAAAATTTTTCGAAAGTTTTTTAAATATATTTTAATGTAATATGAGGTGAAACATAAGTTATAACAAATCAATTTAGCTCTAAAAATACATATGAATAATAAATAAATATATCTAATAACTAATGTGTGAGTTTTGATGAAATTTCAATAAAGAATGAGACCAAATTGATTAAAAATATGTACAAACATGTTTTTAAACGTTTTACATGCATTTTAATGCAATTTGAGATAAATATATCTCCAAAAAATACAAACAAACGAAAATAAACATCTCAAGTAGCTTATATAGGAATTTTGTTGATATTTCAAAAAGAAATGAGGTAAAATCGATTCAAAACGTGTATAAGCATGTTCAAAAGTTTTTTAAACGTATTTTAATGTAATTTGAGATGAAATATAAATTATAACTCATTACACTCCAAAAATAGAGACCAAATTGATTAAAAACATGTATAAATATATTCAAAGGGATTTTAAATATATTTTAATGCAATTGAGGTGAAATATATGTTATAACTAATCCAAAAATATAGTGGCTTGTCGACTTTCTTTGAACCACATACTGATGTGCATGAACCGACGCCGAGCAGTAGTTATGAAGGTACACAGCCGAGAGGAAACGTACCGGCGCCTGAAAAGAAACTGACACTATTTGCGCTTCGTCTTGCTGTGTCAGAGAAGGCGGCATGCAGTCTCGGCACACTTGCGTTTATCTTGGCTATGGTAAGTTGTGTCTATTAAAATTGGTAATATTTAGTATTTACACAGGCACAAAAATGTTAAAAATACTATATAATCATGTAAATAACCATAGGAAGGCACTGTGAGATTTAACCTTGTGATGTTGTAGTTTGATACCGTACTGGTACTGGTGTCGGACTTGAGGGAGATTGAATACCAGATTAAATGGAGGAAGGCCAAAGCTTTAACTAACCCTGATTTGAACTTATCTCATTTTTATTAGTAAGTTTACATTAATTAATGGTTCTTAGGTGCCATCATTTTTTTCTTTTTGATCCTTAAAAGTATCAAAATTCTCATTTTACTGTTCAAATTTCAAATTTGAACCGAATTAATTGTACCTCTCGATAGAAAATTAGATGATCAATCCATTTCACCATCACCATCCATGTAGTATGAACCTAACAATGATTGATTTCTTAATTTCACACCATTCACCATCCATGTACCTTCTTGGTGGCTTTGCAATATTTATTGGCAGGACTGATTTTTGGGTCGTGACAGTGATACTAGTGAGCGAGGGGGCTCGGATATTTAGCCGGAGTCATGAGCTCGAGTGGCAGCACCAATCGACATGGACCCTTACCAGTGCCGGACCGAACAGCTTTCGTTTGATCAGGTCCGGGTCGAGATATTTCTGGCGTGTCATCAAAGCGCTGTTTAACCCGTTTTCAGCCGTTAAACCTGACCGTGAGCAAGACCGACAGATCAAAGAAGATGTTGACAAGGCGCAAGAGTTTGAAAAGAAACTTGTGAGGTATGTCTGTCAAATATTGTAATTTGGAAACTTTATAAAATAAAAATAAATGGCCTTATTACCAGTAACATTTCCCCATCAATAAGCAATCAGGTTTAACATGGAGATAATTCATTATCTGATACAAGACTAATTAACTGGTAATTGTGTCACAGGTACCAAACAATAAGAGCATGGCATACGCCAGAGGTACCGCTACTTCAGTACTTTGGCTGGGCGTTCTTGTCAAAGAACATCAGCAAATGGTTATCATTGCTACAAATCTTGTCAGCATTTAGTTGCATCGCCCTCTCCCTATACCGTCTGATCATGCAAGACTACGGTGTGGTGGATAAAGAAGAGAAACACAACTGTGGACCTGCTTTGAACCTATTCTACAGCCTCGCTTTAGCGGAGGCTACATCGTTCTTGCTAGAGAAAATTTATGGGACTTATAAAATCTCATATCATAAGTTGCTCGAGAGAGTCACCATGGAATGCAATCTAGGTGCCGAGGGCCTCATCAGTATCAGGCGGTTCTTTTACGACGTTTACTCTAGATGCATAGATGGGATCAGGATGGATCTTGTCTCATTTGCAGAGGAATTGCTTGGTTCTTCATTCTTAGATGAGCAATTGATTGCGATGAGGATTTTGCAAAAATTAGTGAGAAATGCTAGCTTTTCGTTTGAGACGCTAAGAAAGATTGGGACAAACGTGCGGGTTATAGAGAGGTTAGTCGAGATGTTGAACTGGAAAGCATCGGAGGAGCAGGAGATCAGAAAGGCAGCGGCCGAGATCTTGTCAGAGTTAGCTTGTAAGCAACACAGTGCACTTCGGGTTGCAGGAATACCAGGCGCAATAGAATCGATATCTTCTTTGTTACAAAAGGGTCAACCCAATTCGAGTTACGATTACTCCGAGTTCAACCTCTTTGGTTTGTTGATGCTTAAGAGGTTGGCAAGAGACCACGATAATTGCTTCAAGATTGGCAACACTCGCGGGCTCTTATCGAGAGTGATTGAATTCACCAGTGATGCGCAAAGGATCTTTCAAAATGAGCTTGTGTTACATTCACAGATCAAAACAATCGAGCGATCACTTAAGGTAACAATGCTACACAATCCATCCTTTTGGGGCTTGTTAGCATTGCAGATTTAGCTTATTGTTTTTTCTGAATTTAAATTTGCTATCTTTTTGAGTAATTTTGAATACCTTCTCAAATGCAATGAAGTACTGGAACTTGTTGCTTTTCAACTTTTGTAGGTTGTCAAGATGCTAGTCGAAACCACCGGCAGTGCAGGAAAGACTCTTCGAGAGGAAATCTCAAATATCGTATACACGGTTAGTAACATGAGAAACATACTTGAATATGGAGGCAGAGAAATCAAATTACAACGGTTAGCGATAGAAGTACTGACGGGACTAGCAATGGATGAGACCGCAAAGGAGAGGATCGCATCGGCAGGAGGTGTCATCAAGCTGCTCATCTCCATTTTCTTGAGTCCGGGTGTAGAGGGGGAGAGCTCGGTCCGGACAGAGTCTGGAGAGGCCATTGCTATGTTGGCATTGGAAAGCAAGAGAAATTGTTATCTGATGTTGAAGAAAGTTGATGTGAGCATGCTTGTCGAAGCATTAGATGACCGGTACCTATGCATGAATGCTTTGCGGATACTAAGGAACTTGTGCACTTATTCTGGAGACGAGTGCAGACGCCGTCTCGAAGAGGTCGTTGCGGCAATGTCATTTGTAAAGTTCCTTACCATTTTTATTTTTAATTTTCCTTCACATGCTTTAAATTTGTTTGGATTTTTAAGAAAGTTCATCTGAAAAATCCAAAGATTGCACAATCAAGTCCCAAGAAAGCATATGTATGTCACATCTTAATTTTGTTTTTTAATTTATTGAGGGCTTATTGCAATGGTGTGTGCTACGATAGTTGTAGCTCATTAAAATTAGAGGCAAGAGGAAGAGAAGCCTAACATAACGGTGATGTCTAATTTTTTTACGAAGAGAAATAAATTCAAATTTCATAAAAGATATTTAAAAAAAAATAAATCTCTGAGCTAACGGGAGCCCTTTTTAAAAAAAAAATGAGATGCAAGAAGTAATTAAAATTGTTAATTCATTAGTGTCCCTAAAAATTTGGCTTCTTTACTCATTGATAGAGAAGATAGAAACTCAAGTTGCTTATTTAATTAATTAATTACTTCAAATTCCATGACAGTCAAATGCATCTGATCTCTAAATCACATTGTTCATTGTTTTCTCTCTATTAGGTGCTTAAAACAACCATGAACTTGAAGGAGAGAGACAAGATATTAGAAGTTGCAATTGGCCTCACATATCAGATTTGCAAGCTTACTGCTACTCCGGACCGTTTCATCATCGAGCTCGACCAATCTCAGATTTCAGAAGAACATTACGTGGAAACGCTCGTCAAAATTCTCAAAAGATACGAGTACCCGTCACGGGAAGTCCCGAGAATCCGACGGTTTCTGGTCCAACAAGTGACATGGATGATGAAGCACCACAAACATTTTGTCGATTTGTTCAACAAATTCGGTATGAAGGAATTGCTAGAACGCGTCGGCGATACCACATCAGACCTTGAATGCTTTCATATTTTCTCCGGTAGTGTTGGCCTCGGTCGGCATCGGGAGCATTTGTCGGCAATGGTCGATGAGGCGTTGGAGCTTCTGTGTGGTGGTTCTTGCCACAAGCAGAAGTAGTCCTGCTAAATTTGTTTATAATTATTTGTTTTTACCTGAATATTGAGATTGATTCAAAACACAGAAAATATATAAATAAGATTGGTTATAGTTTTGCTGTAGGTAGTTTTGGTTTATATCTCTTCAATTTGTGTGAGTATGAAATTTTGTAATTTGTACTATTAGTTCAGCAAATTAAATTAAGTGACCTTTGGGAATTAATGCAAAATTAAGGGAGGAGTTGCAAAATTAAACAAAAGTAAAAGTTACATTAAAAATTTTAAACCCAATCAATCTTCTTATACTTCATCTACATCTAATTTCATTATACATGATTCTAGTCTTTTGAATGTGTGTATATATATATATTTGAATTTAAGTTTCAAATCAAGTTAAATTAATTTTTAAAATGTTTGTTTCGTTTTATGAGAAAAATAAACCCAATTTTAAATAAATTTATAATAATGTTAATAATATTTAAATTTTTTAGATTGAATAAAAATTATAAAATAATATAAATTTATTTAATGAAAGTGATGATTAACTAATGCAGTTTTTCTCTGACACATATTTTGAAGCCTGATATTACTTAAAAATGCATCAACTTGCTTACAAGTGGTCCCAAGTGTCAGCGATACACTATTATTTCCTTGTGAATTTATAAACTTAATACACCAAAATATATATAATTGGCTTTTTTTCACTTTAGAGTATTAATCACATTTTAGGCTTTCAGTATTATGGTGTCATTTAGCAACAATTTCTTCAGCTTTCTTAAATTTTTTTTAGCTTCCTTATTCATTAAATTTTTTGGAAAATCGGTTTTTTAGCGCAGATAATTAAAATTGTATTCTTTAGTCTTTTTTTGTCCAAATTAAATCTTAATTTTTGTTTGAGTTTTAAGACACCTCTACTTTTGAATTAAATCTCATTCATTTTTATTTGTGAATTAAGACAACCGAACATAAGTTTTTTAGTGCAAATTAATCCTACTAATTTATTTTTATTAGCTCTCAACTTTAAAAACTCTTCTTGAGCATTTCATCGTGAATAATAAGCTCCATTGGGACTTTATTATTATTACTTTTTGAGATAAAGATGGTGGTCAAGTCATTTAATTTTTAAATGTTCATAAAAAACTCTCAGTTCAAATTTCGAACACGCGAACTTTTACATGAAGAACAACAACTTCATCACTATACCAATGATAGGTTCTAAGAGCTCGCTAGTTTTAATATAAAAAATTTATTGAGCAACTTAAATTTATCGTTTAAAACCGATTGAATGGATTTTAAGTTAGAAGCACCGTGAAATTCAAGCCCATGATATGTAACACATGTTTGAGTTTGTTACATGTTAGATATTAGTACATAAGGCCTATAATTTGTAAACCGGACTTGCATAAATATATTTTTTCGGTTGTGAATACAACCCGGTTTGTGACCCAAAATCCGTTATCTGTTTTGCTTGTAATCCAATAAGCTGTCGGGTTTGAACCCGAATCCATTTATTGGATTTCGATTCTATGTGGCGCTTCCCATGGAGTGATTTTGTGTAGCTATTCGGATCTCCTTGGTTGCTGTTCTTTTTATTTATTTTATTTTAGTATTATTATTTTTTTTTTGCAACATGAGAGGCTTGTAAGTTGTAACTAGTTCGTATACCTCGTACACACACCTTAATTGAAATTTATGTAATGTAATATATTGTTATTTTTGTGAGTTTTGTTAGACAAAATTAATATTTTGAATGTAAGTGGTAATTTTTTTTCTTTTTTTTTTATTTCGTCTATGTGATCTCGTTCTATTTTTTATGGGATTATCTATTTTTTGCCGATTTTTGAAACGTAAATGAGATAGAAAGATAATAAGATAACTCTTATCATACTTTTCAAAATTATATTCCGTAGGGGTAAAGCAAAGGATAAAGAAAGTTTAATGATTGAGTGAAGAGATGAAAAAAATAATTACTCTTATCCTCTTAGCTTATTTCTCTATCAAACATAATCTCTTCGCTTTTATATCTCTATTTTATCTTTATGAAATATGATTTTAGAAGCGATGATAATGGTTATCTCATTATTCATCGATTTTATTTCTTCACAAAATATGGAGAAAGAATTATTTTAGCAAATAAACATGATAAAAGATGAAAGAGGTAAGAAGATAATTCTTATCTAATGCAAAAGTAGTGTCAAAAATTATACTTTTATTCCTTTTTTTTGGATTATTATTGTTAGAAGATATATTTGAAGGATAATAATCGTTATCATTACAAAATACAAAATAATATAAATTAAACATAAAAAGAGATAGCACATAGAGAGAAAGAGGGAGAAAGAGGAGAAAGGGATGGTAGCGTAGTTAGTTAGAAAAAAATTCTAGTGTTGTTGTTTATCGAAAGGTCGAGAGTTTGATATCCCTTACGACTTTGCAGTCTTTGCAGAGCTTTCAAAAGAGAGAGAGAATATTTTTTTTATGATGACACAATTATATTTCTTTATTTTTACATTATCAAGATATTTCTCTTTACTTGGTAGATAAATATTTTTATGAATTCACTTCTCAAATGTTTCAATAAATTTTTTCACTCTATATGGACACTTAAAATGCATAACTAGTTATTACAAAATACACACTGGACGATTATATAATACTTAAAGTTCTATACTTATTATTTAAAGTAAAGTTAGGGTGGTTCTAAAAGCACAAAGTCTCTGACTACTCTTAATTCAAAAATCTATCAAATCGACTTGAAACAAAAAATTCAAATTGCTCAATAAATTTTTCATATTAAAATCTTGTAGGATATCGAAATTATCTATTTTTAGGTTTTTCTAACTATTTTTTTTCGAATTTCTTAAGAGTATTCTAATAATAGTAAAATAATAATTTTTGCATATAAAAATAGTACATTTCAAAAAAATATGATATAAATAGTTAAAAAAACTCTAAAAAAAGAAAATTTTAGTATCCTATAAGATTTTAATATAAAGATTTATTGAGCAATCTGAATTTATCATTTGAAACCGACTCGATAGATTTTGAGTTAGAAGCACCGAGGGATCCAATACTTTAGAAGCACGTTAACTTTACTCTATTATTCAAATCATATTAAATACACACTTATTCGTTGCATTTTTTTTTTTGAAGGAGGTTAGTTAAAAAAATACGAAGGTATTTCAAATATTATGATTTGACGGAACTAATATATTTACTAACATTTATCCCTTACAAAGATGTTTTCACAGAAAATCTGCATTCTCTACACCAGGTTAAATCAAGAAAAATAGCCTGTCACATAAAAATGAAAATCCAATGACAGATGGGTCCCACAAAAATACATTCTTTCTTTGGCCATGAGATCACTCACGTCACGTGAGCGAGACCGTTTTTCTTCCCGCTAGAACCCGCCACGTGGCACCCCGGCTTCAGATCTCGCGCCTCTCTCGATTTTTCGGCCGAACCAGATTCCAAGAGACTAATACACAGATTGACACACCGTGAACCTCTCACTCATACATGGGTCCCACGAGACCAATGACCCGGTTTACGAAATAAAACATCTAGCCACATTTAATTACTCTTATACTCGTCACAGAAAATCAGAACAGTGTCTCTTCTCTATTTATATCTCACCTCCTAAATCCCAGACCTCATTCAATCACTCTCTCTCTCCAGTTTCTAAAATCACTAAATTAAGAGCAAGAAAGAAAGAAAGAAAGCATTTGCCATGGCTTCCTCCCTCCGATTCTCTCTCCCTTCCAAATCTCTCTCAACTCCTTCGATTTTCCACCTGAAAGCCGCGAGGAATCAAGCTACAGTCTCCCTCTTCGATGGCATCCCATCTCGCGCTCCACTCGCCAATCCCCTTAGGTATCTGTACCATACTACCACCATCCGATCTCATTTTGGATTAAAAAACACAATTCTCAGCCACATTATGTGACTTTTGGATAAAACTAACGTCAGTGTGCTCTGTTTGCAATCTATTTTGGTTTGGCACTGAATTATTACATGCTTGATGATCTTGCTGGCTTTTTGATTTTTTCTAAATTTTCAGGATTGCTTTGCCGATGAAGGAAAGGAAGCGTGAGATTGTCGTCCGTGCATCCGTATCAGTGAGCGCGCGAACTCTCCAATGGGTCTCAGCTGTTTCTACTGGGTGAGGTTTTCCTAGACTCGCTTGTGATCTTTTTATTTTTGTTTTTGTTTCCTTCTATAAAAATTTCAGGACTGCTGTTTAATTTATGTGTGTGTGTGTGTGATTGATCTAGAAATCTGTGAATATGATTGTGAGTTGTATTAAAAATGCATATCACCTCTGAGTTGATGTTCCTGCAAATATAATTTGTGTCAAGCTTGTTCGGTTCATGTTATTTGATTAAGATAAAAATTGAAATCGGGCTTGTCAGGATTCAGTAGAGGTGTGGTACCGATATATGTTCCAGATTTAGGAGAAAAAATTGCCTATTTCTGTGGCGTGGCTGTTTAATTTGTCCTAGTTGTTTTCCTTACTAAATTTCCTCTTTGTTATTGTCCAGTTCATTACAGAAAATCATGTTAACTATATCATACTAATTTTCTTCTCAATTAATTCAATTCTCTTAGAGTTATATATGTATATGTGTGAAATTTATTGTAGAATACTGATGGTGGCTAGAGGAACTACAATCCAGAAATCGTTCCTGGTGCCGCTATTTGCTCTTCAAGCTCCAGCTAGTATAATAGCATGGATCAAGTGAGACTCCTTACAATCAATATTTTCCACTTCTCTTTTTTGTGACAAAATAAAATTTATATTTCAATTATATTTGTGTTTATTTTGCAGGGGTGAGTATGGTATGTGGACTGCTTTTCTGACTCTTCTGATTCGTCTGTTTTACTTCATTCCAGGTATGTGACTTATATCAGTATACTGGTTTATACCAGTTGGTTCCTAAGTTATTTTATTTTATTTTATTTTTTTTTTGAGATATGGGTTCTGAGACTGTTGATTTGTAAATTTCTAATGGGATGAATGCTGTTGATTTTTCAGTACTATAATGAGAAATCAATCATGAATGAACTTTTCTTATTTTAGGTGAATTGGATCTTCCTTTCCTTACAATGCTGTTTCTGATAACAGCTCCTTTCCAAGCAATGAGTCTCAGGTTTGTGGTTTTTGTGAAATATCTTTATTTTTTTTTGTCTAGTGTGATAATTGTGCATTGTTTAGTCGAGTAGAAGATTAGAAGGCGCTATTTGATTTTAGAAGGGAAAAAAGTATGTAAATTTGACAGCGAACTTCTTCTATGTGACATCTAAACTTACATAGCGGTGATGTACAGATAGATTCAGACAAAATTTGAAACGTAGTTGAAATACCCTGTTTGCATTTAACTGATATGTTCCGTTGGGGATCCTTGTAGATTGTACAAGGAGTTTACTGGTAAACAAAAGTAAATTACAGAATCAGCACGCATACTTTCCTAGAGCAAATATATCTCGATTTAACCCAATGCAACTCAACTAATCTTCAATTGTATAGCATCTTCAAGCAAACATCTTTCATACAAAAAACATGTTAGGTGATGATTACATTATTCTTTATTCAATACCCATTTGACAGGGGAAGTCAAGGCGGTGCCATAATCGCATTGGCCATTGCCGCATATCTGGCATTTCAACACTTCTCTCGGCTCGGAAATCTGAGAAAGGCTTTTGACCAGGGCTCCATCGTCGCCACCTTAGCCCTCATCACCATCACCCTCATCCCCTTTTTCTTCCTCTTCTGATCATATGATCGTCGTACCAGTCCGATCCAACTGCCCAGATCGCTTTGACAGTCAAATAAGCTTAGCCCTTTGTTTGTAAAGTTGGGTTAATAATATACTATAATATAATATAATATAATAGTGTGATCTCTTGTGTTTGTTTTAAGTTTTTTACTTTGAAAGCTTGTGATGAAGCTGAGCCTAGTAAATTGGTATGTAGTTTAAATTATAAGCTCTGGTTAGCTTTTCTAATTTATATCATGTTAAGAAATAAAATGTCACTGATTGATTTGGGCCCCATTTTGCTTGTTCAGAGAAAATAATGGAATGTAGTATTAAGAATCCCAAAGTTCATGGTACTAGCATTTTAACTACCTAATATCCTTTTTTTATCTGAAGAAGACAATCTAATATCTTTTTACTAGTCTTATTAAGGGAGGAATCTGCATACAAAGTTGTTCTAAAAATTTGGAACATTTTGTTGTGAATAATTTCACAGAGTTTCCCTTATGCAACTTTGTCCAGAATCATTCCAAAACTGTTTTTGCATTGTGGTCTTTTTGACAACAATTACTTGCAAAAATTCTAAACGAGTTTCAAATTGAGGTTTCTAACAAGTAATGAAGTGTACTTAACAGCTTCTGCACAATATATCCAAAAAAAAAATGCGGAGAAATTTTTACTGGATAGAGAAGGATTGGAAGATGCCACATTGATTTAATCAGAGTCCCACCATCATAATTTATTAATTTGTGCTAAAAATAAGAACAATTTTGCAAGAGATAAGTAACTGTCAAATCATTAGAGAAAGCTACAAAATGAAACATCTAAGATGAGTGACACGTTGTCGTTCCCCAACCAAATTAAAAGGGACATGTAAATTTCAATAACACCGTTATTCTGTGAGAATAAAGCTAAGCGTCTTTCCTAAGCTACTTTTTCTTTTTCTTTTCTTTTGTAATGTTTGCATCTGTGCCCTTATAAATCTTAATTATTTATTGAGTGGTTTTGGATGAAATTTTTACTAATTATTATATTTCGATGAATCACAATCATTAATTTTGATTTGATTTTTCATCTACAATATAAATTCTGATTCATAAAGAATTAGCTTTGAAACTAGATTATAAATAAAATACAATTGAGCATGTATTAGTGAAATTGGAAACAAATAATCATACTAATTAACACACATCATTATAGACAAAATAGAAAGAAAATAAACGGTATATGAAAAGTTATAAATTTATGCAAGTTGTTTTCATGCGTTTTTCTCAATTAAATTATGCATTTTTTTAAACATATATAATTGAAGACAATAAATAGAGAAAACTAACTAACAAATATAAATGTATTAAGATTAGGTAAAAGTGATTAAAAAAAATACACGCACTTCTATCTACTTCTCAAAAACACAAACATGTAATAATCTCTTGGAAAACTTATGCTAACTAATCTTTTCATTTCACACAAAAAAATTATATCTTTAATTTATATAGTATAATAGTGATAAATTTTATCTCTATATGAAGAAACGTAAATTTAAATCTTATAAATAATATTTGAAAAAAAATAAATATCAAATTAATTAGAACACTAATATCAAAAAAAAAAATATATTTACATAGGTTACAATCCCACTAAATAAAAGAAGAAAAAAAGAAAATGAGAAGTTAATAGCTGGCCCAAAAAAGCTCCAGCCCAAGAATTTTCTTTTTAATTTTCTTTTCCCCAGAAAATACCATCTTCTTTCTCTTTAATTAACGAAACATTCTCCACGCAACGCTACCCAAATATCTCCTCCGATCATCAATCAATCAATCATCAGATCCACCACCAGTGCCTTTGAAAAATCGTTAAAAAGATAATCAATCAGAGATCGGCGTAACCTATAAGGTGATTCTCATCCGATTTAATCTTCTTTTGTTTCTGTTTTCCTGATGCACTGTAGCAAACCTAAATGGATCTACTTTTTTTCCTGATTTCCGCTGAGAAATTTGAAGTAAGAAATGTTCATAGCTACAAAATTATCTTAATCTTGTTGTCCTTTTCTTTCTGATATGGATATGGATCGGTAGGATATAAGTTGTTTGATTTAGGAGATTTGGCTTATGGATAATGGTTCAACCAAATGTACTGTTTCTCATATGGAAAATTTTATCACAATTCGGAGAGATTCACTGAATGATTAATTGTTGATGCACAAAATCTAGGTGTAATAGCAAAATAATTATCTCTGAATTCAAATAATGTCCCCAGTAAATGCATTAATTTTGATGAAAACACCTGAATGTACTTTTTTGTAAGTGTATGGTGTTTGTTCTTCCAACTAGGATGAACCTGTCTTATTCATACTGATTTATATTTGGAAAGTAATTGTTAAATATAATAGAGTTGGTAAGCTATCTGTTGATTGTATTATAGATGATTTCTCTTAGCAAAGATTTTGATGTCAGCCAATACTAGGATATACTATTGCTAGTATATACTGGTATCAGCCAAAATTGAGGCTTAATTGAGCCCTTAACAGTTAGATCTGGTCAAAATAAGCAACTAAAATATATAAATGATGAATGAATAAATTTGCTACTGTATCTTGTTCTCACTTTACAATAAGTATTCTGTTGAACCTTACCTTATAAAATTACCAAATTCTTCTCTCTCTCTCTCTCTCTCACACACACACACACACACACACACACACACACATCTTCAAGACCTTGTCTTGATTGAACTTGAGTATCACACCGAATTTATTTTAAAGTACAGATTCCTGGAAGACTTTGTTGAGTGCAGAATGTCAGATATGAAGCCTGATGCTGCCACCGCTGATGCCAACCTTGAAAGCAATGAAAATCCAGAGATACATGCTGTAAGTGCTGTGCTGTCTCCTCAATAAGAATTTTTTTTTTTTAATGTTTTTCCATCCCTCTAGGTTTATGTGAGTTTGAACTTTGCAATCTCGTTTCTGGTATCACTTCAATCAGGTCCCTGTGTGCTGACACTGGTTTGACTTGTAGCTAATCTTCTGTTGTCAGAGATGTGGTTGTCTCATCATGTCGTGTAAATCGGGGCTAAAGTGATATCAGGTCAATTAGCACAATTGATTAAAAATTGGATTTTATATTGGAGTGAATAGAGGTTGAATGCAAGAGTCCTAAAATTTGCTAGTTGGGGGAATGTTTGCATGATAATAAGAAATTTTGTTTGCTTGTCCTGCTAAAGTTTTGAATAAATGCCTTCTTGGTTTGGATATTCTTATGGCATATGTTCTTCAGAATTCAGTTTTCATATATAATAGTATTACAGATTTCGGTAAAATAGAGGGAAAATTAAATTCAAAGCATATTTGATTTATGAACTGTTCTATGACATTTTTACCCAGGAAGCGACGCTAAAAAAGAAGTATGGCGGGATTGTGCCAAAAAAACCACCTCTTATTTCCAAGGTAATTAATACATTTTTTTCTTATCGTTGTATATACAGTGATCAGTAATATCAGATGGATAGGGTTTCATTTATTTATTAAGAACTATGCTGCTCTCGTTGTACTTTGACAGGACCATGAAAGGGCATACTTTGATTCGGCTGATTGGGCACTGGGAAAGGTACAATCAGTTTAATACTTTATTGTCCTAATTTAATTTAGTTAATATAATGTTTGGTATTGTACAATTTGGAGCATAAATCATAATGCTTTCTTTTTCATAGTGTGGGGATTTTATTTTTCTTTTATTGGTGCTTTGGGAAAGGGCTAGAGTGTTGCTGTGGCCCTTCTATCTGAGCAAAGTTTTTTAAACCCTTGGTTAAGTTCGGTTTTCTCTGATTTTTGACAGCAAGGAGGGAATCCACACAAGCCAAAGGGGCCTCTCGAAGCTCTTAGACCCAAATTACAGGTAAAAGTCTCAATTCTCAATCCCTTGTTAATAATTTGCATTGTTTGCAACCTTTTATTTTGTGGTCCCTGTGAACACTGGTTTTATTGTATTCACAAAGAAACTGATTTATTATCACCAACTTGAAAGATGCAATGCTGTCCTCACGACCCGAAGTTTAACTAACTATATAAATAAATTTCTACATGTGTTATTTTATCATGAATGAATTTTCATATTCTATCTGAAAATAGTTGGCTTTGTAAAGTTACTCTACTTGTTTGAATTTGAACTGAGTCCTCTACTTTTTGTGCTCATCTAATTATAAGAACAATAAAAAACTTCAAATATTCTATTGATTGCTCTTAAATTGACTGACATATTTTCTTTTTCCTTGTGTAGCCTACGCATAACCAGCAGTCGCGCTCTCGTCGTACCTCTTATGCATCCAGTGAGAATTTAGGTAATAATCTCATGGTCTCTCCTTCACACATTTTGTGATAAATTTACAATTCAAATCCTTTAAATAGAAGCTTGATTGTTAGTTCCCATATCAGAAAACTATAGAAATGCATGCTAATTATATGCTCTTAATTTTCAATGTCAGATCTGGGAAATGCAGAGGATTTAGTCTCAAATGAAGCTCCAAATGACGATATTAGCTCTGAGGAGAAGACCAAGGATGCTGTCACTGAATAGTTGGCTGTTTCTCAGATCTTTAAACGAGTCGTTTCTTTCAGTTGGTACCATCCCTACTATGCATAAAATATAATAAGATGTTCTAAATTTTAATATACATTCTGACTTCTTGCGGTTGTATCGGCATGCATGTGACATTTTAAGCTGTTTGGCCGTTTTTATCAATGCATGAAACAGCTTGAATGAAACCTTTTCTTACCCTTTTGATTGATTTTGGTTGATCAATTATGGTCTAGTTTCAAACCGAAAAAATTACCTTTGAGCTATGATTAGCACACAACACAGTAAAAGCAATAAAATGATTTTGCGAACAAACCAGTATTACACCCGTACATGGTGGCCTCATCCATACATCCTGATTTTGTGCACAAACTGATTTCAGAACTGAGGCAATTAAAATTGTGACAATTAAATGATGAGTTTTGGCATTGCTGGAATCTTATTGAAGTGGATTAATGAGTAGTTTTGCTAGACAACTAAATTTGAGTTTTTAAAATTCAAATGATTTCCTACAAAGGTATAATTCTTGTAGACTACACATCAGTCATTTCTCACTACCTACAACAATAAATGAATTAATTTAAAGTTCATGTTCTTTCTTTCTTTCTTTTTTCTTTTTTGGAAGGGCGGTTTATAATATTAGTGTTTCCAATCGCCTTCCGGCGCCATTATCAATAGTATCTTATTTTAGAAATTTTTTTTTTTAGCATGAAGAGAGTGTGGAGCAGCAAATATGAATAAATATATATGTTTGGATAGATGATAAATAACATTATTTCAAGTGAATGAGCTATTCTAAATTTTATTTCTGTTTGAGTGGATGAATAGTTTATTCGAAATGGTCATCAACTTTTGTTACTCTCTTATTTGAACAAAAGAAAGATAGATTAGCGGTAATTTCAACCCATGAAATTACTGTGTGACCGTGTGGCAAAAAGGAGAAAACAAAGGATAAAACTGTAAAGAAAATACAGGAGAAAAAGGTCGAATCAGGAAAAGGAAATCAAGAAGCTGTTCGACGCGTATCGTCTCGGCACAACTGCTGCTCTCAATTCAATGTTTCAAAGTTCAAACCGATTTCTATCTCCGACCTTCCTTAATTGTTCCAATGCACCAATTTCTTATGTAACTATCCGTATACCATCGTAGTAAACAGTAAGATCTCCTATTTCCGTTTTCGGCACATAGCTTTCTGCAGTGAAATGCCAACAGAAAAGCTTCCCTTTGTTATACGGTTCATTCAAAAGGATATTTTTTTTTTATGTCTATCCCTATTTCATAAAGTGAAAGATTTTAGTATCACGTGTTTTTTTTGTCATAATATATTATAAGTTTATTTTTAATTTATATTTTAAAATTTGATATTCAAATTTTTGTTAATTTTCGTAATAGATATATACATAAAAAATTTTATGATTTTTAAAGTTCATTTTATACTGGATCAAATAGTATGAAATCAATACATTAAAATTAATTAATCATAGTTAACTAGATTTTTTCATTTTATGATCATTTAATTTAGTATAAAATGAACTTCAAAAATTATAAATTTTACATGTATATATTCTACCATGAAAATAAAAAAGATCAACGGTTTGAATCTTAAATTTGACTATCAAATTTTAAAATATAAATTAAAAAGTAAATTTGTGATATCTTGTGATACTAAAAACTTGTGATATTGAAACCCTTCTCTTTTATAGATTATTGACATAAATATCTTTATTAGAATATATTTGACAATAATATATCTATTTGTCAAACGCATGCGCTTTTAATATAATCTTAACGCGTGCATTTATGGTGAAAGAATTTGCAACCATTCAATTAAAAACGTAAAAACTTAAATGCATGTGTTTGCATCTTATCCAATGCATTCTTTTTTTGCCCGAGTTCATTGCAATTGAAAGAACAATATATGGAAGAAGATTCAATGCTAATAATTGTACACAACAAAAGAGAACAAAAGAACATGATTGCTTTTGCTTTCAAGTCTAATTAGCAAGAGAAGTTTGAAAACTTGGTCTAAATTTTAGGCAAATAAAGGAAGTTATTAAGCGGTTTATCATTTATGGATGGGCTTAATCTAATCTTGATAGTTAGATTACAAAACAAATTTATGTTCAAATCTTTTGAGCTTTTGTGCATGTCTCAAACGCATCGTTTAATCCGCATTAAACAAATTGTAAATATTGCAAGCTAAATTTAATGATGAAAGCTTAGACGCATGCGTTTGTCAAATAGGTATATTGTTGTCAAATATATTTTAATAAAGATATTTTTATCAATGATTTAGAAAATAAGGTTACACACAAAAAAAATCATTCAAAAGCGGCGCAAACATTATACGAAATTATGTTGCTTCCTTCATTACAAAAAAAAGTGTTACTTCCTTATCCTTGTAATTATATAATTAGTTTCATTCAGCCTATTTCATGACAAGTGGTATAATGTGTTTTTCTGTTAAGCTATGAGATAATTTTTGAACAGTTTAGTCCTGATTTTGGGCTTTAAAATATCACTACACAAGAGTTCTAAATTGCAGCAAGTTTCTTACCTTTAATTCCATGTCCTTGTCATGATATTAGTTAGGTAAAGAACATAATTAGAATGATAAAACTTACAACTATATATGTGTGTGTGTGTGTGTGTGTGTAACTATTTCACATGTTATCATTAGTCTGATATCTTAAAGTCTTTGAAGGTTGAAATACAAAAACATATTGCACTGAGGTCATGATTTACCAGAACAATGATCTAAAAATTAAATTATATAATACTCATAGAATTGTAAAGATATTGGAGGAAACCAATAACCATACAACTCTACCGAGTTTTTATGCTACATTTCCTACCAACTAAAAAACCAGCTCATATGTTGGTCAGTTACATTTTATTATTATTTTTACAATTTGATCCAATTATATATTGAGAAATAGCTAAAGTAATTCAAGGCATACAGACCAACACAAAATCATAGAACTGATAAATCAGTCTCAGACTACTATATAAAACCAAACAAAACTATTGTCTCTATTACAAACACATTATTTTTGTAACTTAGGTATATGAGCAAGTATATAGATGTCAAAATACTCACCAAGCTCCGTATGATCATCGACAGAGTCACTATCAACGTCAATGAATATAACCAACTTGAAGATGAGTTTGCTATTGAGAAGCCTGCTTAGGTCAAGGGAGTAAATAGGGATAGGAGCTGGAAATTTGATTATTATGGTTTTGATGTGGTATGTGATAATACAGGTTTTGGTTTAGTCAATATAGATGAGGTTGATAATGATGCTGATATGGTCAAGAATTGTTGTTGGTGTTTTCTTTCATAATGGGATCATGCTTTATTATAACAATTGTTATATGCATTGTTGGTCAATATAAGATGATTTTGAACGTTCATTCCCTTGGTGTGATAAATAAATAGAGTTTGTGTTGTCTTTTTTTTTTCAATATTATGCTTATTGTAATATTCTCACAAAAATTCTGAATAAAAAAACAATAACACTTTTTTCAAAACGTAAAAAAGTTATAACCTGATATTCATGACATGGGAAATCTCACTTGTTAAAAAAAAGTTGAATTAATGGCAAAGATTGTTAGCTTGCATTTTGTAATTTGTTTGCCATCTAATCTACATGTAGATGGAAACAATAATTATCGAAGTGTGAACAAATTAAGTCCTTAAAATCATACTTCAATATAAAAATTTTATAAAGTAAATTTCAAAATTTTAGTAATTACTAAGCAACAAATTTGATTTAACAGTTAATCAAATAATAAAAAGTTAAATCTTAAAATATGGAAAATTTCACAAAATTAGAAAACATATATTATGATCAGATTTAATTGATACTTTGAAAGACTTGAGTACTTGCTTTACCATTCACCAATTGGGCTTTTATAGAGAAATTATGTGACAATTAGCCATAATTTTCAGCTTCTAAATAGGAGCCTTTACTTAAAATCTCAACCTTCCATCATTCAAAGAGCAATCTACATTGTCCAAGTAATGTTGCTCAATTATATTTCTCAATCTTGTTGCTTGTCATGATGTTAATCTCATAAGAAATACAATTATAATGATCATGCACACACATTTTGTGCATCTCATTATCAAATGAGAAGTATATAATTATATATCTCATCTGTTATCTATGTCCATAATCCTAAAAGCTTAAATGACTAAGATATACAGAACATGTATAAAAAAATGTCAAATTAAATTTTCTTTGTAAAATTAAACTATATATAACATGTATAAAACATTAAGATATTGGAGAAAATCAATAAAGAAACAACTTCTCAAAGCCTTTTTTCTTTGCTCGGAAACTTCTCAATCTGTAATTGATGAATGATTCACTCTAATTATATCATCTATCATATAATTAGATCCAATAAAAAAATAAAAGATAATTTTTGCAATCTGAAACATTCGAACAAATTGAAAAATAATGTGCAATGGCAACTACATGTGCAAGGGAAGTTACACAAGTCTTCTCCATTAACACAACATTTGTTAACATTAATGTGCAAGCGCAGTTACATGTCCATCAAGGACCGTCAATGGCTTTGATAAATTTCAAGTTAGGACTACAAAATCACCACCGGTTGCTTTAAAAATGATTTTTTTAATATTAATGAAATCATCTCGTAGAGGATCATGTCCAAGCAAAAGAAGTCTTCATTAAAGAAAATGATGTGTTAATTTATACAAAATGATTTCGATGTTCAAATGATGGTTCCCAGAAGGATGACGCCGGTAACTAGAGTCAATGGATGGTCGGATGTTCTTATTTTTAATATATGTATCAGATTAATTATGACTTTCAACTCTCTGAAATAATTTGTTTTACTTTCTTATTTTAATGTGTTCATTCTTTATATTATTAGTTAATTATTAGTATAAAGCTATATTTTATTGTTTAAAATTACCCTTGACGAGTTGTCAACATAGCAACTCTCTGGAACAAAAGGATGAGATTTTTCTTGAGCAACGAACAATAACTGTACATAATCAAAATCAACAACGATGGAAGCCTCATTTTGAGTTATGCTAGTTTTCTTATAAAATAAAACATTGAGTTATTCTAATTTTTTTTAATAAAATATATTGACTATGAGTATCTGAGCCTTTTGAATTTCTAATTGGAGAAATTAATCCATGGCAAGTGGTATCTCTTCATGAACTTTATAAATTATGATAAGAATGTTGCTTTTAGCCTTTGATGTTGCAACTTGTCAAGTTAATGATACTTTTCATAAATTATCAAGACAATTATACCAGTCATCATTTATTCATTTAAATTTGAAAAGAAGATTTTACTTCATTACCTAACAAAAAGTAACAATCATAATTGGTAGAATTATTGTCCTAATTAACCCTTTTGTTGAGTTCCAATTTAGCTAGGGTTACTAATTAAAAAATAACATGATATAATACTATACGTCCATCATCAAGTGTGTATTCTTCATGCTAATGACATATATATAATTAGCTAAATTAAATCAAGCTTATCAAAACCTAAATATAATTTCGTGCATACAATCAATACATACATACAACTCACATCAATTAATTAGGTAATATCAATATATGTATGTCGTTGCAAGGTGTGAATTATTTTAAAATAATAAATCACATAAAATTTGTTTCTTTGTTGTGATTTTCATTAGATAAGAAATAAAAGTAGAATGATTTAACATCTATGCATACATATTTTCATTTGACGGAAGGTATATAACTCTCTATTGTTGCCATATATATAGAATGTAGATTGAAGTGTTAAAAAATAATGATATAAAGTTAAATTATACAAAACATATAATGTATATAACTGAGACATTGGAGAAAATCAACAATATTTTAATTTTCCTTGAGTTTGCCTTTACTATCCTGAATCATTGATGCATCATGTCGTCTTGTTCTCTTGAATATTTTGATGGATCATAAAGTTGAATCAACCTAAAAGATTTTGGCTATCTTGAAATGCCTAGTTTCTATAGCTGAAGTACAAATTTGATACTAGGATATGCATAAATATTACAAAAGAAGATATATTTGTACAACTAATGTGAACTTTCCGTAGCTTAAAATGTTTCATTTTCTATACCTAAAGGTAGGATGATTTTAGAAGCATCAGATTTCCCAATGCTCTTAACTCAAAACTTATCGAATCACTTTCAATAACAAATTCAAATTGCTCAATAAGCTCTTTATATTAAAATATTATAAGATATCAAAATTTTCTATTTTTAGAGTTTTCTAAATATTTTTTTGGATTTTTTAAAATTACTCTAATAATAATAATAAAATAATAAATTTTTGCATATAAAAATATGTCATTTTCAAAAATATGAAATAAATAATTTAAAATTTAAAAAATAGAAAATTTTAGTATTCTGTAAAATTTTAATATAAAGATGGATTTTGAGTTATGAGTATTGAGAGATCTAATGCTATGATCATGATAATGCCCACTTGTTAATGTTATCCCTCCATATATCTAGCCTCTTTATTTATTAACTATAATTATTTATTAGTTAAGTGAAAAATATATAATTGTTAACTACAAAATTTTGACTGTATTACATATATTTATGTAGATTTATAAATAAAATGATTATATTTTATAGTTAATAATTATGTATTTTTATTTAATAAATATGTACTTATAGGAGTTTGGTTACGATGCTTTCATAAATATTTCGACGAAACGTTTATAGGTCAAATTTCAAAATTCCGCATTCAAAACGGTGATTTAAGTAGCTCAATAGATTCTTCATATAAAAATATTGTAGAAAACTAAAATTTAGTATTTTTAATGATTTTTTAAAAATGACCATTTTTTACCTTCAAATATGGGTATTTTTGTTATTTTTAGTGTCATTTTTCAAAAAATATTAAAAATAGTATAAAAAATTCTAAAAGTAATAAATTTTAGTATTTTACAAGATTTTGATATTAAAAATTTATTAAACTACTTTGATCAACGTTTTAGACACGAGATTTTAAAATTTAACATGTAAGCATTTCTGATCAAAATACTTATAGAAACATAATAGTCAAACTCTACTTAATAAATAAGGAGCTACACATTTAGTGGACTATAAGAAGTGGATCCCATGTGGACTGAATTAAAAAATAGTTTAGTTTTTTTATATTGTAAATAATATCAGATTTTTTTGAAAGAAAACAAAATAATTATGAATTCTATGAATAATTCAGAATAATATGATTATTCATAGGACTTGTAATCAATACAAGTATTGATTGAATATTTCATGACACCCATCTAATCATCCATTTGTTCACAAAGATGCTGAAAATAAATAATATGGATATAACATAGATATATTTAGGAACCATGTTATTATGTATGCAATGCACATACATTAAGTATGTCATATCAATACATGAGAGTATAAGTATTGTGTGAAGTACTTCACCATTGAAGGATGAAAAACATGCAAGCAACTTTTTTATCCTCAAATTCATTTCTTGGTCAAGTAATAATATAGTTAGGTAAAAAACATAACTAGAATGATCGAGCATATATATCTATACAAATATATGTTATTGTCCTAGATAAAAGTGTATAACAATCTCACATATTTTTGCATCCATTTTTCTTTTGGAGTCTATGGAGATTCAACTACAATAATATAATTTATAGCATTGGAAATCAATATTGTTATGACAAAGAGCAATGATCTAAAATTTCGCCTACATCCTACATATATGCAAAATTATGATAATGGAGAAAACCAACAATGTTATACCTTTTTTAAACTTCTTTTATCCGTTTCGAGCAAATTCGACAACTAGTTCGTGTGTAATTCACTCAATTTTTATCATCAATCTTACAATTAGATTAAACCACGGAGTGAGAGTGAGATATGAGTATTGATGGAAGTTAATTGGGAGCTAATTATGGATGCAAGCTGGAGGTTCACAATTAGTCTATTTGTTGCCATGTTTATTTGTTGTCATATTTAGGTAGTTCAAAGATAGAAGGAAAATTATGTAATGATTCTGGTGTGATTTTCTTTCTGTATTCATTTCTTTATTTTCTCTATTTAAGGAGACGGTGTATGTAACAAAAAATTATTCTGTGATGAAATAAAATTTGGAAGGGAAGGGAGCTTCATGGGAGTTCGGTATTCTTTGTATCATTAAATTTGTCATGGTATCAAAGCTCTCGTTTTGATCTTGAGCATTTCTGTAGCCGATCAGACCTTGTTTTTCTCCCTACTCCCATATTTCTTCTATTCTGTGCATTTTTTTTCTTTCTCTTCTATTGTTTCATGTTCCACAATCCAGTTTATCTTTTAACAAAATGTCTGGGGAAGTAGAGAAATCTGAATCTGTTCTCATATTAGAAAGTTTAACTGCTACCTTGTCACAATTGTTACAACAAAAGACGAGTAACTCTAATCCAGATGGGCTCATTTCAGCCATGGCGATCAAACTCGATGGGAAGAATTTCAACCTGTGGTCGCAGATGCTGAAAATGAAGCTATCAGGGAAGGATAAATTTGGTTATATTGATAGTTCGACTCCAAAACTAGCACCAACCGATGGAAATTACAGAAAGTGGCAGATGGAAGACTCTCTAATCAGATATTACATGATCAAATCCATGGACCCCTCCTTAGTAGGTAACTTTCTTCCTTTCTCTACGGCTAAAGAAATCTGGGACTCGGTAAGAACCACCTTTTTTGATGGAGATGACCTGACCCGATACTTTGACCTCAAGAGAAGAGTAAACCGAGTTAAGCAGGCTGGTGGTTCGGTTGAGACCTATTACACCCAATTACAGGGATTATGGAAGGAATTAGATGCACGTAGGCCAAACCCTATGACCTCTCCAGTCGATATTGAAAAACACAACTATCTTATTCAAGAAGATCGTGTTTTGACTTTCTTAGATGGTCTTGATGACCGCTTGGATTCTATCCGGGCAACTGTCCTACAACAAAAACCATTTCCCACAGTAGAACAAGCCTTTGCTTTAGTCCGTAGAGAAGAAAACCGTCAGGCAGTGATGTTACACAGAGGGGATGGAATTGAAAACTCTATGGTGATGTTAGCAAGCGACTAAACCTTAGTCATGAACAACCTCGGTTTCAAATCAAACTTGGGTCAGGCTGTTGGATGCACTTACTGTCATAATCCGAGGCATACTAAAGATAGGTGTTTCAAGTTAATTGGGTACCCACCAGGTTGGTAAGATCGCAGGAAGAAGAAGCAGAAAGATTGGCAACATAATAGAGGTGAAGCGCAGATGGTTACAGCTAACTCAACTGCTGATGGGCTGCATGCTTCTACCTCTGATTCAACAGGTGCAGAGATGGATGCAACCAATGCAACTACTATTGGGCCGGTTTTTTCTGCCTTTGCTTCAACAGGTGCTCATGCTAGGCCAAATCAAGCAATTGCATCCTCTATTTCAATAGGTGGACACTCAGTTTTGCCGCCAGTCGAGAGTAAGGAAAGAATGGAAGGTAAAGTATTTCTTGTTACTGATATAGTTGATTGGGTAATAGATTCAGGGGCAACAAATCACATGACCTACTCTGAAAAGGATTTTGTGAAGATTTCCTCACCAAGGAGAACAGCGATAATGAACGCTAACGGAAAAACGTATCCTGTAACGGGTGTCGGAGATGTTCATTTCTCTCATTCTCTTTCTTTGTCCAATACTTTACTTGTACCTTCTCTGTCAACTAGATTATTATCTGTCGGACAGATTTGTGAAGAACTAAACTGTGTTGTTCTCATGTATCCTCAGATTTGTATCTTTCAGGATCTTCGCACGAAGGAGATTGTTGGTCGTGGTACTAAAAGAGGGAGACTGTATCATTTGGACGACATGGTGATTGGAAAGGCTCATTTGTCTGAAGGTTCATCAACAAGCCGGATCTCTCATATCTGGATGTGGCATAAGAGATTAGGACATCCATCTTTTGGGTATCTAAAAAGACTCTGTCCAAGTTTATTTTTTGGTTATGAGAATGAAAAATTTGTTTGTGAAACATGCATTAGAGCTAAGAGTCATCGTATGGTTTTTCCTAGTAGTTTGAATAAGAGTATAAACCTTTTTTATTTGGTCCATTCGGATGTTTAGGGTCCGTCTCCGATTAACTCATTGGTTGGAAATAGGTGGTTTGTATTATTTATTGATGATTGTACAAGGATGACATGGTTATATGTTCTTAAAAAAAAGGATGAAGTGACATATGTCTTTAAATCTTTTTTCCACATGGTGCAAAATCAATTTAATAAGAACATCAAAATTCTAAGAAGTGACAATGGTGGTGAATTTGTAAATGGCATACTTCAAGAATTTTTTTTCACTCTAAAGGGATAATTCATCAAACGAGTTGTGTCGGAACTCCACAACAAAATGGAGTAGCTGAATGGAAAAACAGACATGTTTTAGAGACAGCCCGGTCTTTGTTAATTGAGAATCAAGTATCACAAATTTTCTGGGATCATGCAGTAGCAACTGTAGTTTACCTAATTAACCGTATGCCTTCCAATGTGCTAAATTTTCAAACTCCATTTCAAGTACTCTCTTCATACGTACCGCTACCATCAACCCTTAACCTACCACCAAAAGTGTTCGGATGTGTTGCATTTGTTCACATCCAAAAGCATCAACGATCTAAATTAGAACCGTGTGTAGAAAGATGTGCATTTATCGGATATGGTCAACATCAGAAGGGTTATAAATGTCTCAATCCAGTTTCTAAAAAAATATTTGTTACCATGGACGTCACTTTTCTTGAAATGGAGAGCTTTTTTACATGAAACACGACTCATTCTCAGGGGGATAGATTAGTTGAGAATGATAACCGGTGTCAATCACGTCCCTTTTTGCGGAACTTCAGCCCAGGAGATGAACCAGCGAACTCAGACCCAGCTGTGAGTTCAGACCAATCTGCGTGTGATGATGCTATTCCGAATGCACCTCTATGGGCTACTGATATTGTTCCGAACCCAGTTCAGGGAACTACAGTAAATGAGCCCATTGTTCCGAGCCCAGTTCGGGGAACTACAATAAATGAGCCCAGTTTTGAAAGAAGTGTAGAAATGGCTCCGGTAAGTGAGCAAAGACAAATGATACAGTTCTCTCCACCACATGGCAGTCAATCTCCTGAAAATGAGGTACACACTTCAAACTCAGAAAATTTAAACTCGTATAATTCTAACACAGGGTACAGATTACCTGACAGGCATAACAGAGGAAAACCTCCAAAGTGGTACAGACCGGATGAGGATAGTGGAGGAAATTATGCAATTGGTAAATTTGTGACAGTAGATAACTTGCCCAGTCCCTTGAAGGAATTTGACACCACTCTCGCCACTATCCAAATCCCTGAACGGCTTGAAGAAGCAATGAGTAATCCTAAGTGGTTGGATGTTATGAGAGCAGAAATGGAGGCATTAGAAAAAAATCACACATGGAAATTGATAAGTTTACCAAAGGGAATGAAGACGGTAGGTTGTAAATGGGTATTTATTGTAAAATATGGTCCGACTGGTTTGATTTACCGGTATAAGGCTAGGCTAGTTGCTAGAGGATATACACAAATCTACGTATTGACTTTCAGGAAACGTTCTCACCGGTTGCTAAGTTGAATACCATTAGAATTCTATTATCTCTTGCAACTAACCTTGATTGGCTTTTGCATCAGTTTGATGTAAAGAATGCTTTCCTTCACGGTGATCTTGAAGAAGAGATCTACATGGATATCCCACCCGGGTACAGTCATTCGGGGTCTCAACAGCTGGTCTGCAAGTTAGAAAAGGCACTATATGGATTGAAACAATCTCCTAGAGCATGGTTTGGGAGATTATGTAGTGCTATGAGTAAATATGGGTATACTCAGAGCGATTCAGATCATACTTTGTTTTACAGGAAAAGACATGAAAAGATAGTTGTTCTGATTATTTATGTAGACAACATGATAATCACAGGTGATGATCAAAATGAAATTAAAAGATTGGAAAAGAAACTCTCTGAGGAATTTGAAATGAAAGACTTAAGTGGACTAAAATATTTTCTCAGAATTGAAGTAGTAAGATCCAAGCAAGGTATATCTCTATCTCAAAGAAAATATGTGTTAGATTTGTTAACTGAAACTGGGATGCTTGATTGCAAACCAGTAGATACCTCTATCATACAAAATCTTAAGTTAGGTGATTTCCCAACACAAGTCCCTGCAAACAAAGAAAAATACCAGCGATTGGTAGGTAAGCTCATTTATTTATCTCACACCAGATCAGATATTGCATATGCGGTAAGTTGGTAAGCCAGTTCATGCATGCTCCAAGCGAGCAGCACATGGAAGCTGTGTTTCAAATTCTCAGGTACCTAAAAGGTGCTCCAGGCAGAGGAATTTTCTTTAAGAAAAATGGACATCTAAGAGTCGACAGGTATACGGAGTCAGACTGGGCAGGAGATATTACTGATCAAAAATCTACTTCGGGATATTTCACATTTGTTGGGGGTAATTTGGTGACATGGAGGAGTAAAAAGCAAAAGGTGATAGCTCTTTCCAGTGCCGAAGCTGAGTTTATGGGCATCGCAAAAGGGTTGCAGGAGTTAATATGGTTGAAGAAAATCATAAGTGAGCTCGGGTTTGGTCCTAGTGATGGAATGAAGTTTTTTTGCGACAACAAGGCGGCAATTGATATATCTCAAAATCCTGTACAGCACAACCGTACAAAGCACATAGAAGTGAGTAGACATTTTATACGACAAAATCTAGAAGAGAATGTCATCTCTCTTCCATTTATGAGAACAAGTGATCAACTAGCTGATATTTTAACCAAGGGCATCTCAAGTGCAATTTTTTATGACTCACTTGGCAAGTTGGGAATAACGGACATCTATGCACTAACTTGAGGGGGAGTATTGATGGAAGTTAATTGGGAGCTAATTATGGATACAAGCTGGAGGCTCACAATTAGTCTATTTGTTGTCATGTTTAGGTAGTTCAAAGATAGAAGAAAAAAATTATGTAATGATTCTGATGTGATTTTCTTTTTGTATTCATTTCCTTATTTTCTCTATTTAAGGAGACGGTGTATGTAACAAAAAATTATTCTGTGATGAAATAAAATTTGGGAGGGAAGGGAGCTGCATGGGAGTTCGGTGTTCTTTGAATCATTAAATTTGTCAATGAGGTGGACCCATAAATTGTCAGCTCTCTTTAAGTTTTGAAATAACTATATAATCTATAATTTTTTTCTATTTGTTCTACTTAAATCAAACATAAACCATAAAAATGCTCAGATTTTAATATAAAACAACCATAAAAGAGATATAATTTGACAAAGTCTCTATTTGATCTAAGTATCTCTATCATAAATAGAATTGTTTGCACTGCTATATGATGATATGTATCAAGGATCCCGTCAACAATGATTTATTTGGATGGCATAACCATGATTTTGTTGATGTTTATTCATATGAGAGAACCAATAAAAGAAATTGATTATGACGAACTAACACTTAATGATATTAATGTGGTTGTGATGGTACCATCTTTAGTATGGCAAGAATATATGAAATATATTACTTTTATGTTTTATGGATTATTGCTTTCATTTGTTCTTAGTTGTGAATTGTTAGTTGTAGTAGGATGATTTTGAATATTATGAATTTCTCAATATTTGTAAATGAATAGTGTTTCAGAAAATATAATAATAGTTTTATTTATATAGAAAATTTAGTGACCGCTATCCAACAATGATGGAAGTCATAATTTTGTTTCATTCTCTAATGATATTTGTTTTTAGTAAAAAGAATCTTCACAAGTGCTATCCCAGCAATTTTACACTTCTAATTGAAAAAAATAACTAAATTTATGATGTAGTTTAGATTAATTTTTCATTTAATGATTAAAATAATATTTTCTATGTAGAATATTACAAATTATAAATCAATTAAAAGATCACTTATAAATATTTAAAGTTTAAAAATTCAATCCTATATTTGTCTAACAAGATCTTTGACATCTTCAACCTACCTTTGAGACTTTCATCTCACAACAACTTGAAGTTGAAAAATTATTTTTTTTCTTTTATAAAATAACTATAGTCCCAATTCCTCTCTTTTAGCTTAAAATAAAATCCTTATTTTAGAGAAATTATTTGTACTCATGTTGCTGAATTTAGCTTGATATTTCACTTCAAAACTAGACAAAGCTTTCATGGACAGATACAATTATTGTAACAAATCAGGAATTTAAGTATTTCTTTAAACCTTGTTTTTCTTTGGTTTATGATGTATTTTTACAAAGAGCAACAATTTTCTGAGTTTTCAATAATCTAAATTAAATAATTAATCTCCCACAAAAGAATCATAGATCCTTTTGAATTAGTTACAATTAACGAAGTTCGGCCATAATTAAGCATGTAGATCATACTCTTATATTAAAATTTTGTAGAGTGATTTTGGAGCCATTTTTGTCATTATTAGATAGCAATATTGATGAAATAATTTAGATAAATGCATGTCTCAAATTTGGTGTGCATTATTTTACAATTAGGGTTATTTGGTAGTTTGAAAGATTTTCAGGACTTGAATATTAGAGCATTTTCAACTTACATACAAATAAGTTGTAAATATTAATTTGACATTTGTAATTTCAATTGTTGGGAGTAGTAATTTGTTCAAAAAATATAACATATTTTTTTTTGTAATTGTTTAAGCGATGTGAGTCCATCTCAGCAATTGTAAAAAAATTATTCTTTTTGTTAAAACAATAGGAACTCAAACATTCTAAATTAATGTGAAAAGTTCATTAAATGTGACAAAAATTCAAATTTTGTAATTGCTAAAATAAAGAAGCTCTTGAGAGAATTTTGGGTACTTTAATTACTACCTTGGTCTTGTAAGTTAGCCTAATTACACTTTAAGGATGATTCATATTTCATTTCATTATATTTAAATCTTATGAAAATTAGTATACTGCTAATCTATAACATTAGTGAAATAATTACTCATCTTCTTCTTTTTTCCACTTGATCAAAGAAAAGCTTTGATGATATCAGGTTATTATCAATGCATCTAACCATACATATTCTTCTTTAATTATGTTATTATCATTGTTACAATAATTATTCAAACAATAGTATCTTTTTCCATATGTTTTCACTCTTAATAATAAGATACATACATGGAACTTGTTTGTTTAAACAGCTCCTGCGGCACATCCGAAACAACAAAACCCTAGCCCCCTTCGTTTCTTACCCAGCCAAGGTTACCCTCCTCTGTCACCTCTCCAATTCCTACGAACTCCTCCGCCGCCGCTTCACCTCACAATCCGATCAGATCCGACCAATCTCCGCCTCTCTCTCTCTCTCTCTCTCGATCTCCATCCACGCCTCCGACGATCCGACGATGGGATTCGATGTAGGTGTTGTGCCCTTTAATCCCGACGGGTGGGGCCCACCCGACACTCCAGCTGTCCCTCTCCTCCCTCAGCGCCTCTCCGGCGGGTCCCACCCGGCGAACATCCCCTTCGCCCCCTTCTCCCGCTCGGAGAAGCTCGGTCGCATCGCCGACTGGACTCGCAACGCCTCCGCCAACGCGCCCCACCCCTCCCACTCTCGCGACGCCGTCTTCGATTTTGCACTCGACGACACCTCCGCTCTCGCCGCCGACGATGATTCCTCCTTCCGCCTCGTCGATGCCCGTCCCCCTCCCCGCCCTAAGTTCGGCCCCCGCTGGCGATTCAATCAGCGCCCCCAGCTCCCCCAGCGCCGCGATGAGGAGGTGGAGGCTCGCCGCCGTGAGGCAGAGAAGGAGCGTGCTCGCCGCGATCGCATGTTCCATCACCACCGCTCGAACAACCCCAACCATCAAGGTGGCTCCCGCGGCTCTGGCCCCGCTTACAAATCCTCTGTTGATATCCAGCCTGAGTGGACTATGCTGGATCAGATCCCCTTCTCCACCTTTACCAAGCTCTCCTTCTCAGTGCCCGATCCACCCGAGGATTTGCTTGTATGTGGATCCCTTGAATTCTATGATCGGTTGTATGATCGTGTCAATCCGAAGAACGAGAAGCGGCTTGAGAGATTCAAGGCACGCAATGCTGTACGGGTCACCACTACTGATGACCCAGTCATACGCCGTCTTGCTGCAGCTGACAAGGCAATGGTATTTGCCACTGATGCGATTTTGTCGGCACTGATGTGTGCACCGAGGTCAGTTTATTCGTGGGATATCGTGATCCAGCGTGTCGGGAATAAGTTGTTTTTGGATAAGAGGGATAGGTCGCAGATTGACTTGCTGCCGGTCAATGAGACAGCACAAGAGCCATTGCCGGATTCAAAGGATGACATCAATTCGCCTCAGTCACTGTCAGAAGAGGCAACTGAGATCAACCAGAAGTTTGCTCAGCAGGTACCCATGATTTTATTTGTTTTAGTAGCTTTCTTTTAAGTGTCTCGTGTAGTAAAACATTGAAGATGTGTAGTGATTTGAAAAAAGAGGACAGTGGTGTACTTGTTTTATCAGATTTATTTCCTTCTGACTTGCACCAAATTAAACCTAGTTCTTCCAGAAAAGCCTTTGTACTCGTGTACTTAAAATTCTGGTCGGTATTGAACATGATAACAGAAGGTAGCTTGTTTGATGAATTGTTGGTTAGATGGTATGTTTCTGTTATTTATGTTTATACAAGGGCTCTATCATGTATATCAAGAGTCCAAGCTACATTGCAATATATTTTTAAAACATTGTTGCAATAGGGTTCATTGCTGCATTGAGAATTTCATTAAATCGTATGAAAAAAAAAATACTATTTCTGGATATTGTGTTTTGGCTTTACTACAAAAGTACAAAGTATAAAAAAGGAAGTGAGATACTTCAAATGATCAATTGATGTTCCTTATCAATCAAAGGAGTTGACCCATTGTACTTCCTCAAACCTTGGGATTATAAGGGGTTTGAAATGCAGTACTTCAAATGGTCAATCGATGATCCTATCCATCAGAGGAGTTGGACCCATCTTATTCACGCCCGTGCTCCTTTTTTTTCTGTTCTTCGCTTTTTGTCCACTGAAAATATAATTCTCATTCTATTGTATGTATTTGTGAAATCAATCCATTAGTTCAATGCTGAACTATTAAAAAATTGTAGCAGTTCTACATTTTGTATGTCTCAACATAGTGCCTAAAGTATATAAATCAGATATTATCGTCGAATATTATTTATTTACAAGGGGACATGTGTCATCCACTAATAGGTACTTGTTAGAGACGGGAACAAGGTGACTTTTGATGAGCCAAACCCCTTCGTGAACACCACAGAAGGTGCTCCTGCTGTGACTGATGAGCAAGGATCAGTGGCCTACCGGTACCGGAGGTGGAAGCTAGATGGTGACACATATCTTGTTGCTAGGTGCGAGGTGCATGCTGTCTCTGATGTGAAGGGACAGCGGTCTTTCATGACTCTCAATGCTCTCAATGAGTTTGACCCTAAGCACACTGGTGTTGACTGGCGTCAGAAGCTCGAGACTCAGCGTGGTGCTGTTCTGGCCACTGAACTCAAGAACAATGCCAACAAGCTTGCCAGGTATCTCTTTCTCTTTGTTTCTTCCTTACAATGGTCAATAGAAGGGAGGATTTGTGGGTTATTATTTGTCTGGACATTTTTTATCAAATATTTACGATTGAGACTGTATGTGGGTAAATGGTCTTCCTACTCTCTTACCTTGGTTATCAGCACTTTATCTCGGCACTATTATGTGAGGTATATGTACATGATGGTATGTGTTTTTGTCATTTGAGCAAGAGCTATCTTATGGGACTTTGACAACTAAAATAGGACTTGCTGAAATTCCAGGCCATCCTGTTCGGTATGGTACATAATACTAGACACTAGACACCGGGAACATAAATGGGGTAATCTGTGAGATAAGAATGAAATTTTTTTAAAGTTCTCTATCAAATCTTGTTTCTGTTTAACAGGTGGACAGCCCAAGCATTACTATCAGGCGCCGACATAATGAAGCTCGGGTATGTATCACGTGTGCACCCTCGTGACAGGCATAATCACACTATCCTGAGCGTGATCGGCTACAAGCCGCGTGACTTTGCTGCACAGATCAACCTGAACACAGCCAACATGTGGGGCATAGTCAAGTCGATTGTTGATCTATGCATGAAACTTGGCGAAGGCAAGTATGTGCTCGTTAAGGACCCTGCCAAGCCCCAGGTGAGAATCTATGAGGTACCTCCTGATGCATTTGAGAACGACTACGTGGAAGAACCGCTTCCTGAGGAGGAGCAGGTTCAGGTCAGACCAACTGAGGAGGGAGAGTCTGGTTTGGTGGCTGACGGAGAGGCAGCTGATGGTGTGGCCACTGCTGTGGCTGCTGGGGATGAGGCTGGGAATGATGCTGTAGCGGCTTAGGGATGAGAGATCAGATGGTACATTTTGATATATAGAGTATTTAATTAGAACTGTTTTCAGGGTGTTTTTTTGCTCGCTTCTTTTATGTTAGTTTCTTTTTGTTGTTTAGTGCTGGGATTTGCTGAAATTCTAGATTAAGTTTTGCGGCCGTTGATTTTGGTTTTGGTATCCTTTTATGTTACTGTTGGATAATTTCAGGATGCTTGGAGAAACTTTGTTTTCTGTCAGAGTTGGTAATAATATAGATATTTTGATGGCAGAAACACAATGCAGAGATTTATGTTTGTTGTCAGATATAAGATTTGCAATGTGTTTCTCATGGCAACTCTGAAACAAAAACCAGTACCAGTGACTTTAAAATCTATACAGAAAATAGTACATAATTTTGTATTCTTTACCTAATTTTTTAAATCCGTCACTTTCTTGCATTTTGTAATTGGCGAAAGACCCAAAATACAAGTCACCCGTTTCGTAATTTTTGGGGGAGAATTAAAAATTGAAAATGTATCTTGCCATGTCCCCTACAAATCAAATCGAAGTTGACAGGGATGTGCTTCCTTATTTAATGAGACTATGAGACGATTTGATTTTGAGGCTAATCATCTAAAATCTAATTGAATGTTAGGGAAAGGTACTTAGCCCCCAACTCAAACTCACAAAGCATGTGTGGAATGACGTCCATTTCATGGCAAATTATGCATCGGTCTCCACCATGTGATGCATTATTATATGCATTATAAATTATTTTATGTGTGGGGATCAATTGAAGTGTCTTTTTTGTTTTTTTTTTTGGGATATTTTATGTTTATCAGACATTTCTTAAAAAAAAAAAGAAAATAACACTATTATTTCCGGTCCTAAACTGTGACATCATTGTCCAAAATTGAAAGCGATGTGTGACTGAACATGTGTTTATTTCGACCAAAAAAATTATTTTTTAAAGTATGAGATAAATAAACGCATGTGTGCAGGATTACTTGAATGTATGTGATTAGGATAAATTATGAATGCATGATATTTTGTGTTCAGAAAATTTAGACTGAAAGTACGTGTTCATGCAATCATAGCGCATGCATTTAGGTTTATTTTTCACCTTGTACTTTTAACTTTTTTTTTTCCCAATATCCTGAGAATATGCATTAAAAAACCAGATATATTATTTTAAAGTTTCTAAAATCAAAGATGTTGGAGTTATTTTTTTTATTAAAAATGGAATAAAAAAATAAAAAATTCTTAAGAATCATGTCCAGCAGAATTAATTTATGTATCACTTTTCATAATAAATTCATGCTTTCAGAATTTTGGTTTAATTGAATTCTGTAATAATAAATTAAAAGATTTTTTTTTCAGTAAGTTATTTTTGCTACAGCTTCTGTATCACTGACACTGCCGCATGTAAAAATCCTCTTACAAAGCTCAAAATTAAATTTAAATTCCATACAAATTTTTGTGAAGAGGAATGTACAAATTCAACCAATTCTAAACTGAATTTTATTTAGATATTACATAAATGATTAAATGTAACTGAATTTTCCATGGCCTAGTATGAATGCACCATCCTAATTAATTGTAGGCACAATTCATCTATAAATCTATTCATAAGTTTGCAAATACTAATAATAATAGTAGCAATAATAATAATAAGCTAGGAGAAACAATCATTACACCTCACGTGCTTTAAATTAAGAAATATATTTCCCCATGTTTTAATTGTGGAAGATCTAAGTGTGAACAAATACTTAACTACTAATAAGAGTTGACACGCTTAGCATGTGGGAACCAAATTTAAATTCTTAATTAATTTTTTTTTATTTGTTACAAGTTATGTGCATAGAACTTGAAGCATTTATTTAATTTATTTTACACGCTATTAATTACAACGTAAATAAATTGATAAAGGAAGTTGAAGCATTGACCTTGTTGTAAGAATTAATAGTAATAATTGATTTTGATCCAATCAAATTTCATAACTTCTAATTATAATGTAGATAGATAGACACAAAAAGTAGCACTGATTAATTAATCACCAATTATTGTTGCCTTTTTTGTTGGGTCTCTCTGATTGTGGCTTGCCATTTTGTCATTACTTTTTATTTATTTTGTTAGTTGATTTTTATTTTTTGAAAAGTATTTGTGATGCTACAAAGTAATTAATATGAAAATAACATAACTTGGTGGAAGTCTCTTTTTGTAGGTGAATTATTTTCAGGAGACATTTAATGAAGGTATACACATAAGCATGCAATTACATCAAGTTATAGAACTTTTTGACAATCATTATCTCTAATTATAATCTTCATTTCTCAATCATGCAAGTGGGAATCATTATTGGGTTAGCATATTAAAAGCATTCTATTTTTTTGGCATTCATACAAATTTAATTAATTTTTTTGAAATGTTTCTATGTAGATATTTTCTCCAAATAGATGTTCCATTTGGGAATTCCAAAGTTGTAAATTTCTTAAAAATAAAGCAATAATGATTTCTAAAATATAAAATTCTCATTTCTTTAGCATGACATTAATTAGGTTAGAAATACAATTAAAATGAACTAATAAAATGTGAATGCATGGTATGCACAAAATCAATGGTATATATATTAACTCATCTCCTATCACAAACCTCTTATTATGAGCATTCAAATAAGTAATAACAATATATAGGCAACCAACTTAACATATAATTTCAGAGAATAATAAAACTAGAACTAAATATACAAAAAATATAATATTGGAGGAAACTAAGGATATCCATATGTTTTCTTCTCAAAATGTGGTAATGATTTAATTTCGCCTTCTTATAGAAATTAACAAAGTTTTTGTGACAATTTGAAGAAAAATGGAGGCCAATTGCTTAGAAAAAGAACGGATCATTTTTGTATTTTGATGAAAAAATTATTTAGCAGAAGATTTTACATTAATGGATGTAATTAAAAATTTGTTACGTTTGTATTATTTAATTTAAGTTAGAATTATGAGACTCGTTGAAAATTGCAAGGCTGTTAGGGTTTAGAGAGAATTGGGAGAGATTAAAATAAAAATAATTAAGATAAAAGAACCATTAATTTATATGATTAAATGAAATTTTTTATCCCAAATGTGTGAGAAGAAATATATAGAGTTACTATTGTTAAATTGAAATAATTAGTTTAAAACCTCTTTTGCTCTTTTGTTTTTATCTTTTATTTTTTTCTCCCTATTTTGGAAATATTGTATTTGTTACTGACAAGGATTAATTTAAGCCCAAAATTTAATTCAAGCTGGTTTTAAAATAATAAAATGTGATGCACGAGAGTATATTTATTAATTAATTTATAGGGGGTAAGTGTGCTTCATTCAATCATTAAATTACCAACAAATAAAATATTGCATTTCGTACAATTGAAAGTTCAACCAGAGAGAGACTCAAAAAAAAAAAAGAGCAAAATATAAATTAAAAAAAAATAGAAAGCTACACAAGTTAAAAAAAAATATTGCCAATATTTTTCTATCAAGGTCCCAACCAACCAAATAAATTATTGAGAGGTGTGAAAATTATATATTAATTTTGCACCTCGAAATATTCTGAGCTCTCAAGATTTTAGGCATAAATTATGTAAATTAGAGATAAAACGTTTAAAATTTTCAAGATTCGTACTTTTCATTTCATGCATATATACAAGACAAAAGTATTTATACTAACATTCAAATATATTTATATATAAAATAAAAACATTTATACTAACATATAAATGTGTTTGTGTATAGATTAAGCATAACATACCACAGTATTACAGCCCATAACAATCCGTTACTGCCAATGATACATATCAAATCATATTGTTATATTCTATAACACTCATTATTAATATCGAATTATGGGATACAAAAATAAAATACAAAAGATAGATAATACTAATAATTTCTCTAATTAATGCTATTTTAATTATTGCTTCAAGCGCCAACAACAAACACTGTCAATAATTGAAGAGAAGCATTGATCTGATCTGAGTTAGAATCCATCCATAAACTAACTCATTAATTAATTAATTGATTGATTGATTGATTATTTTAATTTTTAATTTAATGGTGCTTACTTCACCTTAGAGAAGGGGCAAATGCTTGAGTCCACTAATTTTGGGGGAATTTTTTTAATTAATGCTACTGATTAATTGAATTTATTATGCCATTTCCGTAACGTATTTGTTGAAGTAGGTGGTCCATGAAATTATTATTTGAAAGATACTAATTAATTAATGGAGCCTCGCACAAAAGAGAAAAAAAAAGGGAAATAAATGAAAATAAATGGATTCCACTAAAATATGGAAGATATTTACACCAAATAGAAAAGAAAATAATATTGAAAATAATATAGGCTAATTCTGTTATAGATTAAAATTTATATTAATTATAGATGAAAATATCGGATTGAGATTAAAGATCGTGATTCATTCAAATACAATAATCAGTAGAAATTTTGTTCCGTAATATAACTACTCAACAATACATATTATTAAATCTAAAAAGCAACGAGTAAGAAACTAGTTTGAATATTTCGTGTATATTTTAGATGTAGTGAAAACATATTTTTCGGGCTTAAGAAAATAAAATTTAACTTAATATTTTATATCTCGTTTGATAAATGAAGTAATAGTGAAGTAAACTCTTATTTTTATCTTAATCCTACAAAAAAAAATAGCTTTAGATAAAATAAGAGGATTAAAATCTCATTTTATTCAAAAAAAAATTCATTTTATTACATTTTTTTATTTTTAAAAAAATTTTGTCCCCTTAATTTCTGGAGGAAAATGATTGTGTATCCAATGCAACATGGTTATAATTAATTTATTTATTTTCTACAATTTATCATGGAAAAATTGATGGCAACAGAAAGTTTTTGGAGTCAATTAATATTTGTTGTTTTTTTTCCTTTACACAAAATACAAACAAGAAAAAAAAAACAAATTTTGTTAGTGATGTTTTTGTCTCCTCTTAATTTGTTTCCCTCCGTACAAAAATCAACGGTGGAAAGCTGATTTCAACACTTAATTATTTTTTCCTTTTTTTAATTAGTTAATTTTTTTCTTTTACCTACTTATTTTTTTATTTTGCATAAATAGCTCATTGAAATATTTTTGAGACATGGTTAGATTTATTTATTTATTTTTGTAAGAACAGTATAAGGTTTATTGTTGACATTTGTAAGATTTTATTCAAAATGTCAGATGACAAAAATAAGAGCAAAAAAATTTCTATATCAAAAAAAAAAAAATAGAAACGTGTAAAATCAACTAAAATAATATAAATCCAAGAATTCAATAATCTTCAATCAATAATAACAACAAGAATAACAACAATAACAACAACAACAACAATAAACCCCAACCCCAGATCATGAAAATGAAACACAAAGAGATGCATATATCCGAGAATCCGACGATGCAATTGTGCGTTTGTGGAGAGGAATTTGCATCTCGTGGCCACAAGCCGTTGATGCGTAGCAGCGGGGCCCTGTGCTGAGTCAGCTAGGGGCAGCGCAATGCGCTGGAAATAGTAGAAAGATGAGCAAACGAATTGGCCAACCAATACCAACGACTAGTAAAAAGGTTATTGGCGCACGCTCACAGGGGACACAACAACTCTGAGCCGTTGGCTTCCGATTCCGCTATGCGTACCCAGGTTGTATTCTTATAGTTATAGCGCTCTTGGGTTTAATTATTTCTTTGGTTAATTTTTTTTTATTTTTTATTTTTTTTGGGGGGGGGGGGGGGGGGGATTTTAATATTTAGTCCAAGAAGGATAATATAGTAATATATCCATGTCTCCTTCAGTGAAGCTGTTTTTGACCATATGTGTTAGAAGGAAAAAAAAATGTAATTATTGAAAGGTATACATTGAGTAATTTGATGTGATTTTGACCCAAAAAGAATTATACCAAGTGGCAATTTGTAAAGTGGTAGCCTTTGAGGGGTCTACAATTAATTTTTTTTTTTCAAAATTTGATGTTGAAATGAAACAAATTTAGATGATGAATTAACCATAGTCTTTGCTTTTATTGAAAGAGCTTTTTGGCATGTCATCTTTATGATTTAGTACCCCATCTTCTTCAATATCTTTTTTGTAAAATAAATTAAAAAAGAAACCTAAATTTTGGTGGAAGAAGCACTTTCATGTTGAGAGGGTAGCTTAACAATTAAGTTAGCAAAAAGGGTATTATTATTATTATTATTATTATACTCAACTCTATGTTATTGGTAAATAATGTGATTTGTATTATCCTAATACAAAAAAGTAAAGATGTTTTATTTTGTTAACAATTGTTCAAGGCAAATTTCGTATCGGACTCGTTCATCAATTTTGTCAGATCACGTCACACTCTCTATAGGTGAAATTCTTGACAACCATTAACTTGATAATATTGACAACAAATTTTTTAATAATTACAAAATAATCTTAAAAATTCTTAAAAAAAGCTTATAAGTGTATTCCTGAATTTATAGATTGATTTATATCAAATTTCATACGATTTAAGTATCAATTGATATTTTATTGAAGACCGTTATAAATGTCATATAATTTTTATAGTCTTCAGTGGAATATCAAATGACATTTAAATTGTATGAATTTAAAAACACAATCAATCTATAAATTCAACAGTACATTTATAAATATTTTCCTATTTTTAAGAATTTTTTAAACTTATTTGAAAATCCATTGTCAAGTTAATAGATGTCAAGAGATCCACCCCTCTTTTAATTCAGTATACTATTTAAAATATATTTATATAGAAAATCATATTTGTCAAAATTATATGAAATTACTTCACAATGAAATTAGTTGATAATTGGCAGGTGGCAGCACATTTCATGCAAATCTTCTCGTTTACTATATTGTAGTCCTTTTATACATATACATATATTAGTGATAAATTATTTTAAAAATATTTTGTAGCGTCAAAGGCAACATTTGAAAATTTCAAATCGTCCCATTGAACATAAATAAAAAAAATATATTCTAAATAGTTGTAGTACAATCTTTTTTAAGAAATTCATGGTCTCCCATATATTTTATTTTGTCCTTTGAATTCATAAATAAATACACAATTAAAAAAAGAGAAAAAAAAGCGCATAAATCTCTAATTTGGTCCGGATTAGAAAAAAAAAATAATTTAAAAACTTTCATCTTTTTCAAATTTTCTTTTTTCTCATATTGAAATATAATTCATGAAAAAATATTCATGATTTTTGATACTTTTTTTTATAGAGTCCACTTTCTTAAAAATATCTCATAAATATTAAATAATAAAAAAATATTAAAGAAGGGAAAAAAAAAGGTGGGGCCCACATGATCCGATTTCTACACCTCTAGGTGAATAGCTTTGCACCGACCATTGAGTTTGTTGCCATTTTTTAATTTGAGAGAAGTGTTAAGGGGATCCCAAATACTTATCCAAAACCAAAAATGATGACAATCAAGTCAAGCAAAAGCTCTTTAGAAAATTAGACCTAAGTCTTTTTTTTTATATGGTCTTTCTTTCTTACTTAATCTATGGGCTATGATTTATTCTTATCCAATTAAATTTAATACAAGTCAAATTCAAAAAAAAGTTGGTCTTTTTGGAACTAATTTTTTTTTTCATTTTTTTGCATGATTATATTGGAATATGACATCCTTATTTAATGATGTGGTTTTTAAGATTGGATTTTGCTCATATTAGTTTAGAGAAGAATATTCATACTATGATGTAATTAATTATACCAATTTTTGTCGTTATTATTTGAAATTACCCTTTTTATTTTTAATTTTATGGGATTTTATTATGGAGCTACAATTAATTGTTACTGTCGTATGTGATACGCGAGGCATATATGTTTATTGAGATGAACTCTATTAAACGTAATTATCTTCCACATTAGCAAAATGGATCGTGCAAAGCATCTGATTAGTAAGAGGTTCTAATCGCGACACGTATGATGAAAACGATATCTTAAAATTCTTTATGATAATGGTCATTGTTGTTACTTATATCTTAGAAAGTAATGAAAGAGATTGTAATCAAATTCAATACAAAAATACACAAAAAGTAATAAGCCAAGCAATTTAATAAGAAACTAAAGCAACCATAATTATTAAGTAAAAATAAATAGTTCCATATTTTTGACATTAAAATTTTACCATGTCAAAAGGAAGGTAGTTGGGTCAAATTTTGGGAGATACTTTGAAAACACTCCGTTTGGTGAAAGGAATAATTTCTCATAGATACATAAAATTTTAATAATTTCTCATTATTTCAAAAACAAACTTTGAAGCATAATATCCATTTTGAGTAAAAAACCAGAGGTGAGTGAGTCTCACCAACCTTCACCCCCCCCAAAGGGATGAAATCAATAAAAAATTAGGAATTGAAAACGCTTCAAAAATTTTCAACGGTAAAAGAAGATTCCTTCCGGGTTCCTCACAAATCTCTCGCAATTTAATTTAATTTTCAATTCAATACAAAACAAGGTTCAAATTTCAAAAAGAATATAAAAAATTTTCAACCATATCCTTGAACTCACGCAAAGCACGCAGTCAGATCCCACATCTAAATCTTGGGTCATCAAGTTGTCGCTAATTACGCCTCTGCCACCGCAATAATTTAACCACACGTGATTTATGTCGAGGGTATTATCGTCCAGTTAATTAGGTCCGACCAAAACGAGCCGCAAAAGGTACAAGGCTACCAGATCAGACATGGATTTCGGCACAATTGGGCTTGGTTTTTGGGTGAAATTACAGATAATGCCATTGATACGCGGTGCTAAGATGAGGGGTGAAATTGTCCACATGATAGAGAAAAATATCCTTGCCTACAAGTGAAGGCAAAAGGTTGTACTTTGCAGAAAAACCCTTCATATTTTAGTTAATTGTAATCAGTTGTTCACCAAAGATGTCTATAGGAATGAAATTATTACGGAAATTTTAATATGTTAAATTTAGTATATTTATGGCTCTGTTATTATATATAATTATCTTAATCAGAGAGAAAATATTTTAAATATTATATGATTAATTATAGTAGTGAAATATAAAAATAGTAATAAACATAATAAAAAATTATCGTTGTTCGTTGACCATAAATAACATTTTTAGAATCAAGTGAAACCACTTCAAACCTACATTTAATAAATTAATCAACGTGTTGCTAAATATATAAATAGTATACTCTTCAAACATTGAATCTAGTTAAATCTATTTTATTAAGGTACCAATTTAAAATATCATTAGTAAGAAAAATATGGTAATTAATAATAAAACAATCCCAAAAAGATAAGAAGATAACTTCTTTTATCACTCATTTAATTCCGCCTTTTTATTGGGTAATGGATAGATAATAAGTTAATAAAGTTTATCCATAACAACTTTTTTTTTATCTTTGACATAATTTTTATTTTACCATTACAACCGTAAATTCGTTAACACATGACTAAACAACTATCTGTAATAATTATCCATCCATCCTTCCATCGATCCGTGTAAAATAATAATTTGTTATATGTATCACAGCATAAAATCAAGAAAAAACTTGGATATGCATGAAAAAAAACCAAGAAATGAAACTGGAAATAATAAAATGAAATCAAAAAAGAAAAAAAAGAAAAGAAAAAGAAACCAAACACCACTTGTACTCTCTTTGTTCTCAATCCTTCTTCCTTATAAAACGCACCTAATCTACCACAAAAAAACCCTCATTTTGTCTTTCAATTCTCACTTCTTCTCTCTCTCTCTCTCACACACACACACGCACGCTAGGAAGCGGGGTCTCTCTTTCCTTTCTCCTCTTCTTCTCCCTCAAACAAACGATAGATCTCTATTTGCTGAGAGGATATGGTGATTGAGCGGAGTCAAAATTGGCGTATATGATCGATTTCTCGCGAAAAGTTGCGAGCTTTGTTGAGTGCATGCGGGATTGGGTTGCTGTTTTATGTTTATGTTTTGCTGTGGGCTGGAGAGAGAGAGACTGTGGGCTTGTGATAAAAAGTAGAGGTAGATGGGGAAAGTGTGGATAAATTAAAAGAAAAAGACTTTCGGATAATTTTGAGCAGAGTTTCGATTTCGATTTGAGAGAAATCTTTTTTAAACTGATTTGAGTTTAAGTTAACGCGGAAGGGATTTGATTCGAGAAATTGTTTAGGGAGAGAGGAAAGATGCAACAGGATCAGCGAAAGAAGGTATGAACTATAGAATATAGATACGCTTTTTGGAAATCTGAACTATTGATTTAATATCTTTATGTGTGTGTTTTGTCTAATTGGGCTGGGGTGTTTCTAATTTTCCTTTTTTTTTTCTCTGATAAATTACCTTTGCATATATGGTATCTATAACTTGGTTCCTCAAAGTTTCCCAATTTCAAAACCACTTGTAGCAATTTCAAAAATTTATTACTCTCCAATATTATCTCATAAAGCCTAATTTGAACTCTTATGTAACTATCCAGAGTCTATTTAAAGCCAGAAGCTTTGGTTTGTTGGTCCAAAAATTATTGTGTCAGAAAGTTATTTGCTGTTCATACCAGTAATTAATTGTATAAAAGTTACTAAAATATGGTCAATTTTTCTTTTGTTTTTGCAGAGTTCTCCTGAGAGGGAATTCTTCTCAGGTTATACCGATTCAAACCGGTACCGGATCCTAGAGGTTGTTGGAAAAGGTAGCTATGGTGTCGTCTGCTCAGCAACCGATACACAGACAGGCGAAAAGGTCGCCATAAAGAAAATCCGAGACATTTTCGAGCACGCGTCTGATGCCGCGAGAATTTTGCGGGAAATTAAGCTGCTGAGGATGCTGAGACATCCTGACATAGTTGAGATAAAGCACATCATGCTGCCACCGAGCAAGAAGGAATTCAAGGATATCTATGTTGTGTTTGAACTCATGGATACCGATTTGCACCAGGTTATCAAGGCGAACGATGATTTGACCAGGGAGCATCACCAATTCTTTCTGTACCAGATGCTCCGTGCCTTGAAATACATCCATACTGGTAAATTTCTGTTTCTGGTCCTTTTTATCTTTGTAACTGTGATGTGTTGTTGGGCTTTTACAATGCTCGGTTATTTGAACTGTAATGGTTTGATTCTTGGTACAATACACAATTGTGGTGCCTGTGTGCTTATTGCAACCATTGGTTTTGCTTTTTTGTTTTATTTGTCTTTGTGTTGGATTTTGTGTTGTTCGTTTGTGTTGACTGAATTACTTTTTGTGTGCAGCTAATGTTTATCACCGTGATTTGAAGCCGAAGAATATATTAGCAAATGCAAATTGCAAGCTTAAGATATGTGATTTTGGTTTAGCAAGGGTTGCATTTAATGATACCCCCACAACAGTATTTTGGACGGTATGTTTTTTTTTTAAATTTATTCTATTTCTAGTGACATTATAATTTTTTTTTATAATCATACAACCTTTCAAAACAGTTATAGATGGTAATTTTTTTCTCTTTTTTCTTTTTCAGGATTATGTTGCAACCAGATGGTACAGAGCTCCAGAGTTATGTGGATCATTCTTCTCTAAGGTACATCAATTTCTTCATTGTATATGGTTCTCATAATATATTTTGTTAGTACAAAGTGTCAACCTCCACCTGTCCTTGTCAAATCTTTTGATAAGACTAACACCTACCACATAGTAAAAATATAACTTGGTTAGGATTTGTATTGTCCACAATCTGACATAACTTTTCATTCTGGTACTGATAGTTTCTATAGCTCTCTTTATCTCTCGTTATTTTCTCCAGGGAAGTTACAAATTTTTAATTGCTGTGTTTACTTCACTGCAGTACTCACCGGCAATCGATATTTGGAGCATTGGTTGCATCTTTGCCGAGATTTTGACTGGAAAGCCTTTGTTTCCAGGCAAAAATGTGGTTCACCAATTGGATTTGATCACTGATCTTTTAGGATCTCCTTCCATGGATACTATTTCAAAGGTTTGATACTCTTGTTTGGATTTAGTCACATAGGTTGAAATCACTAATTGTTTTCTCTATATTGACTCTTCTTGATTCTAACTTCATTTTGTTCTTAACTACAGGTTAGAAATGATAAGGCGAGAAGGTATCTCAGTTCGATGAGAAGGAAACAACCAATACCATTTTCGCAGAAGTTCCCAAAGGCAGATCCAGTAGCTCTCAAACTGTTGGAGCGGCTTTTAGCTTTTGATCCCAAGGACAGGCCGACTGCTGAAGAGGTGACATATACTATTCACTTGTTCATTTGTCTTGTTTTGTTTGTCAGTATAATGTCAGCACATCAGTAATCACCTCTGAAGCAAAGCTTTGTACCTCCATTTTCGTTTCTCACCAATTACCTCAGATGAAAACCAAAATGAATTAAAAGTATGTTAGCTTTCACAAAAATAGGGTCAATAAATTCATACATGTAAATTTTCCAAACATGAAGGCTTCTGTTTTGATGTTTTTTCACTCTCTGAAAGACCAAGATGTGAGGGGCACAATAAGAATACCGATATCTACCATTTTTTTTTCAGTCGTGGGATATATGCCATTTCTCAACTCTTAATAAAACAAAACTTCTTGATGAATACTCAGGCATTAGCAGATCCCTATTTCAAAGGCCTAGCAAAGGTGGAGAGGGAGCCATCATGCCGACCGATTTCAAAAATGGAATTCGAGTTTGAACGAAAGAAAGTAACAAAAGATGATCTTAGAGAACTCATATTTTGTGAGATATTAGAGTACCATCCTCAGGTGTTGAAGGACTACACTAGTGGCACCGATAAAACAAGCTTTCTCTATCCCAGGTTGGTTATCTTTTATTAATTTATTATCTCGAGTTTTCCACCTGTATTACATAATAAACAATTATATAAATCTGGAGCGTTGATTTTCAGCGGGTTGAAACTACAACTCGTAGGAGCAAATTGGACTTCTTAAACTAATTTAATAGAACTATTCAATTTAAAATTGTGGTATTTATTTTTTATGCAGTGCTGTTGATCAATTCAGAAGACAATTCGCAAACCTGGAGGAAAATGATGGTAAAAGCATGCCCGTTGCTTCTTCAGATAGGAAACATGCTTCTCTTCCAAGGTAACACCTGGGCACTAGTAATTTTACTGATTGAATTATCTTAACTGTACATAGAATGTACTTGGATCAGAAATTAAAACAATTACATTTTGCAGATCAAGTACCGTTCACTCTGCTTCAATCACTCCCAAGCCAGAGCCTTATGTAGAGAGGATGCCTAGAAGTATTGCTCGGGCTCCGGAGGTGCCTCAACGGGTTGCACCTGGTATGTCCAAAGAATCTCTCCCCCTCAACAGGTCTCCCTGTGTTGTGCATCAATACATATCTTGTACAGGATCTAATTGGACGGTGTGCTATCCTTAATTGTTAGTTTGGTTCTCCCATAGCCTGCTTTTCAACAATTAAGCATCTGATGCTGTTTTGGTACAGCCCCGTACATATTAAAAGTTTGGTATTGATATTGATCAGTGTTAATTTCAGTGCAAGCTAGGTACATCACTAGCCAACACATGCCATACTGTATGGCATTGAACCAATTGCTTATGATGCCACTGCCTTGGGGCGATTTTTATGATAGCATTCCTCTTTTGTCCTTTCCAGCTATACCAGGAAGAGCAGTGGGGCCCCCAGTTGCCTACGATCCGAGGCGACTGGTGAGAAATCCTTCAGCAGCTCCACGTCTCACAACTGACACTTCTGACAACGGCAGCCAGCATAGGCCACCAACACAGCATTTTGTGGATATGAGACCATCGCCCCCTGTCTATCTGTCAAGTGGGCCTCCTAAAGTGGGTCCCAGCTTCATCCAGGCAGTCTCACCATTTGATCATATAGCTGTAAGTGCCGGTGCACAGACTGTTGGGGTTATTCATTATGGTGTTTCTAACATGTACTAGAATTGAACTAGATGCCGTTGATTTAGCTTCTGTTGAGGGTGGGCTTTGGACAGTTCAGAGGGGACCCTGTGGGTTTTTTTTTTTTTTTTTTTTTGGGGGGGGGGGGGGGGGGGTTGTAATTGGGGTTGGATGGTTGGTTGAAAAAAGAGACAAAATGTGTGATTTATTCTAATTTATTTATTGATGCATACTTAGGGAAACAAGAAAAAGCTACTAGGCAAATCACATGTATTCTCTTTTTCCTATACATGCTGTTGCTAACATTGTTTCTTCTTTCTTTTTAAAATGGAAGAATTGATAGTCAGTCACATTTTTATTCCTTATGTGAATTATTTGCTTGAGAATAACTTTTTGTTTGCTCAGTTTTTATACCTCTACTAGTCCCCCATAATTGCAAATACAGTATGTTTATTTTTCAAATCTCTAAACGACATGAGATGTGAGGATTAGCTAGTGCAAGTTTACTGCCCCAGTCTCTTTTATTTTTCAACACTATAGCTTGTTTATTGCCTGAGTTGTCATGTAAATAAAAGAGTTATACATATGTTGCGCTTTTATGATTACCAATAACGTAAAATTCATGGTATGAAAAAAAAAGAAGGATTTAACTGCTACAAGTCTTCCCTCCAAAATTGTCTGATAATCATCATCTACTCATGTCACAAAATTGCCTTACAAGAGCAAAACGCACAGCTAGTAACATTCTATTTCAATATATTTATGACACACGTATCATCAAGAGGACAACTGTTCAACAAACCATATAAAGGAAAATGCAACCTATACGAATTTGCTACCTCTGGCCTGAAATCAACCCATCCGTCTGAAGTCTTCTCAACATAACTATGCTTCTCGGTGACAGCATAGAAGCCGAGTTCCTTGGCATCTCTGCTAATCTTGTCCAAATGTTTCATTGAAATAATCATGTCAAAACCCGTCTCATCCCCTTTGTTGCCGTCATAGAGTTTTATACCCACATCAGCATTCAGAGAACTGACGTAACCAAAGAAGAGAGGGTTCCCAACTGATGATTTGTCATTTAAGCTACATACCTGTGAGAAAATAATAAGATCTCTTTGAAGGAGAATGTCCAGAGTATTTGAAATCAAATCTAGCTATACTGGAAATCGACTAAAATCTACCAATTCGGGAATCACGTAGTGTCATTACTGTATAAGCATCATGGGAACCAGGAAAAGGCCAAACTGTGCTGGTAAATATATACTACATGCATAAGTTGTCAGCCTAAACAGGGAAATGAAGAGTTTGATGCCAACCTGCACATACTCGATGCCCATTTGATTGAAAGCATCAAGTATTCTCTGGAAGGAGAGTAGACTCAAAACTCCACCGGGGCCTGCTGGGGCGTCCAGTAACTCAAAAGAAGACTTGAATAGAATCTTGCTGCCACTTTGGTCTGAAGGTGTGGTAAATATTGGGAACCTCCCTTCTTCCAAGACCCACACCTAGGGAAGGAGGGAGGGAGAGAGAGAGAGAGAGAGAGAGAGAGAGTCAGGATAAAAGTAACTTTGGTTGAATTTGACGGAAGTGGGCAAACCTAGATATAACCAGTTTGGAGAGAACAATTGAGAAATGAGTTTCCTCGGAAAAGACAATGTCAAGTGCAAGTACCTGACCAGTATACTGCCATTACACATCAGCAGGTACAGAATTTTATCAGTTTGATTACTTTGGTTACCCAAGTCTATGGAATGAATTCATTGTTCTATTCTTTATCTCGACTTATTTGGTATTCGTTGCATGTAACAAATAAGAAGGGCCGTATAACTTATAAGTACCAGCAAAAACAGATCTTTTACAAAAGAATACTTATTTGGAATTTTGTGGCATAAGACTCATACCAACAAACTTCCTTGTTAATATATGGTTGTTAATTGAGGAACTCATTTGCTGAAGTGGCATTTTCCCTTGTAATGTTAAGGGATCAATTTGTTCAAATTCTCTAGAAAAAGAAGATTGAAGAAAAAAGAAAATCAACAAAACACCATTAGTGAGAGACTAACAATTTACCTTTTGATGGTCCAAACCAAAATAGTCATTGTCCCTCATATATTCATGCAATATTTGTACTTCATGAGTCGCTGTAACCATAACAAGGGGATTGCTTTCTTCCCCCTAAGATACAAAAAGAGAGAGAAGAATAATATTATGGAATTGAGATCCAGATGCAAAGAATTAAAAATAATATAATGCACATACCGTTAAAAGTTCACCAATAGAACTGCAAAAATTCTTGAGATCATCATCAATCCCACTATTATTTTCAATTTTGTTCTTCTCATTTCTAATTAGTACAATAGCTGCTTTAGAATTTGAAAGCAGCTCTGATCCTTTCTCTCGCAAATCATCATGGAATTCATTTCTTTCGCTTTCATTTCCAAGAAAGCTCTCAAGTGGTATTTTCATTGCATTTTCCAATAGCGACGAGAAACTTCTATCCATATCCTCTGCTAATCTGCAGTTTAATCAAAATTGTTTCCAAGTAAAAAGCACAATCCTGTATATTTTTGTGCAAAGATCTCTTTTGTTCTGATCTCAACATTTCTACAAAACAAGCCATTTCAATTATACTATGACCACCAACCAATTTGTTTCTACCAAATGATTTTTACTAGTGCCGCAAGCTTACATACTGGACTATGTTCATGAACTTCTCAATTTACCAGCATTAACATTGTAACTACTGCTAGCATATTTTTTGCTGTGAACCAGTTTGGTTATATATTTGACTATTGTTAGATAGTGTGCAACTATTATAAACTTGTTTCTTGTGTATTCTTCATAGACTGTCTTCTCCATTGCTCGCATGCTCATTACAGATGTTAATTTGAGGTTTAATTGCTACACAGAGGTTATGTAAGGACAAATTGCACGTGATGCTTGATTCAATAAATCAGGTTATATGATACTTGAAGAAAACACATTATGTTTGACAGATAATGGATGAACAAAGTTTGAAGAGAAAAGCACGGGGCAAGGGAAAGAACAGATTGTCAGAGTTCTCAACTGGAAGTCAATAATGTTGTTGTTTTTGTTTTTTGTAGCAAAGGAAACTTACCCATTGATATGCTTGTCCAAGTTATTCATCGCATTCTGGAATAACCTAAAGTCGATGCTCGCAATCTGCTTTGCAAGTGAAATCTTCTGTGTTTTAGGTGCCAATCTTAATGCATCTAGAACGTGACTCTGCTCCATTTCATTGAGAATTTTCTTAGCTGTAGCCAGGCGTTGCTGTGACTTCTTCTTTTGTTTCCATTCCTGACAAGGGAATCCATATAAATTTTTTCATGGTTATAAAGATTCTTTATAAGGATGGTCAACAAATATATGCTAATTCAGGCCTAAACAAACTTTTTTTATTATTAGTGAAAATTAGGAACAGACAAAGATGCAAATACTTAAATAGTACAGCACCACTAATGACCATAGCTCTTTTGGATGTTGTTTTTAATTGGGTTCTTTCATTTACTTTTTTTTTTTTTGTTCTTTAACTTCTGATAAATGCCATGAATGCTTAATTGCTCCCAGTATAATGAAAGATAGAAAAAGACAGACAAGGCATGCAAGCGGACCAAACCATAAGGCGTCTCTCTTTGCTGGACCCTGCAGGGGAGCGGGAGTTCAGCTCTAAAAGCCCCTTTGGGGGTGTGATTCGCATCTCTCGCCTTTCCATATCAACCTCAGGCACAATCTCCTCTACAAAAGGGATTAATATTTGTGAATTGCTTGAATCTTCTTCCTCTACACCTATCGGGCCAGGCTTGACTCTCAACAGCTCATTTCCTTTTGTGTTCATAACACCATCAACTGTACCAACTAACTTGCCTGTCTCCTAAAGAAAAAAAATATAAATCAATTAATTCAAGGGAAGAATCATCAGAACAAAGCTCCGTATACTAGTACAAAATTGTTATAGCAAATAATGAAAAGAAAAAAACCTTCAAAATGACTCTCATTCCTACAAGATCTGGAGTGTAAAATTCTCCTTCATGCAACTCAGGTATATCATCAGATCTTATCAGCAAAGTTGAGCCAATAATTTCTTTAGCCTATCAAAGAATAAATAAGATAAAAAACATTTCCCATTAGAGAAAGGCAAAATAAATGTGGTTATCAGTGCAATCGAGTCCATTTGTATCCATACAAAATTTCCAACATTGAATAAAGCAACTAATAACTCAGGTCCATAATATGATACATTTCTTCTACATAAAATCCAGCTAACAAAGTAAACTGTGTTTTTCAAAGTGAAATATGCTGATTAGCCTGGATTATCTTTAATAGACCTGCACAATACTTTCATATTAATCCAGCAAAAATGAAATTGTGCATTTTTCTTTGAAACTACTATTGGTGTCATTTACTAATCGAAAGTATACTAGTACTATTATTGCAACAGCACCAGATAAAAGGGGAAAAAAGAGATTCATAAGATAATGAGAATTAACCTCTTCAATAGAATTGATCCCTCTGAAGCTGACAATCCAATTTTTTTTACCAGGATTAGATCTTCCTTTCACAAGTTCAATTTCTTTAATTAATTCCTTTCCACCATCTTGTATTCTCAGCCACCTCTTTCCTGGCTATAAAAATCAAACAAATTTAACCTCTGTTAATCATCTTCTTGCTACTTAACCAAAGATGAATGAAGACGCATATGCACATCATAACCCCCAAATAGTTGATTCAAATTGGAAAAAATATAGTACTTCATGATCATAGATCAAACTGCTATACCATCCTCTAACAGCATATAAGCAACTTATTGATGTTTTTTTACATTGGAGAATTGATAGAACAGTGAACAGATGGATCATAATCAGCCAATAAAACATACCTAGAACAACATTATTTCATAATTTGACATGTTCAGACATTATTTGGTATCAAAAAATATAAACAATTAGGAATTAGAGTACCTTTCCGAATCTAATTTCAGGGAAACCGGTGGATGGTGTAACCTTGACCTCCCCTTTGAGACCATGAGTAGTTCTTATCATCCCCACCGCTCTATACATCTCCATTTCTCCTCTCTCATCATCATCTCCAGTTCCAGTTTCTGACTCAGCTGCTACTGGCTCTCCTGCAATCCAAAACAAATACACCCAGTCGCAACTCGTAAGGTTAAATACTACACAGGAACCAAATCCATCAAAGCTTGAACAGAGAAGAAGAAGAGAATCTCACGAGAAATAGCGAGTGGGGCGACAGCGCGACTGGGGCAAACCGAAGCGGATGGAGAGGAGGAATTGTAGTGGGGAAAGAGAGAGTAAGTGACTGCGCTAGGGTTTGGAAGTGAGAGTCGAGCGAAAGAGAGGGGAAAGGAAAGAGGATTGGATGGAGAAAGGAGAGAAAATTGGAGAAGATGCATTTCCTCCTTTTTTTCTCTCTCAGGATGGATTGAGAGCAGGAAGCAACTGAAATGGCTAACGAGGAAAGATAGATGGAGGGCGGAGGTGTTCCAACGCTCATTGGACCAAATTTCGGTCCGATGGAAAAATTACCGTTTGATGGTATTAAGATTCGCACAAAAGTTTTGCTCCACACATCAATAGTCGTGCGAAATATCAGAGTTTATGATCCAACGGTTATTTTGTCCATCAGGACAAAAATTTGGTCCGATGGGCGTTGGAACTCACCCATTTCCGATAGGGGGAGAGAGATATAGGGGAGATCGAGATTGTTCAGATCTACTGTATCTCTTTCTGTGTAGTAATGTGTAGTGGTGCAGTTCAATTTTGGAAATTTTAGGTGGCAAATCTCTCTGCAGGGTTTCACAACATATATGATTTACAGTAACCGTCTCAGAGAAACCGAACCCACTTAAACCCCGTTCGGAGATTTCCGTTTGGAGATTTGAAATCGAAAAATAAAGACAAAAATACAACTAATATTTATGAGATTTTAAATTACAACAACGACAGCAAAATAAATATTTTTAATCCCAAACCAACCGCTCACACTGGAAAATATAAACGTTACTACATGACTATGATTAAGAAACCCTGAAATCAGATTCAGGTTCTGACTTAAAAACGAAATAAAACATAAAAATCAATGCCAAAGCCTCCGACGAATCCTCACCGGAATCCTACTCGGCATTTCTTTTGTCTGCACGTGCCGACTATGCATACTTTTCATTTCTCCTGTTTCTCAACTACATTGCATATATAGAACAGTATAAATAAAAAATACGGATAAAGAGTGTAGTTATTACGCCTCTAAAATTTATTAAACATACAGCTAGTCAATATTAGTCTCAATAGGATTTTCGTTATAGTTTTTGCATGTCAGATTTTTTGTCGAGTTGCGACTTGTCATCAGTATACTCGCGATGCATTTTATATTGCCCTCTACTTCCTTCTTTTTCTTAGAACATAAAAACATTTAGATTATTCCAAAAATAGTTTCAAATCAGGATTCTGGCAAAAGGAACAAACTGTCTCCGAATTAAGATCCATAAGGCCACGGCCATGTCAAAAATATACGGTTACAATTTTTGTAAAAAAAGTATGTCAAAATATTTCCCTTATTTACTAATTAAAATAGCATGAAGTTCGAGCTATTTCACTACAAATAATGGTAGGATTCAATAAAAAGAGAAAGAGAGAGAGAGAGAGAGTCTACTCGGATTGCTAATTAAAACAAGCATATGGAAGTCTCACATACTGTTAACCATTCTTTGTCGATCTTCTACGGAGAGTCGGGATCTCCAATTGCTATTAGGGATCATACCGCTGTCAACTCCGAGACCCGAAGCACAACCCCGATTAGCGCCGTCTTTCATCACTCGCTGCCTGTATGAGAAAGAAAGGGAAGAGGAAACACAGAGACACACGGAGAGAGGAGATGGAAGCAAGCAAAATATACATACATAGGTACCCTTTGCATATTTAGTTTGTAAATTAAGGTAACACATCATAAACTGTAATGTGTTAAGATTCGATAGAGAGCAATAACATAATCACAAAGAAAGAAAGAGAGAAAGAGAGATAATTAATACACAGATTATTACGTAGGAAACCATCAAGGAGAAGAAAACACACGGCTGCCGTCAACACAATTTTCACTATTATCAAAAAATCATTATTACAGAGTATATTAGAGAGACATATTTATAGACTAAGAAAAAATCTTAATTCTACAATATAGCCGAAAATAATATATAAAATCAGATCCGCATACATAACATAGTGATCACTTAAATTGGAAACATATCTGTCAAGCAATCTTGAAAATTAGTTTTTAAGTTGTGATCAAGTACTTAAATTGGGAACCTCTCTGTTCATTCTTTCTTCAATCGTTGTATTTCTCTCCATTATATACATTGATTCTTCTCTTCTTGGCGATACTTTTTGACGAGATTTGTCAGGAAGTTTCAGCAGTTTGAGCTTGAAAATAATCATGATTTAGTATCTAATTAAAACTGCTGATGGCATCACCAAAACCCATAAATTAAATGAATTTATGAAGAATTGAAATTAAATGAAGATACTAAGAAACATTATGATCTTCTAAATCATGATGGCCATTGGATGGATTAGGAGTTTCTTAACATAGAGAACAAGACAATAGATAACTATATAAAAATGTAGCTTGAATTAAATTAAAATAATCAAAATACTAATTGGATCAACATTTTTGTGAATATCAATCAAGTAATCGTTGTTGGGAGCAGATCATATTGAATGGGCTGTTAATACATCAAAACAAGCTAACCTTGTGCTGTGTAATTTTCTTTTTATATTTTTTTTATAGTTTTTATTTATTTGTGATTATTGAATGAAATATAATATCTTTTGAAATACTATAATTAAACCCCGGGTTTGGAAATATATACATATGTTGATATGATATAAATATATTTATAACTATTGTGTATTGTATAAACATGTGCTGATAAAGTATAATCGCATGACATATCAATATAAATACCTGCTTTCAAAAATTTAAACACCAAACAGGAAAAAAATACTGTTATTAAGAACATCTCGTTTTTAAATATAAACAACATTCAATGTAATATAAACATACGTTTTTTTAATATAAGCACCAATCAATATAATATAAACACGTATTTTTAAAATAGAAATATCTTTTAACTAAAACCTATTTTGTAAAAGCACTAGGTCTAAATACCTGAAAATAATATATATCTATATATATATAGTAAAACTAGGGTGTTTCCATAAACATTTCGGTTTGATAAGTTTACGGGTCAAATTTCAAAATCTCATGTCCGTACGTTGATCTAAATAGCTCAATAAATTTTTCATATCAAAATTTTGTGGAGTACCAAAATTTATTATTTTAGGATTTTGAACTATTTTTAATGATTTTTTAAAGATGTCCATTTTTTGCTATTGAAATATTAATATTTTTCAATTATTTTTATGGTCATCTTTCAAAATTCATTAAAAATAATTCAAAAATCGTAAAAATGGTAAATTTTTGTATTCTACGAGATTTTGATATGAAGAATTTATTGACCTACTAAAATTGGGGATCCGTGGACAACTATTATTTTAATAATCTTGACAACTAATTTTCAAATAATTTTAAAAAAATCTTAAAAATAGAAAAAAAAAATTATAAACATATTTTTTAACTTGTAGATTGATCGTGTTTCAAATTTCATATAATTTAAGTATTATTTGATATTTCATCAAAGGCCATTAAAATTACATGATAATTATAACAGTTTATATTTAATGATCTTTGATGAAATATCTAATTATTTTTAAATTACATGAAATTTGAAACACAATTAATCTAAAAGTTAAAAAATATGTTTGTCATTTTTTTCTATTTTTGAGAATTTCTAAATATTATATCAAAATTATTTAAAAATTAATTATCAAGATTCTCAAAATAGTAGTTATCAAGTGACCTCATCTCATATATATAAGCACTAGATGTAAGTCTAATGATCTAATTTTGAAATCTAAACCTTTTGAGTTTGAAATATCTTTTGCATAAGTACTAGATTTAGTTCTATACAATTGAAATTAAAGTATAAACACCTCAAATTAAAATATAAACATCTACGATTAAAATATACACACCTAAAATTAAAATTTAATCACCTATCTACCTCAAAAAAATTGAAATCTATACACCTGAAATTAATATATAAACACTGGATTTAGTTTAGACATCTGAAATTTAGATAAAATTATTAATTTTAAATATAAAGACTTGAAATTGAAATATGAACACTTGAAATTAAGATATAAGCACTAAATTTAGTTCTAAACAACTGAAATTATGATAAAATTAAAATATAAACCCCCAAAATTAAGGTATAAACACTTAGATTTGAAATATAAGCGTTGGATCTAGGTTTAGACTATTTGGACCAAGATATAAATTTACGAAATTGAAATCAAAACACTTGACTTTTAAATCTAAACACCAGAAATTGCTGGAGATAATTTTAGGAGGTTTTGACAGTTTGGCATTCTCAAGAATGGCAATAAGAGTTTTATCAAATTTTGGAAATCTTTGATTGGTTGAATTTTCTATATATAGGAAGTTAGTTAGGGGGGCAATAGTAAGGGATTTAGCCAGGGGTTCTGTTAGCAGCTCCCTTTAAAAATGACATACTGTGATTAATTACGGCATGATATGTCGGTACATATATCTATTATATAACGTGTTTGTGTCTCTTTTTAACTAATATTGACACATCATATGAAACTATATAGACACATCATGAAACTAGTAATTCCATTTACATATTCAATATAGAGAAAATGAGAGAGAAAATGAGAGGAGGAACTGACACTCAATCGCTTCATACTGAGGCATAACCACAAACACATTACATGCAGCCCAAGACGCCGGTCGAAATTTCAGAACACACTACCCAATTTCACCATTCCTCTCTACTAGCACGCTGAGGCATAATCACAAACACCATACATGCACCGAAACACTCGCTAAATCTGAGCCCTCGGCGAATCTACTCCGCCCCATTCATCCTCTCATGAACAGTTATCAGCCCCTGCATCCCCATCTTCCCGTCCCCATTCGCAACCATCCCCGTAAACATCTGCCGGAACAGCGCCACACCCGGCAAAACCACCGCAGAATCAGAACCTCCATCTCTACTCTCCAATGCCATCCCCAGATCCTTCACCATATACTCCACGAACCCGCCGGGCGCAAAGTCCCTCTTCAATATCCTCTCACCGAAAATCTCCATCACTTTAGACCCAGCTGCACCCGATCCGATCGCCTCTAGAAATGCACCTGCATCCAGTCCCACCTTTCTTGCAAACAATATCCCCTCTGTTATTCCCATTACATTCCCGGCCACCGCAATCTGATTACCAATTTTGCTGATCTGGCCACTGCCAGGTGGGCCCATCCATGTAACCTTCCCCAAGAGATTAAAGAGAGGCGAAAGCCATTCGACGACCTCCTTCTCCCCACCAGCAAGTATCGCGAGCGTACCATCTCTGGCTCCGACATCGCCACCAGACACCGGCGCATCGATCGAGAAACAGTTTTTCTCTCTGGCTGAATCAGCGACCTCTCGCGCAAGTCTCGGATCGCTACTGGTGCAATCGATCAACACCGAGCCGGGGGAGAGAGAGGAAATGGCGCCTGAGACGGGATCTAGAAGAACTGAGCGAACATCGTGGGGGTGGCCCACCATGGAGAAGATGATGTCGGATTGAGACGCGACGGAGGCGGGAGAGGAAGCGAGAGAGGCGCCGGAGGAGAGGAGAGAGGAGGCCTTGGATGGAGTGCGAGCGTAGATGGTGAGAGAGTAGCCCGCTGCTTGGATCCGACCCGCCATGGCCGCGCCCATTACGCCAGTGCCGATCCATCCGATCCGGGTCCGAGATGGGTGGATCGGATTCGGATAGCTGCCCTGGTTCGTCGCCATGTTTGTAATTTGAGATCTTGCGCTCGGATTTTGCGATGGAATTTCTATTGGAGCATGATAGGTTGTGATGTGTGTGGATTGTGATCGGATCTCTGGTTTGTCGGAAATTTGCCATAATCGATTTTATTATTCAGTTATTATTCACAATTATATTTTATTATAATGTGTTTGTCCTTTAACCCTATCTTTTAGTAGGAGCTCGTGATTATATTAAAGAGAAAAGAAAATCTTAAATCTTTGATGCGCAGATGGTTCATGAGCAAAATTAAGGAGATTTTTTTTTAGTTTAATATGAAATATCAACTACTTACTGAATTACAAATCAAGCATAACGGTGTTGTAAATATAGTCATCAGAAACGCGGATTGGACTTACTAAGAGCACAAAAATTTGGAGATTTTTATCTTCTGCTGCGCAGCACTGCGTTGCAACGCAATCGGATCACACTTTATCGGGATTTATTTTTTAAGATTTATAATGTATGAATTTCAATGCGATCGGACGGACAATACGTTGCGCTGTACGGTGCAGCGCAGCAAAGGATACAAATTTCAAAATTTGGAATTCCAATACTAATTTTAAGAGGATTCCAATACTTTTGGTAAGTTGTCTATGCATATAAATTTGTTCGTGTATTAAAAATTCTTAATATAATTAGCAATTTGCTTTTTCTTTGTTCTTTGGTTGAAAAATTCAATGATTATGTGGCATTAACATTAATTTTTCAATTTAAGTATAATAAAATTGAAAAAAAAAATAAAATGTCATTACTGATATAACCCTTTAAATGAAAATTGAATGCAGTTGGTATAAGCACCTATTATATATATCATTTGACAATTATTATCTTAATAATTTTGACAATCAATTTTGAAATAATTTTTAGAAATTCTCAAAAATAGAAAAAGTTGACAAACTTATTTGTTAACTTATTTTTTGCAATTTATGTTGTGAATTGATGTATTTTCTTTGTATTGATGCTATGCAAATGCAATTAATAGAAGATATAAATACCTGATTACAAAATCTAAACACTGAATTGCAAAAATATAAACACCAGGTACTTTCAACTGTGCAAATGCAATTAATAGAAGATATAAACGCCTCATTACAAAATCTAAACACTGGATTACAAAAATATAAACACTTGTGCAAATGCAATTAATAGAATATATAAACACCTGATTACAACTGATTACAAAATCTAAACACCAGATCCTTTCAACTGTGCAAATGCAATTAATAGAAGATATAAACACCTTATTACAAAATCTAAACACCAGGTCCTTTCAATTGTGCAAATGCAATTAATAGAAAATATAAACACCTATTTACAAAATCTAAACACCGGATTGCAAAAATATAAACACCAAGTCCTTTCAACTGTATTTAATTATGGCTGCATTTGATTTCTTGACTTACTATATTTAGTAAGGTTAGTTAGGGGACAAACTTGGGGAATTTAGATTAACTAACTAAATCCTCAAACTAATTAATGAACTATTAATCTGATGATTAACCTTTGAAATGCCAATTGGCATCTCTCTTCTCTCCTCACAGTCAACAGTGACTCCTAAAGTTGCACCAAAATCATGATGTTATGTTCATCTGAAATTAAATTTGTGCACTAATTTAAAAAGGATAATTATATTATGGATGAAAAATTGTACTATAGATAAAGAGATCGAATTGAAATTGAAGATTTCGATTTATTAATCACTAAAATTTTTTATCCATAACAAAATTGCTTTTTTTTAAAAATGATGCTCTCAGCTACAGAGTATTTAGTGAAATATGTCTCTAAATCAATACTGTTTACATATAAAGTTGCAAAAATATACTTGATTTTGAAATTAAAATTATAGAATTATACTCTATCATATTGTCTTATTATGCCTCATAGCCTGGCTCCATCTCTGGTAATACAGTTTGAGTGCTGGAAGGCTTAAGAAACATAGTGTGCTAATTTTCAATATTGGAATGATTTTTGTGATACTATAAGCCTGTGTTTTAAAACATTTTATTTAGTTGACTTGCCATTATTAATTTAAACATACAACACTAATAAAGAATCATAAAATTAACCAATTTGGCTCGAGGCGCCATTAGGGTTCTCTTCTTTTGCCATTTCACCTCTTATCTCTTGATTTCTCTTTCTTTGAATTGTACCTCACAGCCTCTCTCTAGCTCTTGTTTTTCTTATGAGATCGTCTTTTAAAGAGAAATGGAGGAAAGTCCGAATCGCTTCTCTCACGTACTATGTCTACATAATATATGTATCACTGAATTAATCAATGGCTTTAGATTTATGTGTTAAAGAAGAAAACAACCTAAGCGTAGATATATTGTAAAATCTTCGATTTTTGTTTATGAATGTAGTCAATAGATGTATATACCTAATGGAAAGCCAGAGAGAGACTGATTTTTTTGCTACATACGGTATGTAATTTATCATGTTACAAATCACTGAGCACTGATTTAACCATTCTATAAGCTATTTTCACCTTTTATTTTCAATATTATTTATTCATTCTTTTTTTATCATTAATTAGGATACTTTAATTATATACTAATGAATCTAAAATACTGTAATTAATAAAATATTTTAATGAAATGAATGAAATTAGGATCTCAAAATATGACGGAAGTATACTTAGGTCTGGTTAATACTACCGACCTAAGTACACGCTTGAATCATCATATTTTGAACTTCTCCTATTTCATTAAGGTATTTTATTAATTAGGGTATTTTAAATTTGTTATAGTACTTTTTTATTTAATGGTATTTTTTATATTTTAGGGTACTTTTATTTGTTATGATGCTTTTTGCAAGGAATAAACCATGTATGGCGATAAGCCCGAGGCAAATTAATCATCTATTAATAAGGCACATCTCAACATTTCACATTTCGTTTACAACTGCTAATGAGTAATGATATATATGTCCTCATCTTTTAAACAGTGTATGTGGTTTATTCTATATATGTAGCTTCAATGAATTTAGCTGCTATCAAGGCGTCAAGCCAAATTATGCAATCATGAAAATAATCCCAATATTAAAACCTTATTATTGTTTAGTTTTTTAGTATATTTGTTGCTATATATATATATATATATATATATATATATATATCCTGATTTCCATGATATTGTTGCAGTGTAGATATGCTTTCAGTGTTATCAGTCATATAAATTGAATCACGAATTAGTAAGCGAATATTCTTTCCATTCTTGAGGAATAAATATTTTGATTTAGAACCAATTCATTGAAACAGATTATTTGATTAGGATAAGGAATTAATTAAGGATGAACCATTTAAGAATACAAATAATTACTTTATTTGTAGGCATATATGATATATCAAATTAACATTAACTTTCCTCAAACCCACTTGTGTGACAATTAACAAAACCCTAGCTCATATATATTGTTGTAATATTTATTTAATAATATTACAAATTACAAAACTTTGACAGTTCAAAGCTTATAACTGGAACTTTAATTATTATTCTAATAGATGCAATCTTACGTTCTTTAATTTTCTGGAGTAATCTGTTGATTTTAAATCAACGGTTGAGATCAAAACGGATGCATCATTATAATTATTTAATAACTAATTGTTAACACAACCGTAAAATGAATTTACCAAACTGTTGCTAATCTGGCAACAGAGACATGTACCCTTTTATAATTATAAAAGAGGAAGAAGGCAGAAATGTAACTAGTGGAGACTGCTTAGTGCTTACTAATCTCAATTATCTTTGGATTTCCAGAGATTAAAAATTCCAGTCAATTGTGAAATTAAATACCATTATACTTGATGGAGACATTCGGTGTATGGCTTCATTTCTTTCGAAATGAACGCTTTTCAATCCGCGACCATGCAACTGGAGAGGATGCGAGACCAATTGCTCGGAGTGTAAACCTTGGGGATTGATAAGCGATTAACTCCATACATGGAGGCGCTATTCTTTCCTTCCGGCAAACGAGACTCAATCGCTCGGTGTACCAATACAATCCAAGCTTGTCTCGATTTAATTCATTTTTTGAATTTTATTTGATTGATTTTTCAGAATTCTTGTTTTACTAAATTCTGATTTTTATTATTAAGCTCTCAAAATGAAAAATAAGAAATCATTTCCAACATATATTAGTTCCAAATTATTTTTGTTTGGTGTTTCAGCATTTTTGTACTATTTATATCCTAAACCAAGATATGCTGTACCTGCTATACGAATACAGAATCATCTAATCTAAACCCAATTAATGATTCAGATACAGTTAATTAGTTACATTATCCAAAGGAGGGAGATAATCTCATCATCCTTGTAATGTTAATTAAGCTAGACTATCCAATCAAAATTGGGTACTTGTAAGCATTATAAAATCCAAGTTTTTCACAAATAGGGTATGTATGTGACCGGAGCCTTTAAAACTTTTAGTCCCAAATTTGCCAGAAAAAAAGAAATACACAATTGAATACAGTTTCAAAGGCTATAAAAGTTGGAAAAGACCCATATTGAAAAGGACAGCAAAATGTGACATTGGACACTCCTTCCCTCCTCCATTTCATTTTCATATATAGTGCAGCTAGCCTATATTAGCAAGGGAGTTCTCTAATTAGGTATTTAGGTTATTGTCTAACATCCATGCATGTTATATTTTCTTATACAAGTATTAGCTAAGTTGCTGATAGCATTTGTTTGTTGGTTCTTGCATACAGTTCTTACAATCTAAGTGCAGACGTCGTGGATGTATCATCCATCATCAGTGCCGGAGGCCGGAGCTAGTGCCAGTTGAGTAGTACCCCTTCAGTACAGAAGCAACTGGTTGTAGCTCGATCTAACTCGCCAGATTACGGTGATTTTGAAAAATATTTCTCATCGATCATGCGGCATTCTCGGAGTTTATGTGCTGCCGTCCTGACAGGAAGATAAGAATATTCTATAAAAATTCTATTGATAACAAAATGTTTTCAAGATTTCCATTCTTCAAAAGTTGTAATCTTGTTTCATTTCATTTTATTTTAGTTTTTGTGCTTGTGCACCTTTCAAAAATCTTGTACCTCTTTTAATTTGTGGATATTGTAGTTCAATTGTGACTTCAAAAACATATGTATTTGATGGCAAGATGTCATTGTAATGCGATTAATTACCTATGTTGAATATTTCTAAAATGTGAAAATTGTTCCACTCTTGATCCCCATAGTTACAATGATTTTGATGAGATTATTCTATAAATATTAATGTTTGATATGGTACCTGACCCCATTTAAAAAATTTCTAGCTTCTATCATCAATAGCGCACTTACCTTTAGTAACTCCCTTATAATTCATGTATCAGTAAATAATAACTTTCTTACTACTTGTTTCTATGAACTTATACTACTATATTTTTGGTATATTACACTCATTTTTTACCAAATCCTCTCCAATTACAGGATGGAAAAAGAATCTACATTGTAAAATTTAAATATTGGACAACACAATTCTGTCGTAGAAGAAAAAAAATCGCATCTCTGATCAGAATTAATGGCCTGATCCTAATATGAGGCCCCAATTCACCTAGATATATATTGCTTCACTGCTTTAAGGACTTGTATTTTTTATTTGTATGGCCTGATCCTAATATGATGTATTTAACATTACAGGCTAGTTTGTCCAAATTGAATTTGAATTTCATTTTTTGAAGTTATTGATGGTTGATAGTATAACCCAATATGTTGTCAAAATGGTACCCATAATTTTCTCTTTGCATGGGCCTTGCTACTTGACATTTTCAGGCCTAAAAAAATGGGCTTAAACCATGGGCTTCTCTTGAAAAAAAATTGAAAATGTAAAACAGAACATAATATAAGATATTTCAATGAACCATTCTTCATTGAAAGAGAATTTAGTTCAGCTCTAATGAACATTTTGATGTAATGCATCGATGTCTATTGTAACAAAACGGAATTGCAATCGACACAAACGATAAGGCTGGAGAGCACAAAACATTACCGGTACGGGACATATTAATAGTTCTTGACTGTTGAAAAGAAAAAAAAAAAAAACCATGAACAAGCAATGTTTACCTGATGAGGGACTGTCAGAAATGCAAAATTTACTCAGAAGACAAAACGAAACAAATACGCCGCAGACCTTTTTCGCTTAATTGCAGTGTTTCAGATTGGACAAATTGTAATATTACTTTAATTATTAGTCTGTGAGGTTCAGATAAGTACCAGTGCATGGTCTGGATATTCCTTGGGCATTTACTGATTTCTGGTACCTGTAGTTCAGGGAATTGTTTTTTTTACCAGACTATGTGGGCCATGATCTATCTATCAGTGATGTTTGTCTTTGCTTCTAGTTTTTATTTCTATTTCCTATGATTGAGATACTGTTGTCTGTTTTTTTTTTGCTTTTTGAGGATAATTAATTAGCCCATTTTAAAAACAAAAAAAAAAGTTCTAAAATTTTTTAAGCTAGATTAATTTTTAACCACAAAAGAAGACAAACACATGATGAATCTAGAAGCATCATGATATGTAAATTTTACTCGTGCATTCAACTTTTGTACATTATAACATCAATTTATTTTACATTAACACCAAGTAATCCTGTATTTTTTTTTAAGTATTAAATTTTTTTTCTTGTAGCAGCTATGTATTTCTCAAGATAAAATATGCATGGTACAGAAACTCCGATCTCAAACAATTTGCAAAATTTTCATTGTTTTCTGTATATACTTATTTATTTCTTCACCCACTAGAATTATTTTTCTTCTTTTCCTCCTTTAATTAATACACAATAATTTAATTTCAGATTAATACAGTGTAATAATTACATTGTTATTAGTTTACTTGGTTTGCAAAAAAAAAAATGATACTTTGGTTTCAAATTTCAATTTTCAAAATTCAAAAAGGGGATCTATATCTATATCACTCAATGTTATTAGCATGTTGCAATCTAGCTGGAAAATCAAATTATATGATTTTCCAGAGAGGAATGTGTGTGTATTAATTGAAATACAGGCCAATGTATGTATTCTAGCGGCGTCCTTTTCTTCGTAGAAGACAGAGATGGAAGATTTTTCAGAGAAAGTAAACGTGCATTTTCTCTGTACCGGTACGAGATCCGTCGTACCTACCAGATCTGCATTCAGTTACAAAACAAAACAAAACAATGCTACAATCTTAACATTATAACCCCTTACTGGCATCCCTTCCGTCTCATACGGAAAAACACGGCACGCATGACGCAGTCGGCCTTTTCTTGCAAACGTGGGCGTCTGAGCAAGCAATGCCAAGCACCCCAAAATGATTACAAAGAAAAAAGAAGAAGAAGAAGGTAAGAGAAGCACAGAGACATAGATGAGATCAGAAACAAGAGTACTGTTATCTGGTTGAAATGTAGGCAGGAGAGAAATGGACAGCTCTGCACCATTGCTTTAAATTGGGGAACATTTGGGCCTTTATTTACACATGGCCCATGCATGCTTGCTTTATAATTATCATTTTTTGTTATCATTTTTTTCTTTTTTCTTTCTTTGTTTTGTTTTCTTTTGTTTTGTTTTGTTTTGTTTTGTGGCTTCAGGCTTTAACCTCTGAAAGAGAGAAACCAAAGAGGAGAGTGTCCCTTTCGGCCCTTTTGATAGATTCCACACATTTTTCATTCTATTCTACACAAATTGAAGCGGGTACCTACCCGATTCACCTGACCTGACCTGACTTGACCCGATCCGATATCTTTTTATTATATTTTTTATTTTGCGTTTTGTTTAGTTTTTGAGATTTGGAGACAAATTTGAATGGAATGTTTTTTTTATTACATGTTAGAAATAGGATACTACCGAATCAATGATGGTAGATGTGAACCGGTGATGAAATTAGAGAACTCGATAAACTTAGACACAAATTTTATAATGAGGATTTTTCTTTTAGTGTTAATTATTTAAGCTCAGACACATTTAACATTTTGTACTTAATTTATCAGATTCTAAAAAATATATATAATTATTATTAATTTTGAAAATTAAGGATAGACACTGATTTGAGTTTGCTCATATATAAGTACGCTGCTGATGTAAACTGTTTTTTATTCACATTATTTGAATTCAAGGATGTGGATTTGGGTTTTGGATTTAGACGGAACCCGACCCGATAAGGCTTGATTAACAGTACACTTGCTAGACCACTTGATTACCTGAGTGGGGCCCACAGATATGCAAAGCCATATCTGCATGCTATTAAATTATCTGCAAATAGTCCCTGCACATTTCACAAATTACTGTGTTGTGCAATAGTACAGTTTTGGATCATTAATTTTGAAAATATAAAATGAGCAGTTCTACTATCTATTAAAAAAATTAGTGATTAATAATCTTTTTTGTCTATAATATGAATTAAGATAGTAATTTAAACCTTATTATTTATCCAATTTTTTAAAAATCTAAAATTGTCAAGTTGCAATAAATTTTTATCATATTTCAAAATACTAAAAACATCCAAATCTAGCATTTGTTTACCAAACCAAGTCAAATGGTATGATGTTGCCAATTCATTGTTTGACACCACTTGTTTGTTCAATAATTTTGACTTGATTGTGACAATCATGTAATTAGAACCAAAATTTATCAGAAATCTTAACGTGTAATTTTAAGTCAATAATAAGCTTTTCTACTAATTAAGCTATCAAAATTATTCATCTTATTGTGCCATAAATCATAACTAATTTAAATTTGACGTAATACAAAAATTAGTCAAATGTCATAATCAGTCTTTAGTCTAGTAGCAAAAATAATATTATTTATCTAATCACGAGTCAAAATATGAACGAAAAATTCTCCGTGTATATCAGAAATTGAAACACTTAACTATCAACTTTATCTAAACAAAAAAGTAGTCAAATTCAATCATTCAAAATAAACTAATTAAAATACTTGATCCAACCAAATAGTCAATAAAGAGTGCACAATAAGAATGCCATACAAAGCTTTTATAAAAAGAAAGAAAATTGATGTTCAATATAAAGCAAGACATATCAATTTAGAGAAAAACATTTACAAAAAAGTTTCATAAACTTTCCACTTTGTTAAGGATCAAACTTTATAACTTTGTATTAATTTTTTTTTTGTAAAACTTGATAATTAAACATTAAATATGCAAATTTTTTTAATAGAGTACATATATGTTCTTTGAAAGCAACTTAATTTTTAAGATCTTTATCTAATTTGATGAAATTTCAATTTTCAAATAATTTTGTTTGTTTGATCCATCTCCGACATCCATATGCTACACAAGTCAAATAGTGTGGCGTTGTCACTTAATTATATAGCAATATAATATTTTGACTTGATTTTGACAACTCTTTACGTACCAAACTTGTCACAAATCTTCAATTTTGTAAATTAAGTCAAGAAATAGACTTGTCTACTAAACATTAATATTATTTGTCTCATCATGTCCTTTAAATATACATATACAAATTAATATGAGGTCAAATTCTACAATAGACAAAGATATTATTTTTCACTTCATTCAAAAAAAGATATTATTTTTTATATGAAATGTATATGTTGAAAATTCATCTTCAACAGAAAGTTATGAGGGGAAAAAATTTTTTGAGATAAAAGATGGAAATTAAGTTATTCAATTTAAATGTCCATAAAAAAATTTCATTGAGATTTTCAATCTGTGACCTCTCACACGAACGATATTGTCTTAATTTGTCAGTGGACCAAAATTTGATTCTCTCAAATTCAATTTTTAAAATAGATTAATTAATTAATTTTTGTCACAAAATTTTAACACAAGATCTCGACCATCCATTATTAATTCTGTACAAATTAAAAAAAAAAACCTTCCAGAAAAAAATCATATTAATATTACGTCGTACACGTTGGATCCGAACCAAACAATTCCAATTACGTGCCATAAAATTTTTAACTATGGTACACAAAAGTACAAAAGATTGAAAAAGTGAGCAGCACACAACACGGGCGCACACTCAGAGGATGCTACAGACAAACAAACAAACAAACAAACACCTCTTCTCTATTCGGTTTTTTTGGATCCTTTGTAAACAGTCACAGGTACTACACTGTTGCGGGTCACTGACACACGCACGCAAGTACCGATTATTTCTATTCTATTGATCTGTTCGGCCAGAGAGAGCCACTTGACAACCGTATAAAAGAAAGTCAACATTCGCCACAGAATATCTGTCCGCATCTCTGCGTACAAGCTACTACGTACAGAGATTTTATCTGGATGGGCATAATTATTTATTGATAATTTTAATAATAAATTTTTAAATAATTTTAAAAATAATTTATGGACGTATTATTATTATGTTTTAAATTTTTTATAATTTAAATATCATTTGATGCTCTATCAAAGACCATTAAAATTGGGTGAAATTTTCGACGGTCCATATTTAACGTTTTTTTATGGAATATCAATAAACACTTAAATTACATGAAATTTCAAACACAATTAATTTATAACTTCAAGAATATGCTTATAAATATTTTTTCATTTTTAAAAATTATTTTAAAATTATTTTAAAAATTCAAGTTCTCAAAAATCCTTCCCTTTTAATCTATTTATTCACCTATCAGGAAATAACTAATAAAGGACAAGAGCCAAAATCCAAATCTTAAATCAGTTACAAAATAAGTATTGTTACCATTTACCCCCCCCCCCCCCCCCCCCCACACACAAAAAAATAAATAAATAAATAAATAAACAAATAAGATGCAAATGGTTGACCTTTTTCATTGCCTAATTAGAAGCCAAAGGCATGAAATTGTCTCATTCTCATCCCATGTGCTACAGTGCTCTGCACATGCACATATTTGTTTTTGCATGTTACTTTACTTCTTTCTTAATTAATTCACCAATCACTAATTAAACTTAACTAGGATAACTTCCACTATGTTACTTTCTAATATAATTTTGTAAAAAGTACATTTTGCAAAATTCCCATTTTTTGCTGTTTTTTTTCCTTATTCTGACATGCATATGATATGATTTTTTTTAAAATTGATTGATTCTATTCTTCCCTATCTATTTCATAAAAGCAAATTATGAAGAACAATTTTTCTTAGATAAAAATTACTCAATTTTAAATATTCATAAAGTATCTTCATTCGGATTTTGAACTTATAACCTTCCACGTATTATCACTGACAAATACTTTTAGTCAGCCTTTTGATTATATATGTTATAAAATTTAGTGACACCTGCCACAGATTATGTAACAGAATTTAGTAATTCATCAGAAACTAACAAATGCCAAATTCCAAACTCCAAATCTTAATTCAGTTGGTGCATAAATATTATCAAATTTACCCCCCAAAAAAGTGTATATATGGGGGTTGACCTTTTTATTTGTCCAAGAAAAGCCAAGTCACAAAATTGTCTCATCCCATGTGCTGTTCTGCCATGCACATGCAAATATTTGTTTTTGCTTAGTATTTAAATTATTTCTCACTTTATACATCATTAATTGTACTAAGGTAACTTTGGCCTGTTATAAATCTTAGGTTCTTTTTTTTTATAATATATATATAGTTTGGTTAATATACTTTCATGTATCCGAAACGTTGATTAAAATAGTTTAAAAAATTCTTCATATCAAAATCTTATAGAATGCTAAAATTTATCATTTTTAGAAATTTTCTACTATTTTTAATGATTTTATTTGAAGGTAAAAAAAGGGTCATTTTTCAAAAATCATTAAAAATAGTAAATAAATTTTTAAAATAATAAATTTTAGTATTCTACGATATTTTAATATGAAAATTTTATTAAGCTACTTGAATCACCATTTCGGAAGCAAAGTTTTAAAATTTAACCCGTAAATATTTCGCTAAAATACTTATGGAAGCACCGTAACCGGACTCTATATATACATATAATCATGTAAATAAATGGGACATTTACAAGAAAAGGTGTGCTCAAGTGGAGATGTTGGTCTATCTAGGAATTTAATTATCTATTATGAATAATAAGAAAAAAAAGTATATATATATATAATTAATGAAAGTGACATATCATGTACATTGTATGGTAAAAGGTATACTGAGACACCTTATAAACATAGAAGATTTTTGAAACAAAAGACAAGATATAATAATGAAACCAAAGTACATTGTACATAATACATAGGAATGTATATACATGTACAAAAACTGAGTTTCAGAGCAAAGAAAAATAGGGGATGAGGGACCATGCAAATATCAAAAAACATCATGTTACTTTTTTTTTTTGGGGTTTCATATTTTTTTTTCTTTTTCTTTGAGCATGATATATATGGGTTAAAGATCTAAAATAATTATATATAGATAGGATATTTTTAATATGAATCTAATTTTTATGATATATCCATCTGGTATATATTTTTCACAAATATATATCGTTTGAAATAAAAAAAATATCATTATAGATGCGTTCTCAATTACTTGAATATGATGTTTATTAAATTTGAGTAAGTTTGAAAAATATTTAGTCTTTTAACAAATAATTTATATTTTTTTAATAGCAGTGTTTTAATAATTTTATGATGAATGATTAATTAAATTTCAAATTGACTCAAATTTAATAAACATCATATCTAAATAGTCTTTTATTGTTTTAATTTTTAAACTTGAAAGATATTTCTTAAAAATATGTAATGTAAGAATTAGATGTACTAAAAAAATTGAATATACGCTACAAAATATTCTAAAGATAAATACTAGATTTTGAACATGCAGTTTTCTACACATAAAATAATATCTTAATCAATTGAACAATATGTAATTCTCAGATAATAATTTTTACTTTATTTGTATGATTGGTTCTGATTAATGATTACTTTATTTGTATTATTTTGGCTTCAAATCTTATATTCAACACTTCTGCGGCATCACAAGAAATACAAAAAAAGTCTTTTGATATTATTTGATGTTTTGTTTTTTCCACCATTTAATTTTATTGAAAACAATTTTTCATATGTTATTCTTTCATATGCATGCATTATTTGAAAAAAAAAATTATTATTGGTATTGGTGAAATATATTTCACTTTTTCAAAAGAAAAAAATATATTTCACTTTTTCATGTCTTAGGCTGTGAAGGTTTCTTCACTAATTTGGATAAAAATCAGGGACCTTGGTAGAAAACTCCATCATGGCATTGTGTGTGAAAGACACGTTGGTTATTACTTAATTACTTAATTACTTAATTAATGTTAATTAATCCGACAATAGAGGCTAATGATTTGTGTGTATAGTGTGAAAGCTCTTGTTCTAGATTGATTTGTTTGAGAAGATTCTTTGACTCGGAGACTCAATGTTTTTTTAATTCACAAAAAGGTCCTCGGAATTAATGCCAATTGTTCTTGGACAGGTCAAAAGGTCAGAAAACATTTATAAAAATTTGAAAGTGATTTGAATTGTGTCACCTGCTCCATTACAAAATTTTGACCTCTTTCCTTGATAGACAGATTGGACGCTATTAAAAGCTAATTAATTATATAATAGTCAAACCAATTATGTATCAGTATTAGTACAACTTGCCATAGATTATTCAATGTACTTTGTTATGTTGGAAGGAGACATAATTAGAAATAAAATTATCATCATTTTTTATAAAAATAAACTTATTTTTTAATTATTTTCAATTTATCTCGTTTTCAAACGAAGCTCTGAAGGAAAGCTCATCTTGATTATTGTGTTGCGTCGATATAACGAACGAGCAATTGTATTGATCTACACACGAGCCATGCGATGAAGATCAAATGATTCAAATTAAATGTTTTCTATCTAAAATGTCAAATTAAAGTCCAATTTATTCATGTTTAATTAAATGGTTTATGTGTATAGTGTTTTATACAATTCGATCTGGATCTACGACGTATCATATATAAATTTGGTTCAAACGAGTAGGATATGATTTGAAAATTATACTATGTTAAAAGATAGTGCTCTACTCTCAGTGTGTGAGGTCAGAAGTTCAAAATCTAACATAATTTTTTTTTATGAATATTTAAAGTTAACTAATTTGATCCCATATGATCATATTTTGATCTCAAAAAAATATGTGAATTATGTAAAATAATATAATACAATGTTGAATATACTAATATGACAAATGAAAAAAATTACAAAGAAAAAAGTTGCTACAACAATACAAATTTTATTGGCACTTTTGAGTTTTTGCCAATACTACAAGGAAACTTTTTATGGTTGCAAAAAATAAAATCAAAATTTGAATTTGAGAAGTGAAAACTCAAATATTTTGCTAGCAATCCCATTTTTTTATATTAAATCCCATACTTGTGTTGACCTTGTATTTATAGTCAAAAAAATCCCACAAAATTTTAGATCTAAAGCCAATCTCTAGAAATTAATTTAGAAGTTATTAGAAGTCATGGTTTTTTTTATTTTTAAATATATTCAATTTTAATTTTCTAAAGTTAATCTAGTTCTTTTTAGATAAATGTAGATATAAAGTTTTTCAATTTTATATATTCATAATGAAATTTTCAATCGAATTTGAAAGTATATTCTCCATTTAGAACCTACTTCATAGTTAAAAAAAGAAAGAAAGAAAGAAAGATAAAAAAAAAAAAAGAGAAAGAAAGGAAATAAAAAGGAGGTTAATTTTTTTATCTTTCAAATTTTGAGAGAACAAAAATTGAAGAAATGAATAAAATAATTCTTCTTCTCTCACCTCTATTTATATTTTTATAATAATACAAAAAGTTTTCAAAAATATGTCTATGATTTTATTTTTTTGAGAAAAAATTACAAAAAAAAATACTCCGATCCAAAATAATTATGTAAATATATCCCATCCGAAAATTATGTCTCAATTTATAAGTACTTTTGACTTCACTGTTATTTGTCCCTATTCTTTATAATTTCTCCAAATTTTGACAAAAAAAAAAGAAAGACGATTTGAAAAGACCGAAACCAAATTGTATTGCTTTATTTAGAAGTATCCAATCGGACTCAAATCCAAAATAAAATAAATTTCATGACTTCAATAAAATGTTAGAGTTGCCTCTATGGAATTATCACTTGACAATAGTTATTTTTATAATTCTGTTAATGATTTTTTAAATAAATTTATAAAAAAAATTTAAAAATAAAAACATTATAAATTTTTTTAATGTTATAAATTGAATGTGTTTTAATTTTATATTATTTAAATATCATTTGATATTATCATCAAATCCGGGTAATTAATGAATTTATCTAAAATTTTAATGATTTTTAATGAACTAACAACTAACACCTAAATTACATAAAATTTAAACACAACCAACCTATAAATTCCAAAATACACCATAAACTTTTTTTTTTCCATTTTTAACTTTTTTCTAATTTATTCAAAAATTAATATTCAAAATTATCAAAATGACCCTTTATCAAGCAACCTTTTTCTCACTTAAATAGAAAATTATATATATGGAGGTTAGATTATCTTAATATAAACCCCATGAAGCACAAGAATCCAAGCTCTTGGTGCTTTTCCACCTATTCAAGTGTGATGATTAGAATAAACAATGAAAAAGAGAATCAATTGAGAATAGATCTAGAAGGAAGAAAGAAAGGAAGAAAGGATGGAATTGCAACTGTGGCAATGGAATTGGTCGAAGCTTGACTCAAAATCAGAGACCTTTGATCAGGTCTTAAAGTCTGTGGGACCCACACGGGACCCACACGGGACCCACGTGGGACCCACACGGGACCCAGTGCTCGGTAAAGAGAATCGACCCGGTTGTGCTCCTCTGCAATTGATAGTTCGGTAGAATTGTTTGTGCAATTCCAATTTGGGTAGTTATCAGTTTGATTAGAGTGCTTGCAAAATATATTTAAGCAAGAACTGATCATAAAAATATAGTACTGTTATGTATTGTGAGAAATTTTATTTGGCTCAGAAAATATTTTTGTTTATGTGTGTGATTTATGTTTTTTTGATTTGATTGTAAATTCAGTGAAGTTTTCAATTTGCCTATGAGATCACAAAGACAATAATTTAAAATAAATTAAAAATATATATAAATATGAAGTAGACATTATTTTTTTATAAAGCTGTGAGAAAATAACCTCAAAATAATGAATTTTTTGAAAAAAAAAACAATCTATAATTTTAGAACACACTAATAAAAATATCATATACTTGCTAACTTGTTTTTAACTAGTTTGTTGTAGCGTATCACATACAAATTATCTGAATAATTATGAATTTTGTATAAAATTTTATATAAATTAATATTTCTTTCAACAATCCACACAAAATCCTCACACGTAACGCGAGCGAGCGAAGAGAAATGAACTTAATCGAGTAAATTAATTTTTCAAAAATATGAAATATCTTTTAAAACCCCATTATTATAGATAAGAATCACCCTATTTGATTGCACCTTGGATAAAAAAAAAAAAACTAACAAACAGAATAACATGCAATGTTTGATTTCAGACAAAGTTCTCTCAATAAAATTAAAAATTATGATCTCTTCTTGAGAAAAGCAATGCCATGGTGAAACTCAAAAAAGACATCCCTACCTTTTTGAAAAAAAATTCTAACCCAAACCAACACAAATTTTATCTGCTCGGAAAGTTTGTGTCAGTGTGCGCCTTTTAGTGCGCCATCTTTGAAAATTTGAGAGAGATTCAAGAAATCAAAAGAATAATAATGCATATGTACAAATATATATTTATATATATATCATTATATATATATGTATATGTATATATGTAATTTGGTTTCTTCTTTCTCTGTTTTGGTGATATGAATCCACACACACTTGCAACAACAAATGTATTGGAAAAAAAATTAGAAATATTGATAGAAAGGATATTTTGATAAGTATTTATGTTTGATAATAATTGTTACCTTGACGAAATATTTATCAAATTATCATGGAGTCACGTTCGTCGTAATGAAATCATTTGATCGCACTAAAATTTATAAAATTACTTTACAAATTTAATAAATTAGTTCATTTTTATGTTTAATTTCTGTAAAAATATTACTATTGATATCACTGGAAAAAAAATTTATGTCTGTCCACTAAATATATCACCTCAGTATATGTATCAAATTTTGATTCAAAGACACCATGTATGTATATATATGTATGGAGTTTATAACATTTCTTTTATGGAAAATATTTGGAAGATACTGTCGTTAATATCGTCATTTATACCGACTTTATTATTTATGTTAACGATATTATTATACAACTTATTTTGTACAATACTTTATTATTTAACTCAAATATCAGTAATAACTCACTTAAGTTAAAAAAAATAAAAGTACTATACAAAATAAATTGCATAATAAAATCGTTAACATGAAAAATAATTATTTAATATGAATAAAAAAATCGGTATCAATGACGATATTTATATATCAACTCTCTTTTTTTAATTTTTATTTATATAAGAATTTTTTTAACATTGACTAGGTCAATGGTCTAAGAGACAAGGAGCAATGGCGTGTGGTGGCGGTCTAAACTCTCAACTGAAAAGTTTGAACTTGACCTCTGTGTTGGTCCACTAGACCAGATCCAGTCAAGCCCACAATCACACCCCACAAACACAAACAAATATTAAATAATAAATAAAATAAAAGCACTTTGATTATTTTAATTTTTAAAGAAATATGACATTTTCATAAATGTCGTTGTTATTACATAGTTAGGTTACACATGACTAATAAATTTATTATTGCATGGTTCCCCTAATTAAGTTCATGACTAATTAAGTTCATTCAATTTTTTGTTGAAATTGAAAGTTGAATTGGTACCACACAGTTTATTTTTAGTGGGATTTGTACTTAAAAAAAAGTTTTAATTTTTAGTCTAGTTTTTATTCCGACCAGAACATAAAAAGAACAAAAATAACAACAATATCTTTGGTTTATACAAATTAATTTGCCTTTTTTTTTTGGGAAAGTAGTTAGAATATTTTACCAGACTTACATTTGTTAATAGAGATTTTAATTTGTGTTCCTTGGCCTTTTTTGTGTAGGATCTTGTTTTAATTTAATATAATATAATTATAGATCTAACACAAATGATAATATATCTTGATTTCTCAGCGAATATATTAATGTTTAAATTTTATAAAAAATATTTTAAAAAATAAAGAATTTTTATTTCAAAATATATACATATATAGTATGAGCTAGCAGAATATAGCCTACTGTTTTAAGTAAATTCTCTCTAATTTCCTAACTTTTATGTAGATCTCCAAAAAAAAATAATAATAAATTGACTAAATATTATAGAAATCTTTCTATTAATAAAACCAATTTCTTAATTTAAGTTCAAAAAAAAAATAAAAGCCAGCACTTCATCTTGGAGGTGAGTTCTCTTGTCAAAAAAAATCCTTAAAAAATAGTTAGAAAATTTTAAAAATAAAAAATTTCAGTATCTCATGAGATTTTAATATAAAAAATTTATTGAGTAATTAAAATTTTTCATTTAAAATTTATTTGATAAAATTTTAAATTAAAAACACCAAACACTCCAATCAAATCATGATTAATCACATTATGGAGATATAATTCTGATTCAACTGGTCAGGCCAGTACCAGTCTGACACTGTCATAACAAGTTGGGAACAATTCTTGATTTGACCAGTACTTAAAAGTGCTAGCTAGCTAGTGCCATCATCTCTACATATATGTGACGAATTCAAATTCAATTAATTGCATTCATGTCTCATGACATGAAAGTTCTTCCATTATTTTGCATTTGTTTTGTTGGGATGTTCTTTGTACTATACTCTTTAATAATTCATAAGAAAACAATGTTCTATACTCATTCTATCATTATGTGTGAGTCAATTTATGGTATATCAGACTCTTTAAGTTATATATTATTTTAAAAATATTATTTTGAATTAAAAAATTAAAAATATAGATATGTTTTTAATTATTTAGATAGTACGTATGTATGTTAATTTTGAGTCAATTTAAAATTTAATTGATTATTTTCATCACAAAATCATTAAAATTTCACTGTTAAAATTTTAAAATTATCTATTGGAAGTATTATCTTTTTCAAATTATTTCAAATTTGATACATATTATATTTAAATAATTAGAAATATATCTATAATCTTAATTTTTAATTTGAATAATATTTCTCAGAAAAATATGCTAGCAAAAGTAATAATTAAAAACACATCTTTAGCATTAAACAAAACTACCCTACTTTAGTTTAAATTTGATACTCTATTTTATTAATTTGTGTACAAATCGAGGAAAAGAATATAATGACATAAGAAAACTGTCAAACTTTGGCAGATCTAAATTGTCAACCTAACCAACAGAATAATTGCCTAAAGTTTAATTAATTAGTATTTATATTAATTAGTACATGATGGATGGATGGTAGTTGACATATAATTTATTGATTAATTTGCTTGATATTTGTTCTCAATAATTAAAAAAATAACTTAAACCACAGAGGAAGCATGGCACATTAAATAAATTAATACAATTTGTCAGATAGATATGCCATTTTGACTTTGAAATTTGTCCCTATTATTATAGTTTAAAACTAGATTTGTCAAAGCATCTATCTACCAAATATTGATCCTCTGTGGCAGGAGAAGTACTGACTTCTGTGCAATTAATCACTGTATGGAGGGTTTGCGCACCGATGAGAGATTAGTTTATTTGATTTGTATCCTCTGATGCGCCACGTAATATAATATAACATTTGATATGTATGATTGTGTCACAATATGTGCAAAATTTATAAATCCATTTGTTTGTATGTTGCACAACGTGTGCTGCGCCACAGAGGATCGGTATTGAAGTTTATTTAAGCTTGTTAGTTTTTTTATTTTCTGTGTATTTGAGATTATTAATTAAATGTTGCATCAGACATGGCAGAGGATTATTTTCTCTTTTGTCATGAATATTCCCTCCACCAAAATAAAAATTTACACAATTTATGCGATTTTCAATGAACTCAAAATTTTATATTAATCTGATAAAATATGAATTATATTTAGAAATACATAAAACCATGGTCAAACTTTTAATTTGGTGACCACAGTATTGCACATGATAAAGTCAAATGAGTAGAAATAATTATTAGGATTAATTCATAGGAATATGCATGTGATGAGAGATCATTCATTATTAATTATTATGTTCTATTTCATTGGATTATTGCAGAAAAACCCTTGCTTTATCCAAAAACTGTTATTACTAATACTTGAGGTTGCAAATTCTTTGCAAAGCTAAATATTTTCTAAATGACCAGTGAATTTCTGTAGTGATTTTTTGCTTTAAAAAATTATATTATTTTATCATTAAATTGAAAATGAACATGCCAAATGGACATAAAAAATGTTTTTTTATTACAAAATTGTGTATTAGAATAAAAGATATATTATCTCATCATGTCCAAAAAAAATCTTAATATTACCTTATTGCATTGCCCTTTTTACAGTGAGTATTTTTTTTTAAAAGATGGAATTTCTTAGTCTCCTTAATTAAATTGCCTTTTTGTTATTATTAGTAAAATAAAATGAAAACATATCAAATTTTGACTGAAATAAGCACATATTTATTTTGGTTACAAAATATATACACACATTTAACTAAATGAAGTGTGAATTTTGGGATTTGAAATAGATGAAAAATCATACAAAAAGTAGTTGGGAAAGGGAACTCAAAGACATATAATTTTTTTTTAAAAAAAAAGAAACTTCAAATATATGAATTAATTAATTAAACATGTTTAAAATATTACCAAAGAATTAGGTGCATGTGGGGCCCACAATCTAAAGACCTATTATACCATTTTGTACCAACCAGTGAGTCAAGCTGATTAATTATCTCTTTTAAAAGAAATGAAAATTTATGCAATTTTTTTACTTTTATAATTTAGAACTCTATTGGACCAAACGTTGAAAGAAAATATTAATTAATTGTAGAATAGAATTATTATATATTATGTTCCTATGATATGAATATGATTTTGGATATCGTCATATACTTGACTATGTTTGTTTGCTTTATTGATCAGGGTTTGACAGATGAATTCTGATGGAATTACAAAAATTAAAGCATCATCATCTAATTTGTGTCATACATATATTTTATTTTTATCAAATAGTTCATATAATTATGAGACTTTTTTTTTAAATATACACACTTATTCTGACGGATTTTAGTTTGTAGGAATTTCTTTTTCTAATTTCAATAATTTATATTGGAGAGGCTACAAATTTTTAATGTCAAAAAGGTCATGATTTTTTTATATATTTTTTTTTCAAAAATTGAAATTCCATTGTAGGTTTTTTTTTTGTTTTTGTGATGGATGTGTCCACATAAAATTTATAATGTTTTAAATCCATTTTATATTAAATCATGAGGTCTAAAAGTTAATATCTAATTAATACAAATTAAGTTTTATAAATTATAAAATTTTACATGAATATATCTATCAATATCTATAGCGAGAAAGATTTTAATATTTTAATAAAAAGAAAGATTTTAATATTTTACAACACCAAAAATTGTACTACTTTTTACCCTCTTTAAAGTAGTGTAATTCGGATTAACAACTATTTTAACGTAGTGTAAATAGTTATTTCAAATAATTGTATTAACGAATTAATTTTATTGTTCCATCATTCCAACTAAAAGAACTAATTATTATTGAACAACCACTAATCCCTTAATCCATCCTTTAATTCAAAACACAACCTCTCCCCTCTTTAATAAATAAAATAAAAATAATTTAAATATTTTAAAACGCTTTAAAATATCAAACGAAAATAATTTAAAATAAAATAAAATTAAAACATTTATAAAAATAAAATAAAATTACTAAATTTCATAACTTTTAATATTTTTGATTATTTTTCCGCGACAACATTTGTTACTATTACATTTCCCTCATCGAAATTGGAAAAAGTTTCAGGAGTTAAAAGACTTTGATTAGATTCCTTGTCTCAAATAATACCAATAAAATAACAATAAAGAGAGAGAGAAAGGTACGAAACAAAAGAAGAAAGAAGCAATAAAGACTGAGGAAAAAAACGACATGAAAGCGCGTCTGAATCCGGAAAGGAGAGCAGTAGCATAGGATCCGGATCCGATAGTGGGGGTGGGACCCAGCACACGCCAAAGGAGCACATCACACCAAATTTATAATAATGTTTCAATTCCTGATATATCAGATATAATACCGAGTACCGACCACTCATCCTGCATTTAATGCGTGCGCCATCTGTACCCCAAAAAAAGCGCCGAGGTGTTTTGTAACTTTTTGTTGGGTGTTTGTGCCGTTTTTCGTTTTTGTATGGTCTCGGTCCATCACGATCACCATCTCATCATCTCTCATTTGTATGCATTTTCCTCATGCACCTGTTCTACCATAGACTAAACTCATGGTTTGGAATTTTAACTTTTTTGAGTTCATTTTGTGTAATATCTTGAATCTTTAGGTTGGGGCTAATGAAGCCAGATATAGTTTGATTACTTATTTTGTTCTCTTTAAATAAATATTATTGGTAACTTTATTGTTCATTTTATTTGAGACTCCAACTTGAATAAGTATATATTTGTAAAGATGAGACTCATTACTCTATGAGATGGATTTATTGTTATAGTTGATTAATTTTGGTATTTAAACCTTTTGATCTTGGTCTCATATAAATAAAATTCTATGTAGATAAATCACAAATGAAAATGACAATACACCATTTTGTATATTATTCATCATTCAAAATTTGAATTTTAAAATTGAAATATTATACAAAAGAAATGTTGTGGTACCAATATTTTCCACATATATATATGTTATCATAGGGAGTTGAGTTGGTGAATAAAATTTACTTTTTCAAAAAAAAAATTGAATATATCATACATGCCATATGCTATGCACACAAAAAATTAAATTTTGATCTCATTATGTTTTCCATCAAGTGTTGTTGACAGTTTAAATTTCAGTAACTTAACTAACTCTCTTAATGACAATCAAAATAAAGTCAAATTTCTATAATTTTTTATATACATGCAATTGAAATAATATAAACACATTTTACATTCAAATTTATAAATTTAAGTAATAATATAAAATTGACACCATTTGACTTCGATGACTGTTGACGTCAGACCTCATATATTATAATTATCATTAAGTATAGAAATATGATGAGATTTTTTATATATTTTAATGCTCTCGAACAATTGAATTTTAATATTTTCTAACCCCTAAATCAACAACCATAACTGCATAATCAAATAAAAAATAAAAATAAATGAAAATTCAAAGTATCTCTATCTAAAAAAAAATATATTATCTATGAATTCATGTAATATAATTTCCATATCAATAAAGAATCCATGTTCATATAGATTTTCAAATAAAGTTACAAACAACAGTCGAAATTGTATAATTGTTGACCGTGTCAACGAATTGTTAGAAATTCCATTTAAAGAATGGTGTTATCTAGACAATGAAATCTCATGTGAATGCACATGTCATAAACTATACCAATGCACTTAATTATTTGTTTATCATCTATAATATGAATGCAATTCATGTGATATATATTAATTTCATGATTAAAGCCTATCACATAGTCAACATAAATTGCGGCTACCCAATATTAAATGGACAAAAATCTCATTTAGTCTCGTTTAACTAAAAATAAAAATGTGTATGTGGGATGTAATTAAATTTCTTGAGACCTTCCTTTAATTTGGATCCGCATATTGGGTCCACCGTAGACCATGTCCAGCTGTATAGTACAGCAGCGTCGTTGAACTCTTTGTATTTGATTCACACGCAAAACAGCGTTCAAAGGCCGACTACTTGAGCCGTTTTAATTTCTACATTTATATATGATTACTTGTACGGTCGTATAAGCGCCGTCAAGCCGACATCAGACGGTCCAGATTAAATATATATGTATAGATATTTAATTATTTGTTCTAGAGCCTTACGACGCTGACGTACTCTACCGCGTCACCGGAAAGCGGGTCCCACGAGAGCTGTCATCTCGGTCAAAGGGATGCACACGTGTCAGTCGTATGTTCGACGGTGGAGTGAGAAACTTTGACCGCGGCTCCCACGTGACCGGCTACATCCGGTTTAGTTCTCCCATCTATCGCTGACTGATACCACGGGACAACTTCTTAACATAGACTGGGTTCTCATGAACCGAACCGCGAGCATTATACTCTCAACAAACGTGGTTTACGAGAAACAGGTGTATATAAACCCAGCTCAGGCGCTGGTACTGTGAGACCAGATCACTGTATACTGACTAATTAAGCTCTAGATATAACATTTTTTTCAAATAGAGATCTTAATTAATTAAAATGAGGCACTTATATATAATTGTGCATTATTTTAAATGTGCCAAGTTTATTATCTAATTGAATTGAATAAAAAAAAATAAAAGGTCGTTTCCAAAAAGTCCTCATCCCCACCTATCTATACAAACCTCTCCATCAACAGATATTGGCCAAGTTATGACCAAAACCTGATCTCTCCTTCTCTCTCTCTCTCTCTCTCTCTCTCTCTCTCTCTCTCTGTCTCCCCTTCTCTTTCTTTCTAGTACCTTTCCTCTTCATCTCAACAGCTTGATCAATCCGATCTCTTTCAATTCCTCTCTCTCTCACTTCCTCTATCTAGAGATGTCAGGGGAGAAAGGGGAGATCTACCACCATGAATCCCCTCACCACCATCTCTTCCGAGATTTCACCGAATTGTATGACCTCTCGGCGCTCTTCTCTCAGAGACCGGGACCTGACACCAACTCTCTGTCACATGATCTCCCTTCCATTGATGTATCCTTCCCGAACTTCGCCGACTACTTCAACAGCACATCGGACCATGACACAGTCTTTAGATCTGTCAATGCACCGTTCTCGTCGAATGTAAAGAAGGAAGCCCTTCATGGCATGGATCGTGTCGCCGATGGTGTAATCAGCAACAACTCAACTGTTTCTAGACTCGACTGTGGAGGCGGCCCCGGCACGCCGAATTCATCCATGTCGTCGTCTTCGAGTGAAGCGGCAGCTATCGACGATTGTAAGATCGACGGTATGGTGAAGCAAGAAGGAGAAGAGGAGGTGAAAGGAGAAGTAACTACACAGGTTGAAGAAACTGATAAGAACAAAAAAGTGTAAGTATTTTTTTGAATAATTTACTAAAAGACAGAATATACACACACACAGATATATATATATATCTTGTGTTTAATTTTGATTACAAAGGTACTTGGTCTACTGTCAGATCTAATTTGGATCTTGTGAGATTGAAAAGAGGAGAGGCTTTCTGATAGATGAATTTTTTTAGATCCCTCTCCATCCTATATCTTTCTTCAAGTCTGTTTGATAATTCCTTGTAAAAGAACCAAGTGTGAACTTCTAGGGTTTCTCATTCTAGCTAGGGTTTACAAAAGCAACAACAACATCCTTTTATATATTCCTTTTGTAACCACTACTAATCCATTCACTGTCTGAAGCACTGATTGAATAGGCCCAGCCACCATATTTCCATTTGGGGAATCTCCTTATATATAATTAGTCTTGCATATATTCCATGCCAGTGTAGGCTCCACATGCATCTTCATTTTAAACTTTGATTTCTCGATCTCTTTACTTTCCTATGTGAGAAGCACACCTTATGAAAATGTACACATGTATGAACTAATCAAAATTAGTCTGAAGTGTAGTACTATTAGTGTAACCCAATTTTATGTTGTTTTGTAAAAAAAAATTCAAATAGGTCTAGAAAGGGTTCTGATATTTTTGACATTTCGGGTTTGTCAGAGAAATCGTGCCACTTTTCTAGCTTGGTTTAAGTACAAACTAGCTCATTTCATGTGTGCAACTCATTAACCAAACAGGAACAAGCCAAGAGCTAAAGGAGAGAAACGGCAGAGGCAACCACGGTTCGCATTCATGACAAAAAGTGAGGTTGATCACCTAGAGGATGGCTATAGATGGCGCAAGTACGGGCAGAAGGCGGTGAAAAATAGCCCTTATCCAAGGTTTGCACTTGTATTAATCTGCATGTGGTTGATCTAGATATTGATAATAATTATTTAGTCCATGTAGAGTTTGTATTGATCACAATCAATTTTTTTTTTTGGAGATTGCATGCACATATATACATTTTATAAAGATCTATACATTTCAGCATCTTAGCTTTTCTTATATATCATGCATAATTAGTGAATGCCCACAATATCAGTGTTGAAAGCATGGCTATTTCAGTATTTTATTCAAGTAAATCACTTGCTTCAAGTGTCATACATTTAGAGTTTCATAATTTCTTGTAAGATTTAGATTAGACTTAGCATTGGCTAAAACAGTTTTCAAGTCAAAAAGTAGAGTCAAATCTACATCTAATGTAGGTGCAAATTAACTGTGGTCAAGATGCAGCTCCAGCTTTGCCCATGAGAACAAGAAAGGGATATATATAATACTCTATTTAATTAATGTAGATTCAAATTGCGTCTTTCTCTTATCTCTTTGGATGAAAATATGATCAATTAACACAATTTCAACCTCACAACCTAAGCATGTTTTGACAAATTCAATATAAAAAAATAGAACTTCATAATTAAATTGGTTGTAGAGAGTCTTTGACTTTGGAGTTTTCATACTTGTGTTTCTCTTGGTTTTCATACTAGTACATATTGTTCTTGTTCCCACCTGAAGAATTTGTGTTTTACTCAGATATATAACACCTGTTGCAGCTAGAAAATTTTTAAATATTCTTGTTCTTTATTTCAGAATTTTTACTCACATCTGGATTTCTTATTTGCAGGAGCTACTATAGGTGCACAACACAAAAATGCCCGGTGAAGAAGAGAGTGGAGCGCTCATACCAAGATCCGACGGTTGTCATCACAACATATGAGGGGAAACACACGCACCAAACACCGGCGACATTACGTGGTAGCACACACCTCTTGGCACCGCCACCGCCACCTAATCTACCGCTACATATGGGCTTCCATAGGGGCCTCTTGATGTCGCATTTAGTCTCTTCTTCCATGATGACTGCACCTATGGACATAAACCCTAGCAATGGCATGAGCATGCCGATGAACTTGCCGTTACACCAACCGGCACAAGCAACAGCGCCGCCTCATTCTGAGAACCATCAGCTCACTGACTATGGTCTTTTGCAAGATATCGTTCCTTCATTGATTAGCCAACCATGAGATGACCGATATCGACCGAGTATTATGTATTTCTTTATTTATTTCTTGCTATATATAGTTTTTTGTACATGTACTTAATTAATTAATTAGCTCTAGAGAGGGTAGTTCTTATTCTAATCTCTTGCATGCAGTACTTAACTAGCATTGAGTTGTAGTACAATGACAAATATTTATCTGTATTAACTCATTTTGAGGGAGAATATTCTCCATGTTTTCTGGAAACACAAGTTTTGTTTTCCATTTCTCTTCTTAATTTGTTGCTTCTTAATTAACTAAGTGGATGCACTTCTCCATTTATTGTGATAAATGGATATATCCTTTCCATAATTACCTGTTATGCAAGTCAGTTATTAACCCATTCAATTATGTTGATAAATAGATGTGCATAATGAAGCGTCTAATTATATAGCTACTGTATTAAGGACGTGAGGAGGTTTCTATATTTTTCATGCAAAATGGTGCTGAAGGGATATATTCACAAACTCTGATGCATGCTTATATAGTTATATGGAAAAAGATGAGTAATGAGAAGGGCATGGCGATGCTTTTAATATAATTTATTGTATGTGCATGTGCATTAAATGAATGATTTGTTGGAACGGTAAGTCTGGGGTTGGACTTGGCTATAATTTGTTTGTTCTAGTTTGGTAGAGAGCTAGATTAGTAAATAAATGCGCAAGCATTTAGGTAAGGAGAATTTGGAGCTAGCTAGGGTTTCATATATATTCTGATTTGTATATATTTGTGTTGTGCATATATATAGCATATATATATAGTAAAACTACCGTGAGCTAGCTAGGGTTTCATATCAAAATTTTGTAGGATATCGAAATTTTTCATTTTTGGAGTTTTCAAACTTTTTTTTTCAGAATTTTTAAAATGATTTCAAAATAATAATAAAATAATGAATTTTTATATATTAGAATTGGTCATTTTGAAAAAAATCTAAAATAAATACTTAAAAACTCTAAAAATAGAAAAATTTTGTATTCTACAAGATTTTGATATAAAAAATTTATTGTGCAATTTAAATTTGAAAATTTAAGTCGATTCGATTGGTTTTTGAGTTGAGCTCACCAACACCCTTGGTGAGCTCAACTCAAAAACCTATCGAATCGATTTTAAATAATAAATTTAATTTGCTCAATAAATTTTTTATATCAAAATCTTATAGGATATAAAAATTTTCTATTTTTACATTTTTTTTAAGTATTTGTTTTGAATTATTTTTTGAAATGACCTATTCTAATATTCAAATATTCACTATTTTATTATTATTATTTTAGAACCATCTTAAAAAAATCTTAAAAAAATAGTTAGAAAACTTTAAAAATAGAAAATTTCGGTATCCTATGAGATTTTAATATGAAGAATTTTTTGAGCAATTTGGATCTGAAAATTTAAGCCGATTCGATAGATTTTTGAGTAAAATTCATCAAACCCCTTAGTAAGCTTAAACTCATGCTAGCTTTATTCTATATATATATATATATGTATGTATGTATGTATGTATGTATGTATGTATGTATGTATGTATGTATGTATGTATATTTATCAAATTAAAGATTAGGCATTACTCATTCTTACATCACTCTCTCCTGGTTACCATTCTCCCTTTTTAGGAAAAGTAAAGACAACAAACGCAAAGCAATTTACTTTTAAGCCTTCTTTGTTTCATTAAAAGAAAGAAGAAAGAAGAAAGAAGAATGAAAAAGAAAAAGAATACAAATGTACATAGTTTTGTTAGCATCAATCTATTCTACAAGAAAAAGAACACAAATGTTCATAGTATTGTTACCATCAATCTATATATTCAATATTTCAACCTACCTAGCTGATGAAATTTGTGGCATTAACTTAATTAAAGGCTCTGTTGGCTCTAAAAGAAATGTGGAATCGTTATCTCTTTTTATCTTTTTTGAATTAAAAGGTTCTGCTTCAATCTGTGATCATACCAATACTTAAATGTATTGAGATTTGTGTTCTAATAAATTCATAGCTGCATGAATTAGTGGCTTGCCTTATGTATAAAAAAATTATATATTATATACCTTATTATGGTGTATTTTTTTTAAGCAAATTCAACTTAAGGAAAGTGAAAATTCTGCTTCTTTTTAGAATTTGTTGAAGGAACAAAATAACACTCCAATTGTAACAAGATTTAATTAATAAACTTCGTTAATTAACAACGCGGTTTCGTGATTAGACGTGGCAAAGACAGTTAATTAATTATTTTACATTCAATATATATATATATATATATATGGTTTGGTGGCATCAGTAACATCACTTTCTCTGTGGATTTGTTAATTTAATGTGTACCATATTCTGGTGATGTAATATGATAGATGGAGCAACAATTTGCATAATTATATAGTACCTGGCTACATATATCTGACCAAAGCCTATGATGAATGAAATTATAAAAAAATTAAGTACATACTGTTTGATAGTCCAAGGGTTTATCAAGCCTGGGACCCATATGTACCTAATTGCTAACTGTTGTGACCTTTGAAATACATGATGTGTGACTTCTACATAGAATAATGTCTTCTTAATTTTTCTCTACAAATACAGATGGGATCTATATACATAGCCCCTTTTTATTTTATTCAAATGTAATTATTCAGTTGCCTTTGTAAATTAGATAGATTAATAATTGAATGTCATGAGTTTGGTGCTTTTGGAACTTTTGTTTGGATGGTTTGTTCACATTTGGGCTTTATGTCACAGCCATTTACCAAGTAATTTTGCTTTCATGTCCTTGTTTAATTTGGTAAGAAATATATATATATATATATATATATATATATATATATTTATTTATTTATTTATTTATTTATTTATTTAGGCCCCCAGTTGACCTCAGTTAGCCAGAGACATTTAACTACATTCCAAATGCAATGCCTCAAAAACCCACAAATTTTGTAGCTCTAATAATGTTCCAAATTTCAAATCCTTGGGTCCATTCAAATCATATGTCATTTGGCATATATAGATATCCTTTGTTACTAAGCAGTAACTAAATAACAGCGCTCTTGAATTATCCAGTAATATATATGGCACTGAATTACATAATTTATATTAAATAGTAATTTAATTAGGAAAATTTTGAGAACCTACATGTGCAAGGTTTATTTATTAAATAATAACATGTAATGTCTTATCAAGGGGTGCACACCACCCATGAGGATTGTGTATGAAGATATGTGAGGTGTGAAGGTTAGGTCCTAGTCAAATATTTATCTAGAGACAATACGTTCTAGCTAGTTTGGCAGATATGCATTATTTCTTGTGGATGCTTCCTAGTTATTAATTTCTATTAGTTTTTCCTCTTCTTTTTTTTTTTAAATCCTAGTTTTTAATTTGCTTGGTGATGGTGAGTCGAGGACATCTATTTAAGATAGTTAGTAATTGTACAATTTCAGATTTTTTTTTTTGGGATACAATTGCACCCTCTTATATGTACCTCTAACTTGCACTCTCCATATGTTTATACTCTTGTTGAAAAGTGTTTATAATTGATGATAAAATATTTATACCTTACATTATCAATAATAAAAACTTTGAAAGCTGTATATTTTTATCGGGTCAAACAAGTTTTTTTTTTAATTTGAACTCTCTTATATATGAAATATAAACATTTACGAATTCAAAAATAAATAGATTATATGTTAAGTATAAACAATTTCTGAATAGGAATAAGAAATGCAATATATGAGATGGAGCATATTTTCTCCATGAAAATTTAGTTTACATTGACAGCGGCTTCACACTTTTCAAGTAAATTACAATGAAAGAGAAATATCTTAAGAGAACGATCTGCTTTAACAACTAGAAAGAAGAATAAATAAAACCAACAAAACCAACAGCTATTATGAATTGTATAGAAGTATTTATTAAAGCACCAACTTCCATTCAAGCTAAAACAGAACACCATAAAGGATTATATAGAAATAATAAAAATATAGATACATACAAACATGATAGTTTGGATTTTGTTGGTTATGAAGAATTTCTCATTGCCAGTTTAATTAAATAGCAGCTTGTAAAGTAACAAAAATATATATAGAAAAATGGTTCCAGGCACAATAGAAACTGAGACGTTCACAATTAGTTACACCAACAATACCAGGTTTTTACATCCTTCAACAAATCAAGTTTAGACAAACGTGATAACCCAATTTATAGCACAATTACCAAAAATAGTCATAGCTACACCACAGCAAATTGGGTTAAAAGAAATGGCTCCTTTCAAAATCTTTGAACAGTACTAGATCCTAGATTCTTTTCAATCAAAGATGTCTTAAAAGAAAACATTGAATTTGATTTATATCCATCACTTCAATGTAAGCCTAGAAATAAAGGACTTTACAAGGGCCACAATAATCAAGATATTAAACTCGACTGTTTTGACATATGAAAAGAGTAAATGAGTCATCTATTTGATTGGTTTGAATTTGCAAGATTTAATGGACACCACTAACCAACTTCAAAGAAACACTGCCAAAATTAGTCAAGAGTCAGATCAGAAAGTGAGAGCTAATTATGGTTTTGATAAATGTTAAGCCAGAATTGAGAGCTAATATGGTATTTGGCAAATGTTAAGCCACAAATTCCACCTACAATTTGACTTCAAATACATCACACATCAGACATTAAAGGGTCAGCATAAGAGAAGGTCAGACCTTATTATGGTCAGATCATTTATTGTGATTTAGACTCCACTGATTTTACTTTTTTTCAATAACAGAGAAAACTAACCCACCACCCCATCCCCCCAACCCCCCCCCCCCCCCCCCCCCCAAAAAAAAAAAGGAAAAAAGGAAAAAAAAAAACACCCATCAAGTACCAACTAACCCAATGGGCAACAGAATTATGATATTCATAATTCTAGCAAAGTTCTTACCTACAGACAAAAAGGCATCTAACTGTACCACTGTGTATAAACTGCTTACCTTATGCAGTAAGGTGCTTGAATTGAGAATAAAAATGGAAAAACCTTTCATATACAGGCAAGTCACCAACTTAATTGTATGCAAAAGAGAAAAGGCTTTCTCCCTAACTAGAATTATCATAATATGGATTTTGAATAAACCATAGCGAAACTGTAAGTGCAATAAGGATCAAGTTAGATAATTCCTATAGTAGAAAACCTAGATCATGTATCCCGAACTGAAAGTAAGCTCAGTTTCGATGCCAAAACAAGGTAAACGATGTGAATCATTTGTGGGTCCCACTTAGCATATAGAGAACATGCTGCCATCTTTATGGATCAAAATTCTATTTAAATAATCTCACTTGCTGAGATGGCCCACCAGAGACTCCTGTATGCCACCGACTAAAGGGTCCTTAGCTGGCAATAGCTGACCTCAAGTTGCCTAAAATGGAAACTAAACAAAAAGCCCAACCAGCCAGAAGAAAATCCAAGATAGGAAATTTTGGCCCAAATGAAAACTTGATCAACAATATGAAATTAATTTTGGAATGACAATGCCCAAATGGTAAAAAATATCGAGAGCCCAAATCAACCAGAAGATCCATGTGCGCGAGCCTGTTATCTTCCACTTGTCAGGAGATGGGTACTTATCCAGTTCAACAAACAATTATAACTTAAAGAATTCCAACATTAAAATTCAGTTTTTCCTTTTTTTCTTTTTCATTACTAAAAGAGATGAAATATGGTACATGCTTTTCAGTTGCATTTAGTGAAACCAGAGCTATTCCAATTGTATCGTGCTCATCAGCCAAGGGACAAACTTCCATATACATTTCAAAAATCAGAAGAAGAAAAAATTAAATCGCTCCTCAAAAAAGAGATACCATGGTAGTAGCCGGTAAATGTACAATGACATCTACAAAGCTCTATTTTGGTTTTATTCCACGGCAATGTTCTGTCAAGTTCTTTTTTGGTGTAACCGTGACTACAACAGTTTAAATAGAGTAGGGTAACCAGAACAAAAGTTGCAACATATTTTATTTGGCAGAGGTGAAGAATGATAACCCATTTAAACACTGAAGAAACTCTTTTCAGATGGACTTGATGAGGTCCATTACAGAATTCCTTTGTGGCATGCTCGGCATGGCCCCTTTAACTTGAACACACAGTGAAGCAGCTGCAGCTGAAAGTTCAAACATGTCCAGTTCAGAACTAGCATAAATAGTTACTTGCAAATTCAATATAAATATATTCCCAAAGTTCGTCTCTTTCCCTCCCAAGTTTGCAAGCAATTTATCATTTTTGTAAACATTTCTCACCTGCAACTAAAGCACCCGATTTTACTATTATTATTATTTGAATCTAAGATCAACACTTTCATGTCAACTCAACCAAAAGATGACTAACTACACTTGATCTCCATACATGTGAGAAGTAAATCGCCTATAGCTAGTAGAAGGAAAAATCAAACTAGCAATTTTCAATTATGCTGGTGTTAGTAGCCAATTGGTACAGTTTAGATTATATTTGCTCAAACAAAAAGACAGAAAAAAAGAAGATCAGTTTATAATGAAGTCATTTTTTTCAAGTGACATAACATTTGTTTCAAAGGATTGAGCTGAATTTCATTTTTAGACCACCCCAAGAATTTAGGTGTCAACATAAATATAAGTCAATAAAATGTGTAATTTTGAAAAAAAAGAAAAAAAAGAGGACCATTTGAAAACTAAATTCATATAGACAGTACCAGCAAATTTCAAGCATTCCACCTTGGGCCTCCCCTCGACCAGTGCCACAGCAAAGGCTGCAGTGAAGGTGTCACCGGCTCCCGTTGTATCAACAACCTCTGAAGCAGGAATGATGGCCTGTCTTATTGTTTCCTCCCCTTCAATGAATAGAGCTGAACCTTGAGACCCAAGTTTTACCAGCACTTGCTTTACACCCTATTTTAATTCCACGTAGGAAGGATACATGGGGTTTAATTCATAATACACATGGGTCAAAGAAATTTGAGGCACTAAATTTAGATCAAGTGTTGTGACAACTGCAGTAATGGCAGCATTTATAATTGATATCCTCATTCTCTAGCACTCAGAATTTAATTTTCTAATTGAATTGTCATTAGTAAAACCAAGTTCAGCAGTGTCAGAAGTAAAAGCAAGAAATAGATGTATAAAGTATACAATGATAAATCCATACAGAATATTTTAAGTGCCTTAAATCACCATGTCCCAAAATTTCTCATCAAATACCCACCCCACTTTCCACCACCCCCAGCCCCCAAAATGCAACCCTCCTTTATTTCACTCAACCCCATAAATGAGGTGACTAGGTGTCAGGGAGGTGGGGGAGCAAGAGAGAGCATCTGATTTTGGCCCCTCAATCAATACACTTGGTTTAACTAAGTCCATGGATGTATTTGGTAAGCCCCTGAACTTTTTCTAGGTTGACCCCTTGCAGTAAGTTATACTTTTATCAGTTACTCAATTTTAGAACTATTTGGCTTTTGAAACTACTGTGAGGTTTTAAAGCTATCAAGTGCCAGATTTTAGGTCTATTTAGCTACAGTTATGATTGGGAACTAACTGAACCAAGAAAAAAGAATTTAAGTCCTTGGTTGAACAATGTGCAATAGTTGAAAAGATCGATATAACCAAAACCAATAGCCAAAGGGCCAAAATCAGACTTACCTCAAGGAAAATTAACCACAAACAATAAGGTGATCAGAGTTTCAAATACTATTTCTAAAATAGAACCAAATTTTATTTAACATTACCATCTTGTGACATTTCTTAGCAGCCTGGCTGATCTGCTCAAATGTGTCAGTCGGCATTCCAGTAAGACGAGCTAACTCAGTTTCATTTGGGCTAAAAATGTCAATAAGACTAAAAAGTTCACTAGGAATAGGTGCATCCATCCCTCCTGCATCCATTATAACCGGCACACCTGCAGATTTTGCAGCCTGAATGCATAGCAGGCAAAATATTATTACTTGCTACCATTAAAACAATATAAGAAGAGAGAAAGAATATGAAATCAGAAGGATATAATACAATATATGACACCACCTTGTACATATATGAAACAGTACAATGTGACTAAAAACATCCTGACAAGAGAGCATGATCCTTTAGGTCGTGAAGTTTTATTAAACAAGTTTCAAATTCACCTGGGCAACTTGAAGATTGACCCAATCAGGAATCTCGCGTTGGAGCAGAAGCATTCCAGCCCCTCTAACCACCTCCAAATCTTCCTCACTCAACTTCTCATCCCAGCCATTCATATTCGCACCTCCCACAATAATGATTGAATTCTGCCCATTTGGCTGCAACATCACGACTGCATGACCTGGATTATAGAAAGATCTGCCCTTATGAAGGAACTTGACATCTTTAGTCAAGGATTCAATACATTTGTTAATTTTACTGAAATTGATGAAAAACACTGAGTCAAGTAATAATGCCAATCCATAAACCAACCTAAAAGTCAATCTCACAAAAGTCCTGGTATGGGTTAGATTAAAATAGTATCCTGCAATAAACCTTCACATAATCCACTTAAAATAGTAGAAAAGAAGAGCAATGAGCAACAAATCATCACCTGTAGGCACATACTCAGCACGAGTAAGCCGATCAAGGCGCACTGAGCCACCTTCACCCAAGGAATCCTCCAACAACCTCCCATGCGCATCACTACCGACCCGACCGATCAAGTAGGTGTCGTGGTCGGAGCTGGACAAGCGACCGGAGCAGAAGGCCTGGTTGGCGCCCTTGCCACCGGGAAGCGTACGACCTGATCGGGCGGAGATAGTCTCACCTTCCAAAGGGAGACGATCGATCTCGACGTAGATATCGGCATTGGCTGATCCGACGATGACGATCGGTTTCGGAGAAGAGGAGACGGAGACTGAGGAGGAGGAGGTGGTGGCGGGGTTGATGGAGAAGGAGATGTGGCAAGGAGACCTGGTGCGGCAGTTGGTGTGGCGGGTCGGGAAGGTGATCGAAGAAAGATTGGATTTGGAAATGGAAAGGGGAAAACGAGGGTTTAGTACAGCAGCTTTCATTTTGTGATGCGATACAGAGTGATAGTAGGAGGGAGGAGAAAAGGCGAAGAAAAGTGGATTTGGGACTTTCCGATGTTGAGACTGGGACAAAGAGAACAGAGAACTGCTCATCTTGTGACTGGATGAGGAGGAAGTATCAGCATATCTGAACTGTTCATTTTTATTAGACGGTTGAAATTAATTCAACGGTATATGTACCCAATTTGCCCTTTATATTCTTGGATATTTATAAGCCGTCTGATCTAAAACTTTGACGGTTGAATTTTTTTAATAATATACTATCAAATTCATAGAAGTGCAGAGGATCCAGTTCATAGACGAATCACTGACAGTGAGTTCGCATAAAATAATATTGTGGGTCCCAGATGTCAGTTACCTGGTACAAATATTCAATTGGGAAAATATTAAATTGAAGACTGGACCTAGCAAACGGACCTGAATTGATGCTAACAAATTCAAACCCAGTTTGAAAAAAAGTACTTTCTAAGCCCAGTCAAAATTTTCTTGGGTCAGATTTATAATCTGTTTTATTTTAGCCCATATATACTGGGTGGATTTCAAAAAATTTGCTCAGTTAATTTTAGATTTTAAAAATAGATTTCAGTAACAATTAATATATATTACGAAAATGAACCAAAGAATAAAAGGAGCATAGAAGAAAAAAATATAAATTAATTTTAAAGATTACAAGCGGTGCATTAATGATGACTCATTAAATTTGTATCAACTATGTAATCTGTATTAAAATGTTATCTTTTTTCTCAACCCATTATTTCAAATTTGATTGGAATAATTTTGAAATTTATTTTATCTCTCTGTTTATTTTTTTTCAAGACATAACACTAAAGATTTCTCTGAAATATGATATTTAACCTAACTTTTGTTCTGTAAAAGAAAAAAAAATGCTGTGAGTTTGTAAATCAATGTTTTTAAGTTGCAAACATTATCTACAATTAATCCTTCATGAACCAAAATTGGTGAGAAAAAATAGTACATCAAACAACCAATTCAAAAAAGTGGTTCAGAGACAATCTCAGAAAACTTTCCGTTTATCAAAATTTGTGACCTCAAATTTCACTTTCATCCCTTATGATTTGTATCATGCCAAAATAGATCCCAAGAATTAATTTGAATTTTAGGCATTCTTGTCAATGCCAGAAAAAGAAGATGCCAATTGGAGGAAAAAGGAGATGCCAACAGCAAAATTAGGCTGTTTTCTTTCTAAAAAAGCAATAAAACAAAGAAGAAATTGAGAACTGAAAAATAAAAAAAAAAAAAGATGGGAATAATGTTGACATTTCTATCTATCATTCCATCTACAGCTGGAAAAGTTTGATTCTTCAGTGAGAAGGGAAACAAAAGAGAGATTTCTGATTTGATTATTTAGAGAATTGAGAATTCATTGCATGGAATCTTTGAGTTGGTGGCCTCACTTGAAAATGACCTCCACAGTTAAGGGAATCATTTTTTTAATTTTAGCATGATTATGAACTGATGTATTCTGAATTTGGCCAATTAAGGCACAGTAACTATGCCATAAGGGTTTATTGGTAGGTGATTTATTTAATTTAAGTGGGTAGGACTAGAAATTTTGTCCAATTAATTACTCTTTTTTGTTGCATTTGCTGATCATAGATGGTGTATTATCGGAAGCACTTGGCACGTAAGCGTGGCACGGCCAAAACACGTTACGCGTGCTTAAACGTGCGGCGTTTGACATGCCACGTACCATGCCCTTATAAGTATTGTGTTAGGTGATAAGCACACTGAGCATAGCACGGCACGTTCAAATGCCTAACTGACACGTGACACGTCTAGATACATCTAAACACGTCTATGAAATTTTAAAAAATTATCATAATGGATTTTTAATAGTTATTACAAGCATATTTTAAAAAATATAGTTTTATAAAAAATTTCCTCCTTTTTTTCCTATTTTTCTAATATTTTTATTTTTTCTGAATTTTTAAATTTTTTTAACAATTAAAAACAAAAATTTAATTAAAAAATTAAAATACGTTCAAACACGTGTGGGCACGGTTTGCCAATACGTGCCGTGCCGTTAGAAATATTGTTCTTAACAGTAGTATTACGGCACGACACGGCATGTCCGGCTAGCACGTGCATGCTTGGCATGTGTAGGCACGGCACAACACTTTCATAGTTCCGTGATCATAGATGCTAAGATAATTGAAGAGGGATTTAATGTCTATCATAATTAGTGTCACATTAATAATCATAAAATTAAATTTCGAATAACTACGTGTTAAACTCTTAAATAACAAAACTAAATAACTAATTAATTGAACATCTTTTATATATCATGCTATATAGATATACAAAAAATTATACTATTTCAACTTTATTTTGTTATGCATCAAGCAGAAATAAAAATCAAAAGACCAAATTTTGTGATTTAATTCACTCTCTTGATGACTACTGAAATAAAATTAAAATTCAATATTTTTTTAAATGCATGTTATTGAAATGGATTAGAATATATCTAACGATTTATATATATTAATTAAATATAAATAATAAAATAAACATCATAAATACTAATAATCATGATTATTGGATTTCTCCCCAAAATAATTTGCAATATGTTATATTTGAATTTTTTTTTCTCCTAATAAAATTTTGGTAATATTGTTAGAGTAAAATTCAGATATTTCATGATGTCTTTTAATTAGTATAAAAATTGTTTTGTTTCCCTTTCTTAATAGCTATCAAAATGAGATTAAAATCATTCAATTTTTATATAACATAATCAAAATGATATAAAATTCATGTGACATCTAAATTTATAAATTGAAATACAAACAAAAATGTTAACATCATTTGACAATTAAAATCAATAAAAAAATGAATGATAAAATGACATTAAAATAAAAATGCTAATGTCATTTGACATCAACATTAATAAATATTGTTACCGTTTGACAGTTTGTCTTTGACACCAACATTACACTTTTTGTCTCTATTTTGTTTTCTCTTAATTTTTTTTATAGTTGGGGCTAAACATAAATAACAAATTGTTAATGGGCTTCTTGTAAAAAAATAATTTGAGTACGCAAGTTGCACCCTTAAAATTAACATCAACTGTTATTTACAGCCAGATTGTAAAATATTTTTTGATGCTTTAGATAAATTTTGTATCAAACTTGGCACAATGTGAAAAATCCTCTACTCACTAATTAATTAAAAAAAAATTAACATAAGGTATATATCTAAATTAGTAAATTATAAATAAAAATCATAATGAGGTGTTCCGGTTATCAATTAATTATATATTCCTTCCCATAAATAAATAAGAAATTTTAGACGCAATTTGAATTAATAAATTTAAAACAAATCCAAACTATTGAGCATTATCATCATGATAAAATTTCTTTTTAGCCTAAATTGATTAATTACCAAACTCCAAGTCCTTTTAGAAACGCCTACAGAAATCTTTCAATTTAGTACCATTGTTTTTTCTTTTTTCTTTTTCAATCCCTTCTTTTTTCACTATGAGACAACATGACATGGTCATGGCCTACGTAGCTCCATAATTTGTTCTCTCTATAAATCAAGTTATTGTGGGGTTATATATGAAAATGTTCCCATACTCTTTTCCTTTCCTTCAAACAATCAAACAATCAACAATCAGACGACAAATCTCAGAGAAAAAGCGTTTTTATTTCGAATTTTGAGGTTTTGAGCGCTGAACACGCGGTCTTTTGTTCCCTAGACGTAGCTTTCCCACACCTAACGTAACGGCCGAAAGGAGCGGTGCTACGAAATGTAACGGTTCACGAAAACCAAGTCTAGGTATATGTCCCTTGCCAATCACGACCCGTGTTAGCGCGTAATTTAAAAGCTCTCTCTTCTCTTCCTTTTCTTTTTGATGGTAGTACTTAAATGTCACCAACTCATCTTTAAATATTCTTCTAAGCTCTAGAAGCTTTGCAACTTTGCATTGCATTTCACCTACCTGGTCGGACATTAAATGCGTGCACCACCATTTAATTTTCTAGTGAGAGGGGAAGGGTGAAGACAGTTATAGAAAAAAATATAATATAATTGATGTTTGTTTAAGTATGATATTAATTGGAGTATAATGGATTAGACATCTCTTTTGATTTTGTGATAAATTATGTTTCAATTATAATTTTCGATATGTTAAAAAAAATAGAATATTTAGAGTATTTTTTTATTTTTTTCTAACATCATTTGAACTGCTCAATTGCACACAACAAATAAATAAATAAATAAAAGTACTTCAACTAAAATTTATAATGAAATCAACCATATCAACCTAAAGTCAACACATATCAGAAACTACAATAATTAAATTCATATATGCATTACTTACATCATAATTCAATTTGAAGCATCTTTGAATGTTTAATAAAATACATACATCTAATTTCTTTTATAAATCATGAACCGTGATCTTTCCAAATAATAGTTGAACGTGAAATTTGAAATAATCACTTCATCAAAATAGAAATAGTGGAGTAATTGTGCATATGAACTACGGTTTACGCATTAAATGAAGCACCAACTCTACCGAAACAATAAACCCCACTATTTATCCCTCTCTAGACCACAAGCTCTCTCACTCTCTCTCTCTCCTTGATTTGATCCCTTCTCTCCTCTCTCACTTCTTCTCCCTGATCTCTCTCTTTCTCATCTCACCTATTCTATCATCCTCTCCATCTCTCACCAAATCAAAACCAAAACCAAAATCAAAACCTCTTCTCCAAACTTCCTTGCAATTACCCCCCCTCACAGATTCCTCTAGCTGATTGCACAACAGCAATGCCTTCTTTCTGGTTCAAGAAGCTCAACTCAAAGAAAGAAGAGAGTGCTAGTAACCATGAGCGGGGTAAACCGAGGTCGTTGCGATCCTCGCGGCGGCCGCGTCGAATGAGCCTCAATTTCAATTTCAATTACAAGTTCAAGTTCTCGATCTTGGAGAATCTCTCGTTTCATATATTGTCGGCGGCCGAAGCCGTGGTGCTCGTGCTTACGCTCTCTTGCTTCTTCCTCTGTTGTGGCTGCCATTTCTGATCACTCGATCAGAAAGAGAGAAGAACAAAAAAAAGGACTTGTAATTTTATTTTAGCATTTATGAACTATTTTATTTCTCTTTTTGCTCTTGTATAAATTTTTGTTGTTACTTGTTTAAGTAAAGAGAAAAATGGTTCCTACCAATTCTCTCTCTCTTTCTCTCTCTAAAAAAGGAGGATCATGGTAAGCTAAATTGTTATTATTATCTAGTTCAAATGCTAATTAATTGGTTTGATTAATTGAAAAATGGCTTGATTATGACATGATTTCAGTCACAAATTATTTCTGAGTAAGCTAAATTAGTATTTCGGATTGTAAAAATAAAAATGTTTGCAATTGTAAAAATATCCCAAGTCAATCAAGTCAAGTCACTGATAGTCTATGTTTACTTTTCTCAAATTCTTCTCTCTTTAAAAGGAAAAAAAAATATCTAAATATGTTCAGTTGCCAGAAAATTTCAAAGAAGAAACACAATTAATTTGAGCACCATACAATCTCATCATGGTAGTATTCTTTTAAAATTCACCTATTAAATGGTATTATTTACTTATTGGTAATCCACTTGAAATCTCGAATTAATCAATGAAGAAGATTATAGAAACCTACTAATAGTGTCTAGTTTCTAAAGTTGTCAATATTTATTTATTGAAGCTCTTGAGACATTTGAGAAAGGGGTAAGCGCATTTGGTTAGAAAAAAATTTTAAAACCGTTATTTATTTAAAAATCGAGAGTTCGATGTTCCTTTATGACTTTGCAATCTCTACGAAACTTTCAAAAAAAAAAAAGTTCTTGACATAATTCTATGAATTTGAATTTGATTCTCATGGCCTATTTCTGCAATTAGGTACTTTTGACATAAGATGGTTAAATAGGAGAGATTCAATATTAATATTAATGATTATTGGTGTTCAATAATATTAAAATTTTTTATTTATATTTAAATTATCAAAATTAAATTATTGGATATGTTTTAGATTATCTTAATTATTATATATATATATATATACAAATTGTAGGATTTTATTGAGAAAAAAGAGTTAAATTATGCAATTTGATACGTATATCTTGTTAAGTTTTATGCATACCGATCTGCTCGGAAAATAAAATTATATAATTTAGTTAATTTTAGTTTTTTTGATGAATACCTATTAGGACTAGCTCAAATTAGCATTGAAAATATATACAGACACTTTGAATAATAAATATTAAAATCACAAAACCAACATAATGATGACCTGGATTGGTAATTTTTTTTCTCATTCATTTAATAAGTTCTTTAAGGACTTGATTTAAATTCAAATTCTTGAACAAATAAAAATAATATTCACTAAAGTCTAAAACAGGTCACCTAATGACCTCACTAATAGTTAATTAAGAACATAATATCATTTCTGTATATAAGATGACATATAGAAAAAAAATTAAAAAAAAATACCATTTATGTAGATAAGGTGACGTATGTAAAATTTTTTTAAAAAATTATCATTTTGCAAAATTTGATGGTGATGTAGAGTCAAGAATCACATTTATTACTGGTTCCTAAAACAGTGATGTATTTTGGCATTTGCAAAATCAGTCAAAATAATACGACTTGTAGTGTGTGGTAGACTTCAAGTCTTCTCAAGAAAAATTTAATTCCAAAATTTTAATGATAAAATATCATTGATATTTTTACTAAAATATCCTTTGTTTTTCAAAAGTTCCGTCAAAATATCTCTTCTGAAATTTCTATCAAAATTATCCTTGTAATTGTGGAATCCAATTTAATCTATTATTTTTACCCCTAAAGTATTAAAAACACAGAATTATGTATTTAAAAATTGACAATACATTCGGACAGTTATGAATGCATAAATTCAGATTACATTAATTCTTTTATCTCATATTTAAAAAATCTTTTACTTAAAACTCAGAAAATTGATATTATTTTTAAAAATACATACATGGTAGAGAAATACCCAACAAAATTAGCCATTAATTTTATTTCATCACTGCATTATGCTTCAGCTCAAATGCATCGTTTAATTTCAGAAAATAAAAATAATTATGCTTTTTTTAATACAAATTATGTTGTGAATTAGAATTTATATTACTAAAAATTTTGTTTCATAATAAATTTTTTTTCTTAAATATACAAAATAAGATATATAATAAAAAAGAACTCTAACATAGACATCGTTATATCAATTTATCACTGTCAAGTCTAAACAAGAAAAACTTCTTTTATTTTCTTTGTTTTTTATTAAATTTCTCTCCTTCCTTCCTATTATGATACATGACATTGACATGTAATGTATACATCCACAAAATAAAAAAATATCTTATCTCCTTAGCAAGTATCAGTATCTATCACTCACCTGAGGAAAAAAAAGAGGAGCAAGAGATGGCAACAATGGTGGCAGTGCTTCCAGTGTGGCCATCCACCTCTCCATTTGCATCCACACCGAGAAGAAGAGCGAGGTCTCTCTTCTCCATTAGAGCCTCCACTAACTCAAAGGAGCTAGTGCTTCAGAATTTCTCTCATAGGCGAGCTCTAAAGGTGCTCTCTCTTTTAATTTCCCTTTTCTAAAAATTAATTAACCCCTGTTATATATGATCTCTTTAGTTTCTCCCTAGTTCATATATATTTGGTGCTTGAATTGGATGGTTATAAATGACATTGATGATGACATTTCTATGATTCTAGGGTTTTAAATGTGTGCTATTTTAGTCTTAATTTTTCTTAGGGGTGTGAAATAAATTCCCATTCTGATACCTTTCCTTGCAATATTGACTGTTTATTTTCTGAAATGCAGATAATCTCAGGGTTAACAAACTTCGACAAAGACAAAGTTTCTTCTGTCGTTATTGCGGCCGATAAGGTGCAAACTATTTCCTTTGGCCATGATTATTAATAAATTTGAAATTTAATTTGTTAATAGCTATAAATTTATGGACATCATTAGTTTAATTATATGACCGTGATGACAAGCAAACAATAGTATTTTTGAAAGCTATCATGCATAAGTTGAAGAAAAAGGAAGCATTAATTAATTTTATCATCATTTTTCATATAAAATTTGGATTTGAGATTTAATTCTATATTTTACTGTCGTCTGCTTACAGGGTGGCGCGACTCATGTTGATATAGCATGCGACAAAGAGCTAGTAAAGCTTGCTCTCAGCCTAACGTCTCTTCCGGTAAATTCTTATTGCTATAATTTTTATCATGCAATATATACTTGTAATAATAATTTGGTCAAATATGTAAGTACAATGGAGATATCAATTGATTCTTTCTTCATTTTCAATTTTCTGATTCATGAAACAGTTTGTGTATATAAACTTTCTAATTGAACTCAGTTTCTCAGGTCGAAATTCCTTAGAGGTAAATTTTATTGTTAGGTTTGAACAAATACAAGTAACATATCAAATATGTAACAGTAACATGTACCAGTATTGTAAATGCTGATAAGATATTTCACGATTCATACTCTGCAATTACAAATTTTGCAGATATGCGTTTCATCGGTGGATCCTTCCACATTCCTTCCTGCAGTTGATGCTGGTGCTCAAATGGTCATCCCTCTCTCTCTCTCTCTCTCTCTACAACCCCCTCCCTCTTCCCTCTCGAAATTATTCTTTTATGTCATTGCATGTCTAATCTAAGTTTCTTTATTGAATCACAGATTGAGATTGGAAATTATGACTCATTTTATGAGTTGGGCGTTCAATTTTCCTCGGAACAGGTACAGTACAGCATTATAGAGCTTCACTACGTACTATTTTTGTACGCAATGTCGCATTTGTTCCCTTTGATTGTAAGCATATGATTTATTTAAGCTGGTAATATTATTATTTTCAGATACTAAAGTTGACAAGAGAGACGAGAGATATTCTTCCCTACATTGCACTTTCTGTCACGGTGCCTCATACGCTCAGTCTCCCCGATCAGGTTTTTATTATTTTTTTTATCACATAAAGTGAGCATTTCAAGGTTCAATCCATATGGTTAGCTATTCTTTAAATTTGTTGCAGTATCTCAAAACCATCTAATTCCTTGCTTTAAGTAATCATGGGCCCACATTTTCATTATCATTTTGTATTCTGCTGCCCAAGACCAGTTGCAGAACTCCAACAGAATGTTTGGGGGGGGGGGGGGGAGGGGGCAACTAATATCTTTTTAACTTTTTTTTTTTCAAATTGTGACATTTATCAATTTGAATGAATGATTAAGTTATATAAATTTGTTTATAGGCCTAAAATTTGATTTCATTAAACGGATTGTCTAAACTCTCAATTGCATAAAGTAGCAAGATACCTAGGAAAACAAAAAGAAAAACACAGTACAAAACTACAAGGCTATTAGCCTATTGCCTACTGCTACAGCCTACATGGTTTAGTTACATAACACCAGGGGCAGCAGTGGTCTAGCGAAGAAAATTCGTAGGCCAGGGGGGCCATTTTAACCTAGTCGATAAATAACTGGAGGGATGCTTAATTGTTTTAAAATCGAGGGGGGGGGGGGGGGGGCACTGCCCAATCTGGCCTCTTAGGAGCTCCACCTCTGCGTGAGACGCTTGAACTAGTGCTGTTATAGCAAAAAAGGTTTGGTTCCACGAAAGTGACAAGTGGTTTAGAAAAAAAGGAAAAAAAAAACTAAAAGTATAATACATATTGGTCCCGGGGGGGGGGGGGGGTTCAAATGAAACTTGGTGCTAAATTTAGGATTTGTCAGTCAGCATAATGTCAATTATATGAAGTCCAATGCTATGGTGATATTTGCTGTAATTTGTAATGCAGAATTTCCCTAATTGAAGGAATTGATCTCCTAAAAATATTGATGGTATTCTTAAGAGAAGAAAATATTGTTTTCCCCACAGGTGAGATTAGCTGAGCAGCTTGAACAGGAAGGTGTTGACATAATACAAACTGAAGGGGGGAAATGCTCCAATCCCACAAAATCTGGTGTTCTTGGGCTAATTGAGAAGGTAGGGTTAGATCTGTAATTTACTCTATAATTTCAGAAATATCCTCACGCATACCCTCAAATATCCACAATATATTGTGCTGATCGATAAGCATTCCCACAATATACCCTCCAAAAACATAATTGCATCATATAATGACATATTTAAATAAAAAACAGGAATGTTTGTTATTGTGGACATTTGAGTGATATCATATATTTTTCATGTTCCATAGGGCTATGCTTTATATAATGACTTTTTGAGGGTTTTCGATATAATAACTTTGTAGTTATCTAATTTTTAATGAAATTGCATGGTTTATAGGCCTCACCAACACTAGCAGCGGCATACTCGATTTCCCGAGCAGTTAAAATTCCAGTGATGTGTGCATCTGGGCTGAGCACCGTCACTGCACCTATGGCCATCACAGCTGGAGCCGCCGGTGTGGTATGTGTTCTTTCTCTCTTTTTTATTTTTCTTATTATTATTATTTTTTTTGAAGGGATGGATCACTTGACAATTCTTATTTTGATAATATTAACAATAGGATTTCATACAAATTTAAAAAAAAATCTTAAAAATAGAAAAAAAATTTATAGACATATTCTTAAACTTATAGATTAATTACGTTTCAAATTCCGTCTCCTACTCTCCTTTTATTTTAATAATGAAAAACCAAATATTCACATATTTGCAAATTCTCTCCTAAGTTTTGTTCTGAACACTTGGAACTGATATCGAACTGTTAATTCAAGATTATAGAACAAATGAGATAAAAAAGTTGCTGTCACAATTTTTGATATATCACCTCAACAAGAACACACATGGTTTACTAATGCAGGGTATCGGATCGGCGGTGAATAAGCTCAATGATGTGGTGGCGATGATTGCAGAGGTGAAAAGCATATCGGAGGCAATGGGGATTAAAGCAAGACATCCATCTCAAGCCGCAAGAAGTGCGCACAATTAATTAATTAATTTGTGTGCTTTTCTCACATTTTAGTAAAAGTATAAAAATACACAAATTAAGTTTTATGATCTGGTATTTGTAGCCAAATAAAGCTTTGTATACCCAAGATATGAGTTTATGTCATCATAAGACCAAATTTTGTTGTTTAGGATGTTTTAATTTAGGCGAGGTGCTCAGATTATTCATAGAAAATAAATGGCACTTGAATGTAGCTGAAATTGGATAAAAATCATGTATGTGGAATTGTCTTTTCAATGTATTATAGCGAATATCTTTTATCCAATACATTATTTCTTATGATGGTTTCCTCAATTCATTATATACTGTTATAATAAATACTTGATTTTGTCCACAATTATTGAATTCTCATTTCAGTCCAAGCGTTTCACAATTATAATTATTAAACGGTTTGCCCAGTTAATAGAGAATTATTTTTCTTCATGCTTCAAAATCCGGGTGAATTTTAAAACGGAAAAAAATAATCTAATTGAATTATAAAACAAAAAAAATATTTGTATGAATTTATAAAATAAAAAAAAATCGCACTATGAAAGTGTAGCCTCTCACTGGAAGGCCGTACTCTCAGAGTGCGGCCTTCTGTGGGATCTTTTTTTATTTATTTATATTAAGGAGATCGTTTTACAAGCTTTTCAGATTAGTATTAAATGTTTTTTACAGATTTTTTTATCAAAAGTTATGCATGTTTGAAGCTCGATATTTCATTAACAATTTTTTGAAATTTTGGAGATTTTTTTATATATTGTCTGAAATTATTTTTTTTTATTTTCTAACTTTGATTTATAAAGCAGACATAAATTATTAAAATTATTAAATTTTAAAAATAATTTTTCTAATGAAGGATACTATTTAATAATGTATACATATATATAGAAATTGATGGGTGAATTTTATGTTGAGAAAAAAATAAGCTAGCAGCGCCACCTTCAAGTTACATCTAGTAGTACCACTTTCGACCCAAATCCAGAAAATTTTGAAATTACAAAACTTAAATTAAATCAATTTATATATATATGTATACATTATTTATTAGTATCCTTTATTAAAAATATTTATTTTTAAAATTTAATAATTTTAATAATTTCTACATGCTTTATAAAATACAGTTAAAGTTGAAAAATAAAAAAATAATTTCAAACGATATATAAAAAAATCTCTGAAATTTTTTAAAATTGTTAATGAAATATCAAGTTTCAAATATACATAACTTTTGATACGAAATCATGTAGAAAATATTTAATATCAATTCATAATACTTATAAAACAATCTCATTAAAAAAAAAGATCTCACGGAAGGCCATACTTTGAGAATGCGGCCTCTCACTGAAAATGTCGCATTCTGATAGTGCGGTCTGCAGTGAAAGACCGCATTCTGAGAGTACAATTTTTCTTATTTTATAAATTCATACAAAAATTTTCTTATTTTATAATTCAATTAGATTTTTTTTTTCCGTTTTAAAATTCATCCTCAAATATCCAACATTAATTGAAGAACTAGAAGTTCTTACAAATCAACACTGAAATAATAGAGAGAGAGAGAGAGAGAGAGAGAGAGAGAGAGAGAGAAAGGCCAACTAAGCCCAGAATAGATAAATAGGTTGAGTAAGCCCAGAATAAATAATTCTCTTCTCGGGTTGTGGGGGGGCCCATATGTCAGATTCCCCCCCCTTTATTCGTTCTCCATTTCCATCCTCTCTCTCAGGATAGACCCAGTGGGGAGAGACTCCGATCCATGCGTGATGACAGTATGACTATGACACCCCAAATAAATGAACAAAAGGAAAATCATATAGTTCTATAATATTAGTAGAATCGGAGGGGTTGATTGGAAATTTGGAATTCTGTCTGACAAACAGGTACGTACGCTACAAGTACAAGGCGCCTCAACAATCTCAAACCTAGGTATTGGCCTTCTTCTTCCTTCTTCTTCTTCTTCTTCTTCGATTGAAATGTCTTGGTTGATATCTTGGTTAATGTAGAAATACACTTTTTGCCATTTGAGTACCTTTTCCTCAATTTAATGTGTTCAGTTGATGGTAAATTGAGAATGCACACAAGCTGTTTGATGAAATGTCCCACAGTACGGTAGTAAGCTGCTTGGTCTTAGAAATTGGAACTAGCAATGATTCTTCCCATTTTTCCATAGATTTATTGAACCCCCTGGTCTAACCCCTGTTTCCTTTTCAATACTGATCGAATTGAAACGGTGAAACACTTTGTGAAATTCCTCACTACATTGCAACCATGTTCACTAATTGAACCGTTGCAACGGTTTCCTCATGGTAAACAGAAAACTTCTATTGGTGTAGGAATTTAAAGAAGTAAAATGATGGGAGGCAAGGGGGTTCCAGGACCACTTCGAGTTTTAGTTCGCACCGCTGCTTTTATATTTGGCGGCTTATTCACGCTCTCCGTAGCTTCATCCGTCACCATCCGATCCTTACAGGCTTTTTCTGAAGCAAAACGGGTGAGGAAGAACTATTCATTTCTCTAAACATCTCCTTCAATTGTTTGTTTTAATCTGGACTTAAATTTTGAGAGCATTTTTTTGGTGGTTCAAATTGATTTTGAAGTGTAGTGCCTTAGGCAGGTGTCGATTCAGCTGAGAAAACCCAAATATATCACAAAAAATAAAATAAGGGAAAATATTATTAATATTACCGCTGAGGATGCGTACTCCTGATACTAGTCAGTGTATAATCTAAGGATGGAAAAATTGAGGAATACCAAAATGAACAGAAGCACAACCAAGAAAATAAAGAAGATAAATAATTACCTAATTTAACTATATTTGGTATACAGTACCAGCTACAGACTCTTACACCCTGTTTGGATAATATGAAGGGAAGGGGAAAGTAAGTAAAGAGTAGGAGGGGAGGGAATGGAATGGAAAAAACGTTATTATATTTTACATTCTCTTATTTGTTTCATCTTGTTAACCTTCATTACACTCCAATTTGAAGATTAACAAAATATAAACTTTAAGAGGTTAAAGGAGATTAAATGAGTAGCCTCCATTAACCTTAACCTCCTATTAAATATCCAACCGAACAAAAATTAATTAGAAGATTTTCTTTCCCTCCCCTTACCTCCCTTCCTCTACTCTCCATCCAAAGGTGTGAGGTAATGCTGTCTGATATGAACTTGTAATCGTGTAGCTAGTTCTTTCATATGAATCATGCAAAATTTGCAGTATTAAAATTTATTAACTAATTCTTAATGATGAATGTATTATAACCATTTGCATTTTGATGTGTAGAAAAAATTAGCGCTACCTTGCAAAGTTTGCAAAGGAACCGGTTTCTACGAGTGTAAACTCTGCAAAGGAAATTCGACCATAGAGTGGTCCCCACTTTATGATCCTGTTTTCATTAATCCATGCGTATGCCCGACTTGCGAAGGAAACAGGTTTCCAATTATTTTTCATATATATGTTTTAAAGTAGATGCTCTTTTTGAAATCGGTTTTAAAGTAGATAGCAGATTCTTTGGTTTTAGTCCTCCAATGTTTGATAAGTACATGACATTTGTTTCCTAAAAGCCATCTCTGATTAAACATCATATCTTAATATTTTTAGACTGTCAAGAAATGAGAATCGTTCCGAGCACATAAATCAAATTTTCTTTCAAAAGCTAAATACCAATATTGGTTCTCTCCAAGTCACGGGAATGTGCTGATTTAATAAATAAATTCTTTACAGAGTGCAACGATGTCTCAATTGCCTTGGCAAAGGCTATGCGTGAAGTTGAGCTTGGCTGCATGGTGTTTGCAAGTGGATCTCTACTGGTTCAATTGTCAGAATATTTTTGCATAAATATTGATCCATTGCAGTACACAAAAAGTGGTTTTAGCTTTAACTATTCGATTTTTAACCTATATAACCTAGTTTTGACCTACTGGTTTGTAAATTTTGTGTATTTTTATTTTTTATATATAATTTTTTGGGTGTCTGCTGGGAACCATTGAGATTACAACTTACATCTAAAAGATTAGGATCCAGCTTGTCTGATTTATTTGTTCGGTTTCAAGGATCAAAGACATGAGTTTTGAATGTTACTGGTAACTGGTACCAGTATGGTATGTTCTGCAAAGGACAGTCTAGTAGCAACCTTCATTAAGCTTACAATCCATAAACCCCTTACAAAAATATGTATTAAAGAGAATATATTTAACTGAAACATAGACTTCCCGTTGTTTAAATCCATTTTGGAGCAGACAATTTGTTTTGTGTTTTGCACTTTCTATCCATCTCAATAAAAAATAGAGTAGGTTAAAATTGGAAATACTAGATTGTGCTTTGTCAGACATTTTATACAAAATTGGAAGTTCAATGGACAAAGCAATATGCAGAGCAGCTAAAATTAAAGAAACAATTTATCTGTCCAAATTTATAATTTTGATAATAATAAAACTTCTCGTTAATGATGATAGGTTCTTATGTGTTGAATGTGACATAATCTTTCTAAAATTATTATATCGGTGATTAATTGAATACACATCAGATTGTACTGATGATCTTTTTTTTCCCCTTGTAAAACATTCTTTTTTAAAAAGGAATTACGCATATCCACCAATCTTATTTATTCAATTCTTTTATATCTAATAACCATCTTGGTTAGACTAATACTGATCATCCTACATATGTATACGTAATTGCACCTAATTTATTAAGAAACTAACCAATTAATTAATACTGCATTGCTAAGATTAACAAACTCTATTTTTGCTTCCAAAATTTATCTCCCTTCCATTTTTAGAATTCATGCATCCACCTGACACATTAATTACATTAGTCTGTATTAATTCCTGCCATAGGCATAAATCAAAGAAAAAAAAAAGAAAAATCCAATTAATCGCTCTTATCTTTCAAAGTGATTATCAAAGAGGAATCACAGTTCCTGAGCCGTACACGCAGAAACTACAGCATGCTCGACATACCATCACAAACCCGGTACATTCCGCGTGCGGGACGTAAAGTAGCAACACCGTCGGCAATACCAATATTCCTCCGCCTTCAGCGCCTCCGTCACATATGATGACCCCAATTAAACGCCCCGCGAACCTCCAAGAAATCCTCTCTAGTGCCTTCGCACTAGAATCGAGCCCGAAAACCATCAAGGGCGCAGAGTGCGCGGTATGTCTCAGCGGCTTCCGAGGACGAGAGGCAGTTGTGCAGATGCCTCTCTGCACGCACTTGTTTCACGAGAAGTGTATCAGAGAATGGCTGTTGCGCCAACCGAGCTGCCCCTGGTGTCGGTCGCCGGTCAATGCATGGTGTACAAGATTCATGACTGTTTGATTTTTTTTTGTTTGAGAAATACTAATGTACATCCAATTTTTAGCGTACATCTAACACTTACGGTACATGCATATTTTTAAAAAATATTGATCAAATAAAAAACTAAAATTATAGATATATTTCTAACTATTTAGATATAATATGTATCAAATTTGAAAGAGATTTTGCGTTCTATCAAGCAATTTTAAATTTTAACGGTGAAATTTTAATGACTTTGTGATAAATGACTAATTAAATTAACTTAAAATTGATACATGCTCTATCTAGATAATTATAAATTCATTTCTAATTTTAATTTTTTTAGTTTGACTAATATTTCTTAAAAAAAATATACAGCAAGAATTGGATGTACACTATAATTACTCTTTTTTCTTTTCTCTTTTAGTGTTACATTTTTTTCCCCTTTTTCCTTAGTTGTGTTAATTCTAGGATACTGGTAGTATCAGCTAAATATCAGAATGACAGCCAGCATGACACAGGTATACATAGGATAGATATATTGTACAAAATTTCTTTGTCTATTATACGGATAATTTAATTAGTGTGCATTCAATTATTTATTATATGGATAATATTAGTGCATCTCTATAATTATATATAGCTGTCAGTTTTAATAAGGCAGAAAATTAGTTTGACAAGTTTAAATTTTGGACAAAGAATGTATATAAAAATATGATGTACATAAAAATTTGAATGTGGGCTATATAATTATCCTTATGAATATATATTATAAATGTTATAATCGCTTTTTTAAGTTTCCATATTGCTCAAAACTTTGCTCTTTCATCTTTTGAGATTGATGAGAAATATTCACTATAAGATTAGTGTGCTCTGAAAAATCATCACCGAATTCAGCTGTATCAACTCCATTTTATTGCAAGATTTAAACATTGGCAACAAATTTTTTTTATTACAATATCAGTATCTACTTTTTATCATGAATAAATTTTCATAAGTTAGGGGCTTGATCCCTATCTTATTTTCAAAAAAATAAAAAGTCTTTTAACTTTAACCTTTTATATAATAGGGACTTGATTGAACCAAGTTTGATAATTTAAGTAGGCAATTAAACCAAAAGAAAAGATTTTGAGACTAATATTCAACATTATTATTTATTGTGAACTGAGTTTCAGACTACACTTAATGGAATGAACATTTTTCTTACCAAGTTTAGACACTAGTGTAATCCTTTTAGAAATTCATTTTATATAGTATATCAATTATTTAACATGATAGATATCAAATTTGATCCAAATAAAAAAATCTTGATATATTCGTTTCATATGTTTAGTTTAAATGAAACTTTTTTTTCTTTGTGAAGATGGAGCTCCACAATGTATAAAAGCAATACTCAAGTTATCTTAAGCTGAGAATCAGTCTTTGATTTAGTAATAAATACAATACTCTCCATATGAGAGATAAGAGTGAATCCAGGATCGTAAGCAAGCTGGGGCACACATATAAATATATTCTTCTTTCAGTCTAAAATCACAATCAAGCCCAGACATAATAGAAATTTAGGCTATATTTCTACATGTCTTAAAAGAAAAATTGTTATATTAATAGTTAATTTTGAAATATAAGCCCAAGCCAGTACCTAGGCTTGCCTATATATAGATTTGCCTTTGGTGGGAGGTCGCATGTTTAAAATTCGGATGAGAGGTCTTTTATGGACATTTAAATTTGAATTGTTTGAACCTTATCTTTATCTCAAAAAAAAAAGATATCTTGAGCAAAAAACAAAGAAAAATAGAGAAAAAAATACAACATCAACACCTGCAAATTTCCCAGTGGATAAAGCAAAAAAAAAAAGAACTAGAAATTTGCTCGATAAAAAACTTTTCATTCGAATTTTAAACCTGTAATCTTTCACACGAAAATCATTATCATTATCATTATCAAGGAAATTTGCTCCTCCTGGATTATTGGGACTCTGAAATTACTTTAGTTGATCTGTGTTTGAAATTTGGGCTCAGTTCCAAATTGATTCGGCCGTTAATTTTCCATTTAAGCCCTAATAACTAATTCAAAGTCAGAGAATAATTTTGTACGGACCAAAATTCATGATTTGAGTACACAAAAGCATTTACATTCCCCTTGCAAATCAATTTAAATTTTCTTTTTTGAAGTAGAAAGCAATTAGAATGGTATGTGGCAATTGAATTTTCAATTGCAAAAAATGTACATAAAGCACTTTTTAAATTTAGCAATAATTATATTTAAAATGTCACCAGAGCTTGCATGCAATTTATATTTGACAATGGCCATAATATTCCTCCCAAAATTACAGATTCTTTAGAATTCATTGACTATATTTAGTAATAGATTTTTGTGTTGGCATGTGAAATATTCTTCATAAATCCCAGCAGATTTTGGAAAGGGTAATAAATGGACACATTTCTTTCTTAATTTGACATATATGCTCTCTTTATTTTTATTGTTTTTTCTGTACTAGCTATAAATCTCAATATATAGAGTAGAATTTATAATACATGAGTTAAAATATTGCTCCATATTGGGTAACATACACTATTTTTGTCCATTAAAAACTCTGCACATTCTATTTATATCTAATTGATTGTGTTCTTCAAATTAAGACCAAACTCATATTGCATTGTTAAATATAATCAACTTTCAAATATATCTCATTCCCATAGTCCCATGTTTATAAATCACCTTCCTCACATATCAACCCCAACTTCTAATTACACACACATATAAAATTGTTCTTCCTCATTCAGAACCTTAATGTATTAATTAGATCTGGCAAAAGAGCAAGGAAGCTTGATTGAATTGCTTGGATTAATCCAAGATCATCTATTAGATTGATCATCTCTTAATTAAGAGAAAGACCACCTTTATTATTATCAACCATGGATTTCTTTATTGTGTATCTCTTATGTGTAGTTGGCTTATTCTTTTTTCTATTTCTTTTAGTTTTATCTGTTGTAGCTCTTGTAGACTGCTGTAAGAGTTGCATAGTTTCCGTCAGATATGATGAGCGGCGCTGGTTTCGCCGAAGAAATATGATGATGAAAATACGTCTCCCAACATGGCGGTCCCTCTGGCCCTGCCGGAACAGAAATAGAGCCAACATACCCTTCATGTCTCGATGGCACTCACAGGTTGTATCTTCTGTTCACTGCATGCCACAAGGGGCCCGCCAGAGCAACACCAATGGCAATGCACCTCACCGCATGCCACAAGGAGGCCGCCAGAGCAACAGTACCATCAATGCACCTCACCGCATGCCACAAGGAGGCCGCCAGAGCAACACTAATGGCAATGCACCTCACCGCATGTCACATGGGGCCCGCCAAAGCAGCAATACTGTCAATGCACCTCACCGCATGCCACATGGGGACCGCCAAAGCAATGCTACTGTCAATGCACCTCCGGCAGCGAACCAATCAGAAAGGGCAGTTCCTTTGCCTACCAGACCCCACCAAAGAAATGCCGGCGTCAACGTACCTCCTCTTGCAACCCAACAATCATCGATCACGGTCCCTATGCCCTGTGGATGCAGGACCCACCAAAGCAATATCTTTGCTAATGTACCTCTTCAGACCATGCAACCACAGACGATGACCCCTATGCGCTACAGGCCCAACTTGAGCAATGCTATGGCTGACATACCTGTTACGATCCTCCAATCACAGATCATGGCACATATTATTCATGGGTCACACCAGTCACAGACGATGACCCCTATGCGGTATGGGTCCGAAACCAATGCTAGAGCTCATACACCCCATGGGCCCCACCAAAGAAACTCTCAGGCCACTTGTCAGCCTCAAAGGATGGTCCCCGAGCCCAGGGAGGGACCAAATGGTAGAAATCCAGATAGCGGTGCCTATATATCAGCTTCTATCTACCAAAAATATGAAAATGACAAGAAAACTGAGTGTGCCGTATGTCTTGGTGAATTGAAGAAAGGTGAGAGGGTTATGCGGATGCCGGTCTGTAGCCATTTGTATCACGAGAAGTGCATCTGTCGATGGCTGTTGCAGGAACCGAGCTGCCCTTTGTGCCGATCGCCGGTTAGAGCAGAATTATCAGTAAGAGTCGGGCACAGTTGATTCTGGTTCTGTGCTTGATGTTTCATGTTATTTATGACACAGAGAGAAAGAATCAGGGACTACACAAGCTGATTATGATAAAGCAGAGATTTCACATATTGGAAGAACTTGTTAGATGTAACTTTTGAACTATTAACTAGTGTGAATTTTTTAATCAATTGGATCTGAGATATGTATTGTTATCCAAAGAAGAGAATTATATGTATGTATATTTCAATAAAAAAAAATTCTTAAAATTGTTTAAACTAATTTTGCAATTCACAGATGTTATGAATCACAAGTCTCAAACACAAAAATCAAGACATCGAAAATTTATGTTATTGGAGTTACCTGGTATGGTGTTCCTCTTTCTGATCCGTATAGAAACTAAGAATCTAATATCAAGTCAAGAAACAAATGTGAAAACATGTTTATGAAAGGAAACATCAGACTGTGCAACACTTAATTTTGTCATATTAAAAAGTTAATAAACAATTGATTAATGACAAAATTAGTGCTATCATGATAGGCTTGATTCACGGATGACTAACCAGTAAGTTGGATAACAAAAAAGGGGAAAAAAAAACATTGCTGGTTTTGAGGGTTTGACATGCCTGTTACATAATTCCAAGGCAAGACAAAGAGAAGAAAGATTACAGGTTGAAATTAAGCCAGTACAACACATAATATTAAAACATTATATAATTTGAGTCAGAGGCAGACAATATAAACCCAAACAAATTCTGCTACTGTCCTTGTGAAGATCTAAAGAAGTCATTCAAACGTAGTGCACATTATATCTTCCATACAATGTGATTACATCTCTTATATTCCATCTTAAATCGGGTCCTGAAGGTGAAAAAGAAATAATAGTTGAGCAGAGCATGCTCAGCAGAAGAAAAAAAGTAGAAAAAAAATAAGACAATTAAAAGAAACTAGGGTTTTGCTGATTGAGGGGAAGGCTGTGTAGCAGAAGTATAAAGGGACCGCAGTTGTCGATTAATTAGCTTGCTGTGGTTTAACGCAACCTGTCAATAAAAGTACCAAGAGTTAAATTTTGCAACAATGATATTGTTCAATGCATGTCACGATTATCCAGAAATCCACAATTCAAAAAGGAAATTTCTGAAAAAATATGCTATGTTACAATAGTTGTTTTGATGTTTAATCATACAAAAAAAACCATTCCAAAAGCACTCTCAGAGGATTTTGGTACCAGCTGGATTTTAATATGGAGCAATCAAGCAAATTGGATGAAAACACGGAAGGAACAGAAGCTCGGATTTCCAAAGAGTACAGATCCATACCATATGTTGTAAACATTCTTATGGATTTCAGTACTGGCATGCCACTGGTACAAATATACCTCATGAGAACCTCGAGTGTAAACCAAACCATTATTTCTAATAATTTTAGAAAATCATGCTTCAAAACAAAGCCTGTCCCAATTAATGATATACAGAAAATAAAAAAAAAGATGGTATATTGTAGTGGCAAAGTGCTGTACCAGTCAGGTACAGCACCTCACAGTACACTGGTACAGTAAATCACCTGCAACTCAACATCGTCTGACCACCACTGCTCGAGCCCATGTGCTTCCAGAAACTTTTGTGGCCCTTTGGACATAACGAAAAGCTTGGCCACAATATCTCCTGTACCACCGCCGGCAACTATACCTCCCTTCCCTGTACCAACATCTTTTGCCACTGCGGTTCCTGCAGGATCGTTGTAATAACAACAAATGTAATCACTGTTATTGACATACAAAAACGGCGTCCATTTCTTCACCTCAGCCGCACTTAAACTCCTCTCCTCCGCACTTATGGCTGGAGAAACTGTTCCAGTCCCTCTAGATGGCAGTCGGGCTCTCACCTTTTCCCAAAGTGACCCTGCCTTTTCACCAAAACTAATTAAGCTCCTCGCCAAGGAAACTGAAGGGGGATTGAACAAGTGGCACTCCACAAAAATTCCTTTCTTGGCAAGTGCCTTCCCGACTTGAAGTGCAAATCCAGCACCTAATGAGTGGCCACCGAGACAAACATTGGTACTCCCAAAAGCACCAACTATCTCACTTAATGCATTTAATGCGCCGGTAAACCTAACTGATCCTTTAAGGCTCTCCCAAGCGAAATACCTAAGGTCATCTTCTAGGTCACGCCAGATGGTGGGGCGATTCAATAGAGTACCACGAAGGGCAAGCACTGCTCGTGGGGCCCCACTCGGTCTGACAAGGATGAAGTCTGAAAGGGCTGCAGATCGGTCCCACTCGAACACTGCACCATAGATCGAGCCATCCCGCTCATCAGTCAGGGTTTTGATCAGCTTGTACTTGAACGGTTTCCACCATTTTGGTGCTAGGCCGGTGGTCTCATCTCGTTTCTCTTGCCGGTCCAGCTCAAGCAGGTATACGGCTTGGATGAAGCATGCTATCACCATTCTTTTGTAATTTGGGTCTTTCCTGTAAATTTTATAGGTTAAAGTGCTTTTTTTCACAAGTTTGCTAGTTTTTACTTTCAAAACTTTGCAATTAAGAAAGAAAAAAATGGTAAAAGATATGTCTTTTTACTAAAAAGGAGAGTAAATTATGCAAATAAGCCTTTAATTATTTAACCAGAATACTATCAGTATAAGCTAATTCGATCTATTTATCTGACAATCAACCCACAGTAGTGCAATCACACTTAATTTGAAGACACTCGGCCTCAATTAACTTTGAAATGAGTAAGTAATCTAGTATCATTCGTACCCAATTCTCATGGGTTCCCCACAATTGTGCAAAATCAAGTTTCAACAATCTTCAAATTTGATCAACTACTGTTAATTTATAACTAAATTTTACTACTTAATGCAGGACAAGTGAAAAAAAAGTTCTATAAATGAATGTTTTTTTTCGCGTTCAATTACGGTGAATTTTTCATATCTAGGATTTTGTACTTTGGATTGGGCTGTTTTTCTATTTTTTTTTTTTTTGGTCTCACTTTTATTTTCTTTTCTGTTACAAACTGTTTCCTAGGGGAAATTGAAACTGGTGGAGCTTATCCACTTTTTCCAAAAAAGAAAAAGAAAAAAAAAATAGAAAAAGAGAATAAACAATTTAGGCATCATATCTTTGGATTTATTTTTTGCAAAATGACAGACATTAATGAACAAAAAGATATAAGAAACAAAGAAAAAATTGTGGTTTGGCTCCAAATTCATAATTGGAACGTTAGAAATAAACAAACATGACATGAGCCTTAATTTCTTTTAGGGTTACGTGTGAAAAAGTTTGAAGTGAGCTTACGTGTGAAAAAGTTTGAAGTGAGCTAATGTAAGGCTAGAGATTTGGAATTTTTGTTTGGCCGAATAAATTCGGAAATTTGTGTTTCAAACAAGCATTTCAAAAGACAAATTCAGATTTCCTTTTTCCTCCTCTGTACTTCTGTTAGTGTAGCGGGTCTAATTACTTTGTCCAAGACCCGCTTCACGAATCACTACTTCTTAGCGCCAGAAAAAACTTGTACACGAAGAGTAACACCCGATCGATTGCAAATTTGCAAAAGACAAATTGGACCTTGTTCCCCATTCGGCGATTTTCAAAGAGGAAACAGTAGATACATCCATTCAAAACCTATTTTCTCGGAGAAGCTCAGATGGAGTATACTCTTTCAAAAGGAAACATCTCTCTCAGTCTCAGAGGTTGTAACCTAACATAGAAAGAACCAGAGAGGAAAAGAAATGAGAAAAACGAACCAGCTGGAGCGGATGAGATCTCGCCAGTTGGGAGCGGAGAGATTGCGAGGCCCTGACACGTGGAAGTCGTACGGATGAGGCGCAACAGCTTCCGATGACGCCGCCTCGCTCAGTTTGTGCTGATCTCCGCCGCCATTGGCTTCAACAACAGGAGGAGGAGGAGGAGGAGATTTGGCCATGAGAACGTCGCTACAGCACTGAGTTACTTATTCTCACTTTGACACTTTCTCTCTTGGTTTTGGTTTCAAGAGGGGAAGAGAGAACGAGAGAGATGGAGAGAAGGAATAAAGAGGGGAGAATTAGAATGGCAACGGTCGAGTGGGGGGATGAATTAGTACAAGTGGTGGGGAGGAATAGAATAATGGAATATTAAAAAGGTGGGGATAATGAAGAGAGAGAGAGAGACTGGAATTGAATAAAAACATATTCAAAATTAAATTTCAAAGAATTGGGTGCTTGGCTGGAATAAAAACTTATTATTGTTATTGTTATTATTATAATAAAAAGAGTGCTTTGCTCATGTAGGTTTTGTATTGAATATTTGAATGTGAAGTTCAGAAAACAGAGGAGAAATTCTGTGGTGTATTTTTGGTCTATTTCTTACATTTTTTTTTATTAATGAACAGTTTAGATAAAACCGTGTTTCATAAATTCAAACTTCTCTTGTTTTTTTTGCATTTTCTGATCATTTGCACGTGCTGTACGGCGTACGGATAAATAAATTATATTAAAAAAAATTAATTTATTTTTATAAAAATTTTGATGCAATCAGACAAATTGTACATTGCATTGCACGATACAGCACATCAAAGAATACAAATCCAGTCAAAAAATACTTAAAACGGACAGGAAATCAGCAACTTCTGTTTTTTTTTTCCCTCCATATTTAACTTTTTAGAGTTTGGACAGCATAAAATCATGAAAGCATGCAGCACAAAAAATTACCAAATAGCTCCACTAAAATTTCCAAATTTTTATCTATTAAATAATTTATTTAGATTATTTTTTTTTTGCAAAAAATTTTATTTAAAATAGTACACCCTCGCCATTGCAATTTAATTCTAACATTGATATTTTAATGTTTATAGGAACAAAAATTTGTATTTGAATTATTAGAATCATATGTCACTATAGATAATTGAGATTGAAAAAAAAATTATATGTTGGGTCTAAAGTAGAAACAGAGTAATTAAAATTGCCTCGTTGTACAACATTCTTTTGTTATTTGTTTTAATTTTTTGGCATTATCTTCTTTACATATGGACATTAAAAAAAAAATTAAACTTCATGATAATGACAATAGAATTATTTGCATAATGTGATTTTTTTATAAATAATTACAAAATGCTAATCTCTGCTACTAACAAAATATTTATCATTTAGTTTTAAAAAAAATAATATTAACTAACAAAATATTTTTAATTAATTAACAAAAATAATTTTAACTACATTTATTTTATTGACTGGTCAAAAAAAGTTTAAAAACGGTTCTTTGATGAATCATAGGACCGTTGCATTTTCAATTGGTCAAATAATTAGGTTATAATTTTTTCAGAGATTAAAACGGCTATATATGTGGTTACATTTACTTATCTTCAGTAGAGATGATTGTAAGAAAGAAAATATTTGAGAGATACCAACATTGATAATATCATCAATATAATTCATATAAAATGAGTGATTTATTTATGTTAACGATTTTATTATATAATTTATTTTGTACGGTATTTTATTATTGAACTCAAATAACACTAATATGAATAATAACTCACTTAAGTTGAATAATAAAAATAATGTACAAAATAAATTACATAATAAAGCCGTTAATATAAATAATAACTCATTTAATCTAAATAATAAAATCGGTATTGATGACAGTATCAATGATAATATTTATATATCAGCCCCCTTACAAGAATAATGAGATAACACTATAATTTCTCTTTACTACTATTTTTCCGAAAAAAGAAGTCGAACATTATGATATTAATTTTATTATTTTCTTCAAATTGGTTACCATTCGATCCGTGATCGTACAACACGATCGGATGTATTTTATCTTTGAAGATAGACACATAATAATTCTATACACATGATATATATTTTATTTTTCGAGTAATCACAATTACTTCAATTGTACTGTCTCAATAATAATTTAGATTTATCTTCACCCTATTTAAATTATATTCAAGTATAAATTCCAATTTATTTGATCTTCATTTCAAAAATTTGAATTTGAAATCATGGTGTAAAACAGGCGTGTCAAAACAGCAAATAATTGGTGCTGGTGCGAGGAAGCACAAAAAACATAATTTGAAAATTGCAATCATGGTGTGTCTAATTAACAAAACATAAAATACATGGAAAACAGTGTAGTTAATAAAGCATGCTTGCTTGGTTGCAGAGACAGAGGTTAGTATTGGTCAGAATGAGTTATAATTATTTTTTTCTATTCAAAATTTTATACAGAGGTTAGTATTGGTCAGAATGAGTTATAATTATTTTTTTCTATTCAAAATTTTATACAGAGATAATATATTTTCTGAATTATTATTTAAATCATGAAATAACTTCCTCTTTAATTAATTTTGTGTCATGATCTTTTTTCTTAGTTAAGTTGATTTCTTTTTATTTTGAGCTCAAGCTCCACTACTGCTCGGTTGGGACTAGAGCTGTTAACAAAATCTTTTTATTTATTTACCTTATTTATATTGTATTTGATAAGGCGTGTATGGATAAGGATTTATTTCTGTTAATTTAGTGGATAAGGATATGGGTAAGAAAAAAAATTTCTTAGCTGATCGGGTAAAAATTATTTTGTACCCGTTATCCTTTAGGTTAAATGATATATAAGATAATATGTATGATAATTTATAATTCTATATTTGATTATATAACATATAATATCATTGTTATTAATATTATCATCATAATTACTAATTATTATTGTTGTTGTTGTGAGATTGATTTATATTATATACAATATTTTATATAGTGTAATTTAGGATAAGATTGATTTATATAACACTTTAATTTATATTCTTCTATAAATAACGAAATCAATAATTATAATTTGTATATTTATTATGCATATGATGTATTTAAAGTAACATATTAATTTATTTGTTGTATTTTTTTAAAAACAATATTAGTTACAAATTATTTCATAATCACCCATTATTTATTTGATACCCATTAATTTTAACGGATAAAAGTAGAACATAAATAAAATTAAATTTAACAGATAAAAATAAAATATAAATAAAACTAATATTAAACGAATAAAGAAGTAATATGTGGAGAGAGGTTGTACACAAACAAAGAACTAGGTAGAAAAGGCGTTGTCCATTATTAGGCTATGCAGTTGAAAAAATGTTAAAAAAGTAAAAAAAAAAAGGGTAGACGCGACTCCACTGGGGATCGAACCCAGAATCTCTGGTTCCGTAGACCAGCGCCTTATCCATTGGGCCATGGAGTCCTTATTGTTATAATTTTCTAAAATTATAGTTGTAGAGCTTTACAACTTGGCCATAGCATAGATATTATGATAGTTATTGCACACACAATTATTGGGTCATATGATATGGATTTTGTGCATTTATGATTCTTTTTTGTATATTTTGATTTATTTTTTCAAACGAGATGTACTTTTTTCTTTCGGAAGTTTTGTTTGTGGATGTAAGTATTTGTTTCAAAAGTAACTGTATGTTTTGAAATGTTATTATAAGACCTAGTTACAGATATTTAATTCTAACTAGAAAGAATTGTTAAACCTTTAAAAATGGGTTCGTTTGGCAATGTAATTATAAAGTAGTGAAATAATGTGTTATTTCATCTAAAATAATTTGTCAAACAGAAAAAAACGAATCAAAATAATTGCATCAATAGACTGTTCTGTTATTTGATCATATGATTCAAATAGCAGAATAACTTTCATTTGTTTCTGTTGGAATAACATTAATTATATTATTCTCAAACGATATTTTCACTCTTCTGAATAATTTAAGAATAACACTCTTCTGTTCACACTTTCAAATATTACTATTTTATTACTATTTTATTTTTATTACTCTAATAATACTATTCTAATGCTATTCCTTAATTTGCCAAATCAATCCTTAAAATAATTATTTTCTAAGTACAAACTAGGACAGCCATAATGATAATGCATTTGTAGCATGTAATATGTTGCATGCATTTTTTTTTTTTATGTTTTATTCAATTTAGGTCTCATATCATATCAAAATATCACAAAACTTGATTGTTCTGTAAGTACTACATAATTACATTTTTGTTGTTGTTAATTAATTCAAGTTTCATATCATGTCATAAAGTCATCAATATTAACCATTATTCGCCAAATAATGTATACGTGTACAGTTTATTTATGCCAATTTTGCAATGTACATCCATTTTTTTGTGGCAAAACACACTTTTGGATGCTTTAGACCAATTCCTCCGTGCATCAATTGATGATTTTTATTTATTTAGTCTTACTTCAAGTTAGTAAAATTATCATAACCAACATGTATATGTATATGAGTTTAACTAATGTGCTTCTATAAATATTTCGGTTTGAAATATTTATGAATCGAATTTTAAAATCCCGTATCCAAAACGTCGATCCAAGTAGCTCAATAAATTTTCATATCAAAATCTTGTAGAATACAAAATTGTACCATTTTTAGAGTTTTTGAACTATTTTTAATGATTTTTGAAAGATAACCTAAAAATAATAGAAAAATATCAATATTTTGAATGTCAAAAAATGGTCATTTTTAAAAAATCATTAAAAATAGTATTTTAATAGTCTACAAGATTTTGATATGAATAATTTATTGAGCTATTTGGATTGACGTTCTGAATATGGATTTTGAAATTTGACATATAAGAGTTTCAAGTCGAAATACTTATGAAAGCATATTAGTCAAACTCCATGTATATTCCCAATATTATCTAATATTTATTTGAGCTAATTCATAACAGTATATATTTTGTGTAAAGAAAAATTACAAATACATTTGAAATAAGTTGCATTGCATTTTTTTTATGTAGATAATAATATATTTAGGCATTATATCACGTCATATAATCAAAAGTAATTGTTATCTCATAAATATTATGTAATAAAACTTGAAGACTTTGAAAGTAATTTTGGAACATATATCAATTTTTTTTTTGCCAAAGAAAACTTATTAGTGTAGTTTTTTTTTTATCATTTAGCATAACAAAGTGAAAACTCTACTCCAATGGCAGCTTTAATAAATTAAGTAAAATATTAGACTTTTCTTTTTATTGTTAAAAACTGAATTCCCTCACGATGCTTAGAACCTTCCATCAATAAATTTCAATACCAAACTGATTATTAAAAAAAATTATTCTTGCAACTATTTATTTGCACCCAATATTAAATATAAATATTTTTAAAAAATATATATTTCAAAATTTAAGTTAGAAATTATGTTGAATAACTTAAAGTATTTGAGATGTAAATAAAGAGTGTAGATAAAGGATGCAGTTATTACTCCTTTATTAAAAAAATGAATGCAATTGAGTTCGGTTGAGAGAAAGCGGAGGAGTTTCAATGCTCATTGGATCAAATTTCAGTCCGATGGGTGAATTAACTACTCGACGATATCAATATTCACATAAAAATTTCGCCCTCACGCTTCAATAATTGTGCAGAATATTAGATTTGATAATCAATAATTATTCTATCCATCGGACTGATATTTGATCCGACGGCCGTTGAAACTCCACCCCATTCCCTGTTGGGATCATAATTCTTTTGATTAACTCCAACTTATCCCATAAATCATACCCAAGGCCCGAGATATATTGGATTACAGTGCTGCAACCGAGTCCGGAATAACAGTAGATACGGACTCGTCATTGGGGCACGGACTCGGAATAACAGTAGATACGGACACGCTCTTTCTTGTCGTGTCCGTGTCCGTGTCCAGTCGGCCGTCCGGTCCCAAACAGAAATAAGCGAAGTGGAAAGAAAGAAAGAAACGGAGGGAGTGAGTTGTAGGAAATGAAAACGCGGTCGAAATCAGCAGCGGAGGAGGAGAAGGAGAAGGAGAAAGACGAGGAGGAGAAACCAAACAAGACTCTCAAGGCCAAGAAGAAGAAGAAGAAGAAGAAGAAGACGAGTACATCATCTCTCAAGGATGATCCCCGCAAACCCAAGAAGCCTCCCACCGCTTTCTTCTTCTATCTGTACTCCCTCTCCCTCTCTCTTTCTCTTTCTCTCTCCCCACTCAACAGATTTTCAGGGTTTGGAATGGAATGGTGAAAAAGTACTTGAATTGGTCTAACTGGTACTGTACCCAGTATTTGGTAATTGAAATTTGTGAACTTTGGAAAGAATTAGAAACATGCATGCTTGATATTGTGCTGTGAAAGACATTGATTTTGTGTTAATTTGAACTTGGTGCTTGTTCTTTCATGATTAACTTGACAAACACATTGGAAAAAGAACTTCATACATGTTTTAAAACCTTGATTCCCCATTTTCTTGGAAAACTTTGGTTCTTTGTTTTGTGGAATGTACTCAAAGTATCTCTCCTTTCAGCTTTGTTTACCAGTATTTGTTTTTGAATGGCAAAAGATGGCTACTTTGGTTATCTTGTTTTTTCAAATTAGGTTCAGGATGGAGAGGGGGAGGGGGTGGATTTTGTTTTGTGAACTTCCTACTATTTTATATGTAATAAAATGTCTAATTGTTTACAGAATTAAATGTATTATCTTTTAGGTTTTCGTTGAGAGTATACTGTTCTTTTCCTTAGTAAGATTTTGCAGAAAATTTTGAGAACTGGAACTAATCAAATATATTTTACTTTGTGATAAAGGGAAGATTTTCGGAAGACATTTCAGCAAGAAAACCCCAATGTCAAATCTATGAGAGAAGTATGATTTTTTTTCAATGTTCATATTCAAATTTGTTAAGTATTTTGAATTATTTCCAGACTGCATCCACCAGAACTAAGATGCTTGGTACCTCAACAGAACCCTAATTCAGAATTTTCCAGATATTATGGTCAAAGCTTGGCTGATTCAGCAATTTTTTTTTTTTTGTTGTAGATTGGAAAGGCATGTGGTGACAAATGGAAAACGCTACCCTTTGAGGTTTGCAAGATATTATCTTTGCCTGTTGTTAGGGCAATCTTTTTCTTTATTTTTCAAATCAGCACCAACTGATACAATTGCTCGTGGTACAGTATCAGCACAAAACTGTTTACCCTCCCATTCTTTTGTTCAAACTCTGAAGTTACATCACAAACATCCATTAAACACTGAACTAGCAGCTGGAAAGGAGGCGGGGATAAAATGTTTATACTGAGATTGAATTTGTTTCTGACTTTTATTGATCTGATTGGTGTCATTATCTTGTAGTAGTGCTGAGTGGCACAGTACTAAGTACCATTATTGAAACCTTCATCCTTTATAATTCACTCAGTAGAAAAACCTTTTAAGTGGTGTCATATCCTGTCTGATGTATGAGCCCCATTTGAAATTCAGAAGATAAATTTCCAGGGTTGTTGGTTGTAACCTAGTTGCCTCACCTTGAGTCGGTTAAGTATTGTTCAGTGTCAGGTTTCAGGTTAGTGCCTCAGATTTATGTTTGGATTAGGAAGTTTGGTTTAGAGAGTCCATTGATAGTATGGTCATTTGTGTTGGGTTGAATTAATGAATTAGCAAAACCCTAACCCTATATCTGAACTCGCTTATAGTGCATCAGCTACTGACGTGCCGACTTTAGTAAACTAAAAAGATTGTTCCTACCTTATATAAAAATTCAAGAAATCCTTTTTCATTCAAAGTCATCCCTTATCCAATTGATGATTCCTCAAACGAACTGATGATTAGACTAGATCACTTTTTTTTTAAGCATAATCCCTTAATTGGTAAATCACGGAACTGAGAAGGCTCTTTTAAAGTATCTTGTGAGGACTTTGTTTCATTTTCTATTTGATAAGTCTTACATAGGCTCTAATTTACAAACTTTGGAATTTGGGCTTGTAGGAGAAGGTTGCATATTATGACATTGCCACAGAGAAAAGAGCCGAGTTTGAGAGCGCCATGGCAGAGTATATCAAGAGAAAGGTATCCTGGTCTTGTTTCCTTTTACTGTTTATTTGGCACCAATTAAGCCTCTTTTAAGCTTTGGCTGCAGCAATGGAAGTTCATATCTTAGTGCAACTTTCGTCATCCATTAATACTCACATGTGCATATACCTAATTTCTGCCTAAATTATACAATCTTTTACGAGGAGGGTTTCAAATGTCTCTATTTTTTGTGCCTCCATCATGCCACCATTTTTTAATTTTCTAATAACTCTAATTTTAAAATTAAAATATCAAAATAAAACCATTAGATGTGATCTATATCACTTTTTGTATGTACATGTAAAAAATTATGACATTTCAATATTATTTTATTTGACATCAAGAGCGTACAAAAAATACATTGATGTGAATAATTTCTGGATGTTGATTTTTTAACTTATTGATTCATATAAAATGAAAGTCAAAATGTCAACAATTTTTTACGTGCATGAAGATAATATAATATAAATCACATCTAATGGTTTTATTTTGATATTTGAGTTTCAAAATTTTTGTTATTAGCAAATTAAAAAGTAGAGGTATAATGGAGGCACAAAAAATGGAGGCATTTGAACTCTCCTCATCTTTTATTTCTATTAAATTATTCTTTTGTTGTCATTGTCCATCTCTTATAGGAAAACGGCGAGCTTACCGATGAATCGGAAGATGAGTTGTGAATGAAATATTAGATGACTCTTTTGACTAGCAAATTGGATTAGCTAACATATATATGCTTGTATATTGTTTTTTGAAGCTTTAGTTCATATAAGTATTTAGAGTTGATGCTTAATTTTATGGTCTGAGAATGTGGTTCTGCTAAGTTAACATTATGCTTAAAGGCGTTTCTTTAATTAAGTTTCATGCTTTCTGGCTAATTTTCTTTTGAGAAATTATTCTTTCACTTCATATTTTCCATCATTATTTGTGCATCAAAAATATTTATACTAAATAGATAATTTATTTATATCTGAATTTGTAAATATTTATAGTTAGTATAAAAAATATTTATTATTTTTTTTTCCTTAGATGATTATAGAAAAATTAAAGTTAAAATTTTTGTTGTATAAGTATAAATATAATTGTATAATTTTTAATTCTAATAATATAAAGTATAAGTATTTTTATCATTAGATATAAATATTTTTTAAAAGAAATATAAATTCATTTGGGGTGCACATAAAAGGGATGCAGTTAAGGAATGTAATTATCACTCTTTTTTTTCTTTTTCTTTTTTTTTGTAATGAGTACCTCATCCTTTTGTGTGTGTGTGTGTATTATTGGCATATCTTGAAATATGACACCGGACACACTAATTATGTAATCGGTGAATCTCACTACTCACTTAAAAAGAATTTGAAATAATCCTTTGAAACCAAAAAAGGATAATAAAACATTAAAACAAAAGATCAAGGTTTTGGGTACCCCTAAAAGTTTCTCATTATAATAAGAAAGTTCACCTTTTTTAGTTAGGCTAATTTTGTTCAATCCTATGACTTGAACAAATAAAGAAACTAACCCGGATTTAAACCAATCTAATTGAGACTACAAAATATTTTTGTAACCATTATTCCTACCAACATATTTCCTTCCTTTTTTAAAACTTACCTCACTGACATAAAAATAAACCATCTGGTAAAGAAAAATAGGAACTATATTAAGCCTGGCTGCTCAATATATATGATATATCCTTTTCTTATTTTTCCTATTAAAATCCCTTGCTATGTGCCATATACACCTTTCAGAAAAATAGAGCAGGGTGAATTAAAACGAGCATCGAAATGGCACTGTCAATCTTCGCTAGCATTGTTGTCGATATCGCCGTGGTCGGAGGCATCATCTTCATCGTCTTTTTCATGCTCTTCATTTGCAGCCGGCTCTCGAACTTCATCAAGACGTACAGAACCAAATGCAAGGTCGAGAAACAGGTGCTTCTGCAACACATCAGTAGGGCCCACACAACAGTTACAACCCATAATCATCGATCTCAGGCTATCGCCCCTGAGCCCCGTGAGCCGCCCAACATAATAAATTCAGCTACCGGTTTCTCCGTATCGCCTTCTACATATCAAGAGAGCGAATGTGACATGATTGAAGATTGTGTTGTTTGTCTCTGTCCCTTGAATGAAGGAACGATGGTGCTACGGTTGCCGGTTTGCGGCCATTTGCTTCATGATGTTTGCCTCTCCCCATGGTTCTTTGTGAACTCAGTTTGCCCTGGATGCGGCACGCCAGTTAATGCGCAATTGACGGTGAATCTCGGAACGGTTTGATTAGGTGCTGTTTAATTTGTATGCAATGATTTATGGAAATTTTAGGTTTTATGTCGATATCAAAGCAGCAGTAGGAATAAGACTTGGCAAACCATAAAATTTGGGGCTTGATCTCCATCTTTTTCTTAAAAAAAAAAAAAAGACTTGGCAAGCTGACTGTTGATTAGATAGTAGATGTAATGTATATTATACATGAAATTCTTGTAGTATAGCATGGTGACATGAACATCTAATAGAGAGATATTTTAAGAGAAGCAATGAAATTGTAAATTTTATTGATTCAGTTTTAGGAGCATATATTGATAAAACAAAGAAGAGTGATAATTCTACCTTTTATTTGCATTGTTATTACTTGTGGTTGTATGTGTTCATGTTGCTTTATTTTTTTTTTCTGAAGAATATTTATATTTAATGATAAAAGTATTTATATTGTTTGCATATTAGGTACAAATAATTATGAAATCAAATATGAACAATTTGAGGGTTTTTTTATTATTTTTTTTTGAAAGTTATTAGAGCTTGTAATTATTTGTTTGGAAAATGGAACGGTGATGATTTAAATACTTTAAGGTATTTTAAACCGGAGCAATGTTAAAATACCTCTATAGATGAAGATATGAAGTAAAGTTAAATCATTAAATTTCTTAATTTTTGACAATGTTTATCCTCATTACTTCATTTGATAGCATAGTACATGAAGATAATTCGAATTTTTATTTAAAAATATTTTTTTTATTTACTTCACTATTATCAAACACCAATCTTTAAAGTAATTTAACACTTACTTCCTTTGATTTTACTTCATTTATTGGACGAAAAGTTAATTTATAGAGGAGGAATCAGTTGACAATAGTTATTTTGACAATTTTGAGAATCATTTTTTTTAAATATTCAAATAAAATGGAAAATTGAAAAGTAAATTTATAGATATGTCATTAAACATATAGATATCCTAAATCCTAACAATCAAATTAAGTATTATTTATTGATGTTTCAATGATCGTTAATTTCATAACATTAAAATTTCAAGTCACTTTATATACGGTAAATCACACATCAAAGCAATCATATTTTACAAAAATGATATCTGAATATATAGATCATGTTTACGATGTGGGATTTCAAATTTAAACTATCTCAAAAACTATCAAAATTGTTAAAATAAAAAATCGTCAAGTGACTCCCCTCTAATTTATAGTATTTCATGCTGTAGTGTGTCTTATAAATCAATTTATTATACTTTTCCTAAGCAATCCGCAACTGTTGTGTGCAATTAATTAATTCTCTTTTCTTTATTTTTATTTTTGCCATCAGGCAACGAAATTTTGTTTCATATACTCCTCAAACAATACCTCTTCAAAAATAAAAAAATTCTGCATATATAGAGCTTTTTTTTTTTAATGCATACTAGAGAAGCAATGGAAGATATCCAACCAGTATGATAAAAAAAAAGACATATATATCAAAAAAAAGCTATATATATGTATAGACTTTGTAATAAATAGGATCGAGATCATGGGAATCATTATATAATATTTACTGATTATATACAAACGACCAAATAAAGAATCTAAAACAAGAAGAAAAAAAGAATAAAAGAATAAATTGACACAAGATTAAATTAAAATTGATTCGTTTCTTATTTTGGTGCTCGTATAGTCTTGTAATCTCGTTGGATAATGGAAACAAAAGAAAGTCTAAATTAGACCCTTGATTAATGCATATGGATTATTCAATCTGTGATTTTTTTTTTATTTCAATTAAATCTCTCAATTATTGTATACGGTTCAATTAGGTCATCCAACTCTTTCCTATTCATCATCATCATCATCATAAGTTTATTATATCTAATTGAACAAAAAAATTGAGGGACTTGATTGAATAAAAAATAATAGGTGAAAAACTTAATTGATCCAGCTAAAAAAATTATTCAGCGTCTTGATTAAAACTTTTGTACTATATTGCTAAGAACTGAAACTAATATCAGTGTTAAATTTATGTACTATATTGCTACCAACTGCAAGTATTTTATTTTATACAAAAGTTTGCAATAGGATATATTTGTTCCCATTAGAACTGCTGCAGTTTGTTTAATTTCTACTATATATATTTACAATCATGAAATGTAAGCTCAGATAACATCAAAAAAATACATCCCAAAAAAGATTTAGCAGAAAAATCTATATCAGAAAACTCCTTTAAGTCTTAACTTACACATATCTATTCTGACAGAAAGAAGAAGAAAAAGAAAAAAACAAAAGACAAAACTACAAAACATGCGACCTCTCAAATCTGTGTGTGTGTGTGTGTGTGTGTGTGTGTTTAACACTCATCATAGTAAAATTAAAAGAGACATCTGGTTAAACTGCGATAATCCAAACTCCGAAAGGCTAATCTGAATTAAAAAAAGAGGACTCAGACGAAGAATCATCCTCCATGTAATATCCATCTCTCGAGCCAGAATCGAAACTCCATGGGCAACAAAGGAGCAAAATCCTAGTTCCCAATCGACGAATGCATTGGACAGGTACACAAAGGATCAAGACCAGCACCTGGTCAGAGCTCAGCCTCTCTCGGTTCTCTCTGAACCGATGACTCAGATCAACTGCGGCACGTGCCACCGCCACCACACACGTGGTACTATGCACCATTGCTTGATTTGCTGAGTTATTTTTTTTTTCTTTTCTCAAAGCAAAACCTGAAGAGTAAATGCTTCAAAACCCTTACTAATTAATTAGCTAATAACCTAAGCTGCTCTATACCTTATTTCTTCGGAAAATTCTGCGTTGCTAGAATGGAAATGGCTGAAACCATGGTTTGTAACTCAAGGCATCCCTCGTGCTATAAAAGGAGAGGCATTTCATGTCATTTCAAGCAGATCAAGAGAAAAGCTAAAAGAAAAAGAGAGAACAAGCTGTAGCTTGAGAGAGAATTAGAAGAGAGAAAGAATAGAGAGAACTAAGAAGTGTGAGGTTGTGAGAGTTCTATATAAAGAGGTTGTAATCTCGTTGTTTTTGAGAGATAATAAAATATTTCCGAGTATTTTTTTCTAATATATCTTGTGCTCAACATCTCACCATTTTTCTATTCTTACCCATTCCTACACTTTTCTTTTTGGTGTGAATATTTTTCAATATTTTTGTCTCTGCTATTTCATAATTTTTATTATTTTTTATTTTTTATATTTTGTTTACTTTGTCAGGAATTTTCTTTTTGCAGATGCAAGAGGAATCGGAGATGCGGAGAATAGACTTGCACTAAAATAAAGATTTAAATTTGCTAATGATATGCTAAAAAAAGGCAAAAAAAGTTTGCTTTGATCATTTTAAAGAGAAAATTGTTTTAAGAAGTTATGGATAGAATCATAGAGTGATCTCTTAAGCAAATAGAATCTGTACTTAAGTATAGTCAGGTGCCATCATTAGCATGTTTTTCAATGTATATTGGCTTAAGAAATAATTACTAAGAGCAGTACAAAATCAAAGATGCTTGGTGGTTTGTATCTTGGTATATTAAAGCAGGAAGAGAATCAAACAGTTTTTGTTTTAATAACATGATACATTGATTTATTGTGGTCCTTTGGCAGACACTGGTACATGGTACAAGTGCAACATATAGACATTGATATTATCAGCATATTAGCATATATCATCTGGATACTGATATTTTGACAAGGATACTGATAATTAATTGTATAAAGCTTCAAAGGTAGATCCTGATACAGATCATATCTGTACTTCCATTGTATATATTCTCAAAATCTGAAAATATAGAACGACGAAAATAAATTTTCTGAAGGTAGATTTGGGTATGGATATATCTGCATTTTCATTAGGAATATTGATTCATGACAATTCCTTATTTTTTTATTTTTTGCTTCCTTAAGAATCAATTTTGTAAATCATAAATAACAGGGTTTAACAACTACAATTAGATTGAACCACATTCAGAATTAAGCCAGCTGAAATATAATCGCATCCGTCAATTATCAAATTACATCAAGAGGGGGGGGGGGGGTAACAAATAACTATAAGCAGTACAGAAAACTCTTCAAGAAAAAGGACAACAGCATATTGTCACCACCGCTGAATCTGCCACCCATGATGTGTGCTTAACACATCTTTAGATCATCTAGTAAAAGCAGTACAATATCACATTAAGTCAACTTCAATTGATTGATTTGGGTATTTCAACTAGATGAAACACAGTTATTCTATAAGACAATCCAGCGGAATCTGATAAATACCATTGTGCAAACAGGTTTGACAGCTTGAGGATCTTAGTAAAGCTGCCTTTTTTCTTGATCATTTAAATCCAAGCAATTCTCAGTAACCTACAGAGCAACTCGAGACTAAATTATCGAGTACCTGATTCTGCAGTATATTAATTTTCAGCAGTGACCTTTACGCTATTGGGAAATAAGTGAGAGATATTGCAACAAAATGAAAAATAAAATAAAAAATGAACTTTCTACACTGTGCTAATCAGCAACAAATTTTTACATTGTGCATCAAGACCATATCTGAGATGAAACAACCGCCATGTGGTGAGTGGTACCTATATTCTGATCAAATTCCATTCATTGGTCCCCTGCTCTCAACCAGCTGACGGATCCGTGCCAGTGGCAGCAGCTTGTTTCGAAGATAGCAATTTATTGAGCTGCTTCTTGAGGTAAGCCTGTCTCAGTTTCTCTCTCCGAGCCACCTCCTGCTCTTGCCGCCGCATTTTCAGGGTTGATGTCTTCTCTCTTGCCTGGTTCACCTCCTCATGCACTTCCCTGAAAAAGTGAGACAGAAAAACCTTTTAATACCAGAGAAGCAGCATGGTACGGGTCTTGATTTAGGAGGTAATATGCTCAGTAAGCATACAACTGGGTATATAGTGTGCTGTACAGGAGTATACATAGTTCTCTTTCCTATTTCAAATTGGTATTACGGACTTCATTTTCTGCAGTTTTCTATTTCAAGAAATTTTTTGTTCGGGCATATGACAACACAAAAGACAAAGCAGTGTACAATTACAGAATTAAGCCAGATGATATGGTAGCATGTGGCTAGCCAACATCTTGTTAAATGATCCTTATCTGCACTTTAACCTCATGTATAACACTAAAATCAAATGGTAAGGAGAAGACATAATATCCCAAACCCCAAAGGATGTGAATAGTAGTTGTATACTTCCATCAGTTTCATGGTTTGTTTGAAACTTCCAGTTGATGGAGATCAGAATCATTTCATGTAAATAAACATAACCGATAACCATAATCCCAATTTGATCCTCTTGATCCAGGTATACCAAACAACTGGTTGCATAATCCAACGAATAATCAAAGCAAATAGAAATACGGAATATGAACACTGAAAACTCAAATGAAACCAGGGGAGACAACAAACTTAACACTACCAGACTCTAATTTTAAAAGAAAGGAGATAACAGTTAGACACTTAAAACAATTACCTCACAAAGCGCTTGTGCTCATCATTGTCCATGTTGGACCCAGTGCGCCCAAGTCCAAATGGTCTCGAGCTTAGGAAAGGATCGTTAGCATCATCCCCATCTCCATCCCTCGAAGGGAAATCTACACCACGAGCATGATCATTATGCTGTGAATCAGATGGCTGAGGTTGATCGTGCTCCATGCTCTTCTGGAAGAAATCCACACAGTATTTCTCATTATCCTCTTCGTCTGGAAGTTCCCCTCTGGAGAGCTTCTCATACAAAGCGGCCTTTTTCTCAAGGGCCGCATAGCTAACAGATCCATCTCTTATTGCTTTCATCTCCAGCTTGTCTCTGTTTGCATAAATTTATGATTAGAATAGATCCAACTGAACTGTTCCATCATTTTCAACGGATAGAATGTTTATGATAATGTGTACCAGAATACCAGATAGCAATTAACAGTATACATTTCACAAAATTGGTGTACCACCAGAATAACAGAACAGCAGTGAACTGAATGGTGTATAGATTTAACAAAATTGGTGTACCAGTGAATACTGGTATTAGTACAGTCCTTAATATATGTCACAGAACTGTCCTCTCAATCTCCCCTGAACAACTCTTCAAATTAATTCAAATTTCACATCCGTAATATCCACTACAAGCTACCACACTAATCTACAGCTATAATTAGAAAGAGGAAGAGAGAGGAGGAGGAGCAATACTTGTGGGCGCGGCTCTCAACGCCGGAGTTCTTCTGAGAGAACAGATCAGGCGGAGCAGCCGATCTCTTCCTCGCGCGAAAGGCATCGGCGGCGGAGGAGGAGGACGAAGGATCGGAATCCTTGGCCTTGCGCGCCTCCTCTTGTGTGCGATACAGCTGGACCTTGAGCTCGACGATCGACGCCGCTCCGACACCTTCGATCGCCTTGTGCTTCTTCGGCATCACCGTCGACTCCGTTAGCCATCCCAGCGACTCCGCACGACCTTGTACTCCTCTCCCTCTCTCTAGGGTTTTGTCTTCCTTCTCTAGCGACGGCGCGGCCATCTCTCTCTCTCTTTCTCTCCGGTCAGGGGCAAAAGTTCACCAGGACCCTCTAGTAATTATATATTTGTTTTGGGAGCTAAAATAATATTTTTTTATAAAAGACCTTTCAACGTTAATGTTTAATCGGTAATGGGACTGACAAATGGGGTCCAGTATGACCGCCATTTGGCATCCGTTGTATAATAATGTGAAGGTAGGGATCCTAATTTTTAGAAATTGTCAAAAATAAAAAAAAAAATTGATGAATATATTTTTTTTAATTTATAGATTTATTGTGTTTTAAATTTCATATAATTTAAGGATCATTTAATATTTTATTAAAGATTATTAAATATAAACCGTTGTAAATATTATGTAATTTTGATGGATTTTGATAGAATATCAAATAATACTTAAATTATATGTTAATCAAGCAAAAGATTTATTTACAAGTTCTTTATATATTATTACAAAAGGAGGCATAAAAAACAATTGTTCATTTGTTTATTCACCATCCTTGTTATTGCTTAATACATATATGTTATCATTTCATTAGCTTTTTAGAGTGCGCTTACATTATTTGCATATAAAACTTGAGTCACTTTTTATATATGTATTATTTATTTTTTGAAATTACAAAGGAAAAGAATTGAGGTGAAAAGTATAACCTAAGAACTATGTAAAATTGTTTGCATAGGCAAAACTCTTAATATATATATTTTTTTCCATTTATACATGAGATGTACATGAAAATTATTACCTTTCATGTGATTAGTTTATACATAAATCATGAGTTCAATGCTTAACTTTATCTATGAAATGCTATGACTATATATAGGCGGTCATTAAATTTATAACCAATAAATTTTGAAAAATTAAAAAGAAGTGAGAGATATTTATAATAATTTACATGATATTGATATTGGAGAATAATCAATTAAGATTTATTCTTTACTTTATAAATACAATGTTATAACTATATATAGAGTATTACTCAGTAAAAATTTATGTCAATAATTTAGAAATAAAATTGAGATTTATCTTTAATTTACTTGACTAAATGATATGGAAGAAAATCTAATTTACAGAATAGCAATCAACAAATTGAAGGTTTTTTTCTAGCCCAAGTATAAAGAACTTTTGTATTGAAAACTATTTTGATGCTTTTTTGCTATAATTTCATTCAGAATCATGTTGATTAATTATGTTAAGATATAAATAGTTTGACTTATTAAAAAAATTGAGATATATTAACATCAAATTTTTTTTAAGTAACATTAAAAAGTTTCTTGTTAACTCATTTTTTTAAAAATAAAACTATAAAATAAAACAAAACAAATTAATAATTAGAATTTTGTTATCTGAATTGTGATATCACCGTCTTTAAAATATTTCATATTCTAAATATAATATTTTGGAATCGCCACCAAGATAATATGAAATTATCACTTCTTAGAACACAATCATAAAAGTGATTGATGATAACTCCACAATATTTAATTGAATATGTCGGAATTATATTTGGAATAAAATTAGATAAATACTAATAACAATGGGTCTAAATTAATTAATATTTTCTCTTCATCTGTATCTTGAATGGAATGTGCCCATAATCAAATCATAAAATTATTGGCCCAGGAAGAATGCCATAGGAGAATCAAATAAATTATGTAGATTAATTGAGTTTTAGCTAGCAACAAGAAAATAAAATTAAAGAGGTCGTTGAATAAAATTAGTAAAATATTAGAGAGATACAATAATCTGGTACTGACTTTACTATTTAATTTAAAAAGATTATTATTTATATTAATGATTTTATTATATAACTTATTTTATATAATACTTTCATTATTCAACTTAAATGAATTTGAGTTGCAACAAATGTGAAAATGATGCTTTCTAAAATGAAAAGTTTTGACCAAACTGGCTGTAAACAAATTGATAGGATAAAAATTGATGGCAGAAAATTTATGTCAAAACAAAAAATGTAAATTGCAAAGGCAATTAAGTGATTAATATGAGTATTTAGTTTCATGTCGGATCAATGTCTCAATGCCAATAGATAAAATAATAGGAGAATTAGACAGACAACCAAAACATATGAGCAAAATTATTGAAAGGAAATTTTTGAGTTTTTAATATCACAACACTTTCATGTATAAACAAGTCAGTTAATCTAGTAAACTATGTTTCAATCCTGTATTGTAAATTTTTTTTTTTTGAGAGAAGTATTGTACATCACATTTGTCCAGTGACATGCTTGTTAATGTATTTTAAAAAAAATACTACAAATTCAGAGAAATTACTCCTTAAAAACGGTTTTCTTCTAATTTCTGCTAGTTAATAAATTTTTGAAACGAATGGAATGTGTAGGGGTGGCAATATTGATTTGACATCAATTTCCAATCTATATGATGCTGAATATAGAGATTTAAGAATCAAATAGATGTCTTTCTTAGAACAAAAAATAGAGAATTGTCATATCAATTGGCTACTCAAAAATCTTCTCTCAGAGATGCATGAGCATCTAGAACTAACTTATTTTGATTATAAAAAGATAACAATAAAAAGTTTGAAAGGGAAAAGAGATCCATGATTAATGACGCTTATTTCCGGTCGCAATCTCCCAAGCTTGCAATATGTGATCTACAATTTGCTCAACTCCAACTCCATGCTTAACCTGCCATGGAAAATTCATGTCCAAAGTAAATATCAAATATTTTTTGCACTTTACAATTTTTACTTGTTGTTTTATTTAGTTCTTGGTTGATTTTGATTATCATGTGGTCTTTACATGACTTCTGGTAAGACTTTCTTTTCAGAGCTCTGTTACTTTGCAAATATTTTCATATTATTTCACAAATCCCAATTAAAAAACTGAAATTATTTGACTTGAGTACCTGACTTAATAAATATTATCGTGTTATTTTCTCACATATTCAAGGTTTGAATTAAAACCTCATAATTTCCATCATGCAATTCAGGACGAAATAAGCCAGCAAAAAGAGAAGAATGCAAAATATAACAAACCCAACAAATAAAGTTTTCGAGCACCTTTTGAATTCTTAAAAGATCCAGTGTCATTATCTGGCATAGTAATATAATACTTGCATATTACTAATGACCATCAATTAAGTACAGAAGAAAAGAGCCCTTGTCAGTATATGCATCGTTATAAATAAATAGGCCATTGCAATCGGTACAAAAAAGGTTCCAAAAATTAAACCACACATCATCATCATATTAGTTGTCGTTACGGGGCCATTGTTATAATGCATAAATTTGACAAGTCAAACCTGGGCAAAGACGAAGGGACCACCTTCCCTCATCTTCAAGGCATCCCTCTCCATTACTTTCAGATCAGCCCCGACTGCTGATGCAAGATCTGTTTTATTTATAACCTTCAAATAAATTAAAAAAAAGGTTAATACAATTTATTTAATAAAGCATATATCATAGAACCATATCTAGATTAAATCCCAAATTTTTTCCATTGCCTTTTTCAGTAAATTAAGAATAATTGCACCATGAGTAGATATGATTAATCAGGGTTCGGTTGAAAATTTTGAAATTTAATTGTGCCTAGCAAAAGATTTAATTAGAGTTATTGAATTACTATCTGATAAATGATAAATTTGAATCTTTACTGGCATTGAACTTCTGATTTCATTCCACAACAACAAAAGAAGTGGAAGTCTTACGCACCAGTAGATCTGCCTGTGTAATCCCGGGCCCACCCTTTCTAGGGATCTTGTCGCCACCAGATACATCGATAATATATATAATATAGTCGGCTAATTCTCTGCTAAAATTAGCCGCCAAGTTATCTGCACACCAATCACCAATCAGTACTCATGATTGTAATATACGTACTGAATTACAGTATGTTCTAAAATAACCGAAATCTGACTTGACAGTAGAACGAAAAAAAATAAAAGAAAACGAAACGAAGAAAATGACCTCCTCCAGATTCACAGAGTAGAATGTCGGCCTTGTACAAATTCGATAGCTCTTCAAGTGGGCCGAGATTTATGCTGATGTCTTCTCTTATGGCAGCATGGGGGCAGCCTCCGGTTTCTACAGCACGGATTCTCTCCTCCGGGAGTGCTCCATGTTTTATTAGGAATTCACCGTCCTCTTTTGTGAATATGTCATTTGTTACCTAAAGAACCACACATACATGTGTACTATTTTAATAAACAACAGACAAATTATGGTGAATAAATAGATTTTCTTCAGAAATATGAGACATGACTATATGACATTTCACATGTTTGTACAAGAAAATTATAATAATATTTATAGGGTGGACATGACATGTTTTTGTATTGATGTCTTCATGGACTTGCATGAAATTCTTATTTCCTACATAGTATACAGAAAATAACAAATCTTTTGCAGTTCCTAATAATGGTTAGACAAGGAAGGTTTGCTGTTGTTTAGTTCAGGAACTGGTATCCTGTGCTTCAGTACCAAATTGGTCATCATCAACATACTATACCAGTATGTACCAGCAGATACACCAGTTCGATTTGGACTCAAGGTGAACTTCTGGTTATTATGCAAAGATGATGATCAATACCTTTCTAACTTTACTTTCTACTTGTTTGATAATATTAATAATTAGCATAATAAAAAGAAGATAACAAAAATCAAAAGGGAATTGGGTATAAAATAATACGTACTGCAGCAAGGCTATACTTGTCACGCAAATACTGGCAGAGCGCTAGCATCAGAGCTGTTTTCCTGATCAATTAATTAATAAAACCAAATTTTAACTGCGAAAGTATGTATTGCTAGAAAAATGGTGATTATCTAGACTGTAGAGAGGTCACTATTTCTTCTACTTAAACATGTGGTTTGTTAATTTAATACAAGATTAATCTCTTCTGTGTGCTTTTTGGAGCATACAATATTTTCTACATCCAACTCAGAAAATTAATGGTAACCAATATAGAATTGTTAAGAAAAAAATCGCCTGACCACCAGTTCATGAAAACTTATTGTAGCTATAATCTAAATTGCTTAGATTTTCTTTGATTTTATTCGGCAGGATATCAGAGGATTTGCTAGGAGTAAGGCCGAAATTGTCCATTTTTAACGAAATGTTTGTATGGCAGGAACCACTAGCTACAGGGTAGTACAGTAATTCTGCAGCGAAATGAGAAAAGAAAGCAAAATACCCTGTGCCAACGGGCCCACCAATGCCGACAGTAAAGGCACGTTCCTTGAAGTCACGGGAAGGTATCAGTGGGGCTCGCTTGGTGAAGAATCCAGGAGAGTAAATTGGTTCGTGCGAATGTGGTGCCAGGCCATCATGCGAGTGGTACACCCGTCCGTCTGGCCCGACCCATGAGTCTGCCTTTCCATGTTCCGTTCCCGCTCTAAAAATAAAAGGATGAAAAAAATAAAATTGAAAAATGATTTAGTATTGAGCGTTAACAAAGGGTTGATCCTGTACGAAATCATTCAAATATTTAAATATCGTATATAATCAGAAACTGAGGTTTTACTAGTTCGAACCATGTACACACGAATATTTCTAAAACACAAAAGAACACATAACAATATTTGGGCATACAAATAAAAAATAAAACAAATATCAACACCCTTTTATTCCCCAATTAACAAAATGGAGGCTTATCTGGTTACATCGATAAGACTTATTTCAGAATTTTTCTATTGTATTCTTTTAACCAGAAAAATTAGCAACTCAATTGAAAAATCTAACTGCAGGAACAAAACCATATTTACACAATTCATGCAACATTACACAAAAGAAAGAAAATTTGCCCATGTTTTGTTAGCGGATAATCAAATTGCCAAATTACAACCACATGGTGATTCAAGAAAAGCAATATTCCAAGTGGAAATATAGCTTAGAAAACAAGTAAATAAATTGATAAATTATCTTTCTTTCTCCTGATAATGTAGAATATTTTTTTTCCATTAAGCTAATTTAACCATACCTAGTCAAGTCAGAGACTTAAATCTGATTGCTAACCATGCTGATTCAAGAAAAAAAAGGTAAAAGTGTTAAATTTGTAGTATGATTAGTGTGTCTGTATCTTTTGCTTTTTTTTTATTCTTTTTTTTTTTTGGTGCTGAGTACTGATTATAGGGTTTTAGAAATACTTTTTTATCATAGTGAATTAGTGATAAATAAAACTTCGCATCCTCTATCTTATCTCGATCAATTCCAATTATCCACCTCGATTGGAAATGCCCCCTTTCCAGCATCCTCCACCACAGTATTATCCCAACCCCATAGCAAAAAAAAACACACAAAAGAATAAGAAAATGCAAAAGAGAATTAAACAGAGACATACTCGTGCGTATGGTGGTGGTGATCGTGATCGTGATCGTGATCATGGTGATGGTGGTGCTCCTCTTGCGTTGCCATTGGAGAGATTTTGAGGTGGAAGATTGGAGAAGAAAAGAAGAAAAACAGAGAGATTCCAGTTGAGTTTTCACTTAAATTAATATTAATTTTATATTATCGGGAACCGAGACGGTGAATAGATGACGATGGAGGAGAGATTTATTGGATAGACTCGGTTTACAATATGCGCGCTGTGTAAGATTCTGACAGATTCTATGGGGACCACTATTCAGTGACTCATATGTTGCTCTGCCAAGAGTAGATCTCGTCTAGATTGATAAATACTGGGAGAAAGGGATCTGATTGATAGGAGAGTAGGATCTCCTGTTACGGTCTGGGTGTATATACGTGTGTTTTTATATACCGATCAAGGTTTCTAATAGGGGAAGATTTTCTGTATTTAGTTTTAACAAAGTTTGATGTTCCCAAAATTTTTTTTTGCATGATAAAATATAAATTCTAAAATTGGTGTTTGTAATTTTGGAAGAAGAAACAGATGCATGCGCATTAAATATCTCGATAAAAATCAGTTGATAATAAAAAAATGTCCTTTCATATTTTAATTTGTAGAAGTCGCTCTATATAATTCATTTATAATTAATTTGAAATTGGAGATATCCACACTGCCAGAAAATCTTCAACGAGAATTATACAAACATATTTTGTCAAAATTAAATTCATGATGAATTTTTACAAAATTCAAGAAAAAACAATGATGATAAGACACACTAAATTTTTTTGCATTGTATTTACGAATAATCTACGCAAAGTTTGTATTTAAGCACCAGACGAATGAATTAGTGGATAAAATGAAAGTTCGCAAATTATAGATTTAAGTCGCTTATCAATACAAATTTTATGAATTTTATAAAAAATCTCATCTTTTATCCGAATAATATGTCTTCTGCAAATATAACTTTACTTGATTCTCTTCCATTTGAACTTGTAGAGGAAGATGTACAAAACAAAAACATGAGCAAAGGAGAGAGAATGGTACAAATGACTTTCTCGCTCAAAATTGATGACTACTTTTATCTAATATATGTGAAAACTTGTTTTGATATTCATAATATATACATATTTTTTTAGGAGTGAGGGATTTATTTTTATATTGTTTGTAAAATTTATAATTTTCTAGGTTTGTTTTCTAAAAAAAATTATAATTTTTACGTTTGCATTAAAAATTGAGTTATCCTTGAATTATATCCAAATTATATCGAAAACACTAGACCACTAATTTTGAATCATGCCAAATTATTTATGAATATTTAATTTATTGTTCTAATACATAAGCAAGCGAGCACCTAAACAACTTGAAAGCGCAATTATTTCTGAACACTTTTAATTTGTTGTCATGATACACATAATAAAAGCAAGCAAGCAACTGAATAATTTGAAAGCGTGAAACGGCTACATGTAATGCAACAAAAGAGTAGATACATAAAATCCAAGGTTCTTTTCCAAGAAAGGACAAGACAGACTGAGCTAGTGAGCTCCTATATGTACCGAGACTAAAAAGACAAATGTTTGCGTAGACGTGGTCCATTCATTTATTGCGCACGTCCGTTGGCAAAAAGTAAACTGGTTTTTGGTTTTTGGTTTTTGGTTTTTGTTATTATTATTATTATTATTATTATTATTATTATTATTATTATTATTATTATTTTCTTATACAAGGTCACATCAGGCAGATCCACTCATTTCATATATCATATACATTTGACTTTTGGATATTTTATTGTTGAACATTCAAGGGGATCTCATATATATATTCTAAGGGTTCTATATTAAATTTATTTTTTAATGTGTCAAGATGTTAGATTAATTTGTTATTTTGATGATTATTAGTATGACATTAGGAAAAATTGAGGTTTTTCTTGTTCTCTCTGTTTTTTCCCTATATTTTTATTCTCCTTCCATAATAAATTATATCAGAGGCTTTTATTAGTTTTGGTTTTGAGTCAGGATCAAATTTAGATTGGAATTTGTAAACATTTAGTCAAAGTTACCTCAAAAAAAAAAAAACTGAAAAGATTTTATCAAATTTTTTTAATAATGATAATTTTTTAATACTCAAGTTTAGATGCATATATGCTTTCTTTTTTTTTTGTTTTTTTTTTGGGAAAAAAGTGGTATATCTTATGACCTATTTTATTAGAAATTAATTTTGGATTATTGGAAATCACAACCCCCGGTACTCATGAGGTTTGTATATTAATAGTATTTATGGTACTTTTGATCCAATGATAAATGTAATGTTTTATGTATGGAAAGTCATGGATTCAGAACTCGAATGTGAATTTTTTTATGAATGTTTAAATTCGAGTGATTTTAACCTTCATCTTTATTTAAAAGAAAAAAGAAATATATCATGGTACCACATTTGGTACCGGCAAGCACACCAACTAACTTCTATGTTCTATCTATAGTTTACTTTCTAGCTGTATAAACTAGTTCAAGCAAATTTCACATTTTCTTTTTTAGGTTAGAGTAATTTTAATGTACATTTAATTTTTATGATATATCTAATTCTTATAATATATATTTTTAAGAAATTTGCTCAAATTAAAAAAAAAACTAAAATTACAGATGTATTTCTAATTATTTAAATAAAATGTGTATCAAATTTGAATCAATTTCAAAAAGATTTTGTCTTCCATCAAAAAATTTTAAAATTTTAATGAAAGAGTTTTAATGATTTTGTGATGAATGACCAATTAAATTTTGAATTGACTCAAAATTGATATATGTTCTATCTAAATAATTAGAAATACACTTACAATTTTAATTCTTTAATTTGAACAAAAATATATATCATAAGAAATGGATATACTATAGAAAATTATAAAATCTACACCCATATAAATTTAGATGAAAAAACTAATAGAGTAATTAAATTTAAACAAATATCCAAATTTAATGATTAAAAATAAATAAATGAAAATTAAGTTATAAAAAACGGATTTGATTTGACGTGAAATTTAGTAGCCTCTCAAAAATTTACCCTGAAATATTTAGGAAATACACTTCCCGTTACGGATGGATGCAGACATAGATACACTTCCCAATTTATACCGAACAATCTAATCAAATCTGAACCGTTATCTTAAAATCATCCGAAAAATCCAAACCATTGAATCTCAATCAAGCGATTGATGTTGCACAAAACTGTCCAATTACATTTGGAGAGGATCCGGACACTAAAACTAGTGGTGTTCTTTCGTTCTCTTCTCCCATGGCGCAGAGCCTTCCCCCAAAATCACTGTAAATTATATATTTTCTTTCAAAAAAATTAAAAAATTAAAAGATCCTTCAGAAAAAGAACGAAGCTCGTTTGGTTCGCCAAAAAAAAATAAAATAGAAGTAAAAAAAATGGCATTGAACCTTTCTCCGTTCAAGCTCCAGCCTTCAAGCGCTTTCTCCACCAAGGCTCAGAGATTTCCATTCAAGCGCACGTGCCAGTGTAAAGCTGCTACTCCCGAGGGTGTCACAGAAGATCCCAGCGTAGAAGGTGCCTCTTCTTGGCTTATTCGTATTGATTTCATAGAAAAAATGTTTAATTAGTTGGGAATCGAGGAGATTTCTCGTTTGTATGTGGTACAAAAGTGTAGAATTTCAAATATACTATTCTAAAGCAAGAGAGATTTGACCTGATTACACCTGCCTCTTCTTGGCTTTCCTTTTTTTCTTAATTTTGAAGAAAGCCTGTGTGAGATGTCTACTGTGCATTGAGATTATATTATCATGACTACTGGTTACCTATTCACTTATTCACATCATCATTTAGTTTGCTTTCTTACTCTTTTCTTTTTTGTTTTTTTTTATTACTGTGTTTAAGTTTCATCTACCCAGGCACAGTTGGATCTGTTGGAGCAGCTCAGATCATCTCCCACCTCTTCTGATACCGGTACGTTTCTATTCTATTATTTTGTGAATATAGATATAGGATTTAGGATTGACACATTTGCCGGTATCGCTATACCAATACTGCACCGACTTTTTTCATACAGAAATAATTATAAAAATGAGGTTGAGATTTTATCAGCTGGTAAAAAATGTACTGATACCAAGTATGGTTGCCAGAAGAATCAGGTCCGTACCAGTTCTGGTACAAATATCCTTGGAGTTTGTGTGGATTCAGTATTATTTATCACATCAAGGCATCATCGCCCAACACAGATTTTGAAAGAACACAAGACATGTTCGAGTTGTAAATGTTTCTTCTAGCTATTATTGGAGATGTAGTATGGAAAGCTCGTCTTAATTATGGAAGAATATAAGATGCTAACATCACTTGTTAAGAGCTGTCCTTTCAGCTAATTTAGTGCATTTAGGTTTGAAGGTTGAAATTAATGATTGCCATATCATTATCATTATAATTTGTTTGTCATGTTTGTGCATGGTGCATATGGAATCTTTTGCCAACTTGATGTCTATATCTATCACGAGCGAAATTCAAAATGATCACTAAGCATTTATGGGACATGGAACCCTTTTTCTAGAAAAAAAGAGTAGGTGCACAATACATGTCATGTGATACAATTTTCTGTTAATCTAGAATCTAGAACTAGAACAAAAATTTAGCATGTTTGTAATCATCATGTATTGGGCTTGGTTCTTTTCAAGTCAAAGCACGTGATGTGTATCTGATGGCACTGCAAATACAAGCAAAAAGTACCAGAGTACCAGACACAATCAAAATGCCTGTGTGTGCATGTACGTAAGAATATTAAATCTCTCCTATCTTCTTTCTCTCTAGCAGGATACAGTAGCGACGGCACCGACTTACAGAGGTCTACAGTTAGAGAACAGCTATCGGAACTATTTGGAGAGACTAGAGGCGAGTTCACTCTTCCTCTAGGGAAGAAGCTTAAAAAAAGCACACTCACGATTTCTAAGAAGAGAAATATCAAGCGGCAAGCTCTCCTAAATGAAGTCGGTAAGAGAAACGACTCGGTTTTCTTCGCAACAGTTGGTGCATTTGTTATCGTCCCTCCATTTGCCATACTGGCTATTGCTGTTCTTACTGGCTATGTAGACCTCATGCCTTGATTTGGATACATAGATAAGTTTCTTTTCTTCAAGGCATGATTGATGGTTTTTAACTTTTCTATATGCCACCGAGAAAAGATGGTATATACCGTTACTTTTGTACAGGATATAGAAGGGAAATTTTGTAGCTTTTTATATCTTTCTGGTGGCGCAGATTATTAACTTTAAACAGTAACCCAAATTAGATGTGCACAAATGGACGAATGGAGTTTGGATTTCATACCTAATGTCAGTTACCACCAACCAAAACTGGGGCCTACAATTGGACATGAATCTTTGTTCTTCGTTGTTCATCACTAATAAATTTGGAAAGGGGAAAGCAAAAGTCAAAAGTTGAAAAAAAAAGAGAAAAAAAATGATTCAGGAATAATAACCAGCATCACTTTTTCTAGAAAATATATTCTTACTAACACTGGTTTTGCACTCAAAAGCACTGCAAGAACACATCTTACAACAAAAACCGAGTATTTACCAAAGGAAATTAGATGAAAAAATATTAAAAAGAAAAAAGAAAAAAGAATTAAAAGAGAGAGCTGAATATCAGACTCTTAAACGAGCAACCAAAACATGTTCTTTATTGACACTTGTACTTGGAGAGGTCATGTGGTCGGTGGGTCTAATCTGCTCGTCACAATGTCGAGCTCCTTGCCCCAACATGTACCTCCATCTGTCTTGTAACAGATACGCGAAACCGATCAAACAAACCTGTAAGGTGAAAAGAGATACCCATAGCCTTACACTCTTGGACGTCCTCAAATGGTAAGTGTGGAGACCGATGTAAACGTTCGCTATTCCCACTATGCAAATCCCAATTCCGATCATCCAGTGCATCAGGTACCAGATACTCCTTGCTTTCACACCCCTAATGAAAAGATAAAAAAAGAGAGGAGGGGAAATCAAAATAAAAATAATTCACTAGAAATCTCGAGGCCTCTAGCAAGATATCCAAGGGAACAAGTACTGGACATAATGCTACAACAGTCATAGACCTCTTATGTAATGCAAAAATTTCCAAAGAAGGAATAGATTGATCAAAATGCATCCGTCCATAATTTATATACAACCAAAATAGCCTCTGTACCTATTTGGCCTTAAGAAACCGAGCAGCGGTTGAAACCAAATGAAGCCATAGAGCACCAATCCAATTCTTTGATGAGTATTGTTGAAGGAGTTCTCAAAATGTTTAAGTGACAAAACTGCCCCTGCCGTGGCAAGTGCAACTGCTGCAATCTGTCAGTAGATCATGAAATAAAAAATCTTTATCCGCACTAACTACAAAGATTTCAAGCGAAACTACACATAATGTCATCATGGCTGCAAAGCTGGTAAATCCAGTACAGGTATGGGGCCATCATCTAAAACCAGACCTAATTTGCCCGTTACCAGTAGAAGATCAGTACTAAACAGGTACCGCACCCTCTGAAATTGGCTTTATTACAGCTATAAGAGGATGTTCAGAAAGTTTAGTAATAGCAAGAAAAAGAGAGCTTAATTACCTGTAAAACCACATGCAAGTAAAACATGATCCTGAAGTTTTTGCCGCATGTGCAGCTGCTTGCAAATCTTATTACTAGTATTCCGACAGGCATCAAGAATCCAACTGAACCCCAAAGGAGCAGTGCATGGATCTTGATTTGTGATGACAGTTTTGGATTCAGCTGCATGCAAGTAAATTTGCATTTATTAGTAACAAATTGATCTGTAGCCCTGCAAAACCTCAAAATTACTTGTAAGGACCTTGCAAAATGAAAAATGTCATATGTACCCCTATGAACAAGGCAAACTTCTCAGCCTACAATAATGCAGATCAAAATATATACCCTTTCATTGTGCTTCAAAGAAAACTGTGAAATGGTGAAAATCTTGAGGATGATTGATGGAAAGCCTTTTTCAATGCAAGTTTCCACAAAAGAAAAATGGAATTAAAATAGCATTTGACAACAGAAGGTATTGACATTTTTCAAAATTTTACATATACATACAATACCAAACTTAACAGACAATGTACTGTAATATGTTTAGCATGAAAACCCCTGCATTCCAAGAGATAAAAGATTGCAATTTCACCTTCAATTGGCTTGATTGGTCGTCTTTATATTTTTCATTCAGTTTTTCTGTGAAATTTCGCGCTGATTCTGCAGATGGTACAACAATACTAAGAAGAACAAAACAAACAAATATAACAAATACTATTTCTCTTTTCACTACAATCATCTCTGTTTTTTCTTAGATAGCTCCTTCTCTGACAAATATAACCTCTTCTAACTTCAAGACACTAAGAATTATTGCATAGAACTTGATTAGAAGCAATGCCACCTCCTCACTCTTTCTATCTCTAGATTATAAAAAAAACAATATCCTCATAGAAGAAATCCTTGCCTTGAAGACCATGCTTTGAAGCTCATTGTATAGAAATTACAAAGTACAATAAAGAACCCAACTTTAAAAGAAAAAAACAAAAACAATGAAGAAAGAAACAACTAATTTAAGCCTCTCTCAAAGAAGTCTCATTAAGCAACTTTTCTTTGGTAACTTGTGGAGCAATGAAGGAATGAATGTTTGAAACAAAAAGAGAATTACTTTTGAGGTGGTGTTGAGATAGATAAGAGAAAGAGAAGGTATGGATATTGTATTCTTAACCATTGAAAGTTAGCAAATGGATGAATGAAAAAGAACTTTTGTGCATAATGGCGTACCTAAAAAATAAAAATGGAAAAGTTTTTTTTTTTTTTGGTGGGTAATGAAAGGGGAATAAGTTGAAAGAAAAAGATATAGTACTCAAGTAGGAAGCTTTTGGCATAGCTTTTATCAAGTGTATGATTCTTCTACAATCATACTTTTGATCTTATAAATGGTTTAAACTTTAAATGTTAAAATGGCAACTTGGCTGGTTGGTGGCCAATGAATTTTTTTTTAGAATTATATTTTCAGAATATTTATCTTGTTTTGTTTGATGACAAAGGATTTGAAGAGATTAATTTACTCTGATATTTTTTAGTATGAAATAAGGATTAAAAGTTTTTAAATTATTGGTGATATTTTTAACACAGAAAATTTTAGTCAATTAATTGTAACTGCTCACATTATCATGGTATAATATATGTCTCTAAAGTATAAATTAAAAATGATTGTTAGAGCAAAAATGTGACATATTTAGTTATATTTAGTCACAATATGTGATGAGTTATTTTCGAATCATGTTAGGTTGACATATTTGAAATTATTTATTCTATGTTGCTGAGACAAGGTTACAAAACAATAGTAAAAGAAACCAAACAAAGATAAAAGAAATAAATGACATTTTTTCACAAAGGAAGCCAAAAAAAAATATTGAGAGATTTTGTTATTTTAATCATTTAGTTCTTTTTAATTGCAACATAAAATAATTAATCTCTAAGTATTTCTCTACATATTATGATCTATTATCCATTTAATTTCGCTTTTTTTTACTTTCATCTTTTTATATTTGTTATATATTTGGAACATTTTCCCCAGGACATGTGATGGAAAGTAAATATTAATTGTAGAGAGATTCCAGGGAAGGATTGCAGAGTTGTACCTCACTTAATCACTTTTCTTAATATCCAGATTCTCTTGGGCCTGGTTCTTACAAAAAAACAATCACCATGCATAAAATAATACTTTTACAGAGTAAAAGGAGTGTGGGTCCCAACAACCAGTGACCCACTACACCGATTACAATTTCTCCGTGGCATCATAATATCTGGGTTTATCCTTGACATTGTAGTGCAATTTGTAGTGTTTAATTTTTGTGGAGTTGCAGAAGGCACTGAGAAAGTTAAAGATTGTTTCTGGCAATTCTCAATTTTAAAAATATTATGCTTAAATTTGAAAATTTATTGCTACAATTCCACATAACAAAAAAGAAGAGCTGATTACAGATTACAGGGGCGGATGTAGGAAAAAAAAATATAATGGGGTCAATAATACAAATTTGTATATTATGTACCATAGTTTTAAAATTTATCTGTTAATTTTAGAAAATAGGGGTTATATTGAGTAATTTTTTTTATTAAATATATGAGGGTCAAAAATTGAATTATCATCACAATTTATTATAAACATAGAAAAACTACAATTTAATTTGTTCATTTTTTAAAAATAAATAGGAGTTAATTGACCTCATTTTTAGTGAATGGATCGTTCCAAACCGAATGATAAATGAAAATACTGACACTCCATTTTCTCCATCCCAAAAATGGTTTGAGATAGAATTTTTTTTAATTACATCATCCATTTAGGAAGTTTGCTCCAATTAATTTCAAAACCTCTACATCCCTGCAAGTCATTATTCTACTTGTAAAAATTGGATTCACATAATACAAAAGCTATTTGGAGTAATTAGATATTGAAGTCTAAAAAAATATATAAAATTATTATTTTTAATATGATCTCTTATACCTCCTATATATTTCTAGAAAACATTTATATCAATATTGGCATCTGTATGGTCAAGTGGTGTATAGCAATATACCAAAAAAAAAAATGCTTATGAAGCAATTCTAGACTAAATAAAAGTTCAACAGCTGCATTTGACAAAATCCATGAAAGATTTTTATTTATGCGCATGAGCATGGAGTTGTACTGTTTTCTCTCTTTTGTGCCTTCAATTATATATTCCCTTGTCAGAAACCACCACCAAAAAGAGAAGACAAACCTAAATGTACCTCCGGAACAATTTCTCCAGACATTTTCTATGTACCAAAAGAGGATTTTTTTATAAGTGATGTCATAATGACATTATCAATTTATCATATACAAAAATTATATATCCATGTGGGAGATCATATGTTTGAAGTCTGAATGAATTTTTTTTACAAATATTTAAAAATTAGATAGTTTAAACTCTCATCTTTATCTTAAAAAAAAAAGAAAAAAATGAATATCAATCTATTTGACAAATATTGTTCTGCAGGAACATTTTATGCAGTTTATTGTCCACTTGGCCAATGTTCCCTTTATTATGATTCATTTGAGTAATAATATTGATGTATGAAAATTGCAAAAATGATATAAAATTTTTTTTCTGTTGGGACTTTCATCATAAAGTGTTCTTACATGTGTGAAACCTGTATAAAATATTTATAAAAATATGAATTATTTTTTAACTTAGAAATCGAAACTTATAAAATAATTATAAAAATAAATTATTACAAGTAAAAAAAAATTATATTTAATTATACTCATGAGCTGTTCAATTTTATAATTATGATCCAGGTGGAAAGTTGTTCAAAAGTACACCTATATATAGTGTATGAAACTAATAATAAGGATTCCTCCTATGGAAGAATTAATTTGTTTCTATGTACCGTTTACAAGATTTGAATCATAGCTTAACCATTAATTAAATTATGATCAGCTTTATTTTAGAGGTGGTTGAGCTTAGAAAAGGGGGCCTGAAATTGGAGTTATAATTAGTGTTTCATTTGTAGATTATGATTAATTGATGCTACCTATTAAATACATACATCCTCATTATCAAAATCCATGTGTATAAAATTGACTATGTAAGTAAGTAAGCATGTGATATATGCCTCTTAACTTATACACATGTCAATAGTGGGCCATAGATAAATATACTTTTAGAAGATATATTAGATAGTGACATGCATGAGACTATACATGAGAGGTAGATTTTGTAGAGCCACTTTATGTGATCTTTACCTATCATTAATTAATTATGTATTTTTTGTTTCCAGATCTTGATATAATTGCATACTGATAGTGACAAGTAATACATTTTATGGGGCAAAAAATGTGTAAGCCTATATGAGATTCCATGACTGTCATGTTCATAAAAAAATATATAATTGTTAACAACTAATTACAATTGAGAACTAATCTTTAGTTTAATGATAAAAATAATACTCTTCATGTGGGAGGTCGTATATTCGAAATTCAGATGCGAGCTTTTTTATGAACAGTTAAAGTTGAGTAGCTTGAAATCATGTCGTTATCTTAAAAAAAAACTAATTACAAATGTTATTACAAAATCTATACAAATATACATAAAAATGATAAATAAAAAGTGGATGTACATTTAAGAAATAGATAATGTTAATGATAGATAAATTAATGAACAGTTGGATGCACAAAACATGAATGGACTATATATATATGAAGTAAAGCTAAGGTGAACTTAAACTTATCAAAATCATTAATAAGTTTAACTTAAAAAACTATCGAAATAACTTCAAAATATAAATTTAAATTGCTCAATAAATTTTTCATATCAAAATCTTGTAGGATATCAAAATTTTCTATTTTTAGGATTTTCTAACTATTTTTTTTAGATTTTCTAAGATGACTCTAAAAATAATAATAAAATAAAGAATATTTGTATATGAAAATAGACCATTTTCAAAAATATAAAACAAATAGTTAGAAAACTCTAAAAATAGAAAATTTTGATATCCTATGAGATTTTAATATGAAGAATTTATTAAGCAACTTGAATTCTAAAAATTTAAGTCGATTCGATAAATTCTGAGTTAAATTCACCAATTATTCTGGTGAGCTTCAACTCACAGTAGCTTTACTTATATATGTATGTTTTTCAAAATATATCTAACAAAGATAGATCATGAATCAAATACTTCACTTGCATTTTTTTTATAAATAAATTAAAAGATTAATTAAATCTACAGCTTCCATTAATTAATTGAAAAGTTGCTCCATGCATACATTTTGCGCATTAATTCAACCTACGTAAACTATCCACCAAATCAAATTCCTAATTTTGGTCGCATTTGATTGACAATATAAGCTACCTAGAATGTTGACAATTGACACCAACAAAAAGCATTTTCAACAAAGTAATAGATAAAAATATCTACTATATTTATAAGGGGTTCTTATCTGAAAAATTAATCATTGCAAATGCAACTAAACGGACTGATCTCTCTTCCCACTATGAGCTTTAATTATTGTTATTTTTTAGGAATAATTTCATATATACACTTATAAATTTTCAAAATTATATATTTTTCCCAAAAATTTCAAAATTACATAGTTTTGAGTAAATATGAGACTTTTAATAATTTGAAAGGATAAATATGATATTATGAATTTTAGAGATGAAAATACATGATTTCGAACTTTTTTTTAAAGAGGTATACATGAAATTTTGTCTTTTTTTAATCTTTCTTTTTAAATGGCTGTGATGTGATTCAAAAATTCTCATGTGAATTGTAAGAGAAAATATGAACCCATAATTAATACCTTACGTAGTGAAATGCTTTTGACTTGCATATTGCTAAATATATAAGGTATGAGGCAACAACAACTAACAACTAACAACTCCAAATAGCAACTAGAAAAGGTGCTTCCAATAATAATAGTAATTTTAATTTAATATGTTTGTGCTTTGCTTGACGTGATAAGGCAAAAGACAGAGAGAAACAAGTTCAATTGAATTTGAAGCATAATCATTCTGTGGTCTCTTTTTCTCAACCACTACTCTGTTTTATAATTATAATTGACTGAAAAAGAGATAAATGCTGTTTATGTTATGTATTAGGTAGTTGAAACTTATTGTACTATTTTTTATATAACTATACTTTTGATCATATTAATTTATGTTATATATTTTTGTATAGAAACCACTATATAGGATAGTTTATGTAATAGCCACTACTATATTTTATAGATATTTCTAAGAATCTCGCTGCAACAAATCACAAACTTTCAGAAAAATTAAAAATGGTGATCCATTGATAATGGTTAATTTGACAATCTTAACAATAATTCTTTAAATAAATTTTAAAAAATCTTAAAAAATAGAATAAAATTAATAGACATATTCTTGAACTTATAGATGTTTCAAATTTCATGCAATTTAAACGTTATCTAATATTCATAAAAATATTAAAATTGCATAAAATTTGCAATTGTTCAAATTTAGTAGTCTCTGATAAAATATCAGATGTCACTTAAATTATATGAAATTTGATACATAATCAATCTATAAATTTAATAAGAATATATCTATAATTTTTCCTGATTTTAATTTGTTTGAATTTATTTAAAAATCTTTGTCAATATTAACAAGTTAACCATTGTCAATTGATTCCCATCTCTTTTAAAAACATTATGTACAAATTATCAGAGATATGTAAAAAATGTGATCATTTGTGGTACCATAAAATTTAAGTGATTGGATCCTTCTGAATAAAGATTTACTATTAATATCATTAACAGAACAATTGGAGTATGCAGTGGCAGCAGTACAGCAATTGAGAGGAAAGCATAATATAGCCTCTCAAAAAAAAAAAAAAAACAAAAGCAACTAATAGTACTCAAGACAAAAGAAATACTTCATGTATTTTTTACGTGTTTCAGTCCAATAAGTCTTAACTGAAGTGTTTGCATTATGTACTCAAATGTTTATATATTTTAATCAGATGTTTGTATTTTATTTTGTGCTTAAGTGTATATATAAGTAAATTAGTTGTTTATATATTGCACTAATGTGTTTATATATATGTATATATAAATTGCTAAGAAGAAAAGTAACAAGGGAGAGAAAGATAACCTTGAAAAATAAAAATATATGGGAGAAAAAATTGACAGTGATAGGAGAGAGGAGAAAGAAAGAGAAATACAAAGTTTTGGAAAAATAAAAACGTGTGAGAGAGAAGAGACAAAAAAGTTTCCGGAAATAAAAATGCATGTAAGATGACATATGGATTACTCAAGTATTTATATATTAGATTGAGATATTTATATAATTAAATAGCGAAATTAATTTAGAGATATAAACTTTCAAAAAAAATAATAAAAGTCACATGAACTAAATGAAGACAAAAATGTATGGAAGTGAATTTGGGAGATGATACTACGGAAAAGTAAATATTTTCTAAAAAAAAAGGTTAATTGAAGATAGCACGAATACGATTTAATTAGTGACTAAACAAAATAGGATAAATACAATTTAATTAGTGACAAAATAAACTGAGATTTGTTGTATCGATCTCAAGAAAACTCTTGGTGTTGTCTGCTTTTCAGTACCGTTTCACTCGGGAAACGGCATGTTTCACAATAGGCTACACGGTTTTCGACACACACACGTTCAAGAAAAAACAGAGCTGATGCGATTTCAGGATCAGACGGCTTCGAAAGGGTCCTGTCATTCAGTTTATTGCAACCCACACATGGTATTGAGTAAGAGTAATGAGATCAGGGTTCAAGGGATTCTAATAGAATTGGGGAGAGAAAATTAAGATAGAATGAACAATTTTGTATTATGTTATTATATCTCTTATTATATGTATGTAGACTTATCTATGGATATGATTATTGTATTAATCTAATCATCTTCAATTGTTATAATATTAATAATCTTCTATCTATCACATATATATATATATATATATTTCTAATCATCTCCACAATGTATACTTTATTGTATCTCCTATTCATATTCCTAACAAATTTATATCCTCTGTTACGCTGTACCGTATAATACAACGTGCTATCCGTCTGATCACATTAAAATTTTTACAAAATAAATCTCAAAAAATTCCTCTATAATTCATTCGTTCGTAAGCTTTGGAGTACAATACTGCACAATATCAGGACCTGAGTTTAAGAGCATCTCCAGACAAACAAAAACATCATGATTTTGAAAGGGATGCTTTTGCTAGCAGCTTGGGCCTTTGGGCTGTTTGGGCCTAGTTTCATTTTTCGAAAGCAGAAAAATCTCAACGCTTATCGAATTAAATTTAAATAAGATGGGCCAAATAACTGTCTCACCGTATATCAAGATTTCTATAAAAATTTTGCTACCACGTTTAATAATTATACCAAATATCATATTTAATAAATCAATGATTATTCTGCTCATTAAATCTAAATTTGATCTAATAGGCATTAAAACTCCCACTTCCTTTGTTTTTCACTTTTAATTGTTTTGATTCCTGCAATTATTATTTTTATATATTTTCTCTTTTCTTCAAATTCTTGCATCTCAACTCTCAAGTATTACTTCAAACTTCTTTGCCGATTTCGGACATCCGGCTCATCATCCTCCTATAGCTGTACTGGTAAAAACTAAATAAAGAAAATGAATTAACTTAACTCCAACATGAGCAATGTTATTTTTGTTTATTTATCTAATGGGAACATAGTACATTAATGATACATAGAACACCTAGAAGAAAACATAACAGAAAATAATGATATGAAATAAGAAGAGTAAAACATGCCTTTGGAGTCCATGCATGCTTCTATCACCAGTTGAAATCAAGTGAAGGAACCAACATGTTTGCATAAATTGCAAACTGAATCAGCGTGCGTCGTTCACGTCTGGCCGCTTCATTTTTTTAAGGTTGGACAGGTATTGTAGCCGCCCTTGAGGCACACCCAGTCTCACAATCACACCGGCCCCGTAATCATGAGTTCTTTAAGAATCGGCATGGCACCCGGCCTCCTCTATATATCTCCCATTCCTCTATTGATGATAAGTTTGTAAGCTTCAAGACTTCTAACTGGCTAAAGCCCCTAGAGGAACAACTCATTTTTCTATTAATCATGCATGCCTTATTAAATTGAGGTGCTTGAGGCAGTATATATAGCTTCTCCAGTACTGGCATTAGGTCTTGCTGAAACTTAAATGTAATCAGTAATAATAAAAGACATGAGGTGACGTGAGGCGGGAACATATTGACATGCATGAAGGAATCATTTCATTGGGGCTCGATCGATACAAGTGAGGTGTCCGACAATACAAGAGATTATAGATGCTGATGATAAAATGGAAAGCTCCTCATGTCAGATGGAATAGGATCACCCCATATGAAGAAGAGAGAGATTAGGTGCTTTAAAGTGCCGAGGAAAGTTACTATCGCCTCACATCGAGATGAATTGAGTGCTAAGCCTAATTTACGCAAATTGGGTACGTATATGAGGTAATTCTGTCCCCCATGATTCTCTGCTACACACCGATGTAAGGGTTTGCAAATTTGTTAGTTTCGTTGATGACGGGAGTGTCAAACCATATATATTTTAGGAGATGCCTCAGTGTCTTAATATCCCATACACAATGCAGGAAGCTCAATCATACCATATGTCGCACGTGCACCGATTGAATAGATTACGAACATCGATCAAGGGTCTGATGGTGAATCACCACACAACACGCCCCGCTCAAGCTCGGACGATCATGTATGTGTATGTATTCGATGGAATCATCAAAAGATCTAGATTTTACTTGAACCATACTCCTGACATACAATGAAAAAAAATTGATTTTAAAATGGTCAAGCCTATTGATTTTGGGGTGGTCTTAAATGTAGTAGCTAGGCGCTAGCTTACACATTGTGGTTCAAATTTTCCAATTAAGCTAATTAAGCACTTAAAGAGAGTACTGTTTATGCAACATATTATGAACATTCATGAACTTTAAGAACAGAAAGTGTTTGCAAATATCAAAGTAAAATAGTTTGTCTCAAAACAATTCAATTTCATGCTTTCCTTTTTTTTCTTTTTCTTTTTTTGAGATAAAGGCTTTGTACATAACCCTCTGATGATGACCTTCTATTTAATAAGTGAAGTAAAATTAAAACAGAATAAGTGTTAAATCATTCTAAAATTTTAATATTTAATATAGTAAAGTAGATGAAATAGTTGGAGTAAAAAATATTAATAGTTATGAAATTTGATGATTTAACTTTACTTCACATCCATAAATATTTTTACTATATCTTAAATCACTTCCGTTTGATACATTAAAACGTCTTAAATCACTTAAATCACTTTTACTTCATTTACCAAACGAGAGGTGAGATTATAAAATTGTAATTAACCAACAAGTTATATATATTAAACATGTAAAGCATTGAAAATGGAGAGGTGATACCTTTGTACGAGATCCTCCAAGAAACTCTCTGCAATAGTTTAATTCTTCCAATGTTCGGTATGAATCCTTCCGCAACCCATATTCGAAGTAATGATGGAGCATCAATATCAGTGAAGTACATGAAACATGACATCAAATTAAGCCAATGGTAGGTCCTAATAGCTATTGCCATAATCTCCTACAATTTTTTTCCTCCATCATGCCAACTCATAGTTCGTAACACATTCCTCCAAACAGTATAGTTTACGTGCTTTTTTCGATAACAGACCACCTAAAACCACCATCAAGACAAGAGACAACTCACATAGAAAATTTGAGTGTCATAAATTTATAAAATAAAATGAGGATACTGGTGAAGTTTGTTCTATTTTATTTGGTTTCATTTTTTTTTTTCAGATGAACCTTGCTAACAATGTGGTCTAAAAGATGAAAAGTTTGTTGGGACTTGTGACTTTAGGCGTTTCCTTTATTTTTCTTTATGATTTTTTAGTGTACATTTTGCTTTTATGGCATCCAATTTTGATGATAAATATTTTTTGAAAAGTATCATTTAATTTTGAGATAAAATTTTAGATGTATTTTCACTTATTTAGATAGAACATGTATTGAATTTAAACCAATTTGAAAATTGTTCAGTTTTCTATTAAACAATTTAAAATTTTTAATATTGGAATTTTAATGGCCATTCACCTTGGTCATCTGATTTTAATTAATTAACTAATTAATTCTTCATTGACAAGATTTCATTTCAAGTTAAAAACTGCATACTGAATTTATAAAGCCAAATGGAACAATCGAATTGAAACTAAAATTAAGCCCTAGTTTTAATATATATACAAAAAAAAAAAACATATAGCACATATTTGTTGTACACTTTTCTTGCAAGAGTCGTTTTTCTGAGTCCGGCAATCCCCCAAATCAAGATAACAGAACATCTGTTAACTGTCTTCTCATCAAGCAACTCCTTGATAACATTGTTCCGATCTGCCTCGAAACCAACAACATTGGCATCAATGTCAGGTAGCACAGGTGGCCTAACAGGCAACATCATTTTCCCACTGCCGTTGTTGCCCTTGCCCGGATTTGTATTCCGTATCTGACTCTACTCTCTTCAATCTCTTTCATTCTCTCTTGGATCTGACCTATCTCGTTTACAAGTCTGTGCACAGCTAGGATTTTTATGGTTCTTGTTATCATCTTTTTCATGGCCACCACCACGCTGGACTTGTGTGTATTTTGACTTTGAGGGACTTCCGATCGAGAGAAAGGCGTCTACGACGTCTTCTATAGAGTATATATGCAAGATCTCTCACCTCCTTCACCCAATGCTTCTGTCTTTCAACTGTTATCTGCTTCTTGTTGGCATCCTTGAGAAAAGCCTGAATCTGGCTGAGTTCACGGCTCACTAGCTATCTCCACTTGCTCATCGACGCCGTATAGGAGCAGAGCGCATCCTTTACTATGGCGTCAGAGAGCTTGCCCAGCACAAAATTTACAATGCCCTCAGCCATCCAACATTCCCCACTTGATCACTTATGTATTGTAGTGTATGTGTCAGCTGAAAGCAGTGATTAATTGTTCAGAATTTGAGAAGGCATGATGAGATTTGAGAAGGGATTCAATTACTGTAGGCGGTGTCTGTCTGATAAATTTGTGAATATATATATATATATATAGCAGAGTGTATATAGATTGCTTGTAATATGCGACTATGAAGCAAGGAGGAAATTTAAAGGCCTCTCAATTGGTCGTCAGATGGATGCACATTGTGAATATATAACAGCAGATTTAGAGGTAACCTGCCTACCTGATTATTCAATTCGTACCGACGGATATATGTAGATAAGTATATTTTATTAATATATCAAAGAAATATGATAAAAAAAAGTTTCGGTAACTTATATTAAAAAATAAGAATATGGATAAAAGTTAATATAGGATAATTCGTTCGTTTAATTATAATATATTCATTACTATGTCAAGAATTATTTATACAACATGTTTTATAATTTTTTTCGATTAGTAATTAGTATTCTTTAAAGATAATGGACCAAAAAGATAAATAACTTTTTTATAGGAAAGTGATTAATAGTACTCTAAGCCAAATCCTCCTAATTAATTTTTTGTTTTTGATAAAAAAATACGTTCATACGCTCTCATGTTTTTAAGTATAATGAATCAAAGCATTTATATTATGTACTCGAGTGTTTATATAAGTGACATAAGAATTTATATAAATGACTCAAGTGTTTATATATCTAACTCAGGTATTTATATACTATAAGCAAGTATTGTATTTTATTTTGTACTTAGGCATTTATATTTCGAAATTATGTATTTATATATAAGACTCGGATATTTAGATAAATAGTCAAGAAGAAAAGCAATAAGAGAGAAGAGAGAGAGAGTTTCAGAAAATAAAATCACATAGAAGAAAAAGTTAATGACATTGACAAAAGAGAGGAAAAAGAAAAAGAAAAAAAGTTTTGGAAAAATAAAAGCACATGAAAGAAGAGAGAGAAATCTTAGAAAATAAAAACGTATAGAACACAAGTCACATATATTATTTAGATGTTTATATAAATGATTTAGGTATTTATATAAGTGATTCATGTGTTTATATATTTGATTCAAGTATTTATATAATTGAATAGCGAAATTAATTTAGATATAGAAATCTTCAAAAAAAAAAAGACAAAAGTCACATGGACCAATTGGAGACAAAAATGCATAGAGAACAAATTGAGAAATGGAGAAGAGAATATTTTCTCAATATTAAATGATGTACTTAAAGATCGTCTATTCATTTGTTTGTTATATTTTTTTGTTAGATTATACAAGTTCTGAATTATTCAATGTTTATTTATTGTTTATCAATTATTATTCATTTCTTGTTTGTTGACACTAACAAGGATGCAATATAAATGAGATCAATGCTTACTCTATTTTTGGTTTAGGCATAAAATTATGAAGGCGTAGCTTAATTTTTATGTAAAGATATGTCACCATAAAATATTTTTGTTCTATTAAACAAATGGAAGAATAAAAAGAAAATATATGTTTATGTCATCACATTAGAATAAACAAATAATGATAATAATGTCAATCATCCCAAAAATTTGGAGACACCTTGATTTACAATCAAATTTGTGGCTATTATTACTCAAGTGATCAATAAGAATGAAACGTTTTTCTTAATCAATGCATTTAGAGCAATTAACAATTAAACATTTTTATACAGTGTTAATTGCAATTTTGATGAAACCTTACAACCATCAAAAGTGCCTATTGAGTTACAAACAATGATACAATGTTTAATTAAATAAAATTAAAAAAATAGTTGGGACGAATAGCCCGTTGAATATGGAGAGAAGAGAAGGCCATTCTACGCCATGTATCTGCGGCAGTTCGGTGCATTGCATAAGCATGGCACTCTATTTTCCTCACTCATGGCCACGTCGAACATATAGTCAAGTCTACATGCATGAAAATATATTCTGAATTAGCAAAAATTTTACAAACTTCTACTGCAATTTATGGACTACAAAAGATGAGGGAGTAAATTTTGCGCTACTTACGTTAGCTCTTGACCAGCGGAGATGTTTTCTTTGGCTACGAACACAAGTCGAGTTGTGTCCATAGCCAATATCCTTGCAAAGCAGTTCGGTTGGCACTGTGCAAATAAAAGTTAAAGCTCTTGTCAGTACATATGAATTTAAATCTTGTAAATATGATATTTTTGCTTTGGTTTGGTGGCAACAAACTTAAAAACAAGAGGCATGGAACTAACCGAGTGATTGATGAGCCGTGCTAAGTTGCCTTTTTCAGTGGCATCAATTACTACCTCATCATTGATTTGGAAGAACTACAGCAAAAGATAATAAAAGAGAAGGTGTGTTCAAGTCCAAATTAGAAAAAAAAAAAGTATGTTAGGCCTGAATCAGAAAAGAAAAAATAAAGGTACGAAAATGGTGCTAGAAATAGCTCACGTAGCAGTCTTTGCCCTCTGCCTGGTAGCACTTCTCTCTGACTTCACAGACGCTGGGGCGAATTAGCTCACCAAGATATTCAATGATCTGCAATTAGATAACATAAAATGATGAATACTTACATTAAAGGAAGAAATCGCAACAGTACCACTTCTCCTAGGAACTTTTCTGATCATATGTGATTGTTATTTATTTAGAAAAGAAAGAAATAAACAGTACCAGTTCTCCTTCTACAATGGACCTGCGAGCAAAAAGTCCCATGCCGTGTATGCCTGATTTGCCAAGGCATATGTTTTCTTTATTCTGTAATTAAACAAGGCAACAGAACAAATTAGAAAAAACAGTAAGAAATATTCAGAAAAGTTCCAGAAAAGTAAAACGAATAAAGAGATCACCTTTAAGTCCTGGACATGCTCGTAGAAGGTGATTGGGTCCTGCTCACTCTGTCAAGTCATACAAATTAATAGGGTTTAAAACAAACACTAAAAATATCAAAGGTAGAAAAGTACAAAACATAAACAATTTTTATCAAGAAAGGGAAGGAAATTACTGGAGGTACAGTGCCTATTTCTCCCTCAATATCCTCCAGCGAATGATGACGAGGCCCCATAACGAGGTGAGCAACTGCCTCTTCTCTTCTCTGAAATAAAACAATTATAACGAGTAAAAAAATTGAAAGGGATTTTGTAAGACTGAAGTCTAGAGCTAAACCATGGTCAAATATTACCTGACTAGTCTCAGATTTCAGTACTGTACTCGTTAATGCAACATAATCAGTTGTACCAATACCACTACGGCTCCATTCAGATCCAGGTACAATCACAAGACTCATCTAAATCAGCGATTATTTTTGCTTAATCTCTCTCTCTCTCTCTCTCTCTCTCTCTCAGAAAAACGTGGCAGAGGCTGCCAAGGTTCAATCTCTCTCTCTCTCAAGAGCTTGGCAGAGGCTGCCAAGGGTAATCTCTCTCTCTCTCTCTCTCTCTCTCACAATCACTTGCTGATTTAGGAATAGAAAAAATAAAAGTCGGCTGCTATGTAGACCGGTCTCGCTCCTATTTATACTAGATTGTGGCAGCCCAAGAGGGACATTAACCCTAATTTCAACCGCTGAGATTAACAAAATGAATAGGAAATCTATCTTGACGGCTCAGATCAACCAAACATAAATCAGGATGACATGGCAAAATGCGGATAACCTTCAAATCCATCTAAGGGCGGCTCAAAAGGGTAAAGAAGTAAATGCATACCCTTTTACACAACCTAACCTGGACCTCTCTATCTTTTTTGACAGCTCAATGACAGTTACTAAAGTATCCTAACAAAATGTATTTCTCAAAATGAAAGAGGTGCCAACGAAAATTCAATTATCACGATAATTGTGTTGATTTTTATGTACACAGAAAGTTCATTGTTAGCAGTAAATCTCTTTCATCCCCCTCTTCCAGGTACAACGAATACAAACTTGCAAGAGGATATAGAATTAATTTCCATATCATCTACAAAAATTAAACGAATATGTGTACCTTTTTGTCTCCCTTCTGATAAATACAGCATCTTGCACAAGAGCCCTTCTCAAAGCTTGTTGAGGGTAAATCTGTCTCAACATAAGCTGTGCTCAATCTCTCTCTGTTACTTGGTAATTCTGGAGCAGAAGAGACACCTTCTTTTCGGCCAATCTCGACCGATTCAACACCAAAGTCAATGTCACTGCATGGGAATTGAGCCAGACAACAACTTTAGCAAGCATGTACTAATTTAGTTATAATAAGAACCGCAGGCCTAGCACAGTGATGATACGCCTTGCTTCTCTACGGAAAGACGCAGGTTCAAGTCTCGCAAGAGGCATTTGAAAAAGAATAAGTGCCCGGGTTAACGGAAGCCCTTATATCAAAAAAAAAATTTAGTTATAATATGAAAAAGATGGCTACCCATGATTTGAGCAGTATGACCGAGGTTGGGTTATCTTCCTTCCATGCCTCCATAAATAGTGCGACTGAATAGCAACAAATATATCGAAGTTAAAATATTATGTAAGCAAATAAGTAACAGATATATGAAGTATAACATTAAGCAAGAATTTTTGCTTACAAAAGAATGTTAAATTTATGATATTTAATTCTATCATAACCCGACATGATGCCTGACAACCATCAAATAAAATATTCACTATGTAAATGATCAAGTGCAATATAAAAAATAAAGAAAATAGGATACCTCCATGCGATATCCAGCTCTCAATGCACACATGGCATGATAGTAAGTGGAACACATGAAACAATTTGTGCATGCCCCATGCGTTTGCTGACATATCACACACGTCTGAAATCCAAGAAAAAAATAAATAATTGTGTCCTAGTAAAAGTTATGACAATGATCGAGTTGCTCCCTCTCTTCTACAAAAGGCTCAACAGATCCTGTTTATGTGCTAGTAACACTTGTCTTTTTGCTTTGAGAGCCAGTCAGGTTTATTTTGCACAACCTCTTAATTCATCCAAGAAATATTTTCAAAAGACGTCAGCCCTGCACCACCCATCCCCTCCACCCCCACCAAAAAAACCCTTAAAAGCTCTGACTTGACTGACAGCACAATTCTAATCGTAGCCTAGCCATGAGCTTGGTTCAATTATGAAAATATGGTGTCTTGGATTTCTAAACTTCATTAAGAGTCAAGTAAGCTCTAAATCAGCTCAAAAAACTTTATTAAAATAAAGTAGACCTCATTAACTGGACAATCTATTTTCAGTTAGTATGGCCAGGTCAAGCATCAAATTACAACTCCTAGGAGGTCAGGTTGGCAGTGGGATAAGTATTTCAAACACTCACGCACTAAGAGTTTCATTGAAAATAGAAATATAATCCAGTTATATTGAAGAACAAATGACAAAAAAATGTTCAGGCCGTGACTGACAGGTAGTGATTAGCATTTACCAGAATACTAGCACTATACCAAGATCCTGGGACATACAGATCTCTGTTTTTATCTAAAAGAAAAGAAAATCTGATAACAAACAATAAGAAAGACTAGCGCAAAATTAACAATTCCAATTTATAAAATAAGAGGTCTAGAAAATAATTAACCTTTCCAAAAGTCTCCAAAGGTACATTTCGGATACCAATGTCAGGCTCCATGGAGATGGAAACTTCAGGCTGAAATTGAGCGCATGTCACATGCACCCAGAAGCCTCCTACATCTGTTTTCTGGAGCGCACCTCCTGTTGCAAACCAAGTCATAGCACAATAATAAATTCCCTTACCCCTACTAATTGGAAGGAGCATTAACGAGTAAAACTACATACACAAAGCTTCTAGCAGAAGTTATGAACACTTCAAAGTAATTTCGGTAAAAGAATTAACAAATTTCAAATAAATAAAGAGGCACCTTTAATGGGACAGAGACAACAGTCCTTGTTGACTTGAGGGTTTTCACATGCCCGGCAAACCCAAGAGGTGATGTCATCCACGTCTTGCGCTCCGTAGCAATTTTGGTGCGCGGCCACTTGGCATCTGAAAATTAAAAGGCACATGTAGATACCCTAAAGTCAACAGCTCAAAATACAACCTCTTGGAATGAAAGGCTGATTTCGACATCTCAGGAAGCACTGGTCATAAAAGGACAATTATCATTGCATGAATAATGAAAGACAGCAAACTCAGATGATTGTACTTGGGAGGTACTAATTCCTGACTTAAAAGCAAAATTTTAAAGAAGTAAACCTATTATTGGCATTTGCGCCCACACAAAATTAAAGAAAAAAATATGTGCTACAACGATACCTGTTGCATATTATCATTTTATCGGATTCTGAATCACCGCAATACCAACATATGGCGCACTTCTCTATTGTCCACTTTACAATGATTGGCGTGGTTGTAACTACAAAAAAAAAATTAAATTAAATCCTATGACATAGGGTATCATATAACAGGTTTTTGCACTTGGAAGAACCTTATCTAATTATGTTTGCTCCAGTTTTTCTTCAACATTTTCTAGGAAAAGGCAAAAACAAAGATCACTCTGAAAATATGATTTTTTTCTTTTTGGATATTGTCTTAGAGAAAGCTCTTCTCTCCCATGCACAAGCATCCAAACAGTCCCAAGGAAAAGCTTTTTCCCTTTCTACTTAAACTTCTTTGTAGTTATTATCATAAAATTGATGATAGGCATCTTGCTTGCTGGTTCAAAAGGGAATAAAAAAAAACATCATGAATTCACCTTGAAGAACATCATCTATCTTCCGTCTCATTGTAGTTTGGGAATTGGATTGTTTAATCTGTGGCCCATCATTATTTGAATCAATCTGTGGGTTGAAAAAAAGAAGGAAAAAAGTAGAAAGTTTGATATAGCTTAGACAGAATAAGATCACTCAACCTGCTGGTCGTTCAGACAAATCCAAAATTAACCAAATCCTGACCTGACCAGACTAACTCCAGAGCCCTAAATGATAGGGGACATCTTTCTGCAAATATAAAGGTTCTGATGAGATATGTACCCAGTTCTTTAATAGTTGCATGGTCTTCTCAATCTTCACAGCACGCTTCCAGTTTTTACTTAGGGAGCCGCTGTGCTTCTCAAAAGTACAAGGGGTCATCTTCTTACCCATGCATGAACTGCACCGGCACGAAATCCTGTCAGAATATAAAAAAAAGTCAACAACATCTCACAACTGATACCAAGCGAATATGAGTTCTCTCTTGTTAAAAAAGAAGAAAAGAACTTTGAATGCTGTTAAGAAAAGCTAGACTATTGTAGCCTCAATTTATCCTCCTGTGGCCTTGGTTTAATTTCAGCTTGCACAAACACTTGCCAAGCCAAGGTCAACCAGAAGGAATAAAAAGTGCTAGGAATATAATGCCCAAGGACAACCTGCATGGATGGTGGAGTACAAAACTGAAGGTACCTCCTTGACCAGCAAATAAATTAATTAATTAATAAGACAACAAAAATATAACAAAATTGAAAATACTTACAAGTGCTCCTTAGGTAAATAGACCCCTTTAAGACACTTACAGAAGACAGGAAGCTCCTCTGGCAAAGAATCTCTAGAACTGACATTATCACATCTGCTCTCACAAAAATAAGTTCAAAAACACCACGAAAATTTATACAAGGACTTTTCTATCAGCGAAAAGCAATCAGTTTGCCTATCTATCTTTTAGTGTGATGAGTTCTGAGAAATTTAAGTCATGAAAACAAGAGCAAAGTGCCAACCCAGAGATATCAGTAGAGCTAATGTCAAGAACTCCTGCCTGAGTTTCAACACAATCTACAGGGACCACAGTTGCACATCCATCATATTGTGCCTAACAAACATACAAAGCAGGGAATAGAACAGTCACAAAATAAGGGAAGGAAAAGAATCATGAAAAGAAAATAATTAAATGGATGTTCCTCACAATTCATGACTGCTCCATATTTTAAAACAGAAGGCTGAAGGAGGGAGGGATTCTATGAAACCTTACTCGAAATTTTTTAGTTCATGAAGGGGAGTAAAGGAAGTTTTTCTAAGCAGAGCCAATAATTTAGGGAGGGGGAAGAGAGATAGTCGATAACATTTGACAGGGAACAACAAATAGGTTTGCTCATGATGCTATCTGTATTGAAACAAATTATGATGCTGTATCAAATACAAAATAAAGCATGCAAACATAAGCAAAAGGAAAATATCAAAATGGCAATTCTAGCATTTTTTACTTTAAAGTAAAAAAAAAAGTAATGTTTAATGAAAATTGTGTGCATGTATCTTTATGCAAGACATTGGAATATTTTAATTGCTTGTGCCATAACTATCAGTCATTTAAAATCACTTTTGACCAAGAATCATGTCTATCCTAATGGCTAATGCATCGTTGCCCTTTGTGGGATATCGTGGGTTCAAAACCCAGTGCCCACAAAAAATGGATTGAAAATGAATACTTTATAGCATCAATATACAATGAAAATAATCACTAACTAAACTAGAGGATTAGCAGAAGAAAAAGAAAGGAGCCAACGAAATATGGCAATTGTCAAACATTAAAGTATTTTTGTAACCTTAGAAGGTCTTCTTTGTTCAAGACTTGAAAAAGAGACTGCTTCTGCAGTAACACTGTGCATGGGCTTCTCAGGTGAAGTGGCTTCAATTATAGCAGCTCTAAAACGGCCCTTAAGATTGCCCACTTTCTGTCTTTCAAATCTGGAATTAACGTAAACCTGTTAATCCCTGTAACAAATGGAGGGCAAAGGTTCTGCTTGCCAGTTCTTATCTCTCTTCCTTCACTGACTAATAGAGGAGGAGGGGTGCTTATGTCTTTCAAGCACTTACTGTTGTCTTGAATTCATTTGACTGCTCAATTTTCAGTTTAATTAATCAAGGTCGATACACTAATATTTATCTTAATTAAAATACATTAGGATGAGACCATGATTTTCCAGATCAGAGAGTTGTCTAGAGGTTACCCACTTTAAGTAACTTGTTTATCAGTTAAATATAGCAAGATCAAGATTCAAGATAAGTTACTATTTTATGTTCCAAGGGGTTTACAATTAAAATACAAAATGTTAATGTTTATTTTACTCTAGCTAAGCACCTCAACTATCACAGTATTTGAAATTATAGTAGAGGGAGCCATGTGGTGTAGTGTCACCGGTGGATGATCTAGGTGATTTATTACTGTTAGATGGCCATGTACCTCTAAAAGAAATGTACGAAGTTATGAAAGTTTGGCCATGTACCTCTTCTTATTGGCAATAAAACCAAAGATCATTCCTGGCTTAACCCATCCATATTCCTGTGACAGATTAAATTATAAAGAAATAATACAACAAATAGTTTCAGAATAGTAACTACAAGTTCTGGAATCAACTCAGCCATAGTTTGGCTGCTCAAAGGACGGAGGAAATTAACAAAACTAGTACAAACGAGAGAACTTAAGTCAAGGCATCATGGCCCAACCTGTAATGTTTCAAAGTTGGCCCCACCTATCAGTGACTTTCTACTAACAGTAGTTCTTTTTTCATGGAAATAAGCCTACAAGACGGCAAGCAAATGTCCAGGTGCTAGTGATTGTTGATCACTAATAGACAATTTGATAACAAGGACGATTATAGTTAAACAACTTCACTTACCCTTTTTTCCCCAGCCAAGAAACTGTAATACATAACACAAATTGTACCCCTTACACAAGCATTTAAAACCACCTCGGGTGCTTGCATTTGGGGGTCAATGATAACAGCAGGCCAAGCTGGGTGCCACCGGCCAGCCTTTGCCCATACCACGTCGCCAACCTTCAAATTCTTGGTTGCCATGATATCCTTCATCTTTTCACACACTTCTGCGCACTGCTTCACCTGAGGTTCTTTCTCATTCTGACCACGCCTGACACCTTTTTTACCCTTCGAGTTTGAATTCCTTGAGCTCCTTGTTTGTCCCCTTGAGTTCCTCCCAGGAGCTTCTACCCCTCCTTGCGCTGCCCATGTTGATGAGGCAGACCCTAATTGGACGCTGTTAGTCCTCGCTCTTTTCTGATTGGACCCTGCATGGTCAATAGCATCATCTCTGTTGCGGCGCTTGAGGTTTGTATTCTGTATTCATAATAAATCATCTTTAGCACCATAGCTCAAATAAAAATAGACAAAAAAGTGCAAAAGTTGGAAAAAGAATGTAGAAACAGATTGGAACATTTTGGTAATGGAGAAACAATTCATGATGCAAAAAAGGGTTCAGAGGAAAGTGTTCCGGCCTTTCCAGATGATAACCATGCATGATCTACTAGTCCGATCACCATCAAATTTTCCATGACTCTCTTTTAAAAACAAAATCAGCAATCTATTAGTAACTTAATCCTTTTTTAAAAACCCCCAAAGAAAAATTAAAATCAATTTGTCACATATAAGCAAATTAAGAAGAAAATGTAGATCTTCAGAAAAAACTTGTTTTGACTTTGAGACATAAAAAAAAAAAGAAACAACTGCTTATTAAGACCTTTAATGCCCAAAGAGAAAATATTTGCAGAATAATAGCTCCAGACCTATGGCAAAACAGGTATACTAATACTCTGACAGAAACAAAACATTTGAGCAATGCTGAAATTTATATGAATAATCACAAAAAGGCCAGATCTACAGATCATTAAACAGAGAAATTGAAGTTAAAATGGAAGAAAAAGAGAGAGAGAAACTGAAGGTAAAATTTAAAAAAAAAAACAGATCTACAGAGAATTTAAAAAAAACAGAGAAGAAAATAAACAGAGAAATTTATTTTTGCAAGAAAAAGAAAAAAACAGAGAAATTGAAGTTAAAATGAAAAAAAAAAAACCCAGATCTACAGATCATTACAAAAACAGAGAAGCAAAATAAACCAAACATAACAGGAAGAAGAGATTATCTTACACATTGTTCGTCTTGTTGACCATGGAGGTTATTGTTGATGAAAGAATTCATTGATCAGATTTCACAAGGTGAAGAAAGGTGAAATTTAACGATTTGTCTTTGGCTATCAAGAAACCTTTCTCACACAGGGAAGAGACTCTAGCAAAGTCTCTGAATCGAGGATTATAAGCAAGTTTTTTTCAAACTTGAAGAATCTGTATTCTACTAATCAATTGAATTTTTTTTATAAAGAGGAAGGGAGGCGAGGATAATCTATGAACATTAAGAAAGGCGAAACCAGAGTATAGTAACGCACGGCGTGCCAACTGTCCAAAGCCGAGTGGAGAAGGACACGCAAAAAATTAAAATGCCGCTTGTTGGTGGAACGAGTATGCAAAAGAAGCATGATAAGCCATCTGTCACTTGAAGCAAACATATGGCAGTTCAATTAGAATTCAAATTCAATGCAAGCCCATAAATTGAAAAAATTTTATAAAGAGGAAAGGAGGCAGGGATAAACTATGAACATTAGGAAAGGAAACACCGAACCATAGTAAGCCGCCAAGTGCCAACTGTACAAAGCTATGTGGAGGAAACCCACAGAAAAAAGTTACAATGCCGCCTTTTCTTGGTGGAACATGTACACGAAAAAAGTATGAAAATTCATCGTTACTGAAAGCAAGAATATGACGTTTCAATTCAAATTCACAATTAATGCAAGCATGATCTTCCTGAGAGAATTACCATAGTCTTAATCCCAAGTGAAACCAAATTAATTTATTATTGTATTCAACTGATTAAAATGGACATGATAAATACAATTTGAATGACACAACACCGAGGAAAATTGCATTTGTGGTAAAAGAATAATAGGGGTGGTGAGGTGTCAGTTTGATGCCTTCTGATTGTACCGTATAGAAGGAAATAATTTTAATTATTTGAATCAAATTATCATTTTCTTTGAAAAAATAAAAACACATATGTATGTCAGGTCAGGTCTGACCTGCCAATGGATTAAGATGTGTCGGCCCCTACTTTATTAGCAGGATGCAGGTCAGGTTAATTTGTATAGATCAGAATTTCAAAATCACATACCCCTGGTCATAGAAACATATACTATAACTGTTAATATTCTTCTATCTGTCTCAAATGGCCCAATTTGAATTTTTAGTCCCCGTATCTCTGAAAAATGAAAAAGAACAAAATAAAGCAAAAGCAGGCCAGGTTGAATCAGACCCGCAACAGGTGAGGCCTCATTCATCCAGTCACTTTATATGGACAGATCAGACCATTGAGTCGCCACTCATTAAATACATATATTTTTGTTTGGTAACTACTACAGAACTAATTAAGCATACCTCATCCAAGTGAAACGGCTTCCTCCGTGGTGCCAAACTCTGTGGCTGCAATGTAGAAATAACAAGTGTTGATCTTCTTTTTGGTAACCTAGCATAAATTGAATTGACTCAAGCAGTACATGGATCAAAATCAACTTAGAAGGTGAAGAATCAAAACACAAGAACAGATAAGAAATATTACAATAAGCTACCAATATGCTCAAACAAAGGTGTTTCTCATACTTGAGAGCATTCAATGACAGTTGGTGCAAATGTCGGTAGAAAAGACTATGATACAAGGTCCAGTACAGCATGTCTTTGCTCAGCAACAGATGTAGCTTGTCACATTGACTGCAGGCAACACCAGTAGAGGTAGTCTGTAACGAGGCCAATGTATGAGTTCTTCAGTTCTTCCTCCTATTCCTGATGCTCATCTATTCGATTTTGGCTATGTCGCTTAGCCAATCAGTGGTCACATTCACGCCCAGCTCAACTTAGTAAATTAGCACAATGACTAATATTCCTAATAGCATTACTTTTTCCATGATCATCAGGATAAACAATGTCAAACCGCGAAACAGAATAACAAACAAGATTAATCAAATTGACAAGATATGTTAATGCTGAAATATCTTGGTAAATATGCGAGAAGAAAAGGATGCGTCTTTCTGGATTCTTTTGTGTGTTATTTAATTTTAGTGAGATTTATTTTACTTAGGTGTTTGCTTCTCAGAGCATTCTATTTTTTCCAGAATCATGAACTAATCTGTTTTCCATAAGTTTGATATAAGAAGAAGGCATGGGAAATGCTTTAGCTCTCTAGTTAATATCATCATTCGCCATCATAAGTCAACCAAAATAAGCTTACATAGGAAAGATACATATTTGACAGCCATTGCCAAAATTCATCAAAATGAAAATTTCAAACTAAACCAGTATTCCTTGTCATTTAGATAGACCATGCATCAAACTTGGTACAATTTAAGAATCATTTCGTCACAAATCAAAAGGCAACAAAACTGAACCAATAGTTCATCAAATCACTTCGATAGGCTTTCAAATTGCATAATGTTTACGTACTGCCTCTTTAAATCATAAAGAACATATCTAGAAATTATTTAACTTATTTTTATTTTGGCAAGTGACAAAGTTATGATGTCAAATAATTGAAACTATGCGACTTTTTTAATTTGGGGACTCAATCCCGGTACTTGGTTTGTTGTACATACAAGTATATAACCTATCCCCTTCTTGAATTAGGAAAGTTGGCTAGCATATTGGGATTGATATATTAACTGCATGACTAGAATACATAAATTACTTAAAAAAAAAAAAAGCGGCACAGAACTACACAAGCAAAATTCTCATTTTAGTAATTGTGTAACAACTACAGAAATGAGAGAGAGTGCCCAACAATTCTCAAAAAATGAAAATTTTCCTTTGCATCTCCAAATGGAATATATAATGAAGGTAAAAGATTGAAAAGTAGTACCCCTTGACTGACAATGCCGAGCCCTCAGAGGTCATAATCAAAACAGAAGTTAAGCCTGGTAAATCCCCCCTCCATTTCCACCATAATTCCCTGAGCACTTTCGACACCTCACCGGCTCAATCTGACACTCTCTGATTCAGAAATTAACATCCCTTTAATCCCTCTCATGTGATGCTCTGTCAGAACCACAGTCTCCAATCAACCAACCACGCTTCCACATGGCAAATGATCGACTCCATTTCTTCCCCAAATACCCCAGCCAAAGCAGTGTCGCATCGTCTCCAGCTCAGAAGCAACTGTATCCATGTAAATCGGACTCTAAAAGGAAGGATTCTTTCAGCACTGGTACTTCCCCCTAAGTCATTCTCGCTACAGCGCGATGACAGTTCCGTGGGAGTATCTGTTGTACCGAGATGAAGCATGCGTTTGTTGTTTTAGCGAATAGAGATCTAGAGATTTGGGTTTTGAAGGAAGGTAGGTGGTGGAGAAGCGCGCGAGAAAAACGAGTAGGATTCAAGGGTTTAGGGTTTATCGGTTTTATAAGAGAAGTGAGATAAAGGTAGTAAGTCTAGAAGGTCAACGGTCAAGGCATCTCCCGCCAATGCTGCTTTTGTTTGTTTTTTTTTTTTTGTCATTTGGATCCGTTTCGCAATACATTATGAATTAAAATTCATACTAAATAGTTCGATAGTTTTAATTCGCGAATACAAATTAAAAATAAAAATATTTAATTAGAGGTTTTCTTAAGGAGCTGGTAAGAATTAAAGTAAGTTAAAAAAAAGAGGTTTTTAATTCGAGCTAAAGGATATATATTCGAAAGAATTAAATAATTAATAAAATTTAAAGAGATTTAAGAAAGTTAAAGGAGGGGGCCAAATGGCACCTTTATTTTTTTTTTTTTTTTTTGACAGTTAATATATTGATATGAGGAGTGATGACTGTACTTTTTAATTGTATTTTTTATTTACATTTTAAATATATTTATATTTCTTTCAAAATATTTATATCTAATCATAAAAATATTTATATCTAATGATTAAAAACTATGCAAGTTGCATTTATATTTGTACAATAAAATTTTTAATTTCAATTTTTCTATAATCATTTAGTAAAGAAAAAGTGATAGATATTTTCTATACTAAATATAAACAATTATAAATTTGTATATAAATAAATTATTTATTTAGTATAAAAAAACTTTATGTATAGGTAAGAAGTACAAAATGTGAGGTGTAAGAATAATTTCTCTTTTTATTATTTAATTTTAATGAGTTTATTATTCAAATTAGTGATATTTGAGTTGAATAATAAAATACTGTATAAAATAAATTGTATAATAAAATCATTAATATGAATAAATAATTCATTTTACATAAATAATAAAGTTAGTATCGATAATGATATCTCTCAAATATTTTCCTATTTTTTTCCCCTTCTCTATGCTAAAAGGTAAAAATGATTATAGTTGCAACAAATGATATAATCCGTTCAAAAGCAAACAATGGTAAGAAAAAAATTTATAAATTATATCGGTGTAAGTATAGAATCATAGATATTGTTCGAGTAAATATGGATAATTTCTAACATATTTTTTTTAAATTGAGATAAATGAGTGCCTATCGGAAGTTATGTTTAAAATAAAATAGACCAATGTATAGTGTATAATAAATTGAGGGTGCATTTTAAGATGTACTAAAAAATTATAAAAAAATATTTAAAGGGAATAATGAGTTTATGAAGTAGTTATATTACCATATTTTTTTTTTATCGAGAGCAATATTGATTGATATAAACTCATTTATTAGTTTGACATATTCAAACTTGATATTTTTTTTTTTACATAATTGGCTGTAATAAAATAGTCACGCAACAAAGCTCCATCCCAAATCTAGTGTATTTAATATTGAATATGTTTTACAATATATGATGTATACATTTTAAATATTATCAATGATCCGTAGTTCTGTACCAAGAAATCTATCAACAAAATAAATAAATAAATTTGGAGGGGTATATAAGTAACTTGTGTGAATTAATTACCTTGGTCTTGATCACATCCTACTAGATATTATATACACCGCTAGATCTTCATCGGACGATCATCAAGAATACAACAATAACTCAGCAATTTTGATTAAGAATACAACAATAAGTATGCATGTTATTGTTTGTGCTAAATACAAATAAGTAAATGTTGTTCAAATAAATATGTAAAAAAAATGCAGCATGCATCTGTTCATATTTTTAGTTAATATAAGAACATTTTAAATCATATAATTATCGAAATCAACATATGATTCTTTAGATAACATTTATGCACAAGCTCATGAATTTGTCAAAACTGGATTAAATGATTTGACTACTACTATCATCTATGAATATTTTGCTTTAGAGCTTAGTTACATATCATCTATGAATATTTTGTTTTAGAGCTTAGTTACATATCATAATACATCCATATTCTTCTTTAAATTTTTCTCATAACTTGAGTTGTACTTGGTGTTGTTTAGAGTAAGTTTTAGAAAAATAGTATAAATTAAATTTACCTACTCAATACAATTGTTTTTCAAATGATATTCACTTATCATTTACATAATGTTCAATTTCTCTATATGTTAATATCATACACTGTCAATTCATGTTGAATATTATGTTGTTGGATGTAAAATTTTTTATTCTTTGGGAGTTAATACACAGATATGAAAATTTAGATTGAGATGAAATTGAAAAGTAACAAATTTGATTGTAGTAAAAAGGATGCATTTTAGTTGAATTAGGGAAATATTTGTACTACATTGCATTGGCTAGGCTAAAAAATTATTTTCTCTTAGTTAAATATTAAGTGTCACAATCAATTAGGATGATAATGCCGTTAATATTATTTTTATTAAGAGGATAATAATTTCCGAATTAAACAAGTTAGAATAAAGAAATATATTATCTCTTTTGATAATGGAATGGGTGATCAAAAAAGTTCATTTATTTAGAAATAAATATCAATATATATTTTGTAAGTTTGGTGCTTTGATAAATACATATACGACGATTATATCTTATATAATATGCTTTAATTTGTGTGTAAGATACTAATGTAAAACCTATTGTATTGTCTTGAACTTTCTATTAAAATTAATTTAATGAACTTGTAGCACGCATAAATAAAAGACTTATATGATCATATTTATAAGGTTAGTTGAATATTCATATATGTGAAACTAAAAAATCACAATGCAGATGTTTTGCAATAACCATTTAATCTCTCTCTTCATACAATCTCTAATATATAGAATTAAGTGTATGGCCGAATGTAATGAACTTATATAGTTACTAGTATTATGTCCGTATTTTACTACGGGTGACTTTTCAAATATAGAAATATTTTTACAAAATTATAAAATTATTTTGATAAAAAATAAACTAATGCCATCTAATTTCATTTAACATGCAAAATTGCTCATAAATTTGAAAGACTGTATGAGAAGACGGTAGAGAAATTAAGAACTAAAGTGTACTAAATAAGAATAATATTATCATCCAGATAATAATTACTTCTTTGGATATAGCTTGAAATAATGTTAAGATTGCATCATATCTTTTCTCCTTTGTTGCATATTAATTCATTCTTTATTTCTTTCTATTAGTATTTTTCTTATGGGAGTTGATACACAGATATAATTGTTGATACCGTCGTCGGTATGGATTTTATTATACATTTTAAAGGAGTTATTATGCATATGAATGATTTTATTATGCAAACTCATTTGTACAATATTGTCATTATGTAATTTAAATGAGCCATTATGTATATTAATGATTTTATTATATAAATTCATTTTAAACAGTATTGTCATAATGCAATTTAAATGAGCTATTATACATATTAGTGATATTTAAGTTAAATAATAGAAATATTGTATATAATAAAATCATTAACATGCATAATAACTCATTTAATGTATATAATAAATCCCGCATCGACGATGGTATCAATAATAGTATGTCCATAACATTTCCCTTTTCTTATTTTGTTTATTTACTGCATTAACTTTTTTTTACTTAATTACCTTTGTTTTGCTTAAATGCTCATGTTTTGTTACATTAACAATTTTGAAAAAATATCTTTTGATCAAGCAGAGATTTTTCTTCACATATTAGACAAATTATAAGAGTTATCATTCTCTTCCTAGATTTCATATGCACTTGTGTATCTAAAAATAGATATAAAAACGTGCTAACTTTTTTATTTGGTAGAATATTTACCTTAATTTCATCTTTATTATTTTTAATCAGCTCATTAAATATCAAATAATATTGTTTTATATCTTTCCATATAATATTTATAACTTTATAATTATAACCATATCAATTATCAATCCGTTTAAAAAAATTCCTTAAATGACATCACAACAAATAAAAAAAAAGGCAAGACATAATCCAATCAATGATTGAAATTAGGGAGATGTAAATCTATGATAAAAGTTTGTGTAAGAATCCGTGTTGATGAACGAAATTAAATGAATAAATCTCAACTGTTTTAAGATCAAGACAACACAATTAATGGTTGAAATTAACTCTGAAAATTGATCAATTAATCTGAACCGTTGTAGGATCAAAATAATTACACACTTAATAAGAGTAAAGATAGAGATAGAGATATTCAATAAAACATATTTACTATAAAAAATGTACAATAATGAATGTGAAATCTACAATTACTTTCGGGTCGGAGTGTAGCCCAAGTCAACATCTAGTACTAAATAAACCCCGACTTAATCTGATTCGTATATCAAAGAAGTTTGAATCTTAACAGAGATCCGACGGTCAGTAAAAAAAGGGTGACGTGGCCACGCTGAGCGCCCAGCCCCCCCTCCCCCTAGAGGGTATTAATTAATTGAGGAGGGATATAATGTCTATAGTTATTGATGTTCATGGTGTCTACTTTATTATTTATGTTTTAATCAATATATATAAATCGTTAGATATATTCCAATACATTTCACGTGTATATAAGAAAATATTGAATTTTATTTTTGTTTTGATGGTCATCAAGAGAGTGAATAAAATCATAAAATTTAATCCGTTGATTTTTGTTAGTACTTAATGCATAACAAAATAAAATTGAAACGGTGTAATTTTTTGTATACCTATGTATAACATGATATATATAAAATATCCAATTAATTAGTTTTATTATTTAAGAATTTAATAAATAATTATTTAAAATTTAATTTTATAATCATTGATGTGGTATCAATGATCATGAGTATTAGATCTCTCATCTAATTAATTACTCCGTCATAATACATTTAGAGCAAGGTATATTTCATATTTTTAATAAATTAGAATCACAATTCAAGTGATCTTCACCGAAACAATAAAATATACTCTACTATGATACACTGTAATATAAATTTATTTCATCCAACGCCAATGTTGTCGTTTTTTTACAAAAAAGAAGAAAAGAAAAAAAAACACGCGAACGGGTCTCGTCGCATTTCGCTGCGATCAAACCATTTTAGCCTGTTCCTCTCTAGCCCCTGTTGCGAGTTGCGACTTCAATTTCTCCAACTCCAAGCTGATTTTTGTAATTATTTTCGCAATTCTCTTTTGCCCCCTCGCCATCCTCCCGGAAACCATAAACCTCGACCATGTCGACGGCCGCGGTGGCGGCGGAGTGGCAAGAGATCGCCGACCGGAAGTACATCCGCCGGCCCGAAATCTACTCCATGCAATGGGCCCGCATGGACCTCTCCCGTTTTCGGATTGCATGTGCTCCGTTTGGTGGTCCGATCGCTGCCATTAGAGACGACTCCAAGATCGTCCAGTTGCTCGCTGAGTCGGCGCGTCGCCACCTCCAGATCTTCTCCAGTTCAGGCGAGCTTGTTGCCTCCTGCCCCTGGGACAGACCTGGAGGGAAGCTGGTTGGGATGGCCTGGACTGATGATCTCCAGGTGGCGTGCCTACTGGAGGATGCATCAGTGCATCTGTTCAATTCGAGAGCTGAGCCAGTGGGGCCTGCGATCTCGCTCGGAAAGGAACCGGCTGAGAGGCTCATCATGCATTATGTGTTTTGGGGAACTGGTGTTGCATGTCTGACAGACACAAACCAGGTTTGGAGAAGTCCCTCTTTTATGATATTATCTTTGGATAGCAAATTGGCAATGTACTGTAATGTGCCGAGCGTCTTCCGATTTATATTAGATATTTTGAATGAACACTGACCTTTCTACCAGGACAAGCAGCACGAGTGCCAAAATTTCACCTATAAAGTGCCCAATAGGCTGACACTAAGAGTCAAATGTTATTAACATTCATATCTCTTAGTAGTATAGAAGGAGACAAATGTTCCGTGTCCTCATTGTATTAGGAATCGTAGTGATACGAACTGTGGTTTGACAATTTGGAAAGCTATAAGTTCCAGTGCAGTCCCTGACAACAATAAACTCTTCAAACCAGGTGTACTGCATCCCAGATTTTAAGAACCCAAATCCGTGCCAGCTAGCGGATCCTGGAATTGATGAGGCCGATCAGGTGTTCTGCATGGCTGTAAATGAGCCGAAGGCTGTGAAGTTTGGGACGCCTGAGGTGCTTCTAGCAGTAGGGGACTCTGTGCTATTAGTAGGGGAGTATGCAGCACAGACAGTAGGTGAAGGTATCGGGCCTATTCAGAAAATGGCCGTCTCAAAAGAAGGGAAGTTCGTTGCAATGTTCACCAGTGATGGCCGGCTCATGGTGGCCCCCATGGACTTCTCGAGGATTCTTTTTGAGTTTGACTGTGAAGTTAGTGCTTGCAAACTCTTTAAGATTTGATCGTACTGAGTGGATATAAGAGTACCCGGACTTGTATATTTTGGTAGTGCACAGTATTTTTTTGGTTATAATGCAACTTTGTTTCGTTGTTTGTCGGGGTTCGAACATAATAGGATTCACAAATGGTTTGGTTATAGTTAACCAAACAATTATTTAGCAAAACATCAAAAGAGCAAAAGAGTATGTAAACAAATAAATAGATGAACTATGATCTACCAGTGCATGTGTTGCACCTCTATTGATCTCATCTAAGACATGCTGCTGCCACTAAGTATTGAAAGAATCTCAAAGTCCTAATTCTTTGGTTACTAAATGTTTGGTTGTTACATTACATGTCATTAGCCTTTGTGAATTGTGAGAGTTAACCTGTATTAGTGGAAGGAAATTAAGTCTGAGATGCAAACTGACTTGTTATCAGGTGGTGTTACTGTAAGTTTTCATTTGCTATTTACTAATAGTTGTCTAAGTAGTGGTTTTATCTTGTAGTCAGCCCTACCTCCTGATCAGATGGTCTGGTCGAGTCTGGACAGTGTGGTTCTCTACTGGGAAGAACTGCTTTCAGTTTTGGTGATTAGTCCAGCTGGTGACCCAGTACGCTATATGTATGATGAACCAGGTATACAGCTGATACCTGAGTGTGATGGGGTCCGGATTCTCTCAAATTCAAGCATGGAGTTTCTCCACCAGGTCCCTGAATCAACCGTTTTAATTTTTGGTATATTCGAAACAATGGAACCGTCAGCTATACTGTATGATGCTTATGATAACTTCGAAAGACGAAGTGCAAAGGTATACTTCATACTTAAAACTGAGTGTGTAAAATATTGCTTTGAAAATATTGAACATGAAGTATTATATTTGTAAGTATTAACCAAATTGTATAGTTTGATTTATGGAGTTCTCATGTTGTTTAAAAAACATAAAGTTGGTTGCTTTGAGATCTCGAATCAAGTATATATGTGCCATCTCCAACCAGTACTTTGTTGCATAGGTTACTGACACTAATATTTTCTTATTTGGGTTTACTGTTTAATATTTGGTGTAATTCTGGGCTAAATTGGTTGAACTCAAAGCTGAACTCGAATCTTAATGAAGTCGTGATTTCACAACTGGTATTTTACTCGGTGTTTTTGTGGATTCAATTAAGGCTTAATATACAGCAATCAGAGCTTAGATGGGTTACTTAGACTTGATTTGATCTGATGTGACAAATAATGAACTATTGACTGAAATGACCTTTTGTACATTTACTATTGATGGAATCTGAATAAGTAGAGTTGTAAAAGATAAACTGCACTTTTCTTTGATGTAAACAAGAAAGTTAAATCTTTGGTAGGCTGATGAGAACCTGAGATCCATTCGGTCTTCGTTGCCCAAGGCTATAAAAGGGTGTATTGATGCTGCTGGGCATGAGTTTGATATTTCTCGTCAGCGCACACTCCTTCGTGCTGCCAGCTATGGCCGAGCCTTCTGCAGGTAAGTGTTGTAACCTTCCTGCAACTTTCTACATTTGAACATTGGATGAAACAAAGACAAAGAAAAGCATGTAGAAGAAGCATAGATGGTGATTTCAGCGATTGAGTTAAATTTTTTTCTGGTATTTACTGGCACAACTGATACTTAAATGACATCAATACGGTAGGTTTCAGTTTCCAAAAGTTACATTTTTGTTAGACTGGACGATTACATGTTACATTAATTTACCCATGCTTAACTATGCATTTGTGCATCCCTTAAGATAATCTATCCTGAAATAACCTTGGAAAGAAGCATAAGAAGGTCAAAACAATGAATATTGCATACCAGTTCTGCATGAGATCAGACCTGGTAGTTGTGGTACTGTTTGCCCGTGTTTGCAATTTACAGCGTCTTAGTTTTAGTGAAACTGTTGTGATGCTTACTCTGTTTAACTTCTCAAAATTTTTTATTCTTATATCAGTACTCAAAGACTTCAATATAGACAAAAAGAACTTGGTAGCATGATAGTCGAGCATAAGTGCAGTGTTTACCAGCACCTAGTCGGTTGTGTTCTATGATAAAAAGTTAAGTTTTCTGATATTGAACATAAAATGATACATCCAGTTGGCTTTGACAGCCAGTATGATCGTGACCACTTCAAGGAGATGTGCAAGACGTTACGGGTACTAAATGCTGTTCGCGATATTGGTATCCCGCTTAGCATCGGCCAGTACCAGGTATGTTAAAGAACATTGCTACACCATTGTTTGCATTAATGTCATGTAAGGTGTTTTTTTCTTAACCTTTCAAATATTCCTTTCTAAAATAACTTGTTTTAAACATGACCAGCGCGGCTTGAAATTTCAGAGCCTAATATGAGCTGTACTTAGAGCTATAAACTTTCTTTTAGATGCAAAATAACAATGAATTAGAAATTTGATAGTGAAGACCATACTCTTTGTAGATTGAAACCTGTGTTTACTCGTACTCTACTGAAATCCAAGACTGGATTTACTGTAATGCCTGGGTTTTATACAAAGGGGGAGTTAGGATTAGCCCTGCAAGCCCATAACATATATACCTGTGAGATATTACCTCTATAGACCAGAACAACATTATAACTCCCTGGGTTAGCCATTTTTACAAGGGATGACGGAAAGACTACTTATTTCTAACAAGGAAAATGGACCGAGTATAAAACATTTTCAATGTTCTGTAGATGAGATATTCTATTTCCTATTAAATGACTATCTAAAATTTTACGGATATTTTAAAATTTCCTGCACACAAGAAACATAACCCGAAGAATATGCAACACACTAACAGCAGGAGTAATGTGTAGATTCCTACTTATTTTCCGAGTTCTTTTTTTTTTTACAAAAGTCATGAAATATGGGTTGGCTTTATGGCATACAGAAAATGGTTGATTGTAAAAATAAAAGAATGGTGCAATATATAACAAACCGGTGTGTTATATAGAAAGATTATGTTGACAAATGGTTTGATAATCTGTGCCAAAAGAAAAGGGACATAGTGCATGCAAGATTTTATTGATGATTTTTTAAATTCCTTTCTGCAACAATCAAAATTAAAGTTCTTTTATTACTATCTTATTTGCTTCTCTCTGTCAGTTGTTGACAGCACCTGTTCTGATCGGGCGGCTTATCAATGCTAACCAACATTTTCTTGCTCTAAGGATCTCAGAGTACCTCAACCTAAACCCGGTAACACTCTTTTTTGGTTTCCTATTATTTAGGATATCAATTGGCCCTTCACTGCTGCAACCAATTGCTGGATGCTTAAAGTTCAAAGTTGAACTTCTTTTTTGCAATTAAAGCCACAAGTGGATGCATTACTAACAAGTTCAAATATATTGTAGAAACTACTAGTGTTGATGAGATAATCCTTGAATTTCCTTTTTAAGTACGGTTTGTTGCTAAGTATTGTTACATCGTCCATTAAGACATGGATTGTAGTCATTTATATCATTTAAGTGGTATTATTTGCTACTGAACTCCAGAGCTTTTTTTCATTGTACGGAAACACCTGGGAACTTGTTAATGTTGAATGTTTCAGGGTTTAAATATATTACATTTATAGGGGCATATGAAGCAGTGCTGATTACAGGTGCTGACTATATGTCTAAAGAGTAAAGCCTGTTTGTAGATGCAGCCTTTGACCTTAGATGGTTGGTTGGTTAATTATGAAAAGAAAAGTAATGCTTGGTTGTGCTGATAGAAAAGGAGTGATTTGCATAGCACAGATTAATCTTGGTGTATTCTTTGGTAAAGCCCGCTGTCATTTTTATGGATGCAATTTTACTCCCTTAACTTTGGTGATTTGGTTGTTGTAGGAGGTGGTCATTATGCACTGGGCATGCGAGAAGATAACTGTATCACCTTCTGTTCCAGATGATGCTCTTCTAGAAGCTTTGCTTGAAAAGGTCCATTTTACTTTAAAGTTGGATAATCTTTTCATTGTGAAGTTAACTTGTTGCCGATCTGATATAACAGTTTAAGCATAACTGCTGGGACAAAGTTGGATAATCTTATCATTTCATAACTGCTGGGACAAAGTGGACAATTTAAGCAAGAAATATGGAAGTTGAAGTGGGTATATGTAGCTTTTTCCTTTCTAAAATGTTAAAAAAAATGCATTACTTAAACTTCGAAAAATAAGTGGGGGTCAACTGACCTCCATTCCCTCTTATGTGTATTCGGCCATAAATAGATTAATCAATATTCTATTCTTAAGAGCTGGAGCTTAACAGCTTATTACTCTAATGTATGATGTGAAGTATTTTCAGAGAAGTATTCCAGGAAATGGAAATTTTGCCATGAATTATTATTTTTCTACTTGCACCTTAGACATTCATTTGTTTAATAACTGGGGTGTAACAAAAAATAATATTGGGTTCAATTTGAAATGTAGCTGAAATTATGTAAAGGAATATCATATGCGGCAATTGCGGCCCATGCTGACAACAGCGGGAGGAGGAAGTTAGCTGCAATGCTAGTTGAGCATGAGTCACAATCTTCCAAACAGGTATTATTTCTATACTATGTTTTTAGGGTTTCACTGGGGCTATTTGAAATACAGGATATACTCTAGGAGAAACCTATGTAGGTTTTACATAAAATGTTATTGTATTGATTGTTATATTGGCACACAGAACCCTCTGTAACATTTTAGTTCAAGAATAAGGATCAAAAGAATGAGCAAGAAGATCAAGCATTAGTTCCTTTAGGAAGTGAAATAGCACAAAAGAGACGTAATATTTAGTGTATTCTAGCATGTATTGTTGATGATGCAGTAGTGCATTGTCAGTACTGTACTAACAATACTTGGGACTTGTTTGCGAACAGCTGTTTAAACTATCCATTAGTGAATTATTTGATCATTTATTATTTGAAAATGTCGTGTTTGTTTCATACAATAAGGAACCTCTCCTGCTTTCTCCCCACTATGCAAAAATATTTCTTGATTGTGTTTTCCAATAAAATGTTGAATGCACATGGTTAAAATTCAATAATCTTGCTTTTGACTAGATTGGAAATTGTATGGTCATGTTACTCTAAACTTAACTCACATGGTAAATAGTAAGTAACATCTCTCTTTACCATTTGTCCATAGGAGTTAGCAATCTTTCACGAATTTGTTCCTGAATAATGTGATTGGTTTTTTGTGATACATGCGTATTTCCTGTGCAACATTGCTCTGAAATACACATTTTGTTACTATGGTCACTACTTATTATATGCAGTATTAGACTGTGGCACCCATGGCTAGCAGTAATATTACTTTGATATTTCTTTTTCCTGCGGCAGGTGCCTTTGCTGCTAAGCATTGATGAGGAGGACACTGCACTGGCAAAGGCAACTGAAAGTGGTGATACTGACCTCATCTACCTTGTTCTTTTCCACATTTGGCAGAAGGTAACTTTTAAAGCTAAGTTTCAGTAAAAACTTGTTTTACATAAGTTGGTTGAATTAAGAATTAATCACAAGGTGACGAAGTGTTTTTTACAGCCGCCTGATTTTGAAATTGGGAATGTGCCAATTGAGTCTATGTGGGTCCCATATTTCAATCCATCAAAATTAAGTGTTGCGTGTTGCATTTACCTTGTTTTTCACCATCTTTGCAGAAACCAGCCCTGGATTTCTTCGGTACAATCAATGCAAGACCGCTGGCTCGTGATCTATTTATTGTATATGCTAGGTCAGCATATTCCTACTAAAGATAACTGATGCAGTATTCATCTCCTTAGTTGGAAGTGCCTTTCTGAAGTTACTTGAGATAAAACTTCATTCCTCTTTTGTTTTTTTTTTTTTTTGGTTCAATTTGTTTGTTTGCAGATGTTACAAGCATGAATTTCTGAAGGACTTTTTTCTCTCAACTGGACAGCTTCAGGTAGGTTGCACTTGTGAATTGTTTGTTCAGTGGAATTCCAAATATTGTAATTTTTTTTATACTGTAGAGTCACCAGATATTATCAACTTAACTAGTGGTTGACTACCATATGAGTGATTACCACAACCCATTCAGGCTTTGTGCTGTATTAGGAGGAGGTCAATGTTAAATGATGCGTTGGTTCGACTCAGGTGAATGCAGGTTTCAGTTCAGATTGGTTTCTGTAATGAGATGCTCTTCCTGGTCATGACAGCATCAGCATAGGAAGAAGTATCATGAAAAAATGACTTGACAAAAAAGAAAATATGGCATGACAGGAGACATGCAGGTGATGAGAGGAAATGATCGGGTTCTAAGTTTTGGGTTTTGGGTTTTGGGTTTTGGGTCTGAATTACTTCAGGCAGGATTAGTTGAACTCCAAATTAGACTGGGTTCTCTTTTTCTCCATGCACTGGGCCAAAGGCCCAGACTCTTCTTTGTATTCTTCTCTGACAGATTTTCTAGTGACAATATACGACCATGCATCGCCTGTCTATCTTTCAAAAACAATAAAAATCCTGAAAGTTTGAGCGATTCTGGTTGAAATTCCTGGAGGTTCATCAACTTGCCACTTCAGTATGGGATATTCCTAAACCTCCTCAATTTAGGCCACAAACCTGTTGAATCTAGGCCTCCCATCATATATTGCTTTGGCCACTAATTGTGCAGGCAATTGAATGTTTTCAACTGAGTTATTTTCTGCTTACATCAGGTTCTGTTTGGACATTGTGTTGGTTTGGGTTGGTTTTTGTGTGTTTTTTGGGTAACTAATAGGGTCAGCCGCTCATAATTTCGGTCCTTCAGATCTTGCTTTGTGAGTTCAACATACTGAAGGTTTAGTTGGATATCAGATTGGATTCTGATTGTTAAACAAGTTGTAGATATGAGCTTATGATTATATTGAACCACTATGCTGGGAAAAGATGCGGAAAATCTCTTTCCATATCATTGTGATAATATTGAAGGTTAATTGAACTAATGAAGTGATACTCTTGTAGGATGTCGCCTTTCTTTTGTTAAAGGAGTCAAGGCTAATGGAGAAGAATCCAATGGCTAGCAAAGGTTCGCCTCTCCATGGCCCACGAATCAGGCTCATTGAACAAGCTCAGAAGCTTTTTGCTGAGACCAAAGAAAACATGTTTGAGTCTAAGGCTTCTGAAGAGTATGCAAAATTGCTAAGGTACACCTTTAATCTAGCTCTAAACACTTTACTAAATGGAAGAACTGCATCTGTATTGTACAATGTAAAGGCCATACCATTGGGCTGACAGTTCTGTGCGTGTTTTCTGTTTTTTCATTTTTTTTTTTTTTGGGGGGGGGGGGGGGGTGCAGGGGTGGGAGGCGAAGGGATTCAGGATTTTTCACCAGATGACCTGTCTGATCTAAATCAACCACTTGGTTAAAATAAAAATAAAAAAAGAAAAGAAAAAGACTGGACCTCCAAGTTGAGCCACTAATTTTCAGTAAGAAAACAGCAGGCTGCAATAGTTACCCAAGTTGAGCCAGTAATTTTGTTTTACTACCTCCTCTTGTTTTCATGTTCTTTCTCTCTCTTTTTTTTCTGTTATTCTTATTATGTCTATATCATGCAGAGTACAACATGAGCTGGAAATTTCGACAAAACAGACTATTTTTGTGGATTCTAGCATCAGTGACACTATCAGAACATGCATTGTACTGGGAAACCATCGGGCTGCACTGAAGGTTAAGAATGAATTCAAGGTTAGTATTTGGCATCCCTGTGACCTGTACATGGTTGAATGTCCGTGTAAATACTTCTAATTTTCAACTTAAGGGTTGGGATCTTCATCATGGAAGCTATAAGGAGATATTAACAAATAAAAGAATATTACCCCATTTTGATTTAGAAAGTGAATTACCTTAGAATCTTCTTTGGTAATACTCCGCCTTCTTGGCAATAATAAACAAGAACACTGGTATCATCTGGTGGATGGCACTTCATGCCAAATCTGTTGGTTTCTACACCTGCCAAACTTGGATGGCTTCTGGCATCAACTGCTTGTCAACAATGATTATGCTATTTAACATTTTCTTTTTTTTTATTCTTTGGAGGTTTCTGAGAAGAGATGGTATTGGTTGAAAGCATTTGCACTGGCTACAGTGAGGGACTGGGATGCTTTGGAGAAGTTCTCAAAAGAGAAGAGACCCCCCGGAGGTGGATTACTTTCTCTTTGTTAAAGGCTCAGCTGAACCTAATGGAGATAATTAGATCTTTGGTATCATGATATCTGCAAATAAACCAAGGAAATATCTTAAATTGATGCAATGCTCGACCATTCAGGTCCTTGGCCAAAGAATATCCTGACAAAGTTCATTATCGCTTGGTTAGGTTTGCAAATCCAGAAAAAAAAAAATAGAATTGTACCTTTGTAAATAGTGGCAGATGAACAATTTAAAATTAATATTTGATTTAGGCATGCATATGGTTTTCAGGTTTTATGCATTAAGTATTAAATGCTCTAGTAGATGCATATAATATAATGTGTACATTTTTTGTAGATGACATGAGTAAATGGTTCCAGTTGTGATGTATAACTCTGTTTTACTTTACTTTCCGTTTGTAGGATACAAGCCCTTTGTGGAAGCATGCATAGATGCTGGCGAGAAATCAGAGGCCCTCAAATACATTCCCAAGCTGACCGATCCACGTGATAAATCAGAGGTATCTTTACTTTCGTTTCAACCAAAAATCTAGTATGTTAGTTTAACTACAAGTTCATGGTTTGGTTTTGGCCATGATACAGTTGTCCAAAATTCAAGTTCCTTCATTACTTCTTTATATATTTTCCCTTGAAGAAACAATTTTATAAGTACCTTTGAAAAGCTTAAGCATAAGAATTGAATTAGATAATTACTAAATACCACAAGATACTTGAAAAATCCTGGTCTTTTTTCTTATTTTGTTGCATTCCAAGTCACAGTGAAATGGGAGTGATATACATGTTAGAGGTATAAATGTGGCTTTAACACTATTTGGAGAGGCAACGATCATGGATTATATATTTTCTTTTATCATTATTACAAACAGGCATATGCACGTATTGGCATGGCAAAAGAAGCTGCAGATGCTGGCTCTCAAGTAAAAGACAATGAACTCTTTGGACGTCTACTGGGTCAAAATTCAGGTGCATCATCTATCTTTGACTCACTACGTGATCGCTTATCTTTCCAAGGAACTTATTAGTAATTGCACCTGCATATCTCCTGTGTTTTTATTTTGTGCAAGTGATTTCTTTTCTCTTGTTGAGTGTTTCTTCCTTTGGTTTGTGGGGACTCCATGTAATTAGATTCATGTATCTTTACCTCATGTTTTGTATCATTCTTTTCGTATTTCTTTTTGACAGAAAAGGTTTCTTTGCTGAAGTATTCTTGTAATTATTGTTCATGTTTTATTTTTCGTTATGCGCTGTACATTAATTATAGAGGAAACTTTTTTGTAAGTCGCATTGGTGAGATACCGTTGTTGCATATATTACGATAATGTCATACCTTTATAGCAATGTTCATTTTCGAAGGACTTCAAATAAGGCACCCTTCTATACGCCGTCTTGTCTTTTCTTTTTTGTGCACAAAATTATATGAAAAAAAAATCAAAATGAATTTTGTAATAGACAAAAATACACAAGCTAGATTCATATTTTCTTGTACAAGATTCTAAATAATTGCAAGGAAGAAATTAACATTAAGATATTATTAAATAGATGCCAATGTATGACATGGAATGCAAGTATGCTGGACGCTGTCACGCTGCAAGGCAAACTACAAATATTTAAAGGGTCGGGATTATTGACAATACATACTCTGACAACCTTATAATAGATTTTTAAATAATTTCAAAAAAACTTTGAAAGTAGAAAAAAATTTATAAAAATATTATTTTAGACAACGTTATAATAGATTTTTAAATAATTTCAAAAAAACTTTGAAAGTAGAAAAAAATTTATAAAAATATTAGTTTAGTTTATAAATCAATTGTATTTCAAATTTCATACAATTTAAATATTATTTAATATTTCATTAAAAATTATTAAAATTACATGATATTTATAACCGTTCATATTTAATAATTTTTGATAAAATATCAAATGATTCTTAAAATATATAAAATTTAAAACACAATCGATCTATAAATAATCCTTAAAATATATGAAATTTAAAACACAATCGATCTATAATTAGAAAATATATTTGTTAACTTGTCTATATTTAAGAATTTTTAAAAATTATTTCAAATTATTTAACAATTGATTGTCAAAATTATCAAGATATTAAATATCAAAATATCCCCTCTCATATTTAAATGCCTGAAATATGCTTCCTACCAAGCAGCACAGGTTGACTTCCATGCACGCAACCAAGAAATAACGTGGTTAGATAGCTTTTGGTTTCTCTCTCCAAAGAAGAATTTATTAGGCTGTTCATACAGGTCATGGCCATGGATTCCAGTCCCGACAGTCTGGTGAAATGGCACAAGTAATATCCAGTCTGAATAGATTGGGCCGATCTAGACCGTTCTAACAATCCAAAAACTAAAGTTCAGACAGCAGCAGCCTTAAAATAGCATCTTCAAAACGAAATACACTTGTCCTACACAAAGCATAATAGCTCGGAACTTCTGTTTTACAAGTAATCAAACTACCTGTAAAACACAGTAGTACTAATCCCAAAAAGGATAGTAACAATCATGACAAAACAGAGAGGCACATCTGCCCTTGAAAATATTGTATTTTTAGGAAGAACAATAAAGATTTGAGTTAATAATCAAAACATTATTTTCAAACAGTCATAGCTGCACTTTCAAAGTTAACCACTGTCACAATTTTAAACAAAAACAACATCATAAACAGAAGAGAACAAGTTTATCAGGGGAAAGAACATTTCAAAAAGTTTATTTTCACAAAAAAGCAACTGTTAAAAAAAACCACTTCTGCTTGAAACAATAAAACAAACTAATATGACCAATGGATATAAGCAAAAACTTGTATAAAATATTTAAAATTTGACCATGCAGGTATAACCTTATCAGAGCATCATTAGCCATTTAGATTTTTTGACAGTGCAAAAAGGGCATTTGCCCTCAGAATTATTTTTTTATTATTTTGAACATAAATGTAGGGTTTGATATGAATGTCAACTCCACAAGAAATCAACATTCTTAACCATAGCAAACCCCAAGCATTATAGGCAACAGGGAAAAAGAGGAAACCAAATAATGAAATTGGAAACCCCGGCAAAGTTGCCAATCAGAAAGCAAGAAACCAGATGGCTACTTAACATGTATCTAAGAAGCTGTAATTTCATGCATACATAACAAGCAAATCATCATGCAATGCAGGCAAACACAACTATGCAGCAGTAATTATAGATCTACTATTTAATTGAACCACTATTCTCATACCAAAGCGCTACTCGAGTTTACCACAACAACAGAAACTACACTTCCCAGAAACACATACATTTAAAAATTTAACAAAACAAAACATCAAAATAATGTCTTCTCAATTCAAGCAACCTCATGTCTCACCAAAACTGGCTGATTAACTAAATTTAAAAAAAGCAAACCCTACCTCCTCACATGAAGAGGTTCGGGCGGGAAGCCTTAAAGGTGGTCTTGAGAACCCTAGATGGGGGGCGAACCTTCTTGTAAGTAAGAGGGAACCGGATCTTCTCATCATGGAACTGCTTGGTGTTCTCCCTCTTGCACATTTCATTTGGGACGGTTGCTGTCTTGATGATCTGGATGCATGGGGAGCGCACACGGTGACGTGAAGCCATCTCATCATACATCTGTTCCACAGCACCATTCAGGGTGGTGTCACGGAACTCCTTGTACATGTTATGATAGCCTGTACGACTCTGGTACCTCAGCCAGATACCATAGTTCTTCACCACAGTAGGGTACCGCTCAAAGATCTGAAAAAAAAATTGATTGTTCGTTAGTACAAAATTTTAGTTGAGAGAAACAAAGGGTCCATTAATTATACATTTACAGGAAATAGTGCAATTGAAGAACCTGAACACATCACTCTTACTGTTATTTACAGGAATGTAAGCAAACAGTACTTAACTTTCAAAGTACAATGTAACTGGTCAGATGTTGTTTACTCAAACATAAGCAAACAACATATCCCTTCAATAATACAATGTGACAGATCAAAATGTGCATTTTATTAATTAGGATGACATTTCATATAACCTCAACATTTTACTCAGGAGTTGTTATTTTCAATAGAGTACAAATGCCAGCAAATTAGTTGTAAGAACATACAACCCGACAAGTAATAAGCACAAATAAATACTGTACCTGTCTCTGCATGATTATAATCAATGAATTGTCTACGAGTATTTCATACCAAATTACAATATCAGTACTTCAATTTCTTAATATTGCCATCAGTAATTGAACCAAACTACACAACCATCAGGTCTATCACACCTAATCACCTAACAGTTTAGGAAATGACACCATACAAATATACACATATGTAACACTGACCTCGTTAAGGGCCAAGATTTGACCATTGCTCTTCTTGACCTTCTTCAGCTTCCTCAGGAAGTACCTATCCAACAAATTCAACACCAAATCATCACAAATCAGAACGCAAAGAAAACCTGAAAACAGATCAAACAAATGCGGGATCTCCGGAGCCAAAATCTTACCAGAACTTGGATTTGGCGCGAACCTCGTTGGTCGCCCACAGCTTCATCCTGTAGATTTTAGGATGCTCATCGCCTGGAGTGGGGAGAGCTCTTCCGACCACCTGGTATTGATGAAACTGCGCAAAAAGAAACAATCAAGAATCAATCACAAAACATCAGCGATCTGGTTTACACAAACCGATCGAGAAGGAATCGAGCCTGGAATCGAGATCGGAACGTCCTGTTGCATTTTTCGCTTACCCTGAAAGCCACCATTTTCCGAAACCGCTGAGAGAGAGAGAGAGAGGATGTGAGCGGCGGCGGCGGCGATGGAGAGAGAGAACAAAATGAGGTTAAACTGACGCGCTCGTTTATATAGGTCGTGGGGAGGCAGGGTTTGTAGCAAAACCCTATTGGGCTTATTGTGCAAAAAGGGCAAATTTGTTGGGCTTTTCTGTAAAATTATGGGCTGGCATGGAACAACTTGAAATATCTTTTCTTTTCATCAAGTGATCTCTGCTCAATGTTAAATTATACTGAGCGGGCTTATAATGGGTTGGTCAAATTAGATCAATATTATTTTTTTATAATTTGATCCGATTCGATTTTATTTAACTCGGACAGAAATTATTTGATTCAAACAGGACACGTATTGACTCGATCTGATTTTAATAAATTGAGTGAGTATTTAATAATTATTCTTTATATTATCATGTAATTTGATTTTAATTAGTGTATAATTAATCTTATTTAGTCTATAAATAAATTTTAATTGATGCAAATTTTCAATATTAGTCCAACAAAGCACAATAATAATATCTCCTATTTAATATTCACAGACAGCTGCTATGGTTTTCCAATTAAAATAATACGAATCAATTGCGCCTCTTTAAATTTTATTTAAAGGTGTATTTTGTGATCCGTTCGATTATGATCAGATGGCTTACATTAGTATTAGTTGAATACTTGTCTGGCACAGAATACATGCATGCGGATGCTTTATTTTGAAAGAAATTGCACAAAAGGGCTCATATGTTTCTTTATGTGCGTTCTTCAAGAAAATCTCCAACAAATCAAAGATATATAATTCTGCTAGAAAAACATCTTTTCTTCCAAAATTCATGATGTTTGAAACATCATGAATTTACAAAAAATACTTAATAGGTGTAAATTACTTTTTGCTTCTTGTTCCTTTTTTTTTATCGAGACTAAATAAACTTGTATTGTTTGACTATATTATGGAATGTGATAGTCAAATCATTAAAATTTATATAATTTATAATAATTTATATTCTTTAACTTATATATTAATTGTATATTAATTGTGTTTCAAATTTCATTAACTTTCTCCCTCCGCTTCCTTTTCCTCTCTTCTTTTCTTCTATTGATTATTCATGTCATCCATAATTAATATCCTGAAATTTTATAATTTTTAAAATTTTTGGAATACAGTTTTGTTGTAGATAGGGGTGTTAAAATGGTTCGGTTTATTTGATTTTGAACCGAACCATTGAGGTTTGGATTAAACAATTTGGTTTTGTCGGTTAATCGGTTCGGTTTGATTGAATTTTTGAAAGATTTTGGTTTTCAAACTTTGGTTCAGTTTTGATTTTTCAGAACCAAATAAGCCGAACCGATCGAATATGACTTTTTTTGAAATTAAACTAAAAACAATTTTTGGTTTGGATATTTCAGAAGATGTAAATATTTTATATGGAACTGAAAAATATACAATAACATCAACTAATTTATATTTTGATATTTTTTCTATAAATGTTAAATATATTTGGATATGTGTTGAATTTTGACCTTTTAAAAATTGAATATTTATTTCTTCGGTTCAACCAAACAAACCAAAATTTACTTCAGTTTATTTTGTTCGGTTGTTATTTGGTTAACAAATTTGATTCGGATGGTTCAGTAAGATTTTTGAAAACCGAATAAAATATTGGTTTAAATATTTTAGTTCGGTTTTAACGGAACCGACCGTTTGAACACCCCTAGTTGTAGATCATTATTTAATTTTCTAAATCTAAATTTTAAACATGTGTATTTTTTTTAATTTTAGTTTCCTACATTTTAATTTTAATTTTGTTTAATATATTCACAAATTAAGATATGAACTAATATCTTTTATCTACAATTCTACTTATAATGATATAATATTTTCAAAATTGGAATGAATTGACTTTGCAAAATCAAAATTTTAACATTTAAACTTGTAGAATAAAATTTTCAATATTAACTACTTTTTTTCAAAAGAAAAACTTAATAAAATTGCCCTTTTTTATATGGTAATCAACATATAGTACACAAATTGCAATTGATTAAATCTTTAGCAATTAAAAATAAAAGGCGAAATTAACTGTATACCCATCAATTTTGATGTTTTTAGATATTTCCTCATTAAATTCTGAAAATTAAATATTTATCCATGAATTAATCACTCTTTTAGATATTTATCCATAAAATTGATTTCCACCAAAAAATTTCAATTAAATTCAGAACATTCTTTAGAAAGACAAATTTACCCTTTCCCTCCAAAACTGAAAAAACTTTTCATCTTCTTAATATTTTCTATATCCATTAATGTTCTCTCTCAAATATCAAACTATAAATATACAAATTATCCATTCTCACAATATTACTAATTGAAACTGAAAAAAATATGATATCAACAAAAGTGTACCCATTAGCATGATATTTAAAGTTTGATATTTGAGAGAGAGTATTAATGAATATAAAAAAGATTAAGAGTTTTTTTAGTTTTGGAGGTAAGGGGTAAATTTGTCTTTTTAAAAAATATTATGACTTTAATTGAAATTTTTTGATGTAAATTAATGATATAAATAAATATCTAAAAGAATGACTAATTCATGAATAAATATCTAATTTTCAGAACTTCATGGGAAAATTTCTAAAAAACATCAAAATTGATGGGTATACAGCTAATTTCTCCAAATAAAAACATCAGATTGAAAAAAACCAGAAAGAATCAGAGTTACAGCCCAGACATAGTAAAGAGATCTACCAGTACTGTTGCCTTTATTCTTGCATAAAGCAAAACATAAGCTAGAAAATGCATGTTTGAATTGCTGATACTGATAGTTCTGCTATAAACTAAACGCTGTTGTTTTTCCCCCTTTCCAACAGTACTGGTAGTTCAAATCAGCAAAAGTGCTGTCTATTATCCAACTCAGAAAAAAAGAAAAAATATCAGAGTCACAATGAAATGGTTTGAACTGTTGATCCTTGCATGATAGTTCATTCAATTAATGAAAAAGACTCTGTTTCCTATGGAATTTTGTATTGACATTTGACCACAACACAACCTACAAAGGGAGCTCAAGGACTTGTGGCAACGATCTAATTTTGAACTGGAACAACTCAAAGCAAACAAAAAGCATTTTCAGATCTTACAACACCAGATCGGAGGTATCCATCTCATCGAATCAGTGTAGAAAGGCAAGGGAGGGAAAGGGAGGGGACGATAGAAGCAAGAGGCATAGGAGGAATTGGAAAGCACTAACAGCTTCTCAAATCCCCCTTTTCTTGAAGGAAGATCGGAAGCAAAAGAGACGACGATCTTTCCAACCCTGACCTACACCTCAATCTCCTATTGAGCCCTTACTTTCCCATTTGCCTCAAATCAAACTCAGTGCAGTTAGATCGATCTCAGAACTCTAGACTAGAATCGCCATAGGTGATGATGGAGAGAGCAGCTTGAGAGGAATCGACAATGGCGCTTCGTGGGGTATATATATATATATATATATATATACGTATCGAGGGTTTGCACGAGAGAACAGTAAAACCCCTAGTGGGTCCTTTGGTAAGAAATTTTTACTGGACCAAGTTAAAACCCTAGTGGGTCCTTGACTTTACTGGGGCTTTTTGTTGGTAGCTCTTCATGTTTTCCTAATACCTATAGATATAGATACGAATAGATGGTTTAGTTATAAGGTAAGAATTTTTTAGGACTATTATTTTTGATAATTTTGATAATAAATTTTTAAATAATTAAAAAAATATATTTTAAAAATAAAAAAATTATAAATATTTTTTTGACTTGTAGATTGATCGTGTTTCAAATTTCAGATAATTTAAGTATTATTTGATATTTTTATCTATTTTTGAGAATTTCTAAAAATATTTAAAAAAAATTATTTAAAAATTGATTGTTAAAGTTGTTAATATAATAGTTGTTAAAGGATTCATTCTCTAATTATAAAGGTTAAACAATACATATAACTTGGTATAAAAATACAGTTAACTAATGGTTGGCATTCAATATTGTCAATTCGATTCTGCTGTTATTCTTTAACTAGGATCCTTTATTAAGAAAAGGAAGGAAAATCAAGTAACATAGGATTTAACTATTTCAGTTTGGAATCCAATCTAAATTGAACATATCTGATTGATTCACATCAACATGCCAACCTGAAATGCTCATTTTAGATCGAATGTCAACAACGGCAGCAGTTGCAGAAAAAGCGACCATATAACAAAGAAATTGGTGAAAATGTGTTGTTGCGAAAAAGCAATAAAAAATTGAAGCATCATAGGAAAACCACAAGTTTACTAGCCAAATGAAATGGTTGAATTAGAACATATCTTTAATGGACTACACGCTTTTAACATGAACTTGTTAATTTCAGAAATAATATAAATTAGCCAGGTGACGAAGACAAATAGACAGTATTTATACCATGTCTGTATGATCGTATTTGAGAAATGAAATATGAATTAGGCTATAGGGTAATTAAGGCACGCTTTTTTAACATTAAATCCAAGCTACCAAAACAAATCTTTAATACCAAAAATGCAAATTATACATCTCTTTAGGACAAAATTTCTGACTTTCAGATGCCCAAAGAAATACAACAAGAAAAGAATAATTAACTGGGGTTGAAATATCTTTCGCCCCCAAGCTACAGATTATCTCAACTGAACAAGCACCATACCAGTAACACTGCACTGGCATATTTTCAAATAACTCGTCTTTTCTTGCAAAATCTATTACATCTGATAACAAAAGAATACAAAGCCGGCCACAAGACCTAGTTTCCCCGAACTAAAAATTGAAAGCTTTTGAAACAAGCCTGTTTCCTATTAAGAATGCCTAACCCTTATTGCTTGAAAGGATCCTCTAGCTAGGTTAGAGCACATGCATTTGCATCATTGGACACTCAGCTTGTTTATTTCTTGTACAACTGTGTGCAATTGACCATTCAAAACTCCGTTTTCAGACGCATTTTGTGCACTTTGGGTCATGGCAACAGTAGAGCATTTTGGGCCTCCAAAGTAAGAGGAGTAAGGGAAATATTCAGCACATCGCTCCTTCCATCCTGGGAAAACAAAAGAAGCATTTTAAAGGGAGGAGGTAATCACTAATCTGTGTCACTTATCTGGAGAACTTGTTACTTGGGATCAGTCGAGCCATTATTAGTTCATTAAAATCTGAAAAGAAAATCAAATTATTAACTTACGTGAAGCAGCATCTGGATCATTGAAATCAGTTTCAAGCAACTTATGAACTGACATGCAATCTGGCAGCTCCCATTCTTTTACTTGACCAAGAACTCCATCCCTGGTCAAATTTAAAAAAAAAAAAGAAAACAGAGAATAAGAATATTACTGCTTTTACATCTTGGGACCAAGTACTAGGATGCAAAGATTGCAAGATAAGTATTTCTATTATAATTTATATATGAATACAGTTTAAAATAGAGATGTCTGTTATGAGTCACGCTAACCAGCCCTGCCCTGCCATTTTGTGGGTCAGTTTGGTACATGAGTCCACTGACCCAACCTTCCTCCACCAAACATATATTTTGTTCAAAGATTATAATGAAAACGCTTTAGATGTTCCCAAAATCCAAGCCCAAATCTAAATGGGAAAAAAAAAAAACTTCGCCCCCACACCAGAGTAGCAACCCCACCAAGTACACACATTTGCATTCTTCATATGAATATTCCTTTGGAGGTTTACAGATGAAACTCCAACAAGCACAACTAGTAAATCTCATTACCAACAACTCCAGCAAAAGGCCTGATTCCAAGGTGCCGGATCTTAGAGGAGCCACAGAACTGCAACCCTTGCTCAGGGTGAAGAAATCGATAATCTTACCATATTATGCATACAATAACTAATTACAAATTGCAGAGATTACCCTGATGCAATGTTATTTTTAGAATCTTCAATTAGTTTAATAGCCTCAGGCTTCTTGTCTGGCTCCAAAAGGTACATCATTTCTGCCGCTGCAGCTCTATGTATCATGGAATCTGCTAGTACAAAAACAAAACAATAATTATTATATAGAAGTGAGTGTTTCCCAGCACTCTTTTTTCCTGAAAAAAAATAATCCACAGGCAGAACCACTGAGCTTACATGCTCCCTAGCCTCAAAGGTAACAGTGCAGGAATCTTTAGAAAATACAGATCCATGCAGTAATCTACTTTTAGATTTAGATTATCATGTTAATATCACTATACTCGATGAATGTTTAGAGCTTGTGAAGACCAAAATACTCTCCATTTTTTCCCCTTGAATTTCAAGAAGGCTGAAAGCAAGTTTGAATAGCCCCTATCATTGAGCTAATGAAAGAAATCAAAACTGATAGAGAAAGACTGAAGAAGAAAGAGGAAAAGGAAATAGCCTTGGCAGCCGCTGCCAAGTTTTCAAAAAAAAAAAAAAAAAGAAAGAGGAAAAGGAAAAGGAAATAAAAGAAAATATAAAGGAAAAAATTTTAACCTTTATTCTCCTCGAGGAAAACTTTGTTCACTTCCATAAGAGATTTCCCTTGCAATTTACTGCAATAGAAGAAGCACACTACATGTAATATACCATTACAGGGAGAATTAAAACACAGAATTAAAAGTGGTTTTATAAATAAACCTTATATCTGCTTTTTCCGCTTCCAGAACATTCCAGATGAGTTTCTCAGAATCTGTCACTGGAGCTGGCAGACTGATTATTTTGTTGAAGAGCTTTATCTGTGAGAAACAAGTACATTTAATCAGTCTGAGCCATGTTTGAACGAAGTCCAAGTACTGGAACTGTTAGATCTAGTGAGGTTATTAACGAGGAGCAATCTTGGTCATCTTACCAAACATCGGTGAGAATCCGCACTATTTTCATCCAACCTCATTAGATGCTTTACAGCCTGCAATAGATATAAAGTAAGAGAAGGAAGCACAACAAAAGAAAGTAAGGTCAGCAAACCAGAAGATCCATCACTAAAGAAAATTTTGAAGAGGTAAATTTAGCAAGATTATTTACCAAAAAATTATTATTACCTTCAAAGCAAGTAAGATTTTTTGCTTTCTCATGCTAAGTTCAAAAGAGAGTATATGTGTTTCCAGAGATTTTGATGAATTACTCTGGAGAAGCTGCAAGTACTTGGTAGCTTCAGCCAGTGGATCTTCAACCTATTTAGAAGCAATAGGACAGCATCAAAACATTATTCTTTCATGATAGTTTCTCATAGCTAATTGAATTTTGTAGACTGAGCTACTAAAGATCTTCTAGTCATTTAATTGCATTTGAGGCCAAAAAATAAATTGTTTTCCTTGTATCATACATGAAAAAGATACACATTATTGGATAAATTTAAATGTTTGCAGAATGCAAACTATAAATAATGTAGGTACAAATGAAACCATATATGCCAGGAAGTGGTTGAACATAATGCAAAATCACATACACTTAAATTTTTATATTTATTGTAGTTTTTCGAATTCTACATACACAATGCTGTACTATATACAAAGACTGATAACATCACACAGTAGAAAAAAGAGTGAGGTACACAAAAACAGTAAAATCTATGGAAATAATCAATCATATGCAGAAAAGGATACAGCTCAAATTGGTACCTATGACCTTTTGGTTGGCAACCCAAATAATTGTTATTTCATCTTTCATGAAAAAATTATTACTCTTAGATTCTTTATTTGTTATGTGACCAGAAAGGGGTGAGGGCTTCAATTAAGATAGTTGTGTTACAGGCAGTACCTGCAGCAGCTTCTCCCCATGAGGATCAGTATCAACAGGCCTGGCGTGGTGCCGCTTGCCAGATTTAGCAGCAGCATTTGCAGCCGCTTCTTGTTCAACCTTCTCTTCCGCTTCCTAACAAAAATTAAAGAGAAAAATAAATTATGATGACAACCAAAAAGCAACCTACCGATTTGCCACACAAATACCATGCAGGTGAACTCATATGGTATAAAAAGGTTTTATTGGCCACAAATTGATGCACTAATTTGACTAAGATCCTTAAACCTTAAAGAAAACAGTGAACAATGGTTTTACCTTGATAATATCCAAACAATAATTCATATGTGAAAGTTCAGATAATTACTTTCTTTGCACGAGCCTCTGCCTTCTTCTGTTTCTGTCTCAATTTCTTCCTCTGTGCGGGTGGGAGTTTTGACAGGTCATCAGTCTCCTCAATTGCAGATTTTGGTGGAGAATCATACAATTTCATATAACACCTAATTAGCAAAAAGGAAATGCATTTAACATCTCGGGAAGTACTGATGGAAGTTATAGCTAAGCAAATCTGACTCACTCATAAACACACGCAAAGAGACCATGCACAAGTCAATTGAATGCCATTTCTTACAAATGCATTTAACATCTTGGGAAGTCTTGGCGTCTGTTACATGCATTGTGGACTAGCAATGATAAGATCATATATTGTGCACTTTTTGTACTTTCAACTCTGCTTTTCACTTGTTCAATTTTTTTTATTTGAACGTCCACTACATTACTTGGTCCAATACAGTCTGTGCATAGTGCCATTAAACAGGACATCATAACATAGCCCACCTGATAGCTCCAGCAGCAGCATTATGGAAATACTCATGGGAGTGGAGCTGATCCTGGAACTTAAGCATGGAAACATAAGCACGAAGGGTCATTTTACGAAGGCAGTATGAATGGAAGTCAAATTGGTCCTCTGTCATATCCGTATAGTGCTTCTCAACTGCTAAGAAGTTTTTCAAAGCCCTTCCTAGATCCCCTTGGCGGAAGTAGCTTTCCCCAGAAGCAAGCTCATACCTTTAAAAAAGATGTCAAATGGTTAGGTCTTACACACAAGGAAGCCAATGAAGGAATAAAGTTCCATTTCTCCTGTCCTAAGACAACCTAACAAAATGTACACTTCAAAACTCTTAATTTCTTTAATCATGTATTTATTTCCCAATAATTTTTTCATGTTACTGAGCCATGTTTGAACGAGCCAGAAGTGATATATTTCTTTCAGCTCATTTCAGTTTGTCAAATATAGATAACTGAAGCAAAAAAATGGACCATAATCTAAACAAAAAACAATTGTGTGTGTGTGAGAGAGAGAGGGAGGGAGGGAAGGAGGGAGCATACCACATGCACTGCATGTCATGAAGATTGTTATGGTGGTCTCCATCCTTTGTGAACAAGACAGCTGTTTTTTCAGCCACCCCAACCTTAAAAAGGAAGATTACAGTTCAGAAAAAAACATGAAGCAACAAGGCAGTAAAAAATGACGATTTACCCTCAGTGATTCAGATGCAAAAAGTTTGTGAACAAGACAGCTGTTTTTTCAGCCACCCCAACCTTCAAAGAGGAAGATACAGTTCAGGAAAAAAAATTATGACTTACCCACAGTGATTCTGATGCAAAAAATTAAAAATAAAAAACCCCACCTATATGATTAAAAACATAACATAAAATAACATAGGTTAAACCCAACCATCCAATAAATCTATGCTGTACCCCACAATATAGCAACATGCTCAAGATGAAAAACCAAATTATACCCAAGCACTGTCGTAGATAGGAATACAACTACAAGTAAAAAGTACTTAAAAGTCCCATGACTCAATACAACATGTAGAAGAAATGTAGGAAATTTCCAACAGAAAGTTCCTTATGCAATCCTTACTTTTTTCTAATTTGAAGTTACTTCTCCTTACGAAGTTCAATTTTCTTTAAGTTCACATCTTATTGACACAACTTCCTGTTGTGAAGGTTGGTTTACAGTATTGATAGAACAGCAATCAGTTATCTGGAAGTTCAAAAAAGTGGTGGGCGGTAAAACCCACCTGATCAGCTTCAAGCATAGCCATAACACATTCACTGTTCAGGTAGCGATCTGCCAGATCCATCGACCTGGCTTCATCTGCCAGGGCAGATGCAGCCACCGGATTGCCCGCATGTTTCAATATCCTCCCCTATGATAAATGCCAATAAGAAACAAACATTCAGTAAAACTAAATATTCCTATAATCAGGCATTGTTAAAAATAACTACTGAACCTTGCCTTTCTCTCAGTCTGGGTTATACAAACTGAAATTCATATCAAAGCTGGAAGTTGTTCTATAAGAATGGTTCAGGTTTCCAGTGATTCCCAGAGTGTCTTTGTAATAAGGAGTAAGATATCGTGCTGCTGATACCTGACTATAAATTATCCAAAAGCTGGATGTCAGTGCTAGGTAGAAAGACATACCTTGGCAGAATATAAATCAATCACAGTGGGGGTGTGTGCAATAGCCTCATCAATCTTAGTGATCGCAGCATCATGCTGGCCCCTTCTGTCATAATGCTGAATGAAAAAAATATAGTTCCATATTCACATTCAAGATATCAAGGAAATAGATAGAATAGAACTGATAGGGTTGAGATAAACGAGTTAACAAGAAAGAAAGAACTAAACCTGAGAGACCAAAAACAAAGTCCACATCAATGTCGAAGGAGGCTCCTTTTGTGTGCTGAATTTTAGTATAATCATTCCAAACTTAGTGTAAAAAGAGGTACCAATGTTGACTATACTTGTCAAAACTTCACTTTATCTTTTAATAAAAAATTGCATGAACTGGACAATAGTTGAGCTTAAGAGATTTTTCTAAACCTGGAATATTAGGTATGATAAAAAGCCATTGAAATATTTCTATTAGAAGTCTCATATACCATTAATCCAGACAACTGTTACATGCTATTTTGACCTGTGTACTTTAAATAATTTAGTAATTATGGTCTGTCGTAATCAATTCTTGCCAGCTTATAACAGCAATTTGGCCTTGGCTTTTCATAATCAACTCTTGGCTGTTTATAACAAAAAATTTGGCTAATAAACATTTGCTATTGGACATAAAAGGTACCCAATATGGCCAGCACCATACCAACAATTAAGGCCCAGTAAACTCATGGCAGAATTAAAGGGTCTAGGTGAACTGGTTTGTACAGTTAACATGTTGACCAATACTAGGCTTAATAAAATTATGTCATCCTTCAAATTACCAGGCATTCTTATTCCAAAATTATAAATACATATATCACAAAAATTACCTTCCAGGAAAGGAGCCAGTATTTCTAACAGACTCTTCGAGCTGAAGAAATAACTCTTCCAATATGTTGGCCTAAAAAAATCACGGCCATCAAAAACAAAGAAAAATATCAAAGTTAATTGGTAAACTATATTAATCGGGTCACCAGGCAAACATAAGAGGGAGGAATTTGAGACAAGCTAGGTACCCAAAAACAGTATCTTATCATTCCAGATTGTCTTGGTATCAGGAAGTAATTACTTTATAATGCCTGGGAAGATTAGTAAATTAAAAAGTATTGAACAGTTTGATTCAGCATTCCTTATTTCTGCTAGGCATGTTTGGTGTAAAATCATTTAATGAGCATAACCTAAACAACAATTCATTAGTGGATCCAAGCATTAAATCCGAGATAATGAATAAAACATTAAAACATACCTTGCCAGGATGTTCATACAATGGACTTAGATCCGAGAACAATGAAGGTATTCCCTGTAAAGGAACAACAATGTCAGATTCATACCTAAATAAGCCATGGATATAACAAAATCCAAAGATAATCACAAATACTAAGACATGTCCTTTTCTGTTTATAACAACAACAACAAAAAACAGAAATTGAGATCACAGATGCTTAATGATTTTGGGCCCCTCAACCAAAGTTGTGAGATAAGATCATACAGGGAGAACCAAGGTACAACAAGAAGTCGAAATAAAAGAATGCGGGAAGTTCTGTCAGTAGAAAAGCACTTTCCTAGAGATCTCACAGAAAAATGAAAGATCTACAGTTGGTAGTTACCTTAGTTAACTTAGGTCTAACATACTCATCTGTCGCTTCCCTAAATTGGTCACCTTGTAGAAAGTCCAGCGGTATCCTCTGGAAGGAAAAAAAGAACATATAAACATCTAAAGAAAACAATGAATGAACCTCAAATAATCAAAGATGGAAGCAGCGGCTTTGTAATAGCAACAGAAGAAAAAGAACAGCAAAAAAGTTGTGCACCACTTGAGAAGATACGACATGTCTATCATAATTAAAAGTTGCCATGCATATATAAGAATATTGCTTGTTTCCTATTATTTGCATATCCAATCTTAAATACCAGAGGAAGATGGTCTATAGATTTCAGCCCCATTCGGGTTCATCTCAGCACCAACCTTTTTTGTCTTTTATTTAATTGTGGTGCTTTCTCTTTGTTGCTCAGAAGCTCAGTTAATTGAGGCTAAAATACTCTCTAGTTGTGCATAAAAGATATTGACTGATATAGCAGTCTTGACAGGGACCATAAAAGAAACGATAGACAAGTGTTGGGAAGGGAACAATTTTTACTAACTTGCCAAGTTGCCGTGAGCAAACTCATAAAAATCCAGTCTCTACAAGTTACATTAAGATTGCTACTGGGATAAAGGCATACCTTAACAGCTGATGACCAAGGGTATTGCCCCCTGAGGGATTTGTACAAGGCAGCCAGACGCTCAATTTCATCAGCACTGTATTCTCCTTTCTCAGAGTACAAGCCGAGGCATCTTTGCAGGTCTTTTAGGTACCTAAATGGAAAAGAAAAATGAAAATATTGGCTTCAATCATACTGGTTCGACTAAACACTGATTGGCTCGATAAGTTTCTAATTAATCCATTGTTGCATAATTAACCTGTTGCACTATTATTAAACCTTAATGTACTTCAGAAGAAAACAGTTATCAAATAGAAAAAAAATGAATAAGATTGCAATAATATGTCAATCTTAGATTAATACCTATAATTATCAGGATTCATCAAGAGAAGGGCTCGGTACATCTTCTCAGCCTCCTCAAAACGACCCAGCTTCAACAAAATAGAGGCCATCTGTTCTTTATATGCTAATTTGTCTACCTGCCAAATCAAACTAGAGATGTAATTAAATTGTTCCCTGCAAAGAAAACTTCATTGGTACTTTATGGCATCGAGCTGATACATAGCACACTTTCGCATGTTACATACCATGGCAAAACATTTAAATATACCTAGTAAATAATCCAGTCATGACCAACACAGCAACACTTGATACCACAAGTATGAGATGATTAAGGTTCTAAGAATATTAATTTATCATACATTTTATCATCTTTCTTGAAGATAAACTTGCCCCATTCTAGACCTCATAAAACATGTATACATGTTCTTTTTCCAACTTTTGGATACAATTATTATGCTATAACAGAAATTACTAACAATTTTGGCTTCTTTCTTCTGCATTTCCTCAAGCGACCTTTCCAGCAAGCCACCTTCTTCTAACAATGAAATCTGCATAATGATATTATTAACACATATGACATGATACATAAAGATTGTGGAGCAACATTACTGATGTTCCATAAATTATCTTTCACTTCTGCCCATATAATGGTTCTGAATTAATAGAAAGTAAGTCTTATGACCACTCTTGCAAAAAGAAATTAAATATCAGAATATATTGTTTTGGGAACTAGTCACATTTAAAACTCTTTTACTCAAGAAAAAAAAAACTCTGATCAACAGACCAGAAGATCAGGTAGACGACATTTATTTCATTTGCATTTTAAATAAATAACCACCAGAGAATGGTGCTGTCATTATACAACAAATTTCAAGTACCTTGTACAAAAGCATCTCTCCATGTTCATATCTCTCATTATCAGGAGGATAGTCATCTTCTAGTGTTCCCTCATAGGCCTCAAGCACATCTATAGCCTTTGAAACACTAAAATTTGCACGCAAGGCAAGACAAAGATAAAGCGTTATTTCAGAAATATGAGGTTTTCCTTTGATCCATTACAGACTAAGTTTGGTATATCAAGTTCAATTGATGGTCAGGAAATCCATGTAAAGGATGTCATAGTTTTATACACTTATATTTTTGGCAATCTCAGGCAGGAGAGAATACTAATAAGGAAAAGAAAACACATTTCTTAAACAACTTCAGATCAAGTAATTAAAAAATTGGTTGACAGTAGAGATACTAAATAAACATACTTTGAATTCAAGTGATGTGCAACAGCAAAACCAATCCAGTTCATGCGATGGTTTGGTTTCAGGGTCAGAAGCTGCTGTCTGGTATCAACAAAGCCTGAAAAGTCCCGCATTTGTGCCTGAAAAATATAAACAATACAATTTATTTTCACACAAAGTTAAGTAAGGGAAGCAACATAACAAACATATAAACAAGCATTAGAAACCATCATCAAAAAATTCAAATCTTAACAGGAAGTGCTAAAATGTTTTTTCCCCTATTAGCAGATCTTGGTCCAATTCGGCCATTCAGATCCATTTTTACAGTACAAGGCTGTGAAGTACCTCTACAGGTCTCGAGTAAAGCCACTCACTACCAAGGACCCACCTGTAAGAGCGATAGATCTCGAAGAATTTCAATGTTGTCTGGATCTATCCTTAGAGCATTTCGGTAGCATTTAATTGCTTCTCTATATTCCCTATCTGATCTATAGAGCAACCCATAGACGTGCCAGCAGACATGACTTTTCAGATCATTCTGCAAGAAAAGAATACATAAATGTATGAATAAGTACTAAAAACACAAGGATTAAAAAAAGAAAGCGAGACATTCTGAAACAATGTTTTCCTCAAACAAATATGCTGCACAGATAAATCAGCTAGGATTGCATACCACATTAGATATGTATCCGAAACAGATCCACATAAGATACATCTACCAACTTATCTAACACAAGCTGGTGCATCCAATGTTTCTTGTATAAATTCTGAATCTGACACGGCCTGAGATATGCAAGGACTATGGAAGATTACATGGGCACCTCCCAAAAGGAACACAAAACATAGCTTTGCATGTTTTATATAGAGTTGGTCTGTATGTTATCAAGAAAAGGCATGTGGACTACACCTACAGAGCTGAACACATTTGTCAAAAGCCAGATCTTTTTCATTTCCCTCCCCATAAATTTTGTGAAATGTTTGTTTCTCAATGCAATTATTCTCTTAGCGGAACATTAAATATAAGTGTAAACAATATTTAATTTAGATTCAATATACTTACATTGTTCTTCAGCATATTCCTGTCCAATTAATGTAAAACATGGCTAGTACATATGCATAATAGCACATTTATTGAAAATAAAAAATTCTATATTCACAATGTTTAGGTTTTGTAGTTTATACATTCTTAATTTGAAAAGAAGGATTTAAGATGTTTTTTAACAATGTATGATTTCTCATGCACACAACTATAAAGCCTGTATGATATAAAGGCATATCACATCCTAGATTTCAAAATTGTTGTATTATAGCTGCATCGTATCAGATATGATACTTGTATTTGTATCCATGCATGTAACAGAACAATAATAGAACATAACGAACACAACTTACCTTGAGCCCACGGCGAACAAGCTCATAGGCTTCTGTTTTTCGATCCATGCAATTAAGTGTCAAGCCTTTCATGGATAAAGTTTCTAGAAAAGGCAAAAAAAAATTGTGTTAACATACTACATAGGCTTCTGGGCTCCACATACAAACCTGCTGATGTCAGCAGTTTAGAAGCGCCAACATGCTACATGTTGTTAGTTCATATATATCAGATACCTAATACACCTTAAGACCTTAAATGTGCCTAAATTTTGAATTAAGCAGTAGGGGGACAAGAAAGACTATAAATATTTGAAAAATGGAACGATCCAGCACCCCCAAAACATTGCAATAGCTGTCATAAATAGCACCAAACCTGACCGTTTTGCTACTGGAATCTGGTAGTAGTAGTACCAAGGCAGTTACAATTGAATTACTTGTGCAACTACCGAATTTAATTACATTGTGCAGGCTGTAAATCTATGAATCTAGATAGATAATAGACACATTTAAAACAATACTTTAGATTGGAAATTTCAAACTTTACCTCCATGCTCAGGGAACTTTTTCAATATGGCATCTGCAGCTTTCAGCCCCTTCTTGTATTGCTTCGTTTCATATGATTTCTGAATAGGTTCACATGAAAACAGGAAACACATTACCAAATATCCATCTAGTACATGCGACGTCACATTATAGCATGTACAGCCATGCTTAAGTGCATTTTTTTTTATTCTGAAACCTCAAGTAGACAATTTAACAAAATTACAAGTAAAGATTGTGTTAACTGTCACCAGTCTATCCCACAACTTAAATGTACTCGGTGTCTAAGCTACTGTTTTAATGGTTTTTCCAAAATAATATATAAAACTTTCTTTACAGCAATATGCAGTTTCAAAGACAACCATCATTATAACCATAATTAGAGAAAAAAAAGCATCAATCACACAAGCAAATCAGTTCAACTGCAACAAAAGAGACTGTTCTCTTCACAATCTAAACTGAATTGACCTCAATCGACCTCCACAATATTCTCCCAATCAAACAAACTCGAAAAACTCCATTTATCAATCACTTCAACTACAAAACCCTACAAATTGAATCAGCCAATAGACTCCCGGAAAAAAAAAAGCCCTAAATTTCTGATTCAGTACGCTACTAGTACCCCCGCTACTCCGTCTGCACTAAACAACAACAATCTAATCCGAATCAGAAGGAAAATCAAACTTCGCAATGGAAGAACCGAGTAAGACGGCGAACTTACAACGATGACTTTGAATTGATTCGCTTCCTTTGGTGGAAGAGACGACCCCATGATTGCCAGGTGGCGATTCCCTCAGAACGACCGAACGAGAGCGACGAAGCGAGAGCGAGAGCGAGAGCGAGAAAGAGAAAGAGAAAGAGAAAAAGAAAAAGAGAGAGAGAGAGAGAGGAAGGGTTTGGAGAAAGCTTAAGAATCGGTGGCGGCAACCCTACCCTCTTCGGACCATCTGACCGAAAGAGAAAAATGTGAGCAAGAAAAAAGAAAAAAAAAAAAAGAAAAAGGAAGGTAAAACCTTAGTGAAAGTTTCTGTTTGCTCCGGGTTCACTGCACCACTGAATTCACTTCTCGTTATTTCTATCGATGGATGGGTTTACGTGGGTCCTGGTTCACAGATTTGGTGTCCTTCTATAATGCGCAGCAATCGATGGAGCTGAGTAGGGTTTACAAAGAATAGAGTTGTGAGTTGTGACAAGTGTCAGCACAACACGATCATAATATTGACACAGATATGACATGTTGTTGACACTACATATCGATATGATGTATTATGTATCATGCTCACGTAATATTTCAATCGATTTAGTATTTTTAAATACGACAGATAAGTGGCGTCATGTATGTCACGGTATGTCATTTTGATACGTAAAAATACGTCGCGTAAAAACATATAAATACGATAGTCGAACGCAATGCGTCTGTATACATACTAATACGTTACGATATATATCGACATAATTAGGCCTTAAAGGATGTTATGTATCATGTTTTTGTAATGAATTAATCTGAATCGTTCATTTTTGACATGATAGGATGAAAAAAAAATCATAAAAAAAAATTGTCACGAAAAATTTGACCCATAAGTCGTGTCATCTTTAATAGACAATGATGTATAGAGGAGACGACTATAATACTAGTTACAAGCCACTATATATTTTGTAATGGCAAATTATTGGTGTTATTTTTGTAGTGATTAACTTATATGTGTCGAAATTAATGAAAGATTTTCTACTTTACATAAAAAACTTTTTCTTATGTTTGTAATATTTTTAAATATTTCACAACACTACAATTGTAAGATTACAATTCAATCTAACAAACAAAATGCACAAATAAGGAGAAAAAAGGAGTTGCAATCAACAGTTGATTTTTTTTTATTAAAGTGATTAGAAAAAAAAATAGATTATATTATGATCATAAAATTGTCAAAATTATATGTATTCTCCAATTTACATCTTTTATATTTTCACAAACTTATTGATACAAAATGAAATATATACATTGAATGTTGTACATAAAATTCTGCAAAATACATATATAATGCATTTGGATAAATTTGTTCATGTTTTTGTCAATCTATATCACATAAACTATCGTACAATTACAAAATCAAACAAGTGCATAGAAATTATACATGAATTCAGCTATAATGCATTTGTGTTATGCTTTTAATCAATTTAGACAATATACGTGATTATAAAATCATCAAAACTTTCAAGTAATTCGTAATATATATATTTGAAATACATATTTTTTACATGTTCATAGCTTATTTATACAAAATCAAATATATAACCAAAAGTTACGTGCACAATTTGTCATGGTGCATTGTAGTGTCTTTTGTGCATGTTTTAATTAATTCATATCACATTCATAATTTTTATATCATTAAAATTTAGAGGTTACTTCTCCCTTTACATTTTCATAAACTCATAGGGTTTGTTTGGTAAATCAAGGAATATCATAAAAAAAAGTGCCATTAGAATAATAAAAAAATAGCAATGAATAATGATATTTGAAAAAGTGAACAAAAAAATATTTTTCTTAAATTATTCGGAAGAGTGAAAATATAATTTGATAAAAATTAGAAATTTTTTGCTATTTTGTGTGTTGAAAATGAGTGTTATCCCACTACTCGACCAATAGGTATGAATAACTTATTCATGCAGATATTTTAATTTGTTATTTTACGTTTGATAACTTTCTTTAACCAGAATAACGCACCATTCCGTTATTCCGAGCTAAAAACGAGTTACCAAACGGACCCATAGCGAATTTGTGCATCCTTTTAATTAATTTAGGCTCTACATATATATTTGTAAAATATCAAAACTCGTAAGAACTATCTTATACATATTTGTTGCATATTCATAAATTTTATTGTGTAAAATTAAATAAATATATCAAATATTGCGCATAAAATTTCATGAGAATTTACAACGTGTTTGTGCGTATTTGTTCATATTTTTAAAGAACTATATATCATCAATATAACTATATCATAGATTCATGATTGTTAGCATATCCAGTAAAACATTTATATCTATTTCTGTACAAATCGATGACAAATAAATAAATAATGATGCAAATAAATAAATAAATAAATAAGCTAAATTCTTTGCTTGAGCAGTTAATTCGGGCCCACTGTCAGAGTTCGTTAATAAAAAAAAAACATGCAACAATTGTGTTGTGTGTATAAATTGAGCAAGAAATTATTTTTATCTGGATATGACATTTTTTTTTCTTATTTCAATTGCTCACTAAGTATATATAACAAGCTAAATAAATATCCAAGTGTTATTATTTGATATCAAATAATATGATATGCATTGTTTTTTTGGCTGCATAACATAAGATCACGTGATTTTGTGGTCTATGATAAGAGGAGGGATTCAATAATTATGATCATTCGCGTTCACGATGCATACTTTATTATTTATACTTTAATTAATATATGTAAACTGTTAGATATATTTTAATACATCTCAATAACATATATATGAAATATTATTGAATTTTAATTTTGTTTCAATGGTCATCAAGGGAGTGAATTAAATCACAAAATTTAGTTTATTGATTTTTATTAGCGCTTGACGCATATCAAAATAAAATTGAAAAGATGTAATTTTTTCTATACTATATAGCATGATATATACAAATTGTTCAATTAATTAGTTTTGTTATTTAAGAATTTAACAAATAGTTATTTGAAATTTAATTTTATAATCATTAATGTGACATTAATGATCACGGATATTGTTTTGGGTAGCTCAAAATATTATGAAGTTATACTCAAAAAGGCATTTCTAAAATACTGGTAAATTTCAGCAAACATAAATTTTTTTTATTTTGAAATGTTAAATCCGTTTTCAATTTTTAATTTCATGCCAAAACTCATGGCCCATACAAAACCAATTTTTGCTCTCTTTCTTTTCTTTAATTTTTTTTCCTCATTAGCAGGAATAGCTTTACATCCACCTTTTGCGTTAATGCCCCCTCTGACAAGATAATTATATTTGAGACCTTAGAAATTTTAAATAACTCATCAAATTAACTCAAATTAATAATTTTATTAAGTAAAAAATGCAATACTCATTCTTTGAGTATACAATAAGAGAATATTTTTCTCAAAGCTACAATTGATTATACAATATAAATAGATATTCATAGATAGTAACGGTAATAATTGATCAAATAATTAATAGCTAATCATGACAATCAAATTGTAAGATTAATTTGTAAAATTGAAATTACATCCAAATTTATGCACAATTCAAAAACATTATGATTAGCTTTAAATCTCAAGATATATAATTTTTTTTATTTATATTTTGTTTATATATTTTTAGCTTGGGTTGGCATACCACATAAGTGCATAACGAACAAAATAAGTCAATAAAAATTGATCAAATATAAATAATTAGTCATGAAGACTACATCATAATGCTGATGTGTAAAATTAAAAACCATTATCAAATTTATGAACAAATTAAGTAGTAACGAGCCATTTAAAAATTTAAATCAATATTAGATTAATATGAGAAATAAAAACTATATAAAAAAAATTAAAAGATATACTTACTATCCCTTAATTTAAACTACAATTAATCTCAGCCATTCAATGGTTATAGCCTTAACTCTCCAACCTTAGCACTGCCTCCATCTCCATTCAGCACAGAGAGTAAGAAGAGAGAGAGAGAGAGGGAGAGAGAGAGAGAGAGAGAGAGAGAGAGAGAGCTCATCGCCTTCATCGCCGCCTCTACCTCGCCTCGCCTCGCCTCGCCGGTCGCCGCGTCACGTCTTCGCCGCCTCATCATCGCCTCGCACCTTGCCTCGCTCTCGCCGCCTCGGCCTCGCACCTTGCTTCTCCCTCGCTGTCTCGGCCTCGCCGGTCGCCGCCCGTCCTTGCCTCGCCGCCAGTAACTTTTTAGGGTAAGCTTCCTTCTTTGTTTTTTTAGTTTTTATGCTTTATTCAAAATAGAAAATTTTCTATATACAATTTATCTAAAACAGACATATATTTAATTGAATTTTATCCTTCATTTCACTTAGTTCAATCTCTCATATATCATTTATGATTTGTGTAGACATTTTATCATGTTAATGGACATAATTATTTGCTGTTTATCTTATAAAAATTATAGTTTGAAGATAATTTGATGGAATGAATGTGTGTAGGTGGATGTATTGGAGATAAAATGATGTGATTATATATGAAGATCCATGTTCTGTTATCACAAATTTGTGATGACTAATGAGCTGGAATCTTGCTCTGTTTTTAACTTGTAATGGATTTAATTGCTAGATTTTTTTTTGGACCAGATGTTACTTTTAATTTATGGACTGGATTGAATGTCTTTAATGACTGTTTTTATGTAGTTTATTTATGGACTGTTTCTATCAAAAAAGACTGCTGCTGTATTTTAATGACTGTTTATGTATGGACTATTTTTATGTAGTTAATGAATGCTTTTAGTGATCTGGTAAATGGTTGGGTAAAATGGTCTGAGCTGGGTCTGTGAAATGGGATAATAAAACAGAAAATGTAACTGCCAGGGCTGGGTAGGGCAGGCATGGGCCGGGACAGAATGCTGCCCGGGCAGGACGGGTAACCAATTTTAAGCCCGGCATGGGCCAGGCAGGACGGATATGAGGTTTTGGAGGACAGGCCAGGCTTCGGGTTTGGCATAAACCCGGCCCTACCCGGCCCATTGCCATCCCTACTTCTGGTTCTGGATTTTTGAATGGAATGGGCCAATTAACAAACAGATTTTTTTTTAGATAATTGCCTAAAGCGCTGGTTAACAATTAAATGATGTTAAACAGATTCATATTCTTTTCTTTAGGTTTCCAGCCAAAAGAGCTGAAGGGGATATCAAAATGGCACCCGTGGCTCTTCTCTCCTCTTCTCCAGTTCTCTCCAGTCCCTCGCGTGCTAGGTCTCTCTCTCTCTGTCTCTATAAACTAATTGTGTCTTAGGTTTTTTCCTTTGTTTGGTGTCATTTACAAACATATGTATCTGTTCATTGCGCCTACCTAAAGCCTAGTATTACAAGATACATGATTCAATTATTTTTGAGTGAAAATAGGAGCATGCTCCTCTTTTTGGATTATACTTGATTCAATTATAGTGTTAGGGGACTCACATACATAATGCATGTTAAGGATTTGAGCGATATAGTATAATTGAGAAGTTTAATCCACATAATAATAATACTGTAGATGGATCGATGTTTCTTGTTTGGCAGGAGAAATGCTAGTGTAGTGTTTTGTTCTTCAATACCTGCTCGAAGAAATGCAAGCTTGCGTAGACGAGATTTGGTGCTACTAGGACTGACATCCAGCTTCGTTCTATCGGGCCCAAGTTCTGGTATGACTAAATAATCGAGTTCTATATTTATGGACTGTTCTAGTGCTGTGATCCTATCTAGTTTAGATATATTTAATGGGAATAATCTTGCTTTGCTATGTGCTAATGATAGACTATATTTCACGAATACGAGCAACAATTACAATATCACTTGGTACCAACTAATGAATAAGGGCCAGCATGTACTTGTGTTGGAATTAGCTGTTACTACCAATTAAGTTTCTATTATATTGGGAAATACTTAGTTTCTATCATTCCTTTGTTGAAGCATTGTAACAGATTGCTTTGTTTGATGTAGATTTGCTAGCAGTTGTTAGCTCTGAAGAAGATGTGAAGATGAATACATTTATGGATGATATCAATGCATATTCATTTCTTTATCCCATTGAGCTACCTGATATGAAATTGTCCTTTAAATGGTACTTCTCAGAACTACTACCTTTTATGTGCATAGATGTAGTGAATAGATTGCAAGTATCGATTTAATTTTTAAACTTAGTAAGGAAGGTTCTAAATAATTTCATGCTGTTCTCTACCAGTGAATCAAACATGAGCTCAATCACTCAAGCTAAATAATATCATGCTGTTCTCTGCCTGTGAATCAAACACGTGCATGCAGATTGAAAAAAAAATCAACTAATCTTTACAAGAACTTATTTAATAATAAAAAACTAAAAACCAACCTATTGCTTGGTATTATCAAGATCCCAAGAAACATGCACTACATGAATAAATCATAATTGTAGGAACTGAAATCTCCTCTTTTCTCTAATTCATAGAGAAAAAACAAATACGATTATGCACACAGACACATCTTAAAGAAACATGCTTGCTTTGTTCTAACTATCCATATTTTTTGTATGTGAAAAGGGTGGAATCTAGAAAGCCAGAAAGATATTCGTCCGCGGCACCACTATCGCGTGAGCATCTATAAAATTGAATGCTTTTTAATTTTTCTTTGCTGTGTTTTGTTATTATTATCTTTTTGTTCAGATGCTGTCAATGAATAAATTGTGCCTCCTATTGAGCTCTGTTCACTATATGTTACATTGTATGTTTCTTCATGACTACATGAAAAATCTAATTTAAGGCAATTCGAAGCTGTCAGAAAATGTATTAAAAGTCCTGCTACCTTTTTTTGGTTTGTTTTATATTGTGACCATTTAATCATTTTTTCCAACAAAAGGAGTGTGGTAATAAATCAAATGAACTTGTGCTATGTAGCAAATGCACGGCAGAGGATTGTTGCGGAGCGCCTTGACATGGTCCATAACTTAGTCATCTCGGTGTCGGTAATACTAATTTATTTAAAACTGTGTAAGAAGTTTAATAATTTTAACTGGTTCACAAATATGCTTTTATGTTAAAAACAAACTTTGGGTGGGTAGTGACCATTCTTAGCAACAGATGCATGTACTCTTGCACGACCTGACTGGTATAGTAACATATATGCATATTTTATATTTTTTACAGATGCATTTGTCATTTAGCATTTTTTTTTTTACTTTCTCATGTTGATTTTGATGTAGGCTGAGTGCTTTCTTTTGTATTTAATTTTTCTGTTTCTTCATTGTAATGATGAATTTATGTACTAATTTCTTTAATTAATACAATCTGAAAAAAATAAACAGATGCATTGTTAGTAGCATGTTGTGCTTTGCATCACACAAATAATCCTTTTGGGCATATTTTGTGCTTTGATTGATGTTGTCTTTTGCAGATTGGTCCTCCAAATTCAACCTTTCTAACATCAAATGACAAGAGCACATGGAAAGCAGGGGATGTAGCTAATTCTGTTTTATCGGATAAATCCGCATTGGTATTTGGTTCTTTTTCCTGTTGACATTGTTTCATAGAATAATTTTATTAATTACAGCTTCCAAGCTAATGTTAAGTTCAAACTATTTCAGCTAGGTATATCTGGTGAATATGAAAAAAAATCTCCTGCTCTTTATCATTAAAGAAAAAGATCAGTAGATTGACACTATGTAAAGTCCCATGTAACTCAAATTCATGTTTAGTTGTCTCAACTCTATCATACTAAGTACTATTTTATGTGTGACTAATACTCCATTTCTAAACTTTAATAATGAAGCTCTCTCATTGCTACTTTCGATGCATTTTGTTTCTTCTTTTGCAGATACCAGGGCAACGAATGGTTGAGAGCTCTATTCTTGATGTGCACTCTGATAATGTAAGCTAACCATTTATTTGTTACTTCATGTGCTTGTTTGTTCACTTCTATTTGGAAAATGAAAACTGCCTCTGGTGGAAAACATGGAAACCTCGTATTTCCTCATCACAATACAAAGTATCTCTGAGTCCTAAATAAGCAATACTGAAATAGTCCTGAAACAATTTTCCTCTTATCTTTTCCTTTTTCCCAAGACAAATACCCAAACAACCTTCATTTCACTCTTGTGTTCATAAAGAGTAAAGAAAATTATATAGCTTGCTTATCTTTTAATGTAAGTAAAGGAAACACATGCTATTTTCTCCATCTATGTTAATATATGACTCCTCTTTACTTCTTGAGCAGTACATAAGCTATTTGGCTTGATATTTAAGGTAACTTTAGGGGGCCATTTGTGAATATTTGGGGTTCTGCTCAGATTCCTTCTTTTCCTTACCCTTTTTTTCTTTTTTGTGGGGCAGGGGGTGGAGGGGAAGGGGGATTCTGATAATTTGAGCTGCAGTTGTTCTTCTTTTTCCCTCTATGAAATTTTGTTTTCTAAAATAGCAAACTTAATTTTGATTGTAGGTTGGAGATGAACCATACTGGTATTACGAGTATATAGTTCGAAAATCGCCAACAACATTTGTAAGTCTTTCTTTCAGAGGTTACAAAACCAAATATACCATTAGGATGAGGGTCATAAGATGGCTCAGTTCGTGAATATTGTTAATAAAGGTAATTCAGTCTGATGTGACCAACTGGTGTTTCCAGAAAATCCAACCAGGAGCTCATTGAATCCAACAGGCTGGTCTAACTCATGTTGGGTTGGTTGCTTAACTGGACTGGGCTGATTAAAAATTTATTGTACTTGGTCGTGAATTCTGCATTTACATAAGCATCCCAGATTGCTCCTTTTCTATGTTTTTGAATGGCAAATAGCAGACTAAATTTAGGAACCTTTTCTTTAATATAAAAATATATTATATAATGAAAATGTAGTACTAAATGGTTGAGTCATTGCCGGTTGATTTGATGTAACCTGACTTGTTCACTGGGTGTGGCCACCACTGGGTAATACTGGGCCTATTACAGTTTTGGGGTTTTTGCTGCTATCGTTGTCTCTGGCTTTTTTTTTTGTGTGTTTAATTTTCTTTTTTATTTGAAATAAGTGGTATAGTACGCCATTTCCATTAAAGAAAACCATGATCATGTTTAATATTTTATTTTCTCTTTCACTTTCAAGTTTGAGCCAATAACAGAAAGGGGCACTTAGATGTCAATACTCAGTGTACTCCTGTAATGCTGCTGCAATCTGGCACTTGCATGAATTCTGAACATACAACTATTTTATGTTTGGATTAAATACTCAAAAATTCCATGTCATGGGGCTTGTTTTGTCTTTTTATATGTGATCTCTAATCTCTCTTCTTTTTTGTTTTCTTTTTGACAGGTTCAAGAACCAAATTTGTTTCGTCACAATTTGGCTGTTAGTGCTGAACGAGACGGTATTCGATTTTATATCTAATTAATATAGTGTACTCTTAACTATATGGGCAAATATTTTACCTGTTTGCTTTTGAAAATCAGGGTATCTGTACTCGCTAAATGCTTCAACACTAAGCAAACAATGGGAACAAGTGAGTTCACTACTATGAAAATTCAATTTTGTTTGATTAACCAGTCATTATAATATATTTTTTATTTGCCAAAGTCATATATTTTTTTTGTGCTAAAAATGACTTAGTTGGCTTCTGATATATTGAGAAGGCTTAATATTGATCACGCACTAGACTGTCATACCCTAATACCATAATGGTCAGGGCTTGTTGCTGGTATGAGATGCTAGCCGGCACATGTACTACTTGGCCATTTGTTGATATATCTGTCCTGTAAACCAAGAGCATTAGCTTCTGTTCCAATTTTTTGATATTTTGGGTGCGACTGAGGCTTAGAAATTTACAATTTGCACCTAAAAGGAAAAAAAACAAATGAGAAAATACCCTTTTAATTTTTCCATATTTAATTAATGTACTTTTGGTTGATATGGTGGTACTGCAGATAGGACCTTTTCTACAGAAAACAGTGTCATCATTTCGCCTTGTCCCGCCTACAGACAATTATGTGCCTCCTTACAAGGATCCCTGGAGATTTTGGTGAAAATAAACTGTAGCATTTTCTGGGTGAAATTTCTTTTTTCTTCATAATGAGTTATGAGCAATTTTAGATAAGGCAATGCCCTGCGCGTGGGACAGGGACAGCAGGAAACCGACACATTGTTTGGTGAATTCCGGGATATGTATTCGGATCAGGTATCATCTCCAAGTAGCAGTGTTAAAATCATGCTATTTGAATTTTGTCAGTATATGTAATTTGTTGGTTCCTAACAGTGTGAACTGAAAAAAGGGAAATTTATTTGAAACTGGTGGCACGGTCACCTTTCTTTCTTTCTTTTTTAAGAAAAGAAAAGGGGAATTTAAGATTGATGCGTTAAAGCAACAATGATCAGGAATCTTTTAATTCTAGTTTTCCAGGAGCCATTTTTATTGAATTTACGAACTATCGAATAGCGACATATTTTTGATCTATTGCTTTAGAGCACTGACTCAAGCCTTCTCCAGAATTTTTTTTAATTTCTTTTGAAAATAAAATATGGGTCGAAGCCCTTTATCTTATATTTTATTGGTAAAATAAAGAGTGATTTCTTTTAAAGATATATGTTAAGATAGAGAAACAAGTTTTTGGGTTTAGTGATTAAGATAATACTTTTGAATGTAGTGATTAAGATAATACTTTTGAATGTAGGGGTGCAGATTCAAAATATAACTAAAAGGTTTTTTGTGAATATTTAAAGTTGAGGTTTTATCCGTCATTTTTATCTCAAAAAAAAAAATTAAGGATCAGTTTTTATCTATGGCAAAATTTTTGCATTTTATGTAGGAGATTGTAGGTTTAAATTTTAATTTAAAGATGTTTCGTTAAATTTAAAATCGAAAGTTTCGATCTTTTGTCTCAAATACTCTTTTGATTTTGAAATAAGTTTTTTTCTTCTAACTCTATCTATCTTTTTCGATGTTTCTTGATAGTGGCGATAGGATCACAGAAGAGAGCTCTTAGACTTTTATATCAAATAAAGTTTTATTGTTAATTTTTAAATGACTATGCAAGTATGCATCAAAGTTGAATAAACTATCATTTCCTGATCCAGTTATCTAGAATCTAGGCGCAAGTCTAAACAATTATAGATAGAACAAGTGAATTTAAAAGAAGATATATAATATCCTGATAGAAATACCTCAAACGTTGTTCAAGTAAAAATTTCTACGTGCGTTGCATAAAATAGGTATATAACTTCGAATCATACAGAATATGATTGATATTCCTCCAATTTAACATTATATTTGATGATAGATACCCTAATTATCAAATAAATTTGTTCGTCAATTTATGCTTTCCATTTAATTAAACTAGATACTCATGCCCTCTTTACATATGTAAGCAACAATTGTAACAAGGCATAGCACAGACATTTACCAGTATCCTCTTTCGCTTTCATATTTTGTTATAAACATATATGCTAGTTGATTGCTGGATATTAATATTTTGATATTAGTTAGCTTAGATAATTTTTATTTAGGATTAGATTTATGTGATATTAAAATCTTTACCAATTTTAGATATCACTCTTAGATATCTACTCATGTAATAAACATTTTAATAGTTTCAATGAAACTGATGGGTTACCCACTTTTATCAAAAAAAAAAGGATAAAAAGGAAAAGAAGAATTTAGTCTGGCAACAGGCTGACTCCAAAATCTTTTCTACAACTCTTCCTCAACATCAGCCTCCTTATTTTAAAAACCTCTTCCCAAAAACCCCTGGCAGCATAAATATTCGAGATTACAACATAATTCACAGACTTTACAGGGTCTAAGCTTAAAATATTCCTTGTTGCAACCTCCCCTATGGCCAAATTTCCATGTGCTCCACAAGCCCCCATCAAAGCACCCCATATTGATGTATTTGGCCTGAAGTTCATTTTCTGAACAAATTCGAACGCCTCGTCTAAATTACCACCACGTGCTAAAAGATATACAGCAGAACAGTAATGCTCAGCTCTTGGTTTAATTTTATATCTTTTTACCATAGAGTTAAAAATTACCATGCCTTCTTTAGTTCTCCCTGCATAGGCACAAGCGGTCATCATAGCAAGAAAAGTTACGTCATTTGGTTTTACACCATCTTTCTCCATCTCTGCAAAGAGTGTAAGTGCACTGTCTGTGCAACCAAACTTTCCGTAACTGGACATTAGCGAAGTCCAAGAAACCACATTTCTGCTCGTCATTTCATCAAACACATGGCGAGCATCTTTAAGATCCCCAGATTTTGCATACATGTCAATCAGGGTATTCCATAGTGCCACATCACCAAAGAGGTTGAATTTTATTACACTTGCATGTAATTGTTTGCCCATACCAAGGAAAGCTAAATTTGCACATATATTAAGCATGGAACATAGAATAACACCATCTAATTTTACGCCCAATAGGTTTATGTTACTGAAAATCCCTAAAGCTTCTTTGCAACCTTCTTTTTCATTTGAGCACGCAGTTATCAGTGCAGTGCATGAGATTAAATCAGGTTGGGCCATTGTGTGAAATAGCACTTTCGCCTCCAACATGCTTCCACATTTAGCATATGAGTCAATGAGAGATCCAGTGGCAACCGGGTCAAATTGGAAACCCAACTTGACAACTAACGAGTGGATTATGTCAACATTAGCAGGAATTTTGACCGAAGCACAAGTTTTCAATATGCTGGCAAAGGTAATATGATCAGGCATCATCCCTGTTGCAATTTCAAAAGAACAAACAGTAAAATACTTAAATTTGGTGCTATTAATCAAGCATGAAAGATGTAAAAAAATTATTATTGTAAACTTTATACCTTACCGTCTCTTATCATCAAACCAAACAATTTAAAAGTATTGCCATAAAGACCATGATCTGAAACTCCCCTAATAATAGAATTCCATGACACAACGTCCCTAATTGGTATTTCATCAAACAAGAATAGAGCGTTCTTGACCGACCCACATCTCAAGTGCATATCCATTAGAGCACTCTGCACAAACAAATTCCTTCCAAATCGGCTCTTCACCACACAATTATGAATCTGTTCTCCACTTCTCAAACAACCAACACTGCCACATGCGCTCAATGCAATCCCATAAGTGTACTGGTTTGGTCTAAACCCCGAACGATGTATCAAATTGAAGATATTCAATGCTTCCTTAGGATACCCATTTTTGGTATAACAAGAAACCATCGCAGTCCACGTCACAATGGTTCTCTCAGGCATATTATCGAATACCCGACGGGCGCTCGTACAATCTCCAATTTTGGAGTAAAAGATCACAAACTTGGTGCTCAAATGCACATCGTGCATAACAGCAGTAGCTGATAGGTGGTTATGAAGAGATTTTCCTTCCTTTTCAGCTTTCAAGTTGATACAGAGCTGGAGAAGAGAGGAGTAGGTGGAAGAAGGCAAATGGTGAACAGGGGTACAAAAGAGGGTGTTAATGGCTTCTTTCAATCTTCCGAGCTTGCACAAGGTTAAGATCCTGCTAGCATTATTGGCTTGGTTGAGAAGAATGTTGAGGTTATCAGATTTGAAGCAATTTGTACGGAGAATGCTCATAGAACTTTCTGGAATGAAAAACATGGAAACAAAATTTAGCACATAACAATATGAAGGGATGAGATGAATAATGGAACCTTCTTCTTTAAAATAAATAAAACTAAAGCACACACTAGGATTTCAGAGACTGCCAATCCAATAGCTAATTGGACCGGGTTCAAGTGACAAAAGTTGTAGCTTATTTACCAAAGTTTCCCACATCTCACAAATATAAAGCAATACGGCAACAAAAAGAAAAATAAATAATGGCATGCAGAAATGCAAGCATAATGATTGAAGATGCAAACAAATAGTGCTTGAAATGCATAATTAACATAAAAAAAATTCCTAAATCTTAAACAAATTCATGGGACACCCACCGCACCTGATAAGATATGTGCAGTCATGACCCGAGAGACCCACGAACTGGCAGGCGTACCAGACAGACTACCTGATCCAGATTTCCAGAATTCAGGCTACATCTAAAAGATTAACAAATTAACATCAAAAGTCTGAAATAATAATTCATCTGTAGCTTTTAAAGTCATGCAGAGCAATCATATTGACATTTGAAATCAGAAATCAAGTTTTATGTGTTCCCTTTTTACTCTTTTTAGTTCATTAGGACGATATAAAGGTTTACAAAAAAATCACCACAACATATTAGATCAGTTTTAGTCCTCTAGAACATTAATCAAAGTGAATAATTACGCATCAGTTCCTATTTGAATGAAAATAGCCCTTAAACTGTACCAGCAACAGCTATAGACTGTACTGGACAGAACAGCCTGGAAACAGATTTTTAGAGAGGGTTTTGCATTGATTTTGAAGCCAATGAAAACTGGTACAACACGTACCTGTACTAGTCATTTGTGTATGGAAAAAAAATAATCCGAATACAAAACTATCCAACAACTTGTGAGCTTTTGAAAAAATTTCATAAAAAACTTGATAGTGCAAAAGACTTTACACACAAGGGGAGTTCATCAATAAAACATGAAATTTGGAATCAAAGTAAATATATCTAACAAAGAATGGTTAGTTTATACTTAAATTCCTCTTCTAATTTTAGGGAACATAACCCAACCTAACCTAACCTAACCTAACCTTACCTCCTCCGTAGAATGCCTCTAACAATATAATCAAGTAAGCTAGCATATCAACAAGAGCTCAAACGAGAATCAGAACCAGAAAAGGGGGGAGAGACAGAGAGAGTTTTCGTACCATGGATGGGGGACAAAACAAGGATGCGATTGCTCTTCCGCTAGCAGAACAACTTAGCTCCACTCCTTGTAGGCTAGTATGGCCTTCTCCCTAGACAGCGGCTACGAAATAGAGGAGGAAGTGTCGGAGGGGAGGAGGAGGCGGGAAAAAAGGAGGGAGGGATCGGCAGCGAGAGAGAGAGAGAGAGAGAGAGAGAAGAGAGTGAGGCAGGTTAATTAATTAAAGTGGTAAGCCTGACATTTGAACCCCTACTTGTCAGGTTTCCCTCTTGACAACAGTAAAAAGGAATGTGAATTTGGTAGTTAGAGATTTGATTTGTAACAGTAGATTTCAGTTATAAAAAAAAAGGAAAACGTTTGAGAGATATCATCATTAATATAATAATCGATATTAATTTTATTATTTATGAAAAATAAATTATTATTTATATTAATTATTTTATTATATTATTCAACTCAAATATTACTAATTTGAATAATAACTTACTTACATTAAATAATAAATTAAATAATAGAAATATCGTATAAATATTTTACATAATAAAATCACTAATATGAATAATAATTCATTTAATCTGAATAACAAAATCGATATTGAAAATGATATCAATAATAATATTTATATATCAACTCTCTATAACAGAAAACATGTTGTGGGACTTTTAATGCATATCTAAAATTGAAAGGTTTAATTCTAAAAAAACAGAAAGCATTATATAAAAAAACTTGAAGTGACAAATGTATACAAGGGTATGAACTATGAAGGCCAACGAGGCAATCAAAGGTACCAAAAATAACAGCACAATAAATTCATTGAAAAATGAAAGATTTCCTTTTTACAACACAAGCAAGTCTAGTAACAATTTTTTGCATGCCAGTTATAATGATCTTTCTTTCGGTATGATTATAATTTATAGGATAGTTTTTTTTCTTTATTTTTGTCATTTTCCTCCTAGAATAAGCTTTATTCTACACAACTTGCACTTGTTTATACATCAGATTTGAATATTTAACATATTTTTATTTCATCTAGAACCGGAGACCATCATCTCCTTTGCTGGTAGAACTTCTTGTTAAGTATCTCTGTATACTCTCCAAATGTAAGAACCTGGTTTGGATGGATTAACTGCAAAGAGAATAAATTTAAGTCATTAAGGGTCCGTTTGGCAAATTGAAGAATAACATTAGAATAGTGATAGAAGAGTGCAATTTGAATAGCTCAAAGAATAGCGTTATAGTTTCACTATTCGGAAAAGTGAAATGTCGTTTGGCAAAATATTTGTTGGAATAGTGAATGAATAAGGAATTTTTCGCTATTCCACACACTGAAGTTAGATGCTATTCCGCTATTCGACCAATGGGTCTGAATAGTGGAAGAGCCTCTTCTGTGTGCTATTCTATTTTGTTATTTGGTGTTTGGCATGAATTTTGAGTTAGAATAGCAACTTTTGTGCTATTCCATTCTGGAATTGGGGTGCCAAACATACATAAAAATAGAAAGACCAAAAGAAATAGAGAAAAGGTACAGGAGTGAAGTGTAATGAAGTACCACATTATTTACATTTTCTAACAATTAAGGGAAAAATTTACCATACTTTGGTTGCAGTTACTGAACCAAGACTAAGTGACAAATTCTTTTGTAGGATGAATTTATAGATTGGTAATGCATGGTATAATCAAGTGCACTGTACTTAATTTTCACATACCTCTTGATGATGAGTAATTTTTTCTGGAAGTTTAAGTCTTTCATCCCTATCACCAGACAAAAATGTTATACAATTGTATCCAATTGCAATAATTAAGGGCCGAAAATATCACCTAAATAAATGCTAAAATACTGCAAAAATCCAGCAATTATAAACAAAAAAGGTGCCAAATCGGGACAAGTTCTAACAGGACAGAAAGGTATGCTGACTAAAAAAACAGGCACTGAGGAAAAGTATGCAAGGTCAAATGTTATAAATCAATAGATGGAAGTACAAATCTGCTAGCTTCAAACCTTGGTATTTAAATGCCTGAAATTCATTGGGCAGCTAGATGATGCCTATGTTGATGACCAAAATAATTTTACAGTAAAGATAAAAGAAAGAACCGAGAGTTCTTGATCTACATTTTACAATCTACTTATAAAAGCATAGTATTCCCAATTTTATCAACCAAAAAGAGAAACATGTTATGCTATAACCATGTCAAAAATTAAAAATAAGATCAGGTCATTATTCCATGATCTCTCCATTTACTGAGGAATGGAGCAGCTACTGTTGATTGCAAAAGATGGGGTTTTCTTTTAGCCAATTGTAAGTATAAACTATTTGGCCAGAGTTTAGTGTACTAATTTTTTATCCCTTGAGAAGAAAGGTTTAACATGCAACTATCAAACATGAACTGATTTGCCTCCGTACCAGTCTGGTTGCATGAACATCGCAAAAGTGCACCGCTCAATCCCAGAAGAATTTTCCCCATTCGGTGCCTGTGAGAAAAAAAAATTCAATATGAAATTGAGAAGAAACCATGGAGCAAATCACAACAGGTAGAATAAGTACCACCAAATAAAGAATGAAAATTTTCATTATTTTATGATAAAATAAGCTGTCTCACAAAGAACTAAAGGCCCAGAGAAACAAGTGGATATTACCTTTACACAATGTGGCGTGGCACAAAGATGACCACTGTATAAAATTTCAGTTGTTTCACCAATTTGGTATGCTAATTCATCTCCTCCAAATATAACCTACAATACACAAGATACATGAAGAATGTGCACAGAAAAATTTGGCATAAAGCAAAACTTACATGCAAGAAAATTGTAAGAACAACGAAAAACTCAGAAAAAGAAAAATATATATTTTTTAAATGATTTCTTATTTGAGATCCTTGCCTTCTCTTTTGTTTCTTTTACATTCTTTTTAAAATAGGTCATTTTCTCATTATCTACATAAATCAAAAGAAACAAACTCTTCCTGACTAAGGCCAAGGTTCTTTATTTTCCAGTTGACTGTGCTTAATTGATGTTTATGTAGGTTTCAAGTCTTTCAATAAGCTTTAGAATCAAGCGGTCTATTCCAGTACATACAAGTCGATGATATTTGTAAACCTCGAAGGGCATCATGCATGAAATAGATGTTACACTTTTACTGAGCGAGCATCTTTTAGTGATTATCCTCGTTGTACGAGTATAGAGATAAAATTATTCATAAAACAGAACTACCTTCACAACTTTGTTATTGCGTGTCTGAACATACAGACCTGCAGAACTATCTGGACAAGGCACCTCTACAGAATTTCTCATAAACAAGCCGCATGTAAGGCCTAGACAAAATATTATCAGCTTTTAGTTGCATCTCATTTTGTTTTGGCTTGCTTTGTTTGGTGTCACTGTAATGATGATATATCTGGGGCTGAATTGGGTTAACTTGAGGAATAATCATACAACTGATGGTGAATTACAAAATTCATGGTTACATGCAAAAAATTTTAGGTTAATTGAGGCTTATTTATCTGGTCAAACACTGCATATATGATATGTCAAACTGGCAGGTAGCATACATAAGTAACAGTGGTCCCATCACCTGTTAGTGAACCAAAATCAGTGTGCCACCCGCACCATGATGATGTAGAACCAGAAACCTCTCTGCATTCACTGAAAATAAAAAAATAAAATGATCTATTAGCTTCTGTACAAAAGATTATTAGCATGACATCTAAGAGGAGAGCCTTCTCCATTCAATACTTGAAAAATAAACAGAGCACCCAATGATAAAAACCATAGTAGAATCTCATATACACTTATAGCCGGCATGACAATGGAGTGGACAATCCTTGAAGTACCCCTTAACTTGACAGACAGCAGGTAAGTGTGCTATGTTTGGTATGGATACCAAGCTTTCTTCACCATCAGGTCTTGTTTTTCATAAAAAAGTTTCTAATAAAAAAAAATGTGCTCCTTGAGACCTTGAACGGAGCAAGACCTATGCCAATCCAGTTGGTCAAACTTCCTGACACTAAACTAGGTCTAAACGGTGGTCAGGATTCATGTTAAAGTTTTTTCCCCTCATAATATTGCTTCCTAAAAGGTGAAAGTGAACATCAATAATTTATGCATATTATTATAGGTAAATAACTAGTGACCTGGTAATTTATCCATGGTTAAAGAAACTTTACCTAAGTGGTCTGGGAAAGTAATACAGCAAGCGACCTTTGTGGCATCTTGAATGCCTCAGTGTCTCCTCAAGGCCTTGGGTCTTGTTGGTTGACCCTTGCTGCATCACTATCCATTTGTAGAAAAGAGAAAGATCATAAGAATTCAGAATTAATCCATGTGTATTGCTAAATTGCCTTCAATATCATAAGATTCTAATAATATGATTCTTTCTCTTATCTTATTGTTAGTTAATAAATTATTAACCCATACAAGATACAACATAGGCTGATATAAATTATGGATCCAAATGAAGTACACTTTCAATTTTAATAGACAATTTTTTTTTCTTACTTCCTATTTGCTAATCAGAAACAGCAATGCAGTGGTTGAAATTGAAAAAGAACCTGTATTTGTACCTGTGTAGTAATCCTTTGAGCCAACCAGACAGTTTTGAACTTTACATGTGCAATCCACTAATTTAAATATTTTGACAGTAATAAGCATCACATGATAACAAAGATGGTGCCTACTATCAGTCATGACAACTAATACTAACACTTATATTTTGGTGTTAGTGCCTCAAATAAGCCAAAATGAACATATTATAAATTAAAATTTAGTAAAACTAAATATGTATGTAAGATTAAAATAACAGCACTTGCCATATTGATCACAGTGATGTGCCAGCAGCAAACCTACTTCAAAAATAAGCTTCCCAAGAGCCTTGAAAGCTAGTGACAAAGATAGAAAGCAAGATTAGGGTCTCAAAAAATTTTCACTTCATGAAAACTAAAAACTGTAACTTATTAAATTAATTAAGATTATAGTACAGTATAAATGTAATTATCTGTAGAGTTTGATATTTTAACACATTTCACTTGATCAAAAGAGGTAGAGGTGACAAATAGTCAGGTAGAGTCGAGTAGAGCTCAATTTTGTTCATGGTTAAAATCAACTTTGGGTTTGAGGTCGGTTGGTCAGTTCATTTCAGGTTTTGATTTATTTAGGATATATCGACTCACTTACATTGCTCTTGTGGGCTGCAACTCAGGCTCTTTCAGATTATCATCACAATTCACAAACAAACTTACTTTTAGAGTTGAGCCCTATCTAATTTAACTTGTATTATGTTATTATCATGTGGAATTATGGCATTACAGCTGCTTGGGTTTGGGGCTTATTGAAGAGTTTTATCAGGTGAAGTTGTACTATTTTACTATATATCTTGTACGGTTGGCTTCAGGTATGTGCAAGTTATCCGGTCAGGTCCTAGTTTCCAATTTTAAAAAGGGTAATTACACATAAACTACTAAAACTCTGGTTAAGAGTTGCTATTTTTACCTTGGAACTTTTAAAAAGATCAAACAAATTATACTAATAGTTAAGTGAGCTTGAGCAGTACCTACTTCTAGCTCTGGCAAAGAAGAAGTGGGCCATATGTTTGGGCGACAGAATGATGGATACCTAAATGATGTCAAATTAAGCGAGAGTATAAAAAAAACAACAAGCATTCTGTTTCTCTTTTAGATATGATGTGAGCAGATTAAGTAAGTACCGTACTGATGCAAAAGTGATGCGTCAGTCGTAGGGGTGTCAATAATTGGGTTAGCGTAGAAAGAACCTTTAAATACATCTATTCAAAACAAACATTTTGAAATTAACAAGTCAGTCCTTAAGATGAGCATAAATCTCTTACAGAACCGGAAAAGGGACATAAAGAAATACAAAAGATCTGCATAATTTTCTTATAAATTATGGTCAAATAACACAACATTGATATTTAAAATTAATCAAATCCAAATTAGGACTCAAATCTCTTGATTTAATAACACCATGGTAAGGCTCCGTAACCAACAAGTTCGTTGTTTTATAAGTTCCAGCAAAAAAAATTTACTTAAATCCTATGTAGCATGGACACACTGCTAATCATGCCGCACCCATGTCAGAGAGTCAAAGACGTGTTGGACACAGACCTGAGCATAACATGTACGGAACTGAAACGGTCAACAGTGATAACAGACACAGTCTAGACACACCATTGACACACACAAGACACATCATACATGATTTCTGGTATTACCCATGCACTTCAGCATTGATCCAAGGTGTGTAACAACTGGGAACGTGAGAAAGGTCAAGATATTAAAAGGGAAGAAAAATAGGGGAATTGGTGAATCAAACCCATGACCAACGGTTTATGGCCCTAAAGCATAAGCACCCAGCAGCCCACCTTTTGTGTTCCTCTTGAACAAATATTTTATATAACCATTTTTGTAAAAGTAAAATTTGTATCCCCAGTTGCTGTATGCAAGGGCATGTCATTCCGTGACTTTCAAAACTTGCCGTGCCTTGCAGTGTCACATCATGTCTAATCGGACACTCATATCCATACGTGTGCTACGTAGCTTAAATCCAATAAAAGAGAAACCTAACTAGTACCATACTAAATATGTACTAATAATCAGATCCAACAAAATAGCGAGCTTACTGATAAAATTAGAATAACATTAAGAAAAACAGGAGATTCTCCTGTTACAGTTTCTGGACCCACATGAGAGTGGTCTAATACAAAAAGTGACTTAAAGGGAGGGGAAAAAAAAAGAATACCACCAATTACAATAATTTTCCAGTTCCAATGAGAACCCAAGCTTCTGTTACAAAAGAGACATGAAAAAATTAACAATATTAATCAAAGCAATAAAATAGATACCTGGTTTACCAGATTCAAGCATCTCTTTACCATGACTCCAACCAAAGCTATACCTGATAGTGCCAATAAGCAAGTCAAGACTAAATCAATTTTGTGTATCTATGTAAATTTAAATTGAGAACTGCATCCCTTCAAAAGAGAAACAAATAATACGCATACAAAACCAATGCAAGCTTTAGAACTTAGAGTTTTTAAATTTCAATTATAGAAAAAATTCTTCTGTGTTTTATCACTTTACAATGTATGCTTCTATATAAAACTTCTTCACTGTCCTAAGCTTTTGGCAATAAAACGGAACCTCACATAAGTCAGCTGTTTGACTCAGTAATGGATAATAAATAATAACAATGCATAGCCTTTGAAAAGCACATTATGAAGAGATTGATATCTACAAACTAGAGTCAGACAATGTTGTTGAAAATTACGATGAAGTCAAGGTAATGGAATTGTACCATTTAATCTAAGTACCTGCTATCTGGGTCCTCAAGTTCTCTCTTTTCATCTTCAGAAAAATTTGCTAGTCTGATAGAGCATATAAAATTCAACAATCATTTAAATAACAAACACAAATACTGTTACATGGTGGTACAAATCTTTAGATGCGTAAACTTAAGACCTGCCTTGGTGTCAGATATAGGAGGTTCTTTCTTAAAAAAGCAAAATCAGGAACCTGTAGTAAAACCAAAGTCAACACCGTGCTCAGTTAGCAAGAAAAAAAAAATATCACCAGCTTTAAAACACCAGGTCCACAAGCTATCAATACTGAAAAATCAGACAAGCCAATTGGGAAAATTTATTGACATAAATACAAACCAAAATACATTTCAAATTTAAAAAAAAAAAGCAAATTGTACTAGAGGGCTTAAAAACTCTTTATACTATATTAAAAGTAATGATGCAGAAGAAGAGAGAACCCCAACTAACATCTGAAACTGAAATGATCCCGAGCCCTTGAGGCCCAAATCCTTCCTCGATCTTCCCAGACAGATCCTTGCCTTTATCCTGTTCAAGTTTAGAAAAAAAAAGTCCCTTATATTTTAAAATCAACATAGTGATGAATCAATTGTAATTAAGACTCACGAATAACACCATCTAGGATCTCTAAATTTGATATGACGTATCAATTGGTTTTGTATAGTAATGAGGTCCCATATCATCAATTTGTTTGTAAATTTTTTTGTATCTAATAGATACTTTATAATCTGAAGCAAAGCAAAGTCGAGAATTCACAAATTTTTAGCCTCTAAAATACACCCATGTAAAGACATATATTTGCATGAACTTGAACACTACTTTTTGACAAATTAAGCATTTCAAATTAAGGCCACCATTTTGGAGTTGTCTGAACCGCAATATTTTGCAAGTTCTAATTCAACTTTGGCACAATTATCTAAATATATTCATGAGGAACAGAACAGGATCCAAACAGCAAAAAGAAGGAACCAGGTATAAAAACTGAGTCTGATATCACAGAAATGCTACAAGCAAAGTAACGATTCTCTAATAGAGAGAGAGAGAGAGAGGGGTACAACCTTCAGGTGAGTGTAAGGAATGGTGACCGTACGGACGATGGATGGAGGAGGCGGAGAGGTCGCCATACTCCGGCAGGAAAGCTTGTGAGGAGAGCGGCGGCGGCGAGAAGAAAGCGGATTGGTGGAGCAGAAAGCATGGAGATGGATCGCTTTGAGCTGGAACTGGAGAGGAGGAAGCATCTCCGATCTTTGTTCCGTACAAGCGAGCGAGCATGGAGTAGACGAATAGAATAGTTAGTTGCATTTGATTAGGTATCTCTCTTCTTTTTGGCGGTTGCTTATTTGTGCTTGTCGTGTTGAAACTTTTTTGGGAATTGGGAGGGGAGGATGAATCCGAAATTTGAGTGGAATAAGAAAAGAGGCGCAGATATACAGCTCCCTTGGTATTAGCCTAGACCCGAGTCCGTATCCGCTGCCATTGTAGGAATCACAACGCTCATGATTCAGATTTTAACTTCTAAGATTTTTTTAATAATTATTTTATAAATCTTATTTATCGTTCATTTAATAATAATAAGTTGCCATAATAATTTTTTTTGTTTAGGTTAGTTGGTTTTTTTTTTATCAATTATAATCCTTTGCATTATTTGTTAGTCGTGTGAGATTTTATAGTTTAATGCATTAAAAAATTTTAAAAATTCTTTAATGCATTAAAGGATTTATTTATATAGTTAAAATCAAATTAAATTCATAATACAAATAGATTTATACTTTTATTTCGTTGGAGATCAGCGCTTAACGCTGACGTGATTGTTTGTCTGCACCGTTGAGACCTCAACGTAGAAGCCCTCCATCGGTATCCACCAGAAAACTCGCTAGGCACCGACGGACTCCTTGCAAGCAGAGGTTGAGTCTGCAGCACTTAACGTTAAATAATCTCTCAGACGGTAGAGTGACAGAGTTTCGATGTGGGAAACTATGATATATAGTGTCTGGTCTGCAACCCCTTTTATCAAGCACTAGGAAAGAGGCTGGCATGTCTCACCCCACTCAGAACGTGGGTGAGCATTGATCGGTTCCCCACGTTATACATGCTCTTGCGTATGGGAACCATGTCTAAGGACTGACTCAGTGCAACTGCTCCCATAACAAATATGTTGCGGTATGCAACAACCTTTGTTGTGGTCCGTAACATTGTGTTGCACACCACAACAATACCTCAAGACACCCCATGACACACTCATGTGTTGCAACTTGCAACACCTAGTGTTGTCATCCGTGACACCCTAATGTGGCCCGCAACACACCTTGTTGCGATACGTAATAGCTCCGTATGAAGTCCAATTTAGAGAATAATATTTATCTCATAAATATCCGATTAAGTTTGTCATCACATTACATTGCTCAAACATCAAATGTTTGGTCTAACTTACTTTTTTTTGATATGACCTAATGGGATTTATGTCATCTGACAATAGAGTCAGAACTATTTTCAATCTATAAGATGTGAGCGGCACCTAGCAATGTGCATCACACTTACTCAAATGACACAAATGATATGTACCGTTACACTATCACGATCAGCAAGCAACATTTGTCTTGTGTCAATTCTTTGTCACATGATATCTTGAATAAATATAAGGTAAACTTGTGTCATCCTTACAAATTCATCTATCTCTTGATTTCCAAAATGACATTAATAATAATAATTAACACTTAATTATATATGCGTAGTCACTAAATCATTTCATCAAGTGCCCAATAGATATCATCATTTACATAATGATTTATATGATGAACACTAGTATTCTTGATCAATGCATTCCCTTCGCACAAGAGATACGTACTGAAATAGAATTTGTATGGTTGTCGGTTATGGACAATGTTGGATAATACCCACAAATAAATATTTCTCATGTAGGAAATATATTATCTCATACTTTGAAATTAAGACATGTAAAAAACATTAATGATACTAATATAATTATGATGTTTTATCTTAGAATCAAGTTTAATACTATGTTTTCTAATATATATTTATGTGATTAAACTAATCACAATTATCACATGATTTGTGAAAAATAATCATCATATTAATCCACACACTAACTTTAATTATCTAACTAGTGTTCATTTCTAATTGACATGTTAGAAATATTTTAGAATAATTTTTATGTTATATTATTAAGTTTCACATTTTAAATCTTCAACCCAAAATATTAATAAATAAAGATAACTCAAGGAACAAAATGAACATATATATCATATATATAAATCATTTAAATTACATGAATTAAATGTATTTAACTTCTAAATCAGTACACTAATAATATTCTTAATTCTTATTGTAGATAATAAATCATGATGAAATCATCCAAACTTTTTTTAGGTGCACGGATGTGCTAATTTTACATGTTTTATTGAAAAATTTGGACATAAAAATTTAAGCGCCAAATAATTTTACATGTTTTATTGAAAAATTTGGACATAAAAATTTAAGCGCCAAATAATTTTACATATTTTATTTAAGAGTTTAACAAATAATTATTTAAAATTTAATTTTATTAACATTGACCTGACACTAATGATCATAAATCCTGAATCCTTCATCTTTTAAATATGCATTAAAAGTCTTATTTCAAACACTACAAGTTGGTTCTGAAATTTGCTTCGCTCCGTTATGGAAGCTTGAAATTTACACAAACGAAGAACAGTTCTCGAAACCTTTACCAAACCGGCAAACCCTAAAACAAATTCAAATTATATTATAGTCGTGAGTATTGTAGAATATAAAATAAGGATAATCATCTATTAATTGATTGCTACAAACATAACATCTAATAATTTATGTAAAATCGCCGCTGAATTAAATGTTTATTTCTTATCATCGGTGATGACAAAAATTGTTGTGCGGATATCAACAAACAAAAGGGAAAAAAAAAGGAAAAAAAGTTTTTTTTTTCCCTTGAAAAGACGCAAACTTGTAAGAGCAATTGGCAAGTCAATGACATACCTTACATTGAAATATTGGTACTACAAGCCTGTATGGTGATTTTCTATGATTTACTATATCAGAAACAATTAGCATCTGAAAGGCTATATATCCTATTTACATAAATAAATCGTGTCTACACTAAATTAAAGAAGTCCGGCAACTCGGTTTATTTGCTTGAGCGGCTTTAAAGAGCTGCCTCCATTTCACAGTGTCGCATCCAGGTCCATCTCCCTGCAATTATCCATATTTCATCTGAGTTTATAATTGGAAAATGCAACCAATTTGTAATTGATAATAAAAGATAACAACTTTTATGCTAATGTGTATGACTAAACTTTCCGCAAGTATGATCTGTCAAAACCAAAACCTGATTGACCGATCCGAATCAACTCAATCTTCACCTGAACAAATCAACATCTGATCCACTCCAAACTGAACTCAGACCCGTAATTTATTAGCTGGAGGTGAGAAGAAACAACAGCCATTGTTTTCCTTCCAATTTTGGTATAATTTGGTGCCCCATGTAAATATGATCTTTTTGTTGGAATTACAGGTATACTATACAATATATATCAACCAAAACCCACCTGACAATAAACTAACTCAAACCTCTGTTAATCCACAACCAATTCAGCTAGTTAGTGTACAGAATTTTGCATGACCATGGATAATTAATCATGTCAGATCAAGGGCAATCCAAGGTACACAGAAATTTGTGGACCGAAAGTTTCCTCGCTAGGATTAGCATGAAATGGTAGTACTAGGATTAAGCTAAGCACCTTGACAGACTTTTTTTAAAGAAAAAATAAATAAATAAGCACCTTGACAGAATTAATTTCATAAATTTGGCCTTCAGTGAATTCAATGTCCATGGCTTGTAGGCAGGCTTCAGCGACTACAAGTCGGCTTACCTCTCCCACAAGGTTGTCACCTGATCATTTGCAAAATAAATAGCACAATAAATATAATGCAACGATCTTTTTAGCACCAAATTGGAGTTACAATTTATTAAACTAAAACCAACCTTGGTCAATGACAACTGCTCGTCGCTCTCCTGCAGTTGCCTTTAACAATGTATTCAGATCATATGAAGTGTAAGGTCCATCAGTTAATCTCCCAGCCCTGGAAACGAAAAATACTCTCATAATTCACCACACAAATAAATAAAAAGAAAAGAGAAAAGTAGATTGATAGAAAAAATAATTAACCTTATGATCGTAAAGGGAATGCCAGAGTTGCGAATAAAATCCTCTGCCATCTTTTTAAATTTAAGTACACCAAAAAGGTTCATGATGCTGCAACAATAATATTATTCAATTTAAAAATTCTAGAAGAATGAATCTTAATGTCACAAAGAATTACACAACAACAGTCTCTAATTTGATAACAATGTTTACACTCAGAATCAATTCTGCATGTACAAGGCACTGCGAAAAAATTCAAATTCATGGGTCATTTGTCATTTGTAAGGTGCAAAGCGATTAAGCCTTATCATAGCAAAATGGAAGTGTCAAGTGTGGTAATAACTTGTTGAAAAACCACAAGATATCGGAGATTAATAATTAATCTAATAAACTACACTATTGTATTTCAAGTCCGTATAAGCTTTAATCCAAATTCCCAACAAGAGATCCCAATTATTTAAAAGAAAGCCTGTAATGTCAAATATGGTGTTCATGGTGGAAAACCAATTCCTCAGCAGATATTTAATGTAGAGAAATATACAATATACCTCCAAGGAAGTTCATTGTACTTGGTAACACCAACAGATGATACGAAAATCAATCGTCTCAGAGTGCGAGGCAAGGCATTTACAAGATTCCTAATTCCTTCCCAATCTTTGCAAGATATACAAGTATAAAAGATAACATATTAGTATGAAACAACTGCTTCAATCAAGTATTCAGTACATAACTGTGCACAACAACATACATACACCTGTTTCTTGAGATCCTGAATTGTAATGTTGGTTTAAAGTACCCTTATGAAAATCAGAATACTAACCTAGCAATTCATGCCCTAGCAAGCATGGTTTAGCATTACCAACAAAATCAATGTCTATTTCTATAGTTTCTGTGATGTTTCTCAAAACCAATGTCTACTGCCCAATACAAGCCCCATAATTATTATTTCTCTCTTCACGTGGTGCTAGTATAAATACGAGATTTCTCATTTTCCTTACAATAAAATGAACAAAGAAAATTGATACGTACCTATTTTTTCGGGAGTATTATCTCCATCCCAGCGCCTGGAAGGAAAAGCAGTAGTTCCAGTGCAGCATATGACATGTGTAACTCCCTATGAAATAAGGCCCCTATATTTTTATTTATGTTCAATTATACATAAAATTGATCATTAATTCACCAATTTTTCTAACCTGAATATATGTCTTCGTCTTTTTGGCATATATATAATATCAAGGTAATTAGTCAGTGGTTCAGACAAGATCTGAAGAGAAATGGAAGCTTACAAAGCGGGTTTGAACCAAAATTAAGAAGCAAACAAAAAACAAAGAAATGGGAATAACATAACCTATGCAGGTAGTGAAGTCTACCTATGCTAAAGAGAGTTGAATATTTGTTTACCAAAAACAAGAGACAAATAGTGTTATTGGCGAAGTAATAAGTTGGTACCACGACATGGCACCTGTTTTGTTTGTTCAACAGTGCAATGTGGTGCGGTAAACTAGAATCAATTAGATAAAGTTATCTTTTTTAGTTAGAAATAAATAAGGAGCCCTGCAAGATTTATTATCTAGGTACTGGTATAAAACCAGGGGTACACTTGGATAATTGATCTTAATTTGCATTGTGATGATGGCTTGTGCTTCACTTATGTTTCTGAATTTTCTAATTCAAATTTTCCTTATTGAAGGCCAGAAATAATAGATAAACAAATACAGCAGCAAACCTCAAACATAGCTGGATCTAAATCATTTGGATTCCTCATATCGCCTTTCCATACCTATAATCAAGAAACAAATAATTCATCACAATAGAAATTGAAAAGGAAACATGTACTTTCCAGATACTTTGACAACATAAAAGGGATAAAAAAAGGGAGCTGATATACATATACCGTCATTGATACCGTCGTCAACACCGTTAGCGACTTATTATGCAACTTATTTGTACAATACTTTTATTATTCAACTTAAATGAGTTATTATTCAGATTAATGGTATTTGAGTTGAATAATAAAGTACTGTACAAAATAAGTTACATAATAAAATTGTTAACATAAATAATAACTCATTTTACATGAATAATAAAGTTAGTATCGGTTACGATATCAATGATGGTATCTCCCAAATATTTTCCTAAAAAAAATCACCTCCAAGGTGTTCCCATCTTGTTCACCAAAGAGTGATACTGCCTTGGAAGGATCCCTCAGTAACAACCTTGATTTAATGCCTCTGCTCAGTAGAGATGCTACTACCAACTGCCCTGAAAAAGGTTGTACCAAAACATGAAACTCTTAATAAATTAACTCATAAAACATAACCTAGAGAAATAATTCAACACTCTTTCTCTATAAGATGTCCTATCATTTTTCATATTTTATCTCTTTTACTGATTTTGTAATAGGAAGAAAGTCACTACCGACTCCTCCAGATCCGCCTATGACAAACACGAGCTTGGAAGAAGACTTGCTAGGGTTTGGCGTCTCGGATTTCTCGCCAGAGGAAGTGTACGGCGTCTGATCCTCCTTCACTGCTTGAGCGAGATGCCTCGCAGTTGCATCGCCATCCAAGCTCAGAGGTGAAAATATTGCACTCGTAGGAAGCAGAGAGGAGGAAGAAGGAGAGAGATAGAAGGTGTTCGGGTCCAATTTCGGGATTGAAGCTGAGAATTTGCGCGATCTCTTTAGAGAGAGCTTGAGGAGGTGCGTTGAGTGAGGCAACAAGTTGAGAGACATTTTTAATTTGAAATTTAATTGCTCGGAGTTGGGAGAGAGAGAAGGGGGGGGGGGGGGGGGTAGCAGTGATTAGTGATAACTGATAACTGATAACTGATAAGATTTCAAAATAGAAACTTTTGTTTTGTAAATTAGTAATTCTTTTGTGATTTTATATTTTTAAAAATTTTTTTTTAAGGAAACTTATTACTGGATTAGACTCGAGCCACGTAGTTCGTCGGAGGCTTCTGGTTCTGGATTTTTGAATGGAATTGGCCAATTAACGAACAGATATTTCCTTCTTTTTTTTGGATAATTGCTTAAATGTCCATTAAAAACATGAAAAATATCCGATCGTTGATATCGTCATCAATATCGATTTTATTATTTATATAAAATGAGTTATTATTCATGTTAACGACTTTATTATATAATTTTTTTATATAATATTTTATTATTCAACTTAAATATCATTAATATAAATAATAACTTACTTAAATTAGATAATAAAAATATTATATAAATAAATTATAAGTTAGTACGAACAATAACTCAATTAATCTGAATAATAAAATAAATATTAATGATGATATCGATACATCAGCTCCCTTAAAACATTGTATTTTGTTTTTGTTCAAGTCAAAACTCCCATATTTACTATTTCTTCAACTAATCTAAACAAATTCTATATTATAATGGTTAAGCTAACTTTTTAATATATTATTAATATATTTGTTGAGGTTATAATTATTTACCTAACGAAAACACACTCCTTTTTCAACACCAACAGAAAAATACCATACAAAGAAGAAAGGCTCATGCAGGGAAGGAGCAGAATTAATTTTTGATAATGAAGTCTTCTTGTTGTTTATTAATTTTGAAACTATATTTTCTCAATTTGAAAATACAAAAATATTTATTTAAATATTTTCTTTAGTTTCACATTAAAATACAGTAAATTATTTATCAAATTTTATTTATTTTAAAAATTATTTTTTTATAAAAGAATAAAAGTTCTCGTATGAAATGCAACATATGTACTAATTAGTTTTGTATATATTGTATATTTATTTCTCTAATTTTTTTCCAAAAATAAAATATCTATTTTGTCATTTTGTCTTCAAAAATAAGAAACGTAAAATTATCAATAATAAAATTATATACGTTTAAGGATGTTTTGATCATATAGTTGGAAGGTTGATTGTTTATGTTTGAGAAGAGAGGAGAGAGGAGAGGAAGGATAATTGTTAAAATTAAAATTCAGAAAATAAGATGTCACAAAATTGAAAATTTGGAAGGTTGATTGTTTAAATCAAATTGGACTATTTAAAATCAATGGCAGTGAGAATGCATTGGATTTTGATTGATACTTTTTGTAATTGCTCATAATTGCATTAATGTAAAATCATTAAAATCTGCATTACACACAGTTCAATTTATTGTGATCCTCAGTATTCAAATGAATTTTTTTTTGATATAAGAGCTTCCGTTAATCCCGACATCTAATTTTTTTCAAATACCTCTTGTGGAATTTGAATATGCGTCTCTCCGTATAAAGGTGAGACTGGGAGTGTCAATGGGTCAGGTCGAGTCAGTATTATTTTATTATAATTTTTGACCCGACCCGACCCGATTTAACTTGGGTAAAAATTCTTTGATCCATACCTGACCCGAATAAATTGATTAAGTATTTAAGAATTCTTTTTTTTATTTTTATACAACTTAATTTTAATTAATTTATAATTAATCTTAATTAGTATATAAATAAATTTTAATTAGTGTAAATTTTCAAAATTAAACTTAAAAAAAATAATTATTTGGGTTATTTCAGATCAACCCGACCTGAGACGGATAAAAAATTATTGATCTATATCTAACTTATTTTCTCTCGAGTCAGGTCAAAAATTGATACCCCTAAATAAGACCTATCATTATTTTGTTAGGTTTGTAGTTCTTCAAATGAAATTCATTATGTAGAATGAATTTAACAATGAAACATATTTAATGATATGATAAATATTAATGATAAGAGTTATCATTTTATCTCTCACTTTATCTTATTTCTTTAACAAAAGATTTACTCCTCTCAAACAAAAGATATACTTGTCTGAAACAAAAGATATACTCCACCTTTATTTGAGAAACTATCATACTAATTTCAATCCTCTTTCACTTCTATATAAACCCCTCATTGTAGATTCATCTGCACAAACATCAAAATTCAAAACTCAAATTCCAAACCAAAAAAGCTTTACAGATGTCGTCGCAAGAAACTCTTCATAAGCTCAAGCTACACCAGCCTGAGAACTTTCGGTTTGACTCTGTCCCGGAATCGCACAACTGGCTTGATCTCTGTGATCAACCCGTTGTGGACCCCGTCGGCGTAGATTCTATCCTCATGATTGATCTGAATGATCCGAAACTAATCGAGAAAATAGGCAAGGCATGCAAAGAATGGGGGGTTTTCCTAATCAGTAATCATGGCATTGAACAAAAACTATTGGACCAACTAAGTTCACAAATCGATCGATTATTTGCACTACCGGCGGAAGTCAAGCTCAAAGTGGCCAAGACAGAAGGTCATATGTCGGGCTATGGCGGGATTTCTAGTTCCCGTTTTTTCTCCAAGTTCCCGTGGTCTGAAGGCTTTTCCATCGCCAGCTCTCCTCTCGACCATGCACAAATACTCTGGCCCGATGATTATTCTTCTTTTTGGTAAACTTTAATTTCCTTTAGTGGATGTAAACTTTAATTTCTACTTCTACAAATAAATATCCAAATAATTACTGTTTGTAACATTTACACTTCTATGTAAATTTTTTTATAAATAGTTTTATCACATTTTGCTTGCAGTGAGGTGATAAATGAATACAAGAAGGTCACAAAACCATTGGGCTGTAGATTGATGCATGCAATGCTTCTTTCATTGGGACTGAGTGAAGAACAAATAAACCATACCCTAATAGGAGATTCAAGCAAAATATCAAATTTGGTACATCTAAATTCATACCCCGCTTGTCCCGATCCCGACCGTGTGCTTGGTCTGGTGCCCCACACCGACACCGGCTTCATTACCCTTGTGTACCATAATGGAGTGAGCGGACTTCAAGTTTTGAGGCGCAAAGATGGTGTTGGCCCGGCAAGATGGGTTTCAGTGCCGGTGGTACCGGACACATTTGTGGTTAACCTCGGTGATCTCATGCATATTGTGTCTAACGGAAGGTTTCATAACGTGTTGCACCGGGCCACTGTAAGCAGGACACATCGAAGGCTGTCAGCAGCAACCTTTTTTGCACCTCCACCTGATGAACAGGTGGGGCCTCTTAGTGAACTAACGGGACCGGAGCAGGGCCCGATATACAAATCGATGGCATGGGTGGAGTTTCTGAAGCTGAGAGATGTGTTGTATGATAAGACTCTTCAAGCAATGAAAATTAGTGGGAATTAAAGGGGTAATGGAGAGAGGGAAAGAATTAAAGAGGAGATATGCTAAGCTTTAATAGTTTAATTCCTATGTAGCTATATATGAGCATGAATATGATATTTAATAATAATAAACTTAATATAGAAGTAAAGTAATTTCATGGATCTTCTTGCAAAAGGTGCAATGTATCTCACTAAAACTAATTTATGTACCTTCTATCAACGGCCTTGTCATCAAAAGTTCTAACCTCAAATATCTCCTGTACCTTCTATAAGATATTTATTTTCATTTATATAAAAGTACATATTTTAGTGATGTTTTTATATCATAATGGAGTTAGTGAGCCTCAGGTCCTGAGACGCAAACATGATATTCGCCCAGCAAAATGGGTTATGGTACCAGTGATATCATCAGACTTATTTTTAGTTAAAATGCATGAGATTAGCAAAATTATCTCATGCATGTTCTGTCAAATGGGAAGTTCCATGGATTCACATCCCCTGCCACATTTTTTTATGGTACATTTATGCCATCATTTGTTTAGTATATGACATATGAAATTCACTAAAATATAAAGAAAAAAATATCTTCTATTGCTAAATTTATTGAGTTGTTTAAATCAAATCGGATCGCTTAGATTTAATGACATCTTTGTTACCATTGAAAATAATGACAATAAATGCTCCCCCATATTCCACAACATGTTGCAAAGGACCACTGTGAACAAGAAAGATCAACAACTATCTGCTGGAAACTTTTTTGGGCCTCCCATTGTTGTAAAGTGGGGCCTATTCATTCTACACATAGAATACCAAATGATAAAGCTCTCTAAAGTACAATAAAAATAAGTGAGAACTAGATAGGCAAGCAATGGAGGAAAAGAGAGAGGATTTTGAGCTTTGAATTCTATATGTAGCTATGAGCATGAAAATAATATTTAACATATTCAATATTGAAGCAAAAAAACAAAGGTGTCATCATGACAGGCATCTCTACTTCAGACAAAACCTTTTCACCAACATGTTTGAACCAACACAAACACTTTCAAATGCCCACCTGATGATTTACCATCTATCTCAAAATGCAGTTATCTCAATCAAGAATAATACTTATTTCAACTAAAATGCATACTACATAAACACGCATACAACTTCAATCAATTAGCTTTTGAAAAGTAGGAATTAACTTGGAAGTATTCATTCTACACATAGAATACCAAATGAAAGGGGACTTAAAAGGTTAAAGGAATGAAACACAAACTTCAGAGGAAATCACATCCAAATTCTTCATGCAACATATTAGAGAAAATAGGTTCTGGACAAAGGTAATAGAGTTTTGAAATTAAGACATTTACAAGCTATCATAAAGATTTTCCAAAGAAAAAGAATAACCAGTGTAGTAACATTTAACTTCCAAGAAAAATAATTAAAAGAGGGGGTGCTCGTATGATTGACAACAGCCCCATCTTGAAGCAAACATGACACAAAATGAACACTTAACTAGTGCATTAGAGAAATGAACTTTTTAAAATGATTCACATTTGAAAGACCTAATGAAATAGATCAGATAATAAACAGAATCACCGATAATAAATTGTTAAGCCCCTCAAGGTGATTTCCTTTCACTCTTATATCAATTAATTGTTCAACAACAACCTAACGATGATAGAATTATTCAATGGAACTCCCATGGAGAACATTATGCGCCACTTGCATACAGGCGTGTCCACTCTTTTGCTGCATCATTCAAAAAGGGGTAAAAAAAAGAGCAAAAAACTTAATGAGCAGAAGCATAAAAGGGAACCTATTTATTTTTCAATTATGTAGTTAAACTGAATTTCTGGCTTTCATGTGGGAAGTAAAACCACTAATTAATTAAGGTCCAATAATAGAACAACTGGTACAGTTGTCATCAATTTTAGGTCCTTACCAGTTTCTACAGCTTCTGCTTCATTCGATTTCCAATGCTTGGCGATGTTGTCAGACAATGGGTCATCAGGATTTGGAGCGCTCAGGAGTGCCTGGATGCTAAGATCATCAAAGTACCCAATATAAAGGGTGATAACATAAAAGACGAGCAACACATATTTAGTCCTTTCAGTTAGCGTGTTTAATTCTAGTAATGTAGACATCTTAGTTCTAAGTTCCGTGTTATCAGACCATATTTCTTCTTGAACTTCAAGAAGCCTCATTTAAGCAACGAACACACCCATTAGTGACAAAAAAGGAAACCAATTTTGGAATATTCTTTGCTTTTTTTTTTGCAATTAAAGGTTGGACAAAAACAATTCTTCATTGCACGATGAAATAAAAAAGTAAACGATCAGGAATATGCTTCACTGTTCCTAAAAAAAAAGGAGGAAAAATCAAGAGAACTTGGGGATCCTCTCAAGTCATAACACATTTGATAGCATCCTGCTCAACAAAAAACAGTTGAACAGAAGTAACAATTGGAGAAATTGTGTAGTGAAAAATGCATCTACCTCAAAAGCACCGTGCGAATCTGGAGTGCAGGGCTCCACTTGTCCTTCAAGATATCGAGGCAAATTCTGCCCAGCTAAAATTCAATGCAAAAGCTGAAAGTCAGATTTACAACCCAACTACCAACAAACACCTATCAATAAATGGCAACAGGCTCTGACCAAACCAGTACCTGCCATTACCAGATTAAACTGGTACAGCAAAGAGCTTCAATTTTTGTTTTTCTTTATTTTGCAAGGAAAACAAAAGGTAGCAAAAACAATGGTATCTGGATGCAATCACACAACGAAAAAAGAACAAAGCAGATCTGACCATGCAGTACCAGTTCTTGTATTGACCCAAGAATCCAACATGTATCTAGTTCCAGTTAAATAAAGCTTCTCTTAATATTGAAAAATAACATTGATAATTACTTGCCTTGTCAATGTTGGGATGGTAAATCTTGGTCAGGAACCTAACCTGTTGCCACAAAGAAATGTTAGAAAGCAACTTAGAGAAAAATATAAAATCAAACGATTAACAAACAATTACACCTGACTATGGTCAGAAGTGCAGAATACCCTCAAGTGCATATCATACCATCATCTTAACTTTTAGATAATCATCACATTGCTTAACAAACTCACAAGTCCACTGCATAAGACTGGTGTAATGCCTCCAGTGCTTCCATGGCTCAGACAACATGCACGCACACATTCTTTTTCTTTTTTTTATTTATAAAACACTTAAGTTTCATTTAGTTGAATAGACAAAAAGCTCTCTTTGCTTACCTTAGGGGCAGCCATTGGATATTCTTCCGGTAAGAACAATTCCAGCTTGAAAACCCCTCCTAAATGAAATACAGGAAACATTGTATAGAAATAAATAAAATATTCAGATGATACTCAATTTTTTAATTATGCGTTGCTTTTTTTATACACTGCTCTCAACAACATGTATTTTACAGTCCAAATTGGTCCAGACATACTTTCATGGTACCTATTAGAAACAGATGTTACAACAATCTGGTGTCCCGCCTTAAGAGTAGCTTAGAGGTAACAAACTAACTATCCAGTAACAAGTTAAATGAAAGCAGCCACTCAACTAATGTACCAACTACCTAATTCATATACAACCAATGAGTAAGAGAGTTAACAGTACCTAACAGCTATAATAATTACAACTAGTGTTGAAATTAGACCATTTCAACATGTAAGGAGAAGACCTTCCATAACAAGAAATATAAATAAACAATGTAGTTAGCAAGGAATCATGCTAGACCAGGTTACAGGTACTGCATAATGCTCAATGATCAAACAAAATCAACTAGTAGCCTACTCTTATTCTTATGTATTATATTAGCAAAATAAACTTACAAATGTTGAACAATATAGGCTCTCTCTATACCAACCATACATAGTTAAAGTATCAGAGAGATAACAAATGACAATATTTTCCAAAGAAGTGGTGCATTAATAAACTAGCAAAACATGCATTGCTATGGGGTGATTAATGCAAAAGCAAAAACAATAATAGGGAAAATAATAGTTTCCTCTTTACCACTCAAGAACCTCATATATATCATATAAACTGAAAAATGGGAAATACTCTGCAAACCATAGTAATCTAGAAAATATTGTGTATACTTCTAGAAGAACAAATTCTATCCCTAATCTTCTATAACATTCTTGTGTGATTTAATTCCAAAAATAATTATTTTCATAAATGATAAGGGATACATAAGAACCTACGGAACAATTTAAGCTTTGAAAATCATATGTGCAGGAAATTCACATGATATGATGGTGCATAGAATGTTCTGAGGTTCCTCAGGTGCAAAAAAGAAATATTTACCGAAGTAATATTAAAAATACTATAAACAACGGCAATTATTTACCTTCATAAGGTGACTGTGCTGGCCCCAATATCATCACATTAAAATAGCGCATGTTATCCTCAGAAGGAGATGCACTAATACCAGGAGCTACAGAATTAAAATTAAGCATCTAACTATCATTCAGCAAAAAACAAGAATCATCATATATAAACCATTCTGACCCAGATAATTTAATCTTAAGATCTGGTTAATCAGTGAAAACTCTCCCAAAGCCTAAATTAGACCTTAACACCTTTGTTATACCTCAAATAAGAACACACAGTAATGAACTGAATAAATTACTACATGAAATTAGGATCTACAGTTTCAACAATTAACGTGCACAACAATTGCATTTTTATTTCTATAAATTCTAACTCATCATAAGACCAGGTTCAATTTAATTCCTTCAGGACAAAACTCAAAATTCAAAAACCTAGATAACTTTTTCTCCTCGTATAGATCAAAAATGCATAATACATTAACCGTCCTTCATAAATAAATAAAACTGATTTAAATCAGCCCCACTTCTTTTGACTAAACCAGCTAAAACCAGACACAATCTAACAATAACCTGGTTAATTTAGAGTTAATCCCACACAATTAAACCAATCCTATTCTAGACTTTAGCTTCCTGCACTGATTGATTCGCGTTAGAGAGGAAAATGTAAGTACCAGGTTCGCTAAGCAAACGCTGAGTCTCCTGCAAGAATCAGAAAGGTTCAAAATCTTAAGACTCAATTGTGAAGGCGAAAAAGAACTATAAAAGTTAGATCGAGAGAGAGAGAGAGGTTAACGATCGATCGGATAGACGATCGGAAATCCGAGACGAAGTTACCTTGATGATCCTTCTGGGGAGGTTGCTGTTCGCCATCCGATCAAGCAGTCTGATTATTCCTTCCTTCTCCTCCTCCTCCTGATCTCCTCGGTTTCTTTTAGCTCTCGTTGATTTCTTTTTTGAATGAGAGAGGAGACAGGAGACAGGAGGCGAGAAAGAGTCTTCGATCGGTGGAGAGCAGAAAGAAAGGGTTTATAAAGATTCTCTACAGATCAATAAATATATCTAATAAATTATTTCCTTCTTGGCAAAGATATGCATTGATGTCCCTGTAAAAGTCGAGAATTATAGTCTGCACCTCTAAATGAGATGGATATTTCTGTACTGTGAAAATTTTACATGTACAATTTTTTTTAATATTGTTTTTATTCAAAAATCCAAAATACCCTTGGTTATCGTCATTTTATATGTAGAAATGTAACCAAGAAAGTCTAATTTATACCAAATTTCATGTAATGAGTACATTATTTGTAAGCATCATGCGAATCTAGATGTTCTGTAAAATTCATATGAAGCATAATTTTATCAATATATGATGGGACAGAAAAAAAATAAGTATTTGTCCATAAAAGAGTGAGGACACACAAAATTACATTGTTAATAAAAATATATATTATCATCATCAATTACACTTAATTTTGTAAAGATTTTGTATGTCATGTCTTAGAATAGATCTTTCTTAATTTTATTCGATTATCTAATTCTAACAATATAATATAATCTATGTTTTATGTTCATAGATAATTTTATAATGTTTCTAGTCTTTTCTAAGCTTATGACTGGAAAATTTTATTTATACTAAAAATTCTAATGTAAGTTATTTTTTAAGTATTGTAAGACCAAAAACAAGAAACCAAAAGACGCTAAGAATAAACATGAATAAATTATTATTTGTCTATGTGTATAAATACAATTTTTCTCAAGATCTTATAAGCAAAATAAAATTTCTTCTTTATTTTATTTTTTTTCCATAAAGTGCTTTTCCTAAGTTGCTTCGTCCAAACGCGGAGAGACAAACTTACAAATAAACCTCTTCTTTATTAAAAATTAGTGAAAAAGGCTTGTTTGTTGAAAACTGTTTGCATCTTTCTATGTTCAGGTAATTAAATATAAAAATGTTTAACATGAGCAAGCTTTTTAGTTTGAACAATCAATCAAATTGTTTTAATATATTATATATTATCTGTAGTCTGTACTATGTGTTGGTAAATAAAGATTAATTAATATTAAGATGATTCATAATATCATTGACTAGGGAGGAATTAAAATAAGCACATCACATTTCACACTTTCAAAAAAAAATGAACTTAATATACAAAAATTTTGTTGTACAAAAAAAAAAGATTTCAGATGACTGTAACATAGTTCTCCAAATCTTATTATCTAGTTGCATATAATTTTGCTTGAACTAATTGGCATAGATATATTAATTTATTTACAAATTACAAATATATATGTTATCACACTTGACATATGATGAGTAAATTTATTAAGACCAGCAAAATATGAAAATCTTAATATTTGTATTTCAAACTCTACATTCATACATTCAGATAATACATTTTTTGAATACATTTATTTATTGCTGCTCTTACAAAACAACCCAAATAGGCCCAAAACTAAAAGAAACCCAAAGAGAAATACATTTTTTTTTTGAAACGGTACACAGAAGCTTCATAGCTAAAAAATAAATTGAACAAAAATTCAAATAAATACTATTAACTTTATTATTGTATTTTTTTTCCGTTCACTTCTTCCTTGAATTACAAAGAAATCCTCTGCGCCTCCTGATCTGTAAATCAATTAATTCGTTGATTCTGTATTGAAATATTTGTGCACAACAAGATGCAATTATTCATAGATATAAGGCATTAATTAATCTGGTTTTTTCTTCTTTTAAAGAAATTCCAACCTTCTTTTTATTTTTATTTTTTTTCCAAAATTTGATATTTGATTTATTAGCACCATCATACAAAAAAAATTTGCATTCATAGAACAATCTTTATTTATTTTTTTCTGAAATAAATTACTCAACCCACTGAATAAAAAAAAATCACCAAAAATTTCAATAAAGATTGTAGTCCTATCTATTTAATTTATGTAGAAAGGTTTTTAAGCACAAAAAAAAATCAAACTTCACTACAACAAAGGCTTAATCAGTAATTACACTTAATTTTCTTTTTACAAAAAAAAATATGCTTAATTTCTTATGTCTTAAACTCACTAGTTAGTCTGAGATAAAATAAGAGTCTAAACTATCTAATTTTTAAATGTTCATAAAAAAACCTCATCTGAATTTCGAACTTACAATTTCCCTACAGAAAATATTATGTTTATCACTAAACCAAATGCCGATTCTCCTCATAGCTAGCATTCTTCATTCTTCAACAGTTAATAGCATTTTCTTCCTATTTTTCTGAAATGTTTTCTCAATCAAAAGCATGCAATGCTGCCATCCTTTTTCTTGACCTTTCTCTCATTTTCTTGCATGGTTTCTCCTCTGCATAGAATTTTAAAACTTGATAAATTAAGACACAATTAATTGAGCCGTCAGTTAAAATTTGATTATTGACAAAATAACTCCTTCAGTATATGCCAGAGAAAACAAAATTAAAAAGAAGAGTAGGCAGGATAATTTCTTTATTTTTTTAAGATAGATGAAAATCTAAACTATCTAATTTTAAATGTCTATTAAAAATTCGTATCTGAATTTTAAACATGCGACTTTCCATACAAACCAGGTATATAAGAGAAATTTTCTCTTTGCTCTCAATATTTTAATTGTTGCTTTCAAAATAGCATCCTCCTTATCTTTATCACTAAACTAAAAGTTAATTTTAAAATAAATAGAATAAGTTGTTGAAAAAAAATTGGATAAGAAAAATAATTAGGCACAAGGGTGTGATATACAAAAAAAAAAAAATCCTTCTAATATTGGGTAATGTTCTTTTTATTATTTTTGACAATTCACTAAATCCGAAAAATAGAAGAAATATATAGACCAAATATCACTCACCAGGAGAAATATAATGAAGAAAGATAGCAGCAACCAAGACCACACCAACAAAGAGAAATGTGTAGAGATGCATCCCCATTTTAAAACACCACCTCTCCTCAAACCCCATCATGTCTCCGCGCTGTAGTTATCTTTATCTTGATATAATTTATATGATTGACAATTGACATAGTCATGGATGGATGTGTATATATATATATATATATATATATATATACATGTTGTAGCCAGAAAAAGGAATACAATGGATGTCTGTTCGCTTCACAAGCACCTGGTATACATTTCCCATCCATTGGAATTTAGAAAGAAGAAGAATTGCGGATTGAGACGACGAGACAAATTCGTTGATCAAAATCGATGTGAAAAGTGGGAATGGCGCAGGGACCCATATCGGTCTATCACCTAGGCTTTTTTTTGTTTTTCCCAATAATGGATTGTCTGTGCCGAGATAGATACGACGAACCGTGCGGCATTTGCAAAATATATGAAATAGATGTTATGCACGTAGACGACATAATTTGAAATAATTTTATGAATTTTTTATTATATAATGATTATAAATCAGAAATAAATTAATTATAAATATAAACATAATAAGTAAAATTCGTTAAATGTATTCAAGTAGAATATTAGGACTATTTTTGGACTTTGTCCTAAGAAAATATTCATCAAAGAAAAATTTATTTTATAAAATAAATTTTAATAATAAATGTGATAAACTTAAAAATAAATATTTTTTAAAAAAATAATATTATATTTCACCATAATATATGCGTTTTTAAAGTTAAATTAATAAATTATGACATATTTCATCACAAATACATGTTCTTAATAAATTTAGTCTCATTTCTGATTAAAATATTATCAAAATTCAGATATAACCAGCTGAATATATTTATGTTTATTTGGTCTTTATATATGTTATTGGAGCTAAATTGATTAGTTACAACCTATATTTCACCTCAAATAGCATTAAAATGCATTTAAAACGCTTTTCAACATGTTTATATACGTTTTTAATAAATTCAGCATCGATTGAAATTGTTTGCTGTCACAAAAATACCAAAAATAAACACAAGTTAAATTATATGAAATCAACAAATGTGATTTCATGTGATTTTCATTTCAAAATTTAAAATTACGAAATTATGCCCAATTTCGTAATTCACCACATATGAAATTTATTTCTTGGAATTAAGAAACAATTTCATGAAATAATCATGCCAAATCCAAAAATCATGAATTTCATTCATGAAAAAATGCCTCAAATATTATCCCTTGGAATTAAAAATGATTCTTTGGGATAATCATGACCAAAATATTAATTGTATAAGATTAATATGCCTAATCATATACAATTAATGATTTAAGTGAAATCAATGCCTAATTTCACACCCAAAAATACCAAAAATATTACCCAAAATAACAGAATCATGGAATATATTTTCTGTGATTTTTCAGTAATTTTTCATGGATTTTTGCATGAAGAATAAAATAAAATGGAAAAAAGAATAAAGAAAATACCAAAAATCAGAACTGGAGATAATTTTGGGTGCAATTTGGGAGATGTGCAACACTCTGGGTGCAATCTGGGGAGCTCAAACACGACTTCTGCCCTTGGGACCCGCCTGTCATACACACAAAGTGTTAAAGGCGCTTTGCGTGGACCCAGTACACATGCACCATACCACTGACAATACGTTTTGGCGCACAATGACCAAGCCCACAGCCCAACCCTCAGTTTTTCGCTGGGGCTGTGTCTCATTAAACCTGACGACTGGGCCCCTCTCCTTCAGTCTCACTGCCAAGGGGGCCCAGCGCCCAGAGTTATTTTGGCCAGCGAAAAGAAAGGAAGGGAAAGAAAGGTGAGCGCGGTGCAAGCGCTCCCTCCCTCTGACAAGCCCGAAACTAAAGCACGGTTCACGTGCACCCAACCCAAGCGAGAGAAACCTTTTGAATTTCTCTCTCTCTCCCTCCTTTCTTCCTCCTCGAGCTCCAGAGCTCAGTGGAGCTTCGAAAATGGAGTTCGGGTGTATGGTTCGATTTGGTCTAAACCATTCTAGGGACTTAATCTACATCCTAAGGGGAGTTCAATGCCACAAACAGCATTGAAAATAGTAAAGTAAACAAGGAGAAAATTGAAGGAGAAAGTACCTCGACTTTGAAGGTGACAGGGCAATTGGGAGCTCGAAATGCCAAGCCAACACCTGGGGGAGCTCCGAGATGCTTCCACGACGCTGCCTGAAGTGTCAATTTGGGGTGAAAAGCACTCGATTGACAGGTGCACCACTTGGCACTCAAGTCTGATCTGGGGGTGGTCAATTGGCACAACTCAGCACTCAAGCAACCAAATTGACACGTTGGGCACACTCAGTGACACCTTGGTGACATGTCAAGCGCCAGCAAGGCCAAGGAATATTCGGGATATGCTCACACCCGAAAGGCATGACACACTGACCCAAGGAAGAAGACAAAGCCAACGGCTCCTTCTCTCTCCCCAGGCCTGTGTCAGGGACACGTGTAGGCACCTCAATGGAGACCTCTGAGCGCCAGTTAGCTGGAGGAATCTTCCAAGGACAAGCCTCAGGCCAGCACAGGCCTGGCTGGCTCAATCCTGGCCACTTGATCAAACCAAGGGCTGGGATGATGCCAGCTCAGCCCTGAGGCTTAAACCATGCCCTCTGGGCTATAAATAGACCCCCAGTGAAGAAGAAGCAAGGAAGGGAGAGAGCAACATAGCCAAAACTCTGCCAAAATCTCAACTCCACCAAATTCCACAAAAGAAAAGGCTAGCTGAGAAGAAACCAAGTCTTGAATAGCTAGGTAAGAGCCATAGGAGTCAAGCCTTGAGCTTGGCTCAGTCTCAATTGAGCTCAAGGAGCCAGTCTCACCTTGCTGGGTGAGATGGCTAGCCCCATGGCTGGGGAGGTGCACATGTGCCTCCCTCCTTCCAGAGCTCAATTGGTGGCTGAGCTTGAGTCTCAGGAGCTCACATGGTGAGTTCACCATGGATTTTGGCAGTATACTCCAACCAATTGGCACATGCCAATCTGGTTTCATAGGGATGGGCACATGCTCATCCCCTTTCTCTCTCAAGCCCTGTGCACATGTGCAGTGGCTGTGTAAAGCTCAATAATGGCTTTATACAAGCTGTTATGCTGTCAAAATTCCATGGAGAAACAAAATTCCATGTTTTATATGTGTATTGTATTTCAATTTGTTATAATATATGATTTTTTTGGTGCAAATTGGTTTTATTTCTTTCTTTAGTTCCTTCTTTCATGTTCTCTGATGTGCTTGATGGCTCAGAACCACAATTGAGCAATGAAAAGCAATAAGCATCAGTACTGGCTTGAGTCCAGCATATTCCAGTTTCTGTCCAGCTGAGAGATCAATCCATATCTCTCAGTCTGGTTGTTAATTTCTTATGAAATTTCACAGTCATCTAGATTAGGTTTATAATGACTTACCACATAAATTTTATAATTTTTGGAATTTTCTGTGAATTGATATGAATTTTACAATCTCATCTGTCAAAAACTCCAAAAAAGTCAACTTTGGGTCAAACTGAGAAGTTCATTCTTCTTTTGATTCAAAAATCCAGAATTTCTTGATTAATTCACCTTTATGACACCTCATGTGATGTTTTAAAGGGTTTAGAATAATTAAACCAGGCTTTAATCCATAGGTTAAGCCAAATTTGATTTTTTTTAACATATCTGAAAGGGCATTTCTGTCCATTCTGGTGAAAATACAAAAAAACATGCTTTCTGATTATTCAATTAGCTTGAAATTTCATAGGCATACAAAATAAGCCTTAATGCAGTCACTCACCAAATTTTACCATTTTTGGTATTTTCTGTGATTTTCTATGAATTTTTGAAGTTGGTGTTTGCTGTTTAAAAGTTGCGAGAAAAATACACAAATTAAATTGCATGAAATTAATGATATAATTTCATGTGATTTTTATACCAAAGATTTGAAATTATGAAATTATGTTCAATTTCATAAAATTATTTCTTGAAATTAAAGAGACAATTTCATGAAATAGCCATGTCAAATATTAAATCATGAAATTATGTCCAATCTCATGATTTATTAAATCCCAAAATTATTTCTTGAAATTAAAAAAATAATTTCATGAAATAATCATACCAAACCCCCTTCAAAAAATATATACACATGTGTGCAAAAAAAATATATGCACAAAACCCTAATTATGTGAAATCAAGAAACAATTTCATATAATTAAACATGCCAAATCCAAAAATCATGAATTTCATTCATGAAAAATGCACCAAATATTATCCCTTGGAATTAAAAATGATTCTTTGGGATAATCATGCCAAAATATTAATTGTATAAGATTAATATGCCTAATCATATACAATTAATGATTTAAGTGAAATTAATGCCTAATTTCACACCCAAAAATACCAAAAATATTACCCCAAAATAACAGAATCATAGAATATATTTTCTGTGATTTTTCAGTAATTTTTCATGGATTTTTGCATGAAGAATAAAATAAAATAAAAAAAAAAGAATAAAGAAAATACCAAAAATCAGAACTGGAGATAGTTCTGGGTGCAATTTGGGGGATGTGCAACACTCTGGGTGCAATCTGGGGAGCTCAAACACGACTTCTGCCCTTGGGACCCGCCTGTCATACACACAAAGTGTTAAAGGCGCTTTGCGTGGACCCAGTACACATGCACCATACCACTGACAGTACGTTTTGGTGCACAAGGACCAAGCCCACAGCCCAACCCTCAGTTTTTCGCTGGGGCTGTGTCTCATTAAACCTGACGACTGGGCCCCTCTCCTTCAGTCTCACTGCCAAGGGGGCCCAGCGCCCAGAGTTATTTTGGCCAGCGAAAAGAAAAGAAGGGAAAGAGAGGTGAGCGCGGTGCAAGCGCTCCCTCCCTCTGACAAGCCCGAAACCAAAGCACGGTTCACGTGCACCCAACCCAAGCGAGAGAAACCTTTTGAATTTCTCTCTCTCTCCCTCCTTTCTTCCTCCTCGAGCTCCAGAGCTCAGTGGAGCTTCGAAAATGGAGTCTAGGTGTACAATGCGAGTTGGCTTAAACCATTCTAGGGACTTAATCTACATCCTAAGGGGAGTTCAATGCCACAAACAGTATTGAAAATAGTAAAGTAAACAAAGAGAAAATCGAAGGAGAAAGTACCTCGACCTTGAAGGTGACAGAGCAATTGGGAGCTCGAGAAGCCAAGCCAACACCTGGAGAAGCTTCAAGACACCTCCACGACGCTGCCTGAAGTGCCAATTTGGGGTGAAAAGCACTCAATTGGCAGGTGCACCACTTGGCACCTTGGTCTGATTTGGATGTGGTCAGTTGGCACAACTCAGCACTCAAGCAGCCAAATTGACACGTTGGGCACACTCAGTGGCACCTTGGTGACATGTCAAGCGCCAGCAAGGCCAAGGAATATTCGGGATATGCTCACACCCGAAAGCATGACACACTGACCCAAGGAAGAAGACAAAGCCAACGGCTCCTTCTCTCTCCCCAGGCCTGTGTCAGGGACACGTGTAGGCACCTCAATGGAGAGCTCTGAGCGCCAGTTAGCTGGAGGAATCTTCCAAGGACAAGCCTCAGGCCAGCACAGGCCTGGCTGGCTCAATCCTGGCCACTTGATCAAACCAAGGGCTGGGATGATGCCAGCTCAGCCCTGAGGCTTAAACCATGCCCTCTGGGCTATAAATAGACCCCCAGTGAAGAAGAAAAAAAGAGAGAGAGCAACATAGCCAAAACTCTGCCAAAATCTCAACTCCACCAAATTCCACAAAAAAAAAAAGCTAGCTGAGGAGAAACCAAGTCTTGAATAGCTAGGTAAGAGCCATAGGAGTCAAGCCTTGAGCTTGGCTCAGTCTCAATTGAGCTCAAGGAGCCAGTCTCACCTTGCTGGGTGAGATGGCTAGCCCCATGGCTGGGGAGGTGCACATGTGCCTCCCTCCTTCCAGGGCCCAATTGGTGGCTGAGCTTGAGTCTCAGGAGCTCACATGGTGAGTTCACCATGAATATTGACAGTATACTCCAACCAATTGGCACATGCCAATCTGGTTTCATGGGGATGGGCACATGTTCATCCCCTTTATCTCTCAAGCCCTGTGCACATGTGCAGTGGCTATATAAAGCTCATTAATGGCTTTATACAAGCTGTTATGCTGTCAAAATTCCATGGAAAAACAAAATTCCATGTTTTATATGTGTATTGTATTTCAATTTGTTATAATATATGATATTTTGGTGCAAATTGGTTTTTTTTTCCTTTTAGTTCTTTCCTTCATGTTCTCTGATGTGCTTAATAGCTCAAGTTCATAATTGAGCAATGGAAAAGCAATAAACATCAATACTGGGTTGAGTCCAGTGAATTCCAGTTTCTGGCCAGCTGAGAGATCAATCCATATCTCTCAGTCTGGTTGTTAATTTCTTATGAAATTTCACAGTCATGTAGATTAGGTTTATACCAACTTACCATATAAATTTTATAATTTTTGGAATTTTCTGTGAATTGTTATGAATTTTACAATCTCATCTGTCAAAAACTCAAAAAAGGTCAACTTTGGGTCAAACTGAGAAGTTCATTCTTCTTTTGATTCAAAAATCTAAAATTTCTTGATTAATTCACCTTTATGACACCTCATGTGATGTTTTAAAGGATTTAGAATAATTAAACCAGGCTTTAATCCATAGGTTAAGCCAAATTTGATTTTTTATAAAGCTGAAAGGGCATTTCTGTCCAGTCTGCTAAAAATACAATAATCATACTTTCTTTTCACTCAATTAACTTAAAATTTCATGGGCATCTAGAACAAGTCTTAATGCACTCACTCACCAAATTTTACCATTTTTGGGATTTTCTGTGATTTTCTGTGAATTTTTGAAATTGGGTCTGTCAAAATTGAAATTGAGTTGGCTCTGGACCATTACCAGAAAAGTGCAAAAATGAAATTAACTCGTGTTCAAGTGAAATTCATGTGTGAAATTGATATAAAACCCTTCTAAAACATGTAATTGACCCAAATGAATATAATCAAACATGCAATTTGAGAAGAATGTGATGAAATCAAAAGGAAACCAAGTTGAAAATAAAACCAGAAATGACCCAATGTGCATAAAGGACAATGCACATCTAAATTGATGAAATTGATCATCCAAACATGTTCAAACATACTAAACGACACTGTTTGGAAGGTTAATTGAAAGAAAATTGCAAAGGAAAGCTATGAAATACCATTTGGTACCAAAGCCCCGAAACCAGTTTGGTACCAAATGGCCAAAGTTGCAAAATTGATGGATTAAACTCAAATTAAGCCTCAAAATCTTGATAAACATGTTCTGACGATGCTATATAACAAAGGAATCGAGTCAATTTGTCAAAAATCAGCTCAAATCCCTCAAAATCTCATCTCAGCCAACTTCCCAACCGAAACCAAGTGGCTACCCCCATCTCCGGCGATCCAGGCCGCCGTCGCCGCCGAGACCACCACCGATGGACTCCCCACTCTCCGGCGATGCCAACCATGCCCTCCGATCGAAGATCCGACGCCGGTAGGGCCTCGATCAGTGTCGGAGAGGATGAGCACGAATATTGATGCATCTCAAAGTGCGAATCTTGATGAAATTCAAACAGCCCATAGAAGGCTTGATGCGCGCCAGAGATCCAACGGCCCAGTTTAAAAGATGCTTTAAAAACTGAACTTAAGTTCAGATCTTGATGCATGGGCCCAAATCTGACGGCCCATATTAATCTGTTTTGAAAATAAACTTTAAACACCAAATAAAAATGATTTCTCAAGCCCATAAATTATGAAAAATATATCAAAAATCATGATTTCATTTATGAATATTTTTAAGACTATAAAATGTCAATTTTGATTTTATTTTATTTCTTTTTTTTATATTATAAATAAAAGAAAATTCAAGACATATCATATATGTATAAAATAAATTCAAAATATCAAATAGAATATTTTAAAATAAATGGAAATTATGTCATATGAAAATGCTCAAAACAAATGAATTCTTTTTGATAAAATAAATCAAAATATTCAAAATAGTCAAATTATATTATATTTTGATAAAATAAATAAAGGTATTCAAAATAATCAAATGATATTATATTTTGATAAAAATAAATAAAAATACTCAAAATAATCAAATTATGTTATATTCTGATAAAACAAATCAAAATATTCAAAATAGTTAAATTATGTCATGTTTTGGTAAAACAAATAAAAATATTCAAAATAATCACATTATGTTATATTTTGATAAAACAAATCAAAATATTCAAAAATGATTGAATTATCCTATATTTTGATAAAATAAAAAAAAAAAACAAATATTCAAAAATGATTAAAATATGTTATATTTTGATAAAACAAATCAAAATATTCAAAGATGATTGAATCATGTTATGAAATGTTCAAAATAATTAAACCTTGTTATATTTTGATAAAACAAATCAAAATATTTAAATATGCAAATATACCCAAATATTTGACCAAATATGTCAAAAATACAAATATGTCCAAATATTTGACCAAACATGTCAAACATGCAAATATACCCACACATTTGACCAAACATGTCAAATATGCAAATATGTCCAAATATTTGACCAAATATGTCAAACATGCAAATAAACCCAAACATTTGACCAAATATGTCAAAAATACAAATATGTCCAAATATTTGACCAAATATGTCAAACATGCAAATAAACCCAAACATTTGACCAAACATGTCAAATATGCAAATATGACCAAACTTTTGACCAAACATGTTAAATATGCAAATAAACCCAAACATTTGACCAAACATGTCAAATATGCAAATACACCCAAATTTCTGGCCAAACATGCCAAATATACAAATATGTCCAAACTCTTGATAAAATAGGTCAAATATGCAAATATGTCCAAATCTCTGGTCAAATATGCCAAATATGCAGATAAGTCCAAAACTTGGTGAAAACATACCAACATACCAAATCATATCAAATCATGTTTCGAGAACATTAAATTGGCAGTGCGCTTCAGGTTTAATGTACCTCATTTTGGAAATCGATAAAGAATTATATGTTCCCGATCCTCCAATTTTCCCAGGTTTCGAATTGGCATAGCGCTTCAGATTCGGGATTTGGAAGGTCAATAGACTGTTTAGGATTATACGTCCTTGTCTTTGACATGAACCTTTTTAGAGATCAAACATCTCTGGTTCTTTGAGTATCGAGTTGGCAGTGCGCTTCACATTCGAACTCCGTGAGATCAATAGGATTATACACCCTCGATCTCTGATTTATGAGAAATTATACGTTTCTCTGACTTTAGATCATACGTCTTTAGTCTTATTATCCAAAGTTATACCTTTGGGTTATTTCAAGTATGCATTATAATAAATTGGAAGGAAGAAACAAAGCCACGAATCTGATCCATATATTTTGATTAGTTTAGCCCATTAATCAGAGGTTCCCGAGGCGAGAGCCGGGGTAATTAACGGCGGGGGCTTGCGCCCGTCGGAAAATAAAAGTTCCCACAATCACCTAAATAATAAGTCCTTGAGCGCACAAACACGCGCAGGGATGTACCTGCACCTTCTTCCCCCGTGAGCGAGGACGCCGATGCCTCGCGCGTGGGCCGCGAAAAAGGGCCGCACAGTTGGATCTGTAAAAATCAGAATTGAGTTAATTCTGGAATAAATGCCAGAAAAGGAAAAAAAATGAAATTAACTTACATACAAACGAAATTCACATACAAATCTAGTATAAAACCTTTCCAAAACATACAATTGACCCAAATAAACATACTTAAACATGCAATTTGAGAAGAATGTACAGAAATCGAAGAAAAATAAATTGGAAATTAAACCAGAAATGAACCAATGTGCATGAAGGACAATGCACATCTAAATTGATGAAATTGATCATCCAAACATGTTCAAACATGCTAAACGACATTGTCTGGAGGGTTAATTGGAAGAAAATTGCAAGGAAAAGCCATGAAACATCATTTGGTACCAATGCCCCGAAACCAGTTTGGTACCAAATGGCCAAAATTACAAAATTGATGGATTAAACCCAAATTAAACCTCAAAAAACTTGTTAAACATGCTCTGGCGATGCCATACGACAAAGAAATCGAGTTAATTTGTCAAAAATAAGCTCAAATTCCTCAAAATTTCATCTCAGCCAACTTCCCAACCGAAACCAAGTGGCTACCCCCATCTCCGGCGATCCAGGACGCCGCCGCCGCCGAGACCACCACTGATGGACTCCCCACTCTCCGGCGATGCCAACCATGCCCTCCGATCGAAGATCCGACGCCGGTAGGGCCTCGATCAGTGTCGGAGAGGATGAGCACGAATATTGATGCATCTCAAAGTGCGAATCTTGATGAAATTCAAACAACCCACAGGAGGCTTGATGCGCGCCAGAGATCCAACGGCCCAGTTTAAAAGATGTTTTAAGAACTGAACTAAAGTTCAGATCTTGATGCATGAGCCCAAATCCAACGGTCCATATTAATCTGTTTTGAAAATAAACTTTAAACACCAAATAAAAATGATTTCTCAAGCCCAAAAATTACGAAAAATATATCAAAAATCATGATTTCATTTATAAATATTTTTAGGGCCATAAAATGCCAATTTTGATTTTTATTTTCTTTTTATTATAAATAAAAGAAAATTCAAGACATATCATATATGTATAAAATAAATTCAAAATATCAAATAGAATATTTAAAATAAATGGAAATTATGTCATATGAAAATACTCAAAACAAATGAATTCTTTTTGATAAAATAAATCAAAATATTCAAAATAGTCAAATTATATTATATTTTGATAAAATAAATAAAAATATTCAAAATAATCAAATGATATTATATTTTGATAAAACAAATCAAAATATTCAAAATAGTTGAATTATGTTATGTTTTGGTAAAACAAATAAAAATATCGAAAATAATCACATTATGTTATATTTTGATAAAACAAATCAAAGTATTCAAAAATGGTTAAATATGTTAAAACAAATCAAAATATTCAAAAATGATTGAATTATGCTATATTTTGATAAAATAAATCCAAAATATTCAAAAATGATTAAAATATGTTATATGTTGATAAAATAAATCAAAATATTCAAAGATAATCAAATCATGTTATATTTTGATAAAAAATAAAAATATTCAAAATAATCAAATGATATCATATTTTGATAAAAATAAATAAAAATATTCAAAATAATCAAATCATGTTATCTTTTGATATAATAAATCAAAATATTAAAGAATGATTGAATTATGTTATATTTTGATAAAATAAATTGGAATATTCAAAATAATCAAATTATGTTATATTTTGATAAAACAAATCAAAATATTCAAAAATGATTGAATCATGTTATGAAACAAATAAAAAATGTTCAAAATAATTAAACCTTGTTATATTTTGATAAAACAAATCAAAATATTTAAATATGTCAATATGTTTAAATATTTGACTAAATATATTAAATATGCAAATATACCCAAATATTTGACCAAATATGTCAAAAATACAAATATGTCCAAATATTTGACCAAACATGTCAAATATGCAAATATACCCAAATATTTGACTAAATATGTCAAAAATACAAATATGTCCAAATATTTGACCAAACATGTCAAATATGCAAATATACCCAAATATTTGACCAAATATGTCAAAAATACAAATATGTCCAAATATTTGACCAAACATGTCAAATATGCAAATATATCCAAATATGTAACCAAATATGTCAAAAATACAAATATGTCTAAATATTTGACCAAACATGTCAAATATGCAAATATACCCAAATATTTAACCAAATATGTCAAAAATACAAATATGTCCAAATATTTGGCCAAACATGTCAAATATGCAAATAAACCCAAACAAAACATGTCAAATATGCAAATATACCCAAATTTCTGACCAAAAATGTCAAATATGCAAATAAACCCAAACATTTGACCAAACATGTCAAATATGCAAATATGCCCAAACTCTTGACAAAATATGTCAAATATGCAAATATGTCCAAATCTTTGGTAAAATATGCCAAATATGCAGATAAGTCCAAAACTTGGTAAGAACATACCAACATATCAAATCATATCAAATTTTGTTTCGAGAACATTAAACTAGCAGTGCGCTTCAGGTTTAATGTACCTCATTTTGGAAATCGATAAAGAATTATATGTTCCCGATTCTCCAATTTTCCCAGGTTTCGAATTGGCATAGCGCTTCAGATTCGGGATTTGGAAGGTCAATAGACTGTTTAGGACTATACGTCCTTGTCTTTGACACGAACCTTTCTAGAGATCAAACATCTCTGGTTCCTTGAGCATCGAGTTGGAAATGCGCTGCATATTCGAACTCCGTGAGATCAATAGGATTATACGTCCTCGATCTTCGATTTATGAGAAATTATACGTTTCTCTGACTTTAGATCATACGTCTTTAGTCTTATTACCCAAAGTTATACCTTTGGGTTATTTCAAGCATGTATTGGAAGGAAGAAGTAAAGCCACAAATCTGATCCATATATTTTGATTAGTTTAGCCCATTAATCAGAGGTTCCCGAGGCGAGAGCCGGGGTAATTAACGGCGGGGGCTTGCGCCGGTCGGAAAATAAAAGTTCCCACAATCACCTAAATAATAAGTCCTTGAGCGCACAAACACGCGCAGGGATGTACCTGCACCTTCTTCCCCCGTGAGCGAGGACGCCGATGCCTCGCGCGTGGGCCGCGAAAAAGGGCCGCACAGAAATATCATCAAAATTCATACGTAAATAATTAGATAAGTTTGTTTATTATTTATATATATATATATTTTGAGCTAATTTGATTAGTTATGACCTATATTTCAATCCAAATTGCACTAAAATACATTTAAAACGCTTTTGAACATGCTTATTCAAGTTTTTAATTAATTTGGCAAAATTTCTGATTGAAATATCATCGTAATTCAAACATAAGTTGTTACATATGATTGTTTATTATTTATATATATTTTTTCAGCTATATCAACCAGTTATGATAGTTCACCTTAAATTGCATTAAAATACATTTAAAACACCATTGAACATGTTTATACATGTTTTTAATCAATTTGACATCATTTCTGATTGGAATATTATCAAAATTCACATATAAACTTAGATATACTTATTTACTGTTTATATATATTTTTGGAGATAAATTGGTTAGTTATGACCTTTCACCACAAATCGCACTATAATGACCTCATTTTTTATTGAATTATCATCAAAATTCACACTCAAATCACTGAATATGTTTGTTATGGTTTATATGTGTTTTTGGAGCTAAATTTATTAGTTAAGCCTAAATTTCCCACCAAATTACATCAAAATGCATTTAAAACGTTATTAACAGTTTATACAAGTTTTTAATCCATTTGGCCTTATTTATTTCTGATTGGAATATCAACAAAATACACCCCTAACCTGTTAGATGTGTCTGTTTAATGATTATATGTATTTTGGACCTAAATTAATTAGCTATGATCTATATTTCACAATAAACTACATTAAAATGATTTAAAACGCTTTTGAACATGTGTATACATGTTTTTTCTTTCACCTCAAATTTTATAAAAATTGCAATTAAAATGCTTTTTAATATGTTTATACACGTTTCAAATCAATTTGGCCTCATTTCTTATTGAAATATCATCAAAATTCACCCCTTACCCTGTTAGATATATTTATTTAACGTTTATATGAGTTTTTGGATCTAAATTGATTAATTATGACATTTATTTCACCTAAAATTGCATTAAAATGTTTTTAAAGCGCTTTTGAACATATTTATACAAGTTTTTAATCAATTTTGGCATTATTTCTGATTGCAATATTATCAAAATTCACATATATTCTGTTAGATATGTTTCTCCTCAAATTGTATTATGATGCATTTAAAACGCTTTTGAACATGTTGATACACTTTTTTAATTAATTTTGCCGCATTTCCGAGTGAAATATTATCAAAATTCACATATATGCGTTAGATATTTTTGTTTGTTGTTTATATGTGTTTTTGGAGCTAAATTGATCAGTTATGACATATATTTTACTTCAAATCACCCTAAAAGGTATTTAAAACGATTTCGAACATATTTATACAAGTTTTTAATCAATTTGTCCTCATTTCTGATTGAATTATCATCAAAATTCACATATATGCTGTTAGATAAGTTGTTACGTTTGTTTAATTTTTTTATGTGCTGTGGGAGCTAAATTTGTTAGTTCATAATATATATTTCACACAAAATTACAACCCAAATGTATTTAAAATGCTTTTGAACATGTTCATACCGTTCTTAATTGATTTTGCAGCATTTCTAATTGAAATATTATCAAAATTCACATATTTGTTTATTGTTTATATGTGTTATTGGAGCCAAATTGGTTAGTTATGACATGTATTTCACCCCAAATTACCTTAAATTGTATTTAAAACGCTTTTGTACATGTTTATACATGTTTTAAATCAATCCTGATTTATGACTGAAATATCATCAAAATTCATGCATAACCAACAAGACATGTTTTATTTAACGTATATGTGTTTTTAGACCTAAATTAGTTAGCTATGACCTTTATTTCAGCAGAAATTATATCTAAACGCTTTTGAACATGGTTATACACGTTTTTAATCAGTTTGGTCTCATTTCTTGTTGAAATATCATCAAAATTAATACACGTGCTGTTAGATATGTTTGTTTATTGTTTGCATGTGTTTTTGGAGCGAAATTGGTTAGTTTTGACTTGTTTTTCACCTCAAATTTTATAAAAATGCATTTAAAACACTTGTGAACATGTTTATACACTTTTTTTAATTAATTTTGCCTCATTTCTGATTGAAATGTTATGAAAATTCAATTATATGCTATTAGATATGTTTGTTTATTGTTTATGTGTGTTTTTGGAGCTAAATTGGTTAGTTATGACATAAATTTCACCACAAATTACATTAAAATATATTTAAAACGTTTTTTAACATGTTTATGCAAGTTTCTAACCAATTTGTGCTCTTAGATATGTTTGTTTATCGTTTGTATGTATTTTTGGAACTAAATTAGTTAGTTATGACCATTATTTCACCTGAAATTGTATTAGAATGCATTTAAATGCTTTTGAACATATTTATATAAGTTTTTAATCAATTTGGCCGCATTTATAATTCAATTATCATCGACATTCACACTTAAGTTATTAAATATGTTTCTTTATTTTTTATATGTGTTTTTGGAGCTAAATTTTTTACTTATGGCCTCTATATTTCGCACAAAAGTACAATTTAAAATGTTTCGGAACATATTTATAAATATTTTTAATCGATTTGACCTCATTTCTGATGGGAATATCATCAAAATTCACCCCTAACCTGTTAGATACGTCTGTTTAATGATTATATGTATTTTTGGACCTAAATTTGTTAGTTATGACCAATATTTCACCTCAAATTATATCAAAATACATTTAAAATGTTTTTGAACAAGTTGATACATGTTTTTAATCAATTTGGTCTCATTTCTGATGGAAATACCATCAAAATTCACCCGTAACCTTTTAGATATATGATTTAATGTTTATATGTGTTTTTAGGCCAAAATCGGTTAGTTATGACATTTACTTTACCTGAAATTGCATTAAAACGCTTTTAAAACGCTTTCGAACATGTTTATACAAGTTTTTAAGGAATTTGGCGTCATTTCTGATTGAAATATTTTCAGAATTCACACATATGCCGGTAGATATGTTTTTTTTTTTTCATATGTGTTTTTTGACCTAAATTGTGTGCGGCCCTTTTTCGCGGCCCACGCGCGAGGCATCGGCGTCCTCGCTCACGGGGGAAGAAGGTGCAGGTACATCCCTGCGCGTGTTTGTGCGCTCAAGGACTTATTATTTAGGTGATTGTGGGAACTTTTATTTTCCGACGGGCGCAAGCCCCCGCCGTTAATTACCCCGGCTCTCGCCTCGGGAACCTCTGATTAATGGGCTAAACTAATCAAAATATATGGATCAGATTCGTGGCTTTGTTTCTTCCTTCCAATTTATTATAATATATGCTTGAAATAACCCAAAGGTATAACTTTGGATAATAAGGCTAAAGACGTATGATCTAAAGTCAGAGAAACGTATAATTTCTCATAAATCAGAGATCGAGGATGTATAATCCTATTGATCTCACGGAGTTCGAATGTGAAGCGCACTGCCAACTCGATACTCAAAGAACCAGAGATGTTTGATCTCTAAAAAGGTTCATGTCAAAGACAAGGACGTATAATCCTAAACAGTCTATTGACCTTCCAAATCCCGAATCTGAAGCGCTATGCCAATTCGAAACCTGGGAAAATTGGAGGATCGGGAACATATAATTCTTTATCGATTTCCAAAATGAGGTACATTAAACCTGAAGCGCACTGCCAATTTAATGTTCTCGAAACATGATTTGATATGATTTGGTATGTTGGTATGTTTTCACCAAGTTTTGGACTTATCTGCATATTTGGCATATTTGGCCAGAGATTTGGACATATTTGCATATTTGAAATATTTTATCAAGAGTTTGGACATATTTGTATATTTGAAATATTTTATCAACAGTTTGGACATATTTGTATATTTGGCATGTTTGGCCAGAAATTTGGGTGTATTTGCATATTTGACATGTTTGGTCAAATATTTGGACATATTTGTATTTTGACATGTTTGGTCAAATGTTTGGGTTTATTTGCATGTTTGACATATTTGGTCAAATATTTGGATATATTTGCATATTTGACATGTTTGGTCAAATGTTTGGGTATATTTGCATGTTTGACATGTTTGGTCAAATATTTGGACATATTTGTATTTTTGACATATTTGGTCAAATATTTGGGTATATTTGCATATTTAAATATTTTGATTTGTTTTATCAAAATATAACAAGGTTTAATTATTTTGAACATTTTTATTTGTTTCATAACATGATTCAATCATCTTTGAATATTTTGATTTGTTTTATCAAAATATAACATATTTTAATCATTTTTGAATATTTGGGTATATTTGCATATTTAAATATTTTGATTTGTTTTATCAAAATATAACAAGGTTTAATTATTTTGAACATTTTATTTGTTTCATAAAATGATTCAATCATCTTTGAATATTTTGATTTGTTTTATCAAAATATAACATATTTTAATCATTTTTGAATATTTTTTTTTTATTTATTTTAGCATAATTCAATCATTTTTGAATATTTTGATTTGTTTTAACATATTTAACCATTTTTGAATATTTTGATTTGTTTTATCAAAATATAACATAATGTGATTATTTTGAATATTTTTATTTGTTTTACCAAAACATGACATAATTTAACTATTTTGAATATTTTGATTTGTTTTATCAAAATATAACATAATTTGATTATTTTGAGTATTTTTATTTATTTTTATCAAAATATAATATCATTTGATTATTTTGAATATCTTTATTTATTTTATCAAAATATAATATAATTTGACTATTTTGAATATTTTGATTTATTTTATCAAAAAGAATTCATTTGTTTTGAGCATTTTCATATGACATAATTTCCATTTATTTTAAAATATTCTATTTGATATTTTGAATTTATTTTATACATATATGATATGTCTTGAATTTTCTTTTATTTATAATATAAAAAAAAAGAAATAAAATAAAATCAAAATTGACATTTTATAACCTTAAAAATATTCATAAATGAAATCATGATTTTTGATATATTTTTCATAATTTATGGGCTTGAGAAATCATTTTTATTTGGTGTTTAAAGTTTATTTTCAAAACAGATTAATATGGGCCGTCAGATTTGGGCCCATGCATCAAGATCTGAACTTAAGTTCAGTTTTTAAAGCATCTTTTAAACTGGGCCGTTGGATCTCTGGCGCGCATCAAGCCTTCTATGGGCTGCTTGAATTTCATCAAGATTCGCACTTTGAGATGCATCAATATTCGTGCTCATCCTCCCCGACGCTGATCGAGGCCCTGCCGGCGTCGGATCTCCGATCAGGAGGCATGGCTAGCATCGCCGAAGCATGGGGAGTCCATCGGCGGTGGTCTCGGCGGCGGCGGCGGCCTGGATCGCCGGAAATTGGGGTAACCACCTGGTTTCGGTTGGGAAGTTGGCTGAGATGGGATTTTGATGGATTTGAGCTGATTTTTGACGAATTGACTCGATTCCTTTGTCATATAGCATCGTCAGAACATGTTTATTAAGATTTTGAGGCTTAATTTGAGTTTAATCCATCAATTTTGCAACTTTGGCCATTTGGTACCAAACTGGTTTCGGGGCTTTGGTACCAAATGGTATTTCATAGCTTTCCTTTGCAATTTTCTTTCAATTAACCTTCCAAACAGTGTCGTTTAGTATGTTTGAACATGTTTGGATGATCAATTTCATCAATTTAGATGTGCATTGTCCTTTATGCACATTGGGTCATTTCTGGTTTTATTTTCAACTTGGTTTCCTTTTGATTTCATCACATTCTTCTCAAATTGCATGTTTGATTATATTCATTTGGGTCAATTACATGTTTTAGAAAGGTTTTATATCAATTTCACACATGAATTTTACTTGAACACGAGTTAATTTCATTTTTTGCACTTTTCTGGTAATGGTCCAGAGCCAACTCAATTTCAATTTTGACAGACCCAATTTCAAAAATTCACAGAAAATCACAGAAAATCCCAAAAATGGTAAAATTTGGTGAGTGAGTGCATTAAGACTTGTTCTAGATGCCCATCAAATTTCAGGTTAATTGAGTGAAAAGAAAGTATGATTATTGTATTTTTAGCAGACTGGACAGAAATGCCCTTTCAGCTTTATTAAAATCAAATTTGGCTTAACCTATGGATTAAAGCCTGGTTTAATTATTCTAAATCCTTTAAAACATCACATGAGGTGTCATAAAGGTGAATTAATCAAGAAATTTTGGGTTTTTGAATCAAAAGAAGAATGAACTTCTCAGTTTGACCCAAAGTTGACCTTTTTGGAGTTTTTGACAGATGAGATTGTAAAATTCATAACAATTCACAGAAAATTCCAAAAATTATAAAATTTATATGGTAAGTTGGTATAAACCTAATCTACATGACTGTGAAATTTCATAAGAAATTAACAACCAGGCTGAGAGATATGGATTGATCTCTCAGCTGGCCAGAAACTGGAATTCACTGGACTCAACCCAGTATTGATGTTTATTGCTTTTCCATTGCTCAATTATGAACTTGAGCTATTAAGCACATCAGAGAACATGAAGGAAAGAACTAAAAGGAAAATAAAACCAATTTGCACCAAAATATCATATATTATAACAAATTGAAATACAATACACATATAAAACATGGAATTTTGTTTTTCCATGGAATTTTGACAGCATGACAGCTTGTATAAAGCCATTATTGAGCTTTACACAGCCACTGCACATGTGCACAGGGCTTGAGAGAGAGAGGGGATGAGCATGTGCCCATCCCCATGAAACCAGATTGGCATGTGCCAATTGGTTGGAGTATGCTGCCAAAATCCATGGTGAACTCACCATGTGAGCTCCTGAGACTCAAGCTCAGCCACCAATTGAGCTCTGGAAGGAGGGAGGCACATGTGCACCTCCCCAGCCATGGGGTTAGCCATCTCACCCAGCAAGGTGAGACTGGCTCCTTGAGCTCAATTGAGACTGAGCCAAGCTCAAGGCTTGACTCTTATGGTTCTTACCTAGCTATTCAAGACTTGGTTTCTCCTCAGCTAGCTTTTTTTTTGTGGAATTTGGTGGAGTTGAGATTTTGGCAGAGTTTTGGCTATGTTGCTCTCTCCCTTTTTTTTTCTTCTTCACTGGGGGTCTATTTATAGCCCAGAGGGCATGGTTTAAGCCTCAGGGCTGAGCTGGCATCATCCCAGCCCTTGGTTTGATCAAGTGGCCAGGATTGAGCCAGCCAGGCCTGTGCTGGCCTGAGGCTTGTCTGTGGAAGATTCCTCCAGCTAACTGGCGCTCAGAGCTCTCCATTGAGGTGCCTACACGTGTCCCTGACACAGGCCTGGGGAGAGAGAAGGAGCCGTTGGCTTTGTCTTCTTCCTTGGGTCAGTGTGTCATGCCTTTCGGGTGTGAGCATATCCCGAATATTCCTTGGCCTTGCTGGCGCTTGACATGTCACCAAGGTGTCACTGAGTGTGCCTAACGTGTCAATTTGGCTGCTTGAGTGCTGAGTTGTGCCAATTGACCACCCCCAGATCAGACTTGAGTGCCAAGTGGTGCACCTGTCAATTGAGTGCTTTTCACTCCAAATTGACACTTCAGGCAGCGTCGTGGAAGCATCTCGGAGCTCCCCCAAGTGTTGGTTTGGCCTCTCGAGCTCCCAATTGCCCTGTCACCTTCAAGGTCGAGGTACTTTCTCCTTCGATTTTCTCCTTATTTACTTTACTATTTTCAATGCTGTTTGTGGCATTGAATTCCCCTTAAGGTGTAGATTAAGTCCCTAAAATGGTTTAAGCCAACTCGCGTTGTACACCTAGACTCCATTTTCGAAGCTCCACTGAGCTCTGGAGCTCGAGGAGGAAGAAAGGAGGGAGAGAGAGAGAAATTCAAAAGGTTTCTCTCGCTTGGGTTGGGTGCACGTGAACCGTGCTTTAGTTTCGGGCTTGTCAGAGGGAGGGAGCGCTTGCACCGCGCTCACCTTTCTTTCCCTTCTTTTCTTTTCGCTGGCCAAAATAACTCTGGGCGCTGGGCCTCCTTGGCAGTGAGACTGAAGGAGAGGGGCCCAGTCGTCAGGTTTAATGAGACACAGCCCCAGCGAAAAACTGAGGGTTGGGCTATGGGCTTGGTCCTTGTGCACCAAAACGTATTGTCAGTGGTATGGTGCATGTGTACTGGGTCCACGCAAAGCGCCTTTAACACTTTGTGTGTATGACAGGTGGGTCCAGAGGTTTGCTTAATTGTTTGAGACCCCCAACTTGTACCCAGAGTGTTGTGTTTCCCCCAAATTGCACCCAGAACTATCTCGAGTTCTGATTTTGGTATTTTCTTTATTTCTTTTTCCATTTTATTTTATTTTTCATGCAAAAATCCATGAAAAATTACTGAAAAATTACAGAAAATATATTCCATGATTCTGTTATTTTAGGTAATATTTTTGGTATTTTTGGGTGTGAAATTAGGCATTAATTTCACTTAAATCATTAATTGTATATGATTAGGCATATTAATCTTATACAATTAATATTTTGGCATGATTATTCCAAAGAATCATTTTTTTTTAATTCCAAGGGATAATATTTGGGGCATTCTTCATGAATGAAATTCATGATTTTTGGATTTGGCATATTTAATTATATGAAATTGTTTCTTGATTTCATATAATTAGGGTTTTGTGCATAGATTTTTTTTGCACACATGTGTATATATTTTTTGAAGGGGGTTTGGTATGATTATTTCATGAAATTATATATTTTTTTTAATTTCAAGAAATAATTTTATGAAATTGAACATAATTTCATAATTTCAAATCTTTGGTATAAAAATCACATGAAATTATATCATTAATTTCATGCAATTTAATTTGTGTATTTTTCTGGCAACTTTTAAACAGCAAACAAAGAGCCACCCACCAGAGCAGGTCATGAAGACCGTAGAGGCTGAAGGGCCTGCTCTGGTGTACCAAATTAGTTTACAGCATGGAAGCCTTCTAATTTGATTGGTTTATCTTTGATATTTGGTTTTGCTTCAACATATTTGGCCTTCGCAGGTTTGGTTGCTTCGGCAATTTTGGTTTTCAGAGGTTTGATTCTGTTTCAGCATTTTTGGCTTTCACAGGTTTGGTTGCTTCGGCATGTTTGGCGTCTGCATGTTTGGTTGTTTCGGCATGTTTGGCTTCCACAAATTTGGTTTTGCTTCAGTATGTTTGGCATATGTAGGTTTGGTTTTGGTTTGATATAAAGTGCTGGGGCTTACATGAATTTTATCAACTTTCAAAGCCCAGGTTTAAGCATGATTTGGGATTTGATTTAAATGGTTGGGGCTTACATGAATTTCATCAGCTTTCAAAACCCAAGGTTTGTTTTGGTTTTAGCATGTTTGGCTTGGTTTTGATTGTAGCATGATTTGTCGAGGTTTTTGCAGTTGGTCCGTGCAAGATACTACAATCTATTTTGTTAAGCACAAAATATAAAGCATGTTCATCCCTTTATGACTGGTTGGATGAACGAACCAGTGTCAATTGTTTATGGTACAAATTGGCAAAACCATTTTGAAGTGGATTCTCGCATTCTTTCCACTCATTTTATAGGTTTGGTGTGGAATCATCACTTTCGCTCATTCTCCACTCAATTTTATTTGGTGGAATTGCCTTCAAAGGTTTATCTCATCATAAAAAATGAAATAATCCTTTCGTTAGGCAGCAATTTGTTTTAAAGGGACAAATTGCAAACACTTGTCCATTTTTATATTTATTCTGTATCAAATGGACGAACCCAGTGGTAATTGTATTAAAGACACAAATACCAAAGTCATTTTATTTGAAGGAACCTTACATTTTCTCTCCTTTATTTATTTATTCGGTGGAATCTTGCATCGCTCCCCTCTTATTTATTCATTTATTTGGGTGGGTTTGTTCGTATTTATTATATAATTTTTTTGTTTGTTTTGGACATGGCTTTAGTCACTTATTTTGAGGAACTTATGTTTGTTATTGTATTTTGTATGATGCATGGATTGGATATGTGTTTTGGGAAGATTTATATTATTATCGGTATTTTGGTATTTTGTTATTTTGTCAGGCACAAAATAAAAAGCCTGTTCATCTCTTTATGACTGGTCAGATGAACATACCAGTGTCAATTGTTTACGGTACAAATTGGCAAAACCATTTTGAATGTGGATCCTTTCTATTCTCTCCACTCATTATTAAGTGTGGAATCCTCACATTTCACTCATTCTCCACGCACATTTATATATATATTTGGAGTGGGATTTCGCCCTGATAAATTATCCAAGCTTATCATAAGGATAAGAAGGTTTCATTCATTATAGGGCTTTTTATTTATGCCTTCAATACTCTGCCTTATCATTAATCAATAAAGCAATGTTTTATTCAGCAATGATTTGTTTAAAGCGACAAATTGTAACGCTGCCCATTTTCATATTTATTCTGTATCAAACGGGCAAACACAGTGGTAATTGTATTGGAGGCACAAATACCAAAACCATTTCCCCGCTTTAGTGGCTCCAAAGTTCGGGCGCCGACTTCATCCGGCGATGTGGACAAAACCTTTCTTTTTGGCCTGCCAGAGGTTTTGGTAGCTTTTGTATTAGCCACCACATGTGTTCCTTGATTAACGGCTCAAGGCAACAAGGCCGGGTTATGCCCGGGGGGAGGACATTTTGGTTTATGGTATTTCTTCAGTGGAAACCATCCACGACCCTTGATTGACGGCTCAAGGCGACAAGGCCGATTTATGCCCGATGGGACAACTTTGTTTGTGGTATTTCTTCAGTGGACACCATCCACGCCCCTTGATTAACGGCTCAAGGCGACAAGGCCGATTTATGCTCGATGGGACAACTTTGTTTGTGGTATTTCTTCAGTGGACACCATCCACGCCCCTTGATTAACGGCTCAAGGCGACAAGGCCGATTTATGCCCAATGGGACAGCTTTGTTTGTGGTATTTCTTCAGTGGACACCATCCACGTCCCTTGATTAACGGCTCAAGGCGACAAGGCCGATTTGCACCCGGCGGGACATGGATAAGTACCTTTTACCCCGGGACTTTAAGCCACTTTTCTTTTGGGCGTATGAGTTTAGCCACCTTTCTTCTTGGTGTTTGAGTTTGGCCACCTTTCTTCTTGGTGTATGGGTTTAGCCACCTTTCTTCTTAGTGTATGGGTTTAGCCACCTTTCTTCTTGGTGTATTGGTTTAGCCACCTTTCTTCTTGGTGTATGGGTTTAGCCACCTTTCTTCTTGGTGTATGGGTTTAGCTACCTTTCTTCTTGGTGTATTATGCATGGTATTTCTTAAGATACCGCCCGTTTATAGGAGGTAATGGTCTTTCGCCTTTATGATCTATGAGTTGGTATGCCCCTCCGTCAAACACCTTCTCAACCACATATGGGCCTTCCCAATTAGGTGAAAACTTTGGGCCGACATGCCGGCCAATTATGGGCCTTCGGAGAACGAGTACTAATTCCCCTTGACGAAAAGTTCTTGAGCGGGCCATTTTGTCGTAGGCCCGTGCCATCTTCGCTTGGTATATTTCCAAGTTTTGTTGGGCTATGATTCGCCTTTCATCCATAGCGTCGAGTTCGTCGAGCCTGAGGTGCTTCTGCTCATCTAACGACATTTCGTTCTGGAGCGCCACCCTTAAGGACGGGAGTTCCACCTCAAGCGGCAGGACAGCTTCGACACCAAACACCAGGGAATATGGTGTCGCTTGAGTGGGGGTTCGACATGTGGTTCGATATGCCCAAAGCGCTTCTTGTAGCCTTTCATGCCAGTCGCGCTGATTTCCTTTCAACGTCCTTTTCATGATTTTTATCAAGGTCTTATTAAAGGCTTCTGCTAAACCATTTGCTCTGGGATTGTATATGGAAGAATATTTCCAATCAATCTTGAACTTTTCCGCAAGTGCGTATACTTTAGCACTTTTGAACGCGGCCCCGTTATCAGAAATGATTCTCCTCGGGGTCCCAAATCGGTATAAGACATGGGTTTTGAAGAAATTTACAACATCGATTGCCTTCACTTCCCTAAGCGGGACTGCCTCAGCCCATTTGGTGAAGTAATCGGTCGCAGCCAAGATGAACTTATGACCCTTAGAGGAAGGCGGGTCAATGGGCCCGACTACATCGGTACCCCATGCATCAAACGGCCAAGATGACACAGTCGGGTGTAACGGGTTTGGGTGTTGATGTATGAACGTGCCATGTATTTGGCACATGTGACACTTCTTGGCATGCTCGATACAATCGCGTGCCATGGTGGGCCAATAATAGCCCATGCGCTTTATCTTAAGTCGCATTTTGGGTCCCGGCTGATGTGCTCCGCATAAACCCGAATGAACTTCCTTCATGATTTGGTGGACTTCTGAGTTTGACACACAGCGAAGCCACATTTGGTCGTATGATCGCCTGTATAAGGTGTCATTAACGTAGGCGTAGCGAAGCGCTCTCTTCTTGAGTTGCTCTCGCGCTGATTTCTCATTCGGGAGAACCCCGTATTTGAAGTATTCAACGAAAGGTTGGCGCCAATCGTCATTCGGCTGAGTCACCATGACATCTTCCAGGTCACTTTCCATTTCTTCGGCCATAGCCACCTGGATTTTATCTTTGGTCCCCGTGAAGCATGAGGACAGGGGTCGTCGATTTTTGACAACAATTTGCACATTTTCGTCGCTAGGCTCGCCTAATTCTTTAGCCACCCGAGCGAGCGCATCAGCTTTGCCGTTTGTGGCTCTCGAGATTTTCTTGAATAGGATTTCGGGAATTTCATCTATTAATTCCAAAACCCTAGCGTGATACTTTATCAACTCCGGTTTTAGTACCTTATATGCTCCGGTGATTTGATTTATTATCAATTGGGAGTCACCAAACACATGGAGTTTTCTAATCCCCATATTCAGCGCAAGCTCTAACCCGGCTATGAGCGCTTCATATTCAGCCTCATTATTTGTACAAGGCTCGGTCAATGCCAAGGCATGACGCATGATTCCTCCTTCTGGTGTCACGAAGACTAAGCCTATCCCGGCCCGTATTTGCGGGATGTTTGGGCCTGCGGTGGGCCGTATTGATGATGCCCCATCAAAGTACATTTCCCAACTTAGGGTTTCATCTTTGGTATGAAAGACTTCTTCATCTGGAAATTCGCATGCCAAAGGAGAGTCGTCGGGTATTGGATGGGCCGCTAGGAAATCAGCCATCGCTTGCCCCTTTATGGCCTTTTGTGGCGCGAAAGTTATATCAAACTCGGTCAGGATTATGGCCCATCTTGCCAACCTGCCTGTAAGCATGGGTCTCGTCATGAGATATTTTAAGGGGTCAATCTTTGAGATGAGGATGACCTTGTGGGCTATCATGTAGTGTCGCAACTTCTTCACAGCGAACACCAATGCCAGACAATGCTTTTCAATCGGTGTATAGTCGTATTCCGCCCCTACCAGCATGCGGCTCAAATAATAGAGGGCGTTTTCTTTCCCTTGTTCATTTTCTTGTGCTAACAAGGCCCCGAGAGATCCATCCAAGGCCGTCGTGTACAATATTAGCTCTTTTCCTGGTATTGGAGCTGCTAGCATTGGTGGTTTGAGGAGGTAGCCCTTGATGTTATTTAGGGCTTGTTGGCAGGCTTCGTCCCATTTAAACGGGACATCCTTCTTGGTCAATCGGGTGAAAGGTTGTATCCTACCCGATAGATTGGCTATGAATCGCCTAATGTATGCCAAGCGGCCTTGAAGCGAGCGAAGCTCCTTAAGGTTTCTGGGTGGCGGCAATTCTTGTAATGCCTTGATTTTACCCGGGTCTATTTCTATTCCCCGGTGTCGAATAACAAACCCAAGAAATTTCCCCGACGAAACCATAAAGGCGCACTTTAACGGGTTTAGCTTCAGCGCATGTTGCCTCAGACGGTCAAACACGACCTTGAGATTTATGAGATGCTCGTCATAGGACGTCGCCTTTACGACCAAATCGTCCACGTAGCATTCGACAATCTTATGAATTAGGTCGTCGAATATTTTCGTCATGGCTCGCTGGTATGTGGCCCCGGCATTTTTGAGGCCAAAAGGCATAACCTTGTAACAATAAATACCCATCGGAGTGCGGAAGGCCGTATGCTTCTGGTCTTCTTCATCCATTTTGATTTGGTTATACCCCGCGTACCCATCCATAAAAGAGAATACCTCATAGGACGAGGTATGGTCGATGATGATTTCCGTCACCGGTAAAGGAAAGTCATCTTTGGGACAAGCTTTATTCAGGTCCCGAAAGTCGACGCATATGCGTATTTGCCCGTTCTTCTTCTTTACGGGAACGATGCTAGCCACCCAATCGGGAGTTTCTTCTTCCCGCACAAAGCCTGCATCGATAAGCTTCTTGGTTTCGACCACGACCTTTTCTTCAAGTTCTATTCTCATTCGTCGCGGTGCTTGTTTGACCGGCTTTATACTTGGGTCAATTTTGAGTTTGTGGACTGCAACTTTGGGATCCAGTCCTGGCATTTCTTCATAGCTCCATGCGAAACAATCAACATATTCTTGGAGCAAGGCCCTCAAAGGTTCCCGCTTCTCTTGGGGAAGGGATGCGCTTATGAAGGTTGGCCTGGGGTCTTCATCTGTCCCGAGGTTAACTTCCACCAACTCGTCAATGGTGTTTGGCGCGCCGTCCTCCAACTCCTTTGGTGCGTTTTTAGCCACCAGGATGAAGTCTTCTTCTTCTGGCTCCTCAGATACCATATAACAGGTAACTCTGCGGTTCTTGAAGAAACTTCGACACCGTTCGTCGGGATCCCCGTCTTCTTCTGACTCAGAGTTGTATCCCAAACCGCGGGTGTATTTGATCTTTTCATCAAGGCCCCTGACCGTATTAGTTGAGCCATTCCATAGTCTTTCAAAGTAATACATCTTGGATTTTGATATGATTTGAGGACACCGGGCCTTTTCCATCAGTTGGCCCTGATTCTTCCCGAAATACCGGGACGCCTCGATATTGACTTCCCCGTCATCGGAGTCTTCTGACAATAAGCCACTCCACTCGTGGATCAGGGCGTTATCACCAGGATTGATTGCATCGATTTTGTAGAATCTGATTGGTCTATGAGTGACCGTCTTCCCTGGCAAGCGTTCGACCTTTGAAGGAACGACAAACGTCCGCAACTTCTGGATTTGGTTCACTTCTTTGGGAGAAAGGTCCTTGTAATGTCTTTCGGGTACCTTTTCAACCCTTAAAGACGATTCATGGCTCTCGTCAGTTTCGAAGTTGTATGTCGGTTTGACGTGAAATAGGATTTCTTCTTCTGATCCACTTTCCGATCCATACACCTCTCCATCTATAGGAGCTTCCTCTTCTGACTCATCGTCTGTTGAGGCCCCGTATAGCGGGATAACCCGGCGCGTCGAGATCTTCTCATCTTCTTCATCAGAAGAGGCGCCAAATAAGGGAGTGACACCATACACTCGTTCCTTCTTGTCTTCCTCTTCATCAGAGGACAACCCATAAATGGGTTTATTACTCAAAGTTGGTGCCTTTTTATCATGAGATGACACCAGATTGGGCGTGGGTTTGGCTTGGTTTGTTTGCATTTCCAAGTCACTTTCTTTCAAGACAGAACTCAGGGACTCCATCAGCGCTTTATGCTGATCCTTCTCCTCTTGCGTTAAGAAATAACGGGCGTCGCTAAGGCCAATTTCATGGACCCCGAACGGCTTGATATCCCCATTTATCCTTTTTTGCCTTCCGTCTTTCATGTATTTCATGCATTGGTGAAGAGTTGATGGCACTACCCGGTTTTCATGCAGCCAGGGGCGACTGAGTAAGGCCTTATATGACGTATCGGCGTCAATGACATAAAATTTGGTCGAGGTTATCAGGCCCCCGAATTGGAGCGTTAGGGTCACCGCACCCATGGCTTTCTGGGAATGTTGATTGAACCCATGAATGGTCACTTTCTCATTCGACAATGGTTTGGTGTCCAGCATTAAGGTTTTCAGGATCCTCAAGGGCATAATGTTTATTGATGACCCCGAGTCGACCAAAATGCGATTCAATCTTTGCCCCTCACAGTCGCCAGTTACATACAACGGCCGGTTGTGATCGGCGGTGCCAGTCAACAGGTCTTCATCAGTAAAGTGGATATCCGTTGAACGGCTGTTGACATATGCCGTCTCATGTGATTGCTTTTCAGCAAAGTAGGCCTGGAATTGCTCAGGATTTTGGAGCGCGTATATTAATATGTCGCGCATATCCTTCGACATCATCAATGCGTCAAAGACACTAAGCAAGGCTGGGATCTTACGGAGATGCGCCAGCACATTGTAATCTCCTACCGTGAGTTTTGACTTTTCACGGGTGGGTAGGCCATTTTCTGGTTCTTTGCTTGTACTTTTGGTCTTCGCGACATTTCGGTCAGACTCCTTTGGAGGTTGACGTTCAGGGATGTAGGTGCCCGAACGCAGAACGACCTGACATTCTGTCTTTTCCTTTTCAGAGGTAGTGGCCTCATTACCTTCTTCGGGATAAAATAGACTCCCGGGAAAGTGTGCGTCTTCTTCAGAATCGCTATTATGATGTATTGCATGGCACCATTCTTTTTGGTTAGGCGCGGAACGGGTGTATTTGTGAGGATTTGATTGCCCTTCCTCCCTGTTCTCTATTTTGAAAGAGCGTTTTCGGCCGTCGACGGGCCTACCCTCTTTCCTTGATTCAGGGTTTATTGACCCTCTCCTTGGGTTTACAACGGAGAAATTCCTGGCTTGAGTAGAAACGGCCTGAGACTCGCCACCTCTTTCCTCACTTGTGGTTTCAATCGTCAGCCTTTCTTCGTGGCCGCAATCTTGCCATGCTATGCTTTCCAACATCTCTTTGTCATCTATGTTTACTAAAAAGACATTGGGAGGTTTCCTTCGGGCTTGACCCGGCCGAAACGCCTCATTTCTGGATTGATGCCCATGAGAAACTATGATCACCATGTCCTCTTTCGGGCGCCCCGAAGATGAGTTTCCCTCGTCTCGGGTAAATCCAACTCTAAGGAACCCATTCATTTCAGGTCCCTTCTCGCATTCTTTTCTCATTCGACAGGGCATGTCTTCCACTAGCCCTTTTATGCCTTCAGGTTTGAATTTCCGAATTGTCGACTTTGAGTCTATGCTGGTTGTCTTTTTGCTGCCATTCATAAAATGATGAACTTGCCCGAGAAGCTCGTTGAGATAAAGCTCCTCCCGACAAGGGAGAGTATCAGAGTCTTCTGACTCACTCACCTCATGAGTTTCTACGTGGGTGATGACACAGCATTCTTCATCCCAGAACTCATCTCCTTCATCTGTGGTTTCGTCTTCATCGACTATACCCATTAATTTGTTGAGAATTCGTTTAGGAATGAAGTCTCGAAGCATGGCCGGTATCGGTTGACCTTGTTCGTATTCTTCGAGCGCATCAATGTACTTCTGGAGTTCTGACTTTTCCGGATACTCCTTTGGCTTTACTGGCTTCTTGTCCCGTTTGCGGCTGCCATTTTTGTTCGCTTTCTTGTAGAAGGCCACCGATTTTCTTGGTGGTTCAGGGATAATGGGAGTTACATCATTCTTCCACAAAATACCTGGTTCTTTCTGAATGGATTTGAGGAGTTTCTTTGCTTTCCGGGACAGATGGATACTCCAAGGTTCGGTCGAAGAATCCTCAATATTGATCTCTATATGAGAGACCGCGTTCACCTGCTCATGCGGGGCTGGCGTTTGGAGGATACTATCAGCCAGAGTTATCTCGCCATTCTTGTACCTCCTTTCTATCCAGTCCTTGAACACCCAGCAATCTTCTATGGGGTGCCCAAGCACTCTGTGATATGGACAGTAGTTCGGGTCACTGGATTTTTCCATATCAGCGGGCCGTTTACATTTGGGTAATTGGAGCCCGTCCTTCAAGGCATCTTTGAAAAGTCGTGCGACCTTATCTCTTTTAAATGAGTAAGGCTTGCCTTTCAATTCTTCCAGACTTTTAAGAGGTTGTCCGCTTCCATATATGGGTTTTGCACTGCTGCCGCCGTCATTTTTATTTGACGAGCCACCATTGTTCACAGTGTTGACATTAGCGGTCGTATTTTTGCCGCCGGATTTGCTTGTACTGGCTACCTTGGCCTCGGCCTTCCCTCCTCTTTGGAATCTCTGACTCGAGTAGTTGGGCCATGAATTTGGAGGTGCATTTTCCAGCCTGGACACACAGTTTATCAAATTCTGATATGTCGTAATTTTGGCTATCCCTAAGAACGGTGTCATCCAGTTGTCAACGTTCCTGAGTATTAGTTCGACCGCCTCCCTTTGGGTTATCGGGCGATCACACCTGATGCTGAGGTTTCGCCAGCGACTAATGTACTCCAGAACTTTCTCATTCTTCTGGGGCCTAGTATTGGCCAAGTCCGCAATGCTGATTTTGTCAGTCATGACTGCGAACTTTGCCCTGAACGCATCAGTCATGTCATCCCACGTTTTAATACTCCCATTTTCTAATGAGTAGTACCATTCGAAAGCGGGACCCGTCGGACTTTGCGGGAATTGACGCAGCAACAAGGCGTCATTGCTCCCTGTATTCCCACACGAGGCCATGAAATGGGCCAAGTGTTGATCTGGGTTTGTGTCTTTTACACCCTCTCCCGAGAAGGACTTAAACTTTGGGACTATATACCCCTTTGGGTAAGGTATAGCGTCGTAATCGGCTGGATACGGCCTCCCCGTTCGTTTCAAGGGTGAGACGGTAAATCCTGCGCCCGCTATTTGAAGTTGTTGACTAATTATCTCTTGGATCTCCTTTTTAGTCAATCCTTGATTCTCGTTAGTATATGTACGAGCGTTAGAGCCCCGAGCAATATTGACTCGAGAGCTCTCTCCTCCACATGGGAGGTCTTCTTTGTGACCGTCGGGGTCTCTGAAGCTTGGATGTTCTGATGGTTGAGGTCCCGCATGTTTGGAGGGTCCTTCATCTTCCATTCTCTCATTTGTGATCCCCTTTTTGGTCAGGAAGTCACTTAAGGACTTGATCAGGCTTAAAGCCTCTTGATTTTGCTTTCTGAGCTCTCCCATTTCTTGCTCATTTCTCTGTCTATACTCTTCCATTTCTCGTTCTCGTATAGACAGTTGTCGTTTTAACTGGGCGACGAAATCATTCGCGGAGCCACCAGTGTCTTCCATTTCTGCCTCATTATGGGCTGATTCGTCGTCAGTTGGAGGGCCGCCTTTTTGCCCTCTTTTGGTCCTGGCTCTAGTCCTGGCCGCATGAGCGTTCTCGACGTCTCTACCAGGCGGTGGGTCATTGGATGGGCCCACTTCTTCATCATCAGCCATATATGTGGCGTGACGTTCTTCTTGATCGTCAGAGGAGCTTTCGTCATACGCCCCCACAGTATAGACTGTGAAGTGTTCTTCTTCGTCATCAGCGTAGGGTGCCGGACGAGAGACCCGCCTCTTCTTTCGGGCCTGATCAGGAACGGTGATAACCAGTCCTTTGCTTGACTTTAATGGCTTAGGGTTTAGTTTTGGCCCTAGCCTGTCAAACACAGTCGTGCTCGAGGCTTGGGGTTTTATCTTTGACCCCAGCCTATTAAACACGTTTTCACTCTCGATATTTTTCGAGAGAGCGGTGGTTTTGACCGTAGCCCGTGTTTTGGGCTTAGCCACCTGTATATAGGTGGATGGTGTCTGGCTTGTTTGGGTCAGACGAGATTTTGGGATCCACGTTTGTTTGGTCCCTTGTGCCCGTTCATATGGGCGGTTCCCCGATTCCCGGGGGAAGTGGACCTGTCTCCCCTGGATTTGAGAGGCAGGAGATTGAGGTTTGTTCCGGCGCTGTTGTTTACGCGCCTTAATAGCTTGGTGAGTCTCGTATAGAGACTTACCTAGGTTGGCCTGTTTGAGGCCTGAGGGTCTCCCCGACTCGGTCGAGAAGTTTTGGTTTAGGTGAGGTTTCGGTTGTGGAACCTCCCAAACGCTCCGGATGCGAGCGGTTGGAGAGTTCCTTTTCACAATCCTTAAGGATGTGAAGGGGTTGGAAACAGGAAGATTTGGCTCAGCCACCAGCTCATCCTGGTAAGCTTGGAGAGCCCGTTTCTTGGTGACCTTTGGGGCCACCGGTGTGGAGAGGGTCGGGGAGACATTCTTCTCAGAACGGTGTCTCCTGGGGCGCTGAGGTTTGGGAGGAAGCGCCATGATTTTATTATCGACCCCCTTCTGGGTAATCCTGAAGGAGACCTCTTCATCATCTTCGACCAGAGTTGGTGTCGGTGATGGTGGAGTAGGAAGAACGATCATTTGGGGAAAGTCCCCAAACGAGAACACCATGTGGCCCGCCTCGTTAAGGGAGACGGGGACAGCGATCGCAAACGGAGAATTCGCTCCAGACATCATTTCCTGAAAAATATAAACTCCACAAATCAATTAGCCATATTTCATGCAAAATTTATTATATATTTTTATATTTGATCCATATATTTAATTATTTTAGCCCAAGAGATGAGAGGAGAAAGATATGTCCCACCGGGCGTGCCAGAACCTGTGCGGCCCTTTTTCGCGGCCCACGCGCGAGGCATCGGCGTCCTCGCTCACGGGGGAAGAAGGTGCAGGTACATCCTTGCGCGTGTTTGTGCGCTCAAGGACTTATTATTTAGGTGATTGTGGGAACTTTTATTTTCCGACGGGCGCAAGCCCCCGCCGTTAATTACCCCGGCTCTCGCCTCGGGAACCTCTGATTAATGGGCTAAACTAATCAAAATATATGGATCAGATTCGTGGCTTTGTTTCTTCCTTCCAATTTATTATAATGCATACTTGAAATAACCCAAAGGTATAACTTTGGATAATAAGACTAAAGACGTATGATCTAAAGTCAGAGAAACGTATAATTTCTCATAAATCAGAGATCGAGGATGTATAATCCTATTGATCTCACGGAGTTCGAATGTGAAGCGCACTGCCAACTCGATACTCAAAGAACCAGAGATGTTTGATCTCTAAAAAGGTTCATGTCAAAGACAAGGACGTATAATCCTAAACAGTCTATTGACCTTCCAAATCCCGAATCTGAAGCGCTATGCCAATTCGAAACCTGGGAAAATTGGAGGATCGGGAACATATAATTCTTTATCGATTTCCAAAATGAGGTACATTAAACCTGAAGCGCACTGCCAATTTAATGTTCTCGAAACATGATTTGATATGATTTGGTATGTTGGTATGTTTTCACCAAGTTTTGGACTTATCTGCATATTTGGCATATTTGACCAGAGATTTGGACATATTTGCATATTTGACCTATTTTATCAAGAGTTTGGACATATTTGTATATTTGGCATGTTTGGCCAGAAATTTGGGTGTATTTGCATATTTGACATGTTTGGTCAAATGTTTGGGTTTATTTGCATATTTAACATGTTTGGTCAAAAGTTTGGTCATATTTGCATATTTGACATGTTTGGTCAAATGTTTGGGTTTATTTGCATGTTTGACATATTTGGTCAAATAATTGGACATATTTGTATTTTTGACATGTTTGGTCAAATGTTTGGGTTTATTTGCATGTTTGACATATTTGGTCAAATATTTGGACATATTTGCATATTTGACATGTTTGGTCAAATATTTGGACATATTTGTATTTTTGACATATTTGGTCAAATATTTGGGTATATTTGCATATTTAAATATTTTGATTTGTTTTATCAAAATATAACAAGGTTTAATTATTTTGAACATTTTTATTTGTTTCATAACATGATTCAATCATCTTTGAATATTTTGATTTGTTTTATCAAAATATAACATATTTTAATCATTTTTGAATATTTGGGTATATTTGCATATTTAAATATTTTGATTTGTTTTATCAAAATATAACAAGGTTTAATTATTTTGAACATTTTTATTTGTTTCATAACATGATTCAATCATCTTTGAATATTTTGATTTGTTTTATCAAAATATAACATAATTTGATTATTTTTGAATATTTGGGTATATTTGCATATTTAAATATTTTGATTTGTTTTATCAAAATATAACAAGGTTTAATTATTTTGAACATTTTTATTTGTTTCATAACATGATTCAATCATCTTTGAATATTTTGATTTGTTTTATCAAAATATAACATAGTTTGATTATTTTGAGTATTTTTATTTATTTTTATCAAAATATAATATCATTTGATTATTTTGAATATCTTTATTTATTTTATCAAAATATAATATAATTTGACTATTTTGAATATTTTGATTTATTTTATCAAAAGGAATTCATTTGTTTTGAGCATTTTCATATGACATAATTTCCATTTATTTTAAAAATATTCTATTTGATATTTTGAATTTATTTTATACATATATGATATGTCTTGAATTTTCTTTTATTTATAATATAAAAAAAAAGAAATAAAATAAAATCAAAATTGACATTTTATAGTCTTAAAAATATTCATAAATGAAATCATGATTTTTGATATATTTTTCATAATTTATGGGCTTGAGAAATCATTTTTATTTGGTGTTTAAAGTTTATTTTCAAAACAGATTAATATGGGCCGTCAGATTTGGGCCCATGCATCAAGATCTGAACTTAAGTTCAGTTTTTAAAGCATCTTTTAAACTGGGCCGTTGGATCTCTGGCGCGCATCAAGCCTTCTATGGGCTGTTTGAATTTCATCAAGATTCGCACTTTGAGATGCATCAATGTTCGTGCTCATCCTCTCCGACACTGATCGAGGCCCTGCCGGCGTCGGATCTCCGATCAGAAGTCATGGCTGGCATCGCCAGAGCGTGGGGAGTCCATCGGTGATGGTCTCGGCGGCGACGGCGGCCTGGATCGCCGGAGATGGGGGTAGCCACTTGGTTTCGGTTGGGAAGTTGGCTGAGATGAGATTTTGAGGGATTTGAGCTGATTTTTGGCAAATTGACTCGATTCCTTTGTCATATAGCATCGTCAGAACATGTTTATCAAGATTTTGAGGCTTAATTTGAGTTTAATCCATCAATTTTGCAACTTTGGCCATTTGGTACCAAACTGGTTTCGGGGCTTTGGTACCAAATGGTATTTCATAGCTTTCCTTTGCAATTTTCTTTCAATTAACCTTCCAAACAGTGTCGTTTAGTATGTTTGAACATGTTTGGATGATCAATTTCATCAATTTAGATGTGCATTGTCCTTTATGCACATTGGGTCATTTCTGGTTTTATTTTCAATTTGGTTTCCTTTTGATTTCATCACATTCTTCTCAAATTGCATGTTTGATTATATTCATTTGGGTCAATTACATGTTTTAGAAAGGTTTTATATCAATTTCACACATGAATTTCACTTGAACACGAGTTAATTTCATTTTTGCACTTTTCTGGTAATGGTCCAGAGCCAACTCAATTTCAATTTTGACAGACCCAATTTCAAAAATTCACAGAAAATCACAGAAAATCCCAAAAATGGTGAAATTTGGTGAGTGAGTGCATTAAGACTTGTTCTAGATGCCCATGAAATTTCAGGTTAATTGAGTGAAAAGAAAGTATGATTATTGTATTTTTAGCAGACTGGACAGAAATGCCCTTTCAGCTTTATTAAAATCAAATTTGGCTTAACCTATGGATTAAAGCCTGGTTTAATTATTCTAAATCCTTTAAAACATCACATGAGGTGTCATAAAGGTGAATTAATCAAGAAATTTTGGATTTTTGAATCAAAAGAAGAATGAACTTCTCAGTTTGACCCAAAGTTGACCTTTTTGGAGTTTTTGACAGATGAGATTGTAAAATTCATAACAATTCACAGAAAATTCCAAAAATTATAAAATTTATATGGTAAGTTGATATAAACCTAATCTACATGACTGTGAAATTTCATAAGAAATTAATAACCAGGCTGAGAGATATGGATTGATCTCTCAGCTGGCCAGAAACAGGAGTTCACTGGACTCAACCCAGTATTGATGTTTATTGCTTTTCCATTGCTCAATTATGAACTTGAGCTATTAAGCACATCAGAGAACATGAAGGAAAGAACTAAAAGGAAAATAAAACCAATTTGCACCAAAATATCATATATTATAACAAATTGAAATACAATACACATATAAAACATGGAATTTTGTTTTTCCATGGAATTTTGACAGCATGACAGCTTGTATAAAGCCATTATTGAGCTTTACACAGTCACTGCACATGTGCACAGGGCTTGAGAGAGAGAGGGGATGAGCATGTGCCCATCCCCATGAAACCAGATTGGCATGTGCCAATTGGTTGGAGTATGCTGCCAAAATCCATGGTGAACTCACCATGTGAGCTCCTGAAACTCAAGCTCAGCCACCAATTGAGCTCTGGAAGGAGGGAGGCACATGTGCACCTCCCCAGCCAGAGGCTAGCCATCTCACCCAGCAAGGTGAGACTGGCTCCTTGAGCTCAATTGGGACTGAGCCAAGCTCAAGGCTTGGCTCTTCTATCCCTTACCTAGCTATTCAGAGCTTGATCTCTTCTCAGCTAAGCTTTCTTTTTGTGGAAATTGAGTGGAGTTTTGATTTTGGCAGAGTTTCAGCTATGTTGCTCTCTCTTTTTTTTTCTTCTTCACTGGGGGTCTATTTATAGCCCAGAGGGCATGGTTTAAGCCTCAGGGCTGAGCTGGCATCATCCCAGCCCTTGGTTTGATCAAGTGGCCAGGATTGAGCCAGCCAGGCCTGTGCTGGCCTGAGGCTTGTCCTTGGAAGATTCCTCCAGCTAACTGGCGCTCAGAACTCTCCATTGAGGTGCCTACACGTGTCCATGTGCACAGGCCTGGAGAGAGAGAAGGAATCTGCTGATTTTGTCTTTTCTTGGGCTGGAGCATCATGCCTTTCAAGTGAGGGTATATCCAGAACCTTCCTTGGCCTTGCTGGCGCTTGACATGTCACCAAGGTGCCACTGAGTGTGCCCAACGTGTCAATTTGGCTGCTTGAGTGCTGAGTTGTGCCAACTGACCACATCCAAATCAGACCAAGGTGCCAAGTGGTGCACCTGCCAATTGAGTGCTTTTCACCCCAAATTGGCACTTCAGGCAGCGTCGTGTAGGTGTCTTGAAGCTTCTCCAGGTGTTGGCTTGGCTTCTCGAGCTCCCAATTGCTCTGTCACCTTCAAGGTCGAGGTACTTTCTCCTTCGATTTTCTCTTTGTTTACTTTACTATTTTCAATGCTGTTTGTGGCATTGAACTCCCCTTAGGATGTAGATTAAATCTCTAGAATGGTTTAAGCCAACTCGCATTGTACACCTAGACTCCATTTTCGAAGCTCCACTGAGCTCTGGAGCTCGAGGAGGAAGAAAGGAGGGAGAGAGAGAGAAATTCAAAAGGTTTCTCTCGCTTGGGTTGGGTGCACGTGAACCGTGCTTTGGTTTCGGGCTTGTCAGAGGGAGGGAGCGCTTGCACCGCGCTCACCTCTCTTTCCCTTCTTTTCTTTTCGCTGGCCAAAATAACTCTGGGCGCTGGGCCCCCTTGGCAGTGAGACTGAAGGAGAGGGGCCCAGTCGTCAGGTTTAATGAGACACAGCCCCAGCGAAAAACTGAGGGTTGGGCTGTGGGCTTGGTCCTTGTGCACCAAAACGTATTGTCAGTGGTATGGTGCATGTGTACTGGGTCCACGCAAAGCGCCTTTAACACTTTGTGTGTATGACAGGCGGGTCCCAAGGGCAGAAGTCGTGTTTGAGCTCCCCAGATTGTACCCAGAGTGTTGCACATCCCCCAAATTGCACCCAGAACTATCTCCGGTTCTGATTTTTGGTATTTTCTTTATTCTTTTTTCCATTTTATTTTATTCTTCATGCAAAAATCCATGAAAAATTACTGAAAAATCACAGAAAATATATTCCATGATTCTGTTATTTTGGGTAATATTTTTGGTATTTTTGGGTGTGAAATTAGGCATTAATTTCACTTAAATCATTAATTGTATATGATTAGGCATATTAATCTTATACAATTAATATTTTGGCATGATTATCCCAAAGAATCATTTTTTAATTCCAAGGGATAATATTTGGGGCATTTTTCATGAATGAAATTCATGATTTTTGAATTTGGCATGTTTAATTATATGAAATTGTTTCTTGATTTCATATAATTAGGGTTTTGTGCATATATTTTTTTTGCACACATGTGTATATATTTTTTGAAGGGAGTTTGGTATGATTATTTCATGAAATTATTTTTTTAATTTCAAGAAATAATTTTGGGATTTAATAAATCATGAGATTGGACATAATTTCATGATTTAATATTTGACATGGCTATTTCATGAAATTGTTTCTTTAATTTCAAGAAATAATTTTATGAAATTGAACATAATTTCATAATTTCAAATCTTTGGTATAAAAATCACATGAAATTATATCATTAATTTCATGCAATTTAATTTGTGTATTTTTCTGGCAACTTTTAAACAGCAAACAAGAGGTTCATGTCAAAGACAATGACATATTGTCCTAAACAGTCTATTAACCTTCCAAATCCCGAATCTGAAGCGCTATGCTAATTCAAAACCTAAGAAAATTGGAGAATCGGGAACATATGATTCTTTATCAATTACAAAACGAGGAACATTAAATCTAAAGCGCACTACCAATTTAACGTTCTCAAAACATGATTTCATATGATTTGATATGTTGGTATGTTTACTAGGATTTAGATATGATTTTGATCCGTGTTTGACTTTCCAAGTGGCATTATGGGAATTTTGATTGACATTTAACTATCATATGTCATTTAGGGACATATTGATCAATTTTGTGTTATAATGACATATTTGATAGACCTTTTGACATATTTTACATATTTGGATATAACGACATGTGTGGCCAATTTTTAAGTGGGTTTTACATATTTACCCATGCTGACATGTTTGGTCAAGATTTGAACATATTTAGTCAATTTAAGTATGATTTGATCATTTTGACATTTCTGACATGATTTTGTTCATTTTTAATTTTTTTTTTACCAAAATACAACATAATTTTGTTATTTTGAACATTTTTAATTTATTTTATCAAAACATAATTTGATCATTTTGAATATTTTGATTTATTTTATCAAAATATGAGAAGAATGTTTTATTTTATTTTATCAAAATATAACATGACTTAGCATACTTCATCATAATATGGGCACATTTGTATTTTTGACATACTTAGCCAAGGATTTGGACATATTTGCCTATTTGGCATGTTTGGTCAAAGATTTAGATATATTTGCACATTTGACATGTGTAGTCAAAGATTTGGAAATATTTACATATTTGACATGTTTGGTCAAAGATATTCGCACATTTGACATGTTTGGTCAAAGATATGGACATATTTGCATATTTGACATGTTTGGTTAAAGATTTGGACATATTTGCATATTTGATATGTTTTTATTTGACAAAATCATATCATCAACAAAAATACAATTTTGTTCTTGTGACAATTTTATTTACAAAATAGTATGCATGACGTATGCTCTGAATTTTTCTAAAAATGAAAATAAAATCAAAATTGTCATTTTATTGTTTCAAAGATATCTTCAAATAAAACCATTATTTTTGATATATTTTTCATGATTTTGGGCTTAAGGAAACATTTTTATTTAATGTTTAAAGTTTATTTTCAAAACAGATTAAGATAAGCCACTGGATTTGAGCCAATGTATCAAAATCTGGACTTTAGTTCGGTTTTTAAAGCAGGTTTTGAACTGAGCTGTTGGATCAAAGGCGCGCATCAGGCCTGCGATGGGCTGTTTGAATTTCATCAAAATTCATACTTTGAAATGCAGCAACATTCGTTGGGGTCAGATCTCCGATTGGAAGGCATGGTTGACATCGTTGGAGCACGAGAGTCCAATGGTGGTGGTCTTGTCATCGGCGACGACCTAGATTGCCGGGGATGAGGGTAGCCACCTCGGTTTTGGTCGAGGTACTGCTGAGATGAAATTTTAATGAATTTGAGCTGGCTTTGAGCAAATTGATTCAATTCCTTCGACATATAGCATCGTTTAGATATGTTTAACAATTTTTTGAAGTTTAATTTGAGTTTAAATCATCAAATTTGCGACTTTCACCGCTCGGTACCAAACTAGCTTCAGGGAGTTCGGTACCGAATGGTATTTCATGCCTTTCTTTATAATTTCTTCTCAATTAACTCTCTCAACAGCACCGTTGAGTATATTTAAGCATGTTTAAATGATCAATTTCATTGGTTTGGGTGTGCATTGTTCTTTATGCACACTGGGTCATTTCAGGCACTGGTTTCAATTTGATTTTCTTTTGATTTTATCACATTTTTCTTGAATTATATATTGAAATGCGTTCAAGGAGGTTCATAACATATTCTGGAATGTTTTGATATCAAGTTTGCACCTATTTTCCATTTTTACATAATTATATTTCATTTTTTTTATTTTTCTGGTATTAATCTAGAGTTGATTCAATTTTGATTTTTGATGGACCCAATTTCAAAAATTCATATATAATCATACAAAAAAATCTCAAAAATGGTAAAAATTTGTGATTAGATGCATTAAAATTCATTCTAAATGCCCATAACATTTTAGATTAATTAGATCAACAAAAAGTATATTTTCGAATTTTTATTGAACTGGACAGAAAATTCCCTCAGCGGAACAGTACTGAAAAATCAGATTTAGCCTAACCTAGGTGTTAAGACCTGGTTTAATTATTCAAAGCCCTTTAAAATATCAAATGAGGTGTTATAAAGGTGAATGCACAAAGAAATTTTGGATTTTGTATTCAAAAGAGAAAAGAAATTCTCAGTTTGACCAGAAATTGATTTTTTTAAGTTTTTAGGCTGATGAGATTTGAAAATTCATAACAATTCACAAAAAAATCAAAAAAATGTAAAATTTGGACTGTAAGTTCATATAAATCTACTCTACATTTCTATGAAGTTTCATGAAAATTTATTAACCAGATTGAGAGATATAGACTGCTCTCTCAACTAGACAAAATGAGGTATTGCTAGATTCATACCAGCCTCTACTCAAATAAAGTTTTGAGCATCCAAACATGTTAAAAGTGCAGAATAAAATATCAAAGAGAGAAACAAAGCCAGATTTGATCAAAATTTCATACAAGATTATATTTAATATAACAAATAAAAATGCATCATTATATAAACATGAGACTTTGATTTTCTATGAAATTTAGCAGCATAACAGCTTGTATAAAGCTATTTTTAAGTTTTGTATTGTCACTGCACATGTGTATAGTGCTTGAGAGAAGGGTATGAACATTTGCCCATCCCTATTGAACCAAATTAGTATGTGCCAATTGGTTATTGTATGTTTATCAAATTTCATAGAAAACATACATAATTGAGTACTTGAGACCCAATTTAGACACCGATTGAGCTCTGTGGAGAAGGAGGCACATGTGCACCTCTGAAACTCGAAGGTTTAGCCATCTCACCCATCAAGGTGAGACTAGCTTCAGAGCTCAAATGGAACTAAACCAAACTCAAGACTTGGCCCATCTGTCTCTTACCTAATCACACAAGCTTCCTTCTTCTTAACATAGTTTTGTGTTTGCAGTTTAAAAGTTGCCAGAAAAATATACAAATTCAATTGCATGAAATTAATGATATAATTTCATGTGATTTTTATACCAAAGATTTGAAATTATTAAATTATGTCCAATTTCATAAAATTATTTTCTTGAAATTAAAGAAACAATTTCATGAAATAGCCATGTCAAATATTAAATCATGAAATTATGTTCAATCTCATGATTTATTAAATCCCAAAATTATTTTTTGAAATTAAAAAAATAATTTCATGAAATAATCATACCAAACCCCCTTCAAAAAAATATATACACATGTGTGCAAAAAAAAATCTATGCACAAAACCCTAATTATATGAAATCAAGAAACAATTTCATATAATTAAACATGCCAAATCCAAAAATCATGAATTTCATTCATAAAAAATGCCTCAAATATTATCCCTTGGAATTAAAAATGATTCTTTGGGATAATCATGACCAAAATATTAATTGTATAAGATTAATATGCCTAATCATATACAATTAATGATTTAAGTGAAATTAATGCCTAATTTCACACCCAAAAATACCAAGGACAAGCCTCAGGCCAGTTAGCTGGAGGAATCTTCCAAGGACAAGCCTCAGGCCAGCACAGGCCTGGCTGGCTCAATCCTGGCCATTTGATCAAACCAAGGGCTGGGATGATGCCAGCTCAGCTCTGAGGCTTAAACCATGTCCTCTGGGCTATAAATAGACCCCCAGTGAAGAACAAAAAAGAAGAGAGAGCAACATAGCTGAAACTCTGCCAAAATCAAAACTCAACCCAATTTCCACAAAAAGAAAGCTTAGTTGAGAAGAAATCAAGTCTTGAACAGCTAGGTAAGGGATAGAGGAGCCAAGCCTTGAGCTTGGCTCAGTCCCAATTGAGCCCAAGGAGCCAGTCTCACCTTGCTGGGTGAGATGGCTAGCCTTTGGCTGGGGAGGTGCACATGTGCCTCCCTCCTTCCAGAGCTCAATTGGTGGCTGAGCTTGAGTCTCAGGAGCTCACATGGTGAGTTCACCATGGAATTTGACAATATACTCCAACCAATTGGCACATGCCAATCTGGTTTCATGGGGATGGGCACATGTTCATCCCCTTTCTCTCTCAAGCTCTGTGCACATGTGCAGTAGCTGTGTAAAGCTCAATAATGGCTTTATACAAGTTGTTATGCTGTCAAAATTCCATGGAGAAACAAAATTCCATGTTTTATATGTGTATTGTATTCCAATTTGTTATAATATATGATATTTTGGTGCAAATTGATTTTATTTCCCTCTTTAATTCCTTCTTTTCATGTTCTCTGATGTGTTTGATAGCTCAAAATCATAATTGAGCAATAGAAAAGCAATATACATCAATACTGGTTTGAATCCAGTGTATTCCAGTTTCTGTCCAGCTGAGAGATCAATCCATACCTCTCAGCCTGTTTGTTAGTTTCTTATGAAATTTCACAGTCATGTAGATTAGGTTTATGCTAACCTATCACATGAATTTTATAATTGTTGGAATTTTCTGTGAATTGTTATGAATTTTACAATCTCATCTGTCAAAAACTCAAAAAAAGTCAATTTTGGGTCAAACTGAGAAGTTCATTCTTCTTTTGATTCAAAAATCCAAAATTTCTTGATTAATTCACCTTTATGACACCTCATGTGATGTTTTAAAGGGTTTAGAATAATTAAACCAGGCTTTAATCCATAGGTTAAGCCAAATTTGATTTTTAACAAACCTGAAGGGGCATTTCTGTCCAGTCTGGTAAAAATGCAAAAAACATGCTTTCTGATTATTCAATTATCTTGAAATTTCATAGGCATATAAAATAAGTCTTAATGCATTCATTCACCAAATTTTACCATTTTTGGTGTTTTCTGTGATTTTCTATGAATTTCTGAAATTGGATTTGTAAAAATCAGAATTGAGTTAATTCTGGAATAAATGTTAGAAAAGGAAAAAATGAAATTAACTTACATACAAATGAAATCCACATGCAAATCTAGTGTAAAACCTTTCTAAGACATGCAATTGACCCAAATAAACATACTTAAACATGCAATTTGAGAAGAATGTGATGAAATCAAAAGAAAACCAAATAAAAAACAAAACCAGAAATGACTCAATGTGCATAAAGAACAATGCACATCTAAATTGATGAAATTGATCATCCAAACATGTTCCAACATACTAAACGACACTGTTTGGAGGGATAATTGGAAGAAAATTGCAAGGAAAAGCCATGAAATGCCATTTGGTACCAATGTCCCGAAACCAGTTTGGTACCAAATGACCAAAGTTGCAAAATTGATGGGTTAAACCCAAATTAAATCCCAAAAACTTATTAAACATGTTCTGACGATGCCATATGACAAAGAAATTGAGTTAATTTGTTAAAAATCAGCTCAAATTTCTCAAAATTTCATCTCAGCCAACTTCTCAACCGAAACCAAATAGTTACCCCCATCTCCGGCGATACAGGCCGCCACTGCCGCCGAGACCACCACTGATGGACTCCCCATGCCCCGACGATGCCAGCCATGCCTCCTGATCGGAGATCCGACGCCGGCAGGGCCTTGATCAGTGTCGGGGAGGATGAGCACGAATATTGATGTATCTCAAAGTGCGAATCTTGATGAAATTCAAACAGCCCAGTAAAAACTTGATGCGCGCCAGAGATCCAACGGCCCAGTTTAAAAGATGTTTTAAAAACTGAACTTAGGTTCAGATCTTGATGCATGGGCCGGAATCTGACGGTCCATATTAATCTGTTTTGAAAATAAACTTTAAACACCAAATAAAAATGATTTCTTAAGCCCAAAAATTATGAAAAATATATTAATAATCATGATTTCATTTATAAATATTTTTGATACTATAATGTGTCAATTTTTTATTTTATTTTATTTTCATGTTATAAATAAAAGAAAATTCAAGATATATGATATATGTATAAAATAAATTCAAAATAACAAATAGGATGTTTAAAACTAAAGTGAAAATAATGATAAAACAAATCAACAATTTTCAAAATAATCAAATCATGCATATTTTGATAAAACAAATCAAAATATTCAAAAAATGATTAAATATGTTAAACTTTGATAAAACAAATCCAAACATTAAAAATAATTCAATTATGTTATATTTTTTATAAAACAAATCAAAATATTTAAAAAAATGATTAAATATGTTAAACTTTGATAAAACAAATCAAAACATTAAAATAATCAAATTATGTTATATTTTGATAAAATAAATCAAAATATTCAAAATAATCAAATTATGTTATATTTTGATAAAACAAATCAAAACATTAAAAATAACCAAATTATGTTATACTTTGATAAAACAAATAAAAAATATTCAAAATAACCAAATCATGTTATATTTTGATAAAACAAATCAAAATATTCAAAATAATCAAATTTTGATAAAACAAATCAAAATATTCAAAATAATCAAATTATGTTATATTTTGATAAAACAAATCAAAATATTCAAAATAACCAAATTATGTTATATTTTGATAAAACAAATCAAAATATTCAAAATAACCAAATTAGTTATATTTTGATAAAACAAATCAAAATATTCAAAATAATCAAATTATGTTATATCTTGATAAAACAAATCAAAATATTCAAAAATGATCAAATCATGTTACATTTTGATAAAACAAATCAAAATTTTCAAAATAATCAAACTTTGTTATATTTTGATAAAACAAATCAAAATATTTAAATATGTCAATATGTCCAAATATTTGACCAAGCACGTCAAATATACAAATAAATCCGAAATCTTTGACCAAACATGTCAATATGCAAATAAACCCAAATATTTGACCAAATATGTCAAAAATACAATTATGTCCAAATATTTGACCAAACATGTCAAATATGCAAATATACCCAAATATTTGACCAAATATGTCAAAAATACAAATATGTCTCAATCTTTGACCAAATATGTCAAATATGCAAATATACCCAAATATTTGACCAAATATGTCAAAAATACAAATGTGTCCAAATATTTGACCAAATTTGTCAAACATGCAAATAAACCCAAACATTTGACCAAACATGTCAAATATGCAAATATGACCAAACTTTTGACCAAACATGTTAAATATGCAAATAAACCCAAACATTTGACCAAACATGTCAAATATGCAAATAAACCCAAATTTCTGGCCAAACATGCCAAATATACAAATATGTCCAAACTGTTGATAAAATATTTCAAATATGCAAATATGTCCAAATCTCTGGTCAAATATGCCAAATATGCAGATAAGTCCAAAACTTGGTAAAAACATACCAACATATCAAATCATATCAAATCATGTTTCGAGAACGTTAAACTGGCGGTGCGCTTCAGATTTAACGTACCTCATTTTGGAAATCGATAAGGAATTATACGTTCCCGATTCTCCAAATTTCTCAAGTTTCGAATTGGCATAGCGCTTCAGATTCGGGATTTGGAAGGTCAATAGACTGTTTAGGACCATACGTCCTTATCTTTGACATGAACGTTTTTAGAGATCATACATCTCTGGTTCTTTGAGTATCGAGTTGGCAGTGCGCTTCATATTCAAACTCCGTGAGATCAATAGGATTATACGTCATCGATCTCTGATTTATGAGGAATTATACGTTTCTCTGACTTTAGATCATACGTCTTTAGTCTTATCATCCAAAGTTTTACCTTTGGGTTATTTCAAGCATGTATTATAATAAATTAGAAGGAAGAAGTAAAGCCATAAATCTGATCCATGTATTTCGATTAGTTTAGCCCATTAATCAGAGGTTCCCGAGGCGAGAGCCGGGGTAATTAATGGCGGGGGCTTGCGCCCGTCGGAAAATAAAAGTTCCCACAATCACCTAAAATAATAAGTCCTTGAGCGCACAAACACGCGCAGGGATGTACCTGCACCTTCTTCCCCCGTGAGCGAGGACGCCGATGCCTCGCGCGTGAGCCGCGAAAAAGGGCCGCACACTTTGTTTTGTGAAATTTTGGATTTGGTTTCGGTTTGGCAGAGCTTGAACTTATGGGGGTCTCTTTTTTTTCATAATTTTAATATTTAATATAAAAATTACATGAAATTGCATTTTTAATTTCATATAATTTAATTTGTGTATATCGGCTTGCATATTTGAAGAGGTTTTGGCCTGATTAATGTTTCAGCGTGAGTGAATGATGAAATTCAAACACTCCATCACAGGCCTCATGCGCGCCATTGATCCAATGGCCCAGTTTAAAAGATGATCAGATCAAAATATTTGGATCAGAAAATACATATGAGATGGATGTGTACATGCAAGCAATTGTGTTTCTCACTTGCTCAAACATGATGTTAAGCATCAAAACACTTTTGTTTATTCATCCAAATTGTAGAAAAGAAGAAAAATAAAAAGAATCAAACTTTTCAAACAAATTATACATGAATCATCAATTTATATCATTAAATATGAACTTGCATAGATTTTACATACTTCTTACATGAAATTTTGAAAATTTGGGCATCATAACCCCTGTAATTGGGTTTCATTGATCTCAATTTAGAGAGAGGGAGGATATCCCTAACTTTTTGGTCAAATTGAGAAAAATAGGAATTTTATTTCCATTTTCTTAACTTATGGCAAATGGAGAGGATATCTCCACTTTCCTGACAGTATATGGAAAGGAAAGAGAAAGGATATCCCTAATTCATCCATGACTAATGCCAATTAAACAAATGGAAATAAAAAAAAAAAGAGGATATCCCTAGTTCATCCGCTATTTTTTTTCTTTTCTTCATCAATGAAATTCAATTAGGTTTTGGTGAGGTTTTTTAGAGCTATACCTAATCAGAGGAGGAGCTCTTGAGCTTGGATTTGATTTAGCTGAGAGCAAAGCTTGTTTGGAACTTGGGTTTTGGTGTTTCTTGCCAAAAGCTTGTGGTGGGAGTGAGCCTCCTCAATTGCTTGCTTTGGGAGTCTATTTATGATCTCATGAGTATGGTTTAAGCTTGAGAGATGAGCTGATACCGGCCATTGGTTTGATCAAATGGCTAAGATTGAATCCATCGGGCATCAGTTGCTTGGCCAACGTGGCATGGGTTTTGTCCTTGTGATTCTTTCTATTTTTCCCGAATCTTTAGAGCTTATCAAGGCGTGCCACATGTCTCAGAGACGTCAGGAGGCCGTTAGAGGCATCCAAGATGTTTGACTTTATCCCATTCGGGTTTGACACATTTTGCATATTAACACATTTTTAAATCAATTCCTCATCGTTATATGTCCACTTGTCATTGTCAAGTCGTGTTCAAAGCTTGATTTAATCATTTCTCGCTTCTACTTGCCTCATTGAGCTTGAGTCAAACACACCCAAGTGCACATTGGTGATCCCATCAATTGAGCACATTTCACATTGAATTGGCACCTCAAACAACATTGTGGAGGTGCCTTGAAACTTCTCCAAGTGTTGGTGTGATCTCTCAAGCTCTCAATTGCTCATTCCACCTCAAGACCGAGGTACTTTCTCCTTCGATTTTCTCTCTGCTTATTTTACTACTTTCAATTCTGTTTGTGGCATTGAACTCTACTCAAGGTGTAGATTAGATCCCCAAAACAGTTTAGCTTAACTCACAATATACACCATTTTGTCTGTTTGAGTCTGGTTCACATACACTATTTTTTTATTTTGAACTTGTTAGTGAGAAAGAGAGCGTGGGCCGTGTCTACTTCCCTCTCTCTTCTTTTCCTTGCGCTTGAGCAACAGCTCCTAAGCATTAGGGCCCATTTGAAGCGAGGGCCCCACCTGTCGGATTAAATAAGACTCATCCCTCAGCGAAAAACTGAGAGTTGAGCTATGGTCTCGGCTCTTGTACATCAAAATGCACTATCAGTAGCTTGACTCATGTGCACTGGGTCTATTCAAATCACATTGCATGATTTGTGTGTATGACAGGTGAGTCTAGAGGCTTGTTTAATCATTTGAGAGCCCCAGTTTGCACCCATAATGTTGTTTATTCCCTAAATTGCACACAGAATAGTCTGCGGCTCTGATTTTTATTTTCTTTATTCTTTAACCTTTTTATTTTATTTTTCATGTAAAAATTCACTGAAAAATCATAGAAAATTTCTTCTATAATTCTATTATTTTTGGATAATATTTTTGGTATTTTTGGGTGTGAAATTAGACATTAATTTCACTTAAATCATTAATTGCATAAAATTAGACATATTAATCTTATACAATTTGTATTTGACATGATTATTTGAAGGAATTATTTCTTAATTCCAAGAAATAATATTTGGGATATTTTTCATGAATAAAATTTATGATTTTGGATTTGGCATGATTAATTATATGAAATCATTAATTATATGAAATCATTTCTTGATTTTATATAATTAGAGTTTTGTGCATATATATTTTTTTGCACACATTTGAGGAGGTTTTGGTATGATCAATTTATAAAATTGTATCTTAATTTCATAAAATTGAGATTTGTGCATGTTTATTTGCACATTTGCAAGGTTTATGCATGTTTGTTCAGAGAATTGGTTTTCTTACAGAAATTTCATCAGTTTTTAAGATCTAGATCTAGCTGTTTAAGCATATCTTATTTAAGCATGGCATGTTTTGTTGAGTTTTGGTACAATATTTTTGAGATTTTTCTCAAGGTTGAGATTTACAAGATTTTCATTTGATCAAATCTTAGGTCTTTTGAATTTGATTTAATTTAATTTCAAATTGTAAAAATATTGAGGCAATTTTTTTAAGGGCAAACATATATTATATAATTAAATATATAAATAAATTTATCTTATTTTATTATTCATTTTTTTTATCAGGATAAACTAACTAAAACTTTTTTCTATATAAAAGTTTCTTATCTATTAAGAAGACATACAAAATTACAAATAAAATAAAAGAATAAGAATGTTTTACTAACGCTCGTAAAAAGGCGCCAGATAAACAATACATTCAATGAAAGAGCATGGCCCACTTGTCAGTTGTTTTTTTTCCCCATGAAGATACGCCTGGAACCCTTCCGTCTTCTCTAGAACCTTCTCTCTCCTTCTGTTCTCACTCAAAAACCCCAACCAACCTAGAATTCTCTAACCGCTAGAATCTCTTGCAATTCCTGCCTTCTCTCCGATCAGCGCAAGGCTTCCCTTGTTGAGTTGCTGTGCTCTCTCTCCTCTCCACCTACTCCCCCATGGCGGATTACAATGAGCAGCAAGCGCAGCTCTATCTCGATCTAGAGGAGCTCAAGCACCTCCAATCCATCGCCAAGAGGCCACGTGTCCTCTCTCTCCTCTCCTCTGAGATTCACAACGTCGACTCCAAGGTACTTCTTAATGTTCTTCGTTCCTTCTCTTTCAATAAGTTACACAGGATGCTAGATTCTATTCTTAATCGAGTTCATGATTCTTCGCAGCTATCGAAGCTTGCGGTGCAACCTTCGATTCCAGTCGAGAAGGCTCCTTCAGCGCCTACGAATGTTCTGAAGTATAACACTCTGGGGTCGTTCAGCTGGGATCAGGATGATGAAAAGATCAGAGTATGCGCATTTTTGTTTTATTTTCTTAGAAAACTGGCCTTGTTACTTCTATATCTTTATCAGTTTGGTATCTAATTTAATTGACCTCCAATTTTGTTGAATTAGTTATCATTGCATTCTTCTCTATTGCATCATGCAATTGGGGTTAATTAATCTGGACTTCGGATTTTAGTATTTCTGTGGCTGGCTCAAATAGGTTACTATACTGTTTATGTAGCTGAAATGGTTAAGCTGACATGCATATAGAGCAAAATGCCAAGAAATATTCGAGACATCAGGTTGCTTTAATGAAGTTTGATGTGTTGCTTATTGAAGCCTGCAGCCCCGGTACATCCGAGCAAAAATGGAGCATGATTACTGCAGAACCTCAATTAAATTAAAAAAAGAGATATCACTGACAACAATGAAAATCACTAAATCTGATGAAATTGAGAACCTAATTTATTTAAAATGGAATGAGTGTCCTTGCATAGTGCTATATGCACAAGGGTATCATCACCTTATTTACTATTTTCCTCTTTAAGGTAAAATAAACATTAGTATCGCTACAGTAGTACCAAGGACTTTGTACTAATGATTCAATTGTTGCATTTGGAATTTCAAACGAAGCAATCCAAACCATGCAGTTTTATGTACTTATTGAAAATTCTGTACAGCGACTTCCTTCTTTTTGTAAATTCTGTCTCATCGGCTAGATTAGGTAAAAGTTTCCATAAATCAGATGTTGGCATATCACAAAACATTGCATCGACAAGCTAATTAGTTATTCAGTTACAAGACATGACTGTTATATATAGATCTGTTACTATGGATCAAATTTTAGCGCATGTTTATTGCATAAAACAAAACTATGAAACACATATCTTGTTTCCTCAATCTTCTGTTTCAACTCTACAATTTTAATTCAGTTGCCATACAGTTCAATTAGGTATTCTTGTTGTTATAAAACAAAATTATGTTATTTATATGTTCCTTTTTCTTTTTGTTGTCCAGATTTATCTGTTTCTTGAAGGTGTGGACCCAGAGAAAATGGAGAGTGATATAAAGCCGGGTTATGTGGATATTAAAATGCATGATGTGCAGGGAAAGAACTACAGATATGCCATTCCCAAATTGAACAAGGAAATAGTACCAGAGAAAAGCAAGGTCATTGTGAAGCCAACAAGGGTTGTGATTACACTCACAAAAAGTTCCAAAGGGAATTGGCTCGATCTGCACTTCAAAGAAGATAAGGTACTTTGGGGTTCCTCCCCTTTGTAAAATCTTCATTTAGATATAAAGATTCTTGCGATCCCAAGTATAAGTAGAGAATTTCAAGTACTGATTTTCATTTTCTTGTACAGCTTAAACCAAACTTGGACAAGGAGAAAGATCCGATGGCTGGAATAATGGATCTAATGAAGGTAACATAAATATTAGCCTTGGTAGAGTACTGGTACATTGGTTGAATTGTATAAGGTGGACTTGATGTTATTGCCCTGCTGCAGACCCAAAGCGGCATGTTAATCCAACTTTGTTGATGCTGAAATTCTGACTGAGACATGGTTTTCTAAAATGGGTGCTAAAGTTGCATTTCATTGTACAATTAGTTAAATATTCACTATAATGTAAATCTTTTGAAATATGCACAAGCCTCATAACACAAAAACTAAGCAAAAGTTGAAGGGTCAAGTGCCATGTGGCATGTCAGTAATAACCTGACTAGAAACAGTTTTGAAATCCAAACTTAATCCTTGCTCTGTCTAATACCTAGTGAATAAATTTTGCAGAACATGTATGAGGAAGGGGATGATGATATGAAGCGCACCATTGCCAAAGCATGGACTGATGCTCGATCTGGTAAAACTGATGATTCTCTACAAGGCTTTCCCTGAATTTGGGGAAAAAAATATTGTGGTGCAACTTGGGCATTTCTTGTTAGGAGTTTGGTGGGATTTTCTCATGCTGTGCAAAGAGTGGCTTATTTCTTGTTGGATGCTATGCTCAAACTTCAGAATTAATGTTTAAATATACATGTAGTTTTGAGTTATATGTGACATGAAGGATGCCTTTTGGTGGTTGCCTGGTACCCTATGGCAAGTGTTCGTTGTCTTATTGTTAGCTAGGAATACTGAGGGAACCCTCCGCTGGTACATCACCTTTTTTGTTAGGAAAAATATTAGAATGGTTTTAACCATTTGATTGAGGGACGTTATGGAAAAGAAACTTTAGTCAGTTATATCATGTTTGGTAACGAATTAAATTAGATAATTGAGATATTCAGTTGATCCTTTTTTGAAGTACATTCCATTTTAGTTTTGTGTTGATTTCTATCTCAATGCTCTTCTGTAATCATGTCATTTACAATGGTTCAGATTGTCAGCCTGACAATTCAAAAAGAATAACCAGATAATAAATTTTTGTTACGTCTTTCAGCAAATTACAAAGACTGATTGAATATTATTACTTATTTGAATTACTTCATACTTTTTAGTTATTAACTACTAAGTTGAAACACTTGTGATGAATATACGATCAACTCTAATTTCAACATCATCACAAATATATACATTTCGTCCACTTAGGATGATAATGTTGCTTTTCTATAAGCATGAAAGTACGATCCTTCCATTCCTCGTTTACTGGAGTTTGATGAAACCAACAAAAAGAAGTATCATTAAAAATAGCTTTCATTTGCTTTCTGGGCGGAAATCCCTTGAAGAAAGGTGAATTCAGAAGACGAAGGAATATTGATACCCTTTTTAAGTTTTTTTTTCTTTATCAAAGTGGAGATAACTATTTGTTTCACTAAAACAGTAAGTTTTTACAACATTGTAAAGTGTCACACGACTGGTACTCAGACGATACACCTAAAACTCCTAAAAGCAATGAAAAACTAAAACTACCACAATCAAATACACTAAGAGATATCAAACATTCTGATACCAACCTCAAAAAACAAGGACAAAATACAGAACGAAACATTTAACAAAAACAAAGTTGAACATGTTTAGTTCACAATTCCTCTGAATCACATCCATCTCTTCCTTTGATTCCATGGTTGTGCCTACTTCTAAAGGAAAATCTTCCGCATCCTGTGACAACATGCACAAGGGTTATTTCCTAATAAATTTGATATAATTTATTTCAAATGACTAATGCATTACGGAGTTTACCACGAGTTCAAATCATAATTGGGAGAGAGTACTAACTGTGTTGGATGGTAGAAAGCCGAAATTTTTTAATATAAAAAAATAATAAATCAAATTAAAATGTAAGAAAATGAGAAGGAAATTGTGGGATTTAAGCAAAACAGATTTATAAAGTTTGTTTCAAAAGAATTGAGACCGTGACTGCCAATCACATTTTCAGAATCTAAGAATATGCTTACTAAATGCGATCCTATAACCCAGAAATGCACCTCCCATCCACGCTTTCAAAAACGATTTAAATTTTTCCTCTGTGCATCCTGACACCATTCTTCCCACCCCCACTGCCAAGCCCTGAAAGTGTCCTTCCTAGCCCCGCTCCTAGCACATTTTTCCCATCATAATATCTCTCTTCTGCAAACTTTTTTTTGATTCAGATTGATGATGTATTTGAGACCTGTGCTAAAGTTTAATCAGAAAAGAAAAGAAAAAAGTGGGACCCATCAGTGCCCAAAGTACTATAATGATTTCCAAAAAAAATCTAATTTAATAATATTTTAAGTCTTTGATCATCTCACTTGGGTGTCCTACTAAGCCTACTATGTTATAATTGATTTTAGTATTATCTTCTATTATATAATATTTATATTTGTTGTTAATAAATTATAATTTATGAAGGGGATTGCTTGACAACTATTATCTTGAGAACTTTAATAATTAATTCTTAAATAATTTTATAATTTCTCAAAAAAAGAAAAAAAAATGACAAACACATTTTTTAATTTTTAGATTGATTGTATTTTAAATTTCACATAATTTAAGAGTCATTTAGTATTTCATCAAAGATCGTTAAATATGAACCGTTATAAATATCATATAATTTCGATGATCTTTGATGGAGTATTAAATAATACTTAAATTGTATGAAATTTGAAACACAATAAATCTATAAATTAAAAAGAATATGTTTATAACTTCTTTTATATTCTTAAGATTTTTTTAAAATTATTTAAAAATTCATTGTTAAGATTGTCAAAGTAATTGTTGTCAATGAATCCCCACCTATTTTTTAATTTGCTTTGTCATCTCTTGTTACATAAAATATATCCAATATTGCATAATTTATATATAACAACGAGAATTACATGTTTACTTTAAAGAAATAAATTAGGCTTACTAACGTTAACATTTCCGTTGATAGGAGTACTAAGTTTTTTCATGCTTGGCCCCCTATAGAATAGTTTTCTTTTCCTAATAATTAAATAAAATATTCTCAACTGTGTCAATCTCTAATGATATTTTTTCATAAGAATTCCAAAGTCGGCAAAATTAAAACCCCTAATCTACTTGCTCTTATTTAATTAATGTATTTTTCTTTCAAGTTTATTAAAATGAATAAACTAGAAGTATTTAAGACCATGATCCATCTGTCTTTTTCCAAGAAAACACACACTAATACACAACATATCCACGTAAAATATTATTAAACTAGAATTTTTTGGGAAATAACAAAGCACTATGGTTCTTTGGACATCGACTTTTTTTCTTTTCTTTTCGGATTAAATTTTGACACATGTCTCAAATGCACCATCAATCTAAATCAAAACGAACTTCGTAGAAGAAGAAAGATATTATGATGGGAAAAATGTGCTAAGAGCGGGGTTGAGAAGGACGCTCTCAGGGCTTGATAGAGAGGGTGGGAAGAATGGTCCTAGAGAAATTTAAATCGTTTCTGGGAGCGTGGGTGGGATACACATTTTCAGATTGTGAGAGCGCATTTAGTAAGCTCATTCTCAGAATTTGGAAATATGACTGACAGTCACGGTACCATTTTTTTGAGAACATACTTGACAAATCCATTTTACTTAAATCTCACAATTTCTCTCTCATTTTCTTACATTTTTAATTTAATTTATTATTTTTCTTATATTAAAAAATTTCGGGATAGAAAGTATATATATGATAATGTTAAGAAAGCAAAATGGAAATTAAATGCAAGTTTGAGGTCTTGAGATTGCGCATCTTAAAGGTTTCATAAAAATGCTAAACAATGGAAGTTTGAACTATTAAGTTGTCAATGTAAATTATATTAAGGAGTCAATTTGAATTTTTTTTATATAAAATCATTACCTCTTTTTATTGATTTTCTCTAATATTTTTGAAGATTTCTTCGACAAGAAATATATGAAATAATAATAAAGCTCAGTCTGTATGATCAAACTCCGTAGTTAGTCATCTAGATTTTTTCGCATTTTTATACAGTAATGAAATTAAAAGATATTACCCCTAAAAATTTTAAATATTCATCTAGAGATACTCATCTGTCATCAATGTCTATTATTTCCTTAACTTATTTCATGCATCACACGCTATTTCAATATGACAAAAAATCATCAATAATAAATGAAATAAGTTCTTTTCTTGAATCAAAGTTTCTTGTTCAATACAATAATAAATGTCACCGTAATAATGTCGATGATGATGATATCAATAAAAATAATTACTATAATTATAATGATAATAAAATAGAAAAAACTACATTATCATTGTTATTATTGTGATCATAATTCATAGTATATGGAATATTATTCTCCCAAAAAAATGGGGAAAATATTGTGAATAAATATGAGGGAACAATAGAGAAAATATTTGTATTCGTAGGAAAAGTTGTCAATCAAACATCATACAAAAAGAAGCTTCATGCCTTCATCCCTCTCATTTTCCAACAAATTAAACAAGTCCAAAGTTAAAAAAGTAAAACAGTATTATTGTGTGAAAAGATCAATATACAATTGTCTAAAAATATGAAAATAAAAACAATTATGTAGATTGCTAAAACATCACTAATTGTAGAGTGATGGGCACTCGCCTGAACCGGGCAGCCGAGAACTCGCCAAGAATTCGGAGTTCGGTCCACTGACGGGCAGCAACTTGGGAGCAACAACCCTTTTGAGCATGTCCGACTAAATCTCAGGGAGATATTGAGGAGTAAATTTTAATTGACATTAAAGAGTTTATATTTGATGGTTTTAATCCGTAAATGAAAGATAATAATGCTTAATTTAGAAGAGATTTTCTTAGGAAACGGACAAAATATTAAGATTTGAGCAAAATGAGGCTAAATGAGGTGTTTTTAATTCATATTAAGAAGTATATATTGGAAGAAAAAATTAAGTAACTTAACAAACTAAAAAAAGCTAACTAAAGATTAAGGGTAAATGATGAATTGCCGAACGGCACCCCGATAGTTAATTAGTTCTCTTCACAGCAAATCCTTCATTCCCAATATTCCAATAACGATCTACTGAAAAGTGGGTCCCTGGCATAAGGAGTCCTGAAAGCAGCAGAATGGGTCCCACGTTTCAGTGGATCGCGACAGGAAATGTTTCATAAGAAACTGAAACCTGTTATTATGTCCTCCGTCTCTTTCGCTCGCGGCCTCGTCTACAATTTCACTCCTTGGTCCCTGCTCCCCCCCCCCTCCCCTCTGTCTCAATCGAAGGAGCGAGGAGACATGGGAGACGAGCCATTGCTAACTCGCTGGAGCTTCGAGGTTAGCTAATCGAATCTCTTTACGCCTCTCCATAGTCACATCTTGATTCACTATCTGATATGTACCTCTTTCTGCTCCTATTCGAAGGATTTCGAGTTCAATTATGATGTGAAATTTGGGATCAAGAGGGCGCCCAAAAAAGAGGATCAAGAGAGAGCGACTGATCGGGAGAGCTATAGCAATGGCGGAGTGAGCTCTAATGGAAGTGTCAATTACAGCAGGGCTGGCGCTGATTTGGCGATCTATGAGCAGTTTGAGCAAAAGGTCAGTTGAGGAACTATATGCCATTTGTATTTCTGTCGCGAGTGCTCTTCCAAATCAGAATTCCTGTTCAAGTCTTAGTACGGATTTGGAATTGAAGTCGGCGCAATTGGAGAAAACATCTGTTATTTATCTTCAAAACAATGGAATAAAAGTTATGATGAAATCACCTTCCAGATTTTTATTCGCATCCATGAATTGCAGTTTATATATCTTGTTGCAGTTTGTGAATCATTAACTAAACTGGAGTTGAAACTGAAACTGGGAAATGTTCTCAAAGTATGATTTAACTGAATGCGGAATAGCATTGGATGTAAAATTGTAGTGACAATAACTACACTAGTAAGAAGACTGGTCTGGTTCCTATTGTTGTTGTAAGTTTCAATTACAAAATAATTTCTCATATTGTAAATTCCAGGATAAGAACACAGAGATGCAATCTAGGCCAATTCCTGAAAGGGCTGACGACATGCCGTAAGATTCTCTAGATTTCTCTTTCCCTTTATATTCACAGTTGTATGTTGATGTTAACCGACTGACCAGTAATTAAAATACCCATACAAGTGCTCTGTTTAGTGCATTATTTGAGCACAGTTTAAACTCTCAACTCCACATCCTGGCCAATGGTCACCGTAATGTTGTTCTTGGTACATGCCAGTTACAGTGCACAAGCATGGAGCTGAAACAGTATGGTCTATAGCCTAGTACCTTCCTGTACCACAGTACCAGACTTACCATGAAGAGGTTTCTGCCCAAATTTGCTTTTGCTTTTTATTCACTTGGAACTAATATTTTTGAACATTCTGTCTGCAGTAAGAAGTCTCTGATTCCTCCATTTGAATCTGCTGAAATGCGCAACCTGGCTGAGGCATTATCAAGGTACTCTTGGCCAATGGAATTTCAAATTGATTATACTGTGCTTAGTGGCTTGTAAAATTAACTGTTTCAAAGTCTTCATCTGTTCAAAATATTATGTGTACCTACAAAAAATGAAACATATGCTGTATATTCATGAAGAACACTGAATTTTTTCCTTGTTCCTCTTGTCATGTTTGTTTTCAACCCAAACAAAACAGTTAGTTTGGGCAATTTCAAATACGATGGAGAACTGAAGAGTTTTATGGCTCTCATTAGTGCCCTGAAGGGTTTACATGATACCTGTGATGTTTTCTACAGGTGTACAAAGCATTTAAATTTCTCAGGGATATACATGGAAATTAGCCTCATTTAGTCTGTGTTTTGTTTTAATAAAAAAACAGGGATATCGTACGGGGGAGCCCAGATGTGAAGTGGGAGAGCATAAAGGGATTAGAGAATGCAAAGCGTCTGCTCAAAGAGGCAGTGGTCATGCCCATTAAGTACCCCAAGTAAGTCACACTTATCATATATGATTCTTTCCCCCAAGAATACCTTGACCTTTTTCTAAATTAGAACGTGCTTTACATTTATAAGCACTTTGGATCATTGTAATTATTACTGGTATTGGCATTGTTACTAACTGGTGGAGGTGGTGAAGATGATTAAAGACTGTTATTTACATTTAAGCAGATTTTGAATCAAATTGTAAAGTAAGATAGTGGTTGGTTTATCTTAGAGACCTGTATGATATTGTCTACATTTTGTTAACAAAAATATACTTTAACTAAACTATATAACCTTTAATGTTTGTGCACGTAAAAACCTCAGTGGTAGAAGGGTATTTTATCTATCTTTTCTTGTAGTTAGGTTCTGATTGACAGAGTGATATTTTTTTGGTACTACATAAAATCAAATCACCAATGAAAACTGAAAAGAAAGGTTGAAATGAAGTTGGATAATAAATTGGGTCCTTGAAGTGATGTTGCATGTTTTGTGGTGGATGTGACAGTCTTGGATGTACATGTTGGTATTACAGATGCCAGCTTGACTACTTGGTGTTATTTAGTTTACTTAATTTTTGTTACTAGCACAATCTGCAGTAATCCCAGGCTGAGTTGGACAAAATCAAGGTTGGTTTTGACTTATATTTGAATGAGGAATATTGGTATTTGGCCTGTGAACTCTTGCATCTTGTTCAATGTTTCAGTGCAGAAAGGTGATAATAGACTTCCCTCATGTTCGATTAAACTGTGGTGTTATTTTAACATTGGATTGCAAAACTGCAATTATTGCCAACTATTCTTTGTTAATGGGAACTACCTGCTTGTTTTATTTGTAATAATCATATTTATTTATATATTATGTTGATACTTTTGGATATCTAATACCAATTGCAGGTATTTCACCGGCCTTCTATCCCCTTGGAAAGGTATTTTACTTTTCGGGCCACCTGGAACAGGAAAGGTTTGTACTTGTTTATCTGATTTATTTGTGGAGCCCTTTGCCAACAGAAAAGGTTGGAAATATATAAAGAGATGTACAAATATGCAGAGAAAAACTAAAAATATAGAGAAGGAAATTTATTTAAAATTTATGTGCTTCAAATGATTTGTTGTTTTACATTATTTCATACCGCAAGTCAAGCAAGGTCAAGGGCTCAATTGTGCATTCATTGTAGTCAGGAGCTTAAACTGAGGGCTGAATGCATATGATTGTGGCCAGCTAACATTTAAAAATAGACTTAATTGGCTTATCTGAGTGCACCTGTGAGGTTTTGGATTAACGTACCCCCTTTGAGCTGGCTGAAATTGTTGGTTAGGTCAACATTGGAAGAACTGGTTGCGTTTTATGTACTTTATCTGTAAAGATTCCTTTTAACTTGTTAAAATACACTGTTTCAGACTATGCTTGCTAAAGCTGTCGCAACTGAATGCAAAACAACCTTTTTCAACATTTCGGCTTCTTCTGTTGTCAGCAAGTGGCGGGGTACTTTTTTTTGCTTTCCTTTCTCACATGTTTATTTATGAAAGGTTTTATGTGCATACCTAGATAAGGGATTTATTTAGATTTTGTAAAGAAAATGTGAAAATTTCTTTTGTTGTGCTATTCATGTAACTTCTGTCATACCATTGAACCTGTGCTCTACAAGACAAAAACAATTGTTCAGGGTCAATCAGGGATCTAGATTATCCATTTAGTGATTAAACAGATGAAATTTAGTTGCGCTACTAAATGGGGTCAATTGATGCAAAAACCAGTCAATTATCACTCGATTGGCTTAATTGCATATTTACGCATATCTAAGGATTAGATTGGAACTTCTACTGCCAAATTGAGCATTTAACACAAATGGTTCATAATCATGGCCAGTAAGATGTTTGTGCCGACCAAAGCATAATTAACCAATAATTGATCTACTACATTGCATTTGAAGGCAGGAAAAGTCAATTTGATATCTAGATCAGGACAAAAGCTTGCTGACATACATGAATATATGTGCAGGTGACTCAGAGAAACTAGTGAAGGTGCTATTTGAGTTAGCTAGGCATCACGCACCATCAACAATATTTCTAGATGAGATCGATGCTATAATTAGCCAGCGTGGTGAGGCTCGCAGTGAGCATGAAGCAAGTCGTCGTCTGAAAACTGAGTTGCTCATCCAGGTAGCACGAACTTTACCTTTGAGAAAATTATCGTTATGTAGTTTGGATGTAATTTGTTGGAATCGAGGTTTTAATCTGGGATGGACTATATACATTATTGACCTTATTATTCACCATAATGGTTGTTTCCTCTCTAAGAAGTTTCTTATAGTGCATCATTTCTATCTCAGCTATAAACTTGATCACTGGTGCAGATGGATGGTTTGACTAAGACAGACGAGCTTGTTTTTGTTCTAGCCGCAACCAACCTTCCTTGGGAGCTGGATGCTGCGATGCTTCGTCGCCTCGAGAAGCGTGTATCCTTCTTTTATTTCGATTTCTTCTACATAGATATATAATCATAAATAATTTTTTTGATTAATTATATATGTGCAAAGGTATATTTGCATGATCTGTTGTATCATGTAACTTGTGGGGTTGCTGAAGGTTCTCGAGTTTTGGTCATTTTATCTTTGTTTAAGGACTACATTCCAGTACTACTTGAACTAATATTTAATACTTTTTAGATAAATTCACAGCACTATCATATGTCACTTTTCTCTTTTTTGTAAACTTTGTTTATGAAACAGTCTCCTTAATTCGTGTTTTGTTTTGGTAAGATTCTTGTGCCATTGCCAGAACCAGAAGCAAGATGGGCAATGTTTGAGGAACTCCTTCCATCTAATCCTGGCAAATCTGAGATACCCTATGACCTTCTGGTTGAGAGATCAGAAGGCTACTCTGGTTCTGACATCCGCCTAGTTTGCAAAGAGGCCGCCATGCAGCCCTTGAGACGGTTGATGCACACCCTCGAAAGCAGAGAACATGTTACCGAGGATGGTTAGTGTGGTCGTACCATTACTCATAGCAAACTTCATTTTGTACCAGTCGAATACAGGATAAAACTGGGTTGTGCTATAGGGGAATTATATGTTTGCTTCACTCTAGATTTGGACTAATCAAGAAGCCCAGGGAGGAGATCTTCTGTTTCAGGATTGTAGCAAAGTGTCGGTATGGTCTGGTATGGTCCAAAGACAAAGAGGTCTCTTGTCCATTGTGTTCAATGTGTCTTGTTTTGGTCTGCTTAAATATTTGTTTTCTGAGGCTATGGCATGTTGCTTCAATTACAGTACCAACAGTATTCCTGTATTGGTATGTGTTTTCTTGCTCCTCTTCCTCTTCCTCATCAACATCAGTATCCACTAATAGCAGTTGCAGCAATATTTAATTTAGTATACCTTTTTTGTTTGCTTGGTGGACATCTATGTAAGACTTAAAGCTTGTAGCTTTGATATATTGTACCCTTTGGAGCTAATAATGGTCAGGTATAATTATCAGAATGCCATTCAATTCCCTAACTTTATGCTGTGAACAGATTTACCAGAAGTGGATGCAGTAACTCCAGATGATGTCGAACTTGCTCTTAGAAACACGAGGCCGTCAGCTCATCTGCATGCACACCGCTATGAACAGTTCAATCAGGACTATGGAAGCCATGTTTTAAACTGAGCAGAGGATTTGTAGACATCACAACTCAGATCATAGCTGACAAGAAGCCGGTAACTCTGAACCTGTTTCAAATACGTGTACATCATTGTTTATGTGGCAGAAAGGTAAGTTGCTCAAGACTGGATCTGTCATGCTATGGTTATGTATCAATACAAAATGAACCCCTTGCTAGCATGTTTTTTTGTTATTGTTTGGAAAGTAAACTCTGGAATAAGTTGTTATTGAAACTATGTTAGAAACCATAACCGATATTTCGTTGCTCACTTGTCTTCTTTGGGGTTGTGTAAGATGTTTGTCATGTGATTCCAAAATTTTGCACCAGTAACACCTGTATTCTCTAGTTGTTTCTGCTTTTTTTTTTTTTAAGACAGCACCATTACAATACGGTCAAAATGTACCAAAATTGTTATCATAAAATAAGAAGCATCTAAATCTATACCTTAAATTGTCCTGTAATATGCTAGTATGAGACGTCCAAGCTACGTCATGGCTTGTGAATTGTGAGAGGTGACTTAAGCATGAGTGACAGCCTTTTTTCTTGTTGGGCTTGGTTTCACTCAGACTCAGACTCATAACGAGTGAGTTGCTTACTAGTAAAGCCATGTCGTATTTGGGCTTTTAGGCTTTGGTTTCTTAAGACCAATGGAAGAAACCCAGACAACACCATGGAAAGGGAGTTGATAATGTTATCAATATAAATTTTATTATACACATTAAATAAGTTATTATGTATATTAATAATTTTATTATGTAAATTTATTTTGTACAGTATTATCATTATTCAACTTAAATGAGTTATTATACATATTAGTAGTATTTAAGTTGAATAATACAAGTATCGTGAGAAAAAGGATCACCTAAGATGATCATCTCATGGCTATACAATAAAAACATTAGCATGCGTAATAACATATTGAACGTGTATAATAAAGTCCGTATTGATGATAATATTGATAACGATATTTTCATAACATGTTCCAAATGAAAAAGTAGAAAATCTGAAGAAAAAAAAATCAGCATTTAGCCCTTTATAGTTTTTTTAAAGTACAAAATGCATCATTGCAAATAATTGGAGCTCTTAATTGAACGTGTGCACTGGACGTGATGAAGCACATCATGATGTGAATAATTTATTTTTTATATTTTGAGGAAAAGAGCTGTTAAATTTTGTTAATAATATTTAGACTTATTTCTTTCTCCCAAGTGGTGATCATGTAATTTCCAGCTTGTACTCCAGTCAGATTCAGCAAAACACCAGCCTAGAGCAAGCCGAAAAAAATATATTTTATAACAAAAAATAAAATTTATTCAAGGTGGTATTAATTTATATATATATATGCAAAGATCTGACCTAGGTTGTCAAATCCATACTGGATATCATAGGAGATAAAATAAGAAGGATGACATGATTAATCAATATAATATTACATTGAAACTATGTTTTTTTCAGAAATATATGAAACCATGTATTTATTGATCATCCACCAGCATTTTAACATGTGGCTCAAGCGGCCTTCATTAATTGTGGCAAATTGTATTGACTTGTGTGCCCTTGTCTCTTGATTCCTCTACACATTTTTGCTCAAGGTTTGGCACCGTATATATATCTAAATCAATACTTCAGATACTAGATTGACATTTATATTTATTTTTGTATTTATTAAAATCGTTCAGACTGAATGATTGACACTTTCAGTTACTTTCGTGGGCACTTAATTATGATTTGATTGATTGAATTACACTTCTAAAAATAATTATTTATATATTTAGAAATTGATACCCAGTATATATAACGCGTAGACATACTTTTCTTTTAGTTCTTTTTTTTTAAATTGTGAGTTGAGGATTTTGTTACCATTGACTTCTAATTTGTCCCCAAAAAAAGAAATGCTAATGATTCAAATTTTAAGTTTTCGTATTCGAAATTTCGATTTAAGTAGCTCAATAAATTCTTCACATCAAAATCTCGCAGAATACCAAAATGTACCATTTTCAAAAATTTTCACTATTTTTTTTATTTTTCAAAAATAACTTTATTTGGTTCAAAAATAAATAAAAATAAAAATAAAAATATTTGTTTGCCAACGACATGATATGACAGTTCATCGAACAAAAAAAATACATATTAAAACTTTATTAAACAAATTTCAATCACTAATTCCCATTCAAAACCATCCAGTCCCAGTCCCAGTCCCAGTCCAGAGACCAGAGTAAATTAATGAATTGGTGGAGGGGATCACTTGGGAGGCAGCTATCAGCCCCAAGTGAATACACGGCTAGGTTCAAATCAGCCATCCGATCGCGAGAGATTCATGTGGTCCCACCAGAAGCGGCGGGGTCTACCTGCTACAGCTGATCAAAACCCTTGCTTTGCTTTATTCTCTCAAGACGTACAAAGATGGGACCCGGAGGCGATGGTGGGCTCGTGGGCAGCACGTCACAGCGTCAATGCATGCAAACCACTCAGTCGACACGTGCACTTCTATATATATCCCACCGCAGACACCCACCCCCTCATCCCTCCCTCAGGGATTTCATGCTCGCTTCCTCCTCCCTTTTACATTACATTACATTACATGCCTGCCTGCATTCCCATCATTCTCTCTGTTTCCTTGCACTACTAGATACAAGTGTAATCTCAAAAACTACGTCGTATCATGTGTGTGTGTATGTGTGTGTAAGTTTAAAAGTTACGTGGCGTGTCGTATCGTGTCGTGTTATATTTTGACGGAGATAATATATGATTAAATATGATAGATGTTGTGTTAATGTTAAGATTTAAGAATTGGTTGAATCACAGGTTTTTCTGTAAAATATATTTGAAAAAGAATAAATGTGTCGTGTTGTATTTTGACGGAGATATTATATGATTAAATATGACAGGTGTTGTGTTAATGTTAAGATTTAAGAATCCGTTGAATTACAAGTTTTTCTGTAAAATATATTTGAAAAGAAATAAATGTGTCGTGTTGTATTTTGACGGAAATACTATATGATTAAATATGACAGGTGTTGTGTTAAGGTTAAGATTTAAGAATTGGTTGAATTACAAGTTTTTCTGTAAAATATATTTGAAAAGAAATAAATGTCGTGTATAAAATTTGAGGTAGTTTGGAACCGATTTAATCAATCAGTCATCAAGCAATTTGAAAAATGGATGGTTCAATTTTATATGTACCTGATGGGTGATTCTAATTATTATTAAAATGAATGGTTCAATTGTGAATAAAGAACTTATTCACAATTTTATTTTTTATATTTAATAATTATTCTGTTAATAGTTGTAATTTTTTAATTAGATTATCACCAGCATATTCCTTCATTTTGAAATTTTAATTGAGGGAACTCTGAACCTCAGCTGGAATTGAGTTCAGAATCTGATATTATTGGCATGGAAGACATTTCCTTAACCAAACTTTATTAAACATGATTTTTAAATATTTTAGTTCTTACTATCTAAATTTAGAAGCACCGCTATTACAAATTTATATACCATCTGATCTTATCAGACATTTTTTTATTCATCCTAGGAAATATCTATCTCACCTCAAACCTAACCAAAAATAATACCAAGTGATCTTGCTTTTTTTTTTTCTTCTTTAGAGAAATTATTCTTATACCCCATATTTTACACCCTTATTTACATACTAAAAATATTTATACTAAATAGATAAATTATTTATATCTGAATTTGTAAGTGTTTATACTTAGTATAAAAAATATTTATTATTTTTTCTAGATGATTATAGAAAAAAATTAAGTTAAAAATTTTGTTGCACAAGTAAAAATTTAATTTGCATAACTTTTTATCCTTATAACACAAGATATAAACACTTTTATTATTAGATATAAATATGTTCTGAAATAAGTATAAATATATCCGGGGTGCAGTTAAGAGTGTAATTATCACTTTTTTTATATATAAAATAATTTAGGTCATATATTTTCATCAAAATTTTCTCAAAATAAAATCGTTGAGTTTGTATTAAATTCCAAGAAAATCAATTAAATATTTGTTTTTACACATTCAACGTGACAACTAATTAATCCGCCTGTTATCCAATAACCTGGTTGCTGTCATCAATTGCTAGTTGTGCTTTATTTAATAAAAATATGTAATTTAGACAGTGATAATTACATCTCTTATTAGCACTCAGATATTTTAAGTTATTCAACATAGTTTCTAATTTAAAGTTTGAAATATATATTTTTTAAAAATATTTATATATAATATTAGGTGCAGATAAAAGATATAAAATTTACAATGCAATAATAATTTCTCTTTAATTTATGAAAAGAGGAGGGATCAGAGAGTAGAAAGGTGCTGGTATATGCTATTTTGGATTTTTTTTGGGTTCTTCAATTTATCTATATCAAATTATTAACCTGTCTTATATTTAAATAATATTTATTTATTTATATATAAGACTCTTTCAATCCTCCTATCTTCCTCAATTAATATCTGGATAGCATAACTCTTCCAAAAATAATGGAATATGTTATGAAATAATTCTCTTTTTTTTTTATTAAAGTAATCATAAATTTGCATGTTTTGTATGAATTTTTCTATTTCTCACCTTTAAAAACATTCAATTTCTAAATAAACACCACATTTCTAATTGAATTAGTGGATGAAACAATCTAGTTATATTTACAAAGATAATTGCTCACATATATATCAGAATGAAGTTCTCTAATTTTATTAAAAGTTTCAAAATATTTTATTGATCTTATCAGACTTAAAGGAACTTTCATTTTTCATTTAATTAGGACAATCTTGATAGAATTGATATTCTTGTAAATATTTTTAAAATCTCAATACAACCAATAAATTACAAAATTATGACAATCTTAATTAATAGTTTTCCTTCCAAAACTAAAAAGATTACAAAATCTTAATACTCAAGATTAATTGAGAACTAAAATTATCATTTCATCTTTCATGAACCAATAAAATGAATTGGGGTGAGTTTGAAATAGTAATTTTGTTTGTCAAGGTTAATAGAGACCTAAATTCTAAAAAAAATATCTAATTAATAAAGAAAATAATAAACATAGTAATTTTGTTTGTTAATGTTATATTTTGATAGGAACATAAAATAATTTTGAAATACTGATGGGAAAGTAAGAAAATTTATAAGCTTTGAAATATTCCTTATTTTGTACTACTTTCTAAATATTTTAATAAAATTGAGGGAATCAAACAATTAGAGAAATTCTGAATATTTAAAATTAGCATCAATTTGCATATATTATAATTATATTAGTGTTTGTATAGTACATTGCACGACTTATTTACAATAACATAAATGTATAAATAAGCGTAACATTTCGAACTGTATTAGTGGATGGAACGATTATTATTTTATAATTTATACTACTTTTAAACCAAATTTAAAATCGAAAAAATTGCACATAATTTTTTAAACCGAAATTAGTAGTTATCCATGATCAAAATGTTTATACTATAAAATTAATACATATTTTTTCCAAGTGATGAAGGCATAATATTTACATTGAAAGTCAATATTTATTTTTTATAAAAATACATGAGGATCAATCTTAGAACATTGGAAAAGAAGTTTGTGAATCAATTAATTAACTATATACATATTTGAAAAGAATTACCTAAATTACAACAAATCAGTACATAAATTTTTAGAAAAAATGGAGATTAATTGATCTTGTTGCCTCTTATTATATTTATATCCACCACTGCTTTTCCATTAAGTGATATAAAAAAAATGTTTATTTTATTTCATTTTAGTCTATAGTAAAGTGTGAAAAAAAATCAAACACCAATATAGAAAAAAAAACCAACATATTTTTTTTGTATTAACAAGCTTCATAACTTTGTACAAGAGAACATTTTTACAAGAATAAAAGAAAAAAAAAGATAAAAAAAAGAAAAAAAAGAAACAAGTGTATAACATAAGCGGAAACAAAACTTACTGCCCTGATCAAAACTTCCACTGACTGGCGATCTCCATTTCAAACTCACTGGAGAGAAAAGGTTCCCTTCATCTGATTCTGATTCTCTGTGTTCTTCTCGAAGTAGCCAAGCCTGTAATCAGCTAATCTGGTCTTGTAAGCTGCTCGCTTGTACTCTCCCCATGTGAACTCTCTGTACATGCTCTCTTCTCCTTCTTGCATCAACTCTGGCAGCGGCGCTATCCTCTGACTGACAGGTGGGCCCGCGAAGTAGATCATGGATAATCTTGATCTTTGCTCTTGTGCCACTACACGGTGTCTCACGCTCTTAAACCGCCCATTTGTAAGTACCTACATCCCATATAAATAAATTGTATAATAATCTAGCTAGCATATATAGCCATTATTCAACTAGGATATATATTCTTGATTATATTCTTATTTAACAGCTGTAAAGAATATGTTTGTATTCGAAATAAAAAAAAAGTATATTGCAATTTGGGTAGTTAATGGGGAAATTGAAAACCAATTAGCAATTGAAAATTTTGAAAAATTAATAATCTGATTTTTATCAGTAAATTAGTATGAAATTACACCAAATTTAGTACTCATTCAATTTTAAATATGGAACAAAATATATATGTACTATTTTACTCCTTTTTTAATTTTGATAATCATTTAATATACTATAATAATTTTCAAATAAAATTAGTTGTCAATATATTTTACGTGTGTTCTAATAATTTTATTTTTTTTGGGAAAAAAAGGATGAAAAAAGGAGAAAATTCAACAAAAGAAATAACTAATTATACAAATTACAAACCTGTAAAGAGTCTCCAACAATAACAAAAAAGGAGTTAGGATCCGGCGGGGCTGATATCCATCTCCCATCCCTCAGTGCAAATTGTAACCCGCCAACACCGTTGGATCTCAAAATAGATATCAATTGGGGATCGGTGTGCTCTCCGAACCCGATAAGTCCGGATTTCAACCACGGACATGGCGGGTAGTGGTTCAGCCGTAATATTTGATCACTTTTTTCGTTTGTTATCAGGCTGCTAAATGCATCTTCGGATTGAATCCGCAACCCGTTTGCGATTTGCTGTAGTAGCTGAGATGCTAGATTTTTCATTGCTGATATATATTCATTCAATGTGGAGCTGAAACAAAAGATTGCAAAAATAAATAAATAAATACACAATCAATCAGTCTAGTACTATCTTTTTGATAAACTAATAAATAATAATTCATAATTATTATCATAAAGAAAGGAAAATATTTTAGATTAAGTAATATCTAATTCATGCCATGTCAATATTGTGGTTCTTATTGGTAACAACTTACCAATTACCGAGTGGGAGCCACATGTAACTATTGGATATAAAATAAGGTTTTAATGTGACCATAGAAAACTGAGGAGATTTTAGTTGGGACCCATATCAAAGCTCCCACTAAAACTACTTAGTTTGGCATTATCTTTATTTTATTATTTTATTATTATTTTTTTTGCTGATATCATAAGAAGCATTTATGTATATGTATCTCTTTATTTATCATGTTCATGCTGATGCAAGAACTTACAACAATATTTATTTTATCTGAAGCGAAGATATGACCGTACAACTTCATTTGAGATCATGCATAAAAGACCAATAAAATTCAAAATGAGAGAAATATGCAATTCCACCCAAAAAAAACCCTCTATTTTCAGCATCGTCCTTACCAAAACGTGCTAGAAGAAACTTGAAAAGAAGGCATGGAAACTTGATCAACAGAACCATTATTCTTGATTCCGAATAGAAGATACTCCAACCAACCCACGTCACCATTCGGGCCTATTCGCTTGTTACCGTACCCGAACGGCGCCTCTGCAGCCCCGTATCTCTCTTTCTCGGATTGAGCTAATGAGAAGAACTCTCTGGCTCCGTCCTCGGATCTCTCGACGAGTTCCATGTCCACGCCATGATTCACAATCTTAAAGAACCCGAACAATATGCATGCGTTCACGATGGATATCGCTGATTCAGGCTTCGAAAGATCGATAGTGGGAATGTAAGAGATGTGAGGAACTTGTCTCGCGGATTTGAGGAGCGGAATTTGGTCTACGGATGGAGTTGTTAGTACTACCATGGTTTAAGATTGTGTAGTAGTGATGAACTATGAATTATGAATTAGAAAGAGAAGAAGAGGTTGTGTTTTTGTGTTCTTTTGGGGTTTTAGTTGTGGTTGTATGTATATATATATATAGCATGTGAGAAGGTTAGGAGAACTGAATCTTTTCCTGGATCAGAAATTATATTTTGCATGTGGCACTGACATGTGGGGTACCCTTGAATAAAAATACCCCAAGTTGGGGTGAGTCTCTATCATTGTTCCAATCTTTGAGGGGACTAAAGAAGAATTTTTTTTTTCAATTACGTGTAAAAAGAATAATTTTGAAAGAATCTTAACAAGTTGGCAAAGCTCATTTCATTGTGAGTGATTTTGCCCCATTTTTTATTTTAAAAAAATATTATTCAAAATTAAATAAATAAGAAGATTGCATGAAAAATTACAAATATATGAGAGATCTCTAAACTATACAGAACACTATTTTAATATTTTTATATAAAATAATGTTTTATTATGGTATTGATTTTAGAAATTTGTCCCTTAACTTAGGCCAAAAAATCAAATCAAGGGTCGGACTTTAGAAATATTGGTTTGTTGGATTTTTTCGGCCCAAGTTAAGGGATGAATTTCTAAAAACCGTCTCTTAATAAAATATTATTTTATATAAAAATGTTAAAATAATGTTCCGTACGGTTTAGGGACGGATTTTTAAAATCCGTCGATCCTATATTTGTAATTTGTTGTGCAATTTTTTTATTTATTTAATTTTGAATAACAATATTCTCAAATAAAAAAATGGGCATTTTTGCTACTCGCAGAAAAATACACTAAGACACCAACGCTGAAAAAAAAAATATCATTTAATGGACCAGGCCATGAATTCACCCAGCCACTAAATTGGTTTTTATTGGCAGGGGAGAAATTGTAGATAAAAAAAATGGACATAAATAAAGTAGGCAAAAGAAAAGCCTAAAAAAGGTTTAAACAAAAAAATGGGCCTAAATAAAGTAGGCGAAATAAATGAGCCCAAAAGGGAAAACCTTCAAACACAGGAAGGAAGAAATATAAAAAGAGTTTTCACTAATATTCTTTCTTTCAAAATTTCAATCCTTATCAGTGTTCTGATCCTAGCTCATTAGACGTCAGCAAATCTTACTGGCACATGCAACTCTCTTGATGAATGATGCTATATTCTCGACTTGGTGCGGTGATATTAACGGGTGAATGTAAACCAACCTCGACTAGTCGGTGGTTTTGGGTCCGCCCACCGTCAACGGGTTACTATGATTCAGTCCAACCATCCAGCCGCCTGCCCTTGCTAAAGCCATGTTTCAGATTTGACAAGTAACTATCTTTTTTTTCGAATTTGTAAGTGTATTATTTTGATTGGTTTTATCATATATATATAGTGTCTTTTGAACATTTCATACTGTCATATATAGTGTGTTATTTCATATCGTAGTATATATCTTGATTTCATTATTTCGTCTTTTCTTTTTTTTCTTCATTCAAATTTTAGTACTCAATGGCTTAACACCCTGCGGTGCTTACACCTCTCGCCTATCGAAGTTCTGTTCAAAAACCTCATACGAGAACTTGTATAGAGAAGGATTTCCCGCTAGAAGCAGTTCTTCCATACCAACTTAGCTGCCTGGCGCTGCTATAGGCATAACAAGCAGTACACTTTAGGTTGACCTCTCGCAGTTCAAGTGGTGGATCTGGTTCTGGTTGTGCCATACCCCACGATGCCATGGATTTGTTGCAAGTTCTCGGTTTCATGTGTTCTTCAGGAGAGCCCCTTAGTAACAATTTCGAGTATTTGGCCTGTCTGAGAATAAAGCAGAATGGAGAATGGTTGGGATGGGTAGGCATAGGCAGGCAATCTCTACTCTCACATCTTACTCTCACTTCTCCATTCTGAGAATAAAGCAGAATGGAGAATGGTTGGGATGGGTAGGCATAGGCAGGCAATCTCTACTCTCACATCTTACTCTCACTTCTCCATTCTGAGAATAAAGCAGAATGGAGAATGGTTGGGATGGGTAGGCATAGGCAGGCAATCTCTACTCTCACATCTTACTCTCACTTCTCCATTCTGAGAATAAAGCAGAATGGAGAATGGTTGGGATGGGTAGGCATAGGCAGGCAATCTCTACTCTCACATCTTACTCTCACTTCTCCATTCTGAGAATAAAGCAGAATGGAGAATGGTTGGGATGGGTAGGCATAGGCAGGCAATCTCTACTCTCACTTCTTACCCTAGAGATCAAGCCCGGCCAAGAGATTTCACCTACCATATTGAATGAACAGTTAAACGGAAGTGGAACAAAGACGAAGGCTTAGCCACTTACCACAACCTACTTGTCTTCCCATAATAATATATGCGAAGCAGCTCTGGTTATAGGATAGGGGACTGGACCGGGTGAGAGGAGAGAATATAGCCTTTAAGGAGAAGTGAGAAGGGGTGTAAGGGGAAGGGATCGATGTATGTGACCTAGTAGCCAACTGCTTCAAGCACTAGCAGCGTTATGGGAATGAAATGGAATAAGAAATTGGGTCCTTGAAGTGATGTTGCATGATTTGTGGTGGATGTGATACTCTTGGATGTACATGTTGGTATTTCAGACACCAGCTTGACTACTTGGTGTTATTTATTTTATTTATTTGTGTTACTAGCACAATCTGGGGTAATCCCTGGCTAAGTTGGACAGAATCAAGGTATTTGTCCTGTGAATTCTTGCATATTTGGTTCAATGTTTCAGTGCAAAAAAGGTGATAATAGACTTCCCTCGTGTTTGATTAAACTGTGGTGTTATTTTGACACTAAGTTGTAAAACTGCAATTATTGCCAACTATTCTTTGTTAATGGGAACTGCCTGCTTGTTTTATTTGTAAGAATCATATTTATTATGTTGATACTTTTAAATATCTAATGTCAATTGCAGGTATATCACCAACCATTTTTCCCCTTGGAATGGTATTTTACTTTTCGGGCCGCCTCAAACAGGAAAGGTTTGTACTTGTTTATCTGATTTATTTAATTATTTGTGGAGCCCTTTGCCAACAAGAAATTTGGACATATATAAAGAGATGTACAAGTATGCAGAAAAAAACTAAAAATATTGAGAAGTTTATTCAAAATTTATGTGCTTCAAATGTTTTGTTGTTTTACATTGTTTCATACCACAAGTCAAGCAAGGTTAAGGGCTCAATTGTGCATTCATTGTAGCCAGGAACTTGAACTTAAACTGAGTGCTGAATGCGTTTGTTGTGGCATGTTAACTTTTAGAAACAGACTTAATTGGCTTATCCGAGTGCACCATTGAGGTTGTGGATTTTAAATGTTCGTCCTTTGAGCTGGTGGCTGAAATTGTTGGTTAGGTCAAAATTGGAAGAGCTGGCTGCATATTCTTTATTTTTTCTGTAAAGATACTTTTTAACTTGTTAAAATACACTGTTTCAGACTATGCTTGCTAAAGCTTTCACAACTGAATGCAAAACAACCTTTTTCAACATTTCGGCTTCTTCTGTTGTCAGCAAGTGGCCGGGTAATTTATCTGCTTTCATTTCTCACATGTTTATTTATGAAATCATTTATGCACATACCTAGATCTGGGGATTTATTTAGATTTCGTAAAGCAAATGTGAAACAAATCATTTGTTGTGCTATCAAACTGTAACTTGTGTCTGCAATACCAATCAATACTCAACCTACATTTATGAACTGGAAGTTTCTGTTCTGATGATTGGTACCCTGCTGTTCAGCTCTGCTTGGATACCATTGAACCTGTGCTATACAAGACAAAAATAGTTGGTACTAAGTGGGGTCAATTGATGCAAAAACAGGTCAGTTATCGTTCGATTGGCTTAATTGCATATTTACACATATCTAAGGATCAGATTGGAACTTCTACTGCCGAATTGAACATTTTTAGCTGAAATGGTTCATAATAATGGCCAGTAAGATGTTTGTGCTGACCAAAGCATGATTAACAAATAATTGATCTGATACATTGCATTTGAAGTTGGGAAAAGCCAATTTGATATCTAGATCCCGAAAAAAGTTTGCTGACATACTTGAACATAGGTGCAGGTGACTCAGAGAAACTAGTGAAGGTGCTATTTGAGTTAGCTAGGCATCATGTACCATCAACAATATTTCTAGATGAGATTGATGCTATAATTAGCCAGTGTGGTGAGGCCGCAGTGAGCATGCAGCGAGTCATCGTCTGAAAACTGAGTTGCTCATCCAGGTAAACAAATTTCACCTTTGAGACAATTGTCATTATGTAGTTTGGATGAAATTTGTTGGAATCAAGGTTTTAATCTGGGATGGACTATATATGGTATTGATCTTATTATTCATCATATTGGTTTTGTTTCCTCTCTAAGAAGTTTCTTATAGTGTATCATTTCTATCTCAGCTTTAAACTTGATCACTGGTGCAGATGGATGGTTTGACTAAGACAGACGAGCTTGTTTTTGTTCTAGCCGCAACCAATCTCAGCTCTAACCAGGGTGTTGACCTAGACCTTTCACCACAGTTCTCTGCGTTGATCTCCGACGATCATCTGTTCTCCTAAGTGCTCCTAGAGTGTCAAATTTTGTTCAGATAAGTTGCTATCAGCTTTTCTTGAAATAGAATTCTCGTGAAGGGAAATGTTATTCACGGATCTCTTTCAATTTGTTATTATTATTATCTTTTACTTACACTTAAATGTCGACATCAAGAACTGATTAAATCTACTATAGTATCAAATGTTTTTGTTGAGTATTATATTGCTGTTTTGTTCTTGTGTCATGTTTAGATGACGGGAGCTGTCTGTGATTCAATTAGGCATGTTGCTGGCAATTGGTGGTTGAAAATCAATCTACTGAGGCGGCTGGTTTCTTGAAACCCTAAAATTTCAAAAACTTAAGGATTCATTTTGCTTTTGTTTCAAATTCTTTTGCTTGTGAATCGAGAACTTTTTTTTTGTTGTAGGCAGGAACAAAGGCAATTCATTTCTGTGACATCAGATCAAGTTAAGATCAGTTGGTTAGTTTTTCAGAATTTCATTTTTTGTCTTTTGTCATGTGTTTTGAGCCTGTTTTTGATTGTTTCTAAGTTTTCTTAGATTGCATGAAAGTGAGAGCATTACTGTGCACCTGGTTGTTTAAGTCGATGATGCCTTTTGCTCGAGGGAGATGCCAACTAGAGGTCAATACCCAACCAAGTAATCCACAAGTAATCAAGATAAGTTATTTTCTTTGTAATCAGAATTCTTCGATTTAAGATGCTCCTGTTATTTTACATTTAGATTTATTTCTTGTTATTGAGTTCTTGCTGAGTTTATTGTATGGTCTTGTATTACCTAAATTATAAAAAAATAATATCAACAAAATTTGTCTGACAATTGCCCTAATTATTGTTGTTTTTCTTTGATTTTAGACCTCAGAAAAGTTCAAAAACATAAGTATGCATTCTGCTTTTGTTTCATTTTATTTCTTGTGAATTGAAAATTTTTTTTCGTTGGTGGCAGGAGCAGAGACACTGTTAGCTGAGAATACCTTCCTCATTTCTGAAATTCCGCTTCAATGATTAAGATATGATTATTTGGTCTAATTAGGCGTGTTGTGGGCGCTTGGTGGTTGATTATCATTCTACTGAGGCAGTTGGTATTTTGAAACATTCCATCTTTACTTATGTTCCTTCCTTTTTCTTACTTGGATTAATTATACCTATTACTTTTACTTATCGTTCAATGAAAGCAGAATTTACAACTTATAAATGATTTTACTTTCTAAATTGACAGTTCATAGCCAATCACACTAAATAGGAGAATATAATGGCCCATACTCAGCGTGCGAAATTTTTTTTTAAAAAAAAAAGCTGAAAAGAAAAATTTTCACTCTATCACAACTTGGACAACACTCTTACGTCCACATTAAATCAAATACTTTCCTTCTTTCTTCTATGGAAAGTGATCCTCAACTATTTTAACATGTGCGAGTCTTTTGCTGTGATGTTGAATTCTTGAAGTCTGGCTTTTTATCGCAGATTTTATTTGTGAGGATTTTTTCTTCAGCGCCATTGCTTAGCAGCATGTTTCTTTTATTACAAATTTCTATTTACATGATAATTTTGGTTGTTCAGTTAAATCAATTTGTAATAAGCAGGCTGAGGGAGCTGGTATTGTTACCAAAACTATCTTCTAACAAGTGAATCGATTTTAGTACAAACTTCTATATAAGAAGATAGGTAAAGAGTTTTGGCACTATTACCTAGTTCTGGTACTATATAACCAAATTTGTAGCTTGGTCTATTCTTGTTGTCCAATTTGAGATTTTAAATGGTTTGAGCGATTTTTTCCTTGACACAGGAAATTAGAGAACCCAAAACCAAAAACAAGTTAGAGCAATAGGAGCATTACAAAATCATCTTTGCTCAAACCGTCACTGATCATCCAGTATTTTTCTATGAAGATTTAAGACAGGATTTGATGAGTTGTGAGAAATGATAATTGTCCTTCTGAAGTTTGAGAATGTAACTTTGCTAATTGTTGGAAGGTGATTCTGATTCTTATCTAACAATTTTCTGTCTTTTATTCAGGTGTTTTGCCCTTGTTTCTGATTGTAACTGATCTGAGTTTTTTCATACTGTGTATCTGCTTGTTTAAGTTGATTATTTTTTTTTTGCACGGCGGAAATATGAACCGAAGGTCAATGCCCAACTAACTAATCCAGATATGTTATTTTCCATCTGATCAGAATTTTTGGATTAAATATTTTACTGCAATTTCACATTTAGTTTCTATTTTTAAAATTATCGTGCCCTTGCATAATTTACTGTATGGTCACGTGTTATCAAAATTATAAAAAACATTATCTTGGAAATTTATTCTACATTTGTCCGAAATATTATTGTTTTTCTTTGATTTTATACAATACATCACAAAAGCTATAGAACTTGAGAATGCATGATGCCTGTGTTTCTTTCTTTTTTTTTGCTGTTAAATGGAGAATCTTTTTGTGTTGGCAGAAGCAGAGGTATTGTTAGCTGGGATGGACTGCTTAGCTTCCTCATTTATGTAACACCTAATCAAAGATAAAGACAATATTAATTAGTCAGTTTTTCAGAAGCTACCTTTCTGTCTTTTATCCATGTGTTTTGAATCTGTTTCTGATTGTTTCTAGGTTTTTTCAGATTGTAGGGGGGATGAGTGCATTACTGTGCATATGTTGGTTTGAGTCGTGACGCTCTTTGCCCCGCAGAGATATCAAGTAAAGGTCAATGCCTAACTGGGTTTTCAGATAAGTCATTTTCCATCTGATTAGGATTTCGAATTAAATATTTTCCTGTAATTTCACATTCAGTTTCTGTTTTTCTTTTTAGTTATTGTGGCCTTGTAGTATGTACTGTATATGTGTTACCAAAATTATACAAAAAATTTTGTCTATGGAATTTACTTAGCAGTTTCCCTCATTATAGTTGTCTTTGCCAGAATTTATACATAACAAAATTTCAAAAAAATAAGAAAATATTTTGTTTTTATTTCATGTTCTTTTGCTGGTGCCTTGAGAATGTTTTTGTGGCAGGAACAGAGGTGACAATTATCTGGGATGCACACTGCATCAAAAATTAAATAAGATTAGTAATCTGGGGTGGACATCGAATCAAATATTTAGGCAAGATTAATTGTTCAATTCTTTAGAACTTACGTTTCTGTCTTTTGTCCATGTGTTCTGACCCTGTTTCTGATTTTTTCTATGATTTTTCAGATTGGAGTGGAAAGAGCATTATTTTGTACCTATAGGCTTTTGATGATGTTGCTTTTGACACTGCAGAGATGAGAACTAAACGATAATGCTAAACTGAATAATTTAGGTGAGTTCCTTTTTGTCTAATCTTAGTTTTTTAATTAAATATTTTCCTATAGCTTCACATACATGTATTGTTTGTCTAATCATAGTTTTTTAATTAAATATTTTCCTATAGCTTCACATTCAGTTTTTTTTAGTTATCCTGCCTTTGCAGAATGTATTGTTTGGTCATGCATTATCGAAAAAAAATAGGTATGAAATTTATCTGGCATTTGATGTAATTATTGTTGTTTTTCTCAGATTTGATGCATCACAAAAGTTGAAAAAATTAAGAATACATTCTGCTTTTGTTTCATGTTTTTTTGTTGGTGACTCATGAATATTTTTGTGCTAGCAGGAGCAGAGGGGTCTATTCTAGGATGGACAGTTCTTCTTCCTCATTTTTGTGACACCATATAAACGTTTTAGGTAGGATTAGTTGGTCAATTTCCAAAAGTTACTTTTCTGCTTTTTATCCACGTGATTTGGCCGCGCTTCTGATTGTACTTGTGATTTTCCAGATTGTGGGGAGAATGACAGCTTTATTGTGCACTTGTAGATTTTTGTCGCTGGTTTTTTTTTGCACGGTGAATATGCCAACTAAAGGTCAATGCACAACTAGGTAATCCAGATAAGATACTTTCCATCTGATCAGAATTTTTTGGATTAAATATTTTCCTGTTATTTAACTTTTAGTTCTTTTTATTTATTGTGCGTTTGCAGAATGTATTGTATGGTCACCTGTTATCGAAACTGTAAAATAATGTTATCTACGAAATTTATTTAGCAAATGTGCTAATTAATATTGTTTTTCTCATATTTTATACATTACAAAATTTCAAAAAATTAAGAAAACATTCTGCTTTTGTTTCATGTTCTTTTGCTGGTGAGTCGAGAATCTTTTTGTGGTGGCCGGTGCAGAGGGATTGTTATCTTGGCTAAACAGTTTTGCTTCCTCATTTATGTGACACAGAATTAAAGATTAAGGTAAGATTAGTTGGGCAATTTTTTCATGAGTTACTCTTCTTCTTTTATCCGTATGTTTGGACTCTGTTTCTGATTGTTTATAGGTATATTCAGATTGCGGTGGGGATGAGAGCATTGCTGTTCACCTGCTGGTTTTAGTTGTTGCTCTTTGCCCTGCGGAGATGTCAACTAAAGGTCAACGCCTAAGTATGCAGATAAGTTATTGGCCATCCGATCAGGATTTCGAATTAAATATTTTCCTGTAATTTGACATTCATTTTCTTTCTTTTTTTTTTAGTTATTTTTGCCTTGTAGTATGTACTGTATTGTCATGTGTTGCCAAAATTATACAGAAAAGTATTATCTATGAAATTTATTTGGCATTTGCCCTTATTATCGTTGTTTTTCTCAGAATTTATGGATCACAAAGTTTCTACAAATTAAGAAAACATTCTGTTTTTGTTTCATGTTCTTTTGCTGGTGCCTCGAGAATATTTTTGTGCTGGCAGGAGCCGAGATGGCAATTATCTGCTATGCACACTGCATCAAAGATTAAAATAAGATTAGTGATCTGGGATGGACGCCGATCAAAGATGAAGGTAAGATTAGTTGTTCAATTCTTTAGAACTTGCGTTTCTGTCTTTTGTCCATGTGTTGTGACCCTGTTTCTGACTTTTTCTACGGTTTTTGAGGTTGGGGAGGAAAGATCATATTATTGTGTACCTGTAGGCTTTAGACGATCTTGTTTTTTACACTGCGGAGATGCGAACTAAACGTCAATGCTGAACTGAATAATCTAGGTAAGTTCTTTTGTGTCTTATCTTAATTTTTCAACTAAAGATTTTCCTATAGCTTCACATTCAGTTTTTTTTAGTTATCCTGCCTTTGCAGAATGTATTGTATTGTCATGTATTATCGAAATTAAATAAAATAACTGTGAGATTTATCTGGCTTTTGCTTTAATTATTGTTTTTTTCTCATATTTTATACATCACTAAGGCTCAAAAAATTAAGAATGCATTCTGCTTTTGTTTCACGTTCTTTTGTTTGTGACTCGAGAATATTCTTTTGCTGGCAGGAGCAGAGGGGGCTGTAATCTAGGATGGGCAGCTTTCTTCCTCATTCTTGTGACACCGTATAGAAGTTTTAGGTAAGATTAGTTGGTCAATTTCTGAAAAGTTACATTTCTGTCTTTTATTCATGTGATTTGGCCATGTTTCTGATTTTATTTGCGGTTTTTCAGATTGCAGGGAGAATGAGAGATTTATTGTGAACCTGCTGTTTTTTGAAAAAACTGCAACTCGCAAATGCAAACTGTAGTATCTTTCTTATATTTTATTTGTTGGGTCTCTAGATAGTCAGAATTTGACTTGTTAGGAGCTCTCGCAGGTCAAAATATATCTTTCTTCTGTTATATTTGCAAGGTTAAAAAGTTAGGACTGAATTTAAAAATGAGAGCACAACTCCATCAACACTAACAAAAAAACAAGAAATGGGTACATTACTGGTACACTAGCATAACGTGGCAATTATATCCTATTCCCATGTGAATTACAAAGATTCTCTCTCGACAGAGCTGAGGCCCCAATCAGAAGGATTCCTTTCCTAGAGAGAACATAAAGCTTGCTCAGAACCAAGAAAAGACAAGTATCTATTTTATTGTTGAGATATGTCAAGAGCTTCATGTCAGTATGAGTGGTACTTTGTGGTTTTGATGGGGTAGATTGAAATTTACCCTTAATTTATGACATGGCGAGTGACAGGACTTTTCTACTGTTGTAAAATTGTTGCCTCCTAGTATGAATAAAAGATGTATACCCTGGTGCCTGCTCATATTGATAAATAATGCTGTGTTCTCTATTTTTCGCATGGTCACCTTGTATTTTGGTTGGGTTAATTAATTTAGGTTATAAACAATCTTTGTCAGGCCTAGTTGCTTACCATTTTAGTGGGTTGGTTGTATTTGAGCTTGTTTGGGCCCTGTAGTTTCAATTTCCATCCCATGTATACATATCATAAGCCATTTAAGTTCTCACTTAATAGAATATGGATGTAAGGCAATATTGGGAGTGTTGGACTGCCTGATGCTATAATATGTTCAATATGCATTTGGTAGCTGCCCTTGGAGATGGCAAGGTTAGTACATTGGTTCCTACCTCAGATGATGAGATGCATGTGCCTTGCCCATTCACTTCTTATATTAAAGATGCTAAAAAGGTATGTTGCTTTCCTCACATGGTTATCTTTATCTCTTGATATTATTTTTCCTTCTAGATGAGGAGATGCAGGTGCTTTGGTCTAAATGTTTGAATTTACTCGTCTCTTTGAGCTTCGTATAGAAGTTTTAGGTAAGATTAGTTTGTTAATTTCTGAAAAGTTACATTTCTGTCTTTTATTCATGTGATTTGGCCATGTTTCTGATTGTATTTGCAGTTTTTCAGATTGCGGGGAGAATGAGAGCTTTATTGTGAACCTGCTGGTTTTTGAAAAAACTGCAACCAGCAAATTCAAACTGTAGTATGTTTTTTATATTTTATTTGTTGGGTCTCTTGATAGTTATAATTTGACTTGTTAGGATCTCTCACTGGTTAAAATATCTCTTTCTGTTATATTTTCAAGGTTAAAAAGTTATGAATGAATTAAAAAAATGAGAGCACAACCGCAACAACACTTACAAAAAAACAAGGAATGGGTACATTTCTGGTACACTAGCATAATGTGGCAATTAAATCCTATTTCCATGTGAATTACAAAGTTTCTTTCTGGACAGAGCTGAGGCCCCAATCAGAAGGATCCCTTCCCCTGAGAGAACATAAAGCTTGCTCAGAACAAAGAAAAGATGAGTATCTATTTTATTCTTGAGATCTGTCAAGAGCTTCATGTTGGCATGAGTGGCACTTTGTGGTTTTGATGGGGTAGATTGAAATTTACACTTAATTTATGACATGGGGAGTGACAGAACTTTTCTACTGTTGCAAAATTGTTGCCTCCTAGTATGAATAAAAGAAGTATGCCAATGCCTGGTGCCTGCTCATATTGAGAAATAAGGCAATTTTCTCTCTTTTTCGCATGGTTACCTTGTATTTTGGTTGGGTTAATTTAGGTTATAAGCTATCTTTGTCAGGCCTAGTTGCTTACCATTTTAATGGGTTGGTTGTATTTGAGCTTTTTTGGGCCCTGTAGTTCAATTTCCCTCCCAAGCATACATGTCATAAGCCATTTAAGTTCTCAATTAATAGAACATGCATGCAAGGTAATAATGGGAGTGTTGGACTGCCTGATGCTATAGTATGTTCCATATGCATTTCGTAGCTGCCATTGGACAAGGCAAGGTTAGTTCATCGGTTCTGACCTCAGATGATGAGATGCATATGCACTGCCCATTCACTTGTTATATTGAAGATGCTAGAAAGGTATGTTGCTTACCTCACATGGTTATCTTTATCTCTTGATATTATTTTTCCTTCCGGGTGTCACTGCTAGATGAGGAGATGCATGTGCTCTGGTCTAACTGTTTGAATTTATTTGTTTCTTTGAGCTTTGTGATTTAAAAAATTTCGCATAGTTGTTGATATTACTCATCATCCAAATTCTGGTAATAAACCTGAAGATGGTCAATTAAGGTATTCCAAAGTTCATACTGGAGCTGACTTATTTCATACCCTTGTTTGGTAATTTTTTTTTTGTTTTGTTTTTGCTGGACGACATTTGCATCTCTAAAATCCTTTGGGTACTGATTGCAAAGTATTTCTAGTCAGGTCGGTTATGGGTGTTGTAAAAACAGTATTTGCTGGACTAAACCTGTCTATTGTTGAAATTGAGGCTGAATGGACCTGATTGAGGCATAATAAAGTATAGCTATTATAAGACTAGAAGAGTTATCGCCAAATCTGTTTGATGCATTGGCTAAGGGTCACTCATCTCTTTTCTTGGGTTGAACTGATGACATAAACTGCAAAAAGAAGCCTCAACAAGCACAATTTCCCATTTTATTTTACTTTTAATCTCTCTTTTGGCATTTATACCTTGCTGAAATTTCTGGTTGATTCCTTCTGAGGTCCCGTCAATTTTTCATATCTTTCATTCATAACACTTCTACATATGTTAACATTGGCAAAGCCTCTGCACAAGGATGAGTTGGACAAATTTCTAAGGTTTCTGTTACTAAAACGTCTGCATTATTGATTCCTATAATGTGACAGCTGACATGTTGCATGGGCTATGGTTGGTGAAAATGGTGTAAGCTCAAAACTTATGCTCGACTCTTGGCGTTACAACCAATTTGCTGTTGGAGGTTTTACTGATCTAACTGTGAGGGAGAAGGGAATGGAATTTAATGGGCTGATGATTACTCGTGCTAAAAGCTTTCTTTTATGTGCTGGTTTCAAAAGTACATTTCTAGCAGTTGCCTGAGGTATTGTTTGTTGGTCTAGCTTTTTGTTGGTAATATCCATTTCCTTTTTCCATTTTGCCAACTATTAAGTAAATCTAATGTTCTTAGATTTATGAATAGTTGGGCAATTTTTGTCCCAGTAAACTCACCTTCACAGTAGCTACCTGCAGCAATGTGATAACAAATATATAATCTTATTACATTGTTCTGTGATAACTGGATATATTTAAAGTATCTCAAAAGTCATTGCAATGTATCAATTAGCAGTGTCCAGCTGGGTGAGATGCCATGAGTTGACTTACAATGTATCAATTATGATTGAAAGGTATGTTTGTCTCACATTGGTCATCTTTGTCTTCGTGCCTTTTTGTTTTTGCTGGTTGATTTTAGTTCAAATTTATATATTAAGGCTGGTCTTTACGAATTTTTGGAGAGTAAGGTATTGTTGGGTGTTGTTGTGAGATGTCATTTTAGGTGAATACAATAAATTTGACCTCAGCTTGTATTTATTGAAATTTTTAGGTCTACATAAATTAGGTTCTCTTTACTTAACACTGGAGTTTGAGTAATGAAAGCACCCCATATGTATGAATTAAAACATTACCTTTACAAGTGGCCCATGCATGCACTATTTAACATCTATAACTGAATAGCTTGATAATTAACTAACCACACTGAACCTTGAATCTAGAGGAGGTTTCCTTTCTACTTTTTTCCCCTTCTAGCTGGAGTGCTTAATTTGATAGCAAAATTAAAACAAGAGAAAAGGATGTTTTCTACATGGACTTGGCGGTCCAACAAAATGGCAAGTAATATCCATCCTTAGTTTAGATAAGTGGACCATCCATTCAATATTCTAACAAAGAGTTGTTATCAATTATGATATGAAAATGTATCTCAATGTATCTTCCTAGCTTACCTCACTTTGTAATATGGCTAGAAATATATATACTCACATGTTGTGGTACATGATTAAGGTTAGTTGCAAATATCAGCCTGCCAAATAAAAGATACGCTGATGGATAATATTAAGGGAGCTGACATAGAGATATTATAATCGATATCATAATTGTTATTCAGATTAATTGAGTTGTTATTTATATTAATAATTTTATTCTGTAATTTATTTGTGCAGAAATTTTGTTATTTAATTTAAGTGAATTATTATTCATATTAGTGATATTTGAGTTGAATAATAAAAATACTGTCAAAAATAAGTTGCATAATAAAGTAATTAATATGAATAATAATTCATTTATTCTAAATAATAAAGTCTGTATTAATTATGATATTTTCCAAACATTTTTCTATTAGTAATCATCAGTAATGTTGAAGTTGCATGTTGCTTTAGTCCATTTGTTTAGTAGAAATTATTTTAAGCTACTATGACTACATATTTAGTAATAAAAAAATCTAAAATATGTGTTTTATTATACTAGATAAAACAAATTATGCCAGCATTTTTTTTCGGGGGATCATCCGACTAAGTGAATCACTTGTTATAAATTAAAAAAAAGATAATATTTTTCATATAAACTAGTTATATACCCGCGCAATGCTATTTTTTTAATTAGATATTTTAAAATTATAATTATATAATAGTCGCTCTAATATATAAAATTATAAATTCACAAGCATATCAGAGCAATTAAATAAAAGCAGTTGCAATCAACACCAATACATTGTCAGATAAAATACAACTTTGAAAAAACAAAATTATAAATAATTATTGTTATCTGAAACAATAAAAGTTTAGATCACTGAAGATAATACCACTTCATTTTCTGGAGCCGGCCAACTTCTTCTGAAATATTTAGCGAAGAATTAGAATTTGCAATTTTTTTAATGTAATTCGTATTTTATTGTGAAAGTATTGTTGTTGATTGCACATATAAATATAATTATGTTTGTAAATCGGCAATTTAAATTGGAGTGATATTTCACAATATGTAACTCAAATAATATTCTGCAATGTACGGGTACGTAGCAAGTATTATCAAAATTTGATTTTTTTTCAATTATATTTTCACGTTATACAAAGTGTCATAAGATGCATGCTAAATTCAACATTAATATGTTATCAGGCTTCACATTAAATAACATTAACATGACGTGAATTGTCAGAAATTGGTATCAATTGATTTAAGCAAACTTGACATGAACAGTTTCGGAATGTGTCTGTTAGAAATCAGTTTAGTTAAGGTTGGTACAAATTATTTTATAGATGCTGCCACAATGACAACCATACACTTCGTATGACACAGAAAAAACAAAGCATACATCAAAAGCTATAATACAAGATTAACAAAAAGAACTTCTAAATAATACTCACTTATGTTATTGATTTGATTGCTTTGAAATCAGACCCATTGTCCAATTATGGGTACAAAAAGCCCGTTAAATGCTTAGATTAGCACATATATTATGCCATACTCCTCGCTTGAGTCATGTCATTGTACAGGACAGAAAACCAGCTCATAAAGATATAAAGCACATAGCAGAAACATGAAAGCATAGTTCGGATTATAGTCAGAGAGGGGGTTACCGAAGTGTATCTCAATGAAATTACAGATGGTACCAACTTCTGATCCAACATGATCAATATTGTGTGTGCCTGGTTTACAATAGTGATTTACATATTATGGCAATAGTTACTGAATATTGGATTTGATCATATTGGATTTACCTAATTATTGGACAATAGTTAACTAATTGTACCTGATGTTGATCGAATCCAATATGATCAATACTAATTTACATATTATGACAGACTGAAACATTACTGGTAACCTCTCAAACATGATAATGGTTCTCTCTCCTCTGTTTTACTTTTTTTTTTCCAGAAAAAGAAGTGATATAAGGCCTCTTGATTCCATCAATCCAAGAAATGTAATAATTTTATAAGCACCTCATCAGCTAGCAATGACATGACTCAAATAAACGGGTTAAAAAGTGTTTGTTCTTCAATAAAAGAAAAGAGAAGTACCACAAGAAATAAGGCAAACTGCATCAGGCGCAGTTGATGGCATGGGTTTCGGTTCTGATCTTGCCTAGCTCCTCTCTCAGAGGCTCTGTTGCTGTCCTCTTCTCATTTACTCTGTTAAACTCCCTCACTTCATTAGATCATGGTCAGCATATTGCTTAGTAGTTAGCACTTACCCCATTGAGAAAATATTAAGAATTGGTTACACTCTTGATGAAAATTTTACCTTCAAGACAGCAACTCCGCCAGAGAGTTTTGCGAGCCTCGCTTGTAGTTTCTCCTTGTCATAATTGGATGTGCTCTCTTCAATGGGATTTCTCAACTATCAAGAAAAACCAAAAAAAGGAAACAAACACAAGTATTATTGATTTGTTACAATATCAATATAACATTTCGGACAAACCATATTTTTAAGTATATTAATATTAATACAAACAACAAGTACAATCACATATGAAGAAACTATTATATTTATTGCTCGTAGCACAAAAATCATTCAAAATAAAAAAATGCTCTACTGATGTCTTCATGAAAGATGAAAACCAGTTGTGTCAGCTTGTCACTTGGTTAAGTAAAACCACCAGGAGCTTTCCCCTTAATTTATTTCTCTCTCTGCAACTGAGGATAGTAACATCTGTAATAGTAAAAGAAAAAAATAGTCAAATGGGGGTGCATTAAAAGTACCTTTCAGATTCTTATTTTCCACAAAGAGAATTTCTTTCATTCCTTGCTCGTGCATTAATAGGTTATGAAATCGTTAGCCTGCGCAAACAACAAATCAAAACCTACAGCACTGAGCAAAACAAATTTTTTGTAATTTGTAATAAAAAAAAAGGAATTTCATGTACCTGTAGTTTTAATTTTGCACACTTGTAGACCTTCAGCATTGCACAATCTCCTTACAAGAATAATCAAAAACAAAGGAACTGCATTAGCCCGTTGAGAATAAATTAGCTCAGCAAAATTCTCTGAAAATAACCTCCCCAGTCTCCCTCTAACAAGATTAACCCACTTTTACAACTGTCAACTTACCCCTTTAAATAACCTTTCTTCTGAAACTGATGAACCACTGCGTTGGATGTGAAGCTATGTAGACGATGATGTGGTTGTTCGAGGCCTAAATGAATTGTTCTGAATTTCCAGTTTAGCCTTCTAGTTTTTTGTTAGATTTTAAAGAATTTTATAGTAGGGTTACATGTTAATGTTAATGAATAAAGAACTATTATTTTTACTTGCAATTTGCAGCAAACTTCTTTTTCCCAGATATAGACTCTTATATATAATAATACATAGGTAACAGATGTACTGGTACAGACAGGTCTATACCTATATCAGGGTCCAGAAATTGAAATATAAGTATTCTGTTTTGATATACAATCATAGTTAGGTAAACCACAATAATTGAAAACTATAAGCTAATCAATTAGATACCACTAATGCATAAAGCATGAATAGATTTCTCATCTTCCTCATTAGCTGTGAATGCCAAGTTCTGTGCAAGGAAACCTAAGATTGTGAGACTCAAAATGATTCGTTGTCTCTCTCTCTCTTGAAACAGAGAGAGAGACATGTTTCGTACCATGGTTGCCTAGGTGAATCAACCTGTTGCACACTCCATATGTGTTGATTCACCTAGGCTGAGCCATCATTAAGTACATGTTTCGTACCATGGTCTCCTATCAGAAATAAGAATGTCAAGATCAATTAAAATGAAAGTCTATATGTCAGCAACATTTAATCAAACTTAAATAGTAAACCAACACTTTGCAATCAACCCTATACAATATGGATTAATTTTAGTAGAATAGTGAATTACTACAGTGTAATTGTTCATCTGTGTACCTGTACCGAGATATAATAATTCCACAAGGAAAAAGATAGAAGTACCATATTCTGTGAAGTTAATATAACTTCTTTTGCTTGCTTGTTGCTAGTAGATAAGATGTACAATATTTTCTTCATCCATCTTAATGTTTAATCTCATCTCTTGACTGTCATTAGTGCTGCTCATAATGACTTGAAATTCTTTATCAGACTTTATTCCTCATGTGGGCAACTTTTGGTCAAGATCTTCCTCTCCTATACTTTTAAATTGGAATAAATATATAATACTCAGGATGCTTAATGAAAAAAAGATTTTGGTTTCTAAAAATGGTGCATTCTGATCCTTTAGTAATCGTACCATTTTCTTTCTCAAAAAGAACAGATCTTTTTCCATTATCATGCAGGAATCAATATGTCTTTAATCGCAATTACCAATTTCCTTTGATTGTAAGATTCCTTTGATTGCACTTTAATTGTAATTATTATGGCAGCATTCATTTCCTTTAATGATAACATTCATTTGCAAGAAAGGAACAACAACTAAATTTTCAAAATTTGATAGAATGTGCAGAAATCAAATCATATTAGTATCTTACTATATATACAGGTAATCATCAAATACTTCATCTAATGAAGTATGCATGGCAGCCATATGAAAAATGAAAAAATAGATTCCATATAAATGTGCAAAAGAAAGTGTAAACTCCCTATTATAAAAACTAAATTTATGACATCCAAAATATATTGAACATATAACAAACCTTATTCTTCAACATCCTTGAAATATGAAAAATCTATAATTTTTAATTATACAAAGTGAGAGTTAACAAATTGACGGTTTTGATTCACAAAATGTTTTCAACAGTTTTGCCATGCAAAGGATCTGATTTGGTTAGTTCCTTTTACCTGCAAAAAAGCTTTGATAGCTGGCCTTTTAAATAGACCACAAATTGTTTACAAATATGGCAAAAATACTCACATTGAGTTCATCAAGGATAGATATAAATATGCAGCAAGAAATTTCATTTCAATTTAGAACATACAATCTTAAAAAAAAAAGGAAATGTGTTATCAAATTCGTAACTTCTCGGACTTTACAACACCAAAAAAGTCCTGACTTTTTCTTTGTACTTTTTATTCTATCCATATATATGCAAAGTTGAAATACATAACTAGATTTTTTATTTAATTCGAGAGTATGAAAAAGATCTTATGCGTGCGTAAGTTCACGTTTATAGATATATTCGTGGGTTGACCCACGCTTCAACACCCTCGCAATAGCTCTCCACGTAAATACTCCTTATATTCATCGGGCCGACGAATATCATTATTTTCGTGCGTGCAATTATATTAGTTTGTGGGCTTTCCCACGTATGTGATTATACTAGCCCATCACTTTATACAGTCAATTTCGTGAGTGATAAGGTAATATTTTGGTGGGCTTACCCTTGTTTAACAATACCCACGAACATGTAAATAATATTTTGCATTAAATATGTGTACAAATTCTGACATGATTAATTATTTCGTGGACCATTATATCTCGTGGTTATTAGAAGCTGTAGCATTTTCATGTGCATACCGATGTAAATAAATAAACTTATTAAAGATAATTCTCAATAATTTTATTTTTCGTCATCCATAATAATCTTTCATCAACCCTCAAACATGTACCCACATCCCTAAAAAATAATTCTAGAATGTGATTTATAAACCATCAAACATGTACTCACATACAAACTAACTAAATTCTAGAAATTATATGTCCAACAATAAAATATTGTAAAATAATAAAATATGCTCAATACCAAATGCATTATTCAATCACTTACATTACATTTGAACTGAAATAAGTTAGTTCCTAACAATTTACCAAATGTTAGGAAATACTAACCACAACATCACATATTATACATAGTAGAGGTAATAAATGAATCGTAACAGAAACATGTTATACATTTATTTCAATTTTGAAACACACAACATATATTAAGAACTATGTTTCACAGTGTTGTGTGCTCAATCTGCTGAGCATATAGCTTCATAATAAATAACAAATTTGTAACTTGACATACAACCCCTTATGCCAGTAAATTACCTACTGTTCCTACATCCCGACATGTAACTCCCTAATATACCAATAAGTTACCTATTATCCTTGTACCAATAAGTAACTCCTTGTAGTTATCTTAATGTTTAACTTTTACCTTTTATCTCTAATCTCATCCTTGGTTTATTAATTCATCACAAGTATACCATATCACCACAAACCAACCGATTTGCACCATTTGATGTGATATGGACTATTTGAAAATTCTTTGAACAATTTATTACACTTTCTTTTAAATAGGAATTACATACCGAGAAAGCTGGCATCTGCATCCCAACAAATGCAAACAGCTGTGCGAAGAGGAAGTTGTTTCGATTATTGCGTTCGAACTCTTGTTGTTCCCTCTATGTAGTTTCTAGGGTTTATGATTTCTGTGTCCTTTCAGTATTGGGTTGGATTGGATAACTTGTTGTTATTGTTTAATGTGAGAAATTATTGTTATTTTGTGTGAGAAATTATTGTCATTTTAGTGAGAAATTACTAGATTATTTTCTGTCCTTGCTGCATTTATCCAGAAATTTCTATATTGAGTATGAGTGTTCTGTGTTGATTTAATTTCCAAAGTGCGAATCAAGGATTTATGTTCTAGAAATTCTTTTAGATATAGCTAGTACTCCTTCAGCTTTGGGGGTGCTATTTTTCGATCAAACCAACACAACTTTTATAAATAATTTGATGAAATATAAGATGGTTAAAATAATGGAAAATCTGCTACGAAGATATTTTCTGTGAATGGGTTTACTGCATTTGCCTTTTATGATTTATCGTGCTCCAAAATAAATATGAAACCAGAGAACCTTTAGGCAAAATTAGGTACAAATTGATTAAGGATAATATTGAAATTATATAAAAAATAATCTGTTCAGCCCTGAATTCAGTATTTTTTGAGTTCCAAAATTATAAATAAGGATTTATGTGTAGACCAGTTTTGAGTTTATTTCCAAAATTCTGATCAAGAGTTCTGTTCAATATCAAATTGGTGTTTCAGTCTAGCAACTAATGGCTAGGGATGATGATGCTTCCCAGTTCGTAATGGTTCATCGTCGGCTCAATCCATCATTTTGGAGTGTTCAAACCAGGTCTAGGGGTATATGTGCTGAACCATCCTATGTTCAAAAAGAGAAGCCTCTATCTGCACGCAATAAGGTGACTGCTCGTAAAAGGAAGGAACCCACACGTAAGGTACTGCTATGCTTCTATGATTATATATTTATGTAGATATAATTTCTAGTGGTTATTGCCTTCAATAGATATTGTTCTGATTACGACATTACATCTAGGAATTTTTTGATAGCATTCTAGAATTTACATCAATAAGGGACAAATTAGATTGCTACTGTAAGTAAGATATTGCATATTACATATCTACAGTATTCCATTAATCTAGAGGAGGCGGATTAGTACTTTGATTCATTACTAGTGGTCATTGCTTATAAGGCTTATAGAATTATTTCGTTTGATTTTAGGAAGACACCCAACGCCAACCTGGTCTGACAAAAAGCCAGGTAGTATCGAAAATGTACTTGGTATATCGAAGGATGTTGCGTGATACAGAAAGGTTGAGAGCTGTCCCAGAGAATGAGGAACTCAAGAGCAGTACAAATTGTGACTAGCATACCAGCAGTGTTCAACAAGGTAGAGAGTCTCCCTTGCATACCAGCAGTGGAGAAGAAGGTGGATCGTCTGACCCGCATACCAGCGGTAGAGAAGAAGGTGGAGAGTTTGAGCCGCATACCAGCGGTGGAAAAATATGTGAAGAGTTGGTGGGGCATATGAACAATGCAACCCAAGCCAAAGAGTCTGACACAAAACTGAACAGTGGAGACCAAGGTGTAAGCTCAGACATGCTTGTCGATCACAATGATGACTCGCCCTCCGAGCACGAGGCTCAATCTGATTCCATAAAGACAGACCTAAAAGAGATCATAACCCATGATGGCAAGGTTCCACAAGCCCATTCATATTAGGCATCGTCACCTACGCACAAAACTACGTCTCAACAACAACATGAGGACCCAACAACAAAAAGTACATCTTTAGGTGATGACAGCCAGGAGCAACAGTCCAACACAGGACCGACTACCTGGAGAGATGATGGTTGGCGTAGGTACCGACTACTTGAGCCGCTTCGATGCTTTGTGGCACAAGTTATGACTGACGTAGAAGAAGTTAACGAATCACCGACACCTATTCATGATAATAAGAAGGGGAAGAAGAGAAAGAAATCATGAAAGGGATCAGAACCTAGGCAGGGACGGGGTTTGAACAAGCCTCGACGCCCGGCCCTTCTTCAAGATCGCCCTCAGTTAGTCATTGTTGGCGATGGTGAGTTTGCATCAATCCCAAAATGCACAAAGATAGTAACAACCATTAGGTTGCTGGTATTGGAGAACCTACCGGGCCCATACAGGACGTACAATCTCTTCCCAGTTAAGGCTCGACTATGCATGATATGAAAATTCTTACGCATGTACACTTGGGAGAAGGAGCGGGATGTAGGCAGGTGCATCGATGTATTCGAGTTCATAGCTGCTGATGCATATAGTTGGGAACTAACAACAACAAGAAAGAATTTTAGGAAGAAGTTTGGGGAGTTGAAGGAATTGTGGAAGAATGCCTCACCCCGGTGGTGCAAAAACAAAGAATACTGGAAAGGCCTATGCAACATCTGGGCCAACAAGGCTTGGCAGCAACAGTCCAACACCAATAGAGCTAACAGAACCAAACATGGGGTAATGGTGCATCATGTTGGAGGCGCATGCAGCGCTTATCGTCATAGAGAAGCATTAGTAAAATAGCTCAATTTATTATTTTTTAGCTGTAATTTAGTTGTTGTCTTTTGTACTTTTAGTGGTCACTAACCAGAAATTACTTGTAGATTGCAGAAAAGGGTCCTAATGTGACTCTGAAGGATGTGTTTGACCATACCCATATGAAGAGTGGGCCTTCTGGAAAGAAATATGTCAATCCAAAGGCTGAGAGTGCAGTGATATGTATTAATACATAAATCTAGGATGCTTGTTACATTGTCCTTAGTAAAAAATGTCTTACTAGTTTAATTAACCTTAATAAATTCCTCAACTGGTCATAGAAAATATTTGAAGATATAAAGGGTTATTACAAGGAAGACAATCTTCCTGAAGAAAAGGCTTGGGAGATTGCTGTGGGTGGGGAGGACCGAGGCCGTCTGTTTGGCATTGGGTATCGCTCCAAAACTTGTGCAATCGGCTCAGCTTCTCATCTAACCCGAACAAACCCCACTCGTAGCATTGCTACATCTACTGAGCCTCATAAAAAGATTTACACTGCACAGGAGGTATCTACTCTAATCGAACAACTTACAGAAAAACTGAACAACACACAGATAAGTTTTGCCGAAGAGTTAGCTGCTCAAGAGAGGCACCACAAGGATGAGATGGCTGACATGACACAACGCCATGCGGCCATGAGTGCACACCAACAGGCATGCTTAGAGACTTTGTTTAAAGCTACAGGGGTGAAACCGCCTGGCATAAATGTGAGTGATCTCAGGTTTTTTCTTCAAATTAAATTTTGCAATAACTCACAAGCATTTTTACTTAAAATAAATCTTCTTTGTACTCTTGATTAGGAAGGTGACGCAAAATGTGGCAATGCAGAAGATGGCAAACAATGAGGACACCTAATCTGAAGGATTTAAAATTAACATAATTGGACTTATGTAATAATACTTTAGTGCTTACAATTACTAGGTTGTAGGCTTAGAGGCTTATTATGATTTGTTGAATCTGATTATGTACTGAATTAATTGGGTTAGATTTGATTTAAGTTAAAACTTTAATAGATCTTACTTTTGTGGGCTAAGACCATAATATATATATGTTTGGGTACAAATTAATGAATGGTGCGGTTATGTTCATTATTTGCGTACATTTTAGGTACGCACCATAAAGTATATTAAATCTATATACGCATGCACTTATTCGTGTCGCAATGTAAAGATACCGACAAAAGTAAGATAACCCTGTTAGATTTGTGTTCTAAAAGTTATCATTTGTTGATTATTTTTTATATATGTTATATTTATGAATTGAATGTAATTTACATTTTGTTCCATGAGTTTTATATTTATATTTAGAAGTGTTCAAGAAGATGCACTTGGTTTTGAACTGCATGACTCTAAGTAAATAAATATACAACATTAAAATGTTCACAGGTCTTGCATATTAGTAGGAACACTAATATGACATATAAGACTGTCATGTTGATTAAAAGTATGTTGTAGTTCTGCAAACGTTGATAAAAGATTATCATTTAATAACACGAATATATGAAATGCTTCATATATTGAACAGACCTAATAGATGAAACATTATATGGATTGTGTTAGTGTCATTAATGTTTTCATCGTGTCTCTGATTTCAAGATTGAGATATATATTGTTTTCACATGAGAAATGTACAACGTAATTATTATTAAAAGCTACTTGCAAGAAGTGGTGATAAAAATAATAGTTCTTTATATGTAACTTGTGCGGGAAAATAATATATGTCAATAGAATCATTGCCACTCATTAATAATGAGAAATGATATTTTGGGCCCCTTGGTAAAATAGAATTATAAATAGATCCAATATAACTGAAGTACAGTTATAATTTTATAATTTGCTTAATAAAGATCAAGAAATGATTATAATATAAAGATGACATAGTCCTACTTTGTATGTTAATCGGAATATCATAAGGCAAGAAATGGACACAAGTAATGACAAATGTTACATTACTGTAAGGATCGTGTTTCGTAAAAGGATTACTAAACGTCTATGTTATTTGGGTAGCTGTAATTTATAGCTAGAATACCGCTTACAGTTTATGAAATTAAATATTTAATTTCATTGCCAACATAATATAGATCCTCAATATAGGTCACACAAACTAAACGGAAAACAAGAAATAAATACTATGTCACATGATGTGGCTGACCAACAAAGAAATAAATATATATTGTAATATGCATATTATGAGAATAATATTCGTTGCACATATCGTAATATGTGAATATTATGAAATATAAATTTATTTCAAGCCCAAGCCCAAGTCCAAAACATATTTTAACAAATTGAGAAGAGAATAAGCCCAAACAAATATTGATTATGACCATTAAATTCTGATTACAAAATGGACAGATTTTAAGGTAAATTTGAATGAGAATTTGAAGGGGCAAACATCAACCAATCTAAGCATATGATATATGAATTCTATAGTCCTTCGAATCTAGAATCCAACGGTGAAAGTTTCAAGTCGTTTGGAATTCCCTAAAGAAAGTTATGATAGTTTTAGTAACAAAATGTCAGAAGTTGATGTGCTGTTTCGAATTCTGTTCATGGTTTAATACGAATTTAAAGAATCTAATTATTTTTCTTAATGACTGAAAAATAATAGAAAAGATATATACATCAGGCTTTTCTCTCTCTCAAGTAAGTTTAGAGTAAGTCTAGAGTTTTTTCTCCAAAACATTTTGCTAAAATATATATCGATTGATTATACAATCGATTAATTGACGGGTGAAAAAGCTAGACGCGGAAGAGAGTTCACTAGCACGAATTTGACACCGTTCTTGTTTTGGATTCAAAGTGAACCTCAGAGGAATCAAGCTACCTTAAAGATCATAGGTATGATATAAAATTTCCTCTTGTAAGAATATGTATATGATTACGACATGAATAAATTAGCAATAATAGAACGATCTTAGATGTTATTGGATTAAGTTTTTTTTTATCCGATTCGCATCATGAAATCCTTCAAACCCTACATTTCATACACCTCGTAAGTGCGAAAGTGGAATAATTCCTAACCTACTACAACCAAGTCCATTGATGTCCTGACCCCATCTCTGTCTTCAGCGAGTATCCCCCTACTGAGCTCCGCCCCACCTAGCAGGATTAGAACCCCCCTACCGAGCTTCAAGTAAGTGAATACCTATTCTTGTTTGGGGTGAATTTTTTTCCGCCTAGCCTAATTTCATTATTATTTTTTCAATTCGTCCATCGTCGGTACCTCATTGTTGCATGCTGTTAGTTTGTTATTGTTCTAGTAGATAAATAAACTACTAATAGGTAAATGACAACCAATAGCTAAATAAACTATCAGTAGCTGAATAATGCAATAGAAATTAACACAGTTGAAGAATTAGATAAATAAGTTTGCCAAAATACATTGCTTAGTTCAATATATAACAAGCATGCTTGGTCTCTAGTGTTGAATTATTTGAATAATTACTGTAATTTTAGGATGATTGCGGACCGCACTTGGATGTACGAAATGATTTCTAATAATGGGTCCCCCAACCCTATATTTATGGATGGTGTATTGAAGTTTGTGAACTATGCTTTTGGCAACCTTGCAACTATATACGTACATGATGGTACTAAATGTATCTATTGTCCTTGTTCCCATTGTGCAAATGTGTACTGTCGAGATCGTGATATCGTTACAATGCACCTTTTGCGCTAGGGATTTTGTAGAGGTTATGAGCATTGACACAAGCATGAAGAACCTCATCCAAGTGAGTACCTTGCACAAACCACCTATTCATCTACATTAAATGAAAGCAACAACCGAATGGAAGAGATGTTAATGAATGTCGTAGGGCCTGATTTTAATTAGGATGATACAAATATGGAAGAAGAACCTAACCTAGAGGCAAAGAAATTCTTTGACATGTTGAAATGTTCAGAGGTACCATTGTGGGAGATGAAATTCACGAGACAAGACAATATGAAGTGTGAGACCCATTCGGTCTTATCAGCCGTGACCCAATGTCTAGCGTTGAAAGTTGAACATCAAATAAGCCAAAGATGCTTTGATGGCATGTTAGCAATCATGAAATCCATGCCTCCAAAAAAGGAGAATTTACCGGAGAACTTCTATCAAGCTAAGCGTATGATTCAAGGTCTAGGAATGGAGTATAAGAAGATGGACGTTTGTCCCAATTTTTGCATGCTCTATTATAAGGAACCACACTTGAATAAGAGATATTACGATGTTTGTGGCGAAGCAAGGTATGAAAAATGCAATTATCCTAACAAGAAAGCAAAGCCCATTCCACGTAAAGTTCTTCACTACTTGCCCGTAACACCTAGGCTACAAAGGATGTACATGACTCGTGCATTGACAAAGCATATGAGGTGGCATAAGAAAGGATTACGTGATAAACCCAGGGTCATGGTTCACCCGGCGGATGGAGAGGCTTGGAAACATCAAGATAAGATTTATCCAGAATTTGCTTCGGAGGTGCGTAATGTTCGACTAGGGCTCTCAACAGATGGTTTTATGCCATATAGCTCAGGTGCAGCTCCATACTCTTGCTGGTCGGTGTTTGTTTTCCCATATCATCTTCCTCCAGGTCTCCTGATGAAAGAGGAAAGCATGTTTCTCACTCTTGTCATTCCTGGACCAAAGCATCATGGTCGGGACATTGACATACTACTCGAACCTTTGATCAACAAATTAAAAGACCTATGGTTGAATGACAAGCTAACTTATGATGTATTGAGAAAGGAAAATTTCATAATGCGAGCAATGCTACTTTGGACCGTGAGCGATTTTCCAGCATTTGAGATGCTAAGTGGTTGGGGTACTCATGGGAGACTAGGATGTCCTGAGTGCATGTGTTTGACGAAATCCTTTAGACTTCAAAATGGTGGCAATGCATCATGGTTCGATTGTTATAGGTGTTTTTTACCACCGGACCATCCATTTCGTCGACACAAGAACAATTTCATACGAAATAGAATTAAGAATGACCCTCCACCACCTAAATTGACAGGAGAAGAGTTGTTGGAGATGGTTAATGAACTTTCATCGATTAAATGGGGCAAAACGACACTTTTGAATCAAATTCCCGGGTATGGTATCACACACCATTGGCAGAAGAAGAGTATATTTGTTTGCTGTTTAAAAGTTGCCAGAAAAATACACAAATTAAATTGCATGAAATTAATGATATAATTTCATGTGATTTTTATGCCAAAGATTTGAAGTTATGAAATTATGTTCAATTTCATAAAGTTATTTCTTGAAATTAAAGAAACAATTTCATGAAATAGCCATGTCAAATATTAAATCATGAAATTATGTCCAATCTCATGATTTATTAAATCCCAAAATTATTTCTTGAAATTAAAAAATAATTTCATGAAATAATCATACCAAACCCCCTTCAAAAAATATATACACATGTGTGCAAAAAAAAAAATCTATGCACAAAACCCTAATTATATGAAATCAAGAAACAATTTCATATAATTAAACATGCCAAATCCAAAAATCATGAATTTCATTTATGAAAAATGCCCCAAATATTATCCCTTGGAATTAAAAATGATTCTTTGGGATAATCATGACCAAAATATTAATTGTATAAGATTAATATGCCTAATCATATACAATTAATGATTTAAGTGAAATTAATGCCTAATTTCACACCCAAAAATACCAAAAATATTACCCAAAATAACAGAATCATAGAATATATTTTCTGTGATTTTTCAGTAATTTTTCATGGATTTTTGCATGAAGAATAAAATAAAATGAAAAAAATATAAAGAAAATACCAAAAATCAAAACTGGAGATAGTTCTGGGTGCAATTTGGGGGATGTGCAACACTCTGGGTGCAATCTGGGGAGCTCAAACACGACTTCTGCCCTTGGGACCCGCTTGTCATACACACAAAGTGTTAAAGGCGCTTTGCGTGGACCCAGTACACATGCACCATACCACTGACAATACGTTTTGGTGCATAAGGACCAAGCCCACAGCCCAACCCTCAGTTTTTCGCTGGGGCTGTGTCTCATTAAACCTGACGACTGGGCCCCTCTCCTTCAGTCTCACTGCCAAGGGGGCCCAGCGCCCAGAGTTATTTTGGCCAGCGAAAAGAAAAGAAGGGAAAGAAAGGTGAGCGCGGTGCAAGCGCTCCCTCCCTCTGACAAGCCCGAAACTAAAGCACGGTTCACGTGCACCCAACCCAAGCGAGAGAAACCTTTTGAATTTCTCTCTCTCTCCCTCCTTTCTTCCTCCTCAAGCTCCAGAGCTCAGTGGAGCTTCGAAAATGGAGTTCGGGTGTATGGTTCGATTTGGCTTAAACCATTCTAGGGACTTAATCTACATCCTAAGGGGAGTTCAATGCCACAAACAGCATTGAAAATAGTAAAGTAAACAAGGAGAAAATCGAAGGAGAAAGTACCTCGACCTTGAAGGTGACAGGGCAATTGGGAGCTCGAGATGCCAAGCCAACACCTGGGGGAGCTCCGAGATGCTTCCACGACGCTGCCTGAAGTATCAATTTGGAGTGAAAAGCACTCAATTGACAGGTGCACCACTTGGCACTCAAGTCTGATCTGGGGGTGGTCAATTGGCACAACTCAGCACTCAAGCAGCCAAATTGACACGTTGGGCACACTCGGTGACACCTTGGTGACATGTCAAGCGCCAGCAAGGCCAAGGAATATTCGGGATATGCTCACACCCGAAAGGCATGACACACTGACCCAAGGAAGAAGACAAAGCCAACGGCTCCATCTCTCTCCCCAGGCCTGTGTCAGGGACACGTGTAGGCACCTCAATGGAGACCTCTGAGCGCCAGTTAGCTGGAGGAATCTTCCAAGGACAAGCCTCAGGCCAGCACAGGCCTGGCTGGCTCAATCCTGGCCACTTGATCAAACCAAGGGCTGGGATGATGCCAGCTCAGCCCTGAGGCTTAGACCATGCCCTCTGGGCTATAAATAGACCCCCAGTGAAGAAGAAGAAAAGGGGAGAGAGCAACATAGCCAAAACTCTACCAAAATCTCAACTCCACCAAATTCCAAAAAAAAAAAAGCTAGCTGAGAAGAAACCAAGTCTTGAATAGCTAGGTAAGAGCCATAGGAGTCAAGCCTTGAGCTTGGCTCAGTCTCAATTGAGCTCAAGGAGCCAGTCTCACCTTGCTGGGTGAGATGGCTAGCCCCATGGCTGGGGAGGTGCACATGTGCCTCCCTCCTTCCAGAGCTCAATTGGTGGCTGAGCTTGAGTCTCAGGAGCTCACATGGTGAGTTCACCATGGATTTTGACAGTATACTCCAACCAATTGGCACATGCCAATCTGGTTTCATGGGGATGGGCACATGTTCATCCCCTTTCTCTCTCAAGCCCTGTGCACATGTGCAGTGGCTGTGTAAAGCTCAATAATGGCTTTATACAAGCTGTTATGCTGTCAAAATTCCATGGAGAAAACAAAATTTCATGTTTTATATGTGTATTGTATTTCAATTTGTTATAATATATGATTTTTTGATACAAATTGGTTTTATTTCCCTCTTTAGTTCCTTCTTTCATGTTCTCTGATGTGCTTGATAGCTCAGAACCCTAATTGAGCAATGAAAAGCAATAAACATCAGTACTGGTTTGAATCCAGTGTATTCCAGTTTCTGTCCAGCTGAGAGATCAATCCATATCTCTCAGACTGGTTGTTAATTTCTTATGAAATTTCACAGTCATGTAGATTAGGTTTATACTAACATACCACATAAATTTTATAATTTTTGGAATTTTCTGTGAATTGTTATGAATTTTACAATCTCATCTGTCAAAAACTCAAAAAAAGTCAACTTTGAGTCAAACTGAGAAGTTCATTCTTCTTTTGACTCAAAAATCCAGAATTTCTTGATTAATTCACCTTTATGACACCTCATGTGATGTTTTAAAGGGTTTAGAATAATTAAACCAGGCTTTAATTCATAGGTTAAGCCAAATTTGATTTTTAATAAATCTGAAAGGGCATTTCTGTCCAGTCTGGTAAAAATACAAAAAACATGCTTTTTGATTATTCAATTAGCTTGAAATTTCATAAGCATATAAAATAAGTCTTAATGCATTTATTCACCAAATTTTACCATTTTTGGTATTTTCTGTGATTTTCTATGAATTTTTGAATTTGGATCTGTAAAAATCAGAATTGAGTTAATTCTGGAATAAATACCAGAAAAGGAAAAAATGAAATTACCTTACATACAAACGAAATTCACATGCAAATCTAGTATAAAACCTTTTCAAAACATACAATTGACCCAAATAAACATACTTAAACATGCAATTTGAGAAGAATGTACAGAAATCAAAAGAAAAATAAATTGGAAATAAAACCAGAAATGAACCAATGTGCATAAAGGACAATGCACATCTAAATTGATGAAATTGATCATCCAAACATGTTCAAACATGCTAAACGACACTGTCTGGAGGGTTAATTGGAAGAAAATTGCAAGGAAAAGCCATGAAATACCATTTGGTACCAATGCCCCGAAACCAGTTTGGTACCAAATGGCCAAAGTTGCAAAATTGATGGATTAAACCCAAATTAAACCTCAAAAACTGGTCAAACATGCTCTGGCGATGCCATATGACAAAGAAATCAAGTTAATTTGTCAAAAATCAGCTTAAATTCCTCAAAATTTCATCCCAGCCAATTTTTTCAACCGAAACCAAGTGGCTACCCCCATCTCCGGCGATCCAGGCCGCCGTCGCCGCCGAGACCACCACCGATGGACTCCCCACGCTCTCGCGATGCCAGCCATGACTTCTGATCGGAGATCCGATGCCGGCAGGGTCTCGATCAGTGTCGGAGAGGATGAGCACGAATATTGATACATCTCAAAGTGCGAATCTTGATGAAATTCAAACAGCCCAGAGAAGGCTTGATGCGCGCCAGAGATCCAACGGCCCAGTTTAAAAAAAGCTTTAAAAACTGAACTTAAGTTCAGATCTTGATGCATGTGCCCGAATCTGACGGCCCATATTAATCTGTTTTGAAAATAAACTTTAAACACCAAATAAAAATGATTTCTCAAGCCCAAAAATTATGAAAAATATATCAAAAATCATGATTTCATTTATGAATATTTTTGAGACTATAAAATGTCAATTTTGATTTTATTTTCCTTTCTATTTATTTATTTATTATTATTATAAATAAAAAAAATTCAAAATATATGATATATGCACAAAATAAATTCAAAATACCAAATAGAGTATTTAAAAATAAGTGAAAATTATGATAAAACAAATCAACAATTTTTAAAATAATCAAATTATGTATATTTTGATAAAACAAATCAAAATATTCAAGGATAATTAAAATATGTCATAAACAAATCAAAAAATATTTTAAATAATCAAATCATGCTATATTTTGATGAAACAAATCAAAATACTCAAAATAATCAAATTATGATAAAACAAATCAAAATATTCAAAAATAATTAAATTATGTCATGTTATGATAAAACAAATCAAAACATTAGAAGTAATCAAATTATATTATATTTTGATAAAACAAATCAAAATATTCAAAAATGATTAAATATGTTGAACTTTGATGAAATAAATCAAAATATTAAAAAAATAATCAAATTATATTATATTTTTGATTAAAATATTCAAAAAATGATTAAATATGTTAAACTTTAATAAAGCAAATCAAAATATTCAAAATAATCAAATTATGATAAAACAAATCAAGATATCCAAAAATGATTAAATATGTTAAACTTTGATGAAACAAATCAAAACATTAAAAATTTAATCAAATTATGTTATATTTTGATAAAACAAATCAAAATATTCAAAAATGATTAAAATATGTTATATGTTGACAAAACAAATCAAAAATATTTAAATATGTCAAAAATACAATTATGTCCAAATATTTGACCAAACATGTCAAATATGCAAATATACCCAAATATTTGACCAAATATGTCAAAAATACAATTATGTCCAAATATTTGACCAAACATGTCAAATATGCAAATATACCCAAATATTTGACCAAACATGTCAAATATGCAAATATACCCAAATATTTGACCAAATATGGCAAAAATACAATTATGTCCAAATATTTGACCAAACATGTCAAATATGCAAATATACCCAAATATTTGACCAAATGTGTCAAAAATACAAATATGTCTCAATCTTGGACCAAATATGTCAAATATGCAAATATACCCAAATATTTGACCAAATATGTCAAAAATACAAATATGTCCAAATATTTGACCAAATATGTCAAACATGCAAATAAACCCAAACATTTGACCAAACATGTCAAATATGCAAATATGACCAAATTTTTGACCAAACATGTTAAATATGCAAATAAACCCAAACATTTGACCAAACATGTCAAATATGCAAATACACCCAAATTTCTAGCCAAACATGTCAAATATACAAATATGTCCAAACTCTTGATAAAATATTTCAAATATGCAAATATGTCCAAATCTCTGGTCAAATATGCCAAATATGCAGATAAGTCCAAAACTTGGTAAAAACATACCAACATATCAAATCATATCAAATCATGTTTCGAGAACATTAAACTGGCAGTGCGCTTCAGGTTTAATGTACCTCATTTTGGAAATCGATAAAGAATTATATGTTCCCGATTCTCCAATTTTCCCAGGTTTCGAATTGGCATAGCGCTTCAGATTCGGGATTTGGAAGGTCAATAGACTATTTAGGACTATACGTTTGTCTTTGACATGAACCTTTCTAGAGATCAAACATCTCTGATTCCTTGAGCATCGAGTTGGCAGTGCGCTTCATATTCGAACTCCGCGAGATCAATAGGATTATACGTCCTCGATCTCCGATTTATGAGAAATTATACGTTTCTCTGACTTTAGATCATACGTCTTTAGTCTTATTACCCAAAGTTATACCTTTGGGTTATTTCAAGCATGTATTATAATAAATTGGAAGGAAGAAATAAAGCCACAAATCTGATCCATATATTTTGATTAGTTTAGCCCATTAATTAGAGGTTCCCGAGGCGAGAGCCGGGGTAATTAACGGCGGGGGCTTGCGCCCGTCGGAAAATAAAAGTTCCCACAATCACCTAAAATAATAAGTCCTTGAGCGCACAAACACGCGCAGGGATGTACCTGCACCTTCTTCCCCCGTGAGCGAGGACGCCGATGCCTCGCACGTGGTCCGCGAAAAAGGGCCGCACAATATTCTAGACTTTGCTCTATTGGTCCACTAGTTTGCTACATCATAACATTGATATGATGCATTTGGAGAAAAATGTCACCGAGAGCTTATTTTACATGACATTAGACGTAACAAGTAAAACCAAAGATAATAAGAAGGCACGAAAAGATTTGGTCATCTATTGTAACCGTCCACATCTCCATCTAACTCCTGAGGAGAATAGACCAAAAGCGTCATATGCATTGACATTAGCGGAAATGCGTCAAGTTTTGAAATGGCTCAAGGAAAAAGTGAAATTTCCCGATGGCTATGCTTCAAATTGGGGAAGATGTGTTAACCTCGTCACTTCCACAATCACGGGACTTAAAAGCCATGATTTTCACGTTTTCGTGGAACGCCTTCTCCCGGCTGCGTTTCGAGACTTCATCCCAGATTTCGTTTGGGGCTCTTTATGTGAGTTTTCTAGTTTTTTTTAGAGAGATTTGTGCTAAGGAGCTAGACTCGTCACGAATTGAGCAACTAGAAAAGGATGTCATAGTCACGTTATGCAAACTTGAAAAAATGTTCCCCTTGGTTTCTTTGACTCAATGGTACATCTTGTGGTCCATGTTGCAAGCCAAGCAAGAATAGGTGGACCAGTGGGTCCTCGATGGATGTATCCTTGTGAAAGGTAATTATTAATAAACATCTCATAATTCAAATTCATGATTAACCCTATTGTTTGCTGTTTAAAAGTTGTCAGAAAAATACGCAAATTAAAATTACATGAAATTAATGATCTAATTTCAAGTGATTTTTCTACCAAAGATTTGAAACTATGAAATTATGTCCAATTTCATAATTCACTATATGTGAAAATTATTTCTTGAAATTAAAGAAACAATTTCATGAAATAGCCATGTCAAATATTAAATCATGAAATTATGTTCAATCTCATGATTTATCAAATCTCAAAATTATTTCTTGAAATTAAAAAATAATTTCATGAAGTAATTATGCCAAACACCCCCTCAAAGGAAAAATATATACATGTGTGCAAAAAAAAATCTATGCACAAAACCCTAATTATATGAAATCAAGAAACAATTTCATATAATTAACCATGTCAAATTCAAAATCATGAATTTCATTCATGAAAAATGTCCCAAATATTATTTCTTGGAATTAAAAAAATATAATAATATCTTGGAATAATCATGCCAAATATTAATTGTATAAGATTAATATGCTTAATCATATACAATTAATGAATTAGGTGAAATTAATACCTAATTTCACACCCAAAAATATTACCTAAAATAACAGAATTATGGAATATATTTTCTGTGATTTTTCAGTAATTTTTCATGGATTTTTTGCATGAAAAACAAAATAAAATGGAAAAGAAATAAAGAAAATATCAAAAATCAGAACTAGAGATAGTTCTGTGTATAATTTGGGGGATGTGCAACACTCTGGGTACAATCTGGGGAGCTCAAACAAGACCTCTGCCCTTTGGACCCACCTGTCATACATACAAGATGTTAAAGGGGATTTGCGTGGACTCAGTGCACATGCACCATATCACTAACAATACGTTTTGATGTACAAAGATCGAGTTCACAGCCCAACCCCTAGTTTTTCGCTAGGGCTATGCTTCATTAAACCCAACGACTGGGCCCCTCTCCTTCAGTCTCACTGCCAAAGGGGCCCAGCGTCCAGGCGACGCTTCAGCCAAAGAAGGAAAGGGAGGATGAGCGCGGTACACCCTCTCTCCCTCTCTGACAAGCCCAAAACCAAAGCACGGTCCACGTGCACCCAACCCAAGTAAGGGAAACCCTTTGAATTTCATTCTCTCTCCCTCCTTTCTTCCTCCCTGAGCTTGGAGCTTAACCAAGGCTTCAAAAATGGAGTTTGGGTGTACAGCTCGAGTTAGTTTAAACCATCTTAGGGACTTAATCTACACCCTAAGGGGAATTCAATGCCACAAACAGCATTGAAAATAGTAAAGTAAACAGGGAGAAAATCGAAGGAAAAAGTACCTCGACTTTGAAGGTGACCGGACAATTGGGAGTTCGAGAAGTCAAGCCGACACCTGGACTATAAATAGATCAAACCAAGTGCACATGCCTGGCTGGCTCAATTCTGGCCATCTGATCAAACCAAGGGCTGGGATGATGCCAGCTCAGCCCTCAAGCTCAAACCATGCCCTCTGGACTATAAATAGATCCCTAGTGAAGAAGAAGAAAAAAGGGAGAGAGCAACATAACTGAAACTCTGCCAAAATCAAAACTCCACCCAAATTCCACAAAAGAAAGCTTAGCTGAGAAGAGATCAAGCTCTGAATAGCTAGGTAAGGGATAGAGGAGCCAAGCCTTGAGCTTGGCTCAGTTCCAATTGAGCTCAAGGAGCCAGTCTCACCTTGCTGGGTGAGATGGCTAGCCCCATGGCTGGGGAGGTGCACATGTGCCTCCCTCCTTCCAGAACTCAATTGGTGACTGAGCATGAGTCTCAGGAGCTCACATGGTGAGTTCACCATGGAATTTGACAGTATGCTTCAACCAATTGGCACATGCCAATCTGGTTTCATGGGGATGGGCACATGTTCATCCCCTTTCTCCCTCAAGGCCTGTGCACATGTGCAGTGGCTATACAAAGCTCATTAATGGCTTTATACAAGCTGTTATGCTGTCAAAATTCCATGGAAAAACAAAACTCCATGTTTTCTATGTGTATTTTATTTCAATTTGTTATAATATATGATGTTTTGGTCCAAATTGGCTTTGTTTCCCCCCTTTAGTTTCTTCTCTCATATTTCTTTGATGTGCTTGATGGCTCAGAACCATAATTGAGCAAAGAAAAAGCATAAATATCAATACTGGTTTGAAGTCCAGTATATGCCAGCTTCTGTCCAGCTGAGAGATCAATCTATATCTCTCGGTCTGGTTGTTAATTTTTCATGAAATTTCACAATCAGGTATAATGTGTTTGTATCAACTCACAATCCAAATTTTATAATTTGTGAAATTTTCTGTGAATTGTTATGAATTTTACAATCTCATCTGTCAAAAACTCCAAAAAGGTCAACTTTTGGTCAAACTAAGAACTGCATTCTCTTTTTGATTCCAAAATCCAAATTTTCTTGATAAATTCACCATTATAACACCTCATGTGATGTTTTAAAGGGTTTAGAATAATTAAACCAGGCTTTAACACATAGGCTAAGCCAAATTTGATTTTTAACAGATCTGAAAGGGAATTTCTGTCCAGTCTGGTAAATATTCAAAAAACATACTTTCTGTTCACTTAATTAATTTGAAATTTCATGAGCATACAGAATAGGTCTTAGTGCATTCACTCACCAAAATTTACCATTTTTGGTATTTTCTGTGATTTTCTATGAATTTCTGAAATTGGATCTGTAAAAAAAATCAGAATTGGGTCAATTCTGGAATAAATGCCAGAAAAGAAAGAAAATGAAATTAACTTATGTACATGTACAAGTGAAATTCATATGTAAAATTGATAAAAAAAACCTTTCTAAAACATGTAATTGACCCAAATAAACATATTTCAACTTGCAATTTGAGAAATATGTGATAAAATCAGAAGGAAACCAAACTGAAAATCAAATCAGAAAGGACCCGATATGCATAAAAGACAATGCGCATCTAAATTGATGAAATTGATCATCCCAATATGTTCAAACACACTAAATGACACTGTTTGAAAGATTAATTGGAAGAAAATTGCAAAGGAAACCCACGAAATACCATTTGGTACTAAGGCCCCGACACCAGTTTGGTACCAAATGGACAAAGTTGTCAAATTGATGAATTAAACCCAAATTAAACCTCAAAAACTTGTTAAACATGTTCTGACGATGCCATATGACAAAGAAATCGAGTTAATTTGTCAAAAATCAGCTCAAATTCCTCAAAATTTCATCTCAGCCAACTTCCCAACCGAAACCAAATGGCTACCCTCATCTCCGGCGATCCAGGCCGCCGCCACCGCCGAGACAACCATTGATGGACTCCCCACGCTCCGGCGATGCTAGCCATGTCTTCTGATCGGAGATCCGGCGCCGGCAGGGCCCTGATCAGTGTCGGAGAGGAAGAGCACGAATATTGATGCATCTCACAGTGCGAATCATGATGAAATTCAAACAGTCCAGTGGAGGCTTGATGCGTGCTAGAGATCCAACGGCCCAGTTTAAAATATGCTTTAAAAACTGAACTAAAGTTCAGATCTTGATGCATGGGCCCAAATCCAACGGCCCATATTAATCTGTTTTGAAAATAAACTTTAAACACCAAATAAAAATGATTTCTCAAGGCCAAAAATTACGAAAAATATATCAAAAATCATGATTTCATTTATGAATATTTTTAAGGCCATAAAATGCCAATTTCGATTTTATTTTCTTTTTATTATAAATAAAGAAAATTCAAGACGTATGATATATGTATAAAATAAATTCAAAATATCAAATAGAATATTTGAAATAAATGGAAATTATGTCATATGAAAATACTTAAAATAATTGAACTCTATTTTTGATAAAACAAATAAAAATATTCAAAATAATTAAATAAATATTATATTTTGATAAAAATAAATAAAAATATTCAAAATAATCAAATTATGTTATATTTTGATAAAACAAATCAAAATATTCAAAAATGATTGAATTATGTTATATGTTGATAAAACAAATCAAAATTTGCAAAATAATCAAATTATGTTATATTTTGATAAAACAAATCAAAATATTCAAAATAATTAAATTATGTCATGCTTTGATAAAACAAATAAAATATTCAAAATGATCAAATTATGTTATATTTTGATAAAACAAATCAAAATATTCAAAGATGATCAAAATATGTTATATTTTGATAAAAGAAATCAAAATATTCAAAATAATTAAATTATATTATGTTTTTGATAAAATAAATCAAAGTATTCAAAAATGATTAAAAACATGTTATATGTTGATAAAACAAATCAAAATATTCAAAATAATTAAATAAATATTATATTTGGATAAAATAAATAAAAATATTCGAAATAATCAAATTTTGTTATATTTTGATAAAACAAATCAAAATATTCAAAAATGATTGAAGCATGTTATACTTTGATAAAACAAATCAAAATATTCAAAAATGATTAAAATATGTTATATGTGGATAAAACAAATCAAAATTTTCAAAGTAGTCAAATTATGTTGTGATAAAACAAATCAAAATATTCAAAAATGATCAAATCATGTCACATTTTGATAAAACAAGTCAAAAAAATATTAAAAATAACTAAATAAATGTTATATTCTGATAAAACAAATCAAAATATTCAAAGATAATCAAATTATGTTATAAAACGAATCAAAATATTTAAATATGTTAATATGTCCAAATATTTAACCAAATATGTCAAATATACCAATAAATCCAAAACTTTTGACCAAACTTGTCAAATATGCAAATATACCCAAATATTTGACCAAATATGTCAAAAATGTAAACATGTCCAAATGCTTGACCAAATATGTCAAAAATGCAAATATGTCCAAACCTTTGACCAAACATGTCAAACATGCAAATATACCCAAATATCTGACCAAATATGTCAAAAATATAAATATGTCCAAACATGTCAAATATGCAAATATGACCAAATTTTTGACCAAACATGTCAAATATGCAAATAAACCCAAACATTTGATCAAACATGTCAAATATGCAAATATGCCCAAACTTTTGATCAAACATGCCAAATATACAAATATGTCCAAACTCTTGACAAAATATGTCAAATATGCAAATATGTCCAAATCTCTGGTCAAATATGCCAAATATGCAGATAAGTCCAAAACTTGGTAAAAACATACCAACATATCAAATCATATTTTGAGAACATTAAACTGGCAGTGTGTTTCAGGTTTAATGTACCTCATTTTGGAAATCGATAAAAAATTACATGTTCCCGATTCTCCAATTTTCCCAGGTTTCGAATTGGCATAGCGCTTCAGATTCGGGATTTGGAAGGTCAATAGACTATTTAGGACTATACGTCCTTGTCTTTGACATGAACCTTTCTAGAGATCAAACATCTCTGGTTCCTTGAATATCGAGTTGGCAGTGCGCTTCATATTCGAACTCCATGAGATCAATAGGATTATACGTCCTCGATCTCTGATTTATGAGAAATGATACGTTTCTCTGACTTTAGATCATACGTCTTTAGTCTTATGATTCAAAGTTATACCTTTGGGTTATTTCAAGCATGTATTATAATAAATTGAAAGGAAGAAATAAAACCACAAATCTGATCCATATATTTTGATTAGTTTAGCCCATTAATCAGAGGTTCTCGAGGCGAGAGCTAGGGTAATTAACGACAGGGGCTTGCACCCGTCAGAAAATAAAAGTTTCCACAATCACCTAAATAATAAGTCCTTGAGCGCACAAACACACGCAGGGATGTATCTGCACCTTCTTCCCCTATGAGCGAGGACGCCAATGCCTCGCGCGTGGACCGCGAAAAAGGGCCGCACACCTATAAATATTATGCTCATGTACTTGTTTTGAAAATTAATATTTTAATTTATAACTATTTCAATCTTTATAAGGGAAATAAATTTCAAAGAATAGAGTTACTAACAAAACGCGTGTCGAGGGGTCCATCATCCAAGTAACACTTATAAAAGAGGTATCGACATATTGCTCCGCTTATTTTGCCGAGGATTTCACATCTAAGTTATCTCACGTGAATAGACATCAAGTTCGGGAAGATTTCACATCCAACTCTTCACATGAACGGTTGTCCATATTTGAAAATTTTGATCGTGCAATAGGCCGAGGAACTAAAAGGGTTCTAGATGATGATGATTATGCCACTGCCCACAACTATGTTCTCTTAAATTGTCCAGAGATTCAGTCATTGCTAATGTACAATTGATCTCGTATTGATTTTTTAAGCATATATTAAACCCTACAATTTAACTATTTTATGATTATCAATACAGGGGAATTTGATGATTTCATGATGAATACCGGCCGAGTTACTACAGCACAATCTTTGGACAAGTTTCGGCGAAAAGAGTTTGCTAATTGGTTACACAAGAGAGTACTTATCGATCGTGATTTAGACAATAACATTCGTAAAGTTGGTCTCAAGCCTTTAAAATAAGCAATATTCTATAATGCATATGATGTGAATGAATTTCGGTTTCATACCAAAGCATATGGCCAACACAAGTCTACGGTTAATAGTGGAGTTTGTGTCAAGGGTGAGTGTACCGATGACACACAACATGACTACTATGGAGTTCTCCAAGAGATCGTGAAATTGGAATACCAAGGATTTGACAACAAATTGGTTTTTTTTAAGTATCATTGGTTCGACATAACAAACGGTGTTAGGGTTGACCATCAACATGATATCGTTGAGGTAAAGCACACATCTACTCTACGAGGTAATGATAATTTTATATTAGCATATCAATCAACTCAAGTTTACTACCTATCATATGCATCTGAGAAGAGAGAAATGCGTCAATGGTGGATTGTAATGAAAACAAGGCGTAAGGGAAAACTAGGAGTGCAAGAGGTCGATTCAAAATATGAGTTCTTTCAAGAGGAGCAACCGGATTTTCCCATCACAATCACAAACGAACAAAATCTGAATAATGACGATACATTCCTTCAACAAAGAGTAATACCGAAACCACTAGAGAGTGTTCAACTCGCAACAGCCACATTAGATAATGAATCAGAGGAAGATGAGGGCTATGATACCACTGACGAAGAGCAAGGAAGAATACATAGAGATGGTCAAGGTAGTGAAGATGTCGAAGTAGATGAAACTCAACAGTCTGATGGCGAAGAATGGTAATGTAATTGAATTATGGTAAAGTGAAACAATATATGTTTAGATATTACATTATGTTTTGTATTGATTGTGTACCTTAATTTTTTTTATTTCAATGGTTCACAATGTACTTAGGTTGTTGCAATTGTTGTGAATACAATTTTTTATCAAAGTAATTCGTACCGGTTTTAATTGTAATAGAGATACTTATATTGTGATGCACCAATCAAATTCTGATGAGAGGAGATTCAAATATATCCTTCAGTGTTCCTTTGATAGTTTCGTTGGTATACCAATAAGATTCGTTAAAGTCTGAATTGGTTCATATAATAGAACGTGGGTATGTGATTTACCTAATACGTGGGGACAATAATTTGTATATTTTCTCTCTATCGACTAAGGAATTGGACCCCACGTTTTATTTTCGTGGCAAAAAAAAGTTACTATTTTCGAGCGTCAATAAATACGTCGGCGCACCCTCATATATAACTTCTCGTTAATGTAAAGCTTTTTACTTTTCGAGGGTACTTCTAGACTCTCGAATTTGTTCATGTTTACTCACGATTATACTCAAAATTCTAGTTGTGATACTTTATTGATATCTTATTTTTTTTAAATACCGAATTAACATGTATAACTGCCAAATTATAAATTTATATTACAATCCTTGTTTTTTATTCCGTACAATCAAAATCCAACAGCTATATGAAACTTTTTCTATTTTATCCGGGTGTAAAAAGAATGCTCCAAGCGCACCTTATTTCCTTATTTCCTATCAACACTAATGAATATTTGAAGGGGCAAATCACGACATGTACATATCAAAATTGTCGTGGAATTTCTTCATATTTTTTTTATGTTTTGAGCACTAAAGATCTGTGCCGTTCACAAAGATGAAATTAGCATTATTATACAAACAAATTTAGTTCGATCTATAAGTTACAAATTTTGGAACGAATCTCAGAAGTCCTCAAATCTCTGTGGTCTTATGCCATAACTTTTGGTGTAGCATAGAACATAATTAATAATTGATTGAGCATTTTAATATGTTTGATACAAGTAGATGTTGTCGCGTCCGGATTGCTCCGTCTTATGTTATAATCTTATTCCATGCAAGACCACTTGCCTGATGAATAATGGATTGCATGAGAGCTTAAATAGTTGAATTAAGAGGAAATTGGGTACATATTTTCCGGTTGATAAGTAAAATAGATATAATTTAAGTATTTTAAAATACTTTAATATATTAAATAGAGGTGATTTATAGTGGAGTAAGTTAAAATATCTATAGAGACGGAGTAAAGTTAAATCATCAAATTTCATAATTTTTAATATTTTTTTACTTTCACTGTTTCATCTACTTACTTTACTACTATCCAACATTAATATTTTAAAATGACTTAACACTTATTCTATTTTAATTTTACTTCATTTGATAAATGGAGGGACAATCATAAAAGATAAAACCTTCTCAATTCAGATATTTACTTATTAAAATATTAATGCTCGCTATTTATTCATTAAATATTTGATTTTATTTTATATTTTACTTAAGTTAGAATAACCTACATTAAATATTTTTTTATTGTCACCTCTTTATAATTGTCACCTCTTTCTCCCCTTGAGCAAGTTTAACAATACTGAGGCCAATCAAATATTTTTTTTTCAACTTCTAGTTCATTTTTGAATTCACATATGTTATAGGTTGTTAGGGGAGAGATGGAATTACTTCACATAGAAGAAAAGAACAAAGGCAATCACATGCTCATTTGTACTTCATGTTGTGTATTTATATCAAATATATTTATACTTAACTTACAAGTTAGTCATATTTAAATCAATTATTATTTATACTTACTATATATATATACAGTGTTCATCAAGTTTTTGTTTTTCAATGAACATAAGAAACATGATTAACAATTTTGTTCATTATGTAACATAAATGTAACAGAAGTACTATTTCATATGAAAACTATTAACTATACCTCTGATTCTCCAATTGAATGTCAAAAATAAAATAATAAAATTATCTCATGGAAAAAAGAATATTCCATAGAATTGAACCCACAACTGGAGTCAGTTGAATTTATTTACAACAAAAAGAAAAATCATGGCGCCAACAAAACCAGAAATTATAATTTTACAACTGCAATTCTGCAAATGCGCACTAATCAGGTACCTGATTAGAGGTACTACAGTGACAGTTGCAAGAGATTAGTTATAAAAATATCAAAATATATATCAATCTACATGGTACTGCATGCTAGGCTGCCAACTAACACTTGAATAAATGAGTGAGTTGAATAAAATAATAAAGCCCAACATGGGTATAATTAAACTTAAGAAGAAGCTAAGGCGCTTGTATATATATAGCATGAGAATGAGACCATGCATTATATGCAACTATACAAACTGTATGTTTAGCATTCTTGAAATAGGAGCATATATATAGATATATATCCTGTACTACTTTAAAAGGAAGGAGAGGATGTTGAAGTTGAGCATTGATAGAAAAGTATGTTTTTGCATATTTATCATCTTAATAGTGTCGAGTATCTCGAGCTCTGAGGCACGAACTTTAGGTCGAAGCCAGTCACGAGCCGAGGGAAGATCTATGAGGCACGGAGAAGAGGCCGCTATGCATTCCGTTAGACCTGAGCGGCTAAGTCCCGGTGGGCCCGACCCGCAACATCACATGATGACTGATTAATCTTCTTGTATGTTGCCAGATGAACAAAGCTGAACTATGAATTTGCTTGAGCTTCTTCTGCAAGTTTATTGTATCTTAACTTTAGTTGATAAATGTAACACATTTAAATACTTATATTTTGAATAATACGTGGCAATTAGTTACAATTCAATTTTGTAATTAATTGACCATTCATTTAGATATCTATATGAAGGCTCTAATTAATTGTTCCCACATCTTATGTTCTACATTTGTTTTTATCTACATCTCAAGATTATTCATATTACAGGTGGGAATATCTTCACAACGATTAACTTAATAATTAATCTTGACAATAATTTCTTAAATAAATTCAAAAAATTCTTAAAAATAGAAAAAAAATTTAAAGGCATATATTTCAACTAATATATTAATCGTGTTTCAAATTTGATATAATTTAAGTATTATTTAATATTCCATTAAAGACTATTAAATTTGGACCATTAAAAATTTTATATAATTTTGATTGTCTTTGTTAGAATATGAAATGACACTTAAATGACATAAAATTTCAAACAAAATTAATTTATAAATTCAAGAATGTTTATAATTTTTTATTATTTCTAAGGATTTTTCAGATTTGTTTGAAAAATCATTGTCAAAATTGTCAAGTTAATTATTATCAATGGACAAAAATCCACTCTTATATTGTAAGTTGTTCATATATGAATCCACAAGTATTTGCATCTAGTATATAAAATGTTTATCACCTATTTCTTTTACAAATGATCATAGAAAAGTTTAAATTAAACACTTTGTCGAAGAAGTAGAAATATATTTTTTTTTTTTGATAAAAGTACCCATAAAGGGCAAGTAGAAATATAATTTTTTTTTTGATAAAAGTACCCATAAAGGGCAAGTAGAAATATAATTTTGAGGATTTTATTTCCGATAACATAAAATATAGCTAGTTCTATAATTAAGTATAAATACTTTAAAAAGATATAAACATATATGAAGTACAAATAAAATTAAGTTAATTATTATCTTAATTTGTCTGAAGTTATTATTGTAATAACTTCAGACAAATGAATTTAATTTTCTTTCCCGTTTAGCGTTCCAGTTAGTGCTAAAAAATGAATTTAATTTTCTTTCCCGTTTAGAGTTCCAGTTAAGGAGTGCCTCCAGCTTCATCATTAGCCATATCTATTCGTTCCTAATTTCCTATCAAAATGTACTTACTTTCCATTATGAAATACTTTTCATCTGTAAAGATTGTAGCAAGCATGTTGTTTTTTTTTTCGAAATTATTCAAGCCCCCGTCATCCGACCAACATGATTATAAATAATCAGTTTTATTGTTTTCGAATTTATTTGAAAAATCATTGTCAAACTTATCAAATTAATCGTTGTCAAAGAATCCCCGCCCCCATCATTGATCATCTGATCAGTTTGTTAGTAATTAAATGATTCTGTGTGGCTCTTTTTCGCGGCTCACGTGCGAGGCATCGGCGTCCTCACTCATGGAGGAAGAAGATGCAGGTACATCCCTACGCATATTTGTGCGTTCAAGAACTTATTATTTGAGTGATTGTGAGAACTTTATTTTCTGACAGGCGCAAGACTCCGTCGTTAATTATCCCGGCTCTTGCCTCGGGAATCTCCGATTAAAGGGCTAAAGAAAATAAATACACAGGCTGATTTTATTATTCTACCTTCATATATTTGAAAATGACATGACATGCATGTACATACAAGATTAGATAATATTATTTGTATATTTTTTATTTTATTCGATCATTCTATTTTGTTCAGAAGATCTCAGCGACCAGAACGTATAATTCTCATGGGTCATTTATTGGACTAAAGACGTATAATCTGAAATCGAAGAGATGTCTAATCTCCTAAAATTTGGAGATTGAGGATGTATAATCCTATTAATCTTAGGGAGTTTGAACTTGAAGCGCACTGCCAATTCAAAACTCACAGAACCAGAGATGTTTGATCTCTATAAAGATTCATGTCAAAGATAAGGATGTATGATCCTATACAGTCTGTTGACCTTCCAAGCTTCAGATCTGAAGCGCTATGCCAATCTGAAATTTGGAAACTTAGAGAATCGAGAACATATAATTCTTTATCGATTTTCAGAAATTAGCAAAATTAAATCCGAAGCACACTGCCAATTTAATATTCTCTTGACTTGTTTGGTCATCATTTAATATGCTGGTATATTTTATCAGAGTTTGAACATGATTTTGATCAAATTTGACTTTTCAAGGGCATTTTAGGAACTTTGAGTTAGCATTTGACCTCTCTAAGGTATTTAGAGGGCATTTTGGTTATTTTAATTAACATTTGACCATCCTGAGATATTGAGCAGCATTTCGATAATTTTGGTCAACATTTGACCATCCTGGGGCATTCAGGGGTATTTTGCTGATTTTAGTCAACACTTAACCACCCTAAGGCATTTAGGGGTATTTTGATGATTTTGGCATGCTTGACATGTTTGATAAAAAAACTTGGACATATTTGCATATTCGATATGTTTAATCTGGGTTTTGGATATATTTACATATTTGACATGTTTGATCAAAGATTTAGACATATTTACATATTTGACATATTTAGTCAAAGTTTTAGACATATTTGCATATTTGACATATTTGGTTAAAGATTTGGACATATTTACATATTTAATATATTTGATCAAAGATTTAGACGTTTTTGACATATTTGGAATTATTTTTATTTGACAATGTCATATTATCAAACAAATTTTTATTTTATTTTTGTGATAACTGTATTTATTTATACAAAATAATATGCATAACATGTGATTTTGAATTTTATTTGAAATAAAATACAATCAAAATTGACATTTTATTGTCTTAAAAATATCTTTAAATGAAATCATGATTTTTTTCCTTGAGAAAATATTTTTATTTAATGTTTAAATTTATTTTCAAAACAGATTAATATGGGTCGTTGGATTTGGACCTTTACATCAAGATCTGGACTTTAGTTTAGTTTTTAAAGTAGCTTTTGAACTGGACTGTTGGATCAAAGGTGCGCATCAAGCCTATGATGGAGAGTTTAAACTTCATCAAGATTCACACTTTGGAATGTATCAATATTCGCACTTTCATTCTCCGATCATGATTAAGGTCTTGCCGACGTTAGATCTCCGATCCAAGGGCATGGATGGCATCATCGGAGCACGAGAAGTCCAATGGTAGTGGTTCATCATCGGCGATGGCGTAGATCGTCGAGAATGGCATAACCACCTCGGTTTTGGTCGAGATGTGGCTGAGAGAGGAATTTCGATGAATTTAAGCTGACTTTGAGCAAATTGATTCAATTTCTTTAGCATCTAGTATCGTTTGATCATGTTTAAGGTGTTTGTGAAGTCAATTTTGAACTTTATTCATCAATTTGGATGTTTCATCAATTGATACCAATTGTGTTCAATCGGATTTGGTACCAATGCTCAATTTGACTTGTTTTAAATTCGTTTTTCTTGTGAATTGATCTTCAGGAAGCTTGTTTAAGCATGTGTGAACATGTTTGAAGAATTAATTTCAACAAATTGGGTGTGCATTGTCCTTTATGCACACTAGTACACTCGGTACCGGTTTTTCTAGTTCCGATTCTGTACCAAAATTTCAATTTTGGATTTTTGAAACTTTATAATCACTCGCAGATGATATTTAATGATACTTGAATATTATTTACATGTTTTAAATCTTGTTTGGACCATTCTTATTCAAATTTGTGCTGTGTTGACCAATAGTCAACTCTAATTTGAGTTTGAATTGTTTTAACTTTCCCATTTCATATAAAATCAGAGAAATTGCAGAAAATTCTCAAACTTGAATTAAAATGTGTGTTTTTGAATGATATATGCATTCTTGATGTCTACATCATGATTTATATGTAAAAATACAAAGAAATACAATGAAAACAGCAATATATGCATGTTGTACCAGTTCAAAAACTAGCACTAAGAATAAATCCTTAAAAAAATAGAAATTAAACTCCAAAAATCCCAGTACTTGACAAAAGTCTGTGTTCATATATCTATGACATGATTTCAATCTTTATTTAATATATTTTATTCAAAAGTATCAAAAGAAAATGGATTTGATCACAGAAGCTAGTGTTGTTGACTGGATGTTGACCAAAGACAAGCTTTTGTGATTAGACGCATGAAAACCTATTCTAGATGCTCATAAAATTTCAGATCGATTGGAGCATCAGAGATCAAAGTTTTGAATTTTTTTGTACTGGACAAAAATGCTCCTGGTTGTTTGTGCCAAATTTGTTCAAATGATTTATCCATTGGATTAAACCTAATTTTATTATTCAAAATTCTTGAAAATCATTTTATCTAATGCTCAAGGGATAAAATCAAAGAAAAAGTGAAGATTTATTAATCAAATCACTAATTTTTGACTCAATTTGACTGAGATTTGACTGTTTTGAGTTCCTTTGAGCCGATGAACTTCAAAAATCCATAGAAAATTCCAAAAAAGGAAAATTTTGAGCAGTGAGCTCATAGAGGTCCTGACTACATGGTAGCAAACTATCAAAAAAAGAAAAATGCATATGAAATGCATGTGTCCATGCATGCAATTGTATTTCTCATTTGCTTAAGCATGTTTTTAAGCATCAAAATATCCTTATTCATTCATCAAAAGTGCAGAAAGGAAAGGAGCATCAAAAGAATTAAACTTTTCAAAGAAATGCACACAAGTCATCAATTTATATCATTGAACATGAACTTACATGGATTTTATATGCTTCTTACATGAAATTTTGAAAATTTGGACAGCATAACCCGTGTAATTGAGTCTCATTGATTTCAAATGAGAGAGAGGGAGAATATCCCTAACTCTTTGATCAAATTGAGGAAAATAGGAATTTGATTTCCATTTTCTCAACTTGTGGCAAATAGAGAGAATATCTACATTTCCCTGGCAGTACATGAAAAGAAAGAGAGAATATCCCTAATTCATCCATGGCTAATGTCAATTGAACAAATGAAAAGGAAAAAGGGAGAATATCCCTAATTCATCCACTATTTTTTTTCGTTTCTTCTTCTTCTTCTTCTTCATCAATGAAACTCAATTAAGCTTTTGTAAGGCTTTTTAGAGATGTACCTAATTAGAGAAGAGCCCTTGAGCTTGAATTTGATTTAGCCGAGAGCAAAAAAGCTTGCGAGGGGTGTGAGTGTCTTCAATTGCTTGCTCTGAAGGTCTATTTATAGCCTCATGAGCATGATTTAAGCTTGAGAAATGAGCTAGCAACATTCCGGCCATTGGTTTGATCAAAATGGTCGAGATTGAATATGTCGGGTATTAGTTAGTTTGCCAAAGTGGCACGGGCTTTGTTTTTGAAATTCTTTCTGTTTTCCCGAATCTTCGAAACCTATCAAGGCATGCCATGCATCCCAAAGACGTTAGGAGGTTGTTAGAGGCATCCAAGATATGTTTGACCTTATCACGATCGGGTTTGACACATCTCGCGTACTAACACTTTTTAAATCAATTACTCATTGTTACATGTCCACTTGACATTGTCAAGTCGTGTTAAAACCTTGGTTTGATCATTCTTGACTTCTACTTACCTCAATGAGCTCGAGTCAAACACACCCGAATGCACATTGGTGGTCCTATCAATTGAGCACCTTTTACATCAAATTGACACCTCAAATAACATCATGGAGGTGCCTTGAAACTTCTCCAAGTGTTGGTTTGGTCTCAAGCTTTTAATTGCTCATTCCACCTCAAGGCCGAGGTATTTTCTCCTTCGATTTTCTCTCTGTTTTCTTTACTATTTTCAATTCTGTTTGTGACATTGAACTCTCATCAAGGTGTGGATTAAATCCCCAAAACGGTTTAGCTTAACTCGCAATATACACCATTCCTCCATTTTTGAATCTCGGATGAGCTTTGGAGCTCGGGGAGGAAGAAGGAGAGGGAGCGAGAGAGAGATTTAATTAGAGGTTTTGTTTGTTTGAGCTCGGTTTACATGCACCATTCTTTGGTTTTGAACTTGTCAGAGAGAGGAAGAGAATGTGTCGCGTCCATTCTCTTCTCTCCTTTCTTTCTTTCGCCGGCCGAAGCACCACTGAATGCTGGGGCCCACATGCAAAGAGAGAAAAGAAGAGGGGCCCAGTTGTTAGATTTAATGAGACATATCCCTCGGCGAAAAACTGAGGGTTGAGCTGTGGTCTCGGCTCTTGTACACCAAAACGCATTGTTAATGACTTAGCTCATGTGCATTGGGTTTATTCAAATCACATTGCATACTTTGTATGTATGACAGGTCGGTCCAAAGGCTTATTTAATCATTCGAGAGACCCAGTTTGACCCAGAATGTTGTCTATTCCTCAAATTGCACACAGAATAGTCTCCAGCTCTGATCTTTTTTTATTTTCTTTATTCTTTTTCCTTTTTATTTTATTTTTCATGTAAAAATCCATGAAAATTCACTAAAATATCATAGAAAATTTATTCTATGATTATATTATTTTTTGGGGTAATATTTTTGGTACTTTTGGGTGTGAAATTAGACATTAATTTCATTTAATTCATTAATTGCACAAGATTAGACATATTAATCTCATACAATTAATATTTGACATGATTATTCCAAGAAATAATATTTTGAGACATTTTTCATGAATAGAATTCATGATTTTGGATTTGTCATGGTTAATTATATGAAATTATTTCTTGATTTCATATAACTAGGATTTTGTGCATATATTTTTTTTTTGCATACATTTGAAGAGGTTTTGGCATATTTGTTCAGAGAGTTGGGTCTTACAAGAATTTTATCAGCTTTCAAGGCCCAGGTCTAGATGTTTAAGCATAGCCTGTTTAAGCGTGACATGTTTTGTTAGGTTTTGACACAGCATTTTCTGAGCTTTTTCTCAGGGTTGGAACTTATAAGGCTTTCATCTAGCCAAATCTCAGGTCTAACTGTTTAAGCATGATCTATTTTGAGAGTTTTGATCTCAGAGTTTGGACTTATATGGCTTTTATCGGCCGAACCTAGGTCTAGTTGTTTAAGCATGACCTGTTTTGAGAGTTTTGGTTTCAGGATTGAGACGTGCAGGGCTTTTATCTGGCCAAAACTCCAGTCTTTTAAATTTAATTTAATTTGAAATTGTAAGAATATTCAGATAAATTTTTAAGGGTAAACAGACTCAAGTTGAAATAATAGATTCTTAGTCTTCCATTTGAAATTTCGAAGAATAAATTGATATTGTGAAATTGAGAAGGAAAATGCATAATTTTGATGATTTTCAAATATACACATATGTTTCTTATATTTTCAAGATTACTTTTGAGTTGAAAAAATTATAAATTTTTCTGACGTTGATGGAAAATTTTAATGTTGTGTTGATAGGATGTCCCATGCATCGTCCCTTCTCATTTTATATATCATTTATGATTATGGACCTTCATACAATAATGAACTTCATTTATCTAGGATGATGATAGTAAAATAGAGAAATAATGCATAATATATTTTATATTTTTTCCAACTTAATGTAAAGCAAAATATCCAATGCGTTAAAGATATATATTTACGAGGAAGGGATCATTTGACAATGATTATTTTAACAATTTGACAATGGGATTTTATATAAATTCAAAAAAATCTAAAAATAGAAAAAAAAAATTTATAGAAATATTCTTGGACTTACAAATTGATTGTGTTTCAAATTTCTCGCAATTTAAGCATCATTTAATAGTATATCAAAGACCATTAAAATTTATATAATCTATAATGGTCCCGATTTAATGATCCTTAATAGAATATTAAATTATACTTAAATTATATGAAATTTGAAACAAAATTAATTTATAAATTCAAAAATATATTCATAAACTTTTTTATTTTGAAATTTTTTTATATTTATTTAAAATTTTATTATTAAAATTATTAAAATAATCGTTATCAAGTAACTCAAGTTATCCGTCCTCATATTTATATATTTAGGTCACCTTGCATGAGAAGACCTCTTTTCTTTATAGGGTGCCTTCCTCAAAACGACAAAATTATCCTATATATACATCTCCTTTATTCCAAAAGTAGCAAAAGCAAAAACACGCATTGATAATGCAATATGATTCAATTCAACTAACCAAGACTTGAAATTAAAGACAGCATGTTCATGCACCTGGTTGATCAGCTACAGTAATTGACATATTGGATATATATTGCCCCCAAAAAGGGAACACAAAAAAAAGGGAAGATCAATGGGTACTTGATGTTTAGGTTAATTAATTGCCTATATGTTCTTCAATTTTTTTTGTAAGTGGTTATTATTTCTATTGAAATTTCAATTTGTCAAAATTAAAAAAAAATTTATGTTTCTCTTTTTTCATCATTTGACAAAAAAATCTCAATTAGAATTTATTTATGGAAAGAAAAAAATTTCTCACTTATGCAAACTCAAAGTATAAACAATGGTAGCAAAAATATTGTTTATTTATTTATTATAATAAAATTATTTCAAATTAAATTTTACATTTGGTGGGTATATATTGTTAGAAATTAATTTTATAAACTCAAAATTTAATGAATTAATAATATATTACTTCTCAGATTGCATGAACTATGACGCTAGCACCAAATAGTAAAGATTAATTGCATTGACCGGTCAAGTATATTTAGTGTTCTGCATAAAAAAGAACTCATGTAACATCTCTCTATATAATGGCAACATAAATATCAACAATTATTTCAATTATAATTAGCTTGATTAACGCTAAAAAGAGACGTTGGTGCTGCACGTAGGATTGTCGGTATTTCCTATAAAAGAAGGCACGGCATTTGAGAAAGCTATGCATTTTTAATACACACGTTCTAGTTTTCCTTGGCTCAAATAATTCATTAAATCTAAATTCTGATTCCCCCATAAATAATTGTTAATTTATATGAGAGGAGTAATAATCAAGTCCTTTAACTGCACTCTTTATTTGCACCCTAAATGTATTTATATCTTTTCTAAAAAGTTTTTATATTTAATGATAAAAGTGTTTATACCTTCCATTATAAAAATTTTAAGTTCAATATTTCTATAATCATTTAGGAAAGAAAAAAATGATAAATATTTTCTATACTAATTATAAACACTTACAAATTCAGATATAAATAAATTTATTTATTTAGTATAAATATTTTTAATGTGTAAGGGTACAAAATATGAAATGCAAAAATAATTTCTCTTTATATAAATAGTTAAATAAATATTTTATTATTATTGTTGAAATAGATTACATCGACCTAGCTCTATCATGGTCATATGAACCCACAACAAGAGAAATCTAGGCGTAATTTGGAGTAGTTTAATCCGATAAATTTTGTATGTAAAATCGAGAAATAGCTTTAGGTCCGCTAACACAACTCTAGATAAATTTGTTATGTAATTCTTATTTTTCTAATTAATTTTTTCTTTACCAAATTTTAGATTTTAAAACCAACTTTTCCAACAAAATTTAGTTATATTTTTTTTTCTTTTTTTAAAAAAAAGCAGAGAATGTCTGCCAATTTTCATTTCTTTTCAAAAATAAAATAAATTCAGTTCCTATATATAAATTAAGAACCTATATCCCATCATATTGTTCTCTGTACAGTAACTTTTATCCGTTGATCGACGGCCCTTTCACTCGACACTGTCAGATCATAAGGCCGACTTTCGTCCGTGCTCCACAGGTGATCAGTCTTGCGGTCAAGCTCCCTTCTACTTTTGCACTGGAAAACCCAAAGGCGGAGCGAGACCCTTGGGTTTTCCGGTGCAGAAGTACATCAATATAATTTGAATGATTCATTTAAAAAGTACATCAATATATCAAAAAAATTTGAATGATTCATATAATGTTGCAAAAGCTATCTCAGCATTGAATTATTTGTAACTGTTTGTTACTCAAAATTATAAAGGAATATCGGTCATTAGTAAGCCACTAAAGAAAATTTACTAAAATTTTAGTGCTGAGACAACTTTGTAACATTAAAAGAATCATTTTATGCATTGTATTTCTGTAGTTTTTTAGGGACATAAATATAATTTATGCATTGTGCAGTTTTTTCCCTCGATTTTTAGTGTAATTATTTATGTATTATTTACTATAGAGACAAAAAAAAAAGAGAGAATAATGAAAGTGGAGTTAATTTTAATGGAGATGTTACTTAATTGGACAAATTTGAGAGTTTTTGTAATTTTGAAGTGTAAATATGATATTTCTGAGGGGATATATGAAATTCTGCCATAATTATAATGGACCCATATATATAGTCCCTGTTGGTGATTGTTTATAAGCAGTTATTTGTCGCATTTGGCAAGTGTGATCTAAGGCGATTCTGTCAAATTGGTATTATGTATATCAACATGAGGGGTTGGATACGGATTTTATTTTATTAAAAAAAGTAGGAAATTTATACTGTGCTGATTAATTAAGCGGATCACACATTGCTATTTACAGAAAGCAAGATTTGATTTATATGTAACGACAAATCGGAGCGTTAAAAGTTCAGAAAATCCTAAATGGATTTATAAAGAAACATATATATAACCAAATGCAACTTGAACTGATATTAATTAGTGCATGCATGTGTCAGTTATATATATATATATAAGCTTGTGTGAGCCATGATACTCATCCATGCATCATTGCAATATATATTTAACCTACTGTCTCAATCTGTAACAAAATCTCAGTTTCCAGCATTTTGAAAAATGTCAACGTTGAAGAGAAGCAGCATGTTTTGGATATGTGTAATTCTTGTTCTCTCATCCATTCAGAGCTCCGAACTTCGACCGCTGGAACAGCATGAATCGGGGATGGTCATTGGAGAGGGAAACACAACCGGGCACGTGAGTCCGGTATATCGGATGACGGCGAGTGTTTTCGAGTCGAAGCGCCTCAGCCCCGGTGGATCCAATCCTCAGCATCACTAGCTAGCTATATATGTCTATGTTGCTTTGCGGAATAATGAACTGTTTGAAATGTGAGGAACGTTTCATAGTCATCAGCTTTTTATCTTATAAAATATTATAAGTTCATTTTTATTTATATTTCAGGATTTGAAATCCGGTTGTCAGATTTATAATAAACGTTAATCTTGCATGTTTTCATGAGAGATGTATTTATATAAAATTTTATGATTTTTAAGTTTGATTTTATACTAGATAAAAGTGGTAAAAGAAATGAATGAATGTAGTTTACTACTATGATTGATTTTTTATAATACATCTATTTTTTGACACATTGATCTAGTATAAAATGAACTGAAAAAAATTATAAAATTTTATGTAAATACATCGTCTCTCAGAAAAATAAATAAGATGAATGGTTTGGATTTGATATTTGAATTCTAAATTCTGCAATATAAATAACAAAGTGAGGTTGATGTATTTTGTGCTACTAAAAATTTGTAAAATTAAAACCCATATCTTAAAACATAAAATGTGTATATTGTTCGTAATTAATAAAATGCAGTTCGATATTATAGCAATTACTTTGTCATTGCAAGTATCTTTCTTATATGAGAAAAACAAACAATTTTCATTTTTTTCATATTATCTCGGATGGCTTACTACTATGCTTGTTTTCTTTTTTCATTATTTTAGTTGTATATTCTAAACCTTTTTTTTTCATGAAATTAACTGAAGCATACTGATGAAGTTTCGGAGAAACATATACAAATGAATTATGTATGATGATATAATATATTTATTTTAAGACAAACAAACATAGAAAAACATAGTAACATAGAAGAGAGATTTCAACTTGATAAATACCAGTAAACATTACATACATGAGACATCACTCAGTGATTAAGAAGTTACATTGCCAAATAACTTTTAGCCAGACTTTTAGAAATTAGGGAATTTCTAGTGTACCCATACAAAAAATAAAAATTATTATATGTGCACATTGCTTGATGTCATTACAGAATTTATTTCCAAAGAAAAAAAGATAAGAGTGTCAACACCCCCCCCCCCCCCTCATTTTATAAGAGGAATGATCAAATGACAATTTTTTTTGTGACACATCATGACATCAATTTATGATACATTAATAATTTAAATTTCAAATCTTAGAAAAAAAAAATTAACCATTGATCTTGTTTAATCACATAGAGTATTTGTTTACAAAAATAAATATAATTTTTTTTATTTTTTTCATATTAAATCAAAAGGTAAAAAAAAATCAATGGACATAATTAATTCAAAATTTTATATAATCCAAGCTATCATCAAACAATTCTACTATTAAGTTGATCTACAACCTGTTAAATATTTAAAATGACAGTCATAACACTTCATTTTTTTTTTCTTGTTTTGTCCCGTACAGGGACAAAGCCGAGCTGCCCCGGATCTTTTAAAATAAGTCTTTTTTTAATATGATATTTTGAAAAAAAAAATGATAATGATATATTTATAGTTTAAGATAATTACAAAATTATTTCTCATCATAAATTTCTCCCCTAATAAAAGCCCAAAAATTAAGAGGAGGGTAAATAATAAAGGGAGCTGATATACAAAAAACCGTCATTGATATCGTCATCGATACCGACTTTATATTCAGATTAAATGAATTATAATTTTATTATGCAACTTATTTGTACAATATTTTTATTATTCAAATTAAGTGAATTATTATTCATATTAGTGATATTTGAGTTGAGTAAAATATTCTATAAAATAAATTGCATAACAAAATGGTTAATATAAATAATAATTTATTTTACATGAATAATAAAGTCGATATTGATGATGGTATCTTTCAAACGTTTCCCAATACTAAATACCCACATATGAGTACACCATTTGATTATCTACTTAACTTACACCTCAAGCCAGTAGATTTAATAATTGCTTTGACATTCTCACAAGTTGATTAATGGAATCAATGCCTATAACTACAGAATTTTCTTTTCTTGATGGAAACAATTAATGCTTTTGAAGAAACTCAAAGATCATTTCATCATCTGCAGAGAATTCCTCTAAGATTCACCTCCACCTATCTCTTTTTTTCTCACCATCTTTTCTTACCAGTATCACGCTTCATCCTGAAATTTCAGATATTATGAGCATGCACTTGAAGAGATTAACAAGAAGCTTTGATGTTGTTCTCCTTTTAGCAAATTAATAAGAGTTTTACGTTGTCACAGAGCAATGTAAATTGTATATAATTTAAGATAAGCATTGTTCCATGATTTATTTCTGCTTTTCATTACATTTATCAATGAGCATAGTAATTGAATAAATGGACCATGACGGTATTCAAATTGGATACAGGATAATATTGCATCATATATGATGGAGACCCCGTGCAAATTAATACCATTGAATGTTAACAAGTACAGAGCATATCTCAGTTAAAAAATAATAATAATAATAATGAACATATTATGATGTAAATCCTGTATTAAAATCAGATGATAAAGAATACACATTCTAATTGGAGTACTTCCTCTCTCTATTCAATCTCCTTTTTTCTTGAAGAACGGATCGAGCCAAATCATATTTTCCCTCTCTATTCAGACCATAAAAAACTGTTTTAAAATTTACCGTGCTCGGAATAATTCCCTTATCTAACATTTCATGAATAAGCAACAAAGCCTCCTCTGACCTCCCTGCGTTGCACAGAGAGCGCATGAACATGGAATAAGTTTCAAAATCTGGGAAAGGCCCCTTCAATTTCATCTTATAAAAAATGTCCCAAGCCTCTTTAACCATGCCATTATTCATGAAACCACGAACCAGTGCTGAATAAGTGACAACTGTCAGCTCACATCCCTCCTCTTGCATTTTCATAAATATCTCTAAAGCTTTCCCTGAATCTCTCTCCTTAAAGAAATGCACCATTAAGGAAGTGTAAACGTATACAGTACATGGTATGTCAACCCTTTTCATTTCTTCCACCTTGCTTAACGCCTCCTCAGCACGACCACCCCTCAACAATGAATGGATTATACTCCCATACATGTACCGGTCTATGGTACACCCGATTTTTTCAATCTCATGCAACAATGTAAGAGCTTCGTCAGTTTTCCCTGCTCGACATATGGCCTTAACAAGTATTGAGTATGCAACTTGCATTTCAAACCCCAATTTACACAGAGATATGACACAACGTCTTGCATCCTCTATCTTACCAACCTCACAAAATGTGGAGAGGTACGTACCAATTGTTTCCTTATCAGGCACAGAACCAGCATGTACCATTTCTTGAAAGATCCGCACTGCTTCATCCACTTTTCGACCTTTCTTCCCACAAAGAAACAGTATCACATATTTGTAAGTGGAACCATCTGGTTGGTACCCCTCTCTCTTCATATCTTGAAATGCTCTCAAGGCCATTTCGGTCAAACCAGCTTGACCATATTGAGATATCATGATGGTCCAAGTGTTAGCGATGACAAGGCATCCATTTCTCCTCATTTCATGATAAAGGTACCTCATGTGTTGAAAATCCTTTGCACCACCAGCAATTTTGATAGCCATGTTATATGTACAAGTGTTATGCTTATAGTTAGATATTTTACCAACCCATGAAAAGAATCGCAAAGCCGCTCCACTGTGCCTCATGCATTTCCGAAGGATAAGATCAACCATTTCAGGTGTATAAAGGACATTTTCTCTGTCAAGCCCTTTTTGTATTTCACTCCATTCTCTTGTGGAACAAAGAATATTACAAATTCTTTTGACATCTTCATCGTTGATACCCTTCCTCTCATCCATTGTATCAGTTGAAAATATCTTACCCAATTGTGCTGAATTATTGTTCAATAAAATATTATTACCTTGTTCAGCTCCTACACTACCAATGTAAAACATTCTCCTCAAATTCTCAGCCTTTTCAACCAGCTCTAAGTTGCCTATTTTAGAGAGACAACCAATAACCAAGTTGAAATCCCCGTCAGATGGAACTATACCCAAACTCACCATCTCTTCTAGTACCTTTAATGCCTCTTGAGGAAATGAGGCCCTGCATAGCTCCTTCATGAATACATTATAAGCCTTCCAACTGAGTCTAAGACCTTTCTCTCTCATCCCTTTTAACACACCCCATGCCTCAGAAATTTTACCGAGGCTGATATGACCAGCAACTAAAGCCGTAATCGCCACCATATCAGGCTGTATCCCATGCTCCAGCATCTCATCAAAGAGCTTGAAGGCATCTTGATGCTTATTACTCCTAAAGAGGTGTTGCATGGCTTGAGTATAAGAGGAGATGGCTGGTACCAGCCCTGCATCTCTCATGGTTGCAAAGACTCGCATTGCTTTGTCGATGTCTCCTTTTCTCAAATACCCATCAATTAAAAAACCATAAGCCTTATTATTAACCGATGAATTCATCTTCAAGGAATTTATTATTTCCAAAGCTTCTTCCATCATTCCTCCTCTACACAAGCCTCTTAGAAGAATCTCATATGCTTCAGCAGTAGCCATGTTTTTCTTTATCATTTCATCAAACACCTCTTGGGCCTCTTTCACCTTTCCTTTGGTACAATACGCCTTCAACAAAGAAACATAAGCTTCAGTTTCTGAGATATCCACAGACTTGGTCATATCATCTCTAACAGCTCGAATGCATTCTTGATTATCCAATCCAACCAAGCAATTTAGAAGCATTTGAAATAAACCTAAATTTAGAGCCATGTTCTTAGAAACCATCTCTTTGTAGAATTCCATTGCTAACTCTGGTTTTTCTGCATTGCACAAAACAAAGAGGATTTCCTTGTAAACAAGGTAATCAGGTTCACAAGCTGATTTCTTCATGCATTGGAATGTGCTCAGAGCTTTGCCAACCCGACCCGCTTTACCATAATGCATAATGAGTATGGTCCATGTTTTTATGTCTTTTTGACAACCATCTTTCTCCATTTCTTCTACCAACCTCTCCATCAAATCAAACCGTTTCGTGTCTCCAGCAATGTACACCATTGTGTTGTAGGTCTCAATAGAGTGACGGAACCCCGGTCTCGACTTGACCCAATTAAAGAACCTAAGGGCCAAATGACCCACCTTGAAACACCGTTTAAGAACCATGGCAACAATTTCTCGATTGCACGGTAAACCCAATTCATCCAATCTCTCTTCCATCGTTAACCCTGATCGATCTGACCTAACAACCTCTGTTATTCTCTGTACAATCGGGCTAACATCTTGTTCTTGGGGGAACTTCTCATTATCAACGGTTTCTCTCATTGGAGCATTTTGACAAACAGTTGGTGAGCGCAAGCCTTGTGGGGCTTTTGCGTCAGTACTTGTACAAGTAGTAAGTTGATTGGTAGTGGAAGGAGGCTCATCTTGAGGTAATATAACAGCTGAGATGCTCTCGTACAAAGAGGTATAGCTAGGTTGGTTGGGTTTGCGTGGTTTGGATTGCGACGATTTGTGGCGGAGGTGAAGGAGGGGAGAACGAGAAGAGGAGAGGAGCTTAGCTAAGTTTCTCATGTCTCAAGTCTTGGTAGTGCAATCACTAGTTGTGTATTAGATTTGACAATTTGTTAGATCCATAATTTGGTGATATATTAAATGTCGGATATGTTGTGCTTGAAGATCAATTGATAATTTAATTACTAATTTAATTTAATAATTTTCTGTCTATTAATTTTAAAATTTCTCCATCTATATAATTATTAATTTACTAATGTGATAATTACTAATTGGTAAATATTATATAACTTCAGAAATAAAGATGCTCTTATGTTACTTACAAATAAATTGCAAATTTGATGTGATATTTTTATTAAATTAGCGAGTATTCTCCGTCATTGAAATTATAATTACAATTATTACATAAGATTTAGCAAATTATTTCCAAATGGAATGGAGATGCTCTAAAACCTAAAGAAGAAATAAAAGAAGAAAGAAAGAAAATTCAGGTTTTAATCCTGAACTTCATCTAAAAGAGAAAAAAATATCATGACATTTAGTTTTCAGTTTTTTATTCTCATGCAGTTAGTCATTGAACCTTTTAAAAGAAATTTAACAGTGTTCAAGTTAGTTTTCAAAGTTGGTCTTTATATTTTCTTACTTTTATTTACACTAAATTATTTTTTTTTATTTAAAAAAATCAAGTTGATCTTCAAAAAATAGTTACTAGAATGGCTAAATTATTTTAAGAGGTTCTTTTTTAGAGAAGTTGAAGAATTAATTAAGTACATTTTACAAAGTTCAAAGAACTAATTTGCTGCATTTGAATTTTTAATGACCAAGTTTTTTTTTAATTCAAAACCTCATTGACTAATTAGTACAAAAACAGAAACATAAGGGCTAATTTAGCATTTCAATTTCTTTTGAAAAAAAAGAAGAAATTTTGGAAAATCTGAATTTAAAAAACCCATATAATTATGTGTTATCAGCATCTCATGAGGAAAAAAATAATTTTTATATCCGAAAAAAATAAATTATAAAATAAAAAAAAAATTTTGAAAATTTTTTTGAAAAGAAAAAAAAAAATCAATCTCTCAAAAAATACAGCTTATCCTGTGGAGCTTGTTTTTTGGGAACGCAATCTTCTCAGAGGAGATCGCTTTCTCAGAATATAACTCAATTTATTTGTATTTTAATTTGTATTTCGGAACTTTTAAAAAGGTTTGTGGTCATCTCCTATGAGGGTATGATACAATCATACTTAGACTGCTCGATCTCAGCCGTTCATTTCTGACAGAACGGTTTACTGGCAATCAAGCGATGAAGACATGACGGGTTCTCTCCAGTTTTCTCTAGAAATGGAGAAAGATGGAACTATCGAGACCTATAGTCTATGTGGCAATGGTGTTATCTGTAATAATGTAAATGCTCGGATTTTCACCTTTCCTTATTTAAGTGAATAAGGATATGCATTTTTTGGTTGGAACATCAATTTGGAAAAAAATGATTGAAGCAAGAGTTCTAAATTTTGAAAATACTTTAGTTTGTACAGTTGTAATTGTATGAACAGTGCCTTTTTTTCTCGCAGTTGTTTGTTATATAAATGCTGGAGAATTTTGAAAATATTATAATTTCTACAGTTGAATGAACAGTATTTTTTTTTAACAGTTGTTTGTTTGTACAAATATTGTGAATAGTTCGGATACTGTAGTTTTTATTGTTATTTGAACAGTATTTTTTTTTACAATTATTTGTAGTACAATAATATAAATATTGATGGATAGTTTGAACACTATAGTTTTTATAGTTGTTTGAACATTTTTTTCTTACAGTTGTTTGGATATTTTTATTTTCAATTGTTCAAATTGGGCATTGTAATATCTGCAGTTATTTGAACAGTTTTTTATAGTTCTTCAAATATAAGTATCGGGGGGCATGTTGGAATTGTGGAATCTATAGTTGTTCGAACAAAAAAAATTTATGATTGTTTGAACATTTTTTTATATAAGGACTCTCGTTAATTCTGACATTTATTTCTTTTCAGATGCTTTTTACAGAACTTAAAACCTACGTTTTTTCATAGAAAGACGAGACATATTACCACTGTACTAGACCTACGACTCGATTGTTTGAACAGTTCCTTTAAACTTTTCTGGACGGATGGCTTATTTATTAAGATTCCTATATTATTTTTTTTTATTTTTTGTGTCTTTCTAATGTGTATTCACTAATATGTTATTATTATTTTTATTTTTTTTATTAAAGGCTATGTGTCATGTCACTTATTTTAAATTGAGTTATTGTTGTGTCTTATTAAAGAAAAAATTCTTTTTTTCTCCATTCTCTCTGTGCAGCAATATAAAAATACATTATATTATTCTCCTTTGAACTTATGAGCATTAAATTTCTATTATTATTTAACGTCTACTTAATTCTCCTGACTAATTAGAGTGCTCTTTGAGAATTAAAAATTGTGCATTCTCTTCTTTGAGAATTAAAAATTGTACATTATATCTTTCTTTTTTACTTTCGTTATTATTTTTTTAATTGTTACTCTCAGAAGTTCACATTTTTTTATCCACCTATTATGTTTGAAATATTTTTCTCAATTTTTTATTATTTTCGTTTTTGCCTCTTATTTTGCTTTTGATGGTTTTCCTATATATATAAAATGAATAATTCTAACATACATTTAATTTTTATGATACATTTATTTTACAGTATATATATTTGAGAAATATTATTCACATTAAAAAAATATTTATAGATGCGCACGTAATTATGTAGTTAGCTCATGTATCAAATTTGAGTTGATTTAAAATTTGATTGGTCATTCATCATAAAGTCCTTAAAACTCTAAAATTAAAAATTTTATATTATTTGATGAAATATTAGAGAAATTTTAAATTAATTTAAGTTTGATACATTGCTATCCAAATAATTAAGAAAATATTTTTAATTTTAATTTTTAATTTAAATAATATTTTCTGATTATATGTATCATAAATATTAAATATAGTATGAAATTTAAATATACACTAAAAATATTTATATAAAATAAAAAATATATATAAATACATTACAACGGAGCGCGAATATTTGTTAGTTAGAATTCATGTGTAGGTGAAAAGAAGAAGAAGGGCGCATAGTCCCAAACTAGACAAAAGGGAGCAACCTATCCATGTGATAAAAGGTGATGCAAACCACATTGCACTCGACAAGTGATGCGTGCGCCGATCTCCGCTTAATCGCCTCCTATGGGACCATCTCGACCCTTGCTTTTTCTCTCTGGAGATCGCGATCTGAGAATGCAGCCTTCGAAAAAAAATATATATTTTGAAAGTACGATTTTTTTTTAATTTCCAAAAATATTTTTTTCTTTTATAATTTTTTTTTGGAGATCGCAATTTGGATGTACGGCCTTCGAAAAAAGATTGAATTTTGAAAATATGGTTTTTTTTCTTTTTAAAATTCCCAAAAAAAAATTTATTTTATAATTTATTATTTTTTTCCGACATAAAAATCATCGAGAATCCAATCCTTGAGCTCGCGGCTATATAAGTGGAATCATCTTTACTTAATTATTATTAAACAATATGCCTATAATTTCAATTTTTTATTCAGACAATTTCCGAAGAGGAGCTTAAAACATTAACTACATACATGTTAGATTTACTCTAAATATAGATACTCCATTCATAAAATTCTAAAATTGCAGAAAAATTAGTACGAGCGGACTCACATACATTGGACACATTTTTCACGAGAGAGCAAGGCGCTGACATGTGGGACCTTTTGTCAGGGTCAAGGCCCAAATTGGGCTTGGCCCAGCTCGTAGGAAAAGCAAAACGCCATTGTTGACTGGTTTTGAGTTTATATCTCATCTCTTCTTCTTCTTCTTTTTCTTTTTCTTTTTCTTCTTTTTTTGAAAGGATATGTGGTGATTGAGTTCATTCTTTATATGGAGAAAGAAAGTCTAAGTCTTATGAGAGAGTGAGATAGATATCATTGTAGAGAAAGAGAGAGAAAATTTACTTGTGAGATTGAGTGATTGTTTGAATCTAATGATTGTATATTAAATTTTGTATTTCTTCTTTGAAATAGTGTGAAATAGTGAAGTTTATCAGTTCATGATCTTGTGATGGAATATGTCTTGACTGAATCATTTGAATTTGATGTTGTTGCTCTTTTATGTATTTTTTTTACTTGATTTATCCTGTGATAATATCTTTATATTTTTTTCTCTTTCTTATGGTATTTGGTGGTGGTTAATGCATGATAAATTTGGTCTCTAATTTCTTTATTAATGCAGTATATGGTTATTATTTATTGATTACATGTATCTTGTTGTAGTTGGTTTAAAAATTATTGATTAACCGAGTGAGATCTTAGATATACAAAAGTGTTCGAGGAATTATCAAACTCAACTTTCCGATCTTCTATGGTTGTTTTAGTCAAAAAATAAAAATAAAATAAAAAAGGGAAAAAGAAGAGCTGATCAGGGACATTCTTTTATTAAAACAAAAATAAAAAAATAAAAAAATAAAAAATAAGAATACTAGAAACACAAATTAGTATTTCACAAAAATAAAAAGTTTGCATATAATATTTAGGAACCACTTTTTTTGTTTGCAAACGTAACTATATAACATTATATTTAACGAATATACAGATTTATAAAATTAGTTTACAGATAATGAATATAAATTGTATTCAATTCAAATAATAAATATAAACATTCTAATTTCAAAATTTATAATTTCAAAATTTATTCTTCAAACATTTTATTTTTGAATTATCATATTAAAAAAAAAGTGCGCCAGGGATTCTTTAATCAGTCAACAAAAGGCGCTGACATGTGGGACCCACCACTTATAGTACTGCTGCACAGTCAGCAAATGCAGCCAGAAAGGAAAGGTTGTATGATAATAATTAAAATTTTGAATCGTACAAATTAGCTAATTTGTCGGCTATAATATATAATATATAAATCCTTTGTCTCTCCCTCTTGAGTGTAAACACCTTTTCTCTTTTTAATATGATGCAATTTGGAACTTTAATAAATGTTTGACATGCTCATATCAAAAAAGAAAGGAAAAAAAGATGGATTTAATTAGCAACTAATTATGGGTCGACACGTGTTAGGTCCGACACATAAATAATTTGCAAATGATGCGGATCCGAGCTAAGCTTGACATGTATTTTTGTGCTCTTTTATAAAAGTAAATTAACTTGAGAAAATGCACGCGTTCTGCTTTAAACTTTAAAGCAAGATTTATTTGATGAGATCACAACTGTTTTTTTTTTTTTCGGTTGGCTGGTTCTAGTGGCCGTTGAGAAATGCAAATAATTAATATTTATATGTAAAAAAATGGTTAATTCTATTAATTAACCACCTGAGAATTTTGATCTAAATGTTTTGATTGATCCCATAATTTGACATGTTGTAATTAGTCGAATTCGATCTGACATGTGAAATTAAATAATGATTATTTGTTGTGTTTTTTTTTTTTGAAAAATTATCTTTACACCTCATATTTAGATTCTCTTATTTATACATCAAAAAATATTTATACTAAATAAATAATTTATTTATATTTGAATTTATAAATATTTATCATTTTTCTCTAAATGATCATTAAAAATTTTGTTACACAAGTATAAATATAAGTCGTATAACTTGTATAACTTTTAATCTTAATAATATAAATTATGAATACTTTTATTATTAGATATAAATATTTTCTAAAAGAAATATAAATTAATCTGAAGTGCAAATAAGCGTATTATCATTTCTCTTATTTTTTTTAGTAATATTGAATGATGACTAATTCGTTTTATTGTTTTAGTAATATTCAATATGATATTTCAAATGTATGTTTTACAATTGGAAAAAGAAAAAAAAAATTATACCTCTAACTAATTAGTAATTGAGTAATGACACTTCCTAACATGATGATAATTACAAGCAAACCCATTTTAAAAAAAATGGTTGTATTTATATTATATATATACGCCACTTAACCACTAACTAACTAATTAAAGTACTCAACTAACTAATTGTTCAATATAATAATTGCACCGTACATGCACTTAATTATTTGTAATTAGGACATAGTTTTCTCCATTAATTCCACTCTTATCAACTCCTCTCCTCATTTGTAGGGTTAATTAAGCTATCCAACTCCTCCTTAATTGTTTGGTTTAATTAATCTAATCCATCCTTTGAAAATTTAATTATATATCCCATGCTCTAAAAGGTCTCCATTAATTGGGTAGGAGTCAAACCCCATTTTCCACCAAAAGTCACACCAATAACTACACTTTGGTGATGACTCGATCAAAATTAACTAAGGAATTTTATCTCTCTCAATTATTAGAACAAACATGGCGTGCTTCTAAGAGCATCAGATTTTTTAGTATTCTTAATTCAAAATTCGTTGAATCGATTTTAACGATAAATTTAAGTTGTTCAATAAATTTTTTATATTAAAATCATGTAAGATATCAAAATTTTCTATTTTTAGAATTTTTTTAACTATTTTTTTCAGATCTTTGAAAATTACCTATCCTTATATGCAAAAATTTATTATTTTATTATTATTTTAGAGTCATTTTTTTAAATCTGAAAAAAATAATTGGAAAACTTTAAAAACAGAAAATTTTGGTATCCTATAAGATATTGATATGAAGAATTTATTGAGCAACTTAGATTTATCATTTGAAATCGATTCGACGGATTTTGAGTTAAGAATACCAAGAGATCCAATACTTCTAGAAGCACGTTAGTTTTACTAAAATTATTAACCATTATATTTAAAGAAAAATATATGAGAGATACCATAATCGATATCGATTTTATTCTTCATATTAACTACTTTATTATGCAACTTATTTTAGACTGTATATTTATTATTCAACCTAAATATCACTAATATGAATAATAATTCACTTAAGTTGAATAACAAAAATACTGTACAAATAAGTTGCATGATAAAGTCGTTAATATAAATAATAACTCATTTAATATGAATAATAGAATCGATATCGATTATGGTATATATTATGTATCGATTATGATATCTATATATTAGTTCTCATATTTAAATTCCTTGTATAAAGAAATCAAAGTGACATGTTCTAAGACCAAGAGAGAGAGAAAATATATGGAACTATAAGCCAAATTATTACCAAAAATATGTTTTGTGATAATCCAAATTTTGAAAAAAAAAATCCGTATGAAAAGTGGAAGTATACAACTATTGTTTTTTCCTTTTTTTTTTGTCCTTTTTCTATGCAGGTTCTGCATTTTTCTAGTTTTCTTCACTAATTTAGAACCATTGAAATAATTCATCTAAATTGTTTATGTGTTCTATGTGTGGAGTTCAAATCCTCTGTAATATTTTATCTGTATTGGATAAAAATCTCTCTCTACAAACTATTCAGTGCGAATGTCAAAGTTGTACCCGCTACAATACCTCATACAATTTTTTTTTTATTTAATTTCTGTCCACTTCATTCGATTGAATAATTAACCACTACATATGATATGAACTCCTATGTGTGGCGACCTAGGTTTCTCCAAGAGGCAATAAATCACAAAATTTCCAAATTGGCTTTGAAAAAAGAAAATAAGTATGAATTGTCAGAATTCTACAAGTTGATGCATCACATTCAGTGCAAGATTAATGGGTCAAAGAAAAAAGAAATGTTAGAAAAATATCATCATTAATACGGTCACTAATATTGATTTTGTTATTCAACTTAAATGAATTATTATTCATGTTAATAATTTTATTATGCAATTTATTTTGTACAATATTTTTATTATTTAATTTAAATGCCACTAATCTAAAATAATAACTCACGTAAGTTAAATAATAAAAATATCATAAAAAATAAGTTACATAATAAAATCATTAACATAAATAATAACTCATTTACTTAAATCACAAAGTCAGTATTTATGATAGATAACGAATGATGATATCTGTATATTAGCTCTCAAAAAAAAATTCGTTAATTATATTCCAAAAATATATATAAACATTTTATTCGGACACTTGCTATTAGCTAATAAATCGTACCATCATATTCATACAAGAAGAATAAGTTACCTAAATAGAGCACCAGATAGCCGTTATGCGGTTTGACATATATATTTTAATGTAAGTGCTAAACTTCCAAACTTCGGCGCCGAAATTTTATTTCTCACACTTTCCAGAGTCGGCACCCAGCAACCTGAGAAAGTAATGTGGTATCTTCTTGTTCTATTGGAAGCAACGGAAGGAATTTAAATATTTCCATGTAAACAGTCATGACACACTACTTTTAATTAGCCTAGAGAAACCTAGCCCTAGTTTGTGTTTCCTCTTTGTTGCCTCTTTGTTTCCCCTTTGTCTTTGTCATTATCTTATGATGATTGAGGGTATATTAATAATTTAATAGTTTGTTTTTAAAAGGAAAAATTAGAACTAGTTTTCATAATTACCAAAAAAAAAGAAAAGGTATATATATATATATATATATAGTAAAGTTAGGGTACTTCCATAAGCATTTTGGCTCGAAACGTTTATGGGTCAAATTTCAAAATCTCGTATCCGAAATGTCAATTTAAGTAGCTCAATAAATTCTTCATATCAAAATCTCGTAGAATACCAAAATTTACCATTTTTAAGATTTTTGAACTATTTTTAATGATTTTTTTAAAAATGACCATTTTTTACCATTCAAATATTATTATTTTTCTATTATTTTTATGACCATCTTTAAAAATTCATTAAAAATAGTTTAAAAATCCTAAAAATTAAAAATTTTGGTATTCTACAAGATTTTGATATGAATAATTTATTGAGCTACTTGGATCGACATTTCGGATACAAGATTTTGAAATTTGATCCGTAAACATTTCGAGCTAAAATACTTATGGAAACACCCTAGCTTTACTCTCTCTCTCTATATATATATATATGCATTGCATTTAGCTACTTGAATGCAATAGGAGTGCATTATAAGAAATGATTCAATGAATGATTACTACTTTCGTCACCCTTAATATTCTTAAACAAGTTGCAGCAAGCTCATGGTTTCACTTTCATACAAGCAGTTGATGGTTATTATTATATAAATTAAAAATTAGGGCTACATAAAGGAAGCTAGGCTAGCTAGTCTAGGGCCCTAAACAACAAAATTATTATGCAATAACATCAACTAACACCTGAGGACTATAAATACATGGTTCTGTTATTGACACCACAAGTGACCAGGTACCTCCACCATATATAAACTTCACCAAAAGGATCTCTAAAACTGGTTATGGCTATCAGATATTACTTTTTGTTGTTGCTGCTTGTAGGAATGGAGTTGGTCGGATCGGCCGATGCACGCCCGCTCAATGGAAGCATAATGGAGAAACTCAAAATACAACCGGACAATACAGTGATTGGCACACAGCCAAGTGGCAAGTTCTTGATGCAAAATAAGTTGCAAGAGAGATGTGTAATGACCGATGGAACTAAGAGGGAGGTGCCGGGAGGACCCGACCCACAACACCACCTCTGATGAATAACTCACTGCAATGAGCTTGAAAGAATTAATTTCGTGTGCACTGAGATTATTATGAGTTCTAACAAGAATTGTTCTGATGATTGCATTGTTTGACAATCTCAGGATGACTTTTGATGGGAACTCAGTCTCTCCTCTATGTATATTTAAAAGATTGTGTTAGCAATTTCATTAAGTTTGGTATTAAATTTTCTTTTTAATGATTATGAACCAGAGTTTTGAAAAATACAATGCTAACTTGACTGATGATCTACTATAAATTTGATAGGCAAACTAAAGTACTCATGAATTGAATGATTGCATTTAAACCAGTCCGTGGTCACTGTTGTCAAGAACCATTACATGTCAAATATAGAAAATTTGAAGATATAAAAACATACATAAACATTATATTCTACATTGTAAAAAAAAAAAAACAAACAAACAACAGCAGGACCAAAACAAGGAAAAGAGAACAATTGAACAAGACCTTCCCTGTCAAACTAGAGAATTCTCTACATGCACACAAGTTAGCACTCCACAAAAATATCACACCATAAAACTCAAGCAAAAAGAAACAAAAAGGCTACTCGATATTTTTTTCTCGCATAATAGCTTCCATTTTGTCAACATCTTCAGGGGTATCAACACCATGCGCATCATGGTCAACCTTAATTACCTGGTATTTTAAACATAATCAACTCACCTTAATTGTTAATTATAGCAGTTAACTGATGAAAGCAAAAAAAAAAAAAAAAGGATTTTTGTGAGGATTTCCAAATTTTATCAGCATTTTAAATGAAAAATACAAAGAACTTGCATATAACAAGCAAAGCTAATACAACCACTAACTGGAACAAAAAAATAAATAAACAATTTGCCTCCAATCATCATGATAATCCTTCAATCAACCATACTTTTTGATACTTAAAAGATACCGGTAGTGTCCACAATGTATCTTATGCATATCATCAGTTTATGATTTGAAATTTTGTTGAATTTTCGATCAATCTACAACCAGCATAATTTTGCTACAGTTGATCATCCTTGCAGCTTTGCAAGTTCCTATACACATTTCTAGCAGTTTGGATTTAAAAGGCTGGAGATTCCATACAGTTCGCATGCCCCATAGCACAAATCTCAAAACAAAACCATGCTGCAGTTTGAACTTGTATTTGCAGTACAACGGAGGACACAGGACTATTTGCCACAATGCCCTGGTGATCTGATCAACTAAGTCAGATTAGGCTTACTGATGGATTGGACCAGACCTAATCAGTTGAGCATCTTTTTTTTGACTAGGAGATTTCTTTGTAATAATCAAAACTTTTTTCATATCCTTGCTTCAAATATACTAAATCATGGATTCTTGCTAATATTCCATCAAAATTTGGAGACAATTTGACATTTCAGAAAAGTCCAAGGACCATACCCTCAAATATGTAGATCCTATACAAAATAAATCAATTTAATTAAAATTGGAATCGAAATTACCTTCATCTTGTAACCATTCTCTAGAACTTTAAGTTGTTCAAGATCTTCCTCGAGTTGCAAAGGAGTTGGCTCTAATTTAGGGTATATCTTCAGGAATTCTGAATCGTAGCTCTACATAACGACAAAGAAAAGTAAATATGATGATGATGATGATGGCGACGACGACGATGACAACAATATATGCCTAAATATTAAGAAAGTTTACTTCTACCTTACAAAACTAGTAGAAGTGACATATACCACCTCTGAAGTATGAAAATTTTGTGTATGCACTCGAGCAAGATTTATCAAACTACCCTCGCTCATTGATTCTTCATACATGTGATCAAGACATATGGATGGTTTGGGTATTCTTGTTCTCCCTTAAACTGTTAAGATAGAAGGGACCTAGGAGCAGTGTCAATGGTACTTTGAGGTTTAATCAGAGAACCCCAAAATATTATTATTTTATTAATTATAGAGATAATAATTTTAGATGCGTCTCGCAGCAAAATTGTGACCTAATGAAAAATAGATATCTTGAACTCCTTTGACGATTTGTTTTACTTTTTTCTTTTTATCAAAAAATGCCAAGAGAGTAAAAAATGAAGGGAAATACTGGTGCTTGCACCAAATGGGGAAGTACAAGGGTACAGGGAATAATTCTATCCTTTTGAAGACATAAGAAAGAAATTCCAATGAATTTTCAGGGGCATAATACATACTGATGCCATTTTGTCAAGATATACCTGACATTTATGATTGTGATTTGTGATGGAGTAGTCAAGAAATTGCTCTAAAATCTGTTTAAACTTTGCCTGAGTGGCAGGCCTTCATACCTCACAAAGCCACATATATCTAAATCTAACGGAGGTAAAACATTCTGGAATTTTGACACTATACCAATTATTTATGGTTCCCGTGCAATTAAAATAGTATGCTCAACCAACAGCAACCTTTTAACTATATGATATCCGCCTCTTGATTGAGTTGACTATGTCTAGATCATAATCATGAACTGATGGTGCAGTTAAGTATAGCCAAAGTGGTACTCACTGCTGTATGATCTGATTCAGCAATTCAGATTGTTATACTAATGACAGTACCTGAATGCCCAAATGAAGAAGATATGGGAATTTCTGGTTCACTTTTCCAGACCTGAAACATTTATTTAAGAAGTCAAAAATAAAAAATGAATCAACATGTCCAAAAATATCATAGCGAGTAAGTGTTCAAGCTTGATCGAGGCCCTATGAAGCTTAGATAGCTACTCATACAAACTTAAAAAAAAATAAAATAAATTTTGGACATCCAGTAGTGCCAATGAATCAATGCCTGGCAGACACTGTGCCCCTTGGTATGTACTATCCAAGGTCTTGAATTCATCATCCTATAAGCTAGTTCTTATACTTGCTGGTAAGTAAACAGAATAGTACTAATAATAATCATGGTTTACTTGTTAAAAGGAATTAATCCTCTGGAGAAGTAAATAGCATAGCCATTACTGTCGACAACACACTTGACTCGGTTAGTGTCAAATGCATATTCAGGTTTCAGAGATGTGACAGCTGTGCTAAATACCGCATCAGGAGCTCGCTTCATATAAGATATAGACAAGAGAACACGAAATTAGATGCAACAAGAGATGTTACGGATCAAAAACAATGATATGACGTGGTTATCTGCTTCTTATGAAAAGCAAACCTGTAAGGCTTGAACAATGCCATCTATTATCTCAGGTTCAATGAGTGGCTCATCTCCTTGTATATTGACTACAATATCATAAGTTTTTGCAAGCTTCTGTAGTGCCTCACTGCATCGCTCAGCTCCTATAAATTGAAACCATTTATCAAGTTATATTTTTCTTGTCTTTTTTTTTTATTTGATGAGCCGGTCCTTTTCTTAATTTTTATGCATCAAATGGCCTATTCATTACCCATATTAAGAATTACGCACAAATAAGCTACTAGTAATTAAAGTAATAAAAGAAAACACTGCTATTAAGGTTTGAGCAACATGTGAAATAAATAACTAACTAAACAGAAACACTGCAAATATTCAAAAAGCTTCCTATATAGGTTCACAATTTCAAGAATATATCATAGATAATCACTGAAGCAATATTAAAGAGAAAAATGGTTACTATGCAAACTTTTCAAGATAAGAACTGAAATCAGGCAAATTTGTCCAAAAACAATTGAACAGTTCTGCACATGAGAGTTATTCAAAACCCAGTCTGTTTCTGTAGTTACTGTCATAGTTTTGGTATAAGCAGTTGCACAAAAGAAAAGTGTTTTACTTTTCAAAAATATTGTTAATTTAACTTAGATGAAGGACAACAAGAGACCATTTCTGCATGACTCAGATGTCATGATGACATCAGCTCCAAATCCTCTACAGCATTCTGCAATTCTCTCATCATCAGTTGCCACAACTGCCACAAAAACCATCTTAATTTTGAGATTAAAGAAGAATTATAGGAAACAAATAATCTATCTGCTGGCTGGGAAAAGGCAGCAGCAATTTCATATGACGTACATAATTGCAAGGTTTACGTATAATTGACTTGCACTTTTCGGCTCCTGATTAACCTGGTCTGCCAATGGCATCAACCAGCTTGTACCAGCAAGAATGGTACAAGTACTAGTTTGTTTATTGAGTCAGCCATCTAACTTAACCTAATTGAACAGAGGAACCAAAACAAAAATTAAATAGGTTAAGTACAGCTTAGTTTCCCAGAGCTGCTGCAGCAAGACATTGGATATACAGTAGTCTATACATATTTATCCCAGAAACTGATGTATAATGGTCAAAGAAAATGTTTACGTTGAACAATATACAACTTATAACATATGTATGAATAAGGAAGAAGAACAAAAGATTAAAATGTGAAAAATGTTCATACCAACAGAATCTAGACTTGAAGCTAACTTGGCTCTTTCCCAGGTTCTCTATCAAATTTAAAAATAAAGCTGAATGTAAATATGTAGGTTGAAGCAAAATGGCCATAACATCACAATCAAAAGACCAGCAGACTGGCTAAAATGCATTGGATCTGAGACATGTTAATGGTGCCCACTTAATTTTGGGTCTTTATTTGCAAGTTTTGACATCAATGTTCTGATGGCTTAATTTGCACAATTCAGGTACATAGTTGACTCAATTACCTCAATTATATATGGTTCAACCTCAGCACCAGTAAAATGGTACCTCAGCACTGCACTTGAAACTCAGGTTCTTTAATATCTTTTTCCTTTTCTTCTCATTTTCTTTTACTATTTTTTTCTCCTTTCTGTATTCTAGGCTTGGATTAACTGAATTCTTGTAATCAAGTTACTTGACAGAAAGCAAGACAATCATTGAGATCGTGTTAAATCAGGTCAGGTCGTGTTAGTGGCCAGTGGGACCTCTATACCAGGCACAGAGACGATGCAAAGCACCACACAACATCATTCAATTCTTTTTTCCTCTTTGGGAAAACATCTCCTCATATCGAGAGAGATAGAGAGAGATAGATAGGGTGGATTACTTGGATCATAGGTTTGCCGAGAATAGAGACGAGAGGTTTCCCCTCGAATCGGGAGGAGGCGTATCGAGCGGGGATGATGCCGATGACGCGGCTACGGAACCTTCTAGATCGGTGAAGGTAGTACGCTCCGGCCGTCGCTACCACCGCCGCGCCCAGGACCAGGCCGTGTGCGATCCAAACTTTCGCGCCCGATCCGGAGGAAATCGACGACGATTCTGCGCAGATCGCCATTGTCTAGGTTTCGCGGAGATGGAAAGAGCCGAGGTAGGAAGGAAGGAAAGAGACTGAGGGAAGCGAAGAGTACTTGTCTCGGAGAGCGGGAGAGATCAGATCAGTCCGTTGCTCGTCTACTGCACTGACATTCTGACAACGGTTCTAATTAAAAGGTTAATTTTTGTTCATCAAAACATTACAACGGTCAATTTTAAGATATTTCAATATGGAAAATGTTTGAAAAATATCATCGTTCATACCGTGATTGATATCGACTTCATTATTCATGTAAAATGAGTTATTATTTATGTTAACGATTTTATTATGTAATTTATTTTATATAGTATTTTATTATTCAACTCAAATATCACTAATCTGAATAATAACTCATTTAAGTTAAATAATAAAAATATTATATAAATAAGTTGCATAATAAAATCGCTAATATAAATAATAACTCATTTAATCTGAATAATAAAATCAATATAAATAACGATATCAATGATAATATTTATATATTGGCTCCCACTTTTTCATCAAAACATTAAAACGGTCAATTTTAAGATATTTCAATATTTTCATCAAAAAATATTATTTTTTTTCAGCAGAAACATTAAAATGGTCATTTTTTCGTTAAAACAATTATTTACTTTTTATTTGTTTTCTTCATTTAATCTATTATGAATTTTTTGCTAGATTAAAACTGACCAAATTATTATTTTTAAAATCTGGGATAATTTTATATTTTTTTATTGACGTGTATAGAATAAAGTAGAAGATAAAACCCTAAATTATATCCTGTAAGATAAGCACCTAAATTTTTTTTAAGAAAAAAAAATTCAAAGTGACTCCTCTCGTTCTTTGTTGTATCTTTTTTAATTAATTCGGAAAAAAAAATATTCAGATAAGAGACAATTTAGAATTTATATATTAATTTTAAGAGAAAAGTCTATTTTTAACCCCTGAACTATTGTGTTTAGTTTAAATAACTCCCTAAATTCTATTTTGGTTCCCTAAACTCTTTAATTCGTTTCAATTAACCCCCTCCTTTAAACATTACTGTTAGAGAAGACATGTTTTGTTAAACTCTCTCCTTCTTGCTTTTGTTGGTTGCCAAGGAAAGAGTTACTCTGTCCCTCATGTGACTCCATTTTGCTTTCTTCTCTCCCTTACACTTTTAACTATTTAAATTAGGGGTGTTAATTTTTTATCCGATCCAATAGGTCAAGCCGATCCAATCCGAAATGATTCAGGAGAAAATGGATGGGGTATGAGTCTAGAGTTTTTGACCCGTCTTGAGTCGGATCGGGTCAATTCGAAATGACCCGAATAATTATACTCTCTAGGTTTAATTTTAAAGATTTACACTAATTAAGATTTATTCATATACTGATTAAGATTAAATTGCATAAAAATATTAAAAAATAATTATTGAATATTTAATCAATTTATTCTGGTCGGATCGACCCGTGTTGGGTTAGGTACGAATCAAAGAATTTTGATACGAGTTTAATCGGATCGGGTCAAAAATAATAATAAAATAATAGAGATCCGATCCAAATCCGATCCGACCCATTGACACCCCTAATTTAAATCCATTAGTCAATAAAAAAACTGAAATAGTTGGATTTGAGTTTCACACGCATCGGTAGTTGGGATTATGAGTGCATGTAATTTATTGATCTAACCACACTTTGATCCATCAAATTAGAGTACAAATTTGTTCTGTATAGAGCAACAAGGATCACAAACAAAGCTTGCAATTTTTCAAGAAAACAAAAAAGAATGAATCATCTAGGAAAACATCTACATGTTGAACAATGTATTACTTTTTCTTAATGTGCAATATTTTTTTATCCCAATTAGGCTTCTTGCATTGCTTTAGTGTACTCTAGCAATTTACTTTTCCAATTGGTAGCTGCTGCCAGTTATTTCAAAAGAGAGAGAGAGAGAAGGTAGAGAGGTTGACCAGTTGTTGATTACAAAAGCAAATAGATTGAATAGATTGAAGAGTAAGTAGAGGTTTGTAGAGGGATTGTGAGTGTAGAAGCAAGAACTAGAGAGCTTGCAATTATGGGATGGAGAGGAAAATCAAGAGAGATGGATCACCATCTTTTTAGCAATAATATTTAACATAAGGAGTTAATCGAACTCAGAGGCGAAATCAGAAAATTAGAATAAAAAGGGCCGAATTGTAAGTATAGTACAATTTTAATTTTATAGGGGGTCGAAGAGTATTTGTAGTTGAAAATACATAAAATTTAATGGGTGAAAATGAAAATTTTCAATTCGAGGGGAGTGGGGGACAAGCCCCCGTGCTCCGCAGTCCCGTCCCTGATTGAATCGAATTAAAGAGTATAGGTAGGGACTTGATTGAACTGAAAAAAGTTTAGAGGGTAATTTGAACCAAACACAATAGTTCAGGGACTAAAAATAGATTTTTCTCTAATTCTAATGATTTTATAATCATAATATGGTTGTTTGTGTTTTTAAATAATTTAGTTGCATTTATGATCTTGGAATCACAACAACTAATTATTTACATCTTGATATAAGTCATGATAAACATTAAAAAAAGATAATTTTTCTCCCATTATTATTATCAAAAAATCATATGAATTAGATACTTTGTAGAAATATAATGACATTTAGAACTACACAAAATATACAATAATAAAAATTAATACACAATCAACTTGTAAGACAAAAGGCATATTTATCATTTTTCATTTTTTAACTTGGAAAAAATAAATATTATCAAGTCGAGACCATTATCTTTTTAACTCACAACAAATATACATTGAATTTAAGAGATCTACAATTCAACAAGGTCTCTTTCTCATTGCAAGCACCATTTTCAGGCGATTCCCGCTCAAAACAAACAGAAACCAGGAGAACCAAGAAGAAATATTAGAAAAAAAGAAATAAAGTAAGAGGAAGACCTTGTTTGTTTCACCTAAAATTAAAAAAAAAACTGATATACAAATACTAAAATCGATACTGATTTTATTATTTATATTATTTATATTAATGACTTTATTATACAATTTATTCATATTAATGATATTTGAGTTGAATAATAAAAATACTGTTAAAAATAAGTAACATAATAAAATTATTAATATAAATAATAATTTTTATAATATGAATAATAAAATCGATATCAATTTTGATATTAATTTTAATATTTCTCAAACACTTTTCTTAAAAAAAGCTCTCAATTTTTCTTACCTTGTCCCACCGACCAGTCTGATATGATGGATCCTGAAAGGATCTTCCCCTTGTCTTTCATTCCCACTGCCCCCTCAAACACCTTCTATTTGGTCATAAAAGAATGGAAATTAAAACCTTTTTTTCTTTTATAAATTATAGTTAAGGCAATGAGTTGCTTGACGGTAATAAACTAATAGTTGAGTGTTGTCTGAGAGGCTAAATCATATCAATTTCTTAATTCTGAATTTATTATATTATATTTTTGACAATAAGAACTTTCATTTTCTTGGTCTTGTATTTTATGATTGTAATCCGTGTTTTTCTGTTTTTGAAGTGCTCTAGTGTATGAAGAAATTTTTTGAAAAAAAAAATGTATAAAATAATTTTATTTTTTTTCATTTTCAAACAGATTTATGCACTTGCATTAAGACATCTTGGCAAGGGGCGGATACAAGTTAGATACATGGAATCGACTAACTTTGCATAATTTGCTTGTTTACATTGCTGATACACGTGATTTTTTTTTTATTATTTTATCTCCACGCCTATTTATTGTTCAGTGGTACTGACTTATATAATAAATGTACTTCAAGACAGAGTGCAGAAGCAACGAAATTATATTCTCATAACCACTACTCTACTCCCAAGTATAGATCCAAAAGAGTTGCTATTACAAGCAAGTCTAGGGATCCTTTGTGGCAGAACAACCTACTACAACCAAACGTGTAGTGTCGCATGTCACTGGAAGAAATTCAGATAAGTACAGACAGGATAATTCTATAACATCTTGTTGACGTGAGGCCCACTTTTCAGAAACATGAAACACACAGGTAATTAATTTGACACGAGTATGGCATCATTCTTACATCCGTCCCGCATCTCTATCCCATGAAAAATTAACCCGCGAGTAAGTATACCGCCATTGCGAATCACGAGAGCGCAGGTATTGTGCGTGCACCTGGATCAAGAATAAGTCGCATTATCCATTTTATCCTTGCAGGACTCTTGACATGTTGGTCCATAATAATTTACAATGATCCGTGTGCATTCGGTGGTATTTCTGTCTTGCTCTCATACAATATATAATTCTTCTCTCCCAAGCAAAGCGTCAGCGCTTTCCCACTTTTTTCGTCTCTTTCCACTCTCTCGCCTTCCTTGAAAAAGAAGCCAAAGCTGAGAAAACCGAAAGTAAAAGAAAAAAAGAAGAGCTTGTAAAAGCGAAACCCTAGCTCCGCTCCCGATCGGTGAATCCATGGCATCGGGCTCTCGCTCCTTCAATTTTGGAACAGACGATGTGCTCTGTTCGTACGACGATTTCGCCGCGCAGGATTCGTCCAGTACCAAGCGATCGGATCCATCAGCGAAGGTATTGCTCGTTTGCCTCTCTCCTTTTAGAGTTTGTGCTGTCTGTGTAGCAATTAGATTGTACTTGCTTCGTGAGAGAGTTTCAGAATTGTCCGTTCCCTCTATTTTGTGCTTGTCTGTGTGAGAAGTTCTGACGCACGATTGTAATTTACTGAGATCTATGTGAAGAAGTTCTCCATTGTGATGATTTATTTAGCTCCAGAGTGTAAATATTAAATTGAGCTTTGCTATTATTATCTAAAATGCACCTTCTCTGCACAAGGCCCAAGTAGAACTGGTTAATATACATATTTTAGAAACAGCCAGTTTATTTAATTGGGAGGCTGTGCTAAGATGATGCTGTTTGGGGTTTGCTCATTCATGAAATTGTTTGTTGGAGTCCCCTTTTCTGTAGGAGTAGTTATAAAAAGAGGGAAGAGGTTGCCTATTCAATCATTAAGCTTCATGAACGCCTACCATTTCACTGTTTTCAATAGCAGTCTTCTTTTTAGATCAGTGTTAAACAAAATTTTCTGTTTTTTGTTGGGCGTCAGATTTTGTGAATTTGTGTATGTTTATTTGCAGATGGGCTTTTGATGCTTTATCGGCCCTTGACCCCCAGTGTATGCCGGTTTCTGGCAGACACAAGTAAATTAGAATCTGAAAAGGAGCCCCCAGTTATGGCTTATCAGATTTGGAATTAGAATGCAATGGTTACATTCTTAACAAAAGTTAGATTTCTTGGGGATAATACCTCTCTCCCTTGACTAGTATTCTTCCAAGCATTTACTTGTTCTGCAGAGATATTTGGCTTGGTATTGACTTTTGGTAAAAAGAAAAGGTTGTTATGCTGTGTGGTTCTTGGTACAATGATACTAATGACATATTGTTGTTTGTTTTTGCACCTACCATGTTCCAAAGATAGACTTGATCTTATATTGAAAGATTCAGCTATGATTTTTGGCATCATTATCTTACCATTAAGATGACAGAAGTACCATGTTAACTTTGAAATCGACATCATCTCTCTCATAATTTGAATCCTCTCCATTCCATCTGTGTGGTTCATATCTTTCCATCTGAAGATAAGATATTGTAAAGAGGTCAGTGGCATAATTTACAAGGTTGTAATCATGCCATGTTTTTTTAACTAGCTTCAATGTCTTTTGCATTTGCATTTAATTAATAATTTTTCTTATAAAAGAATTTTAGGGAAAACTTTGATGCTCTTTGAACCAAATATAGCTCTGAAGGGTGCATTTTTGGTAACGTAGAAACTTGCAATACAATATCTAAGCTTAAGGTGCATATTAATTTACTTTGTCACTTTCGATAAATGGATAAATGGTCTATTTTTCCTTTTTTCTTTGTTGTTGGCCTGTAGGCAAAAAAGTCTAAAACGTGTTAATGGTATCAATTGTGTTAGGTGAAGTAGGCCTTTCATTATGAATATGCAGGTCTATGGTACCTACTTTGCTTTTGGACTGTTTTAAGGAGTTTTAAGAATCACTTCTCTATTGGATACAGAAGGAATCTTTAGAAATTAAATAAGTTATGTGAGGAGAAATTAGATATGCGCTCTAATTACTTCAGCAGAAGGTCATACTGTGCTCTTAGTGTATTGTGCAGTTAGTAAGTTCTTTGTTTTTTCTAATTAATGTTCAAAGAAGTTATGTGAGGAGAATCACTTTTCTGTTGTATACGGAAGTAATTCAAATAACTTATTGTTCTGGCATAAATGAAAGGTCAGCACAGAAGTATATAATGTAAAAAGGATGTTTTATTCTCTTTGTACATTGCGAAGTGGATTTGTTAGTGGGATATTTAGCAACATAAGTTATGTAATGTTGACGATACTATCTTTCGGAGCTCTTAATAAACTTATTTCTGATGATATAAATATGTATTAATAATATTGTATATATTTTTTTTTACAGTATCCTTGTGTTTTTGCATTACTTGATTTGCCACATCTGCATGTATCCAAGAACTTTCTGATTAGTAAACATCATTGATTTCAGATATTTTGATATTTCTCATGGCCTTTCTTTTGTGGTGGTTTTTTGAGTGCGGTTGGAGTTATTTGCCCGTTAATATCGTAAACATTGTAGAAGTTATTAGAATTCAAATGAGCAAAAAGTAATATTACGCGTGTTTGTTGTAGTATTTGCTAATGTGTAAGGTGTAACAAAATACCATAATAAAACTGTTTTTTCACCTATGTCTCGCTTTTTGTGTTGTTTATTAGAACTTCACGCTATTTATTACATATGTTTAGGGGAAAAAAGAAACAAAACTAAATACACAAAATTAGTCAAAACTAATAAGTGCCAATAATCAATCCTCCTTCATACCCTTTTCTTTTAAGAAAAGAAATTTATATCCTTATTCCTCCCTTCTTTGTTGGTCCTTTCCAGGATTTTCCTGACAGTAGGATGGCGAGGCCTCTGGTAAACATATATGAGCAAGAGGACCACACGAAGGATGACTTGGTGTCGATTGTGGAGAGGTGCATGAAGAAATATGCAGATACACTGATGAGGTCCCTCGATGGAATAACCGGTCGGCTATCCCAGCTTGAGATCCACTGCTACAAGCTTGAGAGGTCAATCGGTGAACTTCGAGGTGAAATGGTGCAGGGCCAGAATGAGGCAGATCTCAAGTTCAAGTCCCTCGAAAAGCACATGCAAGAGGTAAGAACTGTTGTATTATTAAGTGCAAAATGAGCATTTATATTTTTGTTGGCTGCATGTATCCCTTTAGGATATACAAAATAACAGGTCTACAGTATGCTTCTGCAAAGCATACTTCTACCTTATATGCAAGATATCCGTCTCTAAAGCATACTTCTACCTTCAGGATATATACCTTCTAAAGCATACTTCTACCTTAGAATATAACTTTTAAAGCATACTTCTACCTTTAGGATGTACAAAACATCTGCTGTCTGTCTCCAGAGGAGTGTGGTCATTTTATACATCTACGTTATATGCAAGACAGGTTATGGCTTCTTTGAAGTTATCTGATATGTTTCTTCCTCAAAGCTCACTGAAAAGTAATTTTTTGGGGGCAAAATCATAATAAAACTTGCAACTGGCCAAAGTAATTCTTTCAAATTTTCTCTCATTTTCTTAATGTGTCAATCCTCATCTGTATAAAGAAGAGCTGTCTGGGGCAAAAAAAAAAAAAAATAAGAATCAAGTTTTGGAAATTTCAATATTCACGAGCAAGTTATACAGAATTTAAGTTTAATCTGGGGGCATAATTAGGTCTGTGAGGTTCAGACCAGGAGAAGTCTATTTTCCTGAGAATAGGACAATTAAGATTATTGCCTTAAATAGTGGAAAATCAAATTTTTGGAGTTTTATTAGGCATATTAGATTTGCTGTAATATGCTGAAATTTTAAAACTAAGTTGGGTATTCTGTTTGAAAGTCGAGGAAATTACAAGGTAGCTTGTCTTTACCCACAGTTTTGTGTCTTAGATAGTGGTTCAAAGTTCTTACATATTTATGCTTCTACTATGTAGTTTGTGTCATCCAGTTACATATTTATGCTGCTGCAGTTGTAAACCCAGTAGTAGACCTCCGACAAGCATTGGTCAATTGATAACATGTGTATCTTTTAGGAAACAAGTTGAAATTCTATATTATTCTTTTAAGTCTTTTTCTCCTAGTTTTTCTATCTTTGCGAGAACTGAGAAGTTCTGTGAGAAGACATGAAATTGATATTTCTTTTCAGCTCTAATGTAGCCTATTACCACAAAATGTTAGTATGATCTTCCTACTTAAAAAATTAACACACCCTACCATTTGAATTTCAGGTCCATAGGGCAGTACAGATATTGCGTGACAAACAGGAACTTGCAGAGGCCCAGAAGGAACTCGCAAAACTTCAAACTATCCAAAAAGAGTCTCCTCCAAAGCCTGAAGAACGTGCTCCGACTCCACTTCCAGAGCCAGCAAAGCATGAAGAAGCCCCACAACTCTCAAACAATCAACTAGCCCTCGTCCCATCTCGTCCGCAAGCTGTGCAGCAGCAGCAGCATCTTGCTTTGCCGCCACCACCATTGCCGCAGCTACCAGTGCAACAGGATCAGTACACTGTGAACCAACCAACCACATATTACCCAGTGAGTCAGACTCCACCCCAACAATTACCGCCTGGTTACCATTACGTGCAAGTGACACCAGCGCAACAACCTCAGGTTCCTCCTGCTCAACCACCGCCACAACAACAACAAGGACCACCTCCTCAGGTTTCTCAGGTCATGAACCCAGTGCCGCAACAACACTCTCCTATTCCCCTGTTCCCTCACCAGTGGGCTCCACAGCAACAACCTAATCCTAACCCTAACCCGCAACAGTTCACTTCACAAGGTATGCAACCTTCACAAGCTGCACCCCCGTCGCAACCTGTACCACCATCAGGTGCACCTCAAAGGCCTCATACGCCTCCAGGCTATTCTCCTTACCCGCCTCACCAACCTTCTAACCCTATGCCTGAAACATATGCTGTTAGCATGCCAATTCCAACTCCTTATTCCACTGCACCTCAACCTGGGATGAATCGCTCCGATATGGTTCCTGTTGGCTATGCGAGCCAGGGTAACACTAGACCACCTCTTCCGAACCAGGGATCCTTCATGGCCGCACCCCAAATGGGCAAGGGCGGATACACGAATGTACCACCTTATATGCAAGGTAATCTACCGGGTTATAGCTCTGGACCTTATAACTATCCCCCCAGCAATGTTTCGGGGGTTCACTTGGGGTCGCAACAATTGCCACGGAACCATCCCTATGGTGAGTTCATAGAGAAAGCAGTTGGTATGGGGTATCCAAGGGAACAGGTCATGAGTGTTGCCATGAAAATGGCGGAGAGCGGCCAGCCTATGGATTTTAATGCTTTGCTTGATAGGCTGAATGGTGTTTCCAGTCTGTCCCCACGTGCATGGTCGGGTTGATGTGGCACTCTTTAATGCAGGGAAAAATCATTCGTTGACTATGGTTAAGTGCATCTTTACTGAATAAGTGGATTTATTGGATGGTTGTTGTATATAATCTGTCTTGCATGTATGCTCTGAATTTTTTGTGAGAGCTTCTGCATGTGAAATATGGATTTGTTTTCCAAATATTTGTCATTTATTAATACAGGATATTGTTCCTTCGAGTTATTGATATTCTCTCTTTCAAGTTTGTAATTTTTCTTTGCTGATGGAGATGGGAAATTTTCAATTCGAATATTGCCCAAGGAAATATGACGTATGCCGAAAAAAATAATAAATAAAAGGAAATTGCAGCTATTATTACTGTAGTAGCAGTGAGTGCTGTAGGGAGGTTTGGCCATTTTTTTCTAAATTTGTTACAGCCTGAACTAGATGCTTTTTTTTTAACTTGTATTTATACCGTTTATTACGCAAAATATTTTTAATAAGGGTTATATTTTGACACTAATTTTTACATCAATTTTTCTTCTGCGTGTCTCATGAGGTCTAATGAGTAATGAGGGCATGAAATGATACGTTTAGAATTTTAACTTTTTGTAGCTAATGAAGACGCGTTTTCTTTCAAAAAATGAAGGTCAAGCCAGGTTTTAAGGATCAGAGATTACATGAAATGACAAGTAATCTATTTTTCTTAAGACTTCAAGGGTTCTCGGAGCGACTTTCAACTTATTTCTCAGAGGTAATAATTCTTACAAACCTACAAAAGTGAGTTATGTTTGGATAGTCAGCGAAACATAATTGGAGCTAAGATATGTTTTATTTTTTTTATCCTATTTTTATCATCTATTTGACGTGACTTTAGTATACTAACAAGAGATGAAGGAACTTTCAGCGGATAGAAGACAATGGAAGTAATGTTATCATGAATTACTAATTGACTGGGTTGTTCACGGATTTCATCTAGAAAAAAAAGAGAGATTCAATACTCATGATTATTGATGTCACATTAATTATTATAAAATTAAATTTTAAATAACTATTTATTAAACTCTTAAATAACAAAACTAACTAATTGAACATTTTGTATATATCGTAGGTATACAAAAAATTACACCATTTCAACTTTATTTTGATATGCATCAATCACCAATAAAAATTGACGGACCAAATTTCATGATTTAATTCATTCTCTTGATGACTACCTAAATAAAGTAAAAATTCAATATTTTTTTATATGTATGTTATTGAGATGAAAAAACTACATTTAACAGTTTACATATATTAATTAAAGTATAAGTATTAAACTAGACACCATGGGCACTAATGACCGTAAACATTGGATCTCTTCTCAAAAAAAAATGTTTTTCTTAAAAAGGATAAGTTTTAAAAGAGTATAATTATGTAAATATATTTTATATTTAGGAAATAGTTTTTGAAACATTAAATATGTATATAACAATAACAATATAATCAATCGTATGGTATTTCATACGAAGGAATACAAAAAGCTTGATTTTATTTAAAAATTAAATTGCACCTTACATATATCAAATATAGCCTTTTTAATGAGGATATATATGCAAAATGATTGAGCCATTGGATCAATATAAATGAGGATAGAAACAAATCGAACGGATAATAAAAATGATTATATGACATGTCTAGAAAACTTGTAAGCTTAATCCTTTTTATGTATTAAATTAAGGGAAGGGATCCTTTGATGGTTCTTAATTCGACAACCTTGATAACAAATTTAATTTTTAAAAATTCTTAAAAATAGAAATATATTTTTGAAGTTATAGATTGATTGTGTCAAATTTCATATAATTTAAGTGTCTCATAATATTACATCAAAGACCGTTAAATATGGACTGTTGAAAATTTCATCAAATCTTGATGGTCTCTGATAGAGAATCAAATGACATTTAAATTATATGAAATTTGAAACACAATTAATTTGTAAGGTTAATAATATGTCTATAAATTTTTTTAAAATTATTTAAAAATTCATTATCAAAATTATCAAATAAATAGCTATTAATAGATCCCCACCCTTAAATTAATATATACTAATTATATATTATTATCAATAAAACCTGTGTGACCCCATAAATTTCGATGTTATAATAATTACATGTGATTTCTGTCTATTTTATTCTCTGAAGTAACTACCCATCATATAAAATATGGACTCACCTCACTAGGTGGTCAAATCCGTTCCGGAGTCGTTCCAGATTTGGCACTGATATAACATGGCATGGTATACACATTCCGCTCCATCCCAGTGCTGAAATAAGAGGGGAATTAAAACGAATCATTTTACAAGCTTTACTACTCGCTTCTCACAGATTAATTGATTTTAGTCAACAGAATCCTTCATTGAAAGGTAGAAAACTACAGCAGTTAATTACCTAATCTATTTATTTTATCAGCCATTATTTTTGTACCACTCTTGACTCTGACTCGTATTTCATCTAATTAATTTATAATCTTAATTGTTCAAAGCGAATTAATGTTTAGATTATAATAGAAGTCAAGTCTTTTTATACTCGCTTTCTCTATGTTCGTACATGTGCTAGATTTATTAGAAGGAACTTTATATGTTAATTTAATAAAACATGCAGGGACTATCTTTGGCATCCTGGACCAATTAATTTTCAAATTAAAGCACATGTCTGTGTATATTATCTTTTCTGTACGGTGTTATTGATATGTATAAAATGAACCTACGTATTCTATAGCAATTACTTAAATAAGTTGGAAGTCAAGGTAGATAAAAAATCAAAATCGTGATTTTACCACAAGTGCTGTTTATTGATTTCGAATAAGTATTTTTCGTTGCGTTATTTAAGACAAGTATTGAACCTCTGAGTTCTAAACTAGAGTGCTTCCATAAGCATTTCGGCTCGAAAAACTTACGTTTCAAGTTTCAAAATCCTATCTATGTCCGAAACGTCGATCCAAGTAACTAAATAAATTCTTCATATCAAAATTTTGTAGAATACCAAAATTTACAATTTTTTAGGATTTTTGAACTATTTGTAATGAAATTTAAAAAATGACCATAAAAATAAAAGAAAATTATTAATATTTGAATGACAAAAAATGATCATCTTTAAAAAAATCATTAAAAATAGTTCAAAAACTCTAAATATGGTAAATATGAAAAATTTATTGAGCTACTTAAATCGATATTTCGGACACGGGATTTTAAAATTTGACCCATAAATATTTCGGATCGAAATACTTATGGAAGCACTCTAACTTTACTATATATATATATATATATATATTTGTAAATTAATTGTAATTAGTAGCTAGACAATACCATCATATATAGTATATTTTTTTTGAACCATGTATTGAACTTCACAAATAATTTAAAGAGAAAAATTTTAATCTGAAATAAAAATCTCGAAAGAAGAAACTAACTGCTAACATTATATATTTAAACAACAAATGGGGAAAAACAAAGTAATAAATGTAAAAGAAAAAAAAATGTATACAAGGGAAACTATTTAATCAATCACATAATAGAACATGCATTAGGGTTCTCATCGCTGAACATATCGCTTGCTCTTTGACCAACTCTAGCCGGATACACCGGGGGCGCCGGCTGCGGCGGATAATGATATGCATAATTTCCGTACACATGAGAATTCTCAGAACCACCACCATATCCATGCGTATAATAGTTATATGATGGAGTATAAGAAGAATAATTAGGTTCGTCATAGCTCGTGTTGTTTTGAGCTAAGGCGGGGTGGTAATGTCGATTGTTGTAATGCTGGTTGTTGGTATATGTATTGCCATTGGAGTAATTAGTATTGTACGGCCAAAGGACCGTCTTTCTTCCCGTCTTTCGCACTACCTTCAACACTTTGTCGTGATTTACCCAACCGGTTACCGTTACTTTTTGCCTCTCCATATCTATCTCTACTTCTTGTACACCTTCAATCTTTTGAAGTGCTTTCCTTATTTTCCTCTCACACCCTTCACAATCCATGTGCACACACATCTCTACGATCTGTAATGAAGATAAAATTAATGAAAAAAATTCAAAATTACAACTCCGTATAAACAAAAACCTAAGCCTAAATGTAGCAATTAATTAATTAGAAATACATTATAACCGCAACTCTAGCACAATTGGGATATATCTCACGTCTCTACAGAGAGTCGTAGGTTCAAGTCTCGTAAAAGACATTTAAAAAGAAATAAATATCGAAATTAACGAGAACCTTTATATAAAAAAAATATTAGAAACATATTAATTCTCTCATATATATAATAAATGAACTCACCGTCATACTCAAATGCAGCTCTTTCTTAACTTCCTTGAACTTCAAATTATATGCAAGGCCTACAACTTGTGATGCTTCCTTGTTAATTGCTTGCTGGTTATGACTTGGTAGAGACAGATATATAGCTGGTGAGATATATAGAGAGGAGTGCACTGCTCCATAGAGATATATATACAGAGAGAAATGATGATGACGCTGTGTACGCGTTAAGGGTTTCTTAGCGCGCACTGATTCGGGCGAACCGAACCGAACCGAACCGAACCATCCGATTGTGAAAAGAATTTTTAGTTTCGGACCGACTTCGGCTTGGGTTTCTTCAGCGAAACTGCAAATGGAAAGTACGGAGAAACAGAGAACTTTCCGCTCCATTTTAGTGAACTGGAGATTAATTTAAGAATTTCGACTCTTTCCTATCAGAAGGTTGGGATCATGTAATGACCGACCTCTCCAGTAGTACCTGACTTGAGAGGATCTGAACCAAAAGGAGAGAAGACCGACTCCGAGAAGACCAGTCACAAAATCATGTATCACAATGGATTCAAATCTTCATATATATGACAATTTATATAAGGCAAATTTATACTAATTTTAATATTAATTAAACTTCGATCAAATACTAACCAAACACTAAATTCATAATTCTCATACATTAAATTATTATTATCAATACATAAAAGTCAATTTTTAAAATTAAAAGTAAAGGTCACAATGATTTCATAAAGACATAGCTATTACAGTTTTAAATTTTGTTATTCAATTCGAAAATATGTTCCCTTGATTTTTATCTATCTATCCATTATAAACTATAATTTAAGAGGGCAGCACTATATTCTATTAATATTTAGTTCGTATAAAATCCGAATTAGACTCATAAATTTTAAATCCAAATTATATTCATTATTTTCTTTTTCTTTTACTAAATTACGATTGGAATCAGATCATCATAAAATATTATTAGTACATTTGACTCTAAATTAACGTATGCAATATTAAGTAAAATTTCCAGTATCAACAAATTATTTATCAAACAAATTGATAATTATTCAAAAGTTTCAATCCAAAAGAAGAGGAGACATTTATTATTATTATTATTATTATTATTTTATTTTATTTTGGATGGAGTTGACTTGACAAAACAACGCGGGTCACTGACATGCTGGACCACTGCCTACTCTAATGTTGCCACGTGGCATGAGAAGACTTTGCCATTTCGTGTAGACGGACACGGTAGCATTCCCACTTTATTTCCTTTTTCGCTTTTTCTTCTTTTTCCCTTTCTCTTATGTTATGTTAACTCGAAGCATTCTATCGTTAAGGAAACGAAACATGAATACGGAATTGAAGTATCTAAAGGACTAAACGATGACCTCGCCGGCCACCTTAACCGAAAGCAAAAAGGGAGAACAGAGTTATGGGACAAAGTAATGAGCTTTTAAATTGTTAAATGCAGAGTTAGGGGGTGATTTTGATTTTAATTATCAACATTTTTGAAAGTTACATTGAATGTTTGAATGATCTTTAACACAAGTATTACATAAGGCGCCGAGGAATCAATGTAACTGTCACTCAAGTCTGAACTCTGAAAATCACAAAGCCAATAACTAATCATTACTCAATCAATCATCCATCCCAATTCCTCCATCGAGTGGCTCTTAACGTGGCACCTCTTCTCTCTCTCTCTCTCTCTCCCTTTTCTCACTGCTTCCCTCCACTCGTTTCCTTCGATCTTCCTTCCGACTCTCCAAGCGACACATTGCAAATGGCGACAGCTCTTCTCAGTCTCCCCACCTCCGCCTCCCGTCCCCGCCGCCGTGACCTCGCCGTGCGCTGCTCCGATGAGGCGTCCCCTGATGCTCCGCCGAGTCTCGGCACCAAGGTCATTCTACCGAAGAAGAAACCTCTCAAGTGGTCTACTGGTACTGCTCCCGGCGAGTATGGTGGTCCCCCTACTACATCTGGCCTCAGGAGGTACTTTAACCAGTTCATCTCTCCTATTATCCGGCTTTGATATAATTTCTATCATATCTATATCCTATTGTGTATCGGGATCGCCGGATCGGGTACCTATATGATGATATAAGAAATTTCCTTTTTCTGGATGGGGATATGTGATAGTATAGTGTTTGTAAGATCATGTAATGAATTGTGCCAAATAATATTGCTCTTAGAGCTATTTAGCCATTGATTTGTTGCAGGTATTGGGGTGGTGGGGACGAGGATCCGGTGACTGCCACAGATGACTTTATCTGGAACAAGGACTTTGTGCCTCGTATGAAAAGGCTGCTTGACAATGAGCCTGCTGAGCCAATTTCTGCTAAATTTACGGTACCTACTTGTCCCTTTTACATGTCATTATCGATGTTTTAAGGAACATATAACTTGTTAATCTACTGGTATTAGCTTATATGTAATGTTATTGTCAGTTATAGTAGTGTAAACATGGCACACTTCATGCTAATGATTAATTGGTCAATTATGCTGCTTCTGTAATTTTAGCATGTATGTGTTAGATGCACAATGGAACAAAGGTGATCAATATGCAACAACAGTGGTCCCTGTACCAAACCTCTTTAAACCTAATCAATGTGAACAAAAGTCTTCAATCTATAACTATCTCGCGCAAGTCTCACTCTTATGTTTCTTTGTGCAGGAGGAGCCAAGTGCAGGATTTCTTAGCCTTCACCGTGCCATGAGTCTTGACAGGTGTCTCTCTTAACCAAAAATGTTATTTTGATTCCAAACAAACTCCTAGAAATTAATTTGAGACAAACTTACAGTGTAGATATTGATCTGAGTAAAGAATTGCAACCACCACCAAAGCCAGTTTTGGAATATCAAGTCGAGGCTGCCAGACGTGGCATTTCTAATGTAGAAGTGAGATCCCTTTATTTTAGCTGTAAATTTTCTCGCGAGTTTCATCTCTTATTACAATATATTCACTCATATATAAGATAAGTAAAGAATAAAACTTTTTGCTTCGATCTGGATCATTATATGATATTATTTTGTACTGTGGTGTAGACATCATCCAATGGATCTTCTTCACCAAGATGGAGATTGGCCCCTACGAGGAGAGAGCAAGACAAGTGGGATCGTGCAAGAAAGGCAGCAACAGGCGGCACAGTAAGTCAAGTTCGAAATTTGTTTTCCCTTTGGAGATTTAGTTTGTTAGCTTCAACAAGACTGCTCAAATTTTGTCCATGCACTCCGTTCTGTTAGTTGCTGGTGATGTATGTTGGATGCTGATTTTGGTACCTACATGTACTGTTTTAAATTTTAGCGGGTACTGTTTGCATACCAGTAGACCCCAATGTTATCTTCTTTTTCTTTTGTATTTGTTAGTGCATATAGATTTTATTAAGAGCATTTGACATAATAACGTGTCATGCTGGAGCAAGCTATCCTTTTTCTGCATTTCACAGTGAGGTTAAATTGGAATCCAGACAATTTCAGTCTTCGATTTTTATTTAGGATGTAATTTTGAACGAGTCAAGGCAGAAGAGAGGAGATCCGAAGGTTTTGGCGGCCAAGTACATGCAACAGTATAACAAGGTAGCACTCTTATTGGTTCTTTTAGTATTTGAAATCACTGCCATACCGTGGAACAAGACCTGTAGATTCAAAGAAAATAAAATGCTAAGAATCTTCATACTTTTAAGTCGTACTCCTGTCCATCATAGGTTTCCAGGTCTCAATGCAAAAGGAACTTTTTATTATTGAATAAACTTGCATTAAGTAATTTTCTTTTACAAAAGATTTTCATATACTAACATTGTGGCTCTATGGTAGTCCAGGGGCACATATGGTGGACAAATTTTATTAAAGACCTGTTCTCCATTTTGAAAATATATCCACTTATGGGAGCAAAAATAAATAAATAAATAAAAACAGGCTGAGGTCTGTAAGGTCATTTAGTCTATTAGTTTTACACATTATCTCAAGAACCAATTAATGGATCAGTAATGTCCTGTACAATTTCAACCAAGGATCTTTTCCGTCTTTTCCCTTCAACCAAGGTGTTAGATATATGACCATCATTTTTTTTCCTTTTTCTTTTTGTACAGTTGAAACAGAAGCTGCAGATGCTAACACTAGGTATAGGTGGTATAGGTGTAGTCGCAGCCTATTTCTCATACACACCTGAAACTGCTGCCAGGTCTGCATCTAATCACCATTTATTGGATTTTTTTTACTTCAATTAGTGTAACTAGCTCATAATGTTAGTGTTTCAGTTCAGTTCTGTGTTGTTTATTTATCTTTTCTTTGTTTCTACATATCCCTACTATACCTGTTTATTGAACAATGAATCTTTATCATCAACATCTTTGACAAAGTTGGGCTTCATTCAGATAGCATGTTTTGAATACACCTAGCTACAAAATTAGTTCAACCATAATTTATTTAAACAGTATTTTGGCTCAAATTATACACAACTGAACATTTTTCCTTGATACAATTAGTAACTGAGTTCATACTTAATTTATATTATGTTGGTGTTACATATAAGCAAGTCTTACATTCATATGTTTTTCCCCTACTTTATTTTCCTGGTAAATCAAAGAAAGGATCTAAAGTTATGATAAATGATCCAGTTTAGGTGTAGGGGTTGCTGGTTCTTTGCTTTACATCCGCATGCTTGGAAGAACTGTTGATTCTATGGCAAGCAGTTCTGGAGGGGTTATGAGGTATATACATTTACATTTAGTTCAACTATTTTCTTAGTAGAAGATAATGATTTCAATAACCAATGTGTTGTTTAAAAATATTTTCTCACATGACCCCTGCATATGACAAACAAAATGGTGACCTGCACAAACAATTAATGTCTACCCTCAATTGCAACCTCATATTTCTAGCTCTGATCGGAGGCATTTATCACACAAACTAAAGTTGTCCCCAACCCATCTTTTTTACTTTCTACTGGTTTGGTACATCCTTGTGTGAGGTTTCAGAATCAAGGGTACAATAAGTGCAGACAGGCCTTGGGTTAATCCCAGTACAGTGATGACATGGTCAAGTGTCGATCTATGGTTTACAATACTATATACTTATTTTGATCAAAATCTTTTCTCTTTATTATAAAGTTAGCTTGGCAAACTTGTATTGGAGTTAATCCTTCCCTGTTTTTTTCAATTAAAAGAACTCGGGTCTGTTAAGTTTTTCATATTCAAAATTTCAAGTGTCTTTCAGGGGTGCTGTTGGTCAGCCAAGGCTTCTTATTCCTGTTGCGCTAGCGATGCTATACAATAGATGGAATGAGTAAGTTTTATTTTGTATATCTATGCATTTGAGGCCATTGGCCACTTATATCTCTCCTTGTTTACTAATCTATGATAAATTATGATGCAGGATTTTGGCCCCGCAATATGGCCTCATGCACTTGGAGCTGATACCTATGCTGGTCGGCTTCTTCACATATAAAGTTTCTACTTTCATCCAAGCAATTGAGGATGCAGTGTCTGTAGATAAGAATCCTGAAGTTTGAATCTCTGTTGAAGATTTCCACAAGGTTAGGAGGAAATGGTGGCATGCACCAACTTGAGAGTTGAGATTGGTTAGTGTTTTTTTCATAATCTTGGTTGGTCCAATTAATCACGATGGTACATCCTAGCTGGTGCACATAGGTTTTCTACTAGTGCATCATGGGTTTTTAGATCAGATAAGGTTCTTATCAGACCTTTCAGATGCTGATCAGTTTCATACTTATACCAGTGATTGCACCATATCACTAGCCATATTGGCTCGTTTGTTTCAGATTTCGCGTACCATATCATAGCAGATGTCTGGATATTTCAGGAAAACAAAAGGCAAGTTCATTATACCAAAGCAATATGCAGATGTTTAAAGGTTCTAAGTCGAATCAACCAGATTTTCAGGTTAAATCAGCAATTAACATACTTTGCATGTAATTTTGTCCTTCATAAATGTTTAGCATGTATACTTTTTTGCTTACACAAATGTCTCGATTTATGTTTTCCATCACACATTTAAACTTCCCTATTGCAGGATAACAGGGTCCTAACTTTAACTAGTTAATAATTTCAAGCATTCTTCCAGGTTGCTTCAATTTCATCAAAATGTTTGCAGCATGCCAGTAAGACACCTGTATCTAATTTCAATAAGATCCAGAGTGAAAATAGTAAAGTGGATTATAGAAGTGTGCTAGAAATAGAATGTATAAAAAACTTGAAAATTATAGAACTGAGGAATACTATATACTTGAAAAATGTAATGAACTTTTGCCTAAAAAGAAAAGGAAAAAAAAATGTAATGAACATCAATCCTGTATTTAGTTTTTCCTTCTTTTTTTTTTTTACAAGCTGCAAACTGAATAATAGTTAGAATTTAATAAAAAGAAGGAAGAACTCTCTTATGTTTCTTTAATGTCACGCCTCTTCTTTTTTCCTTTTTTTTTTATGGTCTTTTTACAAAGCTGCAGCAGCAGCTATCAATCCTATTACGACATCTAAATTCTTTTTGAAAATTTGGCAGTGGCTGGATCGCCCCTTTTTTATCTGCTTTTTCCCTTTCTGTTTTTAACTGTTTTGCACGTGCTTTACAATGGATATTTTGATTGGATGTCTATCTACGAGTTATAAATGCTTTGCTCTTTTCTTTTTGTTCCATTTATGTTAATATTTTTTTTCATCTCTAATGTAATTTTAAGGCTACACTATCATGCAAATATTATAGTTCTCGTATAACAGATAATATTTAAGAAAAAAAGAGTGATGATTCTATCCCTCATTTCACTTTAGATATATTTATAATTTTTTCAAAAAATATTTATATCAAATGATAAAAATATTTATACCTTACATTATTAGAATTAAAAATTATACAAGTTATATTTATATTTGTGTAACAAAATTTTTAACTTCAATTTTTTGATAATCATCTATAAAGAAAAAAGTGATAAACATTTTTTATACTAATTATAAATACTTATAAATTTAGATATAAATAAATTATTTATTTAATATAAATATTTTTGGTGTGTAGATAAGAAGTGTAAAATATGAGATCTAAGGATAATTTCCCTTAAAAAAAAATTATAGGTAGCAAGATGGTTTCAAGTGTGAAAAAGAGTTGACTAGAAATTAGATTGCTTATAGAAACAAGCAAGTTTTGTCTTGATTATATTTCTTTATAGAGAAATAGAAAGAGAGAGAGAAAGGCTCTATCTAATAATATATACAGCTAGAGGAGTACCTCGCGTTACATCGGTAGTTACTGTAATAATTTTTATTTGTTTGAATTGCAATTAATATAAAGAGTAGATTATATAAATTGTCTTTAAAGTATTATTTTTTTTATCATTTTAATCCTTAAAGTTTTAAAAATATCAATTTGGTCCTTAAAGTATCACTTAGTTACTATTTTTATCCTTAAAGTTATAAAGATATCAATTTAGTCCTTTAAGTTTTTAATTTGTATTAAATTGATCCTACATTTAATATTCATTCAAAAAAATGATAATTATATTGATCATGAAAAAATGATAATTATGTCTATCAAATTTTTAATTTGTACCAAATTGGTTCTACATTTATATTTATAAAAGAAATATATAAATTTTATAATTTTATTGGTCCTACATTTACATTTAATTGATATTTGATGTTGTGAATAATTATATTTCTTTTCATATTATTTGTATTGTTTGATAATTATGTCTAAATTAGTTTTAATCATAAAAGAAGACACTATATAGGTATAATTATTTTTTATATTAAATATAATCAATTTGATATAAATTAAAAACTTGAAGGACTAAAATGGTACTGTTGAAACTTTAAGGACCACAATGGTAACTAAGTAATACTTTAAAGATAAAGTATTAATTTTCATTTTTTAATGATCAAAATGATAAATGAGGATACTTTAGGGACGATTTATGTAATTTACTCTAATATAAAACATAAAAGAAATTGATGTATATGAATATTAAAAATAAATGAACTATAGTTGCGTAGATGGACCGATAAATTTTCTTCAATTATTCCGATATGGTAAAAAATTATGATTGATTGTGTTTTAAATCATAAATTTTAAATCATATAATTTAAGTATCATTTGATACTCCATCGAAAATCATTAAATTTGAATTGTTGCAAATTTTATGCAATTTTGATAGTTTTTTACGAAATATCAAATAACATTTAAATTATATGAAATTTGAAGCACACTCCATCTATAAGTTTAAGAACTTGTTTATATATTTTTTATTTTTTTCCAATTTATTTAAAATAATCATTATTAATAGATCTACACTAAAAAATAATTATCTTATTTTTTTATTGTGATGTTTTACCTTTGCCCATGTTTGAAGAGAAATAACAAAAAACATACCTTATTCTTGGAGATGGCCATTAATTGGGATCAGAGGAGACTGGATGCACTCATAACACTTTTTAATAGATTTTTCTCAACAAATAATTAGGAAACATTTTCATATGATCTGTGGAATATATGTGAATTATGCACCGGATTATAAACTTATGATAAGCTGGATCAATGATATTTATAGTACATGAAAGAATGTAGATATCTCTAATCAATAGACTAAAATCATAAAGACAAAAAAAAAAAAAATTATATACTGTAGTGAGAACTGTATATGTACTGTTTATATACAGTAAATGGACATCCAAAATTAATTAATTTTATAATAAAGATTCGGCAGCCTAACAACGACAACACACAATTTGATTTTGAGCTGCCGTTGTTTTTGGCACGTTACTTGAAACAGTGAGTTTTCAAACAACATCTTTTGACAAAACTTAATTCTTGTGCATGATGAGACAACTATTATTTATATTCGCACCATAAATTCACTCGCCGCCAAAACGTCTTGCATTTAATTTTCCGATTTATATTGGTTGTTATAGTCTTTTTTTTATAGTTTTTTTTATATAAATATATCGTAATTTTTTTGAATTTATAATATATGAGATTTATTGAAAATGTAAATTACAAAATATTTTTATAGTTAGATTTAAATTGTTTGAATCAAATTAGATAATTTAAAATTCATGACAGCCAATGTATCATAGATTTTAATGACAGTAGACAAAGACTCTCAATTTTTCATATATTTTAAATACACACGTATCTATCATAAAATGTATACTTATTTATTTGTTAGTATGGAATAATTATTGATAATTGTCATGTGGTTTTGTCCAAATTAAAATGTATTTTTATAATTGTTAATGATGTTTTAATCTTTTAGACTAGTTTATTGAATGCTAAAAATAAATATTTTATATAATGCATAATTGTCTATTCGTTTTTTTCCCCTCAAACTATTGTAATGGTTTTAAATGATCAAATAAATATTCTTAAACAACACAAATCTTAAAAATGCATTGAAAGCATTCTAGTATAAGATCCAAAATCAAAGTAATAGAATGGATTAAAGCTAGTGACGGATCCAAGGTATTAAAGAAGAGTAAGCACAAATTTAAAAAAAGTGAATTTATTTTAAAAAGAAGGGAGAACATTTTTAAATTATTAGATTATATGTATTAAAATTATAACTAAAAATTAAAGAATTATAATCACAATTTATTGTCAATTAACATGATTAGATTTTTAATGTCAAATATATGTGTAAAAGAAAAATCACAAAACCATTAATATAATAAGTAATCCTATTTCGCAGCAAAACACGGGGATAATCCTAATACATATAATTCCTATAAAAAAAAAATACGATTTGATGCTTAATTTATCATCTATATTGTAAAGTCTACTTTAGGATTGTCGAATTTCTCAAGATAAAAACGATTGACATTCTAACCAAAAAAAAAAAAAAAAAGAACGACTGACATTGTGCACGATACTAATATTGCGGATCATTTAATTGTAATGTCATCTATATATTCAACAATATACTTACAAAATTTATTATTTGATTGTTAATTTAATTTGAAAAAGAATATTATGAAAATTAATTGTCAAAGGTAAGTGATTGTCAAATAATTTTTCTCCATAAAATAACCGTCAACATTTATATGTATCTTTCATATCATATAAAATTTTGAATTAAATTTTAATATGTAAAATTAACTCGAAATAAAATATATTTCTTTCTTGCCCCCTTTCTTTTTTTTTTATTTGTCAACGTCTCTCACCCACATGTCACAACTCACATGCACTATTAGAAACAAGCAATTAATAGTAGTAAACAATGTTGAATTTAAAGATTTTGACTCATCACCAAATGCATGCTATTTGAGCATTAATTAATTAATCATCTCTTGAAAATGATTGGCACTTTGGCAGCGAGACTACAACGGCGAAATACTAAATTTGAGAAATTATTATTATTATTCTTTATCTTTTATATCTTATTTTTACAATTCACTCGTGATCTAATATCTAATATTAATAATGAGTATTATAGATCATAATAATATTATTTGATATGTGTCAGGGATTGTAACAGACTATCATAGATCGTGATAATTTGTTACGGCATGTAATACTGTAATTTATTGTGCTCATTCTATATATAAACATGTTTGAATGTCGGTATAAACACATTTAAATAATAGTACAAACACATTGAAGCATTAGTATAAATATATTTAAATATTGTATAAACATATTTGAATATTAATCTTGAAAAATTTGAACATTTCATCTCTGATCTATAAAATCTACATTCAGAATTTTGAGAATCTGTATCCAAAAATTTATAAGATGTAAAATTAAAGTACAAAATTGATACGCAATTATCACAATCTCTTAAATAATCAACCCCATTTTAGTTACTAGTAGTTTCAGATTGATCTGGACTGAAGAGCGACCTCCTTACCTTACAGCTCAAAAATCAAATTTGGTTTTGTGCATTAAACTGTTTTCTAGCATGGAGAGACTGGATGAAACTTGAAAATTGTCCAGAAACCAACACAAAACCCAACTGTTGCACCTCCCAAATTTGGTAAAAAGACTCAAATTAAAACACTTCACAAACTAATCCCAAGGGTTTGCTCCTTTCAAAGAAAAAGTGGGGGTGCCACGTCATCATTGTCATTTGGATAATGTCACGTTGGTTCAAATATGATCACTAGAATTAGAACTAGATAAGCACATTTTATCATAGTATTTGATGAGGTATGACAGAATGAGCAATGCTAAAATAACAATTGTGGATTCAAATTTTTTTTATAGTTAAAAAAAAAAAGAAAAACAAAATAATACAACAATAACAAATATTAACAACGAATTAATTACTCACTATCGCTATTAATTAATTAAATCACTTGAATTCATGTAGTCAAACACTTAAAAAACCTACATCAGAACTTAAAAAAAGGTGGTCTACATCCTACACAACATATACCCCCCCCCCCCCCCCCCCCCAAGAAAAAAACCAGATCTAAAAACTAAAAATCTTCTATTTCTATTTCTTGATCTAGTGGCTCCCCCAGCTCTGGAAAGGGTACGAAACCCTCACACGCCAAACCCCCACGCCTCAAATTCCCATGTGAAGAGAAAGTCAACCCGGTCCATCGTACCTCGAACCAAACCAACCCTGAACCGAACCGAACCGAACCGAACCGGGTTCAATCAGAGCTAATCAAGTCTCTCTAGGAACTCCTTGATCCAGAGAACCAGCCTCAGCTCTCCTGGTTCGGCCGAGGTCCGACGGTTTCTCGGTCGCGTCAAGCCGCCATCTCTCGGTCCGAAAGGGATCGGGATATGGACCGGGACGGGCCTGACCTCGGCCACGCGAACCGGACCCGACTGGTACGTTGCGGAGAGCACCGCCAGCTGTCCAGTAGCGGCGACAGGAGCGACAAAAATGGCGCGGCTGGTTGACGTTGTAGTTGTTGAAGTAGCAGAACTTAGTATCCTTGCTGCTACACCTGGGGCAAGGAAGCCTCGCCGGAACCCTAGCTTCCTCTTCTCCTCCTCCTCCCGCCGCCGCCGCAGAAGAATCGGGCGCCGGAGATTGGGGCGGGGGACCGGGCGTGGATCTGGTTCGTCGATCCGGCTCCGGCTCGGGATTGGGATTGGGATCAGGTTCGGGTTCGCTCGGGACGGATTGGATGACTCGGCCGAAGAGCTTGATTTCCGGCGGCGTTTCAGTGGATTCGTCGGGATCGTCTAGGTCGACGGTCGACATTTCTCTTTCTCTCTTTCTCTTTTTTCAAGAGATGAAAGAGAGAGAGAGAGAGAGAGAGGAAAGAAGTAGTGATGGATTCAATCAATCAATGCTGTAGCTTGTGTTGTTTGTTTTCTTTCTTTCTTTCTTTCTTTCTTTCTTTTCTACCTTTTTATGACGCCTTTTTCTCTCTTTCTTTTGAGAGCAGTGCGTTGGATATGGATTGCAGAGAGGCGAAAAAGCTTAAAAGGATCTATCTCAGCTCCCAAAAAGGGAGAAAAAAAAAGGCACAAAGGACAACAAAAGCAAAGCGGACTCTCTCGAAGTTCTTTCTGCTCAGATTTTCTTCCCTCTTTTTTCTTTTCATAAAAATATATCTTACCTTTTGAATAACTTACATTTAGGCCCTTATAAAATCTTGTTGTTTGGAGAAATTATTTCTGTATCTCATATTTTATATCTTTTATCTGGACATCAAAAATATTTATACTAAATACAAAACTTATTATATTTATGTCTTTAAGTGTTTATAGTTAGTATAAAAAATATTTATCGATTTTCATTCTCGAATGATTATAGAAAATTTTAAGTTAAAAAACTTTATAGTTGAAATAAAAATATAGTTTACAAAACTAATACTTTTAATAGCAAAAAATATAAATATTTTTGCTATTATATATAAATATTTCTCACATACAAATAAAATAAAATGTACTCTAAGGAATATAATTAGTACTCTATTATTTATTTGTTATGTTGGATGGAGCTTAAAGAAGGTAATAGTGTTTGTTGAGTGAGGACCGAGTAACTCAAAGATTCCATTATTTTTTCAATTATTAATACAAAATTAATTATGACGGATGGACCAGATCAATCGAGCCCTCGTGCAATTAGCAAATCATAATTTGATCCAAATTGACGAGTTCATATTCATATCGAAGGAATATATTGATAATTAAACTTGACAACCATATATGACAATTTTCAAAATAATTATACATATATGCTTCATAGGTTAGACATAGGTTGTGAGTCAAATCTAGCGTAATTTAAGAATTATTCAGTCACCAATCAAATGCATCTTATTATTCAAAAAATGATATGTCATGACTAGTCACGTTACGGAACGGTACAGATACGTCGCAATATGTGTATCTACTATGTGACGTGTCTCACGTGTCGTGTCTCACATAATGTGTCTCCTTTCAACTAAAATTGGCACGTTATGTGACACGTCACGTTATGGTACATTACGTGATCATATGAAGTCATACATCTATTATTTTAAATATTTTTAGTTTTTTTAATATAAATATGAAATATATTTTTTATTGAAAATTTTTTTCTAATATTTTCCAACACTTTACGATAAATTTTATAATTTTTTCACAAATTTAAATAATTTTAAATACTTTTTCAATGAAAAGATAAAATTAAAAAAAAGTGACATGTTATATGTATGTCACGACACGTCATAATATAATACGGTATGTCTAAACGTGACATGTCTTATTCGTGCCGTGATATAGACGTGACGTATCTTTACTCTATAATTTTTGACACATTAAGTCACATCACGTGAAAAAATATTTTAATCACGTTACGACATGTCACATAACTGAGGCACCCCGTATTTTTATACGGCACGTCATGTTTTTTATTCACTACATCTGATGGCGATATGTTGTATTTTAAAATTAGTTCATATATAATTAATTGATTTTAAATTGTACCCAAATTTATGCGCAAATTTAATTATCTAAATCATCCACATTTATTGTTGTCCGTATAACTTATCCCTTTTTTTCTATAAAAAAATCCCTTATTTAAATTATTCTATTTGTAATTTGGAAAAATTAGAGTTGATCTTTTACTTTTCTACAACAACCATATTGGTCTTTTTAACTTTCATTTGCAACAAATTTATCCTTGAAAAATTATAAAAAAAACAAAATGATCCTTAAAATTTAATTTTCACCAAGTCAATTCTTCACAATTTTTTTGGAAAAAAAAATTAGTGATTTCTTTTTTTTAACTTCTTTCAAATTAAACAAGTATGTTCCTTCTATTTATCAACTTTTAAAGGACCAATTTAGTTTTTTTTTAATTTAAAAGTCAACTTGGTGCCAAAAAAACCTTTTGTTTTTTTGCTAAAGTACAGGAACTGGCTCCATCTTAAGAAAATTCAACAAATAATCTGGTGAAACTAAAAATTCAAACACCAATCTCAAAATGTACTCTCAAATTAATGAGGTCAAAATTCACACACAAAAATATCTACGCTATTGAAATAAAGTGGTTTTCAATTTCTATTAATCCGTCCCTTTCAAGACATCCTGTTTGTAATTTTTTTTAAAACCTAGGAAATTTTAATTTAAATTAATTTAATTGTTACACGTTGAAGCAAATGCAGAGCACATGGCCTCCCCTTTTCTGTAATAAATTGTCTTTGCTTCTCTGCCCATTACATTAAATTGGTATATGCAACCATTAAATCCACCTTCTAGATATACATTTCAAAAATTGTTTAGTAGTAGTAGCTCTGAAATAATATTTTTCCCAATTTTTTTGTGCACTGTGATGATCTTACTAAGCTTTGAATGTCATTTCAATGATGAAGTTGTCAATACTCCATAACTAGAAAATTTAAAATATTTTTTGTTTGATGTGGTAAGACATTTATTTATAGTATTTACACATTGTCCCATGACAATCTCTGTTGGATAATAGTTGAATATTTATGTGGTCCAATTGAAAAGCCCAAGTATTAATTACCTAAATATCCATCTATTTTTTATACTTAATTTACAAAAGATTTGTGCATCATTAAAGATGTTTGCTTACAAGGCCTGATTAGTAATTGCACTTGGACACCGGATCCATGCGCAATTAAAGCCCAATTACATATCAAATGAAAAAAAAAATAAAGATTGATTCTACTTATAGCACCAAGGAACACAAAACTGTGTTTTCTTATTTCTAGTTTAATTTGAGACATCAAAACTCAAAAAACCATCCGCTTTTATTAAAACACATTGATATAATATAAAGTAAGCTAAAAAGGAGGTCTTAATTATCTACCCAGCAGCCGACTTAATTAATTTAATAACCCCAGCAAATCCAAAAGCAACCAGCCGGGCCGGGCCGGGCTGAACACCTTAGGACCAACCCATCTCATGTCTCAGCCCGAAGCCCCTGATTCCGATTTCGAAGTCGGCCGCCGCAAGCAGCAGATCGACTGCCTGCACGGGGCGACACAACACATTGATTGTCGCATGTAGAGTACTCATTCTAAGATCATCAGCTAGTGCAATTATCTCCTTGATCCGACTCGCTGCGTCCCCTAATTTTGCCGAACCGGACTCCATAAACTGGGTTGCGAGATCCTCATGGAGTCGGCTTATCTCCAGCTCTAGATCATCCTCGGCTTGTATGGTCTTCCTTTGTAGCTCATCCACCATCTTGAGCTGAGTCGGGCTCAAGTCACCCAGGTCACCGGTTCCGGCCCCGCTTAACAAGTCCTACAAATTCGCACGATGTTTATCATGATTAACTAAACAAGCATATAAACCATACATAATTTTATTCTACATGCTATAAATGGTAGAAGTGATTGGAACATGTAATTGACTCTCGCACTTCTAGTTGCGACTCAAACCGTCGGCTCGACTCAGTGTAGAGGAGGTGGACCAAAGTGTTGGGTCGCCATCCGGCAAGCCAAAAAACGATACCTCGCTCAACCGAGGTGGCCCAAGGGGTGACGAAGGCCCGTATCGGATCAAACTGGCTTATTTCTGCCCGAACTCGGTAGTACGTCTCGTAGTGCGCTATGGATTGGTCGAGTACCGACCGGACCTTCTGCCGATCTCCCAAAGAGTACCGGGCCGAGTGAAGCTCCCGGCGGAGGTGGTAGAGGTGGCTAAACCATCTCTGGAAGAAGGCCTCTGGATCTGACTCCATTTGTGCCATGACACCTTCGCATACTCAGCAATAACTGTGTAGTGTGAGGGGAGGTGGTGTTAATTGAGCAGTGAGCTTTCTTATAGAGCAAAGGAAATTTCTAAAAAGGCCCCTGAAAGAATTGTGTTTTTTTTTTGTTGCCTAAAGGAAACAAAGAAAAAACAAAAGAAAAAAAAAGAGCTACCTTCGACTTGCCACGTGTAACCTACAGTTGCCACGCGTCCCTTTAAAACCCTTCTCCTCCACCTCGCACATGGGAAGATCGATAATAAATGCCATCTTAATTTCTGACTCCGGCGTTGGCTGGGAATGCATGGGCGCCGCTTGTGAGTTTGCCAATGAGGTAGCTAGCTAGCTAGCTAGCTAGCGTTGGAATGTATTGATCCAACGGAGGTATAAATTGAATGAATGAGAATTGGTGACAAATTTTTGAAGAGATGATGTGATGATGATCACTGATCAGCTCCAATTTGGGACCAACTGGGGATCGGGCAAATGGAGCGACTGCCCGTTGGTTTAAATTTGAATGGAAGCTGTATTTGTTAATTTGCTATTTATTTAGATTCATCCCCGGCTCACAGCCCACGGTTGGATGCCATTTAACCTACGTGAGAGAATTTACGCAGACAAGCTCATATAAATACTCATTTCCGATATGAAAACCGTCTCTCTTTCCCTTTTTCTTCCGGTGGTTTGTTTTGTTGAAAATATAAATTTAATTATTATAATAAACTTAGATTTATTAAGAAATATGAATAAACTTTTCTTTGGATTATACAGTGGATAGAATTTGAAGCTGATTAATGAAGAAATTTGAAAGGCCCAACATGATTTGTTCTGATGAATGAGCTATGAAATTAAAACTCTTGAAGTGTAGTTTCCAAGTTTTAAGTTTATTGGACTCTCCAATGTAAAGTTATGACTGTTTTAGTGAAATGATATTAGTATTTACTGTGTTGTTTAGAATTCTGTTTTGTTATTTAATACGTATGAATTTCTAGAGCTTCTTCTGATGTTTTAGGATTATAAAAAGAGTTATATTACGTTGTTATGTAAGATATTTAGAGAATATTTTGTTTAATGAAAACTTCAGAATTTTAAGAATTTTAAGAGTATAGAATATTTTCTCTTCCACTAAAAAATTACCACTAAACTTATATCAAATTTATCAAATATTAAAAATGGATACTGTCATCTTTCTCGATTTGAAATTCCGCTCTCTTTCTCTCTCTCTTTTCAAATCAGATCGAAGCCTTTGTTTCTCTCTTCTTTGCTGATAGCTTCGACGATAAAATCTTCGGCCATTAGGAGATCAATCTCTCAACGTCCTGTCTTCTCTATTGATCCCTCAGGCGACGTGATAATTAATTGATATATTCTCTTCATTATTTGTGAATTTTTTTGCATTAATTCATGTGATTCAACTTTTTTTCTTATAATTACGGATGTTAATTTATGTAATTCAGCTTTTTTCCTTATTTTTCTTGCAATTATTGATTTAATTCATATAATTCAGTTTTTTTTGTCAGTTTTCTTGTAATAATATCTAATCTTATTTCTTTTCTTGCAATTATTGTTGTAATTTTTGTCGTAATTATTGTTTTCTGTTTATTTTCTCTATTTTATCAAATCTGTTTTTCTTCAATCAATATTGTGACATGATTCAAATATCCTATGATTTTGATATCTGATTAGATCTTAGTTATTATGTTTGAGATGATATAATATCAGATCTTATTATTCATTGTAAATTTAAAAACACAAAAAATCACTAAGTTCTTACAAACGCTCTAATGAAACACCAAAACTGAGCGAAATCTCAAACACAGCTTCGCCTCCGTCTTCATCCTATCCGCAAGAACCCCCGGACGGGCAGCGGTCCCCTGGAACGTCCTCTGGTTCCTCTCCTTCCAAAGATGCCAAGTCACCATGCATGATGAAGCAGCATTGCCAACGTAGGTATTCAGGTCAGGGGCAGAATTAAGGGGGGCAGCCCCCCCCCCCCCCCCCCCCCCCCCTCCTGAATTGAAATTTTTCAATTTTTCCCTTTAAATTATATATATTTTTCATATAAAATACTCTTCGACCCTCCTTATAAAATTCTGATTTTATGATTCCGCCCCTGATTCAGGTGATCTGCCGTGCGCACCTCTTGCCCTTGGTGCGGACATTAAGTAGGTCTGAAGAACCGTGTCTTGTAGGCTGATGAGGTTGATTCCAGTAGCTCGCGATGATACAAACCACAAATTGCAAAGCCGTCCGGCACAGGAAGAAAGGGTGGGGATGGTCTCCATAGGGCAGTAGTAGATAGGGACTGTTATTTTGATACATAAAAGCTGGGAAAGCACGTATTCAAATTTTAATATTTTAATTTAAATTGTAAGATCACAGAACCAATCACGGCACATGCGTAATTATTCTGGTATTATTTTATTGTATTCATAGACGTGTTGCGTCAAACATATATTTTTTTTCTTTACTTGGTGAAAACTAAAGAATGAGAAAACAAACTAGTGTGAATATTGAAATCCATATAGTAGAACAAATTGACCAAAAATAATTTGAAGATGTTTGGAATTCCAAACAGTTAAGGTAGGAATGATGCAATGACCAAGTATTTTCAAAAAACAAAAAATAATAAATGACACCTTTTAGGAAAATAAATGCAACTTTATTTTACAGTCTTATTTATTTTACAGACTGACTTGAAGAAAAAAGGAAGCAAGGTAAAAACAATATTTACAAGACTTGAAAGAGATAAATAAAAAAAGAAATTCAAACAACATAACAAAATAGAAAATATATATATATATATATATATGGAGATATTAAGGTGCTTTACAAAGTAAAAATCCTCTTTACTTTGGACTCGTATCTCAAAAATAAAAGTTCAAAAAGTCCATATAAGTTGCTCAACTCAATCAACGTATTGAAATATTGTGAAATATCAAATTTTATTATTTTTAGAGTTTTCTAATTATTTTTTTGAATTTTTAAAAGATGATCATAAAATAATAATAAAATAATATTATCTGTTACTCAAATTGGATCATCTTTACAAAATCCAAAAAAATAATAAGAAAACTCCAAAAATAATAAAACTTGGTCTTCCATGAGATTTCAATATATATATTATTGTGGGCAGCTTGGATCGACGATTCAAACTTCAGTTTTCGACATATGAGTTTAAAGTGAAGAGGGGTCTTTATTTTACAAAGCACCTTAATCTAACTCTCTCTCTCTCTATATATATATATATATATTTTTTTTTTGAAATAAGAGTTCTCATTAATCTCGACATTTATTACTTTTCAAATTCTTATTTTTTGAAAGAAAGACTTGAAACCAACATTTCTTTATAGAAATGTGTGATCTATTATCACTGTACTAAACCTGCGATTATATATATGGACCATGAACTTTATAACAAAAAAAACCTCTCCATCCACTACTCTCCACTGTCAAATGAAAAATACATAGATAACAAATAAACAAAATAAATAAGGCACATACATATATATATTTCTAGCTTAAGAAATCCACATGAAAACTAAGACAGAATAAAATAAAAATAAACCCAATTGAAAGCACAGCAGAATATGTTACCTCTTCCTTTATGCCATATTCTTGCGCTGTATCAACATGTCTATATCCAGCCTGTGCATTTCAAAATGAGATCAAATTAGTGTTCATATGAAATACATCTCCTTTGTGAAACACATTAAAGTTAATGAATTTTCCATCTTTTTTGTTTGATGATATTTGGAAGTTCATCGTCGTCCAAACTTACAGTTTGTCAATTAATATAAATCTGAATATACGATCTTGTGCGTTGGGATTTCAGCTCCAAGCATCTAAATTGAAGTACTGTTAACTAGTTCAATCAGAGTAAATTAACAAGAAATTAAGAATGATTACTGGATATATTTTCATGTTTCTAAAGCAGAGTTGCTGGTTCTCTGGCATAAGTCCAAATTTCAGAACTTCATTTCATTTCGTTATTTTCTTGAATTTAAATATGATCTTTTGATGGAATTGAGAACTTGTAGTGTTCTCAGTTTTGGATAAAAGCAAGAATGTATCTCCTCACTGGCATCATGAACGCTCGAGCATGTACACACAGATAAATCTAAGTAAAACAAATAGAGTTCAATGTTCCTTATCAAATTTTTTTTTTTTGCTTATGCACAAATTAATATGTGGTATTCTTTATGATATACAAATAACCTTTTTTGTAAAAAAAAAAAATCATATTTGACGTCCATAAATATGTAAAGACGGCTTTACCGGCGTCAGAACCAGAGTGCCAAGTGCCGAGCCCCACCGAAGGCATCTTATGGCCGCTCAGCAGAGTGAAGCACTCTGCATCAGTATGTCTCTGTAGCTATGGCACTGTCAATACCAGTGCCTCCATCAATTCCTCCCAAATTTTTTCTCTTGAACAAAAGTTTTTAACCTCTTGTGCTTGCATGCATGAGTCTGGATAGGAGCAAGGGTTTTTAAAGGTGGTAAGGAAGGAAGAAAAACAGGAAATTCATAATTCATGCATGGTTTGAGGGACAGCTGTTGGCTTGATATGAAATTATGAACACTTCACATCTTGGGATTGAATGAGAAGATATCTTTCTGCATGAGATGCCTTTTTCATGGAAGGGGTAGTACAGTACTAGCAAGATGCTCTTCTTTTTTCTTTTTTGTACTTAAGAACAGATTGAGCTGTACCAAAGCACAAAACAGAAGCAGCCGTAGCAGAGTATGGGTGGCGGATTTCGGATAATTTCGGATATGGTCTGGGAAGGACCATTTAGAGTTTTCCAATGGATGCGGGTCACAGATCAATTGGGTCCGAGACAGTTTGAATGCAGGGGTTAACCGGGTAAGCTGCCGAGGAAGATGAAAATTCCAGTGCAATCCCTACCTTTGATTTAAGAAAAATCAATTGCAGCGTCACCACACTTTTCACACACAAATTTTGAATCATGATTATTTAAAGTTAAGTAAAAACAAAGCTCTGTTGAACAAATAATTAAATTAAATTAAATACATCTGGAACCTCAAATTCTACTCCTATTTCCTTTGCTCTTGCTTGCACCATATACAAACTTACAATACAAAAGGTAGTTGCCGGCTCAAGGTGAGGCAAATATACTTGGGAGTAAATTGGGAGAAATAAATAAAAGAATAAGCACACATACACGAAACAAGAAAGAAAAAAAGGAAAAAAATGGGTAATCGCACAATTAAAGGGGAAAGGTATTGACTGGTACATTGTGTTTCCCACTGGATTATCTACAAAAGAGAGGTGTAGAGAGTTGTCTTTTAGCTTGCTTCGCAAGAGAGGATCTCGAGCTCGGCCCACCAAAGAGGAGAAAGTCTTGGAGTAGCTGCTTCAGGTGAGATTTTAAGGGTCTCTTTTAGAACACAAGTGATGTCTCGCATTTTGGGTCTCTTTTTCGGGTCTTGATGGATGCATCGCGGGATTATTTCACATATGGCTTGGAGCTCATGATCCTTGTGAGATTTAAGTGTGGGGTCAAGTAGCGACTTGATGCTTCGGCTTTCATTCATGCACTCCAAGGCCTGTGAAAATTTAGCAATATTGCAATTAAGGAAAAAAGAAAAATAGAGAGAGAATAAGAAAAAAAAGGAAGGAAAGAAAGCTACAATTAAAGGTGTATTTATTTATGATATCAATTTCTGTTTCATCTTTTCTACAAGCCAATCTTACCAAGTTTACAAGGGAACCTTCCTCTGGCGAGTACGGCAGCTTTCCAGAAATAATTTCAAGTAGCAACAATCCAAAACTATACACATTGCCAGCTGGATCAACATCTGACAGCCTCTCCAATAGATTGTCTCCCTCGTCAAAAGAGGCCTTCGGTGTAGATGATGCCACTGATTTCCATACACTCACATCCACAATCTGACAAAAAAAAAAGAAACAAACAAAAGAAGAAATGTCTCATAAAGCATACGTATTTCTTCACAGTGACGGGTTAACATCAGTCGGTAATTGGTCATACCTTAGCGGCATAATCTTCTGACAGCAAGATGGAAGTCGAAAGCAATTCAGGGTGGGTTATCGATGGATTGAGCTCGTGCATATGCTGCAAACAGTACGCCACTCCCATTACAATCCTCATCCTGACCTTCCAATCTATGTGCTCGAATTCTTCCACTGCAATATTTATTCATACATTATGCTTAAACCTATTTCTTGGTGTGCTTTGATTAATGATCAAATTATTACCATGAAGATGCTCGTATAATGTGCCATTGGGAGCATACTCCAAAACCATCATTCGCATGAAAGGCTCCTCCTCCTCCAAGTATCCGAGCAGACTCACAAAGTTCTTGTGGTTTATGCGGGATAGAGAATCTATCTAGAGATTCAATGTTTTAGGAGCACAGTATATAGATCAGTACAAAGAAAAGACATGGACTAGAATATAAATTGCAGGTGATTTTAGGTAGGATAGGTGAAGTGAGACCGTGTGGAGCTTGCTTAAGACATAATTGAAAATAAATTGGGTTGGATTGATCCTACTTGGCACAATTCAAGTCATGTATGCAGAATCTATGGATAAATTGGAAAAAAAATATGAAAGTACCTTTTTCCTGAATTGAATTTCAGCACGCTTTGACCAGTCTTTGGCAGATGTAACCGTAGTGGAACAAACAGCAATCTCTACACCGTCTGAAAGCGTTCCTTTGTACACACTGAAGTGTTGGTATGATGTCACTATATTGCTGAAATCCTCACAAGCCCCTACCAACTCTGCACGGCTTAATTTCGGTACTCCTTGGAACCCAAAATAACAAATACTGGTTAATATAATATAACTGAATGCAAATGCTCGATGATGTGAATTATTAACAGAGAAAAAAAGAAGAAGGAATAAACAATTAGTATGTATACCTGTTACAAAAGCCTTCTGAAGCTGGCCACTTATCCCACTCTTCCAAGGTTTAATAGCTGATGCCGTCTTCTTTTGTGTCACCAAAAGCACACACACCACAACTGTCACCAGAAGAGCTGCCACAGGAAGAGCGACAACATATATCCATTTAAAATCTTCCTTCTTTTTAGCTGGTGTTGCATCAGTTCCATGCGGAGAACGTGTCTTTGTTGGAGGAACTGCTGGTGCACTAGCAATTGAAGATGGTGCAGGTGCAGGTGCAGGTGCAGGTGAAGGAGACAGAATGTTTCTAGGCATTGTAAAGGCGGATAAGGCACCAGATGCAGTCGGTTGAACTGGAGAGGAACTTGGAGGGCTAGTGGAGCTTGAAGGAAGAGCAGCTAAATTGTCCAGTAGTCGGCGCCTTGTTGCCTGTGTGCTGCCTTTGGTAAGTAGATATAGCTCCTTAAATCCACCTGTTAATAAAACAATGTGACATTTTGACATGGGTATTTACTGGCTAAAATACAAATGGAGTCTATTTTAACTTTTAAAGTTTTTTTTTCTTGGATCTTTTTTTTCTTCTAATTTTGCAACTATTCTAGTCAAAATATCAATACATAGTTAAAAAACACCCAAATTATTTACAGGAAACTGGCCAAACTGGACTCCTAGAAAACTGAGTGAACATAAGTTTTGATTTCTTTTATATAATGTTAGTTACGAACTAATATTTCACCTTGTAGATTCTCTCCATGTCCATGATGAGCTCTGAAGGAAATATCTGCTCTTAACCTAAGGCACAATTTACAACAACTTTGTAATTAACAGAGGAAGTGCTCCGAAGAATAAATTATCACAGAAACAAAAAATGAAAAGCATATCCTCCTAAGAAGAAATTATCTTACGTGGGTCTGATTTCATGATTGAAATTTTCACGTACGGTATCTGAATCGCATGGATGGTCCAGATCAAATATGAGTGTAGCCCTTTGAATACTAGGTTTATTGCTGTGAAATTCATTGTTGCAAAGTAAACTGCAGCATGAGATACAAAGAAGAGTTTAGTACTTTTTGGGGGCACATAAAGAAAGGACTATAAAAAAAAAAGTGCATGCTAGTGAAATTTCAACTGACAGAAGCATAATCGATTGCATATCTCCTATTTCTGCTGGAATTTCACCCGTCAGACCGTTATTTCTCAAGTCCAAGACCTCCAACATAGCAAGGCTGGAAATTTTGTTTGGAATTCTTCCAACAAATTTGTTATTTCGGAGGAGGCTGTCAGACAAAAATTGTCGCATAAGTAAAACAACAAGATAACTGATATTTTCATACATATGTAATTCTAACCCCGATATTAATTGAAAAATGCAAAATCTGGTCAGTAGTGAAATATCTATATTAACATGGGTGAAGTTCTATCTCAATGTCAATTCAAAGTGAAATGAAGATCAAACTTACAGAGCTTTCAATTGGTGGAGTTGCGCAAGCTCAGGAGCCAAAGTTCCTTTCAGAGAACGGTTCTCTAAATTCCTACAAAGAAACTTTCGGATATCATAAATGCAACAAGCATGACTTAAAGCTGTTATAGATTTCGGTAGATAGATCTTTCCACTTGACATAAGAGACCTTGTAAGGACCACCATGGCACGACAGCCATCCCCAAAAAGAGTTCATAGGTATAAGAAAACACACATGGAAGTATGGAATAGAAAATGAAAACATGCATATTGAATAGAAAAAGGTATAATGCATAATAAGTACTTGTTTATAACAAAATATATCGAAATAAAAGATGTCACCAGTATGTTCGGCTGTTATTCATTAAGAGCTTTTGCCAAAATTTTTGGTTCACAAGAAAATCCAACTTAAAACAGTTTTCCGGATGAGGCGTATCAAGTTTCTAATATTCTTAACACAATCAATTAGATATATATATCTCAATCTTGCAGATAATGTCATAAATTATTTAAAACATACTTGATAAAAATAGACGTGACAAATACATATTGATCATTTAATGAAATGTCTCACAAGCTATGAGCGAAGAATTAAATAGAAAACAAGGCAATGGGAAGCAAGTATCTAAACAAGGCTAAATTTTAATATCCATGAATTCATAAAAAGAAAAAGGTCAAGAGTAAAATCAATGCACAGTTGAGGAAACCAAAGAGAGGATACGAGAATAGCGAAAAAGGCCGAAATATGAACAGATCTTCATATTTTTTTGAGGCAATGGCTCAGGTACAAACGAAGAAATCATAATTTTTTCAAATTAATTGATCCGGATAGTCAAAGACATCTTTCTAGCTAAAATGAATGTCAAGAATACTATACTATAGATAGCAAAAGATAACCAAAATGTATTATATATTTGACCAAAGAAAATAAATTTCGGGAGCAACTGAAATTCTAAACAGGTAAAATGAATGCACAACAACATTTTTGGAATGAAAAATTGAAAATGGTTTGTGCTTGTGATTTATATGGTGGTAATGATTCCTCATGTAAACAATTCGCGTTTTGCTTCAATGCATCATAATCAATTCAGGAAATCCCAAGAATAAGCAACAAAAAGAAGAATTGAATTTGGCAACTTACAACAAAATCACTTTGCCATTATCACACCGGATGCCGCTCCAATTACACGGATCGGCGTCTCTTGAATCCCAATTCTCCATTGCTCCATATGGGTCGACCTCCACCCCGTATCGAAATTCCAACAAAGCCAAGCCTTCCCCCAAATACACAAAATATCATAAACCAAAGATGCAAAAGAATGTAACTTTGAGAACAAAAAGGTAAACAATTCAGAAATGGTACCTTCTGGATTAAGCGAGAAGCACTGATTGATCAGGAAATGAAGCACGAGAACAGTGTACAAGAGCAAGTGCAAACGAAATCGGAAGAAACTCCATCTAATAAGATACATTTTCCCAATTCACATGCAATCATTAGGGTTTTAGTTACATTTCCTGTGTTTCCTGGCTTCTGACAAAACCACTCAGCTCATCATCTGCAAGGAGAGAACAGAAGAGAAGTTCAGATTGAAAAAACAAAAACCCCATTTTTGGATTGATTTCGGTTTCGTTTCTCTTTGACTTGAAAGGGTCTTACTCTTACAGGAGGCCGGAGTGGGGACCCAGAAAAGGCGAGAGAGGAGAGAAGAGAGGATGCATTATCAAACAAAACAAAACTTAACTAAACTAAACAAATCAAACAGAAATATTCCGACAGAGAGAGAAATACTTAGTGTAAATAATATAATCCCGAAAAAGAAGGTACATCTGATCTTAATCTCTCGCGCCATTATTTAATTTGCATTTGCGGATTGCAAATTGCACAACCCGCCGGCGTGGATTTCCTATGCACGTCATGCTATTTCTCACATTATCTTATTGATTTATTCCTTCACCCCATTTTCTGCACTCTTATCTGTATATTTTAAAAATTTATACAAAATAATTATATCTTATATATTTAAAAAAAATATACAAAATAATTATATCTTATATGTATATTAAAAATATTTATACAAAATAATTATTTTTGAATCTGAATCTGAAAGTATTTATATTTAATATAAAAAATATTTATCATTTTTTTTATGGATGAAAAAAGTGATAAATATTTTATTGATTTATTCCGATTTTTACAAACATTTGTTTCGGAATTTTCAATCAATCCCCAATCTATCTGAGCTCTGTTAAAGTAAAGTTGGTCGCTTTCTATTCTACCTACCTACCATCTTCTTTTTATTCGCTCAGTGAGGGATCGATCGGATGAGAGAAGTACGTGGGGTCCAGACTTCAGTGAGAGATATCCGATCCCGTGCGGAAAAGAACAGGTGCAGGAGAAAAATATACGTCCGGTGGGGTCCATTTCTTTTCATCATCGCCTTTTGTTTTATTTTCTTTTTTATTATCCTCGTTTGTTTTGGTTTTGACGACCTGACGCGCAATTGACCAAGCATGTGGGGCCCACAAATAGGATATCGTTCCCTTTCCCGCGTCTACGTGACAACGTCGTGCCTCCGCCTAATATAAGCTCTCGAACTCCTCCTGAGTCCGGATTTATTGTGGCGGTACCTTGTACTATGATCTGTGTCACGCATTCACAACCTGATCTGATATCTTTGTTTTGAACTGAGGAGGTGCTGGGTCCCATAGCCAGTGGATTGTCACTCCGAGTGACTGTTGTATACCTGACACAGCGCTCTCAGATGTATTCATCTCCCGGGAGCCTCAACAAATTTAACGCTATAAAATTAATTATTTTTAATTACAAGAGAGAACATTTTTTTTTCTTTTTTATGTTAGCTTTTATTTGATTCCATTAAGGCTGATTATGTTGTTGTTGGGATATTCTAGAAACATGGAAGCACACATAGAAGCAATTTGTATATGTTGCCGCTATGTCATATCAATTTTCTTTTTATTATTGTTATTTTTTTGCTTAGAATCTACTTTGTATATGCTTATTTTCTTACTAATAGATTAATTATTTAATAAGCAGTTAGGCTATTAAGATTGCTGCAATTAATGAATTTGGTTACTAAACTAAATCATTTGAAAATAACAGCTGATAAAGAAATGTTGAATTGAGAAATCTTTTAGGCAAAATTGAAGCAAAGTTGGAATGTTAAGGTCTTTAATTTCCTTTGCAGGCGATTGGAATATATGGTCCAAAATAGCCCAAAATATTTTTGTTATTGTGTGATAATAGGATAAAGAAGCCCAAAATATTTTAAATTTTTTTTTGAAAATAGGATAAAGTAGCCCATAATATTACTGCAAATATTTTCCCCATGGTAATATTTTCCAACTTCCATGCTATTTCTTTCTTATTCTATTTTATTCTTTTCCTAAATATTTCCCCTTAATTGATCCAGGAACTGGAAATTCTTTTTTTTTCAATTACAGATTTACTTGTCAATTTATCATTTTTTTTATTATCCCACTTTTGCCCCAAAAGAGCACATGTGACTTATAATAGCTAGGGGTATATGTCTCATACTATAAAATATCTAGATTATATTTCAGATAAGATTAAATTTATACTAAAAAGATAAACTTTGTCAACAATATTAATTTGAATATTCATTTTTTATGATATATTTTTGTAGAAATTGAACATGAATATCTCCATAAAAAAACGAAATTCATTATCATTTGTATTGTGTCTAATTTGAAAAATAATTTTAATTCATCAAGTCTCTTTGCTCCAATGTGATTTGACAGTATTTACATTGAAAACATATGCTCAAATATCAAATTAATAAAAACAAAGAATATTCTAATCTATAATTAGCCATCATAGATTTGAAAAAATAATTCTCAATAAAAAAAACTTGAAAGTAAAAAGATATATAATTGTTACTCCATCAAATTGTAAAAACTTCCTTCTTGTATTTGCATCAAAATTAAGAACATTTAATTACACGCATATTATTTTGGAATTAATCATACAAAAATACAGACACAACTTTGTTTCAAAGAACATTAATAAAAAAGTATATACATAAAATCGCACCTTTTATTTTAGAGAATGAGAACAAACCATACTACCTTGTCGACCTCATTGCTATCATGATATACGAGCCAAATATCATCAGTAAAATAGAGAAAAATATGCATCGAACGCGCACAACGCGGCACGATCGGATCTTCATAAATCGTGCATCGTTGTGTGCGTCCGATGTACTTCCTCTCTCACATGAGCCCACACAAATTAGAGTCCAACTCTAATTGATGCCATTTATTATTTGTTTAGTTGCTCTTTCTATACATACACACACGCATCATGTACATAAATGCGTATGTGTATGTATATGTATATCAGTGAGTATGTATATATGTATTAGGTATCTTGCTAGGATATATACCGCTGAGGAAATGAAAAAAATGCAAGATCAAGACACGTGTAGAGCAGCTCACAAAGCCACATCACATTTCAATTGTACAGAGCAGTGACACGTGTACAAAGAGAGAAGCTTCAAGCGGTAGGAGCTCTCTTGGCTTCTCAATTTGATGCCACGTATGATATGCACTCATCAAGAAATCAATTAATTCCTAGTTTCCTATGATGCATATTTGTTGGGTTTTTCCCAAATTTTATTCGGTCCCAAAAAGGCCCAATTTGAAATGGATTTGTATCATTTGTTATATTATATCGCATAATATAGTATGTAGTACAGCGTCTTATTTGTCCAATCGTATTAAAATTTGTACAGAATAAATCTCAAAAAAAAAAATTATAATCCTACAGAATAAATCTCAAAAAAAAAATTATAATCCATCTGTCCTTACGTTATACAACACTTATAACGTAAATTAATAGAAAATCTGAACCTGCTTGAAATGGGCTTCATATATAGAAAAATGAATCTTTATCCTCCCAACTCCTTTTATTTTATATATCATTTTTGTGATTTCAATCTTATTTTGAGATTATGAGAAAATTTTCAAGATTATATTGAGAAAATTTCGGATTAAAGAAAGCATGAAATCAATTTTGAAAATTCGACTGCCGTATCCTAAGTTCTAGTTAGATAACAAAGGAAGCAGAAAATGGTCCGATATTCATCGGTTCAAATTTAAATTTGATGAACAAAATAACTATTTAATAACATTAAAATTTCATTCCGTAACTTTAATGTTCACAAAAATATGAGATTTTATAATCCAACGATAAAGAATATCATTAAATTTAAATTTGATCAGATGAGCATCATACCATCCCCACACACTAAGAAAAAAAGAAATAGCCTCCTTACTAGTTCAAAATTGAAACAGATCCCAAACAGGTTAACACCAACACACTAAGAAACTGTACAATATTGCATGAATCAACTAAACAAAATTAATACAAGATTCAATAATTAAATAACAAAACTAACACAAGATATATTCAACACACTAAGAAACTGTACAATATTGCTTTTAGCATAACTTTTCTAATCAAGCTACGCACCACTTTACATTGGACATGAACTAATTGAATAACATTACAATATTGCATAAATTAACTAATAGCAAAATTAACACAAGATTCAGCAACTAATTACTCGAAACAATTAAAATTCAATAATTTTATATATATATATATTATTGAAATGTATTAGAATATATTTAACAATTTATATATATTAATTAAAATATAAATTATAAAGTACACACTATAAATACTAATGATTATAGTTATTCAATCTCTTCTCTTGTAAATATATAATTGGAAGGCAAACTAAAATAGTGCCTTGACTGCTAGTAATCTTAAACTTTTTTCCACATTACTATTCAACAATATCATTATCACGAATATTTCATTATGTCAGCAACACAGCATATACACCTCCAGGAATAGGATAAGAATAGTGTCATTAAAATAATAAAAGTAAAATAGTAATAGAATAGTAATATTTGAAAGAGTGAACAGAATAATGTTATTTTCAAATCATTCGGAAGAGTGAAAATATCGTTTGGTAAAAAAAAACATGAACTTTTTGCTATTCCTATCACCGAAAATGAATGTTATTCCATTATTCATCCAATAAATCCGAATAGCAGAATAGCCTGTTTCAAAATTTTATTTTGCGTTTGATAACTTCATTCCATCGGAATAACGCGCTATTTCGCGTTCAATATGAATCGTCAAACGAACCCCTCATCTTTTAAATAGACTAATAAAATAACACATATTTTTTCAAATATAAATAAAATAAAAACAACAAATTCCAACCTTGAAAAATAAAAGATTATCTTGCTTCTCAATTTCCATACCATGACACCATCATGATGAGCTAAATAAAACATCCGACGACAACGTAGAGAAAATGTACATCAGACGCACACAGCGGGGCACGATAGTATCGGTTCTTTCAACGATCGTGCACCGCTGCGTGCGTCTGATACAGCTCCTCTTAATCTTATACACAAAAACACTCAATCAGAGTCTCGAAGGAACCCCGGAAAATCAAAGAGCAGATAATGTAAGAAAGAAAAAAAGCATACAAAAAAGAGCAAAATGGAGAAAAAAAAGCATACAAAAAAGAGCAAAAAGAGTAAAAAAGCGTGATGAAAGGCTTTACAAATTTGCACAAGCACCCTTGAGAAAAGTACATATATGATTTGTTGATTTTCCAATGCTCCAGCCGCAGCACCGCACAATTCTGTGAATGAGAGCTGAGGCTACAAACATGAAGCCAGGCTTCGGCCACTTCTCCTCTCTGGATCTACAGTATTTTTTTTTTAATTTTTAAATAAGGGTATCCGTTAAGTCGGTATTTATTTATTTTTAAATATTTTTTTATAGAATTTGAACGTACGTTACTGTGTATCTATCATCATTATATTATGCCTGCAATTCAAAGATCTATTGTATTTAATTTTGACTACTCGATAATAATGTGAGAGAGAGGATCGCTATGATCCAGGAATTGGTGTTTCCACGATCCATATATGATAACCGAAAATGGAGAAAAGAAATGTTATGAAAATAAATAATTATAAAAATTATTGATGTGTTATGTCAAAATTGAATAATTTCAAAACTAATAAGTCATCAGTCGAGTGGTTTAAAGTTTTAATTATTCAATTTTGCAGTATTCGGATCGACGATGGATGACGGAATGGCTATTAAAATTATCATAAATTCATACTTGATCCACTTGTATAGTGAATAAAAAAACACATATGTAATTTTATTATATTTTGATGCTGATTTTTAAAATGGTTGATTGTAAATATATATTTATTTTCATATAATAAATTTTGTAAATAACTAACTTTGAAAAAAAAACATTAATAAGAATCAGTCTTTAGTCTTTCGTCTAGTGGTAAAGACAATGTTTCCCATATAGAAGGTCATAAATTCGAAATTTGAATGAAGATGCTTTATGAATATTTAAATTTGAATAGTTTTAATTTTCATTTTTATCTCAAAGAAAAAAAAACATTAATTATCAATTTTATTTTATTTCTATAAATCACTGTTGTATATGAAAAAAATTAGAAGATTTAAATTTTATAATATATTATGACTCATATGAGAAATTCTTGAGGAGTTGAAATTAATGAAGAGGCACCAGGGACTCTTTTGCAATGGCTAAAGGTCACTACTGTTATCTTACAAATTTATGTGAACAGAAAACATGCTGCCATGTATGTGTGATGTGTCATACTCTTTAGAATTTTCTTCATTTTGGTCGTTTGGGATATAAACTGTGAATGATTATTAATAAAAGAAAAAAATATAATACATTATGTTACTGTGAATGATTGCTAATATTTACACTAATTCTTTAAAATGCATATATTTGTTTACAAGATTTATGTTTTTAGACTTAGAGCATACAAAATTAGAGTCCATATAATCTCATACCATCAGAATTTACATAATTTTTTCTCGACTTTACTCAACTACAACCTTGCAAAATAAAGATTTTACTTTAAGAACAAACATAATATTTTTTTCAAGTTACCATCTGGTTCAAGTGCAATTCTAGCTCTAGTAATTATCCCAAACTTTCCTAGACCATCTAGAGTGGCGTAGAAGAGATCGGAGGAATTATGGCAGGTTTATTGATGATGGTCTATGTGATACCTAGAGAAATCCAATAGCACGCCCAGGCCACCTAGTTTGGGACAGGAAATTGAACATAATCTTAAACAGTGGCACGGAACTTACTGGATATCTCAGTAGCCCGAGAGTAACTACTAATGTTACGAACAAAGAAGCCGGGATATGTCTTTCTTTCACTTCAGGATGGATCTGATTCTTGTCCAGGAGGACTTATTGCTGCGGGTTAAACCGAAACTGGTGAAATGGTTTTACGACATGATACTTTGGATGGACTGGTTGTCTAAGCTGGGACCCTTGGAGGAGGATTGGGGAAAGATGTAGATGGCATGATCGAAGGAGGGTGGTCCAATGGTTAAATTGAAGGTGCACGAGGCGCGCAGCGGTGAACTTGTGTTCAGAAAAACAAATACAAAAGGGACGAGAGTCCTGTGTTTTTAATAAACAGTCGCTACCCCCTGGTATGTGCCGCTTTCCTAATCAAAAGAAGATAGGAGAGCACCCCTTCTCCCGAAGTTACGGGGTCATTTTATACAAGAGCTGCCCCTGCAGGTTTGGTAAGGTTTATACAAGCTTACTTTGCTCTGGTTCAGACATGTGATTTATATGATAGAAAATAGTTTGTTTTTTAGCGGCCATTCTGAGAAGTTCGTTTGAGAAGGGTCGATACCGAGCATCCTTTAGGTTCTTTAATTGAGTGAGAGTCGACATAAGGTTACACAGGCATAGATTAGGACCAAAGGAATGAGTCTGCTCTGGGGCTTACTCTACTTGCTTATACTATGTTGATTTCTATGTGTCAAGGGCTTAAGCCGATTGATGGGTCTCGAAACCACTATACAATACAAAAAGAGTTCTTTTAATTCAATCTAGATAGAACTGGATGCACAATCGTTTTTCCTGTCTACTTCAAATGACAAAAAATTACCTTTCCAACGCCCCTAGCAGAAATTTGATCATATAGATCATTCCGGAATTTTTTATTTGCTTTCTTCCAGTGAATGGGTAGACCCAGATAGGTAAAGGGCAGGAATGACATAATGCTAATCCATGTTCCAGAAGAATAGCCAAATTGAGGTGCTTCAAGCACACAGCGAAGACACGGCCCGGACTCCCACGGGGGGCAGCAGTGGGGAATCTTGGACAATGGGCGAAGCGCATAATAGATGTAGTCCCTGAACCTTCCGAATAGGAGAGGAAAGAGGGGAGAGTTATAGGTAGAACATTCACCTCCAGCTTCCCCTATTAGTTGGAAAGGAGAGTTCTAGAGAAAGCATCACCCCTCAATTCATGAAAAAAATATAAATTTAATAGCGTTTATTTATTCATCACGTGCAGATGCAGGCTCTAGACACAGGAGATCAACCAACAATTGAACAGAAATAACAACATCCCAATTCCCAATCACAATGGGGAATGAGGAAGGGGAAAGGATAGCTCGTGTCGTGACTCATGAGAGAAACGTGAGGCAGGGATGGTTTAAGGCTGCCACAACGTGATACGTCTCATTTCTAATTTTCTGTCATGTGACAACACATCGTATCACATCGACGTCAGTCTCAACTCTCAATATTCCGTTTGAAAACAAAATAAATTAAGAATAATTTGAAAATAAAATTATTTTTTATAAAAAAAAATAATTTTATTTTCGATTTATTTTAATCCTAAATAACGGCCACGAGAAAAGAATGAGAGTTTGTTTTGTTTATTGGACAAATATGGGAATGTAGAATCAATATATCTTTCTCGCGCTATCTATCTCTCTTGAGTCTTGATTGGTAAAAATATTTTTATTCCTTTTTCATCGATGTAGGGATCTCTTGCTTTCTAGTTAAAAAAAACTACATTTGGTTGTTCAATAACGTTTTATGATAGAAGTAAAAGAAATATAGCAATTAAAGAATTGAGTATATGTACATATTATTTTCTTGGTGCCAATTAAGAACATTTATCTCATATCATCAATGGTAGAATTCACAAACGTTATCAAGGATTAAAATTAGGCTTATAGTATTTATCTATATAAAGACAAAGCTTTGAAATTATTTATTTCCACCAACATTTTCCTAATATCTTTCTTTTTGGTAAAAGGGAGTCATAGTCTGGCAAGAACCGGAAGCAAAGCCCATATCATAGTCATAGCTCCTTGCTACTTTCTCGCTTTTTGCTACCTGTCTACCTTTGGATCAAGTCTCTGGCCAGTGCTTCCTCTTTTTAGCTATTCTTTGTCAATTTTGATTGCCAATTATTGTAGCAATTATAGTAGACAAAGTATTTCTAGATTTGTTTAGATGTGAAGAGGTTCTCTTTGATTTTTGCTCATTTAACTCAATATTATTACCTCTGTTTTATAGGCATAACAACCCGTTGGTTTAAAGAACAATCAGGACATTTGTGATTAATAAAACAAGACCTTGTCAAACACGACTCTACATCTAATCGACATAAGATGCTTTTATATCCTATCATTTATACATAAAGAGGTAGATAAAATTTTCATCCATTCTAAATAATATGAATTTACTTGCCTTCTCTATCTCAAAAGATAGATTGAAGGAGCCTATCAACTAAATTAGGAAATAAGCACCTTGATAACAATGGAAATTGAAATGTCAGTATGAAACAGAACATGAGAATTACGCAACTGGTAAGCAAAATTTCTTTTCTTTTTTTTCCTGGCATCACTATGTAACATTTAGACTTGAAATCAGATATCAATTTGTCAATGAGAGTTTCTTTTATTTCCTTTTTCAGTACATAAACTCCTCTAAAACCATGTAATGTCTTTGTCAATGTACCTCTTCCTTTTACTCCTTGTAGCATGTTGGCCTATTATGCCACAGGTTACATCCAATCCATAGCGGCTTATCTTTTTGTTTGAACTTAAGGCTGATGCATATATTTTACCAATTATTAACAATTTCAACTCATATATAAATTTGTAGCAATTATTACAAAAAGAAAGTTTGCTATAGGGCTTTAGAAATCTGCACCAACAATGTCAGGATTGATCAAAGTTGATAGTATTTATTAATTTATCGTTTTTTTGGAGGCAACCAGTTCAAATTTTTCGTGTTTGTTGGTTAATGCAGGTAAAGTGTGATCTGAAAAAAAAAATCAAGGAATATCAATTTTTCGACACTTGGATTGAAAAATGGCTTATAAACAGGTAATTGGGTTGAATTTCTGCATAGGAGCTCAATATTTCTCTCCACTTATAGTTCTAATTGTTTGTAGATAATCTTAATTAATTTTAAAATGTCATAATCCTACTTTTATCAGGACATTGTCGATACGACTTTCTTCTGTTTATTATGATGCTAGGAGTTGAAGATGAATTTGGTACTTCCAAATTGACACATCGTTGTATCATATCATATTACAAAATAAAATTAAGGTTGAGTTTACTAAGTTTGGAAGATACGTTGCACAAGAAGTCTTTGGTACTTTCATGTTATAATATGTGACCAACCAATGATTGTAGAGTTTCATGAATTTATTTATTTTATAAAAAACTATCAAATTATAATGTTTTTCGTAGATTAGATTTCATCTGTTTATGGTTGTGGTGTGATCTTTAACAAATTTGGGAGCCATACTTTTACTTGATTTGAAATACAAGGATGAGCAGTTGAGTCAGTTATGGTGTAATGATATCACCGATTATGTGGGTCTGTAGGAGAATAACTTTTTATATTGTTGTTCTGTTATTTTCGACGTATTATATAGTCCTTTTTTTTTAGTATTAACATTGAAAAATGGTCATGAATTTGCAGCGGAGCGCAAATATAATCTAGTTTGAAATTACATTTGGAAAACAGAAAACAAAAGAAAGGATAAAAAAAAACCAATACTAAATGAGTAGTGACATGAAGCCCCTTAAACTGACCCAGAACCTTATGATGTGCTGAATTTGTTTTTAAAATATTATTTTCTAGAGTTCAATGTTCAAAAAGGTTATCCTTCAGTACGAAATGGAAGAAGAACGGGTCCTGACCTTTTGTTGTGTAATACTGTGTTGTATAACGTATGAACAGATGGATTATAGAGAGATTTTTTTTAGATTTATTTTTCACGAATCTCAACAAAATCAGACGAATAATACATTGCGCTGTACAATGCAGCACAATAGAAAATACGAATCCAAGAAGAATGGGCAGCTCATTTGTAAAGTAGTCTTAGAAGGCTTAGTTGCTGAGTATGGATTTCAAAAGGTCACATCAGTTGAAAAAAGCATGAAATTCAAATAAGGTAACATGAGTTGAAATGGCTAAAGAGTAACAAAAAACAGCGAGTATGGCTCATGAAAAATATGAACGGATTACATCCATTGCAATAAAGCACCGTTATTCTACTGTATGTACTGGTAAGCTTAGGAAAAGAATGAGTAGTGTTTAAAAGAAGTCGTTATACAGAAGAATCCATCTCAGAATTTTTGCCACTGCACAGAATGTGAAAGATCAATAAATAATATTTTTTAAAATTTCACGGGCAAGTCATATCCCAGTTAGCTAGCTGGGAAAAAAAAAATTGCAATACAGTATATCTGCCAGTGCATCAGTAGTTTTCCATACTAAATTGGGTTGATGTCTCATTTTAGATTTAAACATCACTTGTTTTGAACGGGCACATTTGATTTTACACTTTCATCAATTGGTACTACTACTACTACTTCTTGCTTAACGTTTTGCTCATCCAAGTAATCGTTGGAGGAATTTGAGACCCTGCTTTCTTTATTCTTTCCCCACAAGACACTGTAAAGGCCAGCTACTGTCAAAATTGCACCTAAAAGACTGCAATAAATACAAATATATCATTAACAAAAAAAGACATTCTGTCAGTCAAATTTACCCCTAATCATGTTATCCTAATAGGAAAAATGTAGTACCAATAGTTCATTACTGATAAGTGCATGCAACATGAAAGTATGATAGTGTAGGTTAATTTGTACCTTCCAAGATGGATTGTCTCTCCAAAAATTAGCACTCCACAAAACATGGTGAAAACAATAGCTAAAGGATTTGACATGGCAACAAAAACAGCACCCTTTTTTTGTATGCACCAAGCTTGCAGATACCATGAAAATACTGCACTACACAGCCCCTGAAATGCAAATAATATGAAAATTAATTAGCTCCAGTACATCTTAATTAACTATCTATAGGACTTATTAATTTAATATTTGTTATTTCCTTTGATTTATGTTCTTACAGAGTAAAGGACACCGAGAAGTTGCATATCAAATTTCATCTTCCATTTTGAGAAATCCCTCTCAAATGCCAATGCAACGATAAATGACTGAAATGTGCTGAATACACACTGAATTGTGGTTAAGAGGAGCTTTGAGGGACAATCTTTACTGAGTATCAAACCCTGCATATATAGATAATTAATTGATTAATTCTTCAGCTTTTTGTTGTGTCTGTCCTTCTAAACTTCATTAATTGCATATTTCAGCAATATGACATAAAATCTGTTAATTAATTAAGTTTTTGAATTTAATCAAGTGCCATAACTTAATGTTATAGCTCAATTAAGTCCAGCATTGTCTCCAATCCCACCCCCAGGCCCAAATCAAAAGAAAAAGAAAAAAAGAATAGTTGGAGTTGTATGTACACTACAAAATATCGAGACAAAAAAAAATTTGACATTAATTTTACAACAATAAAAGTAATATGACCTATAGCAATTTCAATTTGGATGTACTTAACAATAAAAAATTTAGTCAAATGACAAATTCAAAATTAGACCTGTAATATCAACCAAACAGACCAAGTTGTGCTACCACAGAGGAGGAGAAAGGTTCCTTTAATCCATGTTCCTTTGGAATGAACTGGAGGCTGAGCACTTCTCAGGTGAAATAAGTGGTGGTGATTCGACGAATTTATCGCGGGCCCCAGATAGAAAGCTACGACGATGACTCCGGATACACAAAGTGCGACACCTGCGCTCTTGGCTATGCCATGGATGCTCCTTAAATTTAGAGTCTCCATCCTATTTCACACTTACAATACTACAGTAAGTTTCTGGTGAAAAAAGGATGCCTAATTGCAATTTGCAATGCTGAGTTAGGTTTTTGCATCCAGAGGCAATCATGCACCAATACACTATGAAGGTGATCAAATCCTTGTGAGTTCTAGGGTCCATATTTATTGCCTGCTACTATTAAAATCTATGAATAATTTATTATCATAGATTTTAAATATTCTAATTTAATTTAAATGATTCAAATTTAATTATGGAGAATATTTTTTATTTATATATTAGTGATTTCATATGTTATAAATCTAAAAAAACTGTGATAGTAAAAAAATATGACAATAAGTGTGAATTCCGAAAGTTCTGTACCAAACTAGAAGAAGCTTTTTGTAGCAACCAATTTGTAACATGCCATGTTACGAGTCGGAAGTACAAATTCTCAGCTTATGCAACTTTTAAAGTTTTAGGAACCAACCTCAAGAGAAAAGCCAAGAAGAAAGTTATGACAGGAATAGCATTAAATGTCGCGCTACCGACGGATCCGGAGGTGTACTTCAAGCCTATGTTATACACATTTATACCCACAGTAATCCTGGAAAAATGAAGATGGAGATCAATTAATTGATTGCTTGTTGTTTAGATATATTTTGTTTTAAATTGAGGGGAAAAGGTTGAAGCCTTATAAGTTATAAGCTTCATCTAATATATTAAAAACAAAAAAGTGCATAGATGTATCATATTTACCCAATTAATGCAACTATGAAGATCTTGAGCAACACCATAAACGATAGCCGCGGTGGATTTCGCCTTCATATACAACCAATTGTTAGAAATTGAGTTCATATTTCTTGCCTATGAGGACAGGCACATCAAGAAAAATAAAAAGAAATTAAGAACCTCACCACTTAGCTACAATAGTGAATGGAAGTAGAACGGAGAAGGCTACTGCTTGGCGGTAGAAGACGAAGACAGAAGGGTTCAATCCGGCATCCAAGGTGGCCTTCGCAATCAGAAACAAGCCGGCATTGATCACTTGTACGATGACCACAACAATATATGGTTTCTTGTCTTGCATAATGGAACACAATCAATTTCTTTCCAAGTATATCTTGTGCTTCCCTCCATCTAAACTGATGTGCATATATATAGTGCTTTTAAGTAACACCAGTAACAGAGGTGAGCGTTGACTGACCTGACCTGACCTGACTGTATATATTTGTTTTTTACTAATGGCACATTGCCCGTTTCATTAACTGAAGCAGTGCTTACACTAAAGAATTATTTATTTAAAAGATCATGAAAGATTTCTTGGCACGCACCTTGATCGTATATATCTTCATGGCATATATGCACACGCTATAAATCTTAGATTCTAGATTTTTTTTATCTTCATCATTTTTTTTAAATTAATAAAATGCTCCCATTAATTCTAACATTTATTTCTTTTTAAATATTTTTTACGGGACTTGAACCGGTTACGTCTCTCCGTAAAGAGGCATGGCCTATTAGTATACTAAGCTTACGGTCCTTATCTTCATCATTTTATCCTTGATTCTTAAAAGGTACTTTATCTTTTAATTTAAGATAATGCTGACGAGAATCCACGAAAGTTCAACTCATAATAGCCCCTTTAATCGATGAATTGGGACCAGTGAAAATTCCACTTACTCATGATAGAAAGTTAAAGTTAAAAACTAATCAGTGAGTGGTTGATTGATAATTAATACTTTATGTAGTTATCATTCAAACTACGTACTATTGTTGGCCACCTATGCTGAGATCTGTTTTTTTCTTTTTCTTAAAGGTGATTCTAGTATTTGCTTGGTTAATGTTGCGCAACAAACTGCTAAACACAGATAATCTCATCAAAAAATGCTGGTGCATGCCAAATATGCGTCACTTGTGTATGCTGCAACAAGAATCTGTGCTACATCTATTTGGGGACTGTACATATGCGACGCAATAGAGACGATACATACAGGACATATTGCCTGCATCAACGCAGACATGCGCAAACTTCACTGCTGCAGATCACGCATCACTTCTGCTCGCCACCAGCCGCGATAAATACTGGTCGCGACTGGAAATTACAACTGCATTTGTGTTATGAAGAGAGCACTGTCGAAGAATAGTCTTGGCAAGCAACAAACAAACAATACCAGACACACTCAGAGAAATCTTGACAGAATTCAAATCATGGTTCAAGGACTAGATCTGGAAGATGCTCCTGCATGGCTTGCTCTTTTTTCATTTTAGCTTATTTTTCATTTTATATTACATCATTACTCATTTACTTCTTGAACCTTGTAATATAGATCACAACCTCGTGATCTTTTATCAATGAAATCTGAGGACTCGACTCTCATTTTTTTCTCAAAAAAAAAATATACTTTCAATTTATGATATATTTCATATCTGACTCGGTGATTTCATAAGAATAAATGGCCTTCATATACTGTAGATTAAATTTAGTAAGTTATATCTTAGCAAAAAATAAAAGATGCAACATCTTAATTATCTTCATAATTAATCGCCACAGCTATTAAAATTGAAACTAAAGATTCTCAATATTCTTTTGTATCTGTACCTCCCAATAGAAATTAGAAAAAAGTTCATTTGTATACACTTTTTGATTGGAGAGCAGAGTGGATACATCCATGTATACACTTTTTGATTGTCCACTTATAGTTTTAACCACTAAATCAATTAATTATTTTGAGATTCCCATGACTAGATTGAAGGAATGTTGTTTGCTTAACTACTACACTTCTTTCTTTATGTTGGAAAATAATTATTGTTTAATCTTAAATGGGACCCACAAGGCCACAAACTTAGAAGAATAAATTGGGCAACGTTTAGTCTTCTTTGAGTCACTTTTATTAATTGCTTCATTAGATTTATATGTCTCACTGCCTCAATAGTTTGTATTTTCTTCATTTTATTCATACCGAATATATTATACTAAAGACTTAATATTAAATAAATTAAAAATTGCAGTCATAAAAAGATGTATAGTAGTAAATTCAACCAAATTTTGTTATTTAATATCAAAGTCATTCTAATAAAATACTTCCTAAGTGAATAAGAGTCTGTAAAGTACAGTTCAATTTTTTTTTTCAATATTTTGATTTTAGTTTAAATATACTTAAAAATGAAGATACTTATTTCAAATAAATCACACTATATAACTGACATTTTTAGAAGCTTTCAGGCCATACGCCCTTTTAACTACATGACCTTTGATCTTCTATTATTTTATTTTATTAAAAGCGCACTTTTAAAGCATTAATTATTTTTCAACATAGTTAAGCAAGCAGTGATTCCTTCAATCTAGTCGTGAGAATCTCAAAGCAATTAATTGATCTCATGGTTAAAACTGTGAATGCACAATCAAAAATTACGTTCCTAGATTGTTGATCCATCTTTAGAAAAAACACTCGAATCTCAAAATAATGTTTTAGGATGGAGAAAATGTGCTATGCTCCATGTGTAATTCGTTGATATCAATGTGACTAAAAGGAAAGAAAAAAGCAAAGATCAAAACTAGTTTGGAAAACTTTAAATTCAGTCACACAAAAGAAAATCCATATTCTCTTGGTCCATTTGGAATTTACTCAAACCATAGACATATCAATCAAACTTTGTTGCTTTTTTCTAGCAAACAATTAGGGAAGCAGATAAATTTCAGCCAATATTTGGTTTGAAGATAAGAGGTTTTAAGGATAAAAAGAACTGCAGTTTTGGAACCAACAAACAATGAAGTTGAATTCTTAATTCTTTGCATGGCGAGGGATTTAAGAGTTGAATGTATCATAAAAATTAAACATACGTTAGAAATTCGTTATTCAAAATACCTATTGATCATTTTTTTATTTTATTAAAGTAAATATACTTGAAAGTAAAAAATATTTAATATATATATATAGGTCATAATTATCAACAAAAAAGGTCCTGGTAAAATTATGTCCTAAGTATTGTTCACTACATGAACAATATAAGTAAATCCATAATTACTGCAGAGGTGTTAATTCTCTGTTTAAGTACTTCAATGGCTAGATCTGATATTAATTGATCCTCTACATATATGTGTTTATAACTAATTGATATTAATTTATTTTGATTTAATGGTGAAAAAAAACAGTTGAAAATTTTTTTGTGTCAAGATTTCATATTGTCATTTGCTCAGTCTTTTTTTTTATTTGACAATGAGTTCTCTTTTGAATTCTAACCAAATTGACAAAAATAATTGAACTATTAAACTTGGACTAATTCCATCCTGAACAGAATATGACTCTTTCTTTTTATTTTTTTAAGGATTTTGGAAGGACTTCGTTGGAATTTGACATGTCATAATGAATATTATAGGGGTTAATTTTTCATATATCTTTCAACTCTTATTCATTTGCTTATTTCTTTCTCAAGACTTTAATATATCTTATTTATCTTTTAACTTTTTTAACTCTTTTTTATTTACCCATCAAGTTAATATGATTGAATTAATTCTTGTTAAACCCTAGCAAAAATATGAATTACATTATTTTACAATAAAAGACAAAAATACCCTCGTATGTGCTCCCTGACAATCATTTTCGTTTCAAACTTTTTTCAACAGAGATTCAGATTCCCTCTCTCTCTCTCTCTCTTTCTTTTTTGAAAAACTTTGCAGAAGTTGTGAAGTTATGAGGGATATACAATTCTCGATCTTTGACTAAACAACAGTCTTAAGATTTTTTTGCCGAACCAACTGCGCTACCACCCCTTTCTCTCTCTCTCTTTCTATCCTCTCTCTCTCTCTCTCTCTCTCACACATATGCCAACATTTGTTCTCTGCTGCTCTTCTCTCTTAAAAAAAGCATCGTTCTTTATTTCTTGCTAGGTTTCTATCATGGAGCATTCTTAATTAGTGGCCAACGATTGTTTTGATCAAAGCTTTTGTCGTCTTTTCCTCATGAATATATTATCTTTTTCTCTTTTTGTTATTTTAAGTCGCATCACGCACCACTTTTCTCTCTTTCATTCATATAACAAAACTTCACTGTTTGAAACTTTAAATTAAGGGTAATAGATACTAAATGTCGCTCGAATAAAAAGATCATACTAAATTAATTAGGTAAAGTAGCTTTGAGTTAATTGTATACTTGTAGTTGAGATTTATTATCAAAAAGAATAAATAGTTGAGCTTTTAACTTATGAAAATTGGAGCTGATATTAGGGATAGCATATGGTGGCCTATCGGTCAACTACGCCTTTTTTTTTATTTTTTGTGCTATATATAATATATAGTGATGCGTGATTTGCATGTTTTTTAAATTTATAATTAGTCTAATCATATCTAGATGAGAAAAGCTTCTTTATCCTACATAATTTGCTCCCATTAACTTACTCTATGATCTTACTGTCATAATGATCTATTTTAATTTCATTAAATCCTTTATTGACTTCTACCTTAGTCTCAATATTTTTAAAATAATTTTTAATTGTAACACAATCTCACAGATAGTAATCACTTTATATATATATAATAATCGCGTCACTCTCATATAATAATAACTTGTGAAAATAGAAAATTTGAACTATGATGTGACTTAATCTTACAAATAACAATCACTTTATATCTAAATAATAATCACTTTACTATTATATAATAATCATTTATGAAAATAAAAAAAAAATAACGTCACAACAACAACATTTGTTATGGGCTGCAACAAAACTATTATGGGTCACAGCAAGTAACTGTGATGCAAAATTTGAGAAGGAATTACATTTAATAAAGCAATAACTATAGATTTCATTTTAAATGACTTATTATATTTGAACTGCATTTAACTGTACACTTTTCTAATATGAATTTTAGGCAAGATAATGAGGCAAAAATCATGGGGCTAGTTATCAGAACCCTAACTAGATTGATCAGTTTACAAACGTAAAGACCTACCGTGTAATATAATTAGAGGTCAATCCACGGTGACAGTTTATACTCTATGGTTTTCAAAGTTCAGTCATCTATATCAAATCAATGTGCACGAAAGATTGAGTAAGTTCGAAACTATAGCAAATAAAAGGAAATAACTCTAAATACTAAAATTCCAGGGTTTTTGTCTTTCAATAAAATACTTTTGATGTTACAAATCTACTTTATTTGTTTATTTTCTCATGTCAAATATTTGAGAATTTCTAATCCAAGTTAGATCCTACCCACTCTCATGATATAGTCCCCTATTTAAGATAAGATCTCTCGTGAAGCTTGCTATCTTAAATGCATTAAACTTAGTGATTAGCTAAACCTTCTCTATGGAGAGATGAGGGTATATTTGTCTTTATTTTTTCTTGATTAAACAATAATTATAAGTTCAATATATTTTAATTAAGATGGGTAAATAAGAAAGATTTGAAGAGTTGGGAGGCAAAGAAGATATATTGAAGTTTTCAAGAAAAAAAATCAGAAAGTGAATAAGAATTGAGGGATATATATGAAATTAAGCCATGATTATATGGTACTTGGTGAGGAATGATTTTGTGAAGGGGTTAATTATGTGTGTCCCATTCCGATACTATTTGGTCGGCAGTTTGGGATATTATCAAGTTAGGAGATAGATGCTGTTTTAATTATTAATGTGGACTGAGGAGAGAGATGTATATAATTTTAATTTGGTAATTGAATTTTGACTATGAACATGAAACATTATTCTAATCTTTGATGTCAGCATTATCATTTTGAAAAATTGTTTTGTTCAGTGATATAATTTGATTAAAATTAATTAGGAGTCTAAATATTATTTTACGTTCTATAAAGAGCCACAAACTTGCTGTGTTTTTAAAATCATGTCTTATAATTTTTTTGAAAGAACTAACTGTAATATAATTATAATAAAATATTATAAATCCTTAATATATATATATATTCAAAATTTTTGAAGAGGCATAATTAATTACCATGTAGGTGATTTGAACAGATTTGATACAGACCGTTTTGCAACACATTTTTCATACAGAGTAGTTGGCACTCAATCTGAACACATTCACTCACTACTGCCAATGCCATCACAGAAAGTGTCACATTTGAGGCAGCAAAAGTGAACTCAACTTGCAGTCTTATTTGTGGGCTGATTATACTTTATAGGCTTATATAGCAAATTAGCAATTGGCAAGTATGAACAAAAATCTCATTTTTGACGTGCCAAAGTAGAATGAATGATGTACACAGTTCAAGAAAGCAAAGGAAATGGGAATCCGTTTTGAACTATTTGATTTTTGTCTGATTGCGACTCTAGGTAGGTAGACAGTAGAGTTGTAAGAGTTCATACTTTATATTTTTAATACTATCTGTTATAATAAATATTATAGTATCCACGTGATTTTTTCTATCTACTTTATTATCTGAAGTAACTGAGTCGCAATCAGATAGTGTTGAAATCCTCATAAGAGATCTAAAAGAGGATTTTTGCCTACTTTAGATAAAATATTTCATTAGATGTGAATTCAGAATTGTAGACCTAATCCTAATTCTAGACAATCAACGTGGAAAATAAGTGTGTATGTTGAGTCATAATTATAAACTAATAATATATCCGTACTTTGTAACGGAAATTAATATTTTTTTGAGGAAAGTAGAAAATGTTAAATCACAAAATTTTCATCATATCTAGATATTAGAGATTTTGGGGTTGGTTGATTCATAACAAATAATATCATAAAATAGATGAACAGTATGAAGTGATTTAAATAAATCATAAAATAGCGAACGTGAGGAAAAGAGGGATTCGAACCTAATAAAATAAGAAGGGTTTAATTTAATTCAATGTACCAACAAATACAAATTCTGCATTTATTTTCCCTCCTTGTACAGAAAAATGTTGGGATATTTCGTGGAAATTAATTAGACATCTTTTTTCATTGATAAAAAAAATGATTAAGCTGTATTCTGACTTTAATTTTGCATAGGAAAATGATTGGGTGATGAATTTGTAATAACATTAGTCTAGCTTGATTTTTTATTTTTTTATTTTTTTATTTTTTTATTTTTTTATTTTTTTATTTTTTTATTTTTTTATTTTTTTATTTTTTTATTTTTTTATTTTTTTATTTTTTTATTTTTTTATTTTTTTATTTTTTTTATAAATATGACTCTGTAATTTTTCTCTTTTATATTAATAAAATTACAAAAACAAACAAAAAAAAACAAACAAAAACTGTTTTTTTTTCAAAAAAAAAAAACAGTTGTAGCTTAGTTATCCTTGTATGGAAGAAATTATGTATCTTTGCATGATAGTCTCAGTTATCTTTGTACCTAAACTTTTCATTTTTTAATCAGAAAAATATCTACTTTCCTCAAACATCATCTATCTTAATTGAAAAAATATTTACTTTTCTCAAACATCATTCTTCAGATCTATCCCCACTCATTTAGCACCTTGAACGGAGAAAATTATAGAAAAATGTTGTGGCCTTCTCCTTGCTCTTTGAGCCGTAGGAGGCCTTATGGCATGCAAGGAACAAATGAAAAGAGAATGGAAGAGAATGTAAGAAAACCTTGAGCATGAACTAGCACATATATAATCCAAATATCTAATATGTAAATAGGATCATTTTAGAACTAAGCTGTGCAGATCTTTCTTGTAATCTCAAAAATTGCTTGCTTTACTGGAGCATTTTTCCGGAAGTTTACGAGGTCGTTGTAGGGGCCGTTTGATGTGTAAAAAAATAGAGAAATTCTAAATAACAACGGAAATTTCTTTTCTTCATCTTAATTTCAAAAGATTTTATTTTCCTATTGACATGTTTGTTTTGTAAGAAAGTAAAATCTTTCATGTTGCTTTTTGTTGTTTGATGTGCTAGAATCTTTGTTGAGAAATAGATATGATAGGTTTAGGGATTCATAACCTCAGACCCGTGAGGATATTTTCGTCATAGGTTATTTTTAGAAAAATAAAGAGCCCAAGTGTAAATAATCGGACTTCCATTTATTTTATTTTTTTTTTATAAAATTTGTACCGTTAACTGACCGTTGGTCACTTGGCTATATAAGCCAACTTTTGTTGCTGTAAAGAAAACAATCAACATAATAAAATCGCTATCATCAGCATTCATAAAATTTTGACATGGTATCAGAGCGGGTTTCAAATTTGCAAACCGCAAGCCAATAAAACAAAGTATCAGTAACTGGCACGGAGCTACAACCCACAAATAGTGAGGAGCCATGTACCAGCACCAACACAGAGCAACAATTCTCACCAGAGAACCCTTCTGTCAAAAGCAATATCAGTAACTGGTAAACAATACCAGTACAAGAAAAAAGGGGTGTGCATCAGCAACACCAGTAACTAGTAAACAATACCAGCATAGATCACCAACACCAGCAAAGCCAAAACTCTCACAGCTGATTAATACCAGCACAAATCATGACAGAAAGAAATACACGAACTCCAATCAATCCACAAAATCCGATTATCATAAAATCAAATATAGATTTCAATTCCGCACAAAGGCTAACCAACTTTCTTCTCAATGGAAGAAACTATATCCCATGGGCCAGGGCAGCAAGAACCACACTCAAGGGCAAAGGTCTTCTCGGGTACATCACGGGCAGCAAGGTGCGACCTGAAGAAGAGACCAATGAATAAGAGGAGTGGGACATGATCGATAGCCAAGTAATAACCCTCATCTCAAACTCCCTTGAACCAAAATTAGCAGAAACTTTCTATTGTGAAACAACAACTAAGCTGTGGAGGGAAATCGAAGGCCAATTCGACAATTAAAAGAACCATTCTCAAATTTAACAACTCCAGAGAGAAATTGCACAAATTTGACAAGAAAACCGAGAAATTTCAGAACTCATCGGGCTCATTAAAGCAAAATACGAAGAACTCAAGATATATCGACCACATACCACTGACCTGAATGTGATTCGGGAAAGAGAAGAGACGGATCGAGTTTATACTTTTGTAGCTGCCCTGGACTCGAGCTATGAAGCCATTAGAGCACAAATCCTCCTATCAACCGAGAAACTATCCTTTGATGAAGTGACCTCTCGCATCCGACAAGAAGCGACCAGGCGAGTTGCGATGGCAGCAACCGACTCGAATCTCAAGCCGGAAGCTCACGCCTTCTCAGCCCAGCGCCCTCAAGACGGAAGGAGATAGGGAAAGGGGGAGATAGCCAGATGCTCTCATTGTAAGAGGGAAGGGCACACCAGCAAGAGATGCTGGGTACTTCATCCACATCTCAAACCCAAGAAATTTACAGATTCGGCGAAGAAGAGAGAGGGGAGCAAAACCCTAGAACTCAGGGACGAGAAGAGGGCCTTTGCCTCGTCCAAGGAAGAAGAAGCGAAAGGGTCGGGCGAACCGTGACGCGCGACTGGAGAGGGTTGAGAAAATGCTCTCATCTCTCTTGGGCCGGATCTCTTCCAAAGGTCCATCTAACTTTAATTTTTCTTCTGAGCCCAATAAGCACAAAGAATATGAATATGGGTCAGAAACAGAACAAACCCAAGTACTCAAGTTGAGCCTAAAAAATAAATGCATAAATGTCGGCCCAAATATCAATTATGCCCCAAAAAATTATTCAAAATGGATTCTTGACTCGGGGGCTACGGACCATATGACCGGAAATCAAAATTTGTTAAGAAATTTTCGAGAACTTGAAGGTGACCAATTTTTTACCGTAGCCAATAATGAGAAGATTAAAATAAAAGGGTGGGGTATGATTAGTATTTTAAATAAAAATTTTCTTCAAGATGTGTTTTATGTCGAAAATTGCTCGGTAAATTTACTTTCTATCAGTAAACTTACTAAAAAGCTAAACTGTGAAATTATTTTTAAACAAGACAATATATTTTTTCAGGATCTAATCACCAAGGAGAAGATTGGTGAAGGTTTTTTAGAAAATGGCTCATATTTTTTTAGATAGCAACAAGCATGTTTTGAATACGAAGCGGGATGAAAATTTGAGTAGTCTTTGGCATAGACGAGTCGGACATCCTTCCGACAAAATATTAAAATTAATGTTTGAAATGTCAAAGGATTTTTGTAACAAGTGTGAAGTATGTAAGCTAGGAAAACAAACAAAATTACATTTTTGTAATTTTGATTCTAAAAGTAATGAAACTTTTGAGTTAATTCATTCAGATGTATGGGGACCCGCTTCTATAGATTCATATAATGGATATAAATATTATGTTACTTTTATCGATGATTTTTCAAGAGCAACTTGGTTATATTTAATAAAAAATAAAAGCGAAGTTTTTACGCATTTTCAGCACTTTGTAAATCTCATAGAAAACCAATATAATAAAAAAATTAAAATCCTTAGAACGGACAATGAGACCGAATACATAAATCAAAATTTTGCAAAATTTACGAATTCTAAGGGAATGATTCATCAAACATCTTGTGTTTACACACCGCAACAAAATGGAGTGTCCGAAAGAAAGAATCGTCATTTATTAGAAATGACAAGAACACTTTTATTTCAAAATAATGTTCCAAAGATTTTTTGGTCGAAAGCCGTACTCACCGCAACGTATTTAATAAATCGATTACCAAGTTCTAAATTAAACTTTAAAAGTCCCTTTGAAATTATTTATAACAGAAAGTTTAATTTGAATCATTTGAAAGTATTTGGATGCACTTGCTTTATGTACAAAAATAAAATAGACAAGTTAGATTTTGCTTCAATAAAAACTATTTTTTTTGGATACTCAACTCATAAAAAAGGGTATAAATGCTATGATCCTAAGACCAAGAAATTGCATATTTCAAGAAATGTATTTTTTTTCAAATATGATCTTTATTATAAAATAAATAAAGAGGAGGATAATAATTATAAACACTTAGATGAATTTTTATTACCTTTTTATTACTAATCAAGAAGGACAAGTGGTTGTTGTAGAAAATAATACTATACAGGATAACTCCGAAGAAAATGGAGAAGAAGGGTCGCAAGGTGAAGCTGGAAGTGAAATGATGGAGGAATCACAAGAAGAAGTGCCACTAAGGAGGTCAAGCCGTCGACCTAAGCCCTCATCAAGACTGAGGGATTATGTCACATATTCGATAAATTATCCAATACAAGATTATATTTCATATGACAATATTTCAAATGAACACTATACATTCCTAACCGCATTATCAAAAATTGAAGAACCTACCAATTATGAAGTCGCTAAAATTGACCCGAAATGGTGCAAAGCCATAGAAGAAGAGCTTTATGCCTTAGAAAAAAAATCAAACATGGGATCTTTGTACCTTGCCAAATGACAAAAAACCGGTTGGATGTAAATGAGTATACAAAATTAAATATAATAGTGATGGTACAATAGAGAGATATAAAGCTAGATTAGTGGCCAAAGGGTATACCCAAACTCAAGATATAGATTATTATGAGACTTTTGCATCAGTAGCAAAAATGAATACGGTAATGTTTATTTTTTCAATTGCCGTAAATAAAAATTGGAACCTACACCAAATGGACATTAAAAATGCCTTCTTCAAGGAACCCTTGAGGAAGAAGTGTACATGACTCTTCCGTCAGGTCACAAAAAGGAACAAAATTCTAATCTCGTTTGCAGTTTAAAGAAAGCTATTTATGGTCTCAGGCAATCTTCAAGATCATAGTATGGCAAACTCTCTCATTTTTTTAACTTCTTATGGTTTCACAATTAGTAGTGCCGATTCATCACTATTTGTTAAACATAGTTATGACGGTTTAATTGTAGTCTTGGTTTATGTAGATGATATCATTATAATCGGGGATAATCAATTTGAAATTGATGATATAAAAGAAAATTTCAAACAAAAATTTGCAATCAAGGATTTAGGAAGGCTAAAATATTTTCTTGGGATTGAAATAGCTCGTTCCTCGAAAGGGTTATTTATATCTCAACGAAAATATACCCTTGAGTTACTTAAAGAAATTGGTCAATTAGGAAGTAAGCCGGCCTTAACACCAATAGACACCAATATAAAACTAAATAGTGAGGATGGAGAGCCCTTAGAAGATGTCAACCAATTTCAAAGACTTGTAGGAAAATTGATTTATTTGACCGTCACTCAATCGGATTTATCCTATGCCGTAAGCCAAATCAGTCAATTCATGCATACACCAAGGACACCACATTTAGATGCTATCAATAGAATTTTAAAATATTTGAAAGGAACTCCCGGTAAAGGTATTTGGATGAAAAGGAATGATGCTAATGACGTGTGTGGCTATTCCGATGCAGATTGGGCAGAAAACTTTGATAGAAAATCTACCACTGGTTTTTGCACATTTGTAGGCGGAAATCTAGTCACATGGAAGAGCAAGAAACAAAATGTCGTGGCACGATCAAGTGCGGAAGCTGAATATCGAGGCATGGCATCTACCGCAAGTGAGTTGACGTGGATCAAGCAAGTGCTAACCAATCTAAATGTTAAGATTGAGGGATCCATGAAAATATTTTGCGACAATCAAGCAGTCAGGCACATTGCGGCCAATCCCGTATTCCATGAACGAACCAAGCATATCGAAGTGGATTGTCACTTCATTCGAGAAAAAATCCAAGCCAAAGAAATAGAAACACCCTATGTTAGAAGCGAGAATCAATTAGTTGATATATTCATCAAAGGACTAAATCATAAGACCTTTGAAAATATTATATGCAAGCTCGGGTTATATAATATATATACGCCGAGCTTGAGGGGGAGTGTTGAGAAATAGATATGATAGATTTAGGGATTAATAACCTCATACCCGTGAGGGTATTTTCGTCATAGGTTATTTTTAGAAAAATAAAGAGTCCAAGTGTAAATAACGGGGCTTCCATTTATTTTTTTTTTATAAAATTTGTACCGTTAACTAACCGTTGGTCACTTGGCTATATAAGCCAACTTTTGTTACTGTAAAGAAAACAATCAACATAATAAAATCGCTATCATCAGCATTTATAAAATTTTGACAATCTTAAACATGATTGGGAAAAAAAAAAGATGTATAGTTGGAATGAATATTTCAAAGCTCTTAATGAAATTTTTTTTACAAATTGATTTGCAAAAGCATTTTTAAATTTTCTAATTTAAACCTATAATGAAAAAACAAAATCAAGGAAAATCAGAATCTATAATTTTATTCAAGCTATACTAATGTTTCAATTTTAAAAAAATATAAATAAGTGTTAAATATATAAGGCACAAATATTATTGGAGTTGTAGAGCACTCTGAAATAAACGAATAAACAAATATCAAGTAAACTAGGGTCAAGCATTTTAAAAAATAATTAGTAGGGAATATTCTTTACTATAGCTGATTAATCAATTTGTTTCAAAGAGATAAAATTCAAAAAATTGTTCAATGAACACCAGCTTTCAACTGTGTATCACTTGAACTTGTACAAAGAGGAAAAATTTCTGAAGTCCCTAATCCATCGAATGAAGTTCTCACCAATCAAAAGGCAAGGTTCAAGCTTCAGGAGCTTATCAGTATACTGGTAAATGATATTTTAATTGTTAATAAAAAGATCAAACTATAAATCAAATTTGAGTCAAACTTTACTTTCGATGCACTTATGAGTTTACTGGTTACATGATTTACCAATTATCATTAATCAAGAGTTTGAAACAACCAAATAACAAGGTTCAAGGTTTTGAGGAGTGTCCAAAAAAGAGCACTCCTAAAATCATTTCAGAACTGAAAAAAAAATGTAAGAGCAACATTTACTGTGAGAAAATCTAAAATTTAAATTGAAGATTTTCAGCAAATGCTAACATATATAGAAGAATTTCAACAATTAAAAGAGTGCACTCTTGCACGTTTAGTAAGCAAAATGGAAAGGACTGGAAGGATGGAGGAGATGGAGGTAGAAAGATGCTTCATCAATGGAGAAAGGAGGTCACACAGGGAAGTGAAAATGGAACAGGAGGAGGAGAAAAGTAGCTGGCAACAAGAAGAAACGAAGGAAAATTTTGTTTTCCGGCGAAAGTTTTGGAGAAACCAAAAAGAAGGAAACACGGGGGACAGGAGCCCGACAAAAATCATATTTCCTAGAAAATTTTGATTATCAAATGCGTAAGAGAAAAGTGTGCACTGGAAAATTTCTTCTTTTCCCTCACTTTCCTTCATATCAAACAAGCCCGTAGTTTATCTAAGGAGCCACTGGATTACAGAGGGATTTGTCGAGACAAGTGAAAAAAGAACACAAGAAGAAATAGCACAGGACTACCTGAATGAACTTGTTAGTCGGTGCTCGGTGTAAATAGCTGACATAGGTCGACCTACTAATGTAGATAATATTCATAGCATGGTTATTTCAAAATCAAAGGAGGAAGAATTTTGTATGGTTCTCGGCAGTTCAACCAGTTTACCTGGAGATAGAGTATGCCGTATGTCTATTCGGAATTACAATCTTACACACACAAGCAAAAATGGTATCTCTCTTCATTCATCATTAACCTTTAACAGCAGAATCAGTGTTGAGTCACTTTGCATAATCCTAAGAACTTTCAAGTTCTTACGTGTTTTGTATTTAGAGCACATCTATGGAGAGAGTACCGGAAGAGGTATCTAACTTATTCAACTGGCATTGTTTGGGGTTGAATAACACTGAAATAAAACATCTCCCAAAATCAATTGGAAGATTGCAAAACTTACAAACCCTGTGGGCTGCTGGAACAAAAATTGTGGTACTTCCAAAATGAGTTAACGAAGCTACGAAGGCTGAGAATACTAATGGTGTATCATGATGATAATGTTATCCCTAATGATGTACTTGATATTTTTAAGGGAGTATTGCCACCCAAGCGGATATGGCAGCTAAAGGATTTACAAGTCCTGTCATTTATTAAAGTAACTGACGAAATGGTACAAATTTTGGGATCTTTAAATGAGTTAACACAGTTAGCTATCTCAGAAATAAGAAGTGCACAGTGTGAGAACTTATTTACTACTATAAGTTAATATGAGTCATGTTAAGCGACTTAGGATTGATGCAAAAGATGGAGAAGTACTGAAATTGCAAGCCCTCAATACATCAGCACTTGTTATTATCATCTCTGCGCCGTCGGAAAGAACTTCAATACCTCAGTCTTCCATGTCATTACAACACCATAATAGCATTAGCACATTGGTGTTACACCAGGCTACATCTCACCTTCAGCGCATTGACATCAATGAAGGTGCAATGCCAAACCTCGAAGGACTTCATATTGCCAACTGTCCTGGACTAAAGGAGCTTGCTCAAGGAATGGAGTACCTAACTAAACTTGAAATTTTTGGATGGATAAATCCAGACAGAACTCTGATCGAGAGGGTACAGAGGGAAGAGACAGAAAAGAAGTTAAGCGCAGAACGTGAGAGAATTTCTCAATGTTGTCTATTTCTTTTCTTTTCTGATAGAACACTAAATGACTCGTTCAAGTATATTGAGTGACATACATCAAATGCTGGACCTTTACAAGGTATTCCTCAATTTTCTTGATTATACAAATATTTATTCATTTCTCTGTTTTTATATATGGTTCCTTGGGTAATACTTGTTAATTTTATTCCTTCCATTTTTAGAAATCTGAATACTAGAAATCTTAGGGTTTGCTCCACAAAAGGTGAAAAGAAGGGGAGGAGAGGAGAAATTTAATTTGTTATTTGCTCTACAAATTTGATAAAGAAGAGGGGAGAGGAGGATTTCATCTCATCTACTTCTCAAATGAATTAATTTTATCCTCTCCAAATTGAAATGTAGAGAACATAAGCTCATTTTTAACATTACTCTCATCTCTCTCTTATGATTTCGTGGAGTACATCCTTAGTAGAAAACTATTTACAACTACCATCAATAAAATTTGAAGCCACTAATTTTTAGATGAACTTGAAAACATGTCCTAAATCAAGTGCAGGGTCGTGAAATAAAGAGCTCTCATCATTCTAAGTTTAGGACTGAAATGGATAAAGCTTCGGTTCTTTTATGGGCCTAGTTTAGTCTTATTTTCTTTTTAGGTTTGAGAATTATGTTTAGACCATTTCTTTAGCTAGATGAGATCAGAAATGGAGACAACAATATGGGAATGAAATGGAGAGAGTAGTGATGCTAGTTTCTTCTCCAAATCATATGCGCGTTATTGCTGTGTTATGTAATCAGACAATGAAAATAAGTTAGACGTGGTGTGTGGTGTGTGGTGTGGCATGGTGTGTTAAATAATTTGCATGGTTGTGTGAGCTAGCTCATTTTGACAGCTAACTTATGTTTACAATTGTGACAAGTGCCACTAAATGGTATAAAGATCCGCAATTTTTTATTAGTTTTGACATTATTAGTTGTCACAATTATCAAATAAGTTAGACGTCGTTATAATTTACAGTTATTTTCTTTGATGCTTCGTATATTTTTGTGTGCATGAACTTTATTGGATACATTTATTATGCTATTGAACTTGTAAGAATATAAAATTGTGTCTGTATATTATGTATTTCATGTGTGTTGACTCTATATGTATCATGGATTTCATGAGTGATTGTGAACTAATGTGTATTTTTAATACCTCTTTTTCTTTTAAGGTTTTGTTGATGCTTATTAATGTGATGTTTTTCTTGTGTTGAATTATGCAAATGTACGTACCGAAATTAATATGACTTGTTCGCCAAAATTGATGAATGGTTATGAGCTCATTTGCTAAATGTCATGAAAGGTCCTTGAAAGGCCTAAAAATGTAAATATCTTTAAATAAATTTCTCTTTATTTCCTTACTAATCACACTCTAAGTCATTGCAAATAATTATAAAAACTGAAGTTGGCTCCATTAACCTAATTTTAAACATGTGATGGGTATTCCGCTGATTCCTTTTTTCTTTTAAGAACTTTCTTTCCTTGTTCGTCCTTATGTTTTCTTCAACTTTACCTGATTCAAATCCAAACTATGCATAAAATATGGGGTCAAAATGACTCTTTAAAAATAAATGAAAAAACAATTAATGAAACTTGACGATTTTTGTAAAAACAATGGGGCACCCATGAATCCGCCCCAGCGGCATTGCGCCGCGCCCAAACCGATTTTTTTTATTTAATAATTAAAAAATACGAATTTAAATATCTCACATGCAAAAAAAAATTTTGCGCGTTGAGAAAATCTCTTTCACGCTGACCTAAACCCTAATCCTCATTTCGAAATGGAAAATGTGTGCAGTCCACATTTTAAAGAGCCATCTCACTGGCCACCTATTACATGGCTCTCCTCATTCAATTAAATTGTCGAAGCATTTCACCATATTATCATGAAGAATATTTAAATTATTCAATTGGAAACGTTCATATATTCCTCCCTTTGTTAAACTGAAGCGTCCATTGGAGAGGAGAAGCAACTGTAAGGTAATCATGGTACTACCATTTCATATGTTAAAATGAAAGATATATTTGTTAAAATGAAGTAAAGATTTGTTAAAGTAAAACGTCATTATAGTATTTATAATGTATAATTTTTAGGACACATATATTTGCACATTATAGTATTTATAATGTATATTTTACATTATTTGTTAAAAGAAAAAAATTATCATTTTCTCTATTAGTAAATGTCATAAGTAAATTTTGCAACCGTTAGTTCTCCTAGTTCAGTTTCTCTATTAGACAGTTTAAAATTTGAACGGACAATTAATTAAATTATCATTAACAGAACGCCTTTGAGGGGGGGCTACGGAAATGGAGGCCCTGTTGTGCAAATTAAAAAATACTGAGGGTCTGACGGATAAATTAGCACACCACTGATTCGTTCGGCTTGTACATTGAAAACCAATGATTATTCTGCCCCTCAGAGGCAGCGTAAATGTAATAACGACACACGCCGATTGGCGGATATAAACAAAGCCAGGCCGTAACAAGCTCACATCACAAGGTCGTATTCATGCTGTCATAGGTTAACATTTGATCACGCGGGGGTACATTCAAACTGATTAAACCGTGCATGTGACTGGATGGATATTAATCCCACGTTCTAAAAGGAGGTAAGTTTTCCTCTTTTATAGGTATGGTTTTTTAATTGATCTCGAGGAAAAAACTGTCAAAATCGTTCCCCAATAATCTTACTTTTAATGATGACACTAATATACTACAGGTATTAATTGTTAGTTATTTTATATATATCAAACCGAAAACTTTTAATGTAAAAAACAAAATCAAATTAAAAATATAAAAAAATAATAGAAAATTGCGGGATGTAAGCAAAACGAGATTGAGAGTTATGTTTTTAGGATTTGATTATTACTATCGTTGGAGCTCTCAGGACTAGAGTTGTTGCTACTACCCACGCTCTCAAATTTTTAAATTAATTTTTTTTAACCGTTTTAAATCTCAGAAAAAACAAGACTCAAACTAATTCAAATTAAACGATTTCAGGTTCTGAGAGTTTTATTCTCAGTAACGTTTTCAGTTTTCTGAGAACACAACTCTCAGTCTCATTTTGTTCACATCCCACAATTTCCCCATTATTTTTCGTATATTTCTAATTCGATTTATTTTTTTCCGATATTAAAAAATTTCGATATATCAAAACCAAACAGTTTACATTACATCTAAAATTTTTTTTTAAGTCCCTTTAGTCTGATCTAAACTGTCTAAATTAATTCGACGGGCCACATATAAAACCATGCATAGCAGTGATTATGGAATTTACATTTCTAGATAACAAAATTATTTGTATTTATATGTACCTATAACGTTGTCAATGTCAGAATATTTCTACAGAGTAAAAGACATCATCACATTCACATCTTACTCTTTTTTAGCCAAATCATTTCTACTTTTATTCTAAATAAAATATAAATAATTCAGTAGAGTTGCCTTTGGTAGAAATTGAAATGTTTTGAGAATAGAAAACTTGAAAAAGAGAAAAAGGAGAGCTTTGTCATCTTATCAATCGCATACTGCCATAATTCATTTTCTTTCTGTTGTTGTTATAAGATTATAATAAATCTTTATTATAAAATTATAATATAACGGTTGGTTTTCATCACAATAATTTAAAATTTAATTTATAGGAGGATTTTTAATAATTAATTTGGGGGTTTTATTTACCATTGAATCTATGATAACGGATGTGAATTTTAACACTATGATATAAAATGTGTTCTTGTCTTTTGTAATCCATCTAATCTTAAAAAAAAATTATGATATGAAATATATAAATAAAAAAGGTTTTACTTTAGAAATGCAAAATTCTAAATGAAATATTTAAAAAATGGAAACTATTCTAATTTTTTTTTCTTAAAACAAATATTTCTTTAATTTTCATTAAAGTCGGATTTTCAAATTATGTCGTAAGTATGATTTTTTTTTTGGTAGAAAAAAGAACGGAATTCTAAGTTTCTATTTAAATGGATTGAACTTGAAAATTGCTACATGGGGAATTTTCAAATTCCTACTCTTATATAAGATCCAAATTGTTAAATTTATTATCCGGACTTTCATATTCATTTAGTATATTTTTTTTCCTAAATTTCAATTAATTCAATATTGCACTAACCGAAAATTTTTAATATAAAAAGAATTAATAAAAAATTAAATATATAAGAAAATAATCGGTGAATTTTTAGATGTATGTAATATGGGGCTACTCATCTCGTTTCCAAGATCAATGTCACAAAATTATCAAGTCCGTTATCAGTTTTTGGGAATGTTATAGCCAAACTTTTTCCCAGACTGAGAATGTGGATTTAATTACGTTTTCATGAGAAAGTAACTATCAAGTATGTTCTCATAATGGACGGGATGGAGCATACGAAGAGTTTCTTTTTTTTTCTGAAGTGGATGGGTAAAACTTGTAGGCACATTAGTGGGAGTCATGTTCTTCGTGTGAGATAGTGATTATCAATTCTGTTCCTAGCGTGGAATAGTGATTATCAAGTTCGTTTTCAGATATGAGAATAAGATAATTGAGTCTATGTCCAGAGTTAGAAACGAACTTGATAATTTCGTGACACTGATACTGGGAACTAAATTGATAATCCTGTATTATCTAGATTTAATATTCCCTCGTTATTTCCTTACATATTTATTTTTTTATTATTTTTTTTATATTAATAAATTTCGGCTGGACTAAATTTGAAATTTTACATTTTTCATATCAAAAAATTTAAATCTAACGGTTGCCAATTGGTGGCGCAATCTCCGCCACGCAAGACGGACATGCGCTCCTCTCCCTCCTTTTAAAATGGAAAGACCTGGTTCAGCACGTCAACAGACATTTAGTGAAAAAATGTCTGAAATTTCGGGCCCACTAGCGCTCCAAAAACATGCCTTTGGTGGATGTGGAGAGTTTGGACTTTCATACACCATGTCCGTTTATATTTCTCTCCCCCCCATGCACCGAATTACGACTTTTGTGCACTGCCCTCAAAAAATTTGTTATCAAAAATTGTAACTGTAGCATTTCATATATACCCACACAATTTATGAAATATCATAATTTGAAAAAAAACGCTAAATTGAAGTTTCATTTTCAGTGTGATACCAATTACCAACCCATTTAATTTAATTAAGGTCGAGCTTAAGAATATAACATATTTTTTTTTTCATATAGCAACTTAATCTAAATTGAATTTTGCTATGGAAAAAAGATATGCTCCACCACATAACTTAAACTAATAATATTTGTACACTATATATATATATAACTATAAAATAAAAAAAACCATCAATGATAAATTTTCAACATTAAATAATATATTAATTAGACAAAAAGAGAGATCAACTATTACACGTATGAATATAAAACATTGCACGTCTTTACTAGGTCCTACCACAACAAAAAAATCCAGAACATTTTGACCTGGTCCCTTCCAAAGGACCCAATCATCAAACTTAAAACTTGAAGGTACCGGGATGTAATTTTTCCCTCTCTGTCTAGAAATTGCAAAACTCTTTCTGACAGCAAACCTTTTCTCATCTCCCGACCAGAGTCGAGTGATGGAACGCGGAGAGAGAAAAGAAACGAAAGTGACAGAGCAAAATTGATAATAAAAAAAATAAAGTAAAAGAAACTAGCAACAAGCAGCAGCTGAGAGAGAGATCGATCCATCTCCAATCTCTCTCTCTCCATCCTTCCTACGATACATCGATCGATCTATCCATGCTATGAATCCGGCGATGTCTGATCGGAGAGGGAGCCGCGCCAGGCGGAGGTGGCCTTCTCTGTCGGGGATGATGAGCGCTTTGGCCGTGGAGCAGCTGGAGAGAGAGACCGAATCGGAGACGGCGCCGGAGGAGGAGCAATCGGACCGGTGGTCGAATCTGTTGCCTGAGTTGCTTGGGGAGATTGTGAGGCGGGTCGAGGCCGGGTGCGACCGATGGCCCCAGCGCAAAGATGTCGTCTTATGCGCCGGCGTTTGTAAGCGGTGGCGCCACGTCACCAAGAGCGTTGTCAGAAAACCGATCGAGTGCGGGAAATTCACCTTCCCTTCTTCCCTCAAACAGGTTATTGTTTGATTCAATTTCGTTTGTGTCTGTAAATCGGCCAGCTAGGAATTTTACTTTTTTTTATCTTTTTGGCTGAACAAAGATTGGGAAAGGATAAGTAGTCTTTAAATTTGCAGGGAGGAGGCTTAGATGTCTGATCTTGGTGTTATGTGGATAAATCATTTGTGTTTCTTGTGGGAGTTTCGGTTTCCAGCTAAAATTGGAAAGATAGGACTGTGATTTTAGAAGGGGGATTTGATTGGATAATTTTGATTAAAATGTAGAATCCTTATAGGGGTTATGGTTTTGTTGTTTGATGTTTGAAAGATGCATTCTGTGTGTTTGGTGGGATGAAATTAGGATAATTAATTTTTGTCTTCTAATTGATGTAATTTATATCAGAAAAATGTTTGATACACCATTGAGTTTTCCCTGCGTGTCTAGAAATTATCCCTAATGTAGAAATTCTGAGAAGTATTTTGCTAAGAGGAGAAGTTACAACATTTATGAATTACCATAATATTTCTTCTTTATAATAGTTTTGCTTTTGTTGGATATAGAATTTGTGATGTATGTTTTAAAAGGAATATTTTTTTTCCTAATGATTGTATTAATATTATGGTTAAACAGCCAGGATCAAAGGAGACAATGACACAATGCTTTATTAAAAGGGACAAGAAGGAATCGATGTATTATCTGTATCTGGGCTTAACACATTGTAAGTGCAATTTCTTTATCACTTTTACTTTCTCAGCCCCCTTTTTGCTTTGATGATGCAAGCCTATCGAGAGTACAGATCTTTTTAAAATGAAACATAACTTCAACTTTTGTGGGAGTTGATATACAAATACCAAAATCGATATCATAATTGATATTGACTTTATTATTCATATTAACGACTTTATTATGCAACTTATTTATACAGTATTTGTGCTATTCAACTTAAGTGAGTTATTATTTCTATTAGTGATATTTGAGTTGAATAATAAAAATAATGTTAAAAATAAGTTGCATAATAAAGTAGTTAATATGAATAATAGCTCATGTAATATGAATAATGAAGTCGGTATCAATTTTGGCATCTCCCAAACATTTTCCTTTTAAATATGCTATAGAACTCAAAAACAAAATCTCAGGATATGACAAACTGAGTTAGCAATTGGTATAATCAGTATGTATCATAGGCAAGTAACTTCCAACAATTTTGTAACTACCTATCTCTTTGTCAAACATGACAGCTTTAACAGATTTTGGAAAGTTTCTGATGGCTGCTAAGAGGTATAGGCGTGGTGCACATAGAGAATACATCATCTCCCTTGATGCAGAGGACATGACTCAAGGCGGCTATTCCTATCTTGGGAAACTTAGGTAATTTACCCTTTTTGCTTTAATTCTTCATGAAATTTTTTTTTGGCTTCTAAATGTGAACCTTAATGAGCTGGTTTGATTGCTTGTGTCTGTGCTGGTAGTGTGAGTTTTTATGCTTCTCTCTTTTCCTCCTTTTTTCGTTTCTTTGTTGCTTAGTGTGCATCGATGAACTTTTCTCATTTGATTTGTCTTTTGGAGCACGACCAATTTGTAGATGGGCAAATATTAATCCTGTATTTCCAATCAAGAACAAGCTTTGAATTTTTTTGCTTAAGCAAAAATGTTAGGGGGCATGCATTACATTCCCAACCTTCTCTCCAATTTTTTCATGTTAACTAAATAGCTGATGGACTTGTCATGTGCAGCGCGCCAGTGGCTAACTTGACAGAACAAAAAAAGAAACAAACAAAGAAGTAATAGCAATTTAATGCTGAAGCAATTGTTCTTTTGTTGTCACTTGCAGATCTGACTTCCTTGGTATTAACTTCAAAATCTACGACAGCCAGCCACCAGATGACAGTTTCAAGTCACTTTCAACCAGAAATGGGTCTCACTTCTCCAGCAGGCGCTTTGGGTCCAAGCGAGTCAGCCCTAACCCATCCATCGGCAATTTCGAGGTTGGTCAGATCTTCTACAAATTCAACCTCCTCAAGTCTCGTGGTCCCAGGCGTATTCATTCCACTCTTCAAACCTCTTCTCAAACCAGCAAAGAAGAAGAAGACGGTATACATGAGTTCAAACCTGAATCGCCAAAATTCAAACCAAATAATAATGTAGTGAGTCCGAAATTGGTGCTGAAGAACAAGGCGCCACGCTGGCATGAACATTTGCAGTGCTGGTGCCTGAATTTTCATGGCCGGGTCACTGTTGCATCGGTCAAGAACTTCCAGCTTGTTTCAGAAACTGATCAGGAGGAAACAGTTTTACTGCAGTTCGGGAAAGTAGGTGATGACATTTTCACAATGGATTACAAGGAACCGCTCTCAGCTTTCCAGGCCTTTGCAATCTGCCTCACCAGCTTCGGCACTAAGCTTGCTTGTGAATAAAAAAAAATATTAATTGGATGCTAAACTAATCTATGGTTTTGATGATGGGTTTGTTGTTCATAGCATTGACTAGAATATTAATCACTGTGATTTTTGTTCCTCTTGGATTATGGGCAACTCTTTTGTGTGAGGTATATCCGTACATTCGGGGGGGGGGGGGGGGATCATTTTCCTTTGTCATTTGTTGAATGGAGGTGCAGCATCTGAAACAAATGGGGGCAAGGAAGCTGTTGTATATTTCTTGGAATGTATTTTGAATGTATTTAATTTGACGGGATGAGCTTAAGAGTAACAGTTGATATCTTGTCTTGTCCAAATTTAACTCCTGAGATTGTTTTGGGCTGTTTAGTTTTTAATTGGGCCATCTCTCATTGGAGTTTTGCATTCTTTTACAATATAGAATTTTTCCGATTGCCATGGAAAAGGAGAAGCAATAAAATTGAGGAACATTGATCCTCCTCTGGTTTTAATGAGATAGAAATAAGTTATAAATTACATAATAAAATTATTAATATAAATAATAATATCAACAATAATATTTTATTATTTCTACATCAGCTCCCAATCAAAATCCAATAACATAAAAAAGGTACAAACCGTACAAGCACACAGAATAGAAGGAACCCCAAGGTCTATTAAAAGAAAGAAAGAAAAATTAAACGATGCACGCGCCAGGCAAGCATTTGAGCCAGGGGATCCGATCCAGCACTTTCATGGAGAAGGCGCATGTGAAGCTCCTAGCGGCGGAGCTCCTGTCTCTTACAATATACCCTTCCATTCCTCCTTCCTTCTCCCGCCGCCTCTCCAGTTCCTCAATCTCCCGCGCAGAGATCCTAGGCATCGTCGTCTCCCTCGACTCCACGCCCAAATTCCTCAGATTCCTCTTGGATGATGGCACAGGTTGCGTCCCTTGCATTCTCTGGCTGAATCCCTTACACTCGGCCACCTTTCAGGATCTGACGGTCGAGATCGTGCAAGGTCAAGCCCGGCTGGTGCGGATCGGGGAGCAGCTGAGAGTCAGAGGCAGGATCACTGTGTATAGAGGGGAGCTTCAGATCACTGTCAGAGATTTGCTGGTAGAGAGGGATCCTAACATGGAGACCTTGCATCGCTTGGATTGTATCAGGATTGCTCAGCAGCAATTACCAGTGTGCATGCAAGGTGTTTGATCTTCTGCCTAACTGAACTATTTGATCATAGCATATTTTGCTCCACGGAGCGGTTGACTCTTTGGCTCTTACCTGCTCTTTTAGCCATGACTATATGGAATCTACTGGCACCTTAATTTTGTTTACATTTCCTTTCTTTTGGTTGTTAAAAAGCACCGCTAAAATCTACATATATTCCTACAATATTGCATAGACTGGAGATCAAGGTTGAAGAAGCAAACTAGTAAACAACTCATCAATCTATAATCTGATGCTTTTAGAAGCTCCTGATTAATTATTTTGTACAAGATTTTAACTCATTCTTCATTGGCTTTAGTCATCTCAGCCTCAATAGCCTCCATTTGCAATTCCAGCTGTCTCAATCTCTGGTTCATCCGGTCCAGTCTCGTCCTTGTTGTATCATCTGCAGTACAGATATGCAGCTTTGATTATTCTTCGGCTAAAAGCCGTAGATAAATGAGAAATGTCAAGCAAGCCTGTGTAGATATGTTCAATTCTTAGTCAATTAAGTTTGGTTTTGGACATCAGAAAAGAAATTGTGTTCTAGTGCACGATGGTTATTGTTCAATTAAGGTTTTGATCTTTTTGTCTAATTTTCAAAGGAATTGGTTTCTTGACTATTATAACCTATATAGGAACTGTTAAAGTGAGTGCACATGTACCATAATGTCAGTAATGTTTAGAAAAATGATAAGGGCCCTAATAAGGGAAATACTATAAGCAAAGCTCTTATTTTGGATTCTTTTCATAGTTAATTTATTTTATATTCTGATTCATTATTCAAAAGATGTAACGATTCCATTCTAATATCTCCTCTTTTTATAAATGTACTTGATTCCAATTTTGAAGGAACCAATCACTTCATACAGAATCATTCATCTTCTTCCTTGTTCAGTTGACCAACATTTTCATTTTCATAACATCAGCCTTAAAAATACTAACAAAGAGGACATAAAATTATAAAAAGGAAACAGAAAAAGGAATAGCAAAAGAAAGACACTACTCATGCATCTGTTCACATGGAGAGTCATGCACAAGAGCAAAGAGTAAAGTGGCAAAATACTCAATTGATTATGAGAATTCATGGAGAAAGAAGAGGTACCAAGATGAGAAATGAAAGCAGATATGTTGATGGTACCGCCGCCTTGTGCTGCCATAGTTGCGGCAACAGTTGTATAGCTACCTTCTGGTAAATTGGTCTTTTTGTTGCTTGATTCTACTAATCTTCTCTTCTCCCCTAACATGATGACTTTCAGATCTCAGAGAGTATCTCTCTGCTTGAGTGCTTTTTCAAAATTCAAATCCTTTCTTTGTTTTCTTAATTTTGAGGTAGATTGTGTTCTCTCTCTTGCACTTTCTAATCACAGAATGTAAACTTATACAAGGAAGCAGCTGGTGCCACAAACTTCACTGCACACCTAGACAGAGCTTTGCTGAGTTGGCCTTCTCAGCTGCCATTTGTCAAGAGATTCTTACTTCCTAACTTCTTTGACCGATTTAGATTCTCTGTGGCTGGTATGATACTTTATATGATGTAGTGAGTCGTCAAAATTTTAAATTATGTCTTTGTTTCTTTACTTTGTTTTATTCACTGGATTGGTACTTGGTAGTCTCCCATTGTCTCATGTCAGAGATTTGCTAACTTATATGGTTATTCTGTGTCTGCCACAGGGGATCTAACATACTTTGACTGGGGGTTGGAGTCCATATCCTCTATTATTAGATTTGGCAGAATTCATGTGCAATTTAATTTATCAACCAGATATAGGGAGAAAAAAAAAAAGAAAAAGAAAAGAGTTTGCAATTTAAAGGCTTCGTTCAATTGTTTTACACGTGACATGCTCATCCGTGTTTATCAAATTTCACGGGACTTGCACTTGCACCTGTGTTATAGAAGTATTAAGTACCAATTCATGTACTATTATCACGTGATACCCTGCAAATCATTAGCCTCACATGCCATGATCTTTAATACAATTACAAGCATGATCCTCTAGGTTGATTTACTTACCCTTTCATATATTTATTGGGTTCTCATATCTTACAAACCTGGAAGATTGCATACGATGCAATTATTGTAATAATAGGGTATGTGGTACCGGGCTTTAGTAGGAGTGGATCAGTGAACTGGAACTGGAACTAGTCAAAAGTTTTTCTCTTGTGATTGATCATCTTTTGACTCGGAGACTTTGACTAAAACATAAAAGACCAAATTAGTGTTCTTCCTTGGTAGGCTGACCATTTTTTTATTTTTTTATTTATATTTTTTACTGCTTAGTTATGAGATATGACAGGTTAATTTATGCTCGCGCTCTGCATTAATTTTTCTGTTATTTTTCAACATTTTCTTACAGTCCAACATTAACACGTGTCATTTTTGTCCGTACTCGCACTGGGATATAATCATATAATCATTTAACTTTGTTATTGTTTGCATATGATCATGGTACATTATTCCACTGGACAGTTCGGATAGTTCACTCAACCCACGTGTAGGTTTTTAAGAGTAGCTTCAAATTTGGGTTAATTTTCCACATTTATCAGAATCAGATCCAGGTATTGGTGGCTCTAGTTAATTTTGGAGGGAATTTATTTAGAACAACTCATGGAAACAAGGAAAAAACGATGAGAAAAAAAAATAAAGAGTTCAGCTAAATTCTGGCTTGTGCAGTTGCGCACAACTGCCTATATCAAATGAGTCTTGTGTGGATTATCTTTTGTTCTCTATGACTGTATTCCAATTTATTGTGTAATTATTGGTTAATGTCCATTTTAGATGAGATTGGGATCTTGATAACTATTATTTTGATAATTTTGGCAATCAATTTTCAAATAATTTCGAAATAATTTTTAAAAATTCTCAAAAATAAAAAAAAGTTTATAAGCATATTTTTTTTAACTTACAGATTGATTGTGTTTCAAATTTCATATAATTTAAAAATCATTTGATATTTTGTCAAAGACCATTGTAAATTTTATATAATTTTGTTTTTTTTATGAAATATCAAATGACATTTCAATTACATAAAATTCCAAACACAATTAATCTATAGGTTCAAGAATACATCTAATAACTTTTTTTTTCTATTTTAGAATTTATTTTAAATTTATTTAAAAATATTATCAAAGTTATCAAAATAATAATTATCGAAGAATCTCCACTCTTTAGGTAAATGACAATCCGATCTAGTATTTATATAGAACTCTACTGATTAGATACTTCTAGTGCATTTTTGCGTGTTAAAAATGCACATACATTCAATGTTTTCTGTGCTTTTAGTGTATGTTCTATTTATTTTATTTCTCCAGCACATAAAAAAATGCGCTTTTACCTTTTTTTTTATTTTTGTATACATTGTGTGATGTTGATGTAAATTTTTGTTGTATATTTTTAGGGTTCTCTCTTAATAAAATATTATTGGCAAGAAATTAACACCGTCAGCAGGAAGCACTCATAAAAGAAGTATGAATTTAGGAAAAGATTTGAAAATTAGCTTTACCCAAAAGTGTGTTTGGTGCTTATCATGCCTAATAGGAAATTTGTAATCTTTTGATTTTTGTTGAGTAGAGAAGATCATGTTCCCTAAATGGAGCACACACTGTTGATTTTGACAAGTTATGACATAATACAACTTAGTTTAATCCGAGACCTATATTCATATAAGTTTGGATTAAGAATAATAGTTGTAGAATTGAAGAGTAGAATTAACTATCCACAGTGAAGAGTATTCAAACGCCTTTATTATTATTATTTTTTTACTTCATTCTGCCTTCAAATCTACACATAAAAAAACAAATTTACAAACAAGATCATTTTTTTCCTTATCTCCACTTCCTTTGAAAAAGCTTATAAATTAGTAAAAGGAGCTGACATATAAATATCGATTTTATTATTTATATTAAACGAATTATTATTCATGCTAATGATTTTATTATGCAACTTATTTGTATAGTATTTTTATTATTCAACTTAAGTTATTATTCAAATTAGTGGTATTTGAATTAAATAAAAGATATTATGCAAAATAAGTTGCATAATAAAATTATTAACATGAATAATAAAATTAATATCGATTATAATATCAATGATGATATCTCCAAATATTTTTCATTAGTAAATTACTAACAACTGAAAATTTCCAGCTATTCGTTTACATCAAGATTTGATTTGCACAAGCATGAATTTGATGCGAACTAACTGCTAAAGCAATAATGGGTTTGGACTTAAAAAAGCAGACCCAATTAAACTTTTTTTTTTCATTTAACCCAATTAATTTCAGGCCTACTTGTTGTAGATTACAGAACCAAGATCCATAGAAAACATGAAAAAAGGTACAGCCCAATAATCAAAATCAGTAGGCCATATCTTCATAGTTCCTGCTATTATGACCCAAATATGTAATAACAAATAAAGATACCTCTGCACACTTTTAGGGAAAAGAAAGAGAGGAAAAAAAAATTAAGGAACACCCAAGTTTCACGTAGCGTACCAGTATTATTGTGCTTGGTACTGTCTGGTTCTGTTCCGTTTTGAAGGGATTGACAATGATATCTAATAAGAGCTGATATGCAACTATTGTCTCTACTGCCTTGTACCAGTTTTCTGGTACGACGAATGGGGAGCAATTGGAGGTATCAGGGAGGTTAGGAAGTATATACTGAATCAATTTGAGTCTTTTTTTTTTTTTTTGCTTTTAGTTTACTTGTTGGTGTAATGTTGGATTCTGGAGATGTAAGTTTAATGTTTCGTTAATGAAACGGATAGTCTTCTGCCTTTTTTTCAACAGAAAAAAATAAGGTTGCGCGTAGCATGCGACCCGGTTCTGTTGTTGGTTGTTTAAATGTGTGCTTGCCAAATCTTCATTTCAATCAGAATTGAGGCGAAATGCATGTGAATTTGATGATTTAAAATGGAAATTTGCTCATGGATCATAGTTTTTATTATTTTGCTCTTCTTCTGCATAAGCCTAATGCCTATGAATCCTACCAAAAAACGGATTGGATAAAAATTGAATATTCATGTTTGAGTTTATTTATAAACTAAAAATGTATTCATATTTTTTAGTTATTAGAGGTAACTAAAGAGCGAATATGATATTGTTGGTAATACTAAAATATGTTTTCGACTTAATACATTTATTTATTAGTTTTGTCTAATATGTTTAATATTTATCTATTATTAATATTCATTATTTTACAATTTTATCCATAAAATATCATATCTCCATGAGATTGTTGGTTTTGTTTTCATGTTTGAAATTTCAGTATCGCATATAGTTTGATAATTTTGTAAATTATGTTATATTATTTTATCTTAAACAAAAAAATATTTTTATTTGGAATAATTATTTTAAACAAAAGAAACTACAGACTAATACATCCAAAAGCTATTGAATATCTTCTCAATACATAAATTTCATTAAGAGTGTCTCCATCTATTGTTTGGTTATAAATATTATTTTGTATTGGTAAATAATAGTCAACAAAAAAAATGTTGAAATATATATTTACGCATCTCAGCCGTCTAACATAAATATAATGAATCTTATCTCTTTACAGAGAGACAGATGTCAGTTCAATTCATATTGATGATTTCTAAAAATTTGTATTTCTAAAAAAACATATATATATATAAAATGACAATGAACCTCGTCGCTTAAAATTAACATATCTTTTATTTGAGTTATTTAAAAATATATATACATCTCAAAGATTAACAGAAAAATGGAGCAATAGATGATGAGATATTAAGTAGTTAAAAGAAAAGAAAATATACATTCCTAACTAAATTAAGTATTTGAACTTTTAAAAATACCAAATGAAATACCCAAATCCGGATCCGATGCACTGCTAGTATTATTTAAGCCTGATATTTGACTATATTGGTATATTTAGATTAACACTTACTAGCTAGTATTTTCAACAATTAATCAAACCGGGGTTGGTAAAAAAAAGTAAAAATGGACAGGATTACCAGTTTGTCTCTACTTTCAACCAATTAATAATGGACGCGTGACAATTTCGTAAAAAACGGAGCGTAGGTTTGACCATCGGCTCTCTCTCTCTCTCTCTCTCTCTCTCTCTCTCTCAGCTCAGAGACAGCTGGATGGAGACGGAGATGACAGGACGCCTCCAGTTCGCCCGAACACGAAGGGAAGCGCACGTGATCCCAACTATCCGCTCCTACTTTTTGTCTCCGCTTTCGTTTTTTAATTATCTTTCTTTAGCGCTTTTTAGAGCTTTTTAGAGCTCTCACAGCTGCGTTGCCGCGTGTACGGGACAGAGAAAGCGAACCCGTGTTTCTCTCTCTCTCTCTCTCTCTCTCTCTCTCGATCAACGAATCTCAGCCGCTCGTTGGTTTCTGATGCGAATCTGATGTGGCACGTGGGGCTCGTGATTCGCTTTAGCCTTTAGGTTCCTTTCGGAGCCTCCTCATCACCTTCGCTTCTCTCATGAGTCATGACTGCTGCTCCGTTCCTGTGCTGTTCATAAGACTCAAATGCTGTGATGCTCCAGTTGAGGCGGATCTCTTTTGGGTTCTTTTGTTAGTGGTTTTTTTCACTCTTCATCCGTCTGATAAATTTAAAATAAAATTAAAACGGAGTGCGTATTAAATCACTCTAAAGTATTGATGCTTGATAGTAGTGAAGTAAATAGAAGAAGTAATGAGGATAAAAAATGTTAGAAATTATGAAATTTGATGATTTAATTTTACTATTTAATTTATTTCATCTTAAATCATCTACGTTTGATGCATTAAAACGTTTTAAAACACTTAAATCACCTCTATTTTATATGCCAAACGGAGAGTGTGTCTTTATTTTCTGTAGACCTTGTAACGAATCTATGATAAAAAAAAATGAAAACAAAAATAGAATAAAATTGTTAGATTTTTATTTACAGGTGAATAATGAAAATAACAACGATAAATGGAAGGAAAGTGATGATGAATATGAATCGTTATAAAGTGATATACGAAATAACGCCATAATTTTCATGTTTACATATAGTTTGATTACCGAACAATCTATGTCAAATGCACATTTGTGAAACTATATTCTAATTTCAATCTTTTTCAGAACGATTAAAAAAATGTTTTCAAGACTATCAATATAATAATACATTGAGCAATTCCTCTTTACATGCATAGAAATAAATTCATATAATTTCACATCAGACCGACTCGTCTCACCGTCTGACATCCAACTACTGCCACAGAGAATCCAAGGTTGGTGGGTTTTCCTGTCAGAATAAATGCTCTAGGAAAAAACACGGAATAGAACTGGTGTTTAATTAGTGCTCAACTAACTTCTCATTCCACTTTTTTCAAGTACAAATAGACTCATTAAGAAAATTGAAGTATTTCCCGCTCATGGTAGATGAAGGTTTACTCATCTGTCGGTTCGGCGCAGGACTTAATTTGAATTAACAGTCTTTTATTACATTATAAGTATTTATATTAAATAAATAAATAATTTATATTTATATTTGTAAGTATTTATAATTAATATATAATAATTTTTTTTTGTTTCTCATGATGTGAAAATTTTCAGATTAAAAATTTTATTGTAAAAATAAAAATAAAATTTGTAAAATTTTTAATTTTAATAATATAAAATAGAAATATTTTTATTATTAAATATAAATATTTTTTTAAAAATATAAATATATTTGAGATGTAAATAAAATATGTGATTAAAAAATATTATTATCAATCCTCTTATCTATTTACTATTTACAAATTTAGTTATACTTTTTTTATAACACAAGAATAGAAGATTGACAGTTTTAGTGCAGTAGTGGAAACTGGAAGCTTGAACTGGAGATGACGAACGTTGGCAACTTGGCATTAAATGTGGTGATTTTGTAAAATTTCCCCTCAGAAGATGTTTTATCTTGAAATTAGCCCAAATAGTTTGGAAGAATCTTGTGTGTGTTCTTTCAAAACTGTAGATTTGTTTACTAATTCATCAATCAAAAAATCATGTAAGTTTTAATTTGGGAAGAATTATTTATTGAAGTGATTCCCTGAACAATGATAAAATGATATTTTGATTTGATATTTGTAAGATGAAATCTTATAGAAAAATAGAGGAAGAAGAAAAAAAAGAAACATTCTACATATTAAAATCTTATTTTTTGTATGGAGCTAATTATACCGTTGTGAAGTTAAAAGACTAGAATTAGAAAAATAAAATAAAAATATAATAAACACAAAAATTAATGTTCTCATTAAAGGTGCTCAAATAGTTCAGCATATGTATACCAATAAAAATCCTAATGCTCATATGTTGCAATTTTCATCAGTAGCACAAAAATTAACGATACAAATTTTGAAAATAAACAATTATTTTTTGCAATATATTTCCTTCCATAAATAGAGTTACCCCAGTGTCTTTTAAAAAAAGAAAATTTGAAAACTGAAATTTAAAAATGAACTCCTTTCTTTTATTATTTGTTTTACAAAAAACCAAAGATCCAAAACGGAATTGACATAATAAAAAAATATATTGCCATCTAACAACCTACTAGTTGCTAGTGAGAAAAAGAAAATAAAATCATCGGATTTATTATTTTGAGGGCTACATTAAACATTATCAGATTGTTTGGGGGCATTGGTGTTAAATACCTTGACCAAACTAAATATATATATATTTTTGGATAAATACACAAAATTCCCGTAAAAAAAAAAAGAGAGAGAAACGCTTCCTTTCCTGCTCACTACCTCCAGCCTCTCTCTCTCAAATCCAGACTCTCAATTGTCGGTTTTCTTCGTTTGAATTCGATCCTATAACAATAACGTGATCTGACTCGAGGGAGAGAAAGAAACAATTGATGATCTCTTACGCTCCTTAAATTATTTTGCAACGATTTGCTGCAGTTTGAAGATATAGCGGTCGTTTCAGATCAATTATCAGGTTCAGTCTCTTCAATTTTGGTCTAGATTGTATCATACTAAACAAATCTTCTCCTATCTACACGCTTTTCAGTTCTCAAATGCGTGAATTGCTCAGTTATTATTGCTTCATCTCAGCAAATCAGGGTTCCTGGTGATCTTTCAACCAGCAATACTACCATCTAATATGTGGAACTGGTAAGTCAGATGCAAAAGATTTCAGCATCAGTGCAACAACATGTTCAATTCAGGTCAATGTATGTAACTTTCCAGTTTTGGCTTCCATCTGAGAAGAGAAGATTGACAAAGAGTGAAAATTAGGTTTTGCTCTTAAATTTGAGTGATAGAAAGTGAAAATTGGGTTGCCTACCATTTTTGGCTGGTTACAACAGCATGCTAAAAAAGACTTCACATAGATAGCTATTTATTTATTAACCTGAAGAATCAGGTTGAAATAAAATGTTATTCATGCAAATTGCGGTGTTTTCCGAGCTTTCTCTTCTTGTATAATTTCTAACGTATGCTGGCTTATTTGGGGAAAACTTTCCTAACTAAGATGGTGCTTGTTTTGGAAAAAGCAATTCAGCCTGCAGAAATGAGCATTTTGCAATGATCCATGCTATCAAAATTATAATTACTTCTTTTTTGTCATATCAACATCTCAATATTATAATTGGATTTCAAGTTCCCTAAACAAGAGCCTTTTGGGGTTATTGCCTTATCATCAAAAAGAAAAATGATGTCCTATGTTTAAAAAGAGGTTAATGAAAATAAACTTGTAGATCACCACAGTCAGTGGAAGTCCAAAACTTCTAATTTGCAATGAAATGATGAATTCTTTTTCTAAGTGAATGCCATATTTGTCATCATTATAGATGCAAATTAGCAGCCAGAGCACTAGAGTTGCTTCTGATGTGTCGAGAATAAAATAAAAGACAACACCAAATAGTTCTTTTTATGCAATGGAGGAGAACGAACCAGGGTCGAATGGAACTGGTTGGTGGCCCCCGGATTTCTTGGATAAGATGGAATCAGTTTCATTGTCGGTGCGGGATGAGGTCTTGACAGCAAAGGAGTCTGTATCTCGCAACTCTTCTCAGATGCTCTGGTCAACTGGATCCTTTTCTGGAGCCATACCTAATGGGTTTTACTCTCTCATCCCAGTAAGTCGTTTCTTTTGTTCGATGTTGCTAGCAACTCATTTTGCATCTACTGTTTACTCTCTCATCTAGGGTTATCTCATTCTTTTATTTTCTTATGAAAGAAACAATTAACCTGGTTATATCATTGATTTTTGGTACTTGTGACTTTCTTTCTTTCAAAAGGACACATTTGCCCTCAAACAATATTTGATTTAAATTTCTGGTTTCCTACAAACATTATGGTTATTGTCATAAAGAATTTAGGCAAAGAATAAAAGGAAAAAAATTAGAATGAGAGTAAGTTATGAACTTGGACGGTAAATACCATACATAATTATGCACATGTTTGGTATAGATATAAGCTATTGGATGTATTTAGTTGAGGGTAAACAAGTCGTATTTTATGAATATGAGTCAGTTCTCATTATTAGAATGAGGGGGTATGTCTGAAAGGTAAAAAATAGTGGGAATCTTTCTTTTCTTTTTTTCCCCTTCAAATTCTTATGATTATGAATCAGCATGCTTAACAAATGCAGGATAAAAAGCTGAAGGAGCTTTTCCCCACCATACCATCACTAGATGAGCTGCAATCTCTTGGCATGGATGGTCTGAAGGCCGATATCATACTTGTAGATACTGAGAAGGATAAGAAACTCTGTATGCTGAAACAGTTGAGTTCGGCTTTTAAAGGACTGAGCTCAAACCCTGCACTTGTAATAAAAAAAATTGCCAGTTTGGTAAGTTATTTATTGTTCAGAAGAAGAATTTAACATGGTACCTGCAAAAAAAGAGGTGCATTGCTTTCCGAGAAGCAAAAATATCAATAATCCTTGGATAATTTTATACATTTACCAAAAAAGGAATATAAACTTTTCCAGAGCACATTGCTTTCTGAGAAGGTTTATATGGGGAATTCTATTGATAGGGTATGCTGGATTCTTTTAGTGGTCAAGGAATAGATAGTTTAACAATACATGGCCCTTCCTTTTTTTTTCCTCTAATTTACGGATAAGCAAATTGTAAATTTTTGGAGATGAAAAAATAATATTTGAAACTTGATCCGTTACTACAGTAGAATTGAGCAAATATACATTTTTTGAAAATTAGACTTCTGTTTCTAGTAGGAATGAGTAATCAATATAGACGATTAGGTGTTTGACTTGCAATTTGCAAATTAGGTGTTTGATTTTTACAAGCGCCCAAATCCGGAGCCCAGCCAACCAAAAGCTGCATCAGAAGATGCTTCTCAATTCATAGAGTGCAAAGGGGTGCAACTTTTAGGGCAGATAAGGCATGGATCCTGCCGGCCAAGAGCAATCCTATTCAAATTTCTTGCTGATGCTATTGGTTTAGAGAGCAAAATTGTTGTGGTCAGTTCTATACTTCATTGCATTGTCTTGAACACTGTAGTTCTGGCACTATCTATATTGTCTTGAATAAGTTAGCCTTTAGTCTCAATCTGTTTATGAAGTTTTAATTAGATAGTGAACAAGAACAAAAAAGATAAGAGCTCAAAACAAAAATAGCTGATAGTATGAGCCAATAAGCTAGCGCGCATCTAATTTTCATCATGAATTTGCATGTACTGTTTATATGGTTCAGATACAGGTTGAAACATATTTTTTTATTTTTTATTTTTCTTGTATTGTTTTGACCTCAATTTCATGGCTTAGGATCACAGTGGGTTAAAATAAATCACTGCCTAACTAAATATAGGGTGTTGTGCTTAGTTCCAAAGAATAAATGTGCTGACATCATCAATGTGCAAGTACCACTATGTATTGGCTCAAATTGAGAATGGTTTGCCCTTTGCAGGGGATACCAAATGAGGGGGCAGTTGAGTTCTCTGATTCATGCAAACATATGTCAGTGGTGGTTGTGCTAAACTCCGTGGAACTGCTGATTGATTTGATGCGGTTTCCCGGGCAGCTTATCCCGTTTTCAGCCAAGTCGATTTTTGCATCTCATATCTCTGTGGCAGGAGAGAGTGACTCTGCTGAAAACGACTCTTGTGATTCTCCTCTCGAGCCAAATAGTCCCCTGTGTGGGCTTTCAGACAAAGTTGAAGCTGATGTGTATGCATAGTTTTACTTAATATGTTATATTATCTGATATTATATTAATGGTATCTGTTATATGATATGATATTGGTAGGTAACAGCTCGCCTATGTCTTTAAGTGCTTTGTGGATTCACTGTATTAATATGTTTTGCTTGTAATGGCAGTTCAGAACAAGACGAAAATCTTCACCAGAGGAGGATGGAAGCATCATCAAATCTATCGGGTCGATCCTTGCGTAATACTATGCTGAGGTCAAGAACATTTACTGAAGGAAAACTAAGGTAACTGAGTTTTTTATGTTTTAATTTCTCTAAAATCTATTTCTAAATGTAGTTTAAATGTTGGATTCTTTGTACAATGGGTCCCATCTGACTTGCTGAGTGAGATTTGTGAAATATCTTCCTTGGATCGCAAAATGGGCTCACACTGTTACAAACTATACCGGCTTGCTGTAACTTGGTGAAGGTTGCACTTAGAACTTGATGAAGCAAAATTTTAAGGAAATATACGCATAGATCCTGCTTGAATCCCCAAAATAGTAATCAATTCATTTTATTCACTGTATTAGTTCATCACATAGTGAACCCAACATTGCAAATGTCTTGTGGAGGCACAACCAGAGGACAGCTCTTGGTGAAGAAGTCGCCGCTTGTTCCAGGTAATACCGCACTCAATAGGCTAGTTTCTTATTTTTGTATGCAATGGATGGACACTACCATCAATTTTTAGGTTTTCACTCAAATAATCAATCTGTGAAACTCCGCATAGATGAGTTGCTTTTTCTTTATATGAATGTGGTAAACAACAATCTTAATTTAATAATTTTGTATTCCATGTTACTGAGTTTTGTCTCAAGAGTTTTAGAAAGAACAAGTCTTATCGGAGCTCGAAATGCAACATCAACTTCACTATTTTTAATAGTATGAACTAGTGTTTTGGATTTACCACTTACCACTGTTTTAACCCGGCAGTTGTTTTTCCTTAGTTTGTTTGGCTTAATTTTGTGATTGAGGCTAAATTGAGAACAAACTGAATCTTAATTTCCACTGGTATGGCTTTGAAAGCTACTCATCTTGATCTTTCGATTTACTAATAGGACGATAGTTATTATACTAATATTGATGATTGTCTTCTTCATCACCTTCATTCTTTTATGCTGGTAGAATATCTATTTTATTTGTTGGCTTAAACATTCCCTTTTAATTGGTGGAATACAGTCCAGAGCACCATTTATTAAGAGCAAAAGGGAGGTCGACACTTGGTTCTGATTGTGGAGTTGCAACCCCAAGGTTTGTAGTAATCAACATTGTTGACCTTATTAGTTTTGCTAAAATTTCTTAGGTTCTGCCAAATTTTTAAAGTTTTATATGTACCTTTCAGTAGCCAAAGTATTACATGTACTCCGAAGTTCTTTCAAAAAATGAATTGGGAGTATGCCTATTGTTACTCCATTATTTCTGCTGTTATATCATGTTTTCTTCCTTATTAACCATTGCTTCAGCAATGACCTCCCTCCCAAAAAAAAAGATTACAATTTGGTAGAGAGCTCAGGTTACTTTTCCTTTTAAACAAGAAGCTTTTTGTTCACTTTTATTTCTTATTCAAGAGTATTATGTTTATTTTAAATTTAAGCATTTAGAATACAATTGTCTTTGTTATCTGCGACCATGGCTACCAACACCAACTAGTTAGGCATTTATGATAAAATCAACATCTTGGATTCATACCTGATACTCTGCATGTCATGAAGGGCAAATCTGAAACATTGGAAGTTTGGGAGTGAAAACCATAAACTTTTTTATGTTGTTTTTTATATAGATGTTCATGTAGTTAGATTTTATACCTCTCCCCTAAATCTTTCATAATACAAAATCCAGCATTATGGTGAGAATTTGGTTCTCGACCTTCCATAAAAAGTGTGTTTTCTTCAACTAATATAAAATTAACAATTGTTCTGAATAAGGTCTTAAGTGAGAGCTGAAACATGTAGTTTCTGTCAAATAAGATCTGATGATATGATATTCCCCTTCTACATCTACTGTGTTTAAATGCCATCCTATGGAAATGAGTGTTTATTCATATCATAAAAGTGAAAAAAATGTTCAAGGAGCTTATTATATTTTTTGAATGTTGGCATGCAGATCCGATGGCTCCAATGGTCCAGTAAAACCTAGTGTTCGTAGGATAAGAAGAAGAAGCATCAGTATCACTCCTGAGATTGGTGATGATATAGTGAGGTCAACGCTACTTTCACATTATCAATATTTATTGGGCTATCTGTTTATCTGCATTTCATTTTGAGTTCATTGTGTAGTAGAGTGTAAGTTTTTTCATTCACCGACCCCCACCATTAACCAAAAATAAACAAGAAACTCAAACAAACTCAAAATGGAAAAGAGTCACTTGGGATGTATTTTAAATTGATTTCTTGATTCTGATCTTGCAAGTATCATAGACTAGGACAGTAATTTTCCAGTTCTCCATTATCACTGGACATGTGACATGTCTGGTATTGACGACCTTCACTTTAGGTTAAGATATGAGATCTGAGAGATATTATCAGTAACAACCTTGTGGCATGATAGATCTTATTAGGACGCATTCCGATGACATAAATGGTAGTAATCAATGCTTTAAAGGCTTTTAATTCTATCAAAAAATGAACTTTGTCAAAACTTTTATGTGTTAGTATGTGTTAGAACTTAGAACGGTTATTTCATAGCACTTTAATCGCAATAACAAGACAATTCAGTGCAGCACTTTGAACTACTGTTTATTACATGGTTTGCTCTTGAATTGCAGCCTTTGACCTACACTTGCTTAGATCTTAATCGGAGGAAACTCAGGTGTAAATGCGTAATGGTTGATTTGTTGTAAATCAATAATGTACTGAAATTTAGTTGCCTTCTGAATTATATTTAGGGCTGTTCGTGCAATGAACGAGACCCTGAAACAAAACCGTCTCCAGAGGGATCATGTGGTGGAAGGCTCATATTCTACTGAGAGTAGTCCAAATAACATTCCAAATAATGTACATATTTCTTTCTCTGCCATGTTTCTTTTTCTGATCTTCTCATCAGCAATTGGAGCTTTATGATATATATGGGGTGCTATTATGGGATAGGGATGCTTTGCCTATAGATACTGTACATCCGTATATCCTGTATCTGACATAATTTGAACTTATGTTGTGGTTAGGAAACAACTCAAAAGGCAGTATCATTGCCTTCATCTCCTCATGAAATTCGGGGCCAAGCATCAGCCGCCAATGATTTTATTGCGAATCAAAGGATGGTCACTACTTGGAATAAGGTGTTGGAGGACTCTCCTTTTATCAACAAACCTCTCCTGCTCTTTGACGAATGGAATATTGATTTCTCCGAGCTAACCATTGGCACACGTGTCGGGATAGGTGAACCACCCAACCCAACACAAGCAAAATTTGCTCATTTCATGATATGCTTATCACTGGTTGATGACTTGTCTAGCCCTCTTTATATATTTTTTTAATCTGTTTGCTGTTTGGTTCTTATTGCACAATTGGGATAATGTTAAGCTGAGGTGGTAAGTTCTTACAATTATGGTTTAGTTGTGGTACATTGGGTTCATTGAGGCTTAACCACACAGTTGTGAATTTGTTTGAGCAATATTGAGGCAGACTGGGCTTTATTTATGCTTTGTTGTACTTGTGACAAACATGCTGCATACCAGCCAAGCTCAGTAATTCATGCACCAGCGAAAAAAATTTATTGGTGAAAAGGTATCCTTCTGGATGACCTGATGACAAATATGTCTGATACTCCTTTCTGGTTTACTACACTCCTCTTTCTAACATCTTACCAAGAGTGCTGAGATGAACAGAAATTTCAGATACCTGACTTTTCTTGCTCCTAAGCAAAACTTACTGAACGGATATTGTATTATTAGGGTTCTTTGGAGAGGTTTTCCGTGGCATATGGAATGGCACTGATGTCGCCATTAAAGTATTTCTAGAACAAGATCTAACAACTGACAACATGGAAGATTTCTGCAATGAAGTATTCATTCTGAGGTAGTCTATTCTGTAACTGATTTTCTTCTCTCATCAGTGAAAATTCATATTTTGGTCCATGACCTGTCATGAGACAAGAAAATTTAAATGTGGTTCCTGAACTTAACTAAAAGTCCATACTATTGTCAGCTAATGGCAAATTGAGGGTTATCTGTCTATGGTGGATCATTAATTGATTAGGCGAAGAAGGGTTAAGTTTATGAAAAGTGAAGTTGGGTTACAGAAACTACTTCCTCCTAGCCATTAATGAAATAATTGTGCTTTTAATTGTTGATGCAAGTTTATCCAAAGCTTATGTGATGATATTAGGAGAAATCTGGGCTTGTTTTCATTTCACCTTAATTTATGGGTTAATTGGTGCAGAAGTTCCAAGGACAAGTTCAAATTATATAGTTCAATAGCCAAACCCTGAAGCAACATTTTTGTATTGCACTGAACTCTCTTCCACCCCAAATCCACCTCTCTATTTTTTGCTGATTATATGAATTTTGTAACTTCTTTTTGCAGCCGGCTCCGACATCCTAATGGTACTTGATTTTCGCTGCTTCATGAATAACACAAAGAGTTTTGAACTGCCCAATGTTTTCTACAATGGCGTAGTTCATATACACGTTTTTCTACCATCTTCACTGATGAGAAAGTGGTTCATCAAATATTTATGTATTCAAAATAACTGAAAAGAAGTCCAGACTTCAATTACCTGGTGTCCCTATTTGGCAACTTTGTCCAACACTCTAATCATGAACCAAAATATTTCTCAACCATTCTTAAATTTTAAACCAATAAACTGTTTTCTTTGAGATTTTTACAAAAAACATTCAACCTTGATTTGGTGATGGTGAAGGTATAATTATTTAAATACTGCTAGTTTGCTTTTAACTTCATTTTTGCTTCTTTGTCTTAAGCCAACGTAACTGTTTCTTGGATTAGGGGTGTCTACTGATAAAGTATATGTTGGGTGAAAGTGCTATCATACCCATAATCTGTTTAAAATTATTCTCACATGTACCTTACCCTTAAAGTAAAGCTCAATACAAAGCTGCAGTAGAGTTCATTTGGAAACAACATCAGTGCAGCTTTATCATTTTTTGTGTAACTTTAGCTTGGTTTTGACATTAATTTTTGCAAATAGTCCCAGGAATGGTGGCTTTTAGTTGTAGGTATGTAAATGTTGGGTGTTTTATTCTTTTAAATAATAAAAAATATTGGACATAGCTTGCAAAAACCTGTCATTTAATAGGTTACTGAAACCACAACAGATCTTATAATTTATGAGATGTATACTGTTTGTTATGTATGTATAGTTATTTTATTCCTTGGTGCTTGCATGAAGCCTCCAAACTTGTCCATGGTGACTGAGTACATGGAAATGGGGTCATTGTATTACCTCATACATATGACTGGTCAGAAAAAGAGGCTTACTTGGCGTAAAAGACTTAAAATACTTCGTGATATATGCAGGTTTGTGTCAATTTCAAACCTAGTGTGAATTGTATTAACGGCCACTCAAGTTTCAGAAGTTACCATTTGGGTCCTTGAAATTTCAGTGTATACTATTTTCATCGTATGTGTGTTTGTTATATGAATGCACTCTCTTACTCATTCCTCCTTTTTTCAGTGAAGCTGATGATAATTTTGGTGATTGTAAACTACGGATCTAGTTAGATACTTAGATTCCAATACCATATTAAATAGAAATCGTTGCTTGAATGCTTATTGAACTCGTTTGTTGAATTCCTTATATAAAGGGGGCTGATGTGCATGCACCGAATGAAGATAATACATCGGGACCTTAAGAGTGCAAACTGTTTGGTGAACAAGCACTGGACTGCAAAGATATGTGATTTTGGGCTCTCAAGAGTCATGACGTGTGGGCCCATGAGTGACAGCTCATCTGCAGGGACCCCAGAGTGGATGGCTCCGGAGCTGATACGCAATGAGCCATTCACTGAGAAGTGCGATATATTCAGCCTTGGAGTTATCATGTGGGAGCTCTGCACTTTGAAGAGGCCTTGGGACGGTGTCCCTCCAGTTCAAGTGAGGCAATCAAAACTGGCTTTAATTAGGTTTATTTGTAAATGCTTTCATATTAGAGGTTTGGTTGCAATCTCACGACATTTATCATTATCGCGACTAGTACCAAATTGTTCGTACATGGTTTAAGCCAAGCAAATTAATAACCATGTTGAAACTGGTTTTTCCTAACCAACTTGGGTTGAGGCCAATGTTGAAGTTTTACATTGTTTAATTTTATTTTCCTTCATGGTGAAAAGAAGTGGAAGTACAAAAAAACCGATGCTTATATGGCAAGGGAGAAATTCCAACACTTAATGCAATATAGTATTTTAATCACTTTTTGCTGGATGGTCGCCATTCAGATGGCCAAGACAAGAGAAAAACATTAACATTGGGGTAGTTTCTCAAATATATCAGTCTAGCTAGTGAGAAAATGTGACAGGGTATCGATTTTTCAAATGTTCGTTAGGTAGTTTATGCGGTAGCTAATGAAGGAACAAGGCTTGAAATTCCAGAAGGTCCACTTGGCAAGTTGATTGCAGGTACTTTTTTTCTTTTCTCTGAAGAGTACTTTTTTTTTCCCTTTTCCTCCTCTTTCTTCCAGTGGTGTGGGTGATTGCAGGTAATTTTAAATAATTTATCGCCTCTGAATAAAAAGTAAAGAAGAACGAAGAGGGAAAGGAAACTGGAAGTACCTGTTCTACCATTTCTTCCATGTATAGGAAAACTGAAAAAAGAAAAGGAAAAATGGAAAAAAAAAATAAAATAAAATGCAGAATTTACCTAAGGTTGAACCTCTCCCTAAACAATGGTTGCAACATCATGTACATCCCTCGAAAATGTCAAAAAATTTCTTGCAAAGGATGTGAGACGTGTCGATCCCTTTAGTGCATGAAATATCCTAGTCAACATTATTTTTCCCTTTTACTTTTCAGTTGGCCCTTTTTATTTTTTTAACAAATAGATAATTTGGACCTTTTTTTTCTACTGACGATGTGATTCTTCTTCCTTTTTTTTTTTTGATTCAGATTGTTGGGCTGAGCCTCATGAAAGGCCGAGCTGTCAGGAGATCCTGACCCGTCTGATCGACTGTGAGTATACCCTCTCCTGAATTACTAGAGTCAAATCACACGTACAGCTACATTCAGGTTTTTAGCTGAAATTTGTAAATTTACCTGTGAGTTTTTTGTAACATATATGCTCTTCTACGAATTGGTATAGTAGTTATTTAGGTAGCGTATACAAAGATGAATAGCTTTGTTTTTGTGTGCGAAATGGATATATTGGTTTTACTAAGGAGATGTTGTCTGACTTGGTTATCTATGTATTACGCAGTTATTTTATATTTTTCTTCTTTTTTTTCAATTCGGTCAATCCATTGCATCGTGAGATTTCAGTTTTTTAAATAGTATTGTAATCTGTATTGAAGTTTGATTCTGTTACTGCTTCATAGCGCTTGTAAACTGCTTTGTTCCTTAAATTAGTTATCACCATTTTCTAACAATATTAATTCTAGTACTCATAAAAGAAAAACCTTTTATCATATTAAGTGCATTGTGACTGATTACTGAACATCCTTTCCTTATTCTCAAATTAAAAAAAGAAGGATGGGAATCTCTTACAACTACTAATTTGATAATGGATTTTCAAATGATTTTGAAATATTTTTTAAAAAAATTCTAAAAATTGAAAAAAAAAATATTAATCTGATAACAGATTTTTAAATAATATTGAAACAATTATTTTAAAAATTGAAAAAAAATTATAGATATTTTTTTAACTTATAAATTGATTGTGTTTTATAATTTATGAATCATTTGATAAATGATGGAAAATCATTAGATATAGACAATTGCAAATTTCATGAAACTTTAATTATTTTTTATGGAACATCAAATGATATTTAAATTATACGAAATTTAAAATACAATCATTCTATAATTTCAAATATATGTTTATAAACTTATTTATTTTTAAGATATTTTGATATTTATTTGAAAATTTGTTATAGACCACCCTTTCGTGCATTCCATTCTCTCTGGATTCAGGCAACTAATATTTATTGACTGTTTAATTGTAAAACAATTTTTATTTTTAATGTTCCCTTAATTATATTTAAACTGATGTTCTATTTTTAATAGAAGCAGGAGCAGTTCAAAAGCCACATTCTTTCAAAAAGAAAAAAAAAGAAAAAAAAAGAACGAATATTTCAAAAAACAAAACAACATGTCCCTCTAATACACGCTCAATAATATAACTCTTATTACTCCACTAATTTCTCTTTTGTTGAAAGTAGCATAACTTTTGTATCAATTACCTTGAAAAAAATGTCGGATCGGTTATACCTCTCCATATTATTTATCTTATGTTAGTCATATCAGATCAAATTGGATGACATTAGATCCACATAAAACTGATAATTCAACGAAATATTAATTTTTGGAAAATATTATGGAAATACCATTATTGATATCGTCATCGATACGGACTTATTTATATACATTAAATGAGTTATTATGCATGTTAATGTCTTTATTATGTATAATATTTCTATTATTTAACTTAAATATCAATAATATGTATAATAACTCATTTTAAGTTGCATAATGACAATATTGTAACAAAATGAATTTGCATAATAAAGCCATTAATATGCATTATAATTCATTTAAATTGTATAATGATAATACTATACAAAATGAGTTTGCATAATAATAAAGTTATTAATATGCATAATAACTCATTAATGTATATAATTAAGCCCGTATCGATGACGGTATCAATAAGCGTATCTGTGTATCAACTCCCTTAATTTTTTGCTCCCTAACACTATTCATTATCTATTTTGGATAAAATGCCATTTTTTTTTTACAACCTCACTATTTTTTTCCGTCCTTTCAGCTGTTACTTTTAGCTAATACCATTTTACACCTTGCCACCTTTTCTTTTTGACAGTTGTTGAATTAGTATAAAACGTGATTTGCTAGTTTAAACAGAGACAAAATTATTTGAGTATATAACTTCAGACACATAATAGTTCAAATTTTGAACATCAAACGATTGATATAGAAACACTTGATTATATAAATATGAATATATTTACAAGAGTGTTGCTAATATATTATTGTTGGCATTTTGGCTGAAATATTAACGACTTAAATTTTAAGTTTTCGTATTTGAAATTTCGATTTAAGTAGCTCAATAAATTTGTTCATATCAAAAACTTATAAAATACCGAAATTTACCATTTTTTAGAGTTTTTTAACTATTTTTTTCGAATTTTTAAAGATGACTTTAATTGGCAACTAAATATTTTTTATTTTTTAGCCAAATGAAATCATCTTTGAAAAATCCAAAAAAATAGTAAAAAAATTCTAAAAATGATAATTTTAGTATTCTATAAGATTTTAATATAAAGAATTTACTGTGCTATTTAAATCGAATTTTCAAATATGAAAACATAAAATTTAAACCATTAATATTTCGGCCGAAATATTAACATTAGCACGTTAACAAAACTCATATTTACAAATGTCAAGTACTTTTATAAAATTGTAAACATAAACTAGCAATGAAAAATATAAACATCTAATATTATTTTTGACGTGGACTGAGTGTGGTGGATTTACACTCGGGGAGTGTAAGCACCAATACTTTTTTTTTTTAATTTGTAAGGTGCAAAAACAGTTGACGCTAGAAATAATAAAAGAGTTCTAAAAAAACACATATGATAGAACAAAATTGAAATACTATTATTATACATTCACTAATTAAACAATGCCAGCTTGATTCGTCAGTCGTGACTGATGCCTTGACGCCTCATCACATCTCAATTTCTTTTTCTTTTATGAAAAAAATGTTAGTTTTAATTAAAAGGTAAAAAGGAAATATTCCGAGCCAAATGCAGTGACAAGAATATATTCTTTCCCTCATGCACTTTTTTTTCTTAATATTTTGTTGATTCTCCGACACTTCTAATCCTTTTAACAGTCACGGAATTTAATCAAAATTTACAAAAATAATAAAAAATATATATCTCAAATTTTTTTAAAAAATTAAATACCGTATAATTACAATAAAATATATTAAATATTATATATATATATATATAATTAATTTTTAAAATTAAAAAAAAAACTACAACTCCTCTCAATCTCTATTAAACTCCCCCCTTACTCCTTACTTTTTACTATCATCAATCACTTGATCAGTAAACAACAAACAAACCATATTTTCTTGCCCAAACAACGGGAAGCAAAAAGAAAGCGGTCTTTCAACTGCTGGGGGAGCGGGCCCCACAGCAGCTAACAATTAAACTCTCTTTTCTCCCCCTCGCGCTTTCTTATCTTTTCCGGAAACGTACGCCGCACTCCCCGCTGGACCTATCCCACGCCAGAAACACACACGCATGCCTTTCATTAGCGTTACAATCAAGGCTAAACCACCACCACCACCACCACCACCACCCCATCTTGCCCCTGTCGTTATGCCCCACCGGAATGCCCATCTCTACAATCCAATCCAATCAAATCCAATCAAATCCAAGCAATCAATCATGATGCTCTGCTCAAATGATGATCAATCAAATCCCCTCCATCCAGCTTTTACCTGTTGGTGTTTTTTGAGAAGTGTTATTGCTGGTTCAAAATTTGAATAATAGGAATGTAATTTTTGCTATGTCTTAGTGCAATAGCAAGTTGAAAATCTATATGGTTACTAAATTGGTATTAAAATTCTCAATTGTATTTCTATGGTGTAACGTTGTTGTTTTTTTTTTTTTGTCAATCTTATGATTTTTCAGGTTTTTTTTTTACATTGGACAAAAGAAATTATTCAGTCAAATTTTCTTTTTACTATATTTGCTATATATTTTACAAGCTATTCTTGTATTATAATTTGTCGTTTTTGACTTGTTGACTGTTTCTTTTTCTTTTTCGTAGAGATCGACGGAATGCAAATAAGAAAAAGATATATAAAAAAGTGAAAAGAAACCAAGAAATAATTTATAAGAAAGTAAAAGACAAAAGCTCCTCCCCCTGAGGGGCGAATTAGCTAATTAGATTTACACACGAGATCAACAAAAAAGAAGAAGCGATTCCAGAGGAATGAGAGCGTGCATTACACACCGCTTCCGTCTCAACTCGGAAATGCCGGATGCGGGGGGCAATTGGGTAAATTCCCATGGTAGCGAATCCCGTCCGACACCGGACCCGGTACTCCCCCCCCCTCGTCTTTATCCACCCGGAGAAAATAAATTTATTTCTTTAATTCCCTCCCCGACCGGTTTCCCGGTCAAACCCTACCAATCCAACGGCTGTGAGCCTCCGATCTCTTATGGCCCATTGGCCCACGCTCATGCCATCACTAGCGCGAGCGTCGGCGCACGCGCAGTACACCACCTGGCGATTACCGGTTTGTCTTCCCACCCCACCCCCCTTCCCATCACGTGCTATGCACGCGCTTCCCTACCGGCGCTTCGCCGATCCCTCTCCAGTCTTCCCCTCTTTCTTCTTTTACCTTTTCCAATCCCCACCAAACCCAACCACGACCCAAAACAAAAACGCTGCCCCCAGAGAAAAACTAGATCTACCGCTCCTCCTCCTCCTCCTCCTCCCAATCCTCAATTCCAAGGAGCGTTACTATTAGCGGTAGCGTCGTCGATTTGACTTTGGATCTCTAACCGATGGAGTTGAGGGAGCATGCGCCGCCGCCGCGGCTCGTCAATCCGGGGATGCCTTACAGGGAGGATTGCTGGAGCGAAGGGGAGACCTCGGCTCTGGTGGATGCGTGGGGAGAGCGCTACTTGGAGCTTAATCGAGGCAATCTCCGTCAGAAACAGTGGCAGGAGGTGGCCGACGCAGTCAACTCTCGGATCGGCACCACCCGGCGCAAGATGCGCACAGATGTTCAGTGCAAGAACAGGATCGATACTCTTAAGAAGAAGTACAAGCTGGAGAAAGCCCGGCTTGTTGAAGGAACCGCTGTCGCTAGCTCCTGGCCTTTCTACGGCCGCCTAGATGCCTTGATTGGGGCTACCACGCCTGCCGCTGGATCTGGATCGAGCGGAGGAGGCGGAGGCATCAAGCGCCCCCCTCCCTCTGCTTCTTACTCTCACTCACTCTCCCACTCGCAATCTCCGCCCCTTGCAATTCCCTTGCCCTTTCAGAAAAAGGGGGCTGGGATGCTCCCGACTGCCTCGCCCTTGCACGGGAAGCTGCCCATGCTGCCCACAGCTCTTCCTGTTGATGACTCGTTTATTCGAAAAGCCGCGGCTGCAGCTGCTGCGGCAGCTTCTTCGCTCCCCATGGCAAACTCCTTTATCAGAAAGACTCCTCCTGCAGTCCCACCAGTGCTTTCCGGTGAAAATTCTTTTATTAGAAAAAACCCTGTCCCACCAGCTCTACCGAGGGACAATTCCTTCATCAGAAAGGCCGCAGCAGCGGCGGCCGCTGCAAAAGGAGAGGCGGCTGAGGAGGAAGAGGAAGAGTCGGAGGGGGAGGGGAACTCGGAGCCAAGGTCGGTTTCCATGAGTGAACGAAAAAGGGGGAAGAAAAGAGGGAGCGGAGAAGGGATACTGGAACTGGCAAAGGCGATAGAGAAAATGGGGGAGATGTACGAGAGAGTGGAGGGGGCAAGGCAGAAACAGATGATGGAGATGGAGAAGCAGAGGATGGAGTTTCTCAAGGGGCTGGAGCTGCAGCGCATGGAGATGTTCGCTGATCTAAAGGTGCAGATGGAGAAGCTGAAGCGTGCCAGGAGGTCATCTGATGTCGGTGAGCTAATCGGATCTGTTGCTGCTGTATCTTTTCTTTCAAATTCTAGCTTCCTCTGATCGGTCACTCGTTTCTGGTGTTTTAACTTAGGTAAAACATAAAAGCTGTTGTATATTGTTAGGCATTCGAAAGAGTTGCTGGGGGTTTGGGTCATTTACCAGAGAATTAGGGTTTTGGGAGAAATGAAAACAAAAAGGGTGAGAGGAATAACATCAGAAGGGTTGAGTCGTTTAGAGTACTGATTACTGAATATGCTGATGCTAAAATTCTGTGGTCAATGTGCTTGTTGTTCCTGTCATCATGCATTTTGCTTCTGACTGTGCTATCTGGTCTCGTTTGTTATTTGTCTAGCAATTCTGTGATTTTAAGTTTTAGAGTTCTGATTTCAGAAGCAAATAGTATGGGTTGACTAGTGTAAGACCAAAAGTCTCCATAATTAAAGTAAGAGGAAGACATTAAACGAATAATCCTGCTTACCGAAAGTATGCAATTTCTGAATTTTTCTTTCAGCTATTATTTTAATTTTGTTAATATGCTGGCTGAGGTTCTGTTGAATTTATTTTTGAGTGATCATGAGTTTCTATTGGAAGCTAGAGACATTAGCTTTGTTTATACTGATTGTGGTAGTTAAGTATGTTATGTATTTGCATATAATCTATAATAGCTTATTTATTTGCATATAATCTATAACACACAAAAAATGTTTATCATATATCTGATCCAATGTTGAAAATATCTTGTTCCTCATCAAATAGTAGTTGAGTTTATTATTTAGGGAATTTTGTGAAGAGCAGCAGACTACTTTGTCGTGTGCTTATCAGTGATTCTGAATTCTAAAATTCAATTTCTTTTCGTCCTGTCCTGCTTTCTTTGCACAATTCTCAGTTACATTACTAGTTCCTCTTGCTAATAAGAAAATCAGACTTATTTTTTAGGCTATAATTTTCAGTGATTGTGGATAAGCCCACATGTGGTGCAAGTATAAATTGTTTTGTAATTCAAGTTCAGTAATGTACAGTGTTATTTATTTATTAAGCTTTAAAGATAAAACCAAGGTTCTTTTACTTAATTTTCTTCCTTTTATGGCAATCTGTCTTATTATTATTATTTTTTTCAATACTACTTTTATCCTTTTATACTATGTACAACTGCTTGCTCTCCTGTTGACCAAATTTTGATTCAATTTGTGACAATATTGTAACATGTTATTAATGCCACGTTGTCTAACTCTTGATCTTATTTCCTGTTATTTCAGGTTATTCATAGTAAAAAATGCAGGAAGCTATATCGTATTTATCTCCAATCTGACTGTCAAGTCTCTTTCAAATTGGAACATTCTAGTATTAGGAATTAGTTGGGATCAGTTCTAAGTAGGTTAAATATTGTAATGATAATATATTGTAGAGGACTTGCATTAATAACATCTCTGCTTTTGTTGATTATATGTTGCTTATATATGTATGTGGGATGTAGAGGCTATTTTGTTTGATTGTTGAGCAGGGGTAATTGATTGTTGAATTCATAGCAACATTTGTGAGGAAGCAATTCTGTTCCAGCTTCACTAGACAGTAAGATCTGGTATCTAAAATAAGATAACCGGCGACCTGTCAGTGACTTTGAAACTGAGTCTGAATGTCGTAGAAAAATGTAACAAAGGATCAGTAATACTCTTGCGCCTGTTGTATGCATTTTCTTTGTGATGATCTTAATGTCGTAGGATAATTTTTTTTTTTTAAAAGAAAAGTCTCAATTACATTACAACAAATCTGAGCCTGAGTCCTGTGACTATGCATACTAACATGATAACATCAATGGCTCTTTTTTTTTTTTTTTGTCCTGTGGTTCTCTTAATGTCCTATAAATTCTGTTTTCCATTTCTTCATCCAATTTCTCATTGGAAATATAAATAATGTACTTGGCACTGTTTCATAGGAGACATATAGTCAGTACTCAGTATGGAAGGGACCTACAGGAAACGATTGTACTGAGCTACTAGCATTGGAGGTTAATTGTACCAGTTTTCTTTTTCATTGTTCTATTTTTAGATTGTTGTACTCAATGGACTGAAGTCAGGGAAGGAGCCGAAAATCGTAATATAGTGGGGCACGGATTTACAATTATTTTGAGCAAGCACATTTTTTTTACAATTATTTTTGTCATTTTCTGGAAGAAGCATGATAACATAAGCACATGTTTGTATTCTTTTTTTCTGACAAAATCTATAAAAGTATAGTAATATTAGCATATTTGTCAGACTAGGGGGTGTCTAGCAACGTTCTAGGAAAAATCTCATTCCTGCAATTACATGAGATGATATCTCTTGACATATAACTCTAGCATTTTATTTTTCAAGCAATATCAAATTGTTTTTTTTTTTATCTCTACAGCTTATCTCCGATTTTAGTTTTTGAGAATCAAATCAATATCTTAATATAATATATTTTACATCTTTGCAATTGATAATGTAAATCAATTGCAGGTGTTGATTTAGCAATTTCAACTATATTGTTAAATAAGTGAGTTTATTAAGTGTCATGCATTCTGTAATTGAATTATCAACATTTTCATAGACCAACATACGATATATTGAACTGATATGTCTTTAAATTTAATAAAGCAAATAATCATAATTATCCTCATGAAAGATTTATCCCTTAAATCTAATTTGTATCCAAAATACAAAAAAAAAGGACTCCAAAACGCTTTTCTTGTCATTAATGTTATTTGTTCTTGATGTTTGGTAGTTCAGACATATTACAGAATTTGCCTTATCCTTATGAATATGGAGGATAGTTTTATGAGAATTATGGAGATATGAGCATAGTTGAACATCAAAGAAAAGGGATTGCTTCATAATGACTTATTTAATATTTTGACAATGATTTTTAAAATAAATTCAAATAAGGACAAAAATTAAAAAAATTTAAGGTCGGATATATAGATAGCTTGATAAAATAAGGAATATTAATATTTCAACACCCACTAACAAATTTAGAATTTTAATTTTTTATTTAATGCAATCCTCTAAGTTTTATGAGAATTATAAAGATATTAACATCTTTGATCAAGAAAAAAAATATTGTTATTTAAATAATAAGAAAAAGAAAACATTCTAATTTTATCTTAATTATTTGTTTTTCTTGTTATTAAATATTTTTTTGAGGAAAATTTATTAAAATATTTTTTAATAAACTAAAATCTGACCAGAAATAAATTCACTAATCTCACATGTAAAATTTTAAAATGTTTATCAAAATGATATAACACTTAGGATAAGTGCAAAGAACTCATGTCATTTCAATAACTAATTAACCCTTGACTTGTTTATTTTATAACTCTTATTTTACAAGGCCAATTTGGAATATTCCAATGGCATGACCACTCAAATTTTGAATTAATTTGCTATTTTAGCTCATGTGTTGAGGATTTTAAATTCACCAATATAAGTTTATTTAGGGAAACTGTGGGATTGAATTTAAACCATCTTAGTACCATCTAGCATTGGAAAATTTTGAATTCTAATCAATGTTTGGTGAAAACTTTGGAATAAAACTTATTTGGTGCCAAAAGAAGTGCAAATCTGACAAGGGAGCAAAATCCGGAAGGAAGCAGCTGGCCCCTGAAATGGTCACAAGAGACCTACTACTTGATTTAGAAACCAAGTCTCAAAATATAATTGAAATCTTATGTTTTTGTGTCAATTTGGTTTGAAAATTATCGGTTTTTTGATAGAATATTAAGTGATCTTTAAATTGTATGAAAAATTGAAATATAATCGATTTATAAGTTAAAAAAATGCCTATAAATTTCTTTTATTTTTTAAGAATTTTTAAAAATTATTTTGAAGTTATTGTCAGGATTGTTAAGTTAATAGATCCCAATTCTTTAAAGTTTAAAGATTTATTTAATGAGAGCAGTTATGGACCATCAAATTTATTATATTAGGTGCATTATGACTGTTCATCTTTTTCTTGTTCTCAAATTTAAAAGAAAAAAAAAACAACCCTCTCGTGCATTTAGGGCTGTCAATAGATATCCATAATATGAAAATCCGATCAAAATCCGTATAAATGGATCCCCATGTGAATTTGGAAAATATATTCGATAGTTTATTGGATCCGCATATGGTTATTGAAAAAAAATTCACTTTATTTTTTGAATTCGCATTTTGATCATACATAATCCGAATCCGAATCCGCTATGAATCTGATAAAATGATATTATTTTAAGTTTTTTTAATAGCAAGGTATGTATAACAATAATTTATTTTGAATTATTATAATTATTTATAAATATAATTGTAATATAGCTAGATTAGTCTTGATAATTTTCACTATTTCTTATTCTATCTATTTTTGTAAAAGAAAATTTATTTATAGTTGCATGTTATATTAAAATAATTTTTATTATGATAACAGATCATATTAATTTTACAAAAAAGAATTTTTTTTATACCATGTAAGTTAATTAAATTAGAGTTATTATCTTAATTTATATTTTTATAATATAAAATTATATACATTTATTAATGTTAAATATATATTTTATTATTTTAAACATTTGAATAAAGAATCTGCTACATTATCCGAATCTAATCCGGTATCTGCTAAGAAAATGAATATGGGTTCGCGCTTGGATCCTCAAATTCTAATTTGATATAGATCCGAATATAAATCTTATAATTTTTTAATGGATCTGCATGTGGATCACATTAGATCCGATCTGAATCCGATCCTTGACAGCCCTACATGCATTCCATTCTCTCTGGATTCAGCCATCTTACATTTACTGACTGTTTAACTGTGGAACAAAATTTATTTTTAATGTTCCCTTAATTATTTCTAAATTGATGTTCTATTTTTAAAGGCCACATTCTTTCAAAAAGAACAAAGAACGAATATATTTCAAAAGATATCAATTTTATCAATTTAAGCACCAATACTTTTTTTATAAAAATTTTAAGGTTCAAAAACCAATGTTTTTCCCTACAAATAAAAAAAAGAATTAAAAAAAACACATATGATAGAATAAATTTTAATTTCTGTATTATTTTACAAGAGTGATATATGCTCATTTTTATAGGTATTGTTTGTACCTTGTTACCGTTTGGTATGTTGATATTTGTGCACAGTGTGTCGTTACTTCTATTCTCTATATATTCCTATTATACAAAGACTAAGTTATTTTCTCCTAAAATTAATTTAGTCTCTTGGATTTATTTAAGAATAAATCTATGCTTGATTGATTTTTAGCCCTTGGATCAATGATGAGATGTTTGATTAATCCAAACATATTCTGAGATCAATTTGATTCTCCATTATTTTAAACAGTAATTCAATAACAATGATATTTTTTCCATTATCTTATTAAATAATTCGATGTTCTATATTTTAAGAACATGATTCTTACAAATACTAATAGGAGAAGTTATTTAATAAAAAGCCTTATATTTACCTTTAATGTGAAACATGAACATGCAAGCATGGCTCATTTTGTGGCTTGAAAGAAACAATGATGTATTTTTTTGTGCGAGCATTTTTGGAGAGATTTTTTTTTTTTTGTTTTTTTTTTTTTTGGGGGGGGGGGGGGGGTACTCGCACATGCTTTGTTTGTGAAGGATTTGAGGCTATCAGAGAGAAATGTTATTTTGGGAAAAATCAAGAAAATCTGACTTGATCTTTTTTTGGGCCCGTTTGACTCTAAATTCGGTTCAATTTTCTCCTCTCTTTTTCGAATATTCAACAGATCCAAAATTTAATTAAATTCCAACCCCAACAACCCACAACCCACCCGAATCCGAATGCCCAAATCCAACTGAGTCCAAACGCGAACGAAGCCCGTTTGATATCGACTTGTTAATTCTAGATGAAGCTCTTTAAAAATAAATAAATGTCAGAGTTATTAGGAGTCTTTATATCAAAAAAAATATCAGAATAATAGATTTTGTATCTCTACGAAGCGACACAAATTTAAGTTTCCTAAATTAACAAAAAGTATTTCCAAGAAATGACAAATGAGAGAAAAACGAGATCAAGCTTCATACTGAAAGTCATTGATATTAATTACAAATTAAAGCCATTCATACTGGTACTGGTACTGATATCAACAACAGCCACATGCAAAGAAAATGGTTTGATTCTAACATGAGAAGCAGTTTATAGCTTGTCGCGTGGGCCCTTCTGAGGCGGGAGTTGCGGGCCCTTCTTGATCGGTAGCACGTCCCCGGAGACGCTGGATCCTAGGTACGCAATGGTGAATGTACCGCCGAGGAGCAAGAACTTGAGAAGGAGACCTCTCTTGGTGAAGGGGGTTGCAAATGTCTCGAAGAATTTGCTCTGTATTTTTGTTTAATTAAGTAATCGATCAGTATACTATATATGCAACTGTTTTTGTAAAATATTTCTTCTAATTTATGTCATGGTATGAACTAGCAACTGTTCTTGTAAAAAACATTTCAAACACTCTGACCGTTCATTTAAAAAAAAAGGGAAAAAAAATGTCTGGCACATATTATCATTAATATCGATTTTATTATTCATATAAAATGAATTATTATTCATATTAATAACTTTATTATACAACTTATTTTTTACAATATTTTTATTATTAAACTCAAATACTATTGATATAAATAGTTGAATAACAAAAATATTATACATATGAGTTACATAATAAAGTCATTAATGTGAATAATAACTCATTTAATTTGAATAACAAATCGATATCGATTATAATATCAATGATGATATTTGTATATTAGCTCTAAAAAAAAATGTAACATCATTCCAGTACCTGGAGGGGGTTGTAAGGAGAGGGAGCATCGGATCCGTACAAGTCCCACTGCCCGGTGGTATTGCCGAGGTCCTCGAGATCAAAGTAAACACTCTTGTCACCGTACTTTGCCACGACCGAGAACTTGCGTGACCTTAAGTTGGTCTTTCGGAAGTTAGTGCGGCTGCAGGGCTTGGCCATGAGGCGGTTGCCATAGACGGAGCTTCCTCCGAGTCCTCTGACGGCAGTCGGTTGTGCAACTGCGACGGTAGAGAGAGATGCCATGGCTTGGAAGAGGAAGAGAGATATGGCTTCTCTCTCTCTCTTTGAGTGTCTATGCTTAAGAGAGCATCTCTATCTGAGTTAAGAAATGACAAGGATTTGAAATGTCTGGTGAGTGAGATCCTACTAGGAGGTGTGAGGGATCCGACCCACAGAGAAGGTGCCACGTGGGATCTCATTCGGATAGGCTTATCTTGCTTTTGTTTTTTGTTTTTTGATTCTTTCAAACTCGTTTTAAATTAACAGTTACTAGTTAAAGTTAGTTCCCCATTGGAAATATGCTCAATAAATCGAGCAAAGTTAGTGTGTTTTTGGGAGTACGGATTCTCAATCCTTGATATTTTTAATTGAAAAAATATATTAAATTGATTTTAAACGAAAAATTTTAATTGTTCAATAAATTTTTTATATTAAAATCTTATAGGATACCGAAATTTTTTATTTTTAGGATTTTCTAACTATTTTTTCGAATTTTTTAAAATAATTCTAATAATAATAATAATAATAAAATAATAAATTTTTGCATATAAATATAGGTCATTTTTTCAAAAATATGAAACAAATAGTTAAAAAATTAAAAATAAAAATTTTTAGTATCTTACAAAATTTTAACATAAAAAATTTATTGAACAACATAAATTTATTATTTGAAATCGATTTAACGGATTTTGAGTTAGAAACACCAAGAAGTTTGATGCTAATAAATCATAGGAAAAATGTATCCGTTAGGAAATTGGGCTACATTAATACATACGGAGATGCTGGGCTCAATTATAGGCCTGGTCCTGGTTTAGCATTAATTACATGGGCTTTGAGATTCCAGTTTTAATCAGAAGAGCTAGCCCATTAAGAACTAACTGTCAAGGAAACTTCAAACTAGTGAGAAATTAGGAAACAGAGAGTCCAACGCTCATAGGATAAAAAATTTGACCGATGGAGAAAATAACCGTTCGATGACACTAGGATTCGCACAAAAGTTTCGCTCTGTGCTTTAATAATCGTGTGGATTATCAGATTTGATGATTCAACGGTGATTTTTCCCATCGGACGAAATTTTGGTCCGATGGGCGTTGGAACCCCCCGTTCCGAGAAATTAAAAACACAATCCTTTAGTTCGTTTCTTTTTTTTTTTCCTTTGCTTTTCCTCCCAATTTTTTCTGATTAGAAAGTAAATAAACTTTAGCATGTCAGATCCACCGACGAGCCGACCCGATACAAAAAACTCAACCCGCCATAACCTAATTAGTTGAGATTTTGAGAAGAAAATCAATCAACTCGCCAGATCCAAATCGATTTCTCCGAATTCAGTACCATATCATACCCCCTGTTTGAGATGGTGTCGATGTAGTTACTGCTCTTGATTTGATCTGGTGACTTTGTCCTGAAGCATTTCGCGCGCAGCTCCGTTCGTCGTCTCCGTTTGGTCGGGGTTGCGCCGGGGCGGAGAAAGAGAGAGAGAGAGAGAGAAATCACAGATCTATGCGAGAGGGGATATAGGAACCAGTCGCGACGCTATTCGGTTGTCGAGTCGGAGATGGCGTGGTTTGGCAAGGTGTCGCTGGGTGGGCTCCAGGATCTGGCTGGCGCTGTGAACAAGATCAGTGAGAGCGTGAAGAACATAGAGAAGAATTTCGACACTGCTCTCGGATTGGAAGAGAAACCTGATTCTGAAGAAGGTAGTGTGATTTGTTATTTTGCATTGGCATCTGATCAACTCCTCTTCTTTCAGTTCATTTTAGTTCAACCTTTATTACTATTTCTTTTTATGCGTGTCATTCAATTATTCTGTTCATATGTTGTATATAGTGGCGGAAACTCCATACAGGTGATCTTTTGTATCATAATCCGTTTATATGGAAATGTGAAATAAGTTCTGGAGTTAAGTCCTACTTTGTGGTACTTCTATGTGTCTTGATGCAAGCTGTCAATGTTGTGGGTCATTGCACTGAGAAGATCCTGATGTAGTGAATTGTAACGCAATTAGTATACACCTGTATTAATCACCGGATATTTGCATTTTCTGGTTTAAACTTAAGACTGGAATTTGTGATGGAAAGACTTGTGCTTAAATTGAGTAATGATGTAGCAATGCAAACTGAATAATAAAAAAAAGTCGAACATAAGAGACTGTAGACATTTTCTTTTTAAAAGGATTGATTAAGTTTCTCCTGTGTTTAACAGGATCAGGAGCATGGGGAGGAATGCCGGATTTCATGGGTTTCATGGGACAGCAGTCACAGCAGAAAGGAAATGAAGAAGCCGAAGTGTCGGCTAAACCGTTAACAGTAGAACATTCCGCAACTGCTTCCAAGGAAGATGATAGGGTGTTCAGTGAAGAAAAGACAGCAGTTTCCACTGAAGAAAATATGGCAGTGTCCCTTGAAGAAAATATGGCAGTGTCCACTGAAGAAAAGATGGCATCTCCTGTAGAAGACAAGGAGGAACCCGAGCTAGTCAAAGATCAAGAGTCAGTCGAAGAAACAGTTCCTGCAGAGAACATTGCTCCAGCTGTATCAGTAGAGATTGACAAGGAAAAAGATAATGATGAAGTAGAGCAACCAAAGATTGATTCTGAAAAAGAAGTTTCAGAGGTTATGGTGGATGCTGTGCCAAGTCAGGAGACTGTAGAGGAGACCAAGAGCAGTGCAGAGGGAGAAGCTACTACTGAACCAGAATCAAAGGAGATGAATGATCGCAATGTAGAGAGAGAAACTGAACCAATTTCTGTAGAAATTGCCCCTGACGTGTCTGACAATGCACCAAGTAATGAATTGAGACATGAGTCTGAGGAAAAACCTACGGCAGTTGTATCAGATGCTGCTAATGAAGAGTTGATTAATCCCGAACCAGCTAAAACGTTGGTTGATGCATCTAATGTAGAGCCAGTACAGGAAGAGCCTAAGAAAGAGGACACTGAAAAAGAGGAGAAGAAAGAGGAGGGAGAGAAGGTTGTAATATCTCATGATTTTACCGAATCGCAGATTGAATTGGAGAAGTTAAGAAAGGAAATGAAGATGATGGAGGCTGCACTGCAAGGAGCAGCCAGGCAAGCACAGGTACTGATTATTGACAGAAAAAGAAAGATGAAAGCCTATATTTTCATTGATTTTAAACAAAAGGTGATCGTGGATGAGATGTCTGAGAGGAAAGCTATTTGATTTCTCTTGCAGGCCAAAGCTGATGAGATGACTAGACTCATGAATGAAAATGATCAGCTGAAGTCTACTATTGAGGACTTGAAGGTAGGTATGCACCTTGTTGCTTTTTTAGCTTATAGCATGTTAAGGTTCTATTTTGTGCCATCTGACAGGAATCAATCTGACTTGAATATGTTAGTTCTGTATTCTGGGGCTGAATATGTCATGCCAATCAATGGTTCTTGATCAAATTAAGACGGAGAACATGAATATTAACTTATCATTTCTGGTATTTTGGCCCAGTCTAATTTGTGTGCCAATCAATGTGTATTTTTTTTAATGTTATTTTAGATTTGTGAATATATTTGTTTTGTAAATTACAGAGGAAATCCATAGAATCAGAGGTTGATTCCCTGAAGGAAGAATATCACCAAAGAGTTGCTTCGCTTGAAAGAAAGGTGCGCTTTGTACTATTTTAGCATCTTGGTGATAAAAATTGATTATGAGGCTTGCAATAGATATCACTGCAAAGCAGGGAGGAAGCTGAAAGATGTGAAGTTGTGAACAGATTAAGATCATAAAACACACTTAAGTAACTTAACTAGTCTTAATTAGAATGTGACTTTCTTGGGGGTTTTTTTTCCCTTTTGCGGTAAGGAGTCACCTGGAATTTATTAAACTATCGAGTTTGATATCCAACTCTATAAGGTGTTATGAAAAAAGAAACTGTAGGAACCAGGATAGGAGGATTTATACAAGTATTACTATTTTTTCTGAGGGGCATATTCCATGTTAACATGTATTTGATCTTTTATAACTGATCTTTAGTGTTAATTTGAAATGTAAGATATGTACCTGCAACATGTTAGTACTGTTCTTCTACTGAACTTGACTTTCTGTAGGGTAATCCTTGGGCTGGAGACATCTAAATTTTATTTATCTATATTATGTTAGTTCTGCTGTACGCAAATCACATAATTAAGCTCTATAAAAGTATCATTTGGCACTATAATGATCTATTATTTTTCCTGTATTCTCTAGGTCTATGCACTAACCAAAGAAAGAGATACATTAAGGAGGGAACAAAATAAAAAGAGCGATGCTGCTGCTCTTTTGAAAGAAAAAGATGAGATTATCAATCAAGTCATGGCTGAAGGCAAGCATAAAGCATTCTATCTCAAACTCTTAACTATCTAGGCTCTAATGATTGTTTTGTATATTCACTGTAAGATTGAAAATATTCTTGTTAAAATTGAAAACTGATAAAAATAGACTAATTAGATTCCTTGTTTCAATTCCACTGCACTTTAATGATTGGTTTCTAGTATTGTACGCTAACTTTCTCTATATACTTTGTTACACCAGCTAAGATTCTGAAAAACAGCAAATCATATTCAAAACTTTTCCATTTCATTTAGTTGGAGCATTCTTCTAATACACCTGTTAAAATGAGATATCCAGTCTACTCTAATTATGGGACCAATATATGATTACCTTTTCAACCTCTCTTTCTTTAACTGTATATCTTTTTGAAAATGCTTTAGCTAACCTCCTTTGTCACTGATAAATGGTGAAAAGGCAGGTACTATGAACTTTTGAATAACCCGAGGGAAGTGAAGTGGATATTCTAGTGTGTATGAAGTGGTCCCGTGCTGTAGCAGCATGCATAGAAAATTAGCCAGTATTGACTTTGCCAGTCATGGCATCTCTCTATTGAAGAGTAGTCACTTGTTTGATAGCAACAACAGTTTCATTATTTCTGCTTTACTAAGGTTACTCTGTTTTACTTCTGCTGAATAGGTGAGGAGCTATCTAAAAAACAAGCTGCCCAGGAGGCTACTATACGAAAACTACGTGCACAGGCATGAGAACCAACTCATGAACTTCTCTCTCTCTCTCTCTCTTTCTCTGTGTGTTTGAACTGATTATCAGCCTCTAAAGATTACACTGAGTTCACTTTTGTTGGCCTTTTTCTGTTGTTCTGTTGAGACAGATTCGTGAATTTGAAGAGGAGAAACAAAGGCTTAACTCGAAGCTTCAGGTACCATCCTTTACCAAGCTAGTTCACTACCAGTTACTACCAGCAATTGTTTGTTTTCATTGTTCTTTTACTTTCTTCTTTAATAGGTAGAGGAGGCAAAAGTCGAGAGTATAAAGAGAGACAAGGCAGCTACTGAGAAGTTATTGCAAGAAACAATAGAAAGAAACCAAGCTGAGCTGGCTGCTCAAAAGGAGTTCTATGCCAATGCATTAAATGCAGCTAAAGAAGCTGAGGTTGTAGCAGAAGCTCGTGCCAATAGTGAGGCAAAGGCTGAGCTGGAGACTCGTTTAAGAGAAGCCAGTGAGAAAGAGGCGATGCTGGTTCAGACTATTGAAGAGCTCAGGCATACTCTTACTAGAAAAGAACAAGAGGTATTGGATTACTTATTGTTAAACATCAGTCAATCCATTACTGTGTTTTCCTTCTTTTTGTGAGTTGGGGGTTTGGCGGACAGGCAGAGGTTAAAATTTAAAAAAAACTGAAAGGTTTGAGTTGGTTCATTCTGTTTGGTAGTAATATCAGCCTTGAGGGTAGCTAAATGGTGCTAATTCAGACACACTTGATTTTAGATCAGAATTTTCACTCCTTTCTTTGCTTTCCTTTGTTATGCCATGAAGTTTCTAACTTCTAACTATTTTGTACAGGCTGCCTTTAAGGAAGAAATGTCCAAGAGGGATATTGATGACCTTCAAAAGAGATACCAAGTGATCTTCTTTATCTTTCCTTTTCTTATATCAGGATGTTTTATTCATTAATTTTGGGTGTTAGTAAAAGCAGTGACTATGTGTACAATCTCAGGCTAGTGAATTGCGGTACAATGAATTAGTGACGCAGGTCCCTGAATCAACAAGGCCACTCCTACGACAGATTGAAGCAATGCAGGTTTTTTTTTTTTAAAAAAAAAAGGTTTTCTTATCAGTTGAATGTTAGCTATATACACGGGTTTTTACAATGCTAACAATAATATGTCTGCTGATATCTTATTATTAGTTTCCATGTTAGTAGTTCATTTTCAAATATCCATCCTAATCTCTGTCTAATTGAGAATATTCTTGGCTCAAATTGTACACTATGTGCTATATTTCAATTGTTGTTCAATATCTTGTTATTGAATGTTAATCTGTTATATGTAACAGGAGACAGCTGCACGTAGAGCCGAAGCCTGGGCAGGTGTAGAGAGAGCATTAAACTCCCGCCTCCAGGTCTTTGCCAAAAAAAAAAAAGAAAAAAGAAGAAAAAGAAATTCAGCTACTCTTTTATTCTTTTTCAAATACATTTTGTATACTTGTTGAAAAAAGTCAGTGCAGCTTCAAAGAAATTGCTTGACCTGTCTTTTGAACAATTTGTACTCATTAAGGATGGTTCATAAGAAACCTCTTACTGTTGAAAAGATTTCTGTTACTCAAACTATTGTCAATCTACCAAAAATGCTAAAAAAATTATGTTTCTTATAATTACCCGTTATGAATTGTAGAGACTGGAATCTTAAGTTATGGTCATTTACATGGATGTTTCCATGTTGACAGGATGCAGAAGCAAAGGCTGCTGCAGCAGAGGAGAAAGAAAGATCTCTGAATGAGCGCCTTTCTCAAAGCTTTTCTAGGATCACAATTTTAGAAACTCAGGTTTTGCCTTCTTATTTTCTACTACCTACTAATCAGTTATCTTGAACGAACTTGATACTGTTGGACTCTGCTAGTCTGCTTATAGTTTCAGTATCTTTATTTTTTAGTTTGTCTTGTGCCAGATTGGGAAGGGTACTTCTATGAACTGGCAGATACTGCAATATTTCAGCTGTTCTCCTGTCAGCTCCTATATTGCAATTTTTCATTTTGCAACCATCTGGAGCAAAACCTTTGTCTTTTTTCAGTATTTTTAGTATATTTGGATATTAAGTTTTTGCTCATAATATTTTCTTCTTCTTGTGTGACAGATTACGTGCCTCAGAACAGAACAAACACAGCTGAGTCGGTCACTTGAGAAGGAAAGGCAGAGAGCGTCTGAGAGTAAGCAAGAATTCCTTGCCATAAAGGAGGAGGCTGCCACTCAAGAAGGCCGTGCAAAGCAACTTGAAGATGAGATCAGAGAACTCAGAGCTAAGCACAAAAAAGAACTGCAGGAAGTAGCTACACATAGAGAACTCGTAGAAAAGGTCATTTTTTCCCCTTCTTCACCTGTATATGGTTGTTTCCTGTTAATCAAATTTGTCGTGTACCATCATTCCAAGCATGATACTGTTCCATTCATGTATGCCAGTGATTCAGTTGCGAAATGACTAGCATATATCTGGTAAAACTTATAGTATCTCAAAATTTTCGTTTCTAACTCTTTTGATGGGGTTTTATATGAAAGAAGAGAAGAAACAATCACATCTATTCCCTAGTTCGATGACAAATATACTAAAGAATAAAAAAATAAAAAGAAATTGAAAACTGTCACTTATAGCTTAATGCATAATGAAAACATGTGTCTGGTACAATCTTGATGTTGATAAAATATGTACTTTAAGGTGATCCCACATGTCCAATCCTGTATGAAATACTTGTTGATAAAGCCAATTTTTATATCTATTACAGGAATTATTTTGCTGTTGCACTACTTTGTCACATATCTGATTGGCTCGTCACCTTAAAAAAGAGAAGAATTTCAAACAGAAATTACTAGGATCTTCATAATCACTTTTGTGGGGATCATTGTCTCATCATGTATCTGATCATTATTTTGTCACGCATCTGATCATTGTCTCATCACTTTTGAACAAAAAGAGAAGGATTTCAAACAGAAATTATCAGGACCTTCGTAATCACTTTTGTGAGGAATGAATCATAGCTAGGTTTAACTGTTCTAGAAAATTTTGGTCATCTCTAACAATCCTGATCAATCATTGTTATTGGCTTGCATGGTAATTTGAAAAAGAATAGTGGCAGCGACCTCAGTATGCCTGTAAAGCTGATTTCAACTCTTTTTTTTGTGTCTTTATTGTAGGAGCTAGAAAAGGAAAGAGCTACCAGGTTAGAACTTGAGAAGGCTGCTTCTATGGAGACGCACAAAGCTAATCATGATCCGACAAGTAATAAATTTTGATCTAATTCAAAATTCTTTGTCATAAGATCTTCTTCCATCATTTGGACCTTATTTCATGGTGTTTACTGATACCATTGTAGCCAAGTGCTTGTTTCTTTGGTGCTAGCTGCATAACTAAAATCAGTGGTGTTTCTTAGATATAGAGCTTAGTTGTGAGGCTAGGTGTCTGCTTAACTGTGCAAATATGGCTTAATATTGCGATCTGTGCTCAATGTACATATTGGTTGTATCATGTTGGTACATGTCTGGTATTGTCAGCCACGGAGGTCCAGTGCCCCATAAGCAGTTGTTACTGCACTCCTTGTTCTTAATCACAACTCTGACTTTATATTGCTTTATATATTATAGGAAATATACCAATGAGAAAGTTGTCGAGTGCCGGGAACCTCAACAGCATTGAAGAGAGCCATTTCTTGCAGGCATCTTTGGAGAATGACAGTAATGCCCTTTTAGAAAGGAGAATGTCTGGTGAAGGTAACATGTCTTATTTTTTGAAGAGCATGACCCCAAGTTCCTTTGAAGCTGCTCTTCGACAGAAGGATGGTGAACTGGCTTCTTACATGTCTCGCTTGGTAAATGTCACTCTGTTTTTCTTTATCTTCATTGCTGTTATTTGAGGGTTCATACTCCATTCTGTGATTATTTCCTAAGACTTGGGTTTACATACCAACAAAAGAAAGGTCAATGTGTAAGTGTCGTAGTGTCTAAACCTGTGTGATACTCCTTGGTTTGGGTTTTTTTAGTATTTTATCTTGTTGTGTCACCTTCTCCTTTTTATCTTTTTTGGGGTGTTGGGGGGTGGTATTGCTTTGTTTATACATTTAATTTGTAATTGTGTCTTTGTGTTGATAATATCTACTTCCAAGTTCTACTGCAATAAGACAATTCATTGCTTAACTTTTGGAAAATGCACAGGCTTCATTGGAGTCGATCCGCGACTCTCTAGCTGAAGAGTTGGTGAAGTTGACTGAGCAGGTTACAATAATACATCATCTTATTTCATTTCTGATCTTCCAACTCCAGAAATATGTTCTGAAAAATCTGTCTTGTCAGTGTGAAAAACTGAAGGTGGAGGCAGCTACTTTGCCTGGAGTAAAAGCTGAGCTGGATGCACTGAGGCAGAGACACAATGCTGCTCTTGAGCTCATGGGTGAGCGTGACGAAGAGGTACATTTTTTTTTTATGAGTGGATTTTCTTTCTCATTAGGAAGTCCGATAAATTCTGATTCATTCATCTGCTGTCAACTACATGAAACAAAGTTGCATGATTAGGGGATAGATCTTTTTTTATTTGATCAGGGGATGGGTTGTGTTTGGTCAGAAATAGATTAAGCAATGTCTACTACTGAGCTTTTGTTGAAAGAGTTGCAAACATTATGGCCTTTACTGACATTTGCTTCACCTTATTTGAATTTTAATGAACTTATTTCACTTTGTAGTTGGAGGAACTACGAGCTGACATTGTTGACCTGAAGGAAATGTACAGAGAGCAAGTAGATTTGCTTGTGAACAAGGTGCCGACATTTTTTACCTGTACTTGATAAATTTCTTTTCTCCTGTTCACCTTTAACTGATATAAACTTTAAATGGCATAAACACAGTAAATAGGTGAGGTTTTCTTAATTAAATGATCTTTATGGACGTGTTTGTTTTCCTAGCAGATTCAGATGCTTGGTGCTTCAGCGTGAGTACAAGGTATCTTTGCACCTGCTAAATACAAATCTTCTAAAAAATGGAGATATCAAGTCAAATTCCTGACTCAACGATGGTCAGTCATGATTGTGTAGTTTAGCTGGAAAATGACAGTGTATTGAATTTTGTGCGTTTCCATTCTTATCATACGAGTGCCTGTTTGTCATAAGTTGTTGTACATGTTACATTTTTAAATGTCTAAATTAGTAGAACAAAATTAATTTTTTTGTGGCTTTTGTTCATATGATTGTTCTAAGGTTAATGTTCCTGTTAGCATAACCCAAAACTGTACAATGGAGAACTTACTTTTTGTGTTGTACTGAGAGGTGTGTATCGAGGGCAGAACTTATTTTGTACTAATGTGTAATGCCTCCCTCCCCTCTTTACTAGCTTCCATTTTAACAAGAAGTACATACATGAGAACAAGCATCTGAAGCTGATAATGCAATGGTGTATATGGATTTGCGCTTGATTTAAAGTGAGGTTTCTTTTTCATTTTTTATTTTGAAAAATGTATTAGAAATTACCACCTGTGTCATTGCTATATGAACCATCTTATGCTGTACATGTAATCAACTCCCGAACAAAATAAAAGAACTAAAGCAGACTATTTACCCTTTTATTCCAGTCTCCAACCTACTTGGCTTAAAGCTGCCCCATCCAACATCAGCTAGTTATTTCATCAACGGACTTCAAAAAAAAAAAAAGGCAAAACTAGTACTTTCTTTTGCAATAAACCCCAAAATATGAAAGCACATAAGAGTTTCTACCTAATCGTTTGGCATCTCTTCCATATTGTCTGGCACCATAGATATGCATATATCATGTGCATCCGAGATAACAATTTTTAGTTAGTGATATAATCATCAGTCTATAGGCAGTTGACGTTGTCCACATAAAGCAATTCGAAAACAAAATTGCTAGGTGATCACGTGTAAATTCTGGAGCTCCCAATCATATCGAGTACAAAAGAAACCTCCTAACTATCATCTAAAACAAAATCATCCTAATCTCGCCTAATATTAGTTAGTGTCATGTATAGCACAATATCAAACTAATCAAGACAATATGCCATTTATCCGGTGCTATTGCTATGCTAACTTAGCATTAAAAATGTGGACCTTTTAGAATTTGGGGGTGCCGAGATCTTTAACCCCATTTTGTAGAGGCTGTAGTAGAAGGGGATGGAGCGGGTTCGAGTCTATTTATTCAATAAGTAAGTCCTAAGAGGTGCAAACATCATATGCCATGTAAATAATATTTTTTAAAACATAAACCTATTAAAAATTTATTGTTAAAAATTTTAAATTGGTTGATAGAAATTTAAATGTTTTTAAACTTGAATCAAATTTAATATATATTATATTCAAATAATAAATTTTTTTTATAGTTTTAATTTAAATAATATTTTTAATATATATGTGTGTGTGTGTAATATAAGAGTTGTATGTACTGGAAATATGAAATATCCATTAGTATAACAGCTATTCTCTGAGACTCTGAATTAAAACTTCAACTAGATTTATATCACCATTATCATTTATCAGTCTGTGGCGGTTACTGGTTAGCCACAGTCAGGGAACTATGAAAATGCCGTGTCGCGTCTATATGTGTCAGCCGGACGTATCGTGTAAACACATATCGTATCATATTGTGTTTTTTATATTAGTATTAAAAACAACGCTTTTAATAACACAGCACGTCTTGACACATCGTGCTTATACATGCTTATGCGCGTTTGGACATGTTTTAATTTTTTTAATTATATTTCTGTTTTTAATTATTAAAAAAAACTTCAGAAAAATAGGAAAAATAGAGGAAATTTTTTTTATAATAATATTTTTTTTAAATGTGCATGTAACATCTATTAAAAATACATTATAATAATTATTTTTTAAAATTTCATAAACGTATTTAGACGTGTCAACTAAGAACTTGAACATACCGTGCCGTGCCATACTATATCGTGCCCAGTACACTTATTGTCTAACATGATATTTATAAAGGCACGACACATAGCACGGCAAACACGACACATCTAAACACGTGTCATATTTTAATCGTATTCAAACATATGTCATTCATACCGTATTCACGTGCCATGTGTTTTTTTTTAATACACTAGCCTCAATTGGAATCCGTTCATATTAGATCCGAAGTTCCTAACTCATCTTTGTATCCCTTCTTCCCGGAATTTGTTGGTCAAGTTACATTACCTCGCCAGTCGGCACAGATCCATCCAGGCCTCTTTTCAGAATTATTCGTCACCTCTCAGACCATTCGTTTCGATCCAGCCGCCTCTTTATCCTCATGGCGACCTCCTCTCTTCCTCTAAATCCCCTCTCTCCCAACCACGCCGCCGCGGCTTCCGCTGACGACGACGACGACGACTATGAAGAGTACATACCAGTCGCCAAGCGCCGCGCCATGGAAACACAGAAGCTCCTCCAGCGCTCCAAGCCGCTTCCTCCCACCCCCGCCCCAGCCCCCGCTACAAACCCTAATGCTAACCCTAATCCGACTGCACCTCCCGATCCGATCAATATTCCCCCTCCTCCCTCCATCAAACCCTCTCTCCTTGTCCAGGCATCCCAGCTCAAACTTGCCGAGCCAGAGATCAGCCCGACTGAGCAGCTGGTACAACTAGAGAAGGAGATGATTGAGCACTTGTCAGACCGTAAAACCCTCATGTCGGTTCGGGAGCTAGCAAAGGGGATAACCTATACTGACCCCATTCAAACCGGGTGGAAGCCGCCGCTTCACATTCGCCGTATGCCCAGATCTCATGCCGATATGCTCAGGCGGCAGTGGCATATACTGGTAGAAGGAGATGATGTGCCGCCGCCTATTAAAAACTTCAAAGACATGAGATTTCCTGACCCCATACTGAAAAAGCTCAAAGAGAAGGGTATAGTGCAACCGACCCCGATTCAGGTTCAAGGGTTACCGGTTATTCTATCCGGTAGGGATATGATTGGCATTGCATTTACTGGGTCAGGTAAGACCCTGGTTTTTGTGTTGCCTCTTATTATGGTTGCATTGCAAGAGGAGATAATGATGCCGATTGTACCGGGTGAGGGCCCGTTTGGGCTGATTGTTTGCCCATCCAGGGAGTTGGCGAGGCAGACTTATGATGTGATAGAGCATTTTTTGGAACCATTAAGAGAAAATGGTTATCCAGAAATAAGGCCGTTGTTATGTATTGGTGGAGTTGATATGAGAACACAGCTTGATATTGTGAAGAAGGGGGTGCATATAGTGGTGGCTACACCGGGCCGGCTAAAAGACCTGCTTGCCAAGAAAAGAATGAATCTCGATAATTGCAGGTACTTACTATAATTACTCCTTTGACAGTTGCTGGTTTGTTCTGATATTCGGTCTATTATTTTTGTAATGATCTATAACACCAGAATCAAGTATTGGGCTCTCTTACTGTACAATTATCTGAATTGAGACTTTGTTCAAAGTGGGACAGTTTCCGGCATTCCCAAGGATATATTTTGTTTTCTATCCATTGATTCTGTCCCTTGAATCCATTTTTTTATACAGATTTATATTAGTCAGTTGGAATAAATAACTTTCCCATTTGGCTTGTTAGAAAGAAATTAATTTTATCACTTGATTATATCGAGGCATATACTATGCTAGTTCTTTTTGGAAACACTTATTTGCACCTGCTACTGGTTAAAATTTTGCTGAAAAAGGTTGCATAAAGGAAACTTTTACTTCTTTCCCTTTTCTTTTTTTGGGGGCATATACTATGCTAGTTTTTTCTTTTTTTTGGGTGGGTGGGGGGGGGGGGGGTGTGGGCGGAAATAAAAATATGGAATGCGGCAGTAGGCAATTGTAAAAAGAGATTCCAAAGGCAAAGAATTGTCATTTTTTTGCCTATTAATTCTTATGTGGACTCCTGTTACTTATAACTTCATATTGATGATCTTGTGATAGCAAACTGATTGCTAGTTTAACCTCACCCTCTTTTGATTTGGAATCAAATGTAAGCTACATGCAACTCAGTGGCATTTGATTTGGTTTTCACTTTCATACCAATAAAATAATATCAAGCATGTACAAGCCATCCAGCTAAGATGTACTTGTTCTTGTGATTTCAATGGTATATTGGTATTAGAAACAAGTAGTGTAGTATATACTGATTAGATAATAAATCTGCCAGGTACTAAAACGAGTAAAAATTTAAACTGTCTTGACATTTTGTTTTCTTCTTTACCATCAGGTACTTGACACTGGATGAAGCTGACAGGTTGGTTGATCTAGGATTTGAAGATGACATCCGTGAAGTATTTGACCATTTCAAGGCTCAGAGGCAAACCCTACTCTTTTCTGCCACCATGCCCAAAAAGATACAAAACTTTGCCAAATCAGCCCTTGTTAAACCTGTGACTGTTAATGTGGGGCGAGCTGGTGCTGCCAATCTAGACGTGATCCAAGAAGTAGAGTATGTAAAACAAGAGGCGAAAATTGTTTACCTTCTAGAGTGCCTCCAAAAGACCCCGCCACCTGTCCTCATCTTTTGTGAAAACAAAGCTGATGTAGATGATATACATGAATATTTGCTCTTGAAAGGAGTCGAGGCTGTTGCTATTCATGGAGGGAAGGATCAGGAGGAGAGAGAATATGCCATTGCATCTTTCAAATCTGGCAAGAAGGATGTGTTAGTGGCGACTGACGTGGCATCCAAGGGTCTAGATTTTCCTGATATACAGCATGTCATAAACTATGACATGCCGGCTGAGATCGAGAACTATGTGCACAGAATCGGGCGTACAGGTCGTTGCGGGAAAACAGGTATAGCAACTACTTTCATAAACAAGAACCAGACAGAGACAACACTCTTGGATTTGAAGCATCTGTTGCAAGAGGCAAAGCAGAGGATACCGCCTGTGCTGGCAGAGCTGAACGACCCGATGGAAGAAGATGAGGAGGCCATTACAACTGCAAGTGGGGTCAAGGGTTGTGCCTATTGTGGCGGTTTGGGGCACAGGATCAAGGATTGCCCCAAATTGGAACACCAGAAATCAATGGCGCTTGCTGGCTCGAGGAGAGATTATTTTGGGTCTGGTGGTTATCGTGGAGAAATTTGAATTTCTTTTTCTTCTTCTTATATTTATTTGGTTGATGTTCTGATTTCTCGCATTTTTCCTTATGTCAGTTTTGTCTGTAAATATAAACAACTTTAGGGGTTATTAGCAAGGTAGGTGATTTAGGATTACCCCTGGGTTGTATTAATATATGGACTATAGAGTAATGCAGTTTAAGTAGGTGGGAAAATTTGTACTATTTTTCTTTAAAGGAGATGGGGGTAACAGAATGCATTATGCAATTGTTCTAAGCTTCTAATGTAGGGGCTAGCTATGTTCTTTGCTTGTATGTTGTGAAACCTTCTGAATTAGGAACTTAATTATCGTTTAAGCTGTGCTCGGCTTAGAAGGATTTAATGACACGAATAGATGCTGTGTTACATTATATATATATATTAAAATTAGCGTGATCGTAAGCTTATTAAAGAGATTGGTGAGTTTAACTTAAAAAATTATCAAAATAGTTTTAAACAATAAATTCAAATAGCTCAATAAATTTTTCATATCAAAAATTTATAGGATACTGAAATTTTTCATATCAAAATTTTGTAAGATATTGAAATTTTTTATTTTTGGAGTTTTCTAATTATTTTTTTCGTTTTTTCAAAATAATTCTAAAATAATAATAAAATAATAAATATTTATATATTAGAATTAGTCAATTTAAAAAAGATATAAAATAAATATTTAAAAAATTCTAAAAATAGAAATTTTTTATATTCTACAACATTTTGATATAAAGAATTTATTGAGCAAATTGAATTTATTGTTCGAAGTCGATTTGATAGTTTTTTTTAGTTAAGCTCCCCAAATCTTTTGTTGAGCTTAAGCTCACCTTAACTTATATATATATATATATATATATATATATATATATATATATATCTTCTTTTTCCAGATAAAAGTAATTCTTGACAAAATTGCAGTCATGTGAAAAAAATGGATATTAAATTCCTTTTCTTTTCTTTTCTCTTTTCTCTTTTTGATTCTTGACATACTAAACAAACAAGTTTTGTTTTATTTATTGGTTAGATAGAAAAAGAAGCATGAAAGCAATGAAATATGAGTTCCCTTGCACCCATTGATCGAAGTAAATAATTAATTTAGTATGAAAACCTTTGTAGAGAAGCAATATTCTTATGTTAAAACAACCATCAGAGGCGTAAAATGTGCAAGGTTAATTGGATATAATTGTGACGGCTCTCTTTATTTTCCAATATATAAATAGAACAATTTTCTCATTTTAATATCAAAATGATTCGTTGCCATGATACAAATTAAGCTTCTGATAGAGTATAATATAATAGGAACACAATACATATGAGATATTGGTGAGAACTAAAATCAAGTTCTTCTAATCAATGAAATTTTTACTTTATTACCAGTAAGTATAGAAAACTATAATTGATACCCAATCTTCGTCGCAGGACTATTATTTTTTGCAATGCAGTATTTATAAAAAATCATATAAAAAAATTAATTCAAGTGAAATATTGTTGTCTCAATTAAATATGACTCAAACTCTAGTAATAGATCAATAAAATAATCTATGGAGCATAATGTTTACAAAGAGTATCACGTTTTTTTTCAAAGAAATACAAATGTGAAAGGGTAATGTTGCAAGTGATGCAAATGTAGATGCAAAATGATTAATGTTATAAGAGGTTCTCAAAATTTGTGGTTTGTAATAAGTTAGTCTATGAATTTTTAATTTTGACAGTCACACCTCAAAACTATGTAATTGATAACAATGATGTCTCCCTTTGAAATTAAATTTACTGTTTAATGTTCAATGCTAAATATGAAATGACCGTAATAATTTCATTATTGACATATTAAAAAAATTTCTTGCATAATAACTGATCTATCAATTTTATTTTTTATGAAATTTTATCTTTTCTTCAAGAATAAAATAAAACATACATGCAAAACAAAAAAAAATGAATAATGAAATATCAACATATTATGTATTTTGAATATTTAACGAAGTTTCTATACTTTTCCAAAGAAATTTACTAACCTTTTATAAATTAAAAAGTCATGATTGTAAATATTTAAAATATTATACTATACAAATCAAGGGCATTATGTCTTTTTGAACTTAAAATTGAGTATGAAAATTGTAAATTAACCGTTGACATGGATCATTGTCACCAATTGCAAGGAAGGAGAATTGATTGTCAAAAGTAAAAGTTTGATAACTTCACTACTTACAAAAAAAAAAAAAAAACTAATACCATACATTGTACATAACAGATTTTATTTTATCTATCTTATTAAAAATTAAAATAAGTTGTTGAAAATTCAAAGATTTTCATTTGATATCCTAACAGGCATATCATATTGCTAGCCTCATATTATTTGACTTTACTCAAAAGTGCATGCTTTTATAACGTCTGGTTTTCTGTTACATCCTCCAATAGACATGACACTGGGTTACTTTCCTCCAGTATGAACCGTCGTTGGGCTGCTAACGAGCCGAGTTCGAGCAAGCTAGGTCAACTCGAAATCAGCTCATATAATTAACGAGCTGAACTGACTCGAAATAGTAAGATAATTCCGAACTAAAAACCTAGCTCGTAATCAGCTCATTAAAAGTTCGAGCCATCTCGTAGCTCGTGAAATGGCTCATATTTGACGGTAGCTCCTATCAGCTCGTACTCCGTGAGCCAAACGAGCCAATCAGCTCGACTCAGTTTCGAGTGAGCTTTTGGCGAATTGAATCCTAAATAGATCCCAAACGAGTCATGAGCTACGAATTTTTTGTATAACCCTAATTTACCACACGACATAATGTCGTATAAAGAACTACAAAAGAGAAGAAAAACGTGAGATATGGGATCACAGTGGATCACTGATGCATCAAGTGATCCAGTTACCACATTCATATGATATGATTAATAATATGGGTACCTAGATATATACCTAGACCAATATAATCATGGACCTACAATATAGTAGATAAACAACAACTCAGCTAGCTTAGACCGAAATAATATATTAGATAAATAATAACTCTTTAATTATCATTTAGATCTTTAAAAAAACAAAGGGATTTAAAATAATATATTAGATAAAGAATAACTCAGCTTTTACTGAAATTATCATTTAATACTGACATTAATCACCGCCTATCTTTAATTTTGTAACGTTGTACTTTGATGATGGCAAGACCGTTATTTTTCGTACACATTTTTTTTATAAAGCATGTTCTCAGTTAAAACCTAACAAAATACTTCAAATGATATATTATGAGTCATGCATTTGATCATGTCAAAAAAAAATATTTCAAATGATATATTATGAAATAATTAATTACATTAATATATTGTATAAAATATTTTTTACTAAATTTAGAATTTTGCTATTTTTCACCAAAGAAAATTTTTATATTTGAATTTTTGTCTAAACTATTGAAAATTTTGTCCTCATCTTGTACTCATAAAAAATAAATGTTTGAAATACCAAAACTATTACATCAACTTTAATGCAATTTACACTTCTTTACATTATTTTTTTCATTTCGTTTTTGTTTTTCAAAATTTTTGGCATCTCCAACCACATGTTAATTAAGCGATGTTTTAGTCATATCACATCATCACTTTCTCTCTCTTCATTTGAAAGTGTGTTTATTATACCTAAGGTATTAGATAATTTTTTAAAATGATATAATCTTTTTTTATTTTTATATGAAAACTTTTTGTAACTAATTATATTATTATTAACTATACAAATTATTTTTTCAAAATATATCTATATGTTTTTCAGTTTGTCACATTTAAATTTGAGATTAAAAATTATTTTATTTAAATAATTTTTTAATAAATATTTTTGGGACAATCCGAAAAATAACCCTAGTTTTCAATAAGAGAAATTATTTTTATACCTCGAGTTCTACATCATTATCTGCATCCAATGTTTAGTATAAATACTTTCTAAAAATGTATATTTTAAAATTTAAATTTTATACCTTAAATTTTGCATCCCTTAACTTTAAATATTTATAATATAAATAAATGTGTAGATAAGAGATATAATTATTACTCCTCATAACGAGAAAGAGAAGCATGTGAGTAATGAAATCTTTTATGCCTAGCTATCCTAGTAAATGGATCGTTTGGTATGATAGATTGTAGAGAAGCAAAATTCTTGTTTTACAACGACTATCTCAAGAGTAATTTTGTGTGATTAATTGAAAATGTTCATGTATATATATTATGCACATTTGATGACGTTTCATAAATAAATGAGAATCTTTATTTTTCTAATATTGACATAAAAAAATCGATGCATTTTTCATGAAAACAATGTAGTAAATACAATGAGATATTGGAGAGAATCGAGATTAAGTTCTAGTAATATGTGTATCTTTTAGTTCCATACAAATGCTTATAGAGATCCGATGCGTCTCTTTTTAAATTTGTCCAAAATATTAACATAATCTCCATGCTTTCCTCCCAAAACCGGTGACTTTTTTCAAATTGGAGAATTATTATGTTGTCTGTTATTTATTTGTGTTCTCTTTCTATAAATCTTTGCTTCCAAAGCTTTGATTTGTATTTGATGGGTTCATCAATTAAATAAAACGAATTGAATAACCAAATTTGCTTTTTAAAATAGTATCCAGTTATCAATGAAAGAACTATAGATTAATTAGGCAAGATCTTCAAGATCTTATTAAACGACAGAATTGGTGATGGATTTTTTTCAAACAGAAGTTGGTTTAAAATCCGAGACTATTAAAAGAAATCAAACACAATCATACACCAAGTTGTGAAATTAATAATAATAGAAGCCTGGATTGACAGTAATTGGACAAAATGGTATATGAGAAGGAAACAAAGTTCTCCAAATTTCAATGAAGAACGGAGAAAGAAAGATTTTGCTAAGCATGATAATGACAATCCTTTTGAAATTTTAACACAAATCCAAACTTGCAATGAAACAGAAGTTTATCACTTCAAAATTCTCTATTATTGTCATCCCTAACATATGCGGTCACCTCAGTAAGATTTTAACCAGAACTTTATGAATATGATAATACTAACTTCGGCCATGCAAAATCAAAATGAAATAACCAGCATGCGGTACCGAGAAATTATCAACAAAAACAGCAGCCAACTAGCACAAAACGAGCACCAGTTATACAAACACAGAAGTTCAAGCTGCATTATTATCTAACACATAAACAACAACATTTGTTTAAAACGAACTAAATTATTACAAGAACCAAAGAGGTGGGCTGCTCAAACCATCCTATCTCTCTATAGGGCCTTGAGAATCTCATCGGCACCAGAGACAGTGAAGGCACCGCCTTCCTCAATGTTGGCGACCTTGACAACGAGATCATCAGCTAGAATGGCATAGCGTCTGGAGCGTGTCCCAAGCCCCTTGTCAGAGAGATCCAACTCCAGGCCAAGTTCCTTGGTGTACGTGCCCGAACCGTCTGCCAGGAATTTCACGTGCTTGTTGTCGGTGTAGGTCTTTGCCCATGCCTTCATCACAAACCGGTCATTCACTGCATATTTTTTTCAGTATAAGATTGTTATCTTTTCTTTCATTTAAACAAGGGACCCAAAATAAACCACCCAGTTTCTATTCCAGCATAAACCATCTTTCCTTTTTTTTTTCCATTTCATCCACCAAAAAAATGCAAACAAACAAAAACAAGAAAATATAGAAAACGTTGTTCCTATACGCTTATACACTTTTACACTTGATCAACTCACCACCTCTGTCAAAACAAGAAACCTTTTGGCAAGACTATCCATTATTTTAAAACAATAAAATATCAACGAGTCTATTATCAACAAAAACTAGTAGAGAATTAGTTGATACAATACCACTAATGACGAAGATTTCATCAACCCCTTTGGCCTTGAGCTCCTCTGCACTTTGAATGAAGCCAGGCACATGCTGCATGCTGCAATGTGGACATCACATAAAAAAAGTTTGTCATATCAGTCTACATATTGAAATTGTTTCATTTCAAATAAATTGCATTCAAGGTGGTGCAAGAGAAGCATTTTCATATTTGAAGAATTCCATGAATTTCTGGCAATATATTAGGATCTATTTTAAAATTAAAACTGATGAAGATAAAAGGCCCAAACAAGTATTCTTTTTCCTGAAGCATCTACTTACAAGTCGAATTTTCCAAATGGTACGTTCCAACTGAGAAAGATAAGCAGCGTTACCACTTATGAAGCCAGGAAATAACTGAGACAAGCTACAGGAGTTTTTTTTTACGGATTAGGACCTAGGACATTTGCGCTACTGCTTGTAATTTAATATTTCATTCAATGAAATGGGTGCTTGCACCTTTTATTCAAAAAAAAAAAAGAAATTTCCAAATACTTAATACAAGGGGCAAAGACCTATATCTCTTAAATAACAAAACTATTTTTTTATTTGAGTTACAATCTTTTGGGATTGCATCATGATTCATGACAAAACTATTGTTGCATTAATAATCTAATGTTGTAATTTAAATGACAAAAGTTGAAGTCTTAATCTTGACCTATTTAAAAAACAATGCATATGCATAAAATATAAATAAATATCATTTGGGACAAGATTAATGGTCGGCTGCAATTAATTATGTGTCAATTTTCTTCACCTACTTGCCATTCAAATTTGGGGTTTGAATTATTAAAACAAAAACTGATGTCATGACATATCCCACAACAGAGATGGCATTTGGACCTTTCTCTTTTTTCTTTTGTAAATTATGTTCTATAGTAACATTGACACTTATATTCTTCAGAAAATTGGATACAAAAAATGTCTCACTATTGTCTGGTTATCCTTGGAGTTAACTAGTCACCAATTAATTTTGACACACCAATCGGAGTTTCATCTTTTCTTTTAATGCTAACTTCCTATTCTACTGGAAGCACATATTTCCAACTTTAATATTTCCAAGTGTGAACAGATTAAATTCAAAAAGTTAGTTAAGATTCATAACACCAGAATTTTCCCAATTTTCCTTTTCACCTTTTTAATTAGTTATATATATAATGGATAAATTATGTCAATTTACTAAGAAATGATGTCAGAACTTGTCAAATACTTCTAACTAATGATCTATGTAATTTGCAAAATTGATCTTAGAGCAAGTCAGCTTAGTACGAAAGCACGATAAAAAGATGCCTTTATTGTAATCGATCTCCTTCCTTGCATTAGATGATGGAATCGCTTAATCTAACAGATAACAAGATCGAATTGAAATGATCTACAGGACAATTCCTCTTACTCAAGAGTATGTTTCAATGGATGACACCGATATTCCACAAAAATGTTACCAAATCACAAGGGGATACATAAATAAAGAAAAGAGAGAAAAAGAGACACCTGCAAGTAGGGGTGAAGGCACCGGGAACACCGACAAGAACGACCTTCTTGCCCTTGGCGAGGCCATGGATGGTGACAGTCTGATGCTGATCGGACTCGTCGCACCAGTCGAGGGTTCCATCGGGAAGCGTCGCTCCAACGGCGATCGGCGCCATCTTCTTTTCTTTTCTTGAAGAAGAAATGTGAGAAGGGAAGGAGAGAATGAGGGAAACAAAAGAAGAGGAGGAGATATTTTTCGGAAGAGCGTCGGTGGTAGGTACAGATGTAGAGCAACAGAGTAAATGCCAAGATCCGGATTCATTCCAACGCTCATCAGACCATATTTTGGTCCGATGAGAAAAATTACCGTTAGATCATTAAATCTGATAATTTACACGATTATTAACACGTGGGAGAGAACTTTTGTGCGAATCATAATTACATCGAACGGGACCAGGTGTTTTAAGCTTAAATTTTGGTCCGATGGGCGTTGGAACTCCCGCCGGCTTCTGCAAATGGGACCAGGTGTTTTAAGCTTAAATAGAAAATTTGTGTCGCGATTTTCTTTTGCGTTCATGTGTTTATTTGTACGGTTGGATTTCTTTTGTGCGATCCAGATTAGATTTCTTCGGATTTAAATCCTGTTGTAAAGTTGCAGGTGGTTTGGATCTGATTCGTTCGTTTCAGATTGGACGGCTCTGATTTGGGAAGTAAAATCTAACGTAGAGATGGAGCTTTACAGAAATAGAAGGGAACTATAATCCCAATTTTTTAGGACTTAATTCTCTATTATTATAAGAGTTCAAAAAAATTATACTACAGAAAAAGAAGGGCCTATAATACCAATTTTTAAGACTTAATTATATTTTTTTAGGAGTTTATTTAATTATACTATCATGATGCCATGAATTTATCATTTCAATTTTTTTCCAATCTCGCCATGTAATAATTTAATTATAAAAATGGTTGAAATTTCATTAATAAATTGCTATGGTTGCATTCTTGCATATACCGATAGCCGCAGATACAGATGCAAATATCGACTAGAGATAACTTTTAAAATTTGGCCTTCTATATATGTATCTAATTTAAGTTTATGGACAATAAACATTTTTTATTTATATATTATATTAGGATGTCAAATCTCGAATTCTATGTTTACAGCCTTAGACAATCTATTTTTTTCTCAGGAATAGTCATTTTTTTAATCCAAAAAATGGGCCCAATAAATTCATAAATTTCATGTCCACTTAATTAGCCATGATTTTTTTTTTTTTTTTGGTGACAAGTGGCTGTTACTTGTGAGCATATCCACTTAATCAAGCACTAATTATTCTTTGCTACCTGTCTGGCTTATTGGCTACCTAGTTAACCTGCCATTAATAATTCATGATGGCAGAAAAGAATATGATTAGGTAAGTATACCTCTTTTATTATTAATTAATTTGTTTATTTATTTTGGTGCAAACTGAATCAATTAGGCAGCATTAATTTAGGGTAAATAAATAAAGATCTAGGAGTCCAAAATGGCACATGCCCCTAATTAATAGGACAAGAGTAAATCAGAAATTTTTTTTTTAAATAAGGCTCCTATTAGCCCCGGCATTTATTTATTTTCAAATGTCTCTTCTTCTGAAATTTGAACTTATGTTTCTATATAGAGAGACAAGACCTATTATCACTATACTAAATCTGCGGTTCCGTAAATTAAAAATCTACATTATGCTAATTGGTTCAACATGCAAATCAAGTATGAAACACCTCTTTTTTCAAAAAAAAAAAATGTAATTGAAGATTTTATTTTTTTCACCCTCAAAAGTCTTAAAACATTTACACAAAACATTATGAATAATTTATTTGTTCCTAACTGAATATTTTGGGCAATACCAAATGCCCTATCCTCCTCTGCCAGTTTCTTTTTGAAAAAAAGAAGATGCAAAATATACTTGTTATTTTTAAAGGAAAATCCAAACACATTATATCTCATATTTCTATCTCCAGTAATTAAGACAGTAATTATATAAGCTTATATATATCTCCAAGTCATCATTTCTACTAAATGAAAAATATATTTCCAAATAATTCTTAACAGTATTCTTTCCAAAATCCTGCCTCAGAAGCATTGAGTAGTGAATCATCAAAAGCCCTATCAATGCACCGTCGACCTTCTCGACATCGTCGGCACCTTCCTAATTGCGTTTTGTCAAAAATCAACTTTTTTATCTCGTATCGCCGTATCATGCGTCTGCTTGAATTTCAGAGAAACATTGATATCTCGATTGATCAACATACAAAGAAGAATCACAGCACCTAATCTCACGTTCATGATCATGAGCCGTGAGACCGAACCGAAGACTCGAAGCGTGTCAAATACTACCAACATGAGCAAAACAAAACATGTCACAAGGAGGAGGAAGATGAGAAGGAGGATTGCACCGAGGATAACGATGCATCCGATGATGGAGCCGTGAAGCAGCGCGAGGAGGAGTAGATCCAAATGGGGTACCATTTTTGGAGATAAATGTTGAAAAAATGTAGAGAGTATGACATCCACATTTTTGTTGATAAAAGAAGGTATTGAGTACTTAATGCCATTATCTGGATACTTGCCAATCAGGGAAGGAATGCTGATAGCTTCACTAACAAGGAAGAAACGCTTTTTAAATTTTAATGCAAGATATATGTGCTGGATTTCTTTTACATAACCTCATTATTTCTGGAATAATAATTCACAAATTAATAAGTAGTATTTTTATTTGGAATAAACCAGAAAAAAAATCATATGATCCTATAGTAATTACATTTTTGTTGAAACCGAACAATTTACTATTTTAATTTTTATGAAAAAAGGGGAAAATGTTATATATAAAGATATCCTTATTGATATCGTCGTCTATTAGAACTTTATTATACATATTAAATAAATTATTATGTATATTAACGATCTTATTTTATACAGTATTTTTATTATTCATCTTAAATATCATTAATATATATAATAACTCATTTAAATTGAATAATAATAATAATATTATACAAAATAAATTTATAAAATTATTGACATTACATAATAATTCATTTAGTGAATAATAAAATTTGTATGGACAATCATATCTATATATCAGCTCCCAAAAAGGAAAAGTTAAGCACCCATTGAGTTATATGAAAAAAAATCATGTTTAATGAAAAAGAACATTCTTTGATTAGCGTCGACAGCAGGATTCGAACCTGCGCAGGCAAAGCCCAACAGATTTCGAGTCTGTCTCCTTAACCACTCGGACATATCGACACTTTTAGTCATTTTAATCATAATAATTTATTAATCTAAGCCATCGAAAATAATGCTTTCTTCAGGTTTTTTTTTAATTGATATTTTTGTTTAAAAAGAATCAAAGATCTAGCAACAGAGTCACATCATTTCTTAAATGAGTTATTTTTTAAACTGACAATTATTAAATAAACACAAAATAAAGACACTTAAGTTTATAGACATGTTGATGTACATTTATTTTTTTTGATATAAAGGTTTCCGTTAACCCCAGCATCTATTTATTTTCAAATGCCTTGTGTTGACATACATCTAACCTACTTATTTAATTTCATGTAATTTCAATCTTATTTTGCAATGCATGACAATTGATAGGTCATGAAAATGCAAACTTCAAAATTTTCAAATCGGTCTACAAATGATAATGCATGCACTAAAATGTCGTTTTTTTTTTTTACATAGTATAACAAAATGCGTCATTTAGATCATGTCTAAAATGGTGGATTTTGAATTTCAATTTTCTTTATTGACAAATAAAATAAATGTCAATTGATCTAGTTTTCTAATGCATACTAACTTATGGGCTTGCTAGAGAGAGATTAAAAATCGGAATCGCTTAAATAATTTGATAGGCAAGTGATACTTTTCTCTCTTCTTAAATCTGACATAATGGCATTATTGTTAAGCCCATTTTGAAAAAGAGGAAATTGTGAGCATATATATATATATATATATATATATTATTTTTTGTTGTAACATGGAAAAGCCCTAAGAAATTCAGCATGTACCGTTGCAATGTCCTACATTGCACCTAACAGCTATTCTTTTAAAGCCTGATTAGTATCAATGTAAAAGAATATTAGTACATTTCTTTGCAACTCTTTTTTTTCAAATTAAATTCATATGAAGTTTAGTTATCATGTATTATTTGTTTTGGTTCATATGCTCTTTGCACCTGTGACTTTGTCCATATATCATATTATTGTACAGCTCTAAGCTTCTAAATGGAGAGACAAATTAGCACTTTACGATGTAATGTTACTAGATGAAGATTACATTGCAAAAAGGTGAATCTGGTACAATACTCAGGTTTACTGTCATAATCTACAAGACATGGCACCATGCAAAAAACAACTCATTCTACAGTAACCAAATCAGAAGCATCTCACCTACTTCTGCACCAGCATTTATCAAATTAAGAACATGTAGCATCACATAAAGAAAAGAAGCAAGTGTTAGGTACAGATAAAGGTTGTGTATTTAATAAGTACATGGTACCAACTCCAGAAATGCTGAAAACTCAGTAGTCCCCAAAAAGCACCAATAATGAGGCTTTACCTTCCCTCTTTTTAGACCTAACCAGTACTTGAATCATAGATAAGTACCAACAGATTGGTGAATAAACAAAAAAAAAATCTTTTATCTATAATATGGATGTTTGTCTTGGTCACTAATAAAAGAAGAAACTGGAACAATTTTTTTCATGCTGGTTAAATGAACAAAATTACAGAACTAAAGGGATAATAGACAAAAAAAAATTAGAATTTTCTGCCGGCAGGCTAGACAAAAAAGCATTTTACAACAGGGGCGTGTCTGCCAAGAAAGGGGATGAAAAAAAATGAAATAAGTACAGATTAAAGAATATAAACGGCCACGAACTCTTACTTTGTACTAGAAATTGGTTTAGTCAAAAAAAATACACCTCTTCAAGTTTAGGTCCATTAGTTGTAACAGACTTTTTTTCAAGAAAACCTGAAAATAAAAAGATTGTTGGAACAATTAATTTCATATTCGCCTCATAGATATAGTAACTTAGGTTCAATATGTTGTAGCCATATTGTCTTGAACAAGGGCATAATATGCACTTCAATACCTAGGGCAACTTCAATTACAGAGCAATCATAACAGATTAAACCAGATGCATGTGCATGCACACGAAAGTTGTGTGTATACGAAAAATATAATGAATGCAAACATACATGTATATGTTGCACTAACAAAGTTTTCAGTAAGCAAAGTACTTACAAATAAAAGCCAGCTATATGTACTATCTGATTGGTACGACAGCTTCAAGGTTTTTCTCAAGAAACCAGCCTGATGGGTACTGCAGATCCAGGGCTTCCAACCTATTTCGCCACACCATAATTTTGCTACAGTTTCGTCCCCCTAGAGCTTCCATTTGTCTCTCATCCTCTACTAGCAGCTCCACAAATCTTGAATCCTGGATAATACACCCAATTTTCACAGAATTTAGTTCAGCATGTTGTGAATATAAGCTTTATAGTCAAGCTCTAAATGTATCAACTAAAATCACACTTATGCTTAATTAATTAACATCCTTGTGGTTAACCTATTTGATGTTCTTGTATCAAGGACTTACTGGTAAGAAATTTATATGCATCGATTCTTTTCCTGTAAAGGATGAAGGGAGCTTGACTACTACATGTATTTAACATCCTCGTGCTTAACCTATTTGATGTTCTTGAATCAATGACTTGTTGGTGAAAGATTTTAAATGCATCGACTATTTTCCAGTAAAGAATGAAGGATCATGACTTTCACATTTTTACCCTAATTTCTATCTCTGTACAGTTTAAAACATTAAATTTATGAAAGTCAATTGTTGCTTTCAAAATAATGGAATTGTTGTAACATGCTTCTACGAAGGTTCATATACAAAAAGAACCACAAAAGCATGCAGGTAAAAAGCTAGGGTTATTCTAACATAGCTCTTTCCTTGTTTTTCCTTTTCTCTTCATTAGTGCTTTACTCTGTCGCTTTGATAAAAAATCATGGGCGGCACTCTCATGGATGATAAGAAATTCTGAAATAAAAAGGTCATAGACTTACTTGCACACTTTCCTTGCCACTGCTATGAAATATAATGGATTTGGGATGGCGGCGAAATTTTTTCGAGTCCCAGATCATGGTGCTATTGAAAGCAATACCAGATATGCTGGTACGAAACCTTCGTACCATCCGGCTATTTTGATTTGAGTGCCACCCAATAACATGTTTTCCATTACATAATGGCCCTTCTAGCAATAACCTCCTATTTGCATCTTGAAAAGTTGCAACCGGCCATGCACCAAACCGCCTACAATAATGATTAGAGGAGATTCTCAAAAGTTCATTGATATATATTTAAAATACAATCAAGGAAAAATAAATTACAGTTGATAAAAGGAGACAGGTCATGGACTTGTTGTAATCAATTTAGGTAAGGTATAAAAGGTACATTGTGAAGTTCACCAGCTAAACGTATCTTCAAGTCGGGATTCAGTTTTGGGTATTTAATAATTACTTAACTTGAAGTTTTAAATTGATAACAACATTATCTGAAGAATCTAACTTTCTAAACCAATACTTCAGATCCAGACCATACCGAACCAGTGCAAATAAGGTATCATGGCAACTAACCCGACAGATCATGCAACTTCCAGAAAGTGCTCAGTGAATTAGTTCCAATCAATATTACTTATTTCCTAGAATAACAAAAGAAATTCACTTACCTAATTTTTCGCATCTCTTCAAAAAGCTCAGGCGAATAGACCCCATCATCATCCGCAAAATAGACTATACCATTAATATGATGCTTCTTGATATGATAAATTGCAATATTTCTCTGGCAATTTATCATCTTTCTCAAGTTAGTCAGATTCATCATGCATGCAAAATGACGATACATCAGCCCTGTTGACATCAAAATCCGTGCTGTGTCCATCGACTGGTAGTACCGGTCCACCACAATCCACAAGAGTGGCTTCTCCACTGCACTCAATGTATGTGCCAATCGGTTCAAATAATATGCCTGAAACGGTCTGACATGTGTTATGGTCACAATGATAAGAAGTTTTCGCAGATCTTTTTGCTCTATTTTCGGTAACTCGACTTTCACTAACTCTTCTCTCAGCAACTCATCTCTTGGTAGTTCCGCTTTTGGTAAACCCTCTTTTGGCAAATCCTCTTGTGGAAACTCCTCTTTTGGTAACTCCATTTTTGGTTCGTCCTCTTTCACCACATCCAGCTCCTCTGAACTTGAATTTTGTATAATTTGCGGGTTCTCATGCACAACAACCGCTTCCTTAATTGAGTGGGAGCTCTGTTCTATGTTTTTATCCTCTATGTGCCTCCCAAAGTCTAAAGTACTTGGATGCAAGGGGATATTCTCAGGAACATTAATGGAGAAAAAGGGGGTGAATCCGATAAGAATCCCAAGGATAAAACACACCACAAAGTTGAATAAGGCTCTTTTCCATTTAAATCCTTTTGATCTCTGATATCTCTGTGCCAAATTACCATTAGACCCTGATCTCGATTTGGTACCAGGTAAGTAATCCATAAGGGCAGGGAAGGAACTTAGGAGACCTCTCAGGGCTAAAATGGTCTTAGAAGGAGACAATTTGGGAGAAGGCGAGTTATCTACAAAGTCTTGGAATTGTTTTGCCGATCCTTCTCTTTGTATTAGGCCAGAGCTTCTTCGAGAAGACCTCATTTTCTTTTTACAGTTTGAAATTAACACAAAAGGTGCCTAATTGAACTGAGGATCTCCCATCAGAATTTCAAATCAGACCCAATTTGAAATCTTCTAGAACCGGTTGAGGATCAGAACTCGGCCTCTAATTGCTCCAAATTTTCAAACTAAAGTTGGTTATTATTTTTTCCTTCAATTAATCATTGACCAATGGTGCTGTCTTTTTAATAATTCCACAGTAGGCTTCAAGAAATACCAAGGGCCAGATCAGAACCTTTGCATTTAAATTCAGCTTTGCCAGATTACAAAAACCTGAAAAGCACAATAAAAAACAGTGTATTAGAATTAGATCTACCGTTAGAAAGCATCAAATGAGAGAAACATTTGAATCTTAGACAAAATCAGGACCCAGCGCTTTCCTTTTATTATTTAATCAATGGAACAGAACCAACATATTCCCCATTCAATGCACACACCAGGATCTAAACAATATAATAATACCAGTTCTTTTCCCATTTGAATTACATTACAAACAATGTCCCTAATTCCCTATACCTCAAGTTAGAAAATCCCAGCGATGGAAATTCAACAAGAGGAAATAGTTCAATAATCTCATTCTCTCCCCAATCAAAAGGACTATAAATTAAAAGCAATTCCTTCCCCTTCCCCATTCGATCAAAAGGAATTATAAAAAGACCAAAGTAAAACTTATCCGAGCTTCACAATTCCAAAATCAGAATCAAATACCGAGCTCGGATCCCCAGAGGCACAACTAGGCATGGGGAAAGAAAAGAAAAAAAAAAGGAAATTCAAATCAAAGCCGTGTTTAGAGAGAGAGAGAGAGAGAGAAGATCATACTTGAATCGAGATCGTCGCTGGCACGGTGTCGGAGTCAACTCAAACCCCCGAGTTTTTGTTCGCTTGTCGGATCGCCTCCCTCTCCGCTTAATTTTCTCCAATCGAGGGAATAAAGATCGATACAATACATATATATATATATATATTATTACACAATTAAGTCCAGATGACGAGAGAGACAGACACAGAGAGAGAGAGAGAGAGAGAAGTGGCAATATAGTTATATAGAAATGGCGGCCTCAGGTTAAGTACCAGTACAAGTAGACAAAAGGGGAGGTGAGGTGAGGTAAAGACGTAAGAGTGGGAGAGAGAGAGAGAGAGAGAGAGAGAATGCGTGTGAAGTCTTTGCGCGCACGATTGGACGGTGTCTTAACGGTGTCAGCTCCAGCTCCAACCGTCTGATTTTTTGTTTTTTTATATAAAAACCGTCTATATAAAAATGAGATGTATTACTACTATACTAAACGTATTTATCTATCTATCCTCCGTTGTCAGAACTAAGAACAAAAAAAAAGATCTCAATTAATTATCATAATTATCAAGGATCTCAATTCTCAAAATCCATAGTTATTATTCCCTTTAATTAGATGCCGAGGAGGAGATACATTTAATTATTCCCCATTTTCAGTGTACACGAGATTCCAGGCATTAAATTTGTTACATGTTCAGGTCATCTACTCTTCTGGAGCCTAATCAATCAATTAAGTATATATAACTTGTAATTCCTAAATGTTATTGTTTAAGATGTGTGTGTGTGAAATGGCAGCAGAGCAATTAAATGTGTTGCAGTGCTGCTGATTAATTAACATCGTGGCCTTTTAATATGCAACCAACATTCAATTTCTCTCTCTCTCTCTCTCTCTCTCTCTCTCTCTCTCTCTCTCTCTCTCTTCTTGGTGCAGAAGTTAGGTCCCAAGTATGTGTAGTGATGGTTGTTTCAGGCTTGATGCTTTTATTTCACTATTTACCTTTTTTTACTATTTAGCTATTTTAGTCTGTTGCGGAGGAAGCGAGACGTTCTGATGTCCGTCGAATCAAATTTGAATATGACTAATGTAATAAGTATTAAGTATTATTCGATGATATCAAGATTCATGTTAAAATTTTGTTTTGAAACTTTAATATTCGTGTGAAATATGAGATTTAATGATCTGATGGTAGAATATATACATCAGACTGTTTTCCATTATGATAAATTACCATTTGTTCTGTATCCAACTGAACTAATAATCAAATATTTTACTTTATTTGAAAATGATTAAAACAAAACACTCTACATTTTTTTTAAGAAGTTGCAATGCTTTGTGACTTGTGAGATTGCTTTAAACTTACTTGACATAATTAAACTTTAAATTAGAACCTTAAACAAAATAATTTCTCATATAACTGTTGCATGATGCAGGCATGCAGCAAACACAAACATTTATTTCAAATCTAAAATTCATTCATTGCATTTTTTTTTAATGCACACTTTTATGTATGTGATTAATGCACACTAATTTATTACATCAATGTATACACTAGTATATTATGTTAATGCACATCAATTTAATACGCCAATGCATATCAATGATAATTAATTGCACGCCAATTTACTACGTCAATGCACGCAAATTTATTAATAAATTATAGCCGGTGCATATATATTGTGTTGATGTACACTTTCTAATGATGATAATTGTAACTTTAAGGAAATAACTAACACTTTATGTTATGAGAAATTAAATGTATAAGCTCTTGAATATACCCTTTTAATATTCAGGGAGATGACACAACTTATATCTGTATATATAACTTTAATATAGTACATGCATCATATAGACAGATGAATGAATTGAATTTAATGTACATAAATTGTGACTTAGCAACAAAATATATATGTTGTGTTATAATTTGATAATAAATATTATATATGAAGAAGGATGTTGTAATGTGAAAATCAAATTTGTGGTGACATGGTGAGTATAGGTCGAAATATCATTTATGATGTCATGTTAGTGCGATGTGATGACTTTACAACACGACACGTCACTTGAAAAGTTTCATTCAATTTAAAATAAAAATAAATAAAAATCAGGTATTTATCTTGCACAAAATTTCTTCCACCAAAATGACAAATTCATTTAATAAAGTATGTTTTCTATCAAAAAGAAACTAAGAATAATAACTCTAATTCAGCAAAATATGTTCATAAATGCAACTTCTTTCTGGAATGAAACAAAGAACGGTTCTATCAAAAATTTTAATAGTTAATGAATAACGACTGTTAATTTCAGTACAATTTCTTCGTCTAAAATATAAATTGTGATTCAATAACAAAATAAGCCTAAAATAAATCCTAGATTAATTCCAAAGGAAAATAAAATACTCCTATATATACAGGTTGAGCCGCCTTATTAGTTGTTACCAGCCAACACTCAACAGTCATTAGCAACAGAACTAGGTTCACCGGAGACCTCCATTTATTTCCAAATGGAGAAAGAAATCACGTTGCCAAATGTCAGATCAGTCAATTAAACCATAGTCGTTAGCAACAGAACTAGGTGCACCGGAGATCTCCATTTATTTCCAAATGGAGAAAGAAATCACGTTGCCAAATGTCAGATCAGTCAATTAAACCACATCAACACCGCTCAGTTCTCATCCCACAGTCGTTAGCAACAGAACTAGGATCACCGGAGATCTCCATTTATTTCCAAATGGAGAAAAAATCACGTTGCCAAATGTCAGATCAGTCAATTAAACCACATCAACACCGCTCAGTTCCCATCCCACAGTCGCTTTTTCATTCCATTGGTGGTCCCGTCTCGTTAGGAAGTCAATTCGTTTCATCGTTGATAGATACTCCTCAGATGCTCCCGGAGTACACCGTACCATTTGAGCGAATCTCACTGTCGGTCTTCAAACGGGGCCCACGGAACAGACTCTCATTGGCCAGTGACCCTCGTGGAGTTATCATCACGGAATAAAACCAAAGGGATGGTATCTTTTTGGTCTGTGATGATTACTACTATTAGCGTGCACAACAGCTTTTGCTAATTACAGAGCGCCTTTATTAAGTCTAAAAGAAGGGGGGGAATAAAAGGAGGCTGATTGATTAATTCACAGAAAGTAACCTTTTTGAAGTTGGATTAAGTAATTAGGAACTGATAAGAGTAAAGTCAGTATCAATTGAGAATTAATTTTAGGTTTGGTATGTAGTAAAGATAATATTCTCTGTGTCTGAACGAGAGATTTTTTATGAATATTTAAAGTTGAATGATTTTGATTTTTTGTGTCTTTATTTCAAAAAAAATATTAATTTAAAGTTACTAAAATAATTTGGTAGTATTTTTGTAGTTAATTTGTTATTTTTTTATTTTTATTAAAATATCGAGATAAATAAAATGAATATAATTCAGCCGCATATATTTTTTTCCGCTGAAAAAAAAATACTATTTTTATGTTAAGTCATTTCTTTTTTAAAAGTATTGTACATATTGTACTTATTTCAACATCTAATTACAATAATACGCTTTAATTCATAAAATGTTTTATAAAAAATGTGTCTTTAGAACTATACTTTTAACAAAAAATTATAAAATTATACTTCATTTTAAAATAATTATAAAATTATAAAAACTATTCTAAAATTTTACCTTTGATTTGGATCCCCCTTTACATCATTAAAAGATTTAAAAGTTGCACTTTTTTCCAATCCTCTTATCTCCATCCATGCCATTATATTCTATGCAATAAAGAAACCTATAATTGCTTGCATTTAAATTTTCAACCCTACAAAATAATTTATGCATAGAGCCTTAGAATAATATCAACTTAAGAACCTAACATGTTGACAAATTCTTGGTTCTAGAAATATCATAATGCTAAATAGGTGTTCAATTTAGAAAAAAAGAAAAGAAAAAAAAAAGAGAGAAAATGTTTAGGTCCTCTAGAACCAAACTTATATGTATATTTTTATTTTCATTTTTTGAATTTTTTTTCCTTTTGCTTTTTGTGTCACTTTGTACCAGAAGGTTGTTGGCACTTATTGTCTCAAACTCTCAATTCTCTTTATCTCAAGTCTTATGATATTGATGGAGGCAATTTAAAATATTTCACAAATATTTTGTCAAATATGTCCCTTATATTATCCTTAATTAATTGCAAGGTCTTGGATGTTGCTCAATAATTACAAACAAAAGAAAATATCCTTTCCACTTAATTCAAATTTGATTTAATCACATCTCTATTTTTTTTTCCGAGCAAATTAAAATATTTTTTTCACGCGGTATTTTTTCGTTATAATATGATCTTCCTACTTTTTTTTTTTGGAAGGTCATTTTTTTTCATTCTACAATTGACCTACCTATTTACATATGTTTAATTGATTAGAAAATCTCAAAATATACACACATCAAGTGTATGCTTCTAAATCTTTGAATGCAATTAATTTCATGTATAGATAAGGGTAGTAGGTAAAATAATTAGTAATTAAATTAAAGATTACCAATAAAAAAAATAAGGATTCGGAAAGATATGGTGCTACTTGTCTCTTTATGTTTTGATAATTCATTGTATATTATTTTATTATTAATTTATTATAGAGATCTGGCTTCATTCAGTGTCATTTTCTTTCAAACTCGTTCACTAATGAAATACTGCCACGTGTTAGGCTCATAAATATTAAATTATTAGAACTCACCAAACTTCAACATTTTGTCGGATTAAGAATTAGAATAAAAAAATATTCTTCGTTATTGTTTTCGTGTACTTAAATTTTTTTTAAAGAAAAAGATAAAAATAAAAATTTTAATTTTAAATATTCAGAAAAAAAAATTATAACATAAAATAAATTATTAATTATATTATTTATTTAATTCATTTAACTTTACTGTACCTCACAAATGCCCAAAAAAAAACAAAAATTTTCATGAACTGGCATTTTCACATAACAGAAACCAAGAGATAATAATTAATTAATTAATTAATTAATCAGTCAATATATAATTGATGATTCATTTGCCCGTTACATAAACAAAAACACGTGGATAATAAATATTTAAAAGATTCCCTGTTACAACCTTTTCAAGGTAATGCTTGTTACGAGTCACTTACAATTACAACTAGCCGAGTAGGCTCTTTACTCAATATGCAATACGAAAGGGTTACAGAGAATTTGTAACATAAGATCTAGATTTGATATATACTGGTACCGACCAAAGCTGACAGCAGCAGTCCTTTCACATGCAATCAATCTCCTATAATATTGTAATTGTACAATTGAAAATTTGACATCACAAAAAATAATAATGCTAATATCATGTTTGCCATATCTAATTAAGGACTAGGGATGATTAATTACTTGCATGCATGAGATGAGAAAATTTTTGAGATATTTTAGGTGGTGTGTCTAATCAATTTTAGAAATTTATTTTGTTAATGATTATTGGGTTAAATGTACTCAATTAATTAAATGATATGTTGATATTTGTTGCTTGATGACTCATACTACATGATGATATGTTATTGCTTACTAGAGTGGGGTTTTGTAGAATCTAAGAAAATATAGAAAAAGAAAAAGTTAAATAAATAGAGAAATTATTCCTGTACTCTAATATAAAATATAAACACTTTGTGAAAATATATGTTTTAAAATTTAGTTAAAAATTACGTTGAATACATTTTAAAAATTTTAATCTTAATAATGTAAGGTATAAAATATTTTTATTATTAAGTATAACACTTTTCAAAAAAAAAATATGAATATGCTTCGAGTGCAAATAACGAATGTGGATAAGAAGTGTAATTATTACTCTTCAAATAAATATATGTATTTTCATGGTATTTTGGTAAAATTAATAAATATATGTATTTTCATGGTAATTTGATAAAATTAAGTGGGATTAGTTGACCCTACTTGACTCTATATAATCGTCATCAATGATAATTGCGATGAAAAATAAAATTTTAGGATATATAGGTTGGACTAAGGTGTGCTTATTTTTTATGTATATATCACTTCATAATGATTACATTTATAGACAATTTTGTATTTATGTATATATCACTTCATAATGATTACATTTATAGACAATTTTGACATAACTCCAAAAAAATAAAATAGAACTAATAATTAAAAATTCACTTTATATGTATGTCAGTAGATATATAAAATAATCAAATTACATATAATTTAAATATTTTTGACAATGCGTCGAAGACTGTTAATTTCGGACTATCAAAATTTTGAATAATTTGGTGTACGATAAAATATACACAAAATTTTCATCATATTTTATAGACATAAAATATAGATAATATTGATCATATCTATAATATTAGATTTCAGATATAATTTTTAAATTTCCAACTTGTCAAAATAAATAATTGCAAATGACCCTTTTTATGCATCAAACAATAAAAAAGACATTACAAACATCCGCCATCCAATGTATACCACATATTTTAGTTCAAAAAATATATTAAAAAATATATTAGCCACATGATTCATAATTCCAAAATTAATCAAACTAGAGGGAGCTGGTATCGAGTGATAGTATTTCCATTTTTATTAAAAAAATGCTTTTTGTTATATTTAGTAAATATTTTGATAACAACAATTTTTTTTCTTGATTTTTGTTGTATTATAGATTATGTAGTTGTACTTTTTTATATTCAAAGGAGATTTTGAACAAATAATCATCATTAAAAACCGATTAATCAGTCGCTAAATCTGATTAATATGACAAATTATACTTTATAAGCTTTTATTTTGTATTACCCTTTTCTTGTATAGACATTCATAGAAACTTCTATTATTTTATTTAGGTTGATTGAATTTTTTTAATATAATAACTTCTTTGTAAAAGTAGATTGTTAATTTATTATTTTTAGTTTCTATAATATGACGATGGATTCTAAAAGTTCCAAAGTTTAGGGATATCCAACTTAGCAATATTTTTGAAAGTGTAATTTATTTTTTAATTAGATATCTAGGAAATTTTATATAATTCTTAAAAATTGATTATGTTTTGTAAATGCTTCACAAACATGGATAAAAAGGTACATGTATATTTTATATTATTAAATCCGTAAATAACTTGTTTTTATTTAAACTAGAAGTACATATTATTATTTTTTTTGAAATAGGAGCTCTAATTAGCCCTGACATTTATTTCTTTTTAAATGTCTTTTATGAAATTTGAACTTACGTTTCTCCATAGAGAGGCGAGACCTATCATCACTGTGTTAGTTTTGCGGTTCAGAAATATATATATTATTATAACCGCTAAATTATTTATAAAAATCTAATTAGTTGGCCGCATGTACTAAATTATAACAATCCGTTAAGTACACATTGTTTTGTGTTAGAAATTTTAATCAAATTTAATATGTTTTAAGATTTTATTTAAATATCATTATTTCTCAGAATAACTCCAAACCAATTATGAGAAACATTATTAACAAATATTATTACTTATTTAATATCTAATAACTTATTTTATTGGATTAGAAACGATTATTGGGCTGGCCATCCATTAATCTTGATTAATGATAAGTGTAACGAGATTTCTATAGGACAATTAATTTAATATTTTACAATTGCCACATATTAAGTTTTAATTGGGGTGCACTGAGGGAATAAAAAATGTTTTTAAATATTCATTAAGATTGGATTTGGTTGGAATTAGGAAACGCTAATAGAATTAATATCATACATTATTTGTTTACACGGTGACAACAGTTAAATGCATTAATTTTACTCGGTTCATGATGCCTTTATATATGCGCATCTGGATTCAAGTACAATGAGTGTACAAAATGAGAAATATGAAGTAGAAAATAATACACACAAAATACTCTATAAAATTATATATTTGAGAATATAAATTTAGAACAATTTTTTTAAGCTATTATTTGGGATTAGAGATTCAGGTTCGCTCTTTATACGGGATGCATCGCATCAAAAGAGATATGACTCGAAGTATTTTGGGAAAAAATAGTCACGAGTTCACTGTACTATGTGAAATAAATACCTCTCTAAAGTTAGTACTCGTAAAGTTTATAAGTACGATTCTATTTGCTATCATTGACATAAACCGACGGCAATTTGAAGTATTAGTATGAAAAAAATACGACTAAAATTGTAAGAATTCTCCAAATTCTAAACCCTAAACTCTAATAAAAATTCTCCAAATCACTGTTTACATTTCTAAACTCAATTTAATTTAGGTTTGGATTTTTCCAACATTTTACAACACTGTTTCACGTCAACAAATCAGTTGCAAAAGGGGCAAATAAAGGGCACTTTCGTAATTTCATCACGTGACGTTGTGTTCTAGAGGAAAAAAATTGCTAACACGTCAAATACTAACGCAAGGCTGTGTGTGTTGTATCGTTGGATCCAAAGCAAGGAGCAGGATTTTCTGGTAAATTCTTTGATTCAGTCCGTTTGATCTACTGCCCCACCAATTCCAACTTCCAGCTCATTTATGGCTGTCTTTTATTGGATAACAGTTCAAATCAGAATTTGCATCTTCTCTGATGCTCAAAAGATTTCAATGCAGATTAAATGGATATAACTTAGGTCATTTTTTTATACGAAGGCTACTGTTAATTTCGATATTTATTTATTTTTAAATATTTTTTGCGGGATTTGAATCTATGTCTCTTTGTAGAGAGATAAAGACTATCACCGCTGTGCTATATTTACGGTTCAATTGATCAAAGGTCATATTTATCGAGATTTGTATATGGTCGAAATCTTGACATTATTTTCTAAATATCTTTTTGCATGATTTAAATCTATATCTCTTTATAGAGAGATGAGGTTTATTATCACTGTGCTAAGCTTGTGGTTTAATTGATCAAAGGTAATATTTATCAAGATTTGTATATGGTAAAAATCTCTTCTGATATTTCGAAAATAAAGGTTGCAGACTTGGCCAAATGATATTTGATTATATGATTGGTATCCTATATCTTATACATTAAAGTTTGGAATGCATTTTTTTGCATTGCTCCTGGCGAAGTTGCCCCTTCTAAGCTTATCTATATGTATATATCAAATAGAATATTTATTCATAATTGTGCCTAAATTTATTTATTTCATATAGCATGTAAACTCATGAATAATTTAGATTATCCACCATGCAACATTAACATGTTGTGGTAGCCACACAATTTTTTATTTTTTATACTCTCTTTTTGAAAGAACAATTTTATTTTTGGGGAGGATTTGTTGACAATAATTAACTTGGCAATTTTGATAATAAATTTTCAAATAAATTCAAACAAAATTAAAAAAAATTATAAACATATTTTAAAAAAAATATCATTAGTGAATTTATATAAAATTTGTCTATTTCAAAGCTTCTAAATTTTGTATAGAAATCATCCACACTACTGAATTTTATACAAGCTTTTAATGTATATTAAAATAAAGTCAAAATGTCACTCATTCCTCTGAAAAAATAACGAGATCACGTCTAATAATTTATATTATATTTGTTTATTATAATTTAATCATTAAAGTTTGAAAATATAAGCCATTACAAAGGTGTCAAAATTTGAGGTCCTTTTTAGTACATGGGCGTTAGGTACACACTCAATCCTTTCTTTTTCCAGCTTATTATGACAATAATTAGTTCTTGTTGAAATTTGAACATGAATCTCCATAAAATTTGACCCAATATCACCATCATTCTCTTTGTTTGGTGTGTCAAAAAGTTTCAAGTACTTGAGTCCATGTCAACAAAATTTGGATCAGAAATGAAATAGAAAATCCAATATTTTTTATTTAATTTAGGTAAGTACTTCTAAAATTATAGCACAAAATTAAGGTCAGTTTGGAGAAATTTTAAGTAATTGAGGATCCAAAATAGGTACAGAAAATCCAAACACAACCCAATTTGGTGAAATTTTAAATTAATCTGCATTTAACTGGGTATATATATATAAAATATGAATCCAACCCGTTAACCCGAAATTGCAAGAACAATCTAAACGGGTCGGGTACACGGAGTCGACCCGTCTTTTTCGGGTCATAATCAACCTCCATAATGAATAAACCAATTTGTCTTTTGGTTTGTAAATTGGTATATACTGCCAGTATTGTATCAGTCCAAATAATTAGGTAGCCTGTGAATTGGTTTATATTGACATTTTCTGAGATATTTTAGAAATTGATGCTCTCTTTGAGAGTGACATTTATCTTAATTAAGATGTTACTTTTTGTTTCAAATCTTAATGTTTCCATGAAAGTGATATATTTGCTGGGTTCATGATAAAATCCATTCCTTGCCAATGGTTTTGTTTTCTTGTAACAAATAACAAAATTGATAATGCCATGTGAGGCTCCTCAAATTTTTATGTGTAACAAAGTGATTCTGAATTTTTAATTTTTACAAATTTATTGTATATTTTCAATTTTTGAAGTATAAAATGATGTGAATATTCTTGATTGATTATATTAAAATATTTACAAATTTATGGCCTTTTAATTTGTACAAAGTTAGTTATTTTTTAAAAAAAAAATTGTTGGCGAGTGATCCTTAATTACAATAATCATTGTCAAGATTATCAAAATATCTTTTTCCAAGTGATTTCTCCTTATTTATTTATTTATTTATTTATTTGTTTGTTTGTTGTGTAGAAAAATAATCTTTCTGATGTAAGTATGCATTAGTTCTAGAACACTGCACAGTTTCAAACTTATTATTTGTAGAATATCTGCAATTATTCTAAATATAACCAAAAAAAATAATAAAGGCCACTAGGAGCCCAATAATTTGGTCCTCATGAGAACCCAGAAACTAAATATATATATATATATATATTTTTCCTTTATATTTTATGAAATTCTTAGCCCAATATGCTATATAATTAAAAGCTCTAAACTCTAGCATACTACCCTGGACCAATTTTTTTTAATATGTGACCAAGCCCAAATCTTGTTTTATTTATGGGCTAATTGTTAAATTTTCAAATTCCTCATCAAAAACACCAAAATATCTTATTTGTCTCCATTTAAATTTAGAAGTCTTTCTCTCTCTTTTTGATTATTTGATCTAAAAATTTTAAATTTAATTCATTAACTCTTGATCTTCTTTTTCTTCTTTTTTTGTTTTTGCCTTAACTCTTTGTACCTTACACTGAAGAATGGGGCCCGCACTGTCAGAAGATCTCCATTCACAACTAAAAGAGAAGAATAAATTGTTTGACAAATGGTATTGCTACTCACCTTAAGAGAGAATAACTTTGCGTTTAAAAAGAAATAAAAGCAGGTAACATATCGTAGTTATTTTTAAAAAATAAAAGAGAGCAACTAACTGAGTGTCTGATGGGTGGGGACCCATTTGAAAAGAAATTAGAGTAGAATTAAGAAGAGAAGAAATTAGGGTTGTTATGAAGCTACTTAAATTTTTAATGATTTTCTTTTAAATTTTACCTTTAGTTGAGGTAGAAATTGATTGCAAAAGAAATAAGATATTTTTTGTTATTTTCCTGAAAATTTTGATGGACATAACAACAATTGGCTCTATTATTTTTTAAGCCCAAACTGAAATATCAGGCACATTAACTTAGTTTCTATCTTAAAGATATTGTGGAATTAATTTTAGGCCCATCAACTTAGTTTCTGTTTTAAAGCCATTTCAATTTATTCTATTTTAATCGCTAAACTTCATATTATATTCAAATTTAGTCCCTCGTCTCTGTTATTATTCCATCACTGTATTGTCATTTCTGAGTCCGTATTTGCTGTCATTATATACTATGACAGCTCACTATCATAGAATCACAACGGTCTATTTTCATCATAATGATTTAGATTTTAACTTATAGAAAAATTTTTTTTAATAATTAATATGCAGATTTCATTTACTATTGACTCATTGGCAATAAGTTATCATAGAAAACTATGACAACGGCGGCGGATGTGAATTTATCTTCTCTGTTAATTGGATCTCTTCTTTCTTGGTCTCACTGTCACATAGATACTCTCTTCTTCCTTACATGTTCCTTCTGTGTTCTCTCCTTTATGAGACTTCCCTCCATTTCTCTCCTCCACCACCATTGTTCTCACCTCTTTCCTTTTTCTATTTATTTCAAGTTTCTAACTTATTCCATTACACATTTGTTTGCTCTTCTAAATGCAAGAAGGGAAAGATTCACCATGCAATGAGAGCATTCCGTTACCCATTTTTTATATATGCTCTTCTGAGAAATAGGCAAATTGAATTCTCTACTTGCACTTGACAGTATTTTTTTTGTAGAAGTTGAGTCATTAGTTTGATGATTGTGTTCAGACTGAATTATGTCCAGAAATTTGGTCAACTATTTTTGTTTGTTTTGTGAATTATCCAATTAATTTAAGAAAGAGTAACATGTGAATTAGATCTCCTATACCAGTCTGATATATTTTGTAAACTTTGCTTTTGAAAAGTAATGAAGATTGATATCTCATTTGGGATGTTTTTATCAAAAAAAAAAAAAGTCTCCTGTTCTCTAATGTTACTATTTTGTAACATTTTTCTTAGTTATAATATTGAGTCTTTTAATTCATCAAAACTAAATATGTATAATTTTGCTATACAAGTAACAATCTTGTTCAATTCAATTTTGAGGTTATGTCATTCTGTTTTTTCACATGCCATGAAATTGCTAGTTCTTAAATAGTATTTTTCTTTAGATAAAGATAAGGATTAGAGCCACTTAAATTTAAATATTCATAAAATCATAAAGAGAAAAAAAAGACCACCAAATTAATGGAAATGCAATGGAGTATTAAAGGATTGATAATAATAATTATTGGATAAAAGAACAAGTTAAAATTCTGAAATTTTCAGGTTTGACAGACTCAATGACGGAGCCACCAGAACATTTACAAAAGAGGGGCAAAAAATTATAAACTTTAATATATTGATACTTATTTAATTGAATTAAATAAAAATAAAGTCAAATAAAAATCTATTATATATGTCTCAAAAGAAAAAAAATAATTCTAAAAGTCATTTTCATTTATCTCTAGAAATACTAAAATAAAATAAAATTTTTATGTACATACTGCTGGATCATTTGTTAATTATTATCTTATCAAATAATTACATTTTTAATATTAGTAACTAAAATCTTTTTAATATAATGACTTGCCATTTTTTAAATATTAGTTCTCTAGAGTAATGAGTTTATTTTTAACATTTTTGTATTTACATCATTTAAGTCTTATTTTTGTTTTAGAAAATAAAAACTTTCATTAACAAATATTTCAATAACTTAAAAAGAAAGAAAACTATTAACCCATTACACTTGAGAAAAATTGCTACAAATCATGAGGAGTCAACCCCCCCCCCCCCCCCCCCCCCCGCCCCCCCCAAAAAAAATCCTCCCTCCCTCCATCAAGTTCATATCCTCTAAAGTGGATAGCTATTTCAAAAGATGAAATGATTAGAAATCATACGCAATTATTGTAATACAATCGTAACAGATATCATTGAGATTCGTATAAAAAATTTTATAAAAGAAATTTTAACCTTTGCACATGAAATACTTCGCCGACTCCCTCCATCATGTTAACAATATGCAGTACCTACTTCCCTCTTGGGATTGGCAACCCACCTTTGATTTTGATCAATGCTAATACAATTTTTTCTCTGGAAATTCGCATAGAGTAATTAAACTGTCGAGCACATTTGATAATGTATTTAAAGAAAAAAAATCTATTTTTAATTAAAGACATAATAGAATATTTTCCTTAAAAAAAAAAAAGACGTACTAGAAATCTTGCATTTAGTAAATTTTGAATATGCCTTGTACATCACGGCATAGAATTTGGAATCCATGGGAGGAGCCAACCGATATTCAACGGCCGGCCACATCGTAGCGGTACAACCACACTACCACACTGCTAGTACTAACCTGGTCCACTCACTCATGCCACGCGTCATCGTCTCATTGGCTAAGGAGGTTCGCTCGTGGCGCGACTACTTTCAACCCAGTGATCTGAATGTGGCACCAGACACCTCAGCGCATTTATGGCCGTTGGGCTGGGCCTGCGCTGCTCGGGTTGGCGGGTCCGAATTTGCTGCTGCTGGTACGAACTGTCACACACCTCACACTCACAGGCACAGCGCTTCACCTTCTTTTTATTTTATTTTTACGTATTCTGTATTCATTTATTTATTTGACACCTTAATAGAAATAGAATCTCCTTGTTTTGTTTTGGTAGAAGAATTTGTTGTATTGGAAATTAATTGCATGTTTTAATTAATTAACTGATGACCGCATATACAATTAGTTCTTATTATTTCTTATATGAGGTTTCCTGTTAAGTTCAGCATTCATTTTTTGAGGTATTTTTTTTACGAAATTTGAAGTTATATTATTTCAACATTAATTTTTTGAGGTATTTTTTTTTATGAAATTTGAAGTTATATTATTTCAGCATTCATTTTTCTAAGATGTAAAATAAAATTTGAAGTTATATTATCTCCGTGGAGAGATGAAATCCGTCATTATCTATACTAAATATATTATTTTGCATATACAACTCATTAATTTTGCAAATTTAACCTACATTTAGATGACACCTTATCTTCATGAACAAAAATATTGTTCATGATGTACTTGCTCTTGTGGAGTAAAATATGGACGCGTTTGTACAACTTAAATTTCCTTTGAATTTCTTTTTTTAAAAGAAAAAAGGAACCTTTTCTGCAGAGAGGTGTAAAAAGGTAAAATTGCAAACTCATCACCCTGGAACAAAGCAACAGGAGGAACCTCTCAAATTTACAGCGATTGAGATTGAGACAAGGGAGCAAATACGAAGATCCTATTTTAACTAGGATCTTCTCAAAACTAATGGAAAAATAATACCAAAATAAATTAAAAAAACGAATTAACAAAAAAAAAACTAAATTTTTTTAACAAGTGCATCAAAAAAATTCAAAATGCTAACAGCCACCAATCCCATCCCAGGCGACATCCAACCTCCCATTCTCCTGCAATGCCTTGAGCAACTGGGCCCCTTTTCTCCTCCCTCTGGCACTGCATTCCCCTTGCATTGCTGTCAACACCACTCTCGCCACCTCAGACGGTACCTCCACCGCATCATCTCCTCCGCACCCGTATATCGCTGCTAGCACTCCAATTGCACACTCCCTGCCGCGTCCGGACATCCTCTCCACTGCACACGCCAGCGCTGGTGCCGCAATTGCATTACTTCTTACTGCCTCCGCTCCTTCTTTGACTGTGCATAAGAGTTCTAATGCCGCTAGGCCTCTCTCGGCAGTGGCACCGGCGGGACCTGACGCCATCACTGCCTCCAGTGTGGCTGTTGCAGCGCCTGCACGTGCTGCCTCGGCCCGATTTCTTTCGTTGAGCAGCAATGCTAGTAGGACTTTAGCTGCCGGTCTGGCGGTGGATGAGTCGAGCAAAGCGGCGACTACACCGAGCATGACGGATGGCGGGCACGGACTGGGAGGAGACGGGTCGGGTGTGAAGGCTCGCTCGAGGAGGCGTAGCGCCTGGAGGGAATTGCCGGATGCAAAGAGGCACTCAGCTGAGTGGTACATTTCGGAAGGCGTGGGGAGAAGAGCAGCGGCAGTGGCAACGCTGAGTGGATTATTTTGCGGCGGCGACGGAGATTGCTGGTGTACAGGGAGGCGCCACTGGGTGAAGCTCTGAGAAGTGGAAGAGGAAGAAGAAGAGGAGGAGGAAGGGGCGGTGGTAGCGGCGGCATTGTGTAAGGAAGTGGAGGTGGGAGGAAGGGATATAGGTGGAGGAATAGGTGGTGGAGAGGCCGTTGTGAGTGGCGCCGCAGGGGGTGGGGAAGGAGCGGAAGACGTGGCGGGGGGTGTAGTGGTGGGACTGAGAGCAGATTGGGTACAATTGCGAAAGATGCCGCAGGAGAATAGCGCGGCACTGCGTGGCGGCGGTTTCAGTTTTGGCTGTGGCTGCACTTGCTGACTCCGGCTCATGTCGGAATTAGACAAAGATCAACTGAGACTGGGACCAGTGTTAGTAGTTAATCAATTGGGGTGTTGTGGTTTGGAGGAAGGAATTGAAGGGATAGATAGTAGTGGCTTGGTTTGTGAGGTGGCGTGTGTGAAGAAATAGAAAGAGTAAGAGTGAAGAGGAAGGTAAATGAATGGGGGTATTTTAGAGCAATGAGTTATTGACTTTTGTAAGTGGAGGGGAGAAAAATGTGACTGTCAACTGCAAATGGGCTTCTTTTAGTAGAAAAAGAAAAGCAGGAAGAAAAAGAAAATGGATGATTTTTTTTTTGAGCGAGTGAGAAATTTGAAATTCTCTGACGTAGTCTGGTACCCAAGGTTGTTGGGTTGACGATGCTTATACAGACAAGTTCTCTGTTACCTATGTAACAGCAGATCTGGATTTATTAATTATTTTACCTTTATCTTATGCAATTTCTCTCTAATATATGTATATATAGGATGTTGACCGTTCGTTTTAACTAAAAACAGATTCCTATTATATATGTGTGAGTAGAGTAGACAGTAATATATTTAGTTTCAATTACTTGAATGTTACGTATTGAATAAAAGAAGAAAAAGAAATAAATGAGTCAGAGACACTGAGTTGCTTGTTATGGGTGCCGAAAGCATTGATTGCGCTCAGTTGCTGCGTTTCTCGGGCCATTGCCTGTTGGCACTGTAATCGACGACTCCTAAAAGCAACTTTAATTCATCGGATCATAAACCAACCAAACAAACAAACAAACAATCAATCATATATATAATTAAATTGAATGAAGCGCTTGAAGAATTAATTAGAAACAAAGAGGGGGTGGGGGGGGGTGGTGATCGATGATCGATCGGATACCGTTTCAGGATGGTCAGAGGTGGGGCCCAGAGCCATGTGAGGGGGAGACTGCAGTGCATGGCTGTTTGTCGAAGGGGATGGAATGGTCCCCTTTTCACCTTTGCACTCATCTTCGCAGATCCTCTTCTCTCTCTCTCTCTCTCTCTCTTTTCTCTTCTTTGTATCAGACACATGTGATCAAAGGCCTCAGTTCGGTCTCTGCTCTCGTCTTGTCAACCTATGCCTGGTACTGAGGGGTGCAACTGGACCCCTCCAGCCCAGATAAACCATCTCGATCCTCTGTGCTCGCCGCTAGTAACCTCACCGTGTGTCGGGTCTCTGACATCTGGGTCATAGAGTCTGAATTATTTGCCTCTTTCTAATCCTCCTCGTAATTTAAGTTCCATATTGGTGCTGCCAGCTGTGCTTATAAATTTATGAGGAAATATATATTTTGCCTCAACATTATATCCCACTTTGCTCCGAACTATCGCTGATAAATTAAGTCCCTAAAAAGCATTAATGTGTGAGCTCCATACACAGTGATAGCATTAAAAGTGGAGGGACATAATAGAAGGCATTATATCAGAATCCAATTTATAATTATTTAATTGGAGTTCAAAACTTTCAAAATGTCAAAAGAAAGTAAATTAATTTGTTTATTAATTCCGTTGTTATTGTTCACTTTCACATCTTAAATCAGTCATGCATCTAATTTAGATTTTAGAGCAACATACATACATCCGACTGTCTGATTCAAATTTCAACAGTTCTAAAGCAGTAAGTAAATCTGCCAACTTAAATTAATTAATTAAGTCAGGTATTTATTTAAAAGGAAGCAAACTTGTTTAATTAATTAGTCCTATGACAAAACTCCCAACCAGCGGTGTATTAATTGTGGCAATAACACATGCATGATGATCCGATGCCATGTGTAGACAATATGGGGATGGATATGGATATGGATATGGTATATATCTTGATCTCTCATTTAATATTGTAATATATGAGTATTTCAATTCAGAAAAAGTTTGAATATTTTTATTTTGATCCACATTCCCATTTCATAAAATTAAAATAATTGGAAAATTTGCGTGCTCTGCTGCGCCGTATACAAAATTATTTGATCCAATTAGTTACAGATATAATATTTTCACAAATAAAATTTATTTTCCAAGAACTTCCTCACATGATACTAACAAAAAACTTTACTACTTAAAAACATTATAATATATTAAACCAATTAAATGATAGCAAAATAACTTATTGAATTTAAAACAATATACTACTAAAGAGTTTGTTACATTTCACAAAAAATCAATTTAATACATATTTTCATTGCAAAAAAATATAATAAAACTAAAGTTTAAAGTGAGTAAAAAACTTTTTAAGATGATCTTGATTTTTAATATAAATTTTAAAAACAAACTAAAATCAAATGAAATAAAACTTATTTTTTTTAAATAACTTAATTGAATAAAATTTTTGAAGTCATCAAATATAAAAATACCCTAAATGAATGAAACACAATTTAAAATTAAAGTTGAGAGGGGAAAAAAATTAAAATTAAGCTGAATCCAAATGAAATATAACTTATGAACACTTAAAGGAACATAAAATAAAATAAAATATAGTGTTTAAACAATAAATTTGTCATTCTAATATAATGATAAATTGAGTTTTTCATAAGAGTTCTCAACTATATCATTCTCATACACTTTGTCTCATCACTTTTTTTTTCATCACATTCTACTATTATGTATTAATATCGTCGACTAACAATGATACACCATAGACTTCATACATATCTCAGCTAGTGTAAAAAATGAGAAATAAAAGCTGTAATGGAGAAAAACTAAATTAGACTTGATACATAATTTAAAATAATACAATTAGACAATAGTTTCCTAACCACCCAATTTATATATCAACTCGTCAATCAAAATAAATAGTATAAAAAAAATTGAATTTGTGTGTTAGAGAAAAAAAAAATACAATTAAGTTGACTTAGATTTAGTAAAAAAAATGTTAGATTTGTATTCTAAAAGTTATCATTTGTTGATTATCTTTTATATATGTTATATTTATGAATTGAATGTGATTTACATTTTGTTCCATGAGTTTTATATTTATATTTAGAAGTGTTCAAGAAAATGTACTTAGTCTTGAACTACATGACTCTAAATAAATAAATATACAACACTAAAATGTTCACAGGTTTTGCATATTAGCAGCAACAATAATATGACATATAAGATTGTCGTGTTGATTAAAAGTACGTTGTAGTTCTGCAAACGTTGATAAAAGATTATCATTTAATAACACGAATATATGAAATGCTTCATATATTGAACAAACCTAATAGATGAAACATTATATGAATTGTGTTAGTGTCATTAATGTTTTCATCGTGTCTCTGATTTCAAGATTGAGACATATATTGTTTTTACATGAGAAATGTACAACGTAATTATTATTAAAATATACTTGTAAGAAGTGGTGCTAAAAATAATAGTACTTTATATATAACTCGTGCGGGAAAATAATATATGTCAATAGCATCATTGCCACTCATTAATAATGAGAAATGATATTTTGGGCCCCTTGGTAAAGTAAAATTATAAATGGATCCAATATAACTGAAGTGCAGTTATAATTTTATAATTTGCTTAATAGAGATCGATAAATGATTATAATACAAAGATGTCACAGTCCGACTTTGTATGTTAATCAAAATATCATAAGGTAAGAAATAGACACAACTAATGACAAATGTTATATTACTGTAAGGATCATGTTTCGTAAAAGGATTACTAAACGTCTATGTTATTTAGGTATCTGTAATGAATAGCTAGAATACCGTTTACAGTTTATGAAATTAAATATTTAATTTCATTGCCAACAAAATATAGATCCTCAATATAGGTCACACCAACTGAACGGAAAACAAGAAATAAATAATATTTCACATGATGTGGCTGACTAGTAAAGAAAAAAATATATATTGTAATGTATATATTATGAGAATAATATTCGTTGCATATATCGTAATATGTGAATATTATGAAATATAAATTTATTTCAAGCCAAAGCCCAAGCCCAAAACATATTTTAGCAAATTGAGAAGAAAATAAGCCCAAACAAATATTGATTATGACCATTAAATTCGGATTACAAAATGAACAGATTTTAAGGTAATTTTGAATGAGAATTTGAAGGGGCAAACATCAACCAATCTGAGCATATGATATATAAATTCTATAGCCCTTCGAATCTAGAATCCAACGGTGAAAGTTTGAAGTCATTTGGAATTCCCTACAGAAATGTATGATAGTTTTAGTAACAAATAGTTAGAATTTGATATCCTGTTTCGAATTCTGTTCTTGGTTTAATATAAATTTAAAGAGTCTAATTATTTTTCTTAATGGCTGAAAAATAATAGAAAATATATACATCAAGCTTTTTTTCTCTCTCAAATAAGTCCAGAGTAAGTTTAGAGTTTTTCCTCCAAAATATTTTGCTAAATTATATATCGATTGATTATACAATCGATTAATTGACGGGTGAAAAAGCTAGACACGGAAGAGAGTTCGCTAGCACAAATTCGACACTATTCTTATTTTGAATTCAAGGTGAACCTCAAATGAATCAAGCTACCTTAAAGATTATATGTATGATATAAAATTCTCTTTTGTAATAATATGTATAAAATTACGACATGGATAAATTAGCAATAATAGAACGATCTTAGATGTTATCGAATTAAAATTTTTTTTCCGATTCGAATCATGAAATCCTTCAAAAAATACATTCCAAGTTTACCATATAACTACTATTATTTCATAATTTACATATATAATTGATGAAAGCAAAATTCTTAATAAAAATTTTTGTAATTCAAAATTCAACTGCAAGAATAAAAAAAAGAAGAAATGATCTAAAAATCAAATCGAGTGATGAATCTAATTTTTGTTCAAAGCATAGAAAATAAATCTAATTGATGAAAAGAAATAAGTAGGTATGTTAACTTATCAAAATTTATACGGGATTATTTTAAAAAAAACATCTCAAATTAACTATACAATACTGACTAATAGAAAAAGAAAACATGACATACTTATATAAATTCGTGAAAAAAAAACTACCATATGAAAAAAAATCGAGTCACTGTAATGCGCTACTGTTGCTAAGAACTATATCGCAACAATAGCGCGCTTGAGCATCTGGAAAAATAAAAAAAAATCGTCGGAGGGAAAAAAAATGAGTATTGTAGTACGCTAATGTTGCTAAGTATTGTAACGTAATAGTATCGGCGTGAACATTAATATATTTAAAAATAATTGTCAAATTAATTATATAATTTTGACCAATAGAAAAAGAAAATATGACATAATTATATAAGTTCGTAAAAAATAAAAAAAAACTATGGGAAAAAAAAATCAAGTCACTGTTGCTCAACACTGTATTGCAACAGTAGTGCGATTGAGCATCTGGAAAAAAAAAAGGTCATCGGAGGGGGGAAAAATCGAGTACTGCAGCACATTATTGTTGCTAAGCATTGTGACCCAACAGCAGCGACTTGACCAATAAAAAAAATGACATAATTATATAAGTCCGTGAAAAATAAAAAAGAAACTATCAGATAAAAAAAATCAAATCACTGTAGCATATATAACTGTTGCTAAGTATTGTAGCGTAATAGTAGCGCACTTGAACGTCTGAAAAAAAAAATTGTTGGAGAGAAAAAAATTCGAGTATTGTTACTAAATACTATATCGCAAGAGCAGGGATTAATATATTTATTGTTGCTTGTACTGAATTTTTGTTTCAAAATAATTTGCATGGCCTTTTTCCTAATGCAACCAAACAATTCCTTCTGTCTCATTTTTGTACATTTTTATACGTTTGTGTGTGTGTGTGTGTGTTTTTTTTTTTAATTTACACTAATAACTCATATTCAAGGAACTTTTTATGCTCAATAATAATTATGTATAGACAAACAGCTAATTTTTGGTGGGGCCCACCTACCTGCAATTTAGCTTTTTTAGTAGAACATGATAATTGATCCTTGCAGCCTCCTGACCAAAATTTAATGTATTAGGCTCCACTCTTGTACGGTAACCCCCAAGTAAAGATCTGACCGTCAGATTCTGATCGGACCGTTCAGATCAACTGAGCGATGAATTGTTCACCTTCTCATCAATTAGCTACATTTTGTTATATAAAAGCAGAATTTTATTTAATAGGGGTCAATATGTATACAAAAATTTTAATTAATTATTCTATTTTTTTCTCTTGAAAAAAAAAATATATGGACGTCAACTTATAACAATTTCTAAAGTAGAATGGAGTTAATTTATTCTCCATGTAACATTTTTATATTAAGCATTAAAAAAACATTTTTATATTAAATATTATAAACATTTTTATTTCATGTGTAGAAAGTACGTTTGGGATGAATTTTGGGGGGAGTTCAATAATTAGGCACGAATTTTAAAGCAAAAATTATCTTTTGAAGGGTACTCAAAACTTTAAGCATAGGAGGGAATACAAATTGACCAAACTTTAATTAATTAGGTCAGCTGTCCAGTTCCTAAGTATCTGGAAGCAGTACTAATTTGTTGATTTGGTTCAAATTATTTTAGAATTTTTTAAATCATTTGTTTTGTTAAGTTTGGTTCAATTTAAATGAAACGGATAGTTCGATCATCTGAGGTAAAAACCGAACTAACTAAACCGAATTTTAATTTTGTTTAATCCAAATCAGTAAGGAAATTTTTAATTATAACTAATAATATAGACTAGCTTGATAATTTGTGTAATAATATATAATTCAAAACTAATATAACATTTACTAATATTTTGATTCATTTATTTTATTTGGTTTTTAATTGTCAAAACTGAACTGCAAATAAAAAAAAACAAAAATCAAACTGAAACAAATAATCTGAACGTTTGGTTAAAACCAAACAAAAGGAACCATTCAAATTTCTGTACAGTAAAATAACACTTTTTTACTAATAATCCAGCATAATAGTTTTTTATTTTTGTAAAAAAAGATGTTAAAAAAGAATTAAAGAGCTTATCAAAACATTATCACAGAAAAGGGGAAAAATCAGTCAACATAAATAATTACATAAGATCAAAGTGTTTGATTGAGCCTGATTTAATTCACTGTGTTATAATTTGAATGATTTGGTCAATTCAATCAACCATAATTGGTTTAATTAAGAGGTATGATAGATATTCAACCACCTAAGGTCCGTATTTGCTGTCATTGATAATTATGATAGTGAGGTTTATCATAATTTTAAACAGTTGGATTAAATTTAAATAGATTCAAATTTAATTATATTTTTATTTATGATTTACCAAATTTTATTTATTAATCATTTAAATTTTATAAAATATAACTCAGCTATAAAAAAAATATGATAGCGGATGCGGATTTCAAAACATGTTGAATTTCTGTTCTAGATCCAGGAATGGGACACGTGGCATGACCAGAAAATGCTCAGTCACATCGAGTCAGTGAGAATGATAAATCATAGTATAAGAAGTGTTTACTGTCTTATAATATAGATAAACAAAAAATTAATAAATTTCAGAAATGATAAATAATTCATTATTTGTAAAATTCAGAGAATTCCCTAGTAATGCATCCAAGGATGCATAGTTTGAATGAATTATAAATGAAAATTTTAAAAATTTTATTTTATATAAATTTTAATATCATCGAACAAATAATATATTACATTATAAAATACTGTAGAACAGAGATATGAATCCTAGTCTTTATCATCTAAAGGAGAGGTATCAGATGTAAAAATTATCATAATATGAGAAGCCCAAACAATTTCCTTCAGTCCAAATTAAATCATCATCACACACTCCGTTTCATACCACAAGGCCTTCTTCAATGACTAATACCAAGTGCCATCATCTCTAGACCAACCACCTTCAGAGCCCATTACATCACATTACATCACAGGCCAATAAACCCAAACTTATCCCACAGTCATCAGTTTCCCCAACCAACATAGAACCCAGAAAAAATAAAGCGATGGATGGATGGATGGATGGATGGAATGGATCATGGATGCCTGATCGTGAAGGATGAGTTGGTGTTCGGTGAAGAACTCCATCCCCTCCATTAAAGAGCTACAGTGTCCGTGTCCGTGTCCGTGTCTACTTGAGAGGAGATGGAGACGATGATGGATAGCGTCAGCGGCGGCGGCGCCTCTCCTCCCACATGGCCTGACAGGATCGAAACCCTATCCCACATCCTCACCCACCAAACCCTCGCTCCATCCCTCCATTCCCAATTCTTCGTCTCTCTCCGCGTTCCCTGTTACCTCGACTGGTGCTTCCCTCCCTTTCTCTGCTCCTCCGCAACCTCCCTCCCCGCCTGGTCCCTCTCCTTCTTCCTCTCCCGCGCCTCCCGCCTCGGCCTCCCTCGCACCACCTGGCGCTCTCTCTGCCCCTTCCAGCAACCCCCGCCTTGTATTCTCTCATCCGGAGTCGATCCTGCGCCTGACCAGTGGGGCCCACAGGAGCGCAGAGAGTACGCTAGGAAGAGGATCAGGAGGGGTCGGTTTGGAGTGCAGGTACCAGACGTGATCCTGTTTGCGGTCCCGAATCTCGCGCTCTTGTCGCTGATACTGTTCTTCGATCCGCTCTGGCGCAAACCTAGTTAGATTGCTGTCTAGCTATGACTATGGGAGGTTCCATTTTGGATTTTGTTTTAGGAGGAGCGTTGATTGCTGGTAAGATATCTCATCTCTCTGAGATTTGATTTATAATATGATCATATTTACCAGTTGTGCTGTTGTTGTATTTAGTTCAATGATTGAATCCCTTGTGTCTAGAATACATGTTTAGTTCAATCCTTTCTGTTTGAAGAGATGAAGTGTAAGGCTCTTACATGTGATTATGATGATTTGTATCAGTAAAATGTATTGATTGTACCATTTAAATAGCAAATTAATTTTCTGTGCTTTCAATCAGAAATTAGAGAAGAAAAGAAAGAAATGAAACTGGTATGTTATTAAATGCTTATGCTTTCAATTTCATCAATACAGTGATAAGCTTTTGGCCTGAATCAAGAAATGAAACTAGTAAGATTGCTCATTTTTTTGTTATAAGCCATAAGTGCAATGTAATCATAGCAATTGTCATGTTAGAAGCAGAGAGAGAATTTTTGAAGGGGATCAGTAGTTTTAGGCCTCAATCAGGGTGCAATTATGCATTTTTTTTTATGTCATTGAATTAACCTATAACATTAACATCCAATGTAGGTTAGGTTGTGTTATATTATATACCTTAGTTCAATTTCAGAGCTCTAGAGAGGCTGTGCAAGAGACATTCTGAGATAATTTACTAATATTTTAATGGTGAAATATAATCACCGTTTTTTTACAGTTTCATATCCTTCTAACAAAATTCTTCAGTTTAATGCATGAAGTGAGATAGTGTACTGATATTTTACTTTTTTTTTGTTATAGTTTGCTACTATTTTCTATGTTTAGTGAGTTTGTGGCGAATATCATTGAAATAATGGCAGAAGAAGTTTTATGACATATAATTTCAACTCTTTAATTTGGATTGAACTCACACAATTCAATGTGAATTTTTGGAAGGCTTTTTATGATTATTAGTGCAGTTTTTTTTATGAATGGTTCAGATTAATTTATGGCAGATATGAAATGAATGTGTAAATTTTGTGTGGAAGTAGTGGCCAAGAGATGAAAGTCTCTCTAATTTCTATATATTTGGAGGAAATAAGACACAATAGGAATGTCACCGGTTTGGGCATTCGGTCGGGTTAGCATTATTTTATTATTAATTTAAATAATATTATTTTTTTAAATTTGATTTGATTTGACTAGCGTTGAAATTTATTTACTTGAATCCAATTTGTACGAGTCATGGTTAATCCAACCTAACCCAAATAATATGATTAATTAAGTATATAATAATTATTTTATTTATTTATACAACTTATATTCAATTAAGATATACTTAGTCTTAATTAATACATATATAAATATTTGTTAATGTTAAATTTCAAACCAAATACAACAAAAATAATTAAATGTGTTGACTTGATCCAATCCAATCCAATTGAATCAGATTGGATCAATTCGCCGGATCAGATTTTAATAATTGACATCCCTAATCGCAATAATGAAACGCAATTGATGTATAAACATTTTTTTATCATCTGGGGCTGGACCTTATGTGCCTCTATGAATGGACAAGGCTGTTATTTAATTATTATAAATTTATGGAAAAATTGTCCTTTGTCACCAGCCATCAACCCACCACAAGGAATAAATGTACCTTGATATGAAAAAAGCTTTATCAATTATATTGTTTTAAGTACAAAGCAATACAAGGCATTTGAATTAATTAACAAGTGGTCTCGCTCGTCTTTTTTGACTTCGGAAATGGAGAAAGAAAAAGGCATCTCACCTAACTATATATTTATTTACGGATAGAAAATTATGAAAGTATCGTCTCGTATTTATATATATAAAAAATATATATATATATATATTTTTTTTTTATAGGTATGTATATACCAGTCGAATATATTATATTATATAAATATATATAAAGATTAATATGTATCGTATTATATTTTTTATATTAGTGTTAAGAAGGATATTTCTAATAGTACGGTACATTTTGGTACGCCGTGCTTACACGTATTTGGACGTGTTTTATTTTTTTAATTAAATTTCTGTTTTTAATTATTAAAAAATATTTAAAAATTTGGAAAAAAATAAAAAAAGAATAAATTGGAAAAATGGAGGAATTTTTCTATAATAAAATATTTTTTAAAATGTGCTTGTAACAACTATTAAAAATACACTGTAACAATTATTTTTTGAAATTTCATAGAAGTATCTAGATGTGCTTAGATATGCCACGTGCCAGCTAGACACTTGTTATGCTTAGTACATTAATCACCTAACACTGCACTTATAAGGACATAACACACGGCACGTAAAACACACATTTAAGCATGCGTGCCGTGTTTTGGCTATGTCTGGACATGTGCTATGTATTTTTGTTAATACACTACTTATGGGAGAGGATCCTTAACGACTACTATCTTAACAACGTTGATAATTAAATTTTAAATAAATTTATAATAATTTTTAGAAATTATCAAAAATAGAAAAAATGACAAACATATTTTTTAACTTATAGATTAATTGTATTTTAAATTTCATATAATTTAATAGTCATTTGATATTCCATTAAAGATGTTAAATATTGATCGTTGCAAATGTCATGTAATTTTAATGATTTTTTATGAAGTACGAAATAATACTTAAATTACATGAAATTTGAATCACAATCAATTTATAAGTTAAAAAATATATTTATAAATCTTTTTCTATTTTTAAGATTTTTTTTGAAATTATTTAAAATTTTGTTATCAGAATTGTCAAAATAAAACTTATAAAGAGATCCTTACCCTTTACTAAAAACTACATAATTGCTAACAATTATAATATTTTAATTAACAGATAAGTGAATTAGCAATTAGATGAATAACACGTGGTGGACCCCAGCGGCACTTCACTTTTAAACTATAATACCTCCTAATCCATCCATCTTTATAAACTCTCTTATGAGAGTCTTGTACCTAACTAGAGCTTAATTATCTTCATAATCCTCTCTATTTCATACTCGTACCGTTTTTAGATCTATTATCGGAGCATGAAAATCTAATCAACTATTCCATACTCATTTCTCAAATTTATTAGCTTCTTCTTTTGGTACTTAATTGCCTTGGCGTTTTTCCAATTTCTTTTCCTCTTCGACTTTCTATTTAATTTTGCAATTGTCTTTGTATTGGATTGGAGGATGACAATGAAGATGAAATGAAACACCACAAAAAGGTTCGCTCGTCGTACTGACGATTAGTTTGCGTTGATGATAATTCATGTCTGAGTCTCCTCTTTCTCATGATCTCTCAATATTTTTTGAATTAATTTACCTTTTTTTTAAGAATTATATGTATGTTCTTGTTGTTTGGAGCCAATTTTGAGCTTAAGTTGCCATGATAAGAAACAATAGCAACTATTTAGCTTGTTTTTTTTTTTCAAATAACATGTAGATAGGATTATTTTCTTTTGTGTTAATTTCTTCTTAATCTGACAAAACTAATGCAACTCATCAACACTGATATATGGGTAATTCGTCTAGCTACAATTAATACATACATATATTTCATTGTTCGTTCTGTGATATAATTCTAGTAGCGTAAACCCATTAAAATATGTATGATTAATATGTTTCAGTCCTTGCATTCTTTGAATGGGAGCTACCATGTGATTGGAATTTTCAAATAAGAGCAGTGTAAATTAGGAAGAAAACTCAGACTTTTTTTTTTGACACTGCCTTTTGCACACTCCAAAAAGAAAGGGAAGTCTTAACCTCTAAGGAATATTCTTTTCTTTTTTGAAAAATAAATTTCCCAAACTTTAGTGAAGAAAATTGCAGCTGATATAGCTAGATTGTGCTGGATCATGCATATCAAGAATTCTTTTTAATATGGTGGTTTTTTCAATTTTCAATAGTAATACTCATGTTTTAAAATATTTTACCACTTCATGTCAATTTTCTAAATGTATGTATTCAATAATTTTTATTGAATTAATAAGCTGAATAGTGAACAAATGCATTCACAATTTATTCTAAATGCTTGAGTTTATGTACATACAATATGTTTTTGTATTGCACTTAGAAAATATTTTATTATTTTTGAGTTGTCTGAACACTCGAGATTAGTATAACTTGTGAATAAATATTCAAAAAGTAAGTATAAAATTGTTATATATTTTAAAACAAAAAATATTTCTCAAATATTTGATAATAAAAAAATAGACAAATAATTCGCATGTCTAAATCTATTCATATAATTGGTTATTCTTTACACAGCATGCGAGAACGGAGTTATGGGAAATGGCCATTTAAGAATCATAGTCAGGAAGGTGATATTAACAAAGTGAAAAGCAATGTTATATATCAAATTCCAGAAGCAAGCAATGTAAGACAGTTCTGGCTTCTTTGCAAAATAAGAAGAGTAAGAAAGACAGAGAGAGAGAGAGAGAGAGAGAGAGAGAGAGAGAGAGAGAGAGAGAGAGAGAGAGAGAGAGGACTTTAGGACTTAGGTGCCAAAAAAGAGAGAGGTTGAGAATCTCAATTTCTTGAAATGATATGGGCAAGATTGTCTCTTCAATTTGTCAAGCGAACGTCATGGGTCCTGGATTCTTGAAAGGTTTTTTTCACACGCGAAGTACTGAAATTAGATACCATACAGAGAGATGTCATCAGGTACAGCCCATGACAAAATGGCAAATATGATTTGATTGGACAGAGTGGTCAAATGGCCCACTGGATCAAGCTCAATTAGGCCTCATTTTGGAATATAACGCATACAATTCGTCATTCTCATTCTCTGGTATTGAAATTAAATGCGGATTTCGATCGTTTACATCCTGATTTCTTAAATGGCATTGAAATTAAATGCTTCCAAGCCCCCATATTTTTCCCATTCAGCAACCTGTAACGTAAGACTTAAAGAAGACGAAATGAACTAAGATAAAGTGCTCTCGTCCTTGATTGCAAATGCGGTGTACTTGGTAGAAATTCAAAAACTAAAATAAAATTCTCTCATTTCTTGATTGCAAATGAGATGTTCTTAGAAGAAATTCAACAAGCAGCAAGCAATCGGGAGATATGGCTCATAAACAATTTCAAAACATGAGTTTTTATTGCCTTCATCCGCGGTTTCTGCGAGTGCAATAAAAAATCACAAAACACGTACCGCTACACCGGAGAAATAGCAAAGATGATAAAGGTTGCCAAATAGTTCAGCACCATTAACAGCCATGAAATAGGTAGAGATGTTTGAAAATGTTTGCGGTGAATTTGGAATAGAGAATCAAGAAAACTACAGCAATGAGATTCTGAAATTTGAGTCCAATCCAAGACAAAAATCTAGGCCACGGCCATCAACAACCAGCAAGAAATAGTAGCAAGTGTCAACATGAGAAAACTGCAGTTTTCAATACTTTCATTAAGGCAAACAATGTACCGGCAAAGAACTAGGTTTCGAGCCTGGGTGCAGTATTATTTTTCATATTATTCTTTGACAGTCAGAAACTCATCATGCTTCATCTTTTAAACTCAACCACAAACCCAACAAGCAAAACCGAAAAGAAAGAGGCAGATCAAAACTAAGAGCAGGAAGAACGAACAAGGATCCTGCGTTGAATGACGGAGCGGCAGGACGGGCAGTCCTTCATGCCCTGGCTTTCGTGCATCTGGTTGCAGCTCACACACACAACCTGATGCGCACACGGCAAGAACACCACCGCCATCTCCTCGCTCAGGCACATGACACACTCCCTCTCCCTCTGCACGTCATCTTCCCCGAACCCCATCAACCCCCCTCTCTCCATCCGGCCCTTAATCACCACAGTAGCCCTGTTTCCATTACTGACACCATTCTTTCCCTGGGCCAGGCGAGCCGCATAACTTCTGCTGTCTGGCAGGAGCCATCTGGGAGCAGCCATCTTAGAGGAAACATCGGCCAAGCGCAGCTGCTGAATCTGCTGCTCCAACTCGCGGATCTCCCTCTTGAACCGCTGTGTCTCGTTCTCTGATTTGACCATCAGCGCATTCTCCTCTGCTCTTGCTGCCGTCTCAATCTGCTCCTTTTCCTTTTTCTGAGAGTTTAACTGCGCCAGTTTCTCAGTCTTTTCTTTCTCTTCTTGTTTTACACGACCCTGTACAGTTTGTATAAGAAAACCCCTAAAAAATTACCAACTATTGAAACAACTTGCACTACTCAATCTAACAAATCATTACAAAAAAATAATTTCCAAGTCTAAGTCCTAAAAAGGAGAAAAAGAAGAAAGAAAAAGGACCTGCACTTGATGAAAATGCTGTTTTAGCTGATGGAGCAGGTGTTGCAGGTGGGATGTCTTATCCTTCTCAACAACCAGCTCGTCCTTCATCAGGGCTCGCTCCGACTCCCAGGTCTCGAACTTTTTCAGGCTGTTCATTTCATTCTTTGACAGCTCTCTGCATGTGGCAGCCGACATGTCGGCCTGCATCTTGGCAGCCTCCATTTCAAGATGCAGTTGCACATTCTCTGACTCAAGGTGGCGAGCTGCTGCATTTGCCTTCTCGACCTGGCCCGCGGCTTTGCTTATGGCCGCCTCCATCTCGGCCAACTTCTTCTTGGTGCTCTCCTCAAGGTTCTTCCTCTCCTCATGCAGCCGCCCCTCCTCTTCCCTCTCCTGTCGTAGCAACTGAAGCTCCTCCTTGTCCTTCAAAAGCCGCTGCGTTGCTTGCATCACCTTCTGTTGCGCCCAGTTCGTCCAGTCCTGTATCTTCGCCTGCAGTTCTCTCATGTGTGGCAACAGCTTTGCTGCCACCTCATCCCTTTTGTTCTGTGGGACCCAATCCTTCCATGACTTGCCCCCCTCGCTGCCTGTATTGCCCGGCTCAGCAGCCTTCCCATTAGATTTTGTATCTGGGTTTGCTTTTGCATCTGCATTTGCATTCCCATTTGCAGTACCCTTCACATTCGTACTTGCAGGACCAGTTGACTGTAGTGATAAAGAGAGGTCTGTATCTGTAGTAGGTGCAGCAGATGGGCTAGATATGCTATTTGTGCTAGCACTTGTACTGGTGTTATTTGTACTGTTGTTGTTGCTGCTGCTGGCCTTTGTTGCATGGAAAGAAAGGTCGAGGACTGCATCTTTTCGTAAAACACCCCCTCCCACGATCTTGCTTAGTTTGAATGTGCTCTTTACAGTTATACCAGAAGTGGAGTCGGATGCTGTATACTTACACTTCCGATCCAAGACTAAGTTACCTGGTACACCATGCTTGCATCCTTTAGAGGCTGCTTTTGACCCCAGGGCCCGCAAGCTCTTCTCAAGACTAATCGACTTGTTCCTAAGCATAGAATCCTTCTTTGAATTACCACCACTTTTTTTACCTCCTTCCTTTAGGGATTTATTATGCTCAGAAGAGTTAGGGTTATCATCAGGTTTTAGATTTGAAATCACACTCCACACATTGCTCGGAATGGAAGGTGGCCTCCCATTTGGCACAGTTGGGAGACCTAACACTTTAGGCATCTCACACTGCACATTACTCTGAGAACCACTGCCATTGGTTTCATTAACTGGAAGAGTAACAGAGCTGGTACCAGATTCGATTGGGTTTGAGGGATCATAGTCGACAGTACAGGCACGAGGCACACTCATGTCACAGATGAGCAAGCACCACATGGCATCACCTCTACTAAAAAAAGGCTGTGATTCCGTAACAAGAGTAACCATTTTTGAAAGAACACTCTTCTCTGTCTTCTCCAAATCTTTGTCATAGTTGGAAGACGTATTCAACTCTTTGTCACCTCGAAGCACTGCTAGGGCACTGTCCACCAAGGCAGAGAGGGGCTCTTTGCTGCTGTCGCGGGCCCCGGCAGTCAGAACAGCATTTCTGGCAGCCTCCTCTGGGTAGCCATAAGAGGAGACAACATGCACAGCATTCTTGAAAATCATATCAATGTTGCTAATCAAGATCTCTTCTAAACGTATCTCGGTTAGTTCACTCCAATCGGCATCATTGAACCCGTCTTCCCACTCCAAACCCTCATCAGGCGTGCACATCAGGCGTTTGCACATCTCGCACATGCTTGCCAGGTGCTCCAGGTTGAAACTCTCCGCACCCTTTTCATTGGTGGGGGGGCCGTAGTTGGGGCAATCTGTCGGCCGGAGTGGATAAACAGGCACAACTGAATCAGGACTCGACTGGTCGGTGCGAAACTTTCTCTTGTTCCGGGTCATTTTGTCTTGAATTGACAAAGAAGAAGGCACAGGGTTAGTTGCTCTTGCCACAGCACTGGCCATTCAACTCTTTTTTCTTCTCCACTTCAATCAGAAGCAGACAAAAAATTGGTTCAGGTTTGTTTCGTGTTAATTCAAGAACAGCTGAACAAAATCCCACTGAAAATTAATAAAAAATATATATATGAAAGGGGGCAGGAGAACAAACCTGACAAATATTAATCTAAAGAAGTCCGCTGAGACTTGAATCTTCCTGCAACAACAAAAATTGAGAACAAAATAAAGAAACGCTAACACCAATTAAAAACCAATCCACTGACTATAAATCATCAGTCAAGATGAAAACTGTTGCGAGAAAAAAAATACAAGGTCGAAAGGGAATCGACCGCAAAGGAGCACCGATCAAGAACGAAATCGATGAGGTTAGGAGCAATCGGAGAGAGGGGGGTGGGGGCAGATCCTTATTGTACCAATTGGAAACGGAGGAGTAAAGCAGGATGGAGAGGGAAGAAGATCGCGCGTACCTAAATTACTCAATGGCAACAAGCGGAGCTGCGACTTGTGATTGTCGAATCGAGGATCGACGATTACGAACGAAAGAGAAAAGAGAGAGAGCGAGAGAGAGAGAGAAAGAGGGGGGGGGGGGGGGGGAGGGTTGGAGGAGGGAAGGAGACAAAGACGAAAGAGATGCTTCGGCTGGAGAGAGAGAGAGAGAGAGAGATCACCACACCAGACCAGACCACCACTTAGCCCTATGTGCTTCCCTTTCATTTCTTTCCTCCTTTTTTTTGTCTATAAAAATTGTTACATTTAACATTTTTGACAATAAATTTTTAAATTTTCAAAAATAAAAAAAATTAATAAACATATTCTTTTACTTATAGATTGATTTTATTTCAAATTTTATATAATTTAAAGGACATTTCAGACTTCTCAAAGACCGTTTAATATAAACCGTTATAAATATTATGTAATTTTAATAGTCTTTAATGGAGTATCAAATAATACTTAAATTATATTAAACTTAAAACATAATCGATCAATAAGTTAAAAATATGTTTATAAATTTATTTTCTATTTTGAAGATTATTTTTGAAATTATTTAGAAATTCGTTGTCAAGATTATCAAAGTAATAATTACTTTGTAAAGAAATCCCCGTCCTTCCCTTTTCTTTTATTCTCTACTCAGTCATTCATTTATTAGTTCCTCCATTTTTTATTTTTAAATTTTTTTCTTCCAACAGTATTCGTTGATTTCTTTCCATCTTAATTTCACGCTTTTTTCTCCTTATAGTATATTCTAATTACCGGATGATATATTTTTTCTTTAATGAGAAAAGAATCAATTGATGCACAAATAAGTGTTTATTTAAATCTCCAATTATGTATCAAAAATTGTATTTGTTGTGACTTGAACCTCGGCATTCATACATGTTATTGATTTTTTATGTAGTAAAAAAAAAATTCTGTAAGGCGTTCTGTAAAATTATTTTTAAATTTATGTCTATTGACATTTGACAAAATTAATTTAAAAAATGCCATTTCTTTTCTAAGTTTATCATAAAATTAACTGAAATGATTTAGAAATAATTCCTAAATTGAAAAAAAGGAAAAAAAATACAACAATTTTAACTGGATGCTTTAAAAGAAATTCTTCATAATTTCGAAAATTTTGTTTGCGGAACTATTAAATGAGATTTATTAAAAAAAATATTCGACATTAATACAAATAGAAGGTCATTAATTTTGTTCCTTCATAAGACAAGGGTTGAAATTTAAACCTAATGAGTATTAATTACAAATTGTTTCACTAAAAAAGGTTTAAGGTTTAAGAGAGTTTTAGCTATGAAAGGTAGGGAGTAAACATGAAACAGAAAAATAGGCATTTTATAATAAAAAGACCTTACCTATAAATTTCTATAAAAAATAATAAATATAATAGAATAATAAAAAGAACAAGTTAATTTTTTTTTTGAGAAAAGTACTCCAAAAGAGATCACTAGCCTTCATTTCTTTTCCAAAGCAAGTACATAGTTAATTAGTGGTACCAATCTTAGGTACCTGGTTTGTAAGAATTCTCAGTTTCAGTGAAATAGAAAGGTTTTTTCTCCTCACTATTATGAAAATAATAATAATAAAAAGACAGATAAAACACTAACCTTATGCAAAGAAGTCTCTACTCTCTTATTAAGATAATGAAATTGATATAACAAGCAAGAAAAACAAAACAAAAAAAGTAGGATAATTTACTGTTTCTATATATCTCCAAAATTCCATTCAATGACTTTTTATATATATTTAAAAGTCATTAAAAATTTTTAGCTTCTCATTGTGGGACTAAACTGAACCGGCATTAGGGTTTGTCATTTATATACAAAGCCATTCCTTATTTGCATTCCTTATTTGCATCCGAAAATTGTTTATACTTAATATTCAAATTATTCATAAGTATTTATACCTGATATGCAAATTGTTTGTCACTTCTCATTTTCGTAGTAATTATAATGAAGATCAAGATAAATAATTTTGTTGGATAAGTGGAAATACAACTCTTAGAGATTTAATACCTCCTAGTGTCAAATATAGACACATTTAATATCAACTATAATTTTTTTTTTAAAAGGATCAACACATAAGATTGTTCTATAAGTTGAATAACTAAAAATTTCAATGTTCATGATTTGTAAACACCTTTGCATTAATAAAATTCCAAATTGAGTATCAAAAAAATATGTCAAGTCTTTTTTTTATTTATAATTATACTTGTTTAATTGGAGATTTGGACTATTTTGATGCCAAAGAAATGGATCCCTAATATGGGCCACCAATTGAATCTTTGTTTAAACGATTTGGTGATATGTATTTTGTGCTATGTTTTGGGCTTGATTTCTTTCCACTCTGTTGCCATCAATCCATTCCATCATGATGCAATATTGCAATGTTTTTCTTCCATCTGATTTCTTGTTTTTGTGTTCTTGCAAGGGAGCCTTAATTAATTGCTGAGCATATGTTGGTTTTTTTCTATTGTTTGTTATTTGCCCTCTTTTTCACAAGCTATTATTCTTTTCCTTATTGATTAACTAATTTGCACATAATTTGAGCCATGCTATATGATATAGAACAAACCTTTTAATTTTTTTAAATTTTTTTGAATTTAGTATTCATAGGGATGTGTCAAGCCCATGCAATAGTGCGACGTATTGGCAACGCTAAAGGGCCCCAATAACAAGGGAAATGGGGGAATTTTAACGCTTATCAGATCAAATTTCGATCTGATGAGTGGAATAACTGTTGGATCATCAAATTTAATATTTTGCACGATTATTAAAGTGTGCAAGTGAAATTTTTGTGTGAATTTTAATACAATTAAACAGTTATTCTGATTATTAAACTGAAATTTAATCCGATGAGCCTTGAAACTCCTCTGCTTCTAGTAATAAGTTACTATAATAGACCCTCCACACACAAAAAAAAAAATAATAATTACTGACCCGAGAAAGATAAAAGTTTATGCAACTTCGCTATGCTTTTATAATCGTTTCGAGTGAGTGTTGTGAATATTTGTGATGGAAATAGAGTTGTTGTGGTACCAAGTAAGCGCCAACCTTGCTCCCTCAATTAGTTATTTAGTTTGGTTTCTGTTAGAAACATTTGATTTTTATTTTTTATTTAAGAACACGTAAAGAACTTAACTTCAGATGTTAGCAGTCAAATGTTATGATGAGGATCATAATTTAGTCTAAATTGTTGAAAAACGAGAACAAACACACACAAACAAATGACAAACGCATTCTAATTAAAATTTGTGCATAATATGTTTTGTATTTGTTTGATTAACATGAATAACTTTGTTGAACAAGTAAAGCCATATTTTATGATGTTATCATCATTTTGGGATATTATGGATTATAAATATGATGTATATTGATTAAAATAAAACCAAATATACATAAAAACACTATAAATACATTCAAATTAAAATTTATACAAAACACATGACATATCTATTTTGATTTAGCATGAATAATATCAATAAATTATCAGTTAAATTGGATGATTTAAAAATCATAAATCAAACAAAAATTGATTAAAAACATGAATAAACACAAACAAACACACTATAAATAGATCTAATTGATATGTAATATAACTGTTTGATTTAACATGAATGATATCAAGAACATGTAAAGAACATACCTTTAGATTTTATCGGTCAATATCTGTGATTTAAAAATCATAATGTGGCATAAATTGATGAAAAATATAAACATATAAAAAAAAGAACTATAAATACATGCTAATTAAATTTTATGCATGATATATGACATAGTTATTTAGTTTACTATTAATAAATATTTTAACTTGTAGAGAACACATATCTAGAAATAGGTACAGGCTAAAATAGTTTCCAAATCCATAGGAAAAATATTAGAGTTGTCATTGTCAAAAAGCAGTTATGATATATATTTTGAACAAAGGTAGTTAGACCCCTTCTGCTCGTAAACTTGCACATAGTTTGCCACTGATTTTGTACTACGAAGAGCTAATTTGTCAAGTGTTATAGCAAAAACTGGTGCATCTGTGTAATGTAACCTATAATGCTGTGTTATTGTGATGCTTGTGTGAAGTTCTAGATGCCAGAAAAGTTTATGCTTCATGTAAATTATGAGTTCATCAAACAATCCAAACAATTAGAAGCTTAAGCCATTATTTTTGAAACCTTAAGTATTTGACATGTTGTTCTCTTTTTATCTGATTGGAAATTTTTTTTTTGGTGCCACACTGCTACTACAAACACTAACCGACAGTTTATTCAACTGCTTGCAGTTTCATGATAGAGTTTCAACTATGCTGAAAATAAAAGGAGAGGAGAAAGGATGAATAATAAGAGATTCTTGTGGCTTCACAATCTCCTGCTTAGTATTTGTTGTTTTGTTAAACAAAAAGAAAAAATAATGATGAAAATAGGAACAAAAAAAGATCTGTATTCTGATTGTATGTTTTGTTGGTTTAGTGTCCCTCTATGGCAAAGAAGAATAAAGAGGAAAAAAAAGGGAGAAAAAAAAAATCTGGAGACCAGTTTCTGTATCGTGTAAATATGTAGCAATTTCTGTAATTTGTGGTCATGTCAGTCGTCTACCTTAACAAAAAAAAAAGTAAAAATGGAAGTATTCTCAAAGTGAATATTTGCCATTTAGACTGAAGGGTTTGATTGTAAACAGAGCAAAAACTCTATGGAGGTTCTGATGAAGATGCAAGCGAAAGATGCATCACAAGAAAAGGTTTCTTTCTTCTTGGTACCTAATTGATACCTTAGTTATGCTCTTACGGACCTTTATTTTCTCACGAGCGCATTATATTTACTTTCTCTATATTGAATGTCATATATTCTGTAGGTCCTCGGATGTGCTCGATCGGCCTTTGTTGAATGGTGTTGAAAGAGGAAGTCAGGTTCATGCCTTCGTAGTGAAACTTATTACTTTGTTCGTTTTGCGGATGTTTCTTCACTTTGGTATGCTTCAAAAAATGGAAAAAAAAAATGAAAAGAAAAAAAAAGAATTGCTTTCATTATATATATATAACTCTTATCTTTGCTTTCATTGCAATATCGTGTATTTTAATAAATTAGTTATCATATTCATTATATAGATTGAAGTGTCTGGACATGTTTATTCTATATTTCTATCGGTGAACAAGATGAGAATCTCGTGTGTTGTGGATAAGTGATATATATATATATATATTTTAAAATTTTCATGTTTAAAATTAATGCCTCTGGGATATGTTTCTGAATTTGCTAAAAAAGTTCAAGTGACTTGATCACATTCTATCCAGAAACTTTCAATTGCTCATATATTTTTATTTGTTTTTGATAGAAAAATATTATTTTTAAGTCTAATATAGCTCAATTTTTCTCTCAGCTGAAAACTTTATCATGTGGTCTATTAAACAAAAGGAAGCAATTAATAAGACCCCAAACCAAATCCCTCCAAAAATTTCCTCTAATTAACTTTTTATTTTTGATAAAAAAAAGTACATCCACGTATATTAACTTTTTATTTTTGACAAAAAAATACGTTCATGTACTCTCATATGTTTAAGTACAATAAGTCCAAGTATTTGTATTATGTACTCAGGTGTTTATATAAGTGACTCGGGTGTTTATATTTTATTTTGTATTTAGGTGTTTATATTTCGGACTTAGGTGTTCAAATATGAAATTCATGTATTTAGATAAATTGTCAAGAAAAAAATAATAAAAGAAGAAGAGAGAGAAAAAAAGTTTCGGAAAATAAAATCACATGAGAGAAAAAATCAAGGACAATAACAGAAGAGATGAGAGAAAAAAAGAGAAAAAGTCTTGGGAAAACAAAACACGTGGGAGAAGAGAGAGAAAAAGAATATCGGAAAACAAAAATGCGTGGGAGACAAATCATATGGATTATTTAAGTGTTTATATAAGTGAATTGAGTGTTTATATATTGGACATAAGTATTTATATAATTGAATAACGAAATTAATTTGAAAACAAAAACTTTCAAAAAAGAAAATTACAAAAGTCACATGGATCAAATAAAGACAAAAATGCCTTGGGGGGGGGGGGGGGGTTGATGTTCGGAGAAGTGAATATTTTCTCTAAACAAAATAATATTATGGTCCTATCACATTTTATTTTCTTTATAAATCGTTTTCTCAAGGCGTGCGTAACAAGGGGGAAAACAGAGTTAGGCGAGACAAGAACCCCTGCAAAAAAATGTTGTTTGGCTTCGTAAAATTTGACGAATAAGTTAATTCGACATGAAAGCTTAATTTGACGTCTGGCGAAGATCAAAGTAATTCACAATGGCCAGATTGCTGTCATAGTATTCTTCAATATACAATATTTCTAACGAGATAGAGGCGAATTTGTGTAGTGTAACTGCTGTTTACGTCCCCTCCACTCCCAATCTCATAGTCCTCGTTTTTCTTGTAAAAAAAAAGTAATTTTAGCGTACATTCAATTTTGATGATATATATTTTTAAAAAATATTGGTCAAATAAAAAAATAAAATAATAGATATATTTTTAACTATTTAGATAGAATATGTATCAAATTTAGATCAATTTAAAAGAGATTTTGTCTTTCATCAAGCAATTTTTAAATTTTAACGGTAAAATTTTAATAATTTTGTGATGAATGATCAATCAAATTTTAAATTGATTCAAAATTAATATACGTTCTATCTAAATAATTAGAAATACATTTACAATTTTATTTTTTTAATTTAAATAATATTTTTAAAAAAATATACTGTAAAAAGTTGGATGTACATTATAATTACTTTTAAAAGAAATTAATGAAATAGTAGGCCTATTTATCTGATTTGCACTGCCGTTGTGCAGCCTTAAATTGCTGTGGACATCAGCCGTAATTTGTTAGATGAGCCGTACTGGGCTGGCTTCTAGATGCACTGATACGGATTACGGGTGAGTTCATATCCTGAAGTGGGTAGATGAAGTGGGCAAAATTATACACGAGGATAACATCGAGATTCGTATAAAATATTTTATAAGAAGAAATTTTTATTTAATATATGTAAAGTATTACAGAGAGGATGTGAATTCATTGTAGGTTGGGTCCAAACTTGCCAAGCTCCCTTAAGAAGCAATATGGCCATTTTATTCTTAGTGGTATGATAATCAAGCCAGTGATTTAATTGGATCTCGTTTTCTTTTTTACAGTATATTCTTTTTGATATGTCGAAAAATACTCAAAAATTGGAGGAAAAGATGATAAAATCATGTGTGAAATAGTATAAAAAAAGATATTGAAAGAATAGGGATTATTTTTTTAAATTAGCACAATGTATTTCTTTTTTTTTTTGAGGAAAATGTTATCGCTGATATCATTATCTATATCGATTTTATTATATAAATTAAATAAGTTATTATCATCTTAATGATTTTATTATTCAATTTAAAAATCACTAAAATAAATAATAACTCACTTAAAATTGAATAATAAAAATATTATATAACATAAATTATATAATAAAATCATTAACATGAATCTGAACAACAAAATTAGTATAGATGATAATATTAATAACTCTCTTCTTTTTTAATCTTTTAAGTTGGGAAATTTATGAAAACGGATCGTTTATCTTCAAACCAGTTATGGCTGGGTTTTAAGCAGTTGGATTTTGAGCAATTGACCAATTCACAAAACATTACCATAGCGGCGGCAGCAATAAAGCCGTGGATTGATAGTTAAAATGTGAAATTGAAATTGAAATCGAAAACGGAGACAGATGGGAGGATGGAGGAGAGCAGGAGCAAGCTGCTTCTTTACTTGAAGCTAGCCTTTCTGGCCATGGAACCTTCCAACCATGTATGTACTACCTAGTCTATCTTCCATCCTGTTCTTCCTTCCTTTTTAGTTATTAGTTATTATTGTTGTTGACATGTTGTACCAGTACAGTCCTATTAACTTGCGAAATCTGACAACTTCGGATGATCTTTTTCTTCTTCTTCTTATAATCCTCATTGATTCTTTAATTAATTTACGCCTTCCATCTGTTTGATGAATTGCCTGACAGTTCATTGGTTCATTAATTAATCTATTTTTCTCCTATAAAAAAGTAAAATAATTATACTTAAAATATTGAGCTCTAACAAAACTTTGAGGAAGATTTCAATACAAGAAATTAATTCTAAAATGTCACATCTTTATATATATTTTTTCCTATCGCAATTTGTTTTGTTGTTTTAGGTTTTAAATAAAATTTCCTTAAAATGAGGTTTCATGTTAAATTTTATTTGTCATCTTAATTGATAAAAAAGATTATCAATTAAAATACATAGTTTTTTTTTTGTGAACAGCAATTGTATCATTATGCAAACGTCAATGTTATTTCATACGTAAGAAAATATAAAATTGTTTAGTGCTAACGAGATTACTCCTAGATCTGGCTTTTTCGTTGTCACTAGGATCTATGTATTTTTGTTGTGCTAATTTCTTGCTAATATATCTTTCAGTCAATATATTTTTTTTTATCAAAAGCATAATTGTTAACTGTAATGAAAACATGTTTTGCACCTATAAAAAATGTCTATTATTTTATTGCAATGCTGAAAGAATATATATAATAAGTCATATTGTTTCATACTACCAAAACATTTTTTCAATTAATTTCATACTTACAATTGCATAATTCAGTTATTAATCTAAGTAGACCACACAGCACGCAGTCCTATTGCTAATTTAACCTTCAATTTTCGGCAGAATCGGAGTCAGATTTGGTCATATAATAGGCTTACTAGGATGAAATATGTGACAACACGAATCAGATGTTTTTGAATAGGACATAGAAAATCACCCTCAATAAACGTGCCCAGTTGCAGTGTCTGTTGGAAGGTCAACATCACTCGCTGATATCGATATGCATCGAACAAAAATATCTCGCATGTGCTGCTCTATAGTGTCACCTACTCTGCTTCCGACTTTAAGCTGCCTTACAGGTGCCAGGAACCGCTCTCCGAACCTTAACGCAGATTTCATGCACCGGATCCATGGTGGACACGTTAACCACCTCGGCAATCGGCTGGAGCTTGTCGGCCGCCAGTTGGCTCATCTCCCCTCTCCTAAGCCGGTTCCTGAACAAATTCTTTGATGCACTCGGCATAGATTTGCCCCCACAATTTCAGTCCCGGAAACAAACCCTCCTTGTGAAACTGGAAGAGCTTCAGGCAAGGATCCTTCCACAACTGCTCATCTTGACGGATGCTGCACAACAGAGCCCCCATCGGCCGTTTCTCGAGAACTGGCTTCAGAAGCTCAAGGCTGCATTCTATGAGGCAGAGAATGTGCTCGGTTTAGTCGAGTACGAGCGGCTTGAAAAGGAGGTCAATTCACTCTTTCCTTCTAGTTCTAAATTTAATTTAAGGGATTTAAAGGGTAAGCTCCCCAAATTTTCATCTGAAAAGAAAAAGCTCATTAAAAGCCTGGAGAATTTAGAAGCAGTTGTTAATGAAGCAATGAAATCTGTTAGCCTCCTTAACCTTCCAAGTAGCAGTGTTAATAATTCATCTTGGAGACATGATCAACAGTATAGGGAAACCATTTCTGGTCTTGGTTCCACGGTCATTGGTCGCGACAATGACAGGGAAGACATTATAAAATTGTTGCGGGAGGATTTTCCAGAATCATCTAGTAATGCTAAGTGCTACTCTGTTATTGGAATATGGGGCATGGGCGGGTCAGGGAAGACAACATTGGCACAGTATGTTTATGATCATGAGAAAGAAGCCAAGTATTTTGACCGTGTCATGTGGGCTTATGTGTCTCAAAAATTTAATGTTCACACTATTTTGAAAATGATATGGGAGTCTGCTTTTAAGGAGGCTTGTCCCGGTTTCGATAGTCTGGAAGGACTACAATCAAAACTCGAAGAGAAATTAAGGGGAGATAAGTACTTTCTGGTGTTGGATGATGTTTGGTGTGATAAAGGGGTTAGCGAACAGGAACTAGAACAGCTTTTTGTCCCTTTAAGAGCTGGCAAGAGAGGTAGCAAAATATTGGTTACAACTCGGATTGAAGCGGCAGCAAAAGCTTTGGGTGCTATGAATCCAATCCCACTGCGGGAACTTGATGATGAACAATTTATGTCGCTATTCATGAGTAATGCAATAGGTGGTGTGCAAATCGATGATGATCACGTGAAGGGAAGGCTAATGTTCATAGGGAAGAAGATTGCGGCAAAATTATCCCGATCGCCATTAGCGGCAAAGACTGTGGCCGGCCAGTTGCGTAGAAGACTGGACCTGAATTTTTGGTCATCGGTGCTCAATAGAAGCTTGTTAACTGATACCATGGGGGCGCTTCTTTTGAGCTATCAGCACCTATCTCCCCCGTTGCAAAGATGCTTTGCATTTTGCAGCCTTTTCTCCAAAGGGGAATCCTTTGGTCGTGACCGTTTGGTTAATTTATGGATTGCAGAGGGCTTCATTCAAACAGAGGATACTAATGAACATATGAAGGATATCGCTAATTGGTATATTTTGGAGTTAATTTCTAGCTCCTTCCTTCAAGTTGACAAACCAGACGGTAATGTTTACTCCATGCATGACCTTATGCATGATCTAGCTCAACATGTTTCTGAAAGTGAATGCCTTATAATTGAAAGCGACGAGGTAAAGGAGATTCCTAAGCAAACTCGTCACATATCTGTTGTAGACCATATGCTTGGGGAATATGTAGAGAAAATATGCAAACTAAAAGATCTGCGCACAATTGTTGTTTTGGCATCATCAACCGATATCTGTTTGAAAGAAGCAGACCTCGATCTTCTTTTTATTGAGCTGAGGAAATTATATGTAGTAGATATAAATGGAGCTGTTTTTAAAAGATTTCCTAAATCTGTGGGTCACTTGAGAAACCTACGCTACCTCAAATTTGTTACAACTGAAGAAGATGCCATTCCTGAATCATTAAATAAACTCTACCAATTACGAGTGCTAGATATTACGAGGCCAATTCCCTACATTGGGAGGCTTGTAGCAATCCCCAATATTGGACAGCTAATATTACTTCAAGATTTGGAGGTGTTTTATGTAAGAACAAGGAGGGGATTTGAGCTGAAACAATTGAAGCACCTCAGAGATCTTTGTGGATCATTGTCTGTCTACAATCTTCATAATGTTGCAAGCAAGGAAGAGGCCTGCAAAGCGAACTTATCTGAGAAAAATGGCCTCCGTAGATTGCTCTTTTCTTGGGATTATGAAAATAAAGATGTCGCAAGAGACATTGATGTTGAAATTCTGGAGGGTCTTTGTCCACCATCCCAGATACAAGAGATAGCTATTCAATGGTACACTGGTAAAAGGTTGCCAAGTTGGATTATAGAAAATCATAATAAACTCGACCATCTGAAGCATCTTGAACTTGCTGAGTGTGGAGGCTTGGAAGCCCTTCAAAGAGTACATGAAATGTCCAATCTCCTATCTCTTAGCATCTCTCTTCCAAGGTTGAAGATTTGGGGATCTCTTCCCATAAATTTAACTCGATTGGAATTTTTCCATTGTTGCTCTCTTGCTTTTGTATTGAAAGAAGATTTAGAGATGATAACATCAACAAGAGACATAAAAATTTCCCAAATTGTGAATTTATTGGAGAATTCCATGCACGGATATATGTATACCTCCGTCGGCTTTCAGTTTGATCGTGTTCAGAAAATGATGAAGTTGGGTGATCAAACAGGCGATCAAACATATTCAACCACTCTGAATGATCTAGAAAAATGCTTAGAGAAAAGGCTAGACCTCATTTCTGAGCTTAAAGACATATATGATAACTTATCCCTGCCCCTTACACTGAAGGAGCTTTCAATTAAATCGTGCTTTATCACAGACAAAATCTTAGCGCAGTCTTTCCAAGTTCTTGCCACCCTGACCCACCTTAAGTTGGAGGATATCATAACTGTTACATGTATATCTAAAGAGGTGCTTAGTTCCTTGATGAGTCTCGTGGTTCTTGATATAAGAGGATGCCTGTTGCTTACCTCAATTGCTGGTTGGGACATTCACTGCACCCTCAAGAAACTCACAATAGAATGCTGCCCCATTCTCACCTTTGAAATATCTGTGGTTGCAGACAGCAATAACAATGCGGAATTAACATCGGCATCAGGTGGGAGGAAAACTAGATCTAGTATTCTAAAAGATGTTTCACTCCGTGGCTGCATGCCTTTGGATAATATGTGGCAATATCTAGTCTCCCTCGAAACCTTATGGATTGAGAATTGCCCAACCATAGTAAATCCTTATGTCGGTCATTTGAAGTCGCTTGTTGAACTAGCAGTACAACATTGTCCAAACTTAGTTTCACTGAGGGGCTTAAGTGAATTGAACAATATTAAATGTTTGGATGTGCGTTGTTGCAGGCAGCTCGAATGTTATTCAGATGCTGATAAACTGTCCCAGTTAAAGGAACTTACAATCAGTGACAAATGGTCACTGCTTGAACAACTTGTCTCAAGGGATGGATTGTTTTCTTTGGTTTCTCTAAAACTTTATTGTTCATCGCAAGAGTACTTTTCTCAAGAAGAATGTGAGGTGTTTCGTTATCTCTCTTCCCTTGAGGCAATTAGTTTTGCTTGGTGTGAAATGCGCATGTTGCCCAATCTTCAGTGCCTTCGTTCTCTCAGATATCTGACCATCAAATACTGTGTAAATCTAAGTTCTCTCCAAGAGCTGCCGTCATCCCTCGGGAGTATTTCAGTCACCGGCTGCAGTGAAGAGTTCACAAAGAGTTGCAAGGATCCAAATTATCCAAATTGGCATAAGATTTCCCACATCCCTAAAAAGCTTATTCCATAAAGGAGCCGATGGTCATAAAAAGGTAATGTTGATCTGTTTAAGCCAAAGAATTTTATGTTGCAGCTTCATCATAATTTTATTCATTACCCTGCCAAGTACAGTCAATACATCTTAGTTGCATATTTTTTAGGTAAGTATCCGTTTTAGCTTTTGTATTCTGCATATCACTTTTGGTATTGTTAAGTGTTTTCTTTGGACTAATACATTATGTTTAAGGTTTCAGTAAAAATAAAATAAAAATAAAAAACAAACATATATCTGACTTAAAATTGACCTTATATTTAACAATCAATAATCAATTAAAAAAAAAACAAATCCCTGGAAAAACATACAAGAAACTTAAGTAATCTAATTGGAGGCCAATGAGTATGCAGCAGGTAATACAGATATCAAAAGTTTGAACTGGTACAAATAAGTACAGGCTAAAATAGTTTCCAAATCCAAGATTTGAAATATCTTTTCCCAGACATCTTCAGAAAACAGTTATGATATATATATTTTGAACAAAGGTAGCTAGACCCCTTTTGCTTATAAACTTGCACATTGTTTGCCACTGATTTTTGTGCCATAAAAGCTAATTAATTTGTTAAGTGTTATGGCAAAAATTGGTGCATCTGAGGAATGTAACCTATGATGCTGTGTTATTGTGATGCTTGTGAAGTTCTAGGTACCAGAAAAGTTTATGCTTCATTTAAAACAATGAGTTCATCAAACAAACCAAACTATTACAAAATTAAGCCATTCTTTTTGAAACCTTAAGTATGAAATTTGACATGTCACTCTCTTTCACTCTGATTAGAATTTTTTTTTTTCGGGTGCCACACTGCTACTGCAAACACTAATCTACAGTTATTTTACTATTTGCAGTTTCATGATGGAGTTTTAATTTCAACTATGCTGAAAATAAAAAAGGAGAGAAGAAAGGATAAATAATAAGAACTTCTTTTGGCTTCAAAATCTCCTGCTTATTATTTGTTGTTTTGTTAGACAAAAGGAAAAATAATGATGAAAATAGAAAAAAAATAAAAAAGATCAGTATTCTGCTTAGTAATATGTTTTGTTGGTTTAGCGTGGCAAAGAAGAATAAAGAGAAAAAGAAAAGAGAAAATCGGTTTCTGCATCGTGTTTGTATGTAGCAATTTCTGTAATTTGTGGTCATATCACTGGTCACGCCTTAAAAAAAAAACAAAAAAAGAAAGAAGCATTCTCAAAGTGAACATTTGCCATTTACACTGAAGGGTCTGATTGGAAACAGAGCAAATATATATGGAGGTTCTGATGAAGCTGCAAGTAAAAGATGCATCAGAAGGAAAGGTTTCTTTCTTCTTGATACCTAATTACACCTTAATTATGCTCTTATGGTACTTTATTTTTTCACAAGAGCATTATGTTTACTTTCTCTACATTGACATATCATATATTCTGTAGGTTCTCGGATGTGCTCGATCGGCCTTCGTTGAATGGTGTTGAAAGAGGAAGTCAGGTTCATGCCTTCATAGTGAAACTTATTACTTTGTTTCTTTGCTTTGGTATGCTTCAAAAATGGAAAAAAAATGAAAAGAAAAAAAATTGCTTTCGTTATAAATATAACTCTTTATCTTTGCTTGCATTGCAATATCTTGTATTTTAATAAATCAGTTAACATATTCATTATATAGATTGAAGTGTCTGAACATGTTTATTGTATTGGTGAACCAGGTGTATCTTGTGTGTGTTGATAAGTGATATTTTCCAATTTTTTCATGTTTTAATTGCCTCTGAGGTATGTTTCTGAATTTGCTCAAAAGTTCAAGTGACTTGACATTCTATCCAGAAACTTTCAATTGCAGATTATCTTTATTTGTTTTTGTTATAAGCTCAATTATTTTTCTCTCTCCTGAATATTTAGTCATGTGGTCTATTAAACAAACAATACTGTTATCCCATCACATTTTCGTTTTATTTATAAATCGTCTTCTCAAGGCGTGCGCATGCAACTAGGGGGTAAAAACAGAGTGAGACGAGACAAGAACCCGTGCAAAAAAAATATTGCTTGGCCTCGTAAAATAAGTTAATTCGATATGAAAGCTTAATTTGACGTCTCGCGAAGACCAAACTAATTCGCAATGGCCAGATTGCTGTCATAGTATCCTTCAATATATAACATTTAGTATAATTAGTATATATAATAATTCACTTAATATATATAATAAAATTCGTATTCATAACTGTATAAATAATGATATTTTCATGACATTTTTTTCTAATGATATAGTGGGCCTATTTTTGTGATGTGCGCCGCATCAGCCTTTATTTCTCAGATGAGCCCTATTGGGTCGGATTCTATATGCATTAATACTGGTTGGATCCAAATTTGCCAAGCTTCACTAAGAAACAATATGGCCTTTTTTTTTTAAGGGCACGATCCATCACGTGCCTACAGGCCTAGTCAAGCCAGTGTTTTAATTGGATTTGTTTTTCTTTTATGCAGTATATTCTTTTTGATAAAATATTTGAAATAGTACAAAAAAAATTATATTGAAAGAATATAGATCATTTGAAATTAGCATACTATATTTCTTTTCTTTTTAATCTTTAAGTTGAAAAATTTATGAAAACAGATTGTTGATCTTCACATCAGTTACAGGTCAATCTGTCGGGTTTCGAGTAATTGACTACTTTACAAAACATCAACTAAAGCGGCGGCAACAGTAAAGTTGTGGATTGATAGTTAAAAAGTGAAATTGAAATTAAAATTGAAAATTGAGGCAGATTGGAGCATGGAGGAGAGCAGAAGCAAGCTATTGCTTTACTTGAAAATGGCGTTTCTTGATATGGAGCTTTCCAACTGCTTCCTCTCCTTAACCATGTATGTACTACCTTCCTTCCTACTCTTTCTTCATTTTCAGTTATTAGTTGTTAATGTTGTTGACATGTTTTACTAGTACATTCCTATTAACTTGTGAAAGCTGACAACTTTGGATGATGTTTATCTTCTTCTTCTTAGATGATCCTAATTGGTTCATTAATTAATCTACGCCTTCCAACTATTTCATGAATTGCTTGGCTATTCATTGGTTTGTTAATTAATCTATTTTTCTCCAATAAAAAAGTAAAATAATTATACTTAAAATATCTGTAGTATTAAATTATATGTTAAAAGTATATTCCAATATTTTATATTTAATATGGAACTATCTAAAAAAATTAAGATATAAAAATTGAGATGAAATTAAATGATTGTTTTCTATATGAGACTGGAGTGAGGATTTTACTCCTATTAATAGGTATGTGCAACAAATTTTAATATATTGTGTACTTTCAAATTTGTTTTTATTAATTTGCTCCAACATGGCTCAAATAAAAAAAAAACTATTGCATAGAAAACTAATTAACTACCATTATCATTAATGAATAGCGGTTTGTGTATTTATGATTTATTGGATTTTATTTTTTAGATAAAACTAGTCAGTTTAATTAATATCTTTTTATTTAAATATTTTTGATAATGAACCATATTAGAAATCAATTCGGTTCCGATTTGTTCTGATTTAACCAGCCGATTTGTAATGTTTTTTATAATGATAAATAATACAAATTTAATTTCCAAAGTGAGGTTAACGAACCTTATAACATTAGAAGAATCAAGATATTTTTTATGTATATTCGCTGATTTCTCTGATGTCTCATTGTAGAAGTTAGAAATTGTGCAAATTATGAACATAGCAAGAGGCATGTTTCAATAAGAAAATAAAAATAATTTATCTAATGATAAATTTTGATTTTTTTTTCTTTATACAAAAAGCATTGCTATTATCATTTTCATAATTTAGGAGATACTTAAAATCAAGAATCAAATAAAACATACATGATAGATCATGCAAAGCGCCCCTCCCTCCCTCTCCGTGAGTTGGTATTTAGTGAAGCATTTCATCTATAAGGGTTAAAAATCTGCTCTATAAAGTTTCTCCGTACGAATCTCAATATTACTCGCTATAGTTTATACAATAGTAATCGCGTGTGATTTCTACCCACTTCACCAGTTGCCCTTAAAAGATATGGACTCCCCCCAACACACACACACATTGGTATCGATTTTCAATGCGTCTTTTAATATTAAATTTCAAGTGCGCAAATGCTGACATGTTAGATTATGCAAAAATAAAAATAAAAACCATATGCTAGTTTTTATGAATTTAAAGAGGAGATAAGAATAAAAAAAAGGGAAAAAAAGAGAGAAAAGACAATATTCTATACAAACTTGTCCAAGTTCGTTCCTGAAATTGAAATATAAACTTGCGCCTTCTCCTCTCATTCTTTGCTTCCTTCCTCTCCTCCCTCTTTCGTGAAGCAGTGTAAATATCAATTCAATTCCAGGCGGTTGTTCAACAAATGGGCCAAGTTAAGAGAAGGCCGAGTTTCTGTCATACGAAGCATTAATACGGCTTGTTGTTCAAATCGGATTCTAGAAGCATTAATACGGGTTGGGTCCAAACTTGTCAAGCTCCACTACGAAGCAATACGGCCTTTTTTAATGGCACGATCCCCTACCTCTACCTGCCTAGTCAAGCCAATAACGGGTCGGGTTGTAAGCCGTTGGGTTTGCGGGTAATTGACCACACAAAATATCAACCGATTGACCGGTCGCACGTGAAATCTTTATATGTAGGAGAAGCGGCGGCCGCAGTGAAGCTGTGCGTTGATAGTTAAAAAGTGAAATTAAGATTGAAATACAAAAATGGAGACAGATGAGAGCATGGAGGAAAACAGGAGCAAGCTGCTTCTTTACTTGAAGCTGGCTTTTCTAGCCATGGAACCTTCCAGCTGCTTCCTTTCATTAGCCATGTATGTACCTTCCTTCCTATTCTTTTTTGTTTAGTTATCGTTATTGTTGATGTACAGTTCTACCTTAGGCGATCCTCATGCCTGCCAACTGTTTGATGAATTGCCTGGACGTTTACCTGACTCATTTAATATTTCATTGTCCAATTTTATCACCTTTTTGGTCTTTACCTGTGCATATATGTTATCTAATCACTAATTGCATACTAGTACTGTCTGTTACCTGCCCAACTGGTACTGTACCGAAATCACAATATCATATGCAGTTTAACCCATTTGAACCTCACAAAATGCGCTCCAGTGAGCAATTCAGCCTTCATTAAGCTTCATTTGCCGACTTAAGCTTCACTTAAGTCCAATTTTGTATATTTAATTCAACATCATGCATTATGCATCAGTCCAATTTAGCCTCCATGTAATCTCAGTTGTGATTAATTTATTGTAAGAATGATTTCATCTTGCTTTTATTTGTAGAGAAGCTGGGGGAGGTTGTATTACGCCACAAATTCAGGAATTTATTGTTAAGGAGTGTTTTGGAAGAACTGTAAGTAGTATACTGCTTATTTTCTTTTCAAGAGTATCCATTTTATAATCCATTTGTATGAGTAAACTACAGAATTTTCAATTCTATTTTTTTTTCCTTAGATTATTAGAAGCTTTTGCATACAGGATTCTGATAGGACATGGTCCACATACCTGCACTATACATTGATCATTTACATTTGCATATGCATGAGGACAATGTAAGAAAGGCATGATTCAAATAATTAAGATAAAAATATGGTTCTTAATTGAGCGAGGAAAATTTTTTGCTGAGTGGCTTTATTCTTTATGTTGACCAAACTAGGCAATTGGTAAAAAGAAAACAATTATTGGGTTATAAAAATTTTTGGTTGCATTTGTGTTTTTTTCATTTTGAGTGATATACTTGTTGAAACTTACAAAATTGATTGGCATGTGATGTGCAGATGAAAGAAACAACCATGAATAACCAAGCATATATCAAAGGAATTCTGAAGAAAGTTATAGCTAACGTTGAATCATCTCCAGTCTCTGCGGCAGAATGTCTGTATGAAGAATTGGCTTGTTACTTGACTATAGGTAAGGTAAGTTATATACTTTTTTGTACAGTGCTAATTTTACACCTTTTTGATGTGCAAACTTAATTTAATGTTAACACCCCCTCTTTCCTGTGTTATTTTATTTATTTGTTTGAATTTATCTGAAACTTATTCCAACAGGAGGAGAACCGCCAGAGGAGAGGAACAAAATTTATAGAGAGATATCATTTCTTTCTCCTGATTGTAAGCTCATTTTTGGCAATTTTATAGCATATGCAATAAGAAATCCAATATAAAATGTTTAACAGCCAATACCTATTGCTAATGATACCCAAAATTTCTTATATTTGTATCATCACTCAAATTTCTTATTATTTGTAAAATTCATCCAATTGCTGAAAATCAAGGACAGGTCAAGCAAAATAATTGAAAATTTAAATTGTTGGCATTCAGAATATACAATATCAAGCACTGCCTCGTGCTACTTTATCAGGTTTACAGAGTAATTAGTTGGTTAACAAATAGCAACTTGGTTAAACTGTTCCTGTTTGATCTTAGAGCTGTGAAAATGATTGGGATTAGGAAGCATTTGTCAAAATTTGACTAAATACAATATTCATTCAATATATAGTCCAATGGATGGTGCTATTTGCAAGTGACCAGAAAAAAAATCTGGGGTCTTAGTTGCAATTGTGAGAAATAATGCCAGTAGGCCAGTACTTTTGTTGAAAGCAATACAAGATTGTGTATTATTTGCAGAAGAACTCTTTTGATTCTGTATGTTGGATGTGATAACTGAGTATTTTATTTATGCAGTAGATGACAAGGATTGCTCAAATTCAGTAAAGTTAGTGGCAAGGCTGCTTTGTTCTTCAAATATGCTGGAAGGTGACACTGGGTATGTATTTTGCTTTTTCCAGGCTTAATCGAAGGAAGAGAAACACTCAAAGTAAACCATGATTTCTACAATAGTTAACAGCCTAGTAGAATTACCTGAAGACCTCATATTTGAATGCCTATTTTAGTCAAACAGTTGACTTGACTATGCGCTTCTGCAAGTTGTTTATGACGGTTGTATGAATTCTTCTCTTTATTTAATTATTTACTTCTATTTTTCATTTATCTTTGTAGTTGCTCTCTTTGGCCATCAAGTCTTTTTTTATCTGAATTCATTCTAGCACATCCCGAGATGTTCTTCAATAAATCTTGCTTTGAGGTGGGTAAGAAAATTTTCATCTGAATCTTCTGTTTATGATGTTTGGTTTAGTAACTGTAGTAACAGGGAATAGTGCATATTATCAATTTGAACCTTCTTTCAAGTGTTGAAAGCATAACCCCTGGACTTCATTTAGGGTTATATGCTTCTTAGTGCTTTTTTTTTATTTTTTATTCCTGCGTTTGCTTTTGTACTTTGGTTATGTGTTGATTTTGTGATGTTCATATGTCATGATATTTATTAGGTTGGTTCTGGTGTTGGGTTAGTCGGGATAGCTCTTAGCCATGTTGGAGCTTCTAAGGTATGAATTCACTAATTTTATTTTACCATGTCCCTTTTTTTTAAACAAAAATGCAGAATAAGAAAATAATAATAATGATAGGAGCTGATGGAAGACTCTCAAAGTGTCTAACCCTGCTGTGCCTTATTTTGTCTTTATTTGGCTTTTGATAAAAGTGGTACATGGTACCACCTGTTTCAAATTTTATTAAAACAACCTCAAAAGTTGTTTCAATCACACAAGCACCCTGTATCAAGACCCTAACACACAGAAAGAAAACAAAAGCTCAAACCTCAAAACCAGACCTCCTGAAACTCTCAGTCTCAGCTAACTTCATTGACTTATACCGCCACCAGTTCAATGTACTTTTCTCATCCTGTATAGCTAAGAGGAAGGGAGAGGGTACCAATCATGGACTTGTTAAGAAAAACCCACAGTATCCAGTAAAACTAAACATAATAAAATATAATGCTTCTGTACTACAGTGTTTGATTTGCATTTTTTTTTATTTTTGCTGTATGTTTTCCTTTACTGTTTTGATAACATCACTTTGATCGAGTATAATTAATTGGAATAAAAAGAGGTTTGCATTCTTTTATTTATCTTTTATGACATTTTCAGTTGGGATATTTTGAAACTGGTTAAGTTATTTTTTCCCCAAAAAAATAAAGCAGGTGACACTGACAGATGGTGACATGTCCTCTTTAGCAAACATGAAGGCTAATTTGGAATTGAATAATTTGTGTTTCGATGTCAATTCTGACACCATGCACCCAAGGGCCCAAAAGGCAAGTATTTTTTCTTTGAACTTGCTGTGCTGTTTTGAATTGTGCAGACGTTACGACTGCACTATAGTAGGCTTCATTTGATGTCTTTGCAAATTAGACCCAATTCCTAATTTGTAACTAACACCAAACACACATAAGCATCATCTCCCTCTCTAAATGCTCATTTTATCATATTGGAAATTAGTATCTTATGTGTTATTTGCAAATTAAACCCAAATGTTAAGTCAGCAAAATTTTCTAACTCCCTCTTTGCTTTTCTTCTTTCTACTGAAAGTATGTTGGTATTATCTGCAAATACCATAAAGGAAGCTGGATTCTGGTAGATAAATGAGAAACTACTTGTGTTTTTTTCCAAACACAATCAATTGGTGCCACTAATGCATGCATAAAACATCCTTAGTTTTAACCAGAATTGGTTTCACTGATTCATTTTCATGACTCTCCAAAATGCTTCATCTAGGGTTCAGATCTAGTCCAGTTGGTTCAGAGTTCAGATAGGTTATTCCTGTCAAATCAGATTTTTGCCATTTGTACATAGGATATTCTCTTGTTTTTGTTGTCCAATTCTACTGCAAAATTGTAGCATTGCAAGTCTCAACTTCATGTAAAATATTTTTGGGGCTTTCTAGGTTGAGTGTAGGCATCTGGCATGGGAACTTGCTACGAAGGCTGAGCTACAGGATCAGCAACCTGATATAGTGTAAGCCCAACACATTGTTTTTATATGATCTCTGTGAGGTTTTGTCTGACATTCTCAGAATGTCTCTATTCGGGCCTTCTTTTTTCTGTGTTTGCTTTTGGGCCTGAAGTCTAGTCAATCAAACAAATAAAGGTATCTTCAAAAAAAAATGGACAAAAATTAGAATGAAAAAATATGTAAATATAGTTCCGGAACTCTGATGCCATCCAGTATAGTAGTTACCAGTTTTGATTTAGTGCAACAAAATGAGACAAAAAAGGGAAAAAAGTAGAAAACATATAATTTCTTATTTAGTAACTTGTCCATATAAACATATACTGAATGTATATATCTGTTTATTGTGATTTGGGATTAGCAGAAGGGACGACTTTTGTCAATTAAGAAACCCATTTTATTTGCAAAATGAAGAAAATCATTGTGACTCTAATCTTGGTTTTTTTTCTGTATACACAGTTTGGGAGCAGATATAATCTACAATCCAGAATGCATACCGCATCTTGTTCGGGTTTTCTCCATCCTATTGGATCGTAATTCTTTCCGGCAAGATAAAAGAGAAGTTCCAATTGCATACATTGCAACAGTTGTTAGAAATCTGGATACATTCAATTACTTTCTAGCTGTAGCCTGTGAATCTAAGTTATCAGTTGTCGATGTTACGGCAAAAACCAAGGTCTCAAATCTCCTCCCATACATGCGCTCCTACGATCGTTCGAGTGTTCATCTTTTAAGGGTTTCACTGTTGTCAGAATGATTTCCCATTCTTAGTTGTTGTATGGTAATGTACAATGTATGATCATTATCATTAATTCGTAATAAACATTACATTTTTGGAGGGTAAATGAGAGGGAGCTCTAATCTTTTTTCAAAAGAAAATGCCATCTTATTTCGTTGTAAATTGGTTTTTTTCAATCTCAATTTTCTTTTGCTTCTTTTTTTTTATGAGAAAAGAAAATAAGCAAAGAGAATCTATGACTCTTCATAAAAGCAAGTCTAATACACACAGAGTTTGGTACATTGGGAGTGGCACAGAAGATATGGTGGATGGACTTGGAGAGCAAGTGCAAATTTAGAAATGGGAATGAGAATGGCGTGACAAGTTATTTTTATGGATGGCACTGGATTTAATAATTAAAAAGGGATAGAGGGTGGAGCATGAGAGAGATGTATGTCCCCTTTAAGGAGTTATAAAGGTATGGCTGACTCATCACAAAATTATTCTTCCATAGCTCATTAAGTTGAAAAGACAGCCACTTTTTAATAAATATTAGTTGTCATCTCTATGATCAAGAGAGAGAGAGGCAAAGTGGCGGCTTTAGGGAATCAAGTGCATTTCCTTCTAATTCCTTCTCATGTATTTAATATATGCATGTTATCTGTGTATAATATATCCCTGTATATGTTACTTTTTATTTTGATTGTATAAAAATTGTTGTTATAGATTTATATTTTTGTTCATTTTCTAACAATTATTTTCTAATTATTTGGAATAGTCATTCATTGAGTTTATTATTGGAAATTTGGAATTAGTTATGTTTTTAAATTGTCACACGAATAAAGAAGTATAATTCAATCTTGTATAGTTCAACGTGGAGGAAGGCTAAAATGCAATGTGTTGCAGGGATAGATTCGTACAACGGTTCAAATTTCAAAATTAAAACTAAAAATAATTGATTCAAACCACTCAATCTAATCTCCATATTAAAATCTTGTAGAATATCAAATTTTATATTTTAAAATTTTTTTTTACTATTTTTCAGATAGGAAGAAAATTAATTGATTTAAGGATTTTGGATCATCCAATAACAACAATTTTTCCCCATTCAAAAAAATAGCAAACAATTTCTAACAAAAAAAAATTTGATATCTATAAGATTTTAATATGGAGATTACATTGAGCGACTTGGATCGGTCATCTTTTATTCAAAATGTGAGATTTAAAGCCGTTGTATGAATCCATTGATGCAACATGTTGAATTTTAATAGTAATGATTATCAAGTAGAAATGATTATTACTTTTTAATACAAGTCTACTCACGGAAAAATTGTTGGTATATATAAACATCTTCCATAATTTGAATTTCTGTATTCTTTTATAATTTCATTTTTATTTCCACCTTCAAAGGCCCAACATTTAAGATCCGTACCCGGAAACAAATGATCCGATCCGTTTGGACGCAATCAATGACTCAAAAAGTTCAAAATTTTGGGACACGTGTTAAGCCCACATAAAATTTAATTTGTACATGTATCCATCAGTTTAGCTCATCCTTCCTTCCAGAATCATGTTTACAAGACCAACAATGGAAATATAAATCTACTAATCATACGTACTTTCAACATTTTTTTATTACATAATAAAATGTAGGGAATAATTCGTTGAAGTCCCTCAAGTTTTCAAAAATATAATATTACATAATAATTCACTGAATAAAATTAATTCTTGATGGGGTGCGACCCGTGATTGATTTATATCCAATCCATTAATTCACCGGATAAGTTTGGATGATTAGAATTGAATCAAATTTGAAGTTGGAATCAAATCCCAACAATGCGAAAATCGCACATGTTCAACTCCTAGTCAATGCATTACAATTCACTAAACTATTTATTTAAATTATCAAGAGTATCAAAATAAAGAATTTTAAATAATTCCAATCTAATAATAGAATCTCAGAATACGAACAATTTGAAAAAAAAAATTCAACTCAATTTGTAATTTACATCAAAGGGCTAAATTGCAAGCTTATATATTGAAAATAAGAGAACTTCAAGGGAGCTGTACACAAGAAACCACTGAAGACAGTGCATCCCTCAAATCCGCTCCAAGCAAATGAATACACTCGAAGAAACACCTGCCATTGGATCAAATCTTGACGCAGATCAGAGACACAACCTATCCAAATATATATATCTATCCCTCTAGAAGAGGATAATATCCAATTAAAAAACCAATCTATGGTGGGACCCACCTCGAAATTGGCACAAAGTCACAAACCCTTTGGTGCCGTTCGGCATCTTCTCCTTTAGTCTCATTAAACCTTTTTTAATTTACTTAGTTGCTTAATCCTTCCGAATACGTGTTCTTTAGAAAGAATTAAGAACATCTCCTTTAGCCTCCTTCTGTTCAAACTTTAATCATTTGCTCGCTCCTTAAGGAAGCCCCCACGGATTAAACTTCCTTAGCTTTCATCCACGGATTAACTCTACCGAACATGAGCTTCTTAGAATGAATTAAAATTTAATCCTCAATGTGTTGCCAAACGGCTCCATTCCGCTCAATTTCATCAGCCCATTTCATGAAAAGTTACCCTCCGGTTGGTAGGTAAAATAAAATTAAAACGGAATAAATATTAAATTTCTGTAAAACATTAATGTTTATTAGTAGTAATATAAATAGATGAAGTAGTAAGGATAAAAAATATTAAAAAATATGAAATTTGGTGATTTAATTTTACTCTACGTCCATAGATGCTTTAACTTATTCCACTTTAAATTACTTCTATTTGATACATTAAAATGTCTTAAAACACTTAAATCACCTCTACTCCACTTACCAAACAAGAGGTTAGTGTTAAATCTAACCAATTAAGAAATGTAAGTTTAACACATTAGTAATATACATCGTCTCTCTACGAAAAGATACATGTTCAAATTTCATAAAAATTATTTTAAAAAATAAATATCAGAATTAATAGAAAGCCTTATTTAAAAATAATCTAACCAATTAGTGTTTATATATACAACTAATTGACGATTAAAATTATCAAATTAAATAGTTGTCCATTCCCTCTCTTTATTAAAATAAATTAACTACTTTATTATAAGGTACATTTTCTAAAGTCACTGGTAACCGTGTCAATCAGTTGTTTTGGTCAATATTAGATGTGCTTGATTGTTACAATCTAATAAACAGACTTAATTGTATATTATTATTAATATTATTGTATACGAGTTTAAGCGATGATGATAATGTAGCTTAGCTAATATAGATGATTAGCGTGTCGACAAATATGATTATATTTGATACGATTAGATTTGCTAATAATTAGCATATTGAAATTAATGCTGGCGACTCATCCTACTTTAATTACCTCACTACCTATGCTATGTAATGACTTGATTAACGAAAATTACGCTACTTTTCATGTGGAGAGAATATATTTTTTTTGTTTCATCTTTTTTGGCACGTGTCCCTGAATATTTACTATGATCTATCAGTTTCTGTTTAAGGTAAGATGAGATATATATATAGATATATATATATATATATTTGTAAAATAAGAGTTTTTATTAGATTTGATATTTAAATTTTTTAAAATATTTTTTATAGAATTTGAACCTATATATTTTTTTTATAAAAAGCTAAGATCTATCATCATTTTTTTTATAATTGTAGCATGATATTTTTTTAAAAAAAAATAAGGAAGAAATTGACAATTTCTTAAATCCACTAATTACACCTTCGTCCAAATCTATATGACAAAATTGCATGACGTTCAATCAAACTAAAAACAAATTTGACATGTCTAATGATCCAATTAATCATCAAGTATATATAGAACACAAAACAACAAAATGTCTAGAGATTAGATGACGTCATAATAATATAGTAATTAAGCATGAAATTTTAGGACCCCACAATAGCTATTTTACATAAGACCCCACTTTATGAAAAAATAATTAATTTTGTCTAACTTAATAGTGGAGAATAATTATAAGAAAAAAAAAATATATTATACCTTATCCGTACACACCGACACCTTCTCATCTTTGCCTCATCCGACTTGGATACATTGAATTCCCACAAAATAAAAAAAATAAAAAAATTAGATACACTGAATCAACACAAATAATAAGGTAACACATTTTGTTTTCTATATGATTATAATTAATTAGTGATGAGGAGTGGCTTGTCTCTCCATGATACATTGAACTAAACAATTAGATCAAGAACTTGACAACCCTTTTTGTGACATTGAGCATTTTTTTTTTTGTGTTGTAATGGTATAATTAATTTATTGGATATATACATTTGCATGCATGTGTTGTCCCTTTTGGAATCTATTCCATTGTTTCATTAATATTTCCATGGACTTTATGTGATGATATTGGTAGTAGTTTAGGATGCTTGAAATACATTATAAATTTTTGTAGTTTTTAGGTGAGAATTCTGTCTAAGTGAACACAAATGTTTTCCTATCAAACATGATTTTCAATTGTTTTTTGGAGCTCATACCTGAAGGAGAAATATTTGCAAACAATTAAATTTAAAAATAAAATAATTTTTATAAAATGTTACAATGAGTTTAAATTTATTAAGAAAGCTTAATTATCAAATTAACTTATTAAAAATTGTTAGATCAATTTCAAATAATAACTTGGAATTGTTGATCTTGATGTCCTTGACAACATAAGTATTTATATTCTAGATATTCAATTTCTCAAACTTACTTTTTTTTATAATGTCAAAATGTTGAAAAATGAATTTTGATGCATTATTAATTGATCTCTTGATATATATATTAATAAAACTCGAAAGCAAAAAAAAAATTAAAAACTTAAAAAATATTTATACTTTGCTCATCAAATAGATTAACATCGACAATTTAAATCCGTTATCGGAAACTAATCATCCATCTTTTTTTTTTATCAAATTGACTAATCTCATAGTAGCTTTATTAATTAGCATAATTTTTAATGTGAATAGCACAATAACAATAAAAACACATAGTTAGCCGTATGTATATATACAGCATGATGAAACTGGAGATGTCAATCATACATAACACAAAGCACACAATAATTAATGCAAATTATAAATTATAAAAATGAAAAAGGCTAAGAGTTGCTACATCGCCGTGCCTTCTGGTCTGAGACCTGCACCAAGAGATCCCAACACCTCATTATTTTGTGGTGCTTTGCTTTGTTTGTCATGAAACAGTAGAAAATTATAAAAGCATAATATACGAAGCTTCCTACTTCTCTACTCTCCTAATTAGTTTAATGTGTTGATGAATCTCTATTAAAGAAAGAAAGAGAGATAATAATTTAGTCACTTTATATACATATATATATATATGTGTGTGTACCTTATTCTTTACTTTGCAATTAATTAATTGGTTGATTGATTAATTAATTTAATAGTAGGCCCTGTGAGGCAATATGATGTATTCTTTTTGGGAGCTAGGTTAATATATAATAGTACTATATAGTCTGTGAAAAAGTGACCTAACTAGCTAGTGTCTCTAAAAATTTATCAAGTGTTTTTATAAAAATAGTTAAAAAATTAGCAAGGGATGGTAAGAGTTTCTTGGGGCAGTTTCAGTTTCTTCTCTGAATTATATTATATACTAATTAGAGCATAACATGTTGTCTCGCATTTTTTAGTAATAAATATTTATATTGAAAAATTATAATTTAGTCATGTTTGACATTAAACATGATTTTGATACAAAATTCATGCTTAAGTTTGTACTTAGCATAATACATTTGAACCAAATAAGGTGTAATGAAGTGAAGGAAAAGAGAAAAAATTTCACCTTCTGTGTTTCTCAAATGAATTATTTTTTATCCCCTCAAAATTGGAATCCATAGGAAAACAAAATATAGACTTTGATATTTTCCTCATTCATTTCTTATCATTTCATTTTCTTTCCTTCTCAATTTTTTTTTGGAGCACGGTGTTAATCTCTTGTTGATATTTATTTTTGGTGAATTAGTTAATTTTAATTAATATATATAGAAGAAAACTAGCTAAAATGTAACGTGTTGCATAGATATATGAACTCGTTCAACAACTCTTTAGATCTCGAATTTCAAGATAAAAATGATTTATCTGAGTTGTTTTAATGATTTTCAATATGCATAGCTAAAATGCAGTTCCCACAAAATAATAGTTTTCAATATGTATATATACAGATATATTCTAATTGATGTGCTCATGTTACTGCTCCTATCTACTCTCTAAATTAATTAAAAATATCCTAAACAATATATTCTCTCTTAGCTTCTTTCTCTTTTGTTTTTTCAATACATTATATTAACAAAATTGAAACTCAACAGTTGTATTTAAATTTCTAATCCATATATATCATGTGAAAGAATCTAGTCTTCTGTCTTTACGTTGAATTAAAAAATAGTTGAAATATCTGGCATTTTAAAGCGGCATCTGTATATGCATGCATGTATATGAAATTCAGATCACAATATTATTCAGATATGTTTTTTTTGTTGTTAAATTAATATGCCATACAATAAGTCACCAGAAAAGATATGTAATTGTATATAAACAGACAAGCAGACTATCTAAAAATAACATATAATTAATAAGCCTATAATTAACTAATAATTAATCACAGAGACAGGGATGGAGCTTAGTGGAGATCGGGAGAGGCTGTATCCCCGTCAAAAATTTGAAAACTAGTTATATATATTAAAATTTTAAGATATTTTATTGTAATTATACTACATTCAACTCTCTAAAAAAATGAAGACATATAAATAATATTTTAACCTTCCAGTAATTTTTCGTCAATCTCCGCCTCTGTGCAAAATCTTGACTAAGTTTATTTTTATTTTGTAAGTCATAATTGTATACTTCTTAAGTTATTAATTATAAAATGTCATATGCTGTTAGCTCATGCTGCATTAATTCCACTCAAGGCTTTGAATATTGACTCTACTAATTAGTGAGTTGACTAGCATATAATCCGAATTAAGCAACAGTAGAATTAATTAATTTAATCAATTATTACCACATAATTATATCTTATTCTTCCTGATCAACTAATCCAAACCCATGTTAAACTCCACCCTTTTTCAGAAAAAAAAATGATATAAAATAAAATAAAAAGGAGAACTAAACCTACCCCAGATTATCTCTTCTCCGACCAGCAAATCATAGAGAAAAAAAATATTATTTTCGTGGATCACGCACCTCTCAATTTTTCATTGTACTTTAATTAATTAAATCCCAACCTAAACCCTTGTTATTTGTTTTCCCTATCTCATGCCAAAATGATTCGCATCTCCAAAACCCACCACATTTTAGACTCAAACTTCCCAAATATATAATTTCCTATCAATGGTAGGAAGGCCAAATTCTAACATTCAACTAGAAAGTTGAGATAACAAGTCATGTAGTAAATTATATTTCAATCATATTAACAATATTAAATGAGCAATACTAAAAGGAAAAGTAATTAGTTAAATTTGTGACAAAAAGAAAATGAGAAATAAATATTTAGTATGGTAGCTAAGTTAATGTTCTTCACGTGATATATTACATATTACATATTCAGAATCTCTCTCAAATTAGGAGTATATCCGAGATTTAATTTTTTTACAAAAATCTCTCTCAAACTATTTTTTCTACTTCATACTTCTATCAATCTTGAAATTTCTTATGAAATTTTCTCAAATGTATCAAATATGAAATAATCAGAATGTAACACTATCACAAACAAAAACCCACTAAATAGATATTACCATCAAAATATGAACTACCTACATTTGAACGGAAATTATGACATTATCATAAACCCCAAAAATTTGAAGTACGTACATAGGAGATTGTTAACAATCCATGAGTTTTGAAAGACAAATTGCCATAACTAAACCCAAAGAGCAATATCTAGTGGTCACCTTGACACGTGAATCGAATTATACAAAACCAAGCTTTGCCTCACTAGCGTCATCTTCGTCGTGTCTCAGTTCGGATCTTTTGTTGCAACCAACTCTATAGCTTTTCTAATTCTCGCCATGCTTTTTGTCTGTCAACAGGTCTATATGGAATTAATTACTCAAGGATCATATACGTTATCACATTTTTTTTTGTTGGAAAAAAATTGAGATTTTAATAAAGGAAATAGATATATAGTTCGAACCTTATTCTTGTTGATTATTGTATATCATCAGATTGTTACATATTGTTATTCCGTAGTTCTTTTTTATAGCTTGTTTAATGTACAAATGAATAGAACAAAAGCATTTAATTGAATGTATATTATTTACTAAATTAAACAATTGTGTATTTTTAGGCAAAGAAAAAAATTTATATTTTTAATAGAGAGCATATAGTATTATCCCAACTCTAATTCCTCAAATATGCCCCCTAACTATTTTATAATAATAATAATAATAATAATAATAATAATAATAATGACCCATGTGCAGATTTACAAACTCAACCTATACTTAGGGACAAAACGTCTCCTATGATTAATTGTACTAAGTGTTTTTTTTATCTATACTAGGTGTTTATATTTATTATTCTACACAATCACTTAATAATGCAAAGATAAATATAACACCTGCATAATCAAATAGATGTGTTTATAAAATCAAATATCTAAATCTTGTGATGTTTATATTTGTATTATCAACTATTGACATCCATGTTATAAGGTACTATATATGTAATCCTATACAATCACTTGATAACACATATATATAAGGTATTATATATGTGGTGTTTCTATTCAATTGTTTGATGTTGAATTTGTATATTCCCTCCATTGAACATTGATTACAAATAGGAAAAATTATTAAAAAAAAAGAAATAAATAATGAGACTTCATAATTTTATCAAAATGAAAAGGGGCGAAGTGTGGGAAAAATGTTTGCTAAAAAGAAAAAAGACGGAACGACATCAAAAATTTGTTAAAAAAAAATGACAAAAAGGTCAACTAAGAGTACAAAAAGGAAGGACATTGAGTCCAAATATATGCAAAATAAATTTGCAGGAAAATGTTAGTAGGAAAATATATTTTCTCTTTCTGAAAGTTATTATTCAGAGAACATATTCTTATTTTATTTATTATTTTTATGAGATTTAATGGTACACACAATTTGTAAGAATAGTTGCATGATATCAAATGCTAAATTGTTTTGAAATCTCCAATAACTATTATCCTTATAGAAAATTGTATATATTTTTGGTCGTTCTGTTCAAAAAATTGATAAAGGTCAAGTGTAACGAATTAAAACATTTTCATTAACCTTTATAAACTTGAATATATGTTGTTTAATATAAGATCAATATTAAGCTCAATCTTGAAATTTTTAACATTCTTTTGTGTTTCAATTTTGATTCTTAATTAATTTATTCATCACCTAAATTTAATCAAGTTTTATTTTCAATTAGTGCCTAAATGATCCTCTATTCTGACTCTTCTTCTTCCAAAGAGGCAAAGACTTGAATTTCTCAAAATCTTTTTCTCTTGACTAAATTTCAATGAAAAGATTCCAAATTAATAAACTACATATTTATGACTAATAGATACGACTATTACTTACTTGATTCGCCATACATAGTGGCACGTGTAGAGTTGTCATGTATATTAATTAATTAATTAATTAATTCTTAGTTTCCTGCTGATTTGTTGAAAACAGTTTTGTTGAAATCAGCGGCCACAGAAGATCCCACATGCAGAGAGGCTTCCTTCTTGCCTACTTCCAACGAAGCTTCTCTGAGTTCCTCTTGATACGTAATCACAAAAGGATACTGTCAATCCTTTTGGAGCTTTGATCAAATCCTACCTAATTGTCTCCTTGTTTCTTTTATTATGTGCACTCATATTGTAATAGTGTTGTTGAAACGACGCTAAGTAAGGTTGTTTCGGATCGATTCTGTTTATTGTTACCGAGTCTTGACATGAAAGATTAATTAGGTGTTCATAAATTAATCTAGATTTAATTCAAGTACGTATATCCGTTTTAAATCTGATATAAAGATAAGTTATTAATCTAGAAAGATTGTGTGTTAGATTTTCACTCTTCGAATTACTCGTCCAATGTGTGAATCATTAAATAATAAAAAAGAGGAAGTAATATACTTATGAGTGAAAAGTATGAACTTGTTCTTATTAATTATTTGTTCTCTTATCGTTCTATCAAATAAAAGTACATTACTTAATTTCTGTGGCACGCAATTTAATTTCAAAGATAATGATATTGATATATATTCAAGAAATTTACCATAGTTAATTTCCTAATTTACATTTATCGATTAATTAATTTCATAACAAATATCCACATACATTTTTCAAAAATTCTAAAAATGATAAATTTGGTATTCTGTAAGATTTTGATATGAAGAATTTACTGAGCTATTTGGATCAACATTTCGAATACAAAATTTTGAGATTCAACCTGTAAGCATTTCAAACCGAAATACTTATGGAAGCATAAGCCGGACTATATATATATATATATATGCAGGTTAATTATACATGATTTAGTTGAAATGATGATGAAAACAACACACCAAGCTTATCAATCTATACCCTTGTGTTGCAACAAAACAGGAGTACTGACTAATTAATTAAAAGTTCACATACAAAGATACCAATAAATGCTATCCAGAGTGTACTCGTATCTCCTGCTGATTTTGTGATCAGTGAGGAGTACAGACATGAATGAGCATCCATATGTGGATTAGGCAAACCCCCCACACCAATAATACCTTGCTAAATACACACTAGTAATTAAATATATGTGTATTACAGAAATAGAGAAATATTTTCTACAGATATATATAGATTGTGAAATATATATGTATATATATGGGCACATGAACATCCTCTCTATTTTGATTTTCTTTAAATAAAATATATGTAGAGAGAGTAGAGACCGATGTGTCATACTTTGCATGTGGATCATCCGATCAATATAGACATAACGGATCGATTAGAAAATAAAATCCTTTATTAAAATTTTAGGTTTAATCCGAGTTGTTTGATTTTGATCAGATCCATAATTAAGAAATCTGGCATTTGAGTGTCATCATTTTTGTTGTAGCATAGGCAAAACTCATATATCCTCTATAATATATGGTTATGTTTGACAAATCAATAAAATGGTACGAGAAAGTGATGATAAAGTTTTTCACCATATATATATATATATATATATATATATGGAAAATTAATTCCTCGCTTCCAAATCCCTCCGAAATCGTTTAGCTCTAAAGATAATCCAAATTCCACTTAAGTATTTCCTCATTCTTTATCTCTAAATACCCTATATATACTTTTCTCCTTTTACATATGATTTCCAAAAGAATTTTGTTCAGACATATATTTTGTATGTACATGTGAATTGTGATGTACTCTTTTCTTTATATATGATGTTGACATACTGACGTTACCAGCTAGTATAGCTACATGGAGTTCATACCTCAATGATGGAAGGAAATATAGTTGAGATCATCTTTTGACGAAATGGACTAAAAAACCCTCAGAATATAATATTTTTATATAAGTTTATATATGTTAACTAAGTTAATGGCAAGTGGTACATAATACAAATTAAGAAAATGAAAAAAAGATGCCTATCAAACCATGTAAAAAAAATATTGTAACAAGCCAATTTCATGACCAATTAATTAGGTAAGAAAAAATGAATAAATATTGATTACTAATATCTTGATTTCGGAATATTATAAGACAAGGAATTAAAAGAGACGCTTTCTGGTCTAACTTGATGATGAAACTATCCAACTGTCAAATCTTGAAACAAATGTATGATATAGTATATATGTTGCTAATTTAATTATTAGATTTTCTTATACTGTTGCTAAGATGCCATTCTCGTATACATTTACATGCATATTGCATTGCATTTCAGTTATTTGCATCAATTGCGTGCAGCTAGTATTTTTTGTATTATTTTATTTAAGGAGATCCTTAATCATGTTTGACATATCAACAAAGCTAGAGTCTTTTAGTTGTACATGATCCTGTTTGCATCACATGGGAGCTCATGATAATATTATAATAAACAAATCATAAAAATACCAACATGCAAACCACACAAAATAAACGTACAAAAGAGTAAATCTAATAAACTATATATATTTCTCTGCAATATTATTTTCTTCCAGCGTTGCAACAAAACCTTATAACTCTGGTTAATTAAAACTTAAAAACTTACTTTTATATTATATTATATTATATTATATTTATTCTTTGTTTGATCATGATGATGAAGTGGCAAAATCTCCTCTCTTGTGAAGCCATGTTAATTGGAGATCCATCACTTTCACTTTAAAAGGGAGATATTGCCTCTCAAAGCAGAAGATATCTCAATCTCTCTCTTTCTCTCTCCTTCTCTCTCTCTCTCTCACCACTTCTTGACCTCACAAATCAAAAGTTAGGTCTATTGAGAATTGAGCCACCTACAACCAAGAGCAAACCACAAAGAACAGAAGAGAAGACCAGAAAGAACGAAATAGAAAAAGAAAAAAAAAAGGATGGATAGGAGCAACTATGGATGGGGCGGTAGCAGTAGCAGTACTGGTAGTTCTTCTTCTAGGAAAGGGAAGAAAGACAAGCAGAGGCAACCACAGAGGGGACTAGGGGTGGCTCAACTGGAGAAGATCAGACTTCAAAGTGAGATGGTTGAGTACCAGCAGCTCCCTTCAATTCAATCTCCTTTCACTAATCTCAATATGGTATTAATTTACCCAATTTGTTTTGAAGTATTTATTACAATCAATTAATTGAACTCTTGTTGTAACTTTTTGCTGATTAACTGAACTCTCTGAAATTTTGTTTTAATTTTAAGGCAAGAATTTCTGTATTTGATTTGTTGCCTTAATTAATTGAACAGTCTGATGCAAGAGTTTCAGTACCAGTATCTTTATCCCCTTCTCAAACTTACACTGCACGAACCACTGTACCTGTAAGTTCAATCATTAATATATACGTAGAATGTTTAATAAAATCTACAAATCTTACTACAATCTTTATGTTTTTTCTTGATTTCTGTCAATTCTTTTTATTAATTAATTTGCTAGATTTTTCTTCATGCATGTGATAATAGTACCAGCTGTGATTTACGCAATTGCAATCAAACTAGATTGGAAAATTTAATTTTCCCAACTTTTTTCCTTCTTTCATGAAATAGGATAGCTATCATTTTACTTTTCTTCTGATACTACAGTTCATGGTTCTCATATATATATTAGTAGCTAGATACATATATGTTCATTGTAGCTGCGTCATGTACTGAAAGGGTTAATTTTGACATAAACACTGAATTTCTGATTAAGTTCAGGAAAAAAACAACCTTGTTTTCAATTGGACCGCGTTTCATGCATATGTTCTATCAACGATTATGTAGTAAGCTTCAAAAGTATGTTCTATCAATTTCTTTCTATGCATGTTTCTTATGGAATTTCTCTATTTTTGATGATTTAGATGTCATTCGGGGGTGCAACAAGAGGAGCATTCTATAGTGAAGCCCAAGCTACCTCTACGGTCAGGTGCTAATTAATTTCATCAAAAACACAATTGAACTTCAAAAATATGTTTTCATGTTGTAAAATTGCAATGTAATACTAAAATAATTAACTTAATGTGCCATTTATATATGTTTTTCAGGCCTTTAATGAGTGCACCATGCAATATTTATCCAAGCAATGTTCATGGCCATCCTCCTGTCACGCTTCCACTATTCGAGGGAGATCATGAGGTATGTCAAAGCCGGATATATTTTCTCGAACACGTTTTCATTCTATTTTTCTCCTTGATGATGTCTCATTGTATTTGCAATGTGTTATTCTCTTTTTCTTTGTTCAAGTACATACCTATACATACATAAAATTAGTAAATTTTACTGAACCTGCCGAGATATATATGTGCATTTCAGTTGCAAATATGCCCCAACTTTTTCCAACTAAGACTTGGAAAATTATACATATATTAACAAATAACGTAATAATTTACAAAATTAATGATTATGACTTACAGGAAATTTTAATTTATGGTTGGTTAGGATTATATGCGACACTATAACGGAAGATGGTCAACAGACTCACGAAGCCCGAACTCAAATTCAAGTGACACGCAAGATTTGGATCTAGATCTCAAATTGTGAACTTTATGTGCAATTTAGATGCCATCAAAGTGTCTTTCATCTCGTATCATAACTGTTGCAAAAATTGATACTTCCTGAAATTTGTGCTGCCTACATAAAAACCATGTTCGGTTGCAAAAGAAATTTCTTGATAATGAATCGTAATCATGAAATGAAGGTGATATTTTACGACGAGGATTGCATTTTTATGTGCTGGAATTCTTTGATAGAAGTAATGTAACAGTGTACATGTAGATTGGCTTAAACAAGCTAGTTTTTGGTTGAAAGAGATTGCTATATCAAACATTTCATTTCTTCTATGTTATCATGTTAATTAGGTTTTTCTCATTACTTAATTTGCTTGCTAATAGAATAACATCTCTATTGGGGCTGTGCAAGAAAAGAAAAATTAAAGAACTGCTGATGAAATGAGAGCTGCATTTCATTTGGTTTCTACTAGAAGAGTATCTATAGATATGCATGTACATACACATTAAGCTCCCTCTAGTTTATTAAAATTGAAAGGATGTAAACTCAATTATTTGTATTAGAAAGCATCAGAAATGTTAACTATATTGAGACTATTAAGTAAATTTAATTTCCAACAAGAATATCTTCAGAAAGTGAAGAAATGTTGGATAATGCAGATTTGGATTACATTAATTACTCTCTATTTCGGTGTTCATCATATAGTGTAAAGTAGAGTACAAATTAAGAATTACAATCTAATTGTTCAAAGACATGAGCTTTTTCTGGTTTGTTGGCTAAAGCTAAAAGTAAGATTGTCTATATCTCATGATTGTTGTTATCACTATAGCTAGCATATATAATTTGATATTATTTTAGGAAACTGATATGATGCTTCATGTTATACCCCAAAATCCCCTAATATTGGAAGAATTTATACGTCTAATGTCCGTAAACATAGTCTGAGCAGGCGACGTGTTTAAAATCCGGTCGGACGATTCATTTGAAAAGCACCCTTCATTAATATATAGGCTAAAAAAGCACCGTAATTAGTATTTGAAACAGTGTGATATATGCATTGTGGTACTGATTCTGAAAAACAATTTAATCCAGTTCATGTTTCTCTTATGCTTTCTCAGTGTGTTTAATTTCCATCAGATCGTTCCAATAGTGCAGTATATATGTTTTGTCATAAATTCCCCTTGAATGTAAAAAATCATGGGGAAATGCCTACTCTTATTAAACATAAAATATATAAAATTGTAATAATGTTGACTACAAATCAAATTAAGGTCGTGCTTGAGAAACATAAAAAAATTCACAAAATCTCAATAAATTAACAAACATGAAGCTGCTGGTAACAATCCTAACCTTGACCAACCCGCGTTGTGCATCGATCAAGATGCCGACTAAATTGCATCTTAGATATGTCGAATCACAGCAAATTCATCCGGGACGACGTGGTACTGCCCCAGCCTTGATCTGTTACAATTGTTGGAATATCTAAATCACTTTTTGATTTAAAAAAGATGAAGTTGGCCTCCTTTAGGAGCTGTAATTAATGAATAGTGTTGCCAAATTGTTAAGCTACTTGCATCAAAATATTGCTTGGAGTAATTAATTTAATCGTTGTTAGTCCTAGCTTTGGTCCCTCTACTTGCACTAAAATATTAACTGTACTACTATATAACAGCTTTCAATACATGCTGTACTAGATTGCAACTACTAGAAAAGTTTTTTTTTTCCCGTTTAATTAGAATTAAGAATTAACAGAATCAAATTACAGCATTTAGTTAGTATATATATATAACAACAATTTGAACTTAATTTGTTTGCAATCATTAATTAACATTTAGTATTACATATATGTAGGATGTATATCCGCATAATATTTGGTTTAAACTTCAACCCAAGTTTGGTAAATTATCAATTTGCATATATGTACAATTTAAGACAAAAAAGGTTAATTAATTAATGAAAAGTAAAATGGAGATCATGAAGGCTCAATATTAATTGCAATTAATTCCGAAGCCAGCATTAGCATCACATTTTTTTTAACCAACTTTCAGCACTTGCTAGTTAGCTTCCACTCTTGAATTAATTAAAATATGAGAATTAAAGGCGAATATTCTAAAACTTGAAGCCACGTATGAGTAAGCCTGGCCATGCATGCAAAGAAAAAACATGCACTAGACCAAGTGGGGTTGTTAGTCCAGTTATTGCAAAAGGAGCAACTTGCATGTTAGTCCAGTTATTGCAAAAGGAGCAACTTGCATGTTAGTACAGTTGTTGATTGATATACTGTATGTATGTGTATATGTATCCAAAGGCCCATTTAAGTTGCCTTGTGCCCAACCTGGATATATAGCAGTTAGCTAGCTATGGTGGCATTACTTGAGAAATCTAAAACTTTTCAAAATGTATACAATAAGTAAGTTAAATTTATGGATTATGCATATGCCATGTATCTATCTATCTATCTATATATATATATATATAGGGTCATGCACAAAAATTAGTATGAACACCATTATATGATCTGATAAGAGTATAATATATTTTGAATTAGTTAGTCTTGACAAACTGTTGATTTTTATATTGGTGAAGCATAACATTAATTTCTCAGCTGATTGGTATTTTATTAATTGGTGTTTGTATATCTGAAAAAAGGACCATATTGTACACAACTTGGCAGCATGCCTCAGGTATTCCAGCTGAGATTGTTCCAACTGATCATATTCTAACATCAAAAGATGAATTTTTTGCAAATATGCCCTGTATTTTAATTTCAGTAGACCACTATATATGTGTGTGTGTGTGTGTTGATTTGATCAACGCGAATTCAAAGGGTTGGAATATTTTTCCAATATTTATTTATTTTATTGAGGGATTTATATAATAAATCAGCATTTCATTTAACAAAATTCTGAAAATTAAATCAATCAATTTCTTTGAATTAATTAAATAAAATAAATTAAGTTTGAGACATGTCTGAATTTTATTTAATTAATACGCTGAGCAAGCAAGTCACAATATGTTCTAAGGATAGAATGACGTCTTCTCATGCGGAGTTAATTGTTTATTCATCCTCAAAGTTTTCCGAACAAATGTCTCGATTCCTCTCCGATAGTATGATCATATAGGGATCCAATGGTAACTAGTTCGAGAAAAACTAGCACCATAACGCCTACTATCTCATGCCAGTATATACAAATAAATATTTGTTAAAAAAATTTATGAAAATAATTGGAAGAAATATTTTCTTCTTTGACATAATTATTTTTCTATCTCTTCTACCAATTTCTTTAATTCTCATTCTTTTTTTTCTCACTCAATTAATTAATATTGGTCTGTTATGAATAACGGTTATGTGATTGACCGAATTAAAAGGAAATAAGAAAAGGAGTTAGAGACTTTTAATTGGAGCCATTAACGTTTTTAATCGGTTGATATTAATCGTAGGAATTTATTGGCCTTTGACTAAGTCAAAGTCAGAAAATGATGTCAATTTTATTATTAAATTTTGAAACTTAACTGAATATATACATATATATATATATAGTTGCTAAGTACATACTGTACCAACTTGTTTCAGACAAACTTATTATATGATTTATATATATGCAGATAAAAATTAGCTATAGAATTAATTATTAAATGATGGTTAATTAAAAAGAGGACTTTGAGGGGTTGACATGAAGGTCAAGGGTCTTGTTTGTTGAAAAATGTGATCAATTAGCAGTTAGTTTAGGTAGGTTAATTCAATATGTTGTTTGTACTTTTATATTATGAAATTTTACTCAACTTCTATTCATCATTCATATAATGTAATCTATCAGGTACTATAATTTTAAAGAAGTTCATGTTGAATTAATAAAGTCCATGTTTTTATAATTAATTAATTTATTTAAAGGGCTTCAAATGTCCACGTATTTAAAATGAAATAAATGTAATCATACCCTGCTGGCCTCCTATAGATCCTACCTGGTCAAGTATATAATGTAATATACATATATTTTTTTAAAAGATGCTTTTTTTTCCTCTAATAAATTCCAATTGGTACAACGTGCATATAGATAATGTTTTTGTTATTAATTTGCAAAATTAGCATTGACTTTTTTCCTTTCAAAATAATCTAAATTGTTATTGACTTTTCACAATTAATAGATCTGTTTACATAATTTCTTTTTTTTAAATCCAGATGCAATGTCAACTTAGAAACTTCCATTATAAATCTAGAAATTTTAAATTTTAATACACAGCTGCAGCGCCTGCTTTGTTATAATATATAGGTGACAATTGTTTCTCTTGATCAAAGTCCAAAACAATTAATTGGTTCCAAATCAAATGCATTAATTAATTAATTAAAGCCCAACATTTAATTACATATGAGGCAAGAAATTAGATCCAATCAACTCCGTTGCTTAAGCCTGCAATTAATTGCTGGTATAATTCTATAAGGACACTAGATGTTCATGTAAAAATTTAGTCATTAATGTTTATATTTATACAAGTTATATTAAGGTGTTGTGCAAAGTAAATATATTCAAGTATATACTTTTAATCCATATCTCACTTTGAAACCACTTGAGTGTAATCTACATGTTAAAATCTTATTAGAAACTAAACTTTTTTTTTAATTATTTTCCTTTACTATTCTTTAGGCCCAATGATATGGCCAGCAAAGAGGCACTGATATTTTGAAATTATGGGCCAGGCCAAGCTTCATGCAGAGTTTTCCTTTAGAAATGTTTTTAAAATATCCAAAATATACTGCCACAAGCAAATGACATGTCAATTGTACAAAAATATACAACATACATACTGACATAATATTAAGTGACTGTTGAAAAGTTTTCTCTTAAGGAGCTCGTATACGGATATCATTGCTGATATTATCATCGATATCGAGTTTATTATTTATATTAAATGAATTATTATTTATATTAACGATTTTATTATATAACTTATTTTGTATAATATTTTTATTATTCAATTTAAGTGAGTTATTATTCAAATTAGTGGTATTTGAATTAAGTAATAAAAATACTGTATAAAATAAATTACATAATAAAATTATTAATATAAATAATAACTCATTTTACATGAATAATAAAATCGATATCATAACAATATCATCAATCGTATCTCTCGAACATTTCCCTTCACGTAATTTCTTTTGTAGCAAAAGCAAACACAGCAGACTCCAGCTATTAAAAACGGCATGGTTGGTGTAAATAGAAAGGCAAACGGTCTAAAGCTGAGATGGCAAATTTTACCTAGCTACTAACCAAGACAAAAATAACTGTAACTTAATTATATTAATTAGCCGTTGCGTACTTTGAAAGGAGGCATTGCATTGATTGTAGCGGGAATACTAAACACCTTCTAAATTTAGACAAATACCGTTGGGGCTCAACCATGCACACCAATCAGCTCTTATTAATTACCTATTATAAGATGCGCATGGTTTCCTCTGACAGAGAAGAAACAGGAGGGGAGAAGGGATAGAAATAGGAAAAAAAAGGATAGCTAACCCCAATTGACAATATTAATTAATTGGGAATAGTTATCTGCTCTGATATATAACTCAGTGCCATAAAAGAAAAAATCTTGTATCGATTTGAGTTATCTGTAAAATAGGTAATAAGAATTCCTCGAATGGCTTCTCCACTACAAACCGCCGTTCTGGCGTTTGCAGTGCTCGTCCTCGCTGCAGCAGTGCCTGTCACGAGGGGTGATTTCTCTTTCCCGTGGGAATATTTCAGCCCCACACCAGGTGCTGATTTCCCTGACATGCCCGGGTTCATGCCGAATCCCGAACCGGAACCTAAATACAAGTTTGACCCGAAGCAGAGCCAAATTCAACAGAGGGCAGCAGGAAACACCCTCCTGTTGCCAGTCCCCACAAGGACACAGAAGGTCAAATGGACAGCGGTTGTCGTCGCACCAAACCCTGCCGATGGTTTTGCGGGCTCATGGGAGATAATCAGCAACAACACGGGAGTGAACAGCATGCATTTGGCGATTGCGAGACATGGGAAGGCAATCCTTATCGATACCGTTGCACTGGGGAACTCCCTGTTGAAGCTGCCAAATGGCAACTGCCGGAAGACCTCGAATGCCAGTAATGCTAAACTAGACTGCTTTGCTCATTCGGCCGAATTCGATTATAATACCGGGAAGATACGCGAGCTTAAGGTCTTGCCTAGTCTTAATTTCATTGATTTTGCACTACATGCAACAGTCCCATAGTTTTTTTTCCCCCTATTCAAAATTATTTCAAATTCTAGAAATGGCGCGTATTTAATTAGTTGTATCTGGTTTTGATGTAGATTGAAACGGATCCGTGGTGTTCGTCAGGTGGGTTTGCACCAGACGGTACGCTGATAAACTCGGGAGGATATGCACTGGGTGAACGCTCCGTGCGGTGGCTTAAGCCCTGCCCAACTTGCGACTGGAGTGACTATGCAAATGCTCTCTTTAAGGGAAGATGGTAAGTGTGAATTAATTAAAATGTGAATCATTGATATATAATTACTTCGTAGTAGCGCATGCACATTGCCTACTCAACATATATATGTTTCTCAAATTAAGCAGCTTTATTTAAAGATAGCTGCATGTTATATATAGCTATTTGCAGCTATTTAATTTTCTCAATCAATTTAATGATTATTGTAGGTATGGTACTCAAGTAACCCTGCCAAATGGAAAGGCTATGGTACTTGGTGCACGCCGTGCTTTCAGCTTTGAGTTCATCCCCCAGCCGGGAAAGATGAACGCGGGTGTCAGTGTATTTTGGTTCCTCAAAGAAACAACGGAAGACAGCGAGAACAACCTCTACCCCTTCGTCCACCTCATCCCTGACGGCAACTTGTTCGTCTTTGCTAACGATCGCGCTGTTATCTTCAACCCGAACAATGGCAGAATTGTCCGTGAGTTACCAAATTTGAAGGATGGGCTCACTTCACGCACCTATCCTCCCTCTGGCATGTCTGCTCTCTTGCCCATCGACCTGCGCAAGACTACACCAGGCCAGCCCATTCAAGCCGAGGTTTGTAATATTGCATTGTTGATTTATTGCTATTTAAAATTATACATATTTTTGATATATTGTTCTTTCATGCATTGTTGATATCTTAATAAGTTGAACTTTCAAAATTAATTCTGTCAAAACTCCTTTGAAAACGAATCAGGTTATCGTCTGCGGTGGTGGCTACAAGAAATGCTTCAAAGACGAAGCCCCTAATGGCAGGTTCCCCGATGCGCTAAAGGACTGCAACCGCATCAGCGTTACCAATCCTGCCGCCAAGTGGGTGAAGGAGGACATGCCGGCACCGCGTACCATGGGCGATTTCCTCATACTTCCTACCAGTGAACTGCTCATGATCAACGGAGCAGGCAAAGGCTGTTCTGGCTGGTACATAATTTTCAACCTATAACACAAACACCTCCTTAGAAAATAAAATTACATGACTGAACTAGCACAAATTAGAAATGAACAAATATTTGATTTTTTATTTACAGGACATTCGCCAGGGAGCCGGTTCTGACGCCCTTCATATACAAACCAAACGCACCCATAGGCAAGCGGTGGCAAGCACTTAAAGCGACAAACATTCCGAGGATGTACCACTCAACCAGCGCTGTGCTCCCTGATGCCACCATCATGGTTGCCGGCGGCAACACAAACCAGAGGTACGACTTCAAAGACACCACCATGTTCCCCACTGAGATGAGAGTCGAGCGCTTCACACCTCCTTACCTAGCGCCACAGCTATTGGTTGACAGACCAGTCATCGCCGAGGGGTCCATCACTGGAGGCATGAGGTACGGGGAAACTTTCACCTTCCAGTTTTCTATGCCGAAGGTGCCCGTAGATCAGCCCCATGTGTTTGTGACCCTGTACGCGCCGCCATACACGACTCACGGGTTTTCGATGAGTCAGCGATTGCTGATTCTGAATATTGCAAAATACATCAAGGGAAAGCCGACTCAGGTTACGGTGACGGCACCTCCGAACGCAAACATTGCACCACAGGGCTATTACTATCTTTTCGTAGTGGCTGGCGGTGTACCCAGCAAGGCAGCCTGGGTGCAAGTTCTCTAGAAAGATTTTGTTGCCACTATCAAATGGTTTTGGTGTTTTGTTTGGTACCAATATGAGGATGTCTCAATGAGAAAACAGAAAAAGTGTAGCTATTACCATTTTTCCTCTTTGGTTATGTATATGGCGCATCTTCTCTCATTTTTGTTCTAGCTTCAGTTTTTTTTAATCTCACTTCACTAGCTAGCTAGTCGTTAAGTTGCTTCTAGTTAGATATGATTGATACAAATAAAAAATGTCAAGCTTGTTTAAATCCGTGATGCTTGTCAAGAAATTTTGTAGTGACGTCCGCATTCTCTTTATTAACTTGAATAAATTACTCATGTTGTCCACTATGCATGATTTTTACAATGAAAAGAGAGAGAACTATTTACCACACAAAATAAAGCAGCACTCTCATACAATTAACTTAATATGTACTAATATATCAATTTATTTGTTTGTTAAATTGAACTATAAAGAAAAAAATAATATTATTAAATCATTCAAATTAAATCGAACTACGTAAACCAAACAATTAAATATTTCTATTCAAAACAAATTTGATTTTGGTGAGACAAAAAAAACAAACAAACAAACATTGAGATAGATAATCGAGCCCATTAATATAATTGGGTCGGTCTTGAGTTAACCCGACCCGCTTCAATTAGCGGCAGCCCGCAGCCCCGCGACTCTTATTTTCCTCCTCCTAAAACCCTTCAAAAAGTAGAAAGCAAAACAAACCAAAAACCCCTTTTACCTTTTCCTCGCTCTCACTCCAAAATCATGGAGTACGTTAATCCCCTCACCGGACTCCGCATCGACGGCCGCCGTCCCACCGAAGTACCCCCCTCTCTCTCTCTCTCTCTCTCTCCCTCTCTCTCTCTCTCTCCCTCTCTCTCCCTCTCTCCCTCTCTCTCTCTCTCTCTTTCTCTCTCTTTCTCTGTGTCTGAGTTCGCGGGTACAGGTGACGATGAACATGAGATAACCCGTTAACTCTATTATTACGATATCAGACTAATTCCAATGCTTTTTACTGAAGAGCCTTTTGATTTGTGTACAGATGAGGCATCTAAAGGGAGAAATTGGAGTAGTATCTAAGGCTGACGGGTATGTTATGTTATGTTATGTAACAAATTCGGAACCAGCTACATTAATTTTTATTTATTTATTTTTTGTATTGATTATGATGTTTGAACTGACAATGACAGATCCGCTCTTTTTGAGATGGGAAACACACGAGTTATAGCAGCTGTCTATGGTCCAAGAGAGGTTTCAACTACATCTATTTTGTTTTGTTTTTTTCCTTTTCTTTTGTGCCCGGTATGTGTTTGCCAAAATGCTAAGCTGAAGGAATTAGGAGATTGCTAAGATATGCATCTGTTATGTACTTCTTTGCACCGGCACCTACTTTATACTGGCAATTGTTGGAATAGTTTAGTTTCGAAATTCGAGCTATAGATTTTGCTTCTGTTTATATCAAGGTTCTATAGCTTGTGGTACTGTGTGATATCAGTAATCTATGGTTAACTAAATGTTTAGACTGCCAGTATATAGCGATATTTTACTAATTGGTTTTTTTAAAAATGTTGATACTGATGTTACAACGATTAACCTCACTAAGTAAAATATTCTTTTTTTTCAGATACAAAATAAAGGCCAACAGACGAATAACAATGAAGCTCTGGTACCGCTGCAAAAACTTCAAATCTTATACATTTGATTTTACTTTTACATCTTTTTTCCTCTCCATATATATATTTTTTTTAATTTTGTGAAGTAAATGCATGCATGCAGGTGAGGTGCGAGTATAGCATGGCCAATTTTAGTACAGGTGATCGGGCTAGAAGGCCTAAGGGTGACAGGTTTGTTATTGCAAATCATTTTTATATTTTTCAATTTTGTTTTCTCTCGTCTTCAGGAAATTGTGTCAATTCAGTGCCATATTGTGTACCTGTTAAATTTGTAAATAGAAACAAAGCAGAAAATGGTATTACTTAACTAATTTTGGGTGTTTGTGGCGAGAATCTTCTGTTCAGTATGAGTCCCAGTATAGATCAGTACAGCTGTATGGGGAACTGGTACTAGTACCCATACCCAAACTGTTGTACTTAGTTAATAATCAGCTTCCTTGCAAGAGGTAAATGTATCCATGTGTGCTGCTAGCATGCAAAAATAATTTATTTGCCTATCTATGAGATATTGAAATTGATCTGTTGTGCCTCTGCCCTATTCAGTGTTTCGAAGAAAATGTCAGAAATCATCTCTTATTTCTCTAATATCCGTAACAAAGTTTGTGTTGAAACAAGAAGAGAATGTCATGCCTTTATATATGTATATTTTTTTGGTACCTGGATATGCCAGCCTTTTTGTTGCACTTTACAGGATCCATGGGAATTTTTGGTACCTGGTTATGTTGAATCAGCAGTAACGTTACGGGGGTTAAATTTCAGTTCTAATTTTGATTTTGATGTGCTCCATGCAGGAGATCTACTGAAATATCTCTAGTTATTCGCCAAACTATGGAGGCATGCATATTAACAAAATTAATGCCGCGTTCACAAGTCAGTGTTTTTCTTATGATAATTGAGATTTTTTTTTCCTTTTCACTAACAGACGTTCTTATTACAAAGAAGTTTCTTAAAACATTGTGCTCTGTTTCTTTGCAGATTGACATATTTGTCCAAGTACTTCAAGCTGATGGTGGTAATATGCTAGTCTGGTCCTTTTTATAGAGAGTATATTGTTTGTGATGAATTCATTTGTTGTTACTTTACACTTGTACCATTTTACAATAAAGAATCCTACTTAGTACATGTGCTTGAGTAATGTTCATTTGTACTGTAGTTATTGGAAAACCTACATTATATAATGTGTGAAAATTGTCCTTTGAAGAATAGAATGATGCATATTACAATGACGACCCCTATAAATTTTTGAGTCTTATGAACTTGAGATGCATATACACCCTTAGTTAGAGATACTGGATGACCCTTCTGCTTCTACCAGTGCTGTCTTTCTTGAAGTCTCTCATCTGCCTGAAAACATAAATATTCTTTTTTATTTTATTAAACAGGAACAAGATCCGCATGTATTAATGCTGCTACACTGGCACTTGCTGATGCTGGCATACCGATGCGTGACATCGTCACCTCTTGTAGTGCAGGGTATCTTTGTACTACACCTTTACTTGGTACAATATTCTAATCGCTCTTTTGGTTTTTGTTTATTTGTTTTTCGTGTTGTGGTCTCTCTTATTTTGTTTTTTCAGTACTATATTGATACCTACTAGTACCAGTATGTCCAGCCTCCTTTTGTTTTGTTGCTCATATTGGTTAATTTGTGCACAACATGGAGGATTGAGATGGTTCAGCCCGATAATACTAGAAGCAGCATCCTGAATTGTACCATGTCTGACCCTTACTAGTATATACAGGAATCCCTTACTAGGATTTTCATATCCCCGATAACTTTAGTAAAAGATACGTGGACTTGTTTTTCTTGTGAAAAACAGATTTGAATTACGCTGAAGATAGTGCTGGTGGGCCCGATGTGACTGTGGGCATACTTGCAAAGATGGATAAAGTTACTCTACTTCAGGTATTCTTAACTTTTATTAAACGAGTAGTCTCAACTGAATTTTTTATTTGCAGCTCTTTGGCTATGGAAGTACTATTACTGTCACCAATGCAGATTGACATATCCTCTGGGTCTTTTGTAGCCATGAGAAAAAGTCCTGATACTTTATTATTTGCTTTTCTTGTTATTATGGTGATGAATTGTTCTCTTTTTTTTTAGATGGATGCAAAGTTACCATTAGACACATTTGAAAATGTGATGCAGCTGGCAATTGAAGGATGCAAGGCAATTGCGCAGTACATCCGAGAGGTAATTTCTTCTTTTTCATATGTTCATTACATCTTTTCAAAAGAAAAGAATTTTCTATTGATGCAAAAGCTTTTACGGTTTCAGTTGCTCTTGCTAATGTCTGACTGTAACAGCCTATCATCAATTGCTTTATAAAGTGTACTTTTATAAACTTACCGGTTCTCACATGTTGAAAGCACCAAGGTCATTTGCGTAGCCAATTTTTCTGAAATAGCCAAATTACCCTTTTTCTTCTTTTCCGCTAAGAATTTGACCACATATAACTTCCTAGTAATATTGAATTACCAAACTGTGATTATTCAATACCCTTTTTTTTTTTAAAAAAAAGTACTGAGATAACTTTTGGGGAGGTAGGGATGAGAGGCTTACATTTTTCAAGAAAATATTGCATTTCCTTAGAACTTCTAGAATACTGGCTTGCCTAGTTGTTTTCTAATGTGAATATTTGATGGTGTTTTATTTCTTGTAGATTCTGTTAGAAAACACAAAGCAGCTCGAGTCTCGTCGTGGTTCTTAGATGAGGTATACTTTCTTCTCTTTTATTGTTACAGAGATTTTTGCTGCTCATAATTTCTTGAATATTTTTTGGCTCCTGTCCTTATTTCCTGTACTCTAAAACAGCATTTGAGTTAATAGAATGCTTCTGATTAGTTTGCAAAATTAGTACTAATTTTGGTTGGTAACAATATTTTTGCCAATTCATGATTTGAACTTGAATTTAGGAAGGAGCAAAATTAAGGATACTTATTTCCATACATGAACAAGCTTCAACATCCTTTTCCCAAATAGTAACCTATCTATTTGAACTAATTTAATTGAAGGGTATACTTGTAATTAAATAAGAAAACTAGCGCTCCTGTTAATGTTGTTATTACTTCCTTTCAGTTGATGTTGAAGATAAACGGAGAAAACCTCTATTTCTTAGAAAATGATGCCTATCAGGTTTCCGAGCAAGACCATTGTATATGCTCTCAATCTCTGTCGGGCAAATTTTTTTTTTCTTTCTTTTAGCATGGTGGTCCTATATATTCTTTAGGCTTACTATTAGCAGTTAATTAAGTTGGATTTGAACTCCTATTTATTTCATTGTGATTTGAATTAGAGAAGAGTGCACAGGAAAGTCTGCTTCTTTTGAGTTCCTATTTATTACAAGAGATTCATGTTTGTAATACATGTTTTGACCCTGGGACACTTTGCCTGAGTATAAGCCTAGCTTAGTTCAAACCTTTAATTGATTAGATTTCGCCTGTTTTAATCAGTTTGACTGTTTTAGTAAAGTTTGATTAGAATTTGGCTGTTTTTTATCGACATTGTTTGACACGATATCATGACTAGATCAGACTTCTGATCCAATTTGACCGAAGTGCTCTATATCAAAATTTATTTTACCAAAATTATTATCCAAAGAGAGATGCTTAAAAAGTGGAAGAATTGTGGACCGTTAATTTCAGTACTCATAAAACGGATCTGATTTGTTGACATCAGAAAAACATGATCTAATTTCCTCTCCATGCTTCCTAGCCGGAACCTTGCACTGCGTTGGGTTCAATAGCCCCTTGTCATTTCCTTCTCTTAACTCTTTCACGATGGCAGCGGCTGATACCACCTCTCTCTCTATTTTATCAAAAAGCTTGACAGCGTTGTATTAAAATAAAGTAGAACTATTACATAGTCTCACAACACAACAGAATCAAAATTAAAAACATATTACAACACACTAGCAGTACTTTAGGCAAAGCGCCGCATCTTGCGTTCCTCTCCTTCCAGATGAGTCATATTGCGCATGCGAAGTGAGTTAGCCACGATTGTCTCATACCCCTATCTTGTGGTACTGAACCTAGGAAGGTATTAATTAATTGGTGTGTCAACTATTCTCAAAGCAGCCGCGTTGAGGCGGTGTGACGGCATTCCCCATAGTGCGACTGATGCAAGGCAGAGGAAAAACAAGTGCATGGTTGTTTCAGTAGAGCAGTCCTGGCAGAGTGCACATCCAACTTGAAAGGTCATGTTACGTCTCGCCATTACATGCATCTCGGGGGTCGACAGCCTGTTAAGGAGCAACAGAAATAGGTGTATTCGATCACATTGTAGGGGTTATTTCAGCCCTCCAAACCATTCGGAATGGAGAGTTAATCCTACCTGCTGTTGTGAGAACCCTGTAAAATGATCGACTTTACCTTCAATAAACCCATGTTACTCCATTTCCAGATGATTGTATCTTGCATGCTTTTGATTTAGGCTAATTGCGTCTATATATGAGCATCTGTTGTGGTTGGGGCAGTGGTGCATCCAATAGGTTGTAGAGAATTGGCAGCGCCTCTGCCAAGGAGATGTTTGGTCGTTGCGTCGGCTTAGAGCCAGTTGGCATGGAATCTAGTAGCTGCAGACCAGCCCATCAGGAATCTATATCCTCTATAGTGATCAGCTACTCCGTCGAATGAAGTGAGAAGAAATTAAATTGAAATACTGTATGGGATATTGTAGCGGATAATTTTGAGATTCGTGCTGAATGGTTTGTAAGAGAGGATTTTTGTCTAATACAGATAAAGTATTATAGAGGATCGTTCTCCCTTGTCCAATCTGTTAGGTTGTGGATAGGTGGAAAAGGTGTCTCCAGGTGGCTAGGATTCGCCAAAAGGAGGAGAGCCCCTTGCTAGCCAAATTCTTGGTCCATTCCGATACCTTAGGTTAGAATACAATTGGGATGAAATCAATTGGAAAAGAATTCCGATACCTTAGGTTAGACCTACATACAAGTTGTTAATACATTGACTAAATTCATCTAAACAGGCTTGACACTTGACAACAATGTATTTTTTATAAATTATAATTACAAGCAAGACAAACAACTAACAAGATGAAGTCAAGAATTTATTATGCTTCTTTGCCCATCCGCATTTTATTTATGTTACTTTCTAAAAAAAATCAAATTGATGTTAAAACTTTTACTTTAAATTAGTTTTTAAATTTTCAAAAAAAATGTCATATTTATTTTTCTATTTTAAAAAGATGATCAATCTGATTCATGAACTTTTATTTACATCTAAAAATATTAGTTATTTACTCAATCTTATGGGTTAACTTGTACTTGATTCTAACTAATTTGATTTGATATGACTCATGAAAAATTGATGAGATATGAATTTAGAATTTTTTTATTCATCTTAGGTTGGATGGAGTCAACTCACTTGAAATATAGCATTAATTAAGATTTATTAGATCAAGTTATATAAATAAAGAAAAAAGAATTATTAAATACTATCTCATCTCAGAATAGAAGATTCTCAGAAAGCAAGATTCAGTAATATTCAATTTCAAATATGAATGATAGCGCCGCTCTTCAAGCCCAGTTAATTTCGGACTAAAGACTCCAAAGATCCGCGCCCGTGTCAGACCCGACCCGACTCTAAACATTTCTTCTCAGTCAGATCGGATGTTTCTCAGGTCGTAGCATTTGAAGATTTGATTAAGAGTCAAACGACTTCATTGCGAAATTCGATTTACTTCTTTCAGGTAAGTTTGTCCGTTGTGTTGTCACTGGAAATTTACAACAAAATTCGGTTGGTTTTGTGGAAGAATTACCCCCTCTGATCTGAACGGAATGAAAGAAACTTCAATTCAGTAGAAGAGAATTGAAAAAAAAAGATGAATTTGAATTGAAATTTCTTGATCGGAAGGAAATCTACTCGATCCAGAATTCATTTTCGGAGTATTGAAGATATCCGTAATATTCTGTCTGTTTATCATATTATTACCATTTGTCTAGGGTTGAGAATGTAGATGATAACAAATCAGGAAAATAGAAAAAGAAGCAGACAATGCCAATCGTAATCAAGAGGAGAACCAACTGTTGTACAAAATCCTGTCTATTTATCAAATCATCATTAATCTAGGGTTTCGAATGTAGAAGATAGCAAAGCAGGAAAAAAGTAGACAATGCTGATCGGAATCAAGAGGAGAAGCAATTGTCATCGTGCTCAGAAAATTTTATCTCAGTAGAACTCGGTAATCCATGAGGTTTTGCATTAGAGGAGGAGAGGGACAACAAAGAGCAAGCTGGCCTGCTCCATTGCATTGATCCTCATTCATTCAAATACCAACATTTGTCATGCAATTTCCAGACAGGATTTGAGGGAGAAGAAGTCGTGCCAACTGAAATTGGTCTCTTCACCTTCTCCCCTTCCTATCATCAACAAGTCGCGTATTCCTTTTTCATTTCCTGTTTGGCAAATCGCATTTCCTTTCCAGTCAGGGGGTTAGTGAAATTGGAATTGGATTTTTTTTGTCCTTTTTCTTGCTTTTTTATCTTTTATTTTATCAAGTTTCTTTTTGGCAGTAATTAGGAGGAACAAAGCTAACCCTCAGCTTGATCTGACCAAAATTGTAATCAGACTTGTGTAACGGGGCATTATCATAAATGATAATTTTTAGGCTTGTAACTTATAAGAGAGATGTGGTTTAGTTGAAGGGATAAATTATATTTTTAATGTTGATTGCTCAGAGAAAAGATGATCTGGTTTAGTTGAAAGTACAAATGATCTTCTTTTTATATTGATTGCACACAGAAAAGATGGATAATAAACCTGAATACATGCCTAGTGATGCACCCCAACCAATTCAGACACAGAAGTAAGGCATTTTTTGGAATATCAAACATTTAATTTGTTCCAATCTACAGGCATCCAAAGTTTGGTTTTGCATGTGAATGAAAAAGGCCCCAATATATTATAGTGCTACCAGTTTTCAGGGACCGAATATGTCATGTAATCCCAAAAATAGCATTGGAAGGTTAAAATGTAGAATCTTGTTTACATGTTCCTAGAAGTAATCAAACTTAGGAGGTCATAAAGCCAAAAAGGTGAATGTGCTCAAAGGGGTTCTTCAGTGAAACAATAGGGTAACAATTGGAATTTTCAAATTTTGTTAGTAGTGTTTTTTTGTTTTGAACTTTTGAAATGTTTACTTTTCTTTATTTCTCTATGTATTTTGCTTAATTTGTAGGTACATATTGTTAATTTTTATTATATTTTTTTTAACTCAAGGCCTGCCCCAAATGGACGACGAGGAAAGTTTTTTTATAAAGGCAGGAACATGAAAAGGTTTGCTCTTTAACAGTGTCCAGATTTGTTTTGTTCCATCTTTTGTAATTTCTATTTCAGTCTAAATTAGATATTTTAAATTTAATGCTTCAATAACTGGTTCCAGTATTAAAAAGCAATTAAACCATCTCGTGCAAAGACTTACTATGTTGGATGTCAACCAGTATCATCTTTGTTTACATAAATGTGCTTCTCGTTGGCCATTAAACTTCACCATTTTTTATTATGTTTTTATAGTTGTTTATGTTTATGTAGTAATTAATCTAAAAAGCAATTAAACCATTTTAATTTGGTTCGACCACTGTAGTATGATTATTCTGGAACTAGTTAATGTATGCCTGATGATTTCTGATGGAATCAGTGACTTGTTAAGTCACTTCTCAGAAAAAGAATAGTAATCATAATATTAATAATAAAATTTTACTTTTGGGTTCACAGACTTGAAAGAAACCACTCTTGTTCTGCTTTATTGACCCCATATATTGCACTTTATTAACAAGCATGAGAAATGTTCGGTACAATCTGTAAGTATGATAGAATAACTGGTGTCGGCCAAACACCTTTCTCCCACTATACATCTTGATTAATAGCAATCTTGGTTTTAGCCATTCATCTTTAAATATTTACTTTGCAATCAACTCCATGTTCTCTGCTGTAATTATAAATATCAGAAGTTTTCAGTGCTAATTGTTATTTGTAGGTATGCAATAATGAAAGTATATCAATCCCTATTTGCAGAAGAACTTTTGTCTCCTTTTTGTTTTGTTTTAAAAAAAGAAAAACTATATTTCATAATCTCTATCTGATCTTGACTATTTATCTCTTTAGAAAAAGAAGCGAGAAAACTGGCCCAGTCGCCGCCCCCACTCCCAACTCCACTGCCTCCACCACGACCTCCACCAGAGCCGCCACCAATGGCAGCAGGTCTTTCAAGACCACTCAATCAAAGATCCTCTTTGGGCCCCATGAGATAGACACCACTGTCACCACCGACCCCTTGATGGCTGACCAATGGATAGGCGACACCCGTGCAGCCCATCCTACCACTGAAGGAAAGCAAATTGTGGTGGGCCTTGATTGTGAGTGGAAGCCCAATCGGATCCGTGGCCAAGACAACAAAATTGCGCTTCTTCAGCTCTGCATAGGGAACAGGTGCTTGATATTGCAGTTGATTTACATGGACCCCATGCCCGATTCAGTCAAGGCATTTCTTCTTGATGAGGCAATCACTTTTGTAGGTATGACCAACACTGGGATGTCAGTTGTTTGGGCCTAGATGGGTTGACAATTTTTATTTTAAAGTGAATTAAAATTAGGTCAGTCTGAGTATCTGACCAGAACTGACCTGCCAGTGGATTGGGTAGGCTGTGACTAATTAGGCTTTGACCTGATGAATTCAACCAGTACCACTGCTTGTGCAAGTAACATCAGTACCAGCGGGACCACAGTGATGTGCCATTGTGCTATGCTAAGAATCAGGTGAAGAAAATTTTCAATATATGGAAAGGCATCCAAATGAAGAAAAACCTAAAATTGGATAGTAAACTTTAGCAGAAAACCTCCAGAGAAGTACATAATTAGTACAGTATTCATTGTGTACTGTGTGCCGTATTTGTATTACCATTGAGTTGATGAATTGTTTAAGTGATGATGTGGTGTAATTAAGAGATAACTACATCATTTGAAATACAATAAAAGTGTAAAATTTAAACGCAGAAAAAACAACCTTATTAGAATTTGAGACATTTACCCTCTCTTGATTTACCAAACCCTAATATATTCACTCCTACTCCAGGTGTCGGGATTGGTGAAGATGTGGTTAAACTAAAAGGCAACTATGGGCTCAAATGCACCAAGTCCTTGGACCTAAAACAAGCATGCAATGCATTTTTGGGAATAGAAACGAAGCTCTGCAAGGGTCTGAAGGGGTACGCGCGGGATCTTCTGGGATTTGAATTGCAGAAATCGAAGAGTGCAACTCAGAGCAACTGGGAGGAATGGAACCTGAGAGAGTCACAAATTCGTTATGCATGCCTCGATGCATTCGTTTCCTATTTGTTGGGTTGCAAGGTCTTGGAGGGAAAATCTGATTGAGTTCGGCTTTCACTGCTGTCACTATTCTTTGTCAATCTATTCCATTTATTTTGCAAATTGAGAGGGTTATTTTTATCTGACAGATAAAACATTCTTCTTTTCTTTTTGGGTTTCTAGTGATTAGTGCATTTAACTATTTTTAGGTTCTTAAAAAAATTCTTTAAAAAGAAAAGAGGAGAGGAGCAATTTTTCTTTTAGTGATCTTCAATTATTATCTGAGGCTTTACCAGATAACATCCCTGGTAACAGACAGCTCTTAATTTGGGCTGAAATATAATATTTAAAGAGGTTAAAAAAAAGAGATCTCAGTAGATAGGCCCAACAAAGCTCATCTCCTTATACTTTCTCTGGTAAATTGAGCTCATTAGGCCCAAATGGAAACATTTGTTGCGCTCCCTTCCTCTTAAAACTCCTCTCTCTCCGTATACACTTAGATTTTCACACGGTATAACTTGTTGTACCCTCTAGGGTTTTAGAGGGTTCTCTCCTTTCTCGCGTCTCGATCCCATCAGCTCCAAACCCTAACCGCCGCCACCTCCGCCTTCAATGTCTACCTCTCCGGTGAGCCGCGACGCGGTGTCCTCCGCCGTGGCAGCGCTGGGAAAGTGGATGCACGGCCGGAGCGACTCCTCCAAACCGCAGCTCCTCCTCGACGATAGCGACGATTTCTTTGTTCTCCTCTTCTCTCTCCGCCGGATCCCCTCCAACTGCCGCACCAACCCCTTCTTCCTTCCTCTTCCCCATCCAATCTTCCCTCTATCTGATCCCAGTCTAGCCCTTTCTGTATTTCTCATTATAGACGATCGCTCACACGATTCCCCTCCCGCTTCGAAGTTTCTGGAGGAGGCGAAGGAGTGCAACCTCCCAGTTTCTGAGGTGATCGGAATCTCTACTCTTCGCACCGATTATCGCCCCTTCGAGTCACGCCGTAAGCTGTGTGGGTCCCATGACTTGTTCCTGGCTGACAAAAAGATCCTTCCTTTGCTGCCACGACTTCTAGGTAAATCTTTCTTTCAGAAAAAGAAGAATCCTCTGCCAGTCAATTTCTCGAGAGTCGGTTGGAAGGATCAGATCAAGAGGATTCTCAATTCGACTTTCTTCTACCTCAGGTCGGGGACTTGTTGTGCGATTAAGGTCGGGAGGCTTTCCATGGAAGCCGAACAGGTGGTAGACAATGTAATGTCAGTGATTGATGAGGCGGTAGAGAAAGTACCAAAGAAATGGGGAAATGTGAGGTCTTTTCATTTGAAGGCAGTCGACTCTGTTGCCTTGCCGATTTATCAGGCTCTGCCAGAAATCGGATTGAAAATTGAAATTGGTGAGAGAGAGGAGTCGGGTGCTGAGGAAGTTATAGATGGAGGTGATGAAGTTGTTGGAGAGAAGAGTCAGAAGAAGAAAAAGAAGAAGAAGAAAGGAGGGATTAGGTACATGGATGGAGCTGCTTTGGCTGGTGAGGAGTTAATTGAAGAAGATGGTGAAGAGGAAGGAGAGAAGGAGAAGAATAAGAAGAGGAAAAAGAGATCAAAGGAAGGCACTGAAGGTGAGACTAACCTCAATGATGCGGAGGCTAAAGTCAAGAAGACGAAGAAGGAAAGCGATGGAGGTGAAACAAAGGCGAAGCTCAAGAAGAAGGATAACACAGGAGGTGAGTCTGGCAAACTCGAAACGGAGGTGAAGACCAAGAAGAATAAAAAAAGGCAAGAGAATACTGAGGTTGAAGAGGTAGATTGTGCAAAGACAAAGAAAAGGAAGGAGAAGGGAGAAAAAGTTGATAAAACACCAATTGTATCGAATGAAATTGTTGAAGAGACGGAAGGTATGGAGAAAAGAAAGGGGAAGAAGTCGGAAGCTGTGAAGGAGGGCAAAAAGGGCAAAAAAAATAAGATGGTGTAAGGTGAAATAAGTAGAGACCAAGTTGAGTCACATTTGCCATTTGTTAGGCATTAAATTTTGTTTGTCTTTTTCGTTTCTGTGTTATGGTTCTTTTTGGTAACTTAGTATTGTTTGAACGTTTTGGAGCATGCAAATTAATATATGCTTGTTTACACCAAATTAGTTATCATTTAGATTATAGCTAAGATTAATTTCTATTGATTATCAGGTTGCCAATTTGTTTGCCAGATGGTAGTTATTGGAGTTTAAAATTTTTTCAAATAAATGGATATAACCTCAACCGTTCAGTTATACTAGTCTTAGATTCAAATTTTCCACAATATAGTACAGATAAATTGAGAGAAAAAAAAAAGCTAAAATCACAATTATCTGTACTAAACAAAGGAAAAAAAAAAGAAACGCAATCATAGCTTAGATATGGCCTGTTTTAAACATTTCATATTTGAAGGACTTCAGATGGTTAACAAATCCTATACCAGAATAACTATTTGCACATATTTCTGCTATGGTCGTCTCTTTAACCTGTTCTGGAGGAATCAATACTGAGGAGAACGATCTGTTGCTAACAGAAGGCCATGTTTCTTCTTTGGTTTGAACAGTAAAATATTTTCTGAATAGTCTTTCACATTTCAATACGAGCTTTAAGAATTCTTGTACTGATGGTGAAAGTTTTCAAAAATTTGGACCCAAACTCACTACAGAGATTTTCTGAGAAAAATTGAAACTAGCTCAACGACCCATGTTAATGTAAATAGCAAGAGGAAATTAATATTTCAAGAAAAATATTATAGCTTTTGAGCTAAACTATCTTCTTATTACATTCAAATTTGATGGTCTGATAAGATCATCAGTTCTTACCTCCGTAGTTGCCAACGATATTTCAGAAGTCCTTTAAATTCAATAAAATTCGAATGCAAAAATAATTGCTTCAATCTGAATATCTGATCTCATTTGTAAAAAAATAAGTGCTTCAAACTGATTTCCTTTGTAAAAGTTCTCAAAGAAATTCTATTTTCTTATATTACATCCTATGGCATTCTTTGCAAATAAGTAAACTTCGATACAAATTTAAACTAAAAGTATTTCCAGTAAGGCGGTAATAGCAGTAACTTTTACGAAATATTCCCTTTAAAATAGAGAAATGATGTAATCCCCCAATCTAAAATCCCCCGACTCGGTCCTTTCTTTTTCGGCTGCAAAGCTTTCCAACTTATCTTTACTAATTACCATTTAAATTTAATTCCTCGTCGAATATCTCATATACTAAGTATATGTTTTGCTAGTTCATAATTTTGCATGACTCTTTGCTACAAATTATATTGAACGAACATAAAAATTCTGTCTTGTGCTTTTCTATCGGAGAAATCAACTAAAATTTGTATTACGGCTTGTGTAAACAATAGGTGTAGAGATTTTGTTTAACAATTATTAAGATTCTCTTTGATAGATCTAAATACTTCGGTCTAAAGAATATAAAAATAGAGAATTCTTGTTGAGAAATATAGAATACGATATTTCAATTGATATTAACAATCTAATATAGTTTGCATGCTGTTAGTATGATCACTCAAGGCTTCATTTCAAAGTCTTTTAATTATTGTTTTTAAGCGCTTGTTTGATAAATATTGATGCTTTCGTATTTTTATCTTTGGACTTATGTGCAAAGTATTAATACTTTATAATTATAAAGACTTTAATTTTGTTAATTACTACTAAGTCTTGAGTTATTACATGTTAAGATTTAAAAATAAATAACATAAAGAACTCACTTTTGTAGAGTATAAAGACTTGAGTATTTTTTGTATTAATACTTAAGTTGGTAGGTATCAATTTATTTTATCGGTATAAAGTGAAAATATTATGAAATATAACTATTTGTACTGAGTATTAAGACTTTGTTATTTAAGTGGTAAGTCTATTTGTTTATTATATTAAATTATGATTTTTAATAGTAAGTATTATGTCTTTGAATAGGTAGTATATATATTTTTTATATGAGATATTAATACTTGAATTAGGCTGGGTTGCTATGCATAGTTAATGAAAAATCGTGTTATGAGTTTTAGGACCATTCGATTTGTTTAAAGATTCGTGTAAAATATTTCAAGTATGAATTTTAAAGTCTATGTGCGAATCTTAAAGCCGATCAAATAGTCTTGAAACTAGCAACACGATTTTTCCACTAACTACGCATAGCACCCTGACAAATTTCTTAATACTTGTATTGTTTGTAAACATTGAAAATTTATGATTCGTAGTATAAAGTGTCAAGGAGTTTAACGTTTCATATAGCGACCTTGTTAATTAAGTACCAAGACTGTCTGTTTAAAGTAAAAGCATTTTGAATTATAACTAATTGTATCAAGTATTAAGACTATCTATTTATTATATTAAGCTATGATATATTTGATAGTAAGTATTAAGGTCTTGAATAGTAATATATAGATTTTTCTATATGAAGTATTAATATTTTGAGCTTTTCAACTAGCAGTATTATGACTTGTTTACACAAGTACTGATACTTTCATATATTAAATGTTAATACATTGATTAAAGTGAAAAAATAAAATATGATGAAGTTGGGATATTTACATTTTTCACTATTTAGAAACATATAGAAAAGTAATTATTTATATTTTGCTACTTAAATATTATTATTTTTTATTTATGATATTAATTGACGATTTTATACATAACGTGTTAAACTTTGGATTTTTAATATAAAAACTTGTCTAATTAGATATTAATACTTGTTACGTTTATAAATTGAGAAAGTTGAAAATGTACATTTTATACTGTTTAAAAACACATAGTGAAGTAACTATTTGACCTTTATTAATTAAGTATTAAAACTTTCTATTTATTATATTAATCGACAATCTATTTATTATATTAAGCATTTTGATATTTAATATATATACTTATCTAATGAAGTATTAATATTTTGTGATGACAGAAGCAACACAGGGCAAACCAAGTATTAATACTTTAAAATTCTTAAGAATGTGAAGATTATAATACTTACGGTCAAATTGAGAGATTCAACTGAAATATTACTTGGAAATAATTATCAAGTTCCAAATATTTAATATAATTTTATCTTACAAATTTTCACCAGTGATTTTAAATCGACCTTGAGCAAACTTCATGCAGTAACAATCTTCAAGTGCTCTCAAGATCGGACTTGATACATAAAAAGATAAAAGCCCCCCCCCCCCCCCCCCCCCCCCCCAAAAAAAAAAAAAAAAAAAAAAAAAACATGGAGATCGACGAGATTTTCGAAAGCAAATGGTTCAGATTCGCCCCGAACCAAAACAAGATAAAATAATATGATTATATGATTAAATTACTCTACCATACCGGATTATTCTTTTAATATTAATAAAATGATATGATAAATTAATTCGGTATGGCAGAGTAATTTTCTGAGAAGGAACCAAAAGCGAGCTCACCGTCTCTCCCCAGTTCCAACGCAATATCCAAAAAAGAAGGAACCGAGAAGAAAATATCCATGGAGCAGAGGCCAAGAGGGGAACCAAAAAAAGACGCTCATTGGAAGTGATTTTATATCTTAAAAGAATAACATAAGGATTATTCTTTAGCACATCAAAATTACTTAAAAAAAATATTTAATATTTCATTAAAAATCATTAATTATGAACCGTTCTAAATTGTATAAATTTAAAAAATCTTTAATGATCACTAAAAAAATTATAATCACGTGAAATTTGAAATACAATTAATTTATAAGTTTAAAAATATATCTATAATTTTATTTATTTATAAGGCTTTTTCGAATTTATTTCAGAACTCATTGTCAACATTATCAAAATGACTATTGTCAAACGATTCAATGACATATAGCTTTAGACTATATCTATAAATATTACGTTTTTGTTAACACTTTGTATTTAATTTGAAAAAGTATTGTCACATGTCAATGAGTTCCAACTGATAAATAAATTTCCAGCATTCACATAATTCTTTGTCAGTCTTTTCTCTAAATATCCGTACGTCTGTTATTTCAATATTCTCGAATCAACTTCCACATAAAAAAAGCAAAAATGGCCCTAAACTGGGAATGGGAGGACTATTCTAGGAGCCATTTTTGGAGACCGTTAGCAGCGATCTCTGCGTGCACGTGCCACTATGCAATGTTGACCATCTCTATCCGGATAGGCTCGCCTAAACGTGGCGACAGGATAATAATCCTCTGTTATTATTTAAAACATTTTATTTTACTCAACCCATGTCTTATTTTCTTACAGGCTCAGCTCTGTCTGTTTTTCCATGACTAAACCTCTGTGATTCTGATAATTCTATTCAGTACAATTATTTTGATTCTACAAGCAAGCATACCAATTGTATACATAACGGTATGATATGTCAAAATTTGTATTTGTTTGTTGATGAACCGTTATTGAAGATGGCGAAATAACTACTTTATTGAATATTTAATAAGTTAAAACCAATTTTATGTCAACAATAAAAAATAAAAAAAATAATTAAGGACTTTAACTATAAAAAGTTTTTTTTTAAGACGTGAAATTAATGCATCGCTCTCGTTTAATATAACTTAAAAAAAATCCATTTTATAAGGCTTGAAATTAAAAAAAAAACTATCATATGCTATATGCTAACAGCTGAAATCATTTCAATTGAGACATACATTACATATCTCTATTTGAAAATTTATTTTTTACATTTTTTTCACATCTTTTTGGAATAAATTTGAAAACGACAAATTCCAAATAGGGAGCTGATATGCAGATATTATCATTGATACCATCGTCAATATTGATTTTGTTATACATATTAAATGAGTTATTATTTATGTTAGCGATTTTATTATACAATTTATTTGTACAGTATTTTTATTATTCTACTTAAGTTGATTATTATTCAGATTAATGATATTTGAGTTAAATAATAAAATACTATATAAAATAAATTATATAATAAAATTATTAATATAAATAATTAATTAATGAAGAATAAAGTTAGTATAGATTAATATCAACAATATATCTTCCAACCATTTTCCTTTCAAATAAATACCCTGATGTGGAATTGCAGAGAAGCGGCAACATCTCTCGCTACTTTTACAATTTTAATTGCTTCAAGCCACCGCGCTCTCTCTTAATCCCTAGTTTATTCCGATTTTACCCCTCCACTACAAATAAATAACATGATGGCCACTTCAGTGCTAGGAGGAGTTGCCGCTTTTCTCCAATTTGGTTTCTCCTCTCGGTTAGTAAACCCCATTTCTCTTTATCTAACTACAAATTTTATTTTTAAGATGCATTTCCTTTTTCCTTGGAGGACTTGTGCATGCTTCCTTCCCAAATTTGTGCATGTATTCTTCTCTATTTAGCATTAAAATATTCTGGTATGAGTTCGTACCAGTTAATTTAGCTTAATAACCCGTCTAACCTTTGTTTCAGACGTAAACTAAAGATCTCGATCTTGCTTACAAATAACAGTTCTTGATTGATACTCACGGATTCTATAGACGAAGATTTGTAAAATATTGTTTAATTTGGTGAGATGATAAGCTTATTAAAAGAAATATAAGGGATGTGTAATGAGGGTTTCTAGTTAATGGTGCATTAGGGTATTGACTTTACACAACTTAATTTTTTTCCAAAAAGAAGAAAAAAGAGAGAGGAAATAGCTAACTTGGTTGGATCTATTAGTTCAAAAGGAGAAATTCATCTTATTTTCATGAGAAATACTTCAATTTTACTGTCCCATTTCAATTATGTATTATTTTGTTCTTGTTATTATTCCAGGAGTATATATTTAGAAGAAAGATGGCTTAATGGTGATGAAAGACTGCCTTCTGTCATGTAGTGGGTATCCCTGAAAATTGTTTTACCATAAATTTCTATCTTTTAAGTTTGCCCTTTTTCTGGTGGATTCTGGACTTACCTCTTCTGTACCAGTTGTAATGCTAGCATGAAGCAGTATGTATCGACTGCAATGGATGCTAGTACCAGTTGTAATGGTGCTGGTACCAGTTGGACCACCATTATCATCATTTCTTAGGTAAATTTAAGCTTAACTGTGGAAATATTGCACAACTCTTATTAGGTTCAAGGTGTTGTTTATGTGCTATTGGATCATTCAATGGAGGATTATTTCAATCGTTTTCTCAATCTAGCTTCTGAATTAGGTCAATGTTTCATTCAACTTTTTGGTAAGTTATTATCTTAAAATGTTTTAATTTTTTCTGACAATAGGCCCAGAATCGGTCTTAACAAATAGTACTTCTTCTCATGGATCAACTTACAATTGCTATACTAATCGAACCTTCTGATGTTCCTTTGGCCTGAACTTGTATCAGAATCTAGGTGCTCATTTTGTGAAGTAACAGACTTTAGATGTTCGATAAGGCATCAATAAATTCACAAAACCGTTAAACTATAAAAAGAAGCAAAAATGACAAAAAGAAACTTAGCTTGGTATGGGACTGATTGGTACTGGTATGGTTTAGTCCCATTGTTTTACTAGCAACAGATTCTGAAGTGGCTGGTATATAATATGACAGCTAGAACTATTAGCCAGTTTACGGTATAATACCCCATATCTTTAAGAAGTTAATACTATCATGGAATTGATTTAACTCCGAAATTGAATTTTATTTATAGAGGATGCATTTGGATTTTATTATGAAAGCAATCCTTGTGATTATGGATCGTTTTTTGGTGAATATTCTTCATCTGATGAAGCCACTTCGGCTTCTGTTGATGCTACAGTGCAAGACTGGACCTTAAGTTGGACTCAGAAGGCCATATTATTAATTAAAAATAGGCATGGTTTAACTGATAATTACAAAAACAAAAAGGAGTTCCATTTTTTTTTAAATTCTGAAATAAATTCCTTCTCATGCTTTTTTGGTGCTATGTCATATACAGCTTGCTGGCCCCTTCATGTGGAGTCAAATTGGGATGTAAAATTGTGACTCGCTGCTTTGATTGCTGCTGTCTTTATGTGACAGAAGCTCAAGAAAAGTTACAAGTGTTAGTTTTCTTATTACAGTAAACAATTTCACATTTCCTTTAAAAGCATTGGGCTTTGGGCTGGATGCAAGAAAATAAAAGGGTACTGCACAACATGAGAGAATAGTTCCGTAATTTTCCATTTGGGTTCATGACAGAAAATACAAAATGCATAATGCAGTTTGCTCACAAATTAAACAATTATATGGTTCAAATTGCATGGCATCATGAACTGGCAAGTCAACACCTGTTAGCACAGTTTGCATCGATTTTCTTGTTTCTTTTGTTTGTTAATCATGCATTAAATTTTTCCATTTTTTCAATTATAGGTTGGTAAATCGTCTAAGAAGAACATTAGAGGGATCATCTGCTGATATCGGATGGCTGCAAAAGACCGACGGCCTACCTCCTGTTGTTGACAGCACAACCCGATTCAAGGAACTTCTTCGTGATGTCAGGTCTATTTTCTTATCTTTGGTTCTCTCTCTCTCCCCCTGTCAGACGCACACATCCACACCAGTATGAGTCACTATTGGTTTGAATTGCATTTGACTATTAATTCTGTTTGGTAAGGTGTTATTGATCTACCTTATGTATTTGAATTCTTGTTTTTTCTTCTTTCATTTTTCAGAAATGGCATGCACAATCTGCCAAACACTCTGGTTTACTTATTTATCCCTGGTATGATGTAGGAATCATCATTCCTTCGTTTTCTTTTCTTTTCTTCTTCTGAAATGACATACATAACCTGACAAACACTTTATTATTTATTTGTTCCTGGTGGGTATTGCAGTTTTCTTTCTTTTTTCAATATCATTTTCTCTCTTGAAGTATAAGCATTAATTTTCTTATTTCCTTGAAATCGTTCTTCTTCTTTTTTTGTTTTTAACAGGCCTTTTTAGCAATCATAGTCCACTGTATTTCGTCAATACAAAAAGGTTCTTTTCCAAGATGGGTCTTACATGCCATATTGCAAAGATACATAGTGAGGTAATTACTTCTCTATCTCTATCTATTAGCATGTTGATTTACTGGTTTAGGGATTTTTGCCCTATGCTTTTCAGTACTTATCTATTCTATTAAATACAACCATGAAATTCAATAAAAAGTAAATTCTTAAATAGCTTTGATCGGACTTGATCGCATCACCTCTGCTCTAATAATATGTGAACCAAACCATCAAGTGCCTATTAATTATTATTTTGGTGATTTAATTCTATCTGATTAGTTCAGGCATCCACTGAAAAAAATGCCTGGGAACTGAAACATTACATAGAAGAGCTCTACTGGGGATCTGGGAAAAGGATCCTTCTACTGGGGCACAGCAAAGGTGGTATAGATGCAGCTGCTGCCCTGTCATTGTACTGGTATGACCTCAGAGATAAGGTGGCTGGGTTGGCACTGGTACAGAGCCCATATGGTGGTAGCCCGATTGCATCCGATATACTGAGACAGGGCCAGATTGCTGACAAGGAGGCAAGGAGAATTATGGAGTTTATTGTATGTAAATTAATTAAGGTGCATTCTTCTTTGTCTTCGTTTCTTCTTCATTCTTTTTTCAAGTCTTGAGTATCACAAACAGAAGAGAAAAAAGAAAATAAAATTCACATAGATCTGAATCTAGTATAAGAAGAGAAGTGAACAAAATTTGGAGTATTTTGTATGTAAATTAAGGTGCATTCTTCTTCATCTTCGTTTGTTCTTTTTGTTATTTCATGAGGAATATGAACCGAGGAGAAAAAGAGAAAAACTTACATAAATCCCAATCCAGTAAGAAGAAAAGCGAACAATCATGAAACCGACCAAACAAGAAAATTTTAAAAACAAAAGTACACTATGTATCTCGTCTAATACACTAATTTTGATTAATTAAGGGTGACATGAGAGCACTAGAGGATCTGACATATGATAAGAGGAAGGACTTCATTTCAAAACACAGACTTCCTTCTGACGAACTGCCTATCGTCTCTTTCCACACAGAGGCCAGCTCAGCGCCTGGTGTTCTTGCAACCATGTCTCATATTGCACATGCCGAGCTCCCCTGGCTCCCGTTACCACAATTTCTTACTCAATATGATGACTCATTTTCCTTCTCAGCTACTGCCAAAGTTCCTGTTGTTATCCCTTTGTCAGCTGCCATGGCCGTCAGTGCACTTCATTTGAGGTTGTTTCAGAACAATTTACATTATTATGTATAGTGCTGCTTACCTTTAATGTAATAGTGGACTTATTTGGCCAATAGGCCAAGTCTTTGCACCCTTAGTTACTGGTACAAGCTCATAGTCTATTACCATTTAACAAGAACACTCGTAAATCATCCTGGTATTAATGTATTATTGTAGTATAATATTATTAGGTTGAGTAGTAATCTTGCTCTCTGCTACCACCGGTATAATGGAAATTCTAATTCTTCTGGCTGAAAATTAGGTTGAGATATGGCGAAAGGAGTGACGGTCTGGTAGCGAGATGCGATGCAGAGGTGCCAGGCTCGGTCGTCGTTAGGTTAGACAGAAAACTGGATCACGCTTGGATGGTTTATTCTTCATTGAAGAAGGATCCGATCGAGGCTGATGCCAGCGAGATGTGTGAGGCTCTTCTCACAATGCTTGTTGAGATTGCGAAGGAGAAATGCGACTTTCCTTAGGTATTTTTATTGAGGAATTCGCTTGCTTCAATTTGGTGATTTGGAATCACAATTATGTAGTGTAGAGTATATATATAATCAGAGTCTTATTAAAAAAAAGAAATTAGCCATTAACGCGGCGATAAGAAGCTCATTATGCTACTTTTGAGTTGGTGAAATATTATATTTGGACTTTGTTTAACAAAGAAAGGTGTTGCTATTATATGATAGACTTGTACTTGGATTTCATTTCAGCAAAGTGTGCTGCATTATATTAGATGTGTATTCCCGTGGGTGTATTCTTAGTGTATATCTGTAAAACTAAATGAACACAAACAAACAAACACACTCTGTTATTTATTTCTCAAATTGTATAGTTCACATCCTGTTCAATTGTTGGGTCAAGTTCAAAGGAGTCCCAAGAACAATCTCATCCATTCAATTATATGATCAACCACCTGATAGTCCGATAAGACAACTATGTAGAATTGTTCAATTGTAGGGAAGCTTCTAACATTCATTGGATTAAATATTAAATTTTAGTTTGATGGATAAGATAATCGTTCAATGATGTTAAAATTTATATAAAAATTTCCATCTCATATTTCAATAGTCAGTATAAAATATTTTCGTTCGGATTAAAATTTAATCATATTTCAGTAGTCAGTATAAAATATTTTCATTCGGATTAAAAATTTAATTCAATGACAGTTGAAACGCTCCCTCTCCCAATGCTAATTGTATGACCATCAACCCATGGGACTCGCTCCTCTGGGACGTCAACTTTTTGATCTTTGTTTCTTGAGGGAGGCCCATGGATCTTGTTTTCACAGAAAGCAAGTTTAAGAAACTATAACTAATTTTGAGCTTAAAAAGGGCCTGTACAGAAACTTCCACACGGTATAGAAAAGCCCATAAGAGTCCACAGATGTCCGATCGAGGCTTGATCAATCGGACGGCTCTGATTGCACGCGTATGTAAACCCTAATCTGACGCGATATAAACTGCAATCGCGCCGCATTAGCATTCCTGTTGCCTCCAGCTTCTAGGTCTCATTTCAAGGGTTTAGGCTCCAGGACCCCTCCGATTCCAACGAAATGGTACGATCTGATTGCTCTCCTTTGATTTTCTCCGAATAAGTGATCTATTGTTGCTATTGATTCGGTATATTTGTCATTATATTTGGAGATCGATCGTGGGAGGAAAAAAATTGTATTTTTTAAGTTAATTCCGTAGACATTTATACAAAATTCGAGTTTCAGACGAAATCCTCTTTTGTAAAAGTGGTGTAGTCTGTAGTGTAGAAGAGACTACGGTGTCTGGCTTCCAATTTACTGATGATGCTGTTTCAAGTTCTAATAGGTTTCTCTAGTTGTCTATAGTCCATGTTGCAATTTAGAGTATAATTCGTTTTTCTGTGCTAACATCCAATCTATAGTTGACGCAATTGGCATTACCCCCTTCTCACGTGATTTCATGTGTTATCTGGCTGATGCCCGTCTGGTTGGAGTCAATGCCTTCATAACATTTGGCATGAATGCTTAAGTTAGATGTTTAGGTCTAAACTTTAGAATGGTCTTTGCTACAATCATCTTGGGATATCTGTTCAATCTAAAACAATGCGAATCAAGTTTGTGTGTGTGATATTACTTATGACAGGGCTACTGGTTTCTTAATTAGTCTTGTTCATTGGAAGTAATCAAATCGTTAATATCATAAATTGTTTTATTTAGAATGTAATCCTTCTGGTTGAAGTAGGAACTTTTTGAGTGTGGCTACTTGGCCAGATCTTGTATAGCTACTGTTTTCTTCAACATTCGCTCCATTTCTGATAAGTTAGATGCGTTTTATTATGTAACACTAACACCACACTTTCAAACTGGTGCAGACGAAGCGCACCAAGAAGGCTGGAATCGTCGGCAAATATGGTATTAATTAGTGGAATAATTGAATTACTTAACATTATGTTTTATGTGCTATTCATGTATTCTTTCTTAAACATTTTTTTGTCTTTTGAAACATAGGTACCAGGTATGGTGCTAGTTTGAGAAAGCAAATCAAGAAGATGGAGGTGTCTCAGCATGCCAAGTACTTCTGCGAGTTCTGCGGAAAGGTACAAAGATTTAGGATACTGTTTTTTAATTTCAGATTTTTTTTGGGGAGAGAAAGCTTATCCTTTATGCATGAAAAGACTGTAAAGCTCTATGCCTCTGCAACACCCCTGGAGGTTGTTGGAGAATGCATACTGATGTTACTTTTTTTGTCAAAATGAGAGACTGAATTATCCTTTATCATATCGAAATGTTTAGTGTCCACCCCCTTACTGTCTACCCATCTGTCCACCCTTTATTTGTTGACGTCTATGTATCTATTAACTAAAAATACATTATCGTTAACTAATAAAGTTTAATCATTTTATATACAAATGGGGTGGACTACTCTCAGGACTCTTTATCATATCTCATAATCATTTCTTTAGTATGATTGATAACAGTGGGACTAAATTGCGTATCATTTGAAGTGAAGCAGATGTAGAATAAATGTGGTGTTTCCAGTGATATTTGTTGTACTTCTAATGTTTCTGTAGTGGTGCACATAAGTATTGCAAAGCACATGTGGAATTCCTTTAGTTTTTTTTTTAAAAAAAATAGAGACTGATTTCTTGTATTTTTGAAATTTCAGTTTGCTGTGAAAAGGAAGTCTGTTGGAATCTGGGGATGCAAGGACTGCGGGAAAGTTAAGGCCGGTGGTGCTTATACCCTAAAGTACGTTTTATGTTGTTTTACTTTTTTTTTCCTCAACAAGTCTTCACATTCATCTATGCATCTGGATCCCTGTTTTTTCACATTGATGGTTCACCAGTCTCTGTACGATATTTCTTTACTAGTTTTGTGTGCAACTATGTTTCAATGCATCTACACTTGCAATGTCAAATTGATTTATAACTTAATCAACTAGTCCTTTTCATTATTGGTCCTTTTCATAGTTGGTTGTGTAAATTCTCTATGTTTTTAAGTTGTGGAACCTGAACTTAATTTTGTGTGTACAATGATCGTTATAAAACATGTTATGAACAAAAACATTTTGAAATGTCCATTTATTAACTTATTTTATATTTGTATTCTTTTTTTTCATTTTGAAGGAATGTCTAAATGTGTGTTTGTTTTTTCTGTATTGCAGTACTGCTAGTGCCGTGACTGTTAGGAGCACAATTCGCCGCCTGAGAGAACAGACTGAGAGTTAGAGGAAATTTATTCAGACCCTTTTTGTTTTTGGCTTTAGCCAAGGAAAAGTTTGTAGTGTTTAATCATTTTTGAGCTATTTAGACTTGTTACTAGACTTCTGTGCCTTTACTTTCTGTACTGTTTTTAAGAAAGATATGTTGAAGTTCTACATTATTAGTGCATTGTGATGTTGGCATGTTGTTCTCCTATTTCATCTTGGCCTCTTGGGGAAGTATACTTGTGTTCGTGCATGTCGGTTGTTGGGTGCAACTTCAAAATCAAATACGAAAGAAGCATGCAACAAAACAATATGCTGTCAGCATTTTAGTCGATGTAGTCCGGAAAAATAGGAATTTTTAGCGTGGAAAAATCCCAAATAATAGAAAGCCGAAATGTAGTGAAGAATTAATAATTCTGAAAGAAAGCAGTATGGACCTAAATGCCCTCGCTGTTGCAAAGTTTGATTCATTAATTTATTAATTCCCTCACTCCATCTCTCTCCCTGCCAAGGCCAAAACCCTTCACACGCTTCCCCAAAAACCATTCCACTCTTCTCTTCTCACCGAGTTCCATCAACTCAAGAAGTATGGAAAAGTGTCAGGAGGCACCGCTTTCACCAGCTTAGGCATTTTCTGGAAGCAAAAGCCTTGAACTACCTCCGTCACCACCTCTATTGCCACCGGTTTCTGAATCAATTCTACCTGAATCCGGATGTGAGAGCCTGATTCAAGAGATGAAAAGGGTTTCGTGCTCCGCCGGAGATGATACTCCTCATGTGCTCTCTTTTGAGACAGTCCCACCTGCAAACCAAATTACAGATGAGCCACCACTGAAGAAGTCTCGAACAATGTGCGAGTCCCCAGACCAATTGACGGATGCGTACTGGTCAGGTGTCGACACGGACCCACTTGTAAGTGGAACAACTGAGACAGCCCCACATAGAGAGGACAGGAATGGTGAGGAAGAGATCTTGGAGCGACCACACCAATGGAGATGCTCCCACCTGGAAGTGATACTAGGGATTCCACGATGCCAGCCCGACCTGAAATTGGAACTGCTTTGGGTGGGTCCTGCTCTCATTTCAACTGTCCTTTTCTTATGTCGGTGACTTGAATCTGTTCATACATGCAATGAATTAATCACTCCACCACTGAAGAAAAATAATAGAAATTTATTAGGAGAAAAATGAGTCCACAGTATAATTTAATTGTTTTTTCTGTGAATTGAAAGTTTTCGTATTTAGTTAAATCTCTCGAGCGAGTGCAACAACAGAATACATATATTCTAAATTTCTGGTAAGTATTGTGGTTACGAAAAGTCAGAATAAAATTTTCTGTTTGGAAATTGCAGGTTGCTTGCAAAATATGATCATTATCATTGTATATGCTGGAGGTGAAGTCCGGTTTAAACATATGGGAGCTGAGTACAGTAGTCCTCCTACGATTATGTTCCCTGGTACCAAACAGACCACTTTTAGAGATGTAAGAAATGAGATATATAAGGGCCTAAAATTATCTGAGGACCAGTTTTCCTTAAATATTTATGCTCGGTACAATGCTGTATCAACTGGAACTTTCTTCTTTACCTTACTTGCAATCAATGATGACAGAGCGTGGCGAATGGCTTTTTAAAATGATGGTGTCAGTAATGAATTGGTGCATGATTTAATTATATGTCAAACCGGTACCAACTTCGACATATACAAATGATAATCCCAGTTCTATTACTTCACCTGGCACTAGCAGCATACCCCAGTGGAGTATGCCCATGCATGCTAGTCCTCAAACTATGTCATCCAATTCTCCTGCGCAAGGTTCCGGCGAAGATCATGCCGAATCAGACATATAATTCAACTAGTTTTCCTGGTACTAGCGGCATAGTCCAGCAGAGTATGCCTGCACATGTTAACCCTTCTCAAACCATGCCATATAATTCTCCTGGGTATGGCTCTTATCAGGATGTTTTACCTGGTTATAACAACCTGTTCCCCGAAGGACAAACTTAATCCTCCTGTGTTTAACCCCTCACCCTCATATAAGGGCTCATTATTTGCGAATGAAACATTCAAATCAAAAGCGCATCTCCGGAGAGCCATCAATTATTTTCATACTAAAGAAAATATTGAAATTATGGTGACACGTAACAGCAAGTCTAAATTGGTTGTGAAATGCAAGGATCAAGGGTGTGAATGGATGCTATATGTGACTCCTAATGGGTTAAGTTCAAATTGGGTTATAAAAACATGCCCATATGCCCGTATATGTCGTGCTTCAGCCGCAGAACTCCCTCATGAGCAATTAACTGAAACAATCATAGGACAAGAGATACAGAAAGGCATGCTAGAAGATATGGATCTGACGATTACAAAAATTTGTGTTTTAGTCCTAAAGAAATTTCCAAATGCAAGCCCATCATACGATACATTATGGCATGCAAGACTTGTAGCAATAACACATTTTTTTGGGAGTTATGAAATGTCATATGGTGTACTTCTTCGATTTCTTGAGGCCATAAAAGATTCAAATCCTGGCACAAAAGTTGACTTTCAGTCAGATTTCACGACCCAATCTGGGTATCGGCAATTCAAACGCATGGCTTGGGGATTTGGTCCATGCATCCAAGCTTTTCCTCACCTTCGGCCATTAATTAGTGTCAATGCTCGATGTTATTAGGGAGGTATGGTGGTAGGCTAATGATAGCTTGCGGCTATGATGCCGAGAACCTAGCTGTACCACTCGCATTTGCATTAGTTAATGAGGAAAATGCTTCCAATTGGAATTTGTTTATGAGATGGTTTCGTCAAGAAGTCATAGATCCTGGCCGATTGGTATGTGTTATTTCGGATCGTGACTCCCGCATAAAAAATGTTTCTAAAAACCGCCTTGATGGCTGGTGGGAGGAGGGAGGAGAAGCTGTTCATCGTTACTGTGCATGAAATGTTCTGGAAAAATTAAATAAGGTGTGCAAGGACAGCATTGATTGACTTATATAAACGGACTGTGAGAAAGAAGAAACCACATAGGTTCGAAGAGGGCATGGCTGAAATGAAAGATTGGTTTCCTAGAGCATTTGCTTACTTACAGAAGGTCGGAAAAAAGAACCTGGGAGACCGAAACGAGCAGCCTGCTCTCCATAAGTGGGCCCTTTGTGAAGATGGAGGATATCGCTGGGGAATAATGACCAGCATTAGTTCGGATTTGTCTAAGAATGTTTTTAAAGATGACTGGCGGATTCCTGTGATGAATATAGTTGAGATGACATTTTGTAAGTGCATGAGCTTGTTCAAAGTCAGAAGACCAAATGTGACTAATTTGATATCTACTGGCAAGGCGTGGCCTGATAGAATAACTAGGATATTGCAAAAGAGGGGCTGTAAGGCAGAACGATATGAAGTGAACCCTTGTGCATTGGACCGAAATAAATACGAAGTTATTGTCAAAGGCAAAAGGACCAGAAAGGGCAGTTTGAAAGATTTCAAATACACTGTAAGAATTGAGATGGGGGCCCCACCCCAGTGTGATTGCCGGACACCGAAGCTCACTTGCATCCCTTGTTCTCATGTGCTTGCTGTTTGCAGCTATAGTAGGCTTGATGCAAAGAAGTTTGTGCATCCTTATTATAGTGTGAAGGCACTTTACGATACATGGTCTTCCCAATTCCATATGTACAGAGACTTTACCGAGTGGCCAAAGTATGGAGTAGCTGTCATCATACCCGATCGAACCTTAGTGCGAAGGGGACCAAGTGGCCATGGGAAAAATACAGGAAAGAAGCAGGCCTCATCCAGCATTAATAACCTTGCAGGTAGTTTAATTAATTTATGATAATTCATCAATTATGTAGTTAGAAAATGATATTTTCTATTCTAATGATTACTTATTTGGTAGGAAATTCATCAAATTGTAAGAGGAGTCGATGAAAGCATTGGATGGAATAGGCATCCGAGATGATACTGGTATGGCTGGCAGCTGGGCTTCATTGCTTACATTCTGGCTCTTTTTAATGCTTCATTTTGTTTTGATATGTTCTGTGTGGTTCATTCTCACTTGTTTTGGTCGGTTGATTTGGTGGTTAGTTTGGGTTGATGTAGGCCCCTCATTTTTGGAGAGATCTGGCAGGTTTCATAGCTTGTTGGCGAGGGTAGAGGAGCTGTGTTAGTTTGTCTAGTTTTATTTTGTGTACTTTTGTACTATTAACTTATTTATGGGTTTCTATGAAATGGAACCAGTGGTATTAACGACCACTTTTTTTTCGAAATGAGAAAGAAAATCCAGTCTATAACTTCTTTTTGGATGCACCTCTTTATCTAATCAGTTCATAATCACAGTCAACCTGTTTCTTTGTATATCTAGTCAAATCTATTTATATAGTACCATTTCAGTCTATAACTGCTCTATACCATTTCAGTTACATATATAGAGCTTAAAGCTGGATGGATCTACCCTTTGTTTGGTCAATGGATTCATTACAGTGATCAAGCAAAGCAGCTTCTTTTCATACTTGCTTCTTGTAGGAATTGAGTTGTATAGTCTTTTTGTAGTGTTATTATTTTTTCGTACATTGATGTACATGCTTGCTTGCTTTCTGCATGTGGATTGTTTTGTTTGATTCTGGATTAGTGGGATATATATTTTGGGTATAAAACTGCCTATAAGGTTTTACATATAGTTCTGGAACGTACGCTTGTTGATAATTTTGAATAAAATGGTCTTTAAAGAACATGCTGTATATGTACAAAATTTAGTATGTTACTAGACTTCCGTGTCTTTTCTTTTTTGTATTCTTCGGAGGAAAGATACGTTGAAGTTGCAGTACTTTGTTAATTAGCGGCATTTTGTTATTGGCATATTAGTATTTTGCATTTCAATATCGACATACTAACGAAAAAATTTCTTTCATAATTTGAAGTTTTCAAAATAAAATATTTATCCGATGGGAATCAATATACAAATATCATTGTTAATATCATTATGGATACAATTTTATTATTTATATTAAACGAGCTATTATTCATATTAATGATTTTATTATGCAACTTATTTGTACAATTAAATAAATTATTATGTATATTAATAATATTTAAATTGAATAATAAAAATATTATATAACATAAATCATATAATAATTTATTTAATGTTTATAATAAAATCCGGAATACTCCATAATATTTTTCTTGTCCGATTTAATCCGAGCTAGGCTGAAATTCACAGAAGCTTTGGGCTGGACTGGATTGAGAGTCTTCACTTCAGAGTAGTAGTAGTTATGGCCCCAAATTTAATTACTTCTCTCTGTCTGTTTCTCTCCCTCTCCCTCCATCCCAAAACCCCTTTTCGCGCTTCCCAAGGCAAAAACCCTTTCTCGTTATTGTTGTTGCAAAACCTGTCATAACCAGTCGACTTCGCCTGAGGCGGAGTGTTCCAAGAGACAGAGGCAGTTTCCTGTTTCCCTCTGGTAATGACATGCGGGGCCCACTGTCAGTAAAGAATGAACCCCCCGAGCAACCACCACCCCTGGAGACAACAAGCCCCCTCCGAAATGGAAATGGAAATGGAAATGGTGGTTTGGTGGAGTCGCACATGCCAACTGGGGAGGTATTCTACCAGAAGGAGACCCGAATTGAGGAATGAATCTTTCCACCGCTGCTGCTGCTGCCGAAACCTGAGACGGCCCTGGCCCTGGCCCCACTAGAAAATGAAACTCCTTTTGAGTGTCAGGAGACACTCCTTTCGCCAGCACTGGCATTTTCTGGAAGCAGAAGCCTCGAACTGCCGCTGTCACGACCGCCTCTACTGCTGGTTTCCGAATCAATTGGACGAGAACCTGGATGTGAGAACCTGAACCCAGTGCTACCTCTATCGGCATCAGCTTTATTTGCTCCTGAAATGCCGAAATCAATGGTACCGGAATCTGAACATGAGAATTTGTGACGGAATACATGTGAGGTGGATCTCACTGGAGATGAAATTCCATCTGAGCAGGAGACTGCAGCCCCACTACAGCCACCCTCGGTCGGATCTCGTGAGGAGAACTTGCATCGACCTCTTGAAGAGGATACCCGGGATTCCACCACCCCACTGAACCAAGAGATCGAGACAGGATCATGCTCAGCCCGAGGCGAACCTCCCGATATACTCTCGTGTGAGACGGTGCCACCTGCAAACCAAATTACAAGGAAGCCGCCTTTGAAGAAGTCTCGAACCACGCACGAGATGGCTGGATCTGGATGTGAGAACCGAAGGCCTGTGCGACGAAGGCCTCGAACCATTAGAAAACCTCAAACCATGCATGAGATGCCAGACCAATTAACTGAGGCATGCCCGCTGGATATTGACACGAGCCCAGGTGGAGAGATAGAAATGGAGGCATCACAGGTAGATACAAATAAGGGTGATGAGGAGGAGGTCTCAGATGGAACAGAAACAGAGATGGCCCCACCCGGGAGTGATACGAGGGATTCCCAGACACCAGCCCCACCTGAAATTGAAACTCAGGGTACTCCTTCTGGTGGGTCCCCCTCTAATTCAAATTCTTTTCCTCTTATATCAATGACTTAATTAACCCTGGACATGCAACAAAACAATTCATTAGTGAAGACAAAAATCAAAGACGATAAGGAGAAAATTGTGCTCTTACTGTTATTTAATTGGTCTGTACATTAATTGTGGTTTTGTATCTAGTAAAACCTCTCAAGCGAGCGTAACAAGAAAACTTATACTCCGAAACATATCATGGTTATAAAAAGTCTATTATGTAATTTTTTTTTTGGACATTGCAGTGCAAAATATGATCCCTGTAAGTGTGTATGCTGGAGGTGAAGTCCGGATTAACCAGATGGGAGCAGAGTACAGTATTCCTCCAACAGTTACATTCCCTTGTGCCAAACATACTACTTTTAAAGATGTGAGAAGTGAGATATATAAGTGCCTAAAATTATCTGAGGACCAGCTTTCCTTAAATATCCAAGCCTGGTATAATGTAGTGTCAACTGGTCCATTCTTCTTTACCTTACTCGCAATCAATGATGATAAAGCATGGAAGCTGATTTATGAAATGGCAGTATCAGGAATGAATTGGTGCATAATTGAGTTATATGTCAAATTGGTACCAAATCAGACATCTCAGAATGCTAATTCCAATCTGACTAGTTCACATGGCATACCCCAGTGGAGTATGCCCATGCATGCTGCTGCTGCTCCAATTATGTCATTTAATTTTCCTATGCAAGCCTATTGGTCAAGGCCCCAACAGATACCAAATCAGACACCTCGGAATTCTAATCCCAATCTGACTAGTTCACCCGGTACCAGCAGTTAGCCCAGCAATTTATGCCCATGCATGGTAACCCTTCTCAAACTATGCCGCATAATGCTCCTCTGCAAGGCTCCTGCTTAAGGCCAAATCCCATTCCGAGTAGTTCCCCTAGCACAAGCAGCAGAACCCAGCATAATAAGCACATGCATGCGAACCCTTCTCGGACTAAACCATACAATTCTCCTTCACAAGGCTCCTGCACGAGGTCCCCCGTTCCAAATCATCCCAATCCGTCTAGACCCAGTACTAGCAGCATGGCCCAGCAGAGTATGCGCATGCATGTTAACCCTTCTCAAAGCATGCCATATAATTCTCATGTTCAAGGCTCCCGTCAGAACCCCTCCTCCGCATATGTGGGCTCATTTTCTGTGAATGAAACATTCAAATCAAAACAGCATCTCTGGGGTGCTGTTGACAGTTTCCATATGAAAGAAAATATTGAGATTGCAGTGACAAGTAGCAGCAAGTCTGAATTAGTGGTGAGATGTAAAAACCAGAGGTGTAAATGGAAGCTACATGCAACTCCTAGAAGGGTAGGTTCAAATTGGACCATTAAAACATGTCCATATTCCCACACATGTCATGGACCAGCATCGCAACTCAATCAGCCTGAACTAACTGTTGAGATAATAGCACAGGAAATATGCAAAGACATTCAACAAGATTTGGAGCTGAAGATCATAAAACTTCATGAATTAGTCCTAAAAAAATTCCCAGGTGCACAGCCGTCATACAAGAACTTGTGGCATGCAAGAGAGATAGTAATAGCAGAACTGTTTGGGAGTTGGGAGGAATCATATGCTCTACTTCCTCGATTGTTTGAGGCCATAAAAGCTTCAAATCCAGAGACAAAAGTTGACCTTCAGTCGGATAGCATGGCCGAGTCTGGGCACCAACAATTCAAACGTGTGGCTTGGGCATTTGGTCCGTGCATCAACGCCTATCTTTTTCTTCGGCCAGTGATTAGTGTGAGCCTTGTTGTTATTAGGGAAGTACGATGGCAGGCTATTGATTGCTTGCGGGTACGATGCTGACAACCAACCTGTTCCGCTGGCATTTGCATTAGTAAATGAGGATAGCGATTGGATCTGGTTTATGAGATTTTTGCGTCAAGAAGTGACGGGTCCTGGCCGATTGGTATGTATTATTTCGGATTATGACGGCCGCATAAAGAATGTCTTTGAAGACCCCTCCAATGGCCGGTGTGAAGCAAAGTGAGAAGCTGTCCATCGTTTCTGTTTACAACATGTTGCTGAACGTATTTCTAAGGTGTGCAAGGACAGTGCATTGATTGACATATTTAAGTCTTGATGCACAAAAGACGAATCCTCGCAAGTTTGAAGTAGGCATGGGTGCGATTCAAGTTAGGTCTCCAGAAGCATTTCTTTATTTACAAAAGCTCGGGAAAAGGAAACCTCAAGGCCAATATGAGAAGCCCGCTACCGATAAGTGGGCGCAGTGCGAAGACAGAGGATATCGCTATGGTATAATGACCAGCAATTGTTCGGAGACATTGAAGAAGGTTTTCAAAAGTTGCCAACGTCTTCCTGTAGCGGCTATAGTTGAGAACACATTTTCTAATTGTATGCAGTGGTTCTCTGAGAGAAGACAGCATGCGGCTGAACAGGCAGCTGCTGACAAGGTTTGGCCGGACACTGTAACTGGGATATTGCAAAAGAGGGGTGATAAAGCACATGACATGAGAACTGTTCCACCGTATTCTATCTTGCAGGAAAATAAAGAGTACGAGGTTGTTGTTAATCGGACAAAGGATCACGGTTTGAGATTTTTGAAATACACTGTAACTGTTGCAAGCAGATCCATGCCCAAGTGTGAATGTCAGAAACTAAAACTTACTGGTATCCCTTGTTCTCATGTCCTTGCTGTTTGCCGCAAACGAAAGGTGGATGCAAACAAGTTTTTGAACCCTTACTACAGATTGCAAATACTTGTTGGCACATGGTCTGCCGACTTCCATCCATACGGGAACCAAACTGAGTGGCCGAAGTACAATGGAGCTGTCATTATACCGGATCAAACCTCAATGCGAGCGGGACCAAGGAAGCCAGAGAAACCCAATGACCACGAGCACAATAGTGGGAAGAAGCAGGCTCCGTCCAGCATGAATTGTGGACAAGTTGGCAATTGGGCAAATGAATAACCTTACAGGTAGTTAAATTTTATCATTCATGAGCTAATTATTTAGAAAAGTATATTTTCTGTTGCTAATGATTATTTATTTGGTAGGAAATTCATCAAATTTCTAGACGTGTTGATAAGAGCATTGGATAGAGTGGTCATCAGAGTTCTTTCTGGCACAGCCATCAGCTGCACCTCTTTGCTTTTGTTCTGGCATGTTGTTATGTTCTTTTTCTTGTTTTGTTTAACTGGTCTTCTGTATGATATGTTCTGTTTGGATCGCTGCTTTGGTTGGTTGATTGGTTTGATGTTACATGAGGGATTGATGTGGGCCCTACTTTTTGCCCTTGTTTGGGATTGGGATAAGTGGGGGATAAAGTTATCACCTCCTCTCACAGGGGATAATTTTATTCCCGAGTTATCCCTAATTTATTTCGCTCCCAAACGGAGCCTTTGGGTATATATGGCAGGTTTTATGTCTTGCCAGGGAGACCAGAAGAGCTATCCTGGTTTGTTTTGTTTTATCTCTGAACTCCGGTATTGCAACTTATTTATGGGTTTCTATGCAATGGAAATGGTGGTACTAGCTTCCACCTTTCTCAAAAGAAAAAAGAAAAAAGAATCAAGTCTTTTAACTTACCATGGATGCACCTGTTTCTTAAATTGATTCATTCTTAATCTACCTGCGGGAATTATGTTGTAACCTTGGGTAGGTGAACCTATGGTACCGGTTTAATGATTCTTTCTGTAGTCCTTTTATTGTTCTTTTTAAATGTAGCTTCTTCCTATTTGTGGGTTTATAGGAAATTATGGTACCTCCCTAGATTAAATACTTCTTAGGTTTTGGGATTATGGAGTTTTCTGTATTATTGTCAAGATAATATTCTACATGACATAAAGCATAAAAATATTATTATCATTATCTTTGGGGTGAAAACATTTTTGTACAGCGCTAAGTGCAGTCCTTGTTTGGAGCACTGAGAGCTGAAGAAATTTATTGAAGACAGTTTTTTTCGGCTTTACACGACGATTAGTCTTTTAGTAAATATATGTTAAGCAATTGGACTCTTACTAACTATAACTGCTGTGCCTTCTTTATATCTGTATTTTACTTGAAATAAGATGTTGAAGCACTCCTTGTTAGAACCTTTTTGATGTTTGCTGGATACTGAAGTATTATTTGCTTATCTAATATATTAACTATGAATTTCTCATGGAAAACCATAAAAGCAGTCATTTTGAACTAGCCAACTACAGGTTCACTTAGAACTCAGTACATGTAGCATAGGCATTGAAAACATGATTCAACAAAGAAAAAAAAAAGAATCAATACATACCTGTTAACATAAAACATTTTATGCCAATTCTTTCTAGGCAACTGGTCAAGTAAATAACTCTTTTTTAAAAAAATAAAATCAAACAAATAGATTTTAGGCTTAAGTAAAGGTTTCCAAAATAACTTCATGTTGAGCACTTAGTATAGGCATATTCCTAAGAAGCAATGATCAATTTGAAAGGAACTTTCCAAGTGCCAGAAATCAGGGAGGCTGATTTCTAGTACAACCAGTTTGCTTCGAAGATCACTATCAAGATAATGTGAGGATAATACCAAATTTCCTAAGGTATTAAAGTAAGAATTGTTCTAGAATAAAAATTGGAACATACTTTTATTCCAGGCAGAAACCTAGCATGGCATGCAGTTAATATGCACCGAGTTGTACAACACATTCTGCTAAATGTGCTGAATTAACCAATTGCAAAACTGATGGCCTAACCCTGATGTAAGATCTTCTTGAAGAAAATTTATTAAACAAAGTAAAATATCAAGTGACGATTGGAATGTATAATTCCAATGTGTTGCAGATGAACATTATTTGATCCAAAGCACTAGAAAAGGAAAAAAAAAAAGAATTGTTTCCATATTTCAGCTGAAGGAACATCAGATCTTTTTCAGAATGGCCTTGAGATGAGGTTCTAAATTTGTATTGTGTGTGGCCATCTGAACTGTATACGAGAGCTCAGTATCAGTTGCTTTAAATGCTCTCCTTATTTCCTTAACCTGTTGAAAACAAATCGATTTTGGTGAACATCTCAGTCGATTGTGATTCATGGATCCTTTAAATATTTGACATGTACAAGACAACAGAAAAGTTCAAGCAAAAGGACCAATGATGTGTCTTAAGAAAAATGAAAAAAAAAAATCTAAAATGCAAACATGAAGAATATCAGTTAGGCCCCTCACAAAACAAAAAACATTTCACGAGTCCATAAAAAGCATGGTTATTATAACAGGTTCACCTATCCCTATCTGATCAAAAGTACCAGAACTATCCCTTTTATCCTTCTTCGAAGAAAATGGAGGAAAACACTAGGAAAGAGTAGCAAAGTACAAACGGGAAATTTGAGGCTATTAGGACGTGTTCGGTTGTTATGGGATTGTATGGGATGGGATGGGATTTTACGGGTATGGGAACCCATACTCACGGGATTGATAATGGAATATGTATAAATGATTGTTCGGTTGTACCATGGGAACAATTGTGGGAAATTTGTTTTTCTTTTTTAAAAGTTAGACATTGATTCTTATTAATATAATTTTAGTTAAATAACAAACTGGGGGGGGGGGGGTTAATTTGAAGAAAATATTATTTTTTTATTGATTAATAAGAATTGTTTATTTCATAAAAAAAAATCTAAGACTTGCTATATTGAGAATATTCAAAATTAATACTTAATTTACTTGAACTAAAATTAAATAAATTAAATTTGGGTGACAATTTTTTGTTTGGTAATTAATAGAATACACATTTAAAAGAGCGTTACGCAGAAGTTCAACTATAATAATAGAAATAATGTATTGCATTTATTTATTTTGTAAAAGGAAAGAGCAAAAGAGAGATAAAGCTGGATAGCAAAGATGAGAGGAGCAATGGCTTGTGGGGAAAAAAAAATTAAGTCTGATCGAATTTTATTTTTCCCATATATTTACGAAGATTTGGGAAGTCAAATGGGAATGAACACCCAAACCCATCTGTTGAAAATAGACCTCCGAACAAGTTATGGAAATTTTTTCCCACTGGACCCAAAATCCCATGATTTCCCACTAGAAGGGGAGCATCTGAACAGGGCCTTAGGGTTAATATTCAAAGTTTGGGGTTATACACGTTATTTTGTGTTTTCTACGTGCATAATATATTATGACTTGTTTCAAGGGTACGTGTGATAAATTTGAGATTCTCTAAGGTCCATGTCTAGTTGTAATGTCTTCCTCAATTCAATTATTTGCATTTTGCCAAAAGGACCCAAAAAAGTTACTATTCTTGTCAAGAAAAGGAAAAAAAATTATATAATTCAGAGATTTTGGTCATGGTTGGTGTTGCAGTAGTACCTACTTGTCAGTACTGATCTGTATGAGATTTTCTATAGTGGACCTTGATTTATTTCTATATATATTAACATAAGTTTGCATGGCTTCTGATATTGAGTCCCATTAATCCAAGTTACTATTTCATAAGTTCCCTTTATTTTGTGTTCTCTATTGTGCTTTCCACTACAAAATAAATACTAAATCCAAATATAAATAGAGAGTACCTTTGATGCATTGCCAACTAGTTCGCTTTTTAGTTCTATAGTTCGATTCTCAGCATTTAACGACCCTTTCTGCATATAATTTTTCGATTGAAAAAAGAAAGATTAGAAGTGTTATCAAAAGCATATCATTTAAAATTAAATGTTTGATCACAACATTAAAACTAAATATTTGCATGTTTTGAACTTCTTTCAATGATGCAACAACAGTACATCCAAAATTCTAATAAATGACACTATTATGCCCTTAAATGAGATTAAAATGAGCTGTCATCTGTCCATTGTACAAGAGTTGAAATATAAGTAATAAACATGAAAAGAAATCAGGAATCAGGATAACTTGCTAGAAGTACAGAAAAAAAGAAAGCATTGATGTAAGAGTCAATATACTTCCATTGATGTAAAATTGTAAACGTAATAGTAGTGGTAGAACAATTGGGTGACAAGTGGATGTTGAAAAATTATATGAGTTATAAAACTCAAAATTTAGATTAGATAATTTTATTTGAATTATCTTATTATTTTGTTAAAATATTTTTTAATGATCTGTTACATATATTTTCTTACCATAAGGAATTATTAAATAAAATTAATATTTATATTTTCACTGAGTATCTTAATTAACAGCTGCAAACAATTCTTATCCGATTTTATCTGATTGCATCTTTTCAGAAGAGAAATGAGTTGGCATTCGGAACTAACCGTTACAATACTTCTTCATAAATATGGATCTCCCATTTGCTGAGATTGAGACAGATACAATACAATTCACTCTCCCTGATTACTAAAATAATCTCTCTCTCTCTCTCTCTCTCTCCGGATACAAACAAAAGTTCACAAGTTCAGAGATACATCTTTGCTATTTTACTCCAGAAAATTACACCCTTATTTCCATCTCTTAATCCCATCTGTTATTCAATTTCCAATTCAATTATTACTTTCTATAAAATTATTGCTGGATATCATGGAGTTATCGTTGGTCGTTTCCAATATCGTGCCCCAAGAAACGGCAGCCCCGGATCATCTTGGTTGTAGTTCTAAGTCTTGCACGGAATTGAGACAGAATTCGCTTAAGGACGGTGTTTCACAATCCGGGTAACAAAGTTTAATTTATATTTATTTTCTGTTATTATCCGATTATATATTTCTATTTGTAATTAATTATTCTATCAGTGGATGCATCCTGAGTAACTGTACACACCAGTAACTATCTAACTAGTAGGAAAGCAAGTAATGAAAATCTCAGATCAGCATCAATCACGTCTTCTCTGTGTGTGTGTGCGCGTGTGAGAGAGAGACAGAGAGAGAGAGAGAGAACCTGTACTTCAGCGAGGCCGGTGCTCTGTGCAATGACAACCTCCACGGAGCCATCAGATTTCAGGCGCCAGTATCCGCTCTCCGCATGCATGGGCTCTCCAGATTCCAATTTCCATGTCTTCTGCGTGTAAGCTATCACTGGCTACAAAATCAACAAATGATTGATCAAAATAGTAGATAAATAAATACAGAGAAAAATCAATCCCTTTCTTCAGGCTAATCTGTTCAAATTGAAGAGTTATAGAGAGGGGGGAGAACCTTGCCAGAATGGGAGAAGAAGAGTTCCTCGCCGTAGCGAAACGAGTTGATGGTCGGAAAACCGCCCTCTCCCTCACCTCTCCACCTCCCAATAAGAAACTGTAGTGGTGCTATGGCTGGGTGAAGAGGCAGCTCGCTCACCGGCGGAGGACCCGACCTGGCTTCTCCGCTTCCCTCCATTGGATTGGAAACTAGTCAACTACTCTGGGGTCTGTTTTTTGCATGTTATGAGTTATCTATCAACTACTCTAGAGGCTTTTAAATTCATTCATTTATTATATTAATTTTTGGATTTTTTTTAGAAAAGATGATTTTTAACATTTGACAGTTTTGTGATAATTGATTAATTGTTTTTCATAATATATATACATTACATTATAAAGCAAAATCTTGCAATTCAGATATGTAAATTTAAATTCAAAATCATATCCATAATATTTGATCCGTTTTCATCCCTATTTGAAATATAGGCTATAATAATGTTAAAGCAATTTATTTTTAGAAAACGAAAATGTTTTTATTGCGATTTGTGAAAACGTTTTACAAACAAGAAAAATATGGAGGTTTACTTTCTAAGTTTCTACATGTATGTTCACAAACTAAAAATATTACCCCTTGTTTTTTTCAAAATTACCAGATATTGCATCAGAGTTTAATAGTAGAACATCGCCTATTGGTCATTTATTAAATTTTGGTTATGCTCGATGCTCCTAATTTCTCAGCAACAACTTACAGCCTTGTACGAATAATTTAATTAAGTTAAATCCTGAGAAAGCATCACAACAAAACTACGGAGGACAACAAAGGGTATTTTTGTCCATGATTTTAATAAAGCTGTTCGGAGAAATTTTTAAGCTGTCCAAAGTAGCCCCCCCAAGCGGGCATTGCTGAAGCTCTTTTGGGCCTGAATCTGAATATACGTGCGATGAGTCGTCGTCGACTGATCCGTTGATTTGATTCCCCTCGGTTCCGGACTCGGGTTCGTCTGTCTCCGACCCCTCTTGTCTCTTCGCCGAATCCTTTGTTCTCCTTCTCCCTCCGTAAATGCTCATCTAACACCGCCATGGCTAATTCGCCGGAGATGGATCCGCCTGGATTCGAGCAAAAACCCGGGCCCTCTCATCCGCCGCCGTTGTCGGAATCTCCACCAACTAAAATCGAGTCCTTGAACCCGACTTCGCCCGATGAGGCCCCGCCTGGATTCGAGAACCCTAATGTGTGGATGGTTATGTCTGGAAATGACACTTGGGATCGACCGCCATCTCAAAATGAAACCGCCGAGCTACCACCACTGGAAGCGGAAACAAGCTCAATTGGAAATGGGAATGGAATGCATGATAATTTCCAAGAGACAGCCTCAATTGGGGGGGAAATGGTGAAACAACCAATGCCATTGGCGGGCCCGCATGTTAGCGAGATGCTGCATCATCACCCGCCTGAGCCGGAGGTGGCATTTTCGATTAAGTGCGAAACCCTTGATCCGTTTCAGCCAGGGAGCAGCACATCTGAAACAAAAACCTTAGAACCTATGCTGGAGCCACCAGGAATTGAAACCCCCATGGAAAGTCAGACGGTGGGTCCACTGGAAGCACACTTGCCGGCCCCACAGAAGATTGAGATTCTTGATCCAGCAATACTGCTCCCACCACCGCCGTTGCTGCCGCTGCCACCTCCATCACCACCTCCAGATGCCTCTGAGCAAACCTTAGTTGGAGATGGATTGGGAGAGACATGTATGCTTACTGAGGCATTCTATCAGCCTGAGGCTGGAATCAGGGAAGAAACCAACAACCATGTGCTGAAACCTGAGACGGTCCCAAGGGACGAAGCCCCTTTGGAGTGTCATACTTTTCCCCTTCCATCAGTGCCAGTATTTCAATCAGCGGTACCTGAATCTATATCTGAGAGCCTCAGCCTCCCGCAATCACCACCTGCATTACCTTTGGTTTCTGAATCAATAGCAGCTGAATCTAGTTGTGAAAACTTGGACCCGCTGATGCCACCGCCACCATCTTCACCTCCAGCTTTAATTGTATGTGATATGCCTAAATCAGACATACTGAATTCTGAATGTGATAACTTAAATAAAAAAAGATGTGAAGGACGCCTCATTGGAGATGAAATTTTATCTGAACATGAGGCCATGGCCCCAACACAGCCACCATTGGCCCCACAAGAAGTTGAGATTCTCAATCCAGGAATGTTGCCGCCGCTGCCGCCATCTCCCCCACCACCACCGTCACCTGCACAACAGTTGAAGTGCGAATCTGTGGTTCCATTAGTACCAGAAATGACTGAAGTGAGACATGACAACTACCAACCTCTCAAAGAGGAAACTCAGAATCCATCAAATCAAGAGATGGAAATGTTTTCGTGCTCACTTAGGGACGGAACTCCTGATATGCTCTCGTTTGAGACAGGCCCACATGTAAACCAAATTACAGACGAGCCACCACTGAAGAAGTCTCGAAACATGTACGAGACACAAGGCCAATTGACACCTGAGGCATGTCAACCAGAGGTTGAGAAGGACCCATTTGTAAGTGTGACACCTGAGATGAGCCCACATCAAGAGGAAGACATGGAGCAGATAGATATGGACATGAGCGATGATGACACCTTGGACAGATCACCAACAGATGACATGGGCCCACATGGAAGTGATACAAGGGATTCTGAGTCACTGGAGGAAGCCCCACCAGGATACGATACAATTGATCGAACGAGTAAAATGGAAATGACATCTCAGGACGCTCTTTCTGGTGAGTTCTTTCTCATTCCGATTCTTCTTTCTTATCTCAGTGGCTAATTTTAAACCTCAAATACAATCGAACAGTGCACTGCTGAAAGAACACCACCCAAAAGCTTGTGATGAGGATATTGAGCTCTTACCGTCTTACTGGTATTTAACTGGTGTAGTTGCAGTACCAGCCACATCCAGCTCATACTATATGTAAGAAGTGCACCTAATGCCTTAATAGTGACCTCATCCTGTTGTTAAAGAAACCTCCTGCAAGTTTATATCTATATTTGGTGGTTAATTTGGTTTAAAAAATTTGATTCCATGTCAATATGTAACTATAATTGGAGGAAACTTTGTAATTTATCTAACTTGACTAATGTCTTAACTTTAGGTATGGGTCAAATGGTATGTGGTAATTGTCATGAGCTTATCTTTTATCCACATGGAGCTCTTCATGTACTATGCACCTGTTGTCAAACTATCAATCTTGTATTGGAAGGTACTATCTCTTCCTGTTTATTTTATGAAGATATTTCAGAATTTCTATAGAATATTTTATCCAGTCATGTCCTACAAACATGAAGGGCCTGGTAAATGATTCATCCGTCTATCTTTCTTTTCTCTCAAGTTGCAAGTCCTATTTGCTTTTTGGCCCTTTTTCTGATTTTTGTTTGTTTTGCAGCTTGCCAGGTTGGTAACATAACTTGTGGACAATGTTCAGTGCTTCTGATGTACCCTTTTGGGGTCCCCTCTGTCAGATGCTCTTGTTGTCGTTATGTCACAGAAATTGGAGTAAGTGCTTAATTTTTTTCTGGCCCATCCCATCATACGAACCATAGATTTATTTTTCTTTATTTCTGTATCTTTTAAATATTCTTTTGGGGGCCAGGTTGTTCAGAAAAATAGAAATGTAACTGAGGTACAGGAGGTATTACCTAGGACACGAATAACAGTTGCACACGTCTGTGCTGCAATTTATCTGATTGTAGTATCGTGTATAATTGGTTTTGGAGTTTCTTGTGATTGATGGTTTCACATTGTACATCTGATATGGATAAACTTGGTTTATTTTATTAATTTTAGCTTGTTTCAAATAAATATATTTAAGCATGATGATGCTATAGGTAGTAGAACCAAAATAATTGTATACCGTTATCCCAAAACAAGGACCCTTTGCCAGATACTAGTACTATGCATATCATCAGGCCCATTAGTAGTATATTTTGTGGTACCAGATCCATTTTGGAGGGATACCATTTGGATCATATATACTCCAGTCAGGTTTAGTACCTGTTACAGTACAACTGTAGGAGGCAGTGTTGTCTTCTCTTTTCTTGTAACTGATTTCATTTCTCTGACAGGTACATAATATGAGGCCTCCACTTTCTGTTCAGCAAGGGGACAGCTACCCTACTTCAGAGTTTCAATTAACTGAAATTAGTTAGCATCTAATTGTTCATTATTCATCAATACGTATTTATCAATGTTCCTCAGAGGCGAGTTACAAAGCATATGAGACTGAATAAAATTATAAACATTTCTTAGATCATGTAAATAGTAGTCTTTGGTAAAATCCTGTTGGCACCAAAGGTTTTCTATATTCATTTTTAAGTTTCCCTTTGATAATTACACCTGCCATTTTATCATATTTGCAACAGTCTCCAATTTTTCTATTTGTTTATTTAGTTTTGGACTAGCACTTTCCAATGATTATATCAGTGGGATAAAAAGTTATAATTTATGAACCACAGGTCTTTATGTTATTACCCTGTGTAAATCCTTTGCTCTTGGTTCACATTTCTTAATACAATGCAAACTAATCTGGAGCAGATAATTTAAACTAGAAGCAATGTCACACTAATTAGGTCACGTCAAAATAGATAAGATATAAAACAAATTAGAAGTACCAAAAACTCATAAGATAGGTGACCTTTTTTAATGTTTGTTATTAACAAAGTAATTTGTTTGTATAATATAAAATATATTTAGATAAGTTTAGGTAGGTTTTTCGGCAAGGTTCTGCTATAATATGACATCTTTCTCAATTTCAAATCTATTTCTGAAATTTGTAAGTTACTGAAGAAAGAAACTAGAGAAAAAAAGGTATCAACTATAAATGTACAAAGACCAAATAAAATTGATCAAAGAAATATAATGTATTTCTGTTAAAAAATATTGCATATACTTCTCCTTTAAAAAAATAATTTTGTATCTCTGATCTAGCCTAGTTAAATGAAATAAGGGAGGAGATTCATTGACAATTATTATCTTGACAACCTTAACAATCAATTTTTAAATAATTTTTAAAAATCTCAAAAATTGAAAAAAATTGATAAACATATTTTTTAATTTATATATTGATTGTGTTTCAAATTTCATATAATTTAAACATCATTTGATATTCCATCGAAAACCGTTAAATATGGACTATTGTAAATGTTATGTAATTTTGATAGTATTTGACGGAATATTAAATAATACTTAAATTATATGAAATTTAAAATATAATCAAGTTATAACTTAAAAAAATATGTTTATAATTTTTTTCTATTTTTAAGATTTTTTTTGAAATTATTTAAAAATCGGTTATTCCAACTAAAAAAAATAACACACGGCCCAATAAAATTGTCTAAACAGCCTAGTAATCAGCCATTGGGTCCCACCCGACAGATCCATCTTCTTTCTCGTTTTAATTAACGAAACATATCATATCACACACACAGTTCAGAGGCTGCCCCCAGATCTCTCTTTCCGACCCTCAACGGTCAATCACATGCACCTTTTTTTTCTTTGCTTTTGAAGCATCGAATCGATCAAAAAGAACACCAAATCTGAAGAATCGGTCAGTGATAAACACAAACACACACGAACTAGAAGGAAGGAGAATTGTTGCGGTGCTCCACTCGGACGAACGGTGAGTCGGAAGGAGGAATCAGCCAAGCCAGCTGGTGGTTTAATTCGCCTCATCTTTGTTTTGCCTCCGATTCAACCCTTGCGTTGTGTTTTCTTCTCCTCAAAACGCTTTCGTCCAGTCGGGTTTGGGAAAATCCAGCAGTAATCAGATCGGATCGGATCGTAAAAGGGCAGCTCAGGCGATTAGATTTTCCGAACGAGTACAGCCATGTGGAGACTGAAGCAATTCATGCCAAAGGAACCAGCTGGCCTCGAGAACCGCACAATCGACATATCTAACATCAAGATCCATGTCAAGGAGCTCCTAGCTGAAGGTGGTTTTTCGTCGGTGTACCTGGCACAGGACCTAGTAAATCCATCAAAACACTATGCTTTAAAACATGTGATGATACAGGACAAGGAGTCGTATGATCTGGTCATGAAGGAGGTGTCTGTCATGAAGTCACTGAAGGGGCATCCCAATGTGGTGGCGCTGATCGGACACGCTGTTCTGGACATGGGGAGAACCAGGGAGGCGATGCTGTTGATGGAATTCTGCGAGAAATCCCTGGTGTCAGTTTTGGAGACGAGAGGAGCAAGCGCGTACTTTGAGGAGAGAAAGGCTGTGTTGATTTTCCGGGATGTGTGTAATGCGGTGTTTGCGATGCATTGTCAGTCACCACCCATGGCTCATAGGTAGTATGCTTGTCCTTCTTGGATGGTATGCATTTTGGATACATAACTGCTTGCTCGAGGAGTGCACTAGGACCTAATTTTAGATATCATTATGACCAATATCTGAAAAAAAAACAATGGTTGTTTTGCTGAGTGGCAGCTCTGGATTAAGCTACTGGTTTTACTTAAAATTTTTGGGAGGTCTAAGGCAATACAAACTAGTATCCGCAAGTGTTTATGGTACTTATTTGGCTATCCTTTTGTCCAAAGTTCTCAATCTTATTTTGGATTTTTCTTAGTGTCACTCCCATGAAATTGTATGATTGATCTTCAAGCCCCAATAGTAAGGAAAATCCCCCACAAAAGCAAAAAGCAATACAACATTGGGGATTTCTGCCAAAATCAGGTGCTGAGGTTTAGTGTCAAATTTCTTTTCATTAAGGCTGAATAAGTTTAAAACTGGGAAAACAGCGTACTAAAGAATGTCTTCAATTCCAAGTGCTAAGAATATAATAATGGATTAGAAGCATAGAGGCTGCCTCAAGTTTTGGTAAGATCGCATACTGCCACGTATTCCTTTTTTTATTACAAATGCTTGCTTGTACCTGAGCTACACGAGTTGCTTTTACATAGCATTCTTTTTTGAACAGGAGAGTTTGTTTTAATATAAACTTTGACTGCACCTGACTCTGAATTTCAATACCGTAGTACATATATGATCTATAATTGCTTAGACTCAATTTTTTATGTTTGTAGAGATTTGAAGGCTGAAAACGTGCTTCTTGGGGCAGATGGTGCTTGGAAATTGTGTGATTTTGGTAGTGTTTCAACAAATCATAAAATATTTGATAGACTGGAGGAGATGGGAATCGAAGAGGACAATATAAGGAAGCATACAACCCCTGCCTATAGAGCGCCTGAGGTTGGTCTTTTCTTTTACTCTTTTGCCAAGAGAAAAAAATTGCAAAAGGCCCTTTAAGTTTCCAGCTTCTTACGGTACTTTCAGCTTATGATGTATCTGTTTGTCCTTGATTGTTTTTATTTAAGATTCTCAGAGATACTGATCTGTCATTAAACATTTAATCATAAGAGTTCATTTTTTCCCCTCGAGTAAATTACATGAGACTTTTAAGCCTAAAGCTGTTGTTATTTTGATCTGTTCAGCTTAGATTGTTTCAGTTTTGTCCAGCAAAAAATGCCTATTATTATAAAAAAGGAATGTAATATATAGTACTTCCAGGAATGTGGTCTCTTTTCCTGCCAGAGAGTCTTTTATCAGGGTGATGCATTTGATTCTTTAGCACCAAAATTAAACAAATGAAACATCTGATGACTGAAATTCTATATTTTAAAGTCTAAGCACCGAAAAGAGTTGGTTAAAACATGAAGGACTTGTGGAGTAATTTGTCCTTTTTTCTGTTGTCCTTCATAACTGCATATTTTCTAAATTATTCACTTTAATCTATTGTCTTGAATAATGTTCAATAATCATGAATTCTTGCAGATGTGGGATCTATATAGAAAGGAGGTTATCAGCGAGAAAGTAGATATTTGGGTAAGTTAACATTTTCTATGATGTTGGTATTATGCTTTACTAACCCTGGCCAACAATACGGGTTGGTTTCTGTTCATATTCATAGTGATTCACATGATGATTGTAGTTTGTCTATAGTGGTAGTCTCACTTCAATTGGAATTTCATAAAGATCGAAAAAAAATGAAGTGGCATGTCAAAAATTGGAGAGCTAGGGCTAATTTTGTTCTTTTTCCTGTCAGGCTCTGGGTTGTCTCTTGTACAGAATATGCTATCTGAAGTCAGCTTTTGATGGCGAGTCAAAGTTACAAGTTCTAAATGGTAACTACCGCATTCCAGATTCACCCAAGTTTAGCCCTTCTATTACTAATCTCATTAAAGACATGCTGGCTTCAAGTCCAGATGCACGGCCTGACATTACTCAGGCAAGTCCCACTTATTTTTTTCAGCTCATAAGATACCTGCTTGGATTCTAGGCTTAAATTGGCTATACTTTTCTTACTATTTCTTTGGACACCCGAGTACACCTGACAGATTTTGTTAAGGCTTGGTTGAGGTGTAGCCGAACCATTAACGGTTACTTGAGGCAACCTTTATTAAAATGAGACTTTAGGGTCAATTTGAGCAAACTTGGGTGTAATTGTTCGATGCGCTATAACCTTACCCTCGCAATTTAGAAGTCCAATGCTTGGCCATAAGAAATAGAAAAAAACTGGCGATTAACTCGGTCATCTTAAGCCTTACACAAGCCTTATTTATGCTTCTTGCAATAAAAGAGAACCAAATGCTTGATGGACTTACTTGAGAACTGCTTTGCATAGAAGATGCAATAATGAACTTATTATCGTCTTGAGGCATTTCCTTTTATTTTGTAATTTATGTAACTAATTAAACACCTAATTAGCCTAATTCCTATTTCTGGAAACAAAGAATTTCTGAATTCTTGCTCCGTCTCTGTTGTTTAGGTAAAAAGGCAGGAAAACATATTTTCCTTTTTTCATCATCTCATTCAATATTAAATGTCGATGATAGGTTTGGTTCCGAGTGAATGGGATGTTGCCAATGGAGCTACAGAAGGAAATGCCAGATGCATCTCCTAATTCTTCTTCTATTGATGTGCATCAATCCAAACCTAATTTTTTTCGAGATGAAGGTATGTTTTATTTTATTTACTTGGGTATAATTTTTCCCCACATGTTACACCCAACTACCTCATTTTGGTACCAACGGGACCTGACCTCTTTGGTGGAGAGTCGTGCAATCCATCAAAGAAGGTAGGGTTTCATTATTCTGTTGCCATCATTTAAAAGAAGTGGGTATGACTTTGAGACTTGAGCTTTCTGAAGGAAAAATAATAAACAAATAAATTGTCACTCTGCTGTTTGCAACAGGTACCCAACATTTTTGTAAGATTTACAAAAACATAGTAAAATATTATTGGCTCAAAACACCAACTTAATATATGCCTCAGGTCTGCTGTAAGACCTGTACAGCGGGGAGTACTACATTTGTTAAGTGTTCGCAATTAGCCTCTATCACTAATCATTCTACTTTTCTCTAAGCCAAAGTGAGCTAAATATCAGATCAATCCAAATAGTTTGGAGAAATTGGTTATTTAATTCGTAATGTTGATTTGTAGTCCTTAGCACTAATTTACAGACCAAAAAAAAGTTGTTGCTTGTTGTACTTGATTTCTTTTTATGATTTGACTTATGTTTGCCGAGTTTGTTATGGATGAGCCAGGTATGAACTGAGGTTTCAGCAATACATTTGGACAAAATAATCATGATATGAAAGATACAGCAGTCTTCTGATCCTTGCACATGACGTAACTCGTTCCTTAACCCTAGTTTCTGACTTTCATTCTTTTTCTTTTCTTTTTTAGTCCCAAAAAAGGGGCAATCCGTACCACCACCTCGTAGAAGCCCTCCACCACCCCCTATTTCCAAAGAAGCTGAAAATTCAAATTCAGGTTCACTGGGGGCATTCTGGTCAACTCAACATGCAAAAGACTCCTTTTTTGTAGAGGACAAGGGGCCCACTTTTGACAAGGAAAAAGAAAAACCACAACTTCCTAATAGGAGAGAAAGTGCTGGCACATCAGGTGGTGACTTTGAGATAACCTTCTCACCTAATGGTTCAGAGTATGGCTTTGACAAGCCCAAACCTGTCAAGAGGCTAGAAGAGGAATTGCAGAGGGAGGTCAACCGGCTTAGAGATGAGTTGCGTTTAGCTAATACAGAGAAGGAAGAGATCAAAATGAAGTATGAGAAATTATGTGCCATTTGTGCTTCTCAGAGAAGGGAGATTGAGGAACTGAAGCGGCATGCAACTGGTAGGAGTAGCGCCACTGCTACAGTGCCTGTACAGTCTAGCAGAGATGCTTCTCCTGCCAGCTCTGCAAAATTGAATACTCCGGTATGTCATTTGGTATTCAACTAGTGCAACCAGTATCATTATGTATGTTGTGTTGTTTATAGCCTGAAAGTTGTTATTGGTTGGTCTGTGCTTAAACTGGTGCAACATTATGCTGTGTGTACTTGTATAAGTACATAATGGCATACTGTTTTGATACTTTACTAGCTTGCCCACCTGTTCTATTGCCCCAGATGTTGCTTACTGTGCTAGACCTGACTATTTATAGTACCAATTCTCTGTGATACCTATGTATGGTTCAGCAGTCAGCACATAAAAGAATCATAACTTTGACCTGGCCTTTTGTGGGTAACTATATGGTCTGTACCGCAGGCTTGAGTATGTGGCCTGTTTGGTATATCAAATTAATTTCTGTACCTTTATGATATTGATATCAGTTATAGATAGGAGTTAGTTGGGATTTCTGACAGTCTAGATACTTAAGCAGCCTCTTCTAAACCCACCACACAAACACTTATAAAGAGAGAGCACCAAATCAAATTGACACCAAATAATTGGATTCTGTTTTTCTGTAACAGCCAAGGGAAAAGATAGAAGGTGGCTTAAAAGAGCTCCAACAAGGATTGTTCAACTCCCCAAGTCCTGATCCGAAGCCATGGGATGCATTTGCTGATGAATCAAAACCACAACAGCCAGTTTCGAAGGCTGCTAACCCTCGGTCGATGCGTACTGTTCGTTCCACCAGTGGCAATAGAACTATTGCAACTGGCACCTCGAGTGCTACTACACAGACTTCTGACTCCTCTAGCGGGTGGGCTTTTGACCAGGTTGGGTTCAACGCTTTCCCTTCAGCTGGAAGGGATAAGCCAAATTCATCCCGTAATAGTTTTGGGATTGGTGAAATGAAGAAAGATGAGCCGTACCAGCCGGCTGGTTGGACTGGTTTCTGAATTTTGAATGAATTCAGTGCTAGATACTAAAAAATTTAAGGATACTTGAAGCATGGAAAATCTAGGAATATCTGTGTTTATTTTTCCGGTTTTAGGAAGGATTGGGAAAACAGGGAAGAGTTTCAGTTGGATTGGGATTTGTACAGCTGTCATAATCACTACATTTATAATGGCAGCTGCAGATTGGCTACAGTTAAGAGTAAATAGGCTTGCTATCACTGGAGAACAATAACCTACTTGGTGATTGTTTATTTAATGTATACATGTATAATGTCTTTTATCCAGCCTATGTAAAACAGCAAAATTTACAAAAGAACCGCTGACAATGACGTGCATTATGTCATTGGCAATTTTTGCATTCTAAAGCAGGAATCAGTGTGTTTATGTTATATCATTTTCTTGAGATCAATGATTTCACATGTTTATAGATGTGGTTGGATATTAATTTATTAGTTTATAAGTGTTGCCAATTCGTACTGAAATTATTTATAGTTGCCACAATAGTTATTTATAATAACCCCTGCAACTATTTATGCAAACTATTTTCTTACATTTCATGAGCGTGTGTGTTTATTTTTAGAATTCAAGTGTAGAATCTTCATCTGGATGAAAGCATTCACTATTGGTACAAGTTCATCTAAACGATACACCAAGGAAGTCACTGAAATTTTGACAGCAAAAGAAGCAGAGGAGTGATCTTTTTATTCGCATGAACAGCCATAGAATAATAGAAAGCATCATTAAGAATAGTTAACCTTGTCTAGATCTGTTATTACATCATAAATTATTCAAATAGGCTCCTTTTCCAGATAGAAAACAAAAATTTGCACAAAAAATTTACAGCAAATCAAAATCACAAGTTCATGAAGAAGGTCAAATACAAGTTTCACCAATAAAACAGAAAGTATGGTAAGATCCTATCCTACACTACCCACCTCTTTTTGTCCAGTTTCAAATATCATTTGCAAAATACCATTTTTTTTTGAAGCGTAAACATGTTCTTTTATCTGAATATCAACTTCTCAAGTACCAAATAAAACTAAAGCCTTTTCAGTTATTTTATGTGCCCAGAAAAGCTCTGCACTGACACCGGCAGGTCAGCTTCTCTCCAGTTGAGATGGCACATGAGGCTCTGTTTCCGACCCCACTGTTCAGACTCTCTCCTTTCGGTTAATGTTTCAACTCTTGGGTCCATGCATCAGTGACTATTCTTCTTTTACCTGGAATGATGCCAGATATTCTGGTACACAATCTTGACTGGCGAGGTCAATATAGTCAACATTTGCTATGCTGTTGACAAAATAAATAAAACAGAGAAACTGGAAATCAATGTGCCATGCTGTTGACTCAGGAACACAGGAAGCATTTGGCAGCTGTTCGGAAATATCAAGTTCCATGGATTCTATGCAACTGTCTGTGGGGGGTAAAGTAATGGTTCCTGATTCATTCGGCTCTTGGGTTTGATCAAGGGGAATGAAACCCAAAAAATCTTTGAATTTTTCTTTTCCAACAGAATCTTGATGCTTGTTATTTCCCCCTTGGAACTCCACTTTGCTTCATATTTTATTTCCCCACTTTTAATTATTTATTAACCAACGTGATCTCATTTTCGTCATTAATTGTCCATTTGTTAAAATAAAAAACTTGAATTTCAATCACGGTCCCTCGTCTACAACAAAATAAATCAGAAAAAAAAAAAACAAACTGCAAAAAGTTTGTGACAGTTCCCAAAATCTCATCCCTCACTGGTTAATTAAACACTTGCTTTCTTCAAGATCTTCTCTCGTCATTTCATATTGTCTATTTTTTTTTGTCAAATTTGATTTGTCTTGTGATCTCAGCAATTAAAGATCTCAAGTTCAATTGAATTGTTGAAGTTGATTGTAAAGAGCCAATACAACAATTGCCTCAAACTTGAATATGAGGAGGGGTGCCACCTCCTCCTAGAACATTTTTTTATCTATCCGATTTTTTAAATGAATAACAACTATATCTTTGATTTTAAAGATGTCTAATATATCCCAATTTTTCAAATGAATAACAATTATATCTTTGATTTTAGAGATTTTTAATGTTTGACAACAATATGCATATTTTTTTATGTTAAATATTTGACAACTATATATATATTTCCTAAATGCATGCATCATGATTTAACATATCCGTACATATTCTATTAAGCATTCACAATAAATTCAAAACTGTGCAAATTCCATTACACATTCAATATCATTAAATTCAAAATTGAAAGATTTTGGATACATACATGCACAAACATGCAAAGAATGAGTAATCACATTCGCTTAGCATATATAACAGCCACAGAAAACATCATTAAGCATAGCTAACTTTTTTTCACAATCTAATATTACATCAGAAATCATTCAAATAGGCACATTTTCTAGATGGAAATAGAAAAAAAATCTATACAAAGTCTATGCCAAATCAAAAATCACAAATCCATGAACAAGATCAAATACAAGTTTCAGCAATAGCATACAGCTGATACATCATTAACTACCACAACATGACAGAGTATGGACAGATTCTACACTAGCAACATGTCTGTCAAATTCCAAAATCATTTGCAAAATACCATCTTTTGGATAGAAGCATGCATTTTTTTTTTTTGAAAAAATTGATTTTTCAAGTACCAAACAACACTGAAGTTTTCTTTCCATTCTTCTCCAATTTTATATGCCCACAAAAGCTCTGCACTGAAACTCCCAGTGCTCCTTTGCCTGACGAATGCGTTCTCGCCTTTCAATCTGGCGCCGTTTCTCCCACTCCTCAGGGCAGCTGTTTTTGAAATCAATGATGATAAAATTTAAGTTAAAATACACATGAGACCCAGTTGCTTGATAATGACATTTTTTATTTTTCTTCATTCTTTCAAGTAAAGAAACCTTTCGCATAATAGGATGTTGAGCTCATCCAAATGCACAGCTCCTGGGTAGACTCCTTCCTGATAACAATAAAAAAAAAAGCAACAGATAAGGAGAAGGAAAATAACACAAGAAAACATGAATAGAGAAGAAAATTTCAAAGAAATTGCTCTGAAAGGAGACCGAAAAAGCGTACCCTTCGGCAAAGGGGGCATTTTTTATTGAGTTCAGCAACCTCCAACCCGTCTATTATGGTCACAGAGGCAGCAGCGCAACAACACATGTAACATAATATATGCCCACATGATAAAGCGACTGCATCAAATACCATATCCTACAATATTCACAACAGAAAAGAAAATGAGTAAAAATGTTATACAATTATTGTCTCCATTGTATTTTCAGAGAAAATAATGTCAGCATTTGCACTCTTTTAACTCCAGTAGAGAAAAGGAAAACAAACAATTGCACTCTTAAATCCCTAATTGTAGGTCCATTAATTCTTATTCACAGACTTCTATTTCATCTTCTCAATCACATTAGAAAGATTATTAAACCAACAATGACATTAGAAATGTAAACATTAAAACAAGAAGGCCACAAAAGTAACTCACCAAGCAGATAGGGCACGTTAAGTTAACATCAACCCGCATTGACTCAAATAGGCTACAGGACAGAGTTGGCTTGTCATCGTCAAACCTGAGCGAGCAATCACCAAACAGCTCCATTTGGGCCTTGTTGTCAACTTTGCTTTTCCTCAAATTCATGTAAAATGCCATCAATTCGCACAACCATGGAGACTGAAGTATCTCTATGTGGAGATTTTGAGCCTTCACCTTGAACGCTTGTCCTTGAGTCGAATGATGCAACTGTTCATATTTGTTTCGTTAATGGAATTGATATTATTTTATGTACCAGTTAACATCGATGTAATTACTTATTGTTCAACCCCAACCCCCCTTCTCTAGTTCTGCTTATTTCAAATAAAGCCTCTCATATAAATCAACCCATGTGGGTCAGTTTCCAACTGAGTGACACAATGTTAAATAGACATATCTACAGAAGTTTTCATAAGAAATAGTTGAACCAAAAGACAACCTACCAATACAATACCTTGCATTCCTTTTTTTAAATTTATTATTATTCTATGTGTTTTTCCGTTTATTGAAGGTCTTACAGTTGACGAGAGGTCAATATTTACCTTTTGGTTCTGAACTACTTGGGCAACTTTGTAGTCGCAAATACAAATTTTCCAGGGTCATACATGCAAAAGAGTCAAGGAAGACGACACTTGCCTTGTCATACTTCTTCAAAATCTTCCGCATGGCAATGGAATTAATAATTGCATATGTCACCAAGTCTTTTCCCTCTTGGATCAGAGAACCATGGCTTCTGTAGGAGTTGCCAAAAAACCACAACACGTACTTTTTGAAACCTGATGAGAGGTGCATTTCTAGCAGTTTCTTGGCACGCTGATTAAAGCACCCTACCACGGCCGACATCTCTTGGAGAAGTGATGGAAAGAAGGTGCCATCACACACTGCACGTGTATTTTATTAAAAAGTTTGAGAAAGAAGAACGATAAGATGATGAAAAGAGAAGAAAAAAAATCATGGTCATGAGAAGTTTAGAACAACTTGGATGCATTTAATGTTGTCAAATCATTCACATGATTAGTAAAATACCAACTTTGCTTCTGCTTTTTCACTTTGTGTTTCTTTTAACACCACTCAAATTTTTGTTGAAAAGTAGTTATCAGACTACTTGGACTTCTCTTCCATCTTTTTTCGAAAAAGAAAATTTTGAGTTCTTATGCAAATTTTGTGTGATAGACTGTAGTTGCCTTAGCAACTTTGCATCTGAAGAATAAGAGTGAGGTTTAATCTGCAAATTTGCATCGTAAATGAAAGCATCTGATAGCATCTTATGCAGAAAATATTCCAAAATGTATTAGAAAAAAATAAATATGCACGATATTTTCACTTAATTTAAGTTCAGAATTGTACAAGTTTTCCAGACAAACAGGTTCTTGGGTCAATAATGAAAAAAAATAGTAGATAAGCAACATCCAAAACTTAACAAGAGAAGTGAATTTCGGATAAAAGTGTGGAAATACAAGGATTTTTAAATGCTAGGAGAGTTAGGGATGCCATATATAAAGGTACAAAACAAGAAAAAAAATATAGCTTATGGTCATTAAATCAAACAAATGGTGGGACCAAACAGTAAAAATTCAAAATTTTTACCACTCATCTAGGGGGGAATAAGTGATAGAATTGTTTTGCAATATTCCTTTTTTTTTTCCAACAAAATTATTAGAGTTGTGGTTTACCTTCTAACAAATCAATGAGGATCAATCACTTTCACTTTACCAAATTTGTACACAAGAACAGAGTGATAATTGACATTCATACCATAATTCATAACTCAAAATCCACAATGTCTAACTCTTAACATGCAAATCAATATGCCTAATATAACAAAATAGAAAAGACGGATAGGGGAAGTAACAAAGCTGATTATTTTCTCCATATCAGCAAACATAAAAACTAATATTTTCTTCTATCCCAATTGTTTCTCCCAAAAAAAAGGCTTATTCTAATAATTATTTTTTATTTTTTGAAATAAAAGCTATTATTATTCTTAACATTTATTTTTTTTTAAATACATCTTACGAGTTCTGAAGCTACGTCTCATTGTGGAGAGACGAAATCTATCACCACTACTAAATCTGAGATAATAATTATTTAACAAAATCTTCTCACCCCGGTTTTGAGTGCACACTAAACCAACAAATTTACCAAATAACCTAGGATTTTTTTAAAAAAAAAAAAGAAAAGAAAGCGATAACTAAATTAAGCATATAAAAGTTCATACCAGGGCAGTATCCGGAGCATTTATTGCCGCATTTATTCTCCACGATTGCAACAGAACTGGAGCTCTGATCTCCAATTTGTTCGACTAATAATTCCCTTTTAATCCCTTGTTGCTGCGCCTCAATCTCCTTCCTACAAGCTTTAAGAATCTTCTTAAGCTTTTTCAATCCCACAAGAGGCATTCCCTTTTCTTTATCCCCTTGCATGTACTCCTCGTACTTCTTCGTAAATTTCATCTCTAATTAATTAATTTCTAATTTACGCTCTTCAAGAAAGCTCCTACCAGAATTCAATCAAGATCCAAAAAACGAGACAACAGAAGGTTCACGAGAGAGAGAATGAAAGATTCACAGGCTTTGAAGAAATCGATCGCGTACGAAGAAACAAAACCACAATAACGATCGATCAATCTAGCACGATATATACAGCATGCATGCAAGCGTCTCTTCTTCCTCTGTTTGATCGATCGACGATCAGCTATTTGTTGATTGTTTTATCGAGCATGCAAGTTGGTTAATCCGGCCGGTGACGGAGGCTTGGTCGGTGCTCAGGCGGAGAAAACGGCGTAGGCAAATTAAGTTCTTGTTTGTTTTGTTGCGTGTTGTTGGAGTTCGAAAGTAGAAATCGAGATTTCAGAGAGCTGGAGAGAGGAAGAAGAGAGGTGCAAATGTTATATTGCGTCAAAATATAATAAATATTTTGGTGGCTACGCTGTTTGGAGGCTTGCTTGGGATTTTATGTGATTATCAAATTCAAAATATCTGTGGGGATATATGTTATTATTTTATTTCTTTCAACCCCCTTCGTTTGGCTCCTGGATTTTGACCAAAATTTTTTAAATTAATTTAACGAAAGTCAAATCGAGATTAAAGATGGTGGATCTTGGAATTCCCTCCTTTAATTAAAAGGTGAAAGATGATAATTAATGTATCTCATATTATATAAAAGAATTAACGGGAGGATCGCTTTAATTTTTTATGTTTTCATCGTGCTTTCTTTTTTTAAAATTTAATAATATTAAAAAGTCAAAATAAATCTTTTAAACATAATTTATAATATTTTTTTCATGCAAATCTAAAAAAAGACTACATTATTTTGTTTGATAATAAGAGCATATGAAAAATTTACTATTATGGATAATTTGTAGAAAGTGATTTTTTATTTTATTGAATAAAAATAAAAATATTAAAGTTTTATATATATGAAGAGAAAATAACATAAATTATATTTAATAAATATTCATCGAGACTTGTCCTGCCCTAATATATAGATTATTATATTATATTATTTATTAAATATAATATATAGATTATTAATTTATATTATTTATATTATTTATTAAACTTATAAATTATTGATTAATTTAAAAAAATTATCAAAATTATTAAAATATATATAAACTCTAAGTAAAATATCCTTCCAAAGGTAACAGCCACAAAGGATCCCTCTCTTCCTTCCTTCGGTATTTTTTTTTTTTAAAGCGCTTATCTCTAAGGCGCTTTCTTTGTACCCTTTTTTTGAATCTTTATCCTCTACAATTCAGCAGCGCAGCGTATTTCGATCGAATAGATATTTTATAAAGAGAGTTTTTTTTTTAAAAATTTATATCAAAGAAGTGGCAAGGCAATCCTTCACCTTTTTTAAGAGGTTTTGTTCTTCACGCCAATTTAGTTTCCTACTATTTCAAGTTTCAAAGTCTTATGAATTTATTTCAAGACAAATTCAGAAGCAACTTATGTTTTGTTTTGTTTTTTTTCTGGAAACGGAAGGAGGTTCAATGATCACTGAACCGAATTTGATTCGATGGACCATTTTAACTGCCCGATCATTGAATTTGATATTTTATACGATTATTGAAACAATAGAGAGAAATTTCAGTATAAATCTTAATATATGTATTTTTTTATTTACTTCAGAATTCAGGGATCAAATTTGTACTATTTGCATCAATTCTATCAACGCCGTGGTTTCAAGTTTTCTTTCTGAGCATATAAAGCAAGTTGGGATGTTTTAAATAAATGACAAGTGTACATTTAAACTATATAAATAACCGACACATTTTTTGTGATTCTTTTTATATGTAAACGTAGTTCATAGTAGATTATTGATTTGTATAATTAATTTCATATAGTTTAATCTTCAATACAACATGCATGAATGAAAACCGGATTTTAATTTGATGATAAAGATAAATAAATAATATTTTTTGTGTCGGAGATTATATGATCAAAATTTTAATGAAATTTTTTATTATAAACATTTAAAGCTAATTAATTCTGATATTTATTTTTATGTAAAAAAATACATAGAATTCACAATAAATAAATAAATAAATAAAATCATAAAATGAATTAAAAAAAGTTATAAATTTCGTACGTACACAGTTATTCATGGATAAAATTTGAAAACCAACCTCTTGAATTAGTCTTTAATTACAACTTGAATTAATCATTAATTTAGAACATTGCTTTTTAAAAAAAGACTAATTAAGACTTGTTTATACTCGTTGAACTGAATAGCTAGCACCAATCGTGGCAGATGCAAATCATGAATTCCAACTGTCAAACACACATTAAAAAGGAAATAAAATGGTAGTGGAATATATAAATATATTCCAATTTGTATGAGTAATTTTTTGCCACTAATTGTTTCTTTCTTACTTTATTTTTTTCTTGATTTCTTCAGTCTTCACAAAGGAAAATTAGCTGAGAAAGAAAGAAGAGAAAAGATAGTAGTAGAACATGATGTTGATTAGTGTGTAATTAATTATTATTTCTTTTTTCAAAAGGAAGATATTTATGTAGGAGCTATATATAGGTCAATGATGAATATTCTCTTGAGTGGCAAAAGCAAAGATGGACATCCACAAATAACAATATAATAAAGAAAAATGTGAAAGGGATATCAAATTTATTGGTTATATATTGAATGAATTACTATTTTTATTATTTGATTTAATTAATATTATTAATTTACGTAATAATTTAAGCCGAATAATAAAAATATAATACAAAATAATTAAGTTACATGATAAAATTATAAATAGGAATAATAAAATTTATATCAATAATGATATATATATATATATATATCAGATTTTTTTCTTTTACTTAAAAGGGAATAATCAGAATTTAAGAGAGAGAGAGCAAAGTTGATCTGGCAAATTGGGTCAATTGCGAGACTTGGATGCATAAATTTGAAGGTTTCATTAAGATGATTCTAGAACTTGTTCAATTAAACCGCTTAATTATAAAAAAAAAAGGGATATTTTATGATTGATAAGTAATAAATTATTTTCCCATGAATCCGTGACAGCAAAACAATTTGAATTTGGGCCGAACAGAGACTACTAACAGCGCTGATTTTACTAGGGAGCATGCTAGCACACAAAGCAAATGATATGAGTGAGTGCGTTAGTTATATTGCTGGAGAGAAACTAGGTAAGGTGAATGTGGTCACAATAGTATTTTTTTTTTTTAGCATACATGTCATATTTTATGTTTATTCATTCCATAATATTTTGATAGAGCATGTATTAAATATGATAAATATAGAATATATTTACTTATATGTCAAAACTCAACCGTTAAAATATTTAAATTATTCAAAATATTTTTAAATTATTCAAGGAAAGGCTAATTGACCTTGGAAATGGCACTAGTTCAATACAAGCGCTCTTAAATAATGTAGCAATTTAAAATTTCAATTTAGATAATTTGTAAAAATATTAAATTTATATTCCATAAAAAAATGTCAAAATAAAAATTATAAACAAACAACACATACATGTGAAAAAAATTTAAAACTCATTACTAAACTCAAGGAATTAAAAAGATCCCAATTGGGGAGATATTAATTAAAAAAGCCTAATAGTATGTGTGAGAAGTCTCAAAATAAGAAAATCTCAAAATATATTAATTTATATTATAATATAAAATATGTAAGAACTGAATATATCTAGTTAGTCTTCGTTTGAAAAAGAAGATCCCAATTAGTGAAATATTAATTAGAAAAGCCTAGAAATACGTGACAAGTCTCAAAATAACAAGGTGCAAATCTCGAAATATATTAATATATCTAGACATATAATTTTTTATTCGACATTTTTCTTTTGAAAAAAAATCTATGATTTTAATTTTAAAATAGCATATAAGACAAAATTCTTTTCTTTTTTTTTCATAAATTAACATGTAGGGCGAATTCATTTCAAAAATAAAAAACAAAACAAATAATAAAATAATTACAAGTTTAATAAGAAAACAAGAACATCTTTTTTATGTAGTTTTAAATTTGCAACAAAATTATATCATAGGATTTGAAAATATAAATAAATTTAGATATTAAAATCGATCTCATTCTAATTTTTTGGTCCATCTCTCTTATACAAGTAATTTTTCATCCTTTTTTTTAAAATAATTTTTTGATGAAATATGTTAGATTTTTGGAGTACCAAAATGAAAATAATTGGTTTTAATTGGAAAAGGTGATCGCCTCCATCTGTTCATAAATTATGTGCTGATAGTACTTTTATTTATACTCCGATTTCAATGATATATTGAATTTTTTTTTAAAAAAATAGATCTCACAAACTCTTATAAAAATAAATTTCTTAATTGAAGTCAACATAAATTAATTCTAATATTAATTATTGACTTCGGGTTGTGTACGGCACATACTAATTAATTAACAAAAAAATATTATTTAAATTAATGATGCACACTTTTTGATACAAATTAATTCCCACATCGTGGCCACATGCATGGATTGCCAAAATTCGCACATCGATTATGTTTGAAATAGTAGACTTTTAAATTTATTTTATTCGAAATTATGTCCGTCTCTAGCTCTATTTTTATTAAAAATATAGTTGTTGTAATTCTACAACAGTTTATATTAATTGATCAATTTTCAAAATTAATTTCAACTATTAATTCCGCTGTCCTGATTCTAGAACGGTTGAGATTTACTCATCTAATTTCGCTCATCAATACTGATTCTTACACAAACATTTATCATAAATTTACATCCCTCTAATTATAATTCGGATCTATTACAAAGATTTAAAATTTAATTATGTTCCTTCCTTTTTGGACCATACTAATTATGACAATTAATATTAGAATCGTTCTATTTGGAAAACCCATGTAACTCATTTATACGCTTATTTTATTATATCTTGCCTATCAATTCTTGACCAATTATAATTTATAATATTTAGTACTTTCTTTTTATATTAGTATTTTGTATTTTCATGTAGAGACATTTATGAAATAAAATATAAGATTAATCTATATTCATACAGAAATGTTAATTGCATTTAATTAAAAAGATATTAATTATTCCATGAAACAGGAAAAAAATACAGTAAATTTAGAAAAAATGGGACAATTATGCCATAATAAATTAACAGCAGAATTGATAAATAATTAATTAATTTTTTTAATGCTTCTATTATATTCAAAGATTCTGATTATTACCAATTATTTCCCTTCCAATTTACTAATTCATTCTTTTAGTATTCTAAAATTCAAGATTATTAACAAAAAAATTCTATAATGCAAACATTATTAATATGAAAGATATACAATTTGAATATGTGCATATATTTTTTTTATTAATTGATTGTGTGTATTCAATGGATGATAAAATAGAAAGTAATTTATTATTTTTACGAAACAAAGTTGTTGAGCTTTTTTTTGGATTAAATCACACATTTCACAACTTACCTTTTCTGACTTTATTTCTTGATTCTGTTTTGCCAACCATGAAATGTGAATATACCATACCAAGCAACTAAGGATAAATCTAACAATAATTGGGGCTGTGTTTAGCTCATGCTTCTTTTCTTTTTTGAGTAAAAAATGAGGATCAAGCTCTTAACTTGTGATTTTTTATTTTGGATTCGGCTTAAAATCACTTTTTATTCTATTGTTATCTTTATTGAATGATGAATATTTCTTTTACAAAAAAATTGCATGTATTTATGTTCTAAAGGAAATTAATTTTGTAGCAGAGCACAGACAACTTACAAATAGATTAAATTGTGCATATATTATGAACACAATGATAGTAATAAAAGTAAATAGAAAGATAGAGAGAGACAAGAGACTATCCAAATTAAGAGTCAATGGCAACTTGGATATATATTGTACTTGTTTGATGGGAGATAAGTAAGCAATTGGCTTACTAATTAATCAATGCTAATTGTATAATATATGAAAGAGTAAATCATTAACTAGTAAAGATAAGCATTGATTTCTTAAATGGAAATTATTGAAGTTTGAGCGAATTTTAAAAGGTGCAACTAAACGGCTATAGAATCATGAAATGGATTTAGGACTGGAAATATTAAGACTCTGGAAAAATGGTTTTGATTGTTTTTATTTTTTTTAACAAATTAGTTAAGTGAATAAACCGCTCAAAAAGCCAATAATTTAGCACAAAAAATCGGAGATATGTTAACGGATTTAACAAACTTTTGTATTTAATTGTAGTTGAACTATTTATCAAGTATCTTTTTAAATTAATTAGTTGAATTATCAAATACCACTTTGGTACTTCACTTTTGAGATCTTTGAAAAGCCTAATTATTTATCATGTAATTGTGAGGTAAATTGCTACTATTAGAATTTTTAGAATTTGGAATATGGATATGGATATGGATTCCAACTAGGGTTGTAAACAGATTGGATATTATCCAATTATATCCGGATCCGTATCTGGATATTTGACGAATATGGATTCGGATAATTATCGGATACGGATATGAATTCAAATATTTTTTTAACGGATATGGATGCGGATACAGTTTTCTATTTGGAATTGGATACGGATACGGATTCGTATAATTATCCGGATCTAGATTTTTTGAAATTCGGATATCCATTTCAAAGGCTCATTATTAGACCTGACAAAAATTGACTCAACTGAAACAGTCTATCTGATAAATCTGATGTCCGAATTCGACTCGAATCTGCTAAAATTAAAAAATTAAATCATTTGAATTCGTAATTGACCGAACCCAAAAGAATTCAAAACCTATATAAACCCTAAAAAATCAAGTATCTGACTATAAATTATTCAAAATGAAATGACCTATTATCCGAAAAAAAATCCGAATCCGAAACTATCCAAAACTATGTGGTATCCAAAGTGACAATTATCCGAATCTGAATTGACTCGAACCAAGAAGGACCGATATTTGACACATAATATTTTATTCATATTTAGTTCACATAAGAACTTGGCATGTGTGCTAATGTATTAGTAGCTCTCAACTTTTCTTTGATAAATTTTGTTAATATTATATTATTGTGCGATAATGTTCATTTGTTTTTTCTTTTACTTCATTATTGCATTATTTAAATAAATATTTCATAACTTCAAGTTACATCCCAACGAAATGGTTATTGACTTTCTTAGATTAATTACTAGAAAGTACTTCATGAACATGTATTTTCGTGATTTATTAATATAAATCTTCTTCACGTTTAAATGATCAATAAAAATATAAAATAGGTCAGTGAATCCACTATCATAAGAATGAAAAAATGAACAAAAAAAAAAACATAGAAACAAAATAACATGTGGTATATGAAAGTGTGAGTGCATAAAAAGATATTAATATATTAATATAACCTGGAAAGATATTTAAAGTCCAAATTACACTTCATTAATGAAAATATTCATAAGAAAAGCATAGAACTACTCTAATAGTGCTAAGTCTCTCTTCCTAAAAAAATTTAAATTATTTTGAATTTAATAAAAATGTTTATAGATTTGTTTATTAAATATAACCAACTTATAATATTCACGTATGATATATTTATTTAAATATGTATCCAGCTTAGTCTGATTGCCTGATCTAATAAAATCTGAAATCATATATTCATATTAGTCTGAAACTTTGAATAAAAATAATTTAAACACACAAACACACAAAATTTATAAAAATTTGATCCGAAGTAATCTTAATAAAAAAAATTATCAAAGTTCAATTAAGTTTCTCGAAAAATGTGACATCTCCAGAGTAAATCAATTAAATAATTAATATGATCTGAACACAATACGATCCGCTCAATTTGAATATGAAATCCAACCTCAATCAAGAAGAATCTGACACCTACGTCAACCCGCGCCTAGATTGGTCCGAAATCCGATAAAATCTAAATTTGCTCAATCCGAGTGATATAGTGATTTCAACCTGATAAGCACATCGAACTCAAAATTAATTAATCTAAAATAATCTGAATCTGAAAGTGATCCGAATTTGACTTTATCCAACCCAAACACAATCCGACCCGCCCGATTTGTCAGGTCTACTCATTATATGTCTTTCAATTGGACTTTTGATGTAGATACAAATTCAATTAGTTTTAGACTATATTTGTGTTCATGTTTCATTTTTTTATAATTTCTTAGTACTTTTGAACTAATACTATAATAATAATTAGTGATTAATTTTTGTAACTAATATTTAACTTTTCTAACTGGTGATACTATCATGAAAATTATTATGTGATTATTTTTTAATAATTTGTGTAGTATTATTATTTAATATCTGAATCTGTATTCGTATTCGTTTAATATCTGATTCGCATTCGTATTCGTTTAATATTCAATCGGTATCTGTATTAGAGACTATTCGTATCCGAATCCATATCCGAAAATTAGAAAACAAAAAAGATACGATTTGACTATTATCCATAACTATCTGATCCGTTTACATCCCTAATTTCAATCGTGTGTATAACTCCAATTCACACACTGATAGTCTTTATTTTAAACTGTATTTGCGTGTGTATACCTATATGATTAGACAATAACGGAAAAGATATTAGCGTGTATAAATCAGACAATAAAGTGAAAGGTATTGGCATGCATAGATTTGCTCGCTAATATCTTCCATATTATTATCTGATCATATTGATATACACACATAAACATAATAAAATAAAGACAATTGACATGTATATTAGAATACCCACGTCATTAATATTCATATTCATGCCTGCAAATTCTTTTGAGTAAAGTGTTGTCTTCAAAAAATCTTATTCTTAATGACTTGATCTAATCAATGATGTATGAGCTAACATTGATGGTTCCTCAGCATGGAGTTCCCCAACAAACCAACAATCTAATACATCCCCTCTTTATATTATAATAATTGGTCAGTCAAATCCATATGAAAATTCCGAATAGAAACTTAAACCTTAAAGGAGGAGGCATTGCTTTTACCTAAATACTCTCATGCATTCTGGCATCTCATTATCACAAGGGAAGTTCATATATAGCTAGAAATATACTTAGTTGTGATGAAGACAGTTTCTTCATGTCAAAAATATGTTTATTTCCCTATTATCCTCTCTCTTCCTCTTCTAGCCCTAATATTCCTCCTCATCGGTACTACTGAGTTTCGTCTCCCGACCTTCTTCCCTTCATGCCACTCTACCAGTACATCAGACGACTCTGTGACGCAAAACATGATGAAATCGGATCTACGCATACTTGTCGGTGTGCTAACAACAGCGGATAGTTATGAGCGGCGCCAGCTAATCCGCTTGGCCTATTCTAGGCAACAAGACACCTCTCAGAATGCTGAAGTGGATGTTCGTTTTGTTCTTTGCAATCTGTCGAAGGAAGAGCAGGGCATAATCGTGGCTCTTGAGATCATGCAATATGACGACATCATCATACTCAATTGCACCGAGTGTTGAAAATAATCCAAGTCAGCAGCAAAGTGCATAAGAGATGCAGTTTCTAGAAGTTGTGGTTTAGTTGTAGGTTTATTTTTGTTAAGAGTTAATTATAAACTGTTTGTTAAATTTAGGCAGTACGTTTTCAGTTTAGATGTGTGCAGGGAGCAGTCTAGAAAGGATAGTTTCTATATTTAGTTTGTCATGTAGTGAGTTGGTTATAGGCTAGTTATAGCAGCGTTAGTGGGTTGGTTATTAGGGGTTAGTGGGTGCTAAATTCAGAATATGCTCCATTTTAAATACTGCATCTGTTTCTGTTGATGAATTAATTAAGTTGTGAGAAAAATCAATTGTTGTCTTCTGTATTTTCCTTTATTTTCCGAAAAAGTTCCAACAAAATTGGTATCAGAGCCGAAGGTGAGAGATCAGGGCAGATCCGAAGGTGAGAGATCAGGGCAGATCCGACCATGGCAGAGAACATGAGCATGTCGAATCCATCGATTCCGCTGTTCAAGGGAGACAACTACGAGTTCTGGAGCATCAAGATACGAACTTTGCTCAAGTCGCAAGGTCTATGGGAATTGGTGGAGAACGGAGCACCGACCACAGATCCCACACCAACAGAAACAACAAAGCGAGATGCGAAGGCGTTGTTCTTAATTCAACAAGCCGTTGTTGACACGGTGTTCACAAAAATTGCAGCAGCGGCATCGACAAGGGAGGCATGGACAACCCTGAAAACCGCATTCCAGGGAAATTCGAAAGTTCTCGAGATAAGGCTACAAGGCTTGAGAAGAGATTTTGAGACGTTGAACATGAATCAAGGTGAATCTGTTCAAACATTTCTCACAAGAGTCACATCCACCGTCAACCAAATCAAGAGTTGTGGCGAAGATCTTGCTGATAAGACCGTGGTTATGAAGGTGCTTCGCAACCTTACCTCAAAATTCGACCATGTCGTGGCAGCAATCGAAGAGTCCAAGGACCTGTCCACATACTCTTTCGACGAGTTGATGGGTTCGCTACAAGTTCATGAAGTACGACTTCTCAGATCTGAAGAGAAGGACGATTCTAAGGCTTTCCTCACCAGAGGCAACTCAAGTAGAGGAAGAGGTCGCAGCGGTAGAGGTCGCGGAAGAGGCACGAGCAGTGGAGACAACCGTCAACATCAACAAACAACAAAGAAGGATATCGAGTGCTATTATTGTCACAAGTTCGGTCATGTCAAGGTAGATTGCTACAAGAAGAAGAGGGAAGACGGACAAGGCAAGCAAGGCGTTGAATGCCACTATTGTCACAGAATCGGCCATGTGCAGGCTGATTGCTTCAAGAAGAAGCGTGAAGAAGAGCAAGCCAATGTTGCAGAGGAGAAAGGCAATGAGAAAGGCACCGAAACCATGCTCTTCATGACAAAAACTGACGAGAAATCAGACGTGAGTCAAGTTTGGTTCTTGGACAGCGGATGTTCTAACCACATGTCCGGTTACAAATATCTCTTCGAAGAATTGGACGAGTCATACAAGAAGCCTGTGAAACTCGGCAATGACAAACAAATACAAGTTGAAGGTATCGGCAAGGTGGCTGTCCAAACTGCAAACAATACAAGGTATCTACACAATGTATACTACATCCCGCAACTTTCACAAAATCTCCTAAGCATCGGGCAAATGATGGACAGCGGGTATGAGATCAAATTTGAAGGCAACACTTGTAAAATTGAGGAATCATCAACAAAACATGTGATGGCAACCATTCGGAAGACACAAAATAACTTGTTTCCGTTGGAAATAACAGAGGTTGATGATAGTGCACTTGCAATTATGGAACCTAATCAAAGCAGATTATGGCATCTAAGGTACGGGCATTTAAATATTAATGGTCTGAAATTACTAAACCAGAAAAATATGGTGATAGGACTACCAAAGATAGAGGTAGTCGGGTTATGCGAAGGGTGTGTACTTGGCAAACAATCAAAATTGTCATTTCCGAAGGATCAATCTCTCCGTGCAACCCGAGCACTTGAAGTGGTGCATACCGACCTATGTGGGCCCATGGAAACGACTTCAATGGGTGGGAGTAAATATTTCATGTTGTTCATTGATGATTTTAGTAGAATGACATGGGTATTCTTCATTACCTATAAGAGCGAAGCATTTAAGATGTTCAAGAAGTTCAAAGCCATGACGGAAATGCAAACCGGCATGAAACTGAAAGCATTAAGATCAGATCGGGGTGGTGAGTATCAATCAACTGAATTCAAGAAATTTTGTGAACAAGAAGGCATCTTGCAGCAACTAACCACACCCTACACCCCTGAGCAAAACGGTGTAGCCGAGCGAAAGAACCGAACCGTTGTTGAGTTGGCAAGAAGCATGTTGAAATCAAGAGGCATACCGAATTCCTTTTGGGCAGAAGCCGTAGCCACAGCAGTCTACATCCTCAACCTTTCACCGACAAAGGCAGTCATGAACAAAACTCCATATGAGGCGTGGTTCAGAAGGAAACCAACCGTGAGTCACTTACGAGTCTTTGGATGCGTTGCATACACTCTTATCAACTCGCACAACCGAAAGAAGTTGGATGCCAAATCTGAAAAGTGCATATTCATAGGGTACTGTATTCAATCGAAAGGATATCGACTCTACAACCCTGAAACAAAGAAGACAATTGTCAGCCGCAATGTGATGTTCGACGAGAATACGAGTTGGAGATGGAATTCGGAAGGTGTTGAAGTACCGACTACTTTACAATATGAGGAGGATGAGGACAGCGAGCAGCCTCAATTCGAAACAAACCTAAACGAAGACATACCAACACCAACACGAGTTTATACAAGAAGAAGCAACCTACCGCCACAACAAAAGACCAAAACCTTGCAAGAATTATATGCAACAACACAAGCGCTTTTGGTGGCTGATCCCGAGTGTTTTGAAGAAGCCGCTGGAAAGGAAGAATGGGTTACAGCTATGAAAGAAGAAATGCGAGCAATTGAGGAAAATAACACGTGGGATTTAGTAGAACTGCCAAAGGATCACAAGGAAATAGGGGTCAAATGGGTCTACAAGACCAAGTTCGGTCCTGATGGGAAGGTGCTTAAATATAAGGCAAGATTAGTTGTGAAAGGATATGCACAAAGGCAGGGAATTGATTACAATGAGACGTTCTCCCCTGTTGCGAGGTTTGAAACCGTTCGACTCTTGCTAGCACTAGCTGTCCAATTAAAGCAACCGATCTTTCAACTCGATGTTAAGTCTGCCTTCTTGAACGGAGAACTAATGGAAGAGGTGTATGTCGAGCAACCTGAAGGATTCAAAATCGAAGGCAAAGAAAACTGGGTGTATCGGCTCTATAAAGCACTTTATGGCTTGAAACAAGCCCCACGAGCGTGGTATAGCAAGGTAGATGCATGCTTTCAGACCTTGGGGTTCACGAGAAGCAAGAACGAGCCGAATCTCTACATCAAACATAACATAGGTCTGCTGGTCGTTTGTTTATATGTTGATGATATGATCTACTTCGGTACAGATCAAGGGATGGTTCAAACATTTAAAGAACAAATGATGCATATGTTCAAGATGACAGACTTGGGTGAGATGCATTACTTTCTAGGGCTAGAGATTGAGCAAGAAGAAGGTAATATGTTTATTTCTCAGAGGAAGTATGCCAAAGATCTAGTTGAGAAGTTCGGAATGAAAGGATGTAATCTCGTGCAAACACCATCTAATGTCAACGAAAAGCTCACAGCAGAGGATGGCACAGAACATATTGATGCAACACGATTCCGAAGTTTGGTTGGAGGCTTGATGTATTTAACACACACACGGCCCGACATCTCACACTCAGTTGGGGTCATTTCAAGGTTCATGCAAACACCGACCAAACAACACATGGGTGCAGCAAAAAGGATATTAAGGTATGTTGCAGGCACAACGAGCTATGGCCTGTGGTACAAATCTGTGGAGAATCCAAGTTTAATTGGGTATAGTGATAGCGATTGGGCAGGGAGCCTAGATGATAGAAGGAGCACATCCGGGCAAGTGTTCTTCTATGGGGACAATGCAATCTGTTGGAATTCAAAGAAGCAATCAACTGTTGCACTTTCCACAGCTGAAGCGGAGTACAATGCTGTGACTTCAGCTGCACGTCAAGGGGTCTGGCTTAGGCGCATGCTAGAAGAGTTAAATTGCAAGCAAAAAGGAGCAACCATAATATTATGCGACAACCAGTCAACGATAGCAATGAGCAAAAATCCAGTATTTCATAGTCGTACTAAGCATTTTGATACAAAGCAACACTTCATCCGAGAGTTGGTTGAGCAAAAGGAAATCGAATTGCAGTATGTTAATACTAATGAACAAGTTGCAGATATCATGACCAAGTCTCTTGCAAGAGAGAAGTTTATTTGGTGTCGAAGAACGATGGATGTAGATGACTTTGGATTAAGGGGGAGTGTTGAAAATAATCCAAGTCAGCAGCAAAGTGCATAAGAGATGCAGTTTCTAGAAGTTGTGGTTTAGTTGTAGGTTTATTTTTGTTAAGAGTTAATTATAAACTGTTTGTTAAATTTAGGCAGTACGTTTTCAGTTTAGATGTGTGCAGGGAGCAGTCTAGAAAGGATAGTTTCTATATTTAGTTTGTCATGTAGTGAGTTGGTTATAGGCTAGTTATAGCAGCGTTAGTGGGTTGGTTATTAGGGGTTAGTGGGTGCTAAATTCAGAATATGCTCCATTTTAAATACTGCATCTGTTTCTGTTGATGAATTAATTAAGTTGTGAGAAAAATCAATTGTTGTCTTCTGTATTTTCCTTTATTTTCCGAAAAAGTTCCAACACCGAGAACATGAACAAAGGGAAGACGTATGAGTATTTCTCTAGCGTTCCTACATTGTTCAGAGATCATCCTTTTGATTATGTGATGAAATGTGATGATGATACATACCTGAGATTAGGTAATGCATGTAGATTTAGATTAATAGAAGAGGACTTATTATTTTTGTTCTAATAATATTAAAATCAAAGTTAACATTATAGCTTGAAGATATTGTCTTGAACTAATTAAAGACAGCTAAAAAAAATAATCCCTTACTTAGGCATTGTCTTGACATAATTAATCAAAGTGACAGTTTATTTGTCAATAATTTCGTTTAACTGAGTTCTGATAGTAATTTTGGTATTGCAGATAATCTAGCAGAATCTCTAAGAAACAAATCTCGGGTTGACGTCTATTACGGATTGGTCAATCCTTGCTTCAGAGCAAATGACATGGACTACAGGATGAACGCTTCATTCATGTCGGGATTGGGCTATTTGCTATCGTGGGACCTAGCAGAGTGGATTGCAGAGTCAGAAATAGCTCGAAACAACACAGACGGACCCGAGGACATCGTACTCGCATCTTGGCTAAATACAGCCAAGAAAGGGCGCAACAGATACCACAAATTCCCGGAAATATATGACTACAAAGGAGACACTTCCGAGACGTGTTGGAGGCACGACTTCATACCGGAGACGATAGCGGTGCACATGTTGAAAGGGAACTTGCAATGGGCAAGAACATTAAAGTACTTCAATGCTACAAAGGGATTGAAACCTTCTAAGCTCTATCATGTACCTTTATGACTGATTTTTTTTTCTTTTTTTGGGTTTTTTGTTTTGGTTGAAAGCTCGTAGTTGCATTAATTTCATGAAATAAAGTTCAGTTAGATGAATTAATTACATAAGCAGGAAATTAAACGGATATATAGCCTGTGTAAGAAATATCATGACTGATTTTCATGTAGCTTTTGATTAACCACATTGAGTGCATGACATGCATATTCCTCCTCTTTTTTGGGGGCCTTTCTTGACATTAGACAGAGCTCCTTTTGTTCTTTAATTCTAGACGAATAATATTAATTTTTTTAAATAGATTTGATGAATAATATTAATTATTATATACATTGTGCTGGCCATGGCTTGTAACGTACATTGCATGAATCACATATACTACATCTAGAAGCTAGCATAGCATTAATTTGTTAATTCATCGTTATATGAAATTAATTACATGTACAATGCATATATCAATCATCCTGATTCTGTATTGTTCTTTACTTTATTGGTCAAAGAAATGAAACCTCTTCATCTCTAATCCTGGGATTTAATAATAATTGCATATTTGATCGCTACAAATTAAAACCTATGAATGAAGGGTGCAATTTTGACCACTAAACTTGAAAACCTTAACAACTAATTTTCAAATAATTTCAAAATAATTTTTAATTTTTTTTAAAAATAGAAAAATTTAATAGATATTTTTTTTTAATTTGTAGATTGATTGTATTTTTAAATTTTATATAATTTAAATATCAATTGATATTTCATTAAAGATCGTTAAATATAGACTGTTATAAATATCATGTAATTTTGACCGTCTTTAATGAAATATAAAATGACACTTAAATTGTATAAAATTTGAAACATAATCAATTTATAAGTTCAAAAGGATATGTTTACGAATATTTTTCTATTTTTAATATTTTTTAAAATTATTTAAAAATTTGTTATCAAAATTACTAAGTTAATGATTATCAAAGGATTTCAACTCATAAATAAAATATTTTATTTATAGGTCGGTCACTCTTATAAATTACCAAACCCAAAATAGATATTGGGCTGCTGCTGACCAGCCCAGCGCAGTTGAAATTGGAACAAGAAAAAAAAATTAGAAATTGGCACAAGAATTAATCCTCATTAGAATGAAATTTTTATAAGAAATCAAAATGACACCCTATTTGATATGTATTGTCAAGGAATACGGCAATGAATATAAAATAATACAAGTGAATTTAGCTAATGCATATTATTTTTAAGAGAAACCTCCACGCAACAATAGGATCATATTTAATTTAACAGAACTTGACAATAATTTAATAACATACACTGAGATATCTACCAAATTCACAACTATGGTTGCATCAATATTGAAGGAGTTGAAATATTATTTCCTTCACGAATGGAATATAACAGAAATAGGTACATCATTGGTATATAGTATATATACACATATCAAGTTCTATATATTTTATTGTAAAGGTTTAGGATGATAAAAAAAACTTCTCAAATGTTCCGAGTACTATTATTCAATCAGAACCATCAAACATGAAAGGGACTTTTGAACTGGTTAATATTCCCTTAAAATATTATTTGAAAAAAAAAAGCTTTTTCATATTGTAATTTATTTATATACATTTCTGTTACTTCTCGCCCCTTAGCATATTTGGCAATTTTAGTCGTCTTTCAGTTTAGCTGAACAGATTCAATGTACCCAAAAAAAAGGGTTAATTCAATGTACCAACAAATTCAAATTCTCCATTTATTAGATCCCAGAGAATTAATTATAGCAATCGTATATAGCACAAACAGTATATTTTCCAGCTTTGTACAGAAAAATGTTAAGATACTTCCTGGAAATTAACAAGACATCTTTTTCATTGATAAAAAGCATTGAGCATATCCTTACATTAATTTTGCACACAAAAATGACAAAAATAAATAATTCGCAAGGCATGGACAGGGAAAATGCAAATAAAAAGATAATATCTCTGACATCAAGCTAATATCTCAAGCGGTGATGGTTTCTTCAGCTTCTGACCACGTAAACCGTTCCAAAAATCCCTTGCTCTCATTACCTTTTTTCCCGGCAGCTGTAGTTCAGTTACCTTTGCATGGGTAAAAGAAGAGAACTTGTTTGAGAAATGTATATTATAAATAAAACAAACAAATGCCAATAGGCAAAACTAAAAGAATTAATACAATCATGTGCAGTCCCGATTTAACTACTCACCTCAAGCCAGGAGTTACCCGCACAAGGGATCTGCAAAGCATCTCTAGAGAACAAAATCTCGTCTTTGTCGCTTGCTTTTATGTCTTCATGACATGCTCTTGTGCTAATTACTTTAATATCTAGCAAATCAAACCCATTATTTTTACTATTTGCCACCTGGATCTTGGCTCGGGTCCCAGGCCAACCAGCAAATGCCCGTACCTGAAAGGATTTTGTATTATTTACCAAACTCATAACATCATAAAATATCTCCAAAAAATAACGAGCCTGATCAGTGCCAGTAGTAGCAACTGTTCCAAGTGTTGGTTTGAGACAGTTCAATTTGACCCAATAGTAATAATTAAACCTCATCTGATGTTTTTCTTTGTTGAAAGCATACCTTGTTATGCAACACTGTTGCTTCTTGATCAAATGATAGCCAAGATTCTTTCGAGGTCAACTGCAAGAATATCCAAATTAAAATCAGATTTCTGAAACCCAAGTCTCAGCTAACACTGTTACTATCACACTTTGACAGTAGAATACTGACAACAGGAGGGGCTTCCTAAGAATTTCTCATAGTGACTATTTGCAAATAAGGAAAAGTCACCCTATAATTCCCTGTAATATAATCCTGTAAGAATTTACTGATATAATATACGACAAAGAAAACTTATTGACCGCAAATTTGAATGTACATATTTAAAGCTCCTTGCCAAACTTAACTGTCAAAGTGGAATGCATGCACTAATACTGCTAACGTCACATGATGTACAAGCTAAAAAGTTGCCATGGTGAAGGAATACAAACTACAAAGTACCTTAGGAGCCAATGTAGCTTTAGAGTCATCCTGAGGTAGTGCTTTTTCTTTTGCCGATCCATCAAGAATAAAGGGAAGCTCACGAATAAGAATCCCACAACCTATTGAAGAAAATGCAAACATTAACTAACAAGAACTATGAATGGTTACTTTAGGAAGTGAATAAAAAGATTTCTTTCTTTCATACTCATTCAAGTCATTTTTCTAACCTTTTGCATTACTTAAATAGGCAAGCACATATGCCATCGAGATATATATTTATTCCCAGCAGGCAATTATGGTATGTTTTTTCAGAATTTCCCAAAAACTTACTCCACTTTTAGTTATGAAGAATCCAAAAATTGTAAAATTTCTGGCATGTAATGACCATTAAAGTAAAATAATAAACAAAGAGAGAAGTACATTACACAAGCAATAGGAGAAACAGTACCTAAGTCAAATAAAATTGATAGCAACTCTGGCACCTGCACAAGGAGCAGGTCTCATAATTATTAAGTACCAATATTTACATACTAGGTTTTTGTGTTAGCATTTGATCATGGAGCTTTGAACATTAGCCAGAAGCTCATTTTTTGTCTCCTTTATTATTTCAATCTCAATCTCTAAATCTTCTCTTATTTTCATTCATTCCTTTTGTCTTTTCTTTTGTATCAGTTTACTTTTTGTTTCCGGTGTTCTTGTTGGATAGAAATACAAAGGAAAAGTAAATGAAATAGAAGAATTCTTCACCTCAAATACATGAAATGCACCAGCAATCCCACCCAAGAAAAGAAAAAGGAGGACCAAAAGGGCATATAGTATACCTTAATGCAATCATCAACTTGGATTTTTTCATAAGCAATGATGGGCCCTGCATCTAGTGCACGAATGGTGTATGCAAGGGACACTCCAGTTTCTGTAACACCATCCTAAAACATACAAGTTCATAAAATCTAGCAGGTGACAAAATATGTTTTGGGCTTGAATTTAAATGTAAATGATGAAAAACAAACAAAGGTAAAAAAAAGAAGAAGAAATACCTGTATTGCCCTTTGAACAGGAGCAGCACCACGATATAGTGGCAGTAAGCTTGGGTGGATATTAACAGTTCCTGGTAACATAAAGATTTAAGACACGTCAGCGGAATCTTAAGGATATTATGAAATTTGTGTTAACAGAAAATATAAATTTGGTGTTCAACTGCTAGTTCACTTGGTTCAGTATGGCCTTATTGCTCTATGTACTGGTAAGCAGCTCTGCACATGATAGCATGGGTTTAAATAAAAAAGTCTATTAAAATACAAGCATACTGACCACATGGTGGAATATCCAGAAACCTCTGAGGTAATATATTTCCATACGCAGCTGTTATACAAAGATCGGGATTCAGTTCCTTCAAATCTGAAAGAAAATCTGCCTACAGTAGAAGGACACATTATCAAATTTCAATGTAAAGGCTACATATCTTCTGGAAGTGCAATCAGTACCGGGCGGTAGCAGTAAAAGATCTGCTAATAAGTGTGCATTTTTATTTTTTAAGATCAAGAACCTTATTTAAAAGGAAAAACAGTTTGATAATAATTGCTCCTATTATATAGTTTGTTTAATACAGAATTCCAGGTTTCTGAACTCGATACCAGTCGGCACTGTGATTTTGCTTTTTGAGCAGTACCGTCTTATGAGTTATGAATGCAATCGGTACCATGAATACTCGTACTATTTGGTTTGTCAAGCAATTGACAGTTTTATGCATGCAGTACAGCTGAAATGATATACATAAGACAAATAATAGATAGATATACATTTGATTTGATACCTCCCCTGCTCGCTCTGGTGTGAAAATGAGTTCTTGAGGAAACCCTTTGTCAAGTGCAAGTTGAGCCACAGCTGATGGCATCAGTTTTTTTCTTCCTCGATCCCTGGCTGAAGGGGGCTGCGTCACAACTGCCACCAGCTAAGAAATAGGAACCAATTCCCATTAGAATTAGATCTCAATACTCACCAAATCATGTCATTATTCCCAAAGAGATAATTTACAAGATGCTGATACCTTAAAGATAGAGTCAGATGCTTCCGAGGCATCCATCAACTTGTGTAAAACGGACGCTGACACCTGAGATAAGCCAAAGATAATGTAATCCATCCATACCATAACCATATAACACAGCAACCAGTGGTACAGAAATAATGAACAAAATGGACACTTTAATATGTATCCACAACAACCAGACTGGCCAGTTCATTGTCAGTTAGGATGTAATAGGGGAAGGGAAGCGGCGCATATCTAACGGTTCATGTAAGGAAGAGCATGCGCCTTGTTTGTTCCCAATCTGATTACTAGAATGTTACATATCTATCTATCTGTGCAGCAAAGCGTGTTGCTGGCTGAGAGACAAGAGATAGAGATAGAGATAGAGATAGAGAACCTGAGGGGAGCCGAGGAAGACGAGATTCTTCTTAGAGGGGGAGGAATGGAGAGGGACGCCATTGGCGCTGCAGCTACAGAGGAAGCGCCGAAGCATCGGAAGCCCCCACACACACACTCGCTCTCGCTCTCTCTCTACTTCTTTCTCTATCTATATCTCTGCTTCTCTGAGCTAAAACGGTGCGATTCGGATTGGACTATTGGAGAATTTGGAGACCGGACTGGAGAAGCCAATCGCCTAATCGTAGCCGGTCCGGTCCGGTTCGGTTCGGTTCGGTCCGGTCCATACCAACCCCCACCGCGCGCGATGACATGTAGTGAACTATTGAATGAAATTTAAAATATACAATTAATTTAAGTTTATATATTCATATAATTTTTTTATTTTTCAATTTTTTTCGAAGTTTTTTAAAAAAAATTGTTAAAATTGTCTAGATAAGTATGCTCAAGTGATCTTCCCCTTAATTAAAATATATTAAAATATACAAATGTAAATTCCACATGGAAGTATAAATCTCTCTAATAAAATTTTGAAGGGTGAATTCTCTGGTATATATATGAAAAATTATATATATCAGCTAGGTTTGCTCATGTCCATGTTGAATAAGTGGCCGTCTCCAAAATGGAACATGATTTTTGATACCAACTATGCATTTTGAAATTTCTATATATTTATAATTTCATGAATCTGCAGTCAAATTACCAGGAACTATATTATTTTTTTTTTCTCTTTTTTGTATATTACGCAATGGAAAGCTTCTTGCGGAAATCAAATTCAGAAGCTTACAACATTTAAACACTGATTAAAATATTTATTTAGACAAATCACACGCAAAACAAACGACAAGTAAATGATACATAAATCCAAGTGTCACATCTTTATATATGTCCCCATAGAAAGCAATTATGTGACTAAAAATACTGTGACTAGAAACTATATATTACGTCATGTGACGTCACATCTCATGTTTCCTTGAGATGTAGGGTCCATTTTTAAAAATTTTCTATAATTTTACTTGCAGCCAAATATTATTAAATTTGTGTTCTTTCATAAATTTTGGAAAGGAAAACTTCTTGCAAAAATCTACTTTAGAAGCTTGGAACACTTAGCCGTTGATTAATGGTGTGTAGCAAGATCAAATTTCACGCCAAGTAAATCATATTTGGATAATATTTAAAAAAAAAAAAACACTAGTTGTGGCGTATATTCATTTTTATGCATTTATGCATGAGATATCAATTTGATTTTTTTTAAAAGTATAATACAAACTAAAATTTAAAGTTGTAAATGTATTCCACATTATTCAATATGAATAATAAGATGTGCGTCAAATTCTGCAATTTTTTTAACTTTTCATCAAATAATTTAAAATTTTAATGGCCAAGTTCTAATATTGTTTTTTAATGATTAATAAAATTTAAATTGATTCAAACTTGATACACATTTTATCTTAACGATGAAAAAATCTTCAATTTTAATTTTTTTTATTTTGGATAATAATAATATCAATCAATATTATTGTACTACAAACGATCGGTTTAATTAAGCTAGTACTAAATTAAAAAACAAAAAAACAAATTAATCAAGGAATATTTTGCAATTTAGAAGGTTTGATGAGGCCATCAATGGTGACATTGAAGAACTTGAGCACAGTTATCCATCTGGAGCTCTCTTTCAACCGATGCACCGCAATAGTGTCGGCGGTCAAGTCGTGCCGGAAGCAATTCGCCTCTTGGTTGGTCCCACGGAAGTCGTACATCATCGGAGCATTGTTGTACCGGTTCTTCCCCTTCTCCCCCATCTGCAGCCACCATCCCAACATCATGTCCTCGGGTCCTTTCGTGTGGTTTACCGGCACATCCGAGGTAGCAATCCACTCCACTAGGTCCCAAGATAGCAAATATCTAAAATTATAAAAAGAAAAAAATTCCTTAATTAAACTAGATATTTAGAATCATTTAATTAATTTAGTTATCTTGGCAGAGCGGATAAGATATTTATGTATGTAATTAAAATAAATAAATTGATTAATACGTACCCTAGGCCGGTCATGAACGGTGCAGGGATCCAAAATTTGAATTCGGTGCCGTTACACGGGATCTCCAATCCGTAATACACGTCGTTTCTCGGTTTGTCCCTAAGGGACTCTAGCAATGCATTGAGCCGCAAGTAAGTGTCGTCGTCGGTTTTCATCACGTAATCATAAGGCTGATCATGACCGAAGATGTCGGGTAAATTGGAGAAGAAGTTGTAAGTCTTGCCGTCGTTTAAATTCTCAGTGCAGTCTAGGATGATGATGTCACCGTAATGCATCATCTCGAGCGCGACCATGGCGACGTGCTCTTCGTTCTTGACATTGCACATTACGAAACGGAGGTCGACGTAATCAGTGACGTTGTTGGCCGGCCACAACGACTTGGAATATACGAGCCGCAAAAAGTTGCGCCGCTCGAAAGTCTTGGCAGTCGTGAAGACACTGATCAACACCCGGAAGTCGGGCTTTACGCTGATGGGACCCACAAAGGAGGGGCGATTGTCGACGTCGCATTTCGAGAAGAGAGACTGTAACCGGAGGTCATTCGGGTAGACGACGAAAAAGGTTAGGAGGAGAAACGAGAATGGAATTAGAAAAAGTAGGTAGAGAGGAGAAGGATGATGATGATTCTTGGAGAAGAAAGGATATTGCATCATAATTTGCATATCCTTCTAAAATATTTTCCTTTGACAGTGTTATCGATTGAGGGTTTGTGGTTTGTGACTATGACTAAGACTAGAAAGAGAGGATTGAATAGGAACGATCAATATAAGAAACTTTCAACGGTGATTAAATTAAATTTGACACGCAACTGGAGCTTGTTCGATCGAGGTCAATGAAAATGTATTTGGTTGAATTTTTATACGTATATGTATACATATATATATATGTAAATTTGTACTAGGAAGAGACTGATGATTTATTTCTTATAAGAAAATTGCAAGTGGCCGTGAAGACTTTATAGGTTAAATCTTTCTTTCGAGGTATAATTTCCAATTAATTAAATATATTGAACAAGCATATATATAATTCCGATGTGGTCCTACTACCTACTAGAATTAAATTTAAATCTATCTATCTTATCTATATATATATATATATATATATATAAATGCGTTCGATGTGCATGAAGCATGAACGAGTTAATTAATTAGTGTTGAATTAATTCAAACTTGAAATTAACTCTTTGTTGGGATTTGACCAACAAGCGTTGAATTCATTCATGAAGAAAAACCTCAAGGTTAAAATATATATATCACAATGGCTCAAATTTTAAATAATAATGAGTTGATATACATATATTGTCATTAATAACGTTGTCTATATTAATTTTATTACTCAGATTAAATAAATTATTATTCGTGTTATCGATACTATTAAGCAACTTATTTGTACAGTATATTTATTATTCAACTTAAGTGAATTATTATTCAGATTAATGATATTTGAATTGAATAATAAAGTATTATACAAAATAAGTTATATAATAAAATTATTAATATGAATAATTACTCATTTTATATAAATAATAAAATCGATATAGATAACATTACCAACAATAATATCTTTCAAATACTTTCCATAAGATAAACATAGAAATATACATCCACTTTGTCTAAAACATACGTATAAATATAGAAACATACATGCACTTTATCTAAAATATACGCTATATATTAAACTTAATAGGTCCAAATGTACTATATACGAGAGAGTGGTTAGATAAACTTTCTGAAATATTTTAATTTATGTTAAGATAATGACAAGATCGATCCATGCACGAGTTACTAGTGCTTCATACATGTCGATACTTCTATTATTTGAACAATTAATGTACATATTGATATATGGGTGAGATATCTTAAAAACTACATACTTAATTTGACAATTTTAATAATGAATTTTTAAATAATTTCAAAAAAAATTATAAAATTATAAAAAATTTTAAATATTATTTGGTACTCCATTAAAGACCATCAAAATTATATGATATTTATAACAATTCATATTTAACGGTCTTTGATGAAATATCAAATGATTCTTAAATTACATAAAATTTAAAATACAATCAATCTAAGTAAAAAATATGTTTATCCATTTTTTTTCTATTTTAGAGATAAAAATTATTTAAAAATTGATTGATAAAATTATCAAAATAATAACTATCAAGAGATCCCACACCTTTTATATATATCCAGATTCCTGCATATATGTCAAATATATATTGCTTTTTAATAAAATCTAGATAAATCAAGTTCTGTACATACTCATCATTATACCTATATGTTAGAAAAATCAAGTTCTGTGAATTTACTGATCAGTACGTTAAGGTCAAGTACAGTACATGGTAATGGAAAGAATTATGTTTTTGCAATTATATGTGTTGAGATTCAACTAAAGATTTTTAAGCTTTTTTTGTAATTATATATGACTTATGTATATATGTGTTTAATTCATTATTTTTAAGCACCATTTTTAAGATTTTTCGTTTGAAATCATTTAAAAATCTCTTGTCGAAATTGTCAAGAAATTCCCACCCATCGAGCAAAGGTTGTTAAAAAAATTAAAATAAGTAATTAGCAACTGAACCTTGCGGAGAGAAAATTTTCATTTATTTGAAAAAAAAAAGAAATTGAATGATTTAAGAACCAGATAAGCACTAATTAATTAAGAATGCAAGAAACTCAATTTTTAGGTCCTGTGATAAGATACAAGGCATGTCTAGCTTAATATTTGAGACGAAAGAAAAATGAGGCCTAGTGCTGGAGATGATTAATAAACATAAAATAAATATTTTATATATATACATAAAATAAATATTTTTATACTAATATTCAAATGTATTTGTATACGAAATAAACACATCAAATCATAGTGTTACGATCCGTAACAGACTACTACGGATCGTGACACATATTAGACTATATTATTTTTTTTATAAAAATATATTAAATCATATTATTATGACTCGCAACTCTCATTATTAATATTGTATTATAAGTGCATAATGTGAGGAATAATAATAATTTCTCTTTCTTTTTTATGTTCTTGCAATTAAATCTTGCAAAAGGGGTGGTATTTCTTCTGGGCTTCTTATCTTTATCTTTTCATGAGGCAGAATTTTTTTTGTTTTTTGCGTTATTTTCTGCCCGTCTGATCAAGATCGGATGGCTCACGAAATTTATGATAAGAGATATTTTAAGAAAACATTCTTAAATTTCACACACTCTTCTAATTCTTCATCAGATGGACTAGAAAATTTTCTCCTACAAAAAAAAAATAGTACTTTTATCTTCTTATTTATTTTGTTTCACTTTTAAATATAAGATAGAAAAAAAAGAATACTTGTATTTTCTAAATTTTAGGATACTCGTTGTTTTTTTTTTAACCAGGAAAACAAAATAAATAAATTTTCTTTCTTTATGTTTAAAAACATGTTTTTAAATATGTTTCTCTCCAAATTTCTAAAATGAATCTACAAAAAAGTTGTCAAATTCTCTATGAAACAAATGTTGTTTGTAATTAAGAACTTACAGATTTCATGTATCTATAGTTCTACACCTTTAAAAGATTTGTTGGGTGTATATTCATGATATTTGGTGAGTATATTTCATGATTGCATTGCAATGTGTTATGAATAAGTTTTCCATCTCTCTCTAAATATATGCATATTTTAAAGTTGAAATAAAGAATTTAAAGTATGAAGATACCATTGCTTCCTTTTAAATAGCAAATTACAACAATGGCTTCTTCTTTTTAAGATATCAACTTAATTTTTTTTTTTTTACTTTTTAGTGTCGGAATAAAATGTTTACAAACATGACAGTCCGGAAGAAAATTAATTCTTCCATTAAGAAGCAACAAAATTGAGTTATTTTTTCAATTTAATTTCAAATTTTTAATTTGAAACCAATTAATCGAATTTTAATTCATGAGTTAACAATTCCATGTATTTCTCAAGAGGAGGAATTAAAAAAATAAATTGAGGGTTTTTTAATACTTTCTGTAAAGCAAATAAAAATAATTTGGAAAATAATCTTGTAATCTACCTTCCTTCTTCTTCTTTTTTTTTTGAGAGAGAAAAAAAAAAGAATCTACCTTCCTAAGACATGCACACCAGTAGGCAGAAACTAATTACTAGGAATCACCAAAAATAAATATTAAATATAAATAAAATACAGTGTTGCTTGTACCTTCTCCAGTTACAATCAGATTGGACACTCCATTTCTGTTTAAGACTTTGGAAATATTTTATAATTACAATTTTATGTTCACCAAATATATGCAATATGAAAAGAAGAAAATTATATAGAAACTATATGGAGCTGTCATTTCGTAGGCACCGTACTCAGAAGAAGAAGAAAAAAAGAGAATGATATTATGTCAAATGTTTTGATTTATAAAAGAATAAAAAATGCACGTTTATATTTGCAATATATTGCATTTAATGAAATGATATTTTTCTAAGTAAATAAATTAGAGGAGTGATAGCTGTATCTTTTATTTTTATTCTAAGAATTGAAGTTATTCAACACAATTTTTAATTTAAATTTTAAAATATGTATTTTAAAAAAAATATTTATATCTAATATTAAATACAGATAAATTATACAAAAATAAATCGAGCTGTAAAAATAATTTCTCAATAAATTATAGTAATAATATATTAAAATTATACTTTTGTCCACATTAAAAAATAATATTTTAGACTCCTGACATGTATCATAAACTAAAATAATCTGGCGACTGGAGAAGAACTGAGATTTAAATTTGATTCAAATTTTAGGTGATAATAACTAAATAAAACATTCTCAGGTCTCAATTTTCAACTCTCAACCCATTGTACATGTGCCTGGTACGAAGTAGGATGGAGATCTTTTGCGGCCTCCTCCATGATAAAAAATATGTAACGAGCTTAAATGTGATGAGTTACTCTACTCAGTATTACTCGTTGCACATCTTACAATAACACATGAGACCACAGAGATCATAAATCAATCTTCTCAGAAAATAAATAAGTAAATAAAAATTAATTAGTCAGAGTCTAACAGGTACGGTGCTAACTCATACACACTTAGATGGTATTAAAAAAATCCAACTAAAATCGAAAAATAAGATGGTAGTCACGTTTTGTATTATTTTCATTTATTGTGTTTCAATTTGGTGTAATTTAAAAAAAATTAATTTGGTCACACATTAAATTAATATCAATAAATCGTTCTCTAAAATTTCCTCCGTCGGTAACATATAATTAAATCTGTTTTTAAATTAACTATATAAAAAATATAATATATGATTATTTTTACACTTTGACAAATGTCGAATCTAGCTAGTTGTTATGGCTGTTGATAAATAAATTAATTGTGAATAAAACATATCTTAATGAGTCGCAAACATTTGCATGGAACCCCCCTGAGATTTTAGAAATTTTCATCTTTGTGACTTTTTCGTCTTTCTCACAGTAATTAATTTTTATTTGTCTAGGTCACTGCACAAGACTAACATGCATAATCCAATTAATGTCTTAACTAGATAGTGTTGTTGTTGTTGTTATTATTATTATTATTATTATTATTTTGTAGCCCGCTCCTAGTAACAAGGAAACAAAATTTCACAAATATGCATGAATTAAAACATTGATATCACAAAAACTACAAACTCGAATAAAGGAAAAATTAATACCTAAATATCCATACATTCTCTTCCTTTACAACTAATGAATTAATAAAAATTAAAAAAGGTATACACATAACTTAATTTAAACCGCATGTAATTAATTAATTAATTAATTTAAGGAATGTGGTAAAGCTTGGAAGGCTTCAATCCTGATGTAACATTGAAGTACTTCAATGTATCAGCCCACTGGTAATTCTTCTTCAGACGGTGTACCAGTATACTGTCTGGTATGAACTCATGCCTGAAACAATTTGTTTTTGCTTGACCTTTATAATCATAAAACCTTGGTGCCATGTCAAATCTGTTGAAAAACCAAACAAATACTAGTCTGATCAATACAAGTTTTGTTGACCAATTAATGCATGCATGTGTTTCAAGGATTGAAACTTGAAAGCAACAGTTTCTTTCTTTTGCTTTTTTTTCTATGAATTAATTTTATGCCACAATTTCAATGATAACATTGACATCTCTCTACATATGATGTCAGCAGCAATGTCTGATAATTAAACAATAGTTGAGATTGTTAGATATATTTATCTAAATCTTGAATTAATTGCAAGATGTTGACACAAATAATTTAGGCAACTCAAATCAAGATTAGGCCAAGAGGATATACATATAATGAAACTAAAGTCAAAAAGAAAATAAATGGATATATATATACACACCTGTTTTTGGCTTTTCCGGCCATGTTGAACCATTTCCCGGTCCACATATCCTCAAGCCCGATATTGTCGGATCGAGGCAAATCTGCGGTGGCGATCCACTGGATCAGGTCCCAAGACAGCACGTACCCCATCCCCTCCATAAAAGGCGGGAACGGGAAAAAGTTCTCGGTATCACACGGGATTTTGAGCCCGTAGTACATGTCCTCCCTCGGCTTGTCTCTCAGTGACTCGACCAGTTTGTCTAGTATGATGTAGGAGTCATCGTCCGCCTTCATGACGAAATCATACGGTCGGTCACCATATAATTCTGGCAAGCTAGAGAGGAATGAGTATGTCTTCCCCTCGTTCATGTTTTCCTTGCAATCCAAGATGACGATGTCGTCGTAGCGCAAGACCTCGAGCGCCACGAACACTCTCTGCTCGTCGTCGGTGAGGTTGCAGAAGACATACCGGATGTCGATATGCGCAACTGTGCGATCATACGTTTGCAGCGCGAAGATGTTGCGGAGGAGGTGTCTGCGCTCGTACAGCTCGGGTAAGGTCACGATGCCCAAAAGGAGGCGGAATTCAGGTTTTACGGTGGTCAACGCTGTTTCAGGGGTACCAACAGCAACGGAAGATTTCGAGACGGAGACGTCTGATGAGGCAGAAGCCAGATGGGAACAAGTCGATAGACCGGAATCGATCGGCGACACGGAATAAAAGACGAGACCGACGAGAGCTAGAGAGAGGATGGCAAGGGTTAGAGGAGAAGGAAATGAACTTTTGGAGAAGAGAGGAGATGACATCTTTGTGTTTAATTTGTTGATGAAAATTTTGAGGTTGATTCAATTAAGGCACTTGTTATAATGATGTCTTATGCAACAACCCAAATTGGAAATGTATGCACAAAACCAAGTTTAAAAATGCATGTCCGTATAATTTTGACTTTTGGACAGCGAGTGGTTGGTTGAGTTTCTCAATTATAAAATTTGGAGGTTCGTTGGAGCACATAATATTTATACATGGAGTCAAACAATGTAAAAATATTCAGAAAAAAATCATTAACAATTATTCTACAAGCTTTGATCTAGTAGATAAGATAAGGTAATACTTTCAGTGTGAATTGTGAAATTGTCACAAGTTCAAATTTAATTTAGAGAATTTTTTTTTAATATTTAAACTTGAGAGATTTTATATTTATTTTTACCTTAAAAAATAATTTCATCTATTTCTTTATTCCCATATGGTGATTGGTTTCAATCATTGACTTTTGTTGCGTTTCATGATTAACCCAGTTGTAAGAGTTAGTTGTTATATACTTATTGGTTATTTTAATGTTACAAGTATTTAATTGGGTTAGAAACATTTTTGTTTTGGTCTTTGTATTTGCTATTAAAAATTTCTGTAGCTCCAATATAACCCAAGAATTCAGTGGTCTATCAACATATAAGACTTTCTGTCATTAATTGTTGTATTAAGAAATCGACCAAACTGGGAAAGTATAAACACAGGTACCCATTTTTATAATTAATTATAATCTTGTCTAAACAAGGAATAATTATATTACTGGCACAACTTTCATATGTGTTGATATTTACAATCCTCCTTTTTATCCTTCTCATGCATGCATATTTTTTTTAAGAAATTACTCTTGCGCCCCTTATTTACACACCGAAACTATTTATACTAAATAAATTATTTATTTATATCTGAATTTGTAAATATTTATAGTTAATATAAATGATTTTTCAATTTTTTTTCCTCAATGATTATACAAAAATTCAATCTAAAAACTTTATTGCACAAAAAAAATATACAGGTTGTATAACTTGTAATTTTAATAATATAAAGTATAAATATTTTTATCATTAAGTATAAATAATTTTTGAAAAAATATAAACACATTTGTGAATTCAATCATCAGTCTTTTTTTTCTCCTTTGTGAATACAATTTCAAACATACAAATTTAAATATTTTTTTATGTTTTATGGATTATTTTTCTTTTTTTTAATTAAGTACCAGTTCTTGGTATAACAGTTGATGGTTTGACTTGCTTTTACCGATTAATATTTTGATTGTTAATGACAATTAAATTGGCCACTGAATCTCCCATACATTTTCTCACAAATGATTTGCACATATTTTGCACATATCACCATTACTGATCTTGAAAATGAAGCTTTTGAATTACATTTGTCTTTAATTTAAGACTTTCATAAATACAGCTTATGGCGCATGAATGCAAAATCAAACCAACTCTTTTGAACTCCAATTAAACAAATGAATTGAACAAATAGAGATTCTTGTATGTGCATAATCTGGTTTTATAAAGAAACTAATACAAAATTGGAATTAGGATTTGGTGTTTTTAGTTTTAGTGCTTACATTTCTGATTTTTTACACTACATTTTGATTTCCAATATCATTCCATTCACTAAATATATATATTTTTTTTATCTCCTAATGCTGTATTAATTGCCACTAGCAAGAGAATTGCATCAACCATTGCAATCTTGAAATCTCTTGTGTAAATTAACTTCAGAAAAACCCGATGCCAAATTGGTCAGATCTCCTGATATGATTCAGTTCAATTTTGTAATTATTTCTCATTAAAAGTTGGATTGGACATTGAAGAATCATAAAGAATTTATATATATATCAGAAAAGGAAACAGAATGTCTAGACAGCTCATTGGTTACTATTAAACATGATGTTGAGTCATGTCTATTTATTAATTAGGGAGCTAATATACGGATATTATTGTTGATATTATCATCATGTTAACGATTTTATTATGCAACTTATTTATAAATTACTTCTATTATTCAACTTAGTTAGTTATTATTTAAATTAATGATATTTAAATTGAATAATAAAAGTACTGTATAAAATAAATTACATAATAAAATCATTAACATGAATAACGATTTATTTTATATGAATAATAAAATCAGTATCGATGACGGTATCAATGATAGTATCTCCCAAATATTTTTCTATTAATTAATAGCTATACACAAGATATGCAATTGAAGGGGATAAGAAAATTAAACCTCTTCTTGGTTTGCAATGATAAAAAATTCTACATAAGTATAAAGAGAAAACTAAAAGAATTAAAACAATTATAAACAGTTTAATTAGGAAGAACTAAACAAAAGATCAGATTATGTTATAGAACTTAGACGGCTTCAATCCTGATGTAACATTGAAGTATTTCAGCGTGTTAACCCATTCGAAGTCCAGCTTCAGGCAGTGTACCAGTATACCGTCCGGTACGAAGTCATGCCTGAAGCAGTTTGTGTCAGCATTTCCTTTGTAGTCATAAATCCTTGGTGACATGTCAAATCTGTTTACAAGAAAGTAATAGAAGTTAAAACCAATTACCTTTTGTGTTTTTATGGATTATGATCTTTTTGCTTTGTTCAAGATGAGAAACACCAAAAAAAAGATGGTAAGAATTTGGCAAAGGAGCTAATATACAGATATTATAATCAATACTGATTTTGTTATTAAGATTAAATGAGTTATTATTCATATTAACGATTTTATTATGTTATTTATTTGTATAATACTTTTGTTATTCAACTTCAGTGAGTTATTATTCATATTAGCAATATTTTAATTGAATAATAAAAATATTATCAAAAATAAGTTGTATAATAAAATTGTTAATATGAATAATAATTCATTTAATCTTAATAACAAAGTCAGGATTATGGTATCTCCCAAACATTTTCTTTGGGAAATTGAGGAATATGAACAGTGCTGATTATGTTAACATCAATTTGGAAAAAAATAAAATCACAAATAGAAGTTTCCTCAAAAGAAAAAAGAAATTAATATTAGTTCAAAAAAAAAGGCAAAAGACAAGATATATACCTATTCTTCGCTTTGCCGGCCAAGTTGAACCACATCCCGGTCCACATATCCTTGGGCCCATTGTGATCATTCCTCGGCAAATCGGCAGTGGCGATCCACTCGATCAGGTCCCATGAGAGCACATACCCCATGCCTTCCATGAACGGTTGATACGGGAAGTAATCCTCTTTGTCACACGGTATCTTGAGTCCGTAGTACATGTCGGATCCGGGCTTGTCCCTCAGTGACTCGACCAACTTTTCGAGTATAATGTACGAGTTGTCATCTGCTTTCATGATGAAGTCGTACGGCTCATCACCGTACCAATTTGGCATCTCTGACAGGAACTTGTACGTCTTTCCGTTGTTCATGTTTTCCTCGCAATTCAGGATGATGATATCATCATGCAGCATAATTTCCGTCGCTACGAAAACACTCTGTGCTTCGCTCGTCAGGTTGCAAAAGATGAAGCGGATGTCTACCTCTGCCACCGATTTATTGTATGTCTGAAGAGCAAAAAGGGTTCGTAGGAGGTGACGGCGTGTGTACAGCTCAGGCATCGTGACGATTCCTATAAAAAGGCGAAACTCGGGTTTCACAACAGTGATACTGGTCATGTCGTTCGATGCATTATAGGCTGGGGAGACGTCAACGGATGCGGCAGGGACGATAAAGCAGTCGTCATAGACAATGAAGAATGTGACAAGCAGAGCAAAAGGGAAGATGAGATAAATTAGGGTAGAAGGAGAGGTTTTCTTGGAGGAAGAAGAAAATGTCATCTCTTTTTATTTTTGTTTCTTCTTTTTTCTTTTACCCTTCTAATTTGTTTGGCTTTGATTTGATATTTAGGTTTCATCCAGTGGAATTTTCTCTGAGAAATGTTTTATAAAGCCTTAATATCTCAATTGGAAGATCTAGATAATTAATGGACAAGAATATCTGACATGTTGACTTTGATAATTAATTAAGTGGCAACAATTTTTTTTGTCTTTAAAATAAGTAAACCCATTTTTGTTCATTAATATAGACATATCAGATATCACAAGTACTTGTACGTTGTAACCATGTAATATAAAGTATAAATTAATGCACCCAGATATATAATAGTCATATATGTAATTACACTGCTCATTTTTTTTCCAATAAACTAAAATGCAAAGGTTTGCTTGTTAATTAGTATACGTGGTTCCAACTACTTAAAATCCACAAAGCATATATTGCATGCATGTATGTATTTTCCAACCAGTCTGGCCAAATATCATAATTTAAGAAGGAAATTACATTAAATTAATTGACCAGATTATATAATCTCCAGCAGTTTCTGCCCTATAGCAAATTAAAAAATCTTTTATTGGAAAACCAAAAATATATTCGGTGCAAGGGGAAATGTTGAATCCCCTAATTTATCTCCCTCATAGTTGAAGTATTTGTTACATGTACATACTCGTATAAAATTAGATGAGTGATAATTACACTCTTTTATATTTTTTATCTGCAACTCAAACGTATTTATACTTCTTTCAGAAAATATTTATATCTAATGATAAAAATATTTATACTTTGAATTACTTATGCAAGTTATATTTTTATTTGTACAATAACATTTTTAATTTGAATTTTTTTTATAATCATTTCAAAAAAAAAGTGACAAATATTTTCTATACTAACTATAAATACTTATAAATTCAGATATAAATAAATTATTTATTTAGTATATATATTTTTAATGTGCAGATAAAAGTGCAAAACATGAGTATAAGAATAATTTTTCATATGATTATACGTTGGATTTAATTGAGGAATACATACAAACTTGCGTATATATATTTCCTAATCCTTCTTTGTTAATGATACTAAAGAAATTGCATATAATTTCGATGACATGTCCAAAATTATTATACTTACAAAGTTTAAACCATGTAGAGGATCACAATTCGTAAATAAAAGAGAGAAAAAGAAAAGAAAAAATATATACATTTAATTTGAGCATGTGGATACATAACAGGTCCAAAATTAAGTCCAGTGGGCCTTGGCCTAGCACATGTCAAAAGTTTGGAGAGAGGCATATAATATAATAATCCTACACTTAATAAAGACCAAAGGATACATTAATTACTGCTACCTTAATAGGATTAGTAATTTTCTAATATATATTAGAAAATTACTAATCATATTAACTCCTGTTGCCTCAATCTCAGTGAGACTCATTCTTCTCCCATTAAAATTTATTCTCACAAGTAAAGAATTAATGGTACAAATTTCTCCTAAAAAGGAGCAACAGTCAAATGGATATATTCCTATCAGATGCAAAATAAGCATCGACAATATAAAACTGTATACACATCTTACTTTTTTTTGCACTAACAAAAAATGGAGGAGAGAAAAAGAAGATGACAAATTGCACTATTCAATACAAGAATCTTGCAACAAAGAAGGAAAAAATTAAGAAAAAATTAATAGGTTAATTAAGTTAAGCAATATGATAAAACTTAGAAGGCTTCAAAGCAGATGTTACATTGAAGTAATCAAGTGTCTCAACCCATCTGTAATTCTCCTTGAGCTGGTGCACCATAATGGTGTCCGGTACGTACTCGTGCCGGAAGCAGTTCGACGGCGACGGCCCCTTGTAGTTGTACATCCGCGGCGCATTATCGTACCTAAATTAATTAATTTAATTTTAGTTGTAAAAATTAAATAAATAAATAAATAAATGCACTCAAATTGTAAATTATATGAATAATGGCCAAAAGCTAAATTTGAAGTACTTAATCGAATGACCAAACATAAATTAATGATGTGTAATTATTCCGTGACTTAATTAAGTGTAAACTAGACGTAACAAACAAATTATAATCTAATCCTGTCACATGGCAACCATTCAAGAAGTGACACACACTTTTGACAACTTTTTTCAATGCTGACGTGTATATATATAGGTTAGTAGTTTGGTTGGACGTTTCTACACGATTGGAAATTAAATGCAACGTAAACCAGGATATTTTGCAAAAGGAATTTCACAAAAAAGACAAAAGAATATAAATAAAAACATGTACCGAAAATTGATAATTGAGCTTTTGTGGATGAGATCAAAAGAATGAAATTGTTCATGGATAAGAATGACAAACATATATAATAGTTTAATTATTTTTCTTGCTTCTTGTTCATCCAAATCAATCATTTGGGGGTGAAACCAAATTATTAAATAATCCATTGATTTTTTCCTCCAAAAATAAATTAATTCATTGGACAATTTTTATCAATTTTACAAACTTAACAAATTCCATATGCAAAACATGGCTTTTATAGACATAGAGAAACATAAAAAATCATTTAAAAAAAATAAATATTGCAAAGAACTTAACAAAGCCATGGCTAATAATTAACAAGTAATAACAGAGAAAGCAAAAAGGAAAAATTAAAAATTCAGAGCATATATGAGAAGAAGAAGAAGAAGTGAAATGAAAAGAGTGAGAATTGTGAATTCATAATTTCATACCTATTCTTTGCTTTCTCATTTACGTTGAGCAACTTGCCGGTCCACATGTCTTCAGGCCCGCCCTCCGTATCATCCCGTTTGAAATCCGACCGCGCCATCCACTCGATCAGGTCCCACGACAACACGTACCCCATCCCCGACATGAACGGCGGGAATGGGAAGAAGTTCTCTTTGTCACATGGCATCACGAGCCCGTAGTACATGTCGACTCTCGACTTGTCCTTGAGTGATTCCACCAAGCTATCCAGACGGATGTACGCATCATCATCTGCCTTCATGATGTAATTGTATGGTCGGTCCGCGAACAACCCCGGGACTCCCGAGAGGAACTTGTAGGTCTTGCCGTTGTCCATGTTCTCGGTGCAGTTCATGATGATGATGTCGTTGAATCTCATGATCTCGAGCGCTATGAACACTTGTTGCTCCCTGGTTTTAAGGTTGCAGAAGACGAACCGGATGTCGACATCAGCGGTGGCACGGTTGTATGTCTGGAGGGAATATATCGTGCGTAGGAGGTGGCGGCGCTCATACCGGTCAGGTAAGGTGATGATGCCTATGAGGAGGCGGAAGTCGGGTTTCGCAGCGCTCGTCGTGACGGATTCATCAGACAATGACGCCGGCGACGAGTTGCAATTATTAGAGGATAGAGGATGGAGATGAAAATTGCCAGGTAAAATTAGTAAGAAGGTGAGAACAAGGAAAATTAAAGGAAGAAGAATTAAGGTTGGGGTAGAAGCAGATGATAAATTCTTTGAGAAATTAGAAAAAAAAGACATGTTCACTTTTTAAGTGATCTATTATACTTTTGAATTGAATCATAGTGTGTTTTATTGCAGGTTTTATGTTTCAATTTCTTGCTGTTTCTTACAACTTAATTTAATTCTTTGTTAATTTATTCATTGTGATAATAACATGCTTATGTTTGACTTTGTCAAAGAGAAGGACTTGTTCTATTTTCAAAATGACGCCTCTGCCCCCACAAAAATCCTTCATAATTCATACCAAACAAGGAACTGGATCAGTATAAAATTGAAGAGAAATTAATTATTAGTAATACTTCTAATAGAGAAAGCGAATTGTGTCTGACTAGGTAATTTTCATCCTCAACTAAAAAAAAAGGATTGGATTAAGTGTCTTAATTGAATATACAGTACCATTGATGTATGTTGTTACCTACTCTTTTGTAATTAAATTAACTTAAATTTTCCAGAATGAGAAATTTTAATTAATTTCTTCAAAGTAGAAATAGTATGTAAGAGTTCCAAGTTCTTCATTTAATGAAATAATTACTTTTTTGAGGCAAAAAAAAGGAAAGCATAATTTTATCCCCATCATAAAAAAATAAATTTTGAAAGTGCAATCGGAAAAATGTTAAATTTTATTATTATGATGGGCATAAGTGAAAATTTGCAAGCCTTATTGTTCTATGGCATGATTGAAAACGATGCAAATTGTATCCAAAATATCTTTTTTAAAATTTAGTATAGATTTTTGAAGAGTAGAAGCAAGATGAAGACAAAATGTAAGTCAGTCTTTGAACCGGCTCAACTCTGTAAACAAAAGTTGAAAAATACAAAGGGAGCTGGTATATAGACATCGTCATTGATATCGATTTTATTATTTATATTAAATAAATTATTATTTATATTATTAATTTTATTATATAATATTTTTATTATTTAACTTAAGTGAGTTATTATTTAGATTACTAGTATTTGAATTAAATAATAAAAATATTATATAAATAAGTTATATAATAAAGTTGCTCTAACATAAATAATAACTCATTTTATATGAATAATGAAGTCGATATCACCCAAACATTTTTTAAATATAAATTGTTGTAAAATTAGTTGGTAGTTGTAATATATATTCAACTATTGCATATGATAAATTTTACTAAGTTGATGCATATGATAAATTTTATTGTAGTCAACAATCGTTTGACTATGCAAATTATACATGTCTAATCAAAATACTAAGATAAATTTGCAGACCCCTGTTTTTTTAAGGAAAAAATGGAGTCGAAGTCATTCAAATTTAAATATTTATAAAATACTTTTTAAACAGATTTTAAATATATTATCAGGCTTTTTTTTTCTTTTTTTTTTGCACTCAATTGTTTTTTTTTTTCTTTTGAGTTCCATCAATGTGAGATGAGAACATAGAATTTGATAAATTTTCAAATGTTCATGAGCCTCTAAATCTAATATAGTAATATGGATAAAGTTCAGGGGTATAGTTGAGACTTACCACATGTTTTGTTTTATAGTGCATAATTTCCATTTTGAAGGAGTCATGTCATGTCATGTGTTAGGTATGAAAATGATGTCATATGCAATTATGCACTTGACATTTTCAAACTTGAGCTAGCACCAGTTCCAGGAGATCAAATCTCCCCATTTTCCTGTGAATATAATAAATAATTATGAAGACATTTTCAAAAGAATTAATATATGATTTCATACAATCAAATTTGAAATCTTAAATTTTATTATCAGATCATGAAGACAATTTTATGTATGTTTTATTATGTAACTTCAAACAATATTTTTAGTATGAAATTTAATTGATAGACTATATGTATGTATATCCAATAACATAATTATAAATTTAGTTTTTTATTTTTTTTAATTTTAATTGATCTTTTTAGAATCTATTCCAGTCCTTATGTGTCACCACACTATTCGTCCTCGCTGAACTCATGGACCCTTGAGTACATCAAACGTACAAATGTTGATCGGCTACAACTCCTAACGATAGTGTATGTATGCAAATGCAACATCCACCGTCATCCAACCCGTTGACCCGCGTATCAACGGCCTAGATTACCAATTGACAATTGTCGTACAGAGATTCAAAGTTTTGGAGGAAATTAAGTGAGAATATTTCGGAATTATTAAACTACGAAGGGTAATAATTACATTCATTAGCCAGACATTTTATCTACACTTCAGACTTCAAAATATTCATATTTTTTTCTAAAAATATTTATATATAATTTTAAAAATATTTATATTTTACGTTACTAAAGTTAAAAATTTTGCAAACTATACATTTATTTCTACTACAAAATTTTTTAACTTAAAATTTTCTATAATCATTCATGAATAAAATTGAGAAACATTTCTATATTAACTATAAACAATTATATATACAAATATAAATAAATTATTCATTTAATATAAATATTTTTTATTTATAAATAAAAATTATAAAATATGAGATATAACAATAATTTTTCTTCAACTATTCGTTCATGGGTTTGTCTTTTTCCTTCCTTTTGTTTTCCCCTTTTTCGCCGATCAGAAGTAGCAACTGCAGTCTATAATCTATATTATTATCTTCTTTTCGAAAATATGAGAAAGGAGGTCGGCACAGACCACAGGCTGCTAGGACTAACAATTAATTTAATGAGATTTCGCATACACAACCTCACAGAATCTTCTAATAATATCAAGGTTCCAGAACAAAATTCAAATAAGAAATGACTATTATTATCAACTATTGTTTAGTTGATTGAAGGTTTAATACAAGTCATTAGCTACGCTACTTCACCTGAGAAACAGGAAGCAATGAATTTTTACTTTTATTATTTCTCAGGGTATGATTTCTTATTGGAATATGAAAGCAAGGGGTTACGGTGCTTTTAGGTACTCGTGTAAGAAATACTTGTAAATCCCCAACTTGCACCTAACAGTCTATACTTTCACACTCATACATCCATCAGTAATAACACTTAGACAACAAGAATGAAATCTATAACTATTTGCAAAAGAAATGTATGGCAGTGATTTAACAATACTTGCACACGTACTCTTCATATTACTCAATACTAGCATGCAAAATTTAATGGAACAATCCTGTGGGTGACAGGATTACTAACTTACATTTATTATAATTGCAATAAATTAACGTGCCAAGCATGGTGTCAAAATTTGCTTAGCTACATGAGCAGAGTATTACTAAGTAACAGAACAAAACTTGATCTATTCCTATCTTATCATATATAGCAAAACTATATCCCACCTAAATCAACTAACCCTGTAACTGAACTCAAATTACATGAAGGCACATCAGAAAAGCTAAACAAACTCTTACGATTAAATATAGTTGCTAATCGACTGCTGACTAACCTTCCATACCCTAATTGTTCCATCGGTGTAACCAGTGAAGAGAGTAGTTCCGTCAAAGCTCCAAGCCATGCTTGTGCAGTATAGCATCTACAAATATTGGAAAAACAAACAAGAAGTAATAACTGAAAAACAATTACAATGCCAGAAGAACAATTTAAAAGGAAAATGAACATTGGCTCATGGACAAAAGACTCTATCACTCAATAGTGAACAAAAGTCACAATAAATGCTACTGTTTCTTTTTATTATCTCCTACTTCTGAGTCCGCACGGGTCTAAACTTCCAGTTTTCTAAACAAATGACAATTGTTCAAGTTAAGCCTTGATGTTTTTCTAAGCTAAAGGAAAAATAAATACATTTGAAACCTCAAATGGTGACGGAGATTCATAAACCCTTCATTGCAGACTCTGATTGCAATGTTTTGGGTAAAAGAATCTAACTTTACATGTTCTAAATTGCTTCCTCAATTATTCCAGGGACAACCAAGATATCATTCATTAAGAAAAATGTTTTCCATCCACCCACAAGCAGTCTACCCAACATCTATCCCTCAATGTCTCCGGTTGCCATTATCTTTTAACAAATGTGTCCATGTAAGATCTAACAATTAGCTAGTTTACATGTACCACATCTTTGATAAAAGAAAGTAGCTACTATAGACATGTAAGAGAGAATCCTGGGTGGAGAGCTTCCACTGCTATTCTTCTAACCCAATTATCTGCAACAGAACTAGACTTCTATGGTAATAACCAGTTCCCACTAACTACTATTCTGTTTCAAGCTAAATTTCAACAGTTCTGAGTTTTCACAAGCATGACAAATTTCAGAATAACTTGTCAAATCAATACCATTTAAAGCTAACACAATTTTGAGAAGAGAAAATGTTCTGAACAAAGGGCAAATTCAGCCTCACATGGATGGAGCATTAACACTTCAAATTGTGATAATGTCCAAACATATTATGGCTTAATTAAAGTGTTGGACACTAGCTCTTTTGCAGGCAACCAAATAAACATTCATTCATTTGGTTATCTGCAAAAGAGCTAGAATCCATATTTAAATATGCCCATGAAGTCTACTTTTTCTTTTTACTAGGCTAAAACCAACTGAAATAACAAGTCAAATGAGACAAATCTCAAATGAATTGTTATTGAAAAACACTAAACACACTAGTCTTATCAGTAGTCAGTAGCTGCCAAAAGAAAACTTCTAAAGAATATTTGATGACACCCAACATTCAGCACCAAGAGCTGATAGCACAACTAAAATCAAAAGCTAACCTCTGCAAATGAGGTTGACAGATATGGATCAGGTTTCATTCAGGCTGCCAGGCACAACCGAAAGAACCCATCACCTTCTCTATAAAGAAACTATACCATTCTAAGATTATCATACTACAACAACATATTTTAATCAGCACTACACCTTAGCCCCAATTAAGCACTCCTAAGCTGAGCAACAACCCAACATAAACAGAACCACAAAAAGGAACCCACAATAAGCAACAGAGACCAGGAAAAGAAGCAAAATTAAAGTAATTGACCTTGTTTTTGTTGGCGGACATCTCAGGCTTGAGATCCTGTACGAGTTTCTTGCTCTCCAAATCCCAAATCTTCACACCATCCTCTGTGGCAGCACACAGCCAGTACCTATTGGGGCTGAAGCACAAGGCATGGATAATCGACCCAGCCTCAAGAGAATACAGTCTCTTCTCCTCGGCCAGGTCCCACAAGAGTGCCATGCCATCCTTGCCTCCGCTGGCACAGAGAGACCCGTCAGGGCTGATAGCCACAGTGTTGACATAGCCAGCATGGCCACTCAGCGTGCAGCGCAGCTTGCAGTTGGTCAGGTTCCATGCCTTCACGGTTCGGTCCCATGAGCCAGATATGATGGTCGGCTGGTGCATGCTAGGGGAGAAGCGCACACAGCTAACCCACTCCTTATGGCCTTCGGCATCCTGTTAGAACATGTCAAATGTACTGGTATTGCAATCATGTTCAAGCACTTTAAGTTCAGAGTCAAAAAATCATAACCAAAGCTTTCTTACTTTTAGTATATTCTAGATTATTTCAAATCAATGGGTTATAAAGTATATCTGTTCTCTATTGTCTGACTCTATCAAGAGTTTAGGGATATTTGTGTTACTTGATAATTCACTCAGAAATATTACTAGATTAGATTTTTTAAAGATGATATAGCCAACTTCTAACAGGAAATTACCTGAATAGTGTACTTGCACTCTCCAAGAGTATTCCAGAGCTTGATCGTCCGATCACGCGACGCTGACACGATCTGACGGTTGTCAATGGAGAAAGAAACCGAAAGCACGTCCTTCGAGTGTCCGACGAAGCGCCTGGTGGTGGCGCCGGAGGCGAGGTCCCAGAGGCGGAGCTCACCATCCCAGGAACCAGACAGCGCGAACTGCCCGTCGGAGCTGAGCGCGACGTCCTGGACGAAGTGCGAATGCCCGGTGAGGCGGCGGAGAGGCGCCGCGTAGGTCCCGCTTGGATCGGCGCCGACCGAAGGCGCATCGTCAGGGACTTTCCAGAGGAGAAGGGACTTGTCACGAGAGGAGGAGACGAGGAAGTCGGAGCTGTCCAAAGGGGCGGCGATGGCCGTGACCATGTCGCTGTGGCCCCGCATCGTGCCCACTTGGACCAGTGTCTCCGCCATTGTTGAGAGGGTTTTGGCGCGAGAGCGAGGAGGAGAATAGAGAGCGAAAGAGGGGAGATAAAATGCGGCGAGAAGAGAGGAAGAGGGAAAAAAGAAAAATGAAAAGATGGTGTTTATTTTGGATGACACGTGTCTTTAGGGTTTTGTTTTGGATAGTCGGATGGGAATCCGACGGGCGATGGCGGAGGCTATTTTAATAGGAATGAAATGCGCTCAAATATGGAAAAAAAAGAAATTATTTTAAAGACAAAGCTTTTGGAATTAGCAAATTAAAACCTGAATTCAGAAATTGCAAAACTATAGTATATATCAATATGCTTTTTTTTAAAGACCCGTAGGCTTATAATTTATATTAATATCATTTTAGAAACTACGAGGTAGTACTTAAAAGTCGGAGATTCATTAACAACAATAAATAAATGCAAAAGATCTTGAAAATAAAAAAAAATTTATAGATAAATTATTTAATTCGAAATTTCATCAAAATTGAGTTACTTAAGCCTTCAAATTTGTGCTGACCTTCTTCCGAGTTGTGCAAAATTTGTAGCAACAGAAATAAATTTTGGATAATCAAATTGATATTATTCGAGTCACGTTAATCATTCTATCTTTTTTCACCTTAATTGACTATCCACTAGATATAATTATAACCTCATTCATAATTTGACTATCCAAACAGCATGATCAATCATCAAAGACATCAGGGTCCTCATCTTTTGTTGTGCATCACTAAGCTGCACAACGGACAGACAATGAATTATATGATTTTTTTTAGATTTATTTTATACGAATTTTAACACAATCAAACGGACAATACGTTATATCATATGCTTATAACGTAACAGATAATACAAATCCAAGACATCAAGTCACGTTAAAGAACATAATATGGAAGAATTAAAATTGTATTCTGCATAGTGGTTGCTAAATTTGACAGGACTCGGATTGGACTTGCAACTCAGATTCATCAAATTATAAATTCATATTTCTGACAAAATGCCAATTAACTATACATACATATATATATATATATATATATATATATATATATATATATATATATATATATATATATATATATATATTAAAATGATTTGCAAACTTGTGACTCGACACACCATTTGGCTGTTGTTTTACGCCACAGAAAATTCAAATGTATCTATGCCTAAAAGGCTAAAACCAACCAGTGACCACAAAATGGCCCCAAAAGGTGGCACCGTTTCATCTTTGGCTATCCATTTTTCCCTCCAAACTGTCAAATTGATCCAATCAAAAACACACACACACAAAAAAAAAAAAAATTCCCTCTTATTCATCTCTCTTTTATCTTCCTTGTTTTCGTTGTCAACAAATTCCAATCCCTCCTTGGAAGTCTCTTTGCATCCTTCCTTTGCTTTCTTCTCTCCTTTTGTCCTCTTGGAAAGCAAAGAAGCTTTTTTATGTGGATATGGTACAAGGTGTGGCCTAATTGATGCTATTGTTGGTCACCTCCTCTCTCTCTTAGGTGCTTCAAATATTTTTATGGTTATTTTTTGATCATTTATTTTCTATGAATACTGATACTATTTATAATCTCTATTAATTGTTTTTGTGTTTCTTTTTTCTTTTAGTTGATCAATGTCTTATTTTAGTCTTTCCATTTCTTTTGATTAAATTCCAAATCATCAGTGTCACCAACTTATCTAACTAATTTCCTGCCGGGAACATATCATACATTTCATGATATATGATACTGGTACCGTGCCAATCATTGTTAGTTAATACACTTATAGAGCGAAACATATGTAGGAACAGATAGCCTGGTACACAATTTACAGGAGTTTACATGCTTGAGCTTACATTTACAAAAGTCCCGGTTTATCAATCCTTGAGAATCAATTATGATATTCAACATCAAACCTCCGCAAAATATAATCCTCATGACCAAACTTTGAATTTATTGAATGATTTTAATTAAACTTGTAATGTTAGGATGGCCGACCACTTTGCGTTGATGAGAGATACGCTGATCACAGAAGCATCGCTCCAGGTGGTCATAGAAAGCATGAAATCAACTGAAAGCGTATGCATCATCGATGTGAAGGAGGGGGAAGAATTGAATTGTGATGAGAGGTTGGTGCAGTGCAGGATCTGCCACGATGAAGGTTTAGTGCATCAGATGGATGCTCCATGCTCGTGCACCGGCAGCTTGAAGGTCGTTACTTTGTCAGTAAATTTTGTGTATATGTTAGTCAATTATTGTATCCCGGTGAGACCATAAGAAATGTTTGTACCGGTTTCTCTTTTTATTGGATTGTACTCTCCTAGTCCTATATCATGATGCTGATTTTGATAGCAGCCAAATTCCGACACATACATCAAAATCAAATTGAACTTGTAACATGCAGGCGAGATTTGAATATATGAAAATTGAAAATTGATGCCTTTTTGCCCCCAAAATTCATTGCACTTTGTGTTTTTTCCTGCTTGCTTTGGAATTTTTTCATTTACATGAACTTATTTTTTCTATGTTCACAGTATGTTCATCCAAAATGTGTGCTTAGATGGTGTCAAGAAAAAGGCAATACTGAATGTGAGATATGCTTAAAGGTAAAATTTTCTATATCCTCTCTCTTCTGAAACATTACACATTTCTAAAATTCTAAAGCTTGAATCCAGCATCTTTGGAGGATATTTAATGCCATATATATATATATATATAAAAATTTTATGAATGTGAAAAAAAAACTTCAGAATTTATTTTGTTTTGCAATTTCTTATTCAGCAATTTAGAGGATATATCCTCCATCGGAGCATTGTTCTACACATGAGAGACTCCATAATAAGGTAATTCTTCTTTTTCATATTATTTGAGAATAAAGTTTAAAGCTTTTGTTTTTGTTTTTTATTATTTTGTTTCTGCAATAAATTGATTGAGAGTTGAGAAAAATTAACATGCACATAAAAGGGAAAAAAAGATTAATTATTTTTGTTAGAGTCATGGATCACAGATCATTTATTCATTTGTTCTTTTATCTTCTTTTCTTCTCTTTTAAGAGGCATGACTTTACTTAATTGATCAATAAAATCAGTAATATATTTATAGGACAAACAACGAGATGCAGCAAAGGAATGCCAATAGACGAATTTCAACAGATAACACTACAGAGAGAAATCCTAGTAACAACCACAACCAGAAATATGGATCTAAAAAACTGATGTTTTGTTTTCTACTTACTATATTTGTAAGTTTTTATCTGAAAAATGATTAAATATAATTATTTTTGTCAAGAACCAAAGCACTTGATAAATAAACATAAGAGGATAAATACTGTGCAGTGGCTTTTACTCATATTAAACCCATAAAAATTGCGATTAAAATGAGACGAGTACAATTTTACATTTGTGATATGCTGATTTCAAGATACCATGGTTTATAACTGCAACCGAGTTTTTGGGTACTGTCAGCAGAAGGCACGTACACTAACAGTCTCTACTGATAAACAATTTTGCAGTTGGTGCCACTGAAATTTTTTGTTGTACTGCTACTGTTACTGCTTGTAGTCTTCTTCGTAGCAGCTCCAGCGTTGCACCGCTTGTACCAGCAACAGGTTTACTTTTACTATTTTATTAAACCAACTTATCAACTTCTTTCTAGCACAAATTTGGTATTCATATATTACTCAAATTTGTAGGAAACAAATGATCAGGCAGAAACGGAGTTCGATGTTTGAATGACACTGTAAGTATTGAAATAGATAGCTGTAAATTACTTTTGTATATAAGCTAGCCACAGTACAAATCCTTCTTTTTTTATTGGAAGAATGATCTCTTGCTATTAGGCAAACAAGCAAGGAGAGATCAGAAAAGAAAATGTAAATATATATTGCTTTTTTTGTGTGGGTATTATCTGTACAATTGAGTTGATAAATACTTTAATGTATACTAATCTTCTTGATATTTGTTATGTAAATAATACAAAAATGTAAATCTAATAATACAAAAATGCAAAAAGGTTGATGCACTACTATTTTTGTTACTCTGTTCCCATCAAGCAGTAGTACAGTTAACATCAAGACTGCAAATGATGGATTACAACTGAAACTTTTACATAAATATGCATTTCATTGAAATTTGCCCCAGTAGTAAAGTTTGCTTTCAAACCTATGCTGTTTCAAAACACATTCCTAACCTGTCATGTGGCTTGAACTTTAAATGTCCTATCAAAAAATTATAAAGCATTCAATAAATTTACAATCATTGACAGCCTCAAAATTAGTACACCTTGCTTTGTACCTCTTGGCATGCCCAAGCACTCTTTATCTTATTTTTCTCAACTCCAATTCTTTCTTTGCCTGATATAAAACAGAAAAAGAGAAAAAGAAATAGAGAAGAACTTAGAGAATGATCAAAGTCATTAAAAAGAAAATTTATTCATAAACATCCCTCCTAAAAGCTAGATTCCGCATCTGTAAAGCTCAAATATTACAAAACTTATGCTGTTCTAGAATACACCATTAAGGTGCTCCATGAAAAGTGCTCAATGAAAAAGAGCCACTTTTGTTGTGTTAATATGCAGATGCCAAGCTTTATGATGCCACAAAACTCTAATGACAATAAAGCTTTCAAAAGATGTGTGAAAAGACTAGATCTACCAAAAACTAGTATAGCTAACCAGTATCACCGGTAAGGACATCCTTTTTCAGCTATTATGATGCACATACTACTTTTTATCAGGCCTAGGGGATCAACAATTAAGTTTGATTCACTGAAGCTGTCTAGACATGACACATCATACAAGAGCACACAAGTAAACCAAAAATTAAAAAATTAGGGTTATGATCCTATTAAAAGAATGGCTGGTGTATTTCTTTAGAGTTCTAGGCATATTGAGCCTCCGCTAAGATTGTCCTGAAATGCAATACGGCTAAGCTATCCATTTTTCCAACTACAGAACTCCAGAGAGAGGCTGGTACCAATAACCAGTATGGGACATAAGAATTGGCACTAAAGTTCTAAACTCCTAGAAGATGGAGAAAATATATACATACATATACATTACTATAGATTTAAGTGACATCAAGAGGGGGCGATTTTACCCTCCTAAGAGAAAATTCAAATGTTCTTTAAAGATCGGAGATGGTGTGAATACTTTCGATTCTTCTGCTGGGCCCGCCAGAAACACGCTAGTGCGCCAAATGTCACACTTGCAAGAGCGATACCTAGTGCTGCCCACAATGGCACCAACTCAGCACTAACTGCACCACCAGCCGAGACGTTGGTGGTCGACAAATCGGTTTGACTTTGACTGGTTGATGCCTGCTTTGTGGAAGGAGAGGCTAGGGTTTGGCCATAGTACTTGACAAGAAATTTGAACACCTCATCCTCATTCCACTGAACTTCCGTGGAAGCAGCAGGGTTGAGGTAGCAAGTTGGGCAGAGCTGACGTGGCGGCCAGAGTGACTTGGGGAAAGATGGGTCACCAGTGCCTAGGGTTTTCTCTTCTTTCATCAATCGCTCATTTACTTTATTGTGTGTCTGCCAGAGCCACAGGCTCAGGGCTCGGGTTGATTCAAATGGAGTTTTGACACTGCATTTTAAAAATCAGACATAAATATATACATTAAAAGAAAATTAGAATAGCAGTACTATTATCATATTTTTTTCTCTTTTTCTTCTTTTTTGTTTCTTTTTGAGGGAAGTATGGAATTAGAATATATGACTGCCAATGGATGTCAAATAGAAACGTGCACAGCATAATCAGTCCTCCATAGCCATTGAATCATTATTTGAAAATTTGCCACTGATATAATCTGAATACTGGGTTTTATATTACCTCAAGCACATATCATAAAAGTGTTTACGACACTCTTCGCAAATAAAGAAATTGTGAATGAAATCACGAATTGCAGTAAAAGCTAACTGGCTCTCTCCATCTCCAACTCTTACACTAAGTGAGTGCATTAGCACCCATAAACCACAACTACAAAATTTGAAGACAAGAAACGAGGATTAGAACCAAATTTTTAGATTAAAAATGAGAACTCTTCCAGGAAATATATGTTATACGGAAAAATAAAGGGAAGCAAAAGAGCAGAATTCCGATTTAAATTCAGTTAGTATTTGAGTACCTGAATCCTCTTGTATCATTTTTGCTCCCTCGGCAGAATATCTGCAACCAGTTCCATAAAGAGCAAAAGCAATAAGCCAGTGTTTCTTAAATTCAATACAAGGGATCTTATAAGAGATCAGTTTAACATTTTACAATAGTGCCGAAGAAAATAATAACGACACTTCTGACGTGTGAAAACTTGGTCGCCCTAGGACAGCATCTTGATATTTTGCAAGTCATGTCAGGAACCAATATAGTCAATACCAATCAGATTGAATTCTCAAGCCTTATGTCTTTTCAATGTTTAATTAGGTCTTGGCAAGAGTTCAAGGCTTATTTGAAGATTGAACTTTTACACTTAACCGAAAAACAATATCTAATAGTATGTATATTAACCAGTTGGCACAGTACCATTAGGGTCCAATTTTGGTAGGTAATGGTTCCAGACACATACCCAATATCCATGAGGAACTTCTTTGCCACAAACAGCAGTACTCTCTGAAGCACCATTATCATACATGTGAGTAGCTTCCTCTGAGTTAAGTAAAAGGTGCGACGAAGGCCACATCTCATCAAAGTTCACAAGCAGCTCAGCTGAACCCCTCCTACACCTGACATATCCACATTTATCATTTAAGGAATATATTGCTTCAATTTCTTCTTTTCATTCTCTCCATTGGATATGATGTTTGAGCCAAAAGGAAAACTCTATACAAATATAAACTAGGCAAAATCTCCTCTTGACTGCAGCGCAGACAATAGAATAGCACACATAAATATCAACACTAAATATGTGGTTATTGCATATCAGGATAAAGAGAAAAGAAGGAAATGGATACTTTTTAGAAGGATGATGAGCTGCCAAAAGCTGAAAGAACTTTATAAGCGGAGCACGAGTCTCTGGCTTTATCATCTGAATTTCATTTACAAGAAAACAAAAGAAACACAGAAAAGAGATATAGTTTCTTTCTAGGATGGTTAGCATTTTTTTTCTCTTCCGATTGATTAACTGAGGCTTGGACAACCCTCAATCACTTTTCAAGTCCTGCCACAACAAGCTGCCTTCTAGACAACTGTTGCAACAATGTAAAGAGGTGGGATGTCAAGTTAAAAGAATTTTCTAGAATAAACTGAGAACCACAGGTAAACCTTGTGAACCAAAATTATGTCGAAAGCCTTTGCTGTCGCTTCCTCTACATCAAAGATGGCACGTGCAATCTGAACAGAATATTAAAAATTAAAAAAATTAGGTTTACAGTTAAAGAGGAAAAGAAAAAAAGGAAGATAAAAGAAGAAATGTTTTGTTCATGTAAGAATTCATTTAACAGTATTTACCTGTTCTGGATCAGATGTATTTCTTGGAAGCAAATTTTCATTCTCATACTTTTCATCATCCAAATTGAAAGAGCTGTTTATACAAGTTTACAATAAACAGAAATAAGGGTAAACAATAAATTTGAATTTTTTGGAGAGACTTTACTGTGTGCATGTAGTATGCACTTTGTGCATTGATTACCAGCACTTGAACTCTAAAACAATTATGAACAAGTATCCATGTTGATCATTGATAATTTGCTTGATGAGTTCATAGATCAGTACTAGAAGATTAAAGTGGGTGCTTGTTATTGCTTTCTCATTTCATAACTTCTTTTGTTTTGAATACTTTTTGTTTGGTCTTCTACTTGATTTCGGAGTATCAATTCAAGCCTTTTGACCCAGCTGGTATCATACTAGTATGGTCCCGTTTCATTACAAAATGAACAAGAATAACCTTCCAATACGTTTATTTATCCAATTGAGCAGACGTTGAGATGTTCTTCCATCATCAATTGGTTGAATATCACTTTTATCCTGTTTAGGATCCCACTTGGCATTAGCGAATTTTGCTGGTGGGCCCCATAGTAGCATGGGGTAATGGCCGACAGAGAATCTTTCGCACAGATCTGCATTCACCTGTTCTGCCACAGATGCAAAAGAAACTAAGGCTGTACTGAATGCAACATTGTTTGAACTTTTTGCTAACAACACCCTAACATTTCCCATATTTGCAAACAGCACTGGATGTCATTTGTGAGTAACTAAAACCCAACAATATTTGGATCTTTTGCAAATGAAGATGAAAAATATAAATTTATTTGTTCGTACTAAAGTTTACACCTAATGAGCTATGCAATAGCCATCATATATGGAAACAATGACACACAGAAGTCTTAAACTCACTATAAATTGTTATCCTATACAATTCAAAACGCATCTAGGCAGGGTAAAATAATGGTTATATTCCTGTATTGGAATCAACCCAGTAAGAAACCAACATCAAAAGATATTTCTTGCCAAATAGAACGAAATCAAAATAAAACTTTGTACTTCCATTTAAATTTTGAAAGTACCTTCATGGCGCAATCCACACGTGCCATTAGTATAATTCCAGGATGTGCTGCATCTGGACCATTAAATAGCTTCGCAACTTTTTCATATTGAGGCTGCATTACCAATATATTCATTATTATTACCAGTGACAACATAACCAAGATAAAAAAAAAGAACAAATTAATTAACTCGGAGAAAGTACCTTATAATTTCTGCAAGCGGGACACCTAAAAAATAAAAATGAAAATGAAAAAGTTATATTAGAAATTAGGTGTTAAACAGCAGTTTGGCTAGAAGAAAGTGGGGAGAAAGAATTTTGAATGGCAATTTTAGAATTTGGCATACATCCATGCAAAAGTTCTGTGAAAATCAAACCAATGGGATATTTCATGAACTACAGAGGAACAATCAAATATAAAAATATTAACTGGTAGAGTTCTTCACTGGATTTCTGTCACAAAACCAGAAGGTGAAGCTATTTTCACCTCCTTCAACATTTCCAATCAATTTAACACACACACACCAGAGCTGTATTGAAGTTTATCAGAGATAAGATCAATATGCAAGGATAAAGAAGAAAAATGGTGTGCCATGGAATTGTAATGCTTAAAACATTACATGACCGAGATGCAACATTATCACGACACAAATTGATCATTGTGCCTCTACTCCACACTTAACAAACAAAAGGAAAAATTTATAGTTTTGCACAAGGGATAACCAAAAGATATTATCAAGTAAACAAAGCTAGGCGAACCTAAACCACTGATCAAAAAGAAATAGGCGCGAACCAGTGAGCGAAGAACTCGACGATGGCATAGGAGGTGGGGGAGCTCTTAAGCACCTCATCGAAATTCGTGCTGTTGAGGTCGACAGCGGCGTCAGCCCCACGGCCACCGTCGGCGAGCGATCTGAGAAGAACCCGCTCTGAGGCTCCCGTGAGGGGAAGCGAGAGCTGGAGGAAGAGAAAGAGCGAGAGGAGAGGAAGAGATGCCATCTCTAATGGCGCTGCCTCGGCCTCGCAAGAGCAATAGGAGAGAACAGCAAGATCTCTCTCCTTGAAAGAGAGAAAAAGGGAGGGAGAAGGAAGAAAAAAGGGGGGGTGGATGGATCTTTGTTTTGGCGCAGAGGTTGGGGGATTTGTTGAACGAGAAATTTATTTATATTTATATTTATATTTATATTTATATTTATATTTATATTTATATTTATATTTATATTTATATTTATATTTATATTTATATTTATATTTATATTTATATTTATATTTATATTTATATTTATATTTATATTTATATTTATATTTATATTTATATTTATATTTATATTTATATTTATATTTATATATTTGCAGTTAATTTTTTAATTGAAAGTCGGATTTAATTATGTTGCTGTTAGCGTTAAGAAATGCACTTAAAAAACCTCTGCTTGATTTTTTTATTTTTTATTTTTTTGTTATTTACTCGTTGATTAATCAGGTTCTAGAGTCTAATTCATTTAAAAAAGACGGAGAAAGAAAGTATTGTCTGTATTGGAATGGAGTTGACTGGATACTGGAGTCTCGTTGAAGGGAAGAAAAATAAAATAAATAAAATAAAAAGTGCATTGTCCTCTCCAGTTCTTAGAACTGGAGGGAACCTGACTTGATCAATTTGAATCTGACGGTTGATATAGCATCTGAGGAGATCAGCCCAAGTTGCACGTGGGGAATATTTAGTGAGTGGGGTTTTTTTTTGCCGATATTTTTTTATGTAAGATTAAAGATAATAAAAATTAAAAAAGTAGGAAAAGGAAAAACGTTTGTTTAAAAATAAGAAGAACGGATTACTCTTCTCCGTCCGTGGTCCTATTTTTCCTTTCAAAGGTCGAAAATTTAAAAAAGAGAACGAACGGGGGAGAAAATACCGTCCAAGACGGTGGGACGAGGGCGTCCGAGATGGACGGAGAAAGAAATCCCATACGTGCATTTGTAAAAGGACGGTGACAGATTCCCCGTCCAACCCATACATCTGTCACTTCAAGCACGGCTCCCCCACGCGCGCAACAGTGCGGACGGGTCACTTATTCCCGTCCCTCGTTGAAGACAGTGCGCCACGTCACGCCATGCCACGCTACGCCACACCACAAGGGATCCCAGCAGTTGGACGGGGGTGAGTGCACCGTCCATGCCAGCCGAATTTAATAAAAAAGACAAAACCAAGTGTGTTCCGCTAACTCTGTTGGAATCTTCTTACTTTTACTGTCAGTCTATAGGTGCAGAGAAGCTTGAAAAAAGTACTAGGGTGAGCTTGGATAAATACCTGAAATTTCTCGAGGAATTCCATTCAAGTATGAATAGTGCGAACTGTAAAGCACTCCTCCCTAATAATATTTATTACAAATTAATAAATACATATTTATTACAAATTTCCCAAATAATAATTAATAAATTCTTATAAAATCGTATATATTACATAGTAATAACAATAAAAACAATAAATAAGGATAAAAAATAAAATCGAAAAAACACAAGCAAAAAATTTCTAAATTAAACAGGACAAAAAAACACAGGAAAAAAATATTGTGCGGAAACCGTAGGATTAGAAGTAGTAGGATTCATAATTATAAAAAAATTAAATATTTTACAATTTCTTTTTTTTTTATAGTACCAAAGCAAAAACCAATGTTCGATAGCAAGCTGATCAATTTAATTCAATAAAAAAGAAAAAGGAAATAACATTTTTTTTAGTTAATGATCTAACCGATTGAATCTTATTAAATCCTTTATTCATTCAATTTCAATGAGTTCATTCTTAGGTTCAGTCAATCTTTTTTTATTTTTTCATTTAGATTTCTGTTTTTAAATTCTTTCGTGGATGAATTATGCTTATTTTCACATCTAGGATTTAGATATACAAAATATATCACTGTCAAGAGGAAAATCCCTATTGAAATATTCTGATTTCAAAAATAGAAAAAATCCGAAAAAAATCCGAAAAAAAATCCGGAAAAAAAAGTAAGGGTGACGGACGGGGATACAAATCCGTCCTTCTTATTTTTAAAATTTTTTTTTTGTTTTCCTACTTTTTTTAATTTTTTTATTTAATTTTCTAAAGAAAAAGAATCTCGGACGGGAAAGGTAATCCGTCCCTCCCATTTTTGAAAAAAAGTTTTCTCTTTTCCTACTTTTTTAATTTTTATTATATTTTATCTTAAATAAAAAAAATATCGGTTTTTTTTGTGGGGGCAGCTCTCATTAAAATCCTTCAGAAAATAATTAATGGGAAATTTACGCCTTCCACATGATCTAAAATCTCTCTTTTTCTCCCTCCGTATAATTTTTTTTTTCAACCTAGAGTTTTTTTTTAAATCAAAAAATTACTTATCAATTGCACGGTGTGGCATGTTTCAAAATTAAAACAAAATGTGTATAGAGTATTTTTTTTATCGTTTCACGAAATTCATTTGAAAATTAATTTTCTTTTTTTGTGAGATTTCGTCCAATATAAAATTAATTCTTTTTTTTCAATTGAAAAAGAGTAAACATTCTCTATATTTGAAGAGAAACTTGTACAATTTTTAAAACTGAAATTTTTTAATTATATATTAAAAGAAATCTCAAAGAAATTTTATCATCTAGCACCCTTGATATTTATACAGTATGGACGCACTTAAAAGCATAAACAATACTCACTTTTTTATTTAAATAATAATATAAAAATAAAAAATGAGAAGAACGGATACATATGTTTAAAATTAGAAAATTCGCATTTATTATCTGCGAATCAGTTCTGATTTACTTACATTGTTCGGGAATATATTTTATAATTTTACAAACTCACTACACATCACAGAAACGTTCACAGACAATATTTATAATTAAAAAAATAATTTACAAATAATATTCACGAACTTTTTATTTCTTAAAATATCGATCACGATTCTCAATACATTAACTTTTCATCTTCTCATATTAAAAAAAAAATGAAAGAACTATCCACTGACAGCGGGACCCACGACGAAAAGGTCCTACACAATGGATAATTAATCAATCCCTTGTTTTAAAGATGCGCCATGTGAAATACACGCAGAGAGTGGGTGGGGAATGGGGACCACCGTCTGACAGTGGGCCCCGGAGGCTGCACGCCTGATTGATCCTTTTGAATGCTGTAGGGAATGGAACTGGAGAGCAGATGGGGTGGGGGGGGGGGGCCTTCGCTCCTTTTATTATCCAGTTGCTGTTCCTTTCAGGGAAGGTAAAGCAACTCATTCATTCATTTTCATTTTCTGTACATTACGTACACCTTTTTTTTTTTTTCTCTCACCTCGTCAAAAAAGAATGCGGGTTTTCTTTTTATTTGTATGGTTTTATTTGAAACTACTTCTTGGTCCACGGTATATGGTTGGGGGTTTAAAATGTCGTCCTTGATTCAAAATATGACCCTGCTTTATATCATTATATATAGCTTTACATAGCGAGAGAATCTATTGATAATTAATATTTTAATAATTTTAATAATTGTTTTTCAAATAATTTTAGAATAAATTTTAAAAGTAGAAAAAAATTTATAAATATATTTTTTAACTTATGAATTGATTGTCTTTTAATTTTCATATAATTTAAGGTTCATTAGATATTTCATCATTTGTATTAAATTTTAAACTGTTAAAAATTTCATGTAATTTTGATTATTTTTTATGGAGTATCAAATGACTCTTAAATTACATGAAATTTGAAACGTAATCAATCTATAAATTACAAAATATGTTTGTAAATTTTTTTTCTATTTTTGAGAATTTTTAAAAATTATTTTTAAATTATTTGAAAAATAGTTACAGGGTTCTCAAAATATTAGTTCGCAAAGAATCCCTTCCCATAGTTATATACTCTTGTTGAGTATATATATATTTTTTTCTTTTATGATAGCCATATGGTTAAGTTTCTGTTTGTTTGAATCAGTTATTTAGTATTCTCTCTTCGCGACAGGGTACAGAGAGACGGTTTTCAAAACAAAACAAAACGAAAGAAAAAGAATGTGAGAGCGAGCGAGATAAAGAGAGAGAATTGCTGAAGCTAATAAAATCTTGTGCAATAGTACAAAATGTGAATTTTCCTTTGGACGACATTGAAAAAAAAACACATGATATGGCTGCAAATGTAGATCGGTATATCACGTAATGTTAGATTGATTTGACCTGATGCAAAAGTTTTTTGGACTCACGATTTAGATCATTCAGTTTGGATTGGAGTTCCACGATTGATCAGGATCAAGAAGCTCTCTTACTAGTTACAAGATCAATGCTACCAATCTCGTCCGTCCATTTTAAATCGGTGAAATCAGCATAGCAGTATCCCAATTTCCCTATTTTCTGACCAGAAGAACTGCATCACGGGACCCTAACAGATGCCGCCCATATATTTTTCGAGCAATTTGTTCGCATTGAGGCATGATCACATGAGCAGATGACTGATGATCTATGAATGGGGTTCATAGTGATCATGTCAGGAGGAGGATATGGATTCCAGTACTGAGCATGGTGCTCACTGCATGCTCATTGCTCAGGTGCTCCCATTTTCAAAAGTGGTGTTTCCTGCAAAGCCTAAAAAGTTAAAAGCGAGCTCTTGAAAGAAAAAGAACCTTTTTTCACATTTTCAATGTTACAGGCTACAAGCACCTTTTTCCCCCTTCAAGCCACTTCTCTCATGTAGTTATATTCCTCAAAATGTTCCCAAAAAGAAGAAAAAAATGATCCTCATTGCCAGATATTTCAGGATGTTTAGCGTGTAAGTTTTGGATTCTGAAGAAAAAGAACCAAACAATAAAATGGACAGCATTCTTGACAAGCACGAAGTGTAATAATTTATGATACCAGACATTGTTCTTGTTCTTGCACTACATAGAAGAATAGCAATGACCCAGAAAATCTAGAAGGTACATCAAAGGGAAAAACTTAATCCCAAGTCCCAACTAAAAAGTACCTATACTAACTGTTCTGACACCTCAGATAAGAAACACAAGCTTGACCTTAAGTTTTGCCTCATTTAAACGATTGTTAGATCCGACTAAATGCAACCGTGCAAACCCGTGAGCCTTCGACCCCACCAAATTTGAATGTGGGATATGTTCGGACATGGTCGAGGTACTTGAAAGCTGATTTCTCCTTTTTATTGGTCTCATTTCCCTCCTCCTGGTCAATGCATTTAGTACCACACTGCTTCTGGTTAAAGTTCTCCACTTCTTGAAGCAGCTCCTCTCTTGTGCTATTGCATGACGTGATCACCTACAAACAAATTTCTACCTTTTTTGAGGTCATAAACGATAAACAAAATACATCAAAGAAGCAAAAATCTACAACCACTCTATACCAGTCCCAGATGGATTGCCAGTGGAATAAGGACGGTACAGATTAATATCGAACTAATTTTCAAAAAGTTTTAGTTGGTTTCATTTTATATTTTATTTTTCTAGTTTAGTAATTTTACACTTTATTTGAAAAAATGCCCACTAGTTATTGGAGCAAGCTTGAACCTCAGCAATCTCTTCAAAGGAAGTTAAATAGTGATAATCTTAAGATTTCTGAGATTTTAGTTAACTAGATTATAATTTGAAGTCTCTTTGATATTATTTGTGCTCTGAATTTGTAATTGATTGTTTCTTAGTGAAAGTTACCCTGTTGGATTTGGGTTGAAAAACATACTGCCCTACTAATAGTAAATAAAGAATGCAAAAGGTCAGATGAAAGACGTAGATTCTAACCAGGATGCCACCAGGTAAAACCAAATTTGCCACTGATTCCCAATACATCATCCTAAAATGTAAAAAGAAAGAAAGAAATGAGAAAACAAAAAACTATTGCCATATATGATGCAGGAAAGTCCTTTTTTTTTCTTCTTTCTGAAGGTTTGATGCCATCTAACTGTTTATATTAAGGAAGCACGTAACTTAGAAAATGACTAAGAAAGAATCTTGGTTTATCAGCTTTCTGATTGCACAGGTAATTTGGCGCTGCAATTTTTTTGCAAAGGACGACAATGTTACCTCTTGACTGATCCATCTGGATGCAAACCTATTGCGTCCAGGGTACCTTTGTCCATAACAAGTTTGAATCTTCTGTCCAGCTTAGTCTCTAGCACATCATCAACCTAGTAAAACAAAGGTCAGATTACTAAAAAGCTTTTTATAGCAAGAAATTTTGGGTATTAAACCATGCTTAGTCACTCGGTAGTGGCACAAGCAAAATCTAGACCAATCTTTTTTCTCCCCTGCTTGTTTGTGTTTAGAACTTTAAATGTAGTCTATGAACTCCTTTTAGTAGAATCTCAAGTTATCATAGTATATAATTGTTATAGTTTTTACGCACCAAGAAATTTATGTTGGTAAACCCGTCACGAATAGCTAGCTTCTTTGCAAGTTCAATTGCACCTTCACTATAATCGGTTCCAGTTAAATCTGAAAACCTGCTGTAAGACACAGTCAACAAATTTCTATGCAAAACAGAAGAAACAAAAAGATATGAACATTATCCAAATTTTAAAACAAAAAATGAAGGCTTGGCACTACTATGGCATTAGTAGGGACCAAGCATGCTTGCATGTGCCTCCCAGTAAGGCAGTAACAACAAAAATCCTACACCAACACTACTCGTTAAATGTCTCCTGCAAGATACAGTTGACCTGGAACAATAAAACAACCCATAAGTAGCCAATAGCATACCCTTGTCTGGCAAGTGCTTGTAAAAGAAGGCCATTGCCTGTTCCTAGATCTAGCACGCTCCAACTTAATATTTCTTCAGACACATCACCAGTTTCAGTTTTCATGCAAAGGTTTTTTGCCCATGACACGACAGTATCCATCACTTCTTCTCCAAACCTGAGCAAGCATCAAGTTCAACAGAACATGAACACATCATTAAACAGTAGGTGAAAGACACCAATTGCACAAGCTGCACCTTGATCCATTTGCCAGATTAAACCAGACCAAGTAATTGAGCTCAAATGGAACCAACCCATTTGTGCCATCAAGCCTCTATTATCCTCAATGTAACTTTTATGGTCAAGCAGGCCAAGAAAAAGCAAAGATAAAATACAGCATAACAATACCAGGTATTAATTCGGTGAACGTTTAGCCCAATTATATATCAACCATCCTGAGGGATAAATTGAATATATACTGGTACAATACAATACCTGACAAATAGAATACAGAATACTGGTATTTTGATCTATCAAAACCAGAGAAAAAAATGCACCCAAAACGTATTTACACAAAAGACATGATCAATATCTTATCATGCATTAGACAGTACTAAAATGGAATACCAGACTTCTCCAGGTTGACCATGCAGATCAAAATTTGCAAGGTCTTCAGCATAAAAGGAATCCCAATAGCTCTGAAATCCAAGAATTGATGCTTCTACATCATTTGCATCTGATTCATCCTTGTCCGAACTACCAAAAAAGAAAATTAAAATTGTGAGGATAAAAATAAAGACATATATATTGAAGTTCCATTTGTTCCCACTTCCGACTAAACATGTTCTTCTAAAGCTAACCAGGGTATCAAATTCAATGATCCTAATTTTTTTTGCTATCAGCTGGTATGGCAAGTAGCAGTTCGATAATAGCAACCTTCACCTACTATAGGTAAGAGAAAAAAGCCTCATATTAACAAGCTCTGGCAAAAATCTCAGCTAAAAGATCAAATATAGTATTTTTTTCCCCCATTTGATAGGAAATGCTAGAAGGGTTGAGTGCAAAAATTTGTTTACCAAAATGTGTGGCTGGTTTTCACTGGGTCTTATTTTCACTGAGTGTGATAAGTCGTGAAAATCTCGACACTGATAATAATTACACAAACTAAGATATAATTTCGTTGGACTCAAATGCGCTTGATGGATCCAAAACTTTGATGAATCAAATAATAACGAAACATAAGCAACTACACTAGGCAGTAAACCACAGTACAGTACACCTAGCAAGACTAAATCCTACTGAAAGCAACACATCGAATCAGATCACATTACTCACGCAACATAACAGTTGATTTCAAAGAAGAAGAAGAAGGAGAGAACCTGTAATCAGAAGCAGTGGCAGGGAAGGAACCGGCGACATCAGCGTCGGCCTGGCGCTGATCGTCGTCGATCGCGCTACTGCCATAGTCACTCTTGACGGACCAGGAATCCGCCGCCACCGATCGCTCGTCGTCGGACGCCGCCGCGGGGGCCGCACGAGCCTCCTGGATCAGATCGTTTTCTTCCTGCTGGAGCTTCATCGCCGCCATTTCTTCTTCCAAACCACGCGCTTGCGAGACGAGAGTAGAGAGAGAGAGTGCGTGTGTGCGTGTGTGTAGAGAGAGAGAGAGAGAGAGAGAGAGAGAGAGATCCTTGACAGTCTCTGTCAAGTTTTCCGAAAAGAGAGGGAGAGAGAGAGCTGCAGATTGCAGAAGCTGGTCGAAGTTTGTCGGAATTTCAGAGATCTTAGTTAGTAAGCAGCTCTAGTAATGCTACATCGGTTCTCCTCCAATTGGATTGATCTCATTGGATGACGATCTGAACCTTACATTACAGATCTAACGGTTGAGATCAAGTGTGGCCGTATGCCTTCTAACTGCACTTCTTTCTTTACCCGTCTGATTTTGTTAGTACAAAGTTAGATTTGATCTGAACCGTTCTAACTGCACTTCTTTCTTTTTTTTTATTTGGAAAAATGTAATTTGCCACCAACAAAGTTATTCTCCAATAATCCCAACTGTCACTGACAATGAGCTCACTGATAAATGAAGCCCATTAAAAAATATTAGTACGCAAACCCCGTATGCAGTGACAGTGAGTGAAGCGAGAGGCATAATTAGGGGCAGTGTATCACTAATTTCTTTTTTTTTTATTGGGGGGGGGGGGGGGGGGGGTCTAAGAATGCAGCAAAATGGATTTCTCAAATTGCCATTAAATAATAAAATGCCTTAATGAATGCATCAATATTATTACTCAAAACAAAAGTGCCATAACATAAGAAATTTACATTACCAGAGCAAAATCACATGATATTTTTTCAGACTAATAGTTCCTTACTCTTTGCGCGAAATTTTCCTTATTTTATAAAAATAAAAAAAGAAGTACGTGAAACGTGATTTTTTAATAAGGATTATAGTTTCTGAAAAATCTGGACAACAGCTACCAGGTGAGAGATAAAAGAAAGGAAAAACAAAATTCAGTGATTTCCGATTTGTTCGATTAAATCGTCAATTTCAGTGCTCTAGTTGCAAGCAACGCCACCATCTAAATCTATTCTCTTGTGAGTAGCAATAACTCAAGATGAAAGTTCACACAGAATAAATACATCTGTAATTCATGACCTCATGCCGAACCATTCTCAACTGATCAATGGCTTTTCATTGAACACCCGCTCTCTTGCCTGGTTCGCCTGCACAACAATGTCGAAATAAGATAAAAGATTTACACTTGCCTAGTACAAAGTACATGAGAAATTATCAGACTTTGCTCCATGCATTATTTTCCTACTTTTTCATAAATTAATGAAAATGCATATTCTCTTTTTTATAGCAATGATGGAAGTTTCTGAAAATTTATCCAAGGTCTAAACCCAGGAAAAATGGATTCAACTAAAAAAGAAGTAAAAGAAAAAATTAAACTGATACCGAAACAACATTGACATTTTACCTCTGGGAAGAATATATCCTTGGCTAAACTCCAGAACCAACTTTTGTTTCAAAATTTTCATTGACAACTTATCAAGATAAATCAAACAAAAGAAAAGAGGAGAACAAACCATTTCTTGCCAATTTGTGAAGCTTGTGATAAGAATGAGAAGTGTCGTCTGTGAGATAGAGCCACAAACAATTCCCATCCAGAGACCTCTTCCTCCCATTTTTAGAAAGAAACCTAATGTAACTGCTGTTGGAATTCCGATGAGGTAGAACGAACCCAGGTTAACATATGCACCTAAATGCTGCCACCCACATCCTCTTGCAACACCTGTTTTGTAGAAACTCATTACCATAATTATAAGAATAGGTACATTATTCCATTGGTGAGATATTTGTTATTACATTCACCCATGTTTGGAGAAAAAAATATATATTGTTATTACAGAGAGAAAGATAACCTGAGAGAATCCCTTGCAAGCTATCTGTAATGACGGTGATGCACACCAAGGGCACCATTTTGCTAACATAAGAGATGACCTCCTCTTCATTGCTATAAGCATATCCCAAAATGCGGTGTGATGCCAGCAGGGTCCCACTCACAACAGCCGCCTCAGCAACCGCAATAAACATCACGACACGAACAGCTGATCTCGCTTTTTCTGGATTCCCAGCACCCAGTTCATTCGATACTCTTGTGCTAATCACCCATTATAAAATAACTATTGTCAATTGCAACATTATTTTTTGAAAATTTTCTTGTTTGACCTTCAAAAACTTCAATTATTCAGTGTATCCCCACAGAAATCACAAATTTCTCGAAGAGGAACCAAAACAACTACAATCTTTCTTACTCCTCTGGGAGATATAAGATATGAGGGGAAGTAAGAAAAATGAGAAGGGGGCATGGAGAGATTTCTCATGCTTGTATGTGGGTACAAAGGAAATTGCAATTTTATAAAGGCATATAGGAAATTTTGAGCTTCTGTTTAATTAGTTGCTATGCACCTTACAGCAGCGCCAAATCCGTATGGTATAGTATACAATACTGTGATGCTGGTCAAGCTGTAAGAACAAAGATAAAGGAAAAATATTAATAATATGATAAACAACAAGAACAAGAACAACACCAACAGAAATAACTTAATTAATAGAGTCTTGACATCGAAAAGAAAAAAAAAATGAGACCATGTCTTTGTTGCAGAAAACCAAATAAAGTCTGGGAATAGTATTGGAACCATCAGATGTAGAATCTACAGATGCAAGTCCAATTTAATAAGCAATGGGCTCATGGCAGTCTGTATCGATCAGGTGGGTTAAATATTTTATAAATTTGATTCTGTTCACTGAGTGGGCTACTAATTTAGCAAATCCTATGTATTAATTTGACGTTTGTATATTCTCCAGTCTAAGTGACTCACTTAAACAGAGAAAACCACCACTAGAGCCTAAAATTGTTCGATACCTTAGCCATTGTGCACTAACTAGTAAAATTTTTGGTTATATTAACACTGGTTCTGTCCTAATAAACAAAAACAAAAAGGCAAATGGAAAAAAGAAGCAATTAAGTGCTATTCTCCATCATTTGAAATCGAACAATCCATTATCAGAATCCATGAGTTAATAGTAATGGAAGTCCAATCTGTAGTTTGCTTCATACCAAATTGAAAGAACAGATGTCTCAAGTTGTGGATTAGGTAGAAGTCCCGAAAGCAGGATTAGCAGCTCGAAGGACCACCATTCCAAGCTACAATAAACATCATCAACTATTAAAAAGGATATTGAGTAGTGAACTGAAAAAGGGGGGAAAAAATCAAAACTTGAGATTGTTTATGGAAAACAACAGCAAATTTCTTTGCCAAGAGCTCATCACAACCTACCATACCATCACAGCAGACGGCAAAGCCAATCGAAGAAACTCATTAATTCCTTTAAAGGCCGATGCAGAAAGAGGTGAGCGGGTCCTCTCACAAGATACTGAGTATCTTATATACAACCCAAGAATTATGACATTCAACCAATACGAAATGCTGATGGATAGAGCTGCTCCTACATTCCCAAGACTGCTAAAATACACTAGTACATAGCAAAGAGGGACATGGATGCATAATGTGGCAAAAGAGGTGAACAGCATTGGAAAGATCAGGCTTTGTGCCTGGAGAAATTTGACGAGAGGTTGCACAACGGCATAGGCGAAGAGGCTCGGGATCATCCACATTGCATATCTTCCGGCCTCGTGAGAGATAAGAGGATCCTGACCGATGAAGGTGAGAATCTTCCCCATTGAGGCCCAGATCAAGGAGATGGGAAGGCACACTATTACAAGAGTGAATATAGCTCCATAGGTTTGTGTTCCCAGCTTGTGGTACAGTTGCGCACCAAAGGCTTGGCCACAGAGTGTCTCGAGCCCACTTGCCATTCCTAGCTGTACCCAATTTTGTCAATTTCAGTTTTAACACATATGAACATATGTTTGTCAATTTCAGTACTTGATAAGAAAAAGAAGGTATGGTGAAGGCAATGAACCGACTGAAGGAGGCTATCTGCCTTTTCTTTTAATTAGTTCTTTATTTTTTTTCTTTTCAAATACAAAATTATTGCCCAAAATATGAAAAATTGAAAATAAAAACGATCGGTTTTGGTACAAGTCTGCTGTAATTATTGCAAACTAGCATTAGAAGGAAATCAATGACCAATGATTTCCTGATGCAGAGAAGAAAACCCAAATGAAAACAAAAGGAGTAAATTAAATAATATATTATGCTTATAACTGACGGAGCAGCTTCTTCAGAAAACATTAATAATATTAATAATAATATTAAAAACAACAACAACAATAACAATAATAATAATAGTAATAGAAATAATAATAATAATAATAATAATAATAATAACAACAACAACAATAATAATAATAATAGCTGACGGAGCACAACAAGTGTTAGTAATAATAAAATAAAACAATTGATGAATATCAGTGTAAAGCATGTACAAAGTCAAATTGCATGCCTTTGGGTGAAAACTAATATATTGAGCTTATGATAAACAAAAAAGCAGTAGAAATGTTAAGAAATAATAAAGTATAAACTGATGGTGCAGAACAAGTTTTACTAATAATAAAATAAAACAGCTCAATGAATTTGAATGTAGAGTATGTCAAAGTCAAATTTGCATGCCTTTAGGTGTAGACAAATTTCCCAAGCTTACAACAAGCAAAATAGTAGTGATGTTTCTTATAAATTATAAATTGATAGAGAAGGACGAGTGTTACTAATAATAAAATAAAACTATTTGATGAATCTGAATATAAACCATGTCAAAATCAAATTTTGCATCTTTTGTGTGTAAACTAATTTCTCAAGCTTATGATAAACAAAAAACAGTACGAGTCTTTAAATATTATAAATTATAAACTGATGGAGAAGGAAGTGTTACTAATAATGAAATAAAATAAACAACTGTATGAATCAGAATGTCAAGCATATCAAAGTGAAATCTTCATGCCTTTGGGGGTAAACTAACTTCTCTAGCTTATAATAAACAAAAAACGGTAAAGTTTTCAAAAATTATAAATTATCACATACAAGGAGGCTGAAGCCTGTGACAGAAGTAAGAGATGTTGCAACAGCAGCGCTAGACAGAGCGAGCTCACCAAGGTGGCCGACCATCATGTTGGAGACCACCTGCCATGATACATGCACATAGTAATTAATACAGCATTACTTAATCTCCTTTCTAATTTTATTGCAGAAAGGAAAAGACATTGAGGTTAATTTTTGTAGATGGCTAGATATTATAATTTTTGTGTGTTTCTGCAAAGAAACATTCTAAAGTTTGCCTGGGATTAGTAACTTCAATTTGCAATATTTCAAAAAAGTTGATCATCGGCAACATACAACATACAAAAGAATATTATGTCATCCATAGAATAAAATATTATGTTGTGTTTCAATTGATACATAAAAGAAGAATTCATATTTTCCTTATTTTGTTTAAATAATGTAACAACATTTCTCATAGGTGAGGTGGAGGGTTAGGAAGTCTGTATAATTAACCAGACAAAATATGGAGTGCAAGTAATAAATATTGGGAGAAAACATTGTTGGTGCAGCAATACTAATGGTGCAAGTAATAAAATATTGAGAGAAAACATGAGTTGGTGCACCAAAGGGACCAGGAAAAGGATGAAAGATAAAAGTTTATGGCTTCACAATCCAAAAGCTCCCATTATGTTGTAGATATTTAGTGCTCCATTCAGTCATTTTCATGTATACCTTATCTTCCAATTTCATGTACTATTTACCGTATGGCCCGAAGTTATTGAAATTTTGGACAAATGACCTTCTCTTTTACCCAAATGATTCCAATTCCATAATAAAGTTCCTTCATAGTTTCCTTATTAAATTATATAAAAGCAAATTCGCAAACACACGGGTCAGTATTCGCTGCCATTAAAAACTATGGCAACCTCGTTGTCATAGTTTTTAAACCATCCTATTTGATTTAAATGACCCAGATCTAGATATAGAAGTGTTTTTTTTTTATTTATAATTTACTAGGTCCTACTTGTCAGTGACCAGATTTAGCTATGGCAGCGGATGTGAATTCGCAAAAAGACACAACTATCATGCTAGAATAATCTGCACCATATATATGTAGCTGTTTACATATTTATCAGCACAAATTGAACAAGCATCTGGTATAGACGTATAGTACCTATACATTCTGTTCAAAAAAGCACAGTGTAATGCATGTCATGTCATATTGTAATCTTACCAACTTGCCACTGTAATGTAATGTAATTATCACTGATTCATGAGACCGACACAAGAAAAAAGAGAAAAAGAAAAAGATATATAGTGGTGGTACTGGTACCTGAACCATGTATTGGGAAAGAGTGACGGCGACCATGGGGCCCGCAAGATGGCCGAGCTTTCTCCCCTCCTCTCTCATCTCCGCTTTCCATGACCTCATCCTCTGGCGCCACCTCTCTCCTCCTCCTCTCTTCCTCCTCTCGATCGCTTCTCCAACTGGCAACAGCGGTTGCTCCATCTCCCTCTTTTCTTTCTGTCCCCGTTCTATTTCCTCCTCAACTCAACGCGACTCAACAATTTATCCTCTTCTGATCGCAATTTATCCTCTTCTGGCACGACACGTGGACTCTCTCTCTCTCTCTCCACTCAGCGGTTCAAACTTTGACCACAAGCGACGAAGAACGCAGCTCTAGGCGAGTAGTCAAATCGCATTTGCATTCGCATTTGCATTTGCGAGTTTCAGAATTTGGACTGCTCTGCTCTGCTGGGGCCTTGGGATGACGATAAACATTGAACAGAGATCGGTTCGGTTCTTGTCTCCTGTTCGTTTGTTTTCTTTTCACATGCAAAGATTATTAATTCATGGCGATTTTTGTAAATGATTCGTACGCAGATGTAGCTGGGACCACAATTCATGAGACAAGACAGCAATAGTTTATTAGTTCATTATTTTTTTTATATATATAAAGTTTCTTTTTAATCTCAATATTTCTTTTTTTTTAATATTTTTTTAAAAACATATCACCATCATGTTAATTATGTTGTTCATAATAGTTCATTATTAAATTAAGTACTACGCTTCTTAATTCGTCTAAACTGATTTATTTTTCCACACCGCAATATTCGAACATAAACAAGTGATAACTGACTGTATCCTTAGCCACGTCTCTAACCTTCCCCACTCCAGATATTTCATAATTTTTTTTAAAAAAATGTTTATATTTGATGATATAAATATTTATACATTTCATTATTAAAATTATGATTTTATTTATGCAATGAAAATTTTAATTTGAATTCTTCTATAATCATTTAAGAAAAAAAATGATAAATATTTTTTATGTTAACTATAAAGATTTATAAATTAAATATAAATAAATTATCGATTAGTATAAATATTTTTAGTGTGCAAATAAGTATGCAAAGCATGGAACGGAAGAATATTTTTCCACAAAAATATATAGCTAAATTAGCTTAAAGCAAAGAGATAGTTATATGAATTAAGTGTTTCTTTGGAATTTATAAAGATGGTGTTTATGAGTTGGACATTATTTCGATAGTTTTATTTAGGGGGGCTGATAAGTAAAATACTTCAAATAAAATTCCAACAAATTAAATAAAGTGTGAGATAAATTTAAATTATTTGAGTATGTCAAGAGAAATAATATCATATATTTTAAAGAATAGATTGATGCCTCACATATAAAATAAATCAATTATACTTTCTCACGAATCCATCTCAAACAAATATTTCAAATTTTTATCACATAATATTGTTGTGGATCAATAGGCAAATGTCTCACATATAATCAAGTATATAAAAATTGTTATGTATAGTGGAATATATGTATATAAAAAATAAGTTGAGGAAGAATCATTATTCTTCTTTTCTTTTTCTTTCTCTTCTCCACTCGTATAAAGTAGGCCTATGTGCATATATAACATATAGCCATGTAGGTTAAAGAAATTAATTGGCCGATTAATTGACCGATTAAAAAATTCACTTAAATATATATACTTTCTTATAACGTGTAATTGAAGGTGTCTTGGTTAAAGTTGAATGCTTGGGAACATTGTAAAAAATAAAAATAAAAATAAAAGCACTTTCACATGTAAGTTATATTTTTAAGGAAAATATTATGGAGATATCATTATTAATACCATCATCGATATGAACTTTATTATATACGTTAAATCAGTTATTATGTATGTTAATGATTTTATTTTATACAATATTTCTATTATTCAACTTAAATACCACTAATATGTATAATAATTCATTTAAACTAAATAATGATAGTACTATATAAAATGAATTTATACAATAAAGTCATTAATATATATAATAACTCATTTAAGTTAGTGATATTCGTTTACTCTACTTCTACATGATACACACAAATGAATATGGATAAAAAAATTATTAGTATCGGATAAATGTATATATAAAAGTTTTTTGTTATTTTAATGGGTAAGAATATGAATAATGTTATTTTGTATCCCTTATTTTATAAGATAATTTATAAAGATGAGGGATCACTCGTCGATAGTTATTTTGATAATTTTGATAACGAATTTTCAAATAAACTTGAAAAAAAATTAAAAAAAATTATAGACGTATTGCTAAATTTATATATTAATTATATTTTAAATTTCATAATATTTAAATATCATTTTATATTCCATAAAATATCCAGTGGGCATTTTAATCAAAAGGAATATCCACACTGTCCTATTTTAATAATATAAAAATATCACAATTTAATTTGTGTTGCACACCTTCTATCCCCATTAGAAAGAAAAACTATAAGGTATGTTTGGATGAATTGGTCAGTAAGATTAGTAGTTATTTTATTGAAATAATAGTTATTTTAATTTTTGATTGGAATAGTAGAATAGTAAAATTTCTCACCAATTCAATGATTTGAAATAATTATCATCTCATTCGGTTACCTTTTCTCCTTTGAATGGGTTTGAGTTTTATTTCCAATTCAATACCCATTTCTTTGTTAATTCGTGGGAAAAATAAATTTTGAAAAATATGTTGATTTGTTTTAAATCCTAACTGAGCATGATATTTTATTTACCATTCAATAAAAACTCATAGAGAAGATTACTTCACTTTATCATGTTGCCATTTGCCATGTGAACCTTCATTATGCATTTTTTTCTTTCTCTAATCTGATAAATGTACATTCCTTCTTCATATATCATAGATAAGTTTAACTTCAAACAATATATAATTGTTTCTTTTATTTTTGTATAGATTGGTCTTAATAATAATTTTGTGTCGAAACTCGTTTCAATTTCAGTTTCTTTTTTTTAATTTGATTACAGGTTTGCAACTAAATTAATTAATGTTCAACTCAATTAAAGCATTCATTTTTATATATTTAAATGGATTCAGAATTTCCGATAAATAAATAATTTTCTGTACAAACAAAGTTATAAAAAAGATATAATTAATTATATTTTATTTTTATAAACATCATTTAATTATTTTTAATTAGTTATAGTCTATGTAGTTTATAATCTTACTGACAAATTTAGATTGTACCATCATTATTTATTAGTATTAAATATAATACTGATAAATTTGTCAAAATAATTATTTTAATTTTTCTTATTATAATACTTATTTTTTTTAAGTTTTCTATTAATTATTCTTTTTGATATTTCTTGATATTTTTTACTGGAGACAATATTTATTTCATTAACATAATATTAATAGACTATTTATAAAATATATTAATGGCGATATGAAGTACTTCAAAGAGAAAAATAAAATTTCCCACAACATTTCCCACATAACAACCAAACAATAATTTTTATACATTCTCATATATTTCTATATGGATTCTCATGAATTGATTTGTGAACTTTTACACCTATGAAATTTTTTTTCCCGACAATCCCGTGATAAACGAACACATCCTAAAACTTCACTTAAAATAACCCTTCAATTCACAACAACAATCACCACATCCAACCAAGAGACGAGATTATGAAAAGGGGAAGCTTTCAGCAAAAACAAAAAAGAAAATGAAAGAAAGAAAGAAGAGGTAAATCACAAACTAAATAAGCAGACAGCATATCAGTATATTACCATCTAACTGAAGTCGGAAATTAAACGATTCAGCTTCTACACAAATCTGACACTAGTTAGCAAAATCACTGATCCCACTTCTGACCAAAATCAAAAGGGAAATTGCATTTCCTTTTTCTTTCTTCTTCAGAAAAAACCGAAGCTTACATCGCACCACCCACCAGCAGTTTTCCTGTCTAAGACTAAACTAAAAAGAAATGCCTAGACTAAACTTCTTAGCCTTTAAAACCGTTTTACAGAACTTCTCCAATTCCGGACAACCAGATTAGGATTTGCAAGAATACACTCCAGTATCAATCAGGCATAACACCCCCACCACTTGCCGGGATTCCAGATGAGACAGTCGGTGGTGGCTCCACCAGCTCGGCATCAGGCTGGGTCTGGGCCTCAGCTTGGGGTGCGTCATCACCAGACCCAGGATGGAAATTGATGGGGAACTTGGTGACACGGGGCTTGTCAGCCAGGATGTTGCGTTGAACCCGGTCCAGGATGACCCGCTGAGGTGGCTCCTCTCTGAGCTGCTCATCATCATAGTCATTGTTCACGTAGTAGCCCACTCGGATGAACTCTTGCCCCATGTACGAGCATGTCAGCAGCAGCACCGTCACACCTATTATGTCTTCCTCCCGGATCTTGGAAGGATCCGGCGGATCAGCCTTCAAAACATTAAACAAAAAGGAGATGATAAATGCTTTATCTTATGACATGCTAATTTTCTGCATCCTTAATGAATCATGTACACCAAAGCAATAGCAGAGTATGAAATGCCAGATTACCCTAAGACAGTACCGGTACATTCTGGTGCAAAATTTTGGCTGTTGTCCTGTTGATGGATTGGACTCTGGTGACACGCTAGTACTTTACACATTTACTTTCAGAATTTGGGCTTGATGAGACTACAAACATCGACTTTCAATTCACAAAGAAGGAAAAAAAAAAAAATTCCTTCTTACATGCACTGATGCAGTTTAAACAGTTTTGAGGGTAAATTAAAATCTTTCACCAAGTTTTCTCCCCATTCTTTTTGTTTATAAAATGAGACAACAGTACTAGAAATGGCTACCGCACGACATTTAATAAGCTTAAACGGCCTTGAAGGTAACTCCGTAAAAATTACCTGCAGTACGAAGCGGTAGTTTCCAACATTGACAGGACCAACAAGCACACTTTCAAGAAGCTGATCATAAGTCTCGTCTTCAGCTGATCCAACATATATCAGCTTCCATTCCAAATCTGAACAAATTTTCATCAGAAAAAGGTAATTTGATTACTATTTGTTTGATTATACATACTAGATAGTCATCATAAGTTAGTTTTCTCACTATAATACAGATGCTGATAACCTCTTCCAACCAATTTGCATACATGTATTAATCATGAATGGAAATAATGAAATTACAAAGATAGAAAGTGAGCTTTTGGTTGCATACATATGCACCACTTTTCACAAGTAAGGTTAGTTTAACTTCATAAGATTTTGAGTTTCTCCTTTGTTTTACAAAAATTACTAGTCCATCTCATAACCAATAAAAAAGATAATTAACGCCAAAACAAGCTAATATAACCTTTGAATTCTTTCTATTAATTTAAAGGTAAGTTTAACAATCACATTATGTCGCTAACATTAAATGCGATACAATATGGCAAAATCTAATTGGCTACTTGAATGTAGAACTACTATCATTTAGATTTTCCAATATTTTCTTCTTAGAAGTAAATAAAACCCAAAAATTCATTAACTAACATAAAAGTTGAAGAACCAAATTTCCCATGCTCAGTTTAGTTTGTCTTGTCAAATAATTGATTAACATTTTATACATATTTTCTGATTTACTAAAAAACACTGGCTCATTTAGTGACAGATAAAACGAATAACTAATCCTAAAGCTGACTAAAATCATCTTTGTATCATCTCTATTAATTTAGAGGTAAGTTTCACAATTGGTCAATTGCACAATGTCGCTCTCATTGATTGCGACACAATATATCACAATCTAATTTGTTACTTCAATGTAACTGCCATCAATTATCCAATCTTTCGTCTTTAGACAATAACTAGAAGCTTACTTTGTGCACTGGTATAAAAGCTAAAGGACTGATAAAAGTTTGCGTGCGTTAGAACATTTTCTGTAACAATTGAATGGTATGCAGTCATTAATTGGACCTTAGTGACTGAACATTATTCTGTACTAAGGAGAACATCATGACAAATACTAAAATTCATTTTGGTTCTATTGAACTTTCCAATTAGTCAACAATACTGAAAGATTTAATTCATAAAACAATTTGGTATTGTCCTTAGTCCATCAATGGATCTAAATATAGGCTGATCATTTTTCAAATCATACAACAAAATGGTAAAACTTCTGTATAAATTTGATGTATTTTTACATCATGTCTGATAATTATCACACTCCATCCATTGGATTCCAACTTCAATCTTATTTTACATACATTGTAAGATGGTCCAATTAAAACTCATGTCATTAAATACTGGCGCCAATAGAGAATTTATCATATATCTCTTTGAGTCTGTTTACTAATATGCGAATCTTAAATCACATCCTTTTTGCTCAGATCTAAGAAGGAGAAGTTGTTTTGTATAATCAAAACTCAAGATAAATATACATGAAATTAACAATCAAACATGAAACCAAGAATGAACCAAACATAGGAATTGAAAAAAAGACATCAAAAGAGCCTATTTACAAATAAAAAGGGATATGCTAAAATAAATAATAGGTGATAAGCAGAAAACTTTGATCATATGCTCTATCTAGGACCACATTTGAGGATGATATAGCAGAAACACATGGATATGAAATGCTTAGACTCTAATAGTATGAGTCCGTATCTACTGCCATTGTGAGACTATGGCAGCTTGTTGCCGTAGAATCACAACGGCCCAGATTTTAGCTTATAGGGATTTTTTAATAATTGATTTGTGGATTCCATTTGCCATTGACTCAATGACCACAAGCTGCCATAGATGTAAATTCCTAATAGTATATAACACATAAGAACCCTAATTCTAATAAGAGTACTTACTGGTAGTGACTAAGCCTTACTGTCCAGCTGTAGTACAAATTAAGCTATGAACTAGAAATAACAGCATCAGTCAAGCCTGTAACCCTAGTAAGATAAGCTCACATACATACAATTCAATTCTGGGTTTAGCAATTCTTTTTTTTTAAAGATATCATACAATAAAACAAACAAAAATAGAAATGAAATGCTCCTAAAGCGATTCTACCTAAGAAGGCAATCGAAATTCGACCTAACCCTCACCACTCCACACAACCCAACCGCGTACATTCGATGCTCGAACACAAATCGAGCAATAAAAACAGAGAGAGAAGGCGAGAGAACTCACCGTCTTCGAGGGGAACGAAGCACTCGTAGGAGATCTCGAACTGGAAAGGATTGAGGAACGCGGTCGGGTTGTCGAGCACCGCCACGTTGGTTATGTTGACGGCGCTCATCGCATCTCCTCGCTTCTCTCCTCTCCTCCTCTCCTCTCCTCTCTTCGCACACTGGTATAGTACACCTAGCTCACGAGACACCCGTTCTCCCTCTCCCTCTCCCTTCCTCCCTCTCTCTCTCTCTCTCTCCGTCGATCAATTCAAAAAACGAAGGGTTTTGATTACAAATTGAAAGGGGAGAGGAGAGAGAGGAGGCGCTCCACCCGGGAAAACAGTTTGGTTTTTGTCAGGCGAGGGGAGGGGACTGATTAAAAAGGAAACCAAAATAAACCCTACGGCTACGGAGTCTGGGAAATAAACCTAGCTCGACATCTGACCTGGACCCGAACCAGACCTACGTATCGGGTTTGGGTTCTAAAATCATCTATTCAGCACGAATCTTGATGTCATCCGTTTTATTAAAATTATCTAATAAACAGTATTCTTCCGCTCTATTAAAATTATCTGATGAATAGTATTCAACGGTTCAGATAATTTTAATTCACATATATTGTCATAGAAAACTATGGCAGCTTACTATCATTAAGTCAATCATAAATGAGATTTATAAATTAATTATTAAAAAAATTCCTATAAACTAAAATCTAAGCCGTTATAATAAAAACGGGTTACTGTGATTCTATGACAATGAGTTATCACAATATTATAATGGTAGATTCGATAGATTTTATTAAGTAACTTGAATTTAAAAATTTAAGTCGATTCGATAGATTTTTTAGTTAAATTCACCAAGAATGTTGGTGAACTTAAACTCATGTTAGTTTTACTCTTATTTTTGTATAAAATTTCAAAGTTAAATTTAGCTCTTATTGTCAACAGTAGCAGTATTAAATAGCAGTAGTAGCAAATAAAAAAGCTCTCCACTTGTATCAATTTGATCCTTCTTGTTCCTGATATCTTATTTTTTTTTTCCTGTTTTTATTTTGACAGTGAAAATTAATACCTTGCTAGGACAAAAAAAAAGTGCAAGGGAAATCTGTTATTCAATTTCAATTAGATGATGGTTTAACTTATTTCTTCAGTTAATTATTTTATGGAAATCAAGGGGAAATCTAAGGACAAAATTGAAGATATACTTATTATTTTTGCATATACAATCTTTTTTTTTCTTTACTAATTTAGCTTGGAGATTATACTTGATATATTTTTTCCTTTATTTCGTTCAAATATATCTAAATTTCGGATTTCTTCTGATGCTACTAATACCAGTACCTGGTTTAATACAAGCTGCAATCTAATTGCAACTTAAATGACATTATAATAAAAAAAAATCTTCATTTTTTTTAGTGATGAAGAAAAAACCAGGAATTCCTAAATATATAACTTGATGTATGTACAAAACCCATGAAATATTCCTACAAAAATCAAGAAATATATTGGATTTTCCTCGAAATAAATTAAATGGTCTCTTATTTTAGCCCAATGGGCCTGATAAGGCTCTCTATTTTAGACCTAGCACTTAAATTCTACACACAAAATTCCTTGATTCGTTTTCAATTTCATATTCTCGTTTAATTTAATTTTATTTTATTTTATTTATCGGGAGAGAATTAACCTCATAAGAACTTGCATGAATAAATCACTTATTATTTTAAATAGGAAAATACGGTCTTATCATTTCAATTTGGATCGTTAGATTAAAATAAATCGATTAAATTTGTTTAAAAAAGACCCCTCTAATTTTCAAATAGAGCTGATCCAATCGAATTTAATCCAACCGCGCGGATTTGAATAGTAAGATCCTACTTTTTCATTTGGGATAATAGCAGAGATGGACTCGTGTATCTCGTGCTTGGTTGACAGCTGGTTGATGGGTTTGGCACCTCTTCAATTGCACGAAATTATTTTGCATAATTGTAGACGAATTTAAGCTATTTATTACGAAAAGAGACTCTTGACAATGAATTTTCAAATAAATTTATTTTTTTATGCATGTGGATTAAAAAAGAGGAAATATGTGGACACAAGATTCTTAAGTGGAATTTTCCTTTTTTTTTTTCAAAAATTCCTCATCATATATATTTAAAGAAGAATTTAATTTTGAATTAGTTTAATCAAATAAAAGAATTCAAATCCTACTATGTAAAGCAGGATGAGTAATTTCAATCTTTTTATTACATAAAAATTGAAGAAAAAAGAAGTCAAGGCCAATCCTTCAATTGGGTAAAAAAAAAAAGTTGAACAAAAGGATTATTTCATATTATCCATTAATTTCTAACATGACAATCACATTAATTAATTAATCAATGGTCGGTTTTAAAATATACTTTGAGTCAGAAATAAACCAGGAAGATGATGTTAACACCAAAGAAACATGATGACAACATTTCATTTATTTATTTTATTTTTTTGTTCCTTTCGAATGATAATTAGACGAAGATAAGCTTGATCATGTGGCAACATTGGAAAATTAAAGATGAGCATGTTTAATTAATTAATTAATTAATTAATTATATCTTGAATAATCAATCGTCTCTTACGCAAGCAATGCCTCATTTGACGTCACAAAAAGATCTTGCCTTGTCAAATTGTCACTTTCCAATTAGATTTTTTTTTATTTTGTTTTTGTTTTTTTCCTTGTGTAAAATAGTGTTGTCATGCTTGCGTAATAAATTAATATATGCGGAATAATATAAATCATATAATTAATGAATATGACGATGATATGAGCTATGATTAAATCATATATATCGGTGTATAAGTGACGAATTGAACTTCATTTTGACATATCTATGAAATATCAAAATGTTTATTGCTTGAATTTTTTTAATTTGAAAAAAGAAAAGAGGTCTCGCCCCTCTTTTTTTTTTAATAAAATTTAGAGATAATAGATTTTGAATCGATAACTTTTCATACATATTTTTTTTTAATTAATAAGCTCGACTTAGTTTCTTTTATTGTTGCTTTATGGATGTAGTACTAATATTCAATTTCATTCAAATTTGGAAACAAAACATACATTAGTTAAAATTTAGTATAAAATACCTTTTAAGTAAAAAGCTAGGGTAAAAGTAGTGCCATTTATTTATTTATTTTTCTTTCTATAAAGAAAGAGATGAGAAAATTTTCTATACAATTTCTGGCATTCATCTTTCATGATAAATGTGTTCTATAATTAATGACAATCATAATTCATAGGAAAATGATTGACAAAATGAATTTGAGTTATCATTTTCTTGAATTATAAAGATAAATATATGTAGTGACAAAAGAAAGTCAATTTGTTTTTATTAAATTGATTGAAGTTTACTTTGTGCAGAAAGATAAATTCTCAAAGTAGAGATAATTTTTATTCTCTTATCTAGAAATACAGAGATAATTATATATATTGATGTTTGGCATCACAAACTTTTTAGGTTGATAAAATTTAAGTATATCATTTTTATATATTTTTCTTATGATACAATTTACAACTGAATACAAGTCAATAGCTCTTTTCATGAACACAAAAATATAATATTAAAATTAATATACATGTATATTAAGTAGAAAAGAATTAATAATTTTAATGATATTTTTCAAATAAATTCGGACAAACTTTAAAAGTAGAAAAAGTTTTATATACATACTGATTATATTTCAAATTTTATACAATTTAAGTATCACTTCGTATTCCATAAAGAAAAATTAAATCTCGGCCACTATAAATTTCATGTTTTTCGATGAACGGTTGAGCTTACATACAATAATGTTATTTTTTATGTATATGGTATACATGTAGTATAATTCACATTTCAAATAATGAATTTGAAAAAACAAAATTATATTTGATGATTATCAAATGTTGTAAGTTAATTCATTATAAATGAATCCCCTCTTAAATCTTCCAAGCCTTTATGTGTTTGATTTTATTTCTCTCTCCTTATATCTATCTTTATCCAATAAATCATGCATCACATTTATCTCTTCTCATTCAAAACAGATATGTTGATGTATCCATTTATAATGTAACTTTCAAAAGGAATGCAATTTTTCTGGATTTCTTTGCATTTTATTTTGTCATGTGTTTAATTGTGTTGCTTGTTGTTACATATGTCTTTAGCATTTTTGATCTTTCAAATTGAAGTTCAAGAAATAAGTCTATATACATTTTATTTTTAATGAAACATGTGCATCATGCATTCTTTCCAAAATAATAATAATAATAATAATAATAATAATAATTATTATTATTATTATTATTATTATTATTATTAGTAATTATAGTTATTATTATTATTAAGTAGATGAACATTTTAGATAACAACAACGGAAGGATACCTAAAATCACCCCTATATTAAATTGGAGGAGGGATCCAATGCTCATGATCATTGATCTCATATCAATGACGATGAAATTAAATTTCAAATAACTCTTAAATAATAAAATTAATTAATTAGATATTTTGTATATATTATACTATATAGGTATACAAAAAATTATACTGTTTCAACTTTATTTTGATATGCATCAAACACTAATATAATAAAAGTCGAGGGATCAAATTTTATGATATAATTCACATTTTTGATGAATAACTAAATAAAAGTAAATTTTAATATTTTTTTTATACATATACTATTAAGATAAATTAAAATATATCTAATAATTTATATATATTAATTAAAATATAAATATTAAAATAAATATCATTAATACGAAGTGACGACAGACATTACATCCTCTCATTAAATGAAATGAAATGAATTAAATTAAAATAATAGAAAAGTGCAATAGTGTCGTAATCATGTAACTGTAGTCTCTGGAACCCACACGGCTTCGTACATGCTGACGTATCATGTGACCTCATCTCACGTGTCTTTTTTCCTTTAGTACCTATCAGTTTCCCATTTCATTCATCTCCATTCCAGTCGTTAACGCAATTGGATCGGTGTTCTCTCCAGTTACAACAATTCTGTACTGAATTCATATGAATTTTGCTCTTAGATATAAAGAGTGGAGTGTTTTAATCTGATATTCCGTACGATTATTATAACGTAAGAATGAAATTTTTATACAAATTTTAATACCATCGAACTAATATTCCATCCATCAGACATAAATTTAATCCGATAAATCTCAAAACTCCCCCGCTTCCTTAATCCTAAGTCCTAAAATTGGAGCAAAGGACGACGAAACACAAAGAGTGATGCTGGACAGCTCCAGTTGTATAGACCGGAGATGATCAATGGCGAACAATGAAACAAGACACGTAGGTCTTTAGCAATTTTAGTTGGGAAAACGTACTCCACGAGTACAACGCGAGAAATAGTAGTGGCAAGAGTGGCAGCGGAGAGGAAAATTGAAAGTGAAACGCTTTTTTGACCAAGAGAAAGCAAAAGCACGAGTGATTTTATTGATTTAGTTACGTATTACATTACATGTACAGATATTGATTAGTATAAGTTATACATCTATCTAATATTATTAGGTACATGGTGTGACGGTACTTAGGTGGGGACGAGACAGAGGCGGCCGGAGACTGGTACCACGGGTCAACCCGTTTGTTCTTATCTCCTTGTTATTATCTGTTCCCAATTAATGATGTAGTAACAGTGCTGAGGTTAATTTTGAATCAATATTTTTTTTAATGTAAGAGATTTCGTTATCTCTGATATTTATTTATTTTTAAATAATTTTTTATGAGATTTGAATTTTAAATTTTAATATTTATTTATTTATTTATTATTATTTTTTTACAAATTTTTATTATTATTATGTTAGATTCGCGGTTTTAAAATTAATATGTTACGTGTCCTTATTTTTAAAGTATGATTGGTTTATTTTATTTTTAAAGGTTTTAGATATTGTTTTGGTTGTTGAGATTTTTAGTTAGTTTGTGGTATCCAACTAGTCAATAGAGAGAGTCATATGTTTAATAATTGATCACACGAATGATATAAATTATATGGAAGGTAATGAAATAATTCATAGCATTGCATATAAATTTAATTGATAATATGATGTTTTTGTTGTTATAAGTTAATAATGACAATATTTTACATATTTTGTCAAAAATATCATCGCGATTGATCGAATGAGAATATATATGTATCTTTATTTATCTAGTTTTATGACTAATGATAATAAATAAAATTAATATGTTACAGAGTAAAATTCTTAAACATCAAAATGATATTTTGTTACTTTAAAGATCAATATGATAAACAAATGATATTTTAAAATCATTCGTATAGATTACTCTTTATAATTATAATAGTGAGTAGTTTCACTAAACAATATGTTAATTTTTGTTGGGTCTCATATATATTTCAATGTTGGCATATTCTGTACTAGCAAAATGAAAGTTCATTTTTCAATAAAACATTGGTTTTATTGCATTTATATATGGATACTTGTTAATTACCAATTTGAAGAAAAATACGATACTCCCCCATATTTGTTTTAGAAAAAGAAAATGTTATGAGATATCATTATTAATACTGTCGTCGATACGGATTTTCATTATACACATTAAATGAATTATTATGCATATTAATGATTTTATTATGTAAAAATACTTTTATTATTTAATTTAAATATTATTAATACGCATAATAACTCATTTAAATTGTATAATGACAGTACTATACAAAATGAGTTTACATAATAAAATCATTAACATACATAAAACTCACTTAATATATATAATAAAATACGTATCGACGATGGAATTAACAACCGTATCTGTGCATCGGCTCTCTTGAGGAAAACAACAATTGGCGCAATTTTAAAATTTAACAGATTGATTATTAATTTTACAAAAACTGGGTCTTCGATGAAATAAAAATCTCAAAATGGGGCAAACCAATAATTACCTAAAATCCAAATTTTGTATTCATTTCAATTTTAGTATCGCGATGTGATTTAGACAAAAAAAAAAAGAAAAAAAACTATTGAGTATGTGCGAGCAAATTATTGTAAGTTCATGAATGAAATTTGCAAATTTGTTGTATTTGGTATTGTAATTTGTAACAACTCTACTGCTTTCAAAATATTTTAAAAAAATTACAAAGCTTTTAAAAGATCTTAGAAAATAACCAAATATTGTTGTCACAAACACTCAGCAATAGACAAGGAAAGAGAGAAATAAAAAAAAAAGATGGAAATAAAAATGAGCATGATGTCATTAGCATAGATTAATTATTTCTTCAAAAAGACATCATATCAGTCAATGGAATCCATTAAATACACCACATCAGGAATAAATTAACCTGATACATGACAAGTCATCACCACTTTTATTTGTTCTTCCAAAAAAAAAAACAAACAAACAAAACAGGTGTTTTTTTTTTATTATTTTGAGGAGCTGACGTGACTTACATCTAAAAAACACAAAGCTGTTTAAAAAAGGAGTAGAGAAAGGAATTCATTCTCTTACCGTCCATTTATGTATTCCCTATTTTTTTTATTAACATCAGTTATATATTTATCAATAAAAATATATTATTATTAGCTAACAAAATTTAATCATTTTATATATACTTTTTACATAAAATTATTAAATTTTATTAATTAATAATAATATATTTTTAATTGACAAATACTTAATTTACGTTATATAATAAAAAAATAAATATATAAATAAAAATTTAATGTGTGCACCACACATCACATACTTTCGTTCAAACAATTGTGAGGATCTTTGTGGCATATTTTTGCTGCGCTCATTGGATTTGACGTAGAAGCAGCAGCCTCCATTAAATGCCAGCATTCTTTTCCTTCTTCTTTTTTTCCCCATTCCATCACAACTCCTCCAAATCCCATCCCACTTGCATTAAACAAAGAATTCCTTCCCTCCTGGTGCCCAATTACACTTTCCGAGATTTTCAGTATCCGCGCAAGGAGCGAACCATCATGTAGCGAATGTTCCTCCACCTGAGTCGATGGTTCTGCTTATCTACTGCATATGATTTACACATGATCCGGCCACAGAAGAACCGGAAATAGTTGATATAAAAAAGGAGAGAAATCAAACCAAAATAGTTGATTTACCCCCACGCAAGGCACGCACTAGCCGCTGGGGACCCAAAATCAAACCAAATCTACCCATCTGGGCACCATTGCATAAATTACAAGCAAAAGGAGAGAAATCCTAAACAACTATTACTTCTTTTTAATTGATTAATTAATTAAATGTAATGATATTTTAATGGACTTCTCTTTTCTTGTTCGATCGATCAATTCCATTTCCCAACCGAATTCACGTATTTGCCTTCGTGTGTGTGTGTGTGTGTGTGTGTGTGTGGGCCCCACGCACCTCCCACCAGGCCCCACCTGGTTGATTTTGCCTCTAATCCGAGGTAAGACTTTCCGATTCGGATCAGACGGTGGGCGCCGCTTCGTATTATCTTCCGAACACCAAACAGCCGTGCTGTGAAGTAGTAAAAGAACACGTCACCTGGACCGAACCGCGATTATTCTAAGTTTCTGAGTGACTCCAACACGTCATCTTGAACGCTGTTTCGCGATTGGTGACGAAAGAGAGGAGACTATCTGCATAATGGATGACGTCAGCGGAGCGAGGCACAGCCGACAACCACATGGGCACGTCAAGTCGTTCGTCTCCTCTCTAATTGTACGGATCTCGGTGGACCCTTCGTGTAATCAGGACCGTCTATTTCGAATCGGACGGAGTATACCATTCCATTTACGTCCAACGCTACTCTCGACCTGCTGTTTCTACGGACGAAAAATTTAGATCAATATGAACTGTTAGATTTCATTTGGACGGTCAGGATCGTCTCGATAAGTCCAATGAAGTTTTGTAGCATTGGAGAGGATCGGAAGCCATGCGAACAGATGGACGTGACATACTAAAAAGCTTACGCGACGCCACGTCATCCGTTAAAATCTAAACGCGACTCTCGTGTAGCTCGAGAGAGAGAGATGTATGAGGTGATAATTCCATGTCCATGCTATAGCGCACCAATTTTGCCCCCACATGGGCGGTGATACTAATGCATTCTTGACTGCTCGCTTGTTAAAATTTGTTACTTGAGCAGATACAGTATTTTTTGAATGTAGTTTCTAATTGTGAAGAAAAATTAAGTGTTGTACTAATTTGAGGATGGTAACATGAATATAAATTTTAGGATAAAAATGTATTTGATGAACTTTGTAACCGCTTTTAAGATGATAGTATTGTGAAAATAATATTCGAAAATGTGTCTAACTTGTTATCTCCCAATTTATTGGTGATTGGTTTACCTCATAAGAATGATTGTACAAATATAAATTTTAGAAAATACAAAAGTGATCTGAGTGTGCTTAAAAAGATGAAACGATGAATGTAATTAATTTATTTATGTTCACTATACATCACAAAATAATATTATTAAATTTTTTTTGGAATGACATTGTTTTTGTTCGTGGACAATGCATTATCGTGTACAAACTGGGTTAGAGAAGCAGAGCCGTGAGCCGGGGGGACAAAGCTGGTACCGTTCAATCTTGTGGGACCCACACGAAATGGGTCTAACTACTTGCAACAGCGCTACCTCAGATGACGTCATCCCAGTTTTATATACGACCTCGCAATTTCCTGCTTCCTCCTCCGCTTCGCTTCGCTTCCCCATCATTATATATTAAATAAATTCCCCATCAGAGAAACCAAAAAAAATCAAAGCAAACTAAAACTCAACCAAAGAGGAAAAATTAAGCATAGCACAAAGGAACAAGGAAGAGAATTGAAGAAAATGCACCACGCAATTCCATGCAGTAACACCCGGGCATGGCCCCACCTGGCCGACTTGTCTACTTCCCTGCCCTTGCGGCAATCAGGCGGCGTCAGACAAGTCGTGCAAGACAACCCGGCGGTTGTCGTCGGGCGAAAAGGATGTTGCATGAGCCATGTCGTGCGACGGCTGCTCCAGGGGCTCGGCGTGAATCCGACGGTGTACGAGGTGTTGACCGAAGAGGAGACCGCGGTCGCTCGGGAAGTGTTCGGGAGCGGCGGCAGCGGTGACGCGGTGTTCCCTGTGGTGTTTATCGGGGGCAAATTGATCGGAGGTATTGATCGGCTCATGGCCGTGCATATTTCCGGCGAACTCGTGCCGATCTTAAAGGAGGCCGGAGCGCTCTGGCTCTGATTTTTCTTTAATTTGATTGATTTTAAACCTCTTGTTTTTGTTTTTGTGTTGGTTTCAGTTTTGTGATAATAAGCATTTCCTAAATTAATTAGGTAGGAGGAGGTGATCGAGATTAGTTGTGATTTTATTACTTTTTTTTACTTCACTGGTATCTTGGTTTTGTGCAAAGAAAAAAATGTTGTACAGCTCAAAAAATTTCCTATTATCATTTCTTTCTTTTTCATTTTCTGGAAATGTTCAGAATCTTAAAATATAAAAACCGGGTGATTTTCAATATTTTGCGTAAAAAAATGTTGTAATTACCTCGTCGATGTTGCCTGAAAATGCAAATCTAATCCAAAATTTCCCCCTAGAATTTGTCAAATTCGGATTATAAACTAAACTACAGTACCATGCAAAAACAGGAGAAATAGAATCTGAAACAATAGTTCCCTCTTTCTCTCTGATTATCTTTTTCGAAGGTTGTAATAGCAAAATTGATTGTAGGAATTAATAATTTGGGTAGCTCGTGGGGGGAGAGGAAGGATTAGAAAAGAGAGATTAGCGCGTAATAGGTGGGATAGAGGGGACACGTGTGTGTTTTGTGTGCGTCTGTGATGGCGTCTGTGATGAAGAGAAGACTTGTTACTTGTTAGCATTAGAACTGACAAGGAAGAGAGAATATAATTATATTAGATAGATAGATGGATATATACTGGTATTGTATTGCATTGCGTTGCGTTGCGTTGCGTTGCTCAGAACAAATCTCTGATTGTCTCTGATTGTCTGGTAGGCCGACACCTGACACCTGTCCATGTCTCTATCCCTGTATTATTATTATTATTATGTTAGTATTTATTATTATTTAATTAATTATCATGACCTTCCTTTCCATGAATTTCAATCCATGTTGCTCTTTAGAGCTGGTGGGGGTCGCTTTTGTTTGTTTTGTGTGATTGCCATCACTTATTCCTGATATTATCAGATAAACATGTAATTGATTTTTTTTTCTCGTGTTTTTAATTGATTTATTTCTTGAAACCATTTGAACGAAAATGTTTTTGAGGAGTATGAAATAATTAAAGAATCGGCTTAGTAGAGAGAGATAGTGGTAAGCTCCGATGTTTAATTTTGTATATTTTTTTAGATAAAGATAAAATTAAGATTTTCAATTTTGAAAATAAATTTCGGTCGTAGAATTCAATAATATATATATATATATATATATATATTTTGGCAAATTCTAGTTTCACATTTCGTGCCAATCCACTGATAATTTAAATTTGAAAATTCTTTAAAAAAATACAAAAATTACTCAAATTTGTAAAAAAAATTAAAAATAAAAATAATCAGGGATTTATTAGAGATGACATGACGTACGGTTGTAATTTTCACGTAGATGACATCATCCGATAGCTCACTTTGAAAAGGACAAGTTCGGGCAGACGGGCAGCACTGCCCAACCATCCAACTCGGCCACTCCAAGTCTCCAAGCAATGCAAGCTGCCCGCATTTCTTTTGCTTTCACCATCCGGGCCCACTTTGTTCTTAGACAGGCATTCGCTTGCCTACAATGCTTGACAGTGAAATAGAACCTGACAAGTAGGACCCACTTGTAGTTTCCGTTACCGGATCCTCTGCAATTGATGTGTCTGTGTGTAGCATAAACCATGCTCCAAATTTGCTATGCTCCATTCCATGTTTCCTTTCTCTTATTATTTTGTGTGAGCATGTAGCTTATAATAATTAGGATTAATTCAGTGTTCCAAAAAATGGTTTGTACTTGATAGAAGGATAAGTCACCGCTATGTGATTAATCGTCATATGATTACTTAATTGTTTTTTTTTTTGGGAAAATTCAACAATCATATTATATATACATATTAAAAATAAAAAAAAAGTTATTTATTTACTTGAGAATAAAATATATAACGTTTTTTTTTTATCTTTGCAAGGATGAAAAGAAATTAAAAATACAAATAAATGATTTTTTTAGACATCTTGAGAATAAAATATATATCTTTTAGATAATGAGTTTGAAAATTTCATTTTTTAGTTAAAGTGATAAAAAATAACAGAAGTAATTTCTCTGCACATTTTTGCTCTTTGAGATTTACAATATATAAATAATAAATGAACTTAAAAAGCTTGAGTTTTGCTAATGTACTAATGATAAGATATCAATTGATATGTTAACGAGTCAAATTTTAAATTTTCACATTCGAAATGTCAATTTAAATACTGCATCAATTCTTTATTTTTGTCGAATACTAAAATTTATCATTTTTAAATTTTATATTAAAAAATGTCCGTATTTTACTCAAAAATAATTAAAAATAAAAACGTTACTACTAATAAATACCCAAAAATCTAGGATCTAGTAATACACCTCGTAATATGTATTTGTCAAAAATGAACATAAATATCGTCTTTCAACGCCAGAAACACATTTAAATAATTCCGATTATTCGTCAAATAATTCAAAACAATAAAATAAAATGGATCTAACGGGTCAACACGTTGCTCGACTTCTATCATAACGAAAATCTTGAACCTATACCCGATTCATTTACATATAGATCACTACGAGATATAGGTTGACCTGTTTGTTCGGATCAAGAGTTGATACTCCTAAAAACTATATACAGAAAATAACAAAAAAAAAATGATTTTGAAGATTACTTCTTCCTTCTAGAAAGATAATTTGTAACAACCGAATTGCAATTTTTAGTTAAAAAAATCTTCAAGCATTTAATACATAGAAAGTAGCATATCTAATTCAATCCATATAGAGAAAACAAAAAAAATTACAATAAAAGAAGTTGCAATTTGAAAATTATTATTTCTTTTTGGTAACTATTTTTGGATGTTATTAAATTACCTCCTAAATTTTATTTATCATAGAACTTTGATATTTATTCAAATTTAATCACTTCATTAATTTTTGCATGCAATATTTTACAGAAAACTGTTGTGGGGTCCCCTACGTCAATTTTTTTTATTTAAGAAAATAAATATTCAAAATTAAATAAATAAAAGAATGAGGTGATAGTTTCCAAATACAGGAGAGATGGATTTTGAAAATTTATCCCCAAATATGTTTTTAGAATTTTTAATAAAAAATAATATTTATTTATGAAAATTCATCCCACAATAAAATATTATTTTTTATTAAAAAATTATAAAATCGTGCTATATTTCTAAAAGTCTTATTTCGAAAAATTGGCCCCTGATTTTAAAGAACAAACTCATTCACCCCGTTATATTTTTATTTTTTTGTTGAGAAAAAAATTCAAAATTGTACACAATATTAAATTTTAGTTATATATAGTTTCAAAAATAAATATTTTTAATAAAAAAATAATTAATAAGGTATAAGGTAGTAATTGAATTATTTTTTTAATTTCATGTTGGGTTATATATTTTAACCTGTTTTTATTTTTTTTTGAAATTTTATATAACTCAAATTTAATATTGTGAACAATTTAGAAATTTTTTTCTCAACAAAAAATTAAAAATATAACTAGGCTGAATGAATTTGTTCTTTAAAATCATGGGTTGATTTTTCGAAATCAGACTTTTAAAAATACAAGACAATTTTAGCATTTTGTATAAAAAATAATATTTTTATTATGGAATGGATTTTAAAAATCCGTCTCTTAATAAAAAAAATATTTTTGTATCGTGAGACGGATAGAAAAATATTATTTTTTATTAAAAAATTCTAAAAGCACGTTTGGAGTCGGATTTTCAAAATCCATCCCTCCTGTATTTGAAAATTTTCATCTTATTTTCTGGTTTATTTAATTTTGAATATTACTTTCTTAAATAAAAAAAAACCGGCCTTCAAATATTTATTAGACGATCAGCTATATATAATTTTGATAAAAAAATAAGTTTATGAAAAAGAAAATTTTTTTTCTTCTTCCTTTTTGTAGAAAAGTTTCATTATTCTCCTCCTATTGTTTGTTCTTCTCTATTGTAATATTTTTCATTGCTCATGCGCTGATGCAAGAGATTGATATATGGTAGAGGTGTAATTGACTCTCAGAGCATCAAAATAAAGCTATGTAATATATATCATATATAGCCCCTTTTTTTTCGTTTTATGTTATATGAGCATGTAAGAATATATTTTAGATAATTTATGCTATTTGGTAATACATTTGTTTCAAAATGAGACTACCAATTTTACTTAGATTTTGTATAATATGTATTACTTTATAATTCAAAGTTTGATACTTTTTTTGCCGAACAAATTCCATTTTCTGTGCGATATTAATATTCCGTCGACTAAATTATGGATGGAAAAATTAACAATGATCAAATTTGAATAAATATCAAAGTTTAATGATAAAATAAATAAATGAATGAATGAATGAAGGTCGAATAAGTAAAAAATATAATTAAATAAACTTTTTTTTAAAGATATTTGTTCTTCATGAACATAAACCGCCACTTATTCATACAGAATAATATTTTGGGTTGTACATAAACATCTAATTAAGATTTAATCTCGGAAAAGAGTATCGCTTTAAGTCTACTAATGCTTCCAATTAGCAGATTATTCAATTAATAAAGTATGCTTTTGCTCACGTAAACTTCTTTATGCATATTACATAAGCATGATCCAGATCAGTATTGTTATTAAACGATTAAAAAATAATAATGAGAGATTGGTCATGAAATCAAACTTGTGGTTGTTCTACAATTATAATTCTATACGTAATAATCTGTACCGTGCAATTCATAGCTGCCATTCTAGAAGAAACGAGAATATATATAGATATAGATATATTGCTATGACGTATATTATGATAGCGTTAAAATAGCATTCGCAATTTAGAATTTTTAATTTTACAAGTTATGTAGAATTAATTGAATCCTGCCAAATTCTCTTTCTTTCTCTCCTTTTTGTTTTGCATTTGGTATTCCAATCTGTGCTCGGAATAGGAACCAATTAATGTACCATTTTAATCAAAAGAAGGAATATAATAAATAGTTGTAGGAGAACTAATATGATATTAATTTTATTATTTATATTAATAATTTTATTACATGATTTATTTGTAAAAAAATTTTATTATTTAATTTAAATGAGTTATTATTCAAATTAGTGATTTTTGTGTTGAATAATAAAAATACTGTAAAAAATAAGGTATATAATAAAATCGTTAATATGAATAATAATTTATTTAATTTAAATAACAAAATTAATATTAATATGATATCGCTCAGACATTTTCTTAGTAGTAGTACAAAAATTTTATCCGTACATATTTTTACTCTATTTAATTACACTTGAGCCTGACTAAAGTTTGTACGGATTAAACCAATTTTTGTACTCACTTATAATTTTCAAAGTTAAGAAATATACATCCTTGAAACTTCGTTGCAAAATTCCACGACATTTCTCGCCATGTAACAAAATTCAAAAACGGTACGGAATTGTCTGATTTGTAGGTGCTTGAATTGCAAAATTACATGATGAGTGAAATCGTCAGCTCAGAAACACTGACAATTTGGTGGATTTGTTGCCTTGTCAACGTCGTATATCAACAGTTTGGAGAGATATGTTTGTGTATATTTGAATACAAAATGGTATTGAGATATGATCGATATCGTCATTGATAGGGAATTAAAAATCACACGGCGTGACAAGATACGACACGATATGGTACGGCACGGCGTGTCAACACGTGTCATGTTATGCGTGTCACTTGTCGTGTCATTATCCGTGCCGTGTTCGGGTTTTTTCACTGTAGATAAGGCATGGCACGGTACGGGACACGCATAGGCACGGTACAGAGACACGCGTAGGCACGAATAGACATGAGAAGACACGGTTAGCACGGATAGACATGGTTAGGCACGGCACGGATAAGCACGGGTAAGTACGTTTAGCACAGTTAGCACGGATATGCATAGTATGTACGGATTGTGTGCTGTTAGATATTCATTAGACGGTTAATTTTGTAATTTATTGGCGAGATTTTGTGATGGGATTAAAAAATAGGCTTATATGATTAATAAAATATTTTAAAATAATTTTTGAATTTTGTGAAAAAGTTTGAATTTTTTAAAAATATTTTTCGGATTTTTTTAAAAAAAATTCAGATTTTTCTATTTTTTTTGCAATTTTTACAAAAATATTATTATTATTAATTGTTTGTTTAATTTTTTTAGCAGCAAATAAATTTAAAATTTTCGAATTTTTACATTTTTAAGATTTATTCGAATTTTTCACAATTTTTTCCGATTTTTTTGAACTTGTTTTTCACTAAACACGTTTAGCACGGTTAAGGCACGTATAGCACGGCGTGTCAACTCGACACGACACGGCACGGTTAAGGCACGTCAAATTTAGCACAGCGTGTCGAATTGACATGACACGTGTAGCACGCCATGATTTAACCGTGCCGTGCCGCCCTCTCCCCATTTTGACATGGCACGGCACGCACGCCAAACAAAATTTCAACCTCCCGTGCCGTGCCGTGCCGCGACACGCCGTGTTTTGACACGGCATGACACACACGTTTTTAGAACACCAGTCATCGATATATACGGATTTTATTATAAATATTAAATTAGTTATTATATATATTAATGATTTTATTATGTACGATATTTTTATTATTTAATTTAAATATCATTAATATATATATAATAACTCATTTAAGTTTAAGTGTTATAATGACAGTATCATATAAAATAAATTTACATAATAAAATCATTAATATATATAATAATTCATTTAAATTATATAATTACAATATTATATAAAATAAATTTATATAATAAAATCATTAACATACATAATAATTCATATAATATATATAATAAAATTCATATCTACGACCATATCGATGGCATGTGACGGTGCAGGAATTAAGAGTCTCAGCTTTACCATTTTATTTGACCAATTAAAGAATGTTGACATTTTCTCTCACATTTACCATTCATTTTCTTTCACCACAGCTATGTTTTAATGAGGGGATCATTACGTATGGTAAATTTGACAATTTTTATAATGGTTTTTTTAAATAAATTTGAAAAAATATTAAAAAATTTAATATAGAAAAAAAAATTTATACATATATTTTTCAATTTGTGAATTGTTTATGTTTTAAATTTCATACAATTTAATTGTCATTTAATATTTTATTATAGATCATTAAATTTAGACAATTGTAAATTTCATACGATTTTGATTCTCTTTAATTGAATATCTTTTTTTGAGAAAACTTTGATGGAATATCAAGAAACCTAAATTAATTTCATCACAAGAAATAAGACTAAGAATAATTTTATCTTAGGTCCTTATTTATGTTGAATAGCAGTACTGAAATTTCAAACACATACATATTCTCATAACAAGAAATTAATGCTTGTAAATTATTCTCTTTTATAATAGTCCATGACCTGCCTAATCAAAAGACCTTTAATAATTACCCTTAGATTTCATATTTTACAAATCTAGAATTTTGACATCTTTTACTTGAATTTTAATTTAAATAATCTTTTTCATTTACATTAATTAAAAAGACCATGTAGGTCATAGACATTATTTCTTTTACGTGAAATGTACAATTAGTACCGTTGACAATTATTACTCCATTTTTTTTATGAGAACTTTAATTATATGTATACCAATAAATCTTTATTTGTATTTAGACTCTTTAATTGAAGAATTTTATTTCTTTTTAAATTTGAACTTTGTGATTTTAAATGCACTGACTAGATCACTCTTTTAACATCATCGAAATCCGAACAATCATTTTTACACGAAAATCACAACAATTGACAAAATAATCATCGAAATCCAACGAATAAATTGTGCAAATATAACTATAATTAATAGTTGGATAGATTGTATATCAAATTTAGAATTCTTTTATTATCGTTCAAGCGCCGATAATATTAAACCGTGAATTTTTCCAAACTTATTCGCAGATAATAAATTTAATTTTCAATAATCTATTGTCAATAACTCAATATAATTTATCAGGTAAAAGGAAAAAAAAACAGATGCTTCTTTTCCATGTATAATATATTTATTATTCAATTGGCAGAAAGAATTACATTTAGACTCATTACCAAAAATAAAAAGAAAAGAAAAAGGAGTCGAAATATATTTATCGTCATTGATACTGTTATCGATATGAATTTTATTATTCAGATTAATGAGTTATTATTCATACTAACAATTTTATTATATAACTTATTTGTACAATATATTTCTTATTCAATTTAAGTGAATTATCATTCAGACGGGTGATGTTTAAGTTGAATAATAAAATAATATATAAAATTATTTATATAATAAAATCGTTAATATAAATAATAAAATTTATATCGATATAATAATGATATTATGAGTGATATTATGAAAATAAAATATAAATAGATGACGGCGAAGATACGCAGGTGTACGGTCAATATCTCAAAAGGACTAACGACTCACCTGGAGTGCACATGGGATGCGTGGAATAATTGAATTGATCGAACGGTTGTGTGGTGCATGCTGTGCTGTGATCCTTCAATTTGCCTATCAATTTATTCTTTCCTACCTAGCGATTAGAGTGCTGTGCTTCTCTCTCTTTTTCCTTTTCTTCTTTTGTTTTCTTGCTTTGCACTGACGAGAGCTGCTGCTTCATCATCCAAATTTCTCACTCTCTAGATCTTTTTTTTTTCTTACTTCATCTTTCTTGACTTGTCTGTGGTTCTATTTTTTTTAATGCAGAGAGCATAAAAAAAGGAAGCGTGAGGTCATCTATTTTGTCACTTACATGTTGAGGAAAAAGAAAAAATGGTGTTTGACAAAAAATAAATAATAACGGGAACTAATAATTTCCGAATTCTAATACATATAATTTGGAAATTAAGTTTATTGAACTTTGGACTAGGACTGAATTTTGAAAAAGAAGAATGTTAGAGGATACCATCGTTAATATATTCATTGATATTGATTTTATTATTTATATTAAATGAATTATTATTTATATTAATGATTCTAGTATTCAACTTATTTTGTATAATATTTTCATTATTGAACTTAAATATTACTAATCTAAATAATAACTCACTTAAATTGAATAATAAAATTACCGTACAAAATAAATTACATAATAAAATCATTAATATAAGAATAATAACTAATTTAATATAAATAATAAAATTGATATCAATATATCAGCTCTCTCTGAAAAAATATCAAGTTACCAACCGATGTAGTTTCACTACAAGTGCAATCCATTATTTTATAATCCCAGTAATATGGAAAACGTCAACTGTCTGAGTTATAAAGATCCATGGCGATATTAGAATCATAATATGAACTTGGAAGTCTCCATTATTTAAATTCAAAAGTAAAGAAAGACTTAAAACCAGTTAAGGATTGTTTATAAATAAATAAATTAAGAAAAGTTTCCATGCTCCAATTAATCCAGAATTCCCCGGCTCAGACTCTCACCCATTATCCATTTATCCTGGGGGACAATTTTGAGTAAATGCGTACATATAACGAATGTATTTTCCAGAAAAATCTAAACCATAATTTGCTTTTTAGATTGACAAATAGGACACCACTTGAAAATGTGGCACTGATCTATTTATTTCCTATAGTATAGTTAAGCTGGTAGCTAATTTGATTAAATGTGTAATTAGTACTCCGAAAAAGAATAAAAGAACTGTGTCTAGCATATTAAAAGAAAAATAAATTGCTCAACAAAATACAGTTGATGCTCAAAATAAATGAACAAGGTAGCTTGCTTCATAGCCAGGAAAGTTGAAGACGAGATGTAAAATAACAAATCAATTGCTCTTAGTGAAACTACAAGCAGCTTCTATAACCTTTTTAACTACCGGGTTTAGAGCTTTGTCAGATATACTAGCTGCCCCAAATATCAACTTGTACTCTACCTATAGAGAGAGAGAGAGAGAGAGAGAGAGAGAGAGAGAAACATTTCTGTGCCTCATAATGAATCAAACCAAGAATCAAAGTCATCAACTTGCTTTGCCGGCACAGAGCTAGATGAAACATCTACAGACGACTCTACCTGCTTATCCTTTTTCACATCAATCACAGTTTGTCCCAACAGATCATCAATCGATTCATCAAGAGTTTCCATTTTGTCTTTCTTAGAAGAGATGCCATCCCGAATTTGATTATCAACTAACAAGGGAACTTCAGCAAGCAAGTCATCTAGCACATCATCCAAAGATGAAGCAACTTTCTTCTCTGATAAAACAATCGATGCATTTGTGCTACTCTCTGATAATCCTCTTGAGAATTTGGTTTCTTCAAACGAGTTAATAAGTTTGTCAAGCTCAGTCTCCATCGGGGATACAGACGGAGAGGTCAAGGATTGAATCTTTTCTACGGATATACGAGTAGAAGATGCATTTTCTCTCTCTGCATTGCTACAGTCATCTATGATTGCTGATCTGTCTGGCTGCTGGTCATTCTGCTTTGGTTCAGATACAAGCTGGAAAATAATAGGATAGAGAAGTCACTTTAATGCTATAACTAATTAATATAACCAATTCATTCCAGAATTATCATCTCCGACCTGACATTTCCTTGAAAATTTACTCTTTCGTGAAAGATTTAATAGCTTACTAAAGACTCCTAGTAACGAATACTGTTGGAACTGTTCTTACCAAGAGGTAACATACTTCATCAACCAATACACTACAAACAAAAGTCAATAACACAGTACCGTTTCTTCCTGAAATAAGTCATCATCTTCCAGAAAAAGCCTCTGCGACATTTTGAGTTTTGAGAGCTGTCCGGCAAGTGCATTCAAATCCATCGAGAGAAATGAAACCTATACATGTATAGTGAAACATTACAATAAATCCCAGACTAGAGCACAATCTGGAAAATTTAGCAATCTTTGGACAAAACTAACTTCATGGGTAAAGTAAATAACACAAAATATGCCAGACAACCATTTTCAATTTCTGATATTAACCCTATGCACATTTTTGGGCCTTATCATCAGCACTAACTAGGATTCTATCAATTTGACTAATTAATAAAAGATTGTACAGAACCAAACTTCCAATTCAATAAATGAGCAATTAGGGTATGTTTGGATCATGCAAGGATTAGTGCAAGAATACAGCAATTGAGATTAGTAAATGAGAATAGAGTGAAAATAGAGCAATTGGGATTAGTGTGAGAATAGTGAAAATACGGTACTATTCGGATTAGTGAAAATGTTGTTGGGATTATACATTTGGAATAGTGATGGAAATAATGAATAAAATAATCATTTATATATTTTTTCTTTGCAAATTAATTTGTCTTTCTTGTTTATTGTTCAATCAAGGAAAATAATTAAAACTGCTTGAAACCATGATTTGGGTATTGGTTCAATGCCTCAGTTACAAATTTTCTGGTACTGGTACACCGTATCAGATGAAAAAAAAAACTGCAGGTACTGACTGTATATGTCAGTATAGAAGCATGATGATGCTTTGGCTCAAGCTCCTTCCCTAAACAGATAGTCAGACCACTCTTATAACACCAACTAAATGCCATGAGAGAGGCAAAGAGAAGGAGAGGAGTACCCAGAAACTCCAAGAATGAAGAGAGAGCACCGGTCCAAGTGAGAAGAAACGAGAGAGCTAAGAACAGACTTGAGAAGAGACCAACAAATGAGATCTCTATTGACTCGCCATGATGAGGACAGCACAAAGGAAGCGTCGATGGTAGCTATATCCCTGTCTATCGTTGGATATCTGAAGGAGGAGGAAGAAGGTGGAGTTTTCTTTTCCTCTCCCATGGTGATCGAGAAAAGGATGGGAAATGAATAAAAAATAGCTTTGGCCCATTTTTTTTACTATCTTCTCTTTTAACTCAAGTCTGCTGTTTTGCTATTCCATCTTTTCTATGGATTAGTAGAATAGAGCTGTTCCGAATCTGTTCTTGAACTCGTGTGGATTGCAAATTTTTGAGAATAGTGACTCTATTCTGAGAACAGGCCTATTCTTAACCATCCAAAGACACCAATATTACAGACTAACATCAGAATTTCAGACTTTAGGAGTTAAAGTTGGTAAATAGGTAGTTTAGGACCGTTTCGATAATTTTAGTCACTAATATATATTTGGGAAACTTGTTAATCATGTCTGTATACCAAGTGCACAAACACACACACAGAGATGGAGGGAGAGAGTACCTCATAATTGGACGAGCCAACATAGTCATCCACAATGAAATTGTCGTCTTCACACAAAGATAAAAGGGCATCTCCTCTAGTAGACAACATAGAACTGGAACCTTGCAAAAAATCTAGTGGATACAAAACCAAATATATTTAGTTATTACAGAAGTGACCTCCAGCTTACAAGACTACATTCTAGAATAAAGATCCAATGACGAGCATATTCATTTCCATTATCACTGCTTCAACGAGAAAATGCACAGCACCTTCTTGTGAACAGACATGAAACCTTTTTTTTTCATGGATTTCCATGTAATGACAGTTGCAGAATTGCAAATCTAGAGTATGATCGGTCCAAAATAAAATTTAAAATGCAATTACCAGCTACCTATCCATAATTGCTCAGTTAAACAGGGTTAGGAATTTTGGACAAGTTTTCCTTCACTCACAGGTAAACAAATTGCTGAGAAAAATAGGAAAGAATAATGTACCAAATGTGAATTCATCAAGGAAGGAAGCAACTGGCTGGGGCTGAGATCGCGCCTGTTCGATCAGATACTGATAATCAGCCCCTTTGCTCTGTGCCACGATCTCACTCTCCTGCGCCATTGAAGATGAGCTCACCTCACCTTCCTCACCTCCCATCGCGCCAGAATCATCGTCGTCGCCATCGTCATACCGATCCCAATTGGATGGAAGCTCCGGTCGCCGCCGAGGCCGCGGCGCCTCCCCCTTCGACTGAGCTCCACTGGTAGAGGCTGAGGCGGAGGCCTTTTTCTTAGCGGAGATGGAGGAAGGAGAGGGATGGTTTCTCCGGCCGTGCAGAGAATGGACCCGCTTCGACTTCGCTGTTGCTTTTGGGTCCATTGTCAGAATATCCTCTTCGTTTCTTTGGTTCTGGTTTTGGTTTTGGTTCGAGTTTCCTTTTCTTCTCTCTAGAGTGAACCGAAGGCGTTTCAACGCCCATCGGACTATATTTTGGACTGATGGGAAAACTCACCGTTGGATTATCAAATCTGATAATCCACACGACTATCAAAGCGGGGAGCAAAACTTTTGTCCGAATCTTAATTACATCGAACGGTTTAGCGTTGGAACGCCTAGATGGTAAACCGCTCAGTGGATGTAAACTGGGAAAGTAAGAATTACCAATGGATGTAAATATTATTTGGATCCGAATTCACAATCGAACCTCCTTATAGGCCTTTTCTTGAACGGGCCGGGTAAATATTGTTGGATCGGATGGATCTAGAAAAACCCGTGCTGAAGTCAACACTAGCGGATCATAAAACCTAATTGATAAAGAATCATATAATTCGTAACTAAACCCAGCCCAATAAAGCTCTCATCGACGAATTTTGTCGATTCTCTCTCTCTCTCTCTCTCGTCGAATTTTGTCCCAGCGGCGAGACGATGCGGTTCACTGACTCGCCGGTGATCGAGCTTCCGGTCACCGGCACCGTGCTCTCCTTCGAGCAGGACAACGGGTCGATGCACGTGGGCACCTCCGTGTGGCCATGCTCTCTCGTGCTAGTCAAGTTCGTCGAGCGCTGGCTCAACTCCTCCCCTTCCCCTTCCGACTCTTCTAACCCTTATTCTCACCTCCTTACCTTCTCTAACAAACGGGCGATCGAGCTCGGATCGGGTTGTGGCCCGGCCGGGATGGGGCTATCCCTTCTCGGACTCGATATCCTGCTAACGGATATAGCGCCCGTTATGCCCGCTTTGAAGAGGAATATAAAGAGAAACAAGAAGTTCCTCGGTAAGGCGCCGAAGTACACGCAGCTGTATTGGAACAATGAGAGTCAGATCCAGGCGCTGACCCCGCCTTTTGATTTCGTGGTTGCGGCTGATGTGGTGTACATGGAGGATTCTGCGGTGCAGCTGGTCGATGCCATGGAGGCGCTTCTTGCACCTGACGGTGTAGCTTTGCTCGGGTAATGTTCGAAAGTAGTAACTAAAATTGGGAGTTCTGTTTTTTGATGTAAATTAGCTATTACCTATAGAGATTTTGACTATGATCATTGATCAAATCTAAGCTAAAATAGTGCTATAAAGCATTTAGCTACCCTGATTTTGTGCCGGTCTAAGGTTATGTCATGCTAGCAGTCTCAAAAACAACTAGATACTAAACAAACCATGAAACAACATAATGTCTGTACAAAACCTTCAACTAGTATCCTGGTTTTACCAGTAGGCTGATAATAATCCTTGTTCTCCGTGCATATATTTTCTGTAACAGGTATCAGCTAAGGTCTCCGGAGGCGCATGCTGTGTTTTGGGAGAAGTTGAGGAGGGTTTTTCCTTCCATTGAGAAGGTACCACACGAGCACCTCCATCCCGACTACGCGTACGAGGAGACGGACGTTTATATAATCAAGAAACAAGCCTGAATCTTCAAAATCAATCTATGTATGTTTTCAAATTTTGAAAGAGATTATGAGTACAGGAGTTTAATGGCATCCGGATTCACATAATTTTCTGTTTGGTGTTTAGCAAGTGTACCAGTGCTAGAGATTACCAGTACCAATAGAAGAGGATATTGTGGCTATGCGTTTATATTTTCGGAGCTATATATACATTTTATCAGGCAACTAAACATGTTTTTCTTCTCCTTTTGACTTAATTTGAGTGGCTGTTTGATCAAATTGAGATCGTTTTGATCTGCAAAAGTATTGTTGACAACTTTTGGGGCAATGGATAGCTGGATGGAAATACCTCTACTTTGTAACGTACAAAAAGAGAGACAAATGTGCTAGCCATAATTTGTTACTGGTAGGAAATTTGGATAAGATGACAAAAATGATATGATAAATCTTGAACCTCTTTCTTCTAGGTAGACATAGATTTATTTTTACTGACACATGTGAGTATAGATGCAATAGTACCCACTTTTTAAAATTTTTGTTTGTCTAATCTGGATTTTAAATGAAATTCACATTTTTGACTGACTCGTGCCTATTTTCTGCATACATGCAATTACAAGTTATACCATGACGCATGCATTCACATCATGTTGAACTATCAAACAAAAATCTTAATATAAGCAAAAAGATTTGGACTATTTCAAGTATGAGAATGTGTGAATTCATGCGTCCAAATTTACTTGTGATCCTATGCGTCTGAAATAGACATTTTATTAGTTGATAAACATTTAAAAAGGAAAATATTATTGTCATTTAAAAGTACGAGATAGAAAACAGATCTACTATCTCTCTCCCTCCCTATAGTAAATCCAAATTATGCATGATATTATGTAAATTTCAAGACGATGACCTGATAAATCTTGAGATATTATTTCATTACTCTTCAACTATGTTATCTTAGTTACTAATGTTTTTTGATGAAAAAGCAAGGCGCAAATGGTCAGGTTGCACTTGCTACTACCACATTCTTCCATCATGAATGATCCAGTCAATATATATATATCTTTGGAAGCAAAAAATGAAAAAAAAAAGAAGAAAACAATGTTTATCTCACAATTTATACTTACAATATTTCAAAAGTAATCCTTGAAAACCTGAAAAAAAGCTTCTAGATTTTGACTAGATACAAATATCAAAATGTGCATCCTATAACACTGTGATTGACCTGTTCAACATATTTTTTCCCACCAACAAAAGGATTCTTTCAAAATATCACGAATTATGTAGAACAAAACAAAGTGTAAATTTGACCCTACTTCTCATTATTTTAATGTAACTCTAAGATGAACAGCATCCGGCCGCCTTAACCTCTGACACATCGTCCTTGGTGCCTACATTAATAGTCTGACCTTTCGGTGGGGCTGATGGATCGACACCGATATCTAGTGCCTTGCGGCTAACCACATGGTATATTTGTGTAAGCACCTCGGTGAAAGCTGTCTCCACATTCAAAGCCTCCAGAGCAGATGTCTCCATGAAGAAAGTGTTGTGGGTCTCGGCGAACTGCTTTGCATCCTCAACTGAGACCGCACGAAGGTGGCGCAGATCAGCCTTGTTGCCTACCAGCATCACAACAATGTTGTGTTCAGTGTGGTCCCGTAGCTCCCTCAGCCACCGCTCAATGTTCTCAAATGTGATGTGGCGGGTCACATCATAGACTACAAGAGCACCAACTGCCCCACGGTAGTAAGCGCTTGTGATAGCACGGTACCTGTTTTAGATAGGAAAAAAAGTTTCAGCAATTTAAACTAACAAGTGAGAAAAAATTAGAAAAAAGTCTGGAAATGTAAAACATCAGAAATTAATAACAAATTGAACATCTCATAGGTGTCAATTCAAAGCAATTAACAGGAGCTATGCTGATAACTGACTTGACTGAACTGGTCACCTCCTTCTACGTCAAGGGAACCCATCTTGCTAGGATATTTATCCTAATTAGGCAAATAACCAGCTTTACTGGCAAATTTCTAATGTAATGTCTTCACAGGTTTAAGTGGAAAATCCAATGATTCCAGGGTAAGAATTCTTTAAACAGGTGAATAAAAACTATAAAATGCTTATTGATGTTTCAAGTTTTGATTAGCATTTCATAACTAATGTATGTTAAGATGATGCTCCAGTCATTGTAATTTTGTGACCTGTGTTTGTAGTCATGCACATGCATATATGATTGGAAAAATATCATTCATTGAATTTGCTCTCATACATATTGACACCTCATTAAAGCAACAATTTCTGGATGGAAATAAACAAATAAATAAATTTCGTCAATTACAGTTTGTCTATATATCTATATGTACAATTATCAGCCGGCGTGCATATGAGAAGCCATTAAAAACTCAAAGCACAACTCTTTTACATTTTTGATATATTGGTTACTTACATAAGCAAACATTTGGTAATGGCGATTATCTCTATGCCTGATACTATAAGACCCTCGCTTATAGAATCTGATTTCTGACGGTTACTTGGATTTTGAATATAAACACAAAGGTGGTATTTATTCATAGATCCATTCTCTTTCGCGAGAAGTTTTCTGGTGTTGTCAGATTGTATCGAAAAATCAGATTCATGGCTAAATCCACATTTCAATTAGATGACATCTTATTTCAAAACCATAGAAATCACATATACCAAATTTGCAAGAAGAATACTTTATCCAGCATCAAATTATTGGATTTAATAATTTGATTTCTATATAAATTAAAAAGAAAACAAAAATTGGTTAGAAACATATACCTTTCCTGACCAGCTGTGTCCCAAACCTGAGCCTTTATGACCTTATCATCAACTCTTATGCTCCGAGTAGCGAATTCAACCCCGATCGTCGATCTCGATTCGAGGCTAAATTCGTTTCGGGAGAAGCGAGACAAGAGATTCGTCTTCCCCACACCGGAATCCCCTATCAGCACCACCTTGAAGAGATAATCGTAATCCTCGTCTCCTCTATACGCCATGCTCTACTTCTCTAATTCTTTTTTTGGGATATATTATTTCTCCGCTTTAATCCGTGTGTGTAACCCGATTTGCAAAGAGAAGGAAAGAGATCAAAGGAGAGAAATGGGGGCAAAGACACAGAGAGAGAGAGAGAGAGAGAGAGAGAGAGAGGGGTCGAATGAACGTCGACTGTTTTTAGACAAAGGATAAATGCTTCGCATGGACCTGGTCCATGAATGGCACGATTAAAAGGATAAATAACGCCTATGTTAAATTAAAAGGCCGCTGATTCGACGACCCAATGTGCACCCACCTTCTTACCAAGGGAATATTATTTGGTTGGTTGAATACTTGAATTTGAATTGTTTCTTCCTCCCGTGTGTCTTACCAGGTCGCCATTTTGATTTGGTCAAATTTTCCAATAATGTAGCTTGAGAGGTAAGATAGTGGTTATCAAGTATGGTTGCATATCAGCATTTTCTCAATACTTGAAGGCATGTTTTTTTTTTTCTCCCATTTCATTAAGGAGGTTAAAGTTTGAAAATTATGTTTTTTAATTAGATAGTATTTTAATGGAGTATTACATAACGGGACCATTTTTTTTCCCTTTTTATGTTTTATTGACAATGTTATATTAAAGAGTAATATCATACTTGAAATGTAATTGATTTGACTCTTGAATAAAAAAAATTAGTAATTGTTCATAGGATGATAATATCTATAGTCTTTCATGTGCGAGTATGTTTATAAAAAAAAAAATTAATGTTTAGTCTCTTGTTTTAGCAATTTTATTGTATACATGACTTAATTGGTTGATCTTAACCTTTCATCCACCATTTAAAAGAGAAAAGGTGCTTCTTTTTTTTTTTGTTTAGGAGAAATGGAGAGAGAAACATAAAAATACTATAAACTATACAAACTTTTGCAATATAAAAGCATTTGATATTGAAACTTACCAACCAAAAATCATAAATCCTACAATGTAACCGAATATTCATAGGCCAAAAATTCAATATGGATGCACCAATTAACCAACTAATCCTAAAAAAAATGACAATAGTTAAGTGTAGAAAATCAGTCCAAATTAAAAAAAAAAATAAGAAATCTCAAGTTCTTAAATTAAAATCATATTACATACTATGAAAGATCATTAAATTTAAATATCATAAAGCGTAATATGTGAAAGATTTATAATTCAATGAGGGATAAGAAAAATTAACAAAATAATTGCTTCCCTTTAGTTGTTATAATGTAAAAGAAGGCACTCAAGGATGATATCGACTTTTGTATTATTTGGGATGGATGGATCACAAAATTACATACCATCGTTAGATGAATTCTAAAGTCCGTTGAACTATGAGAGAAATTTTATACCAACTTTCGCTTTTTAACTATTTTTCAGAAAATCTTATCATTTTTTTTTCACTTTTAAATCAACTTTTTTTTTATTAATTTTGTTCATTGTCGGAGTTCTTAGAAGATTTTTTTTTTAATTTCTATTTACCATCACATGACAAATTTTTTTCATACTTTTTGTTAGGTATGAAGATGGATGGATTGTTTGAATATTGGCTCGTATAAATTAAAGACATGACGAATTTTTAGATCTTAATTTAAGAAAGTATTTTCTGATCGCATAAATTTTAATAAAAATATAAATATGGGAGAATTAATTTTTGATCTAATAAAAAAAATAATATCTGTATGAAAAATCATAATTTCGAAATTCAAACAAAATCTTTTACAAATATTAAAATTAATTGACTTTTAACTTTCGTCTTTATTTATAAAAAAGTTATAATATAAATACTGAGATTTCAATCTGCGCTAGAACATTTCAAAAGGGGGCGAGAATACGAATTCATCCACTTCCATTCAAATTTCAAGAGCTGCTGAAGGTGACAGGAGTGTCAATACATCGTACGAAATAGTCCAGGAGCATTCAACATTTTGTCGAGCGAGGAAACGGTCATAATTACGAAAAGGAGTTGTACTTCCCGCAACGTCAGAGAATGGGTCAAAACGTGTTTTCAAGCTTGAATGAACCCGGAACATGGACCGGCATTGGTCAATTGAATGGGAACGCAAATTGACTAACGTTTATTAAATCAAATCATTAAAAGTTGTTGCCAAGTCTTAGCTGCTGCATCGGGATCTTTGCGGCGTAGCAAAATGTGGCCATTCCTGTAGCAACTCACTGCCCTTTCGTCCTGAAACATGGTCCCAAACATTGTGAGCTTAATTTATTATTTACTATGGTGTTATTTCAAATTAGATAACGCCAATGTTATTAGAAAAAAAAATAATAAAACAACTTTATTCAATTTTTAGAGAACCTTGAACGAGTTATCATAAGGGGAAAAAAAAGAGAAAAATGTTTGATAGTATAATAAATTCAGTTTCGGATTGCATATCGCAGCTCATTATTGTCAGATTTATGTCAAATTTTGCAGTTACTTGCTCATATTTTTGATATTTTTTCTTTATTAAATGTCTTCTTATTGTTAGGTGATAAAATTTGAAAAAAAAAAGAAAGATTTTAAGCAACGACTAATTCCGTGTGTGCGTAATTTGGATTGTTGCACATGTATGTCTAGACCGAGTCACTCATTTTTGATAGCAAGATAAGATAAGCACAATCTTAGATAACATGTAGTTGCTTCTATATCGTAATCATACATTCTATTTTTCAATGAAAGAAAAATGTTTTGAGGGGATACGCAATAGATATCTTTTTTGATTTCTCAGCATCTTAATTCTTACAACAAAAGAAATTGTATGAAAGTCGGATGAAGCAAGGTCATGCTTGGAGTTGGGCCTTTTTGGGTCACTATTGTTTCAAATAAAAAATAAAAGAAATCAGATATATACTTCTAAAAAATTATTAGATATTTATCTCTTTAACCTTAAAATTTGAATATTTACTCATAAAAATATCGTCATTTAGGATATTTGTCCAAATTAGTAAAAAATCTACATAAATAAAATATTAAAATTGATTAGAATTATTATATGACAATTATATCATTCCCATCAGTTTGCATCAATAGTGCATAAGAGAACCTTTATCACCTGATAATAAATAATTGAATTAGATATTTTTACAAGCATGCTCAATGGAGACAAGGTTAAAGATGAAACTGACGCTAATGACTTAAAATTAAAATTAAAAAATTTTCTAATATTGTAAGAAGTATATGTTCAAATCCTCATAAACAATTGAAAGACATTTTTGTCATATAATAATTTTAAATATAATTTTTAATTTTAATTTTGTGCAAATAGAATTTATTATGGGTGAATATCCAAGATTTTGATGTTTTTATGAGTAAATATCCAAGATTTTGATATTTTCATGGGTAGATATCCAATTAGATAATTTTAGGGGTATATATCTGATTTTCCCGAAAAAAAAGTCTTTTTTTTTCAGAAAAATTTAAAAAAGATAGCCTTTATCTTATGAGTTATGACCTCACCAAATTTACCTTTTCAAAATTCTTGAAAAGCCTTAAGCATTGTTGGTGATCTAAATATTCCCCCTTTTAAACTAAACTAATTAATACGAAGATATGATTTCTTACTTCGTCAAAAAAAAACAGGCCAATCATATGAGTTTCTATAATCAAATTTTGAAATCCACATGCATGAAATAAAAAGTAAAAGAGAAAAAATTGTCCATTAATAATTTGTGGGGCACTTATATTAAAAAACCGGAGGCGTCCAGTATAGAAAGTAATGGAGAGTAATCAAACGAAAATAAAGGGAGGGAGGGATGTGAATGTGAGTCAAAGGAGAACTCCTCCGGTTGGTCTGCTGACAGGTGCAGTTGCGGCCCTCTTTCACGCTGCCACTGCACACGCTCTTCTCTTTCACACGCTTCCTTACTCTTGATTTTCTGTGCACACGCTCCTGCAACCTTATGTGGCGCTCCTTCTTTTTTGTAATGTTTTGGAAAGTGGAAACTAATTATGAATTCATATCTTCTGCTGCGCTGTATGATACAACGCAGCGTATTGTCCGTTCAATCGTGTTGAGATTTATGTACTGTAAATCTCAAAAAATAAATTTCAATAAAGTGTTATTCGATAGAGTTGAGATCCGTGCGATTGTATTACAGTGCAGTGCTACGTGAAGATAAAAATCTTGGAAATTATATATGATTATATTTGATGGCTTTGTTCTGAAATTTAAATTAAAAAATATATGGACTGAAGATTATGAATTGAGACATGTGTTGGTCCAATGTTTTATAAGTACTTGATGATTTGACATGTTTTAGAGATCTTGAAGTTTAATTATTTTTAAAATACACGGTGCAATTTAGGCGCATTTTGTATAATATATATGATGGAGAAAAATTAAGTTTATTTATTAATAATTCAATGGACGGATGTAACGATTCTAATCATGCATCACACTTAATTAATTTGCTTCACTAGATTTTACTTACTATTCCTATATCGACATTGCTAGCTTAATTGTGTTCAACCACATATATACATTTATATTCACTTTGATATATATTTCAGATCATATGTATTTGTATTCGTGATCTCATAATTCCAGTGTTATAGGAAAACTATTTATGTTTTCTTTTGAATCAAATTTAATTAGTTTTACATCCTTTTTAGTTTCTATTTTTGTTCATGATCCTGATTCCAATAAAATTAAGATCCATATATTCAAGGAAATTAAATAGACTTCAATCAATCAACTATTAATCAGATTCCTTTTTTTGTTTTTACTTATTGTAGAATGTCAATTAATTATATCTCAACCTCTTATAATTAGAGTTCTAAAATCGTGCAGGCCGTGCCGTGTCATGTCAAAATATAGCGTGCTGCGGCACAGCATGGGAGGTTGATTTTTTTTTGGCGTGCGTGTCGTGTCGTGCCAAAAATGGGGAGAGGGCAGCACGGTATGGATAAGGTACATCACGGTTAAGGCACGACACGGTTAAATCACGGTGTACTACACGTACCATGTCGATTCGACACGCCGTGCTAAACGTGACGTGCTTTAATCGTGCACAACTAGATTTTTGATTTAATTCGAGGGTATGAAAAGGATCATATGCGTGCGTAAGTCCACGTATATAGATATATTCGTGGGTTGACCCACGCTTCAGCACCCTCGGAGTAGGTCTCCACGTAAATACTCCTTATATTCGTGGGGCCGACGAATATCATTATTTTCGTGCGTCCAATTATATTAGTTCGTGGGCTTTCCCACGTATGTGTTTATACTAGCCCACCACTTTATATAGTCAATTTCGTGAGTGATGATGTAATATTTTGGTGGGCTTACCCTCGTTTAACAATACCCACGAACATGTAAATAATATTTTTCATGAAATATGTGTACAAATTCTGACATGATTAATTATTTCGTGGGCCATTAAATCTCGTGGTTATTAGAAGCTGTAGCATTTTCATGTGCATACCGATGTAAATAAATAAACTTATTAAAAATAATTCTCAATAATTTTATTTGTCGCCATCCATAATAATCTATAATAAACCCTCAAACATGTACCCACATCCCTAAAAAATAATTCTAGAATGTGATTCACAAACCATCAAACATGTACTCACATACACACTAAGTGAATTCCAGAAATTGCATGTCCAACAATAAAATATGCTCAATATCAAATGCATCATTCAATCACTTACATTACATTTGAACTGAAATAAGTTAGTTCCTAAGAATTTACCAAATGTTAGGAAATACTAACCATAATATCACATATTAATTTGCTTACAAAAATATGCCTCATATTTCCCTTAAGTTAAACATAAAACCCAAAAAGAACCCCACTTTTGACATTCATTCATATTTACCATTCATGACACAAAAGAATGAGAACTAAGTACCATTCTCAGAAAAGCATGTTAGGATCATAGCCGGTACCCGCAAACCACTGGGTGAGGCCTAGCTGGATATTTGCGAGGTTGGCTTGGTTTCCCACCTGACCAGCTTGTGTGATGTCACTAGCTTGGTTGATGCCACTAGCTTGTGTGCTTCCTTGAGGGGGCAGTGAATTGGAGACTTGACCCTATATATTTTAGTTGGCCAAAATCATATATTAGTTTTTTTGTATGCATATGTATTGAGTGTAGTAAAATTATTGATAGGACATCTTAGTATTATAAATGTTTGTTGGTACCATATAGTCTTTTGAGTTCACTGTTACTGTTTATTCATTTTTATAGTAGAGGTAATGAATGAATCGTAACAGAAACATGCTATACATTTATTTCAATTTTGAAACACACAACATATATTAAAAGTTATGTTTCATAATGTTGTGTGCTCAATCTGCTGAGCATATAGCCCCATAATAAATAACAAATTTGCAACTTGAAATGCAACCCCTTATGGCAGTAAATTACCTACTGTTCTTACATCCCGACATGTAACTCCCTAATATAGCAATAGTTATCTTTATGTTTAATTTTTATCTTTTATCTCTAATCCCATCCTTAGTTTATTAATTCATCACAAGTAAACCATATCACCACAAACTAACCGATTTTTACCATTTGATGTGATATCGACTATTTGAGAAATCTTTGAACAATTTATTACACTTTCTTTTAAATAGGAATTACGTACCGGGAAAGCTGGCATCTGCATCCCAACAAATGCAAACAGTTGTGCGAAGAGGAAGTTATTTCGATTATTGCGTTCGAACTCTTGTTGTTCCCTCTATGCATATTCCTCTGCATAGTGATCGTCCCTTTCTTCCAACATCTTGGACATAGCTTCAGCAGTGTAAATCAATTGTTGTTGCTGTGTGACTCCAGAGTCAGAGTAAGAGCTGGCAAGAGTTGATCTCGATCGCAAGCTGGTTGCTGGCATAAACTTTTTGTCCAGCTTGCTTCCAAGGTCGTAGGTTCTGCCATGGCTTGGGCCTCCAGCAGCCAGTAAATATAGCAACTCCTCTGGCTTGTCTGCATTGGCTGGATCCTTCTGCATCTCAAGAACTCTCTCCTATGAATTTTTAAACAAAAAATCAACTTATATCTAGTGATGTAGTGTTACTGTATTAATATAGTTAATCTTTGTATTTGGATTGTTGCAAGGATACCCTTATGCACTTATTTTATATAAATTACAAGAGCCATATTTCTTTGTCTTTTCCATAATAGGTTATTGGGTCTGATTTGATGATCATCAGCAACTTAAAGTTTGTCTAAAGTATAAGAATTGAAACTTACATAGATCTCTTTTGACTTTTCGTCAGTAAAGTTAGTTGAGTCCATAATTTGAGAAATGGCTCCATCCTCTTGTGATCGTTCCTCCTCTATGGTAGTATGGCCCTGTCCACCATCCTCCTCAACATCATTACAAATCTCAATAGCGACTGCTTTTTCTTTTCCTTTTCTTTTCAGTGCATGTTGGCTTTCTTCCCAGTGTTTTGTCCTACAAAAGAAAGTACTCACACACTTAACAATATAATCAATCAAGAAAGAAATTATATTATTAATTAGTACATGTATTACCAGATCTGCGTGACGTTTGTATGCACTACGTGCTCTTGTAAAGTGTGTAACTAGCCTACCAGACCTGCACCGATTATCCTTGTTCTGTGTCGATAATTTTTGCCACTCATCGCTAGTCCATACATCACACAACCCGTGCCAGTTAGCTTGATCCTTGCACCAGTATGGTACCTTATTTTTCCATTTGTCGGCATCTTTTCCAAAACTTTTGGTGTACTGGGCCCGAATCCTGCGTAACACATCACTGTAGTTCTTACTGCATATTTGTTCCATGACCTTACGACAGTTACCTGGATTCTGTCCCACCCTCCATTTGTATCGTTCCTATACAAGTTAAAACATCCCACAAGTTAACTAATGCTATAGAACGTTATATTTAACCTACATATGTGATGTATGTTGATGTTGGACAAAGCAAAAAGATTCCAATCAGAACAGTAGTAAAAATTATAATGTGCAATAAAAGTGAGGTCAAGATCTTTTGTGTATATTAGCTAAATCCTGACATGTGGAATATGAGAAGCAAAAACAAATTTTAGATAGGTTAATGGTTCACATATACTATACCAAAAATTCATTGTAAACCATATCTTTTCCTTTTCTTGGCCAAGCATTGTATGTCCTTAGTGGGCCTGGCATGTTGGTCAGGGCAAGCTTGACAATTGTCCTAACAATCAGGGTGCACTTTGGGTCAGAGTCAAATTCATGAGGGCCCACTGGCCAGAGCTCTGGCCGAGCTGCTTCATCTTTTTCGGTCATTCGAATCTGCTCTGGGCCGTGTTCCTGGGGGTTTGATGGTTTCCCTATGTCTTCCCCATTTACCTGACCTTCTTTGTCACTGATATTGAGCTCAACTTCTTGATTGGCATACCTCGCTGCCCGATACCTCTGTAGTCCTTGTGGATTAGCTATGGTCGTAATGAACTGTTCAATTTGGAGTTCAAATGATTAGATGTGTGGATGCTAAAGTAATTAAGTACCAAAAATATTATCAGATTTGGAGTTCAATTTGGAGTTCTATTTCTGTTTTTGCAAGGAAATAGAAATGTGAATAATATGTAAATTACAAGTGTAAAAGCTTACACCCGTAAGGGAGTTAACCGCCATTGAGCAAGGCCCTCAACATGCAAAAATAACAAAATCTCTGGAAAAAAAGAAGTTGAAAGTATTCGATTAGAAACATCCATACCTGGAAATAATGATGAATCGGTGGGAAAAGTTGTTTGTGGTGCTCATGACCTGATCGATGTTGACCTACAAGAGAAATTATGAAGAGAACCCTAGATTGAGATAGAGTACAGTATAATGCAATAACCCCATTGAGCAGCCATTGCAATTTTGGGGGAGTTAGAACTAGGAATTAGCAGGGAAGAGAGGGCCGGGTACCCTCTTGAATCAGAGTTAGGTTTTAAGAAAAGGGGAAGAGGAAAAGGGAAATAGAGGGATCTGTGTATATATAGCCATCCTTTCACCTCTTGTGTTTTGGCGGAGAATCGGAATACAAAAAATTTCAGAGTATTAAATATCATATAGCACAATTATAGAATGTAATGAACAACGTCAGATTATTTTGATGATGCATATAGATTAGTGCATTCATGCATTCTACTATGTCCACTAGGTTTGAATTGTAGAGTATCAGTCAGTAAAAATTTTGGGAGGTAAAAGGTAATTTTTTTCATTTTGGCACCTGGAAGGACTTGCCAAAGTTCCCCCCTTTTTTTATCAATCCAGTATTTTAATTTATTTATCACTTTAAATTTATAATTATAATAATATAAATTGTACAATATTATTTGTTATGTATTTTTATAAATTCTTAAATTTATTTTTCAGAATGTAAGCTGTAATTTTTCTCCCATTTGCCCGGCATTAACATTTTGTAATGTTATGTGTAAGATTTCTTAATTTAAAACTTTAGATTGAAATTGCATAAATAAATTAAATTATGACTAAATTTTGTGTTAATTAGGAAAAAAATAAAACATGAATTTAACAACAATAATATACACATAAGTAGATTAATGATAACCCATTAACATATGTTAATTATATAGTAATTAATTTCACCCCAATAATTCAATTATACATAACAATCATGGCCACAACCTATTCTTTAGAGCAAGTAACATGAGAAGTTATATTAAATGAAAGTATTTTAAATATTAATACAGAATATGAATCTAATGATATGACTCGTTCAAATTGAAGTTCAACAAGTTTAGAACGACTTACCAAAATTTTGCTAAATTTGGAGTTATTTTCATGATCGATCAAGTCGAATGACTTAAGTGATAATTGAACGGTCGGTACGGCTCACGGGTCGATGATTGCATTTTCTTTAATGCGGGCAAAGCAAACATGATTTTTTTGGCTCATTGCAACTCTTTGATCATTTTCAAAAGAATTGAGTTTGATTTGTCATCATTTGGGTTTCCGATGATCGATGAACAAATTAATGGTTATGAAATTTTTAAATTTTTTGCTGGACAAAATTACAATGACATTTGGGTCAAATTTTATAGCTAGTTTTTGATAGTGGAATACTAAATGATACATATTTTTTTGACATTTGTAGGAAATTAAATTTACATGCATATGTGTAATTTCTTGAAATTATGAATGTTATGAAATATATTCCATGTGATTTGTGAACAATGCCTCATATGTGTCAAGGAGTATGTGTCAAGGAGGTGTCCAATGCATTGTAAAATTGAGGTCTTCAGGGAATTATTACAGTGTTTGACGAAAAAGTGGGTGTGAAAATTAAAAGCAGATGGATCCTCCCACCTCTTCGTCTTCCCGTCCCCATCTCTTTTCCTGTTTCAAAATTCAAAACCCTATCCTCATCTCCATCACTTCTCTTCTCGTCCCCATCTCTTTTCTTGTTTCAAAATTCAAAACCCTATCCCCATCTCCCTCACTTCTCTTCCCATCACCGAGTGCATTTGCTCTCCCATCGATAAGGGCAGCTTCGATTAGGCGATTGGATCCTCCCACCTCTTCATCTCGCCACTTGACGATTAAATCCCTTCAATCTCTCTCCTTCGCACACCCGTCGGATTGGTTCAGGTAAGAATTTTCTAGGGTTTATGATTTCTGTGTCCTTTTAGTATTGGGTTGGATTGGATAACTTGTTGTTGTTGTTTAATATGAGAAATTATTGACATTTTATGTGAGAAATTACTAGATTATTTTCTGCCCTTGATGCATTTATCCAGAAATTTCTAACAATGGGTATGAGTGGTCTGTGTTGATTTAATTTCCAGAGTGCGAACTAAGGATTTATGTTATAGAAATTGTTTTAGATATAGCTAGTATTCCTTCAGCTTTGGAGTTGCTATTTTCCTATCAAACCAACACAACTTTTATAAATAATTTGATTAAATATACATGGTTAAAATAATGGAAATCTACTACGAAGAAATTTTCTGTGAATGGGTTTACTGCATTTGCCTTTTCTGATTTATCGTGCTCCAAAATAAATATGAAATCAGAGAACCTTTAGGCACAATCAGGTACAAATTGATTAAGGATAATATTGAAATTATATGAAAAATAATCTCTTCAGCCATGAATTCAGTATTTTCTGAGTTCCAAAATTATAAATAAGGATTTATCTGTAGACCAGTTTTGAGTTTAATTCCAAAATTCTGATCAAGAGTTCTGTTCAATATCAAATTGGTGTTTCGGCCTAGCAACCAATGGTTAGGGATGATGATGGTTCCCAGTTCGTAATGGTTCATCGTCGGTGGTCGGTACGGCTTAATTCGTCATTTTGGAGTGTTCAAACCAGGTCTAGGGGTACATGTGCTGAACCATCCTATGTTCAAAAAGAGAAGCCTCTATCTGCACGCAGTAAGGTGATTGCTCGTAAAAGGAAGGAACTCGCACGTAAGGTACTGCTATGCTTCTGTGATTATATATTTATGTAGATATAATTTCTAGTGGTTATTGCCTTCAATAGATGTTGTTCTGATTACGACATTACACAACACAATTTTTTGATAGTATTCTAGAATTTACATCGATAAGGGACAAATTAGATTGTTGCTGTAAGATTTTGCAGATTATATAGCTACAATACTCCATTAATCTAGAGGAGGCAGATTAGTACTTTGATTCATTACTAGTGGTCATTGCTTATAAAGCTAATAGAATTACTTCGTTTGATTTTAGGAAGACACCCAGTCCGCGACAGGAACGGAACCTACTGGTTCAAGTCCCTCGTCACAAGGCCAACATGGTTTGACAAAAAGTCAGGCAGCATCGAAAACGTACTTGGTATATCGGAGGTTGTTGCGTGATACATCAAGGTTGAGAGCTGTCCCAGAGAATGAGGAACTCAAGAGCAGTACAAATTGTGGCTTGCATACCAACAGTGTTCAACAAGGTAGAGAGTCTCCCTTGCATACCAGCGGTGGAGAAGAAGGTGGGCCGTCTGACCTGCATACCAGCGTTAGCGAAGAAGGTGGAGAGTTTGAGCCTCATACCAGCGGTGGAGACCAAGGTGTAAGCTCAGACATGCTTGTCGATCACAATGATGACCCGCCCTCTGAGCACGAGGCTCAATTTGATTCCATAAAGACAGACCCAAAAGAGATCAGAACCCATGATGGTAAGGTTCCACAGGCCCATTCATATCAGGCATCGCCACCTGCGCACAAAACTACGTCTCAACAACAAAATGAGGACCCAACAACAAAAAGTACATCTTTATGTGATGACAGCCAGGAGCAACAGTCCAACACAGGACCGACTGCCTGGAGAGATGATGGCCGGTGTAGGAACCGATTACTTGAGCCACTTCGATGCTTTGTGGCACAAGTCATGGCTGACGTAGAAGAAGTTAACGAATCACTGACACCTATTGATGAAAATAAGAAGGGGAAGAAGAGAAAGAAATCAGGAAAGGGATCAGAACCTAGGCAGGGACGGGGTTTGAACAAGCCTCGATGCCTGGCCCTTCTTTAAGATCGCCCTCAGTTAGTCGTTGTTGGCGATGGTGAGTTTGCATCAATCCCAAAATGCACAAAGATAGTAACAACCATTAGGTTGTTGGTATTGGAGAACTTACCGGACCTATACAGGACGTACAACCTCTTCCCAGTTGAGGCTCGACTATGCATAATATGAAAATTCTTACGCATGTACACTTGGGAGAAAGACCAGGATGTAGGCAGGTGCATCGATGTATTCGAGTTCATAGCTGCGGATGCATATAGTTGGGAACTAACAACAACAAGAAAGAATCTTAGGAAGAAGTTTGGGGAGCAGAAGGAATTGTGGAAGGATGCCTCACCCTGGTGGTGCAAAAACAAAGAATACTGGAAAGGCCTATGTGACATCTGGGCTAACGAGGCTTGGCAGCAACAGTCCAACACCAACAGAGCTAACAGAACCAAACATGGGGTCGTGGTGCATCATGTTGGAGGCGCACGCAGCACCTATCATCATAGAGAAACATTGGTAAAATAGCTTAATTTATTGTTTTTTAGCTGTAATATAGTTGTTGTCTTTTGTACTTTTAGTGGTCACTAACCAGAAATTGCTTGTAGATTGCAGAAAAGGGTCGTAATGTGACTCTGAAGGATGTGTTTGACCATACCCACATGAAGAGTGGGCCTTCTGGAAAGAAATATGTCAATCCAAAGGCTGAGAGTGTAGTGGTATGCATTATTATACATAAATCTAGGATGCTTGTTACATTGTCCTTGGTAAAAAATGTCTTACTAGTTTAATTAACCTTACTAAATTCCTTAACTGGTCGTAGAAAATATTTGAAGATATAAATGGTTGTTACAAGGAAGACAATCTTCCTGAAGAAAAGGCTTGGGAGATTGCTGTGGGTGGGGAGGACCGAGGGCGTCTGTTTGGCATTGGGTATCGCTCCAGAACTCGTGCAACCGGCTCAGCTTCTCGTCCAACCCGAACAAACCCCACACGTAGCACTGCTACATCTGCTGAGCCTCGTAAAAAGATTTACATTGCACAGGAGGTGTCTACTCTAATCGAACAACATGCAGAAAAACTGAACAGTGCACAGATAAGTTTTGTTGAAGAGTTAGCTGCTCAAGAGAGGCGCCACAAGGATGAGATGGCTGACATGACACAACGCCATGCAGCAATGAGTGCACACCAGCAGGCATGCTTAGAGGCTTTGTTTAAAGCTACAGGGTTGAAACCACCTGGCATAAATGTGAGTGATGTCAGGTTATTTTCTTCAAAATTTTTTTTTTGCAGTAACTCACAAGCATTTTTACTTAAAATAAATCTTCTTTGTACTTTTGATTAGGAAGGTGACTCAAAATGTGGCAATGTAGAAGATGGCAAACAATGAGGACACCTAATCTGAAGGATTTAAAATTAATATAATTGGGCTTATGTAATAATACTTTAGTGCTTACAATTACTAGGTAGTAGGCTTAGAGGCTTATTATGATCTGTTCAATTTGATCATGTACTGAATTAATTGTGTTAGATTTGATTTAAGTTAAAACTTTAATAGATCTTTTTATTGTGGGCTAAGACCATAATATATATATGTTGGGGTACAAATTAATGAATGGTGCGGTTATGCTCATTATTTGCGTACATTTTGGGTACGCACCATAAAGTATATTAAATCTATATACACATGCACTTATTTGTGTCGGTAAGTACTTATTCGTGTCGCAACGTAAAGATACCGACAAAAGTAAAATAACCCTACATTTCATACACCTCGTAAGTACGAAAGAGGAATAATTCCTAACCTACTACAATCAAGTCCATTGATGTCCTGACCCCATCTCTGTCTTCAGCGAGTACCCCCCTACCGAGCTCCGCCCCACCTAGCAGCATTAGAACCCCCCTACCGAGCTTCAAGTAAGTGAACACCTATTCTTCATTGGGGTGAATTTTTTTCCGCCTAGCCTAATTTCATTATTATTTTTTCAATTAGTCCATCGTCTTCAGCCATATTACTGCATGCTGTTAGTTTGTTATTGTTCTAGTAGATAAATAAACTACTAATAGGTAAATGACAACCAATAGCTAAATAAACTACCAGTAGCTGAATAATGCAGCAAAAATTAACACAATTGAAGAATTGGATAATTAAGTTTGCCAAAATACATTGCTTAGTTCAATATATAGATTATGCTTGGTCTCTAGTGTTGAATTATTTGAACAATTACTGCAATTTTAGGATGATTACGGACCGTAGTTGGATGTACGAAATGATTTCTAATAATGGGTCCCCCAACCCTATATTTATGGATGGTGTATTGAAGTTTGTGGACTATGCTTTTGACAACCTTACAACTGTATACATACAGGGTGGTACTGATTGTATCTCTTGCCCTTGTTCCCGTTGTGCAAATGTGTACTGTCGAGATCGTGATATCGTTACAGTGCACCTTTTGCGCCAGGGATTTTGTAGAGGTTATGAGCATTGGCACAAGCATGAAGAGCCTCATCCAAGTGAGAACCTTGCACAAACCACCTATTCATCTACATTAAATGAAAGCAACAACCGAATGGAAGAGATGTTAATGAATGCCGTAGGGCCTGATTTTACTTGGGATGATACAAATATAGAAGAAGAACCCAACCTAGAGGCAAAGAAATTCTTCGACATGTTGAAATGTTCAGAAGTACCATTGTGGGAGATGGAATTCACGGGACAAGACAATGTGAAGTGTGAGAACCATTCGGTCTTATTGGCCGTGACCCAATGTCTAGCGTTGAAAGTTGAACATCAAATGAGCCAAAGATGCTTTGATGGCATGTTAGCAATCATGAAATCCATGCTTCCAAAAAAGGAGAATTTACCAGAGAACTTCTATCAAGCTAAGCGTATGATTTAAGGTCTAGGAATGGAGTATAAGAAGATGGACGTTTGTCCCAATTTTTGCATGCTCTATTATAAGGAACCGCACTTGAATAAGAGATATTGCGATGTTTGTGGCGAAGCAAGGTATGAAGAATGCAATTATCCTAACAAGAAAGCAAAGCCCATTTCACGTAAAGTTCTTCACTACTTGCCCGTAACACCTAGGCTACAAAGGATGTACATGACCCGTGCAATGGCAAAACATATGAGGTGGCATAAGGAAGGCGTACGTGACAAACCCGGGGTCATGGTTCACCCGGCAGATGGAGAGGCTTGGAAACATCAAGACCAGATTTATCCAGAATTTGCTTCCGAGGTGCGTAATGTTCGACTAGGGCTCTCAACATATGGTTTTATGCCATATACCTCAGGTGCAGCTCCATACTCCTGCTGGCTGGTGTTTGTTTTCCCATATAATCTTCCTCCAGGTCTCATGATGAAAGAGGAAAGCATGTTTCTCACTCTTGTCATTCCTGGACCAAAGCATCCTGGTTGGGACATCGACATACTACTCGAACCTTTGATCGACGAATTAAAAGACCTATAGTTGAATGACAAGCTAACTTATGATGTATTGAGAAAGAAAAATTTCATAATGCGGGCAATGCTATTTTGGACCGTGAGCCATTTTTCGGCATTTGAGATGCTAAGTGGTTGGGGTACTCATGGGAGACTAGGATGTCCTGAGTGCATGTGTTTAACGAAATCCTTTAGACTTCAAAATGATGGCAAGGCATCATGGTTCGATTGTCATAGGTGTTTTTTACCACCGGACCATCCATTCCGTCGAGACAAGAAGAATTTCATACGAAATAGAATTGAGAATGACCCTCCACCACCTAAATTGACAGGACAAGAGTTGTCGGAGATGGTTAATAAACTTCCATCGATTAAATGGGGCAAAACGACACCTTTGAATCAGATTCCCGGGTATGGTGTCACACACCGTTGGCAGAAGAAGAGTATATTCTGGACTTTGCCCTATTGGTCCACTAGTTTGCTACATCATAACATTGATATGATGCATTTGGAGAAAAATATCATCGAGAGCTTATTTTACATGACATTAGACGTAACAAGCAAAACCAAAGATAATAAGAAGGCACGAAAAGATTTGGTCATCTATTGTAACCGTCCACATCTCCATCTAACTCCCGAGGAGAATAGATCAAAAGCGTCATATGCATTGACATTAGCGGAAATACGTCAAGTTTTGAAATGGCTCAAGGAAAAAGTGAAATTTCCCGATGGCTATGCTTCAAATTGGGGAAGATGTGTTAATCTCGTCACTTCCACAATCACAGGACTTAAAAGCCATGATTTTCACGTTTTCATGGAGCGCCTTCTCCCGGCTGCGTTTCGAGACTTCGTCCTGGATTTCGTTTGGGGTTCTTTATGTGAGTTTTTGAGTTTTTTTAGAGAGATTTGTGCTAAGGAACTAGACCCGTCACGAATTGAGCAACTAGAAAAGGATGTCATAGTAACGTTATGCAAACTTGAAAAAATATTCCCCCCTGGTTTCTTTGACTCAATGGTACATCTTATGGTTCATGTTGCAAGCCAAGCAAGAATAGGTGGACCCGTGGGTCCTCGGTTGATGTATCCTTGTGAAAGGTAATTATTAATAAACATCTCATAATTCAAATTCATGATTAACCCTATATATATTATGCTCATCTATTTGTTTTGAAAATTAATATTACAATTTATAACTATTTCAATATTTATAGGAGAAATAAAATTTCAAAGAATAGAGTTACTAACAAAGCGCGTGTCGAGGGGTCCATCGTCCAAGCAACACTTATAAAAGAGGTATCGACATATTGTTCCGCTTATTTTGCCGAGGATTTCACATCTAAGCCATCTCACGTGAATAGACATCAAGTTCGGGAAGATTTCACATCCAACTCTTCACACGAACGGTTGTCCATATTTGAAAATTTTGGTCGTGCAATAGGCCGAGGAACTAAAAGGGTTCTAGATGATGATGATTATGCCACTGCCCACAACTATGTTCTCTTAAATTGTCCAGAGATTCAGTCATTGCTAATGTACAATTGATCTCGTATTGATTTTTTAAGCATATATTAAACCCTACAATTTAACTCACTAAAAGTCTAACATCTATTTTATGATTATCAATACAGGGAATTTGATGATTTCATGATGAATACAGGCCGAGTTACTACAGCACAATCTTTGGACAAGTTTCGGTGAAAAGAGTTTGCTAATTGGTTACACAAGAGAGTACTTATCGATCGTGATTTAGACAATAACATTCGCAAAGTTGGTCTCAAGCCTTTAAAACAAGCAATATTCTATAATGCATATGATGTGAATGGATTTCGTTTTCATATCGAAACATATGGCCAACACAAGTCTACGATTAATAGTGGAGTTTATGTCAAGGGTGAGTGTACCGATGACACACAACATGACTATTATGGAGTTCTCCAAGAGATTGTGGAATTGGAATACCAAGGATTTGACAACAAATTGGTTCTTTTTAAGTGTCATTGGTTCGACATAACAAACGGTGTTAAGGTTGACCATCAATATGGTATCGTTGAAGTAAAGCACACATCTACTCTACGAGGTAATGATAATTTTATATTAGTATGTCAAGCAACCCAAGTTTACTACCTACCATATGCATTTGAGAAGAGAGAAAGGCGTCAATGGTGGATTGTAATGAAAACAAGGCGTAAGGGAAAACTAGGAGTGCAAGAGGTCGATTCAAACTATGAGTTCTTTCAAGAGGAGCAACCGAATTTTCCCATCACAATCACAAACGAACAAAATCTGAATGGTGACGATACATTCCTTCAACAAAGAGTAATGTCGGAATCACCAGAGAGTGCTGAACTCGTAACAGCCGCATTAGATAATGAATCAGAGGAAGAGGAGGGCTATGATACCACTGACGAAGAGCAAGGGAGAATACATAGAGATGGTCAAGATAGTGAAGATGTCGAAGTAGATGAAACTCAAGAGTCTGATGGCAAAGAATGATAATGTAATTGAATTATGGTAAAGTGAAACAGTGTATGTTTGCATATATTACATTCTGTTTTGTATTGGTTGTGTACCTTATTTTTTTTTCAATGGTTCACAATGTACTTAGGTTCTTGCAATTGTTGTGAATGCATTTTTTTATAAAAATAATTCGTACCGGCTTTAATTGTAATAGAGACACTTATATTGTGATGCACCAATCAAATTCTGATGAGAGGAGATTCAAATATATCCTTCAGTGTTCCTTTAATAGTTTCGTTGGTATACCAACGAATATAAGGTTGGTTAAAGTCTGAATTGGTTCAGATAATAGAACGTGGGTACGTGATTTATCTAATACGTGGGGACAATAATTTGTATATTTTCTCTCGTATCGACTAAGGAATTGGACCCCACGTTTTATTTTCGTGACAAAAAGGGTTACTATTTTCGAGCGTTAATAAATACGTCGGTGCACCCTCGTATATAACTTCTCGTTCCTGTAAAGCTTTTTACTTTTCGAGGGTACTTTTGGACTCTCAAATTTGTTCATGTTTACCTACGATTATATTCAAAATTCTAGTTGTGGTGTTTAATTGTGTTTGGTGGGAAAACAATTTAAAAAAATCGAAAAAATTGTAAATAATTCGGAAAAATCTTGAAAAAATATAAAAAATTCAAAAAATTTAAATTTATTGCTGCTAAAAAAAATTAAACAAACAATTGAAAAAATAATAATATTTTTATAAAAATTGTAAAAAAATTAGAAAAATCCGAAATTAAAAAAAATCTGAAAAAAATATTTTTAAAAATTCAAAAATTATTTTAAATTTTTTTAAAAATTACTTTAAAAATATTTTATTTTTCAAATTTTGCCTCTTTAATCTAATTGCAAAATCCCTCCAATAAATTATAAAATCAACCGTCCGATTAACATCTAACAGTCCCACAATCCGTACATACTATGCCTATCGGTGCTAACCGTGCTAAACGGGTCGTGCCGTGCCTACCCGTGCTAAACGTGCCTATTTGTGCCTATGCGTGTCCTGTGCCGTGTCGTCTCCCTTATCCGTACGTGTCGTGCCGTGCCGCCTCTAACACGTGCCATGTAGTGCTGTGTCTTGACATGCCGTATTATGTTTAATTTCTACTTATAATCTTATTCATTTCTCCATGACCATCTCAAATTAACAACAATGCCAAGGTAATTTTTAAGATGCACAAGAACCCTTTATATAGTTCAATATATATATCACACTGTGTAATTAGAATTTGAGACCCAAAGATAATCTTCAAAATTTTCTGACTTGAAGAGAACTTCTGCATGTGTGTAGGATAGTAGAAGGGGAATTTTATGTAATCATCTATCATGCATATGCATGTTGCTTAATTCTGGATTTATGTATGTGTCTCCAAAATTTCAAATTAAAAAGCAAGACAGAAAAAGCGTAGTAAAAAGAAGACTTTCAGAGGAAGGAAATTAGTTTAGAAGTTTGTGATCAAAGCTGTAATTTTCAATTAATTAGGAACAGAAAAGTGGGTAAAAAATTTTTAATTTTACTTTTGAAGGTAAAGAGTCATCAATAGTATAGTTAAAGAGTGTATGCTACCCAATTTTTTATGTTGCATTTTTACTTTTGAGGCCAAGAAAGTATATATGACAATCATCTTTACACATATATATAAATAGAAACTATATAATAAGTCTTGCAATATGATGATATATATCAAACCACTGGTATCAACATACTTTTCAAAAGAACAGAAGGTAGTTAATTAATTCTTTATTTTTTTTTTCAATTTCTAAAGAATTAAAGAAAAAAAATACTAAATCATTGTTCAACAAAATTGGATTAGAATTAATATAATTGGAGGAACGTACATGTGATGTCTTAACATTATTTTATCTGACAAATTTTGATTAATTTAGGATCCATGAAATAACATAAGTTTTAATATTACTAGAGATAATTTTCTTGAAAAAATATACTTAATTAATTTGGAGATAAATTAGATCGCCTTTTCCATAAAAGATCGATCTTAATTTTTTTTTCAAGAGTCATGAATCTGCATTAAGTGAGAACTTCTGGATACTAGCTATATGTTGATAGATTAACAAAGAAATTAACGTCTCCTGATATATCTTATACCAGTAAGATAACATGCTACTAGGTAAAATTTTAGATGGAGCTTACAACGTAGCACATTCTGATTAAAAAAAAAAGAGAACTTGAAATAAAACTACGTAAAGAAACTGAAACTATAAGCCATGACACCATTGAAGAATTCCATCTGTAGCAATCTTTAAGCCACAGCTAAACCTACAAATAAAGAGGAGAATAATAAATCTCTTTTTAGATGTAATTAAGTACATGCACACACACACACACACACTAGTAATATGCCTGTGCGCTAGTTGCTACGGGTGAATTATTACTTGTATATAAATGCTTTTTACATAACATTAGCATATACATTTTTCACAAAAAATAATTATTATCATCTAGTTTCTTATGTGCTCACAATTTATTTAAGACGTACAATAATACAAAGTCAATCGAACAAAGAACCTTCTCTTGACAGTTAACAATTATTTTTTTGGCACACAATTATATGATTTATTATATATATATATATATATATATATATGCTAGCTATATATATTACTTATTGATTTTCAATTTTTGATATATAGATGCTAGTATATACATATATATATATATATATATATATATATGTATATCATAATTCCAAGTTGGAAGCTCCAGCAGATTCATATTTATGCATTGAATGAATATGTGAGAGAGAGAGAGATACCGAAACGACATAATAGAAGGCGCCGTGCTGGAGAGGCTGGAGAGTGTTGTGGAATTCGTCCGTCGGCACTGGGTAGCCTGAGGAATGCAAGAGGACGGCATTAGGACCGAACGCTGATTTTACATTCAGTGGTGATGTCGGCACCTCGCATGCCGTCTCATTGATAAACACTGTTAACCGACTCAGGCCCCCGCCTCCTCCACTGTTGTTATCTAAACGATTATACAAGAACGAAAAACAAAGCAAGGTAGTTAGCCAAAAGGTAGAATTTTACATCGTAGATGTATATATTTAGATGCCCATTTCTAATTAAATGGTATGTACAGAAAAGTTCTCAATGAATTAATTAAAAACAAGATCTTATGGGACAACACTTGGGAGCAATGTAATCAAGTTACATAGTTTAATTAGTAACTTTTTGGACGAGGACAATTAATAAAGCCAACAATAACAACAATAGTCTTTTTTTCTTTATAATTAGGTAACAATAATATTGTCATGTTAATGATGATGAATTGACGATGATATATACGTTCTTTTCTAGGTCTCTTCTAATTCCTGACGGAGGTTTTAATTCCTAGTGCCTGACACACTATTCATAATAAATAAATTGATTTCCAAAAGAAAGGCTTTTCTTTTAAAGATAACAAAATTGGTGAATAGTACGGATCAGCATTTACTGTGCACAGGAAATTAAACCCTGAAATTATCTCCAGTAAAAAAAAGTCCCAGAAACCCTAATTAGAACCGTTCAACGCATACCATGATGGTGCAACATGCTGCCATAATAATGCGTGAGGAAATCCAAGTTCTGAGAGAGATCCAGTAATATATATTATTTAATTAATTAATCATTTTGCTTTCCATATTTTATTTTTGTTTTCAATCAATCAATATTGCATGCACAGTGAATCTGTACTCTGTCTATACTATACAAAAGTTATATATATATATAACTTGTCAGTCATTTTAACTTATCTGTATATATGATTTTGATTTTGTAAATAATTAATTAATATAATAAAACCATGCACACGTCCAATCTAGGTAACAGCGCCAATTAACCATGGAGCCAGAAAGAAACCAGTGCGAGAAAATTACCAGACTTAAAAGTGTTCTGTGGTGTGTGACAGTGTGAGGCATAAAATGAAACCAGACTTAATTAACTGCTGTCTGTACTGGTGCCATCCATCCATCCATCCATTCCTGCTTCTCTGGTTTTTGTTTTTTGTTTTGTGTGTGTGTTGGATAATAATTGATCAGCACCATTATATTAGTCTTATTATTCTGTCTCTCTATCTTTTCAACCATGTACAATGTTAAATTAAACTACCTCCTCGAGAATCTGTAATTGACATGACCACTCAGCAAACCCTCATTTATTACTTACTAGCAACTCTTTTTTTAATTTTGCGTCACCTTCCTTCCTACCTCCATTTCACCAAAATGGAGAGAGACATATATGCATATATCATTGCCTCCATATTCTCCTCAGGTTTAACCTTTTCGTCATTGCATGCGTTAGTTACAAACTTACAACAATGATGAGGATGATGCAAAAAATTATCACAAACTAAAAGTAAAATTATTGGAATTAATTAAATCAGGTTTAAATGGAGGGGGTGTTGAAGGGTAACTAAGCAGTTGCATTAAACAAAAAGAAAATTCTACAGTTTTGTAATCTGACACTGTTCATGATTTGACTTCTAACAACATGATCTTTTTGTCATAAACTCTACCATTCATGCATGATTAGATAAATATATATACAGTCGTTAGTACAAGGAACAAAACAACAGGTATCTCACATCAATCTTGTCATCTATCATGTCGTTTTTCTTTCTAATTAGACAGACTTGTTTTACCACTTTGCCTTGTGGGACCCACTTTTGACCCCTTTCATCTAATGCCAAACTTGGAAGCTAGCTTTATTACACGTTATTTCATGGGAAAGATTGATTGGAAGGGAGAACCATACATGAAGACAAGATGGAAAAGAAAGAACTAGAACATTAATTAACTTTCCAAGTACATGCAACAAAAAGGAAAAAGGTCACAAAAAGATAGCTAGCGTCCTATGGAATGCTATAACACTTTTTGTAGCATGCATGATGCTTATTCTAATTTGCTAATTTAAAAATGTAGAATGTTTAAGGTTGAGAAATAATATAGTTGCTTTAATCATGTCATGCAATGCAGATACATTTAACGTAAAAAGTCCATTCTAAATTATTCTGAAGTATAATAAATATAGAAGAAACCTAACCTAATGTCTAATTAATTATACTTATTTTCATTAATACTCTTAACATTTTGCACTTTAAAATGTAGTTAATAAATTTAACCCCATACAATATTCAAATATTTAGTAGGTGGATATACATATATACCAAGATTTCTGTAAATTATATTATCCATCGGCTACTATTTATCTCATTTTCTTATTTATTTTCATAAATTTAAAAGGACATACGTACGTAGAATTAGAAAACTGATACGCTTGGGTCATGAACATAAGCACCAAGATAGAAATATTGACAAAAGAAAAGAAAAATGTAAAGAAAAAAAATTAAGAAATAGGAACGTTAATATCATGCAATAACCATGTAATTGAATCTAGTAATTAATTAAATGCACGTACCTTGTATCACATTGAGAGGACAGGAGGATATCACTGTTGTGGTAGCACAGGTAACATCAGAAGCAGCTCCAGTTGCAGCGGGAACAGCTGCAGTAACTACACTTTCAGTAGCTGCTGTACAGGCCACAACAGGGTCTGTGGGTTGATAGCAACAATCATGCTGGAGCCCAATCTTCACATTCTCTCCTCCATTATTCTCTCTTGCACCGTTTTTAAGGGTTCCAGCATGATTGTTGCTTTCAACAGGGTCTGGTGCCAGAGAGAATAATGGAGCGGCAGCTGCTGAAGCCCAATCTTCCGTACCGGTAGCGGCACCACTGTTTCCAATTGGTTCGTTCCATAGCCCTAATCCGACACTGGTAACTTGGTCTGGTGCAGTTATCAGACCAGTAAGCTCTGGTATGGCAAAACAGTACCCATGAGGGTTTTGAAAGAAGAATGGCTCGGGAAGACTTGAGAGCTCCATTGTACCGTGGAAGTTGTTGTACATGTTAACAGGATCGGAAACGGTCATTGGTACATGCACCGGTTTTAAGGGTTTGCTTGAGCCAGATGACCTCTCTGATGAAGAGGAAGAAGAGGTCTGTGTTGTCATGGTGATCGGCACCGTCATGTTAGTTGATGGAGAGGTCATAGAATTGGAGCTGCTAGAAGTATTGACATTGGTGAGAATGCCGATATTTGGTGTGGCAATGCCGGTAGTGGGAATGGCATTAATGTTGGTGCCTGTTGAAGGACGAGAGTTATTATTAGCTCGGGATGAGAGGAGGTGGCGGTGTTTGTTTTTGGTACGAGATTTGCGGTTTTGGAACCAGTAGAACACATTTGCATCCCCTACTTGGCCGTACTGCTGGAGCTGGATGCGTATCTTGCGGATCTCTTCACGGGGCGGGTTTACCATACCAGAATTAAAGATTGCTTCCAGGATCCTGATTTGCTCAGGTTTTGGGTTCCACCGGGGTTTCGGCTCAGGGGTTCGCTCCTCGCATCCTGCTGAAAAATTCATTTACCCAAAATATAATACATAAAGTTCTTCTTTCAAATCATAAGGTTTTGTTACATGAGTTCTATTTTCAACAAACAATTATTAATTGCGGAAAAGGAATAAACTTTTTTAGGGCAGGCTTAATAATTCCTTCAGGGCAAATTGAATTTTGTACAATCTTCTCTTCAATTATATGAACGTAGATGAAATTAATCCTAGATGACTACTTCATATATTTTCATTTTCTCTCTTCTTTCTGTTAACTCATGTACATATTTTTTTTTTTTGCAAACCGTACATTAGTGGATGGTTTTCTCTTTTATGTGCAAAGTGCTAACACACTAGAAGTGATAGTACAATATCATATACTTCAGGAAGCATTGCAGTGACAAGGAAAACTAAACCTAGGTACAGAGGTAGCTTATTTTAACAATGCTAATGGTTCTGAGTTCTGACGAGAATGATAGAAATTCAGAACGTAGAAATGCTACAGTTCTAATCATTTTTAGGAAGGAAACAGTACAATTATCAATAGAAAACTGTTTAAAACTTTAGAATAAATGAGATAAAATTTCAACTTCTAAGTATATGTATTCTTTAAGCGAAAATTGATTGAAATTAGTATATAGATGAAATATGTACCTGAAGTGTAAGGAGATTTCTGGCAAGTGGTTGACAATGGAGGTGGGGTGCTGATATCATGCCATGGTTGGTTGCAAGGCTTGGACTTGAACATGCTTGGCCAGTGCCTATTGGATGAAGCCATAGCTTGATCTCTTAGTCTCTCTTTTTTGGTTTCTTTCTCTGCAAGATTATGATGCACTGATGATTAGAGAGACATGAGATGAGAGGTTTCTCTTGAAAGCAAGATAGGAAGAAGAAGAACTCTCCGACTTGTTATATTATATGTAGTGCTCCAAGCTACCTACCCCTGTACATGCAAATTCTTACACAATCAATGCAATAGTTTATATTCACTTTATTTATTTCTCATTATATATTTTCTCTTTTTACTGTTGAACATATTGAAACAGTAATAAGGGAGAGACTTGACGTGATGAGTACAATTCCCTTTCTACCTTTCAACTGGTAGTAGTAACAAAGACAGTTTTCACCAAAAGAAAAAAAGAGAGAGCACACAACAAAGAAACTCCTGTCAAGAGATATATAGAGAGAGAGAAGAAAAAAACTGGGAGTACTCTTTACACATGCCATACTTTTGCCATAAAGATAGCATTAAAGAAGAAGAAGAAAAGTACACTGGAATTCCCTCGTATGCTAAGCAAGAAAACATGGAAAGCCCCATCTGCCTGGCCTATTTCAGTACTTCTTTTTTATTCTCAAAAAAGAGAAAGAGAAGGGAGAAAGAAAGAAAGAAAATTAATTTTATGTGTGCAGGAGGACTTCAATTCAATGCACACAGAACCAGGCAGGAGAGAGAGAGAGAGATATAGACCTAGGGATTGACACCAAAAACAAAGGAATTAAGCAATAGGAAAAGATTTAGATATACTGGTACAAGAGAAAAGAGAAATCTGGTTCATGAACAGAAACATAGTATTAATTATCTCAGCAACACTAATTCTGATTTCTGAAAGCTCAATCAATCTCTTTAAATCCAACTTAAAAAAAAAATCCATTAATAAAATCAAATCTCTGTTTGGCAAAATCCATTTCGCATTTCTGCCCATTAGGGTTACAAACAAACTAGCTCTAACATGTCAGTCAAAGTATTATCTTTACCTGAATATAGGCACCTAGGTATACTAGCTAGGTAAGATAGAGGAAAAGAGATCTCCTATCTATATATGATACTTTTGGAATCTAAGGCGTAATATATTTGCCCTGAGTTGGTATGAACTAACATGAGAAAGGAAAGAAAAGAAAACCTGAGAAATTTTTGTTTTGTAGTGCTTTGTTTTTGAAGAGGTAGGAGAAAGCCTTACAGTCAAATGAGAAGTAAATGGCATGGATCAGTCTTCTATATCTATCTTTATCTTTTTCCCTGCCACCTTTTCTCATGTTTGGCTTTTATCCATCTTTGAAGAGAGAGAGAGAGAGAGAGAGAGAGAGAGAGAGAGAGAGAGAGGAAGCACTAGCTCTAGTCCAAAGTAGTACCTTTGCTGCAATAAATGGAGGGAAGGAAAGAGGGTAGAGGTCAATAGTCATCCGGATCCTCTCCTTGTTTCTTTCACTGTTTGCCTTTCATTGCATTTTTAGGATGTGTTTCAAAAGATTAGAGGAGGTGAATGAGGAGAGGTGAAGAAAGAGATAAATTTAATTTTGTTTCTAACTTTTAATTGAAGAAAGTAAAAGGAGATAAAGAGGGGGTGAAGATATTAGAGATTTGTTAATCTTTATTTTTTGAGGTTAAAAATTTAACTCTCATCTTCATCTCCATTTCTCTCTCTCCCACAAACTCTGAAACATAGACTTAGTTACTTATTTTTTTTTGTAAGTTAAATGTAAATGTAATCAAATGACATCCAAACAGTAATTAATTAATTGAATATAGTAAATTACTTTAAAATTATGCACCATTCAATCTAGCTAAAGATAATGATAATATAAATTGAATAACTGTGTAGCGCATTATATATACAGAGTTGTACAGTCATGATATAATCTAAAAAAATTAACAAATATTTTTCATTTTTCTAATTATAAACAGGTAATTTTGAATTTTTAAATTTTTTTCATATTCACATAAAATTAATGCCAAATTAAATTCCTCACATTTTGAAGTGAATTTCATTGCAATTAAAAAACCCATTACCCATTGTTAATTTTCTCAATAAGAAGGAGAAAATATGTTAATTACATGCAATAGGTATTGTAGGGAAGTGAGTAAAACAAATATAGAGAGCACAGGCTATAATAAGTGATGTGATTATTCTAATAGGAGGGGTGCATGGGTTGTTGTAGGAATAAATGTTGAGGAGAGAATGGATGGAGTGAAAGTCAAGAGATTTAATTTATAGATGGCATGGAAAGAAGTCACTTCTGATTGGAAAATGAGGGGTGGGGGAGTAGATAATAAAGAGGTAGTAATTGCATTTTTTTTTGTTTTTTTGTTTTTTTGTTTTTTTGTTTTTCTTTTTTGGGTTATTTCGGGCATGGTGATGTAGTCTTAATTCGCCATGGATTGACTCGAGAGTACTCCCTCTCTTTAATTCTCCCTCTCTCTAGATCTCTAGTGTCGTGCCAGATTTTGTATATCTTTATTTTTTTTATTTTTTTTTCCTTCTTTAGGTAAGCATTTTACAGATTAAAAATGCAAGGAATCAGTGCTGGTGTCAATATATCCATGGAATATATATAATCATATATATATAGATAATATATATATATATATATATATATATATATATATATATAGATATATAGATAGATAGATAGATAGATAGATAGATAGATAGATAGATAGATAGATAGATAGATGTATAAGGGAAACACAGACATACCCTTTTGCAGCGTAATCTTCATGAAAGATTAATTAATTATTATTTTCCTGTTCTAGCTAGCTAGTCGTGTGTGTGCTTGGTACACATTTTTATATATCTTTAGTAATTTCAGAACTTCTGGTACAGAGTTTATCTCATAATTAAATATTTGTGTTATCTAGCTATAGTTCAATCAAAATTGGCCCCTACATTTTCAATTGCTATATGTTTGAAACAATTGATAGTACTTTGTCCATAACTTTTTATCTTATAAGATCCAATTAAACTGAAATATAATTATATGAAATGTTCAAAAATTGTGCTATAATTTTCATCCTTTTGAGATTTTCTAGAATTGATATATTATTTATCATGGTCGAAGAAGTCATGCTAGCTAAAATAATGTGCCATTTTTGTGATTTGTGTGTAAGATGTGGTTTATGTTTTAACAATAATTAATATTTTGGTGATACTTAGTCAAAAATGTGGTTATAAAAGCGGCTTCTTCTTTTTTTCTTTGATTGATAACTAAAAAAATAAGTTTATTATGCAATTTTTTATGTCAGTTTTATTTTATATATAATATGGAAGGAAATTATGTAATTAGTTAGAACATTTGATTTCAATCTAGTCAATTATTCTTCAAAATTTTTTCTTTTGCAATTAATGGACAATTTACTAGTTTTGCAAGGAGAAGGCCAGCTTGGGGGGAAAAGAAGTTTTTTTTTTTTAGTCAATTCCTATTTCAGTTTAATTTTTTGTTGGTTTTACGATATGATATGCAATATTAAAAAATATTTTAGTTGCATATGATAGTGTTCAGCAATGCTATAACCTTATATATGATTCTCTCTAAATGTAAATGTAAATAAAATATTAATTAGCATGCATGTATTTTGGGAGTTTGTACCTAATTGAATTAGGTGCTCACTCCACGAGCCACCTCATTAATTAACTCATCAAGTCAAATAGAAAAATTAAAAGCTTCTTCTTGAATTAATTATCTTACGTGAATCGTTAAGACTTAGGAACTAATTTCACACTTGTATAAATTTGTCACTAAATGTATGATGAGTAAATGGATATGAACAATAACTAATACAATATTTATGTTCCCTTAGAAGTTTTTGTTCTGTTGAAATACTTTTACATGTTAATTGTTCGATTGTCATTTATTATTAATATGAAATAGCATACACAATATTTTGTTTTTCATCAATTTATGTATTTTCTGAGCGTCTGCTATTTTTGAACTTTAAGTTTTGTTACACTTTTATATTTGACATTCGTGTCAGGACCTATCAAATTTTCAAATTCTTATTGGTGTCAAAAGCTATAATATCCTCATATATGACCGGAAGCTAATTAGTATGATTATCCATGTAGTTTCTTTTATCTGCGATAATAATAGGATCAATAATAATTTTCTTACATATAGAATGAATAAGTTTAAAAGACTCCTACAAATACAAAGACAAAATTTCATATATTATCTATTGGATCAAAAATCAACTTAACACTCACTGAATACCCATTTAATTCTCATGACGAGTGCAATAAATTTATTTTACTCTTGTTGTGAGTAAATACGTATATGCTGTATTTTTTTTCTCTATTTTACATTGCTCTCTCATACACCTCCTTCCGACTTTCTAGTTTTATGAAATTATTGTCAAATGATTTTAACAGGTTTTGTACTTGTAGGAAAAAAGTACACATAATATTTTAATTGATTACAGTAGATAAATTATCATAATTAACTGCGACAGACTAAGAGTTCTAGTAATTTACATTAAATGTTATATTTTTAAGGAAAGATGTCCAATTTAGTTAGTTAGGATGAGAGGAGAGGAAGAATTATAATGGCCCACAATTTATTGATTAATATCATAATTTGAGTTTTAGAAGTTTTTAGTCCTCAGTAAATTGCATACATAGATATATTTGATATATTTTACAATTATATTGGACACATATAGGAGTTTTTATATCTTTTAAGGATAAATATAATATTATAAATTTAGAAAATACATAATTTCATAACATGATACTATGCAGATTAATTATGATATATTATGACTGTTTATATTTTTGTATGACATGATACTATATACGTAGATTATCTACCATAGTTAACATTTTGATGCAATTTCTTTTCCTTTTGCTGTTTGCATCATCATCATCATCATCATTACTATTGCTACAATTGTCAGGAGATATTTTTCCTCACATATACAAATTAATAGATACAATCAATGAATCACCTTCACCTTGCTTTTGTATCGTATGAATTAGGAGCTTTGTCTCCTCGTGGGGGACTATGACGTAAATAAATTTGCATTGCATTGTGATGCGCATCACGAGGGGCGCAAGTGCATATATTTTCTTTTTCTTCTTCTTTTTGAAGATAGCGCAAGTGCATTCACCTTCTCTGCTCTCTGTCTCTGTCTCTAATCTCTCTTACGAAATAGTAATAATAATAATAATAAAAATGTGCATTAAAGAAAGGATGATAAAGAGAGAACATGTCTGGAAAAGTCGCAACCAAAATGACTCGCTACATAGAGGATCCTACCAGAATTTGCGAAATAGATAGCCGAGCATGCAATTAATTAACCACATGCAGGATGCATCCAATCCAGCATCTCTAGTTCTCTCTTTCAAGGAGTCAAGTCAACGCTGTCTGTAATAATAATATCTCTTCGTTCTTTCACTGTCTATTCGTTTCTCATCTCTCCTTCTCTCTCTCTGTCTCTCTCGTTTGAAAAGGGAACTGAGACAAAGAAAGAGAAGAGAAAGGGTTGGTTGTACGGCCTTGCTTCTGTGTAGAATGTTAAAGTTGTAAACAGAAAACAGTAGAGAGGAAGAGGATCACATCACATAGTGCCTCTACCTTTTGCAGGGTGCATGTTGCTTCAGTTCCTATCCATTTATTTTTTGAGTTCTTCTAATTGAATCGAAATAAATATCCAAAGCATGAGTCACCCAAAAGAAAAAAGAAACGTAAAGGATACAAGTAGCAATTGTATAATGAAAAATTCAGGATGTATTTGTTAAGTATATCCTTAAATAAAGAACTGATCTGATCGTTAAGATAATATTTTTTGTGTAAGAGATTATCGGTTTGTAATTGTTTGAGAAAAATCTTTATAAATATTAAAGTTAAGTGATTTTGACTCTCATTTTTATCTAAAAAAGTAAATTAGATTTACATTTGTAAAACATGAAAAAATGAATATCATCATCGATCAAATAGTTCAAAAGAAGAACTCACAAACTAAATTCATCATGGTTGGTTGGACTTCATGGACATACAAAACTTCTCAACCATTGATCCATCAATCCTAAGTTGATATGCATATTTTGATGTATATCAAACTTTTATTATACGTCAAATTCTTACATAACACAGTTTTGAAAAATATTATTCAAATTAAAAAAAATATAATTATAAATGTGTTTCTAATTATTTAGATAGAACGTATAATAAATTTGAATTAATTTGGAGTTTGATTGGGGTCATTCATCATAAAATTATTGAAATTATGTCGTTAAAAATTTTAAATTGTTTGATGAAAAAATAAATAATTTTCAAATTGAACCAAATATGATACATTTTCTATATATCCAAATAATTTAAAACCCTTATATAATTTATGTTTTAATTTTAATAATATTTTAAAAAATATGTACAATATAAATTGAATGTAACACAGAAATTGGAAGCAAGTTAGAAATATCTTAAGAAAAATTATTTGCTTTTATCATGGTGGTTCTCTCTCTCTACTTTTTTATTTATACCCACATAAAGGGGATAACTACGCAAGAAAGTGCTTTTATATTTTAGTTCTTCAGTTTAAATCGGATTCCTCTCAAGGTAACACCTAATTTTTCAATGAAATTATGTGAATTAATGTTGCATTTTCTAAATTTTTCTTCGAGTACTCTTTAACCTTTAGTTGGTACTCGATTTAATTGTTCTATTGTTTTAAATCATATCAGCAAAAATAAAGTACGTCCAATGTGGAGGTCCTCTATATATTTTATCTGGTAAAATGCTTCAATATACAAACAAAAAATGTTTTCTTCTGTACATTAATTCTTTCATGAAAATATTAAGAATATCATAATATATAGTACATGTAGAAATCCGAATTTTCAATCAAATAATTACAAGAAGCAAATCTACTTGATAAGTGAAGTAAAATTAAAGCGGAATAAATATTAAATCATTCTAAAATATTAATGTTTGATAATAATAAAATAAATAGATGAAATAATGAGAGTAAAATATGTTAAAAGTTATAAAATTTAATCCTTTAATTTTACTCTACCTCCGTATATTGATATTTAACTTATTCAACTTTAAATTATCTTCGTTTAGTATATTAAAATATTTTAAAACATTTATTTCACCCTTATCTTATTTCATTTGTCAAACATGAGAAAAGAGCTCATTATGCTAGATAATAACAAACAGCAAAAACAAATTCTGAGGTAATTATTCAAGATTAATTATCTAGTATTCTATGGAGCAGAACTTAAAAACTTCCCTCTAGTTTAATTATTTTTTTCATTAAAGTATCTGTGTCGGGAATCTTTTTCTTTGGCGTGTGAAGGAGATCATATTTATTGAGGGGCAAAACGGGAAGACATTGATAAATGTGCATTCCTCAGTGCACGAACGGATTTTGCAACTACTTTCAATGCAGGGTTTCAAATAATTAATATTGCATTGTTGTTTTTTTTAGGTAGAGCCTTATATATATTTTATTCTATTTGTGACAAAAATACAAGTTAAAATTTTGAATTTTAAATATTCAGAAAAAGTTCTTCAATTATATTTCGAATCTATGACCTTTAATTCATATTAAAAGTATTAATTATCTTAATTACTAAATTAGAAGCTAATTCTTTTCATAGATATTTTATTAATTCTAGAACATTTAAGTATAAAGATATAATAGAAAAAAGACAATAAATTTGACATAAATCGCTATAATTAAATACATAAATTAAAAAATTTTCATGTACCAGGCAGCTAGAAATATTATCTCATGTATATAAGATATGATCAGTTGATAGAATGTATAAAGTAGAATGCACATCTAAAAGCTATATTTAATATTAGTTTGGAATTTACCAAATCAAATCCGCCTCATTTATCCAATATCAGTCATTTAACTTGTTCTCACTTCTTGCTATCTATATATGTTTGTTTTGTCTAATTAATTCTCAGGTAGATTGCAGATCTAAACATGGTTTCTGTCAAAGTACTCTTGAGCTTTCAAATACTTTCCGCAGTCTTTTTACTTAGTTCTGTGAGAAGATAAATAATTATGAAGTGCATAAGTTTAGAAAAATATACATTCGAGAAGAAATATTCATTCTACATAATGAAGAAACATGTCTGCTTATATAGAGGTTTGAAATAACTATAACATCTCTTCAAAAAATATTTTTTTAGGTAAAACAGCGGCCACTCGATCGATCAAGCCTCTATTTTATTGATTAACAAATTAGGATTACATAATATAGAAAATAAATAAAGAAAACGTATTTATATATATATAGTATCCTGCTCAAAAATTTTGAGCTGGGATATCAGGAAATGAAAAAAAAGACAAATAAAAATAAACCAGCAGACATGAATTATAAATTAGTTTATCCTATGCAACACTTTCCGTTCTTTAAAAATCTCAGTAACAATTAGATTAGACTTTTTAAACTTCTCCTAAATATTCTCATGCATCGTTCCCTCCATACAACGAACATAAAGATTATGATAATTTCTTCAAATTTGTTCAGAATTTCTGGGTATGTTAATGTATCATGGTATCCTTTTTTCTGATATTTCTTGTCAGTATCCTTCATATTGGATGTTAAATCATTGTTTCATCCCAGTCCGATTGTTGAAGAATAAAAGGGAACAATGAATAAATAAGGTGAACCTATTCAACACAAGTGGCAAATATTGACCAACTGCCAGCTCTTGAAAAACTATTAATTAAGTATACTTTAGTTTAAACTGCATTAATTGTAGCTCATGAAAGTGTTTATTAGGGATATTTTGAAATATTGGTGCATTTTTGAAAGCTCAGTAATGGAAGTTTGAAAGTTTAATATAGTCACTGATAATTATTAAAATGTATTTTGATATGAATCATCAAAATCAACAATTATTTCAATCTAAAACAGACAAGATATCTATTTTGATTGTGAATTCATGCAAGCTGACGATATTCATTTTAAGGTGGCCAAAAAAATCATATGAAAAGTACATGGGATGTGAGATTTTAAGAGATAGCATGTAACTTGAGAACTTTTAATGGATAAATAACTGTTTAACATACAAAAAATATGATCTAAGTAAAAAAGGAAAAATTGTTAATGGCTACATACAGTCAGTCACATTAAGTACCTAAACACTCCTATGTTGATCCAGATATTAATAATAGCAACAGCAGCAACAACAACAACAATAAAAATAAAATAAAATAATATCATCATCATCATCATTAATTCCAACAAAATAAGCGGCGAGAAAACAACGAGAGTTAGATAAAGCAAAAACTGATATTCCTTGTTCACTTGTTCAGAAAAAGAAAAATGCCAAGTAGATTTTGGCATTTTGCTATTACTTGTACAGATTTCCTGCTGCTTTTAAATTTTGGAGCTAGGTTACAAGGGTTTCCTGAAAACTTTGACTACTACCACAGCTGCAGAATTTATAAATATATATATATATATATATATCTTTCCATTTTTTTCTTCCTTTTTTAATAATGATTTATGAAAAATATTATTAATCAAGAGAAGTTTAACAATCATGTGTAATTAATATATTTCTAGCCTTTGTCTTATGTTTTTGTTTTTAATTTTCAAACAGATATCCCATGGAAAAAAATTAGATTGAATTAAATTGAAATCTAAAATGTTTGTATCATTATGACTATAATTTAAGATTTATATTTAACATTATTTTGTATCAAATTGTCAATTGTTATCATTTTATTTCAGAAATGATAAAACTAAGTATATAAAGGAGAGAGGGGAAGGAGGTGACTTATCTATCCTATCCAATTAGTTGAGGTAAGATTTTTTTTTTTGATAAATTAATTAATTGTCTATAATTTTTTACAGGCACTGAGTATAAATGTTTGTTTGAAATATTTTTCATGTTTTGGGTCAGTTTAGAGTGTCTGTTTGTAGTAGCAATCGGATTTAAGACAAACAAGTTATAGGTTTTTTTTTATCAAATTTGTTTGATAATAAAATATATGAAGAATTAAGGGTGTATTTAAATTCAGTGGATTTTTTTAATGAAGGAAACATGCGTAAGGTTGTACGTTTTTTGTCAACAAAAATCATTGAGTATGTATACATAAATAATTCTCTCTAAGTCTTTCTGCATTATCTGAACCGTTTAAATTTAATCGGAGCGATCCAATATGATATGGCAATACCAATTTATGCTAACTCTAATTGCAATAGATGTGGACCCTATAATTAATAATACCAATTTATTGTACATTTGTAAATATTTCTTGTAATATAATAATACCAATTTATTGTACCTTTGTAAATGTTTCTCGTAATATAATAATACCAATTAATTGTACCTTTGTAAATATTTCTTGTAATATACGGCGGATATTTTGTGTTTGTCCGGAAAAAAAAATATTTGACATGAATAAAAACCCTATCTAAATATATATATATTTTAATTATAAAATGAATGAGTTCATAACTAGGCAGGAAGCTCCATACAAGAACACAAAAAAGAATTAAATCTAAATAAATACATCTATCTCTATACACGAGAAATTCACATGGGCTATAGTTATTGCCTCCGTGAAACATGGAAAACCCATAATACCATGTTGGGGATTTTAATTTAATTATCTTTGTTCTTTATTATTTTATTATTTTATTTTAATTTTATTATGACATCACACAAACTCAACACTCCACGCTCCATATTCCACATGCTCACAAGTGCAAGTTCTAAATGCAAAATATTATGTATTTTGCACATATATTATGTTTCATAGTTGGGCTTAAAATCAGAGTTCTGTGATGGGCTCGGTTTAATTTCTTTATTAGGCTTTTATTTAATTTGTTAGGAGAATTTTATTTCGTTAATTGGCTTTTATTTAAATGTTATGTATCTGATGTGCAGAAAATAATGATGTTTTAATATCCATATTTATAACTAATTGCACATAACTTACTTTTATTTATTTTTTAATAAATTATCCTTACAACTTAAGCAACTAGTTTGACATAAATATAGTTGATTGGGTTAAATAATATGACGAATACAGTATGTGCGCAATTGAATTTGAAATATAGAAAGTGACTCAAAGTTTAATGACAATGGAAATCTTGAGAGTAAAATCAAAGAATAGATAGTTTACAAAATATTACCAGAGAAAGCAGACATGCTGATATAATAAATATTGGTAACTAATGAGCATTATAATTAATCAATGGAGGTAATTTCACAAATTGAGCAAGGAAGTAGTTTACAAAATGAGCAGGGATATCTTACCAATTATTATTTTGACAACGTTGATAACGGATTTTCAAATAATTTTAAAAAAATCTTACAAATAGAAAAAAAAATATAAATATATTTTTTAACTTATAGAATTATTGTGTTTCAAATTTCATATAATTTGAGTATTATTTGATACTCCATCAAAAACCGTCAACATTATATAATATTTACAATGATCTATATTTAATGGTTTTTGATGGAATATCAAATGATCCCTAAATTGTATGAAATTCAAAACACAATCAATTTATAAGTTAAAAAATATATTTGTCAACTTCTTTTTCTATTTTTAAAAATTTCCAAAAATTATTTAAAAAAACATTTAAAAATGAATTGTAAAGTATCCCTCCCTCATAAAATATTACCAAAGAAAGCAGAGATGACATATATAATAATAAATTAACATTGGTATTTTCAAAAATTGAGCAAGGAAGGATCCCTAGATAAGTAAATAAATTTTGTCTTTTAGGCAGAGCACAAAGACTAGCCCGTGATCCATGAGACGATGAGAGATGAGGCCAATTGTAATTGTAGCACACAGCCATAGAAACCAGAGAAACAACCAACCCATGACTTTGACCTAACTGCTCTGAGATGTTGGAGCACTCCTCTCCTCTCAAATTTCCACATCTAATGGAGATCTCCGTTCGTTTGAGATCATTTTGTATGTTCTTTTTGTTAGATTGTTTGTAGTTTCATAAATCTTTTGTGTGTGTTTTTTTGGGTAGGCTCATCTCTATATATGTTGATTGTATGTATGTGTTTAGACTTGGAGTTAGTTGACAACATCTTAGTTTGATATGGCTTTTGTAAAAAAAAAGTTAGTTTAGGAATTTATGATGACTTGTTTCTCAAATTAAAATCCGCGAATTTTTAAAGCAGAAAAACTTATATAAACTTGTTGTTGTCTTACATATGACAATTTGTTAATTTTCATGCAATCTTAATGTTATTTAATATTTTGTCAAATATTGTCAAATATGTAATATTATAAAATTTAAATCATTTGATAGGGAATGAAATTATATATATTTCATCACTATATGTATATAATGTGTATGAACTATAGATTATATTTCAAAATTAAAGTTATTTTGTATTGTTGTCAAGCATGTCAATTAATTTATCCATTAATGAATCTCAAGTTTGACATAAACTATGATACTTCAACCATTATGTTATATCAGTACTCACATATGTAAAATAAAGACTATTGAGCAAAGATCTTTTTAATTATATTTCAATTTTATTTGACAACCAAAAGAAACATATCTAATATTATCTTTAATGAAATTTGTGCAATTCCCCTCCCTTCTCCACTAAAAATATCTCAATTTCATTTCTCGACAATTATTATTTTATTTTATTCACTCATTTACATTCAATCTACTCCACTCCACCGATCAAAACTAATACAATTTAAAAAATAAAATTCTTATTAAAGTCAATAAAAATATTGACACTCAATACTCAAAATACTAAACACATTTTTCATCTCACAGTATTCTTCTTTTTCCAAATAGAATCTTTCAAATAAATGTTACTGTTATGCATACTACCAGACTGAATTGTATGAACTGGAGAAGAGCAACACAACCGTGTTTGTTCCAGCTCCTTCTCCGGTCACGGACTTTGTTTTATCTGAATTTCTCCGATTAAAATTTATCCTCTCCGATCCATTATTCCACTGTTCTTTTAATTTCTCATCTTTGTTTTGTCTTCTTCACATCACAGAGAGAGAGAGAGAGATAGAAAAAGAGACGCAACATGAATCCAAAACACAATCTCTTCTCTAGTTTGGTTTAATTCTCCAATGGGCAGCCATATTTCTAATCTCCACCACCTCTCGTTGCTTCTTTCCTTCTTTTTCGTCTCTTCTCTTGTACCAGCATTTCAAGCATTGCTACTACCTGTTGCAAATCCTAATGTTACAAGGAGAAGAGCACCAGTGCACCATGAGCTATCACCGGATTTCTACTCCAAGACCTGTCCTCAGGTTGATCAGATCATTTCCTCCGTTACCTCAACCCGGTACCGCGATTATCCCGCCGCTGGTCCCGCTACCATTCGCCTCTTCTTCCACGATTGCTTCGTGGAAGTATGTAAAATTAATATTTTTCTAATGTTATGCATGCATGTATATTATATATAGGTTGTTGCTATTTTGACATTGTCATTATATATTGTCATTTTGCAAATAATTAATCTGAGAAATGTAATTAAATCACTGCATGTAATTAATATGGTTACATCTATATATACAAAAAATGAGTTGTACAAAACACTAATAATTACAATTGCATTAATTTTTCCAATTTCATAAAAAATTCAGGGTTGTGACGCTTCTATACTGATCGCGCCGATGCCAGGAAGCAGGATGAAGGTGGAGAGAGAGATGGAGGAGAATAAGAACTTGGCAGCGGAGGCCTTCGAGACGGTGAACATGGCGAAAGCAGCGGTAGAGAACAAGTGCCCCGGAGTCGTTTCCTGTGCCGACATTCTTGCCGTCGCAGCTCGCGACTTCGTTCATTTGGTAAGTGTGTGTTAATTTATATTATTTGTTAAATTAATTAATTGCCATGTTAATTAATATAATTAACAAATATCAATCTTAATTAATCATGTTATAGGTATTAATTTTAGATTTTTAATAATAGTATGATTGTAGAATGTTTGCTCTTCATCTTAATTTTTTTATATGGTACTATTGGCAAAAAAAATAAGAAAAAAAAACATTTTTTTTTCCAACTGACAAAAAAAGGTCTCTTATGAGACTGGAGAGAATGACTAGGAAACAGGGAACTTGTTGCTTTTACCTTTTACGTACCTTTTCCCTTTTAGTTGATAAAGGTAAGTAAACTTTTTTGATACTTTAAAATTTTTTGATTGGATGAATAAAAAAGATGGAAGCTTTTGGGACCCTCTTTTGTGGAGCACACGTGACCATGCATGTTAGGATGGCAGTTAGTTTTTTTCGGTTTATTTATTTATATATGAAGAGGTGCATGTATATATAAAGAGGTGCATGTATACATATATGTGGGTTAATTTAGCTTCTCTTTTCCTAAAAATAAACAATAAAATAAAATAATTCAGCTTCTTTTTTCCTAAAAATAAAAAATAAAATAAAATAAAATAATTCAGCTTCTCTTTTCCTAAAAATAAAAAATAAAATGAAATAAAATAATTCAGCTTCTCTCTCAGTTGAGGCCTTGTAGGTCCTTCATTGGATTGTATATCCTACTAAGATTGAGAATTATATATTCGATTAAAAATAACTTGGTAGTTGCAAATTAAATTGTAGAGGAGAACAAATTAATTAACAAACCTCAATACAGACAATTAATGAAGCAAAAGAAGCCTACTTGGTCACCTAATTATAAGTTCAAATTTAGCAATGAAAAACCAGCTTCTCTTACACTATTTTGCATGTGAATTTGGTCCCAGTAATTTTCCCACCAGCTACAGAAATTAATGAGCTATTTTACTAGAAAACTAGAATTATATTTACATATGCATCTCAATTTAAACCCACCTTGATACATCCCTTGTATAATTTTAATTTTGTGCTGTCAAGCACATAAAACATGTTCCGTAAACAAATACATGATACATCCCTTGCATAATATATATACATATATACATATACATATATATATATATATATATATATTTTAATAAAGACAGGAGTTTAAATTATCTAACTTAAAATATTCATAAAATATTTTTTATTCGGGTTTAGAACTTACCCCTTGCGTACTATTTTAACTCTCTTTTTGCAGGCTGGCGGTCCGTATTATGCGGTCAAAAAAGGCCGAAAAGACAGCAAGGTCTCGCTGCCCGGCAAGGTCCGGCCCAACCTGCCACACACTAACACCACCGTCGACCAGCTCCTACAGCTATTTTCCTCCAAGGGCCTAACTGCCGTTGACCTAGTCGCGTTGTCTGGCGCCCACACCATCGGGTTCTCGCACTGTGACCAATTCACGAATCGCCTGTATGATTTCCGTGGCAGCAAACGCCCTGATCCCGCAATGGACGCACGTTTGCTCAAGGCGTTGCGCATGTCTTGCCCGCAGTTCGGGGGCAATGCGGATGTGGTTGCGCCGTGTGATGTCAAGACGCCGTTCGAGTTTGATCACGCATATTACGGGAATTTGGAGAGTAATCTGGGCTTGTTGGCCACCGACCAGGCATTGTTTTTGGATCCGCGCACCCGGCCGATCGTGCAAGAGATGGGAAGGGATAAGGGGAGGTTTTTCGAGGCGTTTAGCGCCGGAATGGAGAAGATGGGGTCTATCAGAATTAAGAAAGGAAGGAGGGGGGAGATCAGGAAGGATTGTAGCAGGCATCTTAGTTCTTGATTTTCTTTTTCTTTTTTCTAATATTTTCCTACCACATTTTTTTTACTGAGATATGTTTGTAAATTATTAGTCTTGTTTTTGTTCGTTGTTTATTTTATTTTCCTTTTCAGTGAGTTCATTTTAGTCTTATTAATTGAGGATTTGAATTCCTACATGAGACTAGTCAGTTTTGCACCAATTATTATTTTTATTTAATTGGTTCTTAGAATTAATTGGAAGAAAGGGAAAAAAAAAATAAGAAGACTATAAAATACTTACCTATAAAGCTATAACTTATTGAATGCTGATTTGTTGTACTTTATCTTGTACTTAAAAACAACCTATTTGATTAATTATTTTGTTCTTGTAAGACGAAAGAGGTTATTTTTAGGAAAAAATTAGTTAATAAATGCTTTTATTTTTTAAAAATCAGTTTTTGATCCACTGACTAACATAATATTTTTCGACGATCACATGTTTTGAATCTTGTTGAAAATGCTTTTATAAATATGTAAAGTTAGAAAATTTTAATCCCATTTTTATTTAATAATATTAATTCTTACCCAATATTTTGTCGTAACAATGATTAATTTGAATTACACATGCAAAAATTATTATGGGCCATAAATGTAAATTAGTATCCGTCCAAGGTACTGATTCTGATCCATATATGTAAATTGGCATCCCTCAACTATTGTGAGTTGATGTAATTTTTATTATGGTGAAAACGGGAAGGGATTTGGGATTCGGAACGGAGAATACTAAAATCATATTTATATTCGTATTTTATTATTAAGTAGGTTTTGATGTGAATACATATATTAAATGTATTAAATAGATGTTAGAATTCAAAATCAAATCTGTCTTAAATGAGTCCTTACAAACATAGACAAGATACAAAGGCATTTTTTATGGCAAGAACACAAGGAAACACAACGGTGCAAGATAGGTTCTAACTTAAATTTTAAAATATATATTTTTAAAAATTATTTATATTTAATATTGAAGTACATATAAAATATATGATGCAGAATTTGGGGTGCAAGAATAATTTCTCTTTAATCAATTAGAACATAATTCAAGTAATGTAAATACTAAAACCAATATATCTATTTCATATAATATTATTTATATGTCAAAAATATTTATTGGTGCTAAACCATTATGATGTTTCAAATATTAAATAGAGAAATCCATTGGAATGCATTTTGTAACATTACTAAAAATTTGAATTACTAGTTTACATTTTTATTGGACTCCATTACAATAAATCCTAACACAATGACCACATTTCTTTACAATTTCTTTGAGTGTCTTTACAATTTAAGAAAAAAAAATGGAAACAAAATTTATAAATTTGATTTAGATTATATGCTACATTTATTTTCCCATCTATCAAATTTAATTTGTATTTATGGTTTGAATGACAAAGGAACAAGTAAAGAAATTGTATTACTGTTAATTTATTCATGTAAATGCATATGGGAACTTTACTCATTTCCCATCTATATATATTTTTTTTCTCAGTTCATAAATTAATTTATTGAATAATATTTAAAATTGTTATGATTAGAAAAATCCATTCACCAAATTTCTAATTTGATTTTGATTACAAAAGAGCTAAGAATAACTGTATATGAAGATATATATAGGTTGAATATATAAGTCATCAATGACCATATTTCTAATTGTAGTATAGTCAAAATTCACATAAGATATATGTTAAGTATGTTCATTAAATATTTGTATATTTTTTATGAGCAAAATTAAAGAGATATGACCTATATTATGTTCAAAATTGTAATAAAATGTATTTAAAAATATATTTGAACGTATTTATTCATATTTTTATTCAATTTTAACCTCTTTTCTAATTATAACATCTCCAAAATTAACAGATTCTCTGTGCATATTTGCATATTTAATCATAAACAAAACAAACTGGTGTAGGTTGCACTGCAATCCCCTTAGTGCCAATCTCTGTTTATTATTAATTAAATATACATCAAGCAACATCATCTTTTTTTTTTTTAATAAAGAAGCTTACTTAAACCAAATGTGGTCACCTTAATTACACCATTAAGAGGTACATAAGTGCTTGATTATGGGTGATAATTTGTTTGGATTAACCACTATGTCTCTAGCAAATCTAAGATTAATTATGCAAGTGTAAGAACATATCAATTTGGAAAAACAAAAGAAAATTGTTACCAATTGATTTTGTTATAATTAGAGATAATTCATGTATATATTCAAATTTTCTGGTATGTCTAACTAACTTATGATATAAATATTTTTTAAAATTTATTTAAATTAAAAAAATAAAATTGTAGGTATGTTCTCAATTTTCGTACGGTGGACATGTGTTAAATTTGGGAGTATTTAAGAGACTTTTGATTTTTCACGAAATAATTTAAAAGTCTTAATAGCGGAATTTTAATGATTTTATAATGAAATATCAATCAAAATTCAAATTGACTCAAATTAACATACGACATATCTAAATAATTCAGAACACATCTACATTTTAATTTTAATTAAATACTATTTTTCAAATAAATTTATATCATAAGAAATCCATGTACTTAGAAGTGGAAGGTACACTAAAATTAAATAATGGTACAAATGAGCAAGCACTCTGCTCTAACCAGGTAGCGACACGAAGGCCTTCATGGACGCTGGTAACAATTAATCCTGAAGTAATTATCTTTCTAGAGCGCGCATTAAACTATGATTTTGCTAGAAACAGTGATAATTTGTTGTGGATGACGACATCACTAATCCAATAATTAACCTTTTTTTTTTGTGGTTTGTGGGGACCACACCAACATTTTGTGGAACTCTCCTCCTGTTTTTCACATTTTTAATTTTGGATAAAAGAAAAAAAGTGAAAGGGGGACTTCTGTATACAATTGTAAAATCTCAGATATATCATTTATATGTTGCAAACGGATGAAATATCATGAACATTTGATAATAAAAAAATGGAAGTTAAAGCATTTACCTGTCTAACCATATTTTACTTCTTCTTCGTCTTTTTCCTTTATTTGCAAATTGGTACTTTAATATAGTATTGGATATAGTATACATAGTTAGATTAAGGTGTTTTGTAAAATAAAGATGAATTTTTATTTTGGACTGAAATTTCGGATATTGAAGTTTGAAAAGTTAATTTAAATTGTTCAACTCAATTAACATATTGAAATTTTATGAAATATTAAAATTTTATCGTTTTGAGGGTTTTTAATTATTTTTTTGAATTTTTGAAAGATGATAATAAAATAATAATAAAATAATATTATTTGTCCCTCAAATTAAATCATTTTTACAAAATCCGAAAAAATAATAAAATTTAATCTTCCACAAAATTTTAATATATAAATTACATTATATAATTTGAATCGATGGTTCGAACTTCAATTTTTTCGAGATATAAATTCAAAATAAAAACTCTCTTTACTTTACAAAACACCTCATCTCTCCCATAATACACATGCCTTGCGCCTATAAAAGAAAAACAAAATACTCTGCTCAGTAAGATTTTCTTTCGACTATTTTTTCATTTACCAAAAAGAAGGTAGCATCTTTCTCAGCACACAACTCCTTTATTTTTAAGTTCATTTAACCAATCAAGCTGCAAGTATAATTAATGAAGCTTAATTAACCAATCAAGCTACGAGTATTGAACTACTATAATCCGCGGTATATCGTAGTATAATTTCTGTCCGATCACATTAAAATTCGTATAAAATAAATTTTTTAAAAAAAATTCTAAAAAATAAATTTCCAAAAAATAAATTTCCAAAAAATAAATTCGTATAAAATAAATTTCTAAAAAACTGTCCCATAATCACCATGAAAGTTTAAATTATTATTATTATTTTTTTTTTCCGATGTATTAATACTCTAGTAGGACTTAAAAATGGCACGACATAATTAAGCATGCTGTCAAAAATGGATTTAATATAAGAACGATCAATTTCTCAGAATCCGATATCTGACATCCAAAAGTCTGAAATGTTTTCACTTGAAAATTGAAAGCAAGACAAGATTGATTTTTGAGAGATATGCCTTATTAATTTCGTGTTTATTTCAATAATCTCTCCTTCTCCTCCTCCTAGCGATATCGATTCCTAGTTGAAATTCTAACAAATGCTCCATTGTCGACCACTTCTCCGCTGTTTATCCAGTACTACTTCCTCTCTTTCGCATTCGCCCCTTGGGCTCAGAACTACCGCCTCGTTCTCTCCCCTCTCGAGAAATTGTAGAGCAATGGCGACTGCTACTGGCGATTCGAGGAGGGTTTTGTTGAGGCAATTGTTCGAGAAAGAATCTAGCACCTACACTTATCTATTGGCCGATCTAGGTCACCCTGACAAACCCGCTGTGGTGAGAGATCAGTACAATGCTGATTATGTTTCATTTAGTCTTGTTCCTTTTTTCTTTCCTTGTTTCTCCATTTCTCAGTGGAACGTTTATTTCAATTGTCTCAATTTGCAATGTTTATTTGATCAAATTTAATGTAGGTTCTTGCAACTGCATTTTAGTGTAGTTTTACACATACCTTTGCTTCTGCTAATTATTTTACATATATAATAGTTGATTGACCCAGTTGATAGAACTGCTGATAGAGATCTGATACTTATCAAAGAATTGGGATTGAAGCTCATCTATGCTATGAACACTCATGTGCATGCTGATCATGTCACCGGCACAGGCATCATAAAGGTTAGAGCATCTCTCTATTTTCTTTTTTATTTAAAAAAATTGTAATTTTTTACATAACTTAACTGGTAATTTGAATTTTTGAAGAACAAAAATATAGGAATGGCATCAGTGGGATACAGTTATTACTATTTTGGGCCGAATGTTGTAATTGAAATCGTGTTTTATTACCATCTCAATCAAGTCCATAAAATTTCAACTGCTGGTTTGCTCCAAAATTGTCTCCTTTTTCTGCTTGGTCTTTGAATGAACAGCTAATCGAAGGCGAATTTTGGTTGGTTAAACACAATTGAGGCTCAATTGGATTTTAACTGCAATGGAGAGCTTAATTAGGTTGAAATGGGGTTTAATTGCACAAATTGGAACTATTAATGATAAGATAGCTCTGTGGTTTTGCTGGGCATCTTATATACGGTAATATACCGGCTTAATTTTTAGAAGCATATATGTCCTGAAATTTCAAAATATTTTATTATTTATAAATTGATTCTTTCTTAGAGTTTCCTATTGATTAGCCTTGAAAACCTGTTTATCATATACAACTGTGCAGAGGAGAATTTATATATGCTTAAATAGGAAGTTTCCTTTCTATTTTTATTTTTTTTAATGCTTTTGTGATTATTTTTTTCATAATATCTCATGGAACTAATTCCAGGGCAAGGTGCCAGGTGCAAAGTCCCTAATATCTATAGCTAGTGGTGCAAAGGCTGATCATTTTGTAAAACATGGTGACAAAGTGTATTTTGGCGGCCTTTTTCTTGAGGTAATTTGTCTTTGATTTTATGGATATTCTGCATTTATACCCTGGCATTATGACAACACCTAACATGATCAGAGAGTAAACATTTCTTTTAATCTCTCCACTTTGATTTTTCCTCTAGATGCCCAAATTCACCTCTTTCTGGTCCTGATTTATGGAGAGTAAAATGTATCAACTTGGACGCTGTCTTGATCATCTATTCAGTATTGCGGAAGTAGGTTGTAGAAATATTTTTTCATTTTTTAATGAGGTGTATACAATATTTGCTTCTGCTTTTATGTGTGCATGATTCTCTGGAAACTTTCAGTTAAAAATAATGCTCCATGTTACTGTCCCCTTTTCTTGTTGGGTCCAAGAAAATGTTGTGATTAATTTAAGCATCTTTGGATTACGATGCCTGTCAGCTACTTGTACAATCTATACCAAGGTATAAGTTTAAATACTACACAGGTGCGTGCTACACCAGGACATACAGCAGGATGTGTGACATACGTAACAGGAGATGGACCTGATCAGCCGAATCCTAGGATTGCTTTCACTGGAGATGCACTTCTAATCCGTGGCTGTGGCAGAACTGATTTTCAAGTAATCTCTTTTTCTCTTTTGACTATTTTTTTTTCCCTAATGTCTCTTCAAACTCTATCCTAGCAAGCCCGTGCCTTTACCTGAAATTGACCTCTTAGATTCTGGTAACATCCTGGTTAGTTATCGCTTTGATCTGAATTTATCTTCATTTTTTTTATTTTTGAACTTATTTTCTTTGCAGGGAGGAAGTGCTGAGCAGTTATATAATTCTGTGCATTCACAGGCAAGTTGCCGATAAATCATATGCAATGCTCTATTGAAAGTACTGAAGCTTTGTTTTGGCAATCGATTTTAATAAAACTTGTTGGTGTAAAGACAGATACTGACCTTGCCCAAGGATACTCTGCTCTATCCTGCTCATGACTACAAGGGTTTCTCGGTACATAAAGGCTTTCGTACTAGTTCTTTACTTTCCTTTAACTTTACTTCATAGGAGCTTACATGAGATGGATACAACCACCTTGTGGCTACTAGGGAGGCCACTCTATTCCATCCATGCATAAATTGAATTTTTTTCAGTTTCATGTTCCTCTGAATATGTGTTGGTAACTTAACTGGTTTGCATGGCACCAATATTTGGTTATTTCACCACATCTATATTTATCCTTCAAACTGAATGTCAGTTTGTAAGAACATGTTTATCCTGCAATTAGTTTGCTACTGCCATATCAGGAACTTTAGCAATTATCCCTTTAAACAATCTGGAACCACCTTTATTCCTGCAATATACTCCACTTCAATTGGTGGAACCTATGAAATATTTCAATACATTGTGACATGTCCAATTGCAATTTTCAATTTTACAACCCTGTGAATAGGTCTTGCAATTGCCATATCAGCATGTCAGACATATGTTAGCAAGATTTCTGCATCTGCAATTGCAATTGATTTGCAATTGGGATTTACATGCTCTTAGCCTCAGCATTTGCTCGACTATCTTTGCTAAAAACCAATATTTATTATCCTTTCCAGGTCACTACTGTGGGAGAGGAGTTGCTTTATAATCCTCGGTTAGCAAAGGATAAGGTAAATTATAACAAAGTTCTATCATCTCCATTACTTTTTATGGTAGCTTAAGTCAGTTTTCATTGTTAATGGAATTGTTTCTTCACTGTTGCTGATTTCTTCTGTAGGATACATTCAAGGACATCATGGCAAGTAAGTTTATGAGCTGCCAAATATTTTTTTATGCAATTTATGCTAGAAACCTTATTAATGTTTCCTGTTTGGATCTTCTATTGTTTCACAGATTTAAACTTGGCTTATCCAAAGATGATAGATGTGGCTGTGCCAGCAAATATGGTTTGTGGATTGCAAGATGTGCCCAAGGCATGAGCAGCTAAGTAAACAACCATTGAGAAATGATTGCTTATTAAGAAACTGACAAATTTGGCTGGTACATAAAGTGTACCATGGTGTAGGACCAATTTGTGCCCTATATTCTTCATTGTAAAATCCTTTTCAGGCTTTGTTCTGAGAAATAAGCAGTAGTGTGTCCATGTTTTAGTAATGATAGTATTTCATCTTGTGAAGTGTGAAGTGTTTTGATTATCTTAGGAAACGAGTTTTTATATTTTTTTTAGATTCTTTTACTATATTTTCTTTAATTGGAGAAAATTATAAACTGTTCAATAGCAATTGTTTTCTCTTTACAAAAATAAAACAGTAAAAAAAGAAATCTAAAAAGTATAAAATTGGACTCCACATGAGATTTGAGTGTGAAGTTTAGCATTGAAACACCGGCTAGTCAGCGCTGTGTAGCACCATAAACAGCCTCTGTATCTATGCCTATGTACGCACGCGTGCATGTGTGTGTATTACAGCATTTCAGTGGACTTTTCTAATGCTGTAAATTGTCATAACCTTGACTTGTCAGTAATAGTTATAAATTTGCAATACCAGAAGAATCTTAGCTAAGAAGATAATTTATTGATTGACCTCTTGAGTTTATATAGAGCTTACATTCTTACAAATAAATCTCTAAATTTTTTTATATTTTTTATTTACCAACAAGAACTTAAATAAAAATACAAATCTCAACACTCCCTTTCAAGATGGGCAAAAGATATCCACTAAACTCATTTTATTACAATCTAGATAGATCTAATGAGCTAAGTCCCTTGGTAAAGCAATGAGCCATTTGCTCTTCGGTAGCAACATGATTTAGCTCCGATAATCTACTATTCAGTTTCTCCTTGATGAAGAACCTATCAATCTCAACATGTTTGATTCTGTCGTGCTACACCGGATTGTTGGCAATACTAATTGATGTCTTGTTATCACACCATAACTTCATTTGAGCTTCTTGGTCCATCTTTAGCTCTACCAATAGAGCTCTCAGCCGCAACATCTCAGCAACTCCTAAGGCCATGGCCCTGTACTTTGCCTCTGTTGTCAACCTTGCTACTACCAACGGCTTCTTGCTCTTCCAAGAGACCAAGTTGCCCCCTATGAACATACAATATCCTGATGTGGACCTTCTATCATCGGCACAACTAGCCCAGCCAGAATCATAATAGCTCTCAATGCCTAAATGACCATTCTTTTTAAAGATCAACCCCTTTCTTGGTGCACTTCTCAAGTACCTCAGAATCTGATACACTGCATCCATATGGCCCTTCCTTGGGTCATTCATGTAGCGGCTCATCATGCTCACTGCAAATGAGATATCGGGACGAGTATGACTCAGATAGATCAGTTGGTTTACCAATCTCTGGTGCATCTCACGATCAACTAGCTCTCCTGCTTCTCCACTCAACTTGAACTTCTGATCAATTGAAGAGACTACAGGCTTGCATCCCAACATGCCTGATTCTGTGAGGAGATCTAGTATATAGTTCCTTTGAGATAGAACTATCCCCTCTGCTCCACGAGCTATCTTAATCCCAAGAAAGTATCGAAGCAAACATAGATCTTTGACCTTAAATTTTTTTTCCCAATATCTCCTTGAGTTGAGCAATCTCTCTTTCATCATCACATGTGATAATCATATCATTAACATACACAATAAGCATCATAGTGTGACCTCCTTGTTGTCGAAAGAACACTGTATGATCTACTTTGATTTGCTGATATCTCATGCCTATCATAGCCTTTCTAAACATATCAAACCATGCTCGAGTAGATTGCTTCAACCTATAAAGTGATTTTTTGAGCCTGCACACCTTGTCGACTGTTTGGTTTGTGCCGAAACCTAATGGTATCTCCATATACACCTCCAACAAATCTCCGTGAAGGAAGGCATTCTTCATGTTGAGTTGGTGTAGGTTCCACCCACCATTCACTGCTAGGGCAACCAGCGTCGTTACTATGCTCATCTTCGCTACTAACCGTGCCTTGTAGCGCTCAATGCGCCCTTCTGGGCTCTACTTCACTGTGAAGACCCACTTGCACCCAACTGCCTTCTTTTCTGCTGGTAGTGGCACTATCTCTTATGTTCTGTTTTTATCGAGAGCCCTAAGTTCTTCCTGCATGACTGTTTTTCACTTTGGATCCTCAGCTACCTGCCAACACTTAGGTATAGAGACTTTGTCCACAGGCGCAATAAAGACTCCATGTACATGTGATATATTAGAGTATGAGATAAACTTGGCAATGTTATGCGGGAAACCATATTGATTAGGAGGATGTCCCGCATTGCTACGAAAGGTCCTTCTTAATGTCATGGGAGTAAGAGGAGAAGAGGGAGGAATCATATCACCTGTGCACTCTGAATCTATGGTGGATGATGTAGGTGTCTCAAGAGTCGAGGTAGACCGGGACGAGAGACTTGTTAGCACGAGTGACACTATAGGTAACGTTCCCTCATTCTACTTCCTCCGCCTTGTATACACTCTCAACCCCCCGAGCCTGAACCCCACCACCTTCGGGCTCAATTTCCATATTGTTCAGCTCATCCTTAGCTGATTCCTCCCTCAAGACAGGGCAAGGCATCACTCCCACATTCACCAGCCTCTTACCATCACTACTCTCCCCCTCTCATCTTATACCTCAAGTATCGGGCAAGTCACCAAAGGGTGAGGTCACCTCCATGGAGTAGTACGGTTCATACTCTCGAAATGTCACATTCATGCTCACAAATAATCTCCTCTCTACATGACTCCAACAAACATACCCTTTCTGAGTACCAAAATACCCCATAAATACATACTTCATAGCTCTGAGATCCAGCTTCCCCACTGTTGGTCCGTTGTCCTTCACAAAACACAGACACACCCAAATACCTTCAAAAGAAGGATTCCTCCATTATTGCCTTTCAACATCTCACATGGGGTCTGCCACTCCAACACTCTTGAGGGCATTATGTTGATCAATTAAGCAGCTATCAAGATTGCTTGCCCCAATAAGTGTTTTGGGACATTCATCGAGATCATCATGCTTCGGGCTATCTCTAAGAGATGTTTATTTCTCCTTTCTGCTACCCATTCTGCGCTGGTGTGTATGGACATGTGGTTTGACATTATATTCCTTGGAATAATAAGTATTCCGCAAACACCTTATTGGTATTGAGTCTGAATCGTTCATTATTAGACCTCAATACCTTCACTACTGCATCATATTAAGTCTGAATCGCCCTGTGAAAATCTCTAAAGCAAGCAAACACGTCACTTTTGTTTTTCATCAGATATAACAAAATAACACGAGAAAAACAATCAATGAGAGTCATAAAATATTTATAACCATTCATAGAAGTTGTAGAACAAGGTTCCCATACATCAGAGTGAATCAACTAAAAAACACCAGAACTCCTATTACCTGAGCTTACATAAGAGTTTCGAGTATGTTTGTCAAACTCACACACATCACACACAAGTTTCTGTTTATTAGTCTTTTCGTACAAAGACAGATACAAAAGACTCAAAACTCCATAAGAAGAATGTCTCATGCGCTAATGATGTAACAACAACTCATCCTCCACACTCCTAATAGATCCTCTCACACCTATCTTCTCAACTATGGATGTCAGTGTCGAATCCATACCCTCTCGGTCCAAGTACCACAATTCACTACGCCACGTGCCAGTCCCCTTCTCTTGAAAGATCACCTTGGGAATATCAAAAGAAATAACACATTTTAGTTAAGAGTACAATGGCACTAATGGATAAAAGGTTCATTAGAAAAGAAGGAGCATGCAACACATTAGACATAGTCATAGAATTGGTACATCTAACTATACCCTTACCAACCACAAGCTGAGCTATGCCATCAACAGTCTGTATGCTCTCTGGGACTGTTAGGTGAGTATAGGAAGAGAACTCACTAGCAACACCTGTCACATGTCGAGATGCACCAGAATCTACTATCCAATCTGGTGATCTTATGGTGGAGATAAAGACAAGAGCATGTGGATTAGTACTACCTTTGCTTGAGTGAGCATAGATAGCAATGTTACCCCTGAATAACGATGATGTAAAGCCCTCCTCAGTCATGGGCTTCTTGCCCCCATCGCTCGCCTTCTTCCTCCTTAGCATCTTAAGGAGCTCCTGATCCTCCTCAATGAAGGTCAGGTCTCTTCCTCTTCCTTTGCTACCATTAGATTTGTCCGATAGCCTCCAGTCTGACCACCTCTTCCACCTCTACGACCATCTCGACCACGACCATAGCCTTCGGACTATCCACGCCCACTTGTCTCTTTGTCCTTAGGTGGTCTAGGATATGCCTTGCTCAGATGACTTACTTCGCTACAGTTGTAACACTTGTGAATCTCCCCCTAGACCCTTGTGTTACTTGGGTTTGAGACTGCTAATGCTGATTGCATCCCTGAGAGTCCACCGGCCTCAACATGTAGCCCAATGCGACTCCTTGTATCATAGCCGCAATAGCCTCATCCGGTGAAGGGATCCTTGTCTGAGCCAGTAGCACCGCACTCCTCTGCTCAAATGCTGGGTTCAACCTCCTCAGAAAGTGCATAGTCCTCCTCTATGCATCTTGCTCTCCTCTCTTACACTCAGGATCCTTACAGCATGCCATCAGTGAGAAGTAGTCATAGTTTGCCCACAATCGCTCCAGATCTATTGCATCTCTTGGATTGACCTATCTCCCTGCACCACTGCTTCTATCTCACACTCGATCTGGAACACCCTCATATTGTTCTTAGCTCCTGCATAGATCCTCCTCAACTTCACTCAGATGTCCTTCACACTCTGAATGCCATCCACTATGACATCAATCAATGGAACAATCTAGTTGAGAAGTCAAGTATACAGCAACATGTGTGTGGTCTTCCACTCGTTCCACCCAATAGTGTTTTGTCCTGACTCCTCCTTCTCTCCTGTCAGAAATCTCTTCAAGTTCCTTCCTACTAGAGCACCTTTGATCCGAAGCGACCAACTCAGATATGTGGCCAGTCCATCAAGTTTCAGATCCATAAATGGGAGATCTAGCTTCATCGTCTGTGGATGTGTCGAGACCTCAGCTCCCTTCGACATCCTCATGAGCTCGAGCAATGTCTTCACATCTGCTGGATCGAACTTCTCGATTGGTTCAAATTGCTTCTCCATCAATCCAACTCGTACTCAGTCCCTTCACACCGATCACACGCGATCGTACAAGTTTAGATCCTCTCTTGACCTACAATGGCCGACTTTCTTTTTCTTCTTGACTTGATCTTGATTCTACTCACATCAAGATCTAGATCCAACTCATCTCAACCCCTTCCTCGGGATTGATGGAGTATCGCCCTCCCCCCTTCCCCAAAGGGCTTACTTCAATCGGCAGAAAAAGGAGAGAGGTAGTGGCCGGATAGAGGAGAGATGGTCGGGAAGGAGAGAGAAAGGTGGCGGTATTGTAGCTCGTTAGGGTTTGGCTATGATACCAAGAAGAATTTTAGCTAAAAAGATAATTTATTTATTGACTTCTTTGATTTATATAGAAATTATATTTTTACAAATAAGTCCTTAGACTTCTCTATATTTTCTATTTACCAATAGAATTCTAAATAAAGATACAATTCTCAATAATACCAATGAGAAATCTCAGTACATATGTTATGACGTGCGAAAATATATATGCCGGTAATGCTAACTCCCTGTGTGTTTGTACTTTGCACCATAAAATCTTCTTATAAATCGTTGTCAGAAAACCGTGTTAATGTACGTGCGTAATTCTAAACCAATTAACTGTACAACTAGTTAGAAAAAATAGCAGCAGTATCCTAGTTTTGGAAATTACCACAATGAAATGTTTGTGTAGCAGTTAAATATCTACCCCCAATTAAACATCGAAGGTTGTGTATAAGATGACACTTATTAAATTTCATTGAAATTAGCTTCTTGTAATCACCATGCACTAGATAGTTACTATGTTCAAACTGAATCTATTATGCAATGCAATAAGGTTTCTGCTATTAAAATTGCTAGAAGAGAGAAGTTTAACAGTTCAAGCAGTAGTAGATATCAGATTTGTACCAGCAAACAGCAGACAGGAAAATTTTGAAAATCTAATCAGTACCAGATTTGTACCCACAGATCATCAGCCAAAAATCAGTTTGCAGACCTGTACCAGTACACCAAATGGTATGAGAACTCTTATCCATACTAGTTCTGGTACAAGCACTGTAGAACTACTTCAAACTGACCAAAAGGACAATAAATATCGAGAGGAGTTATGTCGAACACATTGTAGACACAAGGAAATCAGACACTAAATTCAAGATATTTCAAGCCAAACAATCACCACATAACAACAAAAGAGGTGGATTTTCATCCGAGTCGATCTTCGAGATTCTGGCACCAACAGTTTTATTGATACCATATAGCTTACAACAACACAGATCGTACACACGCTACTAACCAAACCCATGTTGCATACATGGCAAATTTAACTCAAATTAAAGATACGAGGATTTCACCAAACAGAGAAGTATGTCATGACGAAGATGTAATATCTGCCCAATATTTTCAAGCCCAGTGGACCAGAACAGATGAGGAGGGAACCTAACAGTTCAATTGGTTCAATTTGGAATTTGAAAGATGGAAGATTGGAGCCAGACAAACATTTGAGCTCTTCAAGTTAAACTAGAATTAATCACTCGGTTAAACCCAACTATGCACAAATCAGAGAAGAAAAAAAGGATGATTTTACAAATACCAGAAAAATTTTATGGTTTCTAATTTTGCACACATTAACTATATCCAAAGTTCCAATACAACCTGTTCAAGCTTAAATGTCCATAGATAGTTTAATAAAAAAAAAAGTTTTACAGGAAAACCTAGAACAAACTACTAAAGTACTTTTAACACTTTGTCTTTTGTAAAACCCATAATTACATTGGACGAAGATAAAATGGTCTCAGCATGTAAAAATGTTATATATTTTTCAAGGAAGCATCATTGACCTTATAATATCTTCTCCTCCCTAGCCCTAACAACACAATACCACCACATTATTTATGCAATTATGTCCCTATTTTATTACAATATTATAAAAGTCAGAAAATAACAAAACAAATATATAGTGTTGATAAATCAGGAATCAGTGGTGATTCCAATATTTCGATGCGTATCTATTTTATTTTATTTTATTTTTTTTGAAGAAGAAGGATGCAAGTCTACAGTTGCATTTCATTCCAGTTGCAAAGAAGCTTATCTCGATTTTGTGGCAGAATCCCATTCACCATCTTGCTATGAGTCACCTAACATGCCAAAAACTAGCTCAAGAAAGATAAATCAGTAGTGCAATAAGGTTATTTTAGGAGAGTTGGCCTACATATTCTTTATGAAAATGCAATCTACAATCTTTAATCAAGCCCAAATGGTCATTAAATTGTGCAAACCCAAGCACACAAGGTAAGGGGGGAAAAGGACTTAACTTTAGAAATACTGGGAAAATATGGCCTACAATTTTGTTAGGGACTTACCAGCAAGAAACCAAAATAATTAAATATATACAAAGCTTGAGTAACTTCGACATTAGAAGTAAGAGAATTATTAGAAATCAAATCATGTATAATACATACCTTATTGCTACATGGTAAAATATCAAAAATATGAAATACACCGAAAGTGAAGCTATAAGATGAATTGCATCATTGAAGAAAATAAATTAGATTAATAGTAATTCAAGATATTATATGGATGTTAAGCAGAGGTGGTTAGTTTCTATTAATTATTGTTAGGAAGTTAAGGTTGGTTTCTAATAAGAATCAAAGTCTGCAAAGAACATGAATGATCCCGTTGAATAGATAATTTTAATAATACCCTTTAGGTGGTATCGTTGATGATATCTACTGAGTTTTCCTTGGGCTAGCTTAAGAAAATTTTACTGGTGCTTGTGGAAAATTAGTTTCAACAATAAATTGGACATTCTTTTTATAAAGTATCTTGTCAAGTACTTGATCACTTTTTTGGAATTTTGTTTTGGTGCAAACAGCTAATGGTATAGCATTCTCGATGCAAAGCTGCAATACTTCCTATATGCAACTCAAAAGGATACGGTCTTGGATTTTCATACCATGGCATCTAAACTTTGTATAGGTAAAGAAGAAAGATAAAAAGATAAACAATAGTAATAGAAATGAAAATGCCAAGTGGTTCCAACAATCACCACCGAATCAATCAGGTTCGGTACCTATAAGCCTATAACTGCAAGCAGTCGAGTACCATCCAGCAAAGAGACAGATTGACTAGATATCGATCCATACATAAACTGATAAACCATCTTAATTAGTTGGGTTACAGAGATAAAAAGGGGAAGCTATGTACCTTCAAACATAGGTAGAGGATCCATCTGAATCATCACTCCTCTTGCCAATTTGTGAGATTATGGAAGAATACGGTTCCTATGCACAGAACTTTTCATGTTCAGGGCATTCTGAAACTTCGAATTTTTCAAGACCATGGAGCATTTGGTTGAGACCTTCAGGTGGAGACTTAACTCTTGGGCACTTGTTGATGATCAAGGTTCAGAGTGATGTGAGACCTGCCAACTCATCTGGCAACTGTTCCAGGTTGTAGCATTTGGACACCCGAAGAGACTCCAATTTCTTGAGGTCTCCAAAAGCAGTCAGTAAAGACTTCCAGTTTGTGCATGAGAGGAACAACATCTCCAGATTATTTAAACCTGAAATTGAATTGATTTCAGGGCATTCTGAAATTTGGAATTTTCAAAGACCACAGAGCATTTGGTTGAGACCTTCAGGTAGAGACTTAACTCTTGGGCACTTGTTAATGATCAAGGTTTGGAGTGATGTGAGACCTGCCAACTCATCTGGCAACCATGTCAAGCTGTAGCATTCAGATACTCGAAGAGACTCCGATTTCCTGAGATCTCCAAAACCTTTCGGTAATGACGTCCAGCTTGTGCATGAGAGGAACAACATCTTCAGGTTATTTAAACCTGAAATGGAATTGATTACAGGACATTCGTCCGGTTCCCAAGTAAAGGATAGAAGAGCAACTGGGAACTTCTTTCAAAGAAAGACATCTGTAAAATTCTAAGGACTGCAGTTGAGGTAAAAGCTCTTCGCCTTCTTGCAACTCCCTGGGAAGTAAACCAGTTAGGTTTGGGCACATCCGCACGGATAGCTGTTTCAATTTGCTCAAGTTTCTAAACTCCTGTAGTGGTCAGGCAACTATGTTGCTGCAATTGAAAATATCCAAATTTTCGAGTGATACTAGTGATCTCCAAAAATTTAACCATAAATTCGGTATTACTCTGGCCATGAAAAAACTATTAGTTGAGTCCAATCGCATAACTCGAAGCTTATGACTATTATGTCCTTCCACTTCTGCTCCTAATGCTGATAACGCCTCATTATCAAAACCGCTTGCTTTTGCCATGTTGACTTCAATTAAGCTCTCTAATAGTGTTATCAGATCAATGACAAATGCAACTAGCCTATGATTTTCTATGCTTATTGTTAAATACTTGAGCATGGGAACACTTGGCATGTTTTTCAGCTCTGGACAATCGGTGATTTCCATCTCATCAAGCACGGGAAATGATAGTGTTATTCCCTGTATTGCTTCTCCTTCATGCCATCTTTCAAATTTCTTCATATTGACCAATACCAACCTCTTGATTCCTGGGAATAGCTCCGAGCGATCTTTCTCATCAATACCAGGGATGGAAGTGAGGCTAAACATACAAGTCAAGCTCATCATGTGCCTCAAGCAGAGAACTTTGAGGGATGACAACTTCCACATAACAGGAAGGGTCTCACACTTTGGGCAACCAATCAAATGGAGTTCAACCAAATTTAGTAGACCCACTGGGTTAGCAAGCCAAGTTGCAAATTCAAGATCCCTATTGTATTTCCAACACCTTCAATCCAATGTGAGGTCATAGAGCCTCCGATACCTCCAAATCATTATTTGCTTTTGACATAACCAGTTGTTGTCCGCCCCAACATAATGTCAAACTCTCCAAATTCATTTTCGAAGGAAGATCAGCCTCTTTTGCAATTGTTGCATTCTTCACCTTACTCAGGTTATATAACGAAGCAAGTCGCCGAGATTTAAGTCCTTTATTTCATCAATGTCGTTGCCAGCATTTTCTCCTACAATATAAGTTGTAGGAGAAAATGTTGAAAATATAAATTTAATTAATGTTTTCTTGAAATTTGTTGTCCAGTCAATAGAATTTAAGCCTGATTCATAAGAAATTTTGACAGACTATCCGAATTTTGTTTTAAGTATATGAGCTATGGATTTAAAGATCTTTAAGTCTAGTTTTTAATGGTTTAAATTTCAAATAAAATGAAATTTTCTAGAGAAAGTTATGACTGTTTTAATAGAAATAGGTCAGATTTGACTATACTGCTTAGTTTTCTATTTTTCTATTTATTATGAATTCTAGAGTTTTCTTTTGATGTTTTGTCTCTATAAAAAGAGTTGTAATCTGTTACTTTGTAAGACAATATAAGAGAGATAATATAATAGAGAATTATAAAGAGTTTTTAGAAAAGAACTTATTTGTTTCCTCCATCTCTTCTCTCTACCTCTATATGAATTGTATCAACTATTAAATCATACTCAACAAATTGGTATCAGAGCCATGGCCAATAACAGTGCAGCCATTGGAGGTCTCGGACATGTATCATTCTTGTGACTTTCGAAGACCAACTACGACAATTGGAGCATACACATGAAAGCGCTACTCGGCTCGCAAGATATGTGGGAAGTTGTTAAGCTTGGCTATACCGAATATGTGACCTTGGAAGGCTTGATGAATAATCAAGTGAAGGAGTTGAAGGAGTCACACAAGAAAGACAAAACCGCGCTCTACATGATGTATCAAGCAGTTGATGAGTCAGGTTTTGAGAAGATAGCCGGTGCGAAGACTTCAAAAGAAACATGGGAGACTCTTGAAAAGGCATACAAAGGAGCAGACCGAGTGAAGCAAGTTCGCTTACAAACACTTAGAGGTGAGTTTGAAACTTTAGGAATGAAAGAGTCGGAAGGTGTGTCGGATTATATCACAAGGGTAGAAATGATGGTGAACCAATTCAAAAGAAATGGTGAAGAGATAAGTGAAAATAGAGTTATAGAAAAAATATTAAGGTCCTTAACCAATGATTTTGAAAATATTGTGTGTGTCATAGAAGAATCTAAAAACTTGACAGAAATGACGGTGGATGAGCTCTCAAGTTCCTTGGAGGCTCATGAACAAAGAAAGAAGAAGAAGAAGCAAGAGGTGTTAGAGGAAGCACTTCAAGCCAAGGCAATACTAAAAGAAGATAAGCCGGGCAACGATGAAGGTGGTCGTGGAAGAGGCCGTGGTGGTTTTAGAGGCCGAGGTAGAGGTCGCGGCAGAGGCCGTGGTAGAGGACAAGAAGAAAACAAGGAAGAAAAGAACCAACCGAACTCATACAGCAAAGGCCGAGGTCGAGAAAGAGGAAGATCGAGTATGGTCATTACGCAGCCGAGTGTTATTATAATGAAAAGAAAGATGATGAGAAAAAAGAAGAGAAAGGAGGTGATGGTGTGGTATTACTAGCAAGTAAGGAGGCCGATTCCAACAACGAGTCGGTGTGGTACTTGGACACCGGTACAAGCAACCATATGTGTGGCTACAAGCACATGTTTACCGAAATAGAAGAGATTATGAAAGGTCATGTGTCATTTAGAGATGTCTCAAAAGTGAAAGTTAAAGGCCAAGGTAAATTTCTTATTCATTGTAAAGATGAAAATGAGAGGTTTATCTCGAATGTTTATTATGTGCCGAATATGAAGAGTAATATTTTGAGTTTGGGCCAATTGTTAGAATGTGGTTGCATGGTTTTATGAAAGAAAGAACACTTTATTTGAGAGACCAAGATAACCGGTTGCTAGCCCAAGTAGAAATGACCAAAAATCGCATGTTTAAGTTAAATTTGGTGAATGTTCAAGCAAGGTGTTTAAAGACATGTGTAGATGATATTATTTGGTTGTGGCATTTACGGTTTGGACATCTTAATTTTGGTGGTTTGAGACAATTGGCAAATAAAAGAATGGTGAAAGTTATACAACATATAGACCATAGTGATAAATTTTGTGAAGGTTGGATGTTAGGAAAGCACCCAAGAAACTCTTTTTCAAAAGAAGCAAGTTATCGTGCAAAGAAGGTGCTTGAATTGGTTCATACCGATATTTGTGACCCAATAACCCCTAATTCACTTGGTAAACACCGGTATTTTATTACATTTATTGATGACTTTTCTCGAAGAACTTGGGTATATTTTTTAAAAAAGAAATCCGAAGCATTTTCTGTTTTTAAGAAGTTTAAGATGCTTGTTGAAAACTTGAGTGGTGAGCGCATAAAAGCTTCGAGATCCGATAGAGATAGTGAATTTACATCAAAGAAGTTTGTGAATTTTTGTGAAGAAAAAGGTATTAGAAGGTTCTTAACAACCCCTTATTCACCTCAACAAAACGGAGTGGCGGAAAAGAAAAATCGAACCATACTCGACATGGTTCGAAGCATGTTAAAGAGCAAAAATATGCTAAAGGAATTTTGGACCGAAGCAGTGAGGTGTGCGGTTTACTTGCAAAACTGATGTCCTACAACGAGTTTGGAGAATGTTACCCCACAAGAAGCATGGTGCGGTGTCAAGCTATCGATAGCTCATTTGAAGGTGTTCGGAAGTGTGGCTTATGTTCATGTTCCAAATCAAAAGCATACAAAACTTGATGACAAGAGCAAGAAGCAAATTTTTATTGGCTATGATAAAAAATCTAAGGCCTACAATATTTATGATCCGCTTACTAAAAAGGTATATGTGAGTTGTGATGTGCAGGTCAATGAAGAAAGCATGTGGAATTGGAGTTACATGAAAGAGATGTCTTATGAGGAAGAAAAAGAAGCGACATCGACAATTATCTCTACACCGACAAGCACAACTACATCGACAACATCACAAGTCGAACCATCTTCACCTTTATTCGATGAAGAAGATGAGCAAATGACACCAAAGATAAGGAGTTTGCAAGAAATATATGAGGCGACAAGTGAGTTGCATTTGGTGTGTCTTTTGACGGATGCGGAGGACATTACATTCGAACAAGCCGTGAAAGATGAGAAGTGACAAGCTGCTATGCAAGAGGAGATGAAAGCAATCGAGAAGAACGACACTTGGGAACTTGCGACGTTACCCAAGGGTCACAAGCTGATTGGTGTTAAATGGGTCTATAAGAAAAAGATTAATGCATAAGGCGAGATTGAAAGATACAAGTCGAGACTAGTGGCAAAAGAATACAAGCAAAAGGCGGGCATTGATTATGAAGAGGTGTTTGTCCCGATAGCAAAAATGGAGATCATTCGACTACTAATTTCGTTGGCGGCTCAAAATAAATGGAGCATTTTTCAAATGGACGTGAAATCGGCATTTCTAAATGGAGTGCTTGAAGAAGAGGTCTACATCGAGCAACCTCCCGGTTATGTGAAAGTTGGCAAAGAGCACAAGGTGTTGAAGTTAAAGAAGACGTTGTATGGGTTGAAGCAAGCGCCAAGGGCATGTAACACTTGAATTGATGCATATCTCAAGGATTAAGGGTTTGTGCAATGTTCATATGAGCATGCGCCATATTTGAAGGTATGAAAATATGACATTTTATTTGTGACCTTGTATGTAGATGATTTGATTTTTACGAAAAATAATAAAGATATGATTGAGAAGTTTAAGTTGGAAATGACAAAGGAGTTTGAGATGACCGATTTGAGTCTCATGACTTATTTTTTGGGGTTAGAAGTGAGACAAGAAAATTCTAGAATTTTTGTATCACAAGAAGCATATGCAAATGAGATTTTGAAGAAGTTTAAGATAGATGAGTGTAATCCCGTAAATACTCCGATTGAGAGTGGTACGAAATTGTCTAGATATGATGAAGGCAAGGCGGTTGACGCAATACTATATAGAAGCTTGGTTGGAAGCTTGCGTTATTTGACGTGCATAAGGCCGAATATTGCATATAGAGTTGGTTTGGTGAGCCAATTTATGGAGCCGAAAATGACGCATTGGAAAGCCATAAAGCGAATTCTTCGCTATGTCAAAGGTACATTATCTCATAGCTTATTTTATTCTCATACTAATGAGTTTGATCTTATTGAATATTCCGATAGTGATTGGAGTGGAGATTTAGATTATCAGAAGAGCACTTCGGATTTTGTGTTTTTCATGGGAAGCACGGCGTTTACATGGCTCTCTAAAAAGCAACTTGTTGTTACTTTATCAACATGTGAAGCAAAGTATGTTGTCGCATCTTCTTGCATATGTCACTCTCTTTGGCTACGCAAGTTACTAAAGGAGATGAACTTTTTTCAAGACAAGGCGACGAACATTCGAGTGGATAACAAGTCGGCAATTGAATTGGCGAAGAATCCGGTGCATCATGAAAGGAGCAAGCACATAGATATGCGTTTTCACTTCATACGAGAGCACATGAAGAATGGTGATGTAGAGATGACTCATGTGGTGAGTCATGAACAAGTGACGGATATATTCACCAAACCATTACCGGTAGAACTCTTCAATAAGTTCAAGAAGTTGCTCGGGATGCAAGCTAGAAATAATTAAGTTTAAGAGGGAATGTTGACAACATAAACTTAATTAATATTTTCTTGAAGTTTGTTGTTCAGTCAACAGAATTTAAGGCTGATTCATGAGGAATTTTGACAGACTATCCGAACATTGTTTTAGATATATGAGCTATGGATTTAAAGATCTTTAAGTTTAGTTTTTAATGGTTCAAATTTCAAGTAGAATGAAGTTTTTTAAAGAAAATTATGATTGTTTCAATAGAAATATATCAGATTTGATTGGGCTGCTTAGTTTTCTATTTTTCTATTTATTACGAATTCTAGAGTTTTCTTTTGATGTTTTGTCTCTATAAAAGGAGTTTTAATTTATTACTTTATAAGACAATATAAGAGAGATAATATAATAGTGAATTATAAAAAATTTTTAGAAAAAAACTTATTTGTTTCCTCCATCTATTCTCTCTACTTCTATATAAATTGCATTCATTATTAAATCATACTCAACAGAAAATGCCCCAGATGCCCCAGATGTACTGGCATTTTCTTCAGCTTCGGGCATCCATCTACATAGAGATGCCTAAGGCTCCTCATGTATCTCATATCTTGTGGAAGCTGACGAAGAAGTAGACATCTGGAGAGATTTAGTGTTTGTAAAAAGTACAATGAGCTTGTGGATTCAGGAAGTCTGTTGATTCTACTTCCAGATAGATCGAGACATCTCAAGTGTTTTGTATATGTCAGTTCAAAGAGATCTCTATCAAATTTAGCAGAGTGCAAGTGCAAAACTCTTAAAGAGTTTGTTTTAGGCAGCACATTTCAATTGACAGTTCTGACAAATGGATCATCCAGGGACATCAAGGTACGCACATGGGGTGAAGCTTTTAATCACTTAGGAATATCTATCAGTGAATCACCAGATATAGATGAATGAACTTTCAGTGAGGATATAGGATAGGAGTCTGGTAGTGCTAGATGTTCATTTTGTGAAACATGTTTTGCCAGGTCGTGTGTAAGGTCGTGCATCTTACATATTAATCTGCTATGGTGTCCATGTTTGTCCCTGGACGAACTTCCGGGAACAAGTTTGACATCCTCAAAGAAGTTCCTCAAGGCAAGCTCATTAAAAATGCGGTTACCTTTTTCTTCTAGGGACATTGATTCATCTGAAGGGAATAGACCGCTGGCCATCCAGAGTTTTATCAATGCCTGCTTATCCATGTAATAGCCAGAAGGGAAGAAGGAACGAAACATCAAGTGTTGTTTAATTTCAGAAGCTAAATGATCATAGCAAATCTTGATACATGCCTGTAATATTTTATGTTCTCCATATTTTGAACAATAATAATTCATTTGGCAAATTACTCGTTGCCATTCTTCAGGCTCTTTCTCGAACCTCATCAAACCACCCATCAGATTCACTAGTAGAGGTAAATCACCACATATTCCGATTATCTTTATGCTAATCTCAAGCACCTCTGAACAACTTTCTTTATCTTCATTAATGAGTGACCTCCTACAAAATAGACCCCAGGCATCATCATCTTCCAGAGTCAAAAGATCATACAAGTTATGAACGGTCATCATTCTTGCCACCCTCTTATTATGAGTCGTTATTATTAAGGAACTCCCGGTTGCAGCAGATTGCTCAAGCCATAATTTCAATTGCTCCCACTGTTCCTTAGATGCTCTCAAGACATCATCCAAGACGATAAGGTATCTCTTCCCACTTAACTCTTGATAAATGCGAAGCCCTAGTAAATCTGATTCATCTTCAGATATGCAACAATCTTTCCCTATTGCCTGATCAATCAAGGACTTAGCAATTCTAGGAGTGTTAAGTTCATCTTCTCTGACATAGACCCACAGTATAAAGTCATAATGGTTTTCAATTCGGGTATCATCACTTATAAACCTAGCAAATCTACTCTTTCCTATACCCCCCCCCCCCCCGACCAACAATTGTGACTATTTCAATTGGATTGCCAACAGTGGGGGACCGATGAAGTAACAGGCACACAATGTCTTCCTTCACCTTATCTCTGCCAACAATTTCATTCATGATTGATGAGGTTAAGTCTTGTCAACCTTCAGCACCAGGCAATAACCTCTTCGGGCCTCCTTGACTGATGAAATAAGTGGACCTTTTATTGAGATCTTCAAATCTAGTCAAAATTGCTCTCAGCCTCTTCCTCATCATCCCTCCCTTAAAGGGAAGCCTCATCCCACCAATTTTACAAAAGGAGAAGATACTAGTTCTCACATTGTCACCACTCTGATGGCGGTCAGTCTCCATCTCTGCCTGGAGCTTCGCATATCTGAACTCATCTAATATGTCATCAGCACCATAGGCTGCTGCATCCACATCCCTAAGCCAGGTTTCTGCCATGTGTTCAGTGTCTTCATCAAGAAAAAGTCGTTCAGCAGCAAGGAGCACAGGCTGGATTGCCAGAAGCAGGCCGAGCAATTTCTGGCGCTCTTCCTCCAGTCCCGGCATTCTGTGCTGTTGCAGGCCAGTTATCAGGCCTGATATCAGCACGGTTGCCATTGTCTCCATTAATTCTAATTTGAAGGAGAACCTAAAGGGTGATACAATAGATCATTATTATCAAAGCATCTGAAAACAGTTGGGCATCCCCCTATTTATCGAGCAAATCCTGTGATACTAAACTTGCATAGCCAATCTTTCTCTATCATTACAAGCACATGTGTTCTTTCTTCTTTTATTCTATTAGCTTGTCTATCAGTACAGGTATTATTTATTTGTTCTCTTGCACGAAACATAATAAATTAACAGTTTCATCTAAGCCTCCTGGTTAAATTTGAAGAGGAAGCTAAAGGAAAAAGAAAGATGCGCAGGCCATGTGGGGAAAGGAGATGCACAATAATCGGTGCAAGCAAAGCACATGTCTCATTTTGGTGAAATATCGTTTCCACCAATTAAAGGTCCAATTTGACCGCACCTTTGAGCAAAGCATAAAAAAAAGTGCATTACGAGTTGCAATTTCATATCTACGCTTCTTTATATTTCAAAAAAAAATTCAATACATTTTTTAAAATAAAAATAACAACAAAGCATTCAACTTTAAATGTTTATAAAGATTTTTCCATTCATATTTCAAATATACGACCTCATACAAAAAAAAATAGTTCTATTACTAAATCAGAACAAAAGTTGATTCTCTTGTTTCAATTATTTTAGAAATTTAATTTTAGTTTTTAGCAAAACAAAATGAAAAACGAAAACATGCCTATATATATAGGTCTCTCTTTCGCATAGCATAATTCCACCAGTTTGTCAAGCAAAGCACATACCAGTACATGTCTCGAGGTAAATGTTTATTAAATATCCATTGTTGTAAAATATGGATGGCAATTTTATCTGCTTATCAATCTGAAATCTTCTTTCTTACCCCCTCTAAAGTAGCTACACACGCAAGAAGTTCAGATCAATAATCCTTGACTGAGCTAGAAAGAGTTTCTCATACTTTAGTTTTAAGAAAGAGAAATGAAGTAAATTTGGCAATTAAGGGAATATATCTAGTACGTTATCCCCCAGAATGCAGGTTATAAAGGAGAGCTGGAAGAGGCTGTGGAATGCGCAAGAAATTAGAATTCTTGTGCTCACAAGCCTCTGCTTGCAGTTTTTCCTCGTTTTCTTGGCTCCCTTTAGGAAACGCACTTCCCAGAAGCTCCTCATCCTTCTTCTCTGGTTCTCCTACCTGGTCGCCGATTATGTTGCAGTATTGGCGCTTGGCAACCTCCTCGAGAGGCAAAATGAAGCCGTCAATCACGGTCACCATGGTACAGATCTGATGGCCTTTTGGGCCCCTTTCCTCCTCCTCCACCTCGGCGGACTTGACACCATCACGTCATACTCAATCGAAGACAACAAGCTCTGGTGGAGGCATTTCCTCGGATTGGCTGTTCAGGCCACTGTAGCGTTCATGGTATTACTCGAGTTGGTGACAATTCCAGGCTGCGTATTGCAGCTGCCAGTGTCTTCATTGCAGGGTTGATTAAGTACTCAGAGAGAACTTGGGCTCTTCATTCTGCCAGCATGGATCAATTGCGAAATTTGATGGTCAGGGATCCAGATCCTGGACCTAATTATGCAGAATTCGTGGAGGAATATGTCTAGCGAAGGGAAGCCGGACAGAGCGCATACAACAAAAGAAAGAATGAGCCACCACCGCTTGCGCAATTGCCTTCCAACACTGATGCCCAAGGTAATGTTTATGACATAAACCAGATACTTTGAAGCATATGAATTCTTTAAGATGTTTAAGCCTCTTGTGGTAAACCTCATGCTCAGCTTCCAAGAGCAGAAGGATAGTCAAACCTATTTCTGGGAGAGTGAAGTACCCCTGGCATTTAAAGTGGTGGAAATAGAGCTTTCCTTCTTATACGATGTGTTTCACGCCAAGGCAGTTTTTATCCGTTGTCTGCGTGGTTGCTTCTGGCGATTTATCTCTCTTGGGATGATCTCCATTGCTTTCTTACTCTTTCTTAGGAGTGAGAAGAGAGGTTATGCCAAAGCAGACATCATAATATCTTATGTTTTACTGGGTTCTGCTCTTTTCATGGAATTGGTTTCAATTTTTCTAATCATACTCTCTGATTGGATGATAGTCGCACTTAAAAAACACAGCCCATTAAATAAGTTGGCAGATGTTATTGCCAAAGTTATGTCGTGATTTTTCCCAAGGGCAAGCCCTGGTGGTCTAACTCGATGGTGCAGTACAGCCTGTTGAACTATGCCCTGGGAGATAAAGAAACCATCATTGGAAGGATTTTGAGAGCTGTTAAGGCGAAGGAGCTTTGGGACAACTTCATTTTTATTCACTCTGTTCGTGTGCCAAGCAAGTTAAAACAGCTTTTATTTGAAGAGCTCAAGACCAAGTCGCAGACCGCACGACACACAGTCGATTTCAAGGAGTTATGAGATTGCAAAGGAGAGAAAGTACTCCAGGAGAAAAGATGCAACCACTTGAGATGGAGCATCATCGATAAGGAACTTGACGAGAGCATTCTCCTGTGGCACATTGCCACAGATCTATGCTTCCACATCCATGGTGATATGGATGGAAACCCTGAGACCAGTCATGGTAGGAATGACAATAACAGTCACTCAGACCGTGAAATTAGTTTGATAATGTCAGACTACATGGCATACTTCTAATCATGCAACCATTCATGATGCTGGCTGGGATTGGCAAGATAAGATTCCAGGACACCTGTGCTGAAGCTAAGGTTTTCTTTCAAGGAGAGACGAAGGGGCTTACAGAAGCAGAGGCAAGGGAAGCACTTTTCAATGTGGAGACAGAGGTTGATCCAATAGAAGTAAAGGGAGACAGAAGCAAGTCGGTATTGTTTGATGCGTGCCGGCTTGCAAAGGAGTTGAATCATTTGGAAGAGGACGAGAGGTGGGATCTTATCAGTAAAGTTTGGGTGGAGATGCTGGGCTACGCCGTGATCAATTGCAAGACATACTACCATGCTAAGCAATTGAGTCAGGGAGGGCAGCTTCTCACACACGTGTGGCTGCTGATGGCTCACATGGGCATTGGAGAACAGTACCGTATCGAAGCCAGACATGCTGTTGCAACACTTGCCTTCAATACTTGAAATTCTGTACTAGATAGTTATCAAGTACTGAAGTTCATAAAGACAATTCAACTCTTGGAGATCATGATCTTCGTTACTGCTGGACTACCTTCTTTTAGTTCAATTTTATGGTCTGTTTACATTTTTTTCTCATAGCTCTGTCGATGTTTTATTTACTACAGAATTGTTTGTGCAGTTTAGTACCATGTACCATCTTGAATCTTTTAGGCAGGATAAGATCAAAAGATTGTTTGTGTTTTTATTAATGCCGTTGTTATTCTGATCTTATAGACTGTAGATCCATCCTGAACCTGTGCTAACATGATCCTGTTTCAACTAAGATTCCCGAGTGTTTCCAATAATGAAATATATCAATGAAAAATATTGCTACCTATTACAAAATAAGGAATTGTTTTTCATACAATAACTGTCTCAAAAGAACACGATTATATCAAAACCAAATTCAATTTTTTTCCCCGAACAAAACAGACCAGACAAGCCTCACATTCAATTTCAAAACCTACATAGAACTAGGGCTGTCAATGGATATTCATAATTTGAAAATCCGATCCGAATGCGCATAAATGAATCCGCATGTAGATCTAAAAAATATATGAAATAGTTTATTATATTCACATATGAATCTTAAAAAAGGAATTCACTTTATTTTTTGAATTTGCATTTAGATCATACATGATCCGAATCCGAATCCGTTATAAATCTAATAAAATAATATTACTTTAAGTTTTTTAATAACAAGATATATATAATAATAATTTATTTTGAATTATTATAATATTTTATAATTATAATTGTAATCTAGTTAAATTAGTCTCAATAATTTTCATTATTTCCTATTCTATCTATTTTTGCAAAAAAAAAATTATTTATGTTACATATTATATTAAAATAATTTTCATTATAATAATTAGATCATATTAGTTTTACAAAAAATATTTTTCTAAATCATGCAAAGTTAATTAAATTAGAGTTATTATCTTAATTTATACTCTTATAATGTAAAATTATATACATTTATTCATATTAAACATGTATTTTATTATTTTAAATTTTGAATAAAGAATCTGATATATGATCCGAATTCAATCCGATATCCGCTAAAAAAATGAATATGAATTCACATTTTTTATCCTCAAATTCTAATTGGATATAAATCCGTATATGGATCTTATAAATTTTTAATGAATTTGTATGTGAACCATGTTAGATCCGATCCATTGACAGCCCTAAATAGAACCCTCTGCATTTAACTACTTTATATACTTTTGTCCCCCCTCAACCTCAAGAATTGAAATGAGATGAAGAAAGGATAGAAAAAAGATTTGACTGGACAAGAAGGGGCTAAAAACATATGATTGATAAAAAAAAAGAAAAAAAGAAAAGGAAGATCTAAGTGATACTAATTTCAACACACATTGGTCAAAGCTGAACTTACCAGAAACTTTTCTTTGATTTTAACAAAAGTTAGCCCATGGACAAAGTGATGCGAATCAAAGCAAATGATGAGAATTCCCATTCCATGGATAAAGTGGGATGCTTTAACTGCATCATATAATAGTTTTAAGGGACATTGCCATATCAATAAATATAGTACACAACAAATACAACTTTCTAAGTACATATTAAATTGAACAGGTACACTACAGAATTTACAAATACACCTAGGTTGAATTTAAGCTTCAACAACAATATAAACACTTAATACACATACCAAAGAAACAATTCAGTGAATTCACCATATTGCAGTACTGTTTGTTAGGCCTAGAAGAATTGCGACTGCAGCAATAAGAGCCTGCATGGCACCAATAAAACCTCACATGAATAATTTAAGTGCATGTATGTTTTTATAAAAAAAAATAAAACAAAAAAGAACAAACAGGAGCAAAATAAAGTATGATATGAAACAGACATCCCTTGACCACTCACAAACAATAGCAGAAAACTGATTCTTTTTTTTTCCAATCTGCACCTTAAGTTTGCAGTAATTCTAAACTTTGCTAATCTTCAAATTAAGGCTTTAAGACATGTTAAATTTATCCAAAAGCACATTACAGGTAATGTTTCCTATCAGCTCTAGTAAATGTCAGTCAAATTTAGTATTGCAGATGGAACTGAGTTGATAATTCTATAGAAGTTTCCATTGAAATTAATTTAATATAATCCAATGCGCTTTTTTGCATATATGTGGAAATAGCAAGGGCACAATACTCTCTATCGGTGTCTTTGGGTTAATTTCATCAAATAACCCAAAGTCACTGAATCAAGAACTCATGACATGACCATAAACAAATTCTGACAAAAAGCAAACCCTAACAAAAATTGCAGATTTCCAAAAAGAGAAAAAAGGAATGAAAGGAAATAAAAAGAGCACAAAGGTAAATAGAAATTGATGCCAACCTTTTGTTGTATTTCAGATAGCTATCACTAAATTATTCTGTTGTATAAGTCTCAAGTGCTTAATTAAAGACTTATAAACATACAACTCATAATGATGTGCAAGGATGCCCCAATAGGAAAATTGGTCATCTAAAGAGGATGTCCAGAATGTTGTTACATAAATGACAGGTTTCCAAAAAGCAGCTCTATATTACTAGCCCAGCAAAATGAAGTTGCAGAAAAAATTGTGAAATATCTCAATATGTTTGTAATAGCAAGAGCTACTTACCGCAATAGCGCAAGCAATTAGACCTGGTTTCTCTTTATGATCAACGCCAACACAAAGGAGAATAAATGCGCCGACATACCATGGAATTGCCGCGAAGAAGAAACCGGTGACAAACCTTTCATCACAACCATGTAAATTTCCATGAGATTTATTGAAGGGCTGAACGAGTAACTTCCTAAATATTCTACACATTCTCACAAAGGGGGGACTAAAATTATCCTCCTATAAGATATGATATATATGTAGGTACCACTCCTTTCGGCAATTTCTTTCAAAAACGCCTGAATTCCCGTGTGACTCACGGTCGTGAAGAGAAAAAAAAGGGTGACAAAAGAGAGGCTGATTTATTATCTTATGAAATATGGGAAGCAAATTTATAGCAATTCTATCAAGTCTTTACTCATATATAGCAAAGCTTATTGGATTAAATGAGATACTTTCTGGTACAAAAAAAAGATCTATACAAATGCAATAGAGAAAGAATCTTACAATATCCAACCAATTCCAATGCCACAACAGGGAACAGAGTTGCGGTGCAATCTCATGGGTCGTCCTTCGCTAACAATAGCATAGCCTTCATAATCACAAAGGAAAGACACATAAATTTCACATACTTGAACTTGTAGCTTAATATAAGAAAAAAAATGTGTTGAGCTTGCTCCATGAAACAAGCTATCTCTAGATTCTCTGCATGTACTTTCCCTGTATTCCTTGTCAAAATTAAGAATTCTTACCGCAATTCAGAGAACTGAATTTAGTCAGTGCTGATTGTATTTTAATGCAGCTACAGTTTGATTCAGACAATTAAGAAGAAATCATAGGATAGATCGAGAATAGTCAATCAGTACTAATTTCATCTCAATGCAGTTTGCTAACCCCAGTAGATCCCCATTTCCCCTCCATTGTGCGTTCTTTTTTCAATTATGCTTCTTCTACTGGTTGCCTAAGCTCCTCTACATCCTCAGCCCCAAAGAGCTTCTAATCTCTCCACAAATGAAGTAAAACTGAAAGTACCTGAAACGGGTTGGTACCCTTGGGGATAGTAACCCGGTCCAGCGGCAGCATATGGCGGCGGCGCCACAACCGATCCGGGAGGAGGAGAGGGCTGAGGGAAGCCGATCGCCGGCTCGGAGTAGACCGGTGCGGTCGGCTGGAACGTGCCATACTGCTGCTGCTGCTGATGTGGCGGGTACTGGTACTGAAACTGATACGTGTACTGCTGATATTGGCTCGATTGTGCCACGGTGGCCCCTATCTGGGGTTTCTCCTCGCCTCCGCTTTGTTTCTGGGCTTCCATTGAAGAATTGGAGTTTCTGTTTGTTTTCTTTCTAGGGTTGAAATCTGGCTTTTCAGGGATGGAAATGGGAAAATCGGATAGGCCACGCGAGTTGGGATCTGGCGTTTGGAGAATGGAGATTGGAAATAACCTTTTTTTTTAGTACAGGTCAGGTCAGACTCAAAGGTTAAGACTACAGAGAGAGAGAGAGGAAATTTCTTTTTTTATTAAATTATTAATATTAATATCTCCATAACAAAAATTTTAACAATTTTTAAGAGGGTTCAATTATTTTTATTTTTTATATTTTCATCGTGACTTTATTTTTTAGTCTTTTAATAACTTTAATTTTATAATTAAAATATTAAAATAAAATGGTTAGATGTGATTTATATCATTTTCTTTATGTATATATAAAAAATTATGATATTTCAATATTATTTTATTTAACATCAAGAGCTTACAAAAAATATACTAATGTAGATAATTTCTGGACGTTAATTTTTTAACTTATTGATTCATATAAAATGAAAGTCAAAATATCAATATTTTTTTATGTGTATAAAAAAAATATAATATAGATTACATCTAACAATTTTATTTTGACATTTTAATTTTAAAATTTTTATTATTAACAAATTAAAAAGTGAAGGTATAATGGAGGCACAAAAAATAGAGGGCAATCTTACATTTTGCCCTTTTTTTTGAAATGTTTGAAACAAATTGTCTTTCCCTTAAAAATATTCAATAAAATGCCTTTGTGTATCCTTTCCTCCCCTCTCTTCACCTTCACTCATGTTACCTTTCTTTTCCCTTCCCTCTAAAATATTCAACAAAATAATTTTGTGAATTTATTTATTATTTTTTCTTCATTTATACAATCATTTTTTATGCTAAGAAATAATAGAAGAAAAAATGAATTGTCAATTAAAAGTACTTTTTAATTTTGCTTCACAACATACTAATGAATATGATATATTTTTCTAATAAAAGAAAATTTTAACCATATTATATTTTTTAATATCTATAATGTTTGTTATTTTTTTATTTCTATCAAGCAAAAATTTTATAAATTCAACAATCTACCTAGTTGTATCAATTATATAATAATTTTACTAGTGAAAATATTATATTTCGGACCGAAAACGTCACCCCAAAAAAAAGTTAATCAATATCCCATTTATCTTGAGCATTTGATAATTAAACTATTTTTTGTTCTAATTTTTGTGTGTTTATATTATTTAATAGCATTTTTCTAAAATAATCGTTAATATATTGAATCTATTAGATAACAAACAAAATTTGTATCATTATAAACTCTTAAAAAATGACCATCTTTGCTTATGAATATGTTTATGGCATTAATGTTTTTTAAAAAAAATAAAAAATCTGGAAAATTAATAATGAAAATTACATTTGGAGAATATATTAAATTTTTAATTGTATTAAAAATATAATAACCACACACATATATAGAAAAAAATATATTTTACATATAAAATTGAAAAGATCAATTTTTTTCTTTAATTTTTCTGTAATTAGTGAAAAAAAAATAAAGTGAGGGGAAGGAAGATAACATAGGTGAAGGGGAAGATAGGAGAAGAGAGGGTCCCACAAGGACATTTTGTTGAATATTTTTAAAGAGATGGCAATATGTTCCAACTTTTTAAAGAAAGGACAAAATATAAAATATGTGTATATTTGAGTCGGATGGATGGAATAACAATATGTTTCAGACATTTGAACTCTCCTTAACAATAATAATAATAATAATAATATGTGTATTTTTTAAGGAGGGGGTGAGTTCTATGCGCATCGAATCACATTTGAGTCTGATGGATGAAATAATCGTTGGATTATCAAATCTAATATTTTGTACGATTATTAAAGTATATGAGTGAAACCTTTGATGCAAATTTTAATATCATCAAACGATTTTTTTATCCATCAAATCCAAATTCGGTTTGATTAACATTGAAACTCTTCCGCTTCCATTTATCAAACGCCTACATTTGTCATCTAAGCATCAAGTCAAATATTTTTCAAGTATATTTTTACAATTTTTCTGAAAAAAAAAACATAGAAATATAGACATATATTTAATTTTTTTTTATGACAAGTATTATCCGCCACCCGGCTTCTTATCAGCTACAAAGAGATGAAATCATTCAACTCTCAGTGCCTTTAAGCTCTGATAACTATGAAATCAAATAACTTCGTCAAGGATTTATCTTTCTTTGATTTCCCTTTCATTGTTCTAAGATCACTATTTTTTGTGCTATTAGACAAGCATAATGTTTACAGTTTAATGACAATTTTTATAAATTGAATGAAAATTTAAATGATTTCTCTCTCTCATCTTACCGAATTTTTTTCTGAACACTGTGTATGATCAAAGCATTCCCATTTTAAATCATATCATTTTAAATTATTTCTCTATGTGAAATGAATTTGTTTCTCTTCACATAAGTATTTCCCATCGGACTTTTGATGTTAAAGTAATTCATGAAATGTCAAAAAAAAAAACACTAGTATGAATAGTTTATCCCTCTATTATTCATCATCTTATTGATAAACTATAATTATTTACAGGTGTAAATAAAAAGTATGTAATCATTAACCATCAGAGTGTAATCATTTTATATATAAATATCTACATAAATAAATAAATAAAATAATTAAATTTTGATAATTAATAATTATAATTTATCTAATAAAAAAATTATTAGTTAATTAATATGAAGTTGGAGAAACTATACCTTCCATTTGTCAAGTAGAATAGAAATAATTTAAGTGTTTTAAAGCGCTTTAATGTGTATAGTTTAAGATAAAATAAATTAAAACACTTATAAAAATGAAATAAAATTAAATCGCTAAATTTCATAATTTTTAATATTTTTATTCTCATTACTTTATCAACTTATTTCACTGTTATCAAATATTAAATTTTAAAATAATTTAATACTTATTTCATTTTAATTTTGCTTCACTTATCAATCAAATCAAACGGAGGATAATGGTTTTTTTGTTTTCAAATGCTGAATAATCTCCAGCTTCTGAAAAGGTGAAAATCTTGGAGGGTATAAACGAAAATATTTCCCGAGTGGTAGTTAGGCGGCCTCCAGCTGGGCTAGGGGTTTTTGAAGAGAGAGAGAGAGAGAGAGACAATGGCGTCGAGGAGCGGCGCTAGAAGAGCACTTCAAGGCCTCCGCTTTTCTTCTAGAAGTTTCTCCATCGGGGGTGGTAGATCTTCTCAGTCTTCTTCTTCCTCATCCTCCTCGACCTTTTCTAGGGTTTCCCGGCCGATTGCTCCCACTCCATTCTCCAGGTACTTATTTTCTTGATGTGGCAAATAGCAATGCATATTATAGTCAGAACAGGAGCTCTGCGAATCATTATTAGTTCTTTTTGAGATGTAAGAGTCGCGATTCTTGAAGTGTCAACTAGGTTTCATTTGCTCAGTTGGATCCGAAATAGCAATGAGAAAGCTATAGTCTCAAATCTTAACTAGGTTCATTGAAAGTCTTATCCATAGCATGATTCTTCTAGATATGAAATGTTGGAAAAATTAAGCCTAAATAAATAAATAAAAATTAAATTAAATAGAGTTTAAGAAAATCAAACAGTGATTTGAAGAATTTCATCGTTGCGCCGTGTTGCCAAATTCTTCTTGATATCGCACCCCGTCTGCGGTCAAAGTTCATCCATCATAGAAAATCGAAGCTTACCCGTAAAATCACGAGTACTACCTTAGAGAAGTATTCGCCCCACATGGTGCACTGGATTTGCGGCGATCTCCTTCCAAGATACTTCGACCCCTGCCTCCTTTGATGCGGTGCACCCTGCGTAAGGAGCGAACCCAATTTTGATTGCAACAATAGCTCAAATAAATTATACTTTTAAAGTATATAATTTCTTATAATCTCAAACAAATCTAGAATGGATCTTTTAGTGTATTATCTTCTGTTATTTTATTTTCCTCCTTTTTCTTCTTCTCCAAACGCATTATAGGATTAGTATTTATAGAAGCTGTGACTTGAGGAGATCATTAAGTGAAATAAATTGTATTAATTTTCTTCATTAGAATAACGGAACTTTGACCGAGTAAAATATTAAAGTCTTAGTGAATGCTCTACCATTAAAAATAACAGTTATCAATTCTAATTCATTTTCTTTGCAATATATTTGATCACGGTAATGTTCAATTGATGACTAATAATGATTTGGGTGGCGAGCCCATAACGTTATTAATCCAACCATGTAAAATTAATATATTTAAGGAATATTTTAGGATTGATAATAATACATGTAAAATCTTAAAACATAAGATTTAATTTGGTAAATTAAATTTCTAACATGAAACAGCGTCAATCAAGAGATAAAATTATAAATAGAGAAAAGAAAAGCAACAAAGGTACCAACAGGGAACACCTAGTCATAATATAATATAACAAGTTAGATGGAACCAGGACGTAGCTAGATATCAACTGTTGCTTGATGTACCCGTTTCTCTTTATTTATTTTTTTAGAATTATTTCGGAATCAAGGAGTAATTAATTGATTACATCAGTGATTGCAATCATTTGTTCTTGTGTTGAATCTCAAGTATACTTCTACCCTTGTGGTTTCTTGAGTCTATTCTTTTTTCTTTTGTTCAATTTAAACTGATAACCAAACTCAGTCAATCCTTACATACCTCATTCCTGCACCTCAAAAAAGAGCAAGGGCAAATGATTTCCTCTTACCAGTATCTGGCTACCATGGGTCTAATACCAAGAGCTGCATATAAGCAAGCACTTTTTTCCGATTAATACAGTACCAAAACATTAACTTTTGGTAGTCTGATGAGGTAATCTTGGTTCTGAATATTGAAAATTCAAATCTGTCACTATTACTAAATCCCAAAATTATTGATTGCTAATTGAACCTTGTTGCATTGAATTTATAGGCTGCCTGTAGAGCTGGGTTGTGCTCAGTCATTGATGCCATTTCACAGTGCTACAGCTTCAGCATTGCTCACTTCAATGCTATCTCAGAAACCTGGAACTTGGGCCTGGCTTTCTGAAGGTATCCTATTGTTCTGTTATATTCTGTTGTCTTCTTTCTAAGAGTAATAATTTTGATCACGGCCAAAATGTCACCACAGCACAGTGTTACTGCTTTGTATAAAATCATACCACCATGGCATCTGGGTTGGTTGGCTTTATATAGCGTGCAATATGTATGATTTTTTTTTTGAAATAAAAAATTAAAGTCAAGCCTCCCAACTTTAAATATCCACAAGGGATCCCCAGCCAGGTCTCAAATGTATGATTGTTATATGAATGTAAATGTATATGCCTTTGTTTGGTTGACGTCCGGGTTTCAAGTTTGAACTATTGGTTCGATTAATTCAAATATGAGTAGCTTTTAAGTTGACTGGACATGAATTTGAGCAGGGGGTTACATTTTATTCTGTATTCGCTTTGGGTTTTAGAATCCCCCATTTATTGTATGGCTGGCGTTGACAGGAGAAGATAATTGACAGATATTAGTGACTAGAGGAGAAAATTTTCTAGGATGCTTGCATTACAATGATCAATTTATGCCAAACTATATAAATATGGTTCCCTGGATCAATTTATGATACGGACTGATATTTTCTTCAATGATCTTTCTTACTAATATGACATATACTGCAGGATTTGCAACAACTCTATAGCATGGTGGAAATGGAGCATGAAAGAAGGCAACTTTTATATTAGCTTTTCTTTTTCTTTTTTTTATTTAGTGATGCAATGCTTTCAATAAGCAGTTTTGTTTAGCTTATACTTACAGTTTTGTTAATTCTCCAGTGCTTAAGCTCACTGATGATAGCTCCTTGAGCTCATTTCAATCTTTTGTTTTTACTTCCATGAATTAATGAAACATCTCTTGAATTTGTCGTTTATTATTTTTCTCTGTAATGAGCTAGCCAAGTAGCTATTTTGATAAAGAAGAAACATCTCCAAGCTACATTGACCTCCATATGATGAATTAAAGCAAGGAGCTTTTGGATCTGAATCATTCTTTGTTTTGTTAAGGTTCCTCATGGTTAATCTGACGGTGGCATGCTTTATTAATTCCCTGAACCAGAAATTGTATTGAGATTAAGCAGTTCATACCTAGGCACTTATATCATAGTGCTAATCCTGAGTTTTGTTCTAAAAGCAACATATTTGACCAGTAACTATGTTTCTTATTATATAGTAGTTTACTCCCCGAAGTCTATGTTTATCAAGTAAAATAGTAATCCGAAAATCAATCAGAACAAGGTAAAAATGGTTGATTCCAAAAAATAATATAATTATATGTATTTATCATTTTATCTAGGTTTTTCAAAAGAAATCGCTCTTGAATGTTAATTTTAGTAGGCAGCTGCCTCTTGAACAAAATGAAGAACTTTAAAAAGTTCTATATGACAACCAGTTCAACAAATTGTCAATACAAAAAGAAACAAAACATATGTACAAATAAAGTTAGCCACAACATTCCATAAGCACTTTATTACATCTATGCTTCACAAAATTCCTTTCTGATTTTCTATCTTTTACATCACCAAACCAATGTGTTTCTCAGTTGAAGAACCTACCAAATTCAATTGAAAAAGCCAATCACCGTACAATCAACTCGAAGGGTTCCCTTTCTGCTGCAAGAACTCAAGATCTTTGAGCTGCCTCCGCATGACTTCTTTGGAAGCTTTTTTCTGACCAGGGAAATTCCTTTCACCTGCCACCACTTGTCTGGCCAGGGAAGCAACTATCCTTTCAATTTCCTTTCTCCCAACAGTGGGGAAAACTGCATTGAGTATGGTGCATAGCAGCCTTTCATCCTCCTCTTCTATTGGGTCATTGCCGAAACAGCAGACGTAGATCGCCTCTAGAGCCTTTTCTGCTCTGATCTCCATCGGGATTTGTGGTACAGGATTCTTTGACTTTGCTCTTTTCTGTAATGTACAAGGTTTTGATTGCTTGAGCAAGAAATTCAAGAAAATTTACAACATATGTATGGTGCTATGTTCTACTTCTAGTCTGGTTCCTCTTTCATGTGTTTTTAGTTGATTAAGAGTATATGAAAGCTCAATTCCTGATTAAAGATTAACAATTGACCAACTCTCTCACAGCATTTTAGTATGGCACATGCTGGTATGACACCAGGAAGGAACCCTATCAGTATGTGCAAATTTGATGGTATCAACCTGAGCTGCAGCCACAATGGTCATTGAACAAGAGTTCATTCAGCGTAACCAAAAGAGCATCCTACATTCAGATTTTTGCTACCAAAAAGAGGAACCCAAAAAAAAAAAACAGCTCTTAGAAGAGATAGACTTGTGCAATAGTTAGAGGATAATACCTCTTTAGCAGTATTCATCATGGCAAGAAAAGTTTCCTCTTCAAATTCAATATCGTTTGAGATACGAAGCCTCGCGACTCCTTCATATATCTCTTCAGTCTTTAGAAGTCCTGCACCGACTGCGGCCAACCAACAACACAAAAGAATGTAAAAAGGATCACCAGCCTGCCCAGAAACGACACGAGGAAAACCATTAGATAATACAGTGGTTTACTGACAGTAAAAGAAGTATGCAAGGAGCTAATTACAGAAGTAAATAGCAATATAGCATAGTCACTCCCATGTCACTAAAGATACATAATTTTTGCTCATTCTAGATGTTAATTTGTAACAGTTAGAACTAATCAACCTAACCAAACTCCAACATACACTTAAAAAAGATAATAATTTGATGAAGATGAAACTAAATGGAACAACCTAACCTAACTCTTTTTCTCAATTTTACTTGTACCATAGCCTGAAGAAACTGCTAAATAGTGGAGGTTGGGACAGGACCTGTGCCGGTCAGTAAGATGCGAGCTCTAGCTGGCTCTATCTACATCACTATTTCATTGATAAACCACTTAAATCAGGTAACATTGAAGAGGTGATAGTATTATCTATTAATCTATCAGTATCAGCTGATAACCACTAATCACTGTTGCATAGCAAGCAACAAGAAAAATAAATAAAATGTACCCGGCCGCGTCGCTCTTTGAACTCGAAGAAGGCCTGGGAGTCGCTGACACCGCACTTCTTGCCGACACGGCGCCTAAACTCAGCGAAATCGAGGATGTCGTCACCGACTCCGCCTTCATCGCTGAAAATCCTGGCGACGAGACCCACTACGGGGAGAGCGCCGATGATCTTGGAGGCAATTGACGCCGGAGAGTTAGGGTTCCTCTCCATGTACGCCAGGATTCTGAGAGTCCGGCGGGGATACCGCGAGGAAGAGACCTTGCGAGAGGAGGAGGAGGAGGTCGACGACGAGGAGAGGCGGAGGAGAGAGGAAGGCGAGGCGGAGAGAGTGAGAATACCCATTGGCGCCACTAGGTGGCAGGAGAGAGCGGAGGAGAGTGGAGAGTGCTGGCAGTTGAAGGTTATCCCTTGTATTGGCAAGAAAAGTAAGAGGAAGTGATAGATAGATTGGCTCACTCGCGTGAATTCGGGCCCAGGTGGCAGTTTAGATTTCGCTGATATTACTATGTGAATGAATTCGGGATCATCCATTCACCTGGAGAAAAAGGAGTGAGCTGTTGCGAGTTTCTTGATTAGTACATGATAGTCATTTTTTTATTAAAATAATAATATAAAAATAAATATATTGAAAACCGAAATCAATAACATTAAATGTGAATTATCTTTTTAATTTGTGAACTTTATACGCAAACACAGTTACATAACATTATATGTAACGCTTTTTTCTTCCTTTTGATCAGGTCAAGATCCCAATATGTAGATTTATAAAATAATATTATATGTGATGAATATATAGATTTATAAAATTAGTTCGTAGATAATAGATACAAACCATTTAGCTTTAAAATTTATAATTTTGAATTTTATTTTTCGAACTTTTTATTTTTGAATTATTGTATTTAAAAAAAGATGCACGATATTGGTGTGTTGTACTGCGCATGTAGGATATTACAACGCCAATCTCTGATGTGATTAAGAAGTTGCATGTATTCACATTGCATATGATGTTAGAAAGTAAAATTTGTTATCAGAATAAATTATTTTAAAGAAAATAATGATTAGTGTCAGAGACAATATGATTGTGTGTGATGCACAGATACCTCCAAGGAACAATAAATGGAGAACACTTAATTGGTTTTAGCTAGCGTGACATTAATGATCATATTCACATAACTAGCATAACATCACTAGTCATATTCATATTACTAGCATAACATCGGTACTCATATACACATTAATGTATCCATGTGAAACGACTTGTTACAATTGGTTATGAAGGTTCTAGATATGTTTTGGTAGCCAGGGTTTAAAAAATGCAACAACTTATTTAGGATTTCGAATATTCTGGAATCAGTATATACATGTCTTTCTTGTTCTTGTTAATTTTCTATCATGTCCATTTACCTCAAAACTATGGTGGAAATTTGTGCCTCAAGAAATTCAATATTGATGCTAACTCATTGGTATTGCATGGTGTTTTTTATATACATGTATACGCTCATCAGATAAACTTCAGTATTCTGATATATATTTTTTTTTAAAGGTAAAGAAAAAGAGAAGTTTAATCACTTGCAAGATGATTTGAGAGAGCAAGTGGCACAATTGCAGTTGGACATGAGCACCTTCTTGAAAGAGGATGCAGAGCGCCATCTCAACATACAAGAGGTCATTTGTTGTATTTGATGTACACCAACTGAGACCTGACGGAGAAAATTAGGAAAGATTAGGCCTTAAGAAAATCAACACCGTAAACGCATTGCAAACATCAAATTTCTTAAGAAAGTAATATCGAGTTACCTACAAGAAAAATGTTATGGAGATAGCATTATTGATACCGTCGTTGATACGAAGTTTATTATATATATTAAATGAGTTATTATGCATATCAATGACTTTATTATGTACAATATTTTCATTATTTAATTTAAATATTATTAATATACATAACTCATTTAGATTGTATAATGATAGTACTGTATAAAATAAATTTACATAATAAAACTATTAATATACATAATAATTCATTTAAATTGTATAATGATAGTATTGTATAAAATTTATTTATATAATAAAATTATTAATATGCATAATGACTCATTTAATATATATAATTAAATACATATGAACGACAGTATCAACAATTATCACCTCCCTATCGACAAATCTGCGCACCAATGCAAGATATTTGGAATACGTCCATGATCTCAGTCCTGATCTTGGTTTACTCTTTTGCCAGTTTACACCGATGCCCCTACGCAGCTAGCAAGTGATGCTACAACCTACAATGCTACATTCTGCATGGAGAAAGAAGCAAAAGAAAAAAAAATTGCTTCACCATTTCTTTTTTTTTTCTTTTTTTTTTTTGAAATAGAAAGCTTCCCCACTTCATTACCATCTGCTTGTCTAAATTAGAAAGGACTTCTTGACATAGTCAGTAGCCGTAATATTTACTACTAACCAGACCAAAATAAACACACTCAATTAACATCTTCACGCCTCTATGTCATCTCACCGACAAGAAAATATGATACAACTTATAACAATAATCTCTCAAATTTCTGCCTCAATTTGCACATCAGGATATTCCATTTCATCTTTTATATATTGCATTTACTAAACCAGGTATTCGAAAGAAATAGAAGGCAACAAAGGATGCACATATCATATCTACACTGGCAATTATCTATATTTTCCTATATATACAGGACTTGCATAGCCTTCCAAGCTGAAAGAAATAAACTAGCAAGCCAAAGAAAAAAAAAGGAACGAGAAATTCCTATTAACTGTCGTCATTGTCAATCACTGTCTGAGCTACAAGAAACAGTCTCCAGATCTTTGGTCCCATCTTCCATTTGAACACTTTTAAGTTCTTCAAGTAAGAGATGTCTTATCCTCTGCCTTAGTGAGGAAGCTTCTTCTGGTTTAAACCACTTTCTACCAAACTGTCAATTTAACAGCAGATCAGTTTAAATGTCAAGACTTCAAAAAAAATAGCAATTATCCTTGTGTTGAATTTCAGTGGGAAGTGATTCAACTAATAAAACCTGTGAATGACTGATCACTGGACTTCCGTTCCATTACACCCCCATCAACTTCTACTTTGTCCAAATTAGATCTCCATGTATTTTGAAATTTGAACTTACAACTCAGATAAATCACGAATGAATTTGTCAAGTAATCTACTACACTTGGCCACAAACAATCTTTCTGTGACGTTTCTCGAAAATAGATTCTATGAGAATATAGTGAATGGCCGTATATGTTGGATTTGATGTCTAGCGTTAAGTTATGGCCTGAAATGTAGCCCAGGTTGGACAAGTTAGCAGTTCAGGGAATAAATCATACTAATATAGGGGTTGGGCGAGTTTTGAAACAAATGATTATGTTTGGTGAAATCCATGAAATTTACCCAATTAGCAGAAAATATTAATGATACTCCGGACTCAAGCTTTTGCGTTCTCCAAAATCTACTTTGGAAACATAAAGAATTAAGTTTGATTATACTTACCATGGCAAGATCGTCATTTGTAAACCTATCAGGAGCATCAATGATGAAGCGCTCAATGAAGTAAAGCACAAATAAGCCACAATCATACTCATTTTTCTGCTGCGGCACCTGACCAAAAAATGTCCAAAAATTTATGGTTACAATAAATAGACACTTGCAAGGGTTCAACATGGTATGCTATCAAAATTTACAATGGACCAAATGCGCTCACCAGAATAGGTTTATCAAGTTATGCTTTTCAGAGAACTTTACAAAAGCTAAGTCCTGTACTATCAAAAGAAAGCAGCAGAACATGGTAATTCAATACCGGTGGAAATTCAATCCAAACTCATACTTGGGCTTGATGACAAAAGTAGCCCTAAAGAAATATAAATAAAACCTATTGACAAAAGAAAAACTTAGTGCTTTCCTTCGAAACTAGATGGCCAATATACATCTTTTCAATTCATTTATCATAATTTTTCCAGTAGTATATAATGCAGAAATTTTCAGTTACCAACTAAAGGTAAAGACTTAATTTGGAACCAAAGGAGGAGCTTAACTTTAATAATGGAAGACAAAGTGACTTTTCAGCAAGTTTATGATATTACAATAATATTTTACAAATTTCTCTGATTGGGCATCATATACTTAGCATTGCATTTTAGTTATTACTTTTCTTTCGGATCTTTCTTCCTTTCCTTCTTTTGGATAATAGGTCTTCAAATATCTAAGTAACCAATCTTAACTCATTTCATTGAAAATCCTCAGTATAGTATTTGCCAGCGTGATAAGTTCAAAATAATAACTTACCAAGACCTTTTCCTTCTGGATTTGATGCAGAGAACTTAGAGAGTTGCTCTGAGCTACATGGTGCCACTCTTTCTTCAGATAGCTTTTCCAAACAAAGTTATGGATGATTAGTACAACGAGAAGTGCAAGAGGCTAAAACAAAATAGCCAAGAAAAATTACCCCCCTTTAACTACTAATTATAGGTAGGAAATGAGAAAAACTCCTTTTTGAAACTGCACAATTTGGAACAGACTGAAGGTGCATTGTACTTCCCATCTGATAAATTGTACTAAACAGTTTCCCCATACCAAGTTCAGTATAATGATGGGCTAAAAATAAATAAATAACTTATTTAAGGGATATACCGCTCTATGGTATTGAAAATAAGACTGCTAGAGTGGCATCCCAAGGAATCAAGGTGTAGTATGATTGGCCCTGCCTGGCTCTCTTCTTCAGGGATGCATATTATGACCAAGCTCCAATGCAGGCTGACAGCTCGCAACAGGAAAAAAAAAAGAATGAAGAAGACTGTAAGCAGATGATGCTTGTGTTGTACTACTAAAAGAACCCCTTTATATATTGTAAGTTACCTTCCATGGATTGGCAAAATGATGTATGCCTTGTCAAATATATTTACACCTTTCCACCATCTCCTCAATTTTGTAAATAATGAGTTTTGCTCATCCTGACATGAAATACTGTGAATAATAGTTGCATTCTTCGTAAATATTAAAAATTACAACTCCAAAGAAATTCAGAATGTTTTGGATGTAGTCTGTTGACTACATTATTCCATTTGTTCATGTTTCCTTGTCTAGCATTATGCCTTTTATGGTTTTCTGCTCTTGCTCGTGTTCTGGTTATAATTTCTCTTTTTTGTGGGTACAGTTTAGGTGTCGGGTGTGATTTTAGGGTTGAGGGTTCATATTTTCATTTTACAGTTTATTTCCATGCATGATTTTGTACACAGAGCCCATGTTTGTACCTAACTGGTGAAACTCACTAGCTTCCATATAATTTGTCCATATTGAAGAAAACTAGAAAAGTGAATAATTATAATAATATTAACTATTAATTGCTTGTGAAGAAAAGGACCTTGCTATCAAAAGCCTCCTCGAGTTTTTGGTAGAAGTAGGTGTTAAATATGTAGAAGCTTTGTATCGACCTTGAAGTTTGACAAAGGGATTGCTTCAGAAATCTGTCAACAATATCATAGAATAAACAAAAAACATAAAACAGATTAAGAAATTTACGAAAGGAAAGGAGAAAACAATTAGAAATTGATAATGCGGGAGATGATTTGGTAGCACTTAGGAATTGAAAATGAAGAGTGGAAAGGATCTAAAACCATTAGAACTATCAAATAAGTTTCCAGGTTTGCAAGACTTGCAGAACTTGAAGAGATCTGACCTGACTTGCATTTATTCTACAGAACAAAATTTGCAAACTAGCAGAATTTGCATCTTCCAAAATTGACCTAGAACCTAATATATAAACCATAGAAATGCGAAATTTACCTAGAAGACTTACATTAAATTTGATTATTTACTGGATAATTTTAGTTCTTAACAGAAAAAAAACAATTACTTACTGAATATAAAAGTTCATAACTGGGGACGATAGATATTCACATGGTTCGAGGCATTTTATATCTGAATAACCAAGCTCAATAGCTTCTGGATCATTCCTGCTCACAAGATAAAAAAATCTAACTTCAAAAAAAGCATGTAAAGTAAGAAATAACTCCTATCATATAAGATTTACCTTGAAGGATAGTACATCTTATTCTCTTTCCTGAAAATAAGCATCATTTCTGTATATTAGTGTGACTGAAATGAGGAAATGGTAAACAAAAAAATCGGTAAAATAATTGGAGGATATCTTACCACTTGTCAGGAACTTCCTTGTCAGATGCCCGCTCTGGCGGTTCTATGTCATCATCATCCAAAAGAACCACATCTGTTACCTAAACAAAAAAGTTTCAATTTACAAACAATAGACTATTAGGTGTTACAACAGAGAGACGTAAGAAAGTATAAAATTGAAAAGAAAATAAAGCAATTTGAATCACCTTCTCTGAGTCCAAATCAAGTGGATCCTCAGATTTAGAAACTTTCTTTCTACAATAATAATAAGTTTTTAAAATGTTACAAACTAAACTTCAAGAACCAAGTAGCTTCAAAAAAAATAATGCAAGATAGTAACATAACCCTAGGAAAGTCAACAGATCCCTATATCTAGCTTTGGCTTTTCCTGGAGGAACCCAAAAAAAAGTTATATATGGAGGCCAAGCATATGGTCATCATGAGGTCTAAATGCATTGGACACTGGTATTTGGCAACTCAAATGTTTAGACTTCACAATTTCAATCTTTTGGAATCAATAATATATCAATCAGATAACCTAAACTCCAGGGTTTTACATATATGATAAAGCTCATTGGAGCAGTCCAAGTTTAGATCAGCTGTCTATAGTGAGATACAAAGTTCATATCTACAATAAATGAGATCTTAGCATATCTAAAGGGTACAGGCGATAAATGTAATAACAAATGTTACTCCATTTTCTTTCCCATCTACAATTTACCCTCCAAACATTCAATAAATTATATTTATGGAATTCCAAAAAAATCAACAAACCAACAAGGCAACAATAAGTAATCACATGGAAATGACACACACACCTTTTAGTAAAAAGGAAAGCACTAAGATCCTTGTAACCAGCAGAACAAACTCGGCTACGAATTCTGTCAGATAAGCTTCTTATTCTTGAACACTTTTGATCTTTGCCCTTCTCTCTATTATGGCCTCTGTTGGAGAAGCTTCTAGAAGGTGGTTCTCTTGAAGCTTGTAATTTTTTTCCCTTCTCCATGGTTTTGCATTTATCCCGGCCAAGAAGAAATAAATCACTTTCAAATGCTTTTTTTTCCTGGAAACACAAGAAAATTTACACCCAAGGGAAGTATAATAACAAAATGTTCATAGGGCCCTGAACCCTTTTTTCCCTCAGCACTGTGCCTGATAGTGTAGGACATATTAATGCCCCAAACCTAGTTACCTTTGCCCTTTTTTCACCTACAAAGCAGGTTTAATCATTAGAAATACCTCCTATTTCGGCCAATGTCTAGGCGTAGAAAATAAAACAAACTAGTGGAAGTGAGGCAGAAGCAAAAAGTTTGTCCTGGGCCTTTTTAGACTTGACAAAAAGGGCTCCTGAGGTTTTGAGTTAAATAAGGTAACAGTGTACCTTGCTGTAGAAATTGTTAACAGATAAGGAATCATAGCTTTTCTTGAAGAAATAAGCTGAGTCACTGCACTGATCTGAAAAGATTAATGACACATTCAGAAACCCTTGTTGTTATTTGTCAGAAGAGATAAAACCATGTAGCACAATTAAGGAGGAAAAAAAGAAGCAGTGGTTTAACTGTTTAACTCGATATCATTTTAGATATGATGAGTTCCAAAATGATAAATCTAGTTCAAAATATACTTAAATCAAACCAAAAGGATGATGACACATAAGACAGATGGAAAACATTAAGAATAGAAGAACATATGGAAAAAAATGAATACAAATGTAATAATGGTCTTCAACAATAAAAATTCATGCAAGGAAGAAACAAAATGAAGTCCTTACAAAGTAATTCTCTTGTTGTAGAATGAGAAATCTTCTCTTGAGCTCCAACAACCTAGAAAAATGAACTAAATATTAGCAAAACAGAAAAGACACTTGTTACATCTGTGCCTAGCCTATCTTAATGTATAATCTACAATAGAAAAGTCTTACAGTAAGAAATTTAAAAAAATTCAAAAGTAAACAATATTAGGTAATTTAAAAGAACAAAAAATAAATCCCGCATTCTAAGAAAGCGGTTAAGATTGAGCAGTTCTCTTCATAAGTGGCTGTCGATTAAACTATAACATGTAGGTGCTTGTTATTTGCTTAATGGTGTACAGCTATGCTATTTATTAATTCCTTGAGTGTCAATTTGAAATAATAGATTGAAATACTTTCAATTTGAATTACAACTGAGCTGAAGAATTACCACAAATTTCTTGGCAGCTTTATAGTGGATTTCAGTTATACAAACTCTCAATTTAATTTGTACATTTTCGGAAAAAAAATGCTTTATAACCATATGGTACAAGAAGGATTTGATCCAGAGCTGGAATTAGAGGGGCAAAGAAGGGAAGGGACAAGGAGGAGAAGCTTCCCTCCAAATTGTGGGGGTGGAGGGTTTAGGGGTTTACAGATTGGAGGAGAATGGTGCCCTTTTGTGTGTCTTGTTTCCTCTTTTATCCCCTCCCGTAATCCACCCTCCAAAATTTTGATTCTTGGAGCAAGTAACCATGGATTGCACAATCCAGTCCCCTCCCCTCCTCTTCCCTTTGATTTCTGGAGCAGAAACTTTTGTATCGCCCTATAAAGCATGAAGGACACTGGACACCACCTAAAGCACAAATGTACTCCTCCCTTGGCAGTTACTACAGAAATTTGGCATTTTCTGAAGGAACTCAGAAACTGATGGTAAATACATGATTCCCATGTGGCGTGCAATTTTACATAGGGATATACAGGAAGGTTTTCTGAGATTTGGTAGGGTTCACGTGAAATCTCAACCCCAACAAAACCTTAAAAAAAAAATAAAAACACGCCTTAAACACTCTTCCGTTAGATATGTTCTTCTAATTAATACTTCAGTGCTTTGTTTCCTATCAGTTTTGATCTGTATTAACGATTCTAATTGGACATAAGCTAAGAATTAAGTAATTTAAGAGAAGGTGGATTAATAAGATTTAAAAAAAAAACAAAAAAGTTCGTTCTCACAAAAAACCTTCGGAAATGGAGTAGTTTCTCTCCTTCGAAGTTCATCTTGGCACTGAGTGATGTTAATCCTCAACTTCTCCCCTCGATCGGGAAGCGTATTCCTTTTGAGAAGGGCACTCATCCGTTTAATCTTCTCTTTTAACTGATGATCGGACAGTTCTCCTAGCACCAGCGTCTCGGCGCTGGTCGGGGTGGAGGTGGAGATGGTGGTGTTGGTGACAGCGGAGGCGGAGGAAGGGACGACCACCACCTCGTCAAAACCATCGCCAAGCGATGCCCAGTCGATCGTAGCAGAAACTCCCGACATGGCGAGAGAAGAGAGGTCAGAGGGAGAGAAGCCAAAATGGAAAGAGATTTGGTGGAGAGACGAAGCGTTGTAAGGTTAAGAGGGGGAAAGTATGGAATTAAAATGGCGCTTGTGTCAAAGAGGGAAAAAGCGAGCGCTCTTTTTTTGGAAGAAATAGCACCTTTTTTTCCAGATGGTTGTGGCACAACACTTCTCCAGTACATTAGAACTGGAGACTTCCAGGATATTCAGGACCGTTCGATTTCCATCAAGTGGTTGGGATCCCTAACCGGGTTGCCCGAGCAGAGCGATTTTAAACTTAGCGGGGCCGTCCGCAACATTGACTAAATTTTAATCCGAGTTCATATTCCGTAACTTTAATTTATGAATAAAAGTTAAAAATATTTAATTCAAGCAGAATCTTTAATGAACGGATAGGATAGGAGATTAAATTTCGGATAAAAGAAAGGTAAAAGAGAGGATTTTTAATTCGCGCTAAAGAATATGTGTTTAGGAGGCTAAAGGAGAGGGTTGTCGAACAACATCATCGAGGATTAAATTTTAATCCACGTTAAAGTGTTCATGTTCAATAACTTTAATCTGTAAGTGAAAGCTGAGAAGGCTTAATTTAGGGGGTTTCTTTAAAGAATTGATAGGAGATTAAGATTCAAGCGAAAGGAGATCAAAAGAGGAGTTTTTAATCCTCGCTAAAAAAATATGTGTTTAGGGAGATTAAATAATTAAAAAAACTAAAGGAAGCTTAATAATGTTAAAGGAGAGGGTCGCTAAATGACACCTTGAACTTCCCTTTGTGTGGTATTTAATTTGGAAAATGTTATGGAGATACCATTATTAATATCGTCGTCGATGTGAGTTTTATTATATATATTAAATAAATTATTATACATGTTAATGATTTTATTATATATAATACTTCTATTATTTAACTCAAATACTACTAATATGCATCATAACTCATTTAAATTACACAATGATAATACTGTACAAAATGAGTTTGTATAGTAAGAATATTAATATGCATAATTATTCATTTAAGCTACATAATGATAGCATTTTACAAAATAAATTTATATAATAAAATCATTAACATACATAATAAAATATATATCAACGATGTTATCAATAATTGTATGTGTGTATCAACTCTCATTTAATTTTTATTTACTTGTTCAGGAGTTCGAAATTGCATGTTTGATAGTCCACAAAATAATAGATGGCCTATAATTTGTTTAAGAATTAAACAGGCCTCAAAATGGGCTAAACTCTGTAGATACCTAAGGCCTATTTGCATGTTTTCTTCTAAGTTTGGGTTAATGTTGATAATAAAGATAGCATTAAACTGCCATGCATGGTCAATTTTTATTGAATTTTGATGTTGATTTTATTTAAATTTTGTTTGTATTGAAAAAAACATAACGATTGTTGACGCACTAATGGAAGTGGAAAATTTATTATTAGGGCACCAAAATCAGTGGCATTTTCAATTTATTAGGGATCCAATTTCTAGATTATCCATGGTACATTGTTAATTGCCTCTGATGATAAAAATCTTCTCAATTTTTTTACAATTATATGTGACAAAGATATCAATGTTATAAATTTTTGATGCTATAAAATATCACAATTTTTTTTATTTACATTTCAAATTTGACATCCAAATGTCGAATCCAAACTGCCAATTCCTTTTATATTCATGAGGGATGTATAATGCAAAATTTCATGATTTTTTAAATTCATTTTCTACCAAATCAAATGGTAAAAAATGATGAATCTAGTAAATTATGATTGATTAATTTTAATGTATTTATTTTTTTTTATCTCTTTATCTCATATAAATGAACTCTAAAATTCATAAAAAAAATAATGACATGCCATATGTTTTATCAGCATAAATTATAGTTTGTTTTATGACAAAAAGAGCAAAAATAACTTGTTTGATTTATAAGAGAAAAAAAAATGTGCACGCAGTCAAACAATATTTTACTTAGATTGTTGCAAATTGTTATAATTTAGTAATGCTTTGGGTGCTACCAAATAAATCGGATTAAAAGTATTACTAAATAAATACTCGTTGTTGGAATTTATTATTATTATTATTATTATTATTATTATTATTATTATTATTATTATTATTATTATTATTATTATTATTATTATTATTATTATTATTATTATTATTATTATTATTATTATTATTATGATATAAGATATCTTTAGAGCAAATTTTGCTGCGTATGTGCAAACTTTGACATGCTAGGAAGGATTTTGATGTGCCAAGTGATCAAGAATGCATGAATATTATATAAATTTGAATTTAATTACATTTAATAAATATCAAATCATCAACCAAATACAACTCTTTAGATACCTACATCAATCATATCCCAGAAAAATTCAACTTTATATAAGGTTTTATTTCATAAAAATAAAATATACCCAATTTGATCTATCAATTTCTACATAATTTTAAGATACTGTCATTTCTCACATAAAAATCTGTACAAATATGTCAAACTTTGACAAATCTTAGCCTCACATAAATATTGTTGCTTATCTTATTATCCCTGCTACACAAGCAACAATACAATAAGAATAAGTTTAGATAAAAATATCTCTCCCAATTTTAATCTCAGTTACTCATCACCATTTTTTTTGGACAATCTCCAAAAATTATTTCCAAAAAAAAATCATCAAATGTCTTTCTAAAATTTAGAGATGAGGAGAGGGATAAAGCTTATCCCGCGATAAAGAAGGATAAGATTTATTCCGAAATAAAGTTATTTTTCTATTTATCTCGCTATCAGACATAATTCAAAAAAAAATCATAGAATGACGAACAAAATTTCGGAACATATGGAGGCTAAAACAAAACTTAACTCCTTAAAAATTAACATGAATTAATCCAATCATTAATTCGCCTTTTCTTTCTTTCTTTTTTTTTTGGAGTCACTAATTCACTTTTTTTGTAGCAACAATTTTTGGCATGTTGCCATGTAGAAGACCACAGGGGTAGTTGACCGTTGACTTTTTAGAATCACACAGAGAACACAAAATTGGAAAAGAAAAAAAAACAAAAAAAAGGAGGCAACACTGTACCACAATAAATATAAAAATAATTAAACACTACCAAATTGAGTCAAATCACCTCACAAGCTCTAACTAGAATTTATACGGACTATAGAGAAGAATAATTATATGACAAAAAAGAAGATTATGAAAATATATATAAGAGTTTAATTTGATTGTATGGTATGAAGTTATTGTTTTGTGAATATATTATCTGCATACAAAGCTGTGACTTTGTTGTTATTGGATTTGAACTTGAAAACATAACGATATATTTTGGTGATGAAAGTGTGTCAATTTTAGTTTGACAAAACTCTAATATTCATGAAAAAAAAATAACAATTTCTTGTTTTTATGATAATAAAAACGATATATCAAAAATACCATTTTCATAAAAAAAATAAATGAAAGAATTGTAATTCTCATAAATAATGTAGAGTAATAAGTTTTAATTTTTCGTACAATTAGTTGAATTTGAAAATTATTTAGAACTATACTAAATCTGAATAACCTTGTTAACTACTTTGCACATCTCAAGTAGATATTAAATAAATGTCATTTAAAGTATAATTTTTTTTTGTATAGGGGTAAATATTGACCCGGCCTAAAACTAGTCAACCAAAGATTTGGATCCAAAGAACGTGCCAATTTGCGCAACAATTTTAGCAAAAATAATGACATGTTATTATAAATTTATAACATTCATAGATCTATAATGGTCCGATCGAATTTTAACGGATCGAATTTTTAAGTTTGTCGAATTTTTTTTTTAATTGTATTCCAACTACCGTTGAAATAATGATAGCCAACTGTCACGTCAATTATGACAACAAATATGAATCTCAAAAATAACGAATCAAATACTGGCTCGATAAAGATCGGTAAATCCGCTGATTTAACTAATGATTTACTCTTCTTAACTAACAAAATAGAGGTCACATTCATTCTCAAATTAACATATTTTATTACTCAATTAATACAAACAGATACAAAAAAAAAATGGAAAAAGACGAAAAATGCGCCATCACATATGAATTATATGAATTATGCCAATAAGAAAAATGTTTACATGCATAATCATACGATACAACAATTTTGTTAGCGTATACAATCCGATATAATGTACAAGCATGTAATTCAAATGAGGAGTTGACAGTCACTAAACAGATCTAGGTTTAATTCTCATTTCACAAATGCAACACGTGCCAACAAGGCATGGGGAGAACATGGCCGCTGATACGTACGCGTCACACGCGCAAATTCTCTCTTGCTTGCGCGCAGTCTCAGTTGACTTGGTCGAGTTTAAAAGGAGCTTTCGTACAACTCACACACGGTTTGATTAACTGTCATCGTGACATGGTGTCATTTTTTGTTTCGTTTTAGAACATTTTTATTTTCATGGGTAGAATTTCTGTCATAAACAATTAGATATTATTACGTCTGAATAAATCTGATCATATGATCATAAGAACTGAGTGCAGTTTCTACTATAACCGTCTGGTATGAGGGGAAAAAAAATACTTGTTTTCTAATATGAACTCTAATTTAGGAAAATATTATGAAGATATTATTATTGATATTGTCGCTGGTATGAGATTTATTATATACGTTAAATGAGTTATTATGTATGTTAATGATTTTATTTTGTATAATATTTTTATTATTTAATTTAAATATTACTAATATGCATAATAACTCATTTAAGTTGAATAATGATAATACTGTAGAAAAATGAATTTGCATAATAAAATCATTAATATATATAATAACTTATTTAACGTGTATAATAAAACTCATATCGATGACAGTATTAACAACCGTATATGTGTATCTACTCCCTTAGATGTTAGATCTAAGCACGCGCCATCTTGTCACACATTGTCACCTTTTTTTAACTCTTCTTCTTTTTTTTTTCCAAAATAAATGTCACCGTAAATTTTTGTGTTTGAAAATAAAATTCGACATAATCAACATATATGAAAATAATTTGAAAAACATGATATGAGCGAGGGACCAAACTTTGAAATTTCAATCGAACGTTCAAATAAGAGAATTAGTACGTTCTAGATAAGCAAATTTAGATTCTAAAATTATAGTTGGAGTTAACAATTCGACTATAAGAATTTATTCCATATTAGCTAGAAGCTTATTGTATTTTTTTTTTATGTGAAGACAATATGATGGGATATCTCTAAAGATACTTAGATTTATTTCGAAAAAAATGAATTAATTAAATACATCAATAAACTAGATATTTTGATGCTCAAGTTCAATGCATAAAATAGAATACAAATTACAAGGAACCTACATAATTTGGTGCCTTGTAATATCTTTTTCCTATAATAATTTTTTTTAATAAGAACTCTCATTAATTCTCGTGTTTCTTCTTTTTTTTTGATATTTTGTATAGGACTTTAACTTATATTTCTCTCTAAAAAAATGAATTTTTTTTCTAATAATAGTTACAAAAAACGTTCAAACGCTTTAGGTTACAATTCAATTATGGCAACAACCACTTTTCCAAAAAAATATATATATATATATATATATTTTTCCATACATACAAGATAATAATTAATTACTGAACTTCTTTCTTTTTTTTTTTTAGCCTATAGTTTCAAACAGGCTTTTGGCATCTTCAAAAATCAAAATTATTTGATTTAGATTTAGATGCGCATGTAAGGATTTAATTAGTGACTGTTAAATTGTCCTTTTCTCGGCTCAAATATTTTCCGTGATGTCACATAGCTATTGCTAGCCTTGTTGTATTCTAGCTGTTTTTTAATATTAACACAGACAAAGCATAGCACTGTCCCTCTAAATATCCCCTATTATTATTAAATTAATTAATGGCCTCTAAGAATTGAGAAAAGAAAAAAAAAACAATTTACAATTAAGTAATGTATTTCCTAATTCCATTTTAGCAAGTAAGCAAGCTAGCTAGTTTACGTGTCCGTGTCCAACTTCAAGATAATTTAATTTAATTTAATTTAATTTAGTTAGTCACATTTTTGCCATTTAAAAAAATTAAAAAATCCGTCTTAATAAAATTTGCATATAATTTTGAATGCATATTTTGAGCACGCAAAAGCATGCTCACTAACTAGAGAAGTTTCACTACAACTGCCATGGATCCAAGAGCTTTAGTAAAAGGAGCTTAAAATAATTAGGAAAAATTAGTGGACTTCATTTAAAAAATTGAACATGTAGGTTGGTGAGCCGAGGTGTTCTCGCCGCTTGTGCTTGCACCTGGATTTATTCATTTAATTAATTTTCCTGCTCTCTGGTAATGCTGCTCGCGCCAAATCGCCAAAACACGAGGACTGAAGAAGAAAAATGCGCCGCTATAAGATGAGAGATTCATTAAACGGTGCAAGCATTTAAATATGCTCTCGGTGCACGGAGGATATGTTCCCTCTCACGTGTATGAAAGATAATTCCCATGTACAATCTTAGAATTTGTGACGCATTGTTGCGTGAAACGAACAGTGTGTTCAGGTAGCTGACTTGTGGGTCCCAGAGGTGACTAAACGCTTTCCTTCTTAGCGAGGAGTAACCGCGTTGCAAATTCTGTTAAGAAGAAGAAACAAAGAACCAATAGTTGACATTAATGAGTGAAGTCACTTTTACATTATTACCTTTAAATTCACTTTAAACAATCATCTCAAGATAATATATGTTGTCTTGGCAATTCGAAATATTCTCTAAAGATAAAATAGATAGCATCAATTTGAGATGCATTAATCATTTAATTGTAGTGTAAAATATATGAAAAAGCATGTCTAGTGAAACAAGATTTTTCCTACTATGTATCAATATTTGTCATTATCCATACAATCAGTATAAATTTCATTATGCAAAATATTTATTATTTTTTAACATTCAATTCGTTAACAATTTTTTTCCTCTTGTTCTAAAATATCATTGATTTATAAAATATTACACAAATAATTTTGTTATAAAGATATGCAACTTGATAAATGATTTTTTTTTTCTCTAACAAAAGAAAATACTATTGCACTTGAAGCCCTTGTAAGTATAGGATCTTAAATTTACTTCCATCCTATGAATTAATGCACCTAGTTTTCATGTAATTTATTATAAACACTTAAAATATAGATGAGCTATCTAGTGCATTTATGTTTAGAGATAAGAAAAAAAAAATCAGACCGTTGATATTATTATCGTAAGCAATTTCATATTCCACAATTTACAAAACAATACGACATGAATTTTATGATTTTCTTTGTGAGGTTTTTTAGTAAGTGCATATGCGCAAGAGTACAATATACATGATGGACAAGTGAAAGGATAATTTAGCAACATTTTAGAAGTAAAGATAAAATTTGATATATTTTTATTATATATTTTATTAAAATTTTTGGTGATATGAAGTTGAGACTAAAACAACAAATTTTCAATTATCATGCACAAACGTTATAACGGTTGAACAACCGTTGTAATGGTTGTATGCGCTAAGTTCACAGCAGGAAATTTGATTAAATCATTATGACGTTTATGTCATGAGTTGCAATGATTAAGCTTAATTAAGAGAAATTTCAAATTTTGAACTAACTGTTGTGACGCTTGTGTAAATATTGTAACAATTGGCTTAAACATTCAGAAATTTAATGAGAGATAAATCAGATGTTGAATATTTGATTTTTCATTTAATGCAAATTTTAATCAGGTTTTCTTAATGAAATCGTTACAATGGTTGGTAACCGTTAGACGTTCAAAACAACCGTTATATATTATTTTTGAACTAAGCGTTGTAACGGTTATTGATCAGATTATAAATAAGGAATGAATATAGCGTTTTTGCTTCTTCTTTTCTTCTTACGAAAATTGTTTTCTCTTCTATTAACCTACCCTCCATTAGAGCACTATATGAAAGCTTTATTAACAAAATTATTTAACCTCAAATTCACTTCACCAACTTAGGAGATAAGTTATGTTAGAGTTATAAATTCAGAGTAAACTTTATATTTTGAACTTTGAGGAGTTTGATTTCTTCATTTAGACTATTTGTCTATCCATTAGTGTTTTGTTAGGGAACAATGGTTCAACCTTGTATCTTTCTTGTTGGGCAAAGAAAGGCTTTCTTTTTGTCTAAAGTGGTGCATTCATGTTAGTTGCGAAGCTTCGGAGACATAAAACTGATTTTGTCCAAACTCCGTTAACAACTCTTGCGTTTTTTTTTGTTTCTATTTTATTTACTTTTAATTTATCTTTAATTAATTTAAAAAATAGTTAATTGAATTTTTAATTAAACTAAAAATCGGTATAAACTCCTATTCACCCCTCTAAGCGCTGGTCATAGACAACAGATATAAATAACAATAATAATATTTTAAACTGAATGCTATTGTACAATGACATTATGACTTAGCCGAATGAAATAAAAAAATAAATAAATTTGCATCAGAACTAAACATTTGATCATACAACTTAAAATAAAAAAAAAGATGGCCGGAGAAGGTTATTACATAACAAGCTAGTCAACGCTAACTTCAAAAAAAAAAAGGAAAAAAAAAGCTTAAATCAACGCTTTAATAATAGAACAGCAGAAAACCCCATAGAACAGGTCTATCCAACAGAAGTTCCCTCGTGAACCGCAGACAAGCTCCACTAAATTACTAAACAAATGCCCAGTAGGTCGTAGTCCAGCTTGCACACATTACATTACTTCCCACTTCCCCCTCTTCTCTCTTCAATCTCATCTGGTATCGCTTGATACCAAATGCACACTAATTAATTAATTAATTATCATTTCCATCATCTCATTTTTTTATTGCCCGAAAGGAATGAACCGGGCGTCACACTCGATTCCCTGATCCGCTTGCTACAGAGAAGACGGGAGAGAGAGAGAGAGAGAGAGAGAGAGAGAGAGGACAGAGGCGAGTCGCGGTCACGTTCCTCTCCCTCTGGTCTTGGATTGGATGCATTGTGACTTGTGAGAGAGAAGAGGAGAGAGACTGAGAGTCTGAGACTCAGTAGAGTTTTCTTCTGGTATCCTCTCTGTTTCTGATTTCTAATGCCGGAAGCCTAGATAGATAGATAGATAGAGAGAGAGAGAGAGAGAGAGAGAGAGAGAGAGAGAGAGAGAGATACAAGTAGAAATCATCGATTCGCGTTCTATTAATGCAATGCCAATGGTTTTGAGTTCGGAGGAGGAATGATTGAATGAAATCAATGAATGAATGAATGATCTGTTCTCCTTCTTCTTCTTCTTCCTCTCTGGTAGTTCTGCCAGTGGTCCCCACTCTCTTTTTCCTGAGAAAAAGATTGCATCTCTAATGATTTGTTTTGTCTGTCGGTGTGATTATTGTTAGCGTTGTTTGTTATTATTATTATTGTTAGCATAATAATAATAATAATTATTATTATTATTATTGCGCTCTCTCTCTCTCTCTCTCTCTCTGTTTTCCTCTCGGTGGTTGGCTAAAAGCGAGCGCATTGCATCGGTACCGTACCAGAGGTATTGCTTCCTCGGTTTTGGATTGATTTCTCCTTTTTGAGTCTGATTTTGATCGCAATTGGAAGATGGGATCTGCATTTCAGAGGCAATAACGGCAAAGGTAATGCTTATCAAGGTGTAATTGTAAAAGATCCCAGCTTTAAGAGAGAAAAAAGAAAGGCTTTGGGGTAATAGTATTAATTGAAGCCAGACCAGATCTCCATTTTTGTCAGATGGGTTATGGCTATAGCTATGGCTATGGCTATGGGTCTGGTTACAGCTACAGCTATGGCTATGCCTCTCCTCCTCCTCCCAACCCCACCTCCTCTCTCTCCTCTCAGCCTCCTCCTCCTCCCATTTTTGCTTCCTCTCCTACTCCACTCAAGTCTTCTTCACTCCCACCTCCTCCCCTTACTCAAACCACTTCATCACCACCACCGCCACCTTCCCCATCTCTTTTCCCACCACCACCACTACCTTGCCCCTCTCTTTCAGCACCTCCACCTTCCCCACCTCCAGTACCGCCTCCTTCGACTTCCCCGCCGCCAGCATTGCAACCGCCACCAGTCTTCCCCCCGCCCCCAACCGCATTACCTCCACCTCCACCTCCTGTCGTTGTAAAACCTCGTGTGTCGCTGTACTACTCTCCTCCTCCCCCGATTCGGCAAACAACTCCTCCACCTTCCTCTGCACCTCCACCATCCCTTCCTCCGATCAACACCGAGCCATACTCCTACATTTCCCCACCACCACCTCCACCAACCATTCGATCCCCGCCCCCTTCCACACCACCACCTGCACCGGTACCAACTCCAGAACCTATACCTGTACCGACCTCACCGTCACCACTGCCGCACCCTGTACCGACTGCACCCCCTCCAAAACCACCAACACCCGCTTCCCCTCCAGTTGAGCCTCCGGTTGCTCCCCCGACTTCTTCTCCAATTGCCATTGTATACACTCCCCCAGCTCCAAAGCATAGACCGCCATCTCCGCCACCGCCCTCAAGAACAACAACTAGACCTGGTGCAGTGAACCCAAGCAATAACGATGCATCACAAAATATCGTAATTTCACGAGAGGCGGCTGCGGCAATAGTCGTTGTTGCCGGTCTTGTGACACTGAGCTTTGTCGGGGCGGCATTTTGGTTTGTGAAGCAACGTAGGAGGCCTGAACCAGAAGAGCCAATTCGCTACCCACCAAATTTCATGCCCTCCCCGACAGTAGGATCACAACCTTCAGGTACTAGGTTTGAATTCTGGTCCTTCAACTCTGGTGTGGTATTGGTTATTTTATATCACCTTTTAAAATTGGGCCTCAATTGAGATCGCAGTATCCTAAATCAGGCAATTGTAGAACCGAGGAACAAAGTAAGCACTAAATAAAGAAGAAAATTTTAGTTTTTAACTGGTATAAATGCAACTTTATGGACCAAAACTTTGGCACTGCAAAGAAAATGAGCTCAAATTTTTTTGTATAATGTAACTCATGTGAAGATTGTCTGTTCAATATCATACTATAGCTAATAGTAGTTTTTCTTCTAAAGAACTGAATGTCTTTAGAATTTCAAGGAATGCGGTTGACAATTCTGCCAATGCAACCTGGCAACAAACTCAACAAACACAAAAACGTCCAAGGTTAAATACTAACAGCATCCTCTGAAAAATGATTCGGTTACCTCTGCACAAATTTATCAGTATTTTCTACAATCCTCAAATATCTTTGATTAGAAGCCTCCACACCATACTCTGTACTTCTAAGCTGTATAATTTTGTTGTATAGATATCTCCTTCCAAAGATCCCCTGCTTTCCCTGGCAGGAAGTACAGCTCAAGCAGCTACGGTTACACTAGTTACTCCCCATCAGATGCGGGTTTAGGCGTATCCAAGTTGTGGTTCACTTATGAGGACCTCTGCATTTTCACCAATGGCTTCTCTCGGCAAAACCTCTTAGGAGAAGGCGGGTTTGGGTGCGTGTTTAAGGGATCCTTGCCAGATGGGAGAGAGGTGGCAGTGAAACAGCTGAGAGTGGGGAGCGGTCAAGGGGAGCGTGAGTTCAAGGCCGAGGTGGACATCATAAGTCGGGTCCACCACCGACACCTCGTCTCGTTGGTCGGGTATTGTCTCTCAGACAATGAAAGAATTCTTGTTTACGACTTCGTGCCAAATAACACACTTTATTACCATCTTCATGGTAAGAAAATTTCTCTTACTTTTCATTTTTTTTGCCTTGATCTTATGAAGTGTATTCAGTGCATTTTGGAGCATCCATTGACCTTTCACCAGTTCTGTACTGGCTTTTGCTAAGTAATCAACTAAATGATAATAATATTTCTCTTGTTTTATCTTTTTTTGCCTTAATTTTTGTTTGTAAAGTGCTTTCAATTGTATTTTGGAGTGTCAATTGAGTTTCCACAATATCTGAACTGGCTTTCAATAAGCAATCAACTAAATAGATGAGGCAATAATATGCCTATGTAAGTACTGACATAAGCAAATAATGATCAAGAGAAATAAATCTATATATAATAATTGATGAATGCATAAATCATCAAAGGTCAGGTACTAGGCTAGAGTAATATAGCATCAAAATCCAAGACAAGTTTTGTGATTTTGAGATGGTAGGATAAACACGTGTACTGCTTATGATATTTTCTATTAATTTTTCACAACTATTTTATACAGAAGAACACTTGTAGCGGGCTACTGTTTAACGATCACATTTGCCTTGTAAAATAATATCAATAATTCTTCCTCAATTCACAAAAAATGAGCTCAGGAAAGTGCCATTTCTTTTCAAACTAATCTTGTATTAGGTATAATAGGTTTTCTCTGTGCTTTGGCCTGTCTTGAAGTACTGTGAAAACATATAAGGTGTTTAAAGTAATATTACCTAGTAGATATATAATTCATACTCTGTGTATTTCAATTTGTAGGGGACAGCGGGGCAGTTTTGAGTTGGTGGACAAGGATTAAAATTGCCGCTGGAGCAGCTCGTGGCATTGCATACCTGCATGAAGACTGTAAACCCCTCTCCTCAAACAAAAAAAATGAAACAGAAAACAAACAGAGATAAGAAGGCACATCACACTCGCATGTGCACAAATATACATGCGTTACATAGAAATTTGACCAATACATGTGATTACCATATAACCCCCAGTCGTTCGATCCCCAATTTATGCAATAAAGGCTCGATTATCCTCAATTTGCAGCGAACATAAATGTAACCAAACAAAGTCCGCACATACCATTAATTTAAGCCCATTAGATAAGGGGAAAAAAAGAAAGAAAGATGCAAATGTGGGAACGATAAAGGCTGTTGAATGTTACTAGTTCCATATTGATTCGGACTGACTAGATCTAACTAGACTCCAGTAGTGCTTTAACCCGATAAGTACATGTAAGATTGTACCTTATTTTTCTTTTTCATCTTTTCAGGTCATCCACGGATTATCCACAGGGATATAAAATCCTCCAATATTTTGTTAGATAATAACTTTGAAGCTCAGGTACCATAAAATGTCCCCTACTCATTTATGAAACATAACAAAGAAAACTTTATTGTGCCCTGAGAACCACACATATGTCTATCTTGCATACTTCCATAAAACTCGGGAACAGAAATGTCCCTACCTTTAGCCAAATTTTAGTACCCAATGTACACATGGCGTCTCAGTTTCATTTATGCTGAAAGAAAAACCAATGATAGAGATGTACTTTGGGTAACATTTCAAGAAACTAGCATGCAAAGGGCATAAGTACAATTTTGAAGCTTATAGGGGCACATCTGAACTTATTTGCATTTGCGAGTATATGCTTGGTATGTAGAGGTTTGGAAGGAAGCACTTGAATTTGTTCCACAGCTACAAACTTCATGTATTTTGCTAAGAATCTATGGTTGACATGTCAGGTATCTGATTTTGGACTTGCAAGGCTTGCCATGGATGCTAACTCACATGTGACTACACGAGTGATGGGAACTTTTGGGTAGGCCAAGCAAAGCATACTTAGATCATTTCAGCTTTTTTTTTTGTCCATTTAACCTATCTAACCCTTGTAAGTCCCTACAGTTCTCTTATGTTTGGTGATATGCCATTACCTCTTTTGTAACTGCTGTTGGTGATATGCCATGCCTAGTTAAGGCTCAATTGGGTTTTGTTGAGCTTCTATGGCATCAAATTTAATAGCACGTGATATAGTTCGGCATTGGCTGAACGAGTTCTAATGTACACCAACAAAAGCATGAATAACAAGGTACATGCTTGTGCAGGTATCTGGCTCCAGAGTATGCATCATCAGGCAAATTGACAGCTAAATCAGACGTTTATTCTTTCGGGGTTGTTCTTTTGGAGCTCATTACAGGGAGAAAGCCGGTTGATTCCTCTCAACCATTGGGTGATGAGAGCCTTGTTGAATGGGTCCGCATACCACCCCCCCCCCCCCCCTTCAAAAAAAATAGAAAGAAAAAAACCAACACAAAACATACATTTGCATTTGTTTGCACTCACAGAAAATGCGTGTGATATGTCAACTAATTTTTGGATGATGTGCAGGCTAAACCGTACCTAATGAGAGCATTAGAGAATAAAGATTTTGGAGAGTTGCCAGATCCGCGGCTGGAGAATAAGTTTGATGAGGCTCAGATGCATCGAATGATCGAAGCTGCAGCTGCATGTGTTCGCCACTCAGCCAGCATGAGACCTCGAATGGGCCAGGTAATTCTTTTCCAGTGTCCATGTTGTACCTTATTATTTATTAAAAGTTAGCTTTGGGGGTTACAATGTGCAATTCTTATTTGACATAACATTTTAATTTAGTGTACTCTTTTGTATCTTGTATCTTTCCGATCTGAAGCTCCTGACTAAAGATATGTGTGCACCCTTTCTGGGTGATGTTTCTTCTTTTAACAATATGTGAAAAAGTACATTTATGCCCTTCCTCAATTGTACATTTATAGCAGCAGCTCTAAGACACATTTTATTTTGATCGTGTACCATTACTGCATACAAACATAGGATGTAGCACACAGTTGGAATATGTTGGCATGAACTATAACTAGGACCGGTTATTTTACAGGTTGTGAGGGCATTCGATAGCTTTTTATCTGACACAAATTTGACGAATGGGATCCCACCGGGTCAGAGTGAAATATTTGAGGAGCCACAAACAGAAGAAATCAGGATGTTTCAAATGAGAGAATTCGGAGATTACAGCAGTGAGATGAGCCAGGCTAGTAGCTCCAGGCGGTACAGAGGAAACTTGTAAAACAAAAACACCTCACTTTCGTTTTCTTTGACCTCATTTTCTTTACACTTCTTTTATCGATTTTTTGTGTAATTATTTCTTCTTTTAACACAATTTCTATGAAGAGCCAATTCTTTCTCGGCATTTAAATGATTTTTTTTTCCCATTTCTTATGTATTCATTTGTTATTTGATGGTTTAAGCAGGGCTAATTTTGGGAATGGGGACTTGGGGGAGCGTTGGATTTCCACTACGTTGTATGATATGTTAGAAATGTGTAGCAAGAAAGAGCTTAGATTTAGATACATTATAAAGCCTCCATCTCTTGATCGTAATTTATTAGTACTAATTTTTTTCTTTTTTCTTTCTTAAAAATAACTGACTAATTTCCTCTTTGATGTTTTTGGTTGATTACAAAAGCTGGTACCATTCTTGTACCTGCAGCATATATTACTTGTTGACAACTATTCCAAAGTTATGACTTCATCATATTTTAATTATTTGCTTGGTCATTTTGCATTAAACATGAGACAGCGTCATGGTGCTGGCATGTTACATCATAATTTGAAGGATAATTTATTAATTGTCCGTACTTTCGGCATGTGGCACTCAACATCGATCTGCTTCTAGCACGGTTAGCTCTCAATGTCACCCATTGTAATATGCTTATCTAAGTTTGATGGTTGATCAGCAATCACATCCAAACCCTTGTTTGCATCCCGAAATGATATTTTGAAGAAAATTCGAAAAATGTTTTAACAATAGAAAATTTTTGGAGATATATTTTTGAAAATATAGATCGATTGTGCTTCAAAAATTTTTATAATTTAAAATATTATTTGATATTTCATTAAAGAATATTAAATTTAGATCGTTATAAATTTCATATAATTTTAATGGTCTAAATTCATTGAATGATATTTAAGTTATATGAAATTTGATACATAATTAATCTATAAGTTCAACAGTATAAATATAAATTTTTTTCTATTTTTTATAAATTTTGTTGAACTTATTTGAATGACAATAATTATTTTTCACTCTGGGGGGTACTTTAATAACCTGGGCAAATGTTTTTACAGCCTCACTAACACATAAAACAAACTACAATTCAGTTGTGCTTAATGCAACAACGGGATTTTCTTTTTTACTTACCAACGTCTACGGGCCAATGGACGATAACCTTAAATTGGACTTATTAAATGAATTACGTCAAGTTCGAGCGCTTAACGACTTGCCGTGGGTACTCTTAGGTGACTTCAATTTACTTAGAAACATATCGGAAACAACAGGGAATAATTTTAATCCGGGCCTCTCTCTTTCATTCGATGCATGTATCGAGGAGCTTAATCTCTTTGGTACCATTGAGCGACCCTTTCTTTAGTCTCTTTTAACCTCTTTAAACCTTCTTTAACTTCCTTAATTACTTAATTTTTTCGAACACATACTTTTTAACGCGGATTAAAAACCCCTCATTTAACTACATTTTGCTCGGATCTTAATAATCTGTCCATTCCTTAAAGAATCCCTTATGAATTAAGTCTCCTTGATTTTCACTCGCGGATTAAGACTTCCGAACATAAACTCCTTAATACATATTAAAAGTTAATTCTCAATGTATTATCGAACGGCCCCTTAAGATTCCATAACGGATCGGGCTTATACTTGGTCTAATAAAAGAAGAACCCCCACCTTCTCTAAACTAGACCGAATTTTTTGGTCCCAGCTTTGGGTGGTACACATGATCCCGTCTCTCGTAGACCTATCAACAACTACATCAGATCATGTACCACTCAATTAACGCTATCGACAGCGAGGGATAAACCAAAGAGACGCTTTACATTTGAAAAATGCTCGATGCGCTTTCCAAAGGTCCAACAAATATTTCAACAAGCGTGGACAAGTCCCACCAACACCACCAGTATAACAGTGGCATTTTCTAGAAAATTAAAAAAAAAAATGTCCGCACGGCTCTCACAACATGAGCCAGGGAGAAATTTAAAAATTGGAACAACTACTGGGTAAGATCTAAGAGGGTAATTCAGGTATTAGACAGGGTATAGGAGAAAAGACCCTTAAATGACATTGAATTCCAGCTACGCATCACCTTGCGGTACCACATTCGAACAATCTCCAACATTCAAGAGCAAAAATGGCAACAACGCTCTTCCTTGAGATGGCTGAAGCTCGGGGATAAAAATACGAACTATTTCGACGCGGTGGCATCCACCAAGCATAGGGGAAATATAACAAATCGTATCATTAAAGATGATGCTCCTATCGATTCGACCCCAGAAATTCTTTCTACATTCACAAACTATTATCGTGACATCCTAGGCACGAGGGAACCACAAACAATTAATTATCTATTTGACGATATCATCACACCGTCAGACTTATCAGATATTGATTGGACCTTCTTCGCTGAGGAGATTAAAATGGCTGTTTCTACTTGGCGAAGGGTAAAGCTGTGGGTCCATATAGCTTTCCAGCAAAGTTCTATTAGGTATACTCGGTGTAGACATCCAAGATTTTATAATTTCATGATGAATTTATATGTATAATTTATTTCATTTAAGAAAAAAGAGAGACAGAACAAGAAGAAAAAAAAATACAAGTATCAAAATCAAGATATAAGTATCATGTTTCTGCTTAAAGGTATGTTCTTTGACTTAATTTATTTATGCTTCTTCTTTACGCTGGTTATTTTGTTTATTAATTTTTTATTCCTTTTGTTCTCTAAGTTAGTATTTTTATTTGTTGTCGATTTTTGGTTTGAAAATACACATAGCACGGTGGTCTTATTTGATAAAACTAAAAAAAATTATTTTCAGATTAAAAATTATATACAAAAAATGATTTCAAGGCTAAAATAACATTAAAAATTTATTCTAATTAAGATATATCCTGAACTTAAAAGTATATTTCTAAAATTAAGTACAGCCAGTTTAAGTTAAATATGGTATCTAAATTGTAAAAATCGTGACTTTTCATTAGATTAAATTAGTTGAGACAAATATCCTCAAACACAAAGGAGCTACTAGAGTGTAATATTTTTCTCGAGTTCAAAGTTGCATTTGTAAGTTGATTATAATTTATTCATGACATTAAAACGAACATTTTAAGTTCCTTTATAAGGATTTATTTATAAGAATTTAATCTGAGCGCAAAACACAAAGGAGATTCATTTATAAGAATTTAATCTGAGTGCAAAATTATAAACTGAATTAAATCTATTATAAAGGTATTTTAAGCTGAACGAATTTATTTTGATAAAAACAAATAATATTGAATAAGTTTTACACTAATATCAATCAATTTCGATAAACAATCATTCTCAAGTATTAAATCACTCGTACAAAATGTCTGAATGATTGAAGGGCATAATAGAAATTTTTGGTTCTAAAGAGTCTTGTCCTTAAGGTAGAAATATCATTTCGAATTTTAAATGTCGCATTTACAAGCTGAGAAAAATTATTCAAGCCAAATGAATGCTTTCATAAGGTTGACACAAATTTATAAAATAATTTTTACTTTGTGCAAGCATACTTGAAAAATATCAAAATAACTATGATCACATTAAATGATGTATATATGTTCTTGAAATAAAGAGAATTTTTCTGGGCATATTTTACTAGAAATATTTGCACCACATGGATCATTTTGTGATTTTTCTAGAAATAGAAAAATTCAACCGATGAATTATGAGATACTTAAAGCATTATTTCAAGTTAAAAAGAGTTATTAAAGCTAAGGAGAATTATCTTAAGATCAAAATATTTGGTTTTAGTTGAAAAAATGACTTTAAGCTAAAACCCTTACCTTCAACTATTAATGAATTTGTTTAGCATAAATAACTTTGCTAATAAATTTTTCAACAAAAAAATTTATGAGTTCTAATATTTGTTACATCATATAAAACAAGTTTTGTATGTTAAAATAATTTTTGTAATCTTTGAATCATATTTTACCTTAAATAAATTTTCTGTACAATCAAATGACCAATTTCAGTATATTATTTACAAATCTCACTATTTTCATGCTACAAAAAATAAAACAAGCAGCATATTATTTCATATGAATAGATCAATCACTTGTTCAAATTGGATACACTTACTTCTGCCACGGCATGGTTTTATGACACCAAATAGTTCATATTGATACATTAAACACTACTATTGATTTTTCTCTAAAACCACCTTTTGATGAGAAATATTTTGACTAGATTTTAAAACAATAAATTTGTTTTTATGAAAATTAAATAATTACAAAAACATTTGTGTTCACTAAATTCCATTTTCAAGACGTTACAAATTAAGCTTATTTAACAAACTGACTGGAATTCTTAAAACGTAAATTAAGTTATGATAGAGGTATTAAAATAAATAAGTATATTAGTTAAAAAACATCATCATGAAACAATTAATATGCAAACAATGTTGTCTCATTTTATTAAGTCAGTTTTAAAAGGATGGTGATTTAATTTGTTAGCATGCGCCCAAAACATTAGTTTTGATTCCAATCAACTACGAATAAAATTTCTATATTAAAAAGTTAGAAAAACTCTTAAAATTTGACGTTGCCTATCTGTTTTGTTAACAAAATATATCTATTTTGATGTTTTATGCTTAGTTTGAATGAATAAGTATGACAACATATTTGATTTTAATATATATATATATATATATATATATATATATATATATATATATATATATATATATATATATAGAGAGAGAGAGAGAGAGAGAGAGAGAGAGAGAGAGAGAGAGAGAGAGAGAGAGAGAGAGAGAGAGAGAGAGAGGAATGCTACAAATATGCATTTATTTTTTGTATTCTTTCAAAATCAAGTCATGTTATGATTATATCTAAAATGATGAAGAGGAAAAGCTAATTAATATTTTTTTTCAAGAAGTTTTGAAACATTAACAAATTGTATCTAGCAAAATATTTTCAAAGCTGCATTTTCTAATGAAGCATCATGTCTAGAATTGGTCTTTATTCTTTGTCCCCCCCTGCAAAAAGTAAAATATCACTAGTCTGCAGAGTATGACACTATTTACAGCAAATGAATCCAATTTTGAAGTTTTTCTATCAGAAAAAAAGAGAGACAAAATAATACCTCCTAAGGAAAGTTGAAATTCCAAAATTCCATCACTAAAGTTCTTAATACATATTTGTGTTTGCATAAAAACAATAATTTTCAAGAACAAAAATGATATTTGTATTTTTATTTGCTATGAAAATTATATCATTGTATCCTAAATAAAATACTCATTTATATTAAGCATCCATTTGTAAGTTAAATTTCATTTTTGTTAACACTAATTACCTTAGAAATGTTTACTTTGTAAGAACGTTTTTTTTGAATTTGACCGATTATTTTGCACCATAAACGTTCTTCTTAAAATCATTATTTGTGCACAACTTTTAAACTTATGCTTTATTTTGTTAAAATGAGTGTTTTGATAAAGTAAAATATTCTTTCATTTCTAAAATCCAAAAAATATGCAACATTAGTGATTTATTTTGATAGAATAATCATTTGATGATCTTTACGATGGATTAATATTTCTTGTGCTACAAAATATGAAAGTCTTATAGTTTATCAAATATATGTATTATTACATTAAGTTTTGAAGCCTGAAAATTCATAAATATTTTTTGCACAAATTTAGACAAATTGAAAACATAAAATACAAGTCTAAGTCCTATTCAGCATGTGGAAGGGGTCAACGATCACCGCTTACACATTTTTCCACTGTACTACTGCATTGACATATCCTTTCATTCAGAAATCATATTGCATCTGAATTTTTAGCATGATTCTTGTTTTTTGACATGTTATTTTTGTTGGAGAACCAATTTCATTAATTATTCTTTAGTGTGAAAGTTTGTCATTAATTCTCATCAAATTAAAACATATCATTCTTTATTATGAAATTATTTCAAGAAAGAAAACCTTTGATCTATTATTCTAAATGAATTATAACAATGAGGTTGGAACTAATTCCATATTTGAAAACAAATGCCCAAAATATTTATGATATTTTTGTAGAACATCTATTCTAAATCCTTAATTTCACAACTAAATTATCCATTTATATGTCTATGGGAAGAAATTATTTAAGTCCTCTATGAATTAACATATCTATAATCCAAAGAAGAAAAAAATTGCAGAAAAAATATCAAAATTATAATAATCTATCTAGCAAACAGTCAAAATATTTATTTCTGCTATAAATACTATCATTTGTCCTCATAAAATTGATTAAAATGCTGCTATGCAAATTTGAATTTAAGTACAATAGGCAACAAGATTTCAGCTGCTATGTTTCCATTTATTTTTTAAATAAACATAATCACAAAGCCTTAATATGGTCAAACAAATCAATTAAAAGTCTCTAAATACCTACATACCTAATTTGTCTCTTGTATCTGCTATAGAATCATTATAATTCAGTCCCTTTTTTAGAGTTTGTCTAATACCAGTCAAACAATGTTCAAATCAGATTTATGCAAGGAGCAGAACAAGATGCATCGGATGTGTCAAGTTTTTAAGCTCCTAAGGACTTCAACTCTACCCTATAAATACCCCTCATGCTCTCCCTTTCCTCTTGATGGCTGGTGTGATCAATCAAAGCATAAAAAAAAAAAGTGAAATCCATTGAGTTTTTCTCTAATTAAAATAGGAAACAAGAAGTAGATCCAGTTTCTGGAAATATTTCCACCAAATATTGTTGTGGTAAGTAAAACTAAAATGATGAATAAATAAGTGACGTATCAAATATTTTTCTCCATTATCCGGGTCCTCAAAAATACTGAAATCCAGTCATTCAAGTCGTTAGAAAGGTCACTGCGATGCTCCAACAGTAAGAAAATGAGGATCTACGTGACTTGAATTTTCTCTCTATCAATCTTTGCTTTTTTTTATTTTTCCATAATTTTTTTTGAAATTTGTCATCTGTTTTTGTTGATGAAATATATTTTTGAAAGCTAGAATTAGTAGAGACTAATTTTCTGGGTGAGTGTGGTGTCTAATATCTTCCGCATTCATAATCAAGATATGAATCGATTATCCATGGACTAAAATAAATAAAACTGATAGTATTTTCATCATATGATGGGTGGTGACTCCAAATAAAATTAAAATTGAAAGGATTGTGTGTTTCGAAAGTTATTGAATTTCATATATTTTGTTCATGAGTTTGTAATGTTATACATTATAGTTCATTGAATTTAATATATAATATCTTATGAAGTAATCAAGAAAATGCTCCTGATCTTGAATAGAACTTATAAGATGACAACATATAACTCCAGATACGTTCACAATCAAGGTGTTTATAAGGAACACTAATCACCAAGCTGAGATTGTCATGTTATTAAAAGTATATTGAAATTCTATAAGTGTTGGATAAATATTATCATTTAATAACATGAGTATGTAGAAATAAACTTTTATATACTAAATAATGACATAACATTATGAGACATTATATGAATTGTGTTTTTGTGTCATTAATGTCTTATTATGTTTTAGAGTCTAAGATATGATATATGTGAATTTCTTACATGAGAATTACGTATTATGATTATCATTTTAAGCTATTAATTTAGTGAATAAGTGGTAGTTCATGTGTATGACTTATGTGGGAGAAATTCTTATATCAATAATATCATTGTTCCTCGAAAAAAGTTATGATATTACTGGACCTCTTGGTAAAATGAGATTATATGACATGCAATATAATCGATGTAGTTATATATATAATTCATTTGAGACACCAACAAACATATATAATATGAAAATGATACGATCCTATTTTACATAATATTCATAATATTATAAGAGAACAATAGACACAAATATAATGGATTGAAGAAAGTCATAACTATTGTCTCTTGGTGACTATAATATAGTGATGAACCTCTTACATTTTATAGTATAAAATACTATAAGAAATCAAAATAACGTAGATCCTCTAAAATATCACACAAACTGAATGGAAAACAACAAGTATTTTGTTTTTTATATGATGCATAATAATATAAAGTATGTCATCAATAATGCATAAGATAAAATATCAAAATAAAAATGTCATAAAATATGACATGCTTAGACACAAATAAAATAAAATAAAATAAAATATTAATTTATGATGGTTTGTGAATTATATTATTTGGTATAGTCAATGCTTATAGTAATATGGTTCAGACCGAACCGTAACTGTTATGATTATAAGAATAATATTTCACAAAAAAAATGATACGATAAATATGATTATTATTAAATCATAAATTAATTAAAACCTTTATTTTGAGAATAAAACAAGAAATATGGATCATTGTGAAAATATCACATTTCATTTATTAATAGACCAAGAGATGAAAGGGTGCATGAGATTGAACTTCTCTCTTTCTCTCTCTTGCTTGAGGCCGACCACAAAGAAAGAAAATGATTTTTTTTCTTTTTTCCTTTTTCTTCTCAAATAAAGCCACTAAATCAAAAATGTTGTAGTCTTGATTAAAGAATCCAAATGTGATTGTGTCTAAGCTCCAAACTTTACACTCATCTATCTAAGTGTTTAGTTTGTTATTTAGATTTAAGGTGAATTAAGAGGCCAACGCGAAGTAGATGATTTCTGCAACACCATTAACGAGAGAGCAAGGTCTTCATAAGAGAGATTTGACAATCTCTAGGTATGTAATCTATAACTATTAGTTAGTATAATATTTGTTGAATAAATATTATAGACAAGTGTATTCATAGATTCATGTTTATCATAAGAACACGATTTCGTGTTGATGAATTTTTTTTTAAAATTTACCTTCCGCCCCAACACATAAAGCCCTTAAAAAATCATAGTTAAATAATTGAGTCGAGTATCAATATCATAGCACGGTAGCTACACTGGGATATAGTTGGGCGATATTATTATTGATCTTGTCCAATCTTTCCACAATAATCGGCTAGATCTCTGGAGGATAAATCACACTTGCATCTCCCTCATATCCAAAAAAGATAACCCGCTATCCATGTCTGACGGATCTTATAAAGATAATATCCAAATAACTAGCCTATGATTACAACACCATCTGATAGAGTTGGTGGACGTTCTGTTAGTGTTATTTACGTATTGCGTAGTGAAAGTAATTTTTTTTAATTGATAACAACATAAATATTTATTATTGTGATAAATATGAAATCTTATATATTTACTTGTCCTATAATATATACTATATATATATATTATTCTAACTTTATATAAGTTGTACAATACCAACCTTATTCTCTCGTATCCCTTCTTGCATCCTTGTCGCTTGTCGAGCATTCTTCTCTTGCACGTAGCCTCTCGGTTCACCTTGAATCTAAACAACAAACTAAGAACTCTTGATAGAAAATTTTTAAGTTTGAGGCTTAGATACAACCACCTAGCTTCAATCAAAACTTGCTCCTTTTGACATTGGTGATGTAAAATTGTAAGATTATATGAGGAAAAAATAGAGGAAGAAGAAGAAGACTCTTCTTCTTCTACGTTTAGCTAGCATCAAGGAGAGAGAGATATAGTAGGTCTTCAAAAAAATTACTCTTTATCCTTCTTCATATTTATAATATATGAAAAAATTAAATGATAATTTGCACAATTGCAAATTAGTCATTCTCTTTCTCTTATTTCTCAAACAAACCCTTTTGCATGATTAATTAATTTATAGCATAATAATATTATTATGTGATAATATTATTCTTATAATGATGTCAATCATTATACCAAATAATAATCACAAACATACATAAATAATTATGTATCTAAATCATGTTATAAAATGACATTTTATTTTGATATTTTATCACATGTATTTTCATAATATACATCTTATGAAATATCAAAATACTTATTATTTCCCGTTCAGTTGATGTGACATTTATGAGGATCTACGTCATCTTGATTTTCTTATGATATGAATTTCATATTATAGTCTGTAATAGATTCTATCACTATATTACAGACACCAAATGACAATAGATGACCACGTCGATCCACAATATTTGTGTTTGTCCTTGTCTCATAATATTATGAATATTATGTGAAATATGACAGTGTCATTTTTACATTATATTCGTTTTTTGGTCTCTCAAGTGAATTATATATATAACTAACTCAGTTATACTGTGTACTATATAATCTCACTTTACCAAGGGAGCCTAGTAATATCATAATTCTTCCGAGGGACAATGATAATATTGATATATGAATTTCTCGCGCACAAGTCATACACATGAATTATCAACTATTTACTAAATTTATTTAGTTTAAAATGATAATCACAATATATAATTCTCATATGAGAAATTTACATATTTCATATATTGGACTCTACACAATAAAACATTAATGACACATAACACATTCTTATAATATCTTATTATGTTTGGTCATTGTTCAGTATGTAAAAGCACATTTCTACATACTCATGTTATTAAATGATAATTCCTATCCAATACTTATAGAACTTCAGTATATTTTTAATAACATGACAATCTTATCTTGGTGATAAATGTTCTCTTTAATCATCTCGACTTGTAAACATATTTAGAGTTATACGTTGTCATCTTATGAGTTCTATGATTCAAGACCAAGAGCATCTTTTTAAATACTTCATAAGATATAACATATTAAAACTCATGGAACAATAATATATTTAAATTACATACTCATGAACAAAATATATAAATTTAATTAACTTTCAAAACACACAATCCTTTCAATCTCCCACTTGTTTTTAAAGTTTTCAAATATATAAATATATGTACAAACTAGAAAACAAAAAGCAGAAGTCTCACACTATCAGTCCTCAAGCCAATCTCCATGGTCTTGCAGACCCATGGCTTCGAAATGAATTTCGCCATTGGCTTGTGATAATGCCTTTGTGAGGGGATTAGCTGTGTTGCCATGTGTGTCTATCTATTGCAATGAAATTTTGCCTTCGTTAATGAAGTCTCTCGTTACAAAGTACTTGCGATCCATGTACTTGGTCATGTGATGAGATCTTGACTCTTTGATTTGCGATATAGATGCACTACTGTCGCAAAATAGCTCCAAAGGCTTTGCACTTGTCGACACAACCTCAAGTTCCTCAAGAAACTTCTTCGTCCAAACTTCCTCTTTGCTCGCTTCAGCGACCACCATCACTTCTGCTGCGGTGGTTGAGTCAGCGGTAGTTGATTGCTTCCAACTACGTCAGATAACAGCTCCACCATTCAGAAGAAATATAAATCCTGATTGAGGTCTTTTATCATCATGATCAGTCATGAAACTAGCATCGTTGTAACCTCTTACAATAAGCTCTCTTTGACCACCATAGACAATAAACTTATTCTTAGTCCTATTGAGGTGTCTAAGAATATTTTTGATTGCGTTCTATTGATCTGGACATGGTAAGCCTGATGATGACTTTTCATGCTTAGAGCATACGCGACATCGGGTCTTGTGCATGTCATAGCATAATGATCGAACCTATTACTGAAGCATTAAGGTATGTCCTTCATGTATCTAATATCTTTGTGTGTCATGGCAAACTAAGACTTGCTAAGATATACACCCGTACTAATTGAAACATTTCCTTTCTTAGACTTTTCCATTCCGAATATTTCTAAGATTTTATCGATATAAATCTTTTGACTTAGTCTAATAAGTCTACGAGGCATATCTCTCATGAGTAATGTGTTATCGACATATAGAATCAAGAACACAATACTGCTCCCACCGACCTTCTTGTATACGCAAGCCTCTTACTTACTTTGAATGAATCCGAATTTTTTAATTTCTTCATCAAAACGTTTGTTCCAACTCCTTGATGCTTGCTTCAATTCATAAATTGATTTTTGAAATTTGCATACTTTGTTAGCGTTGTCTGGATCTTCAAAACCTTGAGGTTGCAATATGTACACATCCTCATCCAACTTCCCATTGAGGAATGTTGTTTTGACGTCCATCTATCATATTTCATAGTCATAATATGCAACAATAGTTAACATTATTCGAACAGACTTGAATATGACAACTGGCGAAAAGGTTTCATCGTAATCAATCCCTTGAATTTGAGTAAAAACTCTTGCTATAAGTCTAGCATTGTATGTTGTCAAGTTCTCATTCATGTTTGTCTTCCTCTTGAAAGCCCATTTGTTATGAACAACTTTCTTTCCATCAGGAAGATCAACCAAGTTCCATACTTGGTTCTCATACATGGATTCAATTTCGGATTGCATGGCTTCATCCCATGCCTTGGAGTCTTTTCTTCCCATTGCTTCTTCATAAGTCAATGGATCATCAGTATCCATCAACAAGAGTTAATGAGGCCTTATATAGAAATCGGGTGCTTTCCTAACTCTTATAGAACTTCTAGGTTTTTGTTGTTCCTCCTACTCCTCTTGAACCTCCGGAACTTCCTCCACAATTTATTGTGGACTTAGTTCTAGCTCAACTTGAGTTGGTTGAACACTAGATGTGGAAGTTTGAGCCTCTACAATAACCTTACGTGATGTTGATTTACTCTTACTCCCACTGATTAAAAGACCTCCGTGTGAGATTTAGCTGTCCTCATGGATATTTTCATCAACATTCATGTCATGTTGTGGTATTTGAAAGAGTGTGGTATTCATATTCGGCACAACATTGAACGAACCATATCGAGCATGGTTTTGTTCCTCCTTTCTGAAACACCATTCCACTTCCGTGTTACAGGTGGAGTCAGTTGTGGTACAATACCACACTCTTTCAAATATGTGCTAAACTCAATATTCAAATATTCTTCTCCACGATCAGTTCGTAGAACCTTAATCTTCTTGTCTAGCTGGTTCTTTACTTCATTTTTATATTCCTTGAATTTTTCAAAGAAATCACTTTTATTCTTCATGAGATATACATAAACATATCGGCTATAATCATCAATAAAGATAATAAAATATCTATAACCACCTCTTACACTAGTACTCATTGGACCACATACATCAGAATATATCAATTCCAATAAATTATTTGTCCTTACACCTTTCTTCTTGAAAGATGATTTGGTCATCTTTCCAATTAAACAAGACTCGCATGTTTTAATTGCTTCAATCTCAAGTGAACCTAAAAAATTTGCTTGTTGTAATTGCTTAATCCGTTTTTCATTTACATGATCAAGACGATAGTGTCACAAGAGTGTCTTCTTAATAAATTCATCGTAGCTTTATGAATCTATGCTTTTTCTTTGTTAATATTACTTAAAAGACTCCATTTTCTCTTCACGTTTTGAGTTCGAAGGTCTTTTCTAATAAGATCTCTCTTTTATGTTATATCGTGATCCAAAAACAAATGAAGCAACGGTTTGAGACATTTCATAACATCAAAAACTCATGGCAGTAACACCCTCCTCTTTTTCTTTTTATCTTAGCAAGAAAGTATGTATGTTTAGTCTTAGTTATCTTCATCTTCATGATATACAAACACAATTCGAGACATATGCATACATGAATGAGAAAAACTTTTGATCTCCAAAATCCATCCTCCAAAATCATTCCCCAAATAACTCATCCATGCATTTTCATTTTTTAGCTATATTTCTATTTTGGATTAATTTCTCATATACCCATCAAAACTTTCAAAATAGCTAATATCCGCATCAAAACATAGAAATTGTTTATTTTCCCATCGAAGTAATGCATTATTTCTTTTATCCTTTTTTCTCATTTTATCTATTATAAACCTTTTATCATAAAAGAAATTGACCAAAATACATTTTTTACCCACCTTAACATTTTATAATTTAGATACACTATAAAGTTATTTATGCAACATTATATTTGATATTGTTTGATTATTTTAATTTAACTTGTTTCATTTGATAATGGATGAGTGTCGTTTGTAACAGAAATCTATATTTTCATTTTAACAATCCTCTTTTAATTGAGAAGGGTTCTAATAACCACGATTATTGGTGTCCATGATGTCTATTTTATTATTTATATTTTAATTAATATATATAAACCGTTAGATATATTTTAATCTATCTCAATAACATGCATATAAAAAATTATTGAATTTCATCTTTATTCCAATAGTCATCAAGAGAGTGAATTAAATCACAAAATTTGATCCGTTAATTTTTATTAATAGTTTTTCTAATTTGAATTTTGGGGCAAGGACTTGATGCATATGAAAATAAAGTTCAAATGATATAATTTTTGTGTACCTAACATGATATATACAAAATGTCCAATTAATTAGTTCTATTATTTATGAGTTTAACAAATAATTATTTGAAATTTAATTTCATGATCATTGATATAGCACCAATGATCATGGACATTGGATCCCTCCTCTTTTAATTTTATGAGAAAAAAATGATTTTATTTAGGGGCTAGAAAATTAAATGAATAGCAAAGATATATTGATCAACTCTGTTCTTTATAAAAAATTATCATAAATAAGATGAAAAAAAGGGAGAGAAGAAACAATATGCTATTTTGACGGGGATATTAGCTATTTTGAAAGTTTTGACGGGTACATGAGCAATGCACCCTTCTATTTTTTAGCAAATTTTTATATTTCATGTTAGGTATGAACACTCATGTGATCGAATTTGAACACTCATGTGTGTCAATATGAACACCACAAAATATTTTGTATTTGATCTTAAAACTTAATATTGTGACCTGTAACAATTATGTTGCAGCCCATAACAATATATTATGACCCACAATAATATATTACGACCCGTAACAATACACATAAACACTTTTAGATTAAAAGTATAAACACTCATTACTAAATAGTTACAAATACTTCATCATAGAAGATATGAACGCATCTAATTAAAAAAGTACAAAGAAGATACTCGTCATTCATAAGAATGATTTTTGATCCATTAAAAATGTTCATACTTATTAGTTATTAGTTATGATGATCATACTATAAATTGGATTAGTTATGATGATCATACTATAAATTGGATATGTTTAGACCTGCCAGCGTATGTAATAAAAAGGGGATTTTTATAGGGGGGCAGTTAGCTCACCCCTACATGAATATCATTATAATTGCCATTCCAATTCCAGGCAAAACTAACATAAGACACGACTTATTACAACCAAAGTATAGTCTCCCAAATTTTCAGATAAACAAGAAATGACGTGCTAAATGTTATTACATCAGAATTAGAGATATAATACACAAAAGGTTGCCAATTCACTGCGAATTGACTTCCTAGCATAATTTCAAGTGTTCTATCAATGAAACCTTTTTAAGCTTCAGCAACTTTAGAGGAAGATGCCTCAGTTGAACTATTCTTACCCTTCTTCGATTCGTAATCTTTCACTGCAGCCTTGATTGCATCCTCAGCAAGCATGCTGCAATGGAGCTTCACCGGTGGTAGTGACAGATGCTTCGCTATCTCACTAAAATAATAGAAAAAATGGAAACATCCAGATAACCGAAATTATACCCAAAATAAGAAAATGTCAAACTGTATGAACAACTAACGTTGTTACTTATTTGACAAGTTTATTATAGGACTAGAATAGAATATGCAGTGGTATGTAACATGGAGGAGCAACCCTAGTATGGAATTGTGCAACTTTTTCACATTATTTGAAAGAATATAGTACAGTGTATTGCTAGTTTTCTAATAGTGTTACAGAAAAATTTTGCCTCTTCCTCAGAACATTGACTGATATTAGTTCTTCTTCTACAAAAAGATGTTTGAAATTTATATAGTAGGAGAGGTACCACTAGGCTATTCTACTATAAAAAAATAAAGGTCAAACAAATTATAAATACAAATACAACCTACAAGGTACAGACTTACGTGTTCTTAATGGATAGCACCTCTTCCATCTGTTTTCCTTTGACCCATTCGGTGGCTGAAATTAAAAAAAAAAGAATGTTAGTTTTTTTACTTTTGATTAAATGCAGAGCACACAACATATCTCACAAAAACATAAAAGCTTTTCTACCCTAATTGTACCATCTTTTCAGTCTTGTACCAGTTAGCAATTGGTACAGCACATACAAAAGCCAGGGCAGGCTACTACCTTTTATTTCATTCATAGATGAAATCAAAAGAAAGAGATTGATTAAAAAAAAAAGGAGCATCCAGTTGCAACATCAATTTAGCCACAATTAAGCTCCAGTTTCTGCAATACAGTATACATTTGCTGGATTTTGAAGATGCTAACTCTCAGTTAAATGCCCCAATTAAGATTTGCTTTTGCTTAATTTACTTAATTGCCCCTCCATTTCATTGAAATTGACATAAAGGAACAATTAACCATAAACGATTACAGACAACTACTGGTATGCACCTGTTCTTTACTACCAGTAATGATACAACAAACAAATACTAAGATCCTTGAGGAAAGCACTTCTTAGAGGTCAAGTATCCAAAGTCACAGAGAGTTAAGTAAAGCTCTTCCTATAACCAATTTTTTGTTACTTCATGTATTTGCTATTTACACGGTACACAAATTTAGACTTATCAGAAAAAAAAAAGAACAACATATACTTACTCAACTCAAAACTTCCCTAAAATGCATTCTGCCAAATAAATCAGAGAGATTGAACTAGTAAGAAGCTAAGAAGCTGAAAGAAGAAAAAAGGACTGATAACAAGGTTTGCGTACCAACAGAAGAAGAAGCGATAGCCGATCCGCAACCAAAGGTCTTGAAACACGCATCAACGATCTTTCCCGACTGCTCATCGACCTTAATCTGGAGCTTCATCACATCGCCACAAGCCGGTGCTCCGACCAGCCCCGTCCCGACCGTCGGATCGTCCTTGTCGAAGGAACCGACGTTCCTAGGGTTGTCGTAGTGGTCGACGACCCTCTCGTGGTAGCGCCTCGCCGCTGTAACCGCCGACAACGCCGGAGAGGCGGAGGATTGCGGGGCTAGGGTTTGGGACAGAAATCGCTTTCCAGCTAGTCTCAGCATCTTTGAGGATTGATTCTTGATCGATCGATCGGTTGTTCTGACCTTTGAAAATGATAAGGTTTGGTTTTGAATCGTTCTTGATTAATCTTCCAGCAAATTTGATTGATTCCCAATTTTGTGGAGGGAGAAGCAACTGGGAGAGAATCGAATCTTCTAGACTTTTGAAGTAGGGACCGGTCACCAGAGACGGTCTGTGTATAGGCACTTTTACGTCTTCTCGCCTTTGAGCGGAAACCCTACACTTCCGATCCTTCATGAAAAATTCATTAAGAGCATACGCTTTAAATGTATTTTAATATATAAACTGATTAAGAACATGAAATAAATATGTTTTAATATGCTTTAAATATATTTTAATATAATTTTAGATATAATATAAGTTGTATTTTTTTTTGTAGTATAGCTCATAAAAGTATATTAATATTTAATAAATATATCTAAGAATATATGTGAATTTTAACCATATTACAATCAGGAAATTGTACTAAAATTGATTAAAACATGAAAAAACACGTTCAAACACTTTCAAAACATTATAATATACTTTTAATCATGATATAAGTTATATCTTTTAAATTTAGCTTGTAAAAAACGTTTTCAGTACATTTTAATGTAAATAGAGATGAAAAATAATTCATGACTAATTAATATAGCTCTAGAAGTGCATGTAAACAATAAATAAATATATCTAAAAGCTTGCAAGTGAGTTTTGATGAATCAGAAATGAGGTCAAATTAATTAAAAAATATATATAAATATATTCAAAAGCATTTCAAATGCAATTTAATATAATTTGAGATGAAATAAAAGTCATACTCATTAATATAACTGTAAAAATACATATAAATAGTAAATAAACATATATAATTGCTAATGTTTGAGTTTTGATGATATTCAAATTAGAAATAAGATAAAATTAATTAAAAACGTACACAAACATGATCCAAAGCATTCCAAATGTATTTTAATGTATTTTAATGAAACTTGAGGTGAACTATAATCATATATAACCACTAGCGTGTGAGTTTTGACAATACATTTTGAACGTTTTGGATCATGTAAACTGTAAATAAACATATATAACCACTAGTATGTGAGTTTTGACAATAATCGAATTAGAAATGAGGTCAAATGGATAAAAAATTTGTTCAAAAGCATTTTCAATGCATTTTCATGAAATTTTGAGGTAAAATATTGATCATAACTCATTAATATAACTAAAAAAACACATATAAATAATAAATAAGCACGTGTAACTGCTAATGTGAGTTTTGATGATATTTGAATAAAAAATGAGGCCAAATTAATTAAAAACGTGTATTAACATGTTCAAAAGCGTTTCAAATGTATTTTAATGCAATTTGAGGTGAAATATGGATCATAATTCATTATGTAGCACCAAAAAATACATAAACTATAAATAGACATATATAACTGCTAATGTGCGAGTTTTAATGATATTTAAATCAGAAATGTGGTCAAAATGATTAAAAATATATATAAACATGTTCAAAAAGCGTTTCAAATGCATTTTAATGCAATTTGAGATAAGAACTCTTTAATATAGCTCTAAAACACATATAAACTACAAATAAACATATATAACTACTAATGTGTAAGTTTTGATAGTATTTAAATTAGAAATGAGGCTAAAATAATAAAAAATGTATATAAACATGTTAAAAAGCATTTTCAATGCATTTCAATGCAATTTGAGAAGAAGGTAATGAGCTCCAAAACAATATAAACCATAAATAAACATATATAACAACTAAGGTGTGAGTTTTGATGATATTTGAATCAGAAATGAGGACAAATTGATTAAAAATGTGTATAAATAAGTTCAAAAGCGTGTTCAAATACATTTTAATGCAATGTGAGGTGAAATATATATCATAATTCTTTAATATAACTCTAAAACACATATAAACTGTAAATAAACATATATAAGTGCTGATATATGAGTTGTGATGATATTTAAATCAGAAATGGGGCCAAAATTACTAAAAACGTGTATAAACCTGTTCAAAAGCGTTTTCAATTCTTTTTGATGCAAGTTCAAATGAAAATATGTCATAACTCTAAAAATAAACATATCTAAGAGTTTATGTGTGAATTTTGATGATATTTGAATAAAAAATGTGCCCAAATTGATTAAAAATCTGTACAAACATGTTCAAAACTCATTAATATAGTTAAAAAAAACATATGAACTATATAGATATGTATAACAGCTAATGAGTGAGTTTTGTGATATTCAAATCAAAAGTGTGGCCTAATTGATTAAAACAAAACATGATCAAAAGCGTTTCAAATATATTTTAATGCAATTTGAGATAAAATATAGGTCATAACTCATTCATATTTCTTCAGAAATACATATAAATAAAAAATAAACATATATAACTGCTAATGTGTGAGTTTTGATGATATTTGAATAAAATACAAGGCCAAATTGATTAAAAACATTTAGAAGCGTTTCAAATGCATTTGGATGCAATTTTTGATGCAAAACTCATTAATATAACTGGAAAAATACATATAAATGATAAATAAACATATCTAAAATCTTGTGTGTGAGTTTTGATTATATTTGAATCAGAAATGAGGCCAAAATGATTGAAAACCTGTACAAACCGGTTCAAAAGCATTTGCAATGCATTTTAGTGCAATTTGAGATGAAATAAGTGTTAATGTGTGAGTATTGATTATATAGGAATAAAAAATAAGGCCAAATTGATTAAAGACACTTACAAACATGATCGAAAGCGTTTCAAATGCATTTTAATGCAATTTGAGGTGAAATATAGGTCATAACTCTATAGTATAGCTCAAAAAACATACAAACTTTAATTAAACATATATAACTGCTAATGTGTGAGTTTTTATGATATTTAAATCAGAAATGAGTCCAAAATGATTAAAAACCTGTATAAACCAGTTCAAAAGCGTTTTCAATGTATTTTAATGCAATTTGAGGTGAAATATTTGTCATAACTCATTAATATAACTGCAAGAATACATATAAATGAAAAATAAACGTATATAACTAGTAACGGTGAGTTTTGATAATATTCGAATAAGAAATAAGGCCAAATTGATTAAAAACGTTTGCAAACATGATCAAAGTGTTTCAAATGCATTTTAATACAATTTGTGATGAAATATAGGTCATAAGCCATTAATATAATGCAAAAACGCATAGTAATAATAAAAAAATATATTTAACTGCTAACGTATGAGTTTTGATGATATTCGAATCAGAAATGAGCCCAAAATTATTAAAACGTGTATAAATATGTTCAAAAACGTTTTCAATGTATCTTAATGCAATTTGATATGAAATATAGGTCATAAGTCATTCATATTTCTTCAGAAATACATATAAATAATAAATAAACATATCTAATAGCTTATGTGTGAGTTTTGATGATATTTGAAAAAAAATGAGGCCAAATTGAATAAAAACCTGTACAAACATGTTCAATAGCATTTCAAATGCATTTCAATGCAATTTGAGGTGAAATATTAGTCATAACTCGTTAATCTAACTTTAAAAATACATATAAATAATAAATAAATATATATATAACTGCTAATGTGTGAATTTTGATGATATTTGAATCAGAAATGAGGCCAAATTGATTAAAAACGTTTACAAACATGATCAAAAGCGTTTCAAATGCATTTTAATACAATTTGAGGTGAAATATAGATTACAAAACTCATTAATGTAATTTCAAAAATACATATAAATAATAAATAAACATATCTATGCGCTTTTGTGTGAGTTTTGATGATATTCGAATCAGAAATGAGGCCAAAATGATTAAAAACCTGCATAAACCGGTTCAAAAGCGTTTTTAATGCATTTAGTGCAATTTGAGGTGAAATATTGATCCTAACTCTTTAATATAACTGCAAAAACACATATAAATAATAAATAGACATATATAACTGCTAATGTGTGAGTTTTGATGATATTTGAATAAAAAATAAGGCCAAATTGATTAAAAACGATTACAAACATGATCTAAAGTGTTTCAAATGCATTTAATGCAATTTGTGGTCATAACTCATTAATCTAACTGGAAAATTACAAATAAATAATAAATAAACATATCTAAGAGCTTGTCTGTGAGTTTTGATGATATTTGAATAAAAAATGAAGCCAAAATGATTGAAAACCTGAATAAACCTGTTCAAAAGCGTTTTCAATGTATGTACAATTTGAGGTGAAATATTGATCCTAACTCTTTAATATAACTGCAAAAACACATATAAATAATAAAATAGACCTATATAACTGCTAATGTGTGAGTTTTGATGATATTTGAATGAGAAATGAGACCAAATTGATTTAAAAAACGTGTATAAACATGTTCAAAATAGTTTGCAATGTTTTTTAAAGCAATTTGATGAGAAATATAAGTCATAACTGATGGGAAATATAAGTCATAACTAATTCATATTGCTCCAGAAATTCATATAAACTGTAACTAAATATATATATCATCTAATATGTTAGTTCTGATAATATTTGGATAAGAAATGAGCCCAAATTGATTAAAAACGTTTACAAACATGATCATAAGTGTTTCAAATGCATTTTAATGCAATTCTATGTGAAATATAGGACATAACTCATTAATATGAATGCAAAAGTACATATAAACAATAAGTAAACATTTATAACTTCTAATATGTGAGTTTTGATGTTATTCGAATCAATAGTGAGGTCAAATTAATTAAAAACGTGTATGAGCATGTTCAAAAGTGTTTGCAGTGTATTTCAAAGTAATTTGAGATGATATATAAATCATAACTCATTCATATAGCTCCAGAAATACATATAAACTGTAACTAAACGCATATATCATCTAATATGTGAGTTTTTGATGATATTTGTATCAGAAATGAGGTCAAATTGATTAAAAACGTATACAAATATGATCAAAAGCTTTTCAATTGCATTTTAATACAATTGGAGGTGAAATATAGATCATAACTCATTAATATAACTGCAAAAACATATATAAATAATAAATAAGTATATATAACTCTAATGTGTGAGTTTTGATGATATTGGAATCAGAAATGAGGTCAAATTGATTAAAAACGATTACAAACATGAACAAAAGCGTTTCAAATGCATTTTAATGCAATTCCTAGTGAAATATACGTCATAACTCATTCATATAACTCTAAAATACATATAAAAAATAAATAAACACACATTACTGCTAATGTGTATGTTTTGATGATATTCGAATCAGAAATGAGGTTAAATTAATTAAAAACGTTTACAAACATGGTCAAAACCATTTCAAATTCATTTTTATACAATTTCAGGTGAAATATTGGTTATAACTCATTAATATAACTGCAAAAGCAAAAATAAATAATAAATAAACATATATAACTGCTAATGTGTGAGTTTTAATGATATTCAAATCAGAAATGAGGCCCAATTGATTGAAAAACGTTTACAAACATGATCAAAAGCGTTTCAAATGCATGTTAATGCAATTTGAGGTGAAATATATGTCATAACTCTTTAATATAAAAACACATACACATTGTAAATAAACATATATAACTGCTAATGTGTGATATTTGAATCAGAAATGAGGTCAAAATGATTAAAAAAAACTGTATAAATTTGTTCAAATATGTTTTCAATGAATTTTTATGCAATTTGAGGTGAAATATTGGTTATAACTCATTAGTATAACTGCAAAAATACATATAAATGATAAATAAACACGTATAACTACTAATGAGCTGATGATATTCGAATCAGAAATGGTAAATAATTAAAAATGTTTAAGAACATGTTAAAAAAACGTTTCAAATGCATTTTAATGATATTTTTTATTTGAAATATACATCATATAGCTCTGAAAATATATATATGAACAATAAATAAACATATCTAAGAGCTTATTTGTGAGTTTTGATTATATTAGAATATAAAATGAGGCCAAATTGATTAATAATATGTATAAACATGTTGAGAAGCATTTTTAATGCAATTTGATGTGAAAAGGTCATAAACTCAATAACATAACTGCAAAAATACACAAATAACAAATAAACAAACCTAAGAGCTTATGTGTGAGTTTTGATGATTTTAAATCAGAAATGACATCCAAATGGTTAAAATCCTGTACAAACATTTTCAGAAGCGTTTCAAATGCATTTTAATGCAATTCAAGGTGAAATATTGGTCATAACTAATTAATATAACGGCAAAAATACATATAAATAAAAAATAAAAAATAAGCCAAATTGATTAAAAACATTTACAAACACGATCAAAAGTGTTTCAAATGCATTGTAATGGAATTTCAGATGAAATATAGATCATAACTATTTAATATAGCTCTAAAAACAAATACAAACTGTAAATAAACATATATTATAACTTCTAATGTGTGAGTTTTGATGATATTGAATATGAAATGAGGTCAAATTGATTAAAAAATGTTTACAGACATGATGAAAAGTGTAAATGCATTTTGATGCAATTTGAGGTGAAATATATGTTATAAACTCATTAATGTAACTGCAAAAATACATATAAATAATAAATAAATATACATAAGAGCTTATGAGTGAATTTTGATGATATTCAAATCAGAAATGAGGCCAAAATGATTAAGAACCTGTATAAACCTGTTCAAAAGTTTTTTCAATGCATTTTAGTGCAATTTGAGGTGAAATATTTGTTATAATTCTTTACTATAGATCTAAAAACACATATAAATAATAAATAGACATATATAGTTGCTAATGTATGTGCGGCCCTTTTTCACGGCCCACGCGCGAGGCATCGGCGTCCTCGCTCACGGGGGAAGAAGGTGCAGGTACATCCCTGCGCGTGTTTGTGCGCTCAAGGACTTATTATTTTAGGTGATTGTGGGAACTTTTATTTTCCGACGGGCGCAAGCCCCCGCCGTTAATTACCCCGGCTCTCGCCTCGGGAACCTCTGATTAATGGGCTAAACTAATCAAAATATATGGATCAGATTTGTGGCTTTATTTCTTCCTTTCAATTTATTATAATACGTGTTTAAAATAACCCAAAGGTATAACTTTGGATAATAAGACTAAAGACGTATGATCTAAAGTCAGAGAAACGTATAATTTCTCATAAATCGGGGATCGAGGACGTATAATCCTATTGATCTCATGGAGTTCGAATATGAAGCGCACTGCCAACTCGATACTCAAAGAACCAGAGATGTTTGATCTCTGGAAAGGTTCACGTCAAAGACAAGGACGTATGGTCCTAAACAGTCTATTGACCTTCCAGATCCCGAATCTGAAGCGCTATGCCAATTCGAAACCTGGGAAAATTGGAGAATCGGGAACATATAATTCTTTATTCGATTTCCAAAATGGGGTACATTAAACCTGAAGCGCACTGCCAGTTTAATGTTCCCGAAACATGATTTGATATGATTTGGTATGTTGGTATGTTTTTACCAAGTTTTGGACTTATCTGCATATTTGGCATATTTGACCAGAGATTTGGACATATTTGCATATTTGGCATATTTGACCAGAGATTTAGACATATTTGCATATTTGACAGGTTTGGTCAGAAATTTGGGCATATTTGTATGTTTTGACATGTTTGGTCGAATGTTTGGGTTTATTTGCATATTTGACATGTTTGGTCAAATATTTGGACATATTTGTATTGTTGACATATTTAGTTAAATATTTGGGTATATTTGCATATTTGACATGTTTGGTCAAAGATTGGGGCATATTTGTGTTTTTGACATATTTAATCAAATATTTGGGTATATTTGCATGTTTGACATGTTTGGTCAAATATTTGGACATATTTGTATTTTTGACATATTTGGTCAAATATTTGGGTATATTTGCATATTTGACATGTTTGGTCAAATATTTGGGTATATTTGTGTTTTTGACATATTTGGTCAAATATTTGGTATATTTGCATATTTGACATGTTTGGTCAAATATTTAGACATATTTGTATTCTTGACATATTTGGTCGAATATTTGGGTATATTTGCATATTTGACATGTTTGGTCAAATATTTGGACATATTTGACATATTTAAATATTTTGATTTGTTTTATCAAAATATAACAAAGTTTAATTATTTTGAACATTTTGATTTGTTTTATGACATGATTCAATCATTTTTGAATATTTTTGATTTATTTTATCAAAATGTGGCATAATTTGATTATTTTGAATATTTCAATTTGTTTTATTAAAATATAATGTAATTTAATTATTTTGAATATTTTGATTTGTTTTATCAATATATAACATAATTTGGTCAGTTTGAATATTTTGATTTGTTTGATCAAAATATGATATGGTTTAATTATTTTAGAATATTTTAACTTGTTTTATCAAAATATGACATTATTTGATTATTTTGAATATTTTGATTTGTTTTTATCGAAATATAACATATTTAGTCATTTTTGAATATTTTTATTTGTTTTATCAAAATATAACATGTTTAATCATTTTTGAATATTTTGATTTGTTTTATCAAAACATAACATATTTAACCATTTTTTTTGGATATTTTGATTTGTTTTATCAAAACATGACATAATTTGATTATTTTTGAATATTTTGATTTGTTTTATCAACATATAACATATTTAATCATTTTTGAATATTTTAATTTATTTTATCAAGATATAACATAATTCAATCATTTTTTGAATATTTTTGATTTATTTTATCAAAATATAACATAATTTTGTTATTTTGAATATTTTGACTTGTTTTATCATAATTTGATTATTTTGAACATTTTGATTTGTTTTATCAAAATATAGCATGATTTGATTATTTAAAATATTTTTGATTTGTTTATGACATATTTTAATTATCCTTGAATATTTTGATTTGTCTTATCAAAATATGCATAATTTGATTATTTTGAAAATTGTTGATTTGTTTTATCATAATTTTCACTTATTTTTAAATATCCTTATTTGGTATTTTGAATTTATTTTATACATATATCATATATCTTGAATTTTCTTTTATTTATAATATAAAAAAGAAAATAAAATAAAATCAAAATTGACATTTTATAGTCTTAAAAATATTCATAAATGCAATCATGATTTTTGATATATTTTTCATAATTTATGGGCTTGAGAAATCATTTTTATTTGGTGTTTAAAGTTTATTTTCAAAACAGATTAATATGGGCCGTCAGATTTGGGCCCATGCATCAAGATCTGAACTTAAGTTCAGTTTTTAAAGCATCTTTTAAACTGGGCCGTTGGATCTCTGGCGCGCATCAAGCCTTCTATGGGCTGTTTGAATTTCATCAAGATTCGCACTTTGAGATGCATCAATATTCGTGCTCATCCTCTCCGACACTGATCGAGGCCCTGCCGGCGTCGGATCTCCGATCAGAAGTCATGGCTGGCATCGCCAGAGCGTGGGGAGTCCATCGGTGATGGTCTCGGCGGCGACGGCGGCCTGGATCGCCGGAGATGGGGGTAGCCACTTGGTTTCGGTTGAAAAATTGGCTGGGATGAAATTTTGAGGAATTTGAGCTTATTTTTGACAAATTAACTCGATTTCTTTGTCGTATGGCATCGCCAGAGCATGTTTAACAAGTTTTTGAGGTTTAATTTGGGTTTAATCCATCAATTTTGCAACTTTGGCCATTTGGTACTAAACTGGTTTCGGGGCATTGGTACCAAATGGTGTTTCATGGCTTCTCATTGCAATTTTCTTCCAATTAACCTTTCAAACATTGTCGTTTAGTATGTTTGAACATGTTTGGATGATCAATTTCATCAATTTAGATATGCATTGTCCTTTATGCACATTGGTTCATTTCTGGTTTTATTTCCAATTTATTTTTTCTTTTGATTTCTGTACATTCTTCTCAAATTGCATGTTTAAGTATGTTTATTTGGGTCAATTGTATGTTTTGAAAAGGTTTTACACTAGATTTGCATGTGAATTTCGTTTGTATGTAAGTTAATTTCATTTTTTTTCCTTTTCTGGTATTTATTCCAGAATTAACTCAATTTTGATTTTTTACAGATCCAACTTCAAAAATTCATAGAAAATCACAGAAAATACTAAAAATGGTAAAACTTGGTGAGTGACTGCATTAAGGCTTATTTTGTATGCCTATGAAATTTCAAGCTAATTGAATAATCAGAAAGCATGTTTTTGTATTTTCACCAGAATGGACAGAAATGCCCTTTCAGATATGTTAAAAATCAAATTTGGCTTAACCTATGGATTAAAGCCTGGTTTAATTATTCTGAACCCTTTAAAACATCACATGAGGTGTCATAAAGGTGAATTAATCAAGAAATTCTGGATTTTTAAATCAAAAGAAGAATGAACTTCTCAGTTTGACCCAGAGTTGACTTTTTTGGAGTTTTTGACAGATGAGATTGTAAAATTCATATCAATTCACAGAAAATTCCAAAAATTATAAAATTTATGTGGTAAGCCATTATAAACCCAATCTACATGACTGTGAAATTTCATAAGAAATTAACAGCCAGGCTGAGAGATATGGATTGATCTCTCAGCTGGACAGAAACTGGAATTCACTGGACTCAAGCCAGTACTGATGCTCATTGCTTTTCATTGCTCAATTATGGTTCTGAGCCATCAAGCACATCAAAGAACATAAAAGAAGGAACTAAAGAAAGAAATAAAACCAATTTGCACCAAAAAAATCATATATTATAACAAATTGAAATACAATACTCATATAAAACATGGGATTTTGTTTCTCCATGGAATTTTGACAGCATAACAGCTTGTATAAAGCCATTATTGAGCCTTACACAGCTACTGCACATGTGCACAGAGCTTGAGAGAGAAAGGGGATGAACATGTGCCCATCCCCATGAAACCAAATTGGCATGTGCCAATTGGTTAGAGTATACTGTCAGATTCCATGGTGAACTCACCATATGAGCTCCTGAGACTCAAGCTCAGCCACCAATTGAGCTCTGGAAGGAGGGAGGCACATGTGCACCTCCCCAGCCAGAGGCTAGCCATCTCACCCAGAAAGGTGAGACTGGCTCCTTGAGCTCAATTGGGACTGAGCCAAGCTCAAGGCTTGGCTCTTCTATCCCTTACCTAGCTATTCAGAGCTTGATCTCTTCTCAGCTAAGCTTTCTTTTTGTGGAAATTGGGTGGAGTTTTGATTTTGGCAGAGTTTCAGCTATGTTGCTCTCTCCTTTTTCTTCTTCTTCACTGGGGGTCTATTTATAGCCCAGAGGGCATGGTTTAAGCCTCAGGGCTGAGCTGGCATCATCTCAGCCCTTGGTTTGATCAAGTGGCCAGGATTGAGCCAGCCAGGCCTGTGCTGGCCTGAGGCTTGTCCTTGGAAGATTCCTCCAGCTAACTGGCGCTCAGAGCTCTCCATTGAGGTGCCTACATGTGTCCCTGACACAGGCCTGGGGAGAGAGAAGGAGCCGTTGGCTTTGTCTTCTTCCTTGGGTCAGTGTGTCATGCCTTTCGGGTGTGAGCGTATCCCGAATATTCCTTGGCCTTGCTGGCGCTTGACATGTCACCAAAGTGCCACTGAGTGTGCCCAACGTGTCAATTTGGCTGCTTGAGTGCTGAGTTGTGCCAATTGACCACCCCCAGATCAGACTTGAGTGCCAAGTGGTGTACCTGTCAATTGAGTGCTTTTCACTCCAAATTGACACTTCAGGCAGCGTCGTGGAAGCATCTTGAAGCTTCTCCAGGTGTTGGCTTGGCCTCCCGAGCTCCCAATTGCCCTGTCACCTTCAAGGTCGAGGTACTTTCTCCTTCGATTTTCTCCCTGTTTACTTTACTATTTTCAATGCTGTTTGTGGCATTGGACTCCCCTTAGGGTGTAGATTAAGTCCCTAGAATGGTTTAAGCCAACTCGAACCATACACCCAAACTCCATTTTCGAAGCTCCATTGAGCTCTGGAGCTCGAGGAGGAAGAAAGGAGGGAGAGAGAGAGAAATTCAAAAGGTTTCTCTCGCTTGGGTTGGGTGCACGTGAGCCGTGCTTTGATTTCAAACCTGTCAGAGGGAGAGAGCGCTTGCACCGCGCTCATCTCTCTTTTCCTTCTTTTCTTTCGCTGGCTGAAGCGTCGCCTGGGCGCTGGGGTCCATTGGCAGCGAAACAAAGGGAGTGGGGTCCGCTTGTCAGATTTAATGAGACTCATCCCTCAGCGAAAAACTGAGGGTGAGTTCATGGTCGCGGTTCACGTGAGCCAAAGCACAAGGTCAGTGAGTTGGTTCACGTGGGCTGTGCTCATTCAAACCCCAACAGATACCTTGTGTGTATGACAGGTGGGTCCAGAGGTTTGCTTAATTGTTTGAGACCCCCAACTTGTACCCAGAGTGTTGTGTTTCCCCCAAATTGCACCCAGAACTATCTCCAGTTCTGATTTTGGTATTTTCTTTATTTCTTTTTCCATTTTATTTTATTTTTCATGCAAAAATCCATGAAAAATTACTGAAAAATCACAGAAAATATATTCCATGATTCTGTTATTTTAGGTAATATTTTTGGTATTTTTGGGTGTGAAATTAGGCATTAATTTCACTTAAATCATTAATTGTATATGATTAGGCATATTAATCTTATACAATTAATATTTTGGCATGATTATTCCAAAGAATCATTTTTTTTTAATTCCAAGGGATAATATTTGGGGCATTCTTCATGAATGAAATTCATGATTTTTGGATTTGGCATATTTAATTATATGAAATTGTTTCTTGATTTCATATAATTAGGGTTTTGTGCATAGATTTTTTTTTTGCACACATGTGTATATATTTTTTGAAGGGGGTTTGGTATGATTATTTCATGAAATTATTTTTTTTTTAATTTCAAGAAATAATTTTATGAAATTGAACATAATTTCATAATTTCAAATCTTTGGTATAAAAATCACATGAAATTATATCATTAATTTCATGCAATTTAATTTGTGTATTTTTCTGGCAACTTTTAAACAGCAAACAATGTATAAGTTTTGATGACATTTGAATCAGAAATGAGACCAAAATGATTAAAAAAACCTATATGAACCTGTTCAAAAGCATTTTCAATGCATTTTAATGTAATTTGAGGTGAAATATTGATCGTAACTCATTAACATAACTGCAAAAATACATATAAATAATAAATAAACATATATAACTGCTAATAAGTGAGTTTTGATGATATTTGAATCAGAAATGATGCCAAAATGATTAAAATCCTGTAAAAACCTGTTCAAAAGCATTTTCAATGCATTTTAATGCAATTTAAGGTGAAATGTTGATCATAACTCATTAATATAACTGCAAAAACAAATATAAATAGTAAATAAGTATATATAACTCTAATGTGTGAGTTTTGATGATATTGGAATAAAAAATAAGGCCAAAATGATTACAAACGCGTATAAACCTGTTCAAAAGCTTTTTTCTATGCATTTTAGTGCAATTTGAAGTGAAATATACGTCATAACTCATTCATATAACTCTAAAATATATATATATAAACAATAATTAAACATATCTAAGAACTTATTTGTGAGTTTTGATTTTATTTGAATAAAAAATGAGGCGAAATTGATTAAAAACATGTATGAACATGTTCAGAAGTTTTTCAAATGCATTTTTAGTACAATTTTAGGTAAAATATATAAGTCATAACTTATTAATATAAGTGCAAACATACATATAAATTATAAATAGACATATATAACTGCTAGTGTGTGAGTTTTGATGATATTCGAATCAGAAATGAGGGCAAAATAATTAAAAACGTGTATGCTCAAAAGTATTTTCAATGTATATCAATGCAATTGTGCGGCCCTTTTTCGCGGCCCACGCGCGAGGCATCGGCGTCCTCGCTCACGGGGGAAGAAGGTGCAGGTACATCCCTGCGCGTGTTTGTGCGCTCAAGGACTTATTATTTAGGTGATTGTGGGAACTTTTATTTTCCGACGGGCGCAAGCCCCCGCCGTTAATTACCCCGGCTCTCGCCTCGGGAACCTCTGATTAATGGGCTAAACTAATCAAAATATATGGATCAGATTTGTGGCTTTATTTCTTCCTTCCAATTTATTATAATGCATACTTGAAATAACCCAAAGGTATAACTTTGGATAATAAGACTAAAGACGTATGATCTAAAGTCAGAGAAACGTATAATTTCTCATAAATCAGAGATCGATGATGTATAATCCTATTGATCTCACGGAGTTCGAATGTGAAGCGCACTGCCAACTCGATACTCAAAGAACCAGAGATGTTTGATCTCTAAAAAGGTTCATGTCAAAGACAAGGACGTATAATCCTAAACAGTCTATTGACCTTCCAAATCCCGAATCTGAAGCGCTATGCCAATTCGAAACTTGGGAAAATTGGAGGATCGGGAACATATAATTCTTTATCGATTTCCAAAATGAGGTACATTAAACCTGAAGCGCACTGCCAATTTAATGTTCTCGAAACATGATTTGATATGATTTGGTATGTTGGTATGTTTTCACCAAGTTTTGGACTTATCTGCATATTTGGCATATTTGGCCAGAGATTTGGACATATTTGCATATTTGAAATATTTTATCAAGAGTTTGGACATATTTGTATATTTGAAATATTTTATCAACAGTTTGGACATATTTGTATATTTGGCATGTTTGGCCAGAAATTTGGGTGTATTTGCATATTTGACATGTTTGGTCAAATGTTTGGGTTTATTTGCATATTTAACATGTTTGGTCAAAAGTTTGGTCATATTTGCATATTTGACATGTTTGGTCAGATGTTTAGGTATATTTGCATGTTTGACATGTTTGGTCAAATATTTGGACATATTTGTATTTTGACATGTTTGGTCAAATGTTTGGGTTTATTTGCATGTTTGACATATTTGGTCAAATATTTGGACATATTTGTATTTTTGACATGTTTGGTCAAATGTTTGGGTTTATTTGCATGTTTGACATGTTTGGTCAAATATTTGGACATATTTGCATATTTGACATGTTTGGTCAAATGTTTGGGTATATTTGCATGTTTGACATGTTTGGTCAAATATTTGGACATATTTGTATTTTTGACATATTTGGTTAAATATTTGGGTATATTTGCATAATTAAATATTTTGATTTGTTTTATCAAAATATAACAAGGTTTAATTATTTTGAACATTTTTATTTATTTCATAACATGATTCAATCATCTTTGAATATTTTGATTTGTTTTATCAAAATATAACATATTTTAATCGTTTTTGAATATTTGGGTATATTTGCATATTTAAATATTTTGATTTGTTTTATCAAAATATAACAAGGTTTAATTATTTTGAACATTTTTATTTGTTTCATAACATGATTCAATCATCTTTGAATATTTTGATTTGTTTTATCAAAATATAACATAATTTTGATTATCTTGAATATTCCAATTTATTTTATCAAAATATAACATAATTCAATCATTCTTTAATATTTTGATTTGTTTTATCAAAATATAACATAATGTGATTATTTTGAATATTTTTATTTGTTTTACCAAAACATGACATAATTTAACTATTTTGAATATTTTGATTTGTTTTATCAAAATATAACATAATTTGATTATTTTGAGTATTTTTATTTATTTTTATCAAAATATAATATCATTTGATTATTTTGAATATCTTTATTTATTTTATCAAAATATAATATAATTTGACTATTTTGAATATTTTGATTTATTTTATCAAAAAGAATTCATTTGTTTTGAGCATTTTCATATGACATAATTTCCATTTATTTTAAAAATATTTTATTTGATATTTTGAATTTATTTTATACATACATGATATGTCTTGAATTTTCTTTTATTTATAATATAAAAAAAAAGAAATAAAATAAAATCAAAATTGACATTTTATAGTCTTAAAAATATTCATAAATGAAATCATGATTTTTGATATATTTTTCATAATTTATGGGCTTGAGAAATCATTTTTATTTGGTGTTTAAAGTTTATTTTCAAAACAGATTAATATGGGCCGTCAGATTTGGGCCCATGCATCAAGATCTGAACTTAAGTTCAGTTTTTAAAGCATCTTTTAAACTGGGCCGTTGGATCTCTGGCGCGCATCAAGCCTTCTATGGGCTGTTTGAATTTCATCAAGATTCGCACTTTGAGATGCATCAATATTCGTGCTCATCCTCCCCGACACTGATCGAGGCCCTGCCGGCATCGGATCTCCGATCAGGAGGCATGGCTAGCATCGCCGGAGCGTGGGGAGTCCATCGGTGGTGGTCTCGGCGGCGACGACGGCCTGGATCGCCGGAGATGGGGGTAGCCACTTGGTTTCGGTTGGGAAGTTGGCTGAGATGAGATTTTGAGGGATTTGAGCTGGTTTTTGGCAAATTGACTCGATTCCTTTGTCATATAGCATCGTCAGAACATGTTTATCAAGATTTTGAGGCTTAATTTGAGTTTAATCCATCAATTTTGCAACTTTGGCCATTTGGTACCAAACTGGTTTCGGGGCTTTGGTACCAAATGGTATTTCATAGCTTTCCTTTGCAATTTTCTTTCAATTAACTTTCCAAACAGTGTCGTTTAGTATGTTTGAACATGTTTGGATGATCAATTTCATCAATTTAGATGTGCATTGTCCTTTATGCACATTGGGTCATTTCTGGTTTTATTTTCAATTTGGTTTCCTTTTGATTTCATCATATTCTTCTCGAATTGCATGTTTGATTATATTCATTTGGGTCAATTACATGTTTTAGAAAGGTTTTATATCAATTTCACACATGAATTTCACTTGAACACGAGTTAATTTCATTTTTGCACTTTTCTGGTAATGGTCCAGAGCCAACTCAATTTCAATTTTGACAGACCCAATTTCAAAAATTCACAGAAAATCACAGAAAATCCCAAAAATGGTAAAATTTGGTGAGTGAGTGCATTAAGACTTGTTCTAGATGCCCATGAAATTTTAAGTTAATTGAGTGAAAAGAAAGTATGATTATTGTATTTTTAGCAGACTGGACAGAAATGCCCTTTCAGCTTTATAAAAAAATCAAATTTGGCTTAACCTATGGATTAAAGCCTGGTTTAATTATTCTAAATCCTTTAAAACATCACATGAGGTGTCATAAAGGTGAATTAATCAAGAAATTTTGGATTTTTGAATCAAAAGAAGAATGAACTTCTCAGTTTGACCCAAAGTTGACCTTTTTGGAGTTTTTGACAGATGAGATTGTAAAATTCATAACAATTCACAGAAAATTCCAAAAATTATAAAATTTATATGGTAAGTTGGTATAAACCTAATCTACATGACTGTGAAATTTCATAAGAAATTAACAACCAGGCTGAGAGATATGGATTGATCTCTCAGCTGGCCAGAAACTGGAATTCACTGGACTCAACCCAGTATTGATGTTTATTGCTTTTCCATTGCTCAATTATGAACTTGAGCTATTAAGCACATCAGAGAACATGAAGGAAAGAACTAAAAGGAAAATAAAACCAATTTGCACCAAAATATCATATATTATAACAAATTGAAATACAATACACATATAAAACATGGAATTTTGTTTTTCCATGGAATTTTGACAGCATAACAGCTTGTATAAAGCCATTATTGAGCTTTACACAGCCACTGCACATGTGCACAGGGCTTGAGAGAGAGAGGGGATGAGCATGTGCCCATCCCCATGAAACCAGATTGGCATGTGCCAATTGGTTGGAGTATGCTGCCAAAATCCATGGTGAACTCACCATGTGAGCTCCTGAGACTCAAGCTCAGCCACCAATTGAGCTCTGGAAGGAGGGAGGCACATGTGCACCTCCACAGCCATGGGGCTAGCCATCTCACCCAGCAAGGTGAGACTGGCTCCTTGAGCTCAATTGAGACTGAGCCAAGCTCAAGGCTTGACTCCTATGGCTCTTACCTAGCTATTCAAGACTTGGTTTCTCCTCAGCTAGCTTTTTTTTGTGGAATCTGGTGGAGTTGAGATTTTGGCAGAGTTTTGGCTATGTTGCTCTCTCCTTCTTCTTCTTCTTCACTGGGGGTCTATTTATAGCCCAGAGGGCATGGTTTAAGCCTCAGGGCTGAGCTGGCATCATCTCAGCCCTTGGTTTGATCAAGTGGCCAGGATTGAGCCAGCCAGGCCTGTGCTGGCCTGAGGCTTGTCCTTGGAAGATTCCTCCAGCTAACTGGCGCTCAGAGCTCTCCATTGAGGTGCCTACACGTGTCCCTGACACAGGCCTGGGGAGAGAGAAGGAGCCGTTGGCTTTGTCTTCTTCCTTGGGTCAGTGTGTCATGCCTTTCGGGTGTGAGCATATCCCGAATATTCCTTGGCCTTGCTGGCGCTTGACATGTCACCAAGGTGTCACTGAGTGTGCCCAACGTGTCAATTTGGCTGCTGGAGTGCTGAGTTGTGCCAATTGACCACCCCCAGATCAGACTTGAGTGCCAAGTGGTGCACCTGTCAATTGAGTGCTTTTCACTCCAAATTGACACTTCAGGCAGCGTCGTGGAAGCATCTCGGAGCTCCCCCAGGTGTTGGCTTGGCCTCTCGAGCTCCCAATTGCCCTGTCACCTTCAAGGTCGAGGTACTTTCTCCTTCGATTTTCTCCTTATTTACTTTACTATTTTCAATGCTGTTTGTGGCATTGAAATCCCCTTAAGGTGTAGATTAAGTCCCTAAAATGGTTTAAGCCAACTCGCGTCGTACACCTAGACTCCATTTTCGAAGCTCCACTGAGCTCTGGAGCTCGAGGAGGAAGAAAGGAGGGAGAGAGAGAGAAATTCAAAAGGTTTCTCTCGCTTGGGTTGGGTGCACGTGAACCGTGCTTTGGTTTCGGGCTTGTCAGAGGGAGGGAGCGCTTGCACCGCGCTCACCTCTCTTTCCCTTCTTTTCTTTTCGCTAGCCAAAATAACTCTGGGCGCTGGGCCCCCTTGGCAGTGAGACTGAAGGAGAGGGGCCCAGTCGTCAGGTTTAATGAGACACAGCCCCAGCGAAAAACTGAGGGTTGGGCTGTGGGCTTGGTCCTTGTGCACCAAAACGTATTGTCAGTGGTATGGTGCATGTGTACTGGGTCCACGCAAAGCGCCTTTAACACTTTGTGTGTATGACAGGCGGGTCCCAAGGGCAGAAGTCGTGTTTGAGCTCCCCACATTGCACCCAGAGTGTTGCACATCCCCCAAATTGCACCCAGAACTATCTCCAGTTCTGATTTTTGGTATTTTCTTTATTCCTTTTTCCATTTTATTTTATTCTTCATGCAAAAATCCATGAAAAATTACTGAAAAATCACAGAAAATATATTCCATGATTCTGTTATTTTGGGTAATATTTTTGGTATTTTTGGGTGTGAAATTAGGCATTAATTTCACTTAAATCATTAATTGTATATGATTAGGCATATTAATCTTATACAATTAATATTTTGGCATGATTATCCCAAAGAATCATTTTTTAATTCCAAGGGATAATATTTGGGGCATTTTTCATGAATGAAATTCATGATTTTTGAATTTGGCATGTTTAATTATATGAAATTGTTTCTTGATTTCATATAATTAGGGTTTTGTGCATATATTTTTTGCACACATGTGTATATATTTTTTTGAAGGGGGTTTGGTATGATTATTTCATGAAATTATTTTTTTAATTTCAAGAAATAATTTTGGGATTTAATAAATCATGAGATTGGACATAATTTCATGATTTAATATTTGACATGAATATTTCATGAAATTGTTTCTTTAATTTCAAGAAATAATTTTATGAAATTGAACATAATTTCATAATTTCAAATCTTTGGTATAAAAATCACATGAAATTATATCATTAATTTCATGCAATTTAATTTGTGTATTTTTCTGGCAACTTTTAAACAGCAAACAAAGAGCCACCCACCAGAACTGGTCATGAGGCTTTGCTGGCCGAGAGGCCTGTTCTGGTGCCAATGTTTTTCCTTTCTCTTTTTTTTTAAGAGCCTTGAGGAAACAAGGGTGTGTCCCTATTCTTCAAGTTAGGGATTGGTGCACATGTGCCTCCCTGTCTCTCGTTTTATTGGCTTGCTATTTTGCTTTTTTTTTTTAAAAAAAATATGAGATTGGGCACATGTCCTTTCTCTTATTAAAGCACTGGGCACATGCCTCGTTGCTCCCTTGAAAAATCAGGATTGCCCCCGGTACAGGGGAGATGCTGCCGGATTTTTCTCTTTTCCTTTTGCCAAGATTTATATTACTTCATAGGCTTATCATCTTTTATTTTGTGTTTTTCGCAGGATATTATGGCTTCCTTTCAGGGTCCTATGCCTTTATATTCGCCGGGTCATTTTCCATCTCTCATGAAAGACCCAGCAGATTGGACACCCCAAGGCCCTGATCACACTGGCACATACAACATGATGGGGAACAACCTTGTCATGAGAGAGTATACTCCGTGTACAGTGAGGGTGTTGAGCCCAAGTGTCGGGACGACTAGCCCGCCTCCTTTGCACCTTCTGGGCACAGAGATGACATCATATCGGGCGTGTCCTTGGGACGACAAGCGCGTGCTCCGCGGGGTTTTGGAAAGGCGCCCCCGACAAGTAGAGTGGGTTCAGTTCACCTTGCTTACAGAGGAAAGCATGCTCAAGCAAGCGGGGATTTATGAGGCGGTGTACCTCTCGCTTTTTGGATATGCCCAGGACATATCCTTGTTCCGGGCATTTGCTGAGCGTTGGAGCTATGTCACGAACACCTTATTCACGGAGGATCGTGAGATGACTTTGAGCCTATGGGACCTCTCCCAGTTATCAGGGTTGCCGATCTATGGCCTTCCGTATGATGAGCATTGCCTCAGTGGAGTGGATCTCCTCAGCCTGAGGCCAGACGGGACTCCGATGTACCCGACGTCTCTTCGTCAGGTATATAAGATTTATCATGAGATTTTAGGGGACCGAGAGGGTGTATCCTTGGGCCAGTGGGTTTCTTACTTTGCCGATGCCCCGACACATCCTCGTACCTCTTTTGCCGATCCTTGCGATCCTTTGGGAGTAGGATTATCGACTGGTATCGTGCATAGGGGGTCCAAACCAGGCTTGGGGTCCATTACTACCAGGATTGTGGACGAGGAAACATTATTGACTGCCTTTCTATCATGGTGGCTGTGCTATTTCGTCTTGCCCAGTTCTCCAGTTGGTAGGATTAGGCCTCCTTCATTTGTTGTGGCTAACATCTTGGCTCGGGGACATAGGGTTTCCCTGGCTATCCCGGCGTTGGCCAACATTTATCGATCTCTTCGCGGGTTAGCTTCCTCTCGCGATCCTTCTTTCAGTGGGGAGGTCATTCCCTTTCATTTCATCAGTGGTTGGCTTCATGCACACTGGATGGGTCTTTATACCCCTGTCCTTTCTCAGGAGATACGGGTTATACTACCCTATTTGTCCGACATAGCTTGTGCTTCGGCATCATCCCTTTCTCCCAAAGATGCTCGCTACCGTTTCTTCCGTTCGCGAGGGGCACTCCAGAGATCTGAGGTACGCGCTTTTTCGCGTAGGATGCCCAGAGGTTCAGATAGACTTGTTGTGGACATTCCACGGTCTAGGTTGGTTCAGGGGATTTTAGAGGATTCGGCAGCCACTGAGCACCTCATTAGCATTCGGTGTGGCTTTTTACCTCTACGCATCGGTGAGCATATTATCTTGGAGCCATACTCTCCTCACCGTTGTGCCCATCAGTTTGGATATGACCAGGGCATTCCCGAGTTGCTTTCCCGCCTCGAGTCGCTTTCTGCAGACCTGGAGGGTTTGAGTAGATGTTGGTCTTCCATACTTCGTGTGGGTACGGGTTCCCAGTTTACTATGCCTCGGGCTTCACGCTCGGAGGTGATTTTTACCGCCATGTATCATAGGTGGTATACTCACACTATCTCTGCATATCAGGCGATACTCCCTGCTGATATGGCACGTGTGACTTTTCCACTGCCGGACAAAAAGAAAAATGAAAAGAAGCGGCGGAGATCTCCTTCCTCTTCCTCTTCTCGCGCCTTACTTGATTTTCAGGGCTTCGACAGCAAGGTGCCATTAGATTCTCCTATCGCTTCTCAGACAGGTGATATTATTTATGGCCTCTTTCGTTTACTGTATTTGTATCCTTGAAGTTTCTTATGTGACTTCTTTATGATATACCGATGTCGGAGAAATTGCAGGAGGGTCGACCGGCAGAGAGGCAACTGACTCCGTCTTGGAGGAGCTCTTCATTTTTCGAGCGGGTTTGCCAGGTACTTATATTTGCAAGGTCCTTTACGTTCAGGGAAATGATCATTCTTCCCTTATATTTTCCTCGATTTGTTTCCAGGCTTTGAGAGCGCTGACCCTTCTACAACGGAGGCCCAGGAAAACTCACCCACCGTCTTGGGGGACGAGGCGGTCGTAGGTATGATTTTTTCCTTTCAGAATATTCTACTAAATATCCTTCACATAATTTCCCTTGCTTATTTCACTCTTCTTTGAAACAAAAGGGGACGCTGAGAGTCCATTAGCACCAGCTCTCGGCGGAGAATTTGCTTCACCTGCAAGAGTTTCTCCGTTAAGGGAAGCGGAAGATTTGGCTGTCCTTCAGGAGCCTATCATGATTAGTGACTCAGGTATAATTCCATTGTCATTTCACCATCTCACAATACCTTACTCTCTTCATTTCTCCCTTCGGGGATCTTATTCTTGTTTTTAATTCAGACCCTGAAGATTTTGTCATTGCCGAGGCGACCGGCACAGAGTTCGGCGATAGGTCTGATGTCAGATACGACGACAATATTGAAGAGGAGCCTGACGAAGAGATTGAGGCAGAGCCAGAGGTTGAGCTCGATGCAGGATTCAACGTCGTTCCCGAAGAAGGCTTCGAGGCGGACCCTGAGGAGGAGAGACTCTCGGGTGACATTTCTCCCGATGGTACGTGCTCTTATATCCCCTCACTTTGGATCTCATGTTTATATTGCATGTGATGACATTGGTTTGGTTTGTAGGTCCTTCTGTATCGGAGATGCGGCATCTGTTGGAGAAGCTATGTTCCCTTAGCAACTCTACTCGAGCCCACCGTTCATTGGACCTTCGTGTTTTGGATTTGGTCCCTGTTTCCGGGAACTCTCCTGATTTCCAGGGGGTGATTGACGACTTGATCGTCCCCTGTCAAGAGCATTTGTCTTGTATAACCCGCGAGCGTTTGGCCTGGGCTTTCGGGGAGAGACGAAAGACTCTCGCGACATCGGTGTCTCGTGCCGAGTCGGAGTTATTCTCACTTCGTCACCGCCTCAGGGGTCTCCAGGATCAGCTTACATGTCACCTGGCTTTCAGTGCAGGTATGCTAGCTTCTGGGGCTGATTACAGGGCTTCTAGCCACCTAGCTGATCAGACCCAGTCACTCAAGAGTGAGATCAAGGGCATGGAGGGTTTGGTAGACACCGCCTTCTCTACTCTTCGTGACTACTCATATGATTATGAGGCCGCCCGAGCTAGCGTAGACGACCTAGTGGCTGACGAGGAGCGTCACTTTACCGCCGCCTGTTCTTTGTTTACCCGGATCGACGGGTTCTTGGCCCAGCTGCGTAGTCGCTATCCTAGCCTTTAGGGTGGGATTTGTTTGTATTTTTGGCATTTTGTTTGTTTTGGACATGGTTTTAGTTATTTATTTTGAGGAGCTTAGGTTTGTTATCGTATTTTGTATGATGTATGGATTGAGTATATATTTTGGGAAGATTTATATTATTATCGGTATTTTGGTATTTTGTTATTTTGTTAGGCACAAGATAAAAAGCCTGTTCATCTCTTTATGACTGGTCAGATGAACATACCAGTGTCAATTGTTTACGGTACAAATTGGCAAAACCATTTTTTAATGTGGATCCTTTCTATTCTCTCCACTCATTATTAAGTGTGGAATCCTCACATTTCGCTCATTCTCCACGCATACTTATTTATGTATTTGGAGGGGGATTTCGCCCTGATAAATTATCCAAGCTTATCATAAGGATAAGAAGGTTTCATTCATTATAGGGCTTTTTATTTATGCCTTCAATACTCTGCCTTACTATTAATTAATAAGGCAATGTTTTATTCAGCAATGATTTGTTTAAAGCGACAAATCGTAACGCTGCTCATTTTCATATTTATTCTGTATCAAATGGACAAACACAGTGGTAATTGTATTGGAGGCACAAGTACCAAAACCATTTCCCCGCTTTAGTGGCTCCAAAGTTCGGGCGCCGACTTCATCCGGCGATGTGGACAAAACCTTTCTTTTTGGCCTGTCAGAGGTTTTGGTAGCTTTTGTATTAGCCACCACATGTGTTCCTTGATTAACGGCTCAAGGCGACAAGGCCGATTTATGCCCGGAGGGGACATTTTGGTTTATGGTATTTCTTCAGTGGACACCATCCACGTCCCTTGATTAACGGCTCAAGGCGACAAGGCCGATTTATGCCCGATGGGACGGCTTTGTTTGAGGTATTTCTTCAGTGGACACCATCCACGTCCCTTGATTAACGGCTCAAGGCAACAAGGCCGATTTATGCCCGATGGGACAACTTTGTTTGTGGTATTTCTTCAGTGGACACCATCCACGCCCCTTGATTAACGGCTCAAGGCGACAAGGCCGATTTATGCCCGATGGGACAACTTTGTTTGTGGTATTTCTTCAGTGGACACCATCCACGCCCCTTGATTAACGGCTCAAGGCGGCAAGGCCGATTTATGCCCGATGGGACAACTTTGTTTGTGGTATTTCTTCAGTGGACACCATCCACGCCCCTTGATTAACGGCTCAAGGCGACAAGGCCGATTTATGCCCGATGGGACAACTTTGTTTGTGGTATTTCTTCAGTGGACACCATCCACGCCCCTTGATTAACGGCTCAAGGCGACAAGGCCGATTTGCACCCGGCGGGACATGGATAAGTACCTTTTACCCCGGGACTTTAAGCCACCTTTCTTTTGGGCGTATGAGTTTAGCCACCTTTCTTCTTGGTGTTTGAGTTTGGCCACCTTTCTTCTTGGTGTATGGGTTTAGCCACCTTTCTTCTTGGTGTATGGGTTTAGCCACCTTTCTTCTTGGTGTATTATGCATGGTATTTCTTAAGATACCGCCCGTTTATAGGAGGTAATGGTCTTTCGCCTTTATGATCTATGAGTTGGTATGCCCCTCCGTCAAACACCTTCTCAACCACATATGGGCCTTCCCAATTAGGTGAAAACTTTGGGCCGACATGCCGGCCAATTATGGGCCTTCGGAGAATGAGTACTAATTCCCCTTGACGAAAAGTTCTTGAGCGGGCCATTTTGTCGTAGGCCCGTGCCATCTTCGCTTGGTATATTTCCAAGTTTTGTTGGGCTATGATTCGCCTTTCATCCATAGCGTCGAGTTCGTCGAGCCTGAGGTGCTTCTGCTCATCTAACGACATTTCGTTCTGGAGCGCCACCCTTAAGGACGGGAGTTCCACCTCAAGCGGCAGGACAGCTTCGACACCAAACACCAGGGAATATGGTGTCGCTTGAGTGGGGGTTCGACATGTGGTTCGATATGCCCAAAGCGCTTCTTGTAGCCTTTCATGCCAGTCGCGCTGATTTCCTTTCAACGTCCTTTTCATGATTTTTATCAAGGTCTTATTGAAGGCCTCTGCTAAACCATTTGCTCTGGGATTGTATATGGAAGAATATTTCCAATCAATCTTGAACTTTTCCGCAAGTGCGTATACTTTAGCACTTTTGAACGCGGCCCCGTTATCAGAAATGATTCTCCTCGGGGTCCCAAATCGGTATAAGATATGGTTTTTGAAGAAATGCACGACATCGATTGCCTTCACTTCCCTAAGCGGGACTGCCTCGGCCCACTTGGTGAAGTAATCGGTCGCAGCCAAGATAAACTTATGACCCTTGGAGGAAGGCGGGTCAATGGGCCCGACTACATCAGTACCCCATGCATCAAACGGCCAAGATGACACAGTCGGGTGTAACGGGTTTGGGTGTTGATGTATGAACGTGCCATGTATTTGGCACATGTGACACTTCTTGGCATGCTCGATACAATCGCGTGCCATGGTGGGCCAATAATAGCCCATGCGCTTTATCTTAAGTCGCATTTTGGGTCCCGGCTGATGTGCTCCGCATAAACCCGAATGAACTTCCTTCATGATTTGGTGGACTTCTGAGTTTGACACACAGCGAAGCCACATTTGGTCGTATGATTGCCTGTATAAGGTGTCATTAACGTAGGCGTAGCGAAGCGCTCTCTTCTTGAGTTGCTCTCGCGCTGATTTCTCATTCGGGAGAACCCCGTATTTGAAGTATTCAACGAAAGGTTGGCGCCAATCGTCATTCGGCTGAGTCACCATGACATCTTCCAGGTCACTTTCCATTTCTTCGGCCATAGCCACCTGGATTTTATCTTTGGTCCCCGTGAAGCATGAGGACAGGGGTCGTCGATTTTTGACAACAATTTGCACATTTTCGTCGCTAGGCTCGCCTAATTCTTTAGCCACCCGAGCGAGCGCATCAGCTTTGCCGTTTGTGGCTCTCGAGATTTTCTTGAATAGGATTTCGGGAATTTCATCTATTAATTCCAAAACCCTAGCGTGATACTTTATCAACTCCGGTTTTAGTACCTTATATGCTCCCGTGATTTGATTTATTATCAATTGGGAGTCACCAAACACATGGAGTTTTCTAATCCCCATATTCAGCGCAAGCTCTAACCCGACTATGAGCGCTTCATATTCAGCCTCATTATTTGTACAAGGCTCGGTCAATGCCAAGGCATGACGCATGATTCCCCCTTCTGGTGTCACGAAGACTAAGCCTATCCCGGCCCGTATTTGTGGGATGTTTGGGCCCGCGGTGGGCCGTATTGATGATGCCCCATCAAAGTACATTTCCCAACTTGGGGTTTCATCTTTGATATGAAAGACTTCTTCATCTGGAAATTCGCATGCCAAAGGAGAGTCGTCGGGTATTGGATGGGCCGCTAGGAAATCAGCCATCGCTTGCCCCTTTATGGCCTTTTGTGGCGCGAAAGTTATATCAAACTCGGTCAGGATTATGGCCCATCTTGCCAACCTGCCTGTAAGCATGGGTCTCGTCATGAGATATTTTAAGGGGTCAATCTTTGAGATGAGGATGACCTTGTGGGCTATCATGTAGTGTCGCAACTTCTTCACAGCGAACACCAATGCCAGGCAATGCTTTTCAATCGGTGTATAGGCGTATTCCGCCCCTACCAGCATGCGGCTCAAATAATAGAGGGCGTTTTCTTTCCCTCGTTCATTTTCTTGTGCTAACAAGGCCCCGAGAGATCCATCCAAGGCCGTCGTGTACAATATCAGCTCTTTTCCTGGTATTGGAGCTGCTAGCACTGGTGGTTTGAGGAGGTAGCCCTTGATGTCATTTAGGGCTTGTTGGCAGGCTTCGTCCCATTTAAACGGGACATCCTTCTTGGTCAATCGGGTGAAAGGTTGTATCCTACCCGATAGATTGGCTATGAATCGCCTAATGTATGCCAAGCGGCCTTGAAGCGAGCGAAGCTCCTTAAGGTTCCTGGGTGGCGGCAATTCTTGTATTGCCTTGATTTTACCCGGGTCTATTTCTATTCCCCGGTGTCGAATAACAAACCCAAGAAATTTCCCCGACGAAACCATAAAGGCGCACTTTAACGGGTTTAGCTTCAGCGCATGTTGCCTCAGACGGTCAAACACGACCTTGAGATTTATGAGATGCTCGTCATAGGACGTCGCCTTTACGACCAAATCGTCCACGTAGCATTCGACAATCTTATGAATTAGGTCGTCGAATATTTTCGTCATGGCTCGCTGGTATGTGGCCCCGGCATTTTTGAGGCCAAAAGGCATAACCTTGTAACAATAAATACCCATCGGAGTGCGGAAGGCCGTATGCTTCTGGTCTTCTTCATCCATTTTGATTTGGTTATACCCCGCGTACCCATCCATAAAAGAGAATACCTCATAGGACGAGGTATGGTCGATGATGATTTCCGTCACCGGTAAAGGAAAGTCATCTTTGGGACAAGCTTTATTCAGGTCCCGAAAGTCGACACATATACGTATTTGCCCGTTCTTCTTCTTTACAGGAACGATGCTAGCCACCCAATCGGGAGTTTCTTCTTCCCGCACAAAGCCTGCATCGATAAGCTTCTTGGTTTCGACCACGACCTTTTCTTCAAGTTCTATTCTCATTCGTCGCGGTGCTTGTTTGACCGGCTTTATACTTGGGTCAATTTTGAGTTTGTGGACTGCAACTTTGGGATCCAGTCCTGGCATTTCTTCATAGCTCCATGCGAAACAATCAACATATTCTTGGAGCAAGGCCCTCAAAGGTTCCCGCTTCTCTTGGGGAAGGGATGCGCTTATGAAGGTTGGCCTGGGGTCTTCATCTGTCCCGAGGTTAACTTCCACCAACTCGTCAATGGTGTTTGGCGCGCCGTCCTCCAACTCCTTTGGTGCGTTTTTAGCCACCAGGATGAAGTCTTCTTCTTCTGGCTCCTCAGATACCATATAACAGGTAACTCTGCGGTTCTTGAAGAAACTTCGACACCGTTCGTCGAGATCCCCGTCTTCTTCTGACTCAGAGTTGTATCCCAAACCGCGGGTGTATTTGATCTTGTCATCAAGGCCCCTGACCGTATTAGTTGAGCCATTCCATAGTCTTTCAAAGTAATACATCTTGGATTTTGATATGGTTTGAGGACACCGGGCCTTTTCCATCAGTTGGCCCTGATTCTTCCCGAAATACCGGGACGCCTCGATATTGACTTCCCCGTCATCGGAGTCTTCTGACAATAAGCCACTCCACTCGTGGATCAGGGCGTTATCACCAGGATTGATTGCATCGATTTTGTAGAATCTGATTGGTCTATGAGTGACCGTCTTCCCTGGCAAGCGTTCGACCTTAGAAGGAACAACAAACGTCCGCAACTTCTGGATTTGGTTCACTTCTTTGGGAGAAAGGTCCTTGTAATGTCTTTCGGGTACCTTTTCAACCCTTAAAGACGATTCATGGCTCTCGTCAGTTTCGAAGTTGTATGTCGGTTTGACGTGAAATAGGATTTCTTCTTCTGATCCACTTTCCGATTCATACACCTCTCCATCTATAGGAGCTTCCTCTTCTGACTCATCGTCTGTTGAGGCCCCGTATAGCGGGATAACCCGGCGCGTCGAGATCTTCTCATCTTCTTCATCAGAAGAGGCGCCAAATAAGGGAGTGACACCATACACTCGTTCCTTCTTGTCTTCCTCTTCATCAGAGGACAACCCATAAATGGGTTTATTACTCAAAGTTGGTGCCTTTTTATCATGAGATGACACCAGATTGGGCGTGGATTTGGTTTGGCTTGTTTGCATTTCCAAGCCATTTCCTTGTAAGACGGAGCTTAGAGACTCCATCAGCGCTTTATGCTGATCCTTCTCCTCCTGCGTTAAGAAATAACGGGCGTCGCTAAGGTCAATTTCATGGACCCCGAACGGCTTAATGTCCCCATTTATCCTTTTTTGCCTTCCGTCTTTCATGTATTTCATGCATTGGTGAAGAGTTGATGGTACCACCCGGTTTTCATGCAGCCAAGGGCGACCGAGTAAGGCCTTGTATGACGTATCGGCGTCAATGACATAAAATTTGGTCGAGGTTATCAGGCCCCCGAATTGGAGTGTTAGGGTCACCGCACCCATGGCTTTCTGGGAATGTTGATTGAACCCATGGATGGTCACTTTCTCATTCGACAATGGTTTGGTATCCAGCATTAGGGTTTTCAGGATCCTCAAGGGCATAATGTTTATCGATGACCCCGAATCGATCAAAATGCGATTCAATCTTTGCCCCTCACAGTCGCCAGTTACATACAACGGCCGGTTGTGATCGGCGGTGCCAGTCAACAGGTCTTCATCAGTGAAATGGATACCCGTTGAACGGCTGTTGACGTATGCCGTCTCATGTGATTGCTTTTCAGCAAAGTAGGCCTGGAATTGCTCAGGATTTTGGAGCGCGTATATTAATATGTCGCGCATATCCTTCGACATCATCAATGCATCAAAGACACTAAGCAAGGCTGGGATCTTACGGAGATGCGCCAGCACATTGTAATCTCCTACCGTGAGTTTTGACTTTTCACGGGTGGATAGGCCATTTTCTGGTTCTTTGCTTGTACTTTTGGTCTTCGCGACATTTCGGTCAGACTCCTTTGGAGGTTGACGTTCAGGGATGTAGGTGCCCGAACGCAGAACGACCTGACATTCTGTCTTTTCCTTTTCAGAGGTAGTGGCCTCATTACCTTCTTCGGGATAAAATAGACTCCCGGGAAAGTGTGCGTCTTCTTCAGAATCGCTATTATGATGTATTGCATGGCACCATTCTTTTTGGTTAGGCGCGGAACGGGTGTATTTGTGAGGATTTGATTGCCCTTCCTCCCTGTTCTCTATTTTAAAAGAGCGTTTTCGGCCGTCGACGGGCCTACCCTCTTTCCTTGATTCAGGGTTTATTGACCCTCTCCTTGGGTTTACAACGGAGAAATTCCTGGCTTGAGTAGAAACGGCCTGAGACTCGCCACCTCTTTCCTCACTTGTGGTTTCAATCGTCAGCCTTTCTTCGTGGCCGCAATCTTGCCATGCTATGCTTTCCAACATCTCTTTGTCATCTATGTTTACTAAAAAGACATTGGGAGGTTTCCTTCGGGCTTGACCCGGCCGAAACGCCTCATTTCTGGATTGATGCCCATGAGAAACTATGATCACCATGTCCTCTTTCGGGCGCCCCGAAGATGAGTTTCCCTCGTCTCGGGTAAATCCAACTCTAAGGAACCCATTCATTTCAGGTCCCTTCTCGCATTCTTTTCTCATTCGACAGGGCATGTCTTCCACTAGCCCTTTTATGCCTTCGGGTTTGAATTTCCGAATTGTCGACTTTGAGTCTATGCTGGTTGTCTTTTTGCTGCCATTCATAAAATGGTGAACTTGCCCGAGAAGCTCGTTGAGATAAAGCTCCTCCCGACAAGGGAGAGTATCAGAGTCTTCTGACTCACTCACCTCATGAGTTTCTACATGGGTGATGACACAGCATTCTTCATCCCAGAACTCATCTCCTTCATCTGTGGTTTCGTCTTCATCGACTATACCCATTAATTTGTTGAGAATTCGTTTAGGAATGAAGTCTCGAAGCATGGCCGGTATCGGTTGACCTTGTTCGTATTCTTCGAGCGCATCAATGTACTTCTGGAGTTCTGACTTTTCCGGATACTCCTTTGGCTTTACTGGCTTCTTGTCCCGTTTGCGGCTGCCATTTTTGTTCGCTTTCTTGTAGAAGGCCACCGATTTTCTTGGTGGTTCAGGGATAATGGGAGTTACATCATTCTTCCACAAAATACCTGGTTCTTTCTGAATGGATTTGAGGAGTTTCTTTGCTTTCCGGGACAGGTGGATACTCCAAGGTTCGGTCGAAGAATCCTCAATATTGATCTCTATATGAGAGACCGCGTTCACCTGCTCATGCGGGGCTGGCGTTTGGAGGATACTATCAGCCAGAGTTATCTCGCCATTCTTGTACCTCCTTTCTATCCAGTCTTTGAACACCCAACAATCTTCTATGGGGTGCCCAAGCACTCTGTGATATGGACAGTAGTTCGGGTCATTGGATTTCTCCATGTCGGCGGGCCGTTTACATTTGGGTAATTGGAGCCCGTCCTTCAAGGCATCTTTGAAAAGTCGTGCGACCTTATCTCTTTTAAATGAGTAAGGCTTGCCTTTCAATTCTTCCAGACTTTTAAGAGGTTGTCCGCTTCCATATATGGGTTTTGCACTGCTGCCGCCGTCATTTTTATTTGACGAGCCACCATTGTTCACAGTGTTGACATTAGCGGTCGTATTTTTGCCGCCGGATTTGCTTGTACTGGCTACCTTGGCCTCGGCCTTCCCTCCTCTTTGGAATCTCTGACCTGAGTAGTTGGGCCATGAATTTGGAGGTGCATTTTCCAGCCTGGACACACAGTTTATCAAATCCTGATATGTCGTAATTTTGGCTATCCCTAAGAACGGTGTCATCCAGTTGTCAACGTTCCTGAGTATTAGTTCGACCGCCTCCCTTTGGGTTATCGGGCGATCACACCTGATGCTGAGGTTTCGCCAGCGACTAATGTATTCCAGAACTTTCTCATTCTTCTGGGGCCTGGTATTGGCCAAGTCCGCAATGCTGATTTTGTCAGTCATGATCGCGAACTTTGCCCTGAATGCATCAGTCATGTCATCCCACGTTTTGATACTCCCATTTTCTAATGAGTAGTACCATTCGAAGGCGGGACCCGTTAGACTTTGCGGGAATTGACGCAGCAACAAGGCATCATTGCTCCCTGTATTCCCACACGAGGCCATGAAATGGGCCAAGTGTTGATCTGGGTTTGTGTCTTTTACACCCTCTCCCGAGAAGGACTTAAACTTCGGGACTATATACCCCTTTGGGTAAGGTATAGCGTCGTAATCGGCTGGATACGGCCTCCCCGTTCGTTTCAAGGGTGAGACGGTAAATCCTGCGCCCGCTATTTGAAGTTGTTGACTAATTATCTCTTGGATCTCCTTTTTAGTCAATCCTTGATTCTCGTTAGTATATGTACGAGTGTTAGAGCCCCGAGCAATATTGACTCGAGAGCTCTCTCCTCCACATGGGAGGTCTTCTTTGTGACCGTCGGGGTCTCTGAAGCTTGGATGTTGTGATGGTTGAGGTCCCGCATGTTTGGAGGGTCCTTCATCTTCCATTCTCTCATTTGTGATCCCCTTTTTGGTCAGGAAGTCACTTAAGGACTTGATCAGGCTTAAAGCCTCTTGATTTTGCTTTCTGAGCTCTCCCATTTCTTGCTCATTTCTCTGTCTATACTCTTCCATTTCTCGTTCTCGTATAGACAGTTGTCGTTTTAACTGGGCGACGAAATCATTCGCGGAGCCACCAGTGTCTTCCATTTCTGCCTCATTATGGGCTGATTCGTCGTCAGTTGGAGGGCCGCCTTTTTGCCCTCTTTTGGTCCTGGCTCTAGTCCTGGCCGCATGAGCGTTCTCGACGTCTCTACCAGGCGGTGGGTCATTGGATGGGCCCACTTCTTCATCGTCAGCCATATATGTGGCGTGACGTTCTTCTTGATCGTCAGAGGAGCTTTCGTCATACGCCCCCACAGTATAGACTGTGAAGTGTTCTTCTTCGTCATCAGCATAGGGTGCCAGACGAGAGACCCGCCTTTTCTTTCGGGCCTGATCAGGAACGGTGATAACCAGTCCTTTGCTTGACTTTAATGGCTTAGGGTCTAGTTTTGGCCCTAGCCTGTCAAACACGGTCGTGCTTGAGGCTTGGGGTTTTATCTTTGACCCTAGCCTATTAAACACGTTTTCACCCTCAATATTTTTTGAGAGAGCGGTGGTTTTGACCGTAGCCCGTGTTTTGGGCTTAGCCACCTTTATATAGGTGGATGGTGTCTGACTTGTTTGGGTCAAACGAGATTTTGGGATCCATGTTTGTTTGGTCCCCGGTGCCCGTTCATATGGGCGGTTCCCCGATTCCCGGGGGAAATGAACCTGTCTCCCTTGGGCCTGAGAGGCAGAGGCTTGGAGTTTGTTTCGGCGCTGTTGTTTACGCGCCTTAATGGCTTGGTGAGTCTCGTATAGAGACTTACCAAGGTCGGCCTGTTTGAGGCCTAAGGGTCTTCCCGACTCGGTCGAGAAGTTCTGGTTTAGGCGAGGTTTTGGTTGTGGAACCTCCCAAACGCTCCGGATACGAGCGGTTGGAGAGTTCCTTTTCACAATCCTTAGGGATGTGAAGGGGTTGGAGACGGGAAGATTTGGCTCAGCCACCAATTCATCCTGGTAGGCTTGGAGAGCCCGTTTCTTAGTGACCTTTGGGGCCACCGGTGTCGGAAGGGTCGGGGAGACTTTGTTCACTAAGCGTTGTCTCCTGGGGCGCTGAGGTTTTGGAGGGAGCGCCATGATTTTGTTGTCAATCCCCTTCTGGGTGATCCTGAAGGAGACTTCATGGTCCTCATCCTTGACCAGAGTTGGTGTCGGTGATGGTGAAGTAGGAGGAAGAACGATCATTTGGGGGAAGTCCCCAAATGAGAACACCATATGGCCCACCTCGTTGAGGGAGACGGGGACGGCGATCGCAAACGGAGAATTAACGCCAGACATCATTTCCTGAAAAATATAGACTCCACAAATCAATTAGCCATATTTCATGCAAAATATATATATATATATATTTTTTTATTTGATCCATATATTTAATTAGTTTAGCCCAAGAGATGAGAGGAGAAAGATATGTCCCACCGGGCGTGCCAGAACCTGTGCGGCCCTTTTTCGCGGCCCACGCGCGAGGCATCGGCGTCCTCGCTCACGGGGAAAGAAGGTGCAGGTACATCCCTGCGCGTGTTTGTGCGCTCAAGGACTTATTATTTAGGTGATTGTGGGAACTTTTATTTTCCGACGGGCGCAAGCCCCCGCCGTTAATTACCCCGGCTCTCGCCTCGGGAACCTCTGATTAATGGGCTAAACTAATCAAAATATATGGATCAGATTTGTGGCTTTATTTCTTCCTTCCAATTTATTATAATGCATACTTGAAATAACCCAAAGGTATAACTTTGGATAATAAGACTAAAGACGTATGATCTAAAGTCAGAGAAACGTATAATTTCTCATAAATCAGAGATCGAGGATGTATAATCCTATTGATCTCACGGAATTCGAATGTGAAGCGCACTGCCAACTCGATACTCAAAGAACCAGAGATGTTTGATCTCTAAAAAGGTTCATGTCAAAGACAAGGACGTATAATCCTAAACAGTCTATTGACCTTCCAAATCCCGAATCTGAAGCGCTATGCCAATTCGAAACTTGGGAAAATTGGAGGATCGGGAACATATAATTCTTTATCGATTTCCAAAATGAGGTACATTAAACCTGAAGCGCACTGCCAATTTAATGTTCTCGAAACATGATTTGATATGATTTGGTATGTTGGTATGTTTTCACCAAGTTTTGGACTTATCTGCATATTTGGCATATTTGGCCAGAGATTTGGACATATTTGCATATTTGAAATATTTTATCAAGAGTTTGGACATATTTGTATATTTGAAATATTTTATCAACAGTTTGGACATATTTGTATATTTGGCATGTTTGGCCAGAAATTTGGGTGTATTTGCATATTTGACATGTTTGGTCAAATGTTTGGGTTTATTTGCATATTTAACATGTTTGGTCAAAAGTTTGGTCATATTTGCATATTTGACATGTTTGGTCAGATGTTTAGGTATATTTGCATGTTTGACATGTTTGGTCAAATATTTGGACATATTTGTATTTTGACATGTTTGGTCAAATGTTTGGGTTTATTTGCATGTTTGACATATTTGGTCAAATATTTGGACATATTTGTATTTTTGACATGTTTGGTCAAATGTTTGGGTTTATTTGCATGTTTGACATGTTTGGTCAAATATTTGGACATATTTGCATATTTGACATGTTTGGTCAAATGTTTGGGTATATTTGCATGTTTGACATGTTTGGTCAAATATTTGGACATATTTGTATTTTTGACATATTTGGTTAAATATTTGGGTATATTTGCATAATTAAATATTTTGATTTGTTTTATCAAAATATAACAAGGTTTAATTATTTTGAACATTTTTATTTGTTTCATAACATGATTCAATCATCTTTGAATATTTTGATTTGTTTTATCAAAATATAACATATTTTAATCGTTTTTGAATATTTGGGTATATTTGCATATTTAAATATTTTGATTTGTTTTATCAAAATATAACAAGGTTTAATTATTTTGAACATTTTTATTTGTTTCATAACATGATTCAATCATCTTTGAATATTTTGATTTGTTTTATCAAAATATAACATAATTTTGATTATCTTGAATATTCCAATTTATTTTATCAAAATATAACATAATTCAATCATTCTTTAATATTTTGATTTGTTTTATCAAAATATAACATAATGTGATTATTTTGAATATTTTTATTTGTTTTACCAAAACATGACATAATTTAACTATTTTGAATATTTTGATTTGTTTTATCAAAATATAACATAATTTGATTATTTTGAGTATTTTTATTTATTTTTATCAAAATATAATATCATTTGATTATTTTGAATATCTTTATTTATTTTATCAAAATATAATATAATTTGACTATTTTGAATATTTTGATTTATTTTATCAAAAAGAATTCATTTGTTTTGAGCATTTTCATATGACATAATTTCCATTTATTTTAAAAATATTTTATTTGATATTTTGAATTTATTTTATACATACATGATATGTCTTGAATTTTCTTTTATTTATAATATAAAAAAAAAGAAATAAAATAAAATCAAAATTGACATTTTATAGTCTTAAAAATATTCATAAATGAAATCATGATTTTTGATATATTTTTCATAATTTATGGGCTTGAGAAATCATTTTTATTTGGTGTTTAAAGTTTATTTTCAAAACAGATTAATATGGGCCGTCAGATTTGGGCCCATGCATCAAGATCTGAACTTAAGTTCAGTTTTTAAAGCATCTTTTAAACTGGGCCGTTGGATCTCTGGCGCGCATCAAGCCTTCTATGGGCTGTTTGAATTTCATCAAGATTCGCACTTTGAGATGCATCAATATTCGTGCTCATCCTCCCCGACACTGATCGAGGCCCTGCCGGCATCGGATCTCCGATCAGGAGGCATGGCTAGCATCGCCGGAGCGTGGGGAGTCCATCGGTGGTGGTCTCGGCGGCGACGACGGCCTGGATCGCCGGAGATGGGGGTAGCCACTTGGTTTCGGTTGGGAAGTTGGCTGAGATGAGATTTTGAGGGATTTGAGCTGGTTTTTGGCAAATTGACTCGATTCCTTTGTCATATAGCATCGTCAGAACATGTTTATCAAGATTTTGAGGCTTAATTTGAGTTTAATCCATCAATTTTGCAACTTTGGCCATTTGGTACCAAACTGGTTTCGGGGCTTTGGTACCAAATGGTATTTCATAGCTTTCCTTTGCAATTTTCTTTCAATTAACTTTCCAAACAGTGTCGTTTAGTATGTTTGAACATGTTTGGATGATCAATTTCATCAATTTAGATGTGCATTGTCCTTTATGCACATTGGGTCATTTCTGGTTTTATTTTCAATTTGGTTTCCTTTTGATTTCATCATATTCTTCTCAAATTGCATGTTTGATTATATTCATTTGGGTCAATTACATGTTTTAGAAAGGTTTTATATCAATTTCACACATGAATTTCACTTGAACACGAGTTAATTTCATTTTTGCACTTTTCTGGTAATGGTCCAGAGCCAACTCAATTTCAATTTTGACAGACCCAATTTCAAAAATTCACAGAAAATCACAGAAAATCCCAAAAATGGTAAAATTTGGTGAGTGAGTGCATTAAGACTTGTTCTAGATGCCCATGAAATTTTAAGTTAATTGAGTGAAAAGAAAGTATGATTATTGTATTTTTAGCAGACTGGACAGAAATGCCCTTTCAGCTTTATAAAAAAATCAAATTTGGCTTAACCTATGGATTAAAGCCTGGTTTAATTATTCTAAATCCTTTAAAACATCACATGAGGTGTCATAAAGGTGAATTAATCAAGAAATTTTGGATTTTTGAATCAAAAGAAGAATGAACTTCTCAGTTTGACCCAAAGTTGACCTTTTTGGAGTTTTTGACAGATGAGATTGTAAAATTCATAACAATTCACAGAAAATTCCAAAAATTATAAAATTTATATGGTAAGTTGGTATAAACCTAATCTACATGACTGTGAAATTTCATAAGAAATTAACAACCAGGCTGAGAGATATGGATTGATCTCTCAGCTGGCCAGAAACTGGAATTCACTGGACTCAACCCAGTATTGATGTTTATTGCTTTTCCATTGCTCAATTATGAACTTGAGCTATTAAGCACATCAGAGAACATGAAGGAAAGAACTAAAAGGAAAATAAAACCAATTTGCACCAAAATATCATATATTATAACAAATTGAAATACAATACACATATAAAACATGGAATTTTGTTTTTCCATGGAATTTTGACAGCATAACAGCTTGTATAAAGCCATTATTGAGCTTTACACAGCCACTGCACATGTGCACAGGGCTTGAGAGAGAGAGGGGATGAGCATGTGCCCATCCCCATGAAACCAGATTGGCATGTGCCAATTGGTTGGAGTATGCTGCCAAAATCCATGGTGAACTCACCATGTGAGCTCCTGAGACTCAAGCTCAGCCACCAATTGAGCTCTGGAAGGAGGGAGGCACATGTGCACCTCCACAGCCATGGGGCTAGCCATCTCACCCAGCAAGGTGAGACTGGCTCCTTGAGCTCAATTGAGACTGAGCCAAGCTCAAGGCTTGACTCCTATGGCTCTTACCTAGCTATTCAAGACTTGGTTTCTCCTCAGCTAGCTTTTTTTTGTGGAATCTGGTGGAGTTGAGATTTTGGCAGAGTTTTGGCTATGTTGCTCTCTCCTTCTTCTTCTTCTTCACTGGGGGTCTATTTATAGCCCAGAGGGCATGGTTTAAGCCTCAGGGCTGAGCTGGCATCATCTCAGCCCTTGGTTTGATCAAGTGGCCAGGATTGAGCCAGCCAGGCCTGTGCTGGCCTGAGGCTTGTCCTTGGAAGATTCCTCCAGCTAACTGGCGCTCAGAGCTCTCCATTGAGGTGCCTACACGTGTCCCTGACACAGGCCTGGGGAGAGAGAAGGAGCCGTTGGCTTTGTCTTCTTCCTTGGGTCAGTGTGTCATGCCTTTCGGGTGTGAGCATATCCCGAATATTCCTTGGCCTTGCTGGCGCTTGACATGTCACCAAGGTGTCACTGAGTGTGCCCAACGTGTCAATTTGGCTGCTGGAGTGCTGAGTTGTGCCAATTGACCACCCCCAGATCAGACTTGAGTGCCAAGTGGTGCACCTGTCAATTGAGTGCTTTTCACTCCAAATTGACACTTCAGGCAGCGTCGTGGAAGCATCTCGGAGCTCCCCCAGGTGTTGGCTTGGCCTCTCGAGCTCCCAATTGCCCTGTCACCTTCAAGGTCGAGGTACTTTCTCCTTCGATTTTCTCCTTATTTACTTTACTATTTTCAATGCTGTTTGTGGCATTGAAATCCCCTTAAGGTGTAGATTAAGTCCCTAAAATGGTTTAAGCCAACTCGCGTCGTACACCTAGACTCCATTTTCGAAGCTCCACTGAGCTCTGGAGCTCGAGGAGGAAGAAAGGAGGGAGAGAGAGAGAAATTCAAAAGGTTTCTCTCGCTTGGGTTGGGTGCACGTGAACCGTGCTTTGGTTTCGGGCTTGTCAGAGGGAGGGAGCGCTTGCACCGCGCTCACCTCTCTTTCCCTTCTTTTCTTTTCGCTAGCCAAAATAACTCTGGGCGCTGGGCCCCCTTGGCAGTGAGACTGAAGGAGAGGGGCCCAGTCGTCAGGTTTAATGAGACACAGCCCCAGCGAAAAACTGAGGGTTGGGCTGTGGGCTTGGTCCTTGTGCACCAAAACGTATTGTCAGTGGTATGGTGCATGTGTACTGGGTCCACGCAAAGCGCCTTTAACACTTTGTGTGTATGACAGGCGGGTCCCAAGGGCAGAAGTCGTGTTTGAGCTCCCCACATTGCACCCAGAGTGTTGCACATCCCCCAAATTGCACCCAGAACTATCTCCAGTTCTGATTTTTGGTATTTTCTTTATTCCTTTTTCCATTTTATTTTATTCTTCATGCAAAAATCCATGAAAAATTACTGAAAAATCACAGAAAATATATTCCATGATTCTGTTATTTTGGGTAATATTTTTGGTATTTTTGGGTGTGAAATTAGGCATTAATTTCACTTAAATCATTAATTGTATATGATTAGGCATATTAATCTTATACAATTAATATTTTGGCATGATTATCCCAAAGAATCATTTTTTAATTCCAAGGGATAATATTTGGGGCATTTTTCATGAATGAAATTCATGATTTTTGAATTTGGCATGTTTAATTATATGAAATTGTTTCTTGATTTCATATAATTAGGGTTTTGTGCATATATTTTTTGCACACATGTGTATATATTTTTTTGAAGGGGGTTTGGTATGATTATTTCATGAAATTATTTTTTTAATTTCAAGAAATAATTTTGGGATTTAATAAATCATGAGATTGGACATAATTTCATGATTTAATATTTGACATGAATATTTCATGAAATTGTTTCTTTAATTTCAAGAAATAATTTTATGAAATTGAACATAATTTCATAATTTCAAATCTTTGGTATAAAAATCACATGAAATTATATCATTAATTTCATGCAATTTAATTTGTGTATTTTTCTGGCAACTTTTAAACAGCAAACAGCAATATGAGATGAAAGTCATAACTCATTCATATAGCTCCTGAAACACATAAACTATAAATAAACGCTAATGTGCGAGTTTTGATTTAAATTATGAACGAGGACAAAATAATTAAAAACGTGTATAAACATGTTTAAAAGCGTTTTCAATGTATTTTAGTGCAATTTGAGGTGAAATATTGGTTATGACTCACTAATATAGCTTTAAAATACATATAAACAATAAAGAAACATATTTAAGAGTTAGTGTGTGAATTTTAATGATATTTGAATTAGAAATGAGGCCAAATTGATTAAAAATATGTAATGTGTTCAAAATCGTTTGAAATTAATTTTAATGCAATTTGAGAAGATGTAGGTCATAAGTCATTAATATAGCTCCAAAAATACGTGTAAATATTTGATAAACATACCCTACAGTTTATGTATTAATTTAGTCGATATTTCAGTCAAAAATGAGGCCAAATTGATTAAATTTTTTTATAAACATGATCAGAAGTGTTTTAAAATGCATTCTAAATCAATTTTAGTATGCATTCTAATTCAATTTTAGGTATAATCTCTTTAGTTGAGCTCATAAAAAATATATAATCATTTAATAAACTTATCTAATAGTGACTCTATGAGTTTTGACAATATTACAATCCGAAATGATGGTAAAATTGATTAAAAACGTGAATAAACACGTTCAATCACGATTTAAATTCAATCCAATGCAATTGTTGGCATAATATAAGTCACGTCTTTTTAATTTAACTATCAAAAATATATAAATATTGAATAAATATATCTAACAATTTATTTTCACAATATTACAATATGAAATAAAGCCAAAATTATTAATAATGTGAACACTTTGAAACATCTTCAATGTATTCTAATGCAATTTTAGACATAATACTCGTAGAAAATATTTGAACATTTGATAGTCATATCTAACAATTTATTTATAAGTTTTGATAATATTATAATAGAAATGAGGCTGAAATTGTTTAAAAACATGAATAAATATATTCAAATACGCTTTAAATGCATTTATAATGTAATTCTAAGAATAATATAGATCATATCTCTTTAGTTTAACTAGAAAACAACACAAAAAAATTTAATAAACATATTTAAAAATTTATCTGTGAATTTTGGTGATATTACAATAAAAAAATGTGGACAAATTGATTAAAAACGTGAATAAATACGTTCAAACAAGCTTTAAATGCATTCTATTGTAATTTTAGGCATAATATAAATCATATCTCTTTAGTTTTGCTCATAAAAAACATATAGACATTTCATAATAATTTCTAACAATTTATTGTAAATTTTGATGATATTATAATTAGAAATAAGGCTAAAATTGATTAAAAAATGAACAAACATATTCAAACACACTTCAAATGCATTGTAATGTAATTCTTAGCATAATATATACCATAACTGTTTAGTTTAACTAGAAAAAGCAAAAAGTATTTAACAAACATATTTAAAAGTTTATATGTGAATTTTGACGATATTACAATAAAAAATGAGATCAGATTGATGAAAAATGTGAATAAATATGTTCAATAAACATGTTCAAACATGCTTTAAATGCATTCTAATATAATTTTAGACGTAATATAAGACATGTATCTCTTTAGTTTAGTTCCTAAAAAATATATAAATATTTACTAAATATATCTAACATTTTATCTGTAAATTTTAACGATATTGTAATTAGAAATGAGGACCAATTGTTTAAAATGGTTAATAAACACATTCAAACATGCTTTAGATGCATTTGAATACAATTTTAGCCATAATATAGATTATATCTCTTAATTTAGCTCATACAAAATATACTTTTAATAAACAGGATCATAGGATCATAAATGTGGCTAACATTAATGAAAACTATCAATGGACACACGACATTGTAGATACATTTTTTTAAGTAATTTATGCGTAGTATTTGATATATATGTATTTTGCACAAATAAATTCATGAATACAGATTTTATCCCCAAAGTTTGGTGGTTTTATGATCATAAATATGATCAAAATTGTTTTAAACACAATAAATGAATTTTACAAGTATTTTATGCATAATAATAGATATATTGGTTCAACTTTTACAAAAATAAATTTATTTCCACATAATATTTGATATTATTTGCAAATTTTGATTACCTTGGGATCTTAAATGAAATATTTATCGAAAACATCGACGAACATTCACGTAGCATTGTAAAACGCATTTGAGAATAATATTTTATGTTTATGTTTGATTCTTGCATAAACATATTTATTAGAATTCAAGAGACATATATTATATAATCCTTCAATTTTGATGATTTTAGAATTATAAATATGACTAAAATTGATGAAAAACATCAACAAACGCACACAAATCAATGTAAATGTACTTTGGAAAAATTTTATACATAATATTTGACGTATAAATTTGATTTTTTATAAATAAATTTATGAGAATTTTATGCAGGTCAGCAGAATATTATACACAAATATTTAATACATCATCATGAAACTTTAAAATCACTCGATTAGTTTAAAATAGTTCATAGATGTAAATTTTACAAAAAAAATTAAAATAAAAAAAAACGACGCATGTACGCCAAGCTTGCAAAAAGGGAAAAAAAAACAAAAGATAAAATATTTTTTTCCCGCCAAGCGCCAACCCTCACTTTTTTAAATCTCTCCCTTTCCTCTCCTCTCCAGGGTCACATTTTCCCAATAATTTCCCACAATCTCTATTCGTCCTCCTTATCAATTAACGAAACAACGCTACCACGAATCTCTCTTCCGATCATCAACCAATCACATCCACCTTTTGAAGAATAGGTCATGTCTGAAGAGTCGATCGATCACAAACAAACTAGAAGGATTAAAGGAAGAAAGAAAAGCCCCACGACGAAGACGAAGAAAGCTCAGATCGAGAAGATTAATATCGCTCTTTTATGCTGGTAATTGGTGTTAATCCTTTTGAAAACTTCTCAGACTCCTTTGATTTCACTGAGAAACTGTCCCAAACTAACTAACAGCATTTCGTTCCTCTTTCTAGAGAAATTACTCTTCCCAGAGGTGCCGATCATTTATTGATTGCAACAGATCGCTCACTGATGTAAGAACAGCCATTGTCAGTATTAGACCTGCTCTATCAGCTGTTGCGTATCAGGCTCCGCCACGATTTGTGACCCTGCTGAATAATTTTCAGCTTGGTATCATTGATTTGGCTGACGGATGATGCTCTGAGTAAGAATTTTGATCATCTTTTCTCCTTATATTTTTTATTGTGTTCTGTCTTTTACTTTTTCTAGGAAGAAGAAGTGTAATTGCAATTGAGCATTATATGACTAAAAACTGATCAAATCAACGTCAATTTAAGATAAATCGAGGCATAAGTTCACAATTAGTTAAATTTTGCTCTTTTAGGAGGTGATATATAGATAAATCATTGATATCGATTTTGTTATTCAGATTAAATGAATTATTATTCATATTAACGATTTTATTATATAACTTATTTGTACAGTACTTTTGTTATTTAACTTAAATGAGTTATTATTCTTAATAATATTTGAGTTTAATAATAAAAATATTGTAAAAAATAAGTTATATAATAAAGTCATTAATATGAATAATAATTTATTTTATATGAATAATAAAGTCGGTATCGATTATGATATCAATTATGTATCTCCCAAACATTTTCCTTTAATTATTTTCGAATTTGGGGTTAGTTAAATTTTCTGCGGCTTATAAACAATGCTATTATCGGTTTTTGACAGGGGGTTAGATGGTCATCAGAAAATTGCAATTTTTGTCACAGACTCCATTCTTTCATTGTATTTACATATTTGTCTTGACTTTGATTCAAAGTCATCCATATAAATATAATTGTGGGGATTCATTGACAATGATTAACTCGACAATCTTGACAATGAATTTTCAAATAAATTAAAAAATCTTAAAAATTAGAAAAACAAATTATAGATATATTTTTGAATTTATTAATTGATTGCGTTTCAAATTTATACAATTTAAGTGTCATTTGATATTTCATCAAAGACCATCAAAAGTGCATAAAGTTTATAATTGTCCAAATTTAATTGTGCTCACTAGAATATCAAAATCACACTTAAAATGAAATCATATAAAATTTGAAACATACTTAAATTATATGTTAAACAATATGTTTATAAACTTTTTTTTTCTATTTTTACAAACTTTTAAGAATTTTTTAAATTCTTAGCCAACTAATGTGTAGATATTGCTTGGTGACAAGAGCAAAAGGCATAGAGACATTGCCTTCCTTTTTCATGTCTCTCTCTTTCTGATTATGTGAACATGTTTTACCTAAATAGAAAATAATTAAAAAAAAACTAAACGGACAATTGTTTTTCTGATTATATGAATCGGTGTGTAAATTTATGTGCTAAATTGAAAAGATATATATCAAATATTATGCAAACAAGCTGATTAAAATTCATTTTTAAAGTGACCATTAATAAACACAGGAACAGCAATATAATAAATTGTTATGTATCATCACAACTACAATCCACCGATGTTAAGAGAAATAATTTTTCCATGTAATCTATATGCATCATGATACGGGATACATGCAAATTGCAGTCAAATTGAACACTTAGCTTTAAAATCAGTAAAATGACATCTGTAAGTAGGAGAAAAAATGTACTTGTACAGAAAAGGGGACAAAAGTTACCGAGTGAGAATCAGCATTCTTTCTGCTACTTAATGGATTATTCACCCCTTATTGGATTAAAATAAAAGGGTGCTATTATGCATTTCTTCAAAGTATTGAAGAGAAGAATTAAATTCCCAAAAATAAAATAAAACAGAAAAGGAAAAATGAAACAACAACTAGAGGTTCACAGGCACACAGAGGCCATCGTAGCTCAATTGTACATCCAAACCCTCCGTTTCCTTTAACTTGAGAAGATCTTCATTTACTTTGTCATGATCCACCAAATGCATCATACCTTTTGAAAAGATGCACGTGTTAATAACCCAACATTGTACCAAAAAAGAAAAAAAAGCTGCACAGAATAAAAAGATACTTTAGGAGGAAAAAAAGCAAATTTTCCAAGAGGAAGGAAATAATCTCAAAGTAAAGCTTCCTCATTAGTTTGAATTACTTAGTTTAGACTTTTCCCCCTCTAAAGACAAAGTAAAAAGGCATACCAGTAAAAAGAGTTCTCTTTGGTTTGATTTTCCGCACTTCAACAAGGGCCTGACAATTTGACAAAGAGGTCCGCTGATTTATGTAAATGTAAAGCAATAACAAATACAATGTATTTTTATTAAGCAAGGGACTTAGATGACTAACCCTTGGGAGCCCAAAGTGTGTCGTAGAAGATCTATCAGGCCGAAGTGCATCCTGACAAGTCAAGACAAAAATAAATGAATAAATGAAAAAGCAGGAACATATTTAAATAATAAGAATAATAACATGAAACGGTAAAAACAGAGACAACTAGTCCCACTAAGAATTATTAGCAAAGCTTAATTGGGAAAGAAAATATGAAAAAGGCACGAACCAGTACAAGAAGGTCACAGTTATACATAAGTTCATAAGTCTCTTCAGGTATTTCACTGACATCACTACAATAACATAATATTTGCAAATAAGATTTACAGCGGTGGCTAAGATAGGAAATAGATTGAATAGTTGTACATTTATAGAAGTTGTATTACTATTTCTCTGTACCTTATATAGCAGACATCACCGAAACGAAAACCAAGGGAGCGGTAACCTTGTCCATGCCAAACTGGCAACGGTGATACCTGAACCACCAAGAATTTTTCAGATGATAATTTAACAAATAAGTATTCTTGGAAAGAGTCCCACGTCCAGTCATACATGACGTAGCATTAGAAGTACAAAAATTTTCAAAAGAAACCTTGAGGTTATGAACAGTAAAAGTTTCCTCCTGGATAATGTTAAATTTCAATGCTGAGACAGCAGCACCAGGTAAAACCACACTCGTATCTACTAAATAATAATGCGTCTTCTGCATCACCTGAAACATCACACAAAATCTAAAAATAAAAATGCATAATACAATGACAGCAAGTCATTAATAACATGCAGGCACTTTTTCCTTCATAATCATATTAAATATTGCAGGACAAGCAGTTATTAAGAAACCATAGCTGTAACTGGGGAAGCTATTGACAAAGTAAGAATACAAGTGGCTTTCCATGCAAACCTCAAAATCACGCTGAGCGACATAAATTGGGATGTGCGGTTGCACATTGTTCGTCCAATCACGAAGATCATCGAGACCTGCCACCATGAAAAGTTTCAAAGAAACCGAAATACAATAAGTAGTTTGTTGAGAAGAGACAAATTCGAAGTACCTATAAACAACACATCAGTTTGACTCACAAACCTGGATTAATATAGAACAGAACTTTAAAGGCTACAAATAGGAAAGCAGGAGCTAAGCATTGATAACAGACCTCCAATAGCATCAGCATGAGAATGAGTGATTATAACCGCATCAATTGTCCTCAACCTGCCACAAAAAAGTGACAAAATTTGTATCACAAAGCTGTCATAATTGATGATCCAATAGCATCTGATTAAGATTTTGCTAAAGTTGCTCCAGCAAATGACAAAAATAAACAAGAAGCTGAGTATTCACTCTTTTTCCCATAACAGAAAACTAAAACTGTTTGCCAAAAAAATAAAAAAAGAAAACTAAATTTGTAGTTTTGTATTGAAGAAAATAAAAGGATAGGAAAAAGAGAGAATCTTGAATACTCCTTTTCCCTGTATTCACTCATTCAATCCAGGGGTAGAGTCATACAAAAGTTTATGTTAAAACTTACCAAATAACCCCATCAATATTAACAATTACAGATATGCAATAACACCCAGAATTGTATTAATGTTATATATACATGAAATGAAAACTCCATTATACAAAGAATGAAATTTACCCTCACTAAAAACAAAAAGGAAAAAGCAAAAGAAGAAGAAAAGAAAGGAAGAATGAAATTTACCCAAAGATAGGAAACCACTGAAGGGCGCTATGGTAGAAAAATCTGCAACATGTATTTGAAGTAAAAGAGAGAGAGCATACGAATCAAATCAACGGGACAGGAAAGAAGAAAAACTTGTGTGAGGAAGGAATGAATTGTACACGTACTTGCCGGCATCAATGAGAATATTTGATGTGCCAGAAGCAGTGACATGCCGTATGAGGATGCTTGTGTTGCGTCTCCCGTTCCTGTTCCCTACTTCTGCTGCTTTCGTGCATACCTATTATTTCTTCATTTTATTTATTACTATTACGTTTGTTATTACTACTAAAGAGGCGATTATTCAGTTCAAAAACTAAGGAGATGCATCCACAATTACATGTAAAAATTATTCAAACAAAGAATTTAAGAGGAAATGAGTGTTACGGGGCAAGTCTTGGAAGGATTTGTGAGGCAGCTGACTCTGGGAATGCCTTCGCTGGTGCCTGTTCCCAGAAATATTATCTCTGACCCCTCTGCCTCTCCTCTGCCACTGCTAGCGCTGACGCCGCTTTCGGTGACTGAGAACATTCATGTATATTGATATTCATACATGTATTAGCATAACACACAAGACACACACACACACACACACGCACACGCACACAAGAGACACACTGACAAACACACCCAATATAGGAGATAATTTATGAGTAAATTAAATACATATGACTTAATAAAGGTGAGCACGTGTAGAATTGCTACAACACATGAACAGAGGGGCTTTGCAATTAGTTCGAAGATATAATGCGCAATGCGCACATGCAATTAGTTCAAAAAAAGAAGAAAGAAAGAAAGAAAGAAACAACAAGCGCTGACCTGAATGGAGGGAGGAGAGTGGGGCCCGCAGAGCAGGCGGCCGGGAAATGATAGATCTCAACGAGGAGGAGGAGGCGGAGGAGGCTGGAGGTCGGAGCGTGTATCCCCGGCGGAGGAGAGAACGAGCGGCGGTGGAAATCGACACAGCAGCTCCCGCCATTTCCTACTTCTACCTCTCTCTCTCTCTACTACAAGTCGCAACTACAAATCGAATACTCTTTTTTTCTTGTTCTTTTTTTAAATAAATAATTAATTAATTCTTGGCTATTGCGATGATGCACAACTGTAAAACCTCGTCTTGACGACTCCTGAGTACATCACTCAATTCCAATTGTATTTCCTTTTAAGTTGGAAAGAGACAGCCTTTAATTCATTCTCAGTGCAAATCGTATCAACCAAATTGTTCAAGAGCGCTATTTACTTAGCACCGTGTGAAGTGAAATACTGCTTGATGCATATGACACGTGTGTGTTCCAACACCATCAGAATCACACACGCGCTATGCACAAAATTCACTGGGCTCTATCTATTACATAATGGATAAAAAAAGTTGGTGTTAATACGCTAAATTTGTTTAGTTAAAAGTAGGATAGGATACACTCTTAATTATAAGTTTAGTTTTCCTAATTAAATCCTAATAGTTACATTTCACACAAATGCTTGAAAGATACCATTAACTATAATGTGATGCGCTTTAGATCATATGACAAATTTAAGGTTTGCAAATTGTTCAATGAGGTCTATAATTCGTTATTTCGAATTTAATTAGAAAATAATTTGTATTTTTGTAATAGATATAAATATATTAAAGTTCTAATTATTTTAGAAAGAAAATGAAATTGGGTGAAGAATTTGTGAAGAATTCGGAAATAATTCAAAAATTCATTTAATTCATCCATTTATTTCGGAGTAGTGTTAAAATCAAACGGATTAGCTAGTAAAGCAGAAAGCAAAGATTTTTTTTTTTTTAAAGTTTACTTGTGGCACAACTGCACAGTTTATATTCTAATATCACCAAAGTTTATAGGGGGGTTGCAACTGCCTTTTTTGTTGTGTTGTATATGAAACTTGTTACAGAGGTTTTTATAGTTTGTCAATAGAGCAAATGACATTTCAAAAACAACAGATTAATCAGTTTCAAGTTTTAACATTTTATAAGCACATCAGTTCAGTTCCAATCTCAACTCATGTTTAAAAGATATCATATTCAACAATTTATAATCATTTTTTAAGGTACTTTTAATCAGCTCAGAGCTGAATTCATTTTAAAAAACCACTCAGCTCAAAGTGGTGCCCAAAATATCCTTAAAAAATATATAAATTTTGATTTAGTGGCTTTGCATCTAGCCTAACCTTTCAATCAATCTGAACAATCCCAAACTTCTTGTGACATAAGAAAAATAAAAGGTTTTCGATCACAGTCACCATTTACATGTATGAACAGTCAAATCGTATCGACACATACTAAACACTTGCACACACCAATCGCAAGAATTTGTTGCATGATTATTGATTAGGATTCACGTCCTCAAATGTATCCTCATGTTTAAGACAATAGTAGCTGTAAAAGAATGAAAACAAATTAATTACTTGAAAAATCAATCAATTTTTTACACGTAAGAATCACGGTTTTCTTGGAAATTTCGAGAAATCCGGCCGTCTACGTTCTAGGTATGCTGTCTTGCCTTCATTTGCCTCGTCAGATCCGTAAAATATAAGAGTTGCATTACCAGCAAGCTCCTAACAAAAGGTATAAAAACATGAACAATTATCTACAGTAAAATTTCAAGAAAAGATGAAATGAGACCAGTTTGTTGTTGGTTTGTTCTAGCTGTGGGAAAAATAATAAACACTGCAGATTGGGTGATTTGAGAAGTTTTAAATATAAAATTCTGAGCAATTTCGGGTTCGGCAGATCCAAACCTGTATAATAAAATAAAAAAATAAATATTGCACACCCAACAATTGCATCCCTACTTATGGATCAAGACCTGACTAGGGACAAATGCTTTTTGTAAGCAATAAAAACGACATTATTTTTCCAAAAAGGCAAGAAGAAATTAAAAAAAATATTACCTGTAAACCAGCATGGCCATCATCTACAGCATTGAGGGCTGATTTAAGAACCCGAATAGCAGTGGGACTGTTGCGCAAAATTTCCCTGCACCATCTTACTGTCTCCTGTTCTAATTTCTCAAGCTGTAAAAAGAAAGTAAAAAACCATGATTCAGGATTTAAGGGGCAGAAGTGTTTGTATCCCACCTATTGCAAAGGGAAAGTCCCAGCACTGCTTATTTAGATAAATTTATCAGTTAAGGATATATATACATGTACTATTTAGACTATTCCCAAACTATGTGAGGTCAAAAATTTGATATGTACCTTCACAAGTATAAAATTAATCAAACCACATTGTATCAAAGGAACTTACAGTGACAACTGTATTTACAAGCCCCATTTTCTCTGCTTCTTGGGCTGTGTAAAACCTTGAGAGGAACCACATTTCCCGTGCTTTTTTGGGGCCTACCTGCTCGATAATAAAGTAAAAAATTATGCAAAAGAAGAAAAAAAGACATTTAAGTCCTACACCATGGTAAGAAGAAGTTGAGGTGCATGTATTAATTCAAGTTTCAAGAAAGAGTAAGGCTTTGCATTGAAATAGTTTTGTGTTTATTGCACTTTGTTCATCCTCAATTAATGAAGTTCCAAGAAGTCAAAAATATGTTTTAACTTAATGAGTTGAATCTCAACCTAAATTCATCACAGTTACAGTCAATAGTATATCTCTATTGGAAGGCATGATGTGTGACACCACCATCGAGGTAACCTTGGATGTACCAGCAGTGTACTGAATAAACCAGACAGGACAGATACCGTACTCTTAATTGTCATTGACCAGAAAATTACTACCCATGGGGCCATTGTCAGGAGCAGGGTACATAGGATACATGCTAACAAATTAATCAACACCAACAATATTAGCTTACCAAACGGGACATGATTGATGATCCATAGCCAGCATCAAAGCTTCCGACCTAGAATAAGTCATAATTAGCTTATTCAAAGGGTTGTGATGTAGAACGGCACATAAGGATGCTATACTCGGGCGAAATGGTACACACATGCCATGTACCTACTTTTGAACCTTTTATTCTGTCTATTGGCCATGTCATAAATGACTTGTGACTGGGTTCATAAGATGGCCTTATGCCCTTATCAAACCAAAAAAGAAAAAACACTATAAAAAATTTACATTAGAGTATGATGAAGAGGTACTAGCCAAAATTTTAGCCATATCACCAGTGCCAGCACATACTGAAACACTACTGGAATCTAGCCCACAACTACAACTTGGTAATTTCCATAATTATCCCATCTATCCTATTAACATGTTCTAATGGGAAACATGTACAAGTTTCTAGGATAAATTGATACCAAAACTTTTTGAGTTGATACAATCCATGGAAATCATTTTGGCAAATGGCGAGAAAATATGCAGAAAGGTTTTTGTGACTATGATCATGTCATGCAAAAGCAAAAATAAGCGCTTGTTTGTCTTTAAAAATTTGGTTTGTGTGGATAAAAAGATATGAAAAAGGTGTATAAAAGTAAAAAAAAATGGTCAATCACCTTAGGACCTGTCTGTCCAAATATGGCATTATCAGCAGCAATTGTTAGATCACACACCATATGCAATATGTGTCCACCACCAACTGCATAACCTGCAACCTAGTATTACCATATTTTAAGTTACCTTTTCTTTTTGGAAAATGAGTGGGTCAACTGCACAGTCTGCACTATCAAAAATGAGCGGGTCAACTGCACTACCAATTATCTAATAAACTCTGTAGGAAACACCAAAGCCGAAAAATTCTCTCTAAAACACACCACCGACAACTAAATAGAATGGGGCGGAGTACCATGATCTCAGTAGAGTAATGAAAAAGAGAGAGGCAAAAACAACCATCATGGCATCATGGATCAAACCCTCATAGCCAAATAACTTTTTTAGTTGCCTTTAGTGGAGAAAACGAGATACAATAAAACACCTTCCTAGAATAACTGGTTGCACATAAACACAAAACAAATTAAAAAAAATTCAAAATAAAAAGTTATTTTGTAAGGTCTGCTATTAGTAGATTTGGTTATAATTAAATTTGACATGCATAGATTTGGTTGTATTAAATTTGAAATGGTAGGCACAGTTGGAATATTTTGCACTGAACTTTATTAAAATTGGTTGACTATTCTTTGCAAATAACCTCCAAAAAAATGTGGGTGCTGGTGGCAAACAAGAAAATTAGATACAATTTGCAAATACAACAAAATAAAGGTAAAATTTTCAAGAAGAGATGAAAAAACATGCATAAATGCAAACAGCGGAACATGGGAACAATACCATTGCTATTACTGGCTTTGGGAGGCGGCGAATCTGAACCTGAGAAATAGAAGGAAAAAAAAACAGTAAATTTCATACATTTATTTATTAGTCTCCTTGGGGCTTGTATAACCCCTGCCAGTTTGCTTTGGCAAATGTACTGGCCACTATTGCTTTGTCTATTTTTCCAACAATGTAACTTGAATTTTCCCCTGTATAAATTGGTTCTTGTACACAACTGAATTCAATAGAGTACCGAGTAATTGACTGCTTGAAAAAATTACTATGTTCTTTTGAAATTTAAGGAAATGAGAATATAAGGAAAACCTGGAGATCGAGCACATTTAATCGGCCAAAATTTTCAAAATCAGCATATCCATCTGAACTCCTCAGTGCTTGATCGCCACCACTGCAAAATGCTCTTGTTCCCTTTTTCAAATTTACATGTAATGCTATTATTGTTGTAACCTTCCAAGAGCGTTACATTTCAATGCTTTGACTGGACTGCCATCAGATATAATGTGATAGTTCCATACTATACCAGTACCCATTTGGTCTGTACCGTCCAAAATTCACATAACTTTTTTTCTTACAACATGGGAACATTGTTGTATCCTATTGAAATTGTGGAGCTAATAGGTACATAACAGATAACACAGTACCAAAGTTCCAGATGAGAGCAACAGTACAAATTAAATATATATCTGAAGCATAAAGCTTGGTTTTTGTCATGTTTTAATTGGCAAAAGATATTCGTTAAAGTAAAACCATAGGATTAATGCGCAATACCTTTCCAGTTAAGATAATAACTCCAATTGAGCTATCATCACGCGCATCATTAAATGCACGTATAAGCTCTTTGACAGTGTTTGGTCGGAAAGCATTTCTTCTCTCCGGCCGATTTATTGTGATCTGTATATCACGAGAAATTAAAGAAGATAAGGAACTTGTGCAACAAAATATGATTACTTGACAGGCTCTGATTCATTATATTTTTGCACTGATAACAGAAAAGACAACAAAATTCGACAGGGTCAAAACTGGAATCTAATGGGTAACAAGGGGTGAAGTGCTTAATTAAGCTAGACCGACTACATATATCAAATCACAAAATTACCGCTTTGCCCCTGACATGACAATATCAACTGCAGGCCCATTTTATGCTATTACTTCTTTTTGCATTCAAAATTTCTCTTCTGGCACAAAGAAAGTACAGTATAAAATCTCTACATTCACACCCATACCAAAACAGAAATTAAATGACAGAAAATTCTGAAATGCGGATATTTCATTACCTTAGCTATGCCTTCACCAATCGCCTTCTCATAAACAATATCCACAAACTCCTTTCCAGACTCATCGCACACAGGTCGCCACGTCACCTCCTTATCTGACACCTCACCATGTACCCTGTGGTAGCTATCGCTCGACGACACCATGGATCGTGCAAGTGGAGAGGAGCACGGGAAAGATGAACGGAGAGCGGGGTTGAGGTGAGCTGTCACGCGCTCAATTCTTCGTTTAACCAAGGCTACTAGCTCCTTGTTCGCCATGGATGATTGAGCGAGGTGGAGGAGAAATGGTAGTTGCTGAGTTTGTGATGAATTGTGATGAGTGTGGACATGTGGCGGGGTTTATCCGTTTTGGTCGAGAAGGGAATTCACATCTGCTGATAATGTCAGATTATCAGTTCATCATCACTCATCACCATGAGTGGAGACTACTAAAATAAAAATAATCATATCCTCTTATCCCTCTTCTTACATAAGTCAATTTTAAACTGTATAAATTGAATTAAGTCAAGCCTTTTGAAATTAATAGTGTTTTGTTATTGTTGTTTATCATAAACGAGATCTATTATAATAAACATAAAAAAAATTTATAAATTAGATTTGGGATCATTTAAATTAAGAGAGCTCATATACATATATCGTTATTGATATCATAATTGATATTAACTTTATTATTTAGATTAATTGATTTTATTATGTAATTTATTTATATAATATTTTTATTATTTAATTTAAATAAATTGTTACTACAATGCCCCCAAATTTCTTTATGAATTTTAATTGTAAATCAAAAGTTATTCATATCAATGTTTATCGTTCACGAATTAAATTATATTCTTTACAACTATATTAAAGTATACAAAAGAAAGTACGAAAAATAAAAGAGAAGCGGATGCCATGCATTTGATGTTTTGAACATGTTACTTGATTTTCCATTAATTTGAAAAGAAAAAAACTTTAGTTTTGTTGACAAATTAAAATACTAATATTTAGATTAATTAGCAAGAACTTTCAAACATCTCATTTAAAAGCTCCAAATGAGTAAAATTAAAATTTAAAAGAGTCCTTATCACAAATTCAAAATTTCAAAACTTACTATCGAAACTTATTCCGGAAGGCTAATTTTTATAAGATGCAACTAACGAAACAATAGTTGAGAAAGATATCATTCTGTTACTACTCTTTTTAATGTAGTGTTTCAATTCATATTCTCATATAATTGTGAAACCAACTTAATCCTCACTTAAACAACCATGCCAACAAAAATAATCCTCATTGCATTAGAATAATACCGAAACGATAATTCATCGGGGTTTAGTTGCGATTTTCCAATACAATAAGGACCAAAATGAAAAATGTCGGATCTACTACTTATTGACGCCTCAAGGCCTCAAAGCTGTACTAAACCCAACACCTTGTAATATAGGCCTAACAATACAAACAGATACCACATTTCTAGGCTTGAAACCATGTATGATACACACTGTTAAAAGCCCAATTTCTCTTCTCTATGCAGATTAATAATTTTAGAATGGGTCTTGTTTTTTTTTTTTATGTTTACCCTTTGATAAATTGAAGATAGTTTTTTATTTGTATTTTTTATTTTATTTTTTTGAGAAAAGTGCATATAGACAATTTAATATTAAAATTTATTATTATTACTTTATTTTTTTTTGGGGGGTGGTGGTGGTGGTGGGGGGGGGGGGGGGGGGGGGGGTATCTCTTGAGTCCTATACCTTGTACGAAAATTTCAGAAAAAAGAACATAGGAAAAAAAAAAGAACAGATAATTAGATTCTGATACCCTTCATCATCTTGAAAATGAAGATATGTTGATCGGTTTCTAGTTATATCTAAATATTGTATGAAATTTTATAGTGTTTGAATTTGTTTAGAATCCATGAACATAGAGTACTTAGCTTGCTTTATAGAAATAGAATTTCTTCCGGATTCATTTTTTTTTGTTTTGTTTTAAAAGATCATATGTGATTTCTTCTTTTGTAAGCGAAAAAATGATAAACTTTGTATCGACCGAAATTTCATGGACAATAGAAATCATTTTTCTTTAGTAAATTACATCTATAATAATAAATGGATAAACGTGAAAAATATAATAATTATAATTTGTTAATATTTAGTGTTGTGTTTGATAGCCATAATTAAGTATATAGATAATTTTAAATAACAAAATAGTAGTAATAGTAATGAAAAGGTACTTCACAAAGTCGATTAAAAAAATGTATCTAATGATTGCAAAGAATGCATATAGAGAGAGAGAGAACGTCTCTCTCTTTTACTTGTACCAAATGGTAACACTTTAATATCATAATAAAAAAGGAAGCTCTTGTACATATACATTCATCGCCATCAAAGATATTGATTTTATTATTTAGTTTAAATAAATTATTATTTATATTAACGATTTTATTATATAATTTATTTTATAAGTATTTTTATTATTCAACTTTAATGAATTATTATTCGGATTAATGATATTTTAAATTGAATAATAAAAAAATATTATATAAAATAAATCACATAATAAAATCATTATCATAAATAATAACTCATTTAATTTAAATAATAAAAAATTTGTATCGATGAATATATTAATAGTTATATCTCCTTGACATTTTTCTAATAAACTCCTAAATTGTACAGTACAACAATAACTGCATGCCTAGTTGCACAATGCACACAGTACCTTAATAATTGCATCTTTCAAAATAACATTAATAATTGAATACACACAAAAATTGGAAGTAAAAATTTCCCAAACTAAAAAAAAAACTACTCTGATCAAATAATGTACTAGAAAATGGAGCAACCGATAAGCACATGACGAATAACATTTATAAGTTGCATACCTAATATATGAGAGGCCAACAAATAAGCACATGGCGAATCATGATGCATCCAAAAGAAGATAAAACTGTAGAAATTAAAGCAAAATAGAATGGTCCTACATACATTACATTTCATTTGAAACTTTAGTTGATTTCATTTTCAAAGGATCAGAGCAGATCTCTTTTGTAAGGAAAGAAAGGTTGCAATTGTTTAAAGGAAGCTTTCTCTGTCTTGCTAGAGATATGAGCTAAGGAAGAATAAAAAGATCCACCCTCCTTGGAAAGATGGATAATTGCATTCTCCAAATAGATATTGTAGTTGGCTAGTATCAAACTATGAAAAATGTTTGGAAGATATCAATTTTATTGGGGAGCTGATATACAGATATCAAAATCGATACCGATTTTATTATTCATATTATACGAATTATTATTCATATTAATGATTTTATTATGTAATTTATTTGTATAATATTTTTTTATTCAACTTAAGTGAATTATTATTCATATTAGTGGTATTCGAGTTGAATAATAAAAATATTATTAAAAATAAGTTGTATAATAAAGTAGTTAATATGAATAATAACTCATGTAATATAAATAATAAAATCGGTATCAATTTTGGTATCTCCCAAATATTTTTTATTTATTATTCATGTAAAATAAGTTGTTATCATGTTAACGACTTTATTATGTAATTTATTTTGTACAATACTTTATTATTCAATTCAAATACCACTAATCTAAATAATAACTCACTTGAATAATAAAATTATTGTATAAATAAATTACATAATAAAATCGCTAACATAAATAATAATTCATTTAATATGAATAATTAAGTCACTATCGATATCAATGACAATATTTGTATATCAACTCCCTAATCAAAAATCTGCTGATCAAAATTCATATCCATAAGTTTTAAATTAACTAGTTGCTATTTACTCTTTCTCATCTTCAAATTAAACATTTACACATTTAGACATGAAATTGAGTACGTATGGTCGCTACCGAGTTATAACTTTTTCCTCCTCTTAAATTAACAATGAAATTGTTTAAAATAACAAAGTGCATGTAAAAAAATAATGAACTTTTAACATTCTGCACATTATAAAAATAAATTGAATATATTACTTTACTTTAACTAATTAACTTATATAATATAGCAGGTATCATTCTATTATAAAATTAAGAGGGAATGCATAATGCATTATTATCACAAACATAAATAGAGTAAATCTAGAGTGAGCTTAAATTCACTAAGGGGGTTGATGAGCTTAACTCAAAAATTTATTGAATCAGCTTAAATTTTTAAATTCAAATTGCTTAATAAATTCTTCATATTAAAATCTCATAGGATACCAAAATTTTTTATTTTTAGAATTTTCTAACTATTTGTTTAAGATTGTTTAAGATGGTTCTAAAATAATAATAAAATAATTAATATTTGAATATTAGAATAGGTAATTCCAAAAAAATTCAAAACAAATGCTTAAAAAACTCAAAAATAGAAAAAATTTGTATTCTATAAGATTTTGATATAAAGAATTTATTGAGCAAATTAAATTTATTATTTAAAGTCGATTTGATAGGTTTTTGAGTTAAACTTATCAAAAATGTTGGTGAGCTTAAGCTCACACTATCTTTACTCCAAACATATACATATATATAGAAAAAGTCTAAAATACAATACGGTGCACGAATGGACTCGTACAACTATTCAACATCTCAAATTTGAAAATAAAAATGATCGGTCTGAACCATTCCATATAATCTCCATATCAAAGTCTTATAAAATACAAAATTTTATATTTTTTTTATAATTTTTTGCTATTTTTTTGGAAGGAAAAACAATCAATTGATCTAAAGATTTTGAGCATTCAATAAAAATAATTTTCTCCCTATCCAAACAAATATCAAAAAAATTCTAAAAAATATAAAATATCGTATTCCATAAGATTTTAATATGGAGATTATATTGGATGGCTCGGATCAGTCATTTTTAACTTGAAATTTGATATTTTAACGCTTTGTATAGATTCATCCGTACAACACGCTTTGATATTTTTAGCGTGAGTTTAAGCTCATCAAAGCTATTGATGAGCTTAATTTAAAAACCTATCAAAATGACTCTAAATAATAAATCCGAATTGCTCGATAAATCTGAAATTTTTTATTTTTAGGATTTTGTAACTATTTTTTTTATATTTTCTAAAAAAGATCTATTGTTATATACAAACATTTATTATTATTTTAGAACCATTTAAAAAATCTGGAAAAAAATAGTTAGAAAACTCTAAAAATAGAAAAATTTTATATCCTATAATATTTTGATATAAAGAATTTATTAAGCAAATTAGATTTGTCATTTGAAATCGATTTGATAGCTTTTTGAGTTAAGTTCACCAACCTCCTTAGTGAGTTTAAGTTCACACTAATTTTACTCCATATATATATATAGAGGTTGGCTAATATGCTTTCATAAGTATTTCATATCCGAAACGTTGATCCAAGTAGTTCAATAAATTTTTCATATCAAAATTTATCATTTTTAGAATTTATTTACTATTTTTAATGATTTTTGAAAAACGACCCTGAAAATAAAAGAAAATACCAATATTTGAAGGTAAAAAAGAGTATTTTTTTGTAAAATCATTAGAAATAGTAAATAAATTTTAAAAATGGTAAATTTTGGTATTCTATAAGATTTTGATATGAAAAATTTATTAAGCTACTTGGATCATAATTTCAGATGCAAAAATTTCACCGGTAAGCATTTCGTCGAAATATTTATGGAAGCAGCATAGCCAAACTCTATATATAGATACACACTTTAGTACTAATTAGGATATGTTCTATCAAGAATTATATGATTGGATTCATAATCAATTCACATATAAATCTCATAAGATCCAAATGTAGATTCAATAAATAAGGTAAATTTTCTTTTAAGATATGCATTCATGCAATAAATTATTTGATGCATTTTTAAAATTTACATAAAAATTCGGATTAAATTATCGGACAATTTTATATTTTGCCTTTCTTTTATAAAGTTTGAAATGTATTGCCCTCTCCTTAAAAAATATTCAACAAAATGGTCCTGTGAACCCTCTCTTCCCCTTCACTTATGTTACTTTCCTTCCTCTTATTTTATTTTTTTCACTAATTACAGAAAAATTAAAGAAAAAAGGCGATCTTTTCAATTTTATATGTAAAATATTGGTTTTGTTGTCTGTGTGGTCATGTTTAAGAGTTTAAGAGTGTTAGCACATTTATAATCAAAGATGGTTGTGTTTAAGAGTTTATAATGATACTAATTCTGTTTGTTATCCAATCGATTCTATATATTAAGGATTATTTTAGAAAAATGATATTAAATAATATAAACACACAAAAATTAGAAAAAAATAGTTTAATTATCAAATGCTTAAGATAAAGGGAATATTGATAAACTTTTTTTAGGAGTGACATTTTCGATCTGAAAAATAATATTTCACCGGTAAAATTTATTACATAATTAATACAACTAGATAGATTGTCAAATTTATAAAAAAATTTCTTGATAGAAATAACAAAAATAATAAGAAGTGAGAAAAATGACTGAAAAATTACAAATTATTGGACTAAAATAACAAGCATTATAAATATTCAAAAGTATAATATGATTAAAATTTTCTTATATTGGAAAAATATATCATATTCATTAGTATGTATTAAGAAGCAAAATTAAAAAGCACTTTTATTGGCGATTTATTTTTTCTTCTATTCTCTCTTAGCATAAAAAAAGATTATATAATGGAGGAAAGAGAATAAATAAATTCAGAAAATTATTTTTTGAATATTTTAGATAGAAGGGAAAAGAAATGTAACATAGGTGAAGAGAAAGAGAGGATTCACAAAGGCATTTTGCTGAATATTTTCAAGAGGAGGGTAATATATTTCAAACTTTTCACAAGGACAAAAATGTAAAATTGCCGTTAAATTATCATACTTGAATATATATCTATTAACACTTGATAGCTCTATTAGCAACTCATTTATGTAACTGTCTTTTTTAATAGCTTTAGCTTCTACAGTAAGAAAACCTACAATATCTATCTAACAAATTAAGTAACAAACTAGAAAAGAAAGCACCAAACATGAAAAAAGCAAAAACCCTAAATCATAGAAGACCTATCAAATTGATATTATCTCAGTGCCAACAATTGACATGCCTATAACAACTATATGTAACATAACTTAGCCATTAAGAAATATACTTGAATTTGAAAAAGGTTTATGGGGTGCTCGAAAGTGGTGCTCAAAAGCAATTAGTGGAATAAGTGTGCTTGCCATTTGGCACATACATTATTTTTCCTGTATCTCTGTTGGGGGCTCCTTTTCATTTCTTGTGATGAAAAGAAACATTCACACTTTTTTAAAATGTACCCAATTGCTGTGCACTAATTGTCTAATTTATTTAGACGGATTTAAATATTATAGGCAACAAAGTATATTCAAATATTATTTTATGGACATAATTTATTAGTGATAATATGCCTCGCCTATTTACGGAGTGACATATGTTCAAATCCAGCAAGAAGCGTTTGAAAAGAAATAAATGTTCGGGCTAACATGAGTTCTTATTTCAAAAAAAATATATTGGCTATAAAGTAACTTAAAATATTATTTTATGTGGAGAAAACCGCATCGTTGGATTAAATAGTATTTTATGTGTAGAAGGTTTCAAATTTAAAATGTTTGAAAATTTTAGTTTTGAAATCTGAAATTTGATCAAAAGATAAATTAGTAAAAATAAATATTATAGAATAAAATTATATGGAGCTATGTAAACAAACTTAAGACGACTCTTAGTTCTTACACATATGAATAATCAGATGTAAAATGATCCCAAATTATATTGGGATTTTTTCCTACGGATGTATGTGTCTATGGTAAAAGTTGATGTAGCATATTTAAATAATGGCTACAAAGCAATAATTTTACTTTATAAAAATATTTGTGGGAAGATTAATCTATTATTATGTGCCGAAAAATCAGAATTAATTTCAAATTTATTTGCTATAAATTTAATCAGGTGGCAATGGTTAATAGTAATTAAAGAAATAAAATTCAGAAATAAACGGTTGGTGATTAACCCATTAGCCAATGTGGTGTTAACTATTAAGACAATTGTTTGCAATTGATCAGAGCTTCCAAATGCATTTAATGAATGGATCATATGATTCACTTGATAAAGTCACCATTGATTAAATATAATGCAGAAATAATTTTGAGTTTTAAAATTATTTTTGACATGAAATTCTGTCGGTAGAGAGTGAATTGAGAGTTTCAATCTCATCTCATGTTTGGAGAATGAAAGCAAAAGTTACTTTTGTGGGGAAAAAATATTGAACTTTGAATGAATTTACTAACTTGATTTGAGAATTTTGTGACTCTAAAACATGCTTTCAATATTTTATATCAATCATGGTTCAAAATGAATGTTAGTCAAGCGAATAATATTTCCGAATAAAGAATATTATGCGTGGTGTTTAATTTGTTGCTATACAACAAAATAAGGCTCATACATAAAAGCCTATTTGATATGACGATAATTAAAGAATAAAATTATCATTATATTTTATAGGATATAATTTTATCCCCTAATTATTTTATTTTCAAACAGAATATAAGTAGATACCTGAGAGTTCAAACATTTTCCCAATATTAATTACTTGGTGTCATGTTACATACATTTTACATACATTTGAGTACACTTGGCTCATTGCCATCACGAATATGCGCCGTATATTATGCTTCAATTTAGCAATAATAAAGTCATTTATGTTAACTTCAAGAAGTTCTTAAGAAAAAAATTATAAATAATTCTATCATGGGATAAAATTTTTTAAAGGTTTATAGAATGCTATGCACAAATGAATCAATGCAATAATAAGAGATTCTTTATCTCAACTTACAAATAATTTGCTAATGTTGACGTAATACTTACAATTATAATTTTCCGAAATGTAAAATATTTATTAATTTAGCAATCTTTTTAAAATACTACATCAATATTTGTGATTCATTTTTAAGTGGTATGAAAGCATTTTTATCTTTGAAATTGTATAAAATAATTTTCTTTACCAACTAAAAATGATCACGTCAACGAATTAACAGTCACAGGAATGAAGACATTTTGAAATTAATGTACAAACAATTACTAAATTGATGATGTGATAAATAAATTCAATTTCTACAATTACAAGAACGAAGACGCTCCTACAATATTTAAAATATATGGTAAAACATGTTTGTATAGTCTTTTTTTTTTTTTTGTCTCTTACCCAGAGATAATGTTGCTCTAAAACATACTTGCAAGTATCTCTCATTCATGATGATTCAAAATACAAGATTCAAAATACAAGATTCAAAACAAGGTCAAGTCTTGGGAAACAGAAAGGATGGGAGTGGGGTGGGGTGCACATGATTGGTACCCAAAGCAGAAACAGAAAAACAGTACCCATGGATTTAAAGTACTAAAAAAGAAAGAGAAAAAGGGAGCAGAGGCACTAGAATTCTAAAAACATGTGGGCTGCACAGCTTCATTTCTTAATGCACCCCCTTGACCACCTCCACTTGTGTTGTTGTATGTGGAGTCCAGCCAGAAAACCAAACCCAATTCAGAGCACCAGATCTCAAATCCCTTTTCTCTTTCTCCTCCTCTCCATTCCTTCCATCACTGGACCCATCCATTACTTACAATAGGATGTTTCTTTATTAGGGATGCAAACGAAGTGGATAATATCCGCTCAGTATTTGATCCGCATTCGTAAAATTAAATATGGATATTTGGTATCTGATTATCCGTGCGGATACGGATACGGATATGGTTTTGAATTTATGAAGCGGATATCCAATATTTGTATTTAATTATCTATATCCGTATTTTTTTGAAAATGCAGATATCCGATTAATAAGATATATACTTTCTAATTTAATATTTGTTATGAAAATAGTTATGTTTTTTCATCGTTATAATTAGATATATAATATGAATTTAATTTTTTAAATATTTGTATTTATTTATAGATGAGATTATTGAAAAAAAAAGTACTTTATAATAAATTCGAAGCATTTTATAGAATGTAAAAAAGATTCCTATTTATATCCGAACTATATACACATTTATATTTATATCCAAAAAATCAAAGTGGATACATATATAATTTGATCACTATCCGATCCGTATCCAATCTGTTTGCATCCCTAAACCTTTCTTTTGTCCAGTGGGGCGGGACTGGAGAGGTGGAACTCCCCACTGGTGTTTCTTTCTTTCTTTATTTTGTGATGAGGGAATTGGGAGATATCATCTCTTTTGCTTTCTTTTTTATCTTTGATTTGAGGGGATAGGTGGCATTGTACAAGGTTGTAGATTCCAAGCATCTTCTTCCATGTGCTCAAATTGACAATCCGGACTTTGAACAGGAAAATCTGATAAGGGAGGGACGGTATCAATTAAATTTTTGAAGGGACACTGAAAAAAGTTGTATAAAAAGAGGAAAAGCAAATTAATTGCTACTAGAAGCACCTAAAGCAACATCTCCTAGAGTGTAGACAATAAGTTGACGTGATGTAACTTGAGAGGAATATTAGAAAAATATCTGACTCCATACGAAGTTGATATCATTGTTACCTGTAGTAAAGTCAAATTGGAATTATAGCCTTTTATTTTCACCATAATATTTATGTTTCAAAAAAAAAAGATTTTGTTATATTATCTAATTGAATATGTTTGTGTTTACTCTAGGTTTTTCTCAAAATTATTTTGTCATGTTTGATTGGAAGCAAATTATTCAACTTAAAACATCTTCGTTTCAGTTATAAACAACTTACTAAATTTAATGTGATAATTGCGATTATAATTTTAGAGATGAAGAATACTTATTATTTAGCAATTTTGCTAAATTATAAAGAGAGGCCTTTAAGGGTACACTTGGTTCTCCCCTTAGCAATTGCCATGACAAGACAAAATGAGTAATAAAACTAATAAGTAAAAAAATAAAAAAAAATACTAATGTTTGCCTGAATTCAAAAACGAGAGTAGAATTTGGAAAAATTGGGAAGAAGCACACAGAAAATCAAAATCAAAATATACAAAATGCCTTATATAAAAAAAAATATACAAAATGCCCACATCACAACTTTAGTGATATGTTCAAAGAATAATAACTAAAGATAGGTTTAATTGACTAACCAACATATCTTTATGATCTTCTATTGTGCTTTTCATGTGAAATTTAGTGTAAGAATATTCTTTTCATCAAAAAGAGGTAATCCAATTGATCTGAAGTTGGTTAAATTATATAATTGCTATGTTTCTTTTAATTGCGTAGAAGAAACATGGTGCTTTATTTGTAATTTCAAGGTTGATTTTAAAAAAGGCTAATTTTGCTACATATCATAACTTGTATTATATATGAAGAAATCGGACTGAAATTAACAATTGTGATTCATTAATCACTAAAAAATTTGATCTAAGCATAATTGCTCTTTGAAAAATATGGAGCAATTTTTGTTTTTGTGTGCTATTGTAAAAGCATTTAGGTAGGAAAAAAAAAGAGAGTATAGATTCAATAAAATTATGCAAAATATGTTAGAACTTTCGCCGCTTGGATTATTTCGCTAGTTAAATTCTTGTATTTGTAATTTCGGAGAGATATGGGAGAAAATAATTTGTTTTAATTTCTTTTGTTGATGTGGCTTTGATTTTATAACAACTTAAAATTGACGGAAGAATAAAGACGGAGTCAGAGAATTTTTAAATGGAAGTAAATAATATATTGAAAGTTAATATCGATACAATAATAATGTTAAAATTATAAAATTACAGTTTTGGTGATCACAATGGAACTTTTTTAGAATATATATGGGTTTTAAATATTATTGTTGTGTTAAAATAACATATATAACATAAAAAATATCTTATATAAGTGTATAATCATAAAATAAAATAGGGAATGTTGCATCTTATTTGTGTCACTTAAATCTATCCATGAGGAAGAAGACTTCATATAACGGATTTAAACTCAAATAAAAATACAAACACACAACAACTATCAATTTTTACTCCATAAAAATAAAAACTCAGACAATTAATGTTATTATAATAGATTTATCTACCTATCAATTTTTACTCTAAAAAAACCTAGACATTATTTTTATAATAGATTTATCTACATAAGCTTAGTAGAATAAAACCACAATCTTGTTAATAAAATTGAAACTTAAATCCTATGCATGAGACAGTGCTTGCTCATATCTAAAGTGCATGCATGAGAGGATTAAACATAAAATTATACAAATATGATTTTCGCATAAAACAAAAGAAATCTTGATTTAATCAGTTATGTTTAGAAAATCAATTTTTATTTTTTAATCTAACAATAAAAATAATATTTTTTATATGAAAGATTGTAGATTTAAAATTCAAATAAAAATTCTTTATGAACATTTAAAATCGAGTGATTTTGACCCTCATATTTATCTAAAAAAAAATTCTGTTGTGATACATGGCTTTGCTTGTAAAAGGCCTCATAGATAGGCACACAACGTTAGGCCACAGGAGAACTGAGAAATTTTGTGCTCCAATCATGGGATGCTTAGCATGCTACACTGTGTGACTGTGTGTAGTTTGATAAATCTTGGCATGTACAAAAATGCATTATTGCTATCCGTGAAAACCATGTCTGCATTCCTTCAGGACAATTTTTGACATTCCGATCCCTGCTTTTTAGAAAAATTACCAAAAGGTTTTCCAGTAAAAGGAACTGAAATATTTCTGTATAATATAATTTACCTACTCCTCTATTCAACCAATTGTATGTTACATGTAGGTACATAACAGCCACTGGTTTTTTGATTGCTGATTTAGACTTCTTTTTTATTTTATTTTGGTGCTTGGTATATTAATTAGCACGTGATGGGGGCGCTTATTTAATATATATATGTATATATTTTTTGTTTTGTTTTTTCTTATGTAAATATATGATATGGATGTATAAATGTAATTTAGTGATATATATGTAGCCTTTGCTTTTGAATTATGCTAGTTATTATTCGTATAATTTTGTTTTGGGACTCATGAATTAAATAGAAACTTAAAGGTTGCCTTAGTGGATTATATTTTAATCAAATCAATTAATTTTTTAGGTAATGATTTCATCTCCACAGTTATATTAATGTAACATATATATAACTAATTAATAAACTAAGGAAATTAAGTCACCATTGTTTCTTTCCTCCATTTTGTTTACTTCATGAATCATGCCAATTTGTCTTATCTAGGTCCTTTTTTTAACTTCATATATACGTCACATTTACATTCTATTATAAAATCAAAACTTAGGTGCCATGATATGATATATATAATCAAACATATTAGGTGACGAAATATTGATATACAAGCACTATTTTAGTAAAGTAGATGGCCAGGTGAGATAGTTAGCTACGTATCTGATAACTTTATTCTAATCTCATTTATTGACTCTTATTTATCTCATTTAATGATAGTATATAATATTAGATGCATTATTTGACCAAAAAATGAACATTGACCTTTCTGGCAAGATAGAGCCAAATATGTACCAGAGGTAACATATTTCCATTTTATGTTATAAATAGTTTAATACATGCATAATATTAATATGTGGGCTAATTAGTGCTTAGCATTACATGAAACAATTTCATTAAAATTTGACCTCCATTTGTTTGTTTCTTCGTTGATATTAATTTAGAAGCATATTACAAATTATACTATTATTTGACCTGAAACAGTAAAATTTAGATGAGCAGACACTTATGACTATCACCTATGGTGCAGCCACACAAATCACCACAGAGCGAGCACCACAAAAGATCCATCCGCATCAGGCGAACCTACTAAACCACCCGAGATAGACATGCTTAAATAATGTTAATAATGTTTTGCAATCGTCTTGGAATAGCAAGAATAAATTCAATGCTCTTGTGTTAATCATTGGGGAAATTGTCTAAATCGGATTTCTATGCAACCAACCCGACCCTTTATCACATCTAGAATCCGCTATCTCTTTGTATAAATTCCACCCCCTTACATGGCTCAATTCCCTTTTCCCACTCTCCTCTCTCCCCTTACTAAGGTCACCTCTGCCCCAAAACCTTGCTCCTCTCCCTCCTCCTCCTTTGATCACCTAATTTCTTTGCTTTTGTTTACTTCCTTTAATTAGAAACCAATCAACAAACCCATTTCCTAAAAGACCTTCCCTTTGCATCTCTCTCTTGAAATAATACATCATACATATATTACAAGTGAGGTTGTATAAATTTTCTGAAATTGAGAAAAAGATAGAATCTTTGGAGCCCTTTGATACCGCATCGAATCAAGGGGACACTCTGCCGAAATTCCGCGTAGTTAATTCTCTGTACACCTCTTTATCCATATATAAATCCATAACTGGCACAAATCAATTGTTGGTTCTTCTCTTGATGAATCACCTCTTCATTTGGTTATTTCTGATTCATGTCTGCTATCCTAAGTGAGATCCTCCGGTCCGGGTTTATGATAAATTCCTCCCTCCGACGACGCACCCACCTTGTCCAATCTTTCTCAGTTGTATTCCTTTACTGGTTCTATGTTTTCTCATAATTGATAGATCATATACATCTCCTGTCTCCTTAGAACTATCTACTAATTTACGCGAACCGATCGAGTAATTAATTCTCCAATATTCCTCCTATAGACACCTTTATTATTATTTTCTTTCTTTTTACAAGTTTCAGAGCAAGGCATACTAGAATTGTACTGCAAATTTGCAACATTTAGAGTTATTAAAAGTAATTAAAAGAAGATTTAGGGAAAAAAAGAAAGTTGTTGGATCTTCTATGGCGTCATCAAGTGGAATATCGTCTACGTCTCTGTCTGATGAGGACATGAAGGCCAGGATGGAACAACGGAAGCGGCGAAGAATGGATTCAAACAGGGAATCCGCACGTCGATCACGGATGCGCAAGCGCAAGCAGCTGGAGGATCTGACGGCCGAGGTTGACCGGCTCAAAGCCGGCCGTAACACGGCCGTGACGGCACTGGCCACGGTAAATCAGCACTACATGGCAGTTGAGGCAGAGAACTGTGTACTAAGGACACAAGTTGGAGAACTCAACAACAGGCTCCAGGCACTGAATGAGATCATAAATTACATGAATGGAATCAATAATAACACCAACAATTACAACCCAAACGGGTTCGTCGACCCGTTGTTTAACGGGTTGGTATCAGGATTAGGGTTTGACATGAACCCTTGGAGTGCCTCTGGTGGTGCCAATTTGCATCCTCTTGTGGCATCAGGAGACTTGTTCCATTGCTATTAATTGTTAGCCTTCTACTAGAAATTGAATGGATGGTGGATATCTATTGGCAGCAATTTTTCACTATGCACCCTTCATTTCTACATATTGACATTTTGGTGTGTCTGATGGAAAGGGCTAAATTTTGTTGGATGCAAATAAAAAATGGTGAAGGGTTGGCAAGTATGAGAGGTGGGCTGAAATATTCGCCATCTTTAAATATGTAATGAGGGGTTTTTAATTTTTCTGTGAGTTTGTTTTTGCTTTTGCTTTTTTGTGTTTGTGTTTTGGTGTGTTTGTTTGGTGGTGGGTTGTTTGGATGGAAAGAGATATTTTCCGCCTCTTCTGGCAGTGGGGCCCACTGGAAGGTCCAATCATTAACTGAGGGTTTCAAAATGCAAAATATTCTCAATGGCTTTTTGGTTGGAGAGGGTATTGGTTTTTGGTGCTTAATTACAAGGACTGATTTGTAATATTTGCTTTTTTATTGCAATTCTCCCTCCAAGGGCTTTTGTGTAATTGTATTTAATTTGGGCATGTCTGTCAAGCATATATGGCTTACCACCTTGTTTGCAAATTGCAACATTAATTACAACTGAATTTATTGAGGTTGTTTTTATGAGATTTTGCATGATATGTTCAGTATATTAACTTCTTGCTATGCAAATAAAAACATGTATCAAGTAATTAAAGCAATAGACAAGCTTTTATATAAGAGGGTTGTTAAATTATCCATCAGAAATTTAATCTAATATAGAATTGATTTTTTTTCTTTTTTTTCGATGTAAAGATCGTGCAAGATTCATGCTTTAAACGTACCTAATTTATTTTTCAAATAAAAAAAATTAACTTTGTACTGGATAGAAATTTTTTTGGATAATTAAGATCATACTTGTTATATAATAACTAAAAAATGTCCTATTAAGAGGTCAGCTAATTGTTGACTTATGTAAAAAAGCATGTTTGTATAATATAATTAGATGCCAACATAATATATGTTAATAAAGTGCCTCATTGAAGCATCAATCTCGTATAAAATGTAGAGATGATGTTGTTCTTATGCCTAACTCCATTTATACTTGAAATGACCACTTGTGCAAAGTGTTGACGACTTGACATATATGTGTAGTTTTAAGTGAAACCTATGTATATTTATGTACCAATTTATTAATAAAAAAATATCATTAAATCAATATAAATATGAAGAGGATTTCAATGGCAAAATTTTCATGTCACAAAAATCTATAATTTTTTCATTTATATTTTAAAATTTGAAATCCAATATTGAATTAGAATCATCACTTCATGAGAAATGCGTCCATTTAAAATTTTATAGTTTTTGAAGTTCATATTATGTTCGATCAAGTGGTTGAAAAATGAACGTATCTAAATAACTATAATAGATTGATTTTATTATATTTATTTTTTTGTCCACTTGATTATTATGAAATGAACTCCAGAATTCATAAAATTTCACGTGGACACATCTTTCATGAAAATATAGAAGATCAATGATTTGAATTCAACATTTGGATTTCAAATTTTATAGTAAATGAAAACATGAGATTGTGACCTTTTGTGGTTCCAAAAATGAGATTGTGTGTGTGGATAAACATGTTTAACTTATATTTGAAAATACTTTTAGAATTATTTTTGGACATTAGTGCTTATAGAACTTAAAATATACATATGAGTATAGATCTAATCATTTTGAAAAATATTTGATCATAACAACATATAAGAGACAAATTGTAGATAAAAAAACATAAAACATGTTAAAATATTCTTATGAAACTTAAATATGCACCTAATGAGAGATCAACCATATTGAAAAATATACCATAATTACAATATTGTAAAAACCTTAAAACATATTAAGTTTTCCCGACTAACCATAATTAAAATGTTCAAAAAAGTCAAGAACATTTTAGAAATCCAAAAGTATACCATAAGAAGAAAAATGTTGATTGTTGTTTATTTGCCTATTAGTGAAAAATAAGAGCAGTACCATTCTCATTACCTTTACAAGGAATTTTCTCTTTTAATATGAATCCATTTGACTCAATAAAACTATCTTTTTTTGTAATTAAAATTCAATATTCGAAAATAACTATTCTAAAAACATAGAAAATAATCAATATTTTTGTTTTAAAAATTAATTATCAAATCTTGGAGCAAAATCATAACGTGGGCCCATTCAAGAGAATTAAATTTCATGTATGTGAAATTTTCTGTGAACAATATACATGTTGCACTTATAGATATTGGATTCATATTTGTCATGTTGATATTCTCTAATTTTCTATCATTAAAAGAAAACATATTTAAAGTTCTGGATATTTTGCTAGTTGAGTTTTCACTCCTTTCCTATATGCAACCATTTAATCTAAATTGCATTATTCACATAATTTGAAAGATACTTAAACAAAAAAAAAATGCTAAACACATGCATGAACGATCGAGTGTTGATCTTCTACTGTGTAGCACTACATTATACGACATATGAACGGATAGATTATAGAGAGATTTTTTTTTAAATTTATTTTGCACGAATTTTAACGTGATCAGACGAATAATACGCTATGCCGCACGCTGTGGTACAACAAAGATATGAACTCTAAACGATCATACAACTTCTCTCTTCACAGTTCACACATGCAAAACTTTTCCTGATCTCAACTACCAATGAAGGTTTGGAAAATGTCACTAAATGTTGAATTTCAAGTGTACACGTGTTAAAATCATGCCATAAAGAGTCTTTTAATATATTTTAGACTATAAAGAAGTACAATAACTTTCATTTTCATCAATGAAAAAAGTTGAAGACATGTTAATTAAAAACAAAAATATAATGACAAGAAAATTGTCTAAGAACGAATCCACTTAAAAATAATAAAAAAAATACAAGGTACTCAATTATAATAAAATAATTAAAATGAAATGTACAAAGTCCATTATTTAACTAAAATTTGATGTACAAAATCTATTATATATAGAATTGTACGAATAAAGCTAGCATGCTCCTAGAAATACGAAATTTTTCGGTGCTTCTAACACAAAAAACTTATCAAATCGACTTTAAACGAAAAATTCAAGTTATTCAATAAATTCTTCATATCAAAATCTTATAGGATACTAAATTTTTTTATTTTTTTAGTTTTCAAACTATTTATTTTGGATTTTTTAAGATAACGAGGAGGGAGATTACTTAACAATTTTTTATTTAGACAAAAACCGGATTTTTCTATGCTTTAAATTAAAGAGAAAATCTTTTGTTCTCTCAAAGTCCATCCCCCGAAATCATCCCCTAATCATTTCATCTCAGCACTTTTTTTTAAATTATATTTCTATTTTTGACAAATTTTCATATTATATGACCAGACTCCAATAACTAAGTATAAATATCTTATATGATCAGATATAAACACTCATGTATATTAATATAAACACTGAGGATGATCTTGGGGCTTAGTGCTACGGCCCATGGCATTGTGCTATGACCCATAGTAATGCACTAGAGTCCGTAATAATGTGATCTCAATAATAAAATATAAATACTTATCAAGTATAAACATCTCATGTGACTAGTATAAACACTCCCTCGATTAGATATAAACACTCTTTTAATCAGATATAAACACATCTCATTATCGGATTCAAACATCTTTTGACCAATAATGTATAAACACATCTCAGTATCTTTTAATACACCTATGATAATGTATAAACACTTTCCGTAGTCAGATATAAATACGACAAAATATAAATACTTCCATACTAGAACGATTGTGAACACATTTTTTTTTTCATTTTTGATATACCAACTAGTTGTTTATCATTTATACTAAAAATACTTAGGGATAATTTTAAAGAATTTTCTTTAAAATACAATTAGCACTCCTCTTAAATTAATTACATGCATTTGGTGTTCGATAATTAACTAAAATCTCACTAAAATGAAGAAATAGACAAACCCAACTTATAAACACACGCTAGTTAGTGCTTTTCTCATGGAAAAAGCAATTAGTATTTTTTAAGACGAGGCCTTTCTCATGGAAATTGGTTAGCCCTGAGTTCACTTTGCAATAAAAAAAATGTATCTTTTAAGAAAAGGCCAGCATAGTTAATTAATACACTATTATTATTGTTAAATATTTTATAAACAACAGTGGAGGCCTGGAATTTCAGGTCAATTTCCCCAACTCTTTTTCTTTCTGGTGTTCTCAATCCAATTCATAATTAATCAATGATGCTTTATGATTTTATATTCATAATCTTTAGATGAGGAGGATTTAAATATTTTCATTTTTTTTTGTCTCTATCGTATCTTTATTTTTTATTTCTAATAATAAAAATGTTAAATTAAAATAACAAAAATAAAATCATTAGATGTAATTTATATTATTTTTTCTTCGTGCCCACAAAAAATTATCGAACTTTTACTTTCTTTTTATATGAATTAATAACTTATAAAAATCAACATTTAAAAATTATTCACATCAGTGCATTTCTTCATGCTTTCAACATCAAACAAAATAACATTGAAATGTTATAATTTTTTACCCATTCATACAGAATGTGATATAAGTTATATTTAACGATTTTACTTCACATTTTAATTTTAAAATTTGAATTATTAATATTTTAAAAATAAAGACATAATAAAAATATCAAAATTTTAAAAGAGGTATTTAAATTCTCCTCTCTATCTAGATTATCCATTTGACAATTCTTCAATCACTTTTTCCGTTATTTCTCTTGGTGGAAAAATTGAAGAATAACAAGAGAAAAGAGGGGAAAAAACAATGTGCAAAATTTGTGCGCATGCAAGTGGATGAGTCCTAATTAAACACGTCACCTTAATTTGTCTTGTATTGTTGCTAATTCTTTTTATAGATTAATTGTCTGCTTATATAAACGTCATTTTCTTTTTCTTTTTCTGGGCTTTTTCAAAATTGACGCCTACATTAAATGCACTTAAGTATTATCTTTTTTCCTTAAATTTTTCTCTTCGGAGTTAAACAAATTTTCTACCATCTCCTTTTCTCCTAATTTTTCTATATTAAAAAAAATCATAAGATATATATACACCAAAACACCAACGCTAAGTTGTTAGAAAATTACAAATAAAACTATAAAAGTGATCTCTTGGTTTAAAACAGCACATCAAAAATAAGGATTTCTTAATCTATATTTAGGATAAATAAGGGAGACATATTTTATCTAATACTATTTTTCTTTTATTACAATCTCGTAAAGGCCAGCTAACTATCATATGAAAAAGTTTTATTTGGTTGAAAATTATATAATTTTATGTATGGATTATGTACAAATTGGTCAGATAAAAGTAAATTTATATAAATTTCAATTTATGCAATATTCACATTTTTTAACATGTTATGTACGGAAATTTTTATTATAAGAAATTATTTAATATAGAATTATTATGTATGAAATGAATAAGTGAAATTTAACATCTAAGAAGTACGAACTTGAAAATTTTGTGCCTAGAAAGCTGAAAACGGGATTGGTGAGTGCGCACTCATATTCTGAACATATGACCGATAGTAGCATGTTCAAGTTTGAAAATAAATTTGTTAAGTCCATATTTGTGGAGATGAGAACGTGATTGTCAGTCACGTTACTAGAGTTCTGTACATGAACTTGTCAATCTCATATTGTCTAGATGTGAAAATTGATTTATTATTTTTTTTATATAATTAATTGGTCTATTATTTTTTTCTAATATTAAAAAATTTCGGTGTGGTGCGTTTTTATTGGTTGGTGAGTAAGGACAAATTTTCTTTAACAAGTCAAATCATTTAGAAAAAATACAACATTAATTAGATGAAAGTCTATATCAATTGGCATACACTTGTGGCGCATAAAATAAAATGCAACATATATATATTAGATGAAATCATCAAGTAGTGACGCTTGCTAATTTTCTATATATCTCTTGCTGTCACACTTGTATCACACTTGTGGCAAAAAGAAGAAGGATTTATGTATGCGACAGTTAATTAATTCATTAATTAAACAATTATTGAGCTAATTAAGAAAGCAATGATATAATGCAAATGTACAAGCACTACAGGAGATAAAAACAAAATGTTGCTCTCTTCATGACCACTTAGCCTTCTCTTTTTTTATTTATTATTTCCATAAAGTGACCAAAAGCCTTATGTATATATATATATATATATATATAACTTCTCATTCTTACATTTGTAAAGAGTATACCATTTAATTATCAACATGGTAATTAATGCAATCCACTAGAAGCCTCTAGTTGGGCACCACAGCACCAATACATAGTGTATATATATATATATATATATATATATATATATATATATATATAGTGTGAGAGTAAAGCTACTGAGTTTTTAAGAGCATTTGATTTTTTGGTATTTTTAATTTAAAAATCAATTAAATCGATTTTAAACGATAAATAAAAATTTTTGGTATTTTATAGAATTTTGATATGAAGAATTTATTGAGCAATTTAAATTTTTTATTTGAAGTCGATTTGATAAATTTTTTATTTAGAAGTACCGAAAAATTTCATACAGAAGCATGCTAGCTTTACTCCATATAGTGGTATCTTAATAACCAATTTTCATTCTTTCATGGCAAAAAGATGTATATGTTTGTTAACTAATTCTAGTTAATGTTGTTTATGTATATTTTATTTATTTGGCGTACTAATTTTGACAACAATGACAAATTAGTTATGTTAAAACAATTTATATCATACATAAGTAAGATGAATATAATTACAACTTTTTGAAGGGTCATATTAATTTTTTTTGTTTAAGGGCATAACATATTGATTTCTTTTTCATGTCAAGAAATCAATTTGCGAGTACATATGTTTTTTTTGTTTTATTTTTAAATACCACGTCTTATATGGTCATTCAAAATTAATAATATTCTCATGACATATCAGTATATAGAGTGGCATCTTCATAACCAAATTTCATTCTTTCATGACAAAAAAGATGTATGTGTTAACTACTTTTAGTTAATGTTGTTTATGTATATTTTATTAATTTGTCATACTAATTTCGACAACAATGACAAATTAATTAGTTATGTTAAAACAATTTTTTATCATACATAAGTAAGATGAATATAATTACAACTTTTTGAAGGGTACCATATTAATTTGTTTTTTAAGGGTATAGCATATTGATTATAATTATACGTACATATATGTTTTTTTGTTTGATTTTTAAATACCACGTCTTATATGCTCATTAAAATAATATTCTCGTGACATAACAAAAATACTTTTTATTGATATTTTTTAAGCATGAGATTAGATAAGAGTTGAAGCCTACAAATTATTCTTACTATTAGCCAAAATTTATTGATTAATTATCTCAACAAACTCTTATTAAAAATTATCATAACTAGAAAAAAATTTCAGATCCATGAAATTTAGTTTATACGATATATTATTTATTGTTATTTGCCGCATACAACGACAAAAAAAATTCGGTTAAAGTTTTTTTCGCACATTAGTAAGATGAGCATAATTAATTACAACTTTTTTGTGGGTATAGCATGTTAAGTTCGATTGATTACAATTATGCATATTTTTGTTCAATTTTTAACTACCACGTCTTATCTGGTTGTTAGCAATAATATTCTCATCACATAATAAAAAACTTATTTATTAATATATTTTTTGAGCATGAGATTGGACTAGAGTCTGAAAGCACTTAAATTATCTCTAGTGAAAGCACTGAAATTTGAACTTGAAAATTCTAACAAAGTGTGCAAATCTTTAGCCAAAATCAACTGATTTAGTGCATCTAGTACATATACAAAATTATCTTAACAAAGTCATTCTAAAAGAAATAAAATATCATAAATAGAAAAAAATATCAGATCGATTAAATGTTAGTGTATATGATATATTATTTAATGTTAATTACCACATAATAAAATTTAACTAGTGCAAAAATACAATTTGGGAGTTTAAATACGTTGCTCTAATTGTGATAGCAGTGATTATATAACATACTCAATCGTCCAATTATTCTTCATGTTGTGAGTTTTTAAAATGATATTTTTTTTAATTTATACATAATTTATAATGAATTGTCCGAATCGCGTGTTATACTTTTTTTATGGCAGAGAAATTATGAGATAATGAATTTGAGTAGGTTGTTGGCATGTCAAAAGAATTTATTGGACCTACAAATCACCAATGTCCATAAAATATTCTCAAATCCAATGATTCTTCTTTTTATATTAGCTTTATTACTTTTTGTGTGGATAAATCTCAGTTTATGAACCGCTCAACCACCAAAATGCGACAAAACTTGCTCGGATCTTAAATTCTAATTTTTCTGTTTTCTTTTTCATTCTCAGGTTAATTTTTTGTTTAAAAATTTTGGGCCAAAACCAAGATGCAACTTGCAAGGCCTAATAAATTTGAAGAGAATATTTCATGGAAATGATTGCTCTTGTAATTGGGCCTTGTTACTGTTAGCACACGTCACTTACTCTGATAGAAAAAAGAGAACTTAAAACAAGAATCATATCATAAATTTCATAACAACACTTGAAACTATATGATTAAAACCAGTTTGCAGTATGGATTTCCCATCGCAGTTGTACTGATCAAAGCACAATTACAACTAATTACCGATAAAATAACAAAACTACATAAAGTTCATATGTCGAGAAATTAGGAACAGCATATCAGCAAGTTAAATCCCCACACTGCATTAGCATCTCATAAATTTTTCTCTCAACAGCTGAAATTATCTGTGGGAATTTGGGTTTAATTCAATTATAATGTCTTCTATTTGATATGAATAAATACAATAGCAGCAATTATATCAGTACTGATGTTGAGAATCTAGGTTGGTTATTGTTTGTTTGATTTCTTGTTAGTATGAAGCTAGCGACTTATCCATTTTTCATAAATAAAAGAAGCATGCATCAGCTAGAGGAACAAATTGATATCCTCTTGTTAAAATGGAGCATCAATTTGCAAATAAGAGTACCAATGGAGTATATCTGAAAAGAAAATTGTCGCATTAATTGTAAAAAAAAAATGATACTTGTGGATGTTGTTCTAAATATATACCAATAGTTGTAGAGGAAGTGAAATATTCAATAAACACAATGTTGTACCTAGTAAGGTGTTAGGAGTTAATGGTACTAGTAGGTATAATATTTGAAAAATGAAAATAGAAAGAACCTTGTAACCATTGATATCTTCTGCACTTTGTAGTGCTTCATTCTGATAAAATAACCATACAGCATAAAATCCAGAAAATAAGGAGGGAAATTGTCCTTCACAAAATAAACCCCAGTAGAGAATCAACCTTTGATTTAGTCACAGATTCGAAATTCAGATGAAAAATCATTTATAGATATTTAAATTTAAATAATTTGATCATCAACTTTATCTCAAAAAAAAAAAAGATAAAATAAACCCCAGTAGCTACCATGAATCCTAAGCTTAGCAAATATAGAATGAACCCAAGTAGCTACCACCTTAATTAAGCAACAGCTACTATGGCAACTAGGAATTAAACAAAGATGATAAACAAATTGTTCTCCACAAAATAAAATTAACAAATGATTCAAGAACTTTTTACGGTGGTATTGACTTTGTTAAGTACAATGGTACGGATTGACCTTCACAAAAAAGTAAAGCGCAACGGTCTTCGTTTTTCTCTCTCTTCCACTTCCTCATCTTCTTCGCATGTATCTTCCTATTCAAGTCAACAATGCATAAAATAAAGGTAAATTAAATTTGAGGTTTTGAGACATGATGCTTGATCTATTCATCTGCTAATTCAAAGTTTAATGGAAATTCTTCAAGAAACCCCAAAGTGTGTTACATGTATGCTCGGCGTCCTCCGCTTTGAAATTTGCATCAATTTGAGTTTCACTATTGAACTTCTTTCAGTTCTGATTTTTGCCAGTCGATTATTGGTTAATTCCTAACATAAGCTCCTGATCATTAATACTGGATTTTGATAAAATATGGGCTTTGTTTTTAATCAATACCATACCTAAAGCATCCTAGCACTGAGTACAATCTGACAGATTATTGTTAGCTTTTTTATTCATGTCATTTGTTTTCCCTTGTTTTCTGCTCAATTGGGGTAAATTTTAAGTTGTACCCTTCTGAGGTTCGACTAGTCCAAACGGCATCTGAGGTTAACCTTGTAGGCACCGTATTGCAATATTTTATACTAGCTAATTGCTTTAGCTACTTACCTGATCAAATACCAATTAAATCTCATCCTAGTTATATATGTTTCCAAATAAGAACTATAGCTTAGAGTTTAGGATTGTATAACTTTACTAAATCATCAAACAAAACAATATATATATATATATATATATATATATATATAACAAAGTGATAGAAAGACCTTGTAGGTAATGTCGTGCTGCAAGCACCATTCCCTTAACATGGGGCAATTAGAAACAACAAAACTTCAAGATTCTATGGCAAGCAGCTCATCCGCCAACGGTGTCAACTTGGGGCACTCTTCAATCTTCAAACTCCTCAGTGAGGTAAGCTTTCTTAATCCTAACAATGAGTTTTGGAGCAAATACTCATTCGTATGCAGTACCAAATCAGTAGAAGGTTCAGGTTCCAGTAAAAAATGCAAGTTCTCACAGACTACAATCTCAAGTTCTTCCAAGGATTTGAGCTTTTGTATTCCAGGAATAGATATTAGCTCATGGCATTCAAGATTACCAGACTTTGAAGCTCTAATGGCAGGGACACCTCTCCTAAGCACCGTAGACAATGACACTTATATATTGTCAAGTATTTTGGCGTATGAAGGCTGCCAAATGGAAGCATAGTAAGATTGGGACAGCTCTTTATATGGATTAGTAGTAGCGATGCACATGATGTGGGATCCCCAACCCATTCCGGCAATGTAATTTCACGATAAGCTACTATTTCAAGCATTCTTAGGTTAGAGTGAGGCTGGAGGCTTTTAAGCAGCAACAAACCATTTTCACCACCAAGAGGTCTATTGTTACTGTCATTTCTGATTCTCAAGCAAATTATACTTTTCTTCCTCATCAAACTCCCTACAATTCTCCCATTCCAGAATCAAGTGTTCTACATTATACTTGCCCAAAAGGTCAGTACACTGAGCATCATCTAAACTGTGCATGTTGAACAATCCACAAATTTGGAAAGTTCCTTGTCGATCAGTTAAATCTTCTAACCATCCAGTTGCATTGCCAAATGCATCAACACTTATATCAAGCTCCGCTTGTAGCTCTTGGATTCGTGTGAGTTTGTTGAAGCTAGGTGGTAGAGAATGAACATTGGTGTCCCGAATTTGCAGAGATTCAAGATTTGTAAGGCTTCTCATATTAGAAGGAAGTTCTTCAAGATTAAGATCCGGACCTAAGCAGAGTTTCCTTAATTTTGTGAGTTGGAAAAAGGACATAGGCAACACTCTGGATTTTAACCCGTCAATTTCTAGTTTTTAGGCTAACTAGGTTTCCAATTTGCTCTGGTAATTCATCCAAACCAAAACAAACTAGTGTTTGTTAGAATTACAACCCTCAGATAAAAAAATTCAACACTAATTTCAAATTTTCAAAATACTAGTAAAATACAGTAAGAGAAAAAAGTTTTGTGGTGCTAAAATTGCTACATCATTTTCTGGATTTTTTCCTTTTTATTATGTTTTTCTATATCAAAAACAAATCTTATCTAAATCTAGCTCACAGATATGACGTGATTTCCAAATTTCCACCACGTCATATCTATAATTACCAAAACAAAGAAAACTATCAAAAATAAAAAGAAAATTGGTTTTGCATCATAAGTGGCGCTACAGTATATAACAAAAATAGCCTAAATAAAATAAAATAAATTGCTAAAAATAAAAATTATCATGACACAACTAGCTTATCCTAACAGTGTTAGGATCCTCAGGATCCTCAAGGCTTTCAGTTGACAAAAGAACACAGGCAAAACTTTCATTTCACACATTAAGTGACATGAATTTTCTAAGCAAATTAGGTTTTCTATATCTTTGGCAACTCTTTTAGAGGGGCGTCAAAAATAAATAGACTCTGCAAGCAGTAAAGGGAGCGTATGGATTCAGGCAGCCTTTCATAAGAAATTCGTGCTAGCCATAGGTAACGTAGATGTTTCATATTACCAATTGAAAATTATATGGGTTTATATGTAATATAAATATATATTGAATAATAAACTATCAAATATCTAATTAGACCCGTTATGAAGTGATCAAATTAAGTATTATTTATCGGGTTTCAAAATGTGTCATGAGAAATGGGGTCTTTAATGTGTAGAATACGTATTAATAACTTTATGATTTAGTGATAGTCTAAATTATATAAAGTTTAGTAATAATACAATTATGTTATTGGTCCCTGAAGAATACAACTAATATGCAGTTTTCTGATTTTGAAAGTAAACCTGTTAATAGAGAAATTGGATCTGGTATGGATCCGCTAAGGCATAACCAGTGGTTTGCCAACCTTTCGATTATTGACACCCATTATAAAGGGATCAAGAACCGTTCTTTTTCCATTATCGTCATAAGGCATTAACCAACAGACTTCCTCTCTCTAAAAACAAATTCAGGTTTTCTGAAAAGAGAAGAAAGACGTCGGACCGATTCTCTTCGTCTCTCCATCGGAGAAGAGAAGGATCACCGCGAAGGCTTAAGGAATCCGGTGATCAACGGGGTTGTGTCTCTCCAGAAGACCGACGTCATGGATCAAGGTAATTTTATGTTAATTTAGAGTTCATTAGAGGATCACGGGTAATGTTCTAACAAGTGATATCAGAGCAAACTCTAGTTGAACGATCAAATTCTGATTTTGGTTCAAAATTGAAAAGATATTTGTGCTTTTGAAGATCTGTTTAGTTAATTTTGATTTGTTGATTTAAACCAAATTATTTAACCAAATCTGATTTTTCAAATAGTTCGGAAATCAGTATATCTGTTGGTTAGAATTTTAGTTTTAGAAATCAAAATATAGTTTTGAAAATTGATTCCGAAACTCAAAATTGATAATTAATTGGTTATTCAATTTGGGAATTAATTTCTGTTTATTATTCAGTTAAGTTTTAATCTCTGCGTTCAAAATTGTCAATCAAATTTGAATCTATGTTAAATTTAAGAAATTAATTAGCCAACAAACCAGTTTCTGAACTGTTTATGATTAGTTATGAAAGTTTATGGATCAAATCAAAGGTACAAATTTCTTATCTGTATTCCGTTGTGGTTATTTTCGAACCAGAATTGTTGATCTGTAACCGCTCAAATTAAGTCTGTGGCGGGACCGCCACTGTTAGGAAACCTATTTTGTGTTGCATGCCTAACTCTGTTTTGCAGCGGTGGAATATGAGATAGTATGACCCCGTTGCCTTGTGTGAAAAATTGTAATGAATGCATGAATGATGTGTGTAAATGCGGCCTAAGGTGCCCCGTTGAATTAATTAAATTTTGTAATTAAAGGTGTCTTGAATGTCGCTTATGTGTATCATTTATGCGGTCTGCGAGCCGTCATCCTTAGGACTTTAATGTAAATTTTTCATTTATTACTATTAGAGTAGTAATTTAGTTAGGATGAAGAACATTGAAGAAGATGGATGAAGGTCATTGTCGTGTACATTCTTACAATAGAGACTATCGTGTCTTGGGTCATACTATCTCAGTTGTGATTTGGGCTCATGTTAATTATTGTTTTATCTTCTACCTTTCATGAACCCATCATGGTTAAATCGGTTAAGCCAAATCTTGCTATATTTTATTTGGATAATATTGAATCATCATGAAGGCTTATGAATTAGATATATTTTGGAAAATGATTGATAAAGGTATCAACTTACCAAAGTAAGTTTTCATACTTGAGTTGATCATTTGTCACTTTATACACAGAAAATATACATATGATGTTTGGTTATTGGATTAGCCCAAAGGAAAAACAATGATCAAATATTATATGTGTATACTTGTAGTGATTAATGAGTAATGGTCATAATGTTTTTTGATGTAGTTAGTTAATCGGCCCAAAGGAAGGTTGACTTATTGACATTAAAATAGACTGTTATATTCTATTGCTACACCTATTTATCCTAGAATAATGATTGACTCCAAAGAGTACTTATTGTTCGAGGATATTTAGTTGATAGAATATGCCTTATTTTGATTTTTTTATTATAATTCAGACTTTTAATTCGTTCTTTTACCAATATTTTTCCAGCAAAAATTACTGATCTTACGGCCGGCATCAATAATATTCCGATGCTTACGGGTTCTAATTTCAAGGATTGGAAAGATAATCTAGAGATTATCCTTGGGTGCCATGACCTGGACATAACGTTATAGGAGACCAAACCACCTGTGCCTAATGAAAGTCGTTCTGACAAAGAACAAAATGCACATGCACGGTAGATGAGGTCAAATCGCTTGTGTCTCTGGGTCATGCAAAAGACCATTCTTGAAAGTTTTAGGGGACCGGTTTCTGATTCCACTATTGCCAAAGATTACCTTAAGGAATTTGAGCAGAGATTTGTTAGGAATGAGAAAGCTAAAATAGACATTCAATTAAACAAACTCTGCACAATGAAGTATAATGGCAAGAGCAATGTCAGGGAGCACATTCTTGAAATGATGCATACCGCTTCGAAACTGAAGAGACATAAGCTAGACATATCGGATGATATGCTGGTCTATTTGGCCCTTAACTCTCTTCCGGCCTCGTTTGGACAGTTCAAGGTGAGTTACAACTGTCAGAAGGAATCATGGACAGTTAATAAGCTCAACTCGCACTGTGTTCAGGAGGAAGAGAGATTGAAGTCGGACAAGAGCGAAAGCGCAAACATTGCTTCTACGTCTAAGGGAAAAATGAAACAGAAACGTAAGGCCAATTCAGATCCTGCAACTACAAGTTCGCAGTAGAAACCCTTCAAGGATAAAAAATTGGCTACCGGATCGGAGCCGAATAAGGAAAAAAAGAAGGGTTATTTCTTTTGTGGATTTGAAGGGCATGTGAAGAAGAATTGTACCAACTATCACGCATGGCGTGCCAAGAAAAGTATTGATTTTTCTTTTGTTTGTAAAGAAATTAATTCGATTTCAGTTTCAATAGGCACATAGTGGATAGATTCGGGTGCAACTGCTCACATATCTGTGTCTATGCAGGGTTGCCGAAGTTACCGGAAGCCAAGTGATGGTGAAAGATATATCTATGTGGGCGATGGCAACAAGACAGAAGTTGAAGCTATAGAGCATTTTAGATTACTTTTGAAAACTGATTTGTATCTTGATTTGGTTGATACTTTTGTTGTACCGTCTTTTAAGCGGAATTTAATTTTTATTTCTGCATTGGACAAATTAGGTTTTTCTTATTCATTTGGAGATAGAAAGTTTAGTTTGTATCAAAATTCCAAATTGGTTGCTTCTGGTTTTCTGTCTATTTTGGATAATCTTTATGCTTTAGATACTATTGATTCCTATAATGAGACATTGCACAATGAAACTCGAAATGTTAGATAAAATGTAACACATCAGGATTCAGCTGCACTTTGGCATAGGCGTTTAGGTCATATTTCTCAATAGAGAATTACACGTCTTATTCAAAGTAAAATTCTGTGACCCTTAGACATGTCGAATCTCGGTCCGTGCATTGAGTGTGCAAAGGGCAAACAAACAAGCTGAAGGATTTCATAATGCGAATCGGATAAAATAAAAAAAATTTAATCCGATAACATCTAAGATCGTTCTATCATTGTTAATTTATCCATGTCGTAATCATATACATATTCTTACAAGAGAGAATTTTATATCATATCTATGATCTTTAAGGTAGCTTGATTCCTCTGAGGTTCATCTTGAATCCGAAACAAGAACGTTGTCGAATTCGTGCTAGCGAACTCTCTTCCGCGTCTAGCTTTTTCACCCGTCAATTAATCGATTGTATAATCAATCGATATATATTTTAGCAAAATGTTTTGGAGGAAAAACTCTAGACTTAATCTAGACTTACTCGAGAGAGAGAAAAGCCTGATGTATATATCTTTTCTATTATTTTTCAGCCATTAAAAAAAATTAGACTCTTTAAATTCGTATTAAACCATGAACAGAATTCGAAACAGCATATCAACTTCTGACCTTTTGTTACTAAAACTATCATAATTTTCTGTAGGGAATTCCAAACGACTTGAAACTTTCACCGTTGGATTCTAGATTCGAAGGGCTACATAATTCATATATCATATGCTCAGATTGGTTGATGTTTGCCCCCTACAATTCTCATTCAATGTTACCTTAAAATATGTCCATTTTGTAATCCGAATTTAATGGTCATAATCAATATTTGTTTTGGCTTATTCTCTTTTCAATTTGCTAAAATATGTTTTGGGCTTGGGCTTGAAATAAATTTATATTTCATAATATTCATATATTACGATATGTGCAACGAATATTATTCTCATAATATATACATTACAATATATATTTATTTCTTTGCTAGTCAGCCACATCATGTGACATAGTATTTATTTCTCGTTTCCCGTTTAGTTTGTGTGACATATATTGAGGATCTATATTATGTTGGCAATGAAATTAAATATTTAATTTCATAAACTGTAGCAGTGTTCTAGCTATACATTACAGCCACCCAAATAATATAGACGTTTAGTAATTTTTTTACTAAATGCGATCCTTACAGTAATGTAACATTTGTCATTACTTGTTTCAATTTCTTGCCTTATGATATTCTGATTAACATACAAAGTAGGACTGTGTCATCTTTGTATTATAATCATTTCTTGATCTCTATTAAGCAAATTATAAAATTATAACTACACTTCAGTTATATTGGATCCATTTATAATTCTACTTTACCAAGGGGCCCAAAATATCATTTCTCATTATTAATGAGTGGCAATGATGCTATTGACATATATTATTTTCCCGCACAAGTTACATATAAAGAACTATTATTTTTATCACCACTTATTGCAAGTAGCTTTTAATAATAATTACGTTGTACATTCCTCATGTGAAAACAATATATGTCTCAATCTTGAAATCAGAGACACGATGAAAACATTAATGACACTAACACAATCCATATAATATTTCATCTATTGGGTCTGTTCAATATATGAAGCATTTCATATATTCGTGTTATTAAATGATAATCTTTTATCAACGTTTACAGAACTACAATATACTTTTAATCAACACGATAGTCTTATATGTCATATTAGTGTTCCTGCTAATATGGAAGACTTGTGAACATTTTAGTGTTGTATATTTATTTACTTACAGTTCTGTAATTCAAGACCAAGTGCATCTTCTTGAACACTTCTAAATATAAATATAAAACTTATGGAACAAAATGTAAATCACATTCAATTCATAAATATAACATATATAAAAGATAATCAATAAATGATAACTTTTAGAACACAAATCTAACACAAGCATGTGTAAATATACAGCTAATCGTATGACGGACGTCCTTGAGCTGATACATACGGATGTATATGGGTCATTCCCTACAGCTACTAGGAATGGACATGTATATTTTATCAGTTTCATTGACGATTATTCTAGATACGGCTATATATTTTTAATTAAAGAAAAGGCTCAAGTTTTGGACACATTTAAATCCTTTAAGACTGAAGTTGAGTTACAACTCAACAAAAGGATTAAAAATGTCAGATCAGATTGTGGTGGTGAATATTACGGTTGATATGACGGCTCAGGAGAACAACGTCCAGGGCATTTTGCTAAATTTCTAGAGGAAAGTGGAATTATGCCACAGTATACAATGCCGGGTTCGCCCGCAATGAATGGTGTGGTTGAAAGGTGCAATCGAACGTTAATGGAGATGGTGCGGAGTATGATTTCTCATACCTTGCTTCCATTGAACCTCTGGGGAGAAGCACTCAAGACAGTAGTATACATTCTGAATCGGGTACCGACTAAGGCAGCAAACAAGACTCCATATGAGTTGTGGACTGGGCGGAAGCCTAGTCTCCAACATTTTAGAATCTGGGGTTGTCCGGCTGAAACTCGGCCTTACAGGCCACAAGAGAAAAAACTGGACGAAAGGACAATTAGCTGCTATTTTGTCAGTTATGCGGATAGGTCTCGGGGGTATAAATTTTATGATCCCACTAATAGAACAATTTTTGAGACAAATACAGTTAAGTTCTTTGAGGATGTTATGGTTCAAGAGGGAAATGCAAATCAAATTGTCTTTGAAGAAAGACATGATTCTCCTATACAAGGGGCGCCAACATCGGTACCAATTGTAATAAGAATATCTGGAGACTCATTCGTTTAGAATCCTACAGTGAATGAACCTACTGTGAATGAACCTCCAAAAATGGAAGAGAATCAGGTACAAGACAATGTTGATGTTGAAGAAAAACCTATACCACCTCAAGAATTTCAAGAACAAGTGCCTTTAAGATGATCCACAAGAGAGAGAAGAAGTGCAATATCTAATTATTATGTTGTATATCTTCAAGAAAATGAATTTGACATTGGCATGATGGAAGATGATCCGGTCAACTTCCATCAAGCTTTGGAAAGTACAAATTCACAGAAGTTGATCGAAGCAATGAATGATGAAATTAAGTCGATGCATGACAATAAAGTGTGGGATATCGTCTCATTACCTGAAGGTGTGAAACCTATTGGTTGTAAATGGATATTTAAAACTAAACGGGATTCCAAAGATAATGTTGAAAGATACAAAGCACAACTTGTTGTTAAGTGCTTTACACAAAAGGAAAGCATTGACTTTACAAAAACTTTCTCACCTGTGTCGATGAAAGATTCTTTTAGAGTTATTATGGTTTTAGTGGCACATTATGATCTTGAGTTACATCAGATGGATGTAAAGACAACGTTTCTCAATTGTAGCATTGATGAAACAATCTACATGGTGCAGTCGCCGTATTTTGAGTCGGATGATCCAAAGCAGACGATTTGCAAATTAAAGAAATCCATCTATGGGCTCAAACAAGCGTCTCGACAGTGGTATTTTCGATTTCATCAAGTGATTGTCTCATTTGGTTTTGAGGCTAATTTGGTGGATGAATGTATATATCACAAGTTCAGTGGTAGTAAATTCATATTTCTGGTTTTATATGTTGATGACATATTGTTTGCCACGAACAATATAAATATGTTGCGTGATACTAAGAAATTTCTTTTCAAAAATTTTAAAATGAAAGATCTTGGAGAAACATCATATGTGTTAGGTCTAAAAATATATAGAGATCGCACTGAGAGTATTTTGGGCTTTTCACAACAAGCATATATCGACAAAATTCTCAAACGATATAGCATGGAACATTGTAAATCAGGTAATACCCCGGTTGCAAAAGGAGACAAATTTAGTCTCAAACAATGTCCTGAGACAAAACTTGAAAGGTCAGAAATGCAGTAAATTCCATATGCTTTAGCAGTTGGGAGTTTGATGTATGCTCAGGTCTGCACACGTCCAGATATTTCGTACATTACGGGAATGCTGGGCCGAAATGAGAGAGTTATGCCCAAATATCCTCTTAACTACTTTTACAAATATCAAAACATATTAAAAACACTCTTAACTACTACTGCTGCTAATACCAAAATATATTAAAAGCAAATAGAAACTCAAAAGACAAGTTTCAAGAAACTAAATGTTGCTGGCTGGCTGACTCTTCAATGACCACTTTCAGTTAGCACGCATTTATCACCCAGAAGCATCCAGAATATGAAGAAACTCAAAACATATCAAAGATGACCCATTTCATTAGCAAACCATAGAGCTTTGAATCATCCAATTCGGAGCCCAAATGAGAGAGTTATGCCCAAAATACTGGCCCAGTACGAATCTGTCCAGAGAGCTGTTTTGGGAATTGATTGCAATTCTAACTTGGGCCTGGGTCTTCAAACTGAGAACCGAACCAGGACATGCTTCCTTGATCATAGTTTTTTTTCACCTGTAGGCCTACCACATCTTGAACTCCATCATTCTCCCCCTGTTGAAAAGAACTCGCCCACGAGTTCAGCTCATTTTCGCCATGATATGGAGAAAGATCCTTCACATTGAATGTGACTGAAACTCCATACTCTCCTGCCAGCTCCACCTTGTATGCATTATCTCCTATGCGCTGCAATATTTTGAATGGTCCATCACCACAATGCTTGAGCTTTGCATTGCGCCCAGGTGGAAATCTCTCCTTGCTTAAATGTACCCACACAAGATCACCTTCTTTAAAAATCACAGCTTTGCGGTGTTTGTTGGCTTGCCTTTCATACTTTTGATTTTGCTTCTCAATCCTTTTCCTCACCTGTTCATGCATCTCCTTGATTGCCTTAGCACGCTCATCTGCATCTCCACTATAGCTATGATTGATTGGCAATGAAACCAGGTCAAGAGGAGACTTTGGATTGCATCCATACACCACTTCAAAAGGGCTTTTACCAGTTGTCTTGCTGCTTGACCTGTTGAAAGCAAATTCAGTTTGAGGAAGAACAAGATCCCATTGTCGTATGTTATCACCCATCAAGCTTCTCAACAGATTTCCTAAACTTCGATTCACAATTTCGGTTTGGCCATCAGTTTGAGGATGATAGGCTGAACTAAACTGCAGCTTTGTACCCATCTTACGCCAAAGTGTTCTCCAAAAATGCCCAACAAACTTCGGGTCTCTATTAGATGTTATGGTATTTGGAATACCATGCAACTTCACTATCTCTTTGAAATAAAGATCAGCAATGTTGGTGGCATCCATTGTTTTTGCACAGGGAACAAAGTGTGCCATTTTAGAGAACCGATCAACCACCACCATGATTGAATCTTTGCTGCGTTGAGTTCGGGGCAGTCCCATTACAAAATCCATGCTCACATCTTCCCAAGGTGCATTTGGAACAGGAAGTGGAGTGTAAAGTCCAGAATTTTGGGACTTTGTTTTTGCTAGATGGCAAGTTCTACACCTCAAAATGTAATAATTCACATCCTTCATCATCTTAGGCCAATAGAAACGGTCTTGGAGCAATGCACCAGTTTTATCTCGCCCAAAATGACCACTTAACCCACCATCATGGACCTCTTTAATGATCTGCCACCTCAAAGAACAATTGGGTATGCACAAACGGTTGCCATAAAAAAGATATTCATCACTCACCACAAATTCTTTATATGGTCCCTTTGCAAATTCAGCTTTCACTTTGCCAAAGAACTCATCACCAGCATACAACTCTTTAATCACATCAAATCCAACAACATTTACCTTCATTGTGGATAGCAAGGAATGCCTCCTACTTAAAGCATCTGCCACCTGATTTGAAGCTCCACTTTTATGCTTGATGTGGAATGTGTAACCTTGCAAAAATTCCACCCATCTTGCATGTCTCGGTTTGAGCTTGTGCTGCCCATTTATGAATTTCAGCGCATCATGATCGGAGTAGAGAATGAACTCCTTGGAAATGAGGTAGTGCCTCCAATGCCCAAGAGCTCACACTATTGCATAGAACTCCTTGTCATATGTTGTGTAGTTTTTGCGCGAATCTGAAAGTTTTTCACTAAAGAAGGCAATAGGACGACCTTCTTGATTGAGAACCGCTCCAATACCTACACCCGATGCATCACATTCAAGCTCAAAATTCTGATCAAAATTAGGCAAAGCAAGAATAGGGGCTGCTGTCATCTTCTCTTTGATGAGCTGAAAGCTCTTTTCAGCTTCATTCGTCCATTGGAACACACCTCCCTTCAAGCACTCGGTGATGGGAGAGACAAGAGTGCTGAAATTTCGAATGAACCGGCGATAGAATGAGGCCAGTATATGAAAACTCCTTACGTCATGAATGCTGGCTGGAGTTGGCCATGAAACAATTGCATCTATCTTAGAAGGATCAACAAGAATACCCTCAGCTGAAACCACATAGCCTAGAAACACCAAGCTGTTCGTTAAGAACTCGCACTTCTTAAGGTTGATGTAAAGTTTTTGTTCAGCTAGCACTTAAAAGACTTGATGAAGGTGTTCCAAATGTTTTGACTCACACGTGCTATACACGAGTATGTCATCAAAATAAACCACCACAAATCTGCCAATAAAAAACTTAAACACCAAATTCATTAGTCTCATAAAATTACTAGGAGCATTAGAAAGTCCAAATGGCATCACCAACCACTCAAACAATCCATCACGGATCCTAAATGCCGTCTTCCACTCATCTCCAGGCCTCATACGAATCTGATGGTACCCACTTCTAAGATCAATCTTTGAGAACACACTAGCACCATGGAGCTGATCTAGCATGTCATCAAGGCGAGGAATAGGAAAGCGATACTTGATAGTGATCTTGTTAACCGCTCTACTATCCACACACATGCGAAATGAACCATCTTTCTTTGGAACAAGCAAGGCTGGAACTGCACAAGGACTCATGCTCTCACGCACCAAACCCTTGCTTAACAACTCATCTACTTGCCGCTGCAACTCGGCATTTTCTGCTGGGTTCATTCGGTATGCTACCTTGTTTGGTAAAACTACACCAGGAACAAAATCTATGCAGTGTTGTACACTCCTCATAGGAGGCAAACCTGCTGGAATTTCATTCGGAACAAGGTCCTGAAACTGCTCAAGTAAAGGTACCAATGGTGCTGGAATTTTGGAGCTTTTATCCCCCTCAACTTCTTTTATGACCAAAGCAAAAGCTACTTGGGTTTCTTCAAAAATTTCAGCAAATTCAGATTTTGAGACAATGAAATTGCTACCCTTGAGTGCTAGTTTGGACATCAATTCCATCTTAGAAGGACCTAAAATAATCTTAACACCTTTCAGCTCAAAAGAATAAGTGTTTTTAAAACCGTCATGGTGTACCTTCTTATCAAACTGCCAAGGTCTTCCCAAAAGTAAATGACAAGCATCCATGGGAACTACATCACACCATACCTCATCTCGGTACTTCTCACCAATAGAAAAATCAATCAAACAACGCTGGTCAACTTGCACACATTTACCCTTTTCCAACCAAGAGAGTTTATACGGTTTTGGGTGTTTTTCAGTTTTGAGTGGCAGTTTTTGCACCATAATTTCAGAAACAACATTCTCACAACTTCCACTATCAATGATAACATCACATACCTTCCCATGAGATGTGCATCGTGTGTGAAAGATGTTGTTACGAAGCCACAAATCCTCTGGAACTGGGCTGGAATTCAGCACATGCCTAATCACCAACAACTCACTAGTATCTCCATAAACGATTTCCTCATCATCGCTGCCTCATCAAAAACAGGTGGGGAGTCAAAATATGCTTGCTCCTCCTCTAGGGATTCTTCAACGATGATAAATACCCGCTGGTTTGGGCACTCAGACATCATGTGACCATACCCTTTGCACCGAAAGCATTGGATAGCTTTAGGGGCTGGTTTAGAGGGTCCTACGGCTGCCGTCTTTGCTGAAAATTTAGTCACTGCACTAGATGTTGGCTTGGCTGATTGTGAACTGCTCCCACAGCTTGATGAATAGCCTCTATTGAGAACTCAGCTACCACCAAAGCTCGCTGATTTTCTGACCTCTTTCTCCTTGAGTTGCTTCTCAACTTTTGTGGCAAGCTTAAAAACATCATGATAAGAGATAAAGGGCTGTAAAGTTACCACATCATGAATCTCTTTGCGTAGGCCACGAAGATACCTTGCAATGGTTTGTTCTTTAGGTTCAACAATGCCACACTTGAGCATGAGATGATCAAGCTCTTCGGTGTAATCTGCCACAGTTTTATCACCTTGAACAAAGCCATGAAGTTGAAAAAAAACCTCTTGCAAGTACCCTTCCGGCAGAAACTTCTTTCGCAACTCTTTCACCATCTTCTCCCAAGTTCTAATTTTCTGCTTACCCTCACGAGCTCGCTTCATCTTCAATTGCTCCCACCAAATAGATGCATGCTTCTTCAATTTAATGGCAACAATTTTCACCTTCTCTTCCTCAGGGACATCTTGGTACTCAAAGACACGTTCAACCGTGTTGAGCCAATCTATGAACTCATCGGGTTGTATGCCCCCTTCGTACATAGGAATATCCGCCTTTAGATCAAAAGCCCGTCGGAATTGCTGGTTCCTTCGAGTGTGATGTTGATAGAGAGCCTCTTCATCACTAGACACCAAGGTGTAGTTGTCGTGGAAGGGGTTGGCCTCTTCATCTTCATCACCATAAGTTTCGCCATCCGAGCCACGATGGGAATCATCGCGGTTGTGCCCAGCGGCCTCCACGCGCGCAAGACGCTCTTGGAGTTGTTGCACATGCTGCCTCAACTCGTTCAACTCAATATCTCGATCGGCTTGCTGGTTGCCTTCAGGAGGATTGACACAAGCACTACGTCGCACCATCCTTCGCCTGTAGCTCTGATACCAACTGATAGTGTTCGAGCTATGAATCTCACAAGGACACGCACACGTTCAACGGATAAATCACAACTGGAGGATACTCTCAACTCACAACAGGAAAAAAGAGGAGATAAACTCAACTAAAGATAAATTTTTCATAATAATTAAATAATTGAGTTTTACATTCAGATTAGGCTTGATATAGCCATACAACCCTAGAAACTTCCTAATTAATCAATATCCTCTTAACTACTTTTGCAAATATCAAAACATATTAAAAACACTCTTAACTACTACTGCTGCTAATACCAAAATATATTAAAAGCAAATAGAAACTCAAAAGACAAGTTTCAAGAAACTAAATGCTGCTGGCTGGCTGACTCTTCAATGACCACTTTCGGTTAGCACGCATTTATCACCCAGAAGCATCTAGAATCTGAAGAAACTCAAAACATATCAAAGATGACCCATTTCATTAGCAAACCATAGAGCTTTGAATCATCCAATTTGGAGCCCAAATGAGAGAGTTATGCCCAAAATACTGGCCCAGTACGAATCTGTCCAGAGAGATGTTTCGGGAATTGATTGCAATTCTGACTTGGGCCTGGGTCTTCAAACTGAGAACTTCTCATTGTAGATATATGAAAGATTTTGCTTTTGAAAGATCGAAAGTACCAGTAAAATTTTCAACTTATGTGTCCACAGTAGGTGTACACAGAGCTGCATACTTGTTTGAGGGATGAGATTCGACTAGTTTCACATTACGTCCTATATATAAATGGAAGAGTTGTTTAGGAAAATCTGGAATATTACCGCTCGTAATTGAACTGTAACCATCTCTAGAATAAAGTCGAGCTACATCATGAATCATATCATGCAACTTAAAAATGACATCACAAGATGGGCAATCCTGATTATAGCCTTCAAAAATTGAGCTTTCCCATAGCTGGTTAGCATATTTTCTTTCAATCTCTTCCACTGTTTTTGTTCCTCTCTATAACCCTGAGAGCTCCATAGTTCAGCTAAATTAGGTACTTCAAACTAGTACCTTTAGGATACAAAGAACAATATAAGAAACAAGGCTTCAAGTATGTAGGAAGGCATTTGTAGCTCATTTGAAGAGGTGAAAATATCTCATCAGTCATCACTAACTTCAGATTCCCACAGTTCGTTCTCTAAAATCTCTCTCGGACTATCTTCATTTGTTGCCTCATACCTCAGAAGGCTTGCGATTGACTTCAGAACCAAGGGTAACATTCCACACTTCTTCACAATCTGCTTCCCGATCTCTAGAAACTCTGATCTGACATCCTGATTTGTTCCACCAAATGCATAATGCTGAAACAACTGCCAACATTGTTCTTCTGACAAGTATTCAACGTCGAAAGTGGCTTCCGTTTGCATGACTCGTGAAACTCATCAATTCCTCATGGTCACTAACACTTCCACTAATTTTGCTGACATAAAAGGGGTGCAAAAGGACTCCCAAAGACTTCTCTTCTCATTCCACACATCATCTAGAATAAGAAGAACCTTTTTTCCACTTACCTCCCCTCTAACTCTTTCTTCCAAAACACTCAGATTCTTTATATCACGCTTGTTTTTCGTCAGAACTTCCACTGCTTCCCTTGTGAGCCTTTCAACATTGAAATCCTCTGATACACAAATCCACCCAAATTCGTCGAGTTTTTGTCGAACTTTTTTATTACCGTAGGCAAATTGTGCAAGGGTTGTTTTGCCAAGACCTCCGGTGCCAACAATTGTTACCACCGAAATAACATTACAGTCTTGATATTCTGAGGACATCAGCAAATTACTTAGCTCCTCCTCCCGCTCCCTACCAAAGATATTTGACTTGACATTGAAGGAGCCAGTTGGAGTTGTTTATCTTTCACTATTACGCCTGGGCCCATCTTCCTCCCTTAGTTGAAGTGCGAGCCAGTCTTTCTCAATCTCATCAAACTTGCTTGTGATTTCCTTGACTTGGGCTGGCATCAGAAATGGTAAAAAAAACAAGAAACATTGGTGTATTAGATAACATTTTCATACTTGTCTTTGCTATATTGATGTAGAGTGGTTCATGAGAGCTGCATGTGACAAGAGTCCGGCTCTTTATGCATGCCCTAATTATGTCTAACGAGGACGATTGGACAGAAACAATTTATTATTGAAGCCATATATGTTATTTTAGAGAACTGCTCCAGTACATTAAAAAGGTTTGACGGTGTGTATCAGTTTAATTATACGGTTGAAATTTGCTTTCCTCCATTACCTGTGGTTGAAAAGAGGGTCCCACAGGCTGAAGATGCATTTAGAAACTCCAAGTTGCACCAAAAAAGTTACCCACTGTAATTTTTGGCTATTTATTGAGTTCATTTGCTGGATATTTTTCTCTGAGTTTACAAAGGATAATTTCATGAAATTGAGGTTTGGTATATTTGTATGGGTTTTTTTTATTGGGAATCATTTCCTGAAATTAAATGTTAATTTGAAGAAATTAGCTGAAATTGGATTTTGGATATTTTGCTGGGGTATTTTTGTAGGAATTTGGGGAGAATAATTTCATAAAATTAAATATTGATTTCATGAAATTAAATTTAGGTTATTCTTTGAGTTTTATTGGGGGATAATTTCATGAAATTAAAAGTTTTGGCATCAAATTGGGTTTTGGATATTTTGCAACATTTTAGGTGTCAACAGTCATTTTGATGAATGGTGAAACACAAATTAAATTGAATCATTTTATATTTATATAATGTGTATAAAGTATACATTACATTTTACTTGCTGGATTTGAAAATTCTATCATTATTTTTTAACGGTTGAAATAAAATTTATAAATAATATATTAAAGTTTTATGGGTTAGGATCATTAACAATCATTTATCCTGACAACGCTTTCTCAAACCATGCTAAATTTTTTTTCAAAATATAGAAAAAAAAAATCATAGACATGTTATTTTCCTGTAGATTGATTTCATACCAATTTTCATGCAATTTCAATATTATTTGTTATATCATCCAATACCTTTAAATATAAACCATAACAAATTTCATGTTATTTGATGAATAATGAAACTTGCATTAATTTCATCGTTTTTTATGTATATGATGTGTATAAAGTATATATTACATTTATTTATTTTTCGTAGTTGTCAAGATTATCAAATGAAACTATTATCAGTGGATTCCCAATTCCCGTCCATATTTTATATCGTTATCTTATGGGGCTAGGATCTCTTGACAACGTTTTATTTATATATCTTGATAACACTTTCTCAAATAATGTCAATTTTTTTTAAATATAATAAAATATTTTTTTCTCATGGATTAGTTGGGTATCACTTTTCACATGCATTTAAAATATAATTGCCTTATTAGTTTGTCAAGGGTAATCCCATAAAAAGGAATCAGTTTTGTCATTTCTTATATTTACTGTTGATGATTTGTTAGATGTACTCAAATTTTGTAACAGAGTTATGATAATTATACATCAATTCTGCATCCCATAAGATTTTAGGCATATATTTTCAATTCTCAATATTTTGAGCGCATAATTTATATATTAGAGAAAGAATATTTATAATTTTTAAGACTCGCATTTCTCATTTCATATATATATACAAGACAAAAGTATTTATACTAACATTCAAAAATATTTATACAACATTCAAATGTATTTATACTAATCTCTAATATATTTGTATTATTATTCAATGTGATAAAAGTGTGTATACTAGCATTTAAATATGTTACGGCACAACAAATCATAGTATTATGGGTCGTAACACATATCAAACCATATTGTTATTATTTGTAACATTTATTATTAGTGTTGGATCATGAGGTGCAGAAATGATATACAAAAAGTGGAGGATAACGAGAATTTCTCTTTATAATAATTGCAACATTAAGTGGAATTAAAAATTTACTGAAGGAATAACTCACATCTTGATCTGTCCGACATGGGACATGATCTATATGCAATGGTTGATTGATGAATAATTTTGTGCATAACTAATGAAGAATTTTGTACCCATTAGTATTGGCATAGAAATGGGAGACATATATGAAATTGAGAGAGAACCATGAATTGAATCAGAAAGAGAGAGAAGACGTGGATTGAGATGATATAGAAAGAATCTAAAATGATTAACAAATTTAATTCTCTCAGCATTTGTTACCAAATAAAACCCAGCTAACTATATTTCTTTTTTCCCATAATGCCCATCCTATATCATATGGTCCGATTTGTTTCAAAAAAATTCTATTTAAAAAAGTGGTGTACTGGAGACTTTTAGAGAACTCTATTAATTCCAGATGCAGTTCATTTACTTTTGCCCTTCTCTGAAATGTCACCAGCAATTATCCCCTCTTCAATATATTCTCAACAGATTCTGATCAGTTTAGAGATAGGAGAAAAATATCACCAGCATGACACTACGGCGAGGCAATATTCTTTTCTATTCTGATGTACTACTATATAGTATATGTTCATGCTAACAGGAACAAAGGCCTGATAAAAACTCAGGTATACATGACAAAAATTTTCTAAGTAATTATATTAATCTCAAGTTTAAATTTCATAAAAATTCAAAAAAAAGTAAATAGAACGGACATAGCTCCTCTGTATATTCTTTGACACAATAAAAAGAAACAACTTTTCTAGTTGAGGATGAACCAGACAAGACATGCATGCTTAGTTCATCCCAAATTTGGAATTGGAACGTGCTTGCCAAGTTTGTTATTCTTCTTGGCAAAATTGGATACATGCCCATCAAAACTTATGAATTTAGATATTTCCCCATCCAAATGTTAAAATTAAATATTTACCCACTAATTCTTCTACCTCTTTGATATTTATCCACAAACGATTTTAGATTAATATAGATATATTTAATTCCTGATGAAAATTTGTTACCAAAAAAATGACGGCTTTACCCTTCATCCAAATCATGCATTTTCCTTACGAATTGGATAACAGTCTGCTACTCGAAGCTTTGTTCTCTGGCGACAAAACCTCTCCCCTCCTTTCTCAAATCTCCTCATAAAGGAGTGCCTCGTCAAAAGTTACAAACAATGAGAAAAGAAAAGAAAACTACTCTCAATAATTCAAGTTAGAACACAATTTTTGTGCTTCAATATACTTCAATTAATTTTTTGTAGTTTGTCTCTCATGATTTGTACTTCATTACTGTTCACATACTTGTTTGCTAACTAATAATTGTACTAAACATTACAGCAGTGCATATATGTCAATGCATTGTATCATCCGTTATTTAAATTCACATACCATATTTTCTCTGTGTGACACCCTTTTTTTCTTTTCTGTGTTACAAACTTATAAATACTTTGATTCACAAAGAAAAAAGATAGTCAAGTCTCCGTTTGAATTAATTTCTATTAATTACAAAATATATGGGCTTATATGTAATATAAATATATATTGAATAATAGATTGTCGAATATCTAATTAAACCCGTTATGAAGTGATCAAATTAAATATTATTTATCGAGTTTTAATGTTGTCATGAGAAGTAAGGCCTTTAATGTGTAGAATGCATATAATAACTTTATGATTTAGTGATGGTCTAAATTATATAAAATTTGGTAATAATACAATTACATTATTGGTCCCTAAAGAATACAACTAATAGGCAGTTTTCTGATTATGAAAGTAAATCTGTTAAGAGAGAAATTGGATTTGGTATAGATCCACTAAAGCATAACTGTTAGTTTGCCAACACTTCGGTTATTAGCACCCATTATATATTTCAGAATCGTCATCTCCCTCATAGTCTCTCTCGATTATCTTCTAAAGAAGAAACCGGCAGAAATCCTCTCTCTCAATATAAGAGAAAGATCACCGCGAAAGCTTAAGGAATTCGGTGATCAATGGAGTTGTGTTTCTTTAGAAGATCGACAATATGAATTAAGATAATTTTAATTCAAATTAAGAGTTCACTAGAAGATCATGGTCAATATTCTAACAGTCCCTTGTAGTTTAAATCAACAATTGAAACTGGAAGCAAGCACCGACATTCTTGCCTTATTAGTAACCTAAAATTTCCCGTGATCGGGTAGCTAAAATGGTTGTATTTTTTTTAAGACTACATCCAATATTCAAATTTGGAACCACATTGATATCAAGCTGGGATGAAGTAATATGAAATCACAAAGTAACAAGCATATCTTTATTGAAAATTTGAACAGGTTATCCAGTCATATTGGTATCAAGCCGTTACTGGTTTACTGCTCAAAGATCCCAGAAAATGTCAGTTTAGTTGAACACAAAGCTGAAATCATATTCCAACTATCACCAACTGACAATTCTTTTCAACAGTTCTTTTATCTTTTTTTTTTTCACATCTGATAGTATAGGTGAGAGAGGATAGAGGACGAATGAGATAGTCTTGCATTTTTTTCGTGTAGCACAAGATGAGTATCATGCTTTCATTAAGTATCAAAGATGAAGCTGCTGTACTAAAATAACGAATATGGTTTGGATTAAAGAGAAAGAGAAAGGGATCATATCAGAAGAGTTTTGGTAGTTTACCAGAAGGGTATATTTGTCATTTATTTAATTAATTAATTTACAATTTAAGTTTAACTAAGGATCCTTTAATCAAGGGGAAATACATAAGAAGATGCAAATTTAATGGATAAATATCTAAATTTAATATTTTGATAGAGAAAAATATAACACGAAAAGTTTTGATGGGTATGTACCCAATTTTGCCTTTTTTTCTTTTACTTCATATGGTACAAAAGTAAACTAATTAGGGATGATCTTACGGATCAAATTTAACTCCGATTAGTAATTAGGGATGATCTTCCGGATCAAATTTAACTCCTATTAGTAATAGGCTGGCAAACCATCTCCAACTATAAGAATTCTTGTAATTGTGCTAGAGAAGATAAAAAAAGACATACCTACTTGTCCGATTTTAGCCTCTAATTAATTATATCTTCGAGATACTAAATCAGTTACCTGAATCGGCTTTCTTTTACGAGGATTAGCAGCAGCAGCATCTCTTGCCTCCACTTTTGCCCGCAAAACTTCATAGTGATATCTGTCAAGCACTTTCTCAGCAACATAAGCCTCTTCTCTAAGCTCATCGAGCCAGAGCTTGACAGAGCAATCTCTGATTTCCCTCTCCTCAGCATCATACTGAGTCGCATTGATGCACTCCAACATCCTCATCAATCTCTTTAGATCATCACTGCCATCATTTTGCGGGGATGAGGTCGAAGAGGGAGTTTGCACGGATGTGTTGATAGCAGGCAGCAACTTACCACCCAGTGAAAGGAGGGAGGAAATTACTCCGCCTACTCCAATCGTGATAACTTAATTCTCACACGGTGGCTAATAAATTTGAAAAGAGGTTTGTAATTTGACCTCAGGCTTTCTTACTGTTAGCACATGTCACACACTCTGATGGAAAAAAGAAAACTTAAAAAACAAGAGTCATATCATAAATTCCATAACAATACTTGAAAGTTGAAATTATATAATTAAAATCAGTTTGCAGTATGGATTTCGCATCACCGTTGTACTGAATAAAATAACAAAACTACAGCAAGTTACATACGTCAAGAAATTAGGAAGAGCATATAAGCAAATTAAATCCCCACACTGCATTAGTATCTCATCAATTTTCCTCTCAACATCTGAAATTATCCCTATTTTGTTTATTTTATTTTAAGTTCATAGAAAAATTCATATATTGTACAAAAACTAATATCCTTTAATAATTTGCATTTTCTGAGCTATCGTTTTTTGTAGGAACTCTTTTTCATATTCTTGTACAACGGTCGGTCTCATCTATGGATAGAAGAGCATATATATGTATAGATATTGTTTTTCTTAGTCTTTTACCATATCTTTATATCAACGCCTTCATCATTCTCAAAGTAGCTATTTGCAAATAATTTAAAAACATCACAAAAAACCAACCACAACTGCAACTACAGCCGCAAAATGTCATAATCTTGGTTTCAATTATATATTCTGCATTGGATTATCTTGTTATTACCAGTTGCAGTGAAGTATCTGTAATATGCATTCCTCAACTGACGGTGCTTCCATTTGTTGCAACTGCTGCCCCTAATGGAAATAGGGTCATTTGTTTAGTGATTGATTTTCTCTGATATTTTTATTTTGGGGCGTGTATTTAAACTTGTTCAAACTGTTTGAGAATAAAATTTGTTTTAGATTTATGAAATGGTTGAAGTGGCTACTAATAAATATTAGAGATACATTAAGTACATCATAATAAGGTTAATTGAAAATTAATATACACCTGCAAGTGCAAGTTTAGTTCAAAGATGCATCTTGTGGTTCTAGCTAGAAAATTAAAATTAGAGCTCACATATATATACATGATTCAGAAATAACTAAAGTGCATTAATTAGAAATGAACATATCACGCAAATAGGATGGCATTAATTATATGGTTAGTTTAGTCATAGATATACTATGCAATGTTAGTTGAATTGTTAAATATTTGGTACATTTGCAATAAAAGTGCTGCGTTAGTTGCGATAGATTGAAAAACCACAGGGAAATTCACTTTTTGTGATCCTCGAACTTTTTTACAAAAATTAAGTTAGCCCATAAACTTTCATTTACACTAAATTGATCATTAAATCTTTTAGAAAAAACTAAATCAATTATTAAACTTTTTAAAAAAATTAAATCAATACTTAAACTTTAAATTACATCAAATAAATCCTTCAACCTTTGAAAAAATATAAGTTTTTGACCCTTAACTTTTTTTTAAAAAAAATAAATTGGTCTCTAAACTTTTATTTGTACCTAGATGTATCATTTCTTGGTCCGACCCAATGGGTCAATCTTATTTAACTTTTTTTTACCTTTAGTTAATTATTTTTATAACAATAATATAAAAAAGTGTAACTAAGGGTATAAATGAGTCAAGTCGGGTCGGGTTAGCATTATTTTATTATTTTTTTAAATGGGTCAAGTTCGATTCAAATCAGATCGGATCAGATTCAACCTAACTTGACCAACCCGAGACAAATAAATTTTTGTATATTTGTATCTGATTCAGTTTAAAGAAGTTATGACAGATCAGGCTGGGTTGGATAAAGTTGACATGTTAGGTGGGACTAAAAACTGATATCTCTAGGTACAAATGAAAGTTCAAGGATCAATTTAATTTTTTTTTAAATTCAGGGACCAAAACTTATATTCTTTCAAAATTTTAAGGATTTATTTAATGTAATTTAAAGTTTAAGGATGAATTTAATTTTTCTTTTAAAGTTTAAGAATCAATTTAAATTTTTTAAAAGTTTAAGAACTAATTCGATATAAATGAAATTTTATGGATTAACTTAATTTTTTTTAAATTTAAGGATTAAAAGGTGGATTCTCTCAAAATCAAAATCATATATAGGTTTGTAATAAAAAAGAAAAGGCGAAAAATGGAGTTGCAAATTAAGGCCGAGTGTTGTTGTCGTTGCAGTCCAAGGCCTTAATTACTGTGCATCTACAAGGCTTATTATTCTGTAAAAAGAAACGATCTACAAGGCCTATTATTCTATAAAAAGAAACGATTACAGTTCACAATCTGTAAATATTAACATTACTGGCTTATAGGTGAACGATCAGATGAGTTGACTGACCTATTTCATTCTTCAACACTAAGTAAAGTGATGAAGAAAATATTAAGTAAATTTTGTAAAAAAAAAATTTATTAATGTATTGATGTTAGCATAGTAAACGTTTTGATGTTTGAAATGTCCATATAAGTAACTTGATACATTTTAGTTTTAGAGTTTTTTTAATTTTTTTTTGGAATTTTCAAAAATCATCTTATTTATTATGATTAAAATATGATAAAAATTTTATTTCTTTATTTATGTAGAGATACTTCTTTTTAGTATGATCAAGATGAAACCAGGGTTGTTATTTCACTATCAAATACATGTTAATTAATTGCAATATGATATGAGAAGACTATTGTTAGCTTTTTTTTATTGAAATGTCATCAGCAAGATATTATATATATCACATGAAAGTTGAAATTTTTCTCGTAATAACTGCGCCACGTGTCACTTTCATTGGACGTATGTTCAATCTTGTAGAATCATCCCATCACCACGTCATCGGATCTAAACATTTCTATCTTACATATGTGTCCCTTAAAAATATTTTATTTACATACATGTCATCTAGAACAGGAATTTCCTGCGACGACAAAATGTAATTCGCATGAGATTATTTATATATTGAGACAAATATAACATGTAAAAAAATAAACAAAAACATGAAAGTATGGGAATATAAAAAAAGTTCCATATATGATAATAGCTTTCGAATTTATAAAACTTCTTTTCAATTAAAAACAAGTTGGTTTGTATTTTGCACTATGTGCATGTCTCTAGATGTCTTCTTAGTGTTTTTATGTTTTAACAAGTTGATGTTGCTGGATTAGAAATAAAATGTTGCTACTAAACTAAATAAAATTGAGTTAGAATAGTAAGTCTTGTATTAGATGATGTTAGACTTTTTTACGGAGAGATATATATTTAAATCTCGTAAAAAATATTTAAAAATTAATAAATATCAGAACTAATGAGAGTCTCTATTATTTTATACTAATCTTAAAGGTGATAATGACAAGTTAACAACAAAGTTTCAGCTCAATTTTATTATTTTATTTTTATAATAACAAATGATAGAGATTATTGTAATAATTCATCAGTCATGTATCGATTATAATAAAACATTTTTTTAATGAAAAATTTGTTGTCATGAATAAAAAAAATCCAACACAAATACATTAGTTGATCTCTTTTTTTTTAACAGGAAGACGCAAGTTTTATTCCTACAATAAATAAAGATAAAATTGGATACATATCCATCAAAACTTTGCTTTTTAGATATTTACCCATCTTAATATCAAATTTAGATATTTACCTACTAATTCTTAATTCCTTTATATATTTGTCCATAACAATAATTTTAGATTAAAATAAACATATTTTACTTTAAAGAAAATTATTAACGAAAAAGAGTGACAAGTTTGCCCTTCCCGTCAAATCATGTACTTCCCTTCTTGAAAGAAGCAACACTTCCTCTATCCCAATTTTCTTTCCCACCAATTTCCTTCACATTTTTATTTCTCTTTCTAAATAAGCAACGTTTCTTTTACCTCAATTTTTCCTATGATGATGAAATCTCAAAAGCATCTCTCCTTTTAGCTCTCAGCCTCTCACACTTTCCTAATCTCTGTCTATGAAAGAAGATATATCTAACAACGACTATTTCTCATCTTTTATCATTCGCCAAGCTAGCCCGACTAAAGCAAAAGATTTTGACCTACTCTTCGGCCTGTTTCAAGGCTCTAATTGATGAGATGGAGAAAGCATGCCCGCCAACCATTCAGTTTCTTAATGCTGAGCATAATAAGTTTTGGAGCAGAAGTCAATTTGAAACAACATCAAAATGTGATTATATCGCCAACAATATTGCTGAAACATTTAACTCTTGGATAAATGAAGAAAGGAATAAACCAGTTGTGGATTTGATTAATTCTATAAGACAAAAGATAATGGTGAAGTTCGATAAAAGAAGAAGGATTGCAAGCACTATGAAAGGCCCATCGGTATCTAAGGTGGCCGACTATATAAACAACATATCTTGGATATCTTAAATAGTCTTAATATTTTTTAAATTTACTCAACTCAAAAATTATTTCTAACAAAAATAATGTACAAAGCTCTGATAAGTAATTTATAATTTATTTAGGCTTCACATGGATATGTACTCCTTGTGTTCCTTGTGCTGTGGGCATAGCTCCGATGCCGGACAGAAATCAGTGGACAAAGCATGAATTGGGTTATACAATGCTTCCCCAATACTTTTACTATAGTAAGTAGAATTATGCCAAACATAGGGGCTGTTTTGAAAATGTAAACATAGCATCATTTATTTAAGCATTTCAAGTTTACTTATGCCAATCATTTATCGGAATAATTAATGGTCCAATTTAGTATTATCCTATGAGGTCCTATACTGGTAAAATATGAATGTCATCTAGTTTTATTTAGTGAGATAAATGAGAGTATTGTGTTTTCCCTCAGTGTAGAATAGGAAGCTTTTTATGTTGAATAAAATAAGAGAAAATGGTTTGACTTAAAGAACTGATAGAGATAAAATTAGATGGTTTTGAACGGTTTATAAGAAGGGTAAATTTGTCATTTATGAGTTTACTTGATTTATAATCTAAATTTAATGACAGGTTCTTTAATCTAGGACAAATATATAAGGGAATTAAGAATTAGTGGGTACATATTTAAATTTGATGTTTAGATGGGTAAATATCTAAAAAACAAAGTTTTGATGGGTATGTATCTAATTTTGCCATAAATAAATATCTGGAAAAAAGAAATTCTCAGATTAAATTTTTGCAAAAGAATGACATAGCAGTTAAAATGAGAAACATAGAAGGGCTTATTTGTAAGATTGTGGATGTCCATCTCCGTTGCAGACATTTGTTGACCTCCCCTTTGCTCTGAGAAGCTTCGAAGAACACAGTCTCATTCTCATTCTCATTCTCTCAGGTGAATTTCAGATTTTAGATCTTCCTTTCTAGATTTCTCTAGTTGATTCTCTCCGTTGGATGATTTTCTCTCGCTTTTTAACTGTTATTTCGTTTGATCGCTTTATAATCTGTTTGTTTTGGTACCTAGGGTTTTTTCCCTAATTATGCGATTAATGTAATTGGAATTACTAGGGTTAGACGATTGAAACTTTCCTCTCGTTTCCTTTTTTCAATAGCACGCGATCCTTTTGTTGAATATTTAATTGTGATGAATCTGTCGCACACGAAAGAAAGGTATAATTTTCGAATTATTTTTTGAAGTTTTATGTAAACGCCTTTTTCGTAATCAGATCCACAATTGATACTGAGCGATGAAATTTAGAGAGAATCACCGAGACTTCTTCGTCAATAAATTGACATAATCTCTTCCGAATTCTGTAATTTTTGTAGCGCTTTGATGAAGTTTATTTTGCGTCTTTGTTCTCCTTTTTTTCTTCTTTTCCTATGATTTCTGATCGCGTAAAAGCTAACACTGATCTCGTTTGACTAATTTAAGCTCAATTTTGCTTTTAATCGTTCAATTTCGCACCAATCAGACGAAGTAAAGCCTTAATAAGTTTTAAGTCTAGGCTGACGATTACTCTTTTAAAACCTGTACCAATGCAATATTGGCAGCACCATTCATCCAGTACCAGATTTGAGTCTAAACCTATAGGAAAAACATAGTTCTGTTTCTGATTCTTTTTAGTTGATTCATTCTTCTCAGCATGATGCTTAATTTGGATTTCAAAATGTATAGCTTGCTCAAATTTGATTTACTGCTTATATTTTTTTTCAGGTACTTTTAGGAAGATAAGGCCAACATGGTGAAGGATACAGATTATTACGATATTTTAGGCGTTAGTGTCGATGCATCGGCTGCTGAAATAAAGAAGGCATATTATCTCAAGGTGCCACAGAAAACCCTCTTTATTTTTCATAACAGAAAATTTTTAACTCGATCTGATAATTTCATTTTTTTTAGGCAAGGTTGGTACACCCAGATAAAAATCCGGGGGACCCACAAGCTGCCCGCAATTTTCAGGTTTGTACCATTTTTAAGCAACTGTTTTCTCTCTTTTCCATACAACTAAGACCTAATAAGGTGCTTACCTTAACTACATGTCTTTAATATTTTCTTACCATTGGAACCAAGGATTACCCAATACTCTGGGGTACTGGTGCTGGCATTAACTATGTGGAAGTTTACTTTACCCTGGTCATGCTGATAAGCTCAAAACTAAATGCAAACTGCAAACTAATTCTATTGAGTCGACATTTCTTTTTTGGCTTTAAACCAATTGATTTTGCACTGATTAGCAGTGTTTTTGTTGCTTGAGAAGCAAAGCAGCATCAATGAATGTATCTGTGCAAAACTTCATTTTTTTTATTTGTTTTCGAGATGCTAAAAAAATTGAAAGTAAATTTATCTAATACAGTCAACTTGATTCATTTGTTTCATGAACTCTTGATCTTGCGCAAAACAAACTCAAAGAATTGTAAAGCATTATGTGGACGGATTGCTCTTGAAGAAGAACAAGATCAACAATTCAGTTACATTGTATAGATTTGGAATTTTGAAATTTTAATGCAAAAGAGGTTATAGTAACTTGTAGCACTGGAATCCTATATCTTTATTATAGTCACATTTAGTTTAAAAAAGTTCCTTCCTTCACTCGCTCTAAGATCCTGCTCTGAAATCGACTTGAAACTCCAATTATGTCGAATAGGTGCTTGGAGAGGCTTATCAAGTACTCAGTGATCCTGCAAAAAAGGAAGAATATGATAAATATGGGAAGGAAGGAATTTCCCAGTAAGATCTCCTCCCATTTTATTTTTATTTTTGAAGTACATTCGGAAGAGTCTTTATTTGACTATTTGCTCCACTATATCTCTATTTAATGATGCTAGAACTTGAGAACATTCATTTCTCTCTATTTAATGATGCTATATCTCTATTTGCTCCACTATATCTCTAAAGTCTTATCCATACTCTAGTAATGTATTGTTGCTAAATCTAGCATGACTGGTACAGTGTCAAAATCCTACACCTAATTCTTTTGGATACTGTACAAAATCCAAATCTATTTCCTTGCATACACATACTGTTAATCAGTACCAATGATTCAAACTGAACATTTCAAAAACCTTTGTTTTGGATGAAATTATTTTTTCAGTTTTATGTTCAAAATGATAATTGTAGGGACGCGATGGTGGACCCTGCAGCTGTGTTTGGAATGGTTTTTGGAAATGACTACTTCGAGGATTATGTTGGACAGCTTGCACTGGCAACCATTGCATCGGTTGAATTTGCTGAGGAGGCTCAAGGCCCAGATGGCAAATCTAAAGCCCAAGAAAAATTGAAGGTACTAATATATTCTTATGAGTTAAAAATATTTTCAATTTTTGTTACTATACTCCCCTGGTAATGGAAAACATGTAATTGTGTTCAAGACATTGCTGTTGATGTACAAAAGTTTACAATGTCAATGAAGAGCAAGTAGTTTATTTTTGTAGTATTTTTCTATATTTGAAATAATTGTAGGAGATGCAAAAGGAGAGGCAGAAAAAGTTGATAGAAAGCCTGAAAGACCGTCTCCAACCTTATGTTATAGGTGAAAAGGATGAATTTGCGAAGTGGGCTAATTCTGAGGCCCAACGCCTCTCTCAAGCTGGTAAAATTTTTTGTGTCATTTGTCATCACGGATTATTTCCATTCCCCTATGAAAGATGCTTATGGTATTTATGAGATGTTTTGCTTAGTATAGGGATGGCTGAATTATTATTGTTTAATATTGCAGTGGTGTGATTATGGTAATCATGTGACATTTTTCCTAGGATAGAGACAGCATGGAAAAATTATAATATGAAGGTTAATCTGTAAAACCGCTTGAATTTATTACAGCTTTTGGGGAGGCAATGTTGCACACAATAGGGTATATATATGTAAGACAGGCAGCAAGAGAACTTGGAAAGAACTTAGTGATGCCATTTATAGCTGAATGGGTAAGAGATAAAGGCCACTACATCAAGTCCCAAGTCAATGCTGCTTCAGGTAAATTGTTTCCCACAAAGGGGAATTTCATGAGTACCTATAAAATGTTATATTCAAGATTACTTCTGTAAAAGTGGAAGTATCATGTGCGCCCTGAAGAGACGCACAACTATTTTCTTTACCTGTTTGAATCATGAAAAGAATGGAACTATTTTCTTTACCTTTGAATCACAAAAAGTATTTGTCTGTGCCATGTAATTCCTTAATTCTCTTCAATCATTAAAAAAACCCCTCCATATTAACTGTTTCTTATCACATCAACAATGAGAGCGCGTCTAGTATTAGTTGTGCCTTTTCTTCCCCTTTTTTTTTCATTTTTTGTTGGTTTTTGAAGATTTTGCAGCAATGAGGGTGGGGTTGAAATTTTCCATGTTATAGTAATATTGATTTTGGAGGTGGTGGACATGAAACTTTGAGGTTTTGGAGGGCTCCTTGTAAAATCTTTTCAATTATTAGAAAGGACAGAATAGGGGAAATACAGAGAGTTTTCTCTGCAATTGCTTTTCTGGACTCTCAATGAATCTAAAAGAGCTTGATATAAAAAATATTTGCTTAAAGTTTGGAGAACTCACAATTATCTGATTTTTTACTCTACTGTTCTTATGTGGAGAAGTTGCAGGGCTTGACCAATATGTATTGGAAAAAAATTAAGTTGGAGGTTTTATAGTGGAACCAGATTTTAAACTCTGTTTAATTGACAATGGATGATTTTATTTCCATTTCCGGGGATGCTTAGGTGCAATTTCTCTGATACAATTGCAAGAGGGGATGAAAAAGGTGGATGAAGGCGAGAACAAAGAAGAGGCGGTTATGAAGGTCTTAGAGGCTAAAAAAGATGCTATGCTTGGGTCCCTTTGGAAAATTAATGTCGTTGATATAGAAACTACGCTCTCTCATGTTTGCAAAGCTGTAAGTCAAGAGCTGCTATTCAAAATATTCACACAGATTGCATATTTCCAGCCAAAATCACAAATATTTGGAGTTCATGTACATAAACCCTAATTTGAAGAAATGAAAGAGGTGCTTTAGGGATGAACAAAAAATGCGCCCCGGTTCTAAACCAAAAGAAGCTAGTTGAAGAAAATTATCATTTAATTGGAGCGCTCCTATTTTTGTTTTAGGTTCTTAGAGATCATTCTGTTCCCAAAGATGTTCTCAAATTGCGGGCTAAGGCGCTAAAAAAACTAGGCACCATATTTCAAGTAAGTGGTTTCTTTCAACATCAACCTTTTCCTAATACCCCATAACAACGACTAATTATAATCTTATTTTTTCTAATCAATATACCAGGGTGCAAAACTTACATACCGGAGAGAGAATAGTCTTCGTGTTGATAATGGTAGCAGTAGCACTAATGGCACATCATAAAATACTTTAGCTCAATACAGGTGTTAATGCAATTCCTGATTATTGTGCTTGGTTTGTTATTATTAGTTTCTCTTTTATTAAGCATGTAATTTAGAAGTATCTTTCATTGTTGTCTTGTGCAAAGGTTTATATGCTTGAAAAATAGCTAATTAGGCACACAGAATTGTCTAATCAGTATTAGGTTTTGTCGGGGAAGGAACGTATTCTAAAATGGAAAACTGTGATGGTGCAAACTCGTAAATTAAAACCAGTATATTGATACTTTTTATATCGCCCGGTTTACATTTCTTTCTGGTAAATGCGTTTCATGAGAAAAAAAAAGCGTCTTGTGTTAATTATAAAACGGAGCATAATCTCTCTCTCTCTCTCTCTGCACATAAATGATTTATATATATTATTCAAATTCTTTCTCAAACTCGGGTTGCTCGTATTGCTACATTCTTCTTTACTCTAAAAAGTAGAAACTATTTTTATTATTTTTATTGAACAGTTGAAAGCAGAGTTCAGTCAAGGTAAAAGGTGCACAAATCGAACAAAATTCCGTATTTATAAAATCAATACGTCCATAATTTTCTCATAATTTGGATGGAGCGGATGCCAACCTCTAAATTATTAATTATAAAGTGAGCGACTCTGATGAGATATCCGAAAGAATGTCTTATTGAATCCTGCCTGATCTGGCTTCAGTTAGGAAATTGGGATCGATTGAGGGTTCATTATGGTTGCATGTGGGTGTATTCATATTTGAAAATGTGAAACTTTGGAACTTTTAAAGATTTGGAAAACTCTTACTTTAAAACCAGGCTAAATTCAGAAATTTACAGTGGGTTATTCAACCCAGTAAATGTACATCTGTGTTTTGATGCAGCCATGCAGGTCAGGTTTTGCCATTGGAGACTTAATTTACCATTGTTTCTATATTGAGTGCAGTTAGATGATTAGATCAAAGGACAAAATAAAGTGGGAAGGAAGGAGAGGTGAAGTAGGCATTCAAATATGTTTCTATTAGTTGACATATTTAATCCATCAAACTAAATTACTTATTTTAATTTTTATTGCAAATAACTTTTAACTATGTTGACCTTTAAGTCTACAATATGTTTTTTTGACCAACATACATGATTGCTGCAAAAGCTAAATAAACAATTATATAAATAAATTCATCAGTAAATATATTACAGAAACTTAAAAGAAAAGGTCACCACTTTGCTATCATTACCTATGGTACTTGAAAGATTCAACATATAAACAAACAAAATAAGCATCACTTCTCAAAGTATGAGAAGAAACTGCACATACAGGACATACAATATTTGGATTAAAAGAAAATGAATAAGAAAAACAAGACAAAGTGAAGCAGAAGAAGAAAATACAAAATCAAGCTGGAGAGGCATGACCTTCACCTCCATTTGGTAGAACAGAAAAGAGGACTTGTTTGGAAATATGGCTCTCCATTTCTCCTGACACCTCCATCAACTTCAAGTCAAAGTTGGTGCGGTACTTTTGCGGTTTGGGGCTCGACGAACCCGAGATTCGCCGCCTGGGGCTTGATAGGTAGCTTTTTTGTAACATTTGTGGGGTCATCAAGAAGCCTTGTTTCGTCTCGACAGGGAGAGGCTTCAGGACCCGCATTCTCTCTTTAGCTCTCTCTGCTGCATTTAATGCTTTCTCTCGGCTCATTCTCGCCAGCTTCCATGGATTAATCTCATAATTTGTTTTTGATGGTTTGTCATTCTCGTTGTTGTTTGGTTCTTTCTCAATTTTTATCGATAACCTCTTCTCAGTCTGTAATTTTAGACCAATTAATTACGATGATGATATAAGGAGCTATGAGACGCTGGTAAGATACTAGTATGGCTGTACCAGCTCAACCTTTTAAACATCCAGTTTTGGATAAAAGAACAAACGTAAATAAACACCCAAAATTGGCTGTAACAGCTCACCCAAAATAAGTTTTCCACAAGTGTCACAGAATTTTAGTAATCTATATGAATAAAAAAATAAATGGTGAATGAAATATTACTTCATTTGGCTGACTGTCTTTGCACAGCAGGCGAGAGAAGAAAGTCGGCTTCTCAGGTGTATCAAAATATGAGCTGTCATCATCAGATGATTCATCTGAGTCGTCAAATGGATCATCAAAAGATTTAGCTTCCTCCCTCATGGCTAGAATGTAGTCGTATGTCCTCATTCCCTAATTAAGGCCATGAATAAGCTGTAATTATAGATTTGTATAAATTTGGACAAAAAGTTCACCAAAGCTCAATTTAAACAAGATGAAGAAAAGGTAAGTATCTTCATTTTATATGCTATTAACAAAAATTTTGTGCATGCCTCTCTTGTAGGAAATATTCCATAGGAGCAATTAGGTTGATTCTTCATTCTTTTGTAGGGGTATAACACATGGTGCTACTATTCGCAGAGTATAAGAAAGAAGAGGTACTGTGACATATGTACCTTACGAATGAGTATGACATGGAAGAAAAAAAGCTGCCCAAGGGCTACCATGCTGTATCCTGTAAATATCGCTAGTAATATCTGCATTATATCACAAATAAGAATTCCGTCAGCAACAGACCTGATATTTTATTCACACATTCTTAGGGTTTCTAGTCTTCAGTCTCAGTGTTATACCAGTTAAAGCTTGGTAACCTTATATAAATGTTGCCAATTAAATCAATGAATACTAACCAAAAGTAAACAAATAGTAAAAGGGATTAGAATGACTAAATAATATTTCAATTAAGTAAAAACTATATACTGACAGAAAAGGTGGCAAGAAATCCTTTAGGATATCTGAAATGAAGTCTTTGCTCGGTTTCTCTGTGAATCCCTCTATTATTCACGAAGCACCTTACAAATACTGCAAGCGCCGTACCGCATTCAACAAATAGCTGACAAACAGAAATAATCGGATGGATTTTAGCTTTAGTTAAATGGTTAAAGATTAGTCGAATAGAAATCGAGTTAACATGAGGATCTATTAAGCAAATAACATCTTAAGGGTATGACTCGCCTTGATAGTACAAAATTAGTAACTTACTGAGGCAGAATCAGCATATTTTTAATTGCACTATCAAGGATGGTGCTGTACTATTTACACAAATGTGAGCTACAGTTTGAATGGAGATTTGGGGAAGCCAGTGCAATATCATTTTGGTACTGTACTTGTCAACTTTACTACCACTATCTATTGACTGAAGTTTCAGAACACTGGCTTCAAGAAAAGAAAATACAGAAAAAATAATACCAAAGCAAGGGGATGTAGTCAGCAGGTGAAAGGTAACTGAGTTGGGTATGTTACAGTTAACATTGTAATCCATGAATTAATTAAGATAAAGAAAAGTTAGCAGTTTACCATTAATAAGACACAAGCCATTAAGAGAATGAAGGTTCTGTAGTTCTTTCTCCCAATGCAATTATTTAACCACTGAAAAAGAACAAATATGTAACATATTTCTTGCAAAAATAGCAAACCCAACTACATGACACTAAGGAAATTTTGAATATATTTCTTTTTCACTTACCCTGCAATGGTGATCAAATCCATCTACGCAGCGGTTGCAAGTTCTACAATGCTTGCTCTGCAATTTGACCTGTTGCAAGACTAGTTTTCTTAGTTATTATTTTATAAACCTTCATATTTTCTTTTGAACCACTTATCTTTCAAATTTAACTGAAGAATGTTTGATAGGATGAACAAGAAGGAATCTACAACAGGAAAATGCACTATTACTATTATAAGAAATTAAAGATTTAAGCAAACCTCAGAATCACAGAGAGCACAGAAGGAGATGTCAGAATCCTTCTGACAAGGTGAAACAGAATCTGTAGTAACCACAAGTGGGAATGGCAACAGAGGCTCCAGTTGCAGATTGGAGTTCCATTCCTCCAAGTAATTTCTCTTTATGAACCTCCCAAGTAACTTGTTCTCTATTCTCCTAAAGAACCTCACCACCACATGCCACAAAATCTGCTTGTAGTTCAACTTAGGAAGTTTATTTCCTGATTTCGGGTTCTTCTTTTTCCTCCTTTTGGCACTCGTCTTGTCAGATGGATCAGTTGCTGTGCATCTTATGTAGAGAATTGCCACTGACGCAGCCTGAAAAAGAATGCAAACATAATTGCACAAATCGGTTGACCCAACCAACGCGGATTTATTTATTTATTTCCTTTTAACAATTGCTGTCCAGTTGAGCCTCATTAACAGCAGAATGAGCCAAATCAAGTCTTTATCAGCTTTTGGTTGACCTAATTCATCTTCAAATTACCCTCAGTTGTGCAAACAAACATTTAAAAACACAAGACATGCCATCAAGGAAATATGGGAAAGAAGACAAGAAAGGCATATAAAGAATTAAATCAGTCGGTAAGCTGCTATGCCTCCTAGATAACGGTTTTGAAGAAGAGCGATTAGCACAGTTATACAGTGATCTTACCATGAAAGAAAATAGAGATAGGAGGGTAATTTCGATGATTCGATTGCCAAGGTAGGGTCCCAGAAAGATGTAGAAATCTACCACCAGAAAGCTGAACACGCCGATCCCCACGAACTGCAACAACATATACTTGTCTTAATTCAGAGAACTAAAGTGTAAATTTGTAACATGAAGATTTAAAGGAAATTGCATGACCTTTCATTTAACCTAATGTCTTTCGAAATTGGAATGAAATCGCTACTGTGCTGACTATATTTGAGGAATATTTTGAACTTTTAGAGGGAATTCTGGTTAAGAAAAATGATTAAATTGACTCCTGTTTGTGAAAAAACCACAATTTAACTCTTCATTCTGACAAAAATAACACAACTAACGAGACGGTAAAAACATAAGATAATATAAGAGAACATGTAATGATATTGATATCACAAATCTAAGCGAAAGGAAATCTTTCAATTTCCGACTCATAGCAACAAAAACAAAACAAAAATCGCTAATATTTTGTCGAAAATCAAAACCTGGAGCGGGTGAAGGGGTAGCTGCCATCCGTGCCGCCGCATTCCTTCGTCACCTCCTCAGATCTCCTAGGTTTTAATTAATCTCTCTATGAAGTCATCAGAACATCAAAAATCGGTATCCAGCTCGAAGATCTATCGATGTTTTCTTTTCCTTTTTCTTTTGAATTTGTTTTTGTTTCTACTTCCAGAAAAGTGGAAATCTGACAGCTTCTAAGCTCAACGGTCGGTTCTTTTTCTTTTCGTTTTGAATTTTGAAACGAAGCCCCTCCTGTCGCGTGCTGTCTAAAGAGGAGAATTGGAAGCGAATTTTTGAAATGAGCTAACCAAAAGTGAATTTGCACGAATAAGTTTACGAATTGTTTGTACGAATGACGTGTCAGTGATCACATGGGTTCTCTCTTTCTTCTTGCCTCGGATACTTAAGTGTGTCTGTAGAAGTATGTATTCTTTCTGAGTGTGCGTAAGTGACATGGGATTTAGTCGTTGACTGAATTGCGCAACAGCCAACGGTGCCAGGCTCGAGTAATAATAATTCAAAGGAAGAATGTTACGGGATATAATTATTGATATTATTAGTATAGATTTTATTATATATATGTTAAGTTAGTTATAATATTATTAATAATTTTATAATATACAGTATTTTTAATATTTAATTATTAATATACATAATAGCTCATTTAAATTGAATAATAATAATATTATATGAAATAAATTTATATAAAAAAATTATTAATATATATAATGTAGTGGGGTTACATTATGTCATGGTGTACAACAATTATTATTTCTCTGTTCTTTTTAAGTTGTAAGTTTTTTCTGCCTTTTTCTGCTGTCCATATTATATATATATTTTTTATCTGGTTTATAATTCCAATCTCAAAATGAAACAGAGCATTCAGTTACTTTCTTGATAAAGCTATCAGATAATATGCCTTACCACAATTGATGCTCTCATCACAAAAATTGAAGCGAAATTTTACACATCTGTCTTTCTTCTTATTAAATTTGTTTCACAAACCAACTACAAAAAAAATAAATAAAGCTGCTATTAAACCATTACGCTATCATATAAACGACCTTTGTATCCTGATACACACAAATTAGAATACTTAAAATCTGACATATGCGAACTCACTTTTATATATTCTATTACAAACTTTTTCCATTATTGAAAAAAAATAACGAACGAACTCATAATAACCTTCATTAAGAGAATGCAAAACAATTATATGCAAAAAAAAAAGAGCCCACAAATGTGAAGCATAATTCACTAATATTTTATTTCAACATGGTTTATTTTTCACTTTAGTGTGCCTCCTAGAAACCCAAATCCAAAAAAATCACCTCCAAAAACTTCAAGCCCAATTCAGTCGTCAGCCCAAATTTCATCAAAACTTGGCATTCCATTCCACACACACAAATCCCCCAAATATTTACATTTAATGGCAGGTTCAGTTTAATTATGAGAACAAAAGAATAGTGACAAAAGGGAAGGTACAAATTCTACTCAGCTACGCATGCATCTTTTAAAGACCACGTGGCAGGAGTATGTTAATGCATATCCATACATACATCATAAACATCAACAAATCCAACACACAGAGAGAAAAACCAAGTAATTAAAAGAGAACTTTAATTTGTTGCATCATCATCCGTTGCAATTCAAAATTCATTAATGAGGTTCTCTAGGTTTCTCAGGATGCTTCGACCGACATGCACAACGTGTCCTTTTTCTCTTTAACACGTGGCACCTCCATGCACACGTGTCTCTCTCTTGGCCCCCCTATGGTTACCCCCACTTCTCCCCCCTCCCTCTATTAAATCTCAGCCCCGTTTGAATCCTCTGCTTATTTCTTACCAGCACAATACACAGTTAATTGATCCATCGTCTAATTGGATTTGATCAGAGAGGAGGAGGAGAGAAGTAGAAACAGAGGAGGTATCAGAGATGGCTGAAGCAAGGAGAGTTGATGAGTATGGAAATCCGATTCTAAGGGTGGATGAATATGGTAATAGTGTTTGTTTCTCCTTTTTTAATTAATGGGGATATATAGGTGTTTGTTATTGTTCAATTTCATGCTTTATCGGAGACTAAATTTGGACTTTATCTGAAATTTCAACTCAAATGAGGTCTTGAATCGAGACAATGGAACTTGGATTATGATTTTAATAGTGTATTGATGAGCAATCTTGTAAAAATCCAAGAACAAATCAAGTACAGTGGATAGTAAGCATATCATGATCTTTCGTTAATTAAACAGGTAATCCGATACGTGATCAACCAGCGGCATATGGTACAGGCGGCACTGGCGTGCATGGTACAGGCGCCACCGGTGGGCGCGGCCACGGAACAGGCGAGTATGGTACCGGTACAGGCGGTTACGGCACTACTACACAAATGCATGAAGGCATGGTGACGGGAGGTACGGGGGCTCAGCACCAGCCGCAGCGAGTGAAGGAAGTGCACGGAGGTGGCGGCGCCACTGGCGTGCTTCAGCGCTCCGGCAGCAGTTCCAGCTCCAGCTCGGTAATTCAAATTCAGACAAACGTTTTAATTTGTTTCTCTTTTATATATATGTATATATATATATATATATACTATCAATTAATTTCAAGGAATTAATTGACACACATTTAATATTTGTAGTCGGAGGATGACGGGATGGGAGGACGGAGGAAGAAGAAGGGCCTGAAAGAGAAGATAAAGGAGAAACTCCCGGGGACCCACAAATCCGACGAGGAGAAGGCACAGACACACACTCCAACTACAATGCCTACGGGCACGGCCGCGACCACGACTGCCGGCACTGAGCGCCGCTACGGCGAGGAGCATGAGAAGAAAGGAATAATGGAGAAGATCAAGGAGAAGCTGCCTGGTGGGCACCACAACTGAATGAATAATATAAACATGATGTTATTATATAAAATATGGTTTTTAATCTTATATTATAATTAAGAAGATGTTGTTGGGTTTGTAATGGTGTGCTATGCACTTTGGTAAAATAATAAATAATAAAATAAATGTGTGGGTTATTGCTTGTAAATTGATGTTAATATCAAGCAGATTTGTTTGTTGTGGTTATATATAAATATTCCAACTAGATAAAAATATATATGATGTTTACAATGTTTTAAACTGATAAGAGTACCAAGAAATTATTCTCTTTCTAATAGTTGCAAAATTTAATTAGAACTTGCTTGAGATTTTTGGAATGTAGTTTTGTAGAAAGAGATGCGAGTGCAAAATTTAAAATGAAAAAAGTGATTATGTGAATATTCATTTTATTTTTAAGATAGTTCACAACTCCATTCTATGGCTATCCATAATTTGGATTCATCTCAAAATTGTTTATTTATTTACTTCACAAAATTTTTCTTGGGTCTTTTATTAAATGAAAATGAGAATTACTTTCGACAAGTTTAATTATGGTACTTTTTTTTTCATTTTTTCATTGGATGAATTTGGTTGTGTTCATAAAATTTTTCAAAATAATCAATATTTTTATCAAAATATCAAAATAGTTAATTTTTTTAGGGGTATAAATGGGTGGGTGGGTTGGCTTTTGTATATATTGTCAATCCGTTTTACTATTTTGTATATATCGTTTTATTATAGTCTGTTATGATGTTTTTAATTTATAATTTTAATTAATTAATTAATTAATTAATTATAAAAATCATTTCATATAATCGGTTATAATATTTTTAATTTACAATTAATTAATTATAAAAATCATTCAATTCGCGTTTTGTTAGACGATCCGATTTTGCGGATTCGGAAAATTTTGTTTAAAAAAATTACTATAAAAAAATATAAACAAAAAGTGGAAAATTTTGTTTAAAAAAATTACTATAAAAAATATAAACAAAAAGTAACATAAACGAACAATAACATAGAAAAAATTTAATAAGATACATGTTATTTTTATAATAATATTACAATTATAATTATATTAAAAATATATTTTTCAAAAGAATATTAACGGTTAGGTCAGTTTTTATTCAATATTTTTTTGAAAATTCGTAATCAAATTTTAATTGTTGGATTTTTTTTAAAATTCAATCTATATCTGATCAAATAAATATAAAATTCATCATTTTTCGGATCAAGTTTGTCGGATTTATCGGATTAAATTAGTTAGACTTACACCCCTAATTTTTTCACTAAATTAATATATTCTTTTTTCTATCATGTTTTTCTCATTTTATTCATGATAAAGTTTTATAAAGATCCAATATACCTTACTACTTAAAAAATGGATAGAAAAAGAGTGTATTATTTTGATGGGGAGATTAACAATTTCAATCTTTTGATAGAGATATTAGCTATTTTGAAATTTTTGACGGATACATGAGCAATTCACCTTTTTTTTTTTAATTTTACTGTCATTTTTTCAACTTTTTTTTTTCATTTTACTGTCATTTTTTCAACTAGTAGAATCACAGTTACTACTAATTGTATTTTTTTTCTAGGAGCTCAATTTCAATAAAAGTATTTTTGTAACTGACCGAAAGATAATTTTATTTTGGAACTAACAAAAAGCATTTTTGCAAATTGTAGTTTTAGTAGTTTAAAGTACATGCAAGGATATAATTAAATCATATTATTTCAGCGTAGTATTGTTTAAAGGATTTTTGTTAATTTTAATTATTGTATTAATTGAAAATGAGATCCATAAATTGATTGGGAAGGTGTCCAAAAACTTACATGACAATATACATGCAAGGAAATTATTTTTGTTACTTTTTTGTGTTTAAATGCAAGGAGGAGGGAGGGGGTTTCAATGAAATTTCAAACATTTGTTTATGAAATTTTTTCACTTTTAAAAAAAAATAAGACTTAAATTATGTAAATATAAAAATGATAAAAAAGAACTCATTATTTTAGAGAACTAATAATAAAAAATAACAAGTCATTATATTAAAAAGATTTTAGTTACTAATATAAAAAAATACAATTACTGATAAGATAATAATTATCAAATGATCAAGCACTGGTATATAAAAAATTGGTTTTATTTTAGTATTTTTACAAGTTAATGAAAATAACTTTTAGAATTTCTTTTCTTTTGAGACATATATAACAGGTTTTTATTTGACTTTATTTTAATCTAATTTAATTAAATAAGTATTAATATATTAAAAATTACAATTTTTTTTGCCTCTTCTTTATAAACTGTTCTGGCTTCATCACTGTTTAAATGTGAATATTATTATGGGATTATGTATGTTGTTGCCTTGAATTATTTATTTATTTTGAATTATTATTTTTTGTGTGGATTTCAACTATCAAATTGTGCCGAAATTTGTTTCATCCCATTGGAAGATGTATGATTATAAAAACTAACAACGTGAATTCTTGTAAAATCATAAAGAGTTTATTGTCAAAAGAAAAAAAAAGAATGTTAGAATATAAGTGAAGAAAAATTCAAAATTTTTAAAGGGGAAGGCATGAATTATTTTCTCTTCTTTTTTCCCTTCCATTTAAAAGTGAGGACATAAAAGTCATCTCTGTCTTAATCAGTAAAAATCGGTTTGATAAATTAAAGAATAATATTATAATAATGTTTTTCGAATACTAAAAATAAAATAATAATAAAAAAATGATGTTATTTAAATAATATATTAAAAATTATTATTTTTATATTATTCGAAAGAATAAAAATATATTTGACAAAAAAAATAATTGAAATATTATAAATAATATAAAAATTATTTCGTTATTCGAATCATATAATAAAATAAAAATAGTAGCCTATTCGTTACCTTGAGATCCTTCTTTGTATCTTGTTCCTGTCAGAAAAAAAATATGTATAGGGGAAGAAAAAGAAGTCCGTGTTCTGTATATTCCAAAATATATATATTTATATATTCTCTAAAGATCTAATTGCAAATTTATGTATTATTAAATCATATAAAAACACCTTCGGAAAAGATCGGAAAATTAGATACATTAGAAAAATCACAATTATTACATTTCTAAATGTTTGGAGTCAGGTTCTTTGTATTGCTCCTCCTCTCTCTCTCTCTCTCTCTCTGAGACTAAACACAACACCACCTCTTCGCCCCCGACCAAACCCTAACCAAATTCTTGCCTCTTCGTCTCTCTCTCTCTCTCTCTGAGACCTACCTACTCGCCTCGCCACTGCCAAACCCTAACTTAGCTTCGATCAATCAAGCGCCTCTCTATCTCTGAACGCGCTAGGTCTTTCTTCGGATAATCTGCCCCTCTTACCACGGTAAACGCGCTTTCACTGCTATTCCATCCTTCCACTCTCTAAACGCCGCTGAGGTTACGGACGACCGAATGAAATTTTGTTCTTTCGATTCTTGTTTCCGTAATCGAACTTTGGACGTTCTGTTATTTTCAAAATTTCGGGCAATTATGAGCTGTTTGTTTCTTTTAATTTGTTTTCTGGTTTCCTGAAAGAAAGAGGTCAGGATTGAAACGCCTTGCTATTATTCCTTAAAATCAGGGAAACAATTTACAACCGGTATCTCTGAAAAGTAGTTTAATACTGGCATGGTCCCTTGTATTATCTTTGGAATTAGATAATGATGCAGAAATTCTAGTAAATCCCATGCAATTGTGCCAGAGCAATTTTCTACAAACGAGGAACATATCTTATGTAGATAACATAGTACCAGAGGAATTTTGAGAATTTAAGCTTGGCAGCGTTAAAAGAAAAACAAATTGTGGTTTGACAGCCAGTGCACAGCCATGATATCCTTTCCATGATGAAGTCTGACAAAAACTTTGTATGAGTGCATGGTTTTCAGTACCAGAATTTTGTCATAGCTTATTAGCTGAGAAGACTTGTTTATGTGCTTTATTTAGCAAGAGGAAGCACTACTCCAATAGAACTTAGTGTGACTTTTCATTTTTACCATGACCTTCCATAATTTGGCTTACTTTCGGCATTACCTTGCTTTCTTTTTTTCCTTTTACTTTGAGAAGTATAATGAGGCTCTTTTTGTACCTAACTCATATTCTTTCTTTTATTATGCAGGGGCGTAATGGCTAGCAATATGCAGCCTACTGGCGGACAGGTACATTAGTATTTTGCAACATTCTATATTTCCTTGAGAATTGTAAAGTTATTGTTTGTCCCTGAAAAAGCACGACAAGAACAACTGGAGTATGTATTAGTAAATCACAGTCAATAGTATTAACGTCTCAAATATCTGCAACATTCTACATTTTCCTTAAGATTTTGAAGAATGTAAATAAGAAGGATAATTTGATCATTCCTGATATATATTGCAGCCTGGGCACATTTTTGAATGGTTGTCATTCAGGATTATTCTGTACTTCTAGTCATAACTTCTGATTTACACTCAAAGCCTACAACCATTAAACAGTAATTACTAAAGGCCAAACATCATTCCATTATCTTGTTTTCATGAGATTTTTCAATGTGATCATTTAGTCATTAGTAAAACTTGATAATTAGTAGGTATTAAAATTCATTATTAATCTCATATAATTAGTGCATTGAACAACTGTTATGAAGAGTTTAGTTTTACAATGACCTTCGAAGTCTATATGTGTGAAGCCTTTTATAATTTGTTTGTTTCTTCCCATGTTGAGAACAGCCCCCTAGGCCTGGTGCACCTGGTATGAGTGGTCCGGCTCAAAATTATGGTGCCCCTATGCCAATGCAGGTACATTAGTTCTTTACTGCTCTTGAGTACCATTAAAGAATACATATGTGCTAGTATGGTCTGATGAAAGTTTACTGGTTCTCGTACATCATCATTAATGCTATAAAGATGATTGTGATGTCAAGTTAAGGGTTTTGTTTGTTGATTTCTAGTGCAAGTACTTTCCATTTTCTTCTCTCATGTGTGATTTTTATTTGGCCTTGAAATTATGATCATTATGGCATGGACTGTAATTGGCCAACCTTTGGCAAACAAGAATCATTATACAATTATTATAATAAAATATTTTTTAGTTTTTGTTTAATGAACATTTCGGGACCTAAGTCAATTAATTGTATATTTGTACTTACACCATTTCAATTATTATTTTTACAAAAAAGCAGTATAGGGCACAGATGGTGCCAGGACAGCCAGGGCCACCCCCACAATATGCTCCACCAGGCCCACAACAGTTCAGGCCGATGGTTCCAGGTCAGCAACCTATTACTTACCACCAGCCCGGGGCCCCATCTTCATCTCAACCCATGCCAGCTATGCAGTATGTACAGCAGGCAGCTAGGCCTATGCCCGGTGGGTCTGCACCTGCAGCCCCTGCATCATATTCAGTACTTTCCCTCCTTCCTTTGTTGTTTTGAATAATTGGAATATTTTGCTGTTTTCCCTATGTAATTGGAAATGTTATGTTGTACACTCAAGCGTACAGAACAGGATCTTTCAGATTTTGTAGGGGCTATGAGGAAAGTTGCACTTCTTCATATATCCCTTGTATATGATGTCCTTGTGTTATTTCTTGTATCCACATACGCAGTACCCTTCTGTTATACTAGGATAATTCCTCTCTTTTTAACTCTTTATGGTGCCATTTACTCCTTCAAATTACTAGGAGCAATTATGAGTTCTGTCTTCCCCTTGATCTTTTATTATATTTGTTAATTTGACTTGTATATGTAATATGTTCTAATTTAGTAACATTCTGTTGTTGAATGTAGTATGGACCTCCTTCTTATGGCCTAGCACCTGGTGGCATGAACATGCAACCTCAGTATCCACCCGCAGCACCTCCTCTAAGCCAACAGTGGGCCCCAGCTGGTACACAAGGTGTGCCACAGGTTCCACCTCTAGGACAACCTGGGCAGCTGCCATCCTCCAATGTGAGTAAACTCTGTCAATTTTGTCTACTCCTTTTTTTTTTTTGCCATATTGTGCACAATTGTTATCTTCTAAGTTGTCTGCAATGTTTGCATAACACTGTTTGGAGGTGTTTTCTTTTGATGAATTTATGTTGGAGTATTGGGATACATTAATGGGAACTATTATTTATTTAGCAACTGAATAATAGAATGCCCAGAAGCACACTTTAAACCAATCCTCATAGGTGTTGCTATTGGTACAGGTTTTTCTATTAATAAAATAATATGGAGAGTTGATTAGTATTTGTTGCTCTGTAATTTAATTGAAATTAACATAACAAATGAAATTTATATAAAGTTTTAAAACAAAGATGTCCTGTTATAATTTTTTAAATGTTCTTGATGTCCCTGATTAGTATGTGTTTTCCAATTAACATTTGTTCCTAACATTTAACGACAGGCATTGTCTGTAATATGTCATACCACTGTCCTTAAGTTGGAATTTAAGTGTTTTCATCATTCTTTGCTTCATGTTCAATCTTCTTTCATTTGAAGGGAACGCATGTACAATCAGCTTCTGCAGAGAGCGCTGCTTCAGATTGGATAGAACACACTGCAGCTGATGGTAAAAAGTGAGTCTGGAACCTAAATTATACATTTTTGCTCGTGTTTTAGTGCAGAAAAGATTGTGGTCTTAGTATGGGTTAGCTTTATGGTTTATGTTGGTTATAACACTTAGTTAAAGAATTATAGCTTGACAGGTAATGTGTTTCCAAACTAAAAATATAGAGGCAAGTTTTGGGTGAGGAAGCTGGAGTTGCAATAAATTCCGTTGCAATGAAACATTAATATAAAACAACACGAGGAGCTAGATAAAACGGCTGAAGATTGTTTTATTGAAACTATGAAATATCATTATCATTCCAAAAACAAAACCGGTGTTACCATGGTCTTGTTCTCTCTTGATTTTTTTGTTTTATTTGTAGATACTATTATAATAAGAAGACTAGGCAATCTAGTTGGGAGAAGCCACTTGAGCTGATGACACCTATTGAGGTGAGCCGTTATAGTTTCCCGCACAGTTCTTTTCTGATATATATTTGTCTCATGCCTTTCGTAACTCTCTATTATGCATTTGTCTCTCTTTTTTGGGTAAAGTTTTAATTTATATATGCGATTTGCACTATTGTGACCATTTGGGGTAATTCTAACAAATATTTCAGCGATAACAATTGTACTGAACCGGTGGCCTAATTGGGTCGTTTTGGAGGCCGGGTCAAGCATGGTTTGTTCTTTTGTGTAATCTTGAGAGGGGATTCTTTCTCTTCTTTCTCAATTTTGCCACGTGTACCACTAGTATGTTCTCTCTGATTTATTCCCTTTTTGATGATAGGAGACATAAAACTGGAATTTGAGTGAAATATTAGGCAAAATTCTCTTTGATGGTTCTGATACCATATCTAGTTCAATAACCTTGTTTACATAAATGTGGAGTACATAATTATCAAATCTTTAGAGAACAAACACTGGTAACAACTAATTCATCAACTTGTGGACTTACACATTGTTAATATTACGAAGTATTAAATTACTTCAGCTCCTTTTCTATTCAATTTAAGCAGCTAATATTAGATTTAATACTTGAAACTTGCTAATGTGATAATTCTATTGGTTTTATTAGGGTTAGATTTTTGTAGGACTCAAACCCAATAAGCACAGTAACATCTCAATGATAGTGATGCTGAATTTTATGAGCTTTGAAATTCAGTAATTAAGTTAGGCTCTAAATTAATGTCCAAATCTGTCTGTAGCCTTGAACATTGAATGGTTATATAGATTCATGCTTGTTACAAGTTAGTTTAATTTATGATGAAATTACACATTATGTCATATGCTGTATATCCTTTATTGCTGTTAATATATCATGAAGTAGAGAACATGCTTTCTACTGTGGAGCAGTTGTGTTGGTTGAGATGGCGTATTCTTCACATATTTTATATTTTGCGGAGGTTTATCTGACAGAATGGCTGTACTGCGGTGTTTGTTACGGTAACTATATCAATACACAATAGAGGGTGGGATGGTGGGGTTGAGAGATGGAGGAGGGGGGGGGGGTTGTTGGAGGGAACAAGTGTGACTTTAATGTGCAAGACAAGAAATGAAGAAGTTAAAGTTCCTACGGGAACTTGTCTGGTGGATCTAATCTGCTTTCCTTTTGTTGCAATTCTATTAAAATACTATTATACATTCTTTATTAAATGTTATTTTTGTACGACTTTCTGATATCTATATGTCATTCCATTCATTTTTTGCATTGTTATAGAAAATAATTAGTCAACAATGGTTGAAAATTTTATTCTACAATAGTACCAATTTTCCATACCGGCTATGTAAAATAATCGGAATTCCATATGTATACAAAATTGAATCAGAGATTAATTTGCCTACTCAAGACAGTACTGGATGATACATAGTTGCTCGTTTTAGAACTATACACAATAACACAAATTGTATCATGTTTCTAACCACTCTTCTTTCCTCCAATTTTATTTTGTTATAATTACATAGCGAGCGGATGCCTCAACTCCTTGGAAAGAGTTTACCACCCCTGAGGGCCGCAAGTAATGTTTAAATTTTTCATTTGATTCCGTGCTTCTTTTCTTAAAAAAAGTGATGATTTATGTTTAACTTCGTGATAATTAATTTCAGGTATTACTTTAACAAGGAAACCAAGCAATCAAAATGGACAATCCCTGACGAGCTTAAGGTTTTGTGTACTTCTCTTTATATGTAGCTTAAATATTGACCTGAAATATCAAGTCCAAAAATGGTTTACAGCTTCTTTCTTTATTTAATTGTTTTTTGTTGGTAACAGTTGGCTCGTGAGTTAGCAGAAAAGGCAGCAGCAACTAAGCAGCCGACATCAGATGCTGCACCTGCAATGTCAGCTGCCCCAGTCATTCCAGCTGCTCCATCAGGTAATATGGCTTCAACTCAACCAGGACAAGGGGGTGGTCTTGGCCCTGTTGCCACTGTTTCTTCTGCCGTCACAACACCTCCTCTGACTGCTGTTACACCTCCTTTAGCTGATGTGACACCTCCAGCTTCAGGAAATGCTGATGCTGTTGGTTCTAACGGTGACAAGTAAGGCTTCTGTTCTTGTGTTATTCTTCCTTGGATAAGATTTTGCTCAGCAATTGGTTTTTTTTTTTTTGGTTGGACTAAAACAAGTACAGGATGTAACAGTTGCCTGAATTGGCATGTTTTTTTTTTTTTGAGTATTGTACTTTGTAATTAATTTTAACTATTTTGGTTCTGGTTACCAGCATGCAGGTTCCTTTTGGTACTTCTCAATGCTGGTAGCTCCAGTGCCTACTGGTACTGTTTGTTAGGTTGATAGTTTTTAGATCTAATCTGATGTTTGAAGTAACTTTGCAGAATAAATCAAGTTGATTTGCAATTGTCTAATGGAGCTTCTTTACAAGATCTAGAGGTACACATTTTGAAATCTGTCCAGCCTTGGCTATTTTTCTCTCAAAATGGAATGCAAAAGGATCTGATTTGTGCATTTTTCTGGAAAGCAAAGTACTAATATAAGACCTATCCACACAGAAGGGCTGAAGTACCAAAATGCTAGTACTACTCAGACCCTTGTACGCGACATTGTCAAACACTAACTAGCCTTAACCCTAGCTGCAACATTTGCGAGATGATTAGCAAATAATATTAGTTCTTTTTTTAATTTTTGAAGGAGGCAAAAAAGGCAATGCCAGTTATTGGGAAGATCAATACAACCCCTATGGAGGAAAAGAAAATCGAAGAAGAACCTATTATATATGCTAGCAAGCAGGTTATAGTTATATTTTGTTAAAAGTTTATATTTTTGGCTTGTTGAATATACATGCCACCATTGAATTGTCAAATACGCCCCTATTCATTGGCCAACTTTATTTTAATGATTTAGATTGATCATATCTTGGATTATGACTACATTGATGTGGAGTTATTTTTTTATTCTGTTCAGTGATTGATTTAGTGAATCCTTTTTAATTGAGTAGGAAGCAAAAAATGCATTCAAGGCGCTGCTTGAATCAGCAAATGTCGAGTCTGACTGGACTTGGGACCAGGTAAGATGTTCCACTTGTGTCTTTCCTTTTTTTTAATTTTTTTTTTATTTCCAATGCTTTTATTGCCTAAAACTTCAAAAACTTGTTTGTTTTTTAGGCTATGAGGGTTATTATAAATGACAAGAGGTATGGTGCTTTGAAGACACTTGGTGAGAGGAAACAAGCATTTAATGAGGTAACTTTCCTTCGGGGATGTATTGCATATTTTTAGTGTTTTCAGATGCACACTTGATGCAGTACATACACTTTGTGTTGGAAGTTCTTGGTTTTTTCTTTGATTGCCTTATTGCATTTAATTAGTCAAATGCTAGGAGTTCGAGGCAGGAGATAAAACTTGCCGACTGCTATGATTTGGATTAAACTCTACTCCCTGCTTTAGCCTCAAAGTCAAATAGATCAAAGCCAAAAAAGCAAAAGAAACTAGGTGTGAATAAAGAACACTTGGTGTACTAAAGAGTTGTGCTTATGTGATTTTTTGCACTACTATTAGAAAACAAAAGAACCATGTGCGAAAAAAAAACACATGATATACTAAAGAGTTGTGCTTATCGTGATTTTGCACGCTTTTATTAATGTTTAATTGTGGTTTGTAGTATTTGGGGCAGAGAAAAAAGCAGGAGGCAGAGGAGAGGCGCATGAAGCAGAAGAAAGCTCGTGAAGACTTCACCAAGATGCTAGAGGTACTCATCACTTAAAACACTGCCCCATTTTTACTTCCGTTGATTAACTCATTGATCTGTTCTTGACATACAATATATTTTATCCTTTTCAGGAATGCAAGGAGCTTACCTCAATGACCCGTTGGAGGTACCTCATTCTTTGCTTTTTCTAATTCTCAGAGATTCTTATTCACCTTCGCTGGTGTAATAACATATAGTACCAATTTAAGTGTTGTTCCCACCCTGAGAATTCAGTCAAGTGGTTGCTTGTTACTCCTAACTAGAAAAATTACTTGCGATTCTCACCTCACCGATTACAGACGTGCTGTCTAATCACACTCTTTTACCCCCACCAACGGAAAAAATAGATCGAAATCCTATGTATGACAGTTTCACTTTCAGGATAAATTAACTCTTGGGCATTTAGGATTTGGTCTGAAGGGCCAGTAAATATATGTGCTAATGCTAGTGTTCTGAATATTTCAGCAAAGCCATAACTATGTTTGAGGGTGATGAACGCTTCAGTGCAGTTGAACGCCCAAGAGACCGAGAGGATCTCTTTGAGAGCTATTTGGATGACCTTCAGAAGAAGGTTGGTTTCAATATCCTGAAAATAATTTTATTGTACTTCCAATAAACTGCAAAAAGTTCACATCTGCCGGCACATATTTGAGATGTCTCATGTACTCCATTTAAGCACAGAGATATGACTTATACTCCTCTCTGTATTGTTTCGAAGAATACCCAAATTAGCTCCCCTTTCTGTCTCAATATGGGGTGAAAATGCTTAGGAGGTTATGTTTGGGAATATTTCAAGAAAGTTGGAGAGAGATGACTCTGAAGGATATTTTTTCTATGGTATTTCTTGGTTCTTAACTTCATATTGCAGTTCAATTCTTTTAAGTTGGGTAGTATTTCTGTCTTTCTGGGTTATTGGTGACATTTTTCTTGAGGTTTGCAGGAATTGGTGCTATTATAATCAACCCAAATTTTTTAGTAATGTTTCCTCTTCCAGAATTCCAATGAAAAGAGAAACAAAATCATTGTATACATATATGATGCACATTTATATTTTATCTTTAAATGAATTTGTTGAGCAGGAAAGACTGAAGGCAGTCGAAGAACACAAGAAAAATCTTGCAGAATACAGGGCTTTCCTTGCATCATGTGACTTTATCAAGGTTTTCCTGTTGTACTTTTTCCAAATCACACATTGTATTTCTCTTATTCGCTAGGAGCTTGCTCAATCTTATTGCCTGTACACTTGAGCCATATTTTTCCTCAGGCCCAGATTGAGCTTAAATCAAGCTTTGTCTTGTGAAGCCATTTGCTTCAGTAATTAGAACAACTTCCCAAAAATTATTCTTAGTTTGCTCAGTCTAACTTTGATTCCAGTGTTCAGGTTTTGTCTGCAAACAAATTAACATTTCCAAGAATGAAAATTGCTTGATAAGTTTTGCTAATTCAGCAAAATATTGGGTTTAACCTAGAGCCTTTTTCTGTCATTCAAGTTAAAACCCAGAAACAATCCTAATGAGCAAATCATTGCTATTTTTATTATTTTCTGGAAGATAACTGAAATACTCTGTTAAATAGGTCAACACACAATGGAGAAAGGTGGCAGACAGACTAGAAGATGATGAGAGGTGTGCTCGGCTTGACAAGCTTGACCGCTTGGAGGTTTTCCAGGTTTGTTTGTGTGCACCTGTGTATTTGTGTTTTAGAGATGTCAAGAAGGATGGAGGATCATTTCAGATCAAGATTACAACTGATGCCAAATTGATTGTACAATAAAGGGCATCGTCTTAACATAATCAATAATTAAATGCAACTTAATATAATTGATATTTCATATGCTTTTTATGAAGCAACCATTAATGGACTTGATGCAATTGGAGTTCATACATATTATCTATGCTGACTGAACCTGACCTTCATGTTACCTGTTCAGGTTGGGGGGGAGGATTTTGTTAGATTGGGTTTGATAAGGTTTCATGCTTACATGTTATATTTGATGTTCTTTAGGAGTATATTCTTGACCTGGAGAAAGAAGAGGAAGAACAGAAAAGAATCCAAAAGGTGCTTACTTCAGACAAGCTTTTCTATACCATGTTATATTGGCTGGCCTGATTATTACTACTTTTTACTGTTATTTTACCTGCATTTTTTTTAACTTGGTAATCAATCTGAACTAAGATTATATAATTTTTGCATGTAGAAGTTCGAAAAACTTGATCAAAACCAACATTCAATGATAATTTGGTTACTGTACTCCCATACTTTAAGTTGCTTACCATTTGGAAATTGGAGCGTGTCTCATCATTTTGGTTCCTTTGTTTAAAGCTATCCTTTTTTTTTTGTTGAGTAAAATGGGAACTGAGTTTTAAATTGAACTTATGTGCTATATATTGAAGTCACAACAAAGGAGGCAAGAGAGGAAAAACCGGGATGAGTTCAGAAAGATGATGGAAGATCATGTTGCCACGGGGATTCTCACTGCAAAAACACGCTGGCATGAATATTGCATGCAGGTATTTCCTTTTTCTCTCAATTTTTATGTTCCAGCTAAAATGATTTTATGGAAAATCAATAGATTTTTTCTATTTTGGTGGGTGGGAAAGAGTTTCTTGAAAGGAATAGGAGAAACTACAGGTAATAAGGGTTTTCTTTTTACAAGTTATAAATGGCAAAACCTTATGAAGACTGAATTCTAGATATTTTGTGGAGCATGAGACATGGCATAATGATTTTGGTTTCTGGATATTATCTAAAATCCTGAGATTTTTAGACCCTGCTGTGCTGATCTTCCTGGATCATTGTTTCCCTGATATCTGATTATCCTGTGTGGACCAACAAGTTATAATAAGAAAATAACTCATATTGAATTATATAGGTGAAACACACAAAGCCGTACATACTAGTAGCAGATAACGTATCTGGCTCAACCCCAAAGGATTTATGGGAAGATATCTTTGAGGAGCTTGAGAAACAGGTCTAATTTAATTGGTTGCCTCTTCTTATATAATATACACATTCCTTTTTTCTTTCTTTTAGCTTGTTAAATTTGACATTCTTTTTGTTGCTTTCACCCTGATAACAGTACAATGAGGAGAAGTCCCAGATCAAAGAGGCAATGAAGCTTGGCCAGGTGCTTATTTTAACACAGCCTATGCATGATGTGTTTAGTATTATATTGTATTCTTGCTGATCATTGCTATACCTGAACTGGCTAGTAGTTGACCTTCTACTGCAAGGTCCAATAAATGCCAAGGGTGATATAATATGTTGTGCTTTCTATTGACATGGTGACATTTATTTACATCAGATAACCTTGGATTCTTCAACAACATTGGACAGCTTCAAGACTTCTTTACTAGAAGTTATTAGTGGTAAGGGAATATCTGATACAAACCTCAAGGTAATATAATTGTTTTTTTTTTCTTTTTGCTTTGTGATTTATTCATTGTGTATGTGCAAAACATTTTGATACCCTACTCTCTTATATCTAACAATTTGTACCTTAATTCTTGTAGCTTGTATTCGAGGAATTAATGGAAAGGCAAAGGGAGAAGGAAGAGAAAGAGGCCAAGAAAAAACAACGTCTAAAGGAGAAGTTTGCTGATCTCCTTTACTCTATTAAGGTAACATTCATTCTTAATTGAATTTTCATTCCTTCTTTCTATATTTTTTTTTCTGTTGAAATAAATACAGGCAAATGTGTGCTTGTATAGGTGATGTACCAGTATCATTGTTACTTGCATTATAGTTTGTCGGTACTAAGTTTTGATGCCTAAAACTTTTCTTATGATTTCTTTATGTTTTGTTAGGATATAATGGCTGCATCATCTTGGGAAGAATCAAAATCGCTATTTGAAGAGAGTGCAGAATTCAAGTAATAGTTTTTTTACTTATTTTCAAAGTATTAACCTTTTTTTTTAATTTTAAAAGCATTCTTAACATGGTGTATAATATAATTATATGACAGGGCCCTAGGTGATGAAGTGGCAGCAAAAGAGCAATTTGAGGAGTGCGTCTCTCACTTGAAAGAGAAACAGAAGGAGAAAGAGCGCCAGAGAGAGGAAGAGAAAGTAGGCTTTATCAACAAATTCATTTCCATTATTTTTCTTATAAATTAACTAAATTTTCATTTTGCACCTCTTGTGGGTTTTTGGGTACTTTTTCATGAAAGTTCAAGTTTCCTTTGTATGAACCTATATTGGAAAAAGAGAATAGGTACATTTCCAAGGTTTTTACTGGGACACAGGCTTCATACCTACAGAAATGTGTCGGCACTGGCCCTTTATAAGTTGCAACTGTGTTTTATGGTGAAATGTTTTGCTTTGCTTTGCTTTTGTTTTTTTTAAGCCTTATATAAATTCTTATCTCTGCCTGAAAACAGGCAAGGAAGGAGAGGGATAGAGAAGAGAAGGAGAAAAGGAGGGAGAGAGAAAAAGAGAAGAGAGAGAAAGATAAAGAGAGAGAGAAAGAGAGAGACAGGAAGGAGAAAGATCGGGACCGTGAAAAAGAGAAGGACAAAGACACTGGGGAGGTAGATGCACATGGTTCTTCAAAAGATAGGAGCAGTAAGAGAGACAGGGAAAAAGAGAAGGAGAAAGATAAAGATAGAGAGAGAAAGCATAGGAAGCGCCACCATGAGGTTACCGAGGATGGTAATGATAATTCTGATAAGGATGAGAAAGAAGATTCTAAGAAGTCTCGGAGGCATAGTGGTGACCGCAAAAAATCCCGCAAGGTTTGGTTCTTTTCTAAACGGATTACTTTTTGCTTCTTTGTTTTCATACATCATGTTTGGAAGGTTTGATTCTAAGAAGTCTTAGCCCTTAACAATTAACATGATAAATTGTGTACTTTTGTACAGCACGGACATGGTTCTGATTCAGACAGCGAGAACAGGCACAAGAGGCACAAAAGAGAGAGAGATGCGGGGTCCCGCCGAAGCTCTGGTCAGCATGAGGAGCTTGAAGATGGAGAGCTTGGCGAAGATGGTGAAATTCATTAGACAACATCCCCTGCCCTGCCCCCACCGCCACCACCGCACAAACCCTGTTTAGTCATTGATTAGAGATTGAACCCACTTTTGGTAAAAAGCAAAAGAGTTTTTTAAGTTAAAAAAACACTAGGAGTAGATGAGATGCAGCGATTGAGATGTTGAAGCATATTGTGTTGTGATCTGTTGGTAGATTTTGAGGGCTAAAATGGGTAGAGTAACCCCTTGGCATTGTGCCTGTTTGTTTGTGAAGTATAGCTTGATGTACTGTACTGTAGACTATTTTTGGTGAGTTTAGATCGTTTAAACTGTATATGCGCCTGACTGCATTGTTTCTATGGCATGTTTAGTTCTACCAAGACTTAGATTTTAATTGCATCTTTCTAGTGAGAACGCTGCCTTAGCTGCCAAATTCATTGCAGTTGACCCTGACAACTGTCTGATAGCTCATGCAACTTATGTTGATACACTGATTTGTTCATTGCTACTATCGTTGTTACCATCCTTAAAATATAGCTTATCAGTGTGATCACTGGCCTTGGTATTGTTATTCATTTAATTGAATAGGGCTCGACCAAGTTCGAATCAGAAAAATTGGAGTAGAGAAAGTGTTGTAAGTTAACAGCGCAAGAGTCTGAATCAGTTGCGACTGAATTGAATGATATACATGCTATATAATTTGCTTTAACGACTATAGTTCAAAAAAAAATTTTCATTCACTATGAATAATTTTTCATGAACTTAGGTTTAATAATAGTGACGATATAGCGTCAGTAAATTTTACAAATTTGAATGGCATACTTGGGCGTGTCAATAGCAACTCGTATTTAACGGTTCAAACTCAGGATTAAATTCTCTGCTATCTCCACGGTCCTTCATTGTCCGACGAGTGAACATAACAAATTTTAACTATGCAATTTGATTTCAGAAACTGCCAATATATGCTTTTGCAACTAAACACTGCCAATATTCATTCGCCGTTTTCCCATCTTCAACTTGACATATGTATGTTTTGCTTTTCAATGTCAAATATAAAAAAGTACAGAGAACAATGTAATTCTGATTTTAATCTGGGCAAAAGATCTGAAGAAAAGAAATGAGGCACATTAAATAAGAAAAAAAATTAACATGCTGGTACATTGATCTCAGTTTCTGGTAGTACATTAAGGTAACTAATTCATTAAGCACACACACCATGAACAAAAAAGGTTTCCCAACAAGCATTACTTGCAATAACTCGAAAGAAAAACTAATCCTTTCCGAAATCAGCACTGTAGTGCGCACTTGATTCCAACTTCTTTGCTTCATTCAGCTTCCTAACAGCCTGCACATATATGTTAAGATGTCAATAATCCTGATACAAAGACAGCATACTTTTTGTGCACTAAAACCATATAAGATTACCTAAAGATTAAGGGAAGATGTATAAAAAGAATTAACTTAATTCATCAACCAAAATGTTTCCTAGCTATTTGAACTGAGAGAATAGAAGTGATTGGAACAAACAGAAACATCAAAAAAGAAAAAGAACAATATATGATAGGGATTAATCTGCTACCTTCATGAAATCTTCATGGATTACATAGTCACGTTCTGCACGAATGGCAGACATGCCTGCCTCAGTGCATACATTACGCAGATCAGCTCCATTAAATCCCTTGAATTATTAAAAAAACATTTATTAATGAAAAGGTGGAAAAAAAATAAAAGAACTTGAGCATATTTCAATCTTAAAGTCTGAACTTCTCTCAAATTCTATGGATGTAATACAAGAAAAAGAATGCTAGAACAACCCAAACTGCCCCTTCCCCTAATTCTTTGTAAAGGGAAATTAACAAATTTTGTCATCTTTTATGGAAATCGTTTGCTTTGCTAAGCTATTTGAAAGGGCATGCAACATAACTCCCACATTTACAGATTTATCACACTTTTCGGACAAAATGTAGGTACTAGAAAAACCATTCATATATGAGCAGATACAGTTACAATATTTCAATATTAACTTCCAGAAACACTTCAAGGAGAAAAAAGTAATAATAATTAAACATACTTCAGCTAGTTTTACAACAGCTTCATAGTCGATTTCTCCATGCTTGGCTATGCTTGCTGCATGAATTTTCAGGATCTCCATTCGGGACTGTTCATTTGGCAGTGGTATCTCTATCTTTCTGTCCAGCCGACCTGGCCTCAGCAATGCTGGGTCCAGCACATCAGGCCGATTTGTTGCCATTATCATCTTAACCTGTTATTGGAAAGTAAAAATAAGTATTAACCATAACTGTCAATATAATTTCCTTTCAACTGGATTTTGGAAATCCAGATTGGTACTACAAGTGGCCATACAGCATAGTCCCAAATAAGCTCTCATCTCAGTACCAAATTACAATTCAATGCAGCAGACTCGAGAAGAACAATGTAGATCTGACACTTCTTGTGGCAATGTTAGTATTAATAATAAACCAGAGAAATTATCACCTTGCCGAGTTCATCGAAGCCATCTAGCTGGTTCAGAAGCTCCATAAGGGTTCGCTGGATTTCACGGTCGGCACTGGTTCCCTCACTGAATCGACGGCCACCGATTGCATCAATCTCATCCATAAATATGATGCATGGCTACAAGCAGTAACAATTTATCATCAGAACAAACCACCAAAATGTTTCAGCTGCCTTCTGAGGTGATTAATAACCCAACTCAGGTAAATTGAGCTACATCGAGGCATATTATATACTAAATACAAAATTGAGGGCCGATGAAAGCCTAATTATGTTGTTGATTTTTTGCACCATGTATTCTAAAGATAATAAATCAAAGTTACCTGATGGTCCCGGGCATAGTTGAACATTTCCCGAATCAACCTTGCACTTTCACCAATATATTTGTCGATGATGGCACTTGATACAACCTACATGATGAAATGCAACATCAATAAAAGTGAATACAACAGCTCCACTAATAAGTCTCAGAAATTTGAAAGGAATAAGCCAGCTAACCTTGAGAAAATTGGCATCGATATTACTAGCAATAGCTCTTGCAAGTAATGTCTTTCCTGTTCCTGGTGGGCCATAGAGGAGCACACCCTGCAAGTAGATTATGATATTACTAAAACCAGTCCCCCATGTTACAATTAAAGCACCAAACAAGTAAAATACAGTTCACAGGTCGCAATCACTCCATCAGTGGATTGAGGATTCATGTTTACTTCATGAGGAGAGTTTATTATATTCTACATGCCTACAAATATTATAGCAGACAAACAAGAAAAACAAAACAAAGCATTACCTTAGGAGGCTTTATTCCAACTCGAAGGAATAGCTCAGGATTCATCAAGGGCAATTCAATGGACTCCCTAAGTTCTCTAATCTGGTCAGATAAGCCTCCTACAGCTGAGTAGCTCACATTTCCTGGATCTTCATGCAACATATTATATACTACAGGATCGACCTACAAAATTCATCAAATTTAAGATCGAACTTAGGACTTCTGTTATAATGACTAGGTATAGATTGAAATAGCAAGCTTGCTAATCTAAACACTTTATATAAATTAAATACCTCTCTTGGCAGAGCTCTCATGATCGTAAGCGTAGTCATATCAAGAACCACACGTGTCCCAGCCGTCAGTTTTTCTCTATCCACTTTGCTACGGCAACCTACCACGTACCTAGGGCCGCTGCTTGCTTTTACGATTACTATAATTTTGAGCAAAATAAACAAGAAATAGTTAGGCAAAAGTCACCCAAGCTACTTCTGTCGATTTGTTCAAAATCACCAAGCTACTTCTCTTTCTTGTTTACAAAGATATTAAGAATAATGAAAATGGAGAGTACATTCAGCATCTTCATAAGAAAATACAAAATCAAATGCTCAAGGAATACTGTACAGGTTTCAGGATATTTTTTTATGTCCCATGTTTAATCAAGCTCCCATGATAGCTTGACATTTTCAGTCACATGCTCAAAGCCAAATTTCCTAACATATTTCTGAACTTTTAAAGGTTGATGGACAAATAATATAAGAAAAGGATCTTTTTTCGAATATCTAATCTAAGAAAAAGAAATATGGATCATATATCCTTAACTCACATCTCTCATTGTCAAGAGGTCGAAGCACCTCTCCAATAATTTGACCAACACTCTGCAAAGACTTGAGGTCATCTTCTGTCTTTGCAAATTCCTTCTTTGAGCCTCTCAAGTTCTCCCTGACTGCATTTGTCAGTTTCAACATATTGTTAGAATATCCAAAAATTATGGAAAAAATATGGCAAAATAAGAAAAAGAAGTACATAGCAAAACTTTCAGTTAGTCCGGATTGCTCTAAATCGTACTCAAAAGTTTTCCTACAATTGCAATATCTTCCTGTATACAATTGTTAGGATAAGGGCACAGCATTCACTAAGGAAATTCAAACCCTAAATCACACCATCCACCAATGCTTGTTCTAACTCGGGCGAAGAAATTTGTCAAAATGGAAACCAAAACGCTTCCAATATTCACGAATTAACACAAACAGGAGACAAGCAGTTCTTCTACGCACAAAAACTGAGGCAACAAAGACCTAAAATCAACCCCGATCCCCGCATTTCCTCAACCTAACCGATCCACAACAGGCAAACGACAACAGATCTCTTCTCAAACAGTAACGAAATTGACAGCGAGGGATGCGTTACCGGTGCGGAGGCGAGAATCGAGCTCCTTGTGCTGAAGCAGCTTCTTGCGATACTCGTTGACGGCGTTCCTCCGCCGCAACACCGCTTCATCGCCACCCTCTCCGGCGCTACTCATCCTTTCGCTACTTCGTCTACTGATACGCGCTTCAATCCGATCCGAGAGGGGACTGAAAGAGAGAGAGAGAGATGGGGAAGAGAAGAGAAGAGAAGAGGAGAGAGGGTTGTAAGCTTGTTGCCAAAGCAAGGTTTGTGAGTTTTTTAGATGCTGAGGTGAAATAAAATTGGGAAATTGGGAACAGAGATCTCATCGCTTGGGCCTCTAATGGGCTTATCCTGAAACGAAACCTTTTTTTTCTCTGGACCTGGTCCAGATTGGTTTTGATCCATTTAATGCAACGGGCTGAGCTCAGATGCGTCGTCTCTTCAACACCAGTCACAGTCACGCTTAGAGTCATATAGTTATCCAAAAACTAATAAAAGGAGATGGACATGTCACATGTGAATTGGAAAAATGGTGATGGTGATGGATGGCTAACTTGAAGGTTTGAATTATTGGAGAAAATAAAAGGAGAAAATAAAATAATGCAACCAGTGTGGAGCTGGATGGAGTCAGAATAAAATATTTGTACAATTCTAACTCTTAAGAAAAATTACAATTTTCCAATAAAATAAAAAAGGGAAGAAATATATGTAATTAAGTAGTATGAATTTGTTATATTTTTTCCCTTTAAAAGTATTTCCGACTCTCTGAAAGCAAACTTGGATTTCTTTTTTTTTTAACTTGTAATTAAATTGATAGCGAATTTGATCTCATTAATTAACTCGTCTCTTTACATAACGATAATTTTTCTAAATTAAAAGCATTCAAAGAAATGATCCCTGAAATTTAGATGCATGTATCTCTCTTAAAGATAAAATTCTAATTGAGTTAGTTAAAAGAACTGATAGGTGGGTAGTGTGGCTAGAAATAAACAAAATATATTTTCAAAATCAAAAGAAAAAATCACTAAATCACTTAAAGCATTAGATATGAATATCATTAGTCTCGCTTTTTTTTTTGGAGTAAATCATGGAATGAAAAATTATTTTCAAAGATGTAGAGGCAGAGAAGATTGTCCCTGAGTTTGGTAGAGAAATTAATTTACTACAACTTTGAGGATGTTTTTGCATATTTTAGGATTAGAAACAATGACTAGTTTTATTATTCTGCTCTGTGCTTGTTTTTAATAGTTCTTTGTTTGGTTTGAAACTTATTGTTTTGTAAGGATAATTAGGTATACTCTATTGTGTCAAGTACACAATATTTGGTACCATTACAATGAAACAGATGGACTCATTCACTTTTATAAAAAAAAAATTGTCATTAAGAAAAATTTATACATATATAAAAAAAATACTAACATATATATATCAAATCACCCGGTCTCCAAATGACCTCTTAATTAATGACGATAACAACATGTTTCATTTAATCTATCTGAGATCAGTACCAGTCTGAATTACTGAAACTCAATGGCTTGTTATAATAATACATCAAACAAACTGTATATATATACATGGGTTGGGGGGGGGGGGGGGACAAAAAAATAAATTGTACACGTGGTAAGGCGATATATATATATAACATCACTGGAAGGTACGTAGTCATATATACTGATACATATGTTGGTGGATGGAACTTTCTTGCGTTTAATTAATTAATTAACACCATCCAAATTATTAATTAATTAAAGCCATATAGTTCATTATATATTAACATTCCAAAAGACATGTGGTGTGAAATGTTATTAATTAGAATATTTGTATTTCTTTTGTGTAAGTGAAGTAGAAGCAAAGATATGTTGACCCTGCTGAATTGAGTCACAGAATTTCTGCTACGCAAGCATGCTTGCACTTTTCCTATACCAACCTATATATATATATATTCATAAAAAAAATTCAATTTCTCTTTTTTGTCCTTAATTTTACCATGGAAGGTAAAAAGTATAAACATCTAAACATATTATTACATATATATGTCCCAAGCTAGCTAGCAGGTGTCACTTTAGTATTGGCCAGAGTGAATCATTACTTTCCTTTTTCATCTAAAAATTTATATAAAGATAATATATTTTTTGAGTTAATTGTTATTTGGGCTACGAAATAACCCTCATATTCAGTTTTACGTAATGATTTTTCTTCCTTAGTTCAGTTGACCCTCTTTCATTTTGAGCTCGAACTCCGCTACTGTTTATACACCTAACATCTAGATTCCATAATAACTTAATTACTATACATCATGTTACTTGGAAGACATATATATATATATATATACTTGTAAAAGAATATCTGAATATATATATTTATTAATTGTAAATGTAATATAACTGCTAGTTGCACTTAGTGAAAATGCGAAGTACAGATGCATTAATTGATTGATTAAACTTTTTGAGGCAGAGATATAAATGTGAGATGTTGAGGTTTTACGTAATTAAAAAGCTAACATAAAAAAAAGTTGAAACAAACCAAGATGCTTAGACTTTGCCTCAAATTAATTCATTAATAGCTTCTTTTTTCCTTCTGAAAAAGATCATAGTTAGGTCCAATATAATTAACAACCTTAAAGCCAATTACAGATGTTTAGGTTGTACTTGCTTTTCACTTTTAGGTTAGTTAATTATGATCATGATAAAAGAAGATGGAAGAAAAAACTAAAAGGATCCATCCAAAGCAATACCAACTCCTAACAAATTAACTATTTCTCATATATATATATATATATATATCCACCTTTTATTTCAGCAAAAACAAAAAAAAATCATATATATTACCCCTTGTCAAACATATCCAGTGGTACAAAGAATGGAGGCATGTGCTTAATTAATTAAGCTTTTTAAGATGAGATCAGGTAAAGAGAGAGTGTGTTCCATGTTGAAATGGAGATGATTCCAACCTAGCTATCTCCTATAAATACTTGGCACCTTATCCATGCAAGCATACAACACAAACCCAATCCAAAGTCTACAAATTACATATATCCTTACCCTTGATAGTTATATACACCAACAATTAATATGGCACCTAATTGTAGGTGCATGTTTGCCATTCTCTTAGGGATCACTACACATTGTGTCCTTCTATCTCTTTGTTCTGGTACCACCAGCCCTAATGGAGTATACCTCTTTCCACAATTCTATGACCATACATGCCCACAAGCTCAAGCTATTGTGAAATCCGTTATTGCGAAAAACTATGCGAAGGATCCCCGCATAGCCGCCTCTTTGCTTCGCCTCCATTTCCACGATTGTTTTGTGAAGGTTATTATCTATGCTTAATAAATGTTTTATATGTACATATATAGAGGGAGTGTTTTTCAACTATCTATTGCATATATTGATTGCACAAGATATTGTCTTCAAAAATGACTATAAAAAGGTACAAGTGCAATAATAAAAATATTAAAAGTAGTACTGTATTGTACCAAAAACCAAGTGTGCATGCAACATCTTTGTGCCATTATATTTTCTTAATTAGCCTCGTTCAATCTTTGGAAGTGAAAGTTTATGTTTATGGTTTGAAGGGTTGTGATGCGTCAGTCCTGCTGGATAGCAGCGGTATGATTGTGAGCGAGAAACGGTCAAACCCGAACCGGGATTCTCTCAGAGGATTCGAGGTCATCGATGAGATCAAATATGCACTCGAGACGGAATGCCCGCAGACAGTTTCCTGCGCCGACATCGTTGCCCTCGCAGCTCGTGATTCAACTGTCTTGGTATATATGTTGTATTCATACAATTATTGATTCAGGAATGTATTTCATTATTTCTCTTATAATTATGGCATGTATATATTAATCAATGTTAATGTATAAAAAAAAAAATAGACTGGTGGGCCCAGCTGGGAGGTCCCACTTGGCAGGAGGGACTCTTTGGATGCAAGTGTACAAGGTTCCAATAATAACCTTCCTGCTCCAAACAGCACCCTTCCCTCCATCATCACCAAATTCAAGCTTCAAGGCCTCGACATTGTCGATGTCGTCGCTCTCTCAGGTGTTTATATCTCTTAATTGTACCCTTTTAGTTTTGTTTCTAAATTAATTATCTGCGCAAATATGTTTCCGCTGATATATTAATCACTAAATTGGAAAAATTGAACTAAAAATTAATTATATCTGGTTTAATCTGTAATTTAATTAGGAGGTCATACCATTGGTGATACACGGTGCGTGAGCTTCCGACAAAGGCTTTACAACCAAACCGGAAACGGAGCTCCGGACTTCTCCTTAAACCCAGCTTACGCTGCCGGGTTGCGAACAAAGTGTCCCAGCTCAGGCGGCGACCAAAATCTCTTCTTCTTAGATTTGGTCACCCCGTTTAAATTCGACAACCAATACTTCAAAAACCTAATCGTCTACAACGGCATCTTGAACTCGGACGAGGTGCTCTTCACGCAGAGTTTAGAGACGATGGAGCTTGTGAAGCTATATGCCGAGAACAACGAACTGTTCTTCGAGCAGTTCGCTAAATCCATGGTCAAAATGGGGAATATATCGCCTCTTACCGGGTTGATGGGCGAGATCAGGAGGAATTGCAGGAAGGTCAACCACTATTAATTATATCTGAGGAGGAATTAATGAATTGAAGAGGAAGAAACAAAATAACTAGATTTGATATTAGTATATACTCTATTTGGATGAAATGGGGAATTTTTATATGCGTTTGTATTAATTGACACTTGTGTTTGGTTCAGTTCTTGGTGGTGCTTTTCTTTTCTTGATTTATTTGCTGGGTGACATCTTGTAGCATTGAGTGATTAATTAAATAAGAGCATTTTACATTTGTTTTAATAACTAATCTTGTCTTTTAGAAAGAAGCCCATTATCATTCTATCAAATTCAATCAATGTCCATCCTAATTTGACATATTTCTCTATCACTGATGCTTGGATTGGAGGCAAAATTGAATATCTTTCTTTGGGATTCTATTTGGGTTGCTACATTTTGTTTTTAATTTTGTTGATAAAGATGAAGTTAATATATCAAAATTAAAATACTTATAAAAAAATTTATCCGAATTTTGACGGGTTCACACACGAAGGATATTGTCTTTATCATTATAATAAAGACTAATTCTCTAGCTATTAGATGTTGAATAATGAATATCGTCAAAGAGTACATAGGAATTTTTTTTTTTTGGCACAAAAAAGTATGTTGGACCTTTTATGTGGGAAATGGAGGTAGAGATTAGTAGATGATTCTCTTACTGTTATTTTTTTTCCTAGTTTTATTTAATTTTTACTTAATTTTTTTAAATTCTTATTTTATTTCAATATCGTTAAACAAGTACATATGTTTTGAAATATTTTACTATAATCTTAAATCAAACTCCTTAAGGCGAAAATCCTCAAACTTCATTATATTTAGCACATTTCTTGTGAATCTTGAATACTTCATAATCAATTGACATACAAATTAATTCCTTCATGCTAATTCTTAATCTATTTCATGTAATTGATTGTCTAAAATGTTGGTACAAATAATATAAATTTTTAGAGTAAATTACATGAAAGGTCCCTAAAGTATCATCTATTTACCATATTGGTTCTTAAAATTTCAAAAATATCAAAGTATTACTTTGATACAATTTTAGTTCTTAAAGTTTTAAAGGTATCATTTTAGTCCTTAAATTTTTTAATTTATACCAAATCGGTTCTATATTAAAATTCATTGAAAAATATATCAATTTTATCTATCATGACATTATTTTATGCAAAAAATAACTTTAATTTTGCTAAAATAAATATAATTATTCACATCAAAAAAGTGATAAACAACAAAGCATACAAATAATGTGAAAATAAATATAATTATTCATGTCATCAAATATTATTTAAATTATCAATAGTTTTAATTATGTGCAATTATAAATTAATTAAGAATCATATATACATATTTATTATCATAAGTATCGTAAGATATATCATTATAATATGATGTGAACATGAATTTCATTTTTTTATCAATAATAATTGTAGGACTACTTTATTATAAATTAAAAATTTTATGGACCAAAATGATATATTTGAAATATTAAGGACCAAAACGATAATCAAGTGATACTTTAAGGATTAAAATGATATTTTTGAAATTTTAAGAATTAAAATGATAAAAAAATGATACTTTAAGGACCAATCATATAATCTACAAAAATTTTTAATATGATAATTTAAGAATACGAAATTTATCTTCTGCACAACTAGCACCAACTATAATTTATATCTTCAATCTACAGTCTATAAAAAAAGGAAAAAAAGAAAAGAAAAAGAAAATGAAAGTAATAGCTGACCCAATAGAACTCTAAATATATAGCCCAGCCCAAATCAATTGTTTTTTCCCCTCATCAGCCTAGTCTAATTACGCATTTACCCCTCCCACCCCACCCGACAGAACCCATCCCCCGTCTCTCTCTCTCTCTCTCTCTCTCTTTCTCTGTTCAATTAACGAAAACAAACCTCACGCTAACCCCCAAATCTCTCTCTTCCGATCATCAATCAAATTACCTCCGCCTTTTCAAGAATCTGAAGAATTCAGAAACAAACAGGGAAGGAAGGAAGGAACGAAGAATCGGCGCGCGTAACTCTGGCGAACGGTGAGTCGGAGGAATCAGTCGGTGGTGGTTCACCCCCCCCTTTTTCTGCGACCAAAACGCCTTGTGTTTGGAAAATTGCGCAAGAATCGGATCGGAAATGGACCGTCCATAGATTTCCCGAAACCATGGTAGCGACGCAACGATGGATTGTTTCTAATTTGCTATAGTACAAGTGTACAAGTGCAAGGTCCTGAATAAATTTAAGGTGAGGTACTTTACATTCACATTTCACAAATAATAAGCGGAGCGATTAGTTAAGATTTTGGAATTCTGGAGTTTTATGACTGTTGTGTGAATAAATATTGTTTGTTACAGGTTTGGTGTTGTGTGTTGGTTGGATAATTTGTTTTAACCAGATAATAAATTCCATGACTTGTCACTCTAGCTCTAGTTAATATTCTTTAAAAGCAAGCGTTAAAACTTGATTACAACACCATGCACTGGTATGGATGCCATCCATAGTCATGATTTTGTTCTAAACTGGTAGATAATTAACAGGTCTATAACAATGGAGGGCCTTCATTACAACACCATGGTACCAGTTTCTTTCCAAGACCAAAGTGCATCTCTTATAAAGACTCCCAAAGATAAACCCTTGTTAAAGGACCCTGTTCCGGTACCCAAACAAGGCATGCACTTCGACTCTCCTGAAGAAGCCTACGAATTCTACCTCTCTTATGGCTACCGCACCGGGTTCGGGGTGTCAAAACGTAGTTGCCACACTGTCGATGGCATTAAATACCGTGCCACATTTGTCTGCTACAAGGGTGGAAAACCAAGGATTAAACCGGGTTTGAAGGCCCGTAGGAGGCTAGTGGCCAAAACCGATTGCAAGGCGATGATGGTGGTGAAGTACAATTCTCTCCAATCGAACTGGGAGGTGGTTTTTCTTGAAATGGAGCATAACCACCCATGCAACCCTGAAATGGTACGGTTTATGATGTGTTTCAAAGACCTCCCTGACTGGCAAAAGGAGCACCAGCCATTCAATGCCAAAACGCGCCTCAACCCAAAAATCCACTCAGGCCGGGGCCGGCCACCCAAGCCGAAAGAGTTTGTCGAAAGGTCATTCGCACAGAGAAATTTCGGTAATGAGATGGGAAAGTTGAGATTTTTGGAAGGTGATGTGGAGGCATTGTTGGTATTTTTTGACAGGATGCAAGAACAAGATCCAAGCTTTTTTTACAGCTGGGACATGGACGATGAAGGCCGGTTGAAAAACGTGTGCTGGGCTGATGCTAGGTCAAGAGCCTCTTACAAGTATTTTGGGGATGTTGTTTCATTTGATACTGTGTATCTGACAGACCGGTACATAATGCCCCTCGTGGCATTTCTTGGGATGAACCACCATGGCCAGTTTGTGCTTCTTGGTTGTGGTCTCTTGGGAGATGAAACTGCAGAGACGTACACGTGGCTTTTTAAGAAATGGCTCAGGTGCATGGATGATAAACCCCCTGATGCGATAATCACGAGCCACACACCAGCTGTCTCACAAGCGGCTGCTATGGTGTTTCCAACAGCCCAGCAGCGGTACAACCTCTGGCACATCATGAAGGAGCTCCCTGACATGTCGGGTCGGCCTGAGGATAAAGAAACTGTAAGCTTGAGGTTTAAAAAGGTTGTGTTTGATACTCTAACAACTGCTGATTTTGAAAGAGATTGGGCTGAAATGGTAAAACAGTACAACTTGTATGATAACCATTGGATGACTGCACTTTTTGAGGAGAGGGACAAGTGGGTCCCAGCATACATCAAAGATACTTTCTGGGCTGGTATATCTACCGTACGTAGGAGTGAGAGGTTGGAGGCATTTTTTGATGGATATATCACGCCAGAGACCACAATCAAAACTTTCATAGAACAGTATGATACGGCGATGAAACTCAGAATTGATAGAGAGGCATATGATGATTTTAGGTCTTTCCAACAAAGCCCACAAGTATTGTCAGGGCTAACTTTTGAAGATCAAATCGCAAAACTGTACACAATAAACATGTTCCAGAAGTTCCAAGATCAGGTGCGGCAGCTGATGCATGTGAATTGCAAGGAAGTCAGCCGGACCGGGTCCATGGTCACATACACTGTGACAGTGCTGGGTAAGGATAGGAGGGTCGATTACCGTGTGGTGTTTAACAGCTCTGAGAAGGACGTGTGGTGTGTATGCCGGTCTTTTCAGTTCAAAGGCATTTTGTGTAGTCATGCACTAGCTGTTCTTCGCCAGGAGCTTGTAATGCATATCCCGAACAAGTATGTGATGAACAGGTGGAAGAAAAATTACAGGCAATTGCATGAAAGTGAAATTACTGAGGTGGTAGCATCCCCTCTGGCAGAGCCATCAGCTCCATCACCAGTTGAAGAGCCCCCTCAGGTAGAAGAAGTAGGTCCCACAGACCAGGCAATGGAAACAAAGAATTATGATAATTTGTACAAACATGGGCACCAGTATTTTGCAGACATAGTTGAACTAGGTGCAATGGACCAAGATGCGATGGAGTATGCACTCTCTGTGATGAAAGAGGCCAGAGAGAAAATTCTAAAGAAGTTTGAGGAGTCAAGAGGTGGTGGTGGTACAAGCACTAGTGCAACATCAGTATCAGGGGAGAAAGGGAAAGGGAAGCAAAAAGACAAAGAAAAAGAGCGAGATAGAGACAGAGGTGGGGGCAATAGGGGTAAGAGTGGAAGAAATGCCAATAACAGTACAGCTGTACCTGGTCCAGGTATGATCTCTGGTATGAATCCTATTTTAGCATCACGTCTGGGACCACCACCACCACCTGGCATGATCTATATGCCGGTTCATCCCCATGCTATGGTATTCCCTTCATTTCCTGGTGTTATGCCTCCCATTCCACCTATTCCTGCTGTGCCAGATGCCAGTAATGTGGCACCTGAAACTGAGAAACCAAAGAAGAGAAGGAAAAGACGGGGAAATTGACCTGGATCAGTGCTAACTTTGCATGTAAGTCCCCCCCCCCCCTCTCTCTCTCTCTCTCTCTCTCTATCTCTCTCTCTTTCTCTCTCTAACTCTGTTCTTTCTTATTTGTTTTAATTTTATTCTCTCTCTTTATTCCAGGTCTAACACTCATTACTTAGTGTGGTGTGGTGGTGCCAGAAGGCTGCTACTTCTGTGTTGATTTTTTTAGATTAGTTCCCACTAGCATACCTGTACTATTGCAATTTGCTGTTAAATTCTGGTAGATCTTCTCTTAACTTCTTGGGTTGATCTCTCTGTAAATTGTCCTCGATTGAATTTAGACTGATAATTGTTAGTGTAGTTTAGTTTCATTTAGTTTGATTCAATCTTATCATTTTGTTCATTAATCATCCTTCTCTTAGCATGAGCCTGCAGTTCTCTGTCTTTGCTTGATCCATGAATTTAATCAGTTTCGGTTTAGCAAAGAAAAGTATATGAAAGATGGAATGCAATCAGTAATTCAGTGTTTATTGTGTCTTTCTTACTTTTATATGGCGCAACTTGTCTTTCGGTTCTCTTCTCAGAAGAACATAAAACAATAGCTTATCTTCTTTTTATTGAATAAAATGTTAGAGAAATTAACATATGAGGAACTACAAATTTAGGGATGACATTTAGATAAAAACTGTTCTGTGATAATTGGGACAGTGGGGCAGTTTTCGCTTATTTTAATCTTGGATGAGAGAAACGTAAGTCTATTAACTTTGGGTTTCAGTATATAATTTAGCAAATAGTAATATGAAAGAGAGTAATTATTACTATGGCCCACAAAATCAGATTCCATTTATGATACATTTTACATACGGTAACAGGAATTAGCATATACTACATGAAACATTCAGTTACATTTTATAACTCAAGCGTCTACTAGACAGTTTCTGAAATATGATATTGATGAAGGCTCTATTACAAAAATATCTAACCAAACTTATAACATAGATAGGTGTGAATATGGCTAGGAATGATGATGAATTCCATTCCATTTGAAATAAGGTTTTTCAATTAAAATGGAATATGTATTAATATTTAATATCATATCCTTAATTCCTGTTCTGATATCCTTTTTCATATTCCACAGCTGAACAATTTCCTTCATATTTTTTTCTGACCTGATACCTCTGGCCTGAAATTAGCAACCAAGACCCAACAGCTTAAATCAATATCTTATCCAAGACTAGACAAATCAAGTCTCTAGCCCAATTTATAATTATAACATATTTACATATGGCCTTTTTTTGATTATTTTTCTAAATCTTGTTTCATCATAAATGTACTGTATATTATTGTTTAATTAGCTAGCTAACTCAAACAAGTTACCTAGTACCACAATCTTGTTTTCAAAAAAAAAAAAAGGTACTGCGTATATATGTCCTTAATCCTTATTATATGTACAGAATCTTTAGGTTTATCTTATCTCATAATATATTATTGTCTTATTGTATATATAAACGCAATGATCTAATAAATATGTACTTTTTTTCTTGGTGGTGCCAAGAGTAATATTCTCTCCTAACCACACAAATAATCTTAATTAATTAACACCTTAATTACCTGACCCATGCATCCATGTATAACCAACCTTCTACGTATACCTACAGAAAAGCTAACGTGAGATTATGCTCACTAGGTCCTTTAATGAGTTTAACTCAAAATTCACTTAATTGGTTTCAAATGACAAATTCGAGTTACTCAATAAATTCTTCATATCAAAATCTAATAGAATACCAGAATTTTCTATTTTTAGAGCTTTCTAACTATTAGTTTCATATTTTTTAAAATGACCTTTTTTCATATATAAACATTAATTATTTTATTATTATTTTTAGAGTCATTTTAGAAAATTAAAAAAATAGTTACAAAACCCTAAAAATAGAAAAATTTTATATTCTACAAGATTTTGATATAAAAAATTTATTAAGCAAATTAGATTTATCGTTTGAAGTTAATTTGATAGATTTTCTTGTGTTAAGTTAACCAAAGAATTTGGTGAGCTTAAACTCACCTTAGCTTTATAACTTAATTAAGACAAGTAAATTAACAATTAGTTAATAAATGAAGTACCTACATCTAACATCTACATAACTACATGCATGACAGTATTGTCGGCACATGTATTAACTAATAATATAATATAATATAATATAATTAAGCTGACTGTGAGGTGAGTGCAAGAGATGAAGTGAAAGCTCTTGGCATCTTTTAGAAAAAATGTCAAATTGCAAGATCTTTTCACTGTCAAGTCCATACACAAAATCATTAGTTTGGACTAATTAATTAATTGAGGGTTGCTTCATCTTTTGTTTTTCTCGCCAACTAAGCCTACTTAATTAAGAGGCAATCTACTACTACTACCTTCAAGTTTTAATTAATTAATTAATTTAATCATGCTATATTTGGGTAATGTCATCCTTTTTTGCTTCTTCTTTTTGTCGGTTGTTGATATTAAATTCAAAAGAGAGAAAATCATACAAGTTATGAATGAATCACTTATTAGTTTAATTAGCTCTGATTTATATATATGAAATCAAGATCATGTGTACATAAATAGAAGGTGGTTTATGCAAAATTGGTTATATATATTAATGGACAAATAGCTAGATATATGAAAAATATTTTGTTAATTAATTTTGCTTGGAATCCTAGCTAAAATCAATCAAGTTGGAAAATAATTGATAGACACTGATTTGTTGGGTTATTTCAATTGTTCAAAGATGCACCGACGCACGTGTGCATATTTGCAATCCTTTACTCGTTTCAAACAAGTAGCTTTAGCTCTTGGCAATTTGAAATTTGAAATTTTTTTCAACTCATATTAGGTGATTATATAATTAACGAACGACATATAATTTTAGGTTTTATGTGAGAGCAATGATGGCGATCTTCTTAAAAAAAATGGACCACTAACTAGAGCCATAATTAGGTAAAAAGATAGGAGGAAAATTCTTCCTTTTTTCTCCTTCTTTTATTTGAAATCTTGTGAAATTTAATTTGAAGACCCTTCATTAATCACAAATTGCAGAATGTGCCTAATTTTCAATGTCGCAAAAATGCAACTTTTTTTTTTTAGAGTAATTTAATTTAAGGGATGGAGGAAACATTTTCTATGGGTACTATTTGGAGAGGATTAAAAAAATTAATTTTGAGTGGGACAAAATATTTAGGATAATTCTAACATATATTTAACTTTTATATTCAATTCATATGGTATATATATTTGAAAATTATCATTTAAATAAAAATTTATATATTTGTTCTTAATTAATTAATAGTAAATTATATATAAGTTGATTCGAAAGATGTTCAATCTTCTATCAAATAATTTGAAACTTTTAATGTAAGAGTTTTAATTACTTTATTATGAATGACGAATCAAATTCAAAACTGACTTAATTTTTTATACACACAATATTTGGATAATTGAAAAGGTATATACAATTTTAAATTTTTCAATTTAAATATCAAATATATATATACCATAAAAATTTAATATATGCTAAAATTATCTTCACAAAATAAGAAGTATGGTATATTTTTTTAGCACAGATGGTGGTTGTTATCATCTCTACTAAGAAACACATATTCAATTTCCAAATAAATCATCTAAAAAATGAATGTTGTAGTTAACAAAGAATTAATAATTAAAAAATAATAATTCAATAACAAATTCAATTCATAACCAAAGTAACATCTCATACACACTTTCAATTGTCATCATCTATCTTACAAATAATTTGCAATAACATCAAGCAAAATTTAACCATACATGTTTTACTTTATAAAAAAAAATATATACAAGCATTTTTATGCTAATTTTGTAATTACATTATCAAAAAAACCCACGTGATGAAATATCAATACTAACAACTTGGAAGAAGAATTAACATTAAGCCATCTTTGTTCTTTTCCCAACAATCATGGTACCTTGCAAATTGACAAGGATACAGACATATAGTATCATTCAAAAATTATATTTTCCAACAATTCCATGGTGTTTTGCAAGAATTATGAATAAGGGAAGGGATATATTAACAACTTTGATAATGAATTTACAAATAATTCCAAAATAAATCCTAAAAAACTTAAAAATAGAAAAGTTTACAAACATATTTTATAATTTATAGAATGGTTGTGTTTTAATTTTTATATAATTTAAGTATTATTTGATATTTCATAAAAAATCATTAAATTTTAGACAGTTGAAAGTTTTATGTAATTTTGATTGTTTTTATGTAGGATCAAATGATACTTAAATTAAATGGAATTTGAAACACAATCAATCTATTACTTTAAGAATATATATCTATAAAAAAAATTTAAAAGATTTATTTTTAAATTATTTAAAAAATAGTTGTTAAGGTTATCAAATTATTAGTTGTCAAGAGATCCCCTCCTTATGAATAAAGGCTTTTTTTCCAAATTAATGGATTATAAACTTATAGTGGGTCTTTCTGCAAAATGTCCCTTTCTGTTTTTCTCTTTTTTGATCTTTCAATTGCAGACAATGAGGGAACATGCCAGGCCCAAATGAGAGAGACCAAATATGTCTCTGGATTTTCTGTGGCACAATCCAGTTTGTTTTATGTAGACAATCCAATCCGTCCATTTTTTCTGACCCAAGGCCAAGGCTTTCTCTGTTGCATCACTCAAGCATATTTGATTCTATCATAGATAGGAGAATAATTAATATGATTGGGTTACAAGCCTACAAGACTTAGATAGTGAGACTCTAACTTAATAATTTTTTTAGGGTTTTTTTTTTGAAATTATAAAACACTTTATTTAAAAAAAATAGTTAAACACCGGAACTTAATATACCATAATTTCGGTTCAAAAACGAATTAAATAGTACATTTTACGTAGCTTCCATCCCTCAAAAAGAAAGAAAAAGATCCTCTCCAACACGCTATATATACATACTACTTTATACCGAAGCAAGTAGATTTCAGAACTTCATAATCATTAGTTTTTTATTTTCGTATTTACAAAACTAACATCATGATCTAAATTTCCTAACGACGATATCTAAACCCAAGATCAACATTTGATTTAGAAGATAAAATAGTGCAGTGGATTGTGTACTTTTGTTTGCTAGTCTTTGCTTGGTCCGCTACAGACTTCCTGCCACAGAAGATCCGGATGGTTTATTGTTAGCTGGGGACAGCACTTGAAAAATAGAGCTTTATCATTCAGGTTTGATTCTCTCATGTGAAAAATAAAAGAATCTGACAGGGACCTAGGAGAAAAGTTTGCCATGAAGAGAGAAACATTCTCCAAAAGCAAAGGAAAAAACTTTAATTACAAAGCAAAAAAAAGAGAGACACAACACAAGATATGCAGAGAATCATATCCATCCCTTCCTTAGAGAATGAGAAAGAGGAGCGATAATTACATCACATCTTATTTATGTTTTCGAAAAATATTTATATTTAATGATAAAGATATTTATGTTTTATATAATTAAAATTAAAAATTATATAAATTGTATTTTTATTTGTGTAATAAAATTTTCAACTTTAATTTTTGTATAATTATTTAGAAAAAAAATTAAAAAATATTTTTGTATTAACTATAAACACTTATAATTTTAAATATAAATAAATTATTCATTCGATGTAGATATTTTTGATGTACAAAATATAGGATATAAAAATAATTTTTAAATGAGAAAAAATAGGGGGATGAAATTAAAGGGAAGTGAAATACAGCTAGCATAAAGCACTTAATTGAAAAGGATTTAGATGTTGATTTGTTTGTGCCTCTCATTTAAATTTTAATTTTTTTTCTCTTTTCATTTTGATGACACGTATTGAAATGGATTGCTCATTTCATTTTATTATAAAATGTTGATCTTCTACCGCACAACACGTTATATGAGTACAAACGGATGGATCATAAGAGTTTTTTTTTTATATTTATTTTGTACAAATCTTAACATGATCAGATTGATAACATACTGTGCTGCACGGTGCAGCGTAACAGAGAATATAAACTCATTTTATTACAAGATGATTTTTTCTTTGTTTTTTTCTACGTACACTCAATATCATGATTATTAATTTATTATTGCGTTTGACTAAGAATCAAAAAGGTAATTTATTTTTGGTGCCGACACGCTCTTGCTAGTAGGAAGGAGGGGGTATAATTGGAAAAGGTCAAAATTTAGATACGAGATTGATTTATTTTCTACTTTTTTGTTCTTTTATTTTTTGTACATGTGTATGATTACGAATGATTGGAAAGGGATATATAATTGAACATCATATTTATTTTTATGTGATGATCGTAAAAAAATAATAAAATGGTTGTTAAAATTAAATTAAATTGTTGGATTGTTCTCTCTAATTTAGATAAGACGTATATCAAATCAAATTTAATGATTTTTGAATTATTTGCTAAAATCAATTTTCAAATTATACAAATTTTTTTTTCAAATCGCTTGAAAAAAATGATCGATCAATTTTCAAATCGTACACAAATTCATACACAATATATTCATTATGCATGAAGATAAGATAATGTTACTTATGTTATATTGATAATGATTTCATGGGTCATTAATTAACACATTAAATGAATGTGTTAGTTCTTACATAACTTATTTATAAACGTCTATATATCCATCATATTTTTAAAATTATTTTGTCTCAAATTAACTTTTTTTGCTAACATTCATCCAGATTTTCTAACACACATCAAACATACAGTCAGCAACATAAATGTTTCTTTTTTTTAATATCTGTATTATTTATTTACATTTTCACCAAAAACCTTATTTATTTATATACACAAATAAAATGTTTGTAGCGTACAAGACACGCATTACTATCCCAAAAATTATGAAACATTCTTTTTTTGACTTTTCAGATTAAATGCCAAGCTGAGATATTTTAAGAGAATTAATTAATTAATTACATTCCTGTTAGATTAAAAGATTTTTTATTGGGTGTGAATGCAAGTGTGAATCCATATTTTTTTTTCTAAATAAAAGTGTGTGAATTGTAGCTGTTCCAGACAAAATTAAATAGTAGAAAAAATGTTCAGGTGAGAGGATAAAAAAAAAGAGTGCTTTGACTCCTTTCATAATTTTTAAGGGGAATATATTCTGAGATTTTGTAGGGTTATATGTGGAAATGTTCCAGTAAGTTGTCATTCTTTTTTTTTTGGTAATTAAGTTGTCAATTATTCTGAATTTTATTGGAACTAAATTTTATTTTATTTTATTTAGAAAGAGACTACAATTCTTTTTTTTTTTTTTGCCTCAACTATGCATATATATATATATATATTTTTCCTCAAAAGGTACATCTGAAAAATAAAAGGTGCATAAGAATCATAGTATATTATATCATAATTTTTTTTAATATGATATCCTGATGGTAAAAGTGATTAATTATTCTGAACTTTAATTACAAATTAAATTAAATTGAGTTCTTTATGAAATTTGGAGTCAAATTGTACTTTTATTCTCAAATAATTAAAGGAGATGAGTGTTAACTATAATGGATAATATACGAACCATCCGATCAATATATCGATATTTATTCGGAGATAAAAATCGGCTTTATAATTTTACAACAAACGATTTTTTTTCAGATAATTAATCTCCGTCATAATAAATCCTTCATGAGATGAATTATAGTTCATAACTTCATAATGAGAATTGCTAATTCTAATTCATCTTTTTTTTTTCAAAAAAAAAGTACAACAGAAATCATATATGTTACAATCAAACAGATTTAATTTATCATGTTAGAAACATGGTAACCATTGTATTTATGCAATATGAACAAAAAAAATATAAAACGTGGCAAATTAAAGAAGGAATCCAAGTTCTAATTTTATACATGCTTTTTGATGTTTGATGAGTTCAAACATTGTAGGTGACATCAATTATCATTTCATTTCTCATGATTAATACATGAAAGGAATCATAGGATTACAAACAAATTAAAACACTGTAACAAGTCTTTTTTTTTATATTATTCATTGTAATTGAAATTATTTTTCTAATGAGCCCATTAACAGGCCAGAGAAAATGACTTGGTATCAAACTAATATATATTTCTTTTCAATCAACATTTCATAGAAATTAATTTTTATTTTTTATTTTTTTAAATTTTTAAATTTTTTATTTTTAATCAAGTGCATGCATCTTAACAACTATAACTGATGATGGAGATATTAATTAATTATTGAGGAAAGATAAGTATAGTTTAAAGGGCCCATGAATTGAAAAAAATAAAAGATTGGGACTTACACTTCATATCTGACTCAATTTGTTTGACAAATAAGTTTTAGAAAATAAATATATAAACATATAGAGATTAAAAAAATTAATCCCTAAGACCCTAACTTTATTATAGAAATAGTAAATTAGTGAATAAAAGGTACATTAATGAAATAGCCAACATTTCATTAAAATAATATAGAAAGAAGCAAGCATTTTTTTTTAAAAATGAAATATTCACAGCTTCAGATATTTAAAAGAAAAAACTATCATTGAATAAAATATAAATAATAGGTTTTTCGCCTGTTACATCAAAAAAAAAGGGAAAAAAAACTATCAATAAAGTTGGTTTATAGTGTAGTGAAAATGCTAGCAACATTTTCTTAAAAATGACATAACAACCAATAAATTATTTCTTCTTTTGGTTTTTATTGGGAAATCGGAGAATTATGAAAGTAGAAAGGCATGATTTTTTTAAAGAGATAAATGGGGAAAATATTTTCTTTACAAAATTTTGTACAATCAATCAAAGATCATATGGCTGATGTATGCAAATAAATTTGGAACTTTGACAATACATGAGAGAGAGAGAGAGAGAGACAATAATTTGCAAAGAGCCATGACCCAAGTGTGACCCGCTACAGCAATTTTGTGTAATTTATTTGTCACATTATTAATTTAGTAATTTTTTGCATATTAATTTCAAAATAATTTCATCCATATAAATGCAATTGTTAATTGACCGATATGATAATGCTTAATTAATAAAAAATAATCCCTTAAATTACAGAGATAAAGTTTTCATATCACTTGTAATAGACTTGAAAATTTTAAAATGTTTAATTTAACAAGAACTTCATATTTTGAAATTGTAATTATTATAAATATCACATTAAATAAATGGGAGTTGTGAATGAAATTCACTTTTTTCATGAAAAAAATGTCACATTAAATTTAACAACTCATTTTAAAAATGGGACAAAGGTGCTCTAATTTTCCACTGGGTTAACCTTTCTGGATCTTCTACGAAAAATCCATTAGAACATCATGGTGTGGGTAACTGTTTCTGTGTTGCTAGCCTCAGCACTAAAAATCATTCGCCACACGGATGAAAGCATATTATAGCATCAGAAAACTTCCAGAAAGAAATTACTGATCAAACTTAACGAGCTAGCTCCACGCGTCACTGTGCCATTGACTTACAACGCTGCCAGTGGGCCCTACCACATGGCCCAACATAAAACACTTTTATTATTTGTTTGTGGTCAGTAGACGACTCGTTGCACATTGGACTGTATAGTTTTCGCTGTAGCAATTTTTAAGAAAAAAAGATGTACAAGCGTACAAGTGCTGAGCCGTTTTTTTTTTGCTTATTATATGTAACTAGAATAGATTGCTTCACAAACATTCAGGATAATTTGCATTTAATGTGAACAAATATGTGATATTATGCTGGTTTATAAAAAGATTAAACATGATAAAAGAATCAAAAGGGAAAAATGAAAATTATATACATTATTTTAATTAATTATGAAAAAAAAGAGGGGAGAACTTGATCGTTGTCGAGCTGGATGTAATTTCTAAATTTTTTAGAGGAGGAAAATAGAAACCGAAACGAAGAATGGAATATTTATAACAAAATAAAAAAAAACCCTAAGATGTTATCTGAGAAAAAAAAATATCATAAAAAAGCTATGTTTTCATTAATTTGATTTTGGTTAAATTTTGGAATTTTCCACATATAAAAAAAAAACTTTCTAGATGATCACTAATAATAGCTATATATCGACAAATCGATAATTATGCAAAAATTGACATTTCAAGGCAAAAAGAAAAAGTAGCATTATTAAATTAAGTACTCTTCTTCTGATTTTCTAAGTAAACATGGCACAACACGCACACAAATATATATGTATTGTACGGTTCTGTAATTAAATAGAAATAACAGAGGTTGTGGCTTATCTAGTAATCTAGTGGCGTTTGGTGCGCGCCGGACGACCCGTTAATTGTACTGCACGGTTCGCTAGTATTGTATGCTATTTTTTGGGTCTACCATTTTATATATCAAAGTAGTCTACAATTCTATTTCTTAAGAAATCTTTCTTTTCTTTTTTAAGGTTAATTCAGATATCTTTGTTTCTTATGAGATTTAGAGAACTTAAATTTTGCTCTCTAGCATGAACAAATATTGGGTTTTAATATGTAGGTGTGCACATGTTAAATATTAATGAAATGTGTTGGCAATGTGTCCTTTCTCTGAGGAAATTATACAATGCATGAATTCAAATTTCATGATTGCCAAACAATTGTATTGGTATCATGACAAAGAGAGAAAAAAAAAATAATTGTAGGCCCCACACCATCTCTTGTAATTTGGCCATGATTAATTTATACCCAACTAACCTAGATATATTATATTAATTTATTCATTGGGTCATGGCACGTTTTATTTGTTTTTCATAGGTCGCCTTAACAAAGAATTTAATGGGTTAATTTGTCGTCTTGTGGAGGAGAATATTATGACATTTTTTTCTTACTAAAGTAAATATTATATATGATTTTCAACTAATTTTTAAATTTGTTCTCGTTCTTACTTGTGTACACATTATAAATTATACGGACTCTTCGGTGCTTTTAACTCAAAATCCATCGAATCGGCTTCAAATGATAAATCCAAGTTGCTTAATAAATTCTTTATATTAAAATCTTGTAGGATACTAAAATTTTCTATTTTTAGATTTTTAACTATTTATTTCATATTTTTAAAAATGACCTATTTTTATATGTAAAAATTCATTATTTTAGTATTATTAGTAGAGTCAACTTAAAAATTTTGAAAAAAAAATAGTTGGTAATTTTTGTATTCTACAAAATTTTGATATAAAAAATTTATTGAGTAACTTAGATTTTTCGTTTGAAATCAATTTGATAGATTTTTGAATTAAGAGTATCGAGAGGCTCCGTGCTCCTAGAAATACGCTAGCTTTACTCCAGATAACATTATCCTACATTGTGTTAATTTTTTTAACTTAAATTAACATTTTTTTTCGTTTGAAATCAATAATACGAAAATTAATTATCTCGGCACGCATAGTTTAATTTATTTTTCAATTATACATAATTAGCGGTACAAGTCTACAAGTACATAGTACAATAATCATAATTGGTGATTGTGATTCTTTCATAAAAAATATATTAATTTCACCAAAAAAAGTTTAGTGATTGCGATTCAATTTTTGTAACGTTCCTTCGTCTGCATTATATTATTAATTGCAACTTGCAAGTGTGTATGATTAAAGTTTGTGGCCCAAGTAACAGGTATAGTAATGCAACATATATTACAACAACAATAATTATCAAAGTTTAATTTGGGGATTCCTATTCGAATATCTTCTCTTTCTCATGCATTTTGTATATACATATATGCAATTAATTAATACATATTAATTATTCATGACGAGACATAGGGAATGAATATAAATATTATGATTAATTAATTTATTATATATATAGAGTTTGGCTAATGTGCTTCCGTAAGTATTTCGGTCCGAAACGTTTATGGATTAGATTTCAAAATCCTAGATTCAAAACGTCGATCCAAGTAATTTAAGAAAATTTTCATGTTAAAATCTTATATAATACTAAAATTTATCATTTAAAAAAAATTTCTACTATTTTTAATGATTTTTGAAATATGACCCTAAAAATAAAAGAAAAATACCAATATTTAAAGGCTAAAAAAAGTTATCTTTCAAAAATTATTAAAAATAATACATAAATGCTAAAATTGGTAAATTTTGGTATTCTATAAGATTTTGATATGAAGAATTTATGAAGTCACTTAGATCGTTGTTTCAGACACGAGATTTTAAAATTTGATCCATAAATATTTCGCCGAAATGCTTATGAAAACACTGTAGCCGGACTACATATATATATATGAATATATTTTTTTCTTTATATATGAGCTAGCTATGCACATATATGCATGTATATATATGTATATTAATTAGCTTAAAAGAGGAGGCACCATGATGTTTTCTTTCCAAAGGAGACATGTCAATCTCAACCCTCACGTAGGATGCAAGCTCTTCATGGCCACTACAACGACCCTTCTAAATTTACCAAAATACCCCCCTCCCCACTTTAGTGTCTTCTAGTACTACTATCTAGTACGTACGAAATTAATTACTTAACTAATAAATTAATTTTTGCATTTTTCGGTTTTAATTTCACTCATCACTTTTGAGTGCAAGTCTCTAGTCTAGCTAGAAAATTAATTAGGATGTAACCTTGTTAATTAACAAATTCAATGAAGCATGGTCTAATTAATTAAACCAATTAGTTAGTTGGCTTAAGAGAAACAAACAAAATAAAATTCTAATTATAATTGATCACTTTATATCGTAGCCACATGTTATAGTGTAATTAAATTAAAGATTATTTACTACGTATTGTCAAGAATTGTTGTTATTTTTTCATTTTCTTTTCAATAGAAAAAAACATATGAATTATATACATGGGACCATAACTTATAATATCTCTAAAAGTCATAACCTTTATACATACAAGAGCACAAATTATAATTATGAAGACCATGAAGAAAAAGAAGAATAATAACAACAACAACCATCATAACAATAACAATACTAATAACATAACTGTATAATATCAACATCAATGACAATAAAAAATTAAGTCTACACACACACACACACACACACACACACATATATATATTTATATATGTTGACAAAGAGGATTTCATCAGGCATACAGTGAAATAAAGTACACAGCTGCAGTCTACAAAAGAGATGCAATAATTAATTGGACCTGAAATAGTAGCACCTAAATTCAGTGATGAAAAAAAAAATGTTGGTTGTAACATGTAACTTGTAACAAGCGACAACAACTCGCAACAACAACTCGCTACACGGATGACTACATATATATGCACCACAAGAGAATCCAAGCATTAGAAAAATTGAAGAGAGAGAGCCAGACTAGAAATGTAAACAAGATTTTGATTGAGCACCTAACAAAAAATAACTAGTGGTCATATATCAAATCTCATCTCTCTTACTTTCTCCATCTCACGTTATATTATTTCTGTTCTGTTTTGCATGATTTGTATTTCAACTTTCCCTTACATGTCCTTTTCTCCATCCTTATTTTATTTTTATTATATATCATTCTCTAATATTGAGGAATAGAGGAATTGAGTGGAATGAATCCTTTATTTCAACTTAATATGATTGAAATTGAATGTAATTGTGTAAAAGTGAAAAAAAAATAGAATTCATCTCTTTAACTTTCTCCATCTCACGTTATATTATTTTTGTTCTGTTTTGCATGATTTATATTTCAACTTTCCCTTATTCTTTTCTCTACCCCTATTTTATTTTTATATATCATTCCCAATACTCTGTTTCGGCACCATTGGAATAGAGGAATCGTGTGAAATAAATTGGAATGAAAATTTGCAGTCAAACCCTTTTTTTACACTTTAATCCCTCTCTATTTCATGAAATAAACTCTTCTTAATTTTATGAAAAGTATGGAATAGAGAAAAAAAATACATTTTTCATAAGTTGGAATAGATCCAATTCCACCTTTTCATTATTCATTCTTACCAAACACAATCGGAATAGAATAAAAAAAATTATCAATTATCAATTCCTTAATTCCTCAATTCTCTCCCTATTCCTTATAGCGCCGAATTTACTTTTTTTTTTCAAGAAAAGTTCCATATTAATTAAATAACAGTATTTTCACTAATTAATGCCTGCGAAATCCTTATTGATTTTGTGAAATTAACCATATATACATTACCATTAATTAATTAAATTATTTTTTTTTGTTCCTTTATAATTTGTTGATACATAGTCTTAATATATCAGAAAAATGTTATTGCCTTAATATAATTTGTTGTTATTGTTCCTTTATGATTTGTTAATATATAGTCTTAATATATCAGAAAAATGTTATTGTCAAACTGTGATATTATGTCTTGATAGTTCAAACATACATCGCTATTACCTGATACTGAGATATATAACTGAAATTAATCAAGGATTAGTCGTCAGAGGGTTGTTTATACATTCGTTTCAAGTGTTTGTCTTCAATTAATTTCTTAATTCGATCGATTGATTGATAATAACAGACAGATATATATTTCAAACACACATTAATTGAATTAAGGTTTTGTGTTGTCATATTTGAATCACTGTTTATAAAACAGGACGGTGATGATGATGCATATATAGTTAAGTATTAATTAATTCCTTACAACTAATTAACTCATCGTAAACAATGTCAAAATCTATTGTCATTTCATATCATGAATGAACTAATTAAGCCCCCCCCCCCCCCTCGAAGAAAAAATAATAATAAATAAATAAATAAATAAAAACAAGAATATGTACGTGTACCGTCCTTTTTATATAACTACTTTATTTATTTTTCCTTCAATGTGCCTTAATTTTCAATCCATTGCAAACAAAGGGCCATACAAGAGAGAGAGAGAGGGATTGCTTGAAACCTAATTGATTGTTTCTCTCTCACACACACCCTCCATCCATCTATGTTTCTTTCATTCTTGTTATGATCCTCTAACTTGAACATTAAGCATTTAATTGGTTTTGTTTACCATATTTGTATATATAAACCCACAAACATCAGCCTCACTAAACCCTCCACCACCACCACACTTCTTTCTCTCTCTGACACACACACACACACACACACCATCTGTCTCTCTCTTTCTCTCTCTCTAGCTAAGTATAGCTAGAGATCAAGCAAAGATGGGGAGGCATGTATGTTGTACAGAGAAGAAGCTAAGGAAAGGGTTGTGGTCGCCCGAAGAAGACGAGAAGTTATACAACCATATCATCAGGTTTGGGGTCGGATGCTGGAGTTCCGTACCCAAACTCGCTGGTAAATCAATTGAATCAAAATTCCTCCAATTTGGACTTATATATTGCTCTCTACTGTAATCATTCTCAAAAGATTTTGTAGTACACTAAAAGTTTAGCAAGAAAATGGTTTATTATATACTTTGTATTAGAATGTGTATATAAATGACAATTATTTTACTTTTTTTCTTTTTTTTGTTTCTTTAGGATTGCAAAGATGTGGGAAAAGTTGTAGGCTAAGGTGGATAAATTATTTGAGGCCAGACCTCAAAAGAGGAAGCTTCTCTCAACAGGAGGAAGACCTGATCATTACTCTACACAGCATTTTGGGAAATAGGTAATTTAATTTCAATGCATATATATTAATTCTCTTTTAATTGCAAATGTGGTAATTTTTAAATTACTTCCAAAATTCAGACATTCATTTTTTTTTTTTTGTATGGCTGATCTGTGGCATGTCACTCTGTTTCTAATTCATTGAGCATTGTATTTAAAGAGAAAAAAAAATACAAGTAAAATAAAATATGGGATTTTTTATTTACAAAGCTCTATTTTGTTATTTACAAAGCTATAATTAAAGCTATATTTTGTTATTTACAAAGCCTCAGTTCCTTCCTTTTCACATTTGATTCTACTGGTACCTTCTTTTGCTGCATTTATTTAATAATAACAAGTCGTTTGATGTCGAAACATTTTCAGGTGGTCGCAAATCGCTTCTCAGTTGCCAGGGAGAACAGACAATGAGATAAAGAACTTTTGGAATTCCACTTTGAAGAAAAAGCTCAGACAACGCGGGGTCGACCCAGCAACCCACAAGCTGATAAAGAATACGGTGGTGCAATCAGAAGAAAAACAACCCGGATCTGATAATAACTCGTCCAATGAAGCACTTGTCAAAGATAAGCTGACAGTAAAACAGATCTTCGATCCTTTTCCTGAAACCGAGTTTCAAGCTGCATCAGATTCCAGCTATATTACGCTGTATACAAACGAAATGTTCCCTTTTCTAGGGTATGAAGACTATACGAGTGTGTTAGATGTCTCAGACAGTTACGGGTACGGAGATAGCTCGAGCAACAGCAACAGCGGTAACTGGACTTATGGTAATGTCACAACTGAAGCGACCGATGTGCTTGAAACAGATCATCTGTTGAACTGGACTTCCACGGAAGTGCAGTTACCTGCAAGTGGTGATGAGCAGTTTGAGCAAAAGGTTGTATTTCCCTACCAAGAAAATGCCATGAGGACTTTGTGTAGGGATCCCTTTGGTGCATCTAGAGAGGCTCAGGCTAATGATCTTAACATGGAATACTTCTAAATATTATAATTTCTTAGGGGTGTATTTGAAAAAATATGGAGTGTTAGATATATAATATAGGGACTATTTTATACACTTTAATTTTGTGTTTGCTTAAGCTAAATCTTAATCTGTTGGTTGCTCAAAGGTTCCCTTTTGTTTGCTTTGGATGGGGCATATACTACATTATTATACTCCTTAAGTTTCTTATAATAATTTTTTTTAATGTTATATTAGAATACTTTTTTAGTAATTTGGCTTTTTTGATGTAAAATAGATGTAAGGATGTTTTTTTCCCCTATGCATATGTTGTCAAATTTAATCATGTTTAATGTTGTAATTGACTTTGTATCTCAAGGTGAAATACAAAAATGAAGTTTAAAATTTTCAGGTTTCCTCAGTACAAACTATTTACATTGAACTTGTAAGTTGCCAATTTTTTTTCTTTATTTATTGAGGAAAATAAATAAATATTCATTTTTAAACAATGTTAATTAACTTATGGATAATGTTTTTTTGCTTTTTCAAACATTGGCAACACTCAAAAAGAAAAAGAAAAAGAAAAAGAAATGCGTAAATCCAATTAGCACAATATATTTATGTTCTCGTTTTTGTTCCCCATAACCACATGTCATAGCAATTTTATTCTAGATAAATATCAAATAAAATTTTGTGTTTTGATGAGTTGTAATGTCATATTATGTCATGGCTATTTTTTATATTTTAACTACACAAATTCAGGTAAAAGATAAAGCTCTGCTCAGTATTCATATCCTTTATTTTTTTGCCAGTAGGCGCTCCATTCATAATTTCATAATAAAATGTCAACTTGAAGAACTTTTTTTTCTTTTTAAGAACTTCCATTAACTCCAATATTTATTTTTTTTAAATATATTTTATAAAATTTAAATATATATTTTTTTATAAAAAAAATAAAATTTATCATTACTAAGTTAAATCTGCTGTTCAACTTGAAGAACTTTCTACTTGCCATAATTGCGTCAACATTCTTTTCCTTTTTTTTTCTTTTTATTAAAAGCCCATAGATATAGCCATAATTGCATGGTCATTTGTTTATCTTTTTCAAAGAGCATTTCTGGTCTTAAATTGGGCTATTGCCTATATCACGCCTTTTGGGCTACTTCCTTTTTCTTTCTTTTCTTTTTTCTTTTTGATTTGTTTTCTTTTTTTAATTTCTATGGTTGGATGATAGAAAAGAGGAAAGCAATAAGTATTATTAATTACTACTTGCTAGCTTAATATATTATATAAGGGCACCAGAGCATTATATATTTTTCATCATTTTTGAATAAGACCCTAAATTTTCACCAAGTTATTTATGAAATAGATAATTTTAACATTTTTAAGGATTAATTCATCCATTTCACCAACTTTACAACAGGAGAATAACACAAAGTACTACTTTAGTCGGTGTATGATTTACAAAATTTTGACTATATCAGACTAAAACTAATGAGTCAGATGAATTTATATTTTTTCAAAAAGTATTTATATTTAATGATAAAACTATTTATATCTTATATTATTAGAATTAAAAGTTATACAAGTTGTATTTATACATCTGCACTAAAATTTTTAACTTTAATTTTTCTATAATCATCTAGAAAAGTAATTGATAAATATTTGCTATACTAATTATAAATACTTATAAATTCATATATAAATAAATTATCTATCTAGAATAAATAATTTTGAAGTATAGAAAAAAAGTACAATATGTGGAGCACAAAGATAATTTCTCAAAAGTAATTTATGTTAGGTTTTGGTTGCAACTACACAAATCCATCTTTCATAAACTAGGAGTAATTAATATGGATTGGAACTTCTGTGCTTGAGTTGCCCTGGGGTCGTACCTGATCCGTTGTCTAACTGGTACACAGGCGAGAAACCGCTCCTGAAATCAAATTACAACAGGCTCCTATAATTTTCTTTCTATCTGGTAAATAATGCATGTGTAATATATATATTGTAGCACAAGCTAGAGGAAAAGAGAGGAGAACAGATGTTGGTCGTGTCGTGTGTACCAACATCAAGAAAAGAAGTTACCTCTGACTGCAAGTGCAATGGTGACACTCTTCATTGAGCAGGACCCGCAACGAGTAATCGGTCTGACGAGGAGAAGAGCTGCTAGGGGACCAGCTTCCTCTTTTCTGCCCATTTGAAATAATATAACATGTTATTCAATGATAAGTTCTGGGTGTGGACCAGTGAAGGCCTGAAGCAGTGCCGGACCCATGTTGAGGCGAGCCCAGGCTAGTGCCCGCTCTTAATTTTCAAAATCAATAATAATTGTATATTTTTTCTTTAGAATTTGATAAATTAAGTATCAAATGTTAAATGTATTTAGGCTTAAATAGTTAACACTAAAAAAAAAATTCTTTGTTATTAAATTTTTGTCTAGGTTTGTCGGACTCTCTAAATCCGTCATTGACCTGAAGAGTCACTGACAGTGAGAGAAAATTTCTTTTGTTCATTGCTTTTTGCAAGTTAAACATGGAGGGCTAGATTTTGTGGTACCACTAATGGAGAGATACCACTGGTATATAGGGTGGTTACGCTGGAGCTTGAAATACCATCTTTGTGGCCAGGATTAGTGATACTGTCAGGTTTTTTTCTGTAAATTTGTTAATTTTGTTTGTACTGTTTTGTTCTCTGGTAATGACAAGGATGTGCTCAGCGATGCTGGTATGCTTTATTGAGTTTTCTCTCCATTTTGCACTGAATTTTGCTGAGATCAAAGAGTAATTCGTTATCCAGGGGATTTCAGGTTTTCCTAGTTTTGAAGATTTGTCGCTTTCTTACATGTACTTGAAAATGGTAATTGATTATTTGTTTCTATGATCAACGGAAACTGGCCGACCTGATTGTTTTATTAGCTATTTCAGAGAAGTGGTATTTTATATATCAATTTTCATCTGGATCCTGTGAACCAATATCCATTTTTCATTTTCAACTTGTGAACCAATGATAAATTATATTTTTATTTGAGAATCAATCAAGTATATTTAAAAAAAAATGCATGTTAGCTATTATTTTAATCAAAATAAACTCATCTCCATTCAGGCCTGAATTTCTGAAATATTTCAATTTAATGAAATGAGAAGAGTCTGGGTGAATAAATGATTGAAACCGTCTAATATTAGTATCTTTACGTCTTATTTGATTTCGTCCAATGTTACTATCATCTTTTTTTTTCTTCTTTTTTCTGTTCAAATTGAGAATATTAAAAGTCTCATCACATAGATAATTAATATGTACTGACAGCTATCAGCTGTCTCAGCTTCAGCTCAGGAGTTTTATAATACACCACATCAGTATCAGAGGGTATCAGTATTTGATTAATGTGGGATGGTATATGATCCACGCAGAGAGCTGACATATGTCAGTTTATTAAACAATTAATATGAGCAAAGTTAGCGTACTCTTAGGAACATAAAATTTCTCAGTACTTTTAATTCAAAAACTTATGAAATTGATTTCAAACAATAAATTCAAGTTACTTAATAAATTTTTCATATCAAAATCTTATAAGATACCGAAATTTTCTACTTTAGGGTTTTCTAACTTTTTTTTCAGATTTTTTAAAATAACGCTAATAATAATAATAATAATAACAATAATAATAATAATAATAACATAATGAATTTTTGTATATAAAAATAAATCATTTTTAAAAATATAAAATAAATAGTTAGAAAACTCTAAAAATAGAAAATTTTTGTATCCTACAATATTTTAATATAAAAAATTTACTGTATAACTTAAATTTGTCATTTGCAATCGATTCAACGGATTATAAGTTAGGAGTATCATGAGGTCCGGTGTTTTTAAGAATACGTTAGCTTTACTCCGATTAACATACTCAAAATGCTGATTACAATTAATAATTATATAGAGTGTAAAAGATACCGAAAATTGTCCTTGTGACATAACTAATTTGAACGAAAATTAGACCATTATTATTATAAGTCTGTTTCAGATGGTGAAATGAAATGAACCTAGACATGATAGAATAATCCATGTAAAAAGGATTTGCAATAATAGACAAAAGAGGAGAGACATTAACTATGCTCACCACCAGCTTTGTTAGCATGATATGAAGGTGAAATTAGTGGGGAAAGCAACACCTTTTAAATAAGAGCTTTTTATTTAATTTATGATCTAATGCTCGGTAGTTTTAGCTTATAAGAAATTAGTGGTGAAATTACTGAGGATAATCGAAAGAATCCTTCAATTCCACATAATATCCAAAATATAAAAGGTTAGAAATTATACAATGAACATGTGTTTTCCCTAAGGCCGACGAAGTTCAGTATTGAAAAGAGGGGATTCCTTGATAACTAATATCGTAACAACTTTGATAATTAATTTTAAATAATTTTAAAATAATTATTAAAAATTCTCAAAAATAAAAAAAATGATAAATATATTTTTAACTTATAGATTAACTATGTTTCAAATTTCACATAATTTAAGAATCATTTGATATTCTATAAAAAATCGTTAAATATGACGTTACCAATGTCACATAATTTTAATAATCTTTGATACAGTATTATATAATACTTAAATTATATGAAATTTAAAACACAATCGATCTATAAATTAAAGAATATATTTATAATTTTTTTCTATTTTTAATATTTTTTTGCAATCATCTAAAAATATATTGTCAACATTATTAAAATAATAATTGTCAAGAAATTCACAACCAGAACTGAAAGCATTTCAAAAGCCAAAATTTTTTAATATAAGAAAATTAATAAATCAAATTAAAAATGTAAGAAAATGTAAGGAAAATTGCGGAATATAGGCAAAATGAACTTGGGAGATTCATTCCCAGAAAACTAGATACATGATTGTCAAGCATCCCCAACCTGGAATCGAACTTGACAAGTGCAGTCCTAGAGCTTGGGACTGGATTTGGCAACCAGGGCTCCAGAGATACATTTTAACCGCATTTGAATTTGTTCAGTTCTGAAATTGTCCCTCCCAAGCCCGCTCCTAGACCCTAGGAGCAAACTTGTCACCCCCGTTCTCAGACCCAGTTAATACACCCCCTGCTCTCTTTTGTTCTTTCTACACATCCATTTTTCATCTCTTCCAAAATTCTCCGATATCAAATTTAGAAGTATTTTTAACCAATAGATCTAAATCTTTTATACCATATTTACTTAAATTTGAGGTAAGTTTTTTTTTTAATAAATTTATGAAAATATTGTTATTAAATTACAGAGAAAATTATTTTAGAAAAGTAATATTTTATATAAAAAATATAGTAATTAAATTAAGACAAATATATTGAAAAAGTTAATATGTTGTGATAAAAATATATGTTAACAATTTTTTAGTGGTGTATTAAATTAAAAAAATAATAGAGAAAAAAATCATGATTACTTTAATTTTTATTTTGTAGTTTGGTAATAATGATTCCGATAAGTGTTTACTTTGGTGGTGAGACAATTCACAATATACATACGGGTATACAATATACAATGGGTCCATGACTTATAGTATCAACGAGCGAGAATGTGACCTTGGAAGAAATAAAGAATATGATATATTGAGGATTACATGTTGTTGAGTCTTAATACTTAATGAAAATTTAATGTCAAGTTAATATTAGATAGATAATTTATTTTTTCTTTACTATGATGTCGGTATATAACGAGAGTTTGTGGAGAATAGCTTATGAGATGATATATTTGAAAATGAGATTGGTTGAATTATTTGTTAAGTTGAACTTTGTGCAAAGCGATTGGAATGATGTGTTGTTTGTTGGTAGCCAATTGGGTAGTAGTAGTGTCTCACGAGTGATATATCAGTAATTAAGTATTGCAAATCCTTTGCTAGAAATCAGTAGGCCAATGAGTATAATACTATTTCGAAACAATCCCCACCGATTAGGATGATGATGATGATTACAATTTGGAGTTGGATGAAAGTAATGGTTTCTCAGATGAGGAGGATGTTGGAGGTGACAAGGATGATAAGGTTATTGGTCCGGTAGTGACCAATATGAGTCGGGTAGAGTAACACATTCCATTTAGAGGTCGGGGCAATGTTCAACTAACTAGCATTTTTCATGATTCTTCGAGTTGGATTCTCTCAAATTTTAAGTTTTATGGAATCGAGGTATCGGTTGATGGTCCTTTAGTTGAGAATCATACTTTTCAATCAAAAGAATACCTTTAGATTGCCATATCCAGATGGCACATTGAGAAGAACTGAGAGTTTGAAGTAAAAGACAATAGTAAAAGAAAGTTGAGATTGAAATGCAAAGATTATAGTTGTGAATGGAGTTTATACGTCACTCTTACGAGAGCTAGTGACAATGGGCTATTAAAAAATATCCTTACAAATATATTTATAGAACAACAATTGTCAGAATTGATCATGCTCAACTAACCGTTAAGACAATGGCGGATATCATCCACGAAGATGTGGAAAAAAAAATCTCTCTCTCATGATTAATCAAGTTTGTGGATTAGTTAAAAAAATATTTCTAGGCGTTAATCTGAAATAAAATAAGTTATGACGTGTCCCGGAGATTGTTATTGCTATGTTTACGAGTTGGTCGGGTTCATATGCATTGCTGGTATTGATTGTTAAATGTCATTGTTATGTCAAATCCTAGAAATAAAGCTCGAATTTTATCTGACCCTTTGTAATGCTCAGGTATTCGTCAGTTCAAATGTGCAGCATGGGCCTTTGGTCCTTACATTAAGGCATTATGTTATCTATGTCCCGTCATAAGTATAGATGCATCATTTCTCAAAGGATAGATATCAAGAAAGGTTATTTATTGTTGCCGGATATGACGCTAAGAATCAGGTTTTACTACTTACATTTGGGCTCATTGAGAAATAAAATATTTCTAATTGGGGATGATTTATGAGATGGTTAAAGTAAGAGTTGATTAGAGACACAAGAGAATATATATCATATTTAATGGGCACGCAGTAATAAAACATATTTTCCAAAATCCTAGTATGGTTGACACAAAGAGGCAAATGAAGCGGTGCGTCACTTATGCACACAATATATTTCTGAAAATATATTAAAAAATGTCATAATAAATTTGTTGTTGAAGAGTTCAAAAAGGCATGTAGGAAATATAATCCATGAAAATTCAAAGCCGATTTAGAATAAATTTGTGGGTGGAGTACAAATGCAGCAGCATACTTAAAAGTTATTAGTAAAAAGATGAAACAGATCCGAATGAGAATGAGACTCCTCACAAGTGGTCGTTATGTCATGATCAGGGGCATATATAAGACATGATGACAAGTAATGATGCCAAGTCCCTTAACAATTTTTTTAAAGAAGCTCGTGGTTTACCAGTACGTGCGATTATGGAAGCAACATACTATAAGCTTCTAGAGTGATTCAACAATAGAAGACTACATGCGCGAGAATTGACATAAAATGAACAGTTATTTTCTGAAAGGGTCACTAAAATATTAGAAAAAAGGATAGTCGAAGCACCTAGTCATGAGGACAAAATAACTGATTTGGATTACGGTGTATATGAGGTGGTAGTCAAAGTTGAATGTGTCACAAAAAAGGGGAGATAAGATCGTAGTTACTAGTAGTTTTAGCACAAGATCAAAGACCTAAATTTAAGTGCCGCAAACCTCAAAATACATGTATTGCTTGGCCCGCACATGGGAGGGTTGGTTCGAGATTTTTGACAAAGAAGAAGATTGGCCCGAATATGATGGAGAAAGAATCATACCCGATCGAAAAATCGTGAAAAAGAGAAGGAAAAAGTCGAAGCTTCTGTTAATGACAATGAATGTCATGGAAGAAAGAATATGTCTGCAACATTGTCTTCAATGTGTTACGATTAATCACACAACCGAATAATCTACTAGCTCTAACGTGCAAGCCGGTATATTCAATTAATTTAGTTATTTATGTTGAAAAAATATATATTAATGTTATGTTCTTTTTTTTGTTTTACGGGAACAAGTCAGTTGAGCCCTTCCGAAGTCGCTCCGATAGAGCTTCAAGTCGACAAGGATGAATGCTATCTAATTTTACTTAATGTAGTTTTTCTTAAATTATTTTAAGACATTGTTTTAATTATATGTTATGTTGTTCAAGACATATTGTGATTTTATTTTAAGATATTAATTTACTTATAAATTATGTTGTTATTTGACTTTTTAATTAGATGAATATTCAGTTAATTCGAGACAATCTGAGCTCATACCATTCCATACCAATCATGTACCCATTTCAACGCATACAAAAAATCTGAACATTTGATTATTTCCATCCGATCCCCATTCATCCCATAAAAAAAACCTAAGTAAAACCATACAAAATAATAATCAAATTTCATACAACATAATAATAAATCCGTAAAAGATGATAAATCTGTACAAAACAATAAAAGTATCGTAACAATAATACAACACAAATAAAGCTACACTAACGATAATCACTCAGAGTAAAAAATTTCTTTTTAATTTTACGATGGTGTCCTCAACCTGCGGGAGTCGTTTCATTTTCCTCCGCTTCTTCTTGATCTCCTGATGTCACATCTGAACTAAACAACCCATAAGCACAAATAATGTGGCCAGCTGAGTTGGTGTCGTTTAATCTGCAAATTCAAGTGTGAAGTATGATGGCGAGGATCATTGATAGAAGTGAGAGTAATTGAAGGTGTGACATCATCTGACACTAGTACAAAGCTTGCAGAGGTAAGTGTAGCGCTAAACCCTTGAGACGTGCCGGTAGGAAAGTAGAAACTTAGTGTTTGCATAATATTTAAATTGAAAATAAATCTAAAATTTCATAATATGAATGCGAAATTTGGTTCCTACATAATATTAAAAAAATTAGATCTACTTACCTCCTTGGGAACCGTGCCAAATAACATCTAGGAGAATGAAGTGTCGTACTCGGTTTGCGATGTCTGAAAAAACCCAACTCCGATATCTGACTATGAGGGCTGCGAATGACCTACTCCTAAGTTATCATATGATGACTACAAATAATAGAATTCATATGGTGGCTGGAAATATCCAGCACCAATATCTGACTAGAAGGACTGATAAGGATATTTGCTCAAGTCAGGCGAGACCTTATCATCAGCAGCCCTCATACCTACTTATTAAAATTCATAACAAATTTAAATTATAAATTATAAATTTCACAAAAATCTAAAGGAAATTCAAAAATTTGTACCTCCATAGGAGTCGGGCGAGGCATCGTCATCGTCGGGAATTGACTATACATCTGTAGGTTACCAAGTATCAGTCAACACCCTCTCGAACTCATGCACCTGATCGGTATCCACCGCATCGAGGCGGTGAGTCCTCAACATAACCATGCAGAATCGCTTCGTTTTGCACTTGTACAACTGCTTGATAATATAGGCGACACGATGCAAGCTACACATACCCTACAATGACATTTTTTTTTAAATGAGAAATTTATACTTATAGCCGAATACGAGAACCACTGTGAATGTATCCTAGCTCCTCCACGGAATCACATGGTCGTGGCAATGGTCTGTCCAAACTAGTCTCTATTTGACCACGGATATACACCGTATACATCCCAAAAGTCTGAAATCACCAACGGTACTGTAAATATCGATTCATATCATACGGTCAAGTCTCCTGAATGATGTTGGGTCTCTCCCACATGTCTACATATACACGGTGTTTCATGACCCAATCGATAGTTGTACAGTTTGTGTGACCTATTTTGTCGAGTCTGCGTAGCTCTATCCAATTATGAGGATCTAGCGAAGGTATCAGTTGAAAAAGGCCGAACTATCTCATAATTTTGTCTAGATAGTGTCATGATACCATCTAAAAATAAAGTAGTGGTACTCTTGCAAGCTAATATCCTTGATCTGTACGAACTTATCTGAGAAGTAAATCCAAGTATGACTCATATGGCTGTCAGTTGACATATTCATCCAGCAAATTCTCAAACTCGTTTCTATAGAATGTTAGACTAGAGTATGTAGGACTGACCTCATAAGTATAGTAATATTTTCAATTGACTGCAAATGGAGGATGAGACTTCAAGTCAGCTCCCCCTAGTGCTAAAACTGGACCCATAGGCCTCGGTCGAGCTATCGAAAATCTGGTGCAAGCCCAATATTGTAGCAATAACAACGGGCCAAACATGCACTCAACGGATTTTGATACAGACATGTAAGCACAATTATATATCGGTGGATACTCAAGGTTCTGTAAGAATCTCAAGTACATCATTGAAATGCTATTTCCGAATGTATCAAAAAAGATCACAGATTTGAAAAAATCTAACAAATATGCCCGTATGTACTGAGCAACCTGCTCATTTGATGCACCTACATCCAAACCTAGAAATTTCTCCCACGACCACTTCAACCCAATCCTGAACCCCGACTGTACCACATGATGGTTGGGATCAATACCAAGATCCTCATGTAGAAGTTTGGCAGTATCCCGATTGTTAGGCCCAACAATTGGAAGTCCACTAATAGGCAGACCCCACAAATAACTCACATCATGTAAGGTCACTGTAACATCCCACACTAGTAAGTGAAATGTGTGAGTATATGGATACCAACGCTCTACAAGTGCAGTAATTAATCTGTGACCGATTTTTGTATGTTGCACATGTAAAAGCTAATATAGACCCATTTTCTTCAATGCTCATTCACAGCTGAAATTGAATGGAATAACGGGTCTGTGTACTTGACAATCCAATATATCTTCGAGCTGTAATATATAAAAAATATTCTGATTGTACGATTGAGAAAGAAATACATATATTCTAATTTATCAAACAAATTAAATAAACATATTATGTTTGTACTTACTTTTTGTAACAACTCATTTACTTAAAACATGCATTTCGGTATGCCAAGGAAGGTAGAAATGGGCTCCTGATCTTCCCTTTCTCTACGGTAACAACTTATTATTCGTTTTGTTCGAATTCTCGGGTATTTTGTCAGTGCCACTTGATATAAATTTATTATTTTCAAACTATTTAAGATACAAATAAAATACAATTTTAACCTTCTTACATAACACCTAAATATTCCTAAAATTTAATTTTACATATATTAAAAAAATTACATAAAATATGCACTATTAAATTTTTAATACCAATTTACTAAATTAATTTCAAAACCAATTTACATAAACTATATAAAAGTTTCTAGCATTCTAAATAAATAATTTCTAATATAACACTATTAAATATATATTTCTAACATCTCACCACTAATTTATTTTCACATAAATCAAATTGATATTTCTAATATTTTAAATTATTTTACAAAATACTACTAAAATATTAACAATTTCTGACTAAATATTTTACAAATAAATTCTAAATCACTAAAAATCTTTCTAACATACTAATACTAAATGAAAATTTATAAAATATCACTACTAGATAAAAATTCCTAACATGCATACACTAATTTATTTTCATATAAATCAAATGAATATATTTATAACATTCTAATTAATTTTACAAAATATTATTAAGTTATTTGTAAATTTTAAATAAACATATCACAAATAAATTCAAATCAATTGCAACAAAATTTCTAATATACTTTCTTCACTTAGACTACAATTTCTAATCTAATATTAACAAAATTTTCCTAACAATTGACCATTTCGGAAAAAGAAAATTACATTTTAGGGGCTCTTGGACTGGTCTTGGCACTTGCGTCGTCATAGTGTAGTCCCTCTCTATTCTATCGCGAGGTGGAATGTGAGGTTGTTGGGTAGAGAGGAGGCGACGATGGGGGCGATGGGGGTGGTATTTTCTTTTTCTTTTTTTTGGCTTGGGGTGAGGCTGCAGAGGGAGTGAGAGATTCGGGGGATGGGTCTGAAAACGGGACTGATAAGTTCGCTCCAAGGGTCTATAGTGGGTTTGAGAGGGACGATTCCAAAACTAACCAAAATAAATTCAAATACAGTCAAAATATATTTTTGAGACCGTAATTACCAAATTTGATTCCAGACTGAAAACAAATTTAGCGAGCACAATTCCAATTTTCTAAAAACAAACCTCCTAAATCCATTTTACATATATCCTACAATTTTCCTTACATTTTCCTACATTATTAATTCGCCTTATTAATTTTCTTACACCCATTTTGCCTATATCTTACAATTTCTCTCACATTTTCATAAATTTTTAATTTGATTTATTAATTTTCTTACATTAAAAAATTTCAGAGAAGGGATCTCACTATCCGATCATTCTGGTTAGAAATACATGGAAAATTTTATCTCAAGTGATAATGAGAACTTTTTTTACTTTCTTTTCTTCATTATTGGCTTATAGAAGGTCGAAACAACAGGTAACGATAGCTGGAAAAATGAGGAAACATTGAAATAAAGATCATGCTCTCTTCTACCAAGTTCAAAGACAGATTCAGAATGAAACAAATGATTAATTTTTATGCGAGGAACCAAAGGCAGTAGTGGTCCCTTCAAAAGTTCAAATATCAAAATAATCAAATCTAGCACTGCATCTTAACTCCAACATCTCCATTTATTTGTCGCGCTTGTAGATCTTGTGGAGGAAAGATTTCAACACCTCTTGCACCTCCTTGCTTGGTTGTGCTTCAATTGATCCAATCAGCTTTTCGTAGCTTGTACTCTCATACTCAGAAAATACACCCTGAAATAAAAGAACTTTTCAGTATATGTTTTCCAAATCCTAATCAATAAATATATTTACGAACAAATGCAATATTTTGTGGGAGAAAAACCTGGGCAACATATTGTGCTGTCTTACTATTTTCAACATAGTTATTTGTGGACTAGCCTAAGTCATGGAGCAATGGTTAATTTTTCAAGTATCTTTGATATCAGATATTGAGAACTCAAGATCTTCATAATATTAGGAAGAAAATCAACCAACTTGTTGCACAGGCTTTATGAAAATAGAAACCTTGAATTTCATCCGGTATGCAAATTACAATATATAACACTAGAGTAATTACCAAAATTCCACCCGCTACAGCAGCTTACTGATACCACTGTCCCAACTAGTATGGTACGTACACCACAGTAATATATCACGCTTGCTCTTTGTTTCATAAATATGCATGAATTCATTTTTTAATAAAAAAGGAGTTCCAGTTATCAAACCTTAAGATTAAGATCCTCATACAAGGCCTTCACTTTTGCAACACACACAGGATCTGTCTTTCCATAGTTTTCCTACATCAGAGAACCGGTTAAAGAATGTCATTACAGCATTCATATTAGCTTTTCTACATTGGGCCAACTTCATTCATAACCTCACCAAAAAAAAAATTAAAAGAAAGAATCATATGACCCCTAACATGATAACTCTCTAATCCACTAATTCACTTTGTAGGTTCAATGAAAACAGAAGGACCAATAAAATTAGGATAATTTGATGTCTAGAAAGTATATTCAAGGCATAGAAGTTAGGAGGGGGATGAGGATGTTTTCATATTTTGTTATTTTCAGGGTTTCAAATAGATTATTCCATCAAGAAATTGAAGATGAATGTAAAATAAGGAATAAGTAGGGCTTAATACAGATAGAAGGGCCTTTTGGGTGTCGTTAGCACGTTCAAGTGCTTGAACCACGAGCCAAGAGCACTTGAAGTCTTCTATGTCTGTTCCAATCTGTCATTATAAGAAAGGAAAATGAATTTTGTTACATGTTGAAATCAAATTGGAGGACTGATAAACCAAAATAGACAAGTCTAAGGGTTCAGGATGGCACTAGATCGTGGTTCATTGATCATGATTAATACCAGTCACCTGACAAGTCTATACCAGCTGGTTACCAGTCACTTCTTTACTATTGTATATTTGCATTATAACCGTGCATTGCTTTGCAGCATAAATTCACTATTTCAGCATTTACTGGCATGTACCAGAAAGGTACCATCATTGGCCCACACTGAAATCCCATATGAATACCACATCACATTCAGAGAGAGAGAGAGAGAGCTGACCTTGCCAATGAATTTAGGATCACCAAAACAGTCCAAGACATCATCCTGTGAAGAAAAAAAAAATATATCCCAAAAGGTTGGGGATCAAGATCATCACTAAGAAGATGATTAATATAATTAATTTGAAATTTACCATTCTAAACTAGATGCTGAAGTGAAGGTACAGAAAAATGTAGCATGCAAAGACTCATTATAATTAAATTTAGAGAATGACCTGAACTTGGAAGTAGGTACCCATTTCTACCAGAATATTCTTCACATCCACGAAACTGTCCAGGTTCTCCCCTGACATCAGCAGTGCACATGCAACCTGTACATATGTTTTTGTATTTATGCTATGCACAGTATATAGAATGCAAGATAACTATTATTCAGATTAAGTTTGAGATTTATATTTTGGTTATTTTTAAATCAATCCTGTTACCCAAAAAAAAAAGGTATCAGTTTGATCTGCTTTTATTGTGTCAGCCAAAATCGAAAGTATTGAGATTAACTGTCTGACAGGGAAATCAGAAAACTTTCACTCTTCTCCAAAAAATAAAAAAATAAAAAAATTAATACAGGTGCAAAACACAGAATACCAAGATAACTATATATTTATAAATTAACAAAGCTACTCAATATAAACTTACCGGAAGGTAGAAAGAATAGTAAGCAGTTTTATACTGAACAATACGCCGATAGCTGTAATGTAAATTCAAAATTAAAAAAGTAGGTTAGAAATAGTATAAATCCAGTTAAAGGTAGTACCTTTTCAAGAAATGTGCCAAAAGAAGTCACAATAACCATCCTTTCACTTTTTCTTTCTTTTTTATTTTAAAAAAAAAAACATAAATTGACATACACTGGTAGGGTGTACTTTGAGAGGTCTTTCTCTCCCTCGTGGGTTGTAATCAGGTCTAAGAGCTGTCCGGATGCTGTCTGGAACTCAACCTGTAAGATAAAATTAAATGCGTAAAAAAGAAAAAAGAGAATTTTAACATCAACTTTCCTTGACCATAGGTCATTAAGAAAAAAAAGAGAACTCTTGATCTGCAACAGGTAGGTTTAAACAAGTCAGGCTTAAGTCTGTCAAATTAACATGAGCTTTGAGGCCTTTGACAGAAGTTAAAATTGCAATAATGGTTCCAGTACTATTAAATTGACACCAATTTTACCAACATAATTGTCTGTCTTTGGTATTCATCTCTTTTTTTCTGTTTAATGTTTTGGTAGAAGTCAGATCAGGCAAAAGTGCTCAGAAAACAGAACTCATAACTAATACTGTACAATATGGCCTACAGCTTTAAATTGAAATTTATAAAAGAACACAAAAAGATCCCCATTTTATATGTCAAGGAGGCCCATGCCATAAGGCTTATCTAATACTATACAGTCCATACCATCCCATACTGATCTTAAAAACTGAAAATTATAAAAAAGTACCTCATTAAATAAGTCAAGGAGGTCCACATAGTAAGACTTATCCTTGAAAAGGCGTTTCAGAATCCTGGGAATGTGGTTTCTTAGAATAATGCCATCGTTTGTAGCAATTAGACCAACCTGTAAAATTCAGTTGATAAATTATACAAGTAATACACGCACTAATACAAAAAACCATTTTCTTTTGTAGTTAAGCAGGTGAGAATAGATATGGACTAAAATATTACAACTGCAATTCAGCATTTGACAATATAAATGGAGAATGCCACCGATTTCTATTCACATGGAAACCAATTTTCTATTCACATGTATGAGATAAATTATAAAGACAATAGATTTTCTTTTTCTTTTTTTCGAAGTGGCCAATGCCACTGATTTCTATTAACATGGAAACCAAATTCAAAGTTTGGTTACAGAATCTCAAAAATTGAATAGATTTTCATTAAAAAATCAAAAAGACAATATACCTTAGGGTTACGGAACCAACAAGGCTGGCCTCTTCTAGTGTGAGAATTGTCCATGATATCATCCAACACCAGAAAATATGCTTGAAGCTACATTTTATTAATAAGTAAACAATACATCAGTTGAAAAATAAGTCCTTGCAAAACCAAGAACAAACTAAAAACTCAAGACAATTATTCAAACAAAAATTTCGTTCTGTAAATAAATTTGATTTAGTTACCCATTCGATGCACCAGCCTAAGGCACAAGCATGATAAAGCTCGTCTGGTGTTAGCTCATAGCCTCCTTTCAAAAGCTTGTAGCTATCAACCACAGAGATGCCACGATTCAACTTCCCTGCACATGCATTCATTGATGGATATTAAATATTAATTTAAGGGAAAATTTCATGTGTGCCCCAGCTAAACCACTGATATCACTTAGAGAAATACCATAAATTAGATACCACTATAAACCAAAAGCAAATGAAAACATCTGCCATGCCCATTGTTTCCGTTCCTCCTTTAAAGAAGCCTAATGTACACCTTGTTGCTTGCTAGTAATTCAGCATATAAAGGACAACTGAGGGGACATTTGAGCTTCTTTTTAGAAAATAGGAGAGGCATATGAGAGACAGCAAATTTGTTGTAGAGGCATATGAGAACTTTCTCACTTAAGAAGGAATATATTTCGAGGTTTTGTAAGGTTAGACAAATTAATTCCTCAAAGAAATACAGTGCAAGCTTGCAAATATAAATAATTGCCCCTCTTTAAAAGTTCTGTCCCTTATAAGATAGTCTTGCAACAAAAACTAATTGTAACAAACAACCATCAGTGGAGGAGGAAGAAAATACATTTAGCAAGGTTAATAATAACAATTTCATAGATTTGGTGAAAATTATCCAATTTTACATATTTTCATGGTAAGTTTGCAAATATATTGAGTTTCTTTGACCTCATTCCCTCCCGTTTGGCTCTGCCACCGACTACCATACTATATGAATCCTCTCATTCCTGAAAATTAAATAAACATAAAAGTATGTTCCCTCCGTCCCTTTGAAGATGGAGAACAAACTGACCTCCCGGTACATTGTAGTCCAGCATCTGTCAAAAACATAAATCAAATTAAACTGAATTTAATCAATACCCCATAAGAAAATGGAGAAAATCTAGATATAATAATTTTTTTTGTTACATCGTTATCTTGGTATTGTACTACATAAAGCATAAAATCAGATAATAATGTAGTTATGTACATTATAATTATCACAACACTGTGACCGTAAGTAAGTGTAATTGCTTGTATCAAAAACTTAACTGCTGATCCATGAATCTAGTTTTATTGAAGCCCCAATTAGCCCCTTTTTTCTTTGGCAAATAATGGCTGCAATCTGTGTTGCTGACAGATATGTCATCATTTAACAGATCTGTTGTGAAATGCACAGTGAGCAGCAACATAGATGCCCACACTGGAAATGCCACAAGAAGCTAGTTATTGCCCCAAGCATTAAATGTTGACATTGTTAAATGACGCCTTTCCATTTATTTATTTTTACAAAGGGAAATCACAAAAATAGTAATAATAACACCTGTGTAGATCTTTCAGAGATGAATCAAGGAAAATATACTCACTATTTGAGCCAATATGATCAATCCACTCAGAGAACTAACTCAGGTGACAGCTTAAATTCAGATTTGGTGGTTCGATGAAATGAAAATGCAATTTAAGAAAAAGGATTTCTCAATTTTGTGTTTTATTATCCACAGAGAAATCGGGGATTGCTGAGCTACTATTATTCTTTTACTCTCTACATAGAAATGTGAAAAAAGAATTTAAGAACTGATTTCAAATGTCTACCTCACCATTAGAACCAGAGAAATGACAAGATCATAAGCTCGTTGGAGCAACTGATCCAGTACAATCCGAACAGGAGAAATGCAATCAGTGACAATAGCGATCGAACAGGGAAAAAAAGGAAGTCGAACCTTATCGATCCATTCGCGAGATTCATCAGTGAAATCGAAAGCGGGGTCTTGAAGCAGCTCCTTCTTCAGATCGTAGTAGATCTGCTTAAACACAGCCTTCGCATCGAGCGTCCTCGACGCCGACGCCTCACCATTCACGATACTCTCCGCCATTGATGTAGCTCAACGGAGTGGAGACGGAGAGAAAGAGAGAGAGATGAATAGATGAGATGATGATGATGTATGTATGCACACTCCCAGCCACCTTGGGATTGCAATTTGGAAAGAGGAAAACAATAGTAAGAGAGCTACGAGTTTATATAATTGATTTCCCTTTGTTTTTTCGCTCTTGCCATTTTTCCTTATACTTGTATTCTGTTTTTTTTTTCTGATTGTTTATTCTCGTATTTCGGGGAAAAGGTTCGCATCTCCAAATCTCCAACCTTTTTGCGGCTCCAGCACCAGGGGAGTTGAGTTCAGAATTCAGATCTAGTTGTCGTCTCAGAATTTGAGATTCTTGTTTGCACGAATCTTGACGCATACAAAGGGTCGGATTTGTCAGGTTATACGGTCCAGAGTTCCGGACTATTTAATATTTTTTCAAGGGAGGGATATTATTATCTTGATAATTAATTTTGACATAATTTTGAAAAATTCTCAAAAATAGAAAAAAATGATAAACATATTTTTTAACTTATAAATTGAGTGTATTATAAATTTCATACAATTTAAAGGTTATTTAATATTCCATCAAAGAACGTCTAATATGAATTGTTATAAATGTCATATAATTTTGATGATCTTTGATGGAGTATTAAGTAATACTTAAATTATATGAAATTTAAAATATAATCGATCTATAAGTTCAAAAATATATTTATAATTTTTTTCTATTTTTAAATTTTTTTTAAAATTATTTAAAAAATCTGTAATCAAGGTTATCAAAATAATAGTATTAAGGGATCCCACCTTTTTTTTCAATTGCAAGTTTGCTCACCTTAATATCAAAGAGGTTATTCTGATTTTATTGCTGATAATTTTTACAAATCATATGTGAAAATTTTAATCATTTTTTTGTTTCGAATATTGATATCATTATATTATTTCCAAATTGATTCTTCATTTGGAATATATTTAGAAAAATAAGCTATTCAAAATTTGCAGACCAATTTAAATGAAAGAGGATTCAAATATGACTAATTCCATTATAGATTAAAATTTATATTATAGATAAAAAAAATTAAGTCCAAATTAACTATTATAATCATCAAAATATAATAACCATCGAAAATTTTGATCCATAGCAGAACTCCTCTTCGAATATTTTTGTTTTTAATAACTCTATTTTTTTATATGTTTTGTAATAACAAAAACAAATCTAAAATGCAAGTAGTTAAATATGTTCTACGTCCGCATCAACTTTAATTTGGTCGTTTTCAAAAATTCAATTTTTTCTACGACGGAGACATTTAAACTAAAACTAGCATGTTCTTAGAAGCGTAGGAATGTCTTGATGCTCTTAATTCAAAATCCATCAAATCAATTTTAAATGACAAATTCAAATTATGCACATCAAAATTTTCTATTTTTAGAGTTTTTTAATTATTTTTTTCAGATTTTAAAGAGACTCTAAAATAATAATAAAATAATAATTTTTTTTATATAAGAATAGATAATTTTCAAAAATCTAAAAAATTAGTTAGAAAACTCTAAAAATAGAAAATTTTAATATCCTATAAAATTTTGATATAAAAAATTTATTGAGCAACTTAAATTTATCTTTTAAAACCGATTCAATGAATTCTGACTTAAAAGTACCGAGAACCTTAGTACTTCTAAAAGCACGTTAGCTTCACTCAAACATTTAATGATAGACATTTAAATCATTAATAATGTTTGAAAGAGGAGTTTAGTTGTTAAAATTGAGTTCGCTTTAATCCATCACTGGATGATTCCAGTTCGGATTGGACTGGAGATGATTAATTGCAATATCTAGAAAAAAACAAAGAAAAGCGTGTAACATGCAGTTGGTAAACAGATCTCGAAATGACATTCTCAAAATAAAATAAGAAAACAAAACAAAATCATACATGGGTCATTAAATATCTAATATAATTATATTATATTACCATAGCATCTAGACTAGATATGGGAATAATTTACTAATTTTTTTTTAAAAATTTTGAAATTAGTGATCAGATGTAGTACAAGAAGATATTATGAACATAGGACAAAATAAATTCAACTAGTTAAATATTATTTACATTTGATATGTATATTTATTTATTTTATTTTAATGGCCACCATAAGAGTGTTTAAAAAAATAAATAAATTCCACTATTTGAATATACAGTTCAGCTGAAATTTAATTAAAAATCATAAATTTTTAACTACACTGTTTTTTTTTTATTGCACATGTAAACACGTTCAGACACTTTCTAAACTATTTTAATGCGATTTTAGATATAATACAGGTTATATCTATTTAATTTAGCTATTAAAAAATATATAAGTAATTATTTTTTCCGTAAATTTTAATCGTATTACAATCAAAGATGACATCAAAATTAATTAAAAAATATGAATAAACACATTCGAACACACTTTTAATGCATTCTAGTGCAATTAGAGAGGTCGTATTTCTTTAGTTTATCTCATATAGTATTTAATAAACATATTTAACAATTTATCTGTGAATTTTAACGATATTATAATCAGAAATAAAACCAAATTTGATTAAAAATATAAATAACCACGTTCAAACACGTTTTAAATGCATTCTAGTATAACATAGACCGTATATCTTTAGCTTAGCTAGTAAAAAAATATATAAACATTTAATAAACATATTTAACAATTTATTTATAAATTTTGATTATATTACAAACAAAAATTGAAACAAAATTTATTACAAATATCTATACAGATGCTCAAACAAGATTTAAATGCATGTAGTACAATTTTAGATATAATATACTTCGTATCTCTTTAATTTAGCCAATAAAAAATATATAAATATTTAATAAATACATCTAACAGATGTGCATTTTGACGATATTATAATTAGCAATGAGACCAAAATTAATAAAAAAAACATGAATAAACACGTTCAAACACGCTTTTAATGCATTCCAATACAACATACACATAATATAAATCGTATCTCATTAGTTTAGCTTTTAAAAAATGCGTAAATATTTAATAAATATATCTAACAGTGTATGTGTGAATTGTACAATATTATAAACAAAATTTTGATCAATTTTGATTAAAAATATGAATAAACATGCTTTAAATTGAGTACATACACATCAACTTTTTAAATATTTCCTCATCAAAATATTAAATTTAGATATTTACCTACTAATTCTTCATTATGTTTGATATTAAATTTAGATATTTACCTACTAATTCTTCATTATGTTTGATATTAAATTTAGATATTTACCTACTAATTCTTCATTATGTTTGATATTAAATTTAGATATTTACCTACTAATTCTTCATTATGTTTGATATTAAATTTAGACATTGGACCATGGCTCCCATAGTCCCATCCAATTAGAAGTTTTGGGATGAAGTATTGTTTTTTGTAGGCCCTTATAAATATTGAAATTTTAATTGGACCCTTCTTATAATTGTGAAGTCCATTATTGTTAATTAGAGAAGTCTAGTTTAATAAATAATAACTATGTCTCTGTTGGTATATTTGACAATAATACATTATGACGACGACGACGATGTTCATGATGACAATGATAATATGACAACGGTGAAGACAATAACAATAAATAAATGATGCCAATAATTATAATAATAATAGCTATTATTTGCACGTCTACTTGTTATTTGTCCCATTTCAATAAGATTGTTTTTTGGAGAAAGATGAGGATCGAGCCAATTAAATTTAAATGTTTATAAATGACTATTTATCCGGATTTTAAATCTATGATCTCCCACATGAAGAGTATGCCTTTACTGCTAGATGAAAGGCTAATTTGATTTAATCTGACACTATTTCAAACCTTACAATCGACATCTAATTACTTTTCAACTGAAATATCATTCTATCTCTTGAAATTGTACTTAAAAAAGTTTGTATAAAACTATAACAGCAATCTCCTAACATCTACTTTAACAAATATACAAAAAAAGAAAGCCCTTTTAAACAAAAATGCAAGGAAATGGACAGGACCAGTGACCTGAAACTGGAGATGATGCTGAATAATTTGCACTTGCACAGATGGCGTCTTTGTGATGTAATTAAAAAAGATGGCATCTCAATTTCTCTAAATACACTTGGATGGGTTTGCTAATTAAGCTAATTAGGAGAAATTTGATATGATACGCCATCTCTCTCTCTTTCTCTCTCAAATCTCTATCTAATTCCACCAAAGTGAAATCAAGGACACACGTGTTGCCTTATATATGGACCTAATTAATTAATTAATCAAGCACAAATATTTACTCTCTTTATTTGAATTAAAAATTAAATAAAATACATGAATGTTGGATCTGAGAATCAGTTTTTAATATAATAATAAAGATAATGTCGGATATATTTATGAACTGACTGTTGCAATCGATCACCCACATGACACGTGTCTGTCATTGATTCATAATATATTTATTTTATTGCGCATTATCATATTTTAAAGTTATATTAATACCGTGGACACCTCTATGTTAAAAAGGAGAAAAATAAATTTTATTAGAATTATATAATTTATTAGCATAAAAATATTATGTAACATGTATACCAGGTTTTTTAAAAAAGTATACAAAGATGTCGTATCATGGATATATGATATTTATATAATTATAATTGTGGAGGGATTTAATGTTTATAATTATTAGTGTTTATAGTGTTTATTTTAATATTTATATTTTAATTAATATATGTAAATCATTAGATATATTCTAATCCATCTCAATAACATGTATATAAAAAGTTATTGAATTTTAATTTTATTTAGATAGTCATAAAGAGAGAGAATTAAATCATAAATTTTGGTCCATCGATTTTTGTTAATGCTTGATGCATATCAAAATAAAATTGACATAATATAATTTTTTGTGTACCTATATAGTATGATATATACAAAATCTCCAATTTATTAGTTTTGTTATTTAACAGTTTAACAAATAGTTGTTTGAAATTTAATTTTATGGTCATTGATGAGACACCAATGACTATGCATATTGAATCTCTCCTCATTATAATTAGAGTTTTGCTAATATACCATCGTTAGCGTTTCGGCCGAAATATTAACAGTTTAAATTTTAAGTTTCCGTGTTCGAAATTTTGATTTAAATAGCTCAATAAATTCTTCATATCAAAATATTATAGAATACCACAATTTGCCATTTTTAGAGTTTTTTAACTATTTTTTTCGAATTTTCAAAGATGATTTTATTTAGTTCAAAAAAAATAAAAAAATAAAAATATTTATATGTCAATTGAGGTCATTTTTAAAAATTCGAAAAAAATAGTTAAAAAACTCTAAAACTGATAAATTTTGGTATTCTATAAGATTTTGATATGATGAATTTATCAAGCTACTTAAATCGAAATTTCAAACAAAAAACTTAAAATTTAGACCGTTAACATTTCGACCAAAATGCTAACAATAGTACATTAGCAAAACTCATTATAATATATCTATATATAGACAAACATTTATGATGTCATATTTTGTACAATGATCCATATGAGTAACTTAGTGAACTCACATTTTTCTCTTGGTATCAAAAAGTTATGACACCAAAATTCTTCTTCTTGTTGATTTGGTGTTACTGATGATATCATATGATATTATTTGGCGAAATAATATAATATATAATTAAGAGTTATTAAACATATTATTAATACTATTATCATGGTATATTATAATATCTATATATATGTTTATATTACTATTATTATCATCATCTATTTTTTTCACTATTACAATTAACAATTTATCAAACAACATTTTTACTACTCGTTTAAATAGTGCAGAATAACCCAATTTGTATAACAATAATATATTACTATTGTATTTTTGCCAATCAAATAACAATATTCTAATACCATTCCTAAATTAAATTTGTTAAACAGGCTTTAATTGAAGGAAGAGTGAAATTAAACAAAATAATGTTAGTTAGTCTATTTTAGAGGCTGATTGAGCACCAAAAAATACTTAAATTTTCTAATGGAACCTAATTCAGAAAAGAGAACATTGGATTTTAATTGGATCCAATTTCCATGTCTAGTTACACTCTCACATTTCAACATCTTATATTATATTATATTATATTCTTTGGCTTGATACATATGACAAAGATTAGGGAAGTCTTCCAAAAACTGGAATAAAATAAAAATGGAGGGAGCAGGTTACAAAATATTAAAAAATACATCTTTTTTAATTTTTTTTATAAAAATAAAAAAAATATTTATTCTAAAATTTGTAAGATTATATCCATTCTAAAATTGTATTTTATATTGTGATGCTTTCTAACTTCACCCTCACAACATTTTCTAAAACATAAAATGAAGATTAATTGAACAAAAATTACAATTGATGGCTAAGATGTCAACTATACAAATGTGTGATGTCAACCTCAAAAGTACAAAAAATTGACACAACGGCTTCTTATTTGGGTGCAAAAAAAAAAAAGAAATTATGAGGGTGTATTCGTTTGTCACGGGATTATGGAATCGCATGCACATGAGAACGAGATCGAAATATTTATAAATTATTGTTCGGTTGTATTGTATGAAACTATTGTGAGAGAATCTATTTTCTTTTTTAAATGTTTGGAAAAAGAAAAACTACTTTTTTTTCTTTATTAAAATAGTTTATTTTTTTGTGAAATCATAATAAACATAAAGAAATAATAAAGATAGTTAAAAATCATGAAAAAATAATTTATTAGTGTAATTTTTCAATAAAATCACTAATAGACCGAGTTTTAACAAAGTTGATTTTTCAAATTGGACTTTTAGGCAAGCAATAAACTCATTTATAATAATTTTTTTTCATAAAATTAGTTAAATATAATAAACTAAACTTTTCTTCTTAGTTAACTGTGTAAATTACAATAATACAATTAAAATGATTATAGAAACCATTATGATTTCTGATAAAATAAATCATTCATTTGTAATTAGAAATTTAACCAACTGATTTGATATTATGGTGCATAACTTTTAAAAGATTTAGATGTAAGTATAAGCAACTATAAATAAATATAATTTATTCAATGCTAAGTACTAATTTTATTCAACATTTTTTTTAAAACTCGAGAGAAGAGATGAAGAAAGAGGTCAAGGAAAAAAAAAACATTTGGTTTGATCTAATTTATTTTCCACTAATTTCTAAAGAGATGAAAATAAAGAAGGAAAAAGGATCCAATTCCATGCTAGAAAAAAAAGGTTTTGGAACGATTTATAGGAAAGTTTTCCCATTAAATCTAAAGAAAAATATTTGAGAGATATCAATTATTGATAACGTAATTGATATGGACTTTATTATTCATATAAAATGAGTTATTATTCATATTGATAACTTTATTGTGCAACTCATTTTTGACAGTATTTTTATTATTCAACACAAATATCATCAATGTGAATAATAATTCACTTAAATTAAATAAGAAAAATACTATAAAAAATAAATAAATTAATAAAATTGTATCAATTATTGATATATCAGCCCCAAATCTAAAATCCCAATAATTCTCACAATGTCGTTGTCCTCCAAACAGGGTTTGATGCTGCCGTGGTGTATTTATATACCTAGATAGCTATGTCACGGAAACAACTAAGTACGAGTGTTGACATGATATGTGAATATATGATATCATATTACATGTTTTTATCTCATGTATGTACTGATTTAGTGTTGAATTAAAAACTAATTAGAAAATTTGTTCGCTTTGATGAGTTATGTATAAAATTATCTTATTTAATTATTTACGGATATAATATTTTCACAAATAAAATTAATTTTATAAGAATTTCATCACATGATAATAAATTTTTTTTACTATTTATAAACATTGTAATATATTAAATTAATTTAATAATAGCAAAATAATTTATTAGATCTAAAATAATATGCTACTAAAATGCTTACATTTCACAAAAAATCAGTTTAATACATATTCTCATTGCCAACAAAATATAAAAATAAAGCTTAAAGTGAGTAAAAAGTTTTTTAAGATGATCTTGATTTTTAATATAAAATTTAAAAACAAACTAAAATCAGATGAAATGAAATTTAATTTCTTAAGATAACTTAATTGAATAAATTTTTTGAAGTCATCAAATGTAAAAATACCCTAAATAAATGAAATAAAATTTAAAATTAAAAGTTGAGAGGGAAAAAAAAGTCAAATTAAGCTAAATCCAAATGAAATATCACTTCTAAAAACTTAAAGGAACATTGAACAAATTAAAATATGATGTTTAAACAATAAGTTTGTCATTCTAATATAATGACAAATTGAGTTTTTCATAACAATTCTCAACTACACAATTCTCATGCATTTTATTTCATCTCTTAAATTTTTCTTTTTATCACATTCTGCTATTATGTATCAATATCATCGACCAACAATGATACACCATAGACTTTATACATCTCTTAGCTAGTATAAAAAGAGAGAAATAAAAGTTATAATTGAGAAAAACTGAATTAAACTTGATATATAATTTAAAATAATATAATTAGATAGTAGTTTCCTAATTGCTCAATTCAAATGAATAGTATAAAAAAATTGAGTTTGTGTACTAGAGAAAGAAATACAATTAAGTTAACTTACATTAGTGAAAAAAATGCATTTCAAGTTTGTCATATAACTATTATTATTTCATATCTCATATATATAATTGATGAAGAAAAAAATTCTTAATAGAATTTTTTGTAATTCAAAATTCAACTGCAAGAATAAAAAAAAGAGGAGATGATCTAAAAATTAAATTAAGCTATGAATCTAATTTTTTGTCCAAAGCATAGAAAATAAATCTAATTGATAAAAAGAAAGAAATAAGTAAGTCTGCTAACTTATCAAATTTCGTACAAGATTATTTAAAAACAATTGTTAAACTAAGTATACAATCATGACCAATAGAAAAAAAAACATGGCATACTTATATAAGTTTGTGAAAAATAAAAATAAAAACTATCGAAAACAAATCAAGTCACTGTAGTGCGTTACTTTTGCTAAGCACTTTAGCGAAAACAGTAACATGCTTGAGCATTTGAGAAAAAAAAATCATTGAAGGGGAAAAATTCGAATACCGTAGCGCGTTATTATTGTTAAATAATGTAGCATAATAGTAATGTGCTTGAGAATTAATATAATATTAGACATAGCTAGATAGCAACTGACTTAATTGTCTATTACACCATTAAAAATTTTGTGTATTTTGAATCCAGAATTTTAGGGATTACAACTTTTGTTTTTTTGTTGTCATAATTTATTTGGTAATTAACGTATATATCCTAAATTTTATACGCAGGTTGTCATGTAAATTAATGCTTTGGACGGTTTAATATGTTGGTAAAGTCTATCATTAATTAATACTTAAATTAATTCCGAAATAAAATAAGGGAGGGATCGCTAATAACTATTATCAATTTTGATAACCAATTTTTAAATAATTTTAAAAATTATCAAAAATAAAAAATTTTGAGAAACATATTTTTTAACTTATAAACTGATTGTATTTCAAATTTCATACAATTTTATATTTTTTTGAAACTATTTTAAAAATTTGTTATCAAGATTGTCAAAATAATAGTTATTAAAAGACCCACTCCTTTATTTTATTTCGGAAATAATTTAAGTATTAATGATAGACTTTATGCTATAATAAGAAATAATAGTTGTCAAAACATAAAGAAGATTGAAATTAGAAGAGGGAAGTTGGTTGAACTTGGACCAACGGCCTCAACCTTCATCACTTCTTCTTGCTCGCCTACTTCACACTTGGACTCTAAGCAAAGCACCACCATTAGTTAGATTGTTGGTCACCATCTCTCCTTCTCTCCTCTCCACCTCTCCACCTCTCTCTCCTCTCCTAAAATATACAACCCAAGCAACAGCAACCCATGATCAATTATGCCACCATCTCTCTACTTCCAGGGAAAACAAAACACATCACCTACTTCATCACACGATACGATATTATATACTAGGTAGTCGGTGACGTTGGTTCAATGCCGGTACCAGGGGAGGGACCTGGTTCTCCTCCCACGCTATTCATCACGAGGGTATTAGCTCGGGCTTCGAGGTCCCAATGGTACATCTTCTTGAGGCATGTTTATCGGTACCAGAACGGTTCCGGACCGGGGTCTGAGCTGAGTTCAAGTCCATTTAATTCACCGACCTGGCTCGCACTCGAACTCGCTATCTTATTGATCCAAATAGCGACTACGACAGTCGTGATGGCTATCTCTAAAAATGAGAGGCCCTTTTGGCCTCTTAGGATCTGGATTTTTGCATATAACGTTGCGAATTTGCTTACACTTCCTCTCCTTTATTGGCGTCATCGGCATGCAGCCGAAATTGGAAATGGGAATCGGTACACTGAGGATGTTGAACAACAAGAGAGGAATGATGAATTACCCAGGTAAGTAACAACCTTACAAAGATTTCATGGAGGGATCAATCATATATTACCTATATTCTAATTAATTATGTTTAGTGCAATTCTCATATAGTCATATGAGAACTGATTGCTAGTTTTAAACATAATATTGCAATATCAAATCAAATTATATATTTGTTTCTGAAGAGGTAGGCATGCAGATCACCTACTAAACTCTATTTCACTAAAGAACACAAAGATATTACAAAATCCAAACAACTTTTCATTTATGTAATTGTTGGTGCAGGACAACTTCTTACCTGATGAACAAATCAAGAACTTGTTTGGAACTGTTTTATGCAATGTGGTTTGTAATGGGCAATGTGTGGGTCTTTGATTCGCGGCTCGGGGCCTTCAACAAGGCACCGAGACTGCACGCCCTCTGCATTGGTCTCCTTGCCTGGAATGCAATCATCTACTCGTTGCCCTTCCTGCTCTTCCTTCTGCTGTGCTGTTTCGTCCCAATGGTAAGTTATGTACTCGGCTACAACATGAACTTGGCCTCGATGGAACGAGGGGCCTCTGACGACCAACTGTCGGAGCTGCCACGGTGGAGGTTTAAAGGAGTTAATAAGGCGAGCGATCACAGAGATGAGAATACGGTATGTTTTTATTTCTTAGACTTGGCTTTTTATGTTACATGGGGAAAGCATAACTCATTATTTACAAATACCATCTAACAATATTGAGAAAATAAGTTAAGATATGGAATGACATAATCTTAGAAAAGGAATCTTTTACATCATAACATGTAGGTCTGAAAACACATGAAGGCCCCCCAAAAATTTCAATATCACTATCATTAGCACAAAAACACAATAATACATGTACTTCAGCATAACGAGGAGATGTTACCATTATAAAATAAGTTTTGCAACATTTGTTAGAAGTTGAAAATAAAAATGCCTAGCATGTACTATTGCTAAGTTATCAGAACAGGTGAAATAACTTAATGGTTTGGTTTTGACTTTTGAGCAGGAATGTTGCATATGTCTAACCAAGTACAAGGAGAGGGATGAGTTGAGGCAGTTGCCATGCTCTCATGTGTTTCATCAAAGGTGTGTTGACAGATGGCTCAGGATAATATCTTCTTGTCCTCTTTGCAAACAAGAGCTCAAATAATATATACCATCAGTCTGTTGTTTGTACAGCATCCTTAAACTCTAAACACAACAGAAAATTTGCCAAAAGCTATTACATTTGGCCATATAATCTTCTCTGTTCCCCTTCTTTTAGAGTTTTCATTCCACCATGGATCGGTTACCTTGTCTAATAGGAATGGTCTTACATACTGCATTTGATTTTGCATCACTGAATTCAAATGATGGTGCAAACTGATATCGATTTGTTTAAAGTTCATAAAAAACAGCATCACATGGACAACACTGCTAACATAAAATATAACTTTACAAGTACATTCAAATCCAAGATGCTCTTAATTCTTGAAAAGAAAAAATAACCGCTGTACTCAGATTGAGTGGAAAACAGAAACAAAAAGGAAATAATATCAATATCTATAAAGCATGCAAGATTGTTAAGGGACAAGCCTCTGAGGGTCACGAGGGAAGAGAGAAGTTTTGCGGATGTTGTTGAGGCCACAAAACAGCATGACAACTCTCTCCAATCCCACTCCAAACCCACCATGTGGAGGTGCACCATACCTACACAAGCATAGTCACAACCCAATATAAGTTCCAAAGCTGCACAACCGAATACAAGAGAGAAATTTGGAGTTTGTAATATGTCGTGGTACCTGAAAGAGTCGATATATGTAGAAATGGTCTTCACATCAATACCACATTGCTCTGCACGCTTTGTCAGTAACTCTGGAAGGTGTATCCTTTGTGCTCCGGATATGATCTCCTCACCTACAATTAGCATTTTAACAGATATTAGGCCACACAAAATAAAGCCCAAGACCTGTTAGAGATGAATAGGTGAATGTAGATGGAACGAGAGTTACCTCGAATAAAGACATCAAAGGAGTTACTATATGCGGGGTTATCATAACAAGGCATAGTGTAAAAGGGCCTGACCCCCAGTGGATATCGCGTCAGTATATAGAAGTCTGTATTGTACCTGTTTATAGCAAGCGGTGTCAGTAGTTGCAAAGATAGAATGAATTGATTGTTACATCAAGGACAAAGAGAACTAACTTGTCACTAACAAGCTTCCCCAATTTCTTCTCAGCCTCAGTGTTAAGGTCTCCCATTGGTTCCACTTCTACACCTATTTCCTGCTTGTGCGTCACTTATAATATCATTACTGATCTCCAAAAATGTCATAAGCTATTACTGTTATTGAAGTAAATGAGAAGGTTTGTCAATTTCTTTTTAGTCCATGAGATTGCTCTTCAGCAACTTAGATAAAAATCTCATGGACACATAAAAGAAAGAAATAAAATAGAATTCATTTTATGTTGACAACCACACGAAAGCCAGTAAATAACAAATCATCATTTTGTTATTAAAAATGAGCTAATAATAATTAGTCCATCTCATGTTGAGCATAATATCAAGTAGAAATGAAAAAGGTAATGCACCTTGAGCATTTGAATACCCTCATCATAAGTCAGCCGAAGTGTCTTAGGCAAGTACTGCAATAAAAATCAGTTTAAAAACCATCAGAAAAAACCTTCTCCAAGAGAGAATATATACATGATACTTATTCTTTACCACTAGAAGCAAACTTCAAAACAAAGGGATGTCAGTCATTACCTTCAGAGGTTGAAATGGATACTGACGATTGATGGTCTCGAGTTCCTTACTGCAGTTCTTGCTCAAATGATCGAACATTGCCACAAACAATCTATCCACTATGTCACAAACCTGCATTGCATCAATTAAATCAACAAATTCAAATAGTGAATCACTGCCTCCTTGCTACCCTCGAAGAAGGAAAAATAAGAACAACTGCATATAAATTGAATGACTACAATAAAATAGTAAAGTTTTGGTACCTCAAAATAGTGTTCCTTAATCTCCATTTCAACATCAAGGCCTACAAACTCACAGAGATGCCTGTGGGTGTAGGAATCCTCAGCTCTGAACACAGACCCTACTTCAAAAACACGGCCAAATCCACCACAAATGGCCATCTGCTTATAAAGCTGAGGTGACTGTGCCAAACAAGCTGGCTGCCCTTTGTAGTCAAGCTTGAACACTGCCGCCCCACCTTCGCTGGAACCTGGTACCAGCTTGGGGCTGTGGATACCGACAAAGTCCTCTGACAGCATGAATTGCCTGAACACATTCTCAACCTGGCACTGGATGCGAAAGGTGGCCTGGTTTGCGGGGGTACGCAGGTCAAGCACCCGGTAGTTGAGCCGGGTGTCCTGGCCCACACGCACCAGCTGTTCTCCACGCTCCTCAGCCTTTTTGAATTCGGTCTCGCTTCGTGAAGCATCTTCAATGTTGATGGGGAGGTTTGGCAGTGCTCTGTTGATGCAATAAAGCTTCCTCACCTGGATCTCAACCTATAATTTCAATACAGCCAGATCAGAACATTAGAGAAGAAAAGAAAAGTGCTGCGCTATAGGATGTGTAGAGAGAGAGAGAGAGAGAGAGATTACCTGTTGGGTGGTGCCTTTGATGGGCTCGTTGGGGACAGAGATGACACCCTCGACATCCACAATGGACTCTTTGCTGAGGGATGTAGCGAAGCGCACCATCTGGGGACTGACGAGATCCTTGCTGACAACTAGAACACACTGCACTGTGCTCATGCACTGTCGGATCACAAGAAATGCCATCTTCTTGCTCACTGGCCGAATCACCTGTGCTGCTCCTCTAATCAACACACTCTTGTCCTTCATCTCAGCACACAGCTCCCCCACACCTTTGTCATATATTTATGTATTTATTTTAATAGGTAGAGAAGAAAAGGATGAAAAATCATACAAGCTATAAAATAAAGGGAAAATTCATCTTTTGGTCCTTAAACTTTCTTAAAAAAACCAAATTGATTCCTAAATTTCCATTTGCACCGAGTTGGTCCTTAAACTTTTTAAAAAAAATTAAGTTGATTCTTGAACTTTTTCAGAAAAATTAAATCAGTCCTTAAACATTAAATTACAACAAATAAGTCCTTGAATTTTTGAAAGAATGTAAGTTTTAGTCCCTGAATTTTTTCAAAAAAATTAAATTGGTCCTTGAACTTTCATTTGCACTTAGAAATATCAGTTCTTGGTTTGACCTAATGGGTCAATCTTATTCAATCTGATTCGACCTTCAGTTAAATATTTTTATAACAATAATAAAAAATGGTGTAAATAAGGGTATAAATGGGTCAGGTCGGGTCAGGATGGTATTATTTTATTATTTTTTAAATGGGTCGAGTTCGATTCAAATCGGATCGGGTCGGATTCAACCTAACTTAACCAGCTCGAAACAAATAAAAAATTTTATATTTGTATTTAATTCAATTTAAAGAAGTCATATCAAATCAGATTGGGTTGGATAAGATTAACCCGTTAAGTGGGACCAAGAACCGACACCTCTAAGTGCAAATGAAAGTTCAAGACCAATTTTTTTTTTTTAAAAAAGTTCAGGGACCAAAACTTACATTCTTTCAAAAGTTGAATAATTTATTTAAAATAATTTAAAGTTTAAGGATCGATTTAATTTCTTTTTTTTTAAGTTTAAGGACTGATTTGTTTTTTTTTTTAAGTTCAACTTGGTGCAAATGAAAGTTTAGGGACCAACTTGATTTTTTTTTGAAAATTCAAGGACCATAAGGTGAATCCTCCCTAATGAAAGAAAACACGGTAGATACCTGTCCAGATACGGCCACTGATGGATTTAGACTGGATGTCTTCCACAAGTGTGTCACCGTAATTGGAAGAGAGAGGATCTGCCTCATTAGATTCAGACCCTCCTGCAGTGGCAGTAGCAGCTCTGGCCTGTTGCTGTCGCTGGGCTGCCTTCTCAGCTTTCTCAGCCTTTTTCGCGTCCTTTTTTGCTTTGCTCTTGCTTATAGCAGCTCCTTCTCCTTCTCCTTCTTTTTTGACAGAGCCTTCAGCTTGGGAGGTTAAACTGAGTGAAGCATCAATTTGGGCAGCAATATCATTGGGATCTCCAGGTGTGTATGGGACGAGTGACTCCAGGTCCATGGACTCTATGGTTTCAGCTAGTAGGTGGGGCCCACGGGCAAAGAAAAGGTGTTTTCTGTTGGCCAACTCCTCTGCCAGCTCAGCTTGATGGTTGTCCATCAGATCTTCATTGACAACCACGACAAGGGGTTTATTTAATCGCAAAGTTTCGAATATGCTCCCTGATCCTGCGATTAACAACCAACAGCAATTCAATATCTACTAAATCCAATTTAAACATTTGATGCCTAGAAGCTGATCTAACAATAATTGTAAAACTTTTAGTTGTATACTGTAATTTGTGCTTAACAATAAACTTGAAATGCTGAGGCACAATAAAGGCCAAAGGGCAAGAGTATCAGCTTACCAGCATGGCTTATAACAAGAGAAGCAGCTTTGAGATGATCAGCAATGCTCGGTGAAAACGTGAAATAATCAACCTCCAGGTGTCCCTCTTGTCCAGATACCTGAATTGAATTTCCCTCATTATTAGTTCAGTCAGAAAACCTATAAAACCTTTAAAATAAACAATAAATTTCCTTGACAAGATCAACTAACGCTAACCCTTTGGTATCTTACTTGGTTGATGAAACTTTTGTTAATGCAAGAAAATGGTTCGGACTGTAATCAAATTACTAGCCCAAATCAACTATTCAGTACTGTAACAAACTAGTCAGAAATTAAATGAAGTTCGGACTCTCATTGAGCAACCTAGAGCAGAATTGGACTGTGGAACCAGACAACAAAATTTCATAACCGCATCGAAGCTCCCGCCAGATCGGTCAGAGAAATAGCAACTTTCTTCGAAATTTCTCACTTGAGAACTTCACAAGAAAATGACTTGAGCTATACAAAACCAATGGCATCACCACAGGTCACAGCTAGGGTAAAATCAAGCAATGCTGGGCTCTAATTTTCTGATAATTAACTAAAATTGCAAGTGATTGAGTCTTAACCTTCAGTAAAAAGACGGAATTCACTAGAATCGGTGAAAGCAAAATGAATTATCAAGAGAGAGAGAGAGACACCTTAGAGGGGAGGTAGGTGCCGCGACCGATCTGGATTTGGAGATGCGAGAAGCCTCGGCGAAAGAGGGCTTCCTTCACTGGCGCCGAATCCACGGCTTCCACTAACTTGTCGAAGCTCGTCGTCCCCACCGTCACAAACACCCCCATTCTCTCTCCCATCTCTCTCTCTCTCTCTCTCTCTCTCTCTGTGGTCTAGTTCAATGGATCAATGGATTGGTTCTCCTCCGATCTCTGCCTGGATAAAGGTAGTAGAGAAGAGCGTTGAGAGCACGCGCCGCAACTGGTTTTAGACTTTCAGGGAAAGAAGAATCAAGGGTTTTGGAGTTTTTTTTTACTTTCATCCCAAGAAATTAGAAAAAAAGAAGAATGAGAAGGCATAATTTTATATATACCCTTATAAAACTTCAAAATTACGTATTTTCTTCTTTAAAATTCATAACATCATATTTAGTTATTTACCCTTCCAAATTATTGAAACTTTTATATTTAGTCAATATATTATCTTTTGTTCCATTAAAACTAAATCCATACTTATAATTTCTCATTTGTCTTTATTAAAAATAATAGATATTTTTAAATTAAATTCTTAGTAAATATGCTACATATAAATCCTTTAAAACTAAAATTGAATTAGAAGTAAATGAAAAGGCGGGAGGTGTAATATATTTTGGTACTTGAAAAAGTTATTACTAGAAGTCAAAGATATAATAATCATGAAATATATATTAAGATTTTTGACTGATTTTTGAAATATTTAATGAGGTTATTTTGAGTTTTTGGATATATTTAATATATCATAAAATTTTGTTGAGTAAATATGAGAATTTTATTAGTTTGAAATGGTAAATATGATATTATGAATTTGAAAAGAAAAAATAAGTAAACACTGTTAATTTGGGTAAAGAAGTATATATGAAATTCTGAATTAACAAAAAATAAACACTGTTAATTTGGGCCGGGCTGAGAGGCCGTTGCTGCACTATTTTCTCACAGAATCATTGTTGATTTAAAGTATAATGGTAAAATACAGAGAGTTGTTAGTAGTAATCGTTGAATTAAAATTAATTAACACTAATAATGTAGAACGTTTATACCCTTTTCTACATTAAAAATAGTGTAGCGATATGTGCAGGTTTACATTGTATACATTGAAAATGGCGTTAGACAATTATTCTCATTTTATAAAATCTAAAATCCGTGAAATGAAACTATTTATATCAAACGATATTTTAATAAAGATATTTTATTGAAAAACAACGACATATATATTATAATAAGGAAAGTGTTCTTTCAATGCTATGTTCTTGGAAATTTACCTCTTTTAAGCATCTTGCTACAAATCTTTAGATTATAATAGAAAAATCTTTTTTCTTTTAAAGATAATAGGATGAAAGGAAAAACTAAAATTCACCTACTCGTTAGTTCCTTACATTTATTGCAATCTAAAAGTCGCCTTTTACAGTGGAATTTTTTCTCTCAGTAAATAAACCAACACACACATACACAGGTATGTAATTAGCTGTTTTTGAGTAGATGCTATGGCAAATGCTGTTGTACAAAAATTATTCAAACTTTTCATATATATGGATTCTCAAACTTAAAAAAAATCCAGAAAATGAAATATTTATACATGCATTTTTTTCTAAATATTATATACTCCAGAAAACCTTTTTTGGATTAGTACAAAAAGAGAAGTGTCATCAATGAAAACATGTGATGACAATGTAGTGTTGTTATCTGCTGCTACTGTTCATTCTGATAAAAATGTACTTCTCAGTGATGATTGAAAAAATAATAATAATATAGAATATAGAACGACTAAAAATTGGGAATCAGAGGGAAATTTATCTGCCCTTGCAATTGAAATAAACAGACAAAAGAAGGTGGTATCCTCATAATCAAGGCCAACCTATTAACATCCAAATGATTTCTCAGTTTTGAAATGTTGCAGTTTAAACCATTCAGTCTGGTGTTTTTGTAGCATTGAATTACGTACCATTAGAAAAAAAAAAAGAATTTGGATGCTTTGAGGTTTTCTTCGACAAACGATGGTTCTGTGAGTTCGTGGAAAGCTACTCTAGACGCCAAAACAACAAAAAGAAAAAGAAAAAGAAGTACAAGAGACATGTTAAATTAGCAATTTGGCTAAAAACTACTCTATCTTAGTTCAATGATGATTCATCAATAACATTGTCACATAACAAATCACAGATCTAATGTCAGCCTCTAAAGATTCTATAGTCCGACTCAGGTTAATTATTCGGGATCCAAAACGTAAGCACATCCGATGCCGCTGCAAACAGAGCTCTTCGTGGAGCCCACTTGAGACATGTCACTGGACCTATGTAACTGTTCCAGCATGCCACCTACACAAGAGGACATAAAATGTTGTAACGGAAATTAGGGAACAACTACCATTCAACTTGGTCAAATTACGGGAGAAAAAAGAATTGAAAGTTACTTCATTTCTCATGTTGATATTCCAAGCATGCAGTGTTCCGTCTCCAGAACCTGCAATAAACAACATATAGATAAATTTATAGAACGAAACAAGTTTCAAACATGTCAAATTACCCCTCGGAGCCTCTTTCATTTACAAGCGAAAGTGCAAGAGAGTAGGGGCCATTTGAGCATATATTTACAAAATAGTGACACAAAGGATATTATGATATTATCAGACCTGACAAGATGTACTGCCCGTCAGGAGTAAAGGCTGCTTCTGTTGTCAAATGTGGGGAAGGTTCTAGACTGAATCCACACTTCTACAATATTAAACAAAACAAAGGTAAAATGAGTACAAGAATCTAACAACATTAGGGTAAAGAAGTAATAGACCAATTTGATTAAGGATATATTAGATGTTTGTTACAATAGATACATGATACTGGTACAAGGACCTGTTATCAGATGCCAGAGAGCAACACCAGGTACTAGATAACAGATTTTCAAATCTTAATCTTAATATAAATGGAGGAAGAAAAGGACCTTATCGCCCCCATAAGCATCAAGGACATAAATATGGTTGTTAGTGGTAGTGAGAAGCATGGACTTCCCGTCGTTGCTAAATTTTATGTCGCACACTTCAGCTGTATCACCACCAACCAGAAATGTATCAAATGGCCCCTGAAATAAGGGGGGGGGGGGGGGATACAAAGAAACATCATTTTCTGTCTCAAATTTAGAGGGGGGGGGGTCATCAGATGCAAACTTAAAATTGGAGTAACTAGTATGACAATATTAGCATTATCATATAGTTAAAAATAATAAACTTTATAAGGAGACATACAGCCATCATCAAATACAATAGAAAGATGACTCTCATTTACAAAATAAAAAGGATGCCTGACCTTATCATAAGAGCGAGAATCGAATAGCTTAATAGCACCTCCTTCCATGGCAACTGCAAATACAAGACCTTGTTGGTCATATGCAACTGCTGGTCTACCTCTCAAGTGCATCATTCCCTGCAAATTTAATTCACCACAACAAATAAATCAGCAAAGACATGGTATCAGGTTTGACCAGTATGGTGGTGCCTCTCACACTCTAGCCCCAATTCAGACCAAGTAGATCTCTAGTTGTGCAATTAAACCTCCATGTAATCACATTTGCCTCAAAGTAATCCTCAATTGTGTTTAAATCTTATTTAATACTACTTTGCCTTAATTAACATCAAGAAGTCAGGAGCTAATTTAAGCCTTGATTTACCCCATTTAATCTCCAATTGAAACTCAAGTGGGCTGGTAAGTTTTAGTTAGCCTAATTCTATCTTGAGCGACACTAAAATGTTCAATTAAACATTCATTAACCTAATTTGGCTTTTACTTTAACCACGTCTGCAATTCAGCATCTAATTGACCCCCTCGGTTGAAAAAACTGAGCCCAAAAGCAAGCAGGCAAAATAACCAAGAAAGAGAAAAAAAAATCACAGAGGATTCTTAACATACTTGGTCCAATGAAACTATCATATATTAGTACTACTAGTACTACCACAAATTCTTTCCCCTTATTTTTTTTATTCTTCCTTCCTCCATCTTTTTCTTCACTTCTGTCCATTCCCAACCAAACTATTAACCCAACAGAACAATACCATTTCCTCAATTCGTTGCCTCTTTGATACTTTCCATTTGATCATCTAATACATAAATAGAATTATTTGATCGTGATTAAGTGGAAATTCTAACCTGGCAAGCATTGACTCGGAGATCCCAAATTCTAACTGTATGATCGAGGGATCCTGACATGAAACTATCATTTATAGGCGACATGCACAGGGATATTATCCTGTCAATTCAAATTGTTTGCAAAGATTTGAAATTTATCTTCCAGTAAAAACAGCCTTTAAACCACCAATTTCAGTACCAAAAATGTTGATTCTGTACATATATGTTGCAGACAGTGCTAATACCATAACCAATTTAGCGCCGCTCTATGCAATCATAGTATAAGAAAGCAATGAAACAACAAAAACAGTACAATAGGGTGCAGCAGCAGTCAGCTTGGTAGTCCCTGATTGTGGCATTATATTAGTGTTTTCAACAACCAATGCATGAGATAACAATGAACAAATACCAAGCACATGACAGTGTGGAACAGTCGAACAAACATTTGAGAGAAAGAGAGGTTTAATGAACTGGTTTTAGATGGGCAAAAGCAAGGCCTAAATCACTGGTATCTTAATTCAGGTATAAACATGCAGGTCCCGCGAAATACCAAAAAACATTAGCTCCAATACAGTGCTAGTCATGATTGACTACCACCATGGTTAACAGTACAGTTCTGCCAGTACCGGTCAGCATAGCACTACTTCATGTGGTTGTCTATGCCCAAAATCTGATAAGGAGGTGAGGCATACATGCTGGTACCAGTACGAGCTAACTGGTACAGCTATACCTAGATGAGCATATAAATATACCTCTCTTTGTGGCCCTTAAAGTACCGCAGACACCGATTGTCATACATGGAGAGGTACCGCAACAACTCGTCAGACTCCAATTTGTTCTTAGAAGAGCACAAAATAGAGCTTGGGTGGTGCGTGAAACAAACCTTGTCAGCACCATGCTTCTTATGATACGTCATTTTTGAAAGCCTGAACAGTAGATGCAATTAATTAGAACCACACCAACAAATACAACTACTTGAGATACTTGCCGATCCTTGCATTTGTTCGACCAAGGGTGAATTGAAATTGAGTTAGGTTAACTATAGCTCCAAAAAGCACTAATTGCATGACTAGGATTGCTTGAGACAAACTCTGGCGTAAGATGCAAAATCTGGTGACATATATACTTGTACAATTTAGATTACCTTCTGTATTGGCTATTTTTGTGCAAATAGAGGAAAGATAAAAGAAAGAAAGAAACTGACGTGGCAGTGGTGGTATTGTAAAGGCGTATGGAATCATCTTCACTAGCGGTTATTAGCAGATCATCTGTTCTATGAAAATCCAGAGAGCTTATCTTTCCTCCCTGATTCAGAATGCACAAAGATCAAGGTTATCGATAAAAACCTAAGCATGAAAAACATGATCTTACTTCTTAGGCGCTCTTTGATCTCCCTTGCTTCTGAGCTCACATGTCACATCGCCGCTCAAGGGGGGGCCGAAGGAAGAACCTGTGGGAAAGGAATAAGAGAAATAAAATAGGCACTTACGAAATCATCGAAGACAGCCGCGACGGACATACTGCGCACGATTCCATCGTCCAATTGCGATATCGCCATCAGAGAGAGAGAGAGAGAGAGAGAGAGAGAGAGAGAGAGAGGAGAGGAGAGGAGAGGAGAGATGGAGAGAGAGGAGAGAGATGCAGTTTCTCGACAAAGCGAGATAAAAGAAGAAGAGGAGAGCTTTTCTTTCCTTTCCTAAAACCTCATCAAGGTAAGAAATATTTTTACGAACAGGACCTTTTTAAAGTCGAAATTTGATTTATTTATATATTATATGTGCTTGCATTTTTGGATAACACTCGTTAATTTAATGAGTTTATTAAATTATTATTATATTGGTAAGTTGTTTAAAAGCATCTTGTAAATTTTGTAATTATTTAGTAAATGATATGAATATTTTCATTCCTATAATTATAAAAACTTACTTTGTTATTAATTATAGGGGAGCTTATACAGATATTGTCGTCGATACAAATTTTATTATTCAAATTAAATAAGTTATTATTCATGTTAGTGATTTTAGTATGTAACTTATTTATATAATACTTTTATTATTCAACTTAAGTGAGTTATTATTCAAATTAATGATATTTGAGTTGAATAATAAAATAATGTATAAAATAAATTACATAATAAAATTATTAACATACATAATAACTCATTTTACATGAATAATAAAGTCGGTATCAATTACAGTATCAATAATAATATCTCCCAAACATTTTCTTTTTATTAAATTATTATGTCGGTAAGTTATTTAAAAGTGTCTTGTAAGTTTTGTAATCATTTAGTAAATGATATGAATATTTTTGTTTCTATAATTATAAAAACTTAACTTTTTATTAATTAGAAATTCATCCTCCACAAAAAAAAAGACAAATGAAATTCTTATTGTACTTCTAAAATATACAATAATGAAACAAAATTAGGCGGGAGTACTTTATTAAACACAAATCATCCTGTATTTTACATTCAATTTTTTATTTTTAAAATTCAAACATTCAGTCCAAACCATTCAACTAGATCTTAATATGAAAAATCTTTCTAAGAACCAAATTTATATTTTTTATAAACTTTTCTACTAGTTTTTTTGACGGGTAGAAAATCATAGCAATTAGATTATCTAAAATCTTTATTAGATCAATGAGTTTTTCTGCTTATTCGAAAAAATAGCAAAAGTTTTCTAAAAAAGAATTCAGATCTAAAAAAATTCTTGTACTAAGATCACGTTAAACAGTTTGAATCAATTATTGAAACTTTATAAAATAATATTGTAGCCTAACTTGAATGAAAATCACATTAAGAGTAAAGTAATGATTGTCACATTTACATTCTCAATGTCTTAGTCTATTAAATTTCAATTTCATTTGAAACGCCTAAAAGAAATAGTTTGCAAAACATTTAATTCAACATAATAAACATAACTTAATTGCTAATTCTCAGAGTCAGATAGAAAAATTTGTCTACAAAATTTTATAGCGTTGATCATAAAGATTTGGCCGCTACCAAGTTATAATCCGATTCCTCTGTATTACTTCATATATAAAATATGTAATTTAATTAACTTAAACTATTAAATATTATTTACGAAATAAATTTAATAAAATAAAAAACATTAAAATTCATACTAAATTATCAGATTTTATATAGAGGATGTGAAGTTCCTAAATTAATCCTCCAGATCAGCATCCTTTGTACCGGGTCTATTCAAACAGTTGCAGATAACTTTTCACTTCCTCGGAAACCAAATTTCTTTTTTCAATTCAAAAACAAAAATCGTAAATCCTCAAGACCTCAACCTTAAGCACAAGAAAAATTCTTTTAAAACAAATGGTTAACTATGTTATTATTACTGTATGCATCTAAAATTCCGTGGGCTCCACATGTCAGTGACTTCCCGACCAATTTCGTGACAATTTCACCCGTGGAAAATTAGTAAATTACAGTCGCTCTTCCCTTTTTCGTAATTTTCCTTCGTAATTGAAGAAAGGAAACAAGCAAAATAAAGATTTCCGTACACAAATCTATCTCCCTCTTCTTCTCTTCCCTTCCTCTCTCTCTCTCTCTCTGTGTCTGATAAGAGAAGAAAAGCCTCCGACGAATCTCCATCGGGAAGAAAAGGCGAATGGAAAGGAAGTTCACTGAAGCCAGATCTAGATCCAATTGCTGATTTCATCGGATCTCTGGTACGATCGGAAAGTGAGGTTGTCAGAGAGCATCCATGGCGGGAGCTGTCTCAGCTCTCTTCCTACTTGACATTAAAGGTCGCGTCCTAGTATGGCGAGACTACCGTGGTGACGTGTCCGCCGTCCAAGCCGAGCGATTCTTCACGAAGCTAATCGAAAAAGAGGTGATTTCTTCTTCCCCCACCCCCCCCTCGGATCCGATAGTTGAACTTAAGATCCGACATTTTCTAGATGAAATTTAGCTTTGCAACCAGTTGCTAGAACTCGAAGTTTGAAGAAATAGTTCCTATCTCCATTATCGCCCCGCTTTTCTTGAAACGAAGAGCGTCAAATTGACCCCCCGTGAGAAAAAATAACCAGCGGAGGGGGGTGTTTGTTTGACGCTTCTCAACGTATATAGTTGAAACCAGACTTATATCCATGTCAGATCTGATTAAACTAAAAGATCTTATATTTGACAGCCAATTGCGTTTTTGATTTTAGAATTTTTAAGATGTGTATGGGTGGGGTATAGTTGCGGAATCCTATGGAATATTTGAGAATTTTGTGGTGCTAAATCAGGAAAGTTTCATAACAGTGCGTGACTTTGAAATGATATAATTTTTGTTTGTCTAATTGGATTTTGTGTTTGTACTTCAGGCGGATCCAGAGTCACACTCACCAGTGGTGCATGATGACGGGGTCACATACATGTTCATACAACATAATAATGTATTTCTATTGACTGCGGCTAGACAGAATTGTAATGCAGCAAGTATACTCCTTTTTCTTCATCGAGTTGTCGATGTGAGTGGTTTGTGATTTTTATGTCATTAGTTTCTCAGATAAATTCGATATCATAGGTACCAGATTATGTTATCATTTATGCACTACTGGTAATTGAAAACTTTTGACGAAAACCAGTACATAAAAGTTAAAATTGATACTTAAGATGTAAGAAAAAAGAAACTGATCCCAATTGCTTTATGCTTTCTTCATAGTTGTGCAAATAAGGCATTCCTAAGTTCCTGTTTGCCTCAGTCCACCTAGAAATTGGTATTGTGCACAGAATTTTAACTTGAACTTCCATCTCACTTGTTGAATCATACAAAAGAAAAAAAGAAGAAGAAAGCAATGTACATACCATTACCAAACCAGCATTGGTGATAGATTCGGATCAGACCCAAAGCTAACCAAGCATTATCATGTAATAGCAAGCCACTGGTATAACTTTTTTTTTTTAAGAAAAGCCTGTAGTCCTAATTTAATTAAATACCAAATCAGTAGCGTTACAGCGATGAAGATTAAAATAACAAAAACCTAAAATGCCTAAGAGATACCCTAGCTTAATCTACAGTAGAGAAGGAAAATATCCAAATTACTAGTTCAATAAAAAACTATGAGGAGGTTATGTAAGTGGGAGTGTGAGCTTAGAAGGAGGATGCCCCAAATATTGGTTGGGCAGAATTATGATACCTTATTCGTTTCCTGTTACTATTTCTGTGCTCATGATGGACATAATTTGCCTACTGGTACTGTTATATCTTTAGAAGTATTTAGTTGGTGATTTTCTTTTCGCAGGTATTCAAGCATTATTTTGAAGAACTAGAGGAAGAATCTCTTAGAGATAACTTTGTTGTAGTGGTGAGGAGAATAATCATTTGACCTCAGTTTTTTCTCCTTTTGTAATATTGTTGATGTTCTGATTTATAAGCAGCTTATGGAAGCCAATATATTAGTTTATATAATGACAATATTATCTCCAAGTAATAGTTAGGCTTACACATGATATACAAACAAGAGCATGTCTCTCATAAGTTAAAATAATTTGATTTTTTTTTTCAATTTGTTTGTGAATTGAAGTACGAGCTGTTAGATGAGATGATGGATTTTGGGTACCCGCAATATACTGAGGCGAAGATACTTAGTGAGTTTATAAAGACGGATGCATACCGAATGGAGGTCACCCAAAGGCCTCCTATGGCTGTCACCAATGCCGTCTCTTGGAGAAGCGAAGGAATTCGCTATAAGAAGAATGAGGTACATGCTGTCTCTATAAGCACGTGAGGGTATTCCAGTTGGCATAGTTTGGTCATTTTTAAAATTGTAGTATGGGGCATATAAGAGGTATCTCCAATTATAGGGCTTTTTGATCATTCTGAGATGTTTGTCTTGTTTTCTTGGAGTGTGTGGGTCCCTTTGATATAAAAGAACAAGACTAGAGAAAAAATGAAAATGTTTTGATATTGTTTAGGATTATATACAACATTGTTGTGCTGTCTGATGAAGTGGTAGTGTGATACCATTACGCTGTTATTGCTACTATTAATAACATGCATTTCCTTTGTAGTATGAAAACCCAAAACAAATCTATGAAAAAGAGGAAAAAGGCGATAAAAAATTATTGTGCCCGATCAGAACCTTTTTTGAAGGAAGTACCACTATCATCGATGCTATGTTTTACTTGCTTATTTATATGATTTCTATAAATTGTAGGTATTTTTGGATGTGGTAGAGAGCGTGAATATCCTAGTAAACAGCAATGGCCAGATTATCCGGTCTGATGTTGTTGGTGCATTAAAAATGAGAACATACTTGAGGTAATTTTACTTTTGGAATTTTCTGTCATTTGACTGGTACTTTGCAGACCATATTCATCAATCTAACCTTCTGCCTCTTCTTCATGTAAAAAAAAGAAAATGCTAATAGCCACTGGTCTGGTACAAGCCAGTATAGAAAAAAACATCAATTGTACTATTGTTGGACTATACCTGCAGAATGGTGTATATGCATGAAGTAATTAAAAAGATCTCCGAAAAAGCAAAAAATTTAGAGGAAAAAAGAAAAAAAAAAGGAGAAGAATTAGAAAGAAGACGGATCACTTACTGAAACAGTGAAACCCCTGGAGCTCTGTGTGGCATCTCCAATATTCTTTTCATTTCCTTTTAATGTGTAATGTCTGATGCTTTGCTCAACTAATTGTAAAAATATTTGGCTGCAGTGGAATGCCAGAGTGTAAGCTGGGATTAAATGACAGGGTCCTTCTAGAAGCTCAGGGCCGTGCCACCAAAGGGAAAGCTATTGATTTAGATGACATCAAATTTCACCAGTTTGTACCATTATCCTTGCCTCGATCTGATCTACAATTTCTGTCATTTTGGTGCTTAATTCAGTCAGGGTTCAGTTAACTGAGATAATATGTTGGGCTACAAATCCCCCCTCCTCCTGCCCCTTTCCTTCCGCACACACATAAAAGAAAAAAAAGAAAAGAAAAAAAAAGGATTTGATTTCTTGTCTTTTCAGTGTTAAAAGGTGAAATGGATATATTATGTACCCTGGGATTTCTAAGTTTAAACCCATGACATGAAAGCATGGATCTATTCACATATCTCCTTCTATGTAAGCATGCAGCAAATGATGAATATGTTTTTGATATTACCTTAATGTAAGCATGTTAGTTGAAAAATACGAGATGACGAGTTAAAATTTGACAGCTTCTAATTATTCATGTTCATTTTCTTTTGAGTACTTCTGAACTTTTCTGCAACATATCTGAAAAGTTTATCAACAAAAACCGGAAATTTAGTAATTTAGTTTACCTTTTTTTTTGTTGAAGGTGTGTTCGATTGGCACGATTTGAGAATGATAGAACCATATCCTTCATACCACCAGATGGTGCTTTTGATTTAATGACATACCGACTTAGCACTCAGGTTTTTTTTTTTTTCCATATTGTAACATCTGTTTTTTTAGTTCAATGTCCATTTTAATTCTTTCTTGACATTTCTTTGTGAGTATTTACCCTTCTTGCTTTGCAAACCATTGGAAGTTTAATGTCCTTCTATAAACATGGAAATGACTTGTAAACTTCTTGGTAACCTGGAGGTCCTAATGACTTGCCTTCCCAGTTTTTCTTCAAAATTGCCCAATGTGTGGATCCTATCTCTTGATGTACTATACAAAAGAAGGATATATTGGCTGTTAATTTTAAAGTTTGGAGTTACTAATTCTTTCTGCATAAGCAGACTGAATTTTTCTCATTTTTAGGTATATCTATGTGAAAATATATATTACCTTTAAATCATATTCTCAACCATCTATCTTTCTTTATCTTTTAATCTTTTAAATAAAAAAGGTGAAACCGTTGATTTGGGTGGAGGCTCAAGTGGAGAAGCATTCAAGGAGTCGTATTGAGCTCATGGTTAAGGCCAGAAGCCAGTTTAAGGAAAGAAGGTACCTTCTATTTAAATTTTATCTTTTTCCCAATTTCATGTTGGCTTTATGTTGGCATGCATTACCTTCTTTTTCTTTGCCATTTTGTAGCACTGCGACAAATGTAGAGATAGAAGTTCCAGTCCCAGCTGATTCAACGAACCCTAATATAAGAACTTCTATGGGTTCAGCTGCATATGCTCCTGAAAATGATGCTTTGGTCTGGAAAATTAAATCCTTTCCTGGTGGCAAGGTATTTCTTTCCTCTTTTTGGAAAAAAATGGAAAGAAACACTAATGAATCAGGCAGAATTACTGAATCCTTTTTCTACTATCCTTGATTACATTAGCAAATTTGGACCAGTACAGGTACCCCAGTGACCAGCACATACCAAAATTGTTATAGAGATTGTAATGGATCTTGTTTGGGCAGGCTTGAAGTGAAACCTGGGCCTGTTCTATTGTAGGACCAAGTTAGGTTGGATGCATGGTTGAAATTGTTATGTAAATTCCTCTTATTGTCCTGAAGTTTAAGCATTGTTTCAATTCTATGTTGATGTGGAAAAAGAATCATAAAAGGACAGTTTAACTTGTTTAAATTCAATCAAGCATAAGCATATGTGATGTACTAGGTTGAAGTTTCCCTGAATCGTCTGAGTCTATATTTAGATTGTTTCATTTTCAATTCTTGAGTAGTTTCCATTACTCAGTGGGCTCTACTAGTTGGTGCTTAACTTTGATACCAAGTTCATCAAATAAGGCAATATTGAAACCGGTATTACCTTGTGAGGTGTTATTATGCCTATTCAAATGGCAAAATTGTTGAAACCATTTTATTTATTTTTTTTGGTTTTTGCTTGGTTGTTTTTGCATCTCTGTAGGAGTACATGTGCAGAGCCGAGTTCAGCCTTCCTAGTATAACAGCTGAAGAGGGGGCACCTGAGAAAAAAGCCCCAATTCGTGTTAAATTTGAGATCCCTTATTTTACTGTCTCTGGTATTCAGGTAATTTCTGATTTTGTTTCTTCTATTGCATTCTATATTTCCTTTGCAGTTAGCAAATTTGATATCATGACATTTCCAATTCTCATCATTAGTCTAAAACACCCAACATTTCTGTGTTAAAATGCAACTTGGATCCCAAATCAAATCGGTCTAAAATTAAGCTATTTTAATAAAGCTGGTTTAGATATTAGATTGGAAGTTATTGAACTAGTTATGAAGTGGATTATGTTGGTATGATGTGAAGTTATATTATTTACAAAGTCTTGAATATAATTAGTATAACCTGGTCAGACCAAACACTGATTGTTGATAGCTAATTTAAAAAATGTTGGCCGCCTGTTAATTCAATTCTAAGGAATTATTGGGTATAATTTGCAAGGAACCCTTCTTTAAGTCAATTTTATATGAAATAGGAATTCTTTTACTTCATTCGGAACGATAGGTTCTTCATCAAAAGAAAAAGAGAGATGTCTCAAATTAATTTTGATTTGGGATATGAGAACTGTATTAGCAGCAGCCTTAGAATATGCACAAAGTTGCAACAAGTTCAAACTTGACTTTAGGTACTGCTTGTATTACCAAACTTCCCCAAGCAGTTGAAATTTGGTCTGTACCAGCTAATCCGTACTTGATTACTTTTGCTGTTCGTTGTGTCCCTATGTCTGTGTCTGTGCAGTCGCTTCCATGTGCTTTAGTTGATTAAAAATGGATCTGGTTCCTTTTTGGGTGCTAAAGTGGGTCCAGCACTGCATGCACCATCAATCACAGCCTGGGTTAGTGATGGGAAAGGGATCAGATTCTTGCTTTTAGAAGCAAATTGAGTTGCTATTCCACATCCATAAATAGAATTTACGAAGGGTGCTAAAATGCTGATACCTCGCTACTACATTCCAAAATATCCAGAGAAGTTCTCGTAAAAAGTGAGAAATGTAGTTTTTCAGAAAGCCCCTCCCTAAAGCCTCCATCTGACCTCAATCCCCCCCAACCCCCCCCCCCCCCCCCCCCGCCCTCCTCCTCCCGCACCCCCGTTGAACTGCCTGTTTGAGTTAATTGGTCCATGTTGCAACAATACTAGCAAATGCAACAGAAACATTGTTCCTTTCATGTTGAGAAACTTAGTATGCATCAGAATATTTTGTTCATAAAATAAATATTCCTTGACAATTGCCTTATGATCTGATCCTGAATAAAAAGAAAGGGCTGGTCACATGACATGTCAGTAAAGATTGAAGTCACACTTGTACAAGGCAGTAGCGTATCTCAATATTAACCACTGATTTTATAAAAATTACAGGTGAGATACCTGAAGATAATTGAAAAGAGCGGGTACCAGGCATTACCATGGGTGAGATACATCACTATGGCAGGAGAATACGAACTAAGACTCATCTAGGATTCAATGTATTTCTTTAAGTATACCACATATGCCTCGATCTCTCCGTCACATCATGGCCTGTATACACCATCTATCCATCTCTGCATCTCACATCAAGACCTGTGTTCTCCATTTCGTAGAAGATCTTGAAATACCTTTTGTGATATTTTGGAAGATTTTATTGTGGATGTTTTGATAGGATTATAGTTGCAACTTGTAAGGGGCTGGGAGACTTTTGTCTCCAGTTTTTTATGGTACACTTGTATTCTTTTGCTGGAATATTTTTGTCATAAGTTTTTTTTGTTGTTGTTTTTTTGTTGTAATAATTGCCTTCTAAACTAAAATTATATCATTTGTGAGTACTCGTGTTTTCAGCTCGAGCTTTTAGTTTATAAATTATCAAACTAATGCCTCCTTCCAAAGAGAAGTTGAAGTTATTATATTGATGTATTACTTATGCTAGTTGTAACTCTTCTCTAGTAAGGTTTTTTGATATTAGATCATTAAATAAAGCTTTCTACATTTATGCAAAATATTGCCTCAGGAAACTACAGGTCGATAAAAATAAGAGGCATTAGCAAAATAAGATACTGGGCACGCATCTGCCATCTATAATGGTCCGATTAAATCTGAACGGATCAGATTAAGTTTATAGTTGATGTTTTATTTCTCTTTGATTGGGTCCCATCTGTCATTTGGATAAATGACAACTTGCTATAATCATAGCCAATAATGAGAACGGTCGTGAATTGTAAGAAACAGAGGACTGTATTTTTGGGGTCCTGTGTAGAACTTGATCCAAACAAATCAGTGCATACCTGTACTGCACCTCATGTCATTTTATAGTGCGATTCAATTCATACAGAAAAGGATTATAATTTTGAGTCTATAGTGCGATCCATACCCCCATAAAAAAGAGGATTCACATTTGCTGTTATATTTTTTTTATAGCACAAATGTATTATAATTTTTGTGAATATATGACATGTGGAATCTATTAAAACATAAATAAAAAAATATTTTTTATTATTAAATTTAAATTATTTGAATCAAATCAGATCATTTAAATTTAATAAAATAATTACGTTATTAAAAATAATGATAACTGATGCTCATCCATAAATAAAAAAAAAAGGTTATTCTCACGTACCAGACGTAACATCACCTGAGGAATGAAGGCTAGCGCAAGCAACAGTGTAAATAAAGGCAAAGGAAAATAACAATGCATGATTAAAAAAAGGAAACGATAAACTACTCTTGTACCGATGCGAGCATGTACCTTTGACCCTCTTTCCTACCATGAAGAAAAATAATTGAGATTTACTGTGACATATTTAGACATTCCAACCATGTGGCATGTCACTGGAGGATAACCTTTAGCAAAAAATTAAGTGGAAATATGGGTTCCGCATAAAAATAAAGGAAAAAAAATTAGAGAGCGATTATGATTGATACTACTAATACCGAATTTGATATTTATATTAAATGAGTTATTATTTATGTTAATAACTTTATCATACAACTTATTTTATATAGTATTATTATTATTATTATTATTATTATTATTCAATTTAAATACCATTAACCTAAATAATAACTCACCTAAGTTGAATAATAAAAATATTATATAAAATAAATTACATAATAAAATTATTAACATGAATAATAACTCATTTAATCTGAATAACAAAAACAAAATTAATATCGATAACAATTTATGTGTAACAGCTCCCAAAAATAAAAGAAAAAGAAAATGGCTCAGAATGAAATGATTCGCCACACCATTTGGAGATATATATCTGCCGCATAGGATATGGATTTTACACTTGGTGACATAATAAGCATTGTTGTTCCTCTTTGTAGGGACCTATGCTATGCTGTGTAAATGGGACTATGGATATAAATATATAAATATATAAATATATAATAACTTCGACATTTTAAATGACTTGGATGTAATAAATTTTACTAAGATTGATCAGATAGTAAACAATGAGCTATCTATTGGGAACAATGCACTGTACAATTTCTAATTTTTTTTGGTTAATTTTATTTGATTGATTTATCCCTCATGCCACTCAATTGGAGATGTAAGTACATAACTCTTATATTACTATATATCAGTGATTCCAAGTTTTTTTATTTTTTTTAATTTTTCCTCAATTAATTAAAATAAAAATCTTGCAACATTCTGCATGTAAAATGTATATACAAAAAAAAAACTATATATCATATCTAATTGCTTCATTTTTTTTTGGTTGAAATTGTCTCATGCAAAGTATATATATGTGCAAACGCATCATTAAATTAGTATCAATACGCTTTGACATGGTCTCCATTTGCAAATGAAAAAAACAGGAATAATTAATGTGGGGGCCTATGTAATGTCCAGTACTAAATATAATTTTTTTATAATTTTTTTTTTGGTATAGAGAGGTGACCTTTAATTCCCCTTTTTGTTGGTTTGTTACCAAATGCACACGAGACAGCATATAGATATGATATATATGATATGATATGATATATATCATCCCAATGTTTAAACTAGGATATGAAATGCTTTTGCATGACAAGTAACTATTTTTCCGGAATTTATGTACGATAATATATACCTCAAAATCTTAATTAATTGTTAATAAATGGAAGCTCACTTTTTGCTAGGAGGATATAATATGGGGTCCACATGTTTTCAAATAGTTTATGTCATGGTTGTGGTAGTGAAATCAGACCGAATATATATTCTGAAAAAAAGTTTTTATTTTTTTTTATAATTTTTTTTAGACAAAGATTGGGGTCTAAGAAAATCGGAGAAAAAAAATAGAAAAATAGATTTGAAATTATCAAATAGAAAAAATATTTTATACTTTTGTTCATAACTTATTAGCAATTGGAGAAGTCAAGAATTGGTATATTATATTACAAAAAAAAGCTGGTATTTTGTCAGACCAATTATATAAGAAATTAAACTAAATGTAGAGCGCTTCACCTATTAACAATCTTTCTGCATGTTTTATATAAAAAAAAGAAATTATGGACAAAATTGAACACTTGCATATATATTATGGAAATATTGTAAATTTTGGTGTTCTTAAAGTTGTTGTCAAATAATTAATAAAAAATTAATGTAGATATATTACATAAGAAATTTAAGGCAAAGAAGTACTATTAGTGAGCATTATTTGGGTACTTGACCAAATTGTGGTTTATCAGTTTACAATAAAAAAATAAAGAGGAAAATTGATCCAATATTCCAATTGCACTTAAAGCTCTGGATTCTAGCAGAGATGCAAGAAGAAGCAAGATAGATAAAGTGTGATAGGCTGATAGATGTAAATAAAAGTTGCCTGGAGAGTAGCTAGCTTTTCTGAGTTTCCAAACCAGAAAATAATCCAAATTAGATACAAGTCATGAGAGAAAAGTTATCATCAGTCAATGCATGCATGTCCAGTTGCAGAAAAAGAAAAGAAAGGAAAGGAAAAGGGAATTAGGAGGGGGCATGGCCAATTGGGCATGGTGGTGGTTTCTAGGATGCAGTGTGCAGTGCATGCAATTGAGATTTACATGCAACTAAGTGCCTAGTTTGTGTTGTGTTAGGCATGGTCATGGTATCATACCAACTGATCATGCTTTTTTCTTCTTCTTTTTTTTTTCCAATTGCTCACACTGTAACTGCTTGTGGGTCCTCCATGTTTATTTTGTTTCTTCCACAATATATGCAGATATCTTTTGTTTTTTTTTTGAAATAAGGGTTTTCATTAGCTCCCGATATTTATTTATTTTTAAATTTTTTTTACGAGATTTGAATTTACATCTCTTCGTAGAGAGAGGTTGTCTATTACCACTATATTAGGCTTGCGATTCTTTTATTTTTCTATGTAAAAAAATTGGATGAGGTAAATATATAAAAATACTTGTCTTTTTTTTTTCTATGAAATTGAGTGAAGGTGAGGGTTTCCTATGAAAATATTTTTTGGTTGTTATACTGAATTGAAAGTACACATGTATTATGAACTAATATATGTTCTAGTATAATATCAGTACTTGGCATCTGATCAAATGTCATAATTAATTCCCCTTGATTCTAAACCTAAATGTTTCCTTGCAAGTAGCTTAATTTTCTTCTTGGAAAAGTCTGAAATGTTTTCCTAGACTGTGTTTGATAGGAGATAATGAAGGAATAAAATTATCTCCATCTTTTACAGAGAATAACTTTAATCTCTAGTTATTTCTAACTCATCTCACTCGCAAACGGGACCTAATGGGAAATGATGCTGTCATTACTCAACTGTGCTGGACACTAATATATCATATTATGAACTAATTTATCAAGCAATTATATATATATATATATATATATATATATATTGCTATTATAGCTTTTTAGAAAATATGTTACTTCGTGTATTTCAAAAATTTCATAAATCAGTTAGTACTATACAATCATTGAAGTATGAGACTATTTGCATCACATGTAAAGTTCACAACTAACAGAAATTTACATGCTAGTTATTTAAAAAGTTGCTAATAGTTTGCTGGTAATTTGAATTTGAATAGAGATAATAGTTTAATCTAAAAAAATGAAACTCTGACTAAATGAGATAGATTAAAATTATGTGATTAAAATCAGATATTAAATAAAATTGACTAATTTTATAACTTATTAGTGAAAAGAACAAACTATATATGTAATAGACTGGGACCTTTTTTAGTTTTAAAATTCACATGTTTTTTTAACTTTTTTCCTTTTGTCTTTTTCTCTCACATTATTTTTTACTATGTTAGAAAGGAAGTGCATTTTTTCTCCAAAAAAAAAATCATAAAAATGAATAATTTCAAGAAATTATAACTTTGAGAAAGTTATAATAAAATAGGTGGTGCATGTTCTCAGTAGTATTCCCTCTTTTGTTTTTAAATAAAACTAGAGTTTTTGATGCTTTTCGTATGAGAGGTTGTATGTTCGAAATTCAGATACTGAGTCATTTATAGATATTTAAAGTTGAGTTATTTTGACTCTTATCTTTATCTCAAAACAATAGTTTACTTTACAATTTATACATTACAAATGAGAGGGATCACTTGACAATGTTTATTTTGACAATCTTGCTAATGAGTTTTCAAATAAATTCGAAAAAAAATCTTAAAAATAGAAAAAAATATAGATATAATTTTTGAGCTTATAGATTGATTGTGTTTTAATTATTTTAATAATTATTTTAAATTTCATACAATTTGAATTTTATTTGATAGTTCATTAAAATATATTAAAATTTATGTAATTTACATCGGTCCATATTTAATGATCTTTGATAAAATATCAAATATAACTTAAATTGCACGAAATTTAAAAATACGATCAACCTATAAGTTCAAAAATATATCTATATAATTTTTTCTATATTAAATTTTTTTCCTCGAATGTATATGAAATTTTTATTTTTAAAATTGTCAAAATAAACATTGCCAATTGTCAAGTGATTCCTCCCCTGCCCGAATTCACGTCCTCTGTATTACTTCATCTATATTAAACAAAAATCTCTCTCTACAAAATTTTTTACATAAATTTTAATACTGTCCGTTATAATACTTACTATAATAATCATTTATAATCTTTATTTCATCCACTAAACAATTCCCCTCCAAAAAATATAAAAATATGGACTCCCCTCCTATATATGTCAGCACAATACGCCACATGGCTAGAACGCCAAAAATGAGGCACAAAGGACAGAGACCCCCATCTTAGAAGCGAGACAAGATTTGACAAGTAGGTCCCACTTTTGTTTCTTCAATTCAGAACCAACCATTGAAGGTTGTCCATGTCACTGCCTCCGTGTCTCTCTCTCTCTCTCTCTCTCTCTCTTTATATACCTAAATCAATCAACCCAACACATATAATGATATAAACCTCCAGTCACGCTTTGTTCCCGTTGTATCGTTTTGACTTGGCCTTGCCCCCTCTTTAATTTCCTTCTATATATATGTATGTATGTGACTTTCTCTTTCAAGGAAAACTACATGCACTAACTATTCATATTGATGCATCATGCAAAAGGAAGCACATTTTGTCTTTAGTGGGTTTTTGGTCTCCAATTTGTGACCTCAGAAACAGAATTGTGGTTGATTAATCTTTATCATATGATTAATTTACATGCTATCCATTTATATTATATGCTACACAGCCATGTATGTTGTCTCCAAATTAAGGCCACACAAAGAATTGAAGAAATGCTCCAAGATGTGATCTCTTATATAATATATAAGAGACAAAATAAATAATTTTGAGGATAAGTAAGCAATGTTTGCTTTTCTTTGAAGACTAGTTCCTAAGTTTTCTTGAGAAAATAATCACTAGCTAGTTATAACAATTCAATATCCGTGTCATTTTATTTTAGAAAATCTCTATAACATATCATAACTATACGCAATCAAACGACTACGAACAATTCATACAACATTTTAATGCATTCTAACAATTTTTCCAAATATCATATATATGATTTAACATTACCGAGAATTAGCTTTTAGTCGAGTGATAAAAGTAATGCTCTCTGTGTAAGTTCGAACACCGAATTGAGAATTTATTTATGAATATTTAAATTTGGATGATTTAGACTCTTATTTTATATCAAAAAAATGATCAACAAAATATTTATAGTTTGATTGGTGCTCACTCATCATGTACTTAATTACAAAGTGTAATTTTTTCTTTGTGAAATAAATTAAGAAAACACCATTAATTATTCAAGAAATGGGAGTTAGATTTTAGCCCTAGAATTTAATTTTGAGAATGACTTGTTTGACCAAACAATTATAATATTCTCTGCACCGGGCCCACTATACAACCGTGCAAGTTTGGCACTCCTTTGTTGAAACATGTATAATATGGAAGCCATTAATAAATTAATTGGAGATGCGCATGGCACATGTATATAATATATATATAGGGGATAAGGAGTTGCGTGCAAGTGGAGTTGCATGCATGGAGGAGGTAATGAGGTATTTGATGGGTTGGCCTGGCCCTAGTGGCTATGGCTCTTCTTCCACTGCTGAAGATGTAACTCAACACCTCTCTCTTCCTTCCAATCTCACTGCTCTTATCACTGGTCTCTCTCTCTCTCTCTTCTCTCTCTCTTCTTTCTCTAACTACATATATAATTACATTAGGTTCCCTATTTGCTCAATTGTTTATAGCAAACTTTGGAATTGTATGTGTGTGTTATTATAATAATTAATTCAGGCCGTACTATACACAATTAATAAATATGTATTGTCTTGATTTAGTTAGCTAGCAACTGGTTCTGATTCCTGTTTTTTGTTTTTAAATTAATTAATCATCATTTTATTGTACAATTAATTGGAGCAAACATCATTTTGTTATACATACAAATATAAATTATCTTTTGCATATTGTTAATTATATATATGTATATATACAGGCGGCACGTCGGGGATCGGATTTGAAACTGCGAGAGTGTTGGCAAAGAGAGGAGTGAGGGTGGTTCTTCCTGCAAGGGAAGTGAAGAGAGGGAATGAAGCTAGAGAGAGAATCCTTCGGGACAGCCCGGCGGCGCAGATTCATGTGTTAGAGTTGGATCTCAGCTCCTTAACCTCCATCCGCTGCTTCTGCTCTCGGTTTCGTGCTCTCGATCTGCCTCTTAATATTCTCATGTGAGTTTATGAACACTTCTTCTATGTGTGTATAGGATTATGTGTATGCTTGAATGAATTTGTTTTATGTTTTGTTTTAGTTTGTTTTTGTTTTTTTTTCTAATAAATAAGAATTTTCAAACTATATGTTGTTTAAAAGACTGACCTTCTTTTAATGTATAATTTTTTGCAAGTTTTTATTTCAATACCGTGACATTTTTTACACTCATCTTTTCATATGTTAATAAATTTTTTCGTTAATATTTAATTATTTATAAACAGTAATGTAGATTTTCTGCTAGATTGGAACCTTCTTTTTCCCCTGATGACATGCATAGTATAACTTGTGTTAAACTATAATCCCATAATTAATTTGTTGACAAAACTAAATCCCTCTAGAAATATAATGGACCTAAATTAAATTGTAGCACAATCCAAAATTTGTTTGGGCCTATAAATCCAGCCCATATATGGTTACAAAAGGCATATATGATATATATAGTTGGATTTCTCTGGGATTAATTACTGCTAAGCCTGGATAACTTATGAAAATATTATACTAAAGTTGCTGTTTTAAACTTTTTAATTTGTCAGAAATAATGCAGGAAGGTTTAGTAGGAAGCTGAAGTTGACTGATGACAAGTATGAGTTGACCTTTGCTACCAATTACTTGGGTATTTTTCAATGTTTAATCCTTGAAATTATTGTAAATTTTACAAAGTAAGAGCTTATCCTAACTAATTCATTAACAATCCAATGGATGATCCATATATGCAGGGCATTTTGTATTGACTGAGGCATTGCTACCAAAAATGGAAGAGACAGCAAGAGAAACAGGGAGGCAGGGAAGGATAATCAATGTTTCATCAATGATACACAAATGGGTTAAAGGAGAAGGATTTCGTCTCCACGACATGCTCAAACCGAAAGAGTACGATCGACAACTTTCCTTACATTATGAAATTTGATTTATGTTTCTTGATTATTGCAATGTTTCCACTAATTTCGTTATCTGATATCTAGAAGTAGATTCTGAGATTATGTTTGTACATACATTTTTATTTGCATCTGGATGTGTCATTTTCCATCTAAACAAGTTTGTTGTTTTTTAATTAATTAAGCTAAATTTGTAACAAGAAAGTTATATGATGTATTAACTAGTTGATTGTTGCCAATAAACAAGCCTTTTTAAAGTAGCAAAATTATGAAATAAACTTCCCGTACTCGTGCAGATACAATGCGACACGTGCTTATGCACAGTCGAAGTTAGCTAACATCTTGCACACCAGAGAATTAGCAAATCAACTTAAGGTAATTTTTTTAATCCAATATAAACTTGTACAATTTTGAGATATCATACATACTATTATGTAAATTATGCTTTTTTTTTATACTGTGCATGTCTTTGATTGAAATTAATTTTCTTAGGAGAAAAAGGTGAAGATAACAATAAATGCAGTTCATCCTGGAATTGTGAAGACAGGGATTATCAGGGATCATAAAGGATTCTTAACAGGCATGTCTCTCTTTCAAATTTGCACAAAATTAAATAAGAAACTTTACATCAAATTGGGAAATTAAAGAGAGGAAAAACTGCATTGAAGTGCTAATAAAAATGTGGCAATATTTATCTGTTTCATAAATTTATTCTTAACTGCACATAATTTTCTTTTTATTTTTTATGAAGCAGACTGTATATTTTTCATTGCTTCAAGGCTTCTCAAATCAATACCTCAGGTTTGTTGTGTGCTCTTTTTTTTGTTAAACAGAAAACTTCTTTTTATACAAAAATTTACAATACATTTGACTAGATTGGATAATACTTTCATAACATTACTTTAACTTATAATTGCTAATTAGCTTGCACTTATAGGGAGCTGCCACCACTTGTTATGTGGCACTTAACCCCAAATTGGAGGGTATTTCCGGCAAGTATTTCGAAGACTGCAATGAGAGCGCCGGACTAGAAAATTACGAGAGGATGGCTCGGATGCTCTGGGAGGAGACTCACACATTAGTTCTAAGAAAACTCCGATCTCGCACAAAACGTGATCGGAGTACAAAATTCCCAAGGGATAGATGCAATTTTCAAATTTAAATACAAAACAGGATCTTGGCAAGTATATTGTAAATAATTATTGTTAATTAGGGGTTAATTTATAGATTGTGGTTAATTTCTATATCCCCATCCAAATATCATCAGGAAGAAATTACTGTTACTGTGTGCATATCTTTTTTTGAGTAAATATTTCCACTCTCTTTATATTGTGCATCAAAGGCTGCTTCCTTTGTCATGAGTTTTTTAGTGTGGATATAATTTGGAAATAATTGCTTGGTAATATTTTTAAAGAACATATAAAAAAGTTCATAATTCTGATATATAATTCAGGTATAAATCACGTATTTTTCATGAATTCGGAAAATAATATGAATATATCAGATTAATTATTTGTTCAAGAGAAGATGACAGAAAGAAAGAAAATACCGATATAAAATCTTAAAACTAACGGTCGAGTCAAAGGAAGAAAACTGATTAAATGATCTGAAATGAAAGAAAAACAAAAATATTAGAATTAAAATATTAAAAATAAATATCAGAATTAACAAAAACTCTTATATAAAAAGAAAGAAAGAATGTTCGAAGTAAAAATAAAGAAGAGAAGATACAATACCAGATACCACTGTTGCATCACAAAATATGCAATACAGGCTGCCTTAGGTGGGAAATGAAATGGGCCTTAATTAATTAGCATCCTCTATTTCCAACCACCATCACTTTAGATATTACAAGGGCCTCTAGTTTATCTTTCTCAAGAGAGTATATATGATACTTTATTATTCAGATTAAATGAGTTATTATTTATATTAATGATTTTATTATATAATTTATTCGTATAATATTTTTGTTATTCAGTTTTAAGAAAGTTATTATTCGTATTAGTGATATTTGAGTTAAATAATAAAAATATTAAAAAATAAGTAGCATAATAAAATAGTAAATATGAATAATAATTCATGTAATATGAATAATAAAGTCGGTATCGATTTTGATATCTCTCAAAAAATCTGCAAATATTTGCCCTTTAGATATTACAAGGGCCTCTAATTTATCTTTCTCAAGAGCATATATAGTTGAAAAGGCCTTTTGTTCCTCTCAGATTATTGTCTAACTAAAAAGAAAGTCTTCTGGTTTCTAGATTGAAAAAAATCTCCAATAATGTATATATATGTGTCTTTCCCTTCAAATTCATGCTTTCAATTAGAAGTTCTTCAATTTTATTTGTCATTTTTTCTGTCCAGAAGAAGAAGAAAAATAAAGAAACAAGACAGCGACCATTAATTCCAATATGTCAAGTACATAATTTGAGAATGAATATAAAAAAAATCACATTATCTTTTATTTCACACTTTATTGAAGAGTGATGATACATTAGCTTATTCAAGATTAAATCGAATTAAACCAACACATAGGAAAACCTGAAAAACAGAAAGGAACAAATAAAATCAAGCACCAATTTGGCAGTTCGAACGGAACCCGTGTGCACACACTGGGATTATTTGCGGGTTTTGGTTGTCCTCTCAAGCTTAAAATTCAAACCAAAAAAAAAAAAAAATCAAGCACACGATTGAAAGCAAGAGCTAGCTCACGAAAATAATCAATACTCTGTCTTTAGTAATTCACGGCACGGCATGTCTTCCTGACTTCACCCTCGGTCCCACCAATGTTACCCATTTTCACCATCGACTCTGCGAACTTCGCCTCAAAGAGCGAAGGCGTAGTCCGGAATGCATTCAGAAGGTTTGCTGTCTCACTGCTTGTCAGAAGGCTCCAATCCGAGAAGAATAGTCCCTTGAGATCAGCAACATTCTGGTAATACTGGTTATCTAGTCTCTTTGGTGTGACGAAATCCTGTGGGACGACACCGTCATCCTGTGCATTTTGTGGGCACTTGGTTTGCAGGAAAGAACCGAAGCCCTGATCCATGGTGGGGTCGATGGTCGGGTATAGACGGGTTGTGAAGGAGGAGCAGTGGGAACGGCCAATCGAGTGAGCTCCAGAAAGTGCGACAACATCATCTGCAGAGAGCCCCTGAGCTGCAAAAAGCGCCTTCAAGACGGTAAGATTGTGGAAGGGAGCAGGAAGTGTGGCGAGGACCTCATCTGCGTTGGAGACCCTTCCATCGAGCCTTCCAGAGGGGATTTCATAGGAGATTCCTCCAAGGAAATAAGATGCATCTCGTGCTGCAAAGGCGATGATATCTGCACAGGAGACGACACCGGGACAGGCAAGTTCAAGGATAGATTTTGCCTCGTCGATCACTTCGAAGCCACGGAGGCTGGGATTGTTCGGGACGGCTAACTTCTCAGGGTTCGGGTTTAGCGGGGATGGGTCGAGTAGGACCGAAGCATCACAACCCTAGTTATTATCAGCACAGAGAATGGTTAAGGAAAAACAAAACATATTAGCAAGGTGCTACTATTTTTGCATGATAAAATATTCTGGTATTAGTAAATTTAGTGTTGGAAAATTCAGGAAAAATCACTTGAATGAAGATTGTGATAAATTTTGAAATGGGTGGATTATTTCTCTTCCTATCAATGCCATTAACTAGCTGGGATAGTCTATTAATCTAGCTTATATACTAATATAGTAATATTATTGTAAATAAAAGAGTTTACTGTTTAATACAAGTATATTAATGACTCAAATGCTTGTTTGTATAACACTTGTTCACTTTGGGCAATTGTGAACTAATGCAAAAGAATGCTCCAAATAAACAAAAATTCTCTATTCTTATATATATTGACTGCATTAAGAAAGATGATACTCAATTCAATTAATGACAACACAAGCTATTTCAGTACTCTTTTCTACTATTCTTCAATTAGTTAGAATTCAGAACATATATTGTAGAATTAAATTTAAGTTCCATTAATAATTAAGACGGAAAAAATAATCACATAATACTAGGTAGTTAATTAAAAAAAGTATATATACAAAAGTTAAGTGAATAATTAATAATATAAGAGCATACCCTAACGAAGCAGTCATGGAAGAACATCCTGATGACACCGGCACCGAAACCGGGATCCATGACGATATACTTGTGTACTATAGTTTTGACAACCAGTTCTGCTTGAGGGCAAGTTTTGGCACACTTGCTGTAGTAACCTACTTCAAGGGAAGTTGTTGACATTGCACCAAATAATAGGATGCATGATGAGAGAAAAGCTAACATTTGAAATGTGTTTCTTGCACCCATCTGGTAATCACTACAGTTAATTGAGCTGGTGATATATCTGAGAGAGCAAGAGATAATTAGTGAAGTGTGTTTAAGCTTGTGTTGGTGTGTGTTGTAGTGTGTAACAAGAATGCCTTTATATAGGAGAGAACAGTAGAATGAGTTATAATCAATTATACCAACTACCAAGAGAATAAATAAAACTTGGTCTCTTCTCTTCATTTTTTTTTTTCAATTTGTGTTTGCTAGATGTACGGTACAGTTTAAATTTCTCTGTCAGCTGCCGGTGGCTCTTGAGCTGTTAGACAATAGCAGTCCATTTTTAATTTAAATAAATACAGGTCCAAGGTATATTGCTATTATTTTGTAACTTGTACAGATCATATTTGAATCAATTACATTCTCCTTGGGCAAAAGATCATCAAGTAATTACTTCATGATTACTGCCTTGAATTGTTCCTTTATAACTGATTAAGACTATTATTTTCAGAAATTGTTCTACAGGTGAAAACAAAATATGCATGGATCTCAATTCATGCAAATCCTTTCAAAGTTACAGTTGTTTTTATTAGCAAGAGCTTAGAATTCAGTTGAGAGTTCAAATGTAGTATAGTACAGAGAAAATAATAGGAACTTAATTTCAATAATATGCACTCTAATACCAAATTCTACTATATATACATCAACAACAATGAATGGCTATATATGAGTAATAACAAATAACAGGTAAGTGGCACATTTCAGCATGAAATGTTTTGGGCTGCTATAAATTAGTAGATCTCTCTCTCTCTCTATATCCCCTCATATAATTAGTTCAATTAAGCTAGTTGTAATGGCACAAATATATTTTCCTTCCATCTATACCTAATCACATGGAATGCACTACCATAACACAGGAATTCATCAACGTAAACATGCTTATCCAAAAATAGAAGATTCATATCGACTGGTTTAAATTAGTTATAGCCTTAATTATAAGTGATATATGTTATAGCACGCTTGAACACTTGTCATTAATTAGCTAGGTAAGCAACGAGCAAGTCTGGGAAAATGAAAATTACTATGTTAATTTTCTAATTAATTGCTAGCGTGTTTGAATGCATGTGTGGAGAATGTAACTTAATTAATTAGATGCAAAATCTGCTAGAACAATTCGGATCAATGTCTCACCGCTCATACTGCGCGTAACGCATAATTATTTGATTTTTGTGCTTGACACGGTCCAGTTTTGTACAATGTTAATTTTATAAAAAAGCTCAAAATTATGCAAGAACAAGTCATCAGCCTTTGACTTGCTTTTTTTGTGGAGAAATCGGACCGTGTCAAGCACAAGACGAGTAAAAAAAATAAAAAATAAAAAATAAAAAATAAAAAATAAAAATAAATAAAAATAAAAATTACAAAAAATAAAATGAAAATACAAAAAAAAAATTAAAAAGTACAAAATGGTTTTTGAGAATAAAAAATTACAAGATGCTACACCAACTGCGCTTAATTAGCTTTTACCAATAAAATTGGTGACTCTTTCACTGAATTAAAAAAAAATGTCCAAAGCAAAGCATGATTCGACCGTTTTTAGAATAAAAGATTAAAAATCACAAAAATGCAAGCGCAATATATATTAGCTGGATTTGTCAACTATTCCTCAAGTTAGAAGATAATTTATATTAAATAAAGTTGTTGGAAAAATTAAAAAAAGGGCTGCTATTAGTCAATGTAATATGCAATCAACCAACAACTATACATTAATCCTGGGTCTAGTAAAAAAAAAAATTTATAGGTTTACATTGCAACCTCTAATCTGTATTATACTATTATGTTATGAACATTTTTTTTTTTGTAAAATTGGGACTTTTGACACAGAGCCTAATGTATGTTAGTGACTAAATTCAGATTATATATCTATAAACCCACTATGATAGCAAAGTTATGATATTAATTGCACCAATTATAGAGACCCAGAAAATTTAATTTAGGGTGTCTTTTTATTATTACAGATTTTTTTTATATAGGACATTCTTTTTAAAATATCATTATCAAAATTGTAAACGTAACTATCCTCTCCTTTTTCAAAACAGTAACGTTAGCTAGATGTGTAGGTGTATCATTAGTTCAAGCGTTTAATGTATGATGATAAAATTAATTGTGCCATATATTTGTTAATTTTCATTTCCATTTCATGTTCAAGTATATAATAAGATTGTGGAATTTTTTTTGAGTACTTTTTCAATTTAGTAGATTAAATAAAAAAGGTTCTTCCTTGTAATTAAGTTCAAGAAAAGAATTATTTATATATAGCTCCTATAAAAAACCCAAATTTTCTATTATATATACATCAAGTTTTAAGGTATGTCCTACAATTTGAATATAATTAGCCGTTGTTTTGAAGGATAAAATAATCATATTTTAATAATATATCAAACAAATATCTTTTATATATATTCATAAGAAAATCTTTCTCATCTAAATATTTGTACTTTTGTATATTTATGCAGATATATTTTTTTCTCTATCTCTCAATTAGTAAAATTTCTCTCCTAAAAAAAAAAGTAAATTTCATAAAATTGAAAAAATCTATACCCAAAAAGAATGTACCTTTTAATTTAACTTGGACATAAGTTATAATTATATTTAACACTGATTGCACCTTATATCCTAATTGTTCCAACAATTGCCATGATCTTTTTCTAGGTTTCTATGAGGAGCACAATTAATGTTGAGCCAATTTCAACACTTGCGTTGGTTATTAGGACACAAGTCATGATTTTAAATCCATGTGCATTTTGCATTAATTTGTGCATTGAATTGATGAAGATAAGATCAGAACATACACATGCCAAGTAAACGCTGACTTTAAGTGAATTTTAAATGTGGTAGATTACTAACCCTTGTATTTATTGTTGTTTAATTAATTAGTAAAATATATTATGGTTAATTATAATAAACAAGGGTCCCTACATAACTAACTTATGCATATCATGAATGTGCAATAAAATTAAAGAAAATGAATAATTAATATTTCATAAGTAATGCTATATATAATATGCAAACTACCTAACTAAAGGTATACAATATGTAAACTATATCCAAGAGTTGGAGACATTAATAATAATTGACTTATTATTTTTTGGAGATAGTCAAGAATTACATTCGGTTTCATAATATGCCGTTTAGATTAATGTCATTTATATTACATCCAAAATGCATATACAGTATCCCAATATATATTGACGGAATTTCAAATAATATCTAAATTGCCAAAAAATTGATACATCTCTACTTGTTAAACGTGTAATTGTCTTGATTTTACAACGGTTCAGATTAATTGATCAATTTTTGGAGTTAATTTCAATCATTGATTGCGTTGTCATGATCTTATGACGGTTGAGATTTACTTATCTAATTTCACTCATCAACAGAGATTCTTACACAAATCTTTGTCATAGATTTGCACCTCCCAATTACAATTCGGATCTATTAATTCTTGACCATTTATAATTTATACTATTTAGTACTTTCGTTTTATATTAGTATTTTGTATTGGCATGAAGAGTCATTTATGAAATAAAATATAAGATTAATCTACATTCATACATAAATGTTAATTACATTTAAAGAAATATTAGTTATTTCATAAAAAAAAAGAAAGGATATGGTAAATTCAGAAAAAAATGGGACAATGAGGAATCTAATTGTGATGGAGTGTACAACTTTTGTGTTCATGGTCAGATATATAACTTCATTGATCAATTAGTACCTACAAACGGAAGGTTACCTGAGTTTCTACAACTCTATTTCTAAGACACAAAATCAGAGTTGATGTTACTTTTCATTTGATTTTATTATAATAATTTACTTTTTTATTTATAATCTAAATTAAAAACCAATCTACTTTATTTTTATTTATGGACGTTGTTGTGTAATTAATTTTTTTATGTTGATCTCTTTGTTTTTAAGAAAAAATATGTCATATGTATGAAAATTTAATTTGTTTGTTCTTACATGATATGGTCCCGTTGCAACGTACGGGCATGATACCAGTAACAATCTATAAGGCCAACACACATATATTCTTATTTTTCAATATTATATATTATTTAAGAGAAACTTTTAAAATTATCAAATTAATGAATTATCAATGGATTTTCACCACTATTTTCCTCCATTTTTGACAAGCAAGATTAAATTCAAATAACAAGAATAAAGCTGTCATATATGCCATTTTTCTATGCGCTCATAATTAAGATATTACGCATTGTCGGTTTTATTTCGATGAGCATCTGGTAGAATACTAGAATGGCATAAGTGCTAAGAGGATCAAACGCATATATATATATTTTTTGGCAAAACGCTGATTTAAGAATTCAACTATTGAGCTTATGCAAATTTTAATTGAAATGAACTAAATACTGGGGTGGAGCTAGGGGTGTCAAAGGGTTGGTTTAGTATGATTTTATTATTATTTTTAATCCGATTCAATTTATCTTGGGTCAAAATTCTTTGGCCCGTATTAAATCTGAATGGGTCACGGAACGATCTGACCCTACCCAGATAAATTGATTAAATACTTAATAATTTTTTTTAATATTTTTACGTAACTTAATCTTAATTTATATATAATCAATTTTAATTAGTATATAAATAAACGTTCATCAATGTAAGTTTTTAAAACTAAACTCAAAAATTATATTTATTCAAGTCACGGGTCGACCTGACCTGACCTTAACTCAATTCAACTCGAGACGTGTAAAGAATTCGTAACTTATACTTTATCCATTTTTTCTTGGGTCATTTCTGATTGGGACATGTTCATATCAAATTGGATCGATCCATTGGGTCGGATCAAGAATTGATACCCCTAGTTGCAGCCAAATATAGTTTGGAAGAGGCGCTTACCCTCTCCCAAAAACTTTTCTAAAAATATACCTTGTATACTATAACTTCTTAAAAATATGCTTTATCCGAAATATTTATCAAATTCTGTGTCATTTTCTTGCTCTTCCCTCACTAATTAGTAATTAACCAATGTCAAATGTTGGTTCTTTTGTCTTAATCTCGTCGGTGATAGCTAGACTTAGATGGATTATATTTACTCTTAATTGAGCGTAGGTTGAAGCCAATAATGTAGTTACTAGAATGAGCAATATTTAACATGCACATGGCTCAGTCATTAATTAATTAACTAATTATAGGTATATAACTATATATATATATATTGGTATAGGATAAACATAGGTACATGCATATGATATTTCGGTTGTGATTGTCAATGTGCATGTCATCACTCAAATGAAGACAAGAAAGGTAGGCCAAGTAGAACTATATATAGTTCTTTGAATCAGTCTCTTTCAAAATCAAATTAACTAACTAATTAATTAATTAATTTGACTAGAACTTGCTATGTGTGATCTTTTGAACTATTCTCAATTTCACCTAACTAGTTTGTTTTAATTAACTTATTACTCGTTGTAGATAAAAATAAAGAGCACTTTTATATTATTGTACAAGACAGTACAACTATATATATATTTTCTTATTCTAAGAATGTTTTAGTTAGATGCTGAATGCTTCAGTTTGTACTTAATTTGTAGCATGCATGGAATAATTATAAGTACTGACATGTCATTTTGAGCTTTTGTTGGGTTGTCCTGGTAAATATGCTGGAAGCTGATCGCATATATTAGGGGCTGTTATGTGAAAGTAACATAGACAGGGGACTCTTTGGTGATAAATATATGTTATATTTATATTTAGAGTTTGAGGGTTATATGTTATATTTGTACTCAATGACAGCTAAGATATTGTGGGGCTGATAAGGACTGAGTTTGTATATAATAGGAAGTTAGGAACATATAATTTAAGTAATATCAATTTGTGTGTCAAATTTGATATGTAGGAAAAAGAAGCCAAAAAGTACATAAATATATCTATAGATTATTAATTAGAATATGTTATATTAATAATATATTAAACTATTTGACAACTATAACTGCTGACAAAACAAAAATCAAAATTAAATATACTTAAAATGTTGATATGTTTTTTCATAAGATTAAAAATTTATTATAATTTAAAAATCAATTAGTTACTTATCATACATTCTGAAAATATATTGATTTAGTTTTATCATAACTTCATTGGTGACCCAATAATTATTCTCTCTAATTGTACCAAATGTGACATTCATGGTAAGGATTAAAGGTTTATGCTAAAATAATTACTGTGTGTTGGACTTCTAATGGTTTTAGTAGGGCTGATAGAGAATTATCTATTAAGAAATATTTCTAAAAAGTTGATATAAACTAAAACAAAAATAGAAATAGAAAAGACAGTTTTAATAACCTGAATAAAGAAACGAACTAACAAAAGTTAAAAAATAAAACGTGAAGAGACATACCTATCAAGTTATTAATTCTATGTATACATTGTTCAGTTTCCGTGTTGATCTCTTAATTAGCTCTATTGTAAGTTTGAATAATTTTTTGGTTCCTTTTTCAGTATTCTCTAACATCTGAAGAGTAACATGGCACTCTCCAACCAATGATGCATGGAATTGAACTGTATTTTTTTATTTAAAATACAAAAAATATTAATAATTTTTGGTTTGAATTCTTATTCCAAGGCATTTTTTGCATTTTGGATAGGTGTTGTCCAACATTGTGCCAAACAGTTTCTATTGATTCCAATCTAATTTGTAAATTGATCATGTTCCCCTTCATATAAATGTTGTGAGAGAACAAACACAAAACAAATGATTGATATTATCTGATGTCCCTTCATGCAGGATTAAAGAATTTACTTCTTTGCTGAAAGAAAAAAAAATGCATTAACTCTGTACTGAATGAAATTAATCCGGACAATCTAAATCATTCCTCTTTTTAAATTATTTACCTTTTAAAAAAATGAGTTGGATTGATTTCAAATTTGAATCACATTTAGAGGCCTTTGAATTCGGATCTAAATTTTGCCACCTCCAATCAACAGTGTTATATATCCCAAATTACATGGAAAGACTAATTAATAATTAATGAAGCATCAGTATCATTGATCTAGCTGGTAGAGGAAGTGTCAATTTCTCTAACCATCACACAATAGTCGATGAGAGAAATCAGGCATATTAAACTATAAACAAATTAAATTAAACTAATTTTGAAATAGTCTTCCAGCTAGAATAGAACCCCATGATGTCCCCTTTAAAAGTGGACTGAACCATAGTTTAATTAATTCTTGTTATATAATTAAGGGGAGGGATCACATGATAATGATTATTTTGACACTTTTGATAATGGATTTTCAAATAAATTCGAAAAAATAGAAAAATAGAAAAAAAAGATTATAGACATATTCTTAAACTTATAGATTGATTGAGTTTCAATACATATAATTTGAATTTTATTTTATAGTCTATCAAAGAGCAATATAAATCATTGTAAACTACATAAATTTTAATAATCTTTGATGAGATATCAAATTAAATTTAAATTGTAAGAAATTTGAAATACAATCAATCTATAAGTTTAAAAATAAGTCTATAAATTTTTTTTTCTATTTTTTCAAATTTATTTAAAATCTCATTGTCAAATTTGTCAAAATATTCATTATCAAGTGATCCCTACCTTATAATTAATTCATACATAGATGAGACATTATATATTTCCTTATGTTAAGTAGCTGGCTGCATGTGCCCCATGAAGAGCACCAAGTGTTTTGGGTCTTGTTCAAAATGACCAAAACTTCTTTTGTTTTTTCATTGATTTTTATGTACAAGTTTTGAAGGCACCGCCAGAGAGGAGTCAAAAAAAAAAAAAAAGAAGAAGAAATGAAATGAAATTTTGGTTAGTCCGAACAATAAGTATAATTGTATTTGAAAAATATACAATTTTTCAGTTTCAATTTATCCCTCCCGCTTTCTTTTTCCCCCACCCCTAATCGTCACAACAATTATATAATAATGTAATTTTTTTTTATATAATAATGTGGTCTAAGCAATTTAAATTTAAATATCTATATATAAAAGATCACTTATTCAGATTTTGAATCTGTGACCTCTCATACATTATATTTGTTGTTAGAACAAATGCTAGTTCTTATAATAGTGTAATTGTTAACACAACAATTTTTTTGTAGTAATTACAATGATTATATTTATTGCAATGCATGAGTAATTAGTATGGTGTAGCTAGTTCCCATGTACCAAGAAGGAACTTCTAATTTCTAATTAACTTTAATTTAATTATCATAGATTATGTCGATCTGCTTGAGCCGCCAAAATGTAACTATAACATAGTGTTAGCATAATGTTTATTTAATATGTCGTCAATTTGTCTCTAATTTGTCAAAATAATGTGGTCAAGTGTTGAGGATACTATATTGTTGTTTCTATAATTAATATTGCTCAATAGACAACACGACATATTGATATAAAAATATTTATAACGTGCTTATACAATTTAACCAAAGGGGATGAGATTATCCCCATAATGGACCTTTTACAATGGTAATTAAACCATTAATTTTCTGATAGACAGTTTTTTAAAGAGAACTTTAATAAATAACAACAAGCATATAAGTTGGTCATTCTAATGTAACACTTAAACTTTAATTCTAGTTATTGATTTGACTATAAGGAAAAATCTTATAGTTATTTTGGAAATATTTTCTGATTTGGGGTGCAAATATTGGATAAAATTCATCCAAGCCATCCAAACTATTTTGTTAATTATATATGCAAACATTTTTATGTTAATTCTTCTTTAAGCCCATACATATATATTATTGAGATTAGAGGCCCAATTAAATTAGGCCCATAAAAGAAATAAGAAAAAAGACAAGCCCATTTGCCTTAATTAATTAGGATTTTTTGTCAAAGTAGCTCATGGAATTAAAATGTAAAAAAAAAAAGTGGTAAGATCCTTGGTGCAATTCGGTTAATTAATTTTTTTTTCTTATATATACTAGATGAGATTACAATATATATCAATATATGTACATCAGTACATAGCTGAAGCCTCCCCAAATTAATCAGTAATTAGAGAAGTATGTATATCTACGTACAAGAGTATATAGGAACTAATTAATTCAAGAGAACTACGTATCAGACGATCGAGTTCTATATACTAGTAATGTACGTATAATAATACAGATATCCAAAGTTCAAACCTCTTATAATTTGTACAATTATTACAAACCAAAACTCTCTCCATGGTACTGTTTTATATATAGAAATATATGAAGTATAGATGTAGTATTGGTTTCTCTGATATGGTCAGCGGATGGTGTTAATCTTATCAGCATTTTGGTTAGATCAAATCTGGTTAATTAATTCCCCATGTATATACATGCATGCACCCTTGCTTGTGTGATGTATGTTAGTCTAGCTTTTTCTCGTTGTGAGCGTTAAGCTTTGCGCCGAGGTCGAGGGAGTTGGTGACGAGCTTGTCGAGGAGGGTGTGCATCTTCTCCGGGGGATAGCTCACCTCTGGCACCTCATCCAGGGAATCTTGGCATGTTGTCACAAATGTATCTGCATGATCAATTAAGTTCTAGAGGTTAGTTGAATTTTGAAGAGATGTTTAGGCGTGTTAATTAATGCTATTGTTAATATAGTTAAAATATTGATACATAAGAAATTGTTAGTTAGTTAGTTTTTACAAATCTGGACACATGCATGCATTTTATCTTCAAATACAAGAAATATATGGGGATTCAATATTAATTGTCAATCAGTCCAAACTTGGATTAGCAATTAATGTCAGAATTGTGTTATTTAAAATTTCATTAATGTAGTTTATAATGTGCAATGGAGGTGTTCCAGTTAATGAAACAAATAGTTTGAGCTACCAGTTTTCTCAACAAAAAAAAAGAAAAAGAAAAAGAGAATTAATGTTAAAGTTTAGAAGGGGACAATTCATGGTGGATTATTGGAGGTGTGTATTTGATTTGAGTTTTGAGTCTGATGAAACTAAATTAAGGGAAATGTTTGGGAGATATCATGGTTGATATTGTCGTTGATATTGATTTTATTATTCATAAAAATGTATTATTATTCATGTTAATAATTTTTATTATATAACTTATAATATTTTTATTATTTAACTCAAATATCACTAATCTGAATAATAATTCACTTAAGTTGAATAACAAAAGTGCTGTATAAATAAATTGTATAATAAAGTCGTTAATATGAATAATAACTTATTTAATATGAATAATAAAGTAGATATCGATGATGATATCAATAATGATATATATATATCATCTCCCTCGAATAAATATATTAGCTACTAAATATATTAGCTACTCACTGGCGGCGGATAGTTGGGTCATGAGGTCGTCGTGGCTGCCCCTGTCCATGATCAGTGTTTGGGACTTCTGGAGGGCGTCGAGTGCCGAGTCGTAGCTCTCCTTGCACGCATGCAGTGCACTGCCCATGATCCCCTGGTAGTCCTGCGACGAAGTATGCATCAATCTCGCCACCTGCCCCGACACCTTATGTGCGCTGCTGATCGCTGCTGCCAAGTTCGCCTCTACTAGAGTAGCAGTCGACTTGACTCCGGGAGATCCCTTGGCCACTTTCCTGCACAGCCTCTTGTATTGCGTGGCGTTCTGGCACAGGGCGATGGGGTCGAACAACGCCACAGGCTTGGTGCGGTGTAGGTTGCGGCTCTCCCCGGTCGACACCGCGAAGGCGAGGACGATGAGGGCGCCCATGAAAACAACCGCTGCAGGTTTGCCGGCCATGTTAATTTACTCAGGGAATGAATTGCCTCTAGGAAATTAATCGAAAAAGAGGAAGAACTGGTTGCTGATGATGATCAACCTTCCCAAGGGCTGGGCTGTGGGAGAGGGTTGATTGGAGAATTATATTGAGCACTCGAGATAGGATATTGTCACAGGGACAATACTTATAATTAATTAAGGTGCTAGCTTGCCACGCAGTCATATAAAAATCTATCTATGTATTGGCTATGAGTTGTATAAATTGCACTACCCTCCTATTTGCAACCGTTGTACTACCCTCCTATGCGCCCCACTGGCTACGCTTTAATTCCGGGCTTGTATGAATAGGCATGCATATCCTGTATTGTTTTATTTGTAAGGAGGATTAGTTAGTCAGAATAACAGTATTACTTGTTTGGGAAGAGATTCATATATTGTTATACTTATATATATCTTATATATATGTATGAAGATTTGTTAACTCCATTGCTCTGGCATAAAATAATTTATCTGGAATCTTTGCTCCTATACATGTATATATATAGTCATGAACTATATATATGTTGTTAAGATTCTTCTTTTTTTTTTTTTGGGAATAGGTCATTTGATTAACTATAACATTGTGCTATCATAATCAATGACTGTAAATATTATTTCTAGCGTTACTCGTTTCTGCATTTTATTCATTTCATATTAACTTAATTAGAAACATTGTCAAAAAAACATCTTCTAAACAAAAAATTAATTAATAGCCTATTATTTGAATAAAAGTTAAATTTTTACATATATTGATCCTCTAATATTATTTGAACATGGTGTCCACCAGTTTCAAAACAATTCGAGATTTCGTTGTTATAAAAAGTGATTAAAATTTTCAAATTGTTTGACAAATGATTAAACAATATTTATTATTTTTTTTGAAATAAAGGCACACATTTCTTTTTAGATGCTTCTCACAGAATTTAAATCCGCATCACTTTATAGAAATGTGAGGTTTATTATCATATGTGCTAGACTTATAGTTCTGATCGAACAATATTTTAGTTGACAATTATTTGATATTCATCATATTTAAATTATGGAATATGCATCTATAATTTTACTTTTTTTTATTTTTAATTTATACAACAACTGATCTAAAAATAATAAGTAGGGTTCCGTCGCTTGTAAATAAGTACATTCTTCCTCATGTTATTTTTCTAATTCTAATGCCGTAAATTTAATAAGCCCACAATCTAATCAATAAATAAAAATCATGCAGCCCATACAAATTCACACATTGATCTCAGCATTGCAAAGAATATACATATATGTATTACATTTGCATTATCATATTAATAGCAATACTCAAAACAAAACAAAAAAAATAAGGAAATTAACCAATCCCCTTGGTCCCTTCTCATTTCTCAAATATATTAATTAGACTGAAATGATAATACACTGGTACATTTTATTTAAGAACAGCAGCTAGGTCCAAGCAATTTCTGACAAGGTGTTCCAGGCTTGTATGAAGGCCTTGAATGGGAAATTTCATCTCTGGCACAGTACCCAAATCATCAGTACATGTATCAATGAATGTACCTACAAAAAAAAATTATGAAGTTATAATCACTAAGCAACAAAATTCTTTCCCCAGTTAAAATGGCATATATATCCATCTCTAATTATGTAATTATATGATTTCATGTAGTGGAATCAGTAGCTCGTTGAGGCTGCTATTTCAAAAAAATAAAATTAAAATGGTATATCTATCAAACATAACTGTTTAATTATCTCTGCTTTATTTTTCTGCCAAACATTAACTTTATTTATGAGTAAAATGGTTAATTAATTAATTAATTACTTACAGGCTGCTGTCAGTTCATTCATGAGGTTATCATGGCTACCGTGGCGGTTCAAAATCCTCTGTGTATTATGAAGAGAGGCAACCGCCGAGTTGTAGTTATCTTTGCATGAATTAAGCACGCTGCCCATCATCCCGGGGTAATTCTTCCTCCTTCCAATTGTCAGGAACGACACCTCCGCCAGAGCACGTTGGGCCTCCTTCACGGCCATGTTCACACTGGCCTCAACCACCATCATCGGTGAAGTCATGCTGAGGCCGTGCGCAGTGTGTACAACCTCGGTGCATAGGTTTTTGAACGGTGCGGCATGGTTGCAAAATGCGGTTGGGTTGAATGTAGACAAATGATCGGCGTGGTTGGTGCTCCTCGCGACGGAAACAAAGATGAGGAGGAAAGCAGATGCCAGCAGTGTTTTTGTTGGATTAGTATTCATTTTTTTTTTATAATCTGTTTCTTTCCTTTCCTTTTGTAATTTTTTTTTTTGATAGGGGAAGGGGCTTGAGAATTGTGCAAAAGAAATTGGGGATTTTAAAGATTTTGAGGAAGATTGAGTATTATTGGAATGCTTAAGTAGGATTCAGAAATGGTAGACAAAAGGGTGGGAGTTCAAGAGTTGTTACCTAGTTCAACTGAGTAGAAAATTCTGGATTTTCTGTGGCATCCAGTCTTGTGGATACATTTGTACATAGCGAGACCGCGAATTGATTACATGACTGATATTGATATATTAGGAGCTATATGTATGAAATGCCTCTTAGAATGCCACGCCAATAGTTCAATGGAAAATCAGCAGATTATTAACTTGATGCTGTTTTACTGGTACAGGCAGTAGTATTAGCTGAGGGGCCTGAGTTTGGTGTCTCTCTGTGGCTAGGCTTCAATTTAGGCTGCATCAATGGTTACAGTTGAAACAAGTAAACAACACCCAAGTAGGGTTAAGTTGCGAAGCGGATGCACATGGTCCATAGCTTGCCGTGTAGACCGACTGTAATTTTGTTCAAGTATACTATATTTGGAGGTTGATGAACTGATAGGTGATATTGTATCTATCTTTCAAGTTCTATTTCCTAAACACTGTGTAATCATTTATATCAACTTCTCAAAACAACTGAATAAACAAATGTATTTATCTTGTCATACGATGAAGCTTCAAATATTTGTTCTTACGTGTCTCAGGTACCGTTACCAGCACTTTAATCCTTATACCTTCCTTTAACCTAAGTACCTAACCAAATAACTATTTATGAAGTATGACTTGCATCTTCTGTAGAGCAATTATTTTTATACAATCTTGATCCATATATCTGGAAATTTACACGAGTAATTAAGAGGCAATTCCTATGTGCACAAGCTTATCGTGTGCCATTCAACGGGTACAATAATTGGGAAATTCATACGCAAACATAATTCAAAGGACAAGTCACATAGAAAACTTGAAAGGAATACTATGATAAATTTATACGCAAATTTATCAATCTGGCCGAAATTTGAACTCACACAATGCAATTAACATTCTGGAGCTGTGTGGTAGAGAAACTTGACAGGAATACTATGATAAAAGAAATGATTTTATGGATCAATTAAGAGAAATATTATTGCCAATGAATCTAAGGCGTCCATTTTCAAATGAAAAAGAAAACAAGAAATCAAAGAAAAATTAGAAAAAAGCAGAAGAAAATGACTATAAAATAATAAAACTTGATTTCACTAACCTTAAAAAAACAATGAAACATGATTTAATCTGATTACAGTAAAGAAGGCCCAAATGAAAATTTAATCCAGAGATGGCAGAAATTTACATCTGATCAACAAAATTACCTACTCCATCAAGTAGCAACCAACAAAACTAATATGTATGTTAATTACAAATTAGTGTACCATAATTTGCCTGAAATTAATAGGTGGCCAATAAAACGAGTTTTTAAAAACTGATAACTTATCCCTACTAAAATACTATACCCGTGCATTTATGGAAATCTATTCATCAACCTCCATAACATTGTCCTTTAGGCTACTCCCAGAGGACCAAATTTTTATCGTTCGGTCATGTGCTACAGTTGCTATCTTCTGTCCATCTGTGTAGCAAATAAAAATAAAAAATAAAATAAGAAAACAGTTTGAGTTTCGAAAAATTCAAAACAACAAAATATCTCATATAACCATTGCAGAACAAGGAACTTTCAGTAAACACTAGAAAACAAAATGTATAATGCAAAACAACCCATTCATGCTCTCCTCTCCTTCAGCGAAAATTACTTTGGACAAATGTAATCAAGTTATAGTCCAATTAGTTAGTATATTAGCTTATAAAGATACTATGGCACTGTACTAAGGGTTTCAAATGAAGCCAATCTTTCATGACACTGAATCCAACAATACATTACTATGTCTCTAATTCAAATTTAAGACAAACTGAGATCAACATAGCTTACCACTTGTGATATCCAAACCAGTGACTTTGGCTTCATGTCCATCTAAAACTTTGATTGGTTTGAAATCCTTAGCTGACCATAACTAAGAACAGAAAACCAAAATATCATTAAATAAAAGAGAGAAGATTAAGAACCTGAAAACTAAATTGTTAAAAAAAATAACCATTCACAAAACCATTCCAAAAACTCAAATGTCTGCACCATGCCAAATGATGAATTATTTAATTCAAGCCTACTCCATCAACACCCCCCCCCCCCCCCCCCCAACACACCCACCCACCCAACCCACCAAACAGCACCAAAAGAAAAAATAAGGAAAGAGAAGGAAAAGGAACTCCAAAAGCAATCAATCATAGCTCTCTACTAAAGAGAAAGACGGGGGGTAATGACAGTGTCAATCTTAGAAATTCTTGACAACAGAATATAAAAGGTTATGCAGACCATTTAAGGTTTCATGGTACACCAGTATGTGGAAAGATTATTTCCAAAAAGCAAAGAAATAAAGAGGTTTCTAAAAACATACAGCTGCCTTGGTGTCATATGAGGATGTTGCCAAAAAGTATCCCTCTTGTGGTTCATATTTGACTTGAGATATCAGATTCTTATGAGCAGGAATGGAGTATATATTCTTCCTCTTTCTCAGATCCCAAATTCGACAAAAGTTATCTTCGCTGCCAGTTGCCAAGTGATAGCCATTAGGAGAGAAGCTGACACCAAGAACCTGTAAGATAAACCTTAGTAGTGAGCATATATGGAAAATGATATGGTGAAAAGGTAATGCCATTTAAATCCAGATATTGACTCAAATTCCTATCCAATAAAGTGACTTCAGGCCTAATACAAAACAGTAAAATTTATCTAAAGCCATTAAAAACTAATTTATGAATTTACAAAAATATCAATAGGTCTTGTTGGTTATATGTACTACGTGGTAATGTCTACTAAGGTTTTTGTTTTCTTGCGGTACTTACACTTTGGGATATCCTGGTATGTGATCTTCATGAGGTATGATAAAGCCCTCTCAAGATGTATCTTTATTATGATAGAAAAATGATGGTGTTGCCTAGCCTAGAAGGTCATTTAAAGGTTTATGGAGTACCTAAAAGGCATTGCTACGGATGCCATTTAAATCCTAAATTAGTAGCAGTGTGCCAACCATGCATCCAGGGGTGCATTTTTAGTGCCACAAGGTTGTCCCATAGAGGGACTACGAGGTGCAAATGGGATCATATCATGGGTACAGCAACTATTTTATGCCGTTAAATCACAAACTCCACAATAAAAGTACACTGATTTTATTTAATTCAAGACTTACTGGCTTGACATGCCCCTCAAAGGCAAGAATGCTTCTCCCTGTGCGCAAATCCCACACACGTGCAAGCGAATCAAGACCACATGATGCAGCCAGGGATCCATCAGGATGGAAGCAAATACTGTACACACTCCTGCTGTGTCCTTCTTGCAACAACAACTCCTTTCCGGTGTTGACATCCCACAGCCTCCAGGTCTTGTCAAAGCTAGCAGTACCTAGATATTTCCCAGAGGGATGGAATGCAATCCTCCCAAGGCGGTCGAGGTGGCCTTTAAATGTTGTTAGAAGTTTCCCACTGTTATCCCATAGCTTCGCAGTTCGGTCGGCCGACGCAGTCGCTAACAACTCATGATCAGTAGGGGAGAATGCCACATCAGTCGCACGATCTTCATGTGCCTTGCTGATATTTATTACCTCCTGCACGTTTGGCATGCTCCATATTTTGATAGAACCACTCCATGAGCTGTCCAAGAGATATATCAAGAATCATTTATCAAGGAAAAATGGGTCAAATCATGATGCAGTAACACCATTCTGGAAGCTTAGAAAGCCACATATCTCAGGGATTTCTGGTCCTACCGTCCTAGTACCGTATCTCTCAGCTTTTGGATGGGTCATACAGTAGAAATGGTTTTCTTTACAACAGAAAGACAATTGGCGTACCTTGTTGCTAGATAATTGCCATCTTTAGAGAATGAGCAACCAGAGAGAGGTCGCGCATCCCCAATTTCACTGCAATCCAAAGCAAAATCCTGAGCCTGCTCAACAGCCATCTCAGCTTCCTTTTCCAAATCCTCATCCGGATCGTCCTTCCTCCTCTTGGCCCTCTCTACACGATTCTTTGCACATGCAAGCGAGAACAATGCAATATCCAGCCTGGCATTGAGCAGCTCATCTGGAAAATCAGCCTCAGTGAAGAACGGGTATTGTATCTCTTCTGTTTCCTCCGGTTGGGCAGCTTCAGCCTCAGCTTCTGAGAGAGAGATAGAGAGAGAGAGAGAGAGAGAGACCAGTCAGCTCTTCTTCATGTAGCAAAATTTAGTCTAGGATGCCAAGAAAGCTTGCAAACATGGACTAGTTAGTTAAATGCAGTTACAAAAAGCGGTATTTATGGAATGTTGTTCTCAGCTGCTATTGCACTGTTTGCTTTTGTACTTTTAAGCCCCATGAGACACCTAATTCTAATAAAATCAGAAAAACAAAACTGACACAAAGAAGAAACAACCTGGAAAAGACGTGACAAGAAAAATGGACTGTATGGTTTAATGTGATGCATATTGCTTCCAACAAAAAAGCAGAACATAGAATGCCACCTATATCGAGTATTGTGCAGCGCTGAATGATTGTAAAGGCATATATCCACATTGCAAGAACCTATGAAAAATTAAATAGGGTACCAGTAACACCATGGTCTTCTGATATTTTTCATACTGAGAATTGATCTCTAGAGTTCTCAAGTACAATCATCAGGAATCTTCAAAGGAAAGAAAGGATATGCAATCCAACTATCCAGTATAGTAATGTAGTAAACTATACAAGACCATGCTTTATGAATATTTATGAATATTTACCAGTACAATGTACTTGCTTGAGAATTGACTGAGAATAAATTGAGGGCCATGGAAGCATAACTAAAAATTTACCTTCTGCTTCCTGAATGCTGAGCAAGACATCGAGCTTGCCATCGGCCTCAAGGCGCACCATGAGGGAGCGGAGGCGGTCACGGCGCTCCATCTCACGCTCACCAAAGAGAGTAATAGGCTCACCGAGACGGCGCAACCTGGTGCGCACGGCAGCATCATTGGTGGGAACAGCCATGGCAAAGGCGCGGCGCTTGAGGAGGAGCTCCTGGATAGCCTTCTCCTGGCGCTCCTTGGCCTGGCGTCCAGCTTCAGAGAGCACATACCTGTCTTCGTCATCTGTGGCCGTGGCGGCGGAGGCAGTGGAGGAGGAGGGAGGAGTAGGTGGACGGACGGAGGCGACGGGAGGAGGAGGAGGAATGGGGGCGATCGGAGGAGGAGGGATTGGAGCGATGGCGCGAGGAGGGGTTGAGGCGACGGGGAGGGGAGCGAGCGTGGGGGGAACAGGCGGAGGAGGGATTGCGGTTGGGAGGGTTTTGGGTGGTTGATCGGCCATCGGAGGAGGATTCTCCGGCCGAGTGTGAGGTTCGTGTTTCCTGTTCGGGGTTTAGCAGGGTCTCAGTGCCATCCGAGTACGAATTTCTTCGCCATTCAAGACTGAACCTTAACCTAGTGAGGGATCGTCACGCTGCCATCCGATTGCGTCAAGATTCGTGCATCGTCTATCGGTCCGTCCGTGAAAACTGAATTACATTAAAAAATTACTTTAATGGAGAACATTTGTTTTAGAAAAAAGAAAATTGTTTTCTCAAGTATTATTTTCACATTTGTGAGATTAATTGACTTGGACCAGCGGCTATATAATTTTTGACCAATTTCGCAATTGAGTTTGTACTTGGAAATTTAATTATCATGGGATGATTGATTAGCTTAACTCTTAATTAGGCCATCATAAGTTTCCATTCATTACCAGAAACATTTCTCTTTTAATTGACTTGGGCACTTTTTTTTTTTTATTATTATGTGATTTATTTGTATTCAATGGTGGGTCGTAAGAATTATGGAAGAAAAGAAAAAAGGAAAATGGAAGTGCCCAATAACAGAACCGACAGATGAGAAATTATTTTCAGAAAATTAATTTGTATAAACCTTTTAAGCTAATGGTACTGATCAAATTCATATCTTCTCCTTCAAATAAAATTCACCTCTAAAAAAACAGTGATCAAATTATCTTTAATTGAAATAACTGTGTGTTCGTGGATTATGTGAGGTGAATATTTTTTTATGAATATAATGCTCGTGATTTCATGATTATGCTTCGATTCTCAACAATAGAAGTTGTTTAAAGTGTTAGTTCGAAAGTGTGTGATTGATAAAATTTTCACAAAGCATTTGCCTTTCTTTTGCATTTATTTTAACTTTATTTTAGTATTATAGACGTATTATTTTGTCACATGTGTATGACTTGCCAATATATTATATGTAACATAATCATGGGTAATTTCAAATTTGTACATGCTCTTTTCTTTAAAAAAAAAAAGAAACAAAGTGAAAAAAAAAATAGAAGAAGAAGGAAAAATTACACAACTAGTGGAAACTCACTATATGTGGAGTCCGTATCTGTTATTATTATGAGACTATAGTAGTTTATTATTATAAAATTACAACGGCTAAGATTTTAATTTATAAAAGAATTTTTAATAATTAATTTGTAAGTCTCATTTATCATCAATTCAATGACAATAACAATAAGTTGTTATAAAAATAAAAATACGATAACAGATGTGAATTCTTTTGTTCTATGGCGAGAAAGGTGCACAAGAATATTTTCAGAAAAATTAAAAGGATGTGACATGATTACAAAAGAGATAATTAAAAGAAGTAAACTAATCCTCAATCACAGGCTCATAAAACATAATCTATAATCCTCAACTTGATAGCTTGTAAATTCTTACTTTTCTTTCAATAATTTTATTTTGTTTTTTTAATGGGAATGCCACATATAGTGAGCCCTAATGTAATTTCATGAACTTTATTTAATGAAGTTTGTGTTCATGATTCTCATATTTTTTTTTTAAAAAAAAAGCAGTTTGTATATAGGATGCCTTATTAATTATTTTTTGGCAACTGTACAATTAGTTTGGTTACAAATTACAATTAACTACAAAGCAATTTGCCAAGTTGAACATAAATTTCATTAATTTGACTACTAGATCCATAATTTTGGATAACATAATTCTGAATTAAATAGTGAGACATTAATTTGAACTAAAGTCAAAGCTTGATTAGTGGTACTAAAGGGACAAATCAAGTTTGAATGATTAATTATATTGAAATTTCTATATTTTTGGGGATCTAAGTGAAATTAATTAATCCCAATTTTGTAATGCATTGGTTAACAGCTCAAGATTATTTAACTGATAATATTTTAGATTAAAAAAAATAACCACAAAAATTAAGACAAGGAGCTATCCGTACATCATGAGAGCTAACTTGGTATTTAAAAAAAAGAAATTATTCTTCCATTATTTATCTGCACTTCAAAAATATTTATACTAAATAGATAATTTATTTATATCTGAATTCATAAACATTTATAATTTATATAGAAAATGCTTATTATTTTTCTTTCTTAAATGATTATAGAAAAATTCAAGTTCAAAATTTTATTGCATAAGTAAAAATATAACTTGTATAATTTTTAATTCTAATAATATAAATATTTAAATATTTTCTGAAAAAAATATAAATATAACTGAAGTATAAATAAGAGGGTACGATTAAAAAAATATAATTATCACTCCTCTAAAAAAATTAAAATATTAAATGAAAGAAGGAATCTGAAATAGTAGCTGATTCGTCAAAAGAAAAAATTGGAAAAAAAGAAAAAAAATTCAACGATTCTCTCCATTACCTGTGCCTCCAACCAAAATTGATCCTTTCCTTTTCCTATAAAGCCATGCTCATAAAATAAATATTGGACAGAAAAACATTTTCAGTACAACCCTTGGAAAATTCTGAAATTATGTTCTGGGTCCAATCTAAAGTGAGCAAAAACGTCCATGATGATAGGAGTATAAGACTTAGATACATCTGCCATATGATTTTCTTCTTCATATATTTTTTATCTACTGCTCATAAACACAAGTTATGTTATTGAGAAGAGTTCGGATAATTCTTCAATTTCAGACTTAAATTCAAAGATATGTAATTATTTTACTCGAGTTACAGACTTTTATGTGAACAAACATAAAAGAAAAGTATACAGCTTCGAATATATAATTCATATTTCGTTCTTACAATATTCTTTTGTATTTTTTTTCGTACAGATCTCGTCATAGTTGGGCGAAGAACATAAATTCACTTTGATGCAGTCCCTCTCAGGTTCTCATCTATGAAAAAAAAAATGAAGAATAACATTTTTACATTGGTAAGGTTTATAACACAATAAAAAATTTCACAAGGGCAAAAGTGCAAAATACTCGTTAGTAAAGAGTAAAAACCAAAAACGAACCGCTGCGTGCAATTTTTTTAAGGTCACGTAAAAAAAAAAAACCCCTTTCCAAGAGCACCAATGGTTGGCCCCACAACAGAGTTAAAGGACACCTTAATCTCTTCTCTAATTCCACAAATTAAAAAAAACATATATCTGAACCTAATTTAGTGACATTTCATACGAAATTGATCCCAAAATGAATAAACAAATGACTAAAAAAATGATTTTGATGACACTTGGAATCTCCGAAAAGCCGACACCTCATCACTTTTAATTTTTTTTTATTTTGAATATACAAGGCTAGATAAGGTTATTGATCTATTATTATACTTAATTAAGATTTCAGACAGAGTTGACTATATATATATATATATATTTCAGTGTAGGAAATAGCGTACAAAATTGATGCTTACATTGATTATACATATAATGACCTTGTTGCATTTAGAATTTTTCTAGGGTTCTGTTATGAATCAAAATTTTTAATCATTATTATATTTTAAAAAATCATTACTATTAATCTCGACTTAATATGTTTATTTATAATATAAATTTTGATTCATAGAAAAATTAGCCTTTTTTTCTTTTGTAGCAGTGTTTGAAAAAAGAAGTTAAACACTTTTACTATGATTGAATATTAACTGAATAAAAGAAGAAAAAAAAGAGAGTTCATTAGGCATAAGCAAAAGTGAACTTCATTTGAAGAAAGCTAAAGAGCGCTTGTCTTTTTTTTTTTTTTTTCTCAGAGCCATCCAAGCTTCCACCTTTGTATTTTTTTCTTCAAGGTACATGCTGAAATTCCTTCTCTGCCCCTTAAACTTATCTCTTTCTTTAGCAATTGAGGTTTGGAGCATCTCAATATTCCAAGAATTCAAGGGTTTAGTTTCAAGAGAAGAAAATGATACAATTTCTATGTGGTTCCTTCTGGATTGCTGTTAGAGAGAGAGAGAGAGAGAGAGAGAGAGAGAGAGGAAGTGGAGATAAGACATCAGAGTCATGTTCCCTTTTCTGTGTTCTTTGCAAATTGTTTGCGTTTGTTTCCAATTCAATTTCTGATGATGGCATCCAATTAATGCTTTCTTTAGTTTCCATACATGAAAGTGCAAAAGTAACAAACTTAATATTACTATCTTCTTTTTTTTAATAATTTCTCTTAAGAAGTTCCAACTAATTTGCTGCAAAAAATGGCGGATGAGATGGCGCCGAACAAGGGTGCGTCTCTGGAGGTAGAGCAGCCGATCAGCAATGAATCGAAATTCAAGATGCCGGTGGATTCTGACCACAAGGCGACCGAGTTCTGGCTCTTTTCCTTTGCTTATCCGCACATGCGAGCATTCCACCTCTCCTGGTTCTCCTTCTTCTGCTGTTTTGTGTCTTCATTCGCAGCCCCGCCACTGCTGCCTGTCATCAGAGACAACCTTTCCCTGACAGCCACTGACATTGGCAACGCCGGTATTGCGTCAGTGTCCGGGGCTGTGTTTGCTCGTCTCGCCATGGGCACTGCTTGTGATCTGATGGGACCTAGGTATGATTAATTGCTGCCATATTAATTTAAGACATTAGCTACTATATTAATTGTTAATTGCACTTAAAAGAAATCAGCATTTTTCACTGATGAGGACATATATTTGATGCCCTTTTTCCTACCCCAAAACCAATATAGAATTGTTATATATTAGGTAATATTCTTCTTAATTATTGGTGTATTCTTGAGGCGCTTTGAAGATTAATTTGGATTGAGTCTGGAAAATCAATTAGCTGTCTAGACTCTTATTTTTATAGAACAGTTGCTTTTTTTTTTCTTTTTTGTCTGATTCCTATTGGTGAAGCAAGGTTGACTTTTTGCCTGTCATTTTTCCAAAAAAAAAAGAAAAAATATAATTCAATTTTTCATATTGACCTGAAATTGTTCTCAGATTAAACATATATCATCCTTGAATATAAGTGCCATCATAGAAAAAAACAATGTTTTACAATAATTTTTTTTTTTCTGTTCGGAACCGTCAGATTATTCTTAAAAGTTTCCTCTGCCTCCGAGCTTGCCGGACCGGCCTAGGCTGTATATAGAAATTTTCTTAACAAAATTAGAAGTGTAAAAATGATGTTGATATTTGATACTCCAAATGTGCATCAGTTAGGTTCGCATCAGCCGCTCTCATCCTGCTCACGACACCGGCTGTGTACTGCACATCCATCATCGAGTCGGCCACAGGCTACCTACTCGTCTGTTTCTTCACCGGCTTCTCTCTCGCCTCCTTTGTCTCCACCCAATTCTGGATGAGCTCTATGTTCTCTGCTCCTAAGGTTTATCCCTTTTTTTTTTGTAGCCATAGTTCCATCAAAGTTAAATCTTATACACTTCACGGGCTTCTCTCTCGCCACAGTTTATAATATTTTCTCAAGCGTCTATATAGAAAATATCTACTAAAAAATTAGACATACGTGAAAACTAGTTTTTATTCTAGTGATAAAAGTATTGTTTTTCGTATGGGAGGTCACAGATTCGAAATATGAATAGAAGATTCTTCATAAATATTTCAATTTAAATGACTTGACTCTTGTTTTTATTTCAAAAAAAAAAAAAGAAAATAGACATGCTCTTTTACAAAAATTAAAAAAAAAAGGTCTTCCGTATTCCCTTCTTTCTCTCATTTGGAAATTACTAAAATTACTAAAACAAAACTTTCTTATTACTGTTATTCGCTGAGGAAAAAGAGTCCTAAAAGATTGGTAATTCCAATTATCCTTTTTATAGGAAATATTTTGCATGTTTTCAAACTGTGTAAGTCATCCTTGGTCTAGAAGGGTGTATACAAGTACTAATGTTAGAAGCACGCTCATAATTTTTTTATTTCTTCTTGTAATAGGTTGGACGAGCCAATGGATTTTCCGGTGGCTGGGGCAACTTGGGCGGTGGCGCAACACAATTGATCATGCCCCTGGTGTACGAATTGATAAAAAAGATCGGTAGCACCCATTTCATTGCATGGCGAATTGCGTTCTTCATTCCTGGAGTGATGCAAACTGGTTCTGCCATTGCTCTGCTGCTGTTTGGGCAGGACATGCCCGACGGTAACTACAAGCAGCTTCACAAATCAGGGGAGAAGCATAAGGATAACTTCGCAGCGGTAAAAAACATGCGATTTTCTCTGGTTCAATTTAATTAAAGGAAAATGTGTAAACTTAATTATTTACACTGCTTTTAGATAACTAATATAAGATAAATTCAAACACAATGCAGGTGTTCAAGCATGCGGTAACAAACTACAGAGGATGGATCCTAGCACTGACTTACGGATACTGCTTCGGTGTAGAGCTAACAATCGACAACATAATTGCACAGTACTTCTACGACCGCTTCAGTGTGAACATCAGCAAGGCCGGGATGATCGCAGCTAGTTTTGGCTTGGCAAATATTATATCCCGACCCGGTGGCGGTTTCCTTTCCGATTACCTATCCAACGTGTTCGGTATGAGGGGGAGGTTGTGGGGCCTCTGGGTGGTTCAGACTTTGGGCGGCGTATTTTGTTTGATTCTTGGAAAGACTAATTCATTGGCCGGCTCGATCGTGGTTTTGTTGTTATTTTCCTTCTTTGTTCAGGCTGCCTGCGGTCTTACCTTTGGAGTCGTTCCCTTCGTGTCGAGAAGGTAATTATTTAAATAATCCGTATACACCCACCTGTAATTGTAGTTTTCTAAATTTTGTTGTAAGAACAGTTACAGCTCTGTTTTTAGAATAAATTATGCTTAAAACGAGAATTTACAAAAACTGGCAAGAACAGGAAGTGTGAAGAACAGTAAATATATACTATCTCTTGGACTTCTATCAAAATCAAATTATTAGATTAATTCATCACAGTCCTGTCAAAAAAAAAAATGCCAGAATATATACCATTTTGAACACAGTATGTGCTGGTTCTAATTAATTGTTGTGAATCAATTTAATTAAAAGCCTAACTTAATTTCTCTGAATGCAGATCATTGGGTCTCATCTCAGGTATGACAGGAGGTGGTGGCAACGTCGGTGCGGTGCTCACACAACTCATATTCTTCCACGGCTCGAAATATTCGACTGAAGACGGCATATTCTATATGGGGATAATGATAATTGCGTGCACACTGCCCATAACTATAATCCACTTCCCGCAATGGGGCAGGATAACGGGCGGTCCCAAATCAGGCTACACAGCTCAAGATTACTACGAGAGAGAGTGGACGCATCATGAGCAGCAAAAAGGGCATCACACCTCGAGTTTGAGGTTTGCGGAGAACAGTGTTAGAGAAGGCGGCCGCAGTGTCACAGGGTCGTCACACTCTAAACATACAGTACCAGTCGAGGCCTCGCCGACTAATGTCTGATGTGTTTGTTTATTGCATTTGCATCTGTGTGCGAATTGCAATGCCATTGCATCTGTACATTACTTTTTTTTTTTCCCAAATTTGAATTGTGGCGCGCTTTATATGAAATGGCTTGGGGATGTTTTCTTTTTCCTTTTTTTTTCTTTTTTCATTTTGGGTGAAGTTGTAGTTAGCGCAGCTGAGGAAATTAATTAGTGTATCTGAAACATAAATTATATATATATTTGGATTTCTTTTTCTATTATTAGTATGCTTTTATATATTTTCTTTAGAGAAAATATTTTTACACTTTATATTTTACACATCTTATCTGCACACCACAATTATTTATACTAAATAAATAAGTAATTTATATTTGTATTTATAAGTGTTTATAAGTACAAGAAATGTTTATCATTTTTTATTCTTGAATGATGTGAAAAATTTTAAGTTAAAAACTTTGTTGTACAAAAAAAGAGTAAAGCTTGCAAAACTTTAATTCTAGTCAAGGTATAAATATTTTTGTCAACATCTATAAATATTTTATGAATAAAATATAAATACATCTAAAGTGCGATAAGAGGTATGATTAAGAGGTACAGTTATCACTCATCTTTTTTTTTTTATTTCCACGAGCTTGTCAAATAATTTTTTTAGTTCTGCAACTGCTCATCATTATTCATACAAAAAATAAATTGGTTCCTCAACCAATTACTTAATATTTTCTTAATAGTTAGTTAGATATTATTAATATTTAAATAACTATTGTACATAGAATTTAAATAAATAGCGTACACTTAATCTCAAAAAAAAAAAGAGAGTAGTGTAAATACAACCTAGACATGTTCAAAGATTAGATTGAATTGAACATTAGAGTTTACAAAACTGAGAATGGTTTATTTATAATAACAAAAGCTAAAACACATACAATTAATGCAACAATATATGACTGAAAAAAAGAGAAACAAGAAAAACACATCTAGCACAATTGATAATAGACTTTGTATATTTGTAAAGAGACATGAATCCGATTCTTAAAAAAAAATCTAAAAAAAAATGAATGTCGAAATTTATGGAAGTTCTAATTTAAACATAAACCTGAAAAAAAGAGAAAAAATACCTCATCAAGTCGAACCACAATTAAATATTTTCAACGGATGAAAGTTATATGTACTAAATTTGTCGAACTTTAAAATTTTATATTACTATCAGTACTGACATTACAAACACATATAAATGACGTCATCAATGAATATTTTCTATTTCTTTCCATTTCTTAGTTCCAGATCCATCTCCATCACGTTTTGACTCACAAAAACCTAGTCCTTGTCTTAATTTTTTCGTCCTTTAGCAAACATAAATGCTTGGATCTTATTTGTAAAGAAAATTGTCAAATTACCCGTATTTATACTTTTGTATATTATTGTTATTGTTTTAAAGTTCTAGAGAACCAACCTTTGATTTCATAGTAAAAGACAATACTCTTTGTATGAAAAGTAGTAGGTTTGAAATTTAAATGAAAAATCATTTATAAATATTTAAAGTCCTATATAAGTATATTGTCTTTGATATGAGATGATCCACATGGAAATTGTATACATATGTCTGGATATATATATACTACACACCAGCCCATACATTCTAAGGCTGGGCTCTTTCATTGGGCTTTCTGATAAATTAATAAATCAGAATCTTTAAATTCTGAGTCCTGAATCTGGTGTAGAGACTGATACCTCAACTTCTGTAGTTTTGTTTAGTTGAATTCTGAGAAGTTTCTGACAGTGAAGCAAAACTCTTCTTTTCTAGGGGTTGTATGCAAAAATCCTTTTGCTATTTGATCTTAGATGTTATTTTGGAAAATATCTGTTTTGTATTAATTAGGGTTGTGATGCAAAACTGTTTTTACTACTGTTTGTGCTTTTGCTGGTAGATTTTAGTCAGTATTACTGCTTGTTGTTAGTTATGTACAGGTCTTTTCTGGTACTAGTTGTTTGGTACCATGAAAATGTAAAAACAATTTCAATTTCAATGAAACTGATGGAGTATTCCACTTTTATCAAAAAAAAATAAAAATAAATAAACCACAGTCTTACTTGAAAATTGAGATCAATATTGTATCAGAAAATTGGCAATTTGCTCCAGAGAGATACTATTTGCATTCTGAAATTAATATCTGATTGTGGTCAACATGCAGTTATACCTTCTCTTTAACATTCTCAGTTAATTTTTCAGCATATGTAAGTATATATATATATAAATTTTGAGAAATGTAAGAAAAATAATTTGTTGACATTTTATCTAGTACAACAACTGATTAGAAAAAAAAATAATGAATAAACTAAATATGTATGTGCAGATGCTGATGGCCCAATATCAGATTTAAAAGAGCAAAAAACTAACAAAAAAGAACCCTAGAAATATCCTTAGTTCTTGACAATATATACTTTAATTCCATCAGAGATACTTATAAATTCCGTTACAAGCTCTAATCTTTGTGAACTATTTTTTTTTTAATCTGATCAAAGAAATAAAAAACCAGTTCTTGGCAATTATATACAGAAACCTTTAATAAGTTTCCTGCCTTTTGATTTTCAAAAACTTTTTATTTATTTCTTATTATGTTATGATAAAAAGCCCACCATATTTTTAGGACTTAAAAATAATCTCTTTTCTCAAAAAAAAAGTAACAATCTCTAAAATTACATCTTGTATTTTAAAATAGAAACAAGAGTTTTGGACCATAAATTCTCCCATCACACCCAATATATAACCCCCCCCCCCCCCCCCCCCCCCCCCAAATAAAAAAAAACCCTAGTTTACTAACATTCAGACATATATACAGTAACAAATTTATTATAAAATTAGTTTACTTAAAATGCTACAAACACCGTAAACAAAACACCAAGTCTTGTAAAGTTGTAAGCAGCTGTCACATTATTATTTCATAATTTATGGATTCATCCAGAAATTATTTTGTTTAATTTCAATTAAAAATAATTCCAACGTTGACGCATTGACCTATTAATTGGGGTCACATACCCACCCCCTTGCCACATCATGCATCTCTATTCAGAGAAATTAAGGCGTCAAATTCATAATAACATGACAGTCAATGATACATTTAGGATTGGCACGATACATTACATTTATTTAGTAGGGACCATCAATTATTGTATAATTAAAGTCTCGTTGACTATATATATATATTTATATCGAGACCTGATCATCAGTCTTGGTAGAAGCATTATTGTTCCAAGTCTCTCGTCGACTGATGACTCCGCCCCTTTCGCATCAATTAATTAATTACGTTTAAAAGTTAGCTTTCAAAGAGAAAATTGTTACGGAGATATCATTATTAATATCGTCATTAATATAAATTTTATTATACATATTAAATGAGTTATTATGTATATGAATGATCTTATTTTGTACAGTATTTTTATCATTCAATTATTTTTTTTGGATAAAAATATCTTAAACTTCTATTATTCAACTTAAAATATCATTAATATATATAATAACTCATTTAAATTGAATAATGACAGTATTTTATAAAATAAATTTGTATAATAAAATTATTAATATATATAATAATTCATTTAATGTATATAATAAAGCTTGTATCGACAACGGTATATTTGTATATCAGCTCCCTCCAAAAATGCATTAATTGTTTTCTGCATACACCATCTATTAGTTAAAGTGCGTATACTAATTAACGTTGTTGGTCTATATATCATACTGAAGTTTTTATTGAATTATATAGTATTTTTTTTTGTATATTTTATATCTCTGTTATAAGAATTTGGGTATTTATACTGTTTATACTATAGTTACCGTTGGTACTTAGAAATGACACTAACGGTAACTTACCAAAAATAGTAAAAGATAAGTTACTAAATATAGTCTAAATTCTAAATTAAATCTAATTAACTCTATTCTCACCACTTTCCCTCAAGTTAAAATTATAGATGTCGGTTAATCCTAGCTTGCTAGTTATTTCTTCGAATGTCTTCGGAATAAGACCTTTAGTGAAGCTATCAACTAATTGGTCTTGACTTTTTATGTAAGGAGTTTCAATTTTCTTTGCTTGAATATTTTCTTTTATGAAATGACAATCTATTTCGATATGTTTTGTTCTTTTGTGAAACACAGCATTTGAAGCAATATATCTTGCCGCGTTGTTGTCACAAAACATTTGCATTGGTCCGCGAATTTTGAAATTCAATTTCAGGAGTAATTGCTTGATCCATGTAAGTTCACTCGCAGTAGATGTCATGGCACGATATTCCGCTTCGGCACTTGATCGTGCCACGATATTTTTTTTTCCATGTGACTACGTTTCCGCCTACAAACGTGCAATAGCCGGTTGTTGATTTTTTATTAAAGCTCTCGGCCCAATCTGCATCGGAATAACCACAAATATCTATTATTTTTCATCTATATACCCTCCTCAGGTGCTTTCTTTAAATATCTTAAAATTTTATCAATAGCATCTAGGTGTAGTTTTTTTGGTGAGTGCATAAACTTACTAATTTGACTCACGACAAATGATATATTCGGCCTTGTTACCATTAGATAAATTAATTTACCTACTAACCGTTGAAATTGATTGATATTTTCCAACGATTCTGCATCTTCGAAATTTAATTTGCAATTATTATCTATGGATGTTGAGGCCAATTTGGATCCTAATTTTTTCGTTTCTCTTAATAAATCTAAGGTATATTTTCTTTGAGAGATAAGTAGACCTTTAGTTGAATAAGCTATTCCTATGCCTAAAAAAATATTAAAGACTATCAAGATCTTTGATTTCAAATTTTTCTTTCAATTATTTTTTGACATTGTTAATTTTCTCTATATTATTTTCGGTGATAATTATATCATCGACATACACAAGGACAACTGTACTATCATTATTTTCATATTTGAAAATAATGATGTATCCGCTTGGCTTACTTTAAAACCGTAAGAAATTAAATATTGAGATAACTTATCATACCATGTCCGTGGAGATTGTTTAAGTCCATAAATTAATTTTTTTTTTAACCTACAAACAAGATTAGCATTTTTTTCTTTTTCATGACCCGGTGGTAAAGTCATGTAAACTTCTTCTTCAAGAGTTCCTTGGAGAAATGTATTTTTAATATCCATTTGATATAAGTTCCAGTCATTATTTATCGCTATCAAAAGTAGAATTCTTATGATATTCATTTTTGCTACCAGATTAAAAGTCTCTTGATAATCAATACCGTATGTTTGGGTATACCCTTTGGCAACTAGCCAGGCTTTATACCTTTCTATGAATCCATCGTTATGATATTTTATTTTATAAACTCATCTACATCCTATGAATTTTTTATTTTTTGGTAATGGTTCAATGATCCGTGTATCATTTTTTTTCTATGGCAAAAAATTCTTCATTCATAGCCTTACACCATATTGATTGATTTTTTGTATCCTCAAAATTATTTGATTCTTCTATTTTGCTCGATCGAATTGAGAAAGGCATGATGGCCATTTGAAATATTTTTAAATGATATAAAATTTTGAATTGGATATTAAACCTCGTAGGTTACGAAGTCTTGTAACCTTATCGATGGTTGAATGAGGCAAGATGATCTCCGTAATGATACTTCTTCAATATTTTCATTTTCTTCTATCTCGATCTCATTTCGAGAGCTATTATCATTTTCACCTTCATTTTCTTCTTCCTCATTATCTATAATTCTTTGCTCCTCTATTTGATTAGTAGATATAGGAATGACAAATTCATCTTTGACAATATGACTATTAAGCTCATTTTAAAATATGACTCATTTTCAAAAAAAGTTACATCTCTAGAAATATATAATTTATGATTTATATGGTCGTAGCATTTGTATCCTTTTTTTGAGATGAATATCCCAAAAAATAGTTTTGATAGAGGTGTGGTCTAATTTGTCTCTTTTATTTTGGTGTACAAAACATGTGCATCCAAATATTCTTAAATGATTAAGAATTATTTTTTGTTTAAAACGACACTTGGCAATCTATTTATCAAATATGTTGCAGTGATGATGGCATCCGATCAATAAATTTTTGGAATATGATTTTGAAACATAAGTGCCCTTATCATTTCAAATAAATGACGATTTTTTCTTTCGAAAACTCCATTTTATTCTGAGATATAAACACAAGTAGTTTGATGTATGATTCATTTTTGTTTTAAAAAATTTGAGAAATTTTGGTTTATAAATTTGGTTCCATTATCGGTTCTAAAGGTTTTAATTTTTTTATTGTATTGATTTTCAACTAAATTTGAAAATTCTTGAAAACGAGAGAAGACTTCACTTTTATTTTTTAGTAAGTATAAGTATGTTAATCATGAAAAATCATCTATAAATGTAACAAAATACTTAAACCGTTATAAGAATCTACGAGGGCGGGCCCCAAACATCCGAATGAACAAGTTCAAATATTTTACTACTTTTAGAATTAGAAATTACAAAAGAAAGTCTAGTATGCTCTGCTAATTTACATAATTCACAATTACTATAATCTAAATTTGAAAAATCAAAGATGTATTTCAAAACTTCATCGGAGGGATGCTCAATTCTTCTATGCCATAGATTTTTCATATCTTGTCTTTTTGAATTGAAATTGAATTTTATGCTATTCAAAAAGTAGAGTCCATTTTGAAAAACACATTCACTAATTATCCTCTTGGATGCTATGTCTTGAAAATATACATTTTTCGATGTAAAAATAATGTCACGATTTATGACATTTGAAATTTTTTCTATACAGAATAAATTAGATGTACAATTTTTTACATATAAAATATGTTTGATTTCTTGAAAGAATATATTGATTGAACCATAACCACAAACTTTCATTTTTTTCACCATTTGCTACATAAACAAATTCTTGATTTTTATTTTTTTGATAATTATGTAATATATCTTTGTTTCCTGTCATGTGATTGGTCGCACCAGAATCTAAAATCCAAATTAAACTATTTTGGGAATATTCTTGATTTAAATTCCCTAAATTTGTGCATTTTATTTGATCAATTTTATTAAATTCGGTTTTTGACTTATTTGGGCTCAAACAAATTCTTTTGGTGGGTATCATGTATTTATTCTGGTTTGAGCCTAAATCTTTTTTATTATTATGGGATTTAGAAAAACCTGATAAATTTTTGTTAAGGAGGCCTTTTAATTTCGCTACCGTCTTCATTGTACTCTTTTTTACAATGCTCACATTTTTCTCCCTTTTTTCTGGAGCTAGGATATGCTCGGAGAATGGCAGCCATGGCATGGCTTTCGGATTTTTCTTACACGGCTGAGGTACCGACCATGACGAGCCGTCGCAATTCCTCACCTTGAAGGAGGGATATTGTGGCGTCGAGGTTCGGAAGCTCAGCCGACAACAGAATCTGTGCTCGGACTTGCTCGTAGGATTCGTCAATCCCAGCTAGAAATTGATACACTCTTTCTTGTTCTCACTCTTTGATGATTTGGGGATCTAAGGTTTTGACGAGATAGATGTTCAATTCCTCCCACCTCCTTTTTTAGTTAGCTGATGTATTCGATGATTGGTCTGTGATTTTGGGCTAATCAATGAATTTCCTTCTTTAGATGGTATATGTGAGCATAGTTTCGTTTTTTGCTGAAATGCTTATTAATAGCACCCCATATGTCTTTTGCGGTATCGTAATAGAGGAACATATCAGCCATGTTGGGCTCTATGGAATTGAGTATTGAATTCATGGCTTTGTAATCTGATTTCCTCCATTTCTTGTATTCGGCTGGGTATTTTTCTTTGTTGGGCATTTTTTTTTTATCTCCCGTGATATGTTCGAACAAATCTCTTTCGTTAAGGGAAAGTGTTACGATGACGGCACCTCACCAGTGTTGATTGTCGCCTCTACCATGTTGGAGTCACGACTTCAATTTACAGCAATTCGCTGATTTTGATTTTCTGAGGCCTCAATGTTTTTATTGCTCTGATACCATGAAGTTTTTATTGAATTATATGGTATTCTTTTTGTATATTTTATATCTCTATTACAAGAGTATTTGTGTATTTATATTGTTCATGTTGCAGTTACCGTTGGTACTTAGAAATAATACCAACGGTAACTTATCAAAATTAATAAAAAATAACTTACTAAATATAGGCTAAATTCTAAATTAAATCTAATTAACTCTATTCGCAACACATACAAATTCACAATATCACATATAGGGTTTTCACTTTTCAGGTCTGTATTTATATGTATGAAGTTGACGAAAGCAAAATATTTAATTTATTTGTAGAAGACACATACATCTAATTAACTGATGTAATTGTTTTTTTTTTCTTTTGGTTAAAATGAACTAATGTAATTGTTAACTTGAGTAAATTAAATTCTAATTTGATAACTTTTTCATATATATCAACTGATCATGAAGCATAAAAAATAGGACTGAAGACAATTAATGGACAGTACGAGAGAAAAGAAGTGTTACTTATATATTGGAAATAAAAAAAATATCCTTTCAAAGCAAATAATATCAGCATGTACTCCTACAACCGTTACTATTAGCTATAAGTTAACACATGTTAACTACTAGCTACAAGTTAACTACACATGTTAACAATATTATCATTATGGGCAAATGCATGTAGTCCTACAACCGTTATTATTATTAGCTACTGGGGCGTATAACTGAAACTACTATACATTACTAAGTCCAAGATCCAAATTAATTTTAATTAAGAACACTGATGATGAAACCTATTTGAAGTTCATATAGATACATGTACAAAAATCACCAAGAAAGAAGAAATACATGTAAAAATCAAGTACATAATATGTTTGTCATATAAAATACTCCATCACAAAACTTTAATTAAACCATGTTGACAGAATGATCAGTAGTGGAGGTTGAGAGATGAGAGAACTGCATTACATACTCACTAGATCTAGAAAATCCGGGGCCACTAGAATTCTCCGGGGATGATCTAACTGGGTAAAGAAAACGAAGATCGACAACTGTAGGAAGAAGAGGTGGCTTGTTTGGAGGCAGCTCAGGCAAGGGGGCATCAAACTTGAGGACCTTAATCGCATGTACAATCGTCGGCCGCTCCGTATAAATTGGATAAGCACACCACAGCCCAACGATCATGACGCGCTCCATTTGTTCGGCGTTGTACTCTCCATTCAGCCTTTTATCAGCCATTTTCAGGACTTCCTTTCGTCCATAATGATCCCAAACCAAATCAATCAAACTAATAACTGTTCTATTGCAATCATCTTTTTGGCCCAACGGTGACTGGCCGCATGCTATTTCTAGCAAGACGACCCCAAAGCTATAAACATCAGACTCTTTGCCGGCTCTGCTTTCTAGGATATGTTCCGGTGCTAGATATCCCATGGTCCCTGCCAAAGCCGTGGCCTTCAAACCAATTTCGTGATCCACAAGCCTTGCGAGTCCAAAATCGCTCAGCTTAGCATTGAATGAGGAATCTAAGAGCACGTTGTCAGGCTTAATGTCTCGATGCAGAACGCATTCCTCACATTCCTCATGCAGATAGTTCAATGCAGAGGCCAACCCGAGCACAATATTGTATCTTTCTCGCCATGTCAATAAGCGGGACTTGTTGTACAGCTGTGAGTTGAGGTTTCCATTCGGCATAAACTTGTAAACCAACAAGAGCTCGCCATTTTCGTCACACCAACCTAGAAGCTCGACTAAGTTTCGGTGGCTCAACCTTGTCAAAATCTTGACTTCGGCTTTGTAATGTTTCAGCCCTCCCTTTGCTCTCTTAGAAACCCTCTTTACCGCCACTTCAACCTTATCATTTTCTAGAAGTCCTTTGAACACCGGACCAAAACCACCTTGTCCAAGTTTATTTTCTTCATTAAAATTTGAGGTAGCAATTACCAAGATATTGAAAGGGTACTTCTTTGGTAGCTTTCTGGGAAAACCATCTGATGTGAGATCATTATCAGAACCATCAGACCCACTGCCACCAGATATAGGTGTATCGGAATGGCGAATTTCATTATTTGTAGTATTCTTGCACATTTTCTTTCTCCTCAAAACAAGCCAATAGAAAAAACCCGCCAAACACAAAATTGCTCCAATAGCAAGAGAGACTGCCAAAGGTACTACTTTTTTATTGGATGATTTTGGATTGCTGCTGCTGTTTGCTGGCGCCGTAGGTTCCTCTTCAGGTGGTGGAGGTGGTTGAGGTATAATAATTGGCGATGGAGATGGAGAAGGAGAAGGGACACTTTGTGATGTGCTTGGCAGAGATGGTGGTGGTGGTGGAGGTGGTTGAGGTATAATAATTGGCGATGGAGATGGAGATGGAGAAGGAGAAGGGACACTTTGTGATGTGCTTGGCAGAGATGGTGGTGGTGGTGGAGGTGTTGGTGATGGAGATTGAGAAGGGCCACCTGGTGTTGGTAATGCTGACATTGTAAGGTCTAGAATGTCGCTTGGTGGTGCCGGAGGTGAGAAATCAAAATGTGATGGCCATGAAACTGGAGCATCAGCCAGTCGTCTATACAACTGACAACGGATACCACAGCGAACTTGAGAGACCAAATCTGAATATGTCCCTGCCTCAGGTACTGGTGCAAGCGCCGGGGCCTGCGTGTCAGGATACGAGCTGCCGCAGGGGAGTGCAAGGAGGAGAGTAGTCATCGCAACCAAATACGGTAATATTAATATCTTGGCAAAATTATGTACATCCATGGTCATGGTGAAGGAGATGGCCATGGATGATATGATATGGAATTCAAGCTGACAGGCGTATGATATATATGATACTACACCATTGTGTGTATATAGAGCAAGTCATAAAGTATTCTAAAAGGTAAACCCCATGCAACTTGTTTGTAGGCGCTGGCTAAATAATTGTTAAATTAAAAGGAAAATGAAAATGACAGAAACATGCCATCAATTAATCTGGGCAGTTTGAATTTCATTTTTGATAGAGTGCATCAATGCTCATTTAAATTTATATAATTTGCAACGGTTTATATTTAACAATCTTTGATGAAATATCAAATGTAATTTAAATTATATGAAATTTGAAACACGATTATTCTACAAGTTTAAGAATATATTTATAAAAAAAATTCATTTTTAATTTATATAAAATCTCATTATCAAGATTGTCAAGGGGTGATCCCTCTCCCCTTTATATATAACATTTTGTATAGTTTTATTTAATTAATTAATTAGTAATTTATGACGGGATTATTTGATTTATAAAATATTTTATATAAATATATTGAATTAGGAATTAATTCATATTCTTTAAAAAGTAGTAATGACTATGGACCAATAAATATAATCTTATAGAAGATTAGCTGCAACGTTTAAATCAATATTGTAGGTCAAGTCATCTCCTAGAATTAATGTATTAAACTTATTTGAAACCAAGTCTAAGGTGGCTTAAGCATGTTGGATAATACCAAGCTGTATGTATACATCTGATGTTATGGAGCAATAAATTGCTAGTATCTCATGGTTAGACCATCAGTTTCAAATTCCTTTTCCTAATTAGTATCATTTGAAAAATTGAGCTGCATAATGCGCCTTAGAAATTATTGGTAATATCTTTCTCTTGTAATTAAGGAACGGAGCTTTATTTATTTATTTATTTATTTATTTATTTTGTTCCATATGCAACCATATCACATAGATTATTTTGGAAGCATCTTTTGCACTCTCTCTTAATTAGCAGACATTTTTACTATGAAATTAGTTAGACAATGGTATCTAGTTACTTATCTATTGTTCGTTTATTTTTTGGTACCATTTTCTATATCAAAATTCACTAGTCATGTATATGATGGATGCTATCATGTTTTTTTTTTTTTTTTTGCATTTTCTGATAGAAGGTATTAAGAAACATAATGGTATAATGTTTACATGATTCTAACCATGCCTCATTTAAGACCAATATCTTTAAACATATATGACTTTTGGTCAAATTCTTTTTCATATATATTTTTTGGAGTAATATTTTCATCTAATCCTCTATTTTTTACGGAGCCAAGTTTTCTTACATCATACTTTTTTCTCAATAACCTCTTTTCTATAATTAATTTATAGTAAATTAATATAGTTTTTTTTTCTAAAATAAAAAGATTTATATATGCATGCAATCATGATTAATTTTCTTTGAAATAATTTTCAGAACTCATATCCATAATTTTCTCCACTCGGAAAATGTGGCATCATACCTCATTTCAGCCCAATTATAGATGTATATATTTTTGGATGATATCTTACTGAAGCCCACAAAATATGATCTGTGCCTGAAATGGCCATTTGGTGCCTTAAATCAAAGTATGATTGCAATGATCCTTTAGAAATTTCGTCTGTATTCCATTTATATAATATAAAAGTATATACTTTATTTTTTCACCTGGACGAAATTTATTCGATGACATTTTCTAAGAGAATAATTGGCAATTAGTCATTAAGATTTTAGATAATTAAGTTGTCTTGATTGCACCTGGTTACAACAAGCGTTTAATTCCAACAAGGAGATGAGGATGTAAATTCATGCAATGCATGTATTTTTCATACCATGTCATGTCTAGTGTCATAGTTAGTATTATCAATATATATGTGTGTGTGTTTATATATATTCCTAGGCAAACTGCACCTGCTCAAGCCCTTGCAGCATGCATATTTTTTTTTTTTGACGGAAAGTGTAGCATGTATATTTGGTGTCAAGAGTTTCACAAGGACATGATTGAAATAAATTTTGTTTATTATAACTCAAATACATAAATCTATATAGATATATAGAGTAAAGCTAGTGTATTCCTAAAAGCACGATGTCCCTCAATACTCCTATTTTGAAAACCTATCAAATTGATTTCAAATTCAAATTGATCAATAAATTCTTCATATCAAAATCTTGTAGAATACTGAATTTTTTTATTTTTAGGGTTTTCTAACTATTTTTTCGGATTTTTCAAGATGACTCTAATAATAATAATAAAATAAATAATTTTTGCATATATAAAAATAGGTCCATTTTAAAAAAAAATATGAAACAAATAATTCAAAAACTCTAAAAATAAAAAATTTTGGTATCCTATAAGATTTTAATATAAATAATTTATTTAGCAACTTAGATTTTTCGTTTGAAATCGATTTAATAGATTTTTTTTAGTTATGAGCACTGAGGAGCTCCGTATTTCTAAGAGCATGCTAACTTTACTTAGATATATATACATAAAATAATTAAAATTAGATAGTTAATAATCATGCATTTTCAGTTCATAAATATTAATTATAACAATTAATAATTAAGGGAATGGAAGGTTTAATGCCTCCTTTTCCTCTGGAGATTGTGTGAAAGAGGCATTGCCTAATGCAGCCAATATAGCACGCAAATATCAACTAAGCATAGTGGTTCTAATTTTTGTATTAGTTAATAAGTCAATGTATTGTTGTTACTGATTTTGGTATTAATTGTCAATGTCTATATGATGTATTCTGAGAATAAGCTGTTGACACAGAGATGTGTTTTGCGTAATTTGTCATTGATAAAAAGAAGAAAAAGAGAAATGGAGGAAAAGATAATAAAATTAACAAAAGGTAACACTTAACTAACAAGAGAACAGAATTGAACTGATTTCAATAGTTTAGGGGGCTAATTTAGGGATGTAAATTGATCAGATAGCTACGGATAATGGTTAAATTGTATCATTTTTGTTTTCTAATTTTCGGATACGAATTCGGATACGGATACGGATCGGATATTAAACGAATATGAATACTGAATACGGATATATTTCGGATATTACATAATAATATCGTACATATCATTAAAAAAAAGTTGCATGATATTTTTCATAATAGAGTCATTGGTTATAAAAGCTAAATATTAATTACAAAAATTAACTACTAGTTATCGTTATATTATTAGTTAAATTGTATCAAAAAATTATAAAAAAGTAAAATGTGAGACCAAATTAGGTCTAAAATTAATTAGATTTATAATCTACATCAAAAATTCAATTGAAAAACGTATAATGAGTCTTTAAAATAAATATTCAAATTTCAAAAAAACCGGATCTAGATAATTATCCGAATCAATATCCGTATCCGATTCTAAATTGAAAATCACATCCGTATTCGTATCCGTAAAAAAAATTATCCGTATCCAAATATCCGATTTTATTATTTTCCATATACGAATCCAGATAAAACCAGATAACATCCGATCCATTTATACCCCTAGGTTAACTGAACTCAAAAATAATTAAAAGATAAAATTGAACCGAACACAATAATTGAGGGACTGAAAACAGATTTTTTTTCTTTTTCCTTTTTTTTGGATAAAAGACAGAGATAATCAAACCGCTCATGTTTACCATGAATTAAAATACTCCATTTGTAGTTAAGAACAAAAACGGATCGCAGCGTACACAATTGGAGGTGATGCTGAAAACCCTTTCAGGAAGCACCAACAGTCAGCCCCACAACACAGTTGAAGGACATCATCATCAAAAATAAAAATATCTCAACCTCTCCTCTTCTTTTATCAATAAATAAAAAAATATATACCTGAACCTAATTTATCTGGTGACATTTCGTACGTACGGAATTATATTTAATAGTAAAAATGTATTCATGTTTTTTTTTTAAAAAAAATATTTGTATTTAGTAATAAAAATATGTATACTTTATGTTATGAAAATTAAAAATTTTAAAATATGTGTTTTAATTTAACTTAATTTTTAAAATATATAGTTTAAAAAAAATTATATTTTATATTAAAATATCGATAAAAAAAAATATAGAATTTAGTGTATAAGAATAATTTTAATAAATAATTCGGTGACACTTGAAGTGTTCGAAAAGCTGACAGCTCACTTTAGGATTTTATTGTAGCCACGAGACATGCACCAGCCATTTCTCATCTCTTCTTTTATTTAATTTTTTCATATGCAAGCTCGTTGACAAGGTTATCTCCTATTGCACATAATTAAGATATAAGACCCAATTTAATATGAGATTTTCTTATGGAATATACTGTATTGCAGTGTAGCTAGGAAATGGCGTACAAATTAAGCATACAATGCAACAATTTTAATTGCTTTCCAAATTGATATCCGACTATGCATATATTTATCTCGTTGCCTTTAGAAAATAAAAATGTTTGTATATCAAATTGCTTCATTTTTTAAAAATCTGAAAAAATAATTAAAAAAATCTTAAAAATAGTAAATTTTGATATTTCATAAAATTATAATATGTAGAATTTATTAAGCAATTTTGCGTTAGATTTTCAACACCAGTAGATGCCTTTTAAGCTTTTTATATTTTGACCGATATACAAATATTTCTACGCTATCCTATCTCGTGTATTCACATGGTAACTTTCTAACAAAATCAGCAACTTTTAACGGAAATATAATTAAATTAGCGAGCATAACTGTAATAATTCAGATATACCTAATTAACTAAGAGTAATCATCAAGGGAAGGAACCAAAAATATCAACACAAAGCAATGTACCAAATAAGGTTTCAAAAGAACTTGGGACCTGAATTAAATTAAGTATAAAATTATCTCCTAGAAAAATGGCTCTCAACAAAGCAAAAGGTCAAAACTCAAAAACTCAAAACCAAGGATTCTTTCAGATTCGTCCCTTGACTCCGCATCCTCTTTTATTCATTCCAGTTGGAGTCCTACCATCACTCTGAAAAATGAAAAGGGTGGAAATCAATTTATAATTATTATTTTAATAATTTTGATGATGGTTCTTTAAATAAATTTAAAATAAATTTTAGAGATAGAAAAAATGAATAGATAATAGACATATTTTTGAACTTATAGATTGATTGTGTTTTGAGTTTCGTATAATTTAAGTGTCATTTAATGTTTTATCAAAAATAATGAAAGTTATATAAAGTTTGTGATTGTTTAAATTTAATTGTCTTTGATGAAATATCAAATGATATTTAAATTATATGAAGGTCAAAATACAATGAATCTATAATAAAAAATATGGTTGCAAATATTTTTCTATTTTTGAGAATTTTTAAAATTTATTTCAAAATTATTTAAAAATTAGTTATTAAAAATATGAGTTTTCAAATAATCCCTTCCTAAATGAAAACAATCAATCGCAGAGAATTATACAGTCCAGAAAAACAGATGTGTATTAATGAAGCATTACAAGCTGCACAGCCGTACAGGCCGAGCAACGAGATTAATTCCAAATTAAAAACTACAACTGCCTCCAATTTTTACTAATTCAAAATAGTAATGATAAATTACTAATAATTTTAGTCATTAAAAAATAACATCTGAATAGGCCAACTCTTATTATATATAGGCTTCAACTCTCAACTGTCATGGAGAAAACCATCCTCCTCAATACTTCACAGAGAACAAGGAGAGAGAGAGAGAGAGAGGAGTATCATCCAATCAAGCTCTTCCTTTGTTTCTTTTTTAAAGGTACAAATTGATTCCTGGTTTGTTCTTAAATTAATCTTTATATTGTCTTCAGCAAGTGAAGTACTATTATTCAGTATTCCAATAAGAGAGAATATCTTTGTTTGTAATATTTATCCAAAAGAAGGAAACAATTCATGTAAACGAGTACTTTCATGTTTCAGTTGTAGTCTTATTTTTTCTTGCTGTTGTTAGCTGCTTTTTGTTCTGAAAAATTATAAGTGTGTTTAGTTTCTAAGTAGGGAATCTGCAATATGTCTATTGATATCTGATACCAGTTGTTTGATATCATGGCATAAATTCTTCTGATTTTGTTAATGAAATCGGTGGGACTTTTTTTCCACTTTCTCAATATATATATATATAATTGTATATATACTAGCTTTGCACATGAAACAATGAAAGTGCAACATTAACAATACCTTTACCGCCCATTGTTTTAAACCCAAAATGCAAAACAAGAGAAAATTTAATGAAGTACAAAAACTTTACCATCTCTTTAATTCATTTATTTCTTTTAAGAAGGAGGTTCAACTAACTGCTTCCCAAAAAATGGCGCATAATGAGATGGCAACCAACAAGGATTCTTCTCTAGAGGTGGAACAGCCGAACAACGCAACCGATTTCAAGATTCCAGTGGATTCAGACCACAAGGCGACCGAGTTCTGGATTCTCTCCATTGTCAAGCCGCACATGCGCTCCTTCCACCTTGCGTGGTTCTCCTTCTTTTGCTGCTTTGTTTCTTCCTTTGCGGCCCCGCCTCTGCTGCCCGTTATCAGAGACAACCTCTCACTGACGGCCACTGACATTGGAAATGCCGGGATTGCATCAGTGTCGGGGGCTGTGTTTGCTCGTCTCGCCATGGGCACTGCCTGTGATCTGATGGGACCTAGGTATGATCAATTGCTACTAAATTTAAGACACTTGCTAGTATATTTGTATGAAATAGTATTTTTTTTTTATATAAAGACTTCCATTAATCCATAAATTTATCATTTTTTCAAATATTTTTTACAGGATTTAAACCTACATATTTTCGTAAAAAAATAAGACTTATCACTACTGTACTAAACTTATGGTTTATAAGAAATAGTACTTAATTATGAGTAATCTATTTTTATTCTTTATTGATTTTTTTTAATTCCTGGTGGTAGAATAAGGTTGAAATTTTGACAGAATTTTCTCAAGCAAAAAAAAGAGAGAAAAGAAAAGAATGTGATTCCATTTTTCATATTAAGCAGTACATATATACTAGAATGATTTTCTCATTTTGAGGTATGTATAGGAATGATTTTTATATTTTCATACCCTAAATGTACATTTATTAGGCTCGCATCGGCCTCTCTCATCCTGCTCACGACGCCGGCTGTGTATTGCTCATCCATCATCAACTCGGCCATGGGTTTCCTTCTTGTTCGTTTCTTCACCGGCTTCTCTCTTGCCTCCTTCGTCTCCACCCAATTTTGGATGAGCTCAATGTTCTCAGCTTCTAAGGTTTGTAGATATATATCCAACAATCAATTGAGTAGTTATACATTAAATTTTAAATTTTAAATCATATATATATGTACTTCTATTGTTAATTAAAAAGTTAGCATTCATAAAATTTACTCTTCTGAGTATCCTTATATTTTTTTAAAAAGCTGATTATATTGTTTTATTTCTTCTAATAGGTTGGACGAGCAAATGGATTTGCCGGTGGCTGGGGTAACTTGGGCGGTGGAGCGACACATCTGATTATGCCCCTGGTGTACGAGCTGATAAAAAGGATTGGAAGCACCCATTTTATCGCATGGCGGATTGCATTCTTCATTCCTGGAATGATGCAAACTGGTTCGGCCATTGCTTTGCTGCTGTTCGGGCAGGACATGCCCGATGGTAACTACAAACAGCTTCACAAAGCAGGGGAGAAGCACAAGGATAGCTTTGCAGCGGTAAATTTGGAGATTAATGAAATATTTACACTGCTTTTGGAATTCAGGTAACTAATGTAACATGAATTTCCAACACATCGCAGGTGTTCAAGCATGCAGTTACCAACTATAGAGGATGGATCCTAGCGCTGTCTTACGGATACAGCTTCGGTGTAGAGCTCACAATCGACAACATTATTGCACAATATTTCTATGACCACTTTGGCGTGAACATCCACACAGCCGGGATGATCGCAGCTAGTTTTGGCTTGGCGAATATCATATCCCGGCCCGGTGGCGGTATCCTTTCCGATTACCTATCCCATTTGTTCGGAATGAAGGGGAGATTGTGGGGTATGTGGGTGGTTCAAACTTTGGGCGGCGTATTTTGCTTGATTCTTGGTAGGACCGAATCATTTGTTTGGTCGATCGTGTTTCTGTTGCTATTCTCCTTCTTTTGTCAGGCAGCTTGCGGTCTCACCTTCGGAGTGGTTCCTTTCGTCTCGAGAAGGTAATTAATGGTTTCACACACAGATATCAAGATAATTCATTAACAATATTTCTATATTTTATTTTGAAGAACAATTAATTAGTATATATATGTTAAGAGTCGATACTGAAAAATTAAAATTAACTTCATATCAAAAAAGAAAAAAAAAAGAGTATATACACTAATACTATTTTCAAATTTGAACTTGTAAATTATGTTTTTGACTGTACTGAATCAATTTAAATTAAGTAACCTAGCTTTTCTGGAATGCAGGTCACTTGGCCTTATCTCTGGCATGACAGGAGGCGGTGGCAATGTCGGTGCGGTGCTCACGCAACTCATCTTCTTCCACGGCTCAAAATATGCGACTGAAGACGGCATATTCTATATGGGAATAATGATAATTGCTTGCACACTGCCCGTAACCCTAATCCACTTCCCGCAATGGGGCGGGATGTTTACCGGTCCCACCAAGGGCTACACACCCGAAGACTACTATCAGAACGAGTGGAGTCACCATGAGCAGCAAAATGGACATCACACTGCAAGTTTGCGGTTTGCAGAGAACAGCGTCAGAGAAGGCGGTCCGGCTGCCGTGAGAATGGCCCGCTCTAGGCACACTGTACCAGTCGAGTCCTCACCAGTTTATGTCTGATATGTGATATATGGTCTATGTGTGCAAATACTAGTCGGTACAAGTTTTTTTTTTTTATTTTTAAGCTTTGAAGAGTGGCGCTATATATATGTGCCTTCCGGTGTGTTTTTTTTCTCCTTTTTTGGGTGAAGTTGTAGTAGTGCAACATGGGAAATTTGGAGGTGTATTTGAAACAAATATATTTGATTTTTCTTTATCTTGATCTTACATGCATCCTCTATGCCTAATAATTAAAACTTGGCTCATGTAATGAGTGTTGTAACTATATATATATATTTCATGTTATATATTTGCATGGTGTGAGATTTTTTTTGGGTATTCTTTTTTCTACAAGTATATCTTTTTATAAGAATACTTTTATCACAATTGATAATTTGTACTTTTTTAATCCCTCAATATTTTGTAAATTATATACAATTATCTTTGGTCAATTTGAATAGGAGACAACTAATTACTAATTATTTGAAGGACCAATATACGGTAATAAGTTTATTTGGTATGAAAAATTATAAAATTTAAAACATTATATTATTAACGAATATGTTGGTCCTTCAAATAATTAGTTAATATCTCTTAACAGTTAACATTTAGTTATATAAGCTAAAAGCATTAATATATATAAGAATATATAACTGCAAACCAAAGGAAAAAAAGTTACTTATCATCAAAAACAGGAACCATAAATTAATTAATGTTTTATATGTTAATAAATAATAACATCCAACTTTTCTGGCGTTTTCTATAATTTGACAGCTGCTCAAAACAATATCCACATATTCAATAACAAAATGTACTTTTTCTTAAATAATTTTTGTAATAATATGAATTTTGAAATTAAGGTTTATGATATTAATGTTTAATGTCCAACTTTCTAATTCTATTTGACAATTTGTTATGATTAATGTCCATCTAACTCTTATAATACATAATCTTGAGAAATATTATTCAAATTGAAAATTTTAAATTGTAAATGAATTTCTAATTATTTAGATAGAATATTTATCAAATTTGAATCGATTTAAAATTTAATTAATCACTCATCACATAATAATTAAACTCCACCGTTAAAAATTTTAAATTATTCGATGAAAAATAAAACTTCTTTTAAATTGATTCATATTCTCTTTAAATAATAAAAAAATATATCTATAATTTTAATTTTTTTATTTTGAATGATATTTTTAAAAATATATATACCATAAAAATTAAATATATATACCGTAAAAATTAAATATATATTATATAATATTTTTTATCAAACGATTCTTAATAGCATGTCACACTACATTTCATCCTAGAAAAATAAAGTGGCTTAGGTGTCTAGCTTGTTGCATGTGTGTTTCCCTATTGGCAGACAGCAAGTTTTAGATATATTATAAACTTATGATTTAGCATTATAGTTGCAAACTTGCAATTCCCATGAGAAAGATACTTTGGGGACACAGAATAACAAAAGCAATCAAAGCAAATATAATTCATGTCATAGCTGAATCCGATTATTTCACAATCAATTAGTTAATTAACTAAATCAGTTCTGACTTCTATTTTGTCTGTATGCATGTTTAGGGGAAAATGGTAACCTGGACCATTTATATTTCTATTTGATTCATAAATCATAATACAGATATTATGTGTAATCTATTATATATTCTGGAAAAAAAAAGTTGAAACTACAAAATGTATGAAGAGAGAAGAATATATTATATAAAGAGGTTGTTCTGGCACTATACCAGTATCTCAGACTCCCCCAAATGCCAAAGCTTGAGATAGAATCTGAATCTTTATGCATTTTTTATGGTATCCACCACATGGAATATTCATGTGATTTGGTTTAAAATACATTCAAACATGCAGACAAAATAGAAGTCGCCATTGTCATAAAATATATGTGTTTGATTTAATTTCTTTTCACAGAGGCATTGGATACATATTTGTTTCCTTTTAACAAACTCCAACTACTTGACTCAGTAGAACCTCTGACCAATCATTTGTTTTCCTGAAAAAACAATGATATGATCATGACATTAACTATAAAAAATGAATACCCAAAAAGCATAAAAATTAAGGAGACTTCTAATTAGCAATTGGCGACATGTCACCATTATATATATGAGCACATGATTGATGTCATATTAATTTTATTAAGAAAAAAGTAAAAAAATGTTAACCAATTTAACCAAATTCAATTTGTACATACTGCATATTCAAAATGTTTTTCTATTTTATAGTATTCCATTTTAATGGGCCATAAGCCCATAAACCACCTATTCTATGCAGTTATTTCATTTACCACCACATTAATTAGAGGTCCATATTTAAGTTTATTTAAGCGAAGTAAACGAATCAATGGGCTAAAAAATCACACTATCCCGCCAACCGTCTAGTTTTCCAACTTAAATTCAGTTCTTAAAAAATTATTTGAACTAAAAAATGAAATATGCTCTGTTGTATTATGAAAAATTGACCATCAACTTTTTATTATATACGAAATATAATTATTAACTAACTATATACAAAATGAACAGTATTATAAACAGTATTCGGGACACTATTCCTCGTTATTTACTATATATATGAACAGTACTATTTTTAAGGATTTATATTATTATAGATGGGCACTAACAGTTGTTGATACCGTTATCAATATGAACTTTATTATACACATTAAATGAATTGTTATGTACGTTAATGATTTTATTATGTAAACTCATTTTGTACAATACTATCATTATTTAACTTAAATGGGTTATTATACATATTAGTGGTATTTAAGTTGAACAATATAACTACTGTATAAAATGAAGTCATTAATATGTATAATAACTCATTTAATATATATAATGAAGTTCGTATCGATGATGGTATCAATAATGATATCTCTATAATATTTTCCTATTTAATTTTTTTTTCTTTTTGACTTAAGACTACTACCATTAATTGCCGGAGTACTCTCTCAAGCAATCTTAACATTTAATTAAGATTGCCGGAGTAGTAGTACTCATTAAAACTTCAAAATTACAAGTTTTTTTCAGGATCAAAATATTAAACAGAAGGGTTGAAGTTGAACTCAGAATAGATAGGAGTTCACATCCTACTACACGGTAAAGTGGGTAAAAATCTCCTCCTAAAAAACTTTCCGCATAAATCTCTCGATGTTGTTGCTACAGTACCGCATACAATTTCTGTCCACTTCATCATGTGAAATTTTATTACACAATTTAGTTGGAGAGATATTAAAATCATTATCTATATAACAAATATCCATAGAATATATTTCAAAATTTAATCGCTATAATTAACGGAGAGAATATGGAATCATTCGGATGTAATAAATTGTTCTCGGTTAATCGAACAATCAGAATTAATTTTAATATTTCTCTTATTATAAAGTGGTTTAATGAGCATAATTCATTTTTAAAAAAATGAATGTTGCACTTGTGTTAAAGCTAATATGATCTAATAATTGAAGAAAAGTACATTAACTTAAGAACATTTGACATAATATAACTGAGAACAAATGCTAAACTTGATTGTCACATAAAACATCTCAGAACAATATGTACCAGAAAATCTGAGATTTCTGTAATAATTTGGACATTGGGTTTGTTTAGGAAGACAGGTGTTGGTTGAATTTGGTTTGTGGTTAATTTTGGTTGTATTTTTCTTACTTTTGCTACTTTGTGAGTTTTGATATAGATCTTCTATATCACTCTGGTTTTTTTATCTTTTTTGTAACCAATTATTTTCGTAAAGTAATGAAAGTCAATATCTCATTTAAAATACTTTTCTCAAAAAAAAATAGAAAAGGAAGATCCATGAATCCCCAAGAAATAATTAAATAATAATTGAAGTCATGACAAAGAATCTGTTAAATTCAACTTTGGTACCACATCCTCTGCTATTTTACTCTGTATTATGAGACAACATAACTTCAAAGTTCCAGCAAAATTACAAATATAAATTTATTCTCACATAGAAAAAATGGTTAAAAGTTATTAAAATGTTGTTGATGTATATACACAATCTTATATGCATTTAAATTAGATGAGGTTTTGTAAATTTTATCTTGTTAGGAAAATACCTTGTTTGAGAGCACACAAATTTGATTAATATGTCATTAAATTTGTGTAACTTCAATTACAAAATATATTGTGATACTTAAAAAAAATTAATGTTTATTCCCTAGAAAAAAATATAAGAATTGTACCCTCAGACTTCCCAGGCCAATTTAAAAATTGCACAAGTATACAATTGGAAATAACAGAGGCTACCAGACTGTTTCTATCAGCAAAAGTGGGACCATAAATCAAGCAACCAATCCCCTTCTTCTCTCCAAATCTCTTTCATCTCTGATCTGCCTCCATCCAAATTCAATTTTCAACTCAATTTAGTCAAGTATCATACAGTGTTTTCTAAATCCTTTCGTTTTCAACACCACAAAGTCACTTCCTTTTTAGTTTTTAGTTGTGTGAAAGAGGCAATGTGCCAATGAGGAGATATATTTGGTAAGGTTTTGAACTCTAAAACTGTCTCAAAACAAAACAATTTGAACTTAAAATAGAGAACTCATCCTCTCTCCTCATACAATCCAAGAAGAGCAAAAAGGTACTATATTTTTTTCATCAATTCTGTTGTCAATATAATATAAAATACCAACAATTTTTTTTATTTATTTTACTAACAGATACTGTCTATTTTTCTTAAAGAGCTCCAACTTGCCACTAGAAAATGGCAGACTCGACGGCAACGAATAAGTCTTCCTCTCTAGAGACGGAACAGGGAGTTGATGCCGGCCAATTTGAGATGCCGGTGGATTCAGACCACAAGGCGACCGAGTTCTGGCTCTTCTCATTTGCCAAGCCACACATGCGCGCCTTCCATCTGTCCTGGTTCTCCTTCTTTTGCTGCTTCGTCTCTTCCTTTGCGGCCCCGCCTCTGTTGCCTGTCATTAGAGACAATCTTTCATTGACAACAACAGATATTGGAAATGCCGGTATCGCCTCAGTGGCAGGAGCAGTTTTCGCTCGTGTTGCCATGGGTACAGCCTGTGACCTGGTGGGGCCGAGGTACGTCTATTGTAAAATTGAGGGGTTGATTTTGTTCCTGAAGTAATCAAGAATTTTGACCAACATAAACATTGATCTTTCCTTCGGACGATATTAGTTCAGTTTTTTAAGAATTAAATCACCACTGATGAAACCACAGAAAGGTCAATGCCCGTTTTATCCGCATTAATACTGTTGTTTTTGTTAATTTTGAACAACCTGCAATCTTACTTGTTATTCAGTGATAAATGATTTTAAATAAACATTTTTTACATAATCTACATGAAATATATAGTTCATGTACACTGGACTAAACTAAAATTTAGGTAGTCATTCATTTATTTTATTGCGAATAAACTAGTCTTGATCAATTTTAAGGATTATATAAGCTGTGTTAATTCTAGTTCATATTCCTAATGTAATTATTAGGCTTGCATCAGCATCTCTCATCCTGCTTACGACACCAGCCGTGTACTGCTCATCCATTATCGAGTCAGCCACGGGTTTCCTTCTCGTCCGTTTCTTCACCGGATTCTCTCTCGCCACATTTGTCTCCACCCAATTCTGGATGAGCTCTATGTTCTCTCCTCCTAAGGTTGGCACTTATATACCAAACAGTAACATTATAATTTTTTTAATTTTGAATTGGTAGAAAATTTTAGTGTAGTTCACAACTTCAAAAGGTATGGCTGTACACTGAAAAAGCATATAGATATTTAGTTTACCAAAACATTGTTACTGTTCTGATTTTTCTTTTAGGTTGGACTTGCCAATGGTGTTGCCGGTGGCTGGGGCAACATGGGCGGCGGAGCAACCCAATTGATCATGCCACTCGTGTACGAATTGATCAAAAAGATCGGGAGTACCCATTTTATCGCATGGCGGATCGCTTTCTTCATTCCCGGTCTGATGCAAACTTGTTCAGCCTTTGCTGTGTTGATGTTTGGGCAAGACATGCCAGAGGGAAACTACAATAAACTTCACAAGGCGGGGGAGAAACACAAGGACAATTTTGCGGAGGTAATATGCGATCCAATTCATTCTGTTTAGGATGGAAACTATATATACAAATTTAATTGCTGATATTTAGTTAAGAATATAAAAAGTTAAATTACAAACATCCTTTTTTTGTACAATTTAAACTTTTAAAGCATTTGATGGCATAACAGTTTTAGCATCCACATCCGCATCGCAGGTGTTCAAGCACGCCGTAACAAACTACAGAGGATGGATCCTTGCTTTGACGTACGGATACTGCTTCGGTGTAGAACTAACAATTGACAACATAATTGCACAGTACTTCTACGACCGTTTTGGCATGAACATCAGCAAGGCCGGGTCAATTGCGGCCAGTTTTGGTTTGGCAAATATAGTGTCCCGACCTGGCGGCGGTTTGTTCTCCGATTACCTGTCCAAACTGTTTGGTATGAGAGGGAGGCTGTGGGGGCTTTGGATAGTTCAAACTCTGGGCGGCGTACTCTGTGTAATTCTCGGCAGGACCAACTCTCTAGCCGGGTCGATTGTGGTCTTGTTACTCTTTTCCGTGTTTTGCCAGGCAGCATGCGGTCTCACCTTCGGCATTGTCCCTTTTGTCTCAAGGAGGTAAGCATATTTCATTTTTTTTTCTTGCTGGATTATATGGGGAATTAGGAGATACACATTTCATTGTAGTTAAATACCATAAATTCTAATCGAAGATGCAAATTGAATTAGCTACAAGCATAAGAATAACTTTGATTTGAAATAACTAGGACCATATTTGAATATATTCATAGTAGTATCGAATTCCATGTAGAATGTCTAATAACTTCACCTTAATTCAAGTATTTTTTTTTTTTAAATACAGGTCATTAGGCTTGATATCCGGCATGGGTGGCGGAGGTGGAAATGTCGGCGCGGTGCTGACACAACTAATCTTTTTCCACAATTCCAAGTACTCGACCGAAGACGGCATAACCTACATGGGAATCATGATACTTGCATGCACGTTGCCCGTAGCCCTGATCCACTTCCCGCAATGGGGCGGGATGTTGTGCGGTCCCACCCCGGACTACACTCCCGAAGACTACTACCAGAGCGAATGGAGTCACCACGAGCAGCAAAAGGGGTACCACACGGCGAGTTTGAGATTTGCAGAGAACAGCGTCAGAGAAGGCGGTCGGTCCGCCCAGGGGTCAAGCCATTCGAAGCATACCGTGCCGGTTGAGGCGACGTAGATGGATGTTTGATATTTATAGAATGTGGAAATAAATTGTGGCTCTCAGATATCTACACATGTATATATATTCCACATTTTCTTCTCATTTGGGGTTACATGTATATCATCTGTGGCACATAAAATTGATCAAAAATCTACTGAAATAAGAGGGCAGCATCACACAATTGATTGGTTGAATGGTATTTGAAGTCGGAAATTTTGACTCAATGGGTTGGCACTTGGAACAATCTCCTTGTCCCAATTGTCCCAATTGACAAGTGGAATTGATTTTGTTCTCACCATTTTCCTTCAAAAAGCAAAATTAGGAGCCCAGTCAAAAATGAAAAACACTATGGTTGCATATATTTTGTTATATTTTAGAATTATTTTTGTTAAGTAGCACTTATGTTAATTTTTTTTTTACGGAATATGTACTTAGTTGCTATTTTGATTTGTGCAAGTTTAACTAGTGAATAAAAAAACGTGACATTCTGTGTATGTTTTGGTCATGTGACATACCGTGACATGATCAAAATATTTTTTTCATGTGACGTGACATGACGTGTCAAAAATAATAGAATGAAAATACATTACGCCTATAATATGACACATAAAGACACATCACGTTTAGATACACCATGCTATACGTGGGTATATAATTATTATGACATGTCAATATGTGACGTAGTACATATATAACATGTCATTTTTTATCTTTTTTATTGAAAAAATATTAAAAATTATTTAAATTTGTGAAAAAAATATAAAATTTATTATAAAGTGTTGGAAAATATTAAAAAAATTATGGTAAAAAATATATTTCATATTTATATTAAAAAAATTTAAATAATGGATGTATGATTTTATATGATCATGTGTTGTGCCATAACGTACCTAAATAATTTTACGTAATATGTCAATTTTAATTGAAAAGAAATACATCACATAACACATGAAATACATCACATAATAGACACGTGTGTTGTAACGTATCCTGATGTTCTATGACATGACTAGTCACGGAGTCTCTTTTTTTTAAACTCAAAGTTTAACTATACTATAAACAAAGAAATTTGATTGCCGACTATTATATTTTGTATGTTTTATTCTCAAATATCAGCATTCTCAAGGAGCTTATCAGTACCAAACAATGATGCTTTTAGTAGGAAATAGAACATATTTTCCGGACATTATTTTTCTAATTAAATCACGATGTCAATTAACCCTCTCCCATCCCCACCACCAAGCAATCAATGTTTGGAGAAAATTTTAAGAAATAAATGCCAGAATGGCAGACTAGGGATTCACATTTACTACCATGTTTTTTCTATGACATACATATATTATATTTTTTGTAAATATATGACATATGATGTCTATTAAAATATAAATAAAAAATATTTTTCATAATTAAATTTGAACCGTTTTAAGTAGAGTCCCTATCCGCTGTTATTAAAATCTATGACAACAAATATATCATAAATTTTAAACAGTCCGATTTGATTTAAACAATACAGATTTAGCTATAAAAAATATTTTTTTTATTTATATTTTTAATGTATTCCACATATTATAGACATAAAAAAATTATAACATACACCATAAAAAAAAATATGGCATCAGGTATAAATCCGTTCGAGCAAATGTAAATGTATTGTTGAAAACAATAACAGCTCACCCGGCAGAATGGCACCTTAAAGGATCATGTGGGTCCAGAACTTGGCCCATGGGCCTATGGGCCGGAACTTTTTACTCTCCAGACCAGGCTCCTATAAGCCTGCTAATGGGCGGGCTTCAGCTCAAAGCCCTGTCCAGTTCAATAGACTGGACTGAAGCCCAAACTCGAATTCGGCCCATTTTGCATTTAAAAAGCTCAAATTCAGCTCAGTCCAGTTAGCATCCAATACAAACTCAATTCATAAAAAATCCGTACTCAAAAAAGCCCATATGACCATAGATGGGCTTGACTCAAAGAAAAGCTCAGTGTTATATAACCGAGCTTTAAACTAGGAAACAACCAAAAGTCCATACTCCATACGCAACCCTTTAAACTTTCAAACAATATAGAAAATTTTACATATACACCCCTTAAAATTAACAAATTATATCGACTATGGAACAACACTACATAATTGAATTAATACCAAGAAAAAAAACTGTACTATTAATTTGTTAACTATTACAATAACAACTTTCAAATATTTCAAATGACAAAATATAGAAAATAGTTCTCAAAATGCAAAATCTGAACACAATTCTCACTAGCAGCAAATGTCAAACTTCAAAAATCTCCTACTAATTTTAAAACAATAACAAGAATTATAGTAAATACTAAATTAATTAAATTAAATTATTTAGTTTTAAAAAGCTTAATTATTATAGCTAAACAATAATTATAGCTAAATAGGGAAGGCAACATCATTGTACTATTTTCTCCATCAAAGCTAAAAAAGTATTCAGTTTTAAAAAGCTAATGCAATACCAGTCATTCAGTTTTAAAAGCTGAAAAGGAGATAATGCTTACCGGATTGAGAAAAGGTACCAAATAAAGGTGGCAAAAAAGTCTCATTAATAACCTGTCATATTAAGCAATATAAAAACTAATTACTGGATTAATTAAAAGAACTAGATAAGAGTTTACATACCTTCTCGAAAGTTTCAGATGCAACCAGCTTTTAGCCTAATTTAGCTCTTTCATATCTTTGCAAATGAGTTAGCTATTAGCCTAATTTATGTCGAAATAAACACAGGAACTACTCAGTTCCTATTGAGAAGGCACTGAACCATAACAAGATGAAAGCAGCAAAACATAAAGTACCATATTGACTCTTGCCAGTAAATTACAAATCGCACTAGAAACTAATTGAAAAGCTGGAAGTCTGAAATCTTTTAATTTTTATTGGTATTTAACAATTCCATCATAAAGGAAAACATTGGCCTAAAGACAAAATTGACTGTACCAAATTCTCATCTTTAACAATTCCACGCCACATTTCAATTTTTCACTGGAGAAATTGCAAATCAATTAAATAATCATAACAAGAGATATTGAATGCCATAATTGGGCCAAGTCATTCACATAATTATAGCTGTCAATGGTGTTTAACAATTCACATAATTGGACCAAGTCTCTCGCAGGATCGTCTTTAACAATTCGCTTAGAAAATCAATACAAGATATACCTAGAAAAGAGGTCTAGGCAATGATCAATGGTCGCTCGATTGATAGTCTTCAAAAGAGCCGAACTGGGAGAAGGATCGTCGATCATCGTCTAGGCGAATTGGAGCAGGATCGCCGATCGCCGTCATCGAGCTGGAGCCGGAGCCGTGGAGCGTCTAGGCGAGAGAGGAAAGTCAGAGAAGAGGATCGGAATTTGAAAATCAGGTTAATGGATCGCGAGTTGAACAGATTAATTGAACCAAACGAGCTGGCTCATTTGAGCTGCTCAAATAGAGCGTCCAAAGCTGGTTCATACCCAGCCCATTTGACTTGTGCAATTTGAATTCAAATTAAATCTTGAACCCAATTTGTATTTGTATTTTGACTCGTTCAATATCTGCTTGCTAATTATTTAGCCCGTTTATTCATGGACCGTGCTGTTCAATTAACAGTCTTAGGAGGCTCCTAAGATATCATGATTCGTGATTCATGATGCGATGTGGTCTCCATTTAATTGCTCGAACGACGGATAAACAGTATAGGGCCAGTAACTAACTGGTCTTTCGATAGAGTCAGAGGGAATCAGAGACCCAGTCGCTCCGCTCTCCTCCTCTCCTCCTCTCTTCGCTCCCTCGAAAAACCCCAACTAAAACCCTTTCTGAAGATGAATTAGTACAGAGAGAGAGCGAGAGAGAGAGGTGATGGCAATTCAAATCGGATCTTGTTCGTCCTTCTTTCGGCCTTCTTCTTCGTGCAAGTACTCTAAGGTCGTCGTTCGTTCTTCTCCTACTACTACTTTCTCCTCTCTCTTTTCCTCAATTCTATGAATTCATCACTTAGTTGTTTCCGTTTCTGAAGAGAGATTGAAATTTTCTATGTGCATTCAGTTAGGTAAATGCACCTTGCAGTTTCTAGGTGGCCGGAAGAATGTGATTACAGTGTTACATGGTGCTAAAGGTATCCCGTTTCTATACACATTTTGATCGAGATTCTCTTTACCTAAACCGATTAGCCCTAATTAAATTCTCTTTAATGTGCCTCTATTGTTTTGTATTGACCATGTCAGCTTCTCCTGACTTAGGCATCATCATTTTGTATGTTGCAAAATTGACCAAAATTTCCCCCCTTTTACTGTTTCTTGCTCTCTGAAGAGGGGCTATTGAGGCTACATGGGTTAAAATGAAGAATGGTTGGTGCTTAATTGAACTCATAAAGGACACTTATACCTTTTTTTTGCTTAGTTGCAAAAGATTGTAATTAGTTCTTATTCAGATTAGTTTCAGGCTTAATTCCTGAACTGTATATTAGCACTGTACCAGTTCAGTGCTGCACTGGTTAAATTCTGTACCGATATATACTGGACATAGTTGAAATCTTTTTGTACATGTTGGCGTGTAATTCTACGCACTATCTATCAAGTCATATACCAGTTATATACTCTGAAATGGTTACAATTAAATATCTGAATAATCAATAGGTGATCTCAATTTAAGAAAGGGCTTTTATGTAAAGCGCCTCGTTCCTTCTTGCTCTACTTCTGGGGAGATAAACTCCAATATGCCTGAAGAGGCAAACCCAGGTACAACAGAGCTTCTAGAAGATTACTCGTTTGACATAGCAGCCAAGAGAACCGAAGGGAAACCAGGTTTCATTTCCTTTTGTGGGGTCCCATATAAGAGGACGGAGGATGCTAATGCTATTGAGCTTGTTCCTGCCAATGAGAAAGTAAATGATATGGTATGGTTTGTAGGCCCCACAGCGCTCGTCTCGTTCTTGGTCTTGCCTTCACTTTTCTTGAGAAAGATTCTCTCTTTGGTGTTTGAGGACTCCTTATTGACGGGTCAGTACCCTTTAACAAATAGTTAACTGTGATTTTTGTTGTATTGTCAAGTTAACAAGCTTGTATGCCTCCAGTTTATTGCAGGGTTCCCTCGTTTCTTGTCGAAGGGTTTTATGCATATTAGGTAGAAGAAATGATATAGCAATCGGCTTACCTCATTATCTTATAACTGACATTACTGGTACTTGCCTCAATTGTACTGGTAAATTTGGTTATGGTCTAGTCTAATGCAATTATTTTTTTATTTATTTTTTGGTTTCTGTTGTGTCTAAGTTTGAGTACTTAAACTAAATATATTTTACTTGTCAAGGCCATACCAGATGGCTTCAATGTTTTTGCAATTGAGTCAACATAATTTACTGTGCTTGAAAACTGCACTTGACATCCCGCATAGCTGCCTTAGCTTCAAACAATTGAGTTACTTGCATTGGTTTTCTTAGATCATAAGATCAATTGTTAAAACTTGTGTTCGTCAACGATGAATAATTTGCCTATCATATTTGCATTGACTGTTGTAAAGGTTGATTTATGACCGGTTCATACTTCATATGATAACAATAATAGAGTATTCCATTTCCGTCACCCTGATCTAACAGTTAGGTTAAATCAAAAGTTAAAAATGTTTGTGGTACTTGCAACTTTGAAATTTTGCTCTTAAAAATGCAATGGATGGAAGACTACTAAAAATGTTGTGTATATGCCCCTGAATTATGTAAAACTTTTTTGTGCAGATTTCCTCATACTATTTTTCACTGAAGCCCTTTTCTACATCGGGGTATTAATCTTTGTCCTCCTTGCTGATCTCGCCTGGAGGCAGCATTTAAACCAAGTGAGACCACCATACCTCCTGACTTTGCCAAAAGCGCCGCGATATTTTCAGATACTGTCAGTTACGATGAAGGTGCTGACACTGATCATACCACTTGTGACCATGGGGTTGGTTTGGCCATGGACTGGGCCCGCTGCATCAGCCACTCTGGCCCCTTATTTGGTTGGTCTGGTAGTACAATTTGCATTCGAGCAGTATGTCCGAAGAAAGAACTCGCCTTCCTGGCCGGTTATTCCTATTATCTTTCAGGTAGCGTGTTTTTTTTCGTTAAATCAGCTCTTTTACGTAAGGAGAGTCATAATAAGTAGAAGAGATACTGTTAAAGTTGTCAATTCTATGCCATTCCTTTGCAATAGGAAAAAGTTGCATTCTGTACCAGATAAAATTCCAGTCAATTCTGCTGGATTTTCTGGAATAAAGTTTTATTAGCTGTTTTGTTCTTGAAGGGATCCGTGCCTAAACACCTCTTCTGAACTTCAATATCTGTTTGAAAGAAAATCCTTCAATGAAATATGCACAGTGGGCTTCAGTATCTGTTTGAAAGAAAATCCATGAATGGAATTAACAAGGTTGGATTATATACATATCTTTAACACGATATATTTAATATACAGGGAATAACTTTGGAAAATGCCGGTTGTGAACCTTCTGGGTTTCTTTGCTGAATAATAGTCTTTTAGTTTCTTCTGAATTCTAAAATAATTTCTTGCAATACATTTCCTTTTGAATAACTGTCATTTTTCCAATTCCAGGTATATAGACTGCACCAACTGAACCGAGCAGCTCAATTGGTGACAGCACTTGCGTTCTCAGTGAGAAGTACTGAGGCAACAGCACAGACTTCAGCAATAACAAATTCTTTATGGACCCTTTTAATAATTTTGCAGATCCTTGGGGTAATTTGTATATGGTCTCTTTCTAGTTTTGTCATGAGGTTCTTACCTTCAATTACTCAAAATGAGAGCTAGTTGAGCTTTCCTCTTCCTCTAACTTTGTTAATAATGAATACTGATCAATATAAACAGGTGATTCTGCAAAGGAAAATGTTTGGAAATTATCATTATTGATATTGTCATCAATACGGATTTTGTTATTCATATAAAATGAGTTATTATTCATATTAATAATTTTATTATTTTATTATGCAATTTATTTTATATATATAGTACGTTATTATTTAACTCAAATACCACTAATTTGAATAATAAATTACTTAAATTGAATAATAAAAATATTGTATGAATAAATTATATAATAAAATTGTTAATATGAATAATAATTCATTTAATCTTAATAATAAAATTTGTATTGATAATAATATCGACGGTATCAATATATCAGATCCCTTCTGCCAATAATTTTGGATATATGTTGAGAAATAGTTATGGTACTTTTCCTTGCCAGTTGCTAGAAGGTCTTGCCAAATTGACTGAAACTAGCATCTAACAAAACCTTTTTTTTCTACTTGTCTGAATATATATTTTTTTAATTAGAACAGCTAGCAAGTGGTATTTCACTTGGCTGCAAAAAAAAAGAAAGAAAATGTCATGTGATGTAAAGTCAAATTTAAAAAAAAAATGATAAGATTATATATGTTGTATAGAAAGTCATTGATAGTTTCCTTCTTTTATCTAGTGAAAGCGATGTGCTTATAAAATTCAAGCGTACTTAGTTAGTCTCTTATAGCCTATTGCTCCAAGACTATTATTGAAAATTGAAGCATACTTGTAAAATTTTTAAACTGTATTCAAAGAAATACTCCTACCACATGATGTGGTGGAGCTTACAAGTTACAAGCATCTTTTTTCTGAAATATTCCTATTCCCATCTCTTTTAAAAGTACAACGTGCCCCACTAAGGACCAATTTTGGATTTAATTACAACAACAGTTGAAAAATGGTTTTTTTTTAATAATAATTTCACATTGTTAATTTTCATATTGGAGATATTTGTTAGCTAGCTAGACAAAGTGGACCCATTTGTACCACACTAGTCCAATTTTTAAACAAAGGAATTGACCCAATCAACTTTGTTTATAAAGGAAATTGACCCAATAATTAAACAAGGGTTGAAATGCTTTTACATTTGATATTTTTATTGTCTCAATTTTTTATTTTAGAATTAAAATGTTAAAATAAAATCATTAAATGTGATTTATATTATTTATATATATATATATGTAAAAAATCATGATATTTCAATATTATTTTATTTAACATCGATATATATATGTAAAAAAACACAGTAATATGGATTTTTTTTGGACGTTGTTTTTATAACTTATTGATTCATATAAAATCAAAATCAAAATATCAATAATTTTTTTTATGCGCATGAAAAAAATATAATATAAATCACATCTAATGGTTCTATTTTGACAATTTAATTTCAAAAATTTTATTATTAGCAAATTTAAAAATGGAGGCACGATGAAGGCACGAAAAATAAAGATATTTGAAGCATCCTCTAATTAAATAGAATTAATAACTAATCTCAATTTGGAGAAAAGAGAATGGATTTAATTAACAGTTGCACGTTGAATGCGCTAAGCCACTAACTAGTAGGTCCATTTGATGAATTAATTAATGATATATTTATGATATACTACTATTCACAATTTAAGAGAAATAAAGGTAGCCCATGGTCCAGAAAATTTTAGGTGGACAAGATACAATGGTAATATGCTTATTGACTTTTTGATGCATAATTAATTGTATTAATTGGACAGCTATCCAATTAATTTATTAATTACATTAATTATTTTTTAATAATTAATGAGAAATTTAAAAACGTCTAGAAATTAATTGAAATTTCTGACGAAATATTTGAAAAAATAGCAAGGAAAAACTGGAGGAAAAAACAGCAATGAAGACAATTTATTTATGATTTTTCAGGAAAGAACGGCTGCAAAAATTCTGGTTGAATATTCGGTTGCTTCTTTTTTTTAAAAAAATAGAAATGAGGTCAAGAATTTTGAAATTTTAAATATTTTGTACAGTACTATTCAACGATTTGACACATGTGACTTTCTAACAAAAAATGGACCAAAAACTGGCTCTTTATTTCTAGATAAGTATGACTCAACAACATAAATTTTACATTGAAACTAATAACAAAAGATGTATATTTATGTTCAAACCCCCTAAAAATACCAAATAAAAGCTATAATTAATTATAGAATTTGGACTAAACACTGTGAAATCTTTTTTACTAAAAGTTTGTTTTCTAGCATGATTTCCAATTTTTCTTCTCAAAGCTTTAGATTGGGCTCAACTCTAAATATATGAAATTTGTTGGATTTTTTTGTAAAAAAAGCAAAACCTACTTTCTTCAAATCAAATGTGTGTTTAGCCATTTTTGTATTTTCAGGATGGCGAAAAAGATATTTTGGTATTTCAAAATTGATCAAAGTTGATCTAAAGCATGTGATATAAAATAGACAAACAAATTTGAAGTAAACATTATAAGTTTATGACTATGTTTTTATAATTATGTTGGTTGTTTTTTTATATTTTCTAGATAAAAAAAATATATTAGTTGTTTGTATATCTAAATTCATAATATGTGAAGAGTTGGATTTTAATCTTCTTAGTTATATGATATCACATCATACATATTTTTATTTAGTTGATCATCTTATTTTTTTTGGATTTGTGCAATCAAACATATGAGATCTTTTTGTTGGCTTATATAAAATAAAGTATTTAATGATTTCATGGTACTACTACATTATTATATGGTCCACTTATTTTATATAAAAAATATTAAAATAGTGTTTCGTACGGAGGATGAAAATTCGTGATTGTTATTATTCATATAATTTTTTTATTTATTTAATTTTAAATAATAATTTTGTTTAAATAAAAAAACGGATGTGAGGCTGCAGGGATAGAGGTTCGTGCCTACGTAGGAGATTAATATAGAGAGTTGATATATAAATATTTGATATTGTTATTAATAGAGATTTAATTATATATAAAATGAATTATTATATATATTAATGATTTTATTATATAAATTTTTTTAAAATAATATTGTTATTATGTAATATAAATGAATTATTATGTATATTAATAATTTTATTATACAAACTCATTTTGTATATTATTATCATTATATAAATAATAGAAATATTATACATAATAAAATCATTAGTATACATAATAACTTATTTTATATATATAATAAATCTTATATCGATGACGGTATCAATAAAAATATTAATAATGGTATCTCCATAATATTTTCCATTAATATAATCAAGCTGTAGCTAGTATATGAACGAAAGTACATGACACGTGTCCGGATACGACTAGAACATAGCACGCGTGCTTAGACATACCGTGCCCTTACAAATGATGTGTTATGCGATAAGCGCACTGAACGTGGCACAATACGTTCAAGTGCCTAACTGACACGTGACATGTCTTGGCACGTCTAAACACATTTATAAAATTTTTAAAATAATTATTATAATATATTTTAAATAGTTGTTACAAGCACATTTTAAAAAATATATTATTATAAAAAAAATTTCCTCCATTTTTCCTATTTTTTCTGATTTTTTTATTTTTTTGAAATTTTAATTTTTTAATAAACAGAAATTTAATTGAAAAAAATTAAAATATGTTTAAATACATATAAATATGACGTGAATACGATAATAAATATTAATATAAAAAATACAATACGATTATGTCACATTTCTAATCACTTCCATAATTCTTAGCTGCAACGAAGCGTCCGCTAGCATAATGCGTGTCTAAACCGTGTCATTGAGTGACACCGGCACCGCATTGACTGTGTCTAGAAAACTAGCTGATCTTATCAACGCGTGTTGTGTACGTGTCTTTGTCCGACACGTGTCCGACACGCGCCTTTGTTCTGAAAGTGTTGGTGCCACGTAGCCCCTGACAAAGGATGTGGTCTCTCTCTCTCTCTCTCTCCTGGATGCATCATAAACCAACTTACTACAGAAAAAATTATATTCTATTCAATCCTGAAACTTAACTCCTAGAAGTACTCTCTAGTTTGTGATGTGGACTTTCTCAGCACATAACTTCGCCTTGAAGCATACTTCAAACTTCTAAAGAAATAATAGAATTAAGAAAAAAAAGGAGCACACAATATAATGTGTGATAATTACATTATTAGAACATTTTAACACAATAGTAGAACCTTTTTTAATATTTGAGAGATATTATCGTTGATATATTCGTCGATATCAATTTTATTATTTATATAAAATTAATTATTATTTATATTAATAATTTTACTATATAATTTATTTTGTACAGTATTTTTTTTATTTAATTCAAATATCACTAATTTGAATAATAACTCATTTAAATTAAATAATAAAAGTACTATATAAATAAATTATATAATAAAATCGCTAATATAAATAATAACTCATTTAATTTGAATAATAAAGTCGGTTATCAATGACGATATTAAATATGATATTTGTTATCAGTTCCCTTTTCACAAAGTAATAATTTAGTTTGATATTCACTAAGGATTCATTTGGCAAATCAAAGAATAGTATTAGAATAATATCATTAAAATAATAAAAATGGAATAGTGATATTTGGAAGAATAAAAAGAAGAATGCTATTCTCAAATTATTCAAATGAGTGAAAATATCGTTTGATAAAATATTAATTAGAATAATGTAATTAATGTTATTTCAAAAGAAACAAATGAGAGCTATTATGTTATTCGAACCATATGGTTGAATAGCAGAATAATTTATTTATGCAGCTATTTCGATTCATTCTTTTGTGTTTGACAAATTGAAATAGTCATTCTAGTTATCAATAAAGATTAATGATCAATTAAAGTGAATATTTTCAGCATAAATGAGAAAAAGGGGAAATAAGGAAGATTGTTATTTATTTATTTTTGAATCAGGAAATGAGTTATTATGGCATTTTGATGGGGAAATAGATAATTTTTAAAAGTTTGAATGGATATGTCAAAAATTATCCCTAAAAATTATTACATCATCATGATATAAGCAGACGTTAATAAAGCTTAACCATCAAAATTTTGAATCAGCTCAACAAAAGTTAATCATTAACATGAACATATGTATTTTTATTTTATCATTTCGACAAGCAATACGTCTAATTATGGATTACATAAAAATGTCACAAATATAACTTATATATTTCATCAGTTAATAGCATTCCTATAAAGTATAAACCATATTCTTCACATATTACCGTATGGAAAGCTGACAGATGCCAATCTGTGTCCAACAGATCTTCAACATCTAGCCATGTAGGATCCACACACAAGCTTGTCACATGTTTATTCCAACTCGGAGATCTTTTAACACCTCTCCTTTAAAAGATCTCTTCTAAAAGATCTTTTAAAAGATCTCCGTCTTTCCCTTATACGAAGCGGACCCCACAGGCGACTCAATAGGTCAGAGCTGGCAGCAACTAATTAATTCGCTCCATTTTTAGAGGAAATCCGAATATCCATTTAAGTCTCCTTACCGACTATAGTAGACATAAATCCTGATCTTCTGTTGCGCAGCTTTGTGCTGTACAGTATACGGATTTTCTGTTGGGCAGCTTTGTGCTGTACAGTGTATGGATTATATTGATGATGGATTATAAAGGATTTTTTTAGATTTATATTATATGGACGTTAATGTAATTGAATGGATAATTTATTATGTTGCACGGAACATCATAACAGAAAATACAAATCTGATGGCATGAAAAGAGACGAAACGAGAATTAATGGACACATCCATTTGGTAGTGGTTTTGGAAATCCGATGGCTAATGTAAACTACAGAAGTTTAATGGACACATCCATTTGTTCTAAAAAGAGAGAAAAAGAAATTCATTTTTAGTGGTTTTTGTTTTATTATATGTATGTATGGTTTCTCCTTCATCAGCATTCACCCACTTCTTTGCCTCATTAATTTTCCCCAATAAATCCTTCTCCCTCTCTTCTTCTCTTCCATCCAAAAAATCACAGCCAGACAAAAAAAAAGAAAAAAAATGGATGAGAGAGGAGCGGAGAAGAAGAATTACATCACAACAGCCGAGCTGCGGCAGCACAATTCGGCTTCCGATCTCTGGATCTCCATCCAAGGGAAGGTGTACAATGTGACTGATTGGATGAAGGACCATCCGGGCGGCGACCTGCCCCTTCTCAGCCTGGCCGGGCAGGACGTCACCGATGCATTCGTCGCGTATCACCCCGCCGCCGCGTGGTCATTGCTCGACAAGTTCTGCGTCGGCCATCTGGCCGACTACGAGATGTCGGAGGTGTCCCGTGAGTACCGCCGCTTGGTGTCCGATTTCTCCAAGGCGGGTCTCTTTAACAGGAAGGGACACAACGCGTTCGCCTCGCTCACGCTGATGGCGGTCTTGTTGGCGGTGATAGTGTACGGGGTGGTTTACGCCGAGAGTGCGGCTGTACATGTGGCGTGTGCGGTGCTTATGGGGGTCGCGTGGATGCAATCGGGTTACCTCGGACACGATTCGGGACACTATAACGTGATGGCTAGCCGGTGGCCGGGACTCAACCGGGCAATGCAGGTCCTCTCATTTAGTTAATTAACTTAATTTATTTGCTTATTTTCATATTGAAATGCGGATTGTTCATGTTTAATTATTCTCTCATTTTAGGATTTCGTTGGTATTTCCGTAGAACTGATTATAAAATAAATTTAGATCCAAACAACATTTTTGCGGTTTCGAGGTTCTTTTGTTGGGTAATTCAATTGCTTTTGTTTCCATTTATTTTAGACTTCATGTCTGACATGATTTTTTGGTGATGTAAACTTATGCCGGGAATCCCTTGGTACCAGTGCCCCACTCGACACTGGTACCATTTGCCTTTGAAAATGGGGCACATCCACGTGGATACATTTAGCATTACGGAAATAGTCGGATGTGTATCATTGTCATTGACCACGAAAATTAATCAAGGGTCAAATTTTCTATTTGAGCCTTTTTTTAACTTTTTCCTCTAAGATCTTTTATATTGTTATTTTGCTCTGTAATAATGACTAATATGTAAAGTAGCTTATTTTGGTTGATTTTGACATAAATTAAAGGAAAAATGACCTCCTATTCTTTGGGATCTAGAAACAATAATATTTGCTAAATATAGAAAACTAATTAGAACGAAATTAAGCAATATGAACTCCTCTAATTGACATTTAAAAAACAAAGAAAGAAAATCATTTGAGTTTTGAACAATGCACAGGTGTTGGCAGGGAATTGCGTGACCGGCATCAGCATCGGGTGGTGGAAGCGCAACCACAACGTGCACCACATTGCGTGCAACAGCTTGGACCATGATCCTGATCTTCAGCACATACCAATGTTTGCCGTCTCCGCCAAGCTCTTTAAATCCCTTACATCTGTCTATTACGAACGACGCATGGACTTCGACCAGTTTGCTCGGTTTTTTGTCAGCTACCAGCACTGGACCTTCTACCCGGTTATGTGTGTTGCGCGAGTCAATCTTTTCGCGCAGTCAGTTCTCCTCCTTGTGTCTAATAAGCAGGTGCCTAACAGGTCAGTAGAACTAAATTATTTTTCAATTAATTTAGTTGTTGAGATTTTACATTGCAGTTCATCACAGATAATCAAAACCTCAATATGTTGCTGTCTTGTTCTGAAAAATATCAAAAATAAGGTAACAGAAATTAACCTGAAAAAGGAAACCAAGAATGTACAGCTGCAGGACCAACAATACAAGTCCCAATTTTATTGACATTCTTATTTTAGATGTAAAAAGAGAAGCCTCAAGATTTCATTTTCTTCAATTAATGCAAATTACGTTTAATCTCCTATGTAAAACCCCAGATATATAATCACCTTATGTATGACTGTATGAGTCATTAATAGGCTAATACCAACTGCAATTGGTTTAATTTGACTATTACACAACAGTACTAAAACTATATCAGTACAGCAGCACCAACTATGAACAGGCATTAATTAAATTAACTATACTTATTTGCAGGTGGCAAGAGTTGCTAGGCATAGCATTTTTCTGGGTTTGGTACCCGTTGCTCGTCTCCTGCTTGCCAAGCTGGACTGAGAGAGTGGCATTCGTACTTATCAGCTTTTCTGTCACTGGGATACAGCACGTGCAGTTCTGCCTGAACCACTTCTCCACGGAGGTTTACGTGGGCCCACCGAAGGCAAATGATTGGTTCGAGAAGCAGACAATGGGAACCCTCAATATCAGCTGTCCACCGTGGATGGACTGGTTCCACGGCGGTCTGCAGTTCCAGGTGGAGCACCACCTCTTCCCCAGGCTGCCCAGGTGCAACCTCAGGCTCATATCACCTCTTGTCAGAGAGTTGTGCAAGAAGCACCGCTTGCCGTACTCAAGCTTTTCATTTTTGGAGGCCAACAAGAGGACCATTGCGACGTTGCGCACTGCAGCTCTCCAGGCCCGGGACCTTGCGAACCCTGTTCCAAAGAATTTGGTGTGGGAGGCTGTCAATACACATGGTTAATGTAACATCCCAAAAAATTTATCATTTATTTAATAATCATTATTGGACTATTTTACATTAACAGAAAAAATAGAGACTTCAGTGAAAATCTTGAGGGCTTCGCTGAATAATTTTCCACGGAAAAGAATATATAATAGATGCACATGATGCATTTTTCAGCATCTTCTTTGTTGTATACATACAAATGTATATACTAAGTAGTTTTACAATACTCAAAATACTAAAGGTCTTACTAACAAAATTTCCTAACTCAAAAATGAAACCAAAGATTTCTATTGTTTAGGGTTTAGGATTTAGAGGAAATTTTTTTGAGGCAGTTGCCTCTTTTTCATAGAATGAGACCAGTTATTGTTGTACCTTGTAACCAAACAAACCAAACAATGATTATCTTACTTACCAAAGTTCTTTCCTTACTTGTTTTTGAAAAAAAAAATAGTAAGTAGGAAGTTGATTGATATGTCCATGTGTATCTCCTCTTCTTTTCCTTTTAAGTTATTGTCGTCTAAAGATCTCAATCAATTTAAAAGATCAAGCAAAATAAATATAATCTAAATTAAAGAGTAAGCGCCAGCCACGTAAATATCTTAATTTCTTACCGCGTTCACTATTTGTTTGCACAATTTTGCTGCCATTTTGTGATGTAACAAAAGTAAGTTTGGATGAATGGTAAAATATGTTTAGTACATTCTATTTTGAAATGGATAGTCACCCACGTACATAACCATGATAGTACTACAGCCAAGTTTTAAGCTTGCATTTTGACTTCACATTCAAACATTTTTTTAAAATAATTTACAATGTTATACTTTTCAAGGTCTTGATGGTTCAAGTTATTGCAGAAACTTCTATATCGTACCGTAGTTATATGTTACAGAACCTTCCATTAACATCAACAAATTTAATTTAACAATCAAATCAAGGAAAAAAAGAGCAATCTTTGAGGTTAAAGTTGACCTGAGACAAGCAATCTAAAGATGACCAGAGAGAAATCAGCTATTGAGGAACTAGACATGCCAATTCCCGCATCAAGAGACCCAAAACCCTAAAAACCCCTCCGAAGACAGATAAAATCAATATCATCTTCTACCTAAATCGAACTATAACCTCCAAATTTCCTTATCCCCCTCTCATCTTTCTTCTAATCTATCCCCCCGTCTTCCACCTTTTACAATGCACGTACACATTAGACAACAAAACAGAATTGGTTGAGTCCCCTGGTGTGGAATGCTTGGATACATGCACCCAACAAGGTAGCCCCTGAGTTTGTGCCAGACTTAATCTCATGGGGTCGATCTCAACCAACACTTCAGCCTCTCTCCACCAGACTGCACATGCAAGATGGTCCAGCATGCATGTATAGCGTGTATCACTTGGTTGGATGCCATGAGCCATATAATTCACTCGTTATCTTCAAACAATGTACTGTTTTGTCAAGCAAGCCAGAGGCGGAACTGACAAATAGAGCTGACAGTCATTTTCGGATTGTTTTAATACTACCTCCTCCAAGTCTCATTTTCTCAGAAAGGCTCATCATACCTTCAGCAGTCAAGCCACTATCAGCTAGGCCTACTACCATTACTGCCTAAGGAACCTCAGTCTTTCTGGTGGCATTGATGCAAACACATTCTTACCACTATTTGTATCTCCTGATTTTGCATACATGTCAGCAAGTGCAGTTTCCAGGAAAAAATCATTGTGTATGCCGAGCTTGATAATCTCAGCATGAATCCTTCTTCCTTTTTCCAAGGAGGGAATATTTGCACATGCAAGGAGAACAGTTGATAATGTGACATGGTTAGGTTCTTGTCCTGATGCAAGCATTTTCTCGAAAGACTGGAGAGCACTCGCAAAGAGTTCATTTTTAGTATATCCAGATATAATGACATTCCATGAGGCAACATTTCTTGTAGGCATTTTATCAAACAGTTTCTCTGCTTCTACTATTTTCTGGTCAGAGCAGTAACCAGACACCATGCAATTCCAACAAACTACATTCTTTTCAGAAAGTGTGTCAAATACCTTACGACCATACTCTGATCTCCCACACTTGCAATACATATCAATTAGAGAACTTGCAACAAAGACATTGTTGTGAAATCCAGATTTGATAGCATGACAGTGGACCCAACGCCCGAACGTGAAGTAACCAAGACTAGCACATGAACTAAGAACACTGGATAGACATAAATCGGGCCTGAACTCGTTTAGCAGCATAGTTTTATAGAGCCTTAAAGCCTCCAGATGATTCTCACTTTGGTTATACCGAACAATCATAGTGCTCCAAGAGACCTCATTTTTCTCAGGCATTTGTTCAAACAACTTACGTGCATTTTCTAACTGTCCCATTCTGGTATATACATCGAGTGCAGCTGTCCATGATATGACATCCCTTTCAGGCATTTCATCAAACACTCTCTTAGCTAAAACCAAGTCACCCATTCTGAGAAATAAAGTGATTAGTGAATTGCATACAGTTACATTATCTTCGAAATTTGTCTTGACAACAAGCCCCAAAATGCTTTTGCCAAAATCGAATCTACCACTTTCAGTACATGCTTTAATGACACAGGTGAAGGTGACCTCGTTTGGTAAGGGCCCAGAAGCCACCATCCCGCAAAAAAACACTAAAGCCTCTTTGTACAACTCATTAGAGACAAACCCGCTAATCATAGCAGTCGAGGAACAAACAGTACGACATGGACATGTGTGGTACAGACTCACAGCCTCTCTCACACGACCACATTTCATAAGACCATCAATCATGGCAGTCCAAGAGATGGGGCTCCTCTCGGACATTTCGTCAAACACCTTACACGCGCCATCAATATCACCACTCCTTGCCAACTTCGAAATCATGAAATCGTGAGAAAAAGGGATGAAAACAGCATCAGGCTTTGCGACCGATTCCTGGAAAAGGCGGTCGCATTCCTCTGAGAGATTTAGAGAGGAGTAAAATGTGAGGAGCTTGGTGGAAACAGAGAAGTCGGAGAGAAGGCCGGAGTGGATGGCGTGGCCATGGAGAGAACGGCCGAGACAGGGGAGGGAAGAGGTGGTGCATCGCCGGAGAAGGGTGGCGCATGTCTCGGCGTATGACTTGAAGGCTCTTTTAGTAGGAGAGATTAATAGTAGTAATCTTTTCCTGGTGAAAGATTTTATGAGAAACAGGAGATGGCAGGAGCTTCTTTCCATGAATTCAATTCTGTGAAATCCAAACCATTGTGTAACTATTATTAATACTAATTATTAATACTATGGTTCAGGGTTATTAATACTATTATTAATAATTATTAATACTAATTATTTTTATCATTTTGAAATTATTATGTTCTAAAATGGTAATCAAGTAATACTTTAAAGATCAAATTGATAATTTTCGAATTTTAAGAAATAAAATGATAAAAAGATGATACTTTAGGGATCATTTGTATAATTTTTTTATATGTACAATATATGTGTGTGTACACACACACATATATACATATATGTATGTATATACATGAAATATATAATGTGACTCATCAATTAGTTGTATTTTTTAAAAATTAAATAAAAGTTATTTGAATTTTTAATTTCATTGATATTGATTTGACATATAAAATCATTCGTATCGGATCCCTCGTATTACTATTATGTTCTTTTTATCTGCAATTCTGTGTATCTTATATGTATGCCAAATATATCTAATCTTGTGAAACACATATATATTTGAGAATAGAACTAGTTATATCTTATGATTGTTAGGAATAAAATTTTTAAAATTTATAGTATTATCTATTTAATGAAGCGTTTGATTTGAAATTTCTTATGATTGTTTCAAAAGAAAATCTGTGTGTTAGATATAAATACTTCAATTCATATATAAAAACTTTAAATATAAATATTTAGAATGTAAAAATTGAGGAAAAAAAAACTTCCTAGATAAGATACTAAAATAAAAACATGTTATATTAAGTGGACATCATTAATAGTAATGGTACCCGACATTAAATGTAAAAACAGTAATATACAGTACCAGACATCAATAACATGTTCTATAAGAAAGGAAAATGAATATAAATAATAAAAAGGGTATGGAATGAAAAAAAAAAAGTTAATCTGAGTCTGGTAATTATATCTCCTAAATTTGAAAGAGAATGATGCTCTAACCATGATCATTGATGTTTACAGTGTCTATTTTATCATTTATATTTTAATTAATATATATAAATTATTATATGTATTCTAATATATCTCAATAATATATATATAAAAAAATATTGAATTTTAACTTTATTTTAATGATCATGAAGAGAGTGAATTAAATTGCATAATTTAGTCGTTGATTTTTTTAGTGCTTGATATATATAACAAAATAAAGTTAAAATGATATAATTTTTTATATATTTATATAATATAATATATATAAAATATTCAATTAATGAATTTTATTATTTAAATATTTAAGGAATAAATATTTAAAATTTAATTTTATGATTATTAACGTAATATCAATAATTATTAATATTAGATATCTCCCAATTTCAAATGGACCGAATGGTTGTGAACAGTGATTTCCATTAAATGTTGGTCCTTTGATTTCAATCCAAAGGCTGAACTTTTTAACACTTATGTCATGCGGTGACGTATGCTCGTGCAATTTTCCTCCTCTGGTCTCGGTGCGTCAGCCAGAATCTTGCTCTTTAGTCCCTCTTTCTGTTTCGTGGGGCCACGCATGTTATGGTCCATGGGGTAGGAAGTTCATTTCAGGTTTCGGGGTTTCAAGAGATGCGTGCTGCTTTTTGTGCCTTGATCGAGGTTCACGTTCTTTGGTCATGGTGTGGCATTAACTCTCCTTCGGTATTACTGTGTATGGGTTCGGATTGGTTGGTTGTGGCTGCTATTCTTTCTATTTATTATTGGACCGTGTTTATTTAGATGCTTTTGGTTTGGCTTATTTTATTATGACAAAATGTTTATCCACTTTAGTGTTGTACGGTATTTATTTTACCCTTTGATTTAAGTCTGTTTTGGTTTCAAAGGCTATCATGTTAACAGATTACAAGCATAACGTTATAATTTTATGCACATAAATTTTGTATATGTAATTTGTATACTGCTTCATGTGTTGTTTTTGTGTTCATATTGTATTATATGTAGATGAGAGTCAAAATTATATTTCCTTTTGGTGAAATTAATATTACTTTTTCTCCTACATTTTCATTTAGTTTTGATTATTGAGAAAAAATAGTAAATTAAAATATAACGAAAAAAAACTATCTTGCATGTCATGCTCAGCCTTAAAATGCTTTATACTGGCTCTTAATTAGTAACTTACCGAGGTATATTGATGTTATAAAGATGGCTTTTTTATTCAGCTAATTTTTTCACAAAAATAACTGCAATTCCAACCAGTTTTGTAAGTTCAGTTTGCAAAATTATAGTTGTGTATGCAAATTGCAAAACCTATATATATATATCACTTTCTCATTAATTAACAAACAGTAACAGTACTAAAAGATATCAAAGAGAATCATAAGAAACATGTTTCTGAATTCTGAGTCACAATTAGAATCTAATACTTTAACATCAAGTCGAATAATCTAATAAACAATACTTTAATGCTGTAAGTTTAACTGTTTATAGGGGTAGAACTTAATGGAGACTGAGAAGAGGAGGGGAGAACGAGAGAGAAGCTACTGACCGCTTTAAAATTTTAAAAGCTAAGTATATATATTAAAATTTTAAAATATTTTACTGTAACAACTCTCTAAAAAAATTAATGTAAAAAAAATACTGTAACACCCATTTGAATTTAGCTAGCATTTTAACTTGTATAGTGTTTATATAAATTCATAGGTATATTAAGACAATAAATAAATCCAGTCATAAAAAAATTGAGAAAGATCATATAGTCATTAAATAAAAAATCAACTGCACACTATCAAGAAGGGAAAGAACAGATGATGTGCAGAAAATAACACAAGTAAAAATAAAAGAAAATTCATCAAAGAAAAAAGTATTGAGCTGGGGACAAAACCTGGGACACTGACTTTAACCTAATTTTCTCATATGAGATAATGAAAGCTTTAAATTGTTGCATTTATGATGACACTGACTTGAAACCTAATTTTAAACAGGAGATGCCAGGAGCTTCTTTTCATGAATTCACTGTTGTGAAATCCAAATCATTGAGCAAGCTCCATGGTTATTTTATTAAAGAGAGTTTCAATGTGATTTTTATCCCATAATTATTATAAATTTATTTTTTATTTATATTTTAAAATTTATTATTTAAATATTAAATTTAAATCATTGATTTTTTTGTATATATAAGAGATTGTATGTACGTGAAATTTTATAATTTTTAAAATTTTATTTTATATTATATTAAGTGGTAAAAAAAATGAATGTATTAAAATTAATTAATTATACATAACTAGATTTATTTATTTTTTAATCACTTGATTTAATATAAAATTAATTTGAAAAATTATGAAATTTGATATACATACATCTCTAATAATGAATATGATCAAAATCAACAATTTAAATTTGATATTTGAATATCAAATTTAAAAATATAAATAAAAAATAAGTTATATTAAGTGGACGTCATAAATAGTATGGTACCTGACATTAAATGTAAAAACAGTAATTTATAGTACCTGACATCAATAACATGTAATATAAGAAAGGAAAATGAATATAAATAATAAAAAGGGCATGAAATTAAAAAAAAAAAGTTGAAATGCAAAGGGATCATCAAATTCTGACAGCTATAACATCAGCTACAAAAATACATGAAACAATAATTAAAAAAAAAGAGGAGATTTTTTAACAATAAAAAATTTTAACAAATTTGATAATCAAATCTGAACTCTAGATCACAAAAATGATGAGAGGCTAATATCTCAACAAGTTTACTTGGTCTGTGATATCGCTTTACATGACTTCACATACTCTCAATTATTTCACTGTGAAATAGACAATTTTTTAAACTTTGAACCGTTCATACTCTCAATTATTTCACTGTGAAATAGACAATTTTTTCAAAATTTAAACCGTTCATACTCTCAATGATTTCACTGTGAAATAGACAAGTTTTTAAAATTTGAACCGTTCAAAATCTGTGAATCCCTTATAATTTACCATGATCAGAAATTGAATGATCCGTATCATATTACTTGTCCACTTAAGTACTGTAGATGATAGGGACTCCATTAATGCTGATATTGCTCTCTGCATTTATGCTGGCACTTACTCCAACTTACTTTTTAGTTAAAGCACGTTTTCATTGTGTCCCTGGACCATTTGATTATTATCACTACGTCTACGGTTCATCACCACACTATTTGACAAACATAACCTAATCCATTGAGAGAGACCCATTATCACCACATTTGGTGACTCCAATCCTCTTTCCTTTTTGCATCTTCTAGAATATGAAATATAGATCAAAATATCAAATGGAACGATTAATGCTTAAAAGTAAATTAAAAGTCAAAATTATATACTTTTAAGAGGAACATAGAAATCAATATATTTTTTTGGGCAGTTCTATTATGATTAAAAAATCTTTAATTGCTAATAAATTATAATTGTTAATTTCAGTATGATGTCTTTATCTATATTATAAATGATTCATAATAAAATCAGCCTATTCTTTTTGTAGCCTTTTAGTGATTTTTTATGCTCTCTTTTAATCCCTATAAATATGAGTATTATTTAAGAATATCATTTAAAAATAATTATGTACCCAATATTTTTTAATTTTTTTTCCGATTTTAAAGCTAGAAATTAATGCTTATTGTTCTTAGGGATGAAATTTCATTTGTTATTATAAGATAGACAATTTCGTTCCAAAATATAAACGTTCGGAAAGATATATATAGCCGTAGCTACCCCATTAAATGAACCCAAACTAATTTTGTGGGGAGAAAATTGAGAAAATATTTATCTCCTCTCGACTTTATTTATCAATTTGTCTTTCACGTATTTTTTATTCTAGTTGGATCATGTCACTTTTATCATTTTCTTTCTTAGCAATCTATATTTACAAATTAATTTCACTATTTATTTATATAAACACTTGATTCACCTGTATAAATATCTGAATAGTTCATGTGATTTGTCCCCACGTATTTTTATTTTTCCAAAACTTTTATTTTTCTCATTCTTGTTGATTTTATTTACATGTTGTGCAGCGGAAATAATTTTTTTTAATTGATAGCAACACAAATATTTATTTTTGTGATAAATATGAAATCTTATGTATAGACTTATCCTATAATATATGTCATATATATATTATTTCAACTTTATATAAGTTGTAAGATACCAACCTTATTCTCTCGAAACCCTTATCGCGTCTTTATCACTTGCCAAGCCTTTTTTTCTTGCACGTCGCCTTTCCGTTCACCTTAAACCTAAACAACAATCTAAGAACTCTTGATAGAAGAGTTTCAAAGTTTGATGCTTAGATATAACTATCTAGTTTCAATCAAAACTTGCTCATTTTGATATTGGTGATGTAAAATTGTAAGATTATATGAGAAATTAGACGAAGAAGAAGGAGAAAAAGACTTTTCTATGTTTTCTTCTATGTTTGACTACATTACAGTCACCAAATGATAATAGATGATTACGTCGGTCCACAATATTTGTGTCTGTCCTTGTCTCAAGATATTATAATATTATATGAAATATGACATTGATATTTTCACATTATATTCGTTTTTTGGTCTCTCAAGTGAATTATATACACATGAATTATCAACTATTCGCTAAATTCATTTAGTTTAAGATGATAATCACAATATGTAATTCTCATGTAAGAAATTCACATATCTCATATTTTGAACTCTAAAGACACAATAAGACATTAATGACACATAACACATTTGTTATAATATCTTATTATGTTTGGTCATTATTCAATATGCTTGATAATTTTTATCTAACACTTATAAAACTTCAATGTACTTTTAATAACATGATAATCTTATCTTGATAATCAGTGTTTCCTTTAATCATCTCGACTTGTAAACATATTTAGAGCTATATTTTATTATCTTATGAGTTCTATGATTCAAGACCAAAAACATTTTCTTGAATACTTCATAAAATATAATATATTAAAACACAATGAAACAGTAATATATTTAAATTACATACTCATGAACAAAATATATGAATTTAATTAACTTTCAAAACACACAATTCTTTCATTTCTCTCTCCTTTCTCCTTGTTAGCATTCTGTTTAGACCCAGATCATATATATATATGATATGTTTAGTTTATTAGTGAATGATTTTATCATTTTATTCCTTGAGTTTTTATATTTGTGAATCATTCAAGTTGAGGATTTGAATTGTAGAATTTCACGAATAATAAATGTGAATACTTTAAAACGTTTCTTATCTTGGTAATTGACAAGGTACACTGATTGACCATGAAAAAATAAGTGTGTTGAATTAGGTGATGATCATATTCTATAGATCATATGACAAGGAGCTGTTAATCTAATCACACAAGTGTATATCGGGATGTATAGCACTAGACTGACCCAAAATGAAATATCAGATGGATTGTGTTACGTGTCATTGATATTTCATTGTGTCTACAATTTTGAAGGTGAGATATTTATTTTTCCTATATGAGATGTATATTTTATTAGTGCTATTTAATGCTCACCATAATAGGGAGTTATACATGCAATTACTACAGAGTGTGTATTTTGTGAGAAGGAATGATACGTATCAAGATACCATTTTCAGTTATGATATATATGGGCCCCTTGATGTAGTTTATATTATGTACATGCATTATGATTATTGATAATCATATCATAATTAAACTGTGATAAATCAAGAAAGAATAATTTACAAGGATGATGCGTTCCTACCTTATAATTATTTCGATATCATGAGAAAAAAAATTGATACAAAACATATTTTATGTTTCAGGAATTATGAATTTGTCAGGCACTTTTTCATTTACGTCATTTGGGTAATCAAAATACCATGGATAGTTGTATTATCGATTTATGAAATTAGAATGTAATTTCATTGCCAATATGATGGGATCCCATAAGGTCACACCGAAAATGATTAAAAGAAAATACATTAATACGGTATATTTGATATACATATAATATAAATTAAATTGATTATAATTGTTATAATTGATTTGATGTATTTATATGATATTACTATATGAGCAATTTATGATATGGAGATGTCATAAAAAAATCCTAGTATAATTCATAATATGTTGGACATATTGATGAATTAATCCAACACAAAAAATTTATATATATGTATATATATTTGTTGAACAATTTTGTGTCATATGAATGTCATAAAATTATTCTAGATTAATTTATAATATATTGGACATATTAATAAATTAATTGGAATAAGTATATATATGTATATATAAGAGAGAAAAATGACGGGCCATTTAATATTGATTGGATTAATATTAATTACAATTAGAGGTCCATTTAGGCCTTCTAATTCTCTGGGTCCCAGCAGAGAGAATATTATGAATGACATGATTGTAATATTGAAAAATATCTAATTAATGTATTAACAATTTATAAATATATCATTAGCCCTAATTGCTCCTCTTTAAAAGGAAATTTTCTGAAAATTTTCTACTCTAGGGCATAGCCGCCGTATCTCTCTCTTCCTCTTTCTCTCTCTCATGTGTTGAAGATCTACAATCCTCAAAATAATTTTTGAAAATTTGGAAAGGGTTAAGCTAGAATTAAGGATTTGCTAATTGATTTTTACTAGCTAAAGAATCATTAGCATCTCTTTGATCTTGGTAGATACCTTGGAGGCTTCATAATTTTGGAGCCGGGTGCCACGATCTCACCACAGAAGGAACAACACTAAAAGAGTGTTTAGAAGCTCCTCATTTGCCCTACAAGATTTATTTTGAGACTAATCCAATGTATAAACACATTTAATCCTTCAATTCAGTCCTTAGAAATAGTTTCTAAACACTTTTAACAACTTGATCTATGATTTGTGTCAAGAACTTTTTTTTAAAAATTACTCTCTTGATGCAAATCAATTTTCTATCACTCCTGTCATTGTTTTTGTCTTTTTCTTGCATTTGTGTTTTATTTTCAAAAAAAATTTCTCTTTTTTCTCTCTGTTATTTTTTTCTTCTTGATGATTTATATAAATACTTGAATATCATATATAAATATATGAGTGCAAGATATAAAAGTATCCAATTCATTTGTATATACATCTGAATATAAAATAAAATATAAACACCTGAATTTATAATACAAACACTTAACTCGATGGATTTAGACGCGCAAGAGCATATGAACGTATTTTGTCAAAAATGAAAAATTTGTGAGAGGAAATTTCTAAGAGATTTGATTTAGAATACTATTAGTCACTTCCAAACAATTAGCTCATTCTAAGAGATTTGATTTAGAATACTATTAGTCACTTCCAAACAATTAGCTCAATCTCTTGCTAAAATCCACCAAAAAACGACTTCTTTGAATTTGAAGTTCTAACAAATAAAATGTCAATTAAGTTTTGGCATGTGCTTCATTAATTGTAAGAATATGATGTGCTAACTACAACAATAATTAATCATGTAATTTTGCTGACAGGGGAGGAAATAACGGTACATTAATTAAGCGTACCCTAATTAATATCATAACAGCATCCATTCCCACTAGGATAAAATATTAAAAAAAAATGTTATGGAGAGATATCATTGTTGATATCATTATCGATGCGAATTTTATTATATATACATGTAAATGAGTTATTACGTATATTAATGATTTTATTTTATATAGTACTTTTATTATTCAACTTAAATATTACTAATATGCAATAATAACTCATTTAAGTTGAATAATGATAATACTGTACAAAATAATTTTAAATAATAAAATCATTAACATACATCATAATTCATTTAACATATATAATAAAAACTCATATTAACAACGATATCAACAACAATATCTATATATTAGCTCCTTTAACCTGGCCCACATGGCCACATCCACAAGTATAAAACAACATTGAACGGAATGAGTTCCACAATCAAACTAATAAAGTAATTGGGAGCAAAAGTATCACTAGCTCCATATATCTCAAAATATTACGGCCTCATTCTCTCCATCTCTAGTATTATTCTCTCTCATTTTGACACTCTTATCCATTGTAGCCACGGCAACCCAATGCCAGTGCGATGCCAACGAACATATGACCCATCTCCATTTCTACATGCACGACGACTACACAGGTTACACCGGGTTGAAACCAACCGCTATACGCATCATAACCATGCCCACAGACAATGATACATCGCCACGTTCATTCGGTGACATGGTGGCGTTAAACAATATTCTGACTGAGGGGCCCGACCACAAGTCTGAGCACATCGGCCGGGCACAGGGATTTGCGGTGCGGGTGGCAGAAGGTGGTTCTGTCAGTGACTTGAGTTTGAATTTTGCGTTTGAGCGAGGGCCCCACAAGGGGAGTTCGCTAAGTATTCATGGGAGAATACAGATGGACTCACCGATACGAGAGTCGGTGGTGATCGGAGGTACTGGCCATTTCAGGTTTGCAAGGGGTTATATGTTGTCTAAGAACTATGATTACAATCTTGCCAGTGGTGGTGTTGTAGAAATGGATGTTTATGTTATGTGATGCATTTTTTGTTTCAAAAAAGATTTGGAAACACACCAGTAATCAGTATTAAGGATTATATCAGACTGTTATTTGCTCAATCTAGTGAGCATCTTCTCCAAAAGAAACACAAAAGAACTATATACAGTCTCAAAGTGTGCCTCACCCCAACATGGGACCCCTTGTACCAGTAAGGTACCAAGTACCAATATTTTATTCTCATCTATAATTATATGATAAACACAATGTTTTAGTTTTACAGATAACAACATCCGTTCCAATATTTCATTTACAGATTTACTGATGTAACATAGTTTCTTTCTTCTATCTCTGATTAGCTCCTTGCTGGTAAAAAGAAAAGAAAAAATAGCTATATATATACCTATGCATGCCGTTATTTATCATTTTTGAGAGATTAAGATCATTTTCTGTAACTCGAAAACCGCCTCTATTACATAACACGTACATGATGTTGTTGGAATTAATTTTTATTAATTACAAAATTATATGGGCTTATATGTAATATAAATATATATTGAATAATAGACTGTCGAATATCTAATTAAACCCGTTATGAAGTAATTAAATTAAATATTATTTATCGGGTTTCAATATGTGTCATTAGAAATGGAGCCTTTAATGTGTAGAATACGTATTAATAACTTTATGATTTAGTGATTGTCTAAATTATATAAAGTTTAGTAATAATACAATTATGTTATTGGTCTCTGGAGTATACAACTAATAGGCAGTTTTCTGATTTTGAATGTACACCCGTTAAAAGAGAAATTGGATCTGGTATGGATCCGCTAAGACATAACCAGTGATTTGCCAACCTTTCAGTTATTGACACCCATTATATATGGATCAAGAACTGTCTTCTCTCCATGATCGTCATAAGGCAGAAATCAACATAAATCTTCTTTCTCAAATTCGGGTTTTTTGAAAAGAGAAGAAACCACCGAGCCGATTCTCTTCATCTCTCCATCGGATAAGAGAAAGATCACCGCGAAGGGTTAAGAAATCAGGTGATCAACGGGGTTGTGTTTCTCCAAAAAACCGACAACATGGATCAAGATAAATTTAATTTAAATCAAGAGTTTACTAGAAGATCACAAGTATGTTCTAACATATGTCGGACATATCGATTTATAAGAGAATTTTTTTTAAATTTATTTTACATGAATTTTGATACGATCGGATGAATACATTGTGCGGTGATTTGATTCCACCTAGATGGCCTTTTTTGTGCAACTATTCAATTCGGCGTTGAAATTATCATGTTGCAGTTCAAATTCATCCTAAGCGATTTGATTGCCTATAATTTGATGGCCTTTTTCTGATCTAAAATCAGGTTACAGTTCAAATTCATAGACAATAGTTAGATGAAATTATCAATTTTCAATTGTGATAAAATATTCATCTTGAAAAAAAAATGTATAAGAGGTTTGCGACTTGAAATTTCTTCAAAAGACAGTAACATGATTAAATATCACACAATGAGTAATATGAGAAGCTAGTGAACCTAGAGATTAATATATAAAATTAAAATTTGTTGGGAAAGTTTCAACTTAATTTTTTTTTACATGTAAACACCGAATATTAATTTCCTACTAAAAATTTGTAGACATTATTTCTGAAATTTATCATGATGGTCAGAGACCGCTTTTTCTTTTTATTTCTTTTTTTGGTTCAAGTAGACCACTTTTTCTGAAAAGTGAAAAATATTCTTTTCTTGCTTCGTCTTCTCTGGAAGTCCATGTATATTTCATTTTCTTTTATAGAACTTGTATATTTCATTTATTACGAGTGTGTCCCTCAATCAATTGAGGATTTTTCTTCCATCAATTTCATAATTTAAGAAACAACTTCTACAACCCGAATAAAATAATCCGATGCATCACTTAGCGTATCCGATACGCACCTGAACTATATCGGACGCGAATCGATACAAATATCCGATACTGGTTTGATGGGGTATGTGGAGTATCGGAATAACATAGCTCACTGTCACCCCATGGGACCCCTTGTACCAGTATGGTACCAAGTACCAACTAATATTTGTACCGATATCTTATACTCGTCTATTACCTATAATAAGCTAAACACAATGTTTAGATACTTATCTATTATCAACAAACAAAAGAAAGTTAATAGAACTTTGGACTTGGAACAAAAATTACAACCACTGTATGCAAAATTCAACTAGAGCTAAATTTATGTGATGCAGGGATGAAATCAGAAAATCGAAATAGGGAGAGCCAAATTATAAATATAACGTAATTTTAATTTTATAGGGGATCAAAAAAGTATTTTATTTGAAAAATATATAAAATTTAAAGGAAAAAAAATTAAAAATTCCAATTGAAGCCCCCCTAATTCCGCCCCTGATGTGATGTATTTATATATTTACTGACGTAAACATAGTTTCTTTCTTTCATGTCTGATTAGCTACTTGCTGGTAAAAAGAAAAGGTAAAAGAAAAGAAAAGATAGATACCTGTGCGTGTCAGTATTTTATATTTTTGAGAGGGTATAGGTCTGTAAACCGAAAACCGGTTCTCTATTGCGCAACACATACCTGTGGTACACGACATCAGACAGATTGATTTATTTGAGAAGTTTTTTTCAGATTTAGTTTACATGAATTTCGATACATGAATACAATGTGCAGTGATTTGATTCCGTATAACCCAAATATCCTTTTTTTCTGCAACTATGCGATTCGGCATTGAAATTATATAAGAAATTTGCGAATTAAAATTACTTCAAATGACAGTAATATATATGAGAAGCCAATGAACTTAGATACTAATATCTAATATTAAACTTTGTTGGAAAATTTTCATTTTCATTTTCTTTTACATTGTATACACTGAATATGAATTTCCTACTAAAAATTTGTGGACAAATTTTCTGAAATTTATCATGGTCAGAGACCAATTTTTTTTTGGTTCAAATAGACCACTTTTTCTGAAAAGTGAAAAAGACTCTTTTCTTGCTTTGTCTTCTCTGGAAGTCCGGAGTAACAACGGATAATTTCAAGTCCATGTATATTTCATTTATTAATTATTATGAATGTGTCCATCAATTAATTGAGAATTTTCTTCCATCAATTTCATAATTTAAGAAACAACTCTCCCAACCTAATGTTATTTTTTTATATCATACTCTGTAGTTTAAAAATAGCATAACTTGAAACTGCAATTAATCTAAATTTAAATGTTAAATTTGTTTTCTTGTTAGATTAATTAATCCACATTTTAATTAAATCCTACTATGTTTCAACTCTTTCAAGTAGGACCCATATAAAATGAACTCTTTTCACCATTTGTTTAGTGTAAGGAATCAATCCATATTCTTTGAATTCAAGAGCTAGCTATCTTCTCTATCTTATTGAAGAATAAAAAATCATTTAAGATCAACAAAAAAAAAATGAAAAAAAAGGAGAGAAAGAGAAAAGATCTGTATGGGCTTACTTAAAAAGGCAGGTTTATACAAAAATATAAAACCTAAATCTAGATATAGTAAGCACCAATTTTAGGATTTAATATGTGCAAAAGGTGGCCGGGCTGCTCATCAACATGTCACAGCCGGATTGGAAGTTTTTGCACAAATTTATACTAATTTTCTTATTGTTAATTAAAAAAATTGAAGGTGAAAAAAAGAAAAACATTAGACAAAAAAAATAATTATGTGATTTTCTCAAGAACAAAAAGTTCAATGTCAAAGTGTAAAGAAATGAAGAAGAAAAAAAGCAAGAAATTTGAAAACCATGAATGGTGATTGGAACAAAAATGGAGAGTTTGTGATAACAAAAATTAAGAAAATGGGAGGTAAGAGAGAATTGGAAGAGAAGCGGCTCCAATGTTCTTATTATATAGAAAAAGAAAGGCTTGGATCTATGGTGAAATATAAATAATAAAAAATGATGAAAGCAATTACATGTTAGCCCCTACAAAACCTTCTATTGCTTCAACTCCCAACAAATTATTTTTTTTATATTTTAAAATTTTGAATAATTAATGTCTTACTCTATCCATATTTTTTAATCTTTCACTAAATTTTTCTAAATTGTTATTTTTTCTGTCATTTGTCTAAATAATTTAATCTGCACTTGAGAATGAATGAAGTTTTTGTTCCTATTTAGCGGAAATAGAAAAGACATATACATATACACTAATATATTTAAATTTGAAAAAAATTTGTAGAATTTGAAAAAATGTATTCAAGTTCTATCACAAGTCACCAACATTAGTGGCGGAGCTTTGCTCTGATCAGAGTGGGTTATGACCCCCCTGTTTTCATCTAAAATTTTATACATAGATAATACATTTTCTGATCATCTAAAATTTTATACATAGATAATACATTTTCTGAATCAGTTATTATTTGGGATATGAAATGCCCCAATCAGTTTTGCTTGATGATTTTTCCTTGATTAAGTTGACATCCTCTTATTTTGAACTCAAGCTCCGCTACTGACCAACATCATTCCTCCTCCATAAAGTATTCAACATATTTATGATTATGAAGAACCTCCATTTAACATATCAAGTAGAAGTTTTTTTTACTATACTACTACACATAATGCATGATAGAGTAAATAGCTAAAAATAAATTTCAATTTCTTAGCATGAGTATCAATATATCTTTTCCACCCTAACAAATTCAAATGAATGAAACTGTAAACTCAGTAAAATATTAATGTCTTTTATGTACTTCAATTTGTTTTGTTTTGATAAGACTTTTTATGGACTCAACATAAAAATAATATTGCACAATCAATCTATATATTATTATGAAATTTAGCAGGGTTCCAAATGTAAATATAAAAGTGCCCATTATGAAAAATTAGGGTTTTGGGCAGCAGCAACTGGCGGCCAGTGGATTAATATCATCTCCATAAATAATTAAATATTGAATCAATAATCATAAAATAATAGCAAGTTGCTATGGTGATTTACTGATATTTATGATTCCCATATCCCCTGCTATAATGGCATGAGCTGTCATTTATTTCATCTAAACCGATCAATAAAAATCCAACGGTTCGGACGAGACAAGAAAACTCCTACAATTGAAGCAGCTGGCCCACTATCCAAAATACTCAAAGATATATTTATGTTGTTATGTTTTTCTGAGTAAAAAATAAAGAAAATGTTTTGGAGATGCTACTTGATAAAAGTTAATCCCGCTATAATTTGACCAATAAATTTGATATCCTGATCGACTTAAATTTGTTAAGAGTTAAAAAATTAAATGATCTGAACTCATAATTGATTGAACCGAAAAAAATCTGAATCTAAATAAACTCACAAATAACAAGTATCTGAATATGAATTACCCAAACCAAAATTGCTATCTAAAACTATGTGGCATCTGAACCAATAACTATCCGAATTTGGGTCAACTCGAATCGAGAAGGACCGGTATCCAACATATATCATCTATGTGTATTTAACTATTATGAAAAATGTTAAGTCTTTCTTCATAAAAAAATGTTTAAGAAATTATTTGAAATTTAATAATAAAAAGTTTAATAAACATAATCAATTTATGATACACATGCATGCATCATGCATTATATATTTGAACTCTTGACTAACTTAGTCTGGTTGTGTGATCCAATAAAATCTAAAATCATACGATATGAATCAGAGTAATTTAAATGTAAAATTACATATATCATCTATATGTATTTAACTATTACGAAAATGTTAAGTCTTTCTTTGTAAAAAAATGTTTAAGTATTATTTTAAATTTAATAATAAAAAGTTTATTAAACATAATCAGTTCATGATACACATGCATGCATCATGCATTATATATTTCAACTCTTGACTAACTTAGTCTGATTGTGTAACCCAATAAAATCTAAAATCATATGATATGAATCAGAGTAATTCAAATATAAAAATTACATAAATTTAGTATGAGATTTGACTCGATCTTATTTAAATTAGAAATTGATATGAGAATAACTAAATCAATTCGATCATACGCCTTAGATACCGCTTTTGGGCAACTATCTGAACAACTAAGAGATCCATTTGAAGAACATGGGGATTAGTCCAAAAATAACCCAATCCGCTCGATTTGTATTTGAAATATGCATCTTAATTATCTGTAACCAACAGTTATCCAAATCAAGAAAAATCCAACACATGAATAAACATGTATCCATATTGGTCCGAAACCTAATAAAATCTGAACCCTCATGATCCGAACGATATAGTTATACTAATTTGTAAGTGCATCAAATCCATAATAATCCGAATCCAGTGCCTATCTGAAATCTAAAAGTAATTCGAATCTGACTTTATCTGACCCAAACGCAATCCGACACGCTCAATTTGTCAAGTCTACTATTGTTAATACCGTAATCGTTATTAACTTTATTACTCATGTAAACTGAGTTTTATTCATGTTGATGACTTTATTATGCAACTTATTTTATATAGTATTTTATTATTCAACTGAAATATTATAATATGAATAATAACTCATTTAAGTTGAATGATAAAAGTATTTTATAAATAAGTTGCATAATAAAGTTACTAATATGAATAATAAAATCGATATCGATGATGGTATCAATGACGGTATCTATATATCAACCCTCAAAAAATAATAAAAATATGTTTATAGTTCGAATATGTATAAATTGAGTTTTATTCATGTTGACGATTTTATTATATAACTTATTTTGTATAGTATTTTATTACTCAACTGAAATATCATAATCTGAATAATAACTCATTTAAGTTGAATGATAAAAGTATTGTATAAATAAGTTGCATAATAAAGTCACTAATATGAATAATAAAATCGATATCGACGATGATATCACTGACGGTATCTATATATCAACTCTCAAAAAATAATAAAAATATGTTTATAGTTCAAATATGTATAAAGATATGTTTTTTTTTTTTAATTTTGTCTCATTTTATAATATTTTCTAACTACTCCTCTAACTGTCATCATTTTTATGAATTGCGAGTGTGGATGCGGATTGAATGATTTATCTTACAATGCATTTCAAATTTGAATTTTGCTAATATAATTTAGATAAAATTATCGTTCAGGTTAAAACTAATTTTATTGAACTTCCATGAAATATAAGTACTATTATTTTTTTGATAAATATAAATGATATATAAATTTGAATTTTTTTTTACATAATTTATATTTTCAAAAAGAAATAATGCGACATAAATACGCAATACAGTGGATACCCAAATATATTTATCAAAATTTCCCAAAGACTCCCCCAAAATGTTCCATAACAAAATTTTCCACATCTGGCCCAAAATATTTTGCACTATAAAAATCATTCATTACACAGTATATATGAGAAATCGTCAAAATGTGACCCATAGCACAGCACTGCAGAGCTCTTCCAAGCTCTTTGGCGATATTTAAAAGGAAAATATTATAGAAATATCATTTTGAGATTATCGTTCATATATGTTTTATTATATATATTAAATGAGCTATTATGTATGTTAATGATTTTATTTTGTAAAGAATTTTTACTATTCAACTTAAATGTCACTAATATACATAATAATTTATTTAAGTTGAATAATAATAATACTATACAAAATGAATTTGCATAATGAAGTCATTAATATGCATAATAATTCATTTAACTTGTATAATAAAGCTCGTATTGATAAATGTATCAATAACTGTATTTGTGTATCAGCTCTCTATTTAAAATTCGGAACTAAATCAACGATATTTAAAATTCGAATTTGAAGCTTTTTAGGACTAAAATTCGGAACTAAATCAACGATATTTGATTCATGTCAAATTGTCAAACAATACATTCTCTTAAATGTTAACCAGATTGCGACCTGATTTGTAAATAAAAGTGGTTAAACACTAATTGCACGAAAAGATGTCATATTAAACTTAGTCCATCAATCCAACGGCCTATGTGAAATGTAAATAATCAATAATGTGATTCCACATTAATTGGTCCTAGAGAAGTAATCCACAACATTCATAAGTCTAAATCCTCCGAAGTGGATAGTTACTTTAAAAGACGGATAGAAAATACATACGATTATTATAACAAATAGCATTGAGATTTACACAAAATATTTTTTTGGAGGGAGGAAGAGATTTTGCCCACTGAAATATGCCAACTCAATATTGATTAGTAAAAATACTTGATAACAACGGAAAGAACATCAATGCATACAGAGTTTTCACTATATGTTACATTACATATCACAGATGCTGAAACAGATAGTGAAAATTCTGTATGCTACTTTTCAGTTTCGATGAGACCGGTGAATATATTTTATTTTTATCCAAAAAAAATATAACAAATAGTGAAATCTCGTTTTGCTTTTGCTTGGGTTCCGTTTATTTAATTATTTTATATTTGTGTTTTTAAATTTACAAAATATTTAAATGTGTTGTAATATTTTTGAAAGCAAGTTTTGACACCACATCCATCTTTAGAGTTACTTTAAACAAAAGATGTAAAATTATAAATTAGTACATTTGCAAAAATTATACACCGGCATGTGATTAATTCTATTTCTGTATGAAAATGTAAGATGATACTATCAAAATGTAAGATTATTAAAGTATAAAAATGCTCACTATTATACCCTTATGTGATTAATACTATATTTAATAGACTTCTCTGTTGACAACTATTTTTTTTTCTTTTTTATAGACTTATTTAAGACAACAAGCTCGCAACTATTTAACGGCTAATTAACCACAGTTGTAAGCTATGGGGGACATGTATGGTACAAATTTAACACGTGAAAAAAAAACCGGGTTAGATTTCGTCAAGTAAGAATGAGAACTTCAGAACCGCAAGTCTAGATTTCATCAAGTAAGAATGAGATCTTCAAAATTGCAAGTTTAAGACAGCAGTGATAAATCTAGTCTGTTTACGGAGAGACATAAATTTAAATTCTGTAAAAAATATTTAAAATGAAAAAAAAAAGAATAAAAATTTCAAAACACGTTCCTGATTTGTAACACTTAACCACCAGGAAAGCATAAAATAAATCCCCTATGTGGGGCCCACAACACCCTATTTTCTATGTTGCAGCAGGCCTTGGTTGTTAAAAGGGAGGGAGTCAGAGAGAAGACGGAGAAGAGAAGGAACCACCGACCTTTCCAGATCGCTCATCATACACGGTGCTCATTCTACGGTAGATAAATGACCCGCGAAGTATTCACAACCTTCTCAAGGACCATATATTTTGTACTGTTCTTTCCACGCCACGCATTTAATGCACACCACAGAGTTTGGTGGAAAATACTGTAATCGAACTTTTCGTCTTGGGCCCAAACGGGTCCACAAACGGGTCCACAAACGGGTCCACAAACGGGTCCACAAACGGGCCAGCCTTGGCCCTAGTGCGAATCTGCTCATGGATTCGTTTCAAAGCTACCGTCTCTGATCAATTCTGTAGCTGTCCAGTTATATAGAAGGCACTGGAGAAATTATTCAAATTTTATAAATATTTTTTTAAAATATATATTTTAAAATTTAAATTTTGCATTCTAAATTTTAAAATATGAATAAAGAATACGGATAAAAAAGATAGTTATCATTTGTCTACAGTATATCCAATAATTGTTGATGCACGTGCGCTTCCTGTTTCCGGTGCTTGCCAGCCTTTATGTTAAATAATAATAATAATTATAAAAAAATTAATAATTAATTAATGTATACATTACAAGTTGGAAACAACGCAATTAAATAAAATAAAATTATTCTTATAAGTTTTGTGTCTCTTATCTGCATTCAATATTTTTTTAAAGCAGCAGACCAAGAACGTCATACTATGAGATTTTCATTGAATAAAAATTAGGAGTTATAAGACAAGATAAGAAGAGAAAAATAAGAGGTTATCTACATCTAATGTTAAGTATAAATATTTTTTAAAAATATATGTTTTTAAATTTAAGTTAGATATCATATTTAATAACTTCAAATACTTAAAATGTAAATAAAGAATGCGGATAAAAAAATACAATTATCACTTATCTTAATTAATTAAATATGCTCTTATATTTTAAACTGCCTTGGTAGATGCTCTGAAAAACTTAAAAGACAGCCAACCTATATGTGCAATGTCATAATTGCAAAAAAAAAAAAAAGGATTTTAGAGAAAAAGTTAACAAGGACCGAATTTTCAGTTTGAGAAGAGGCACTAGTATAGTTGTAGCAACTTGAAAGTAAGAAATGAATAAACATAGTTTAGCAAGAAGCATGCATGCATGAATGTACTATAGATATTTGTCAGATTTAATACCTTGGATGCATGCAATCAATCTGGTAATTTACCAGCATTCCTTTGAACAGAATTTTTTCCTGAATTCTTGGATCTTGTCACAGAAATTCAAAAAGGCAATATATGTTGAGTTAGGATAAAATTAATTAATTCTTTGTAAAACGAAAATGAAAATCAACCTTTTCAACTCTAAATATTTTAAAAATTCCTTGCAGGTTGTACCGGCTCTAATTTTTCCATCAAAATATTAGTAGATTTTGACCTACTAGTAGTCTTAAATAAATACAATAATAATAGAGTACCAGTTGTTATCATGGGCCAAAAAAAAAAAAATCTAGTCAATAATTATCTTAAAAATAATTAATTTATCTTGACTGCTATAAAGAGCTCATACATATATAAACCACCAATACTCAACTGAGGAACCATAACACAACAATGACTGACAAGGAGGAGATCATCAACAACACAGGCACAATCTTTCCTGACTTGCCGACCGACATACTAGAGGCCGTGATGACTAATCTGTCGACGGTAGACTTGTTTTCCGCATCATGTGTATCCCACAAGTGGCTCCATGCCGTGTGCTCTTCTCTGCACATCCGGCCCCGTCTCTTCCCTTGGCTCATCCTACGCTGCCTTCCGCACCCGACTGCCTCTACGTACATGTTTCACGCCTTGGATCCGTACTCCCGCACTTGGCTGTCTGTCACCCGTTGCAATAATTCAACTGGAAACAAGTCACCACTCACACCGAACTTCCTTCACGGCTCCACCCGGGACCTGTTGTACACACTGTCCCTCTCTCAGCTGGTGATATCTAAAGACCCATTCGGCAGTTCAAGTCAGATGGAAGTGAAGGGACCGAAAATCTGGAGGCAGGATCCGGTCGTGGCAGAGATAGGTCGGTGGGTAGTGGTGGTCGGTGGCGGGTTCATGACGGATTTGGATGACGGAGAGGAGGAGAGGGCAGTGGAGGTTTATGATAAGGAGACAGCTATGTGGGAGTTGGCTGAGCCGATGCCAACAAAGTTTGAAGGATCTACATACACCACGTGGCTCTCTGTTGCCATTTTGGATAAGAGACTCTACGTGATCAAGAAGAAAACCGGCTGGATTAGCCGGTTTGACCTGGAGAGTAAAAGATGGGGACCCATCTGTCAGTTGAGGCCAGACCCAACAGTGTCAAACTGGGCAATTGGAATTGCTGGGAAGGAGAGATTGCTGTTGGTCGGAGCAGGGAGCGAAGGAGGAGAGCACAAGGGAGTAATGATGGTGAGATCTTGGGAGGTGGAGGGGGATACACTACAGGTGATCAGTAACAGACAAGAGAAAATGCCGCAGGAGATGATGGATCGTCTGTATCCTAATTTTGACAGTCTCGATGTTGACAGACAACGAGCTTGCTCAGTGGAGGTGTGTGGTACGGTGCGTGGCAGCTACATGTTTGACCCGGTGAACATGAAAAATGGTGTGGCGATGTACCATTTGTCAATGGAGGAGGAAGGGAGAACAGTGGGGAAGTGGGAATGGGTCCCATCTCCAGCTCCCATCGGTTGCGACTTGATGGAGAAGATATCGATTGGATGTTCTCCGGTATCTTTGCATGAAGTGGCTCGTTGCTTTCTTTAGGAGCAGAAAGTGTTTTTCGATATGCAAGATCAGATGTACCAAAAAGATTGATTGAAGGTCCTCTTTTTTGTAGAAAGGAATTTTTTTTTTGATATACGGGCTCTGCTAAATCTGACATTTATTCCTTTTTAAATGCTTTTTATGAGATTTAAATCTACGTCTCTTTGTAGAGAGACGAAACCTATTCGCTATGCTAAACCTGTGGTTCTTATGGAAAGGAATTTGAATTTGTATTTGTATTTGTATATTGCAAGTAGTGTTTTGTATCTGCTATTTTAGTAGTGATCTTTTACTTGTGCAGGGAAATACAGAAAATCCAAATTTTTTATCATGATGATTGATCAAGACATAAACCAAATTTTTATCTGCTTTAGTCATAATTCTTAGGTGCAATTTAACTTCCGGTTTTTTCACAAAATACATACGAGATTATTGGCAATTTGCAGTTGGATTTAGGCTGTACATTCTTCCAGTGACATTTCTGAAGGCGCCTTTTGGTACAGTGTTACGGAAGAATGTACCGCCCAGCTGGAAGAACTCTGATCTATATAGTCCAAGGGCATTTTAGTCAATTAGACATTGAAGAATAAATTAACTGGTTAATTTACACAAATGGCGTGCTTGAGGAATTTTTGGATATTTTAGGACTAAAAGTTGAAATTGATTATCAGGTTCTTACGTGGATATATACTGGTATTGGTAACATGGTGTCATTTGGTACCTTAGCCAATTTTTCCAATCATTGCTCTTTTCAAAATTCATGAAGGGTTAAACATGGAACTGTTCCTACAAATTCAAGATGTCTGTAATGAAATTATTAGAGCAACTATCTGCATGATGATAACATCTTTAGGCTTGAGCTATTACTCTTTTTGTTCTTCCTGTGTTTATATATAATATCAGCTACCAGTATAGCTTCTACTGGCCTTATGTTACATATCTTATTTTCTTTATGTTTTAAATGCAGAATAATCAATTTGTGTGCATTGTTGAAATAACAGGCACAAATAATTCATGCACATGATCATATTCATAAGTTCCGGATACTAAACCTTGGTGTACATATTGTACTCTGAGAAAACCTGATCCTGTTCCTCGGTTTAGTGCAATTCATAGCACAAAATCAGCAGTTACAAAACCATAGCTCAGTTTTGGCCAAGAAGGTGTTTCATGATTTGCAGAGAATGAAAGACTTTCAATTGTAATGAAATCAGGTTTGGAACCAGTGTAGACCACTTACAAGTTACCAGCATTTTCTGAATCTTTAGTACTTGAGTATTAATCCAAATAATGCTTCACTGATATAACAATTAGCAAGGCAATTTATGAACTGGATTTTTTTCTCTGTCAAGCTTGCTATATGAACTCATTTTGCTTGATTTGCTCATTCCTGAGAATTTGGATCAAATACAATTTTACAGGAGATAAAGGACTTTCTCGAATAAACTGTATTTGATCCGACTGTATGGAATCAGCTATAGAGCCAATATAGGTTCATTCAGCAAAAATACTGGTAATCATTCTCTTCATTCACCCTTCTGCACAGGAACAGGTACTGGCAGAGGTATTTTAGTCCAATTCTTTTTCCTTTTTGTTCAGACCAACAGAAGATATTTTTCTGATTTATTCCATCTTACTAAAACAAATAATGCCATAATGATATTTATAGCTTCTGTCATTGAGATAACAAATTCTTCTTGTAATTTCTTTTTATATTAAATTTGGAAAAGTACCAGCATTACATCTTTATTCTGACAATATCGAATTACAGACTTTCATAGGTTTCATTTTTGCATTTATATCTAAAGTCTATTGCTTATTATCTAAAGTCTTCTCTAACCTTTTCTTTTTTTTTTTTTTTTTAGTTCTCTGTGTTTTCAGTTCACTTTTATGAATATGTGAACAGTGAGTTTAGCATTTGACAAACGAGATTTCAACAAGTTTTGACAAAATTTTATTTGAGGGTTAAATTATTGCAATTTTGTTTGCTAAATACATTGCCAAAAATAATTAAAAATATGTATAAATGGACCATAAATTAAATTTATTGGGGACAAAGATAGAGAAAAAAAGAAAGTGAATTTTGTTAGAACGGTCGGAGAGAGAATAAAATACCATAAAATGGGATAAGAACTTACAATTAATTACATTAAATCACAAAAACATATTATTAATTTTTTTAAAATAAAGAAAGTGACAGTAAACACATTTATGTAATTTTTCTTTTTTTTTGGATCAGGATGCACATGGCAAGTGCATGCTTCCCCTGTCTCAATGTGACTCTATCGTTGATGTTATATATACTTGATAGATAATATTGATTGTAACTAGTTAAATCATAAAGCCATGGAAACATATTATTAAGGTTCATATATCAATTTATGATCTACTTTTATTCCAGCTAGTTCCATTTATCCATGGAGCATAGGGATCATTTATAAGCTGAATTAAACCATGTTAATGAAAATACAATAAACTAGAAACAAAAATAAAAAGCTCCAAATACAACGAGATAATAATAAAAAGCCAGCAATTTATCATATATACTAATTCCCAAGCTTCATCTTTCAAAAATAAAAAGCTTCAAATTGCCATCATTATAAATAACCTAGCATAAGAAATGTATTGAAAAAAAAATATACTCTAGTAAGATAATGCAAGTGCAACGCAGATTGACTAAAAATCTCAATATAATTACATAACAAATGATGACATTAACTGTTCGGCCAAACAGTTTCAGCGAGGAATTAAATAAAAATTAATCAAAACCTCTCTCTATAATTGGAATTTGGAGGTTGAAATTGAAAAAAAATTGAAACAAAAGCGACTATACATTGAATGTCCGGGCAATAGGGGTGAAAACGAATTGGATACGGATAAGATAGTATAAAATCATATCCATATCCGTTTTAATTTTTCAGATATGAATTCGGATACAGATGCATTCGAATATGAATACAAATAAGATATTAAACAAATACATTTATGGATTCGGATATGAATTAAAACTTATTTAAATTTTATAAAATTCATTAAAATTTATCATAAAATAATTCTTTCGACACTATTAATTATTAAAAATATATATAAATATTATTAAAAACACTAAAATTCATAATATATATCTAATTATAGTGATGAGCAATATAATTTTTTTTCCATAATATATATTAAATTATATAGTCTATATTTACTATTTAAATACAAGTAATTCAAATTTAAAATCATATATGTATCCGTATTCGTACGAATATTCAGATACCTATATCAAATTTTCAGATATAAATCAAATACGAATCGCATATTATTCATATCTTTTTCATCCCTATTGACCAAGGTGTGAGTGAATTTCATAGTATGACTTAGGTCTGCCCCAAATGTAAGTTCTTTCTTTGTTTTTTTTTGGTAATTTGCCCGTGGGCACACATTATTTCTTGACGTGGTCAAATATTTCTTGTTTGCAAAATTTCAATTTCAATTCTAAAAGCCAAATTTGACTTTATTTCAAACATAATTTTTCCAATCGGTAATGAAATATTTTTACAACAACAACATCAATGGCGGCGGCGGTGGCAACAACAACAGTAATAACAACAACAATAATAATAATAGGGACGGATCTCTTGACAACTATTATTTTAATAATTTTGATAACTAACTTTTATATAGTTTTGAAATAATTTTTAAAAATTCTCAAAAATAGAAAAAAAAATTGATAAACATATTTTTTAACTTATAAATTGATTGTGTTTCAAATTTCATATAATTTAAAAATCATTTGATATATTCTATCAATAACTATTAAATATAGACTATTGTAAATATTACGTAATTTTAACAGTATTTGATGGAGTATTAAATAATATTTAAATTGTATGAAATTTAAAACACAATCAATTTATAATTAAAAAAAATATTTATAAACTTTTTTAATTTTTAAGATTTTTTTTAAAATTATTTCAAAATATGTTATCAAGATTATCAAAATAATAATTATTAAGGAATCCTCTGCCACAACAATAACAACAATAATAATAACAAGAATGATTACGACCATGACAACAATGATAAATCAATTAAGGAATGATACTAAGAAATATTGTTGCTTGCATCAACGATTTAAATTATATATTCAATTAGCAATGTAATATGATATTTTATTTATAGTTCGATCTGGATTTCAATTTGATGTCATGATAAAATTGCAGAATTAAATCATTATGATATTTAACCTCTACCATTCTCTACCATTCTTCGTAGATCTGATGGCTTGACGGTTCAAAAATGTTGGCAAACTTAACTTAATTCATAAAGAAAATTTTTTATTTAGAAAATAAAATAAAATCAAACTTAGAGTTTAAAAAATAAAAAGAAAACATAAATGAAGACCCACCTAATTGCAATGTATATAATACAACACAAAGAATAAACAACTGTTTTTTTTTTTTTTTCTGTTCGGCAACTTTTTAGTGAGAATGAGAATCCCTGATCTCTAGTTATCTACAACTGCGGAGAAGATTAAACAGTAAATCACCACGCCACACCTTGGTTGGTTGGTTGGTTTCATGAATTGCAAGGTAGCCAAACCTCATGGGGAGCCATCTGGAGAGATTGGTGTGGATGAGATGCCAAGATGGCAACCTTCAGCTGGAGGAGGCAGTGTCTCTCTTCCATCGCCTCCTCTCTCCACGCCGCCTCCCACCCCCGCCATCCATCCTCACCATCAACAGCCTCCTTGCATCCATCGCTAAAACAACGCACTCCGAGCGGTACTCGACGGTACTTGGCCTCTTTAATCGACTCAAAAGTACCAGGGATAGAGGCGTCTCTCCCACCATCCATACCTTTGGCCTCGTCATCGATTGCTGCCGTCGCATGAGCCGGGTGGATCTCGGATTCTGTGTGCTTGCTCAGTCCTTGAGAGAAGGATATGGTGTTGATACCATCATGTTCGGCTCTCTGATCAAGGGTCTTTGCGCAACGAAGCAGATTGGGGTTGCGGCTAAGATGTTTGCTAAAATGCCCCTCATGGGATGTGGTCCTAATTTGGTCATCTACAACACTCTTATTGAAGGTCTTTGCAGCACTGGGGACACCAGACTTGGACTTGAGCTGTGTCGCCAGATGGCAAGAGAAGAGGGTAGTTGCAAGCCTAATGTTATTACTTACAGCACCCTTATCCATGGCTTTTGCAAAGAGGGTGATATTGGCATGGCTGTAGGGATTTTTAAAGAAATGGCTGCCGAAGAAGTGAGGCCCAACGTTATCACATATAACATTCTCATTGATGGCCTGTGCAAAAATGGAGATGTTATTACAGCACTGAAGGTGTTCGAAGAAATGCCTGCTTGTAGACTTGTTCCCAATTTGCACACCTACAGCAGTCTCATTCATGGTCTCTGCAGCCAGGATGGCACACGTAGTGCTTTAAGGATGTTTGATGAAATGGTGGCTAAAGGAGCTGTTCCTGATGTGATCACCTACAACATTCTCATTCATAGTCTGTGTAGCAAGGGTAACATGCATAGTGCTCTGAGGATGTTTGATGAAATGGTTGCAAAAGGAGTTGTTCCAAATGTCTATACCTACAATGGTCTCATTCTCGGGTTTTGCAGAGTTAATGATATTGACAAGGCTTTTGAAGTATATGAAGAATTGGTTGGTTCCGGGCTTCAGCCAAATGATTTCATATATACAACCTTAATAGATGGTTGTTGCAAAGAGGGAGCCTTCTTGCGTGCTTCTGAGCTTCTTCAGGCCATGATAGACAGAGGGGTGATGCCGAATATTGTCACATACAGTTCTATTGTCCACGGGCTTTCGGCTGTTGGTGACTGGAACCGTGCCATTGGGGTATTTTGTGATATGGTAAGTCAAGGCATTTCACCGAATGTAGTGACTTTCAATATATTAATAGATTCCCTGTGCAAGAATCGACAAATCTGTGAAGCTGAGAAGCTGGTCGGTTTCATGGTGGAAAGAGGGGTGAAACCTGATGTAATCACTTACAATTCACTTTTGCAAGGTTATGTGCTGGAAGGCCGCCTCCATGAAGCAGCAAATATCTTAGAAAGGATGACTTCAAAAGGCCTTGAGCCAAGCCAACGCAGTTACAGTATCCTAACGAACGGCTATTGTAAAAATGACAGGATGAGTGAGGCTTTTCATTTGGTTGAGAAGATGATGAAGCAAGGCCTTAAGCCAGGTGATGTCATCTTTGACATACTTTTAAATGCAGTAAGCAATTGTGAAAACCCGGATAAAGTGAAGCAGCTTATTTCTGAGATGAGTGATGAACGAAAACATGTAGATGAAAACCAATAGAAGTTAAATAATTTGATTGTCATGTGTGTTGATTACATCGATTCTGGTGTGCGAGCATGCAATTGCTTAGTTCTTATTATTTACTCTTCCGCTTGACATTTGAAGCTGGAGATAAACATGATTGTGGTTTGATAATTTGTTTGCAATGATTAAGGAGTTCACAACCAATTGGCACCATAGAGCCTGTTTTGTCAAAAACTGAAAAGGCAATGAAGAACTTCCGAAACACCGAGAAATACAAAGGGGGGGGGGGGGGGGTTCACAACCCTTGCCCAGAACACCACTTATAAAAAGCTCATAAAAATCAAGTACTTAATTAGTTTGCTATTTCTAAATCTACAAGTACCAAATAAGCAGAGCAGTACAAGTCCTTGCCTAGTTTATATCTTATGCAATATGGACGGAGAGGTTGCAAGCACAAGAAGCGCAGAGGCACTAATTAACTTGTGGCATGCACAGATGCAAAAATGCAACAAAACCAGCACAATAAAAAGACTTACACCAAACTATCAACACTATACCAGACTAAATCCAACCAATACCATGTACCGATCATAAACATACATGCAGCTAATATTATGAAATTATAAACACGAGAACATGTTTCTTTCTTCGTGTGTCAGTCTTCCTTGTCCTCCAGACTCAAAAGGGCTCATATTTGTGTGTTAATTAATTGCGATCGGCGCATGTGTTTAGAAACCGATTGGAAGACCCCACTGAATTTTTCTAATGTCAGAAATTATGTTATTGCATCTCATTTTTCTTTGTGCTTTCCTTCCGTTTGAAATCTTGTCGTTCTATTTCTTTCATCTCCCTTTTCCGGATTTACTCTGGCCATCTCTCCTTCAATTCTCAAGCGAGTTGTTGTCGAGTCTCTCTCTAGCAGTTTACTTCTTCTTTTCTTATAGCTATTTTTTTTTGGCTTAATTAATTTCTTCTCTATCTTTTTTTCTCTATTGATTTAGGCTCTTGATGTTGGTACATATGTTGTCCTTTCCGTGATGAGACAAGTTTGTTAATTCTTAATTGTTGACGAACCACGGAGACGGAGAGACGTAAATTCAAACCTTATAAAAAAATATTTGAAGAGAAAATAAATGTTGAGATTAATGGAAGTCCTTATTTAAAAAAATTAATTAGTAAAAAAATTATTTTGGAAAAAGAAATCAAACATTAAATTTTGTGAGATAAAAAAGAGAAACAAACATTAAATTTAGAAATTGAAAAGTTTAATTTGAAACCAAAAGAGACCAGTTTACCATAACTACAATTAGAGTTCTAAGTCTAATTTACTTAATCGGCCAATTCGACTTGAAGAATTGTGAATTTATAATTTAATTAATTAGGTATGGATTAGATATTGATTAACCCAACAATTAATGTTCTGACATGAATTTTGTTAATTAAGTTGAGCAAAATCTAAACCGACCGTTGTATTCTATTTTTTAAAAATAATTTCTCTTTTATATAATTATAATAATAATACCATTATAGAAATAATATATTTTCTTATTAATTTTTTTAAATTGAAACTTCCTCTATGTCATTGTTAGTTAGAATACAATGATAATAGTAGTAATAATAGTAGTAGTAGTAATAATAATAATAATAGTAATAATAATAATAATAATAATAATAAATATGATATGAAAAATAGATTTTCCCACAATAATTCAAATGAGGCAACCGGACGCTCATTTTTGTATGTCCGAAAATCATTCTCATGTGAATGGATTCTCGTAAATTGATTTATGAGTTTTCATACTCATAAAATTTCATCCCGCATTATCTCATGATAACCGAATACATCCTAATTGTTCGGCAGTCAATGGGAGATTGCTTATATAAATTTTTTTTCGATAAATATTGTTTTGGAACGAAGCCCAAAAAATAATCCTAATAACAGATAAACCTTTTTTTTTAAAAAATCGAATTCCCTATAAATAAATACATTATAGATACAACTATCAAATATCAAACATAAATATCAATCACCAAAAATTTCAAATTCTTATCCGATTAGAGGTTGTTTAGTTATGTGTTCCCATCTTGAAAGTGTCATTTCTACTTTTATTATTTAACTGATAAATATGATCATGGTCTTGAGAGAGGAGTGGAGTCAGTAGAGAAAAAAAAAAGCAAAATAAGAAAAAAGCGACTGGTAAAATTTGTTTTGGCACTTCAGAAGTTATTACTGAAATGATGTGAAGGAGAAAAATAAGGATATATTAATTAAGATTTTAATTTGAGTTTTGAAATATTTAATTAGAGTTAATTTGAATCTTTGGATATAATTGTTATATCATAAAAATTTATTGAACAAATGTGCAAGCTTTAATTATTTAAAAGGATAAATATAATATTATCAGTTTTAGAAGGAGAAATACGTAATTTTGAAGTATTTAAAGGATATTAAAGCATTTTGCATATCTTTAAAATGAACTATAATTAAATTTGAAATCAATTTTTATTTTCAAATTTCAATCCCATCACAAAACCTAGAAATAAAAGCAGGAAAAACTACCAACAATTATATATCCGTCCTACTTATTTCTTGAAATTTGACTTTCTGATTTAAATATATTCAGTTTCCAATTTTCAATTTATGATAATGTATGCATTACAAGTAAATTGGAAGCAATACAGTTAGTCAAATATAATATAAATCTGGTACTTAAAATTGGGCGGTTGGTTCCCTTCAAAAGTAAGAATTAAAAATGATAAACTAAAGTTTAACTTGAACTAAAAGCATGTATGAGTCTACTATAAATATTTGTCAGAATTTCTTGGATGCAATTGATTAATCTGGTAATTTACCAGTATTCCCTTGACCTGTACTTTTTCCTGAATTCTAGGATCTTGTACGTACGCACAAAATTGAAAATTTAAGTAATTAGGATAAATTTTATTTTTTGTAAATTAATTATATCTAAAATTTAAAAGTTAAGTTAGGTCAATGAGCAAATATAAACAAACTGTGTTATGAGAAATTGCTTCATCAAATGAATCAAATACCCTTTTGAAATATACAAAATAAGAAGGGATAAATTTTTTCCGAGGTTACTTAATTATATTTTAAATTCATTTTTTGTCATTCAACTTTTATTTATCCGTTTTTAATCATTAAATCTAATGTATATTCAAATTTGATCACAGTTTTTCCATTCAAACTTAACGGAAAGTTTATGGAGCCTCTATTTAAACAATGTAGACAACGTAAAATTTTAAAATATGAGAATATAAAATATAAATTAGTTTTCTCTTTTTCTTTTACAAAAATGTAGAACTTATCATATTTTAAAATATGAGTTTTTTTAGAAGCAATAATGTAAATTTAGAATATACATTATTACTCTATTTTTCTAATTATTTAAATGAATAAAAAGATATATTGTTCTTTTTTAATAATTAAATTCTACAAATTGGAATACTTTTGAAATTACTAAATTTTCAATTATAGAATAATATTTCTGAACAAAATTTGAAATAAAAAAATAATATGCTCGCCCATATACAAAAAATGGATAATTTTTTTGTTTTAAAAATAAAAATATTGTTAGATAATGTAAATTAGCTTAATAATTTACATGCTCAATAATATAAAATGTTCTATGAACCATATGACACTAATAATTTAACAATCTTTCTTGATAATTTAATAAACATATAAAATTCATATAATCATATAAGTTTTTCAGTAAGTTTGAATGAAAAATAATAGAGTGATCAAATTTGAAAAAAAATATCAAAATTTAGTAACTAAAAACAGATAAATTAAAGTTGAGTGATCAAAAATGAATTTGAGATAAAATTTAGTGACCTTCGTACAAATTTACCTAATAACAAATGGAGTTAAGCATAGATCTAATACAGATAGTGATTAATATATTTGATATTTACTCAAACATCAAATAACACTTATATATATTTCTTGTTTCTCAATTTTCTTTCTATTTTTTTTTTAAATTAACCTTCATCAAGTTTCTCAACTTGTTAGGACGATTTGTAATATAAAATTGCAAGTGATAGGATTAGTTTGGATAGAACCAAAAAAAAATGTCAGTGTCAGTAGTACAATAAAATGTATATGATTATTGATTGCCCACCTTCCTTACATTCATTGTTTGTACCTCTCTTGAAATTTTAGTAGACTTTTCTCCTGCCAGCTAATCTAAAAAACAAAAAATAATAAAATAAAATAAAGTAGTACAGTACCAGTTGTTGTGGAAATTATCTAATTTAAATTTATCTTAATAATTGAATGTTAATTCACTTTTATCTTCTCTGCCCCTTCCTGGTATAAAGAGCTCACACATTCCTCTTGCATGGCCACACAAACCACCAGAACTCAATTGAGGTACCATAATTATTCAAGTAAATGACAATGGTTGACCACAAGGTCATGAACCACACCGGTTCGATTTATCCTGATTTGCCGACGGACATGCTAGAGGCCGTGGTGACTAATCTTCCGACAATCGACTTGCTCTCTGCGTCATGTGTATCCCATGAATGGCTCCATGCTGTGCGGTCCTCTCTGCACACGCGGCCCCGTCTCTTCCCATGGCTCATCCTACAGTGCCTACAACACCCCGCCGTGCCGACCTACACGATCCACGCCTTGGACCCGTACTCGCGCACTTGGCTGTCTGTCACACGTCCCAACAATTCAACCAGAAACAAGTCACCACTCACACTGAACTCCCTCCACGGCTCCACTCGGGACCTGTTGTACACACTATCCCTTTCTCAGCTGGTGATATACAAAGACCCATTCGGCATTTCGAGACGGATGGAAGTGAAGGGACCGAAAATCTGGAGGCAGGATCCGGTTGTGGCAGAGGTGGGTCGGTGGGTAGTGGTGGTTGGTGGCGGGTTCCTCACGGGTTTCGATGATGGAGAGGAGGAGGGGGCAGTTGAGGTTTATGATAAGGAGAGGGGCATGTGGGAGTTGGCTGAGCCAATGCCAACAAAATTCGATGGATCTACATATGCCACATGGCTCTCTGTTGCCGTTTCGGATAAGAGATTGTACGTGATTGAGAAGAAAACTGGCTGGCTTAGCCGGTTTGACCCGGAGAGTAAGAAATGGGGACCCGCCCGTCAGTTGAGGCCCGACCCATCCATGTCAAAATGGGCTATCGGGTTTATTGGCAAAGAGAGGTTGCTGTTGGTCGGAGCAGGGAACGAAGGAGGAGAGATCAATGGAGTGATGAAGGTGAGAACTTGGGAGGTGGAGGGGGACACTCTTCAGGTGATCGGTAACAAACCAGAGGAAATGCCGATGCAGATGGTGGATCGTTTGTATCCTAATTTTGAGAGTCTCGATGATGCCAGACAGTGGGCTTGCTCGGTGGTGGTGCATGGGACGGAGCGTGGTGGCTACATGTTCGATCCGGCAAACGTGAAGAACGGCGTGGTAATGTACCAATTGTCATCGGAGGAAGAAGAGGAAGGGAGAAGAGTGGGGAAGTGGGAATGGGTCCCGTCTCCAGCCACCATCGGATGCGATCTGATGGAGAAGATATCGGTCGGATGTTCTCCGGTGCCTTTGCATGAGGTGGCGCGTTGCTTTCTATAGCAACAACGTGACATCCCAGCCGGGTTAACTAATTTAGTTGAGTTACAAATAATAATCAGCATGATGTTTTATTATGTTTTTGTATATTGCAACTTAATCCAGAGAGGATTAAATTAATTATGCCTAATTTTGTTAAACTAATTTAACGACATCGAAAATTTAAATTTGAGTCGATGCTAATATAATATTTAGCATGATCTGAATTAATTTTGTGGAGCAATTAGAAACAATTGAATATGGTTCGATCTGGAAATGTAGAGAGAATGACAACATTAATAATTAATAATTTGTAAGAATTTGATAACACGGTATGAAATTCACATCTCCTATCATAATTTTTTATAATAAATTAATTATTAAAAAACTTTTTCTATAAATTAAAATTCGAACCGTTATAATTAGAAGAGACTGCTAGTCATAAATTATTATTATCTCACCATGACAGTAAATACTGACCCACGGCAGCACCTTTGTGTACTGGATGGAGAGAAAGAGAAACAATGAACAATTAATGGGCATGGAATGGATCAATGGAGGGAGGCAACATCAGAGTGCGCTCCCAATGGGCAGTGCGAAGTTGCAGGGAGCAGCAGCTAGGGAATTAAAAAAGATACGTGCCGTGTCAAAAAAAAAAAAAAAAGTGTCGTGGCATAGTACGGTATAGCATGAGTTTTTTTTTGACGTACGTGTCGTGCCGTGTCAAAAATAGAGGAAGGGCGGCACATCACAAATAAAATATGGTACGGATAAAACACTACATGGATAAAATACGGTACGGTTAAGATACGGTATAGTTAAATCACGGCGTGCTACACATATCTTAACTGTGCTAAACGTGTTTGGTGGGAAAAAATTCGAAAAAATCGGAAAAAATTGTAAAAAAATTCAGAAAAATCTTAAAAAAATATAAAAAATTCAAAAATTTTAAATTTATTTGCTGCTAAAAAAAATTAAACAAACAATTGGAAAAAAATTATAAAAATCCGAAAAATAATTTTCCAATTTTATCCCTAAATATAACCGTTTATAGCTGTTAAATGAGAGTATTTTGGTCATTTTCTTATTTAAAATTAAACTGTGTTTATCGGAGTACGTTAGTTTGGGAATATTTAACATTGCTAAGGAGATAAAAATGTCGTGGGGTACGTAAACTGGAGACAAATATCATATTAGCCTATTTTTTAATCCTCATTACAAAATCCCGCCAATAAATTACAAAATCAATCGTCCGATCAACATCCAACGGCCTACAATCCGTGTATACTATGCCTAACCGTGTTAAACGTGTCTATCCGTGCCAAACGTGCCTATGCGTGTTTCATGCCGTGTCGTCTCCCTTACCCGTACGCGCCGTGTCATATCTACAGTGATGAAAACCGGATACGGTACGAATAACGGCACAGCACGTATTGACACGCCATGCCATGTCGTGTCTTAACACGGCGTGTTATTTTGAGAACACTAGCTGCAGCACAGTGATGACAATAGCACCCCAATTAAGCGCAATGTGGATAGCGTGGGCTCAGACGCGGACGCCCATGCTCATCTCTTCTTTCGTGTCTTCGTAATGTTTTTCATTTTTTAACTGAAACGAACAACCTTGAATGGAGGTAGTCTCATAAGTCATGTCCTATTTTCTTATGTGCTCATGAAAATTTTTTTAGGTAGAGAGACAAATTGCCTACTTAATTTTTCATTACTTAAAAAAGTTTATGTACAAAAGAAAAAAGAAAAATAAAGACAGAGAAGGCAATATTTGCAAAGTTTATGACCCTATTATTATTATTACTATTTTGCTAACAATGTGTTCTCCACATTAATATATCCACTTGAATGTCATCTCTAAATAGCCATGTCGTTTTTTACCTTCTCTGAAAAATTCAACAATTTCTTTCCTTTCACAAGTTCCATACTATTGACATCCATAATATATCCTATTGTGAACAAATTTGAGAAAACTTGATGAACAGTGCGATTTCAGAAAAAAAAAAAGAAATGTGTGAATGGGAATAGCTTTCCACAATCAAGGTTTTGCTCTTATATTTTTGTTAAGTTTAAATTATTTTGTGACTCAAAATTTTAATTGATATTTAAAAAAAATTAAAATAACAAAGGAGACGTGAAACAATACACAACTTGGCAGCAAATATTATTTTATTAAAAGAGATGACATTGAGCTGGTTTTTAGTCTTAATAAGAGCACTAATAATTAATATTCATCAAAACTGAAAAAAAAATACAAAGTGTTAAGGTTTTATGGGGTACCAAACCACTGATATCACCAAAAATCATACAAACACATAGCAATTATCAATATCTGCTTAGATTTCTAACTGTCTCTAAAAAAAGTTGCTATGTCCATATTAAACGTAACAAGCATATATATGATCAAAACATTAAGAAAGGAATAAAAACATCAATAATAATGCTAGTCATTGAAATTATTAAATTCTGAAAAAAATAATTGTCTTCATTTTTCTGATCAAGCTAACACAGTTACATTCTTTGAAATAAGAGTTCCTGTTAACTCCGACGTTTATTCTTTTTAAAATATTTTTATGAGATTTAAATCTACATCTTTTTATAAAAAAATGAAATATATCATCATTGTACTTAAATGCAGTTACATTCATTTCGAATTAGTTTTTCGGGAACTATAAAATCATGCACAATACTTTATCGTATGTATATATAAAAGTCATATGAAACCATAAATTAAGAAACATTAATATAGTTGACTTGCAATTATAAAAACCTAACTACACCTAACTATATATATATATATATATATATATATATATATATATATAATGTTCGTAATTATCTTCATTTAATTAATAATTAGTGACAGATATAACAGCTGAACAACTAAGTATATATGTGTTAATTTCCTACTTTCGTTGAACAACTCTCATTCTTTAATTTGGACTTCTAATTAAGTCCCAACTTGGATTATTTTTTTGCTTTTGTGTTTCTTTAATGATTTTAACAAAAAAATCTACATTTAATCTTCACAATCTCAAAACTGAAATAAACAAAAACGATATTTTTTTTGGACTTCACCCAAAAAAAGAGCCAAATTATCTTTTTCAAAATGCTAAAGACATACAATAAAAAATCACATGATAAACCCTAATTAATTTGATGCTTTTATTCATATTGTTAATTAATTATTCATTAATTAATTTCAAGGACTTTTCTTCAAAAAAAAATTGACAAATTGATGACAAGGACTCAACCAGTGCACATCAGCAAAGGACCAAATTGGATTTTAAAAATGTTAGAGGAACTATAAGATATTTTAAAAAAATATATATGTAACAAAAGGTGAGAAGAAAATTTATCCTAGCGCTTAAAAAATAATATTTATGTGGAACCAGTGATATTGATAAGTCAAAATACTTATTATATGGATTTTTAATGGATCATGTTTATGGGCAGTATAATATTTTATAAAATTAATTACTTGGTCTAAAAATTTTATTTGACCTATATAATGAAGATACATTTTATTTGTTCTTTTGACTAATCAAATACTGTTAATGGTATAGCACTAAAACCAGCTGAACTTGACTCTATTTTTTTAAAAAAAAATAAGATTTTAAGGTTAAATTTTTTTTATTTCTAAGTATACCAACAATTGTTGCAGAATCTTTTTTTAAAAAAAAATGTGTCTCTCTTAATTATCTATCTTCTTCTCTATGTTTTTTTTGTCGTTTCCAATGTCTTCATGTTACTTTTGATGAACATGTGAACAGTGACTTTGTTTTATGAATAAATATATGGAGATTTAATTGGCATTTTATAACTAATTAACGATGTATTTGAGGGAAACAGGGGAGTTTTAACGTCTATTAAATTAAATTTGATTCGATGAACAGAGTAACCGTGGTATCAATCGAACGGAATAGCATTTAATTCTTAATTTTAAATTTTGCTTTCACATGAACATAAGAACAGACAGATTAATTATTGAAGTGACTTTAATTATAAGGATGATCTCAAGTGATTAAGAAAGGAATATAAAACTGTAATTATGAAAATGTAAAAACTTTGATTATTATAATTTTGGAAGTTCTACATTTGGTATATAGAACTTCCTATAGGACATCTTTTCTCATGACAAAAGCAGATGTACATAAAATTATAAACATTTTATATATTCTTTAGTTTTGTTGACAAACTATTTACTTTTATTTATTCAGACTATTGTATAAGTTTATTTCTTTGATTAAAAATGTTCCTTCGCAGATAACTCAAGAAATAATAATAATAATGCAAATAAAATAAAATTTTGAACGAATAAAAATGAGATGCATGCAGATAATGTTAATATATAAGTCAATGCAAAATCGATTATGTTAAATTTGATTACGTTAAATTCTAAACTGATTCCTATGAAGGTTTCAAAATCAAATTATGTTATAGTCTGTATATTATCAAAGTAAAATTTGGGATCAAAAGATGTACATTATAACATTTAGTCAAACATTATTTTTTAATTAGTCTCTAGAACCGTTGACTCTGACTATTCAAATTGTTGAAATGTACCAAAAAAACAAACTTAAAAATAGCCTTTTTAAGTATACAAGCTATTATTGCTGGAGCTTATCCTGAAAATAAAATAAAACAAAATAGAATGTGCTTATTCTTAAAAAATGGTTCATCCTTTTATCTTCTTCGCCAATCACTTTCCTGTTATTCATAAAAAAAAGATGATCCTTTATTTTATTCTGTAAATGGAGGATTTAAATACTTTTATTTTTTTTATATATTCATGTCTTTATTTTTTAATTTATTAATAATAAAATTTTTAAAATTAAAGTATTAAAATAAAATTGTTAAATATAATCTATATTATATTTTCTTCAATACATAAAAAAATTGACCTTTGACTTTCATTTATATTAATCAATAAATTAAAAAATTAACATCCAAGAATTATCTACATCAATTTATTTCTTACAAAATTTTGATGTCAAATAAAATAATATTAAAATATTATAATTGTTTACCTATACACAAAAAAAAAGATATAAATCACGTCTAATGATTTTATTCTGAAACTTTAATTTTAAAAATTAAATTATTAAAAAATAAAAATATGAAAAAAAAAATAAATACATTTAAATCCTCCTCTTCTCTACTCTAAGCATACACTTTCCTATTTATAGAGATCTCTACCCTTCCCAAATAAACCAGCAAAAAAAGTCTAAGGTGAAGAATTAATGATGATCAGCATGCTTGCCCAAAAGCAAAAGAATTACAATGGCATGACAGAATTGCCATCTGACATGTTAGAGGAAGTCATCACCAACCTGCCGACGATTGACTTGCTCTCAGCTGCATGCGTCTCCACCGACTGGCTTCAAGCCGTGCACTCTTCTCTCCACCGTCGGCCCCGCCTCTTCCCATGGCTTGTGTTGCGCATCCTTCGACACCCCAAATCCTCCTCCTACTCCATTCATGCCCTCGACCCGTATTCCCGCACTTGGCTCTCTGCAACTTGCAACAATCCTGTGAGCAAACAACCATCAGTGATCCCGCACTTCTTCTGCGGATCAACCCGGGACCGCTTGTATACGCTTTCTGCATCTAAGATGGCAATCTTCAAGGATCCATTTGGCAACACAGGTCAAATGGAGGCCAAAGGGCCGAAAGTCTGGAGGCAGGACCCGGTTGTCGCGGAGGTGGGCCGGTGGATAGTGGTGGCAGGTGGCGGTTTCCTTACGGATTTGGACGAGGGGGATGAGGAGGGGGCAGTGGAGGTTTTTGATAAGCATGCTGATAAATGGGAGCTAGCTCAGCCAATGCCGTGGAAATTCGATGGATCTACATATGCCACATGGCTCTCCGTTGCGGCATCAGATACGAGACTGTATGTGATTGAAAAAAAGACTGGTTGGATGAGCCAGTTCGATCCGGAAAGTAAAAAATGGGGACCCACACATCAGATGCTGCCCGAGCAGTCCATCTCAGCATGGTCTATTGGTACCATTGGGAAGGAGAGGTTATTGTTGGTCGGAGCAGGAAAGAAAGAAGAATCACAGAAGGGGGTGATGAAGGTGAGATTTTGGGAACTTGACGGGGACAATTTGCAGGTGCTCGATAACAAATCAGAGGAAATGCCGGCAGAGATGGTGAACCGCTTGTTTCCTGATTTCAACCGCATCGATGATGCCAGACAGCACGCTTGTTCGGTCCATGTCTACGGGAAGGAGTGCGGTGGCTACATATTTGATCCGGCTAACATGAAAAACGGCGTGGTGATGTACTGGTTGTCAATGGAGAGGGTGGAGGGAAAAATGGTGGAGAGGTGGGAATGGGTCCCATGTCCAGCCAATGTCGATGATTGCCAGATGGAAGAGATATCAGTCGGGTGTTCTCCAGCGACTTTGAATGAAATTGCTCGCTGCTTTGTATAAAAAAAATTTACTGCTATCAGGCGAGTATCAGAAAATTAGATTTATTAATCTACCAAGGAGTGTACCAGAAATCATGGAACTTGCTGGTTATTTTGACTCGTTCCATAGTTTGCGATTAGCCGATAATAGGATTAACAGTAAGAAAATTTGCACTCATATTGTAATGTATCTTATCTATAGTGTTTTTCTTTTGTTTCTTATTTACAAAATTGATTGATATAACATAGATATATTTTTTTTGTACATGTATTTTATGTGTTCTGTATTATAATAATGATGCGATCATGTGAATTACAAAAACAGCAGAGTATTTATCCTTTTGGAGAAGAGGTTGATTTGAATCTCTATTCTTGTTAAGGAGATTATCTTCTCTAAGCTTCAATAAACAGCTCTAGGTAAAAAGACCAGTAACTCATGCAATCGACATCTCTAACAACTAATCTCGAGGAACATATAGTTTCAACTAACAGAGAATAAAGAAAAGATGAATGGAAGCAGTTGGAACAGAAACTGGGTTCTCGTGCCAGTATCTGTGGTGCCATTAACCTTTTTACTGTAGTAGCGAAGGATGCGCCTGAGCATTAAACATGCTTTCTTAAACAGCCGCCACCGCCAGTGTATGCGAAGACAATAGTATTTATGCTCAGGGACAACATCCCTGGAGCACCTCCAATTCTTACCATCAGTACTGCAGCACTGCCACGGCTCTAGTTACATGCTGTTTGTGTAATCAAAGAAGATACTTCCCAGCATTATCACCGGCACCAAATGCAACTATTCGCCAGTTCTTTAGCCTAGATTAAAGAAAAAAAATGTTACATCTGGTACCATGTAATAAAGGTAGGAAAAAATTTTACATGAGGGATAGTGATGTGGTACCAATCTCTGTTCATCACAGGTTGTGCAGAAAATTAGCACTTTCGCCGAATTGAATTGGTTAAATTCATTCCATAAATGAAATTTTTTTCAGGTAGAAGATATAATGATAATTGAAGTTCATTCTCTTGTTCTATCAATCAAAAAGACATACTAAAGTAATCATTCATAAATTGAGGTGAAAAGCCTAGTCCCAATTAGGAACAGGAATCAATGGCATCATGCAAAAGTAAGTTGAATTTAGTGTAAAAATTAGTAGTTTCATACATAACTGACCTCTCAGAACAAGTATTGCTGGATTCCCAATAAGTGCAAACTCTTTCAAAAGTGACAACCGACAAGCGGGCACAATCCTAGCTTCATTAATTGCTCTGGCTACGTACGAACTTTGCTTGCAAGTGTGTGTGAAGAGTATATATATGTCTCAGAGTAAGAGAGGATGAGGGAGAGCTTCAGGATGCCGAGAAGAGCTGGAGATTGAAGCGAGAATTTTGCTTGATTTTTTTAGGCTTTCTGGATTTGGTGGAATTTTAGAAATAAAACTATTTTTGCTCATGGTACACAGCCCAATTTTAATGCCTTACTAATGAAGATTATTTCTCTTTCTTTGTTCACAAATTGGACAGGTATCTAAAGTGAGCTGGAACATCTGTATAGGCAAGAGGTTGTGCTGGTTTTTGAAGAAACTGGGGAGGGAGAGGCTGCAGCAGCCAATGAATGATTTTAGGATTACTCTATTTCTGATATTTTGGTTCTGTCAGTTTTAACTGGTTGTTCATATTTTGTGCACTGACAAACTATGTTTTGATTGACTCTAGATCATAAGACTAGTATGGACTGTGGGGGGATTCTAATTACAACTCTTCTGATTTCTGATTTGGTTTTAGACTGATGTTTAGGTTATCTTGTGACTTTGTAATGGATTCTTGAAAAAAAAATAGGAATATTCGTTTGCTATTATCAAAAAAAAAAATTGAATCCGACACCAATTACATCAAAATAGCCCCCACTTGATAAGATTGGATGCTGACTGCTGGTGATTTATGAGTGCACCTAACCTCTCCACTTGCTCTACATGCAACTTGGAAAACCATAGAAGCAAATCGCTACAGACATTTAGCTACTCTTAAGGTCTTAAGTCTTAATAGTACGGATTTAATTGACTAGCCAGCAACACAGTTCAGACTTGATCACTTGGACTACATTAACTGTATATTATTATTATTGATTGAAATGTATTATGTGATGTAAAGATCCTCTCCTCTCTCTGTTAATCAAAATTGAAATTCATATTACTAACCTTTTAGTCTTTCCAGAACTACAGATGACATCTTTTGATGCGTCACAATATTGCGCATGGATCGGACACCATTAAAACGATCGTAAATTTCAATATAATTTTAATTATTTTTATAAAATATTAAATAACACTTAAATATATAAAAGTTTGAAATATAATCAAAGTTCAAAAACATGCTTATTTTTTTTTCTATTTTTTTTAAAATAATTTAAAAAATTCATTGTCAAGTTGTCAAATTAATAGTTTTCAATGCACCCCATCTAGGGAATTATGAAAGTGTTGTGCCGTACATACACGTGTTAGCCACGCACATGTCAGTCAGATGTGCCGTGCCGTGTAAATACGTATAAAGATTGACACATGTCGTATCATGTCGTGGCGTATTTTTTGTACTAGTGTTAAGAACAGCACTTTTAATAATACGACACGTATTGACACGTCATGCTTATACGTGTTTGGAAGTGTTTTCATTTTTTTAATTAATTGTTAAAAAATATTTAAAAATTCAGAAAAAATAAAAAAAATCAGATAATAATATATTTTTTTAAAATGTGCTTATAACATCTATTAAAAATATATTATAACAATTATTTTTTAAAATTTCATAGACTACCTAGATATACCACGTGTCAGCTAGATACTTGAACGCACCATGCCGTATCAGTACGCTTATCGCCCAACACAGCACTTGTAAGGACATGGTACATGGCACGTCAAACACGGTACGTTTAAACACGCATGCCGTGTTTTGATCGTGTTCGGACACATGCCATCCATACCGTACTCACATACCACATACTTTTATTAATACACTAATCCCATCCATAATTAATTATCCTACTATTGCTCTATGGGCCTAATTTTTTGCCGTCATCAAAGAATCTTCGTAATTGATCAGTCTCCTCACTGTGTCACTGTCCTAAAATATTGTTATTTTCAAGTTGAGCCCATGAAAGACACTTTTTAGTGTCAGGTTCAACTAAAAGCGCGTGATAAAAGACAAAATTCACCAATAATTGCGCCTTCTTGGTACATTCCTCCTTGCTTTCTTATTTTCTTAGTTTCTTTTACAGAAATAATTTCATTATAACTCTGGACGCACCTGAGTTATTAATTTGGTACAGAGTTCTGGCACTCTATCATTCTCTCTTCCTTCATTCCTTCTCATTCCTTCTCTGTTTCACAAACTAAGTTGCTCTCATCAATACATCACAAGAAAGATATCAGATATGCACACCAAATTAGCATTGATCTTACTACTCACAATCGCATTCTCTCCAAACTCGTGCACCGCAACTACGAGCAGTAATCTTTTTTGGAGAGGATCATCTCTCTCGGTAGAGAATTCCTCAAATAATGTCCTAGTTTCGCCGAACGGCACGTTCTCTTGCGGCTTCCACCAAGTCGGCATCAACTCCTTCACCTTCTCAATTTGGTTCTCCAAATCACACAACAAAACTGTTGCTTGGAGCGCAAACCGCAACAGCCCTGTCAATGGCAAAGGATCCATAGTAGTGTTTCACAAGGACGGAAATATTGTACTGATGGATTATGATGGGGAGGTGGTTTGGAGCACCGGTACCAGTGGTTCTGGTGCAAATCTTGCCAAGCTATTGGAAAATGGCAATCTTGTTGTGATGGATAATGGTGGCAAATATCTCTGGCAAAGCTTCAATAATCCCACCAATACGTTGTTACCCGGTCAACCTATCACTCTGAGCACAAAACTCGTATCGGCAAATGTATCTCTAATTTCTCTGAGCCATTATGTTTGTCGGTATAATGATGATAACATGTTGTCGCTGATTTACGAAGATCCTGAGCTTTCTGCCGTATATTGGCCACTTCCGGGCACGAATTCATGGAGTAACAACAGATGGGCGTCTAATAGCACCCGATATGGGGTCCTTAACGACCAAGGGTACTTCAAATCAAGTGATAACCTCACATTTCATGCTTCTGATTTTGGAGCAGTGGGGATTAAAAGAAGGCTAACTCTAGACTATGATGGCAATCTTAGGCTGTATAGTTTAGACGAGAGAAGCGGTGGTTGGTCCATTTCATGGCAAGCCTTTTCTGAATCGTGTTCAATTCATGGTTTATGCGGTAAAAGTGGAATTTGCGTCTACTCGCCCAAGCCGTCCTGTGCATGTCCACCGGGCTATGAGATGAGTGACTCGAGTGATTGGAGCAGAGGTTGCAAGCCCAAGTTTAGGTATAGTTGTGGCGAAAAAATGGAACTTGTAATGCTTCCACAAACCGACTTTTGGGGTTCCGACTATTACTTTGCTCCAGACATTTCTGTCGAAGATTGCAAACTGAAATGTGAAAGAGATTGCTCATGTGTCGGTATACAGTACATGAGAACACGGGCATGTATCCTCAAATCTTCGCTTTATAATGGTAACACCTATCCAGGCCACTGGGGTACTATATATCTCAAAGTTCCGATGGCTATGAATGTATCGAGTATTTCTGTACCGCAATCAGGGCTTGTAGTACCTCAGGTGCGCAACCCCTCATGCAGTGGGAGTCACGATGTTATAAAGAACTTCTCCAAAGCAAGCACAAAAAGTCAGGCAAGTGCAGTGTTTCTATATTTGTTAATTTTTGCTCTGGCAATTTTCATCATGGAGGTTCTGTTTATTACCCTTGGATGGTGTTTTATATTTAGAAATGATCCAATTGAAGCTTTGGACGGATACCGGGAAATAAGCAATCATTTTCGGAGGTACACTTACAAAGAATTGGTGAAGGCAACAAAGAATTTCAAAGATGAGGTTGGCAGGGGAGGTTCTGGAGTTGTTTACAAGGGAATTTTAGACGACGGAAGATCGATAGCTGTCAAGAAATTGGATGATATGACACAAGGAGTAGAAGAGTTTCAAGCTGAACTAAGTTTAATAGGTTGCATTAATCATATGAACCTCGTACGAGTTTGTGGTTTCTGCTCGCAAGGCCGACATAGGATCTTGGTTTCTGAGTATGTAGAGAATGGGTCGCTGAATAAAATCCTATTCGACGGCGCACAAAATGGTAACAATTTTTTGTGCTGGCATGAGAGATACAAGATTGCTGTTGGAGTTGCAAAAGGATTAGCATATCTTCACCATGAGTGCCTTGAATGGGTTCTACACTGTGATGTGAAACCTGAGAACATACTACTAGATGCTGATCTCGAACCGAAGATAGCCGATTTTGGCTTGGCCAAGTTGTTGAACAGGGGTACCAACCCCCATATATCAAGAATCCGAGGCACGAGGGGGTACATTGCTCCTGAATGGACATGCTGTCTTCCGATAACGGCAAAAGCCGATGTCTATAGTTTTGGAGTTGTGCTTCTAGAGCTGGTCATGGGCATGCGTGTTTCGAATATGGAAACAGAAGGAGATGAGACAGATGCCCGTATGAGAAATGTTATCGAGATGGCAAAGCAAAATTCAGACCGAGATGACCCGAATTGGGTTTCAGACTTTGTGGATACCCGATTAGAGGGGGATTTTGACTGCTCACAGGCAGCAGCTATGGTAACGTTGGCAGTCTCTTGCATAGAGGAGGAGCGCAGTAAGAGACCGACCATGAATGATGCATTGCAGATACTCCTTTTCTTAAATTAGGAAAGTATTAGCTAGATTAATTCTACTTAATTTCTGTGTTGATAAATTAAAGTCATGTACTTCATCTCAAAAAAAGAAATCATGTACTAATAACACTCATCTAAGGTTATCTTTTTTAATACAGTCAGATATATTCTTAGTTCATTAGTCTGGGTATTTGGCATTTCTACAACTTTTGCCTGCCTTAAATTTTTCTCTTTTTTAGGATTACAATTAATCATCCTAAGAAGTTTATTTTTTAGGATTACAAAATCAGTTTAGTGACTCTGTGCCAACTATTCTGTGCTTCAATGAGACCGATGTTTTCGCTGGTTTGGAGCAAAACATGGAGTAATCTGCAGTTTTAGTTAGTCTTGGGATGATCAATTTTTGCCAGATCATATGCGGATACCTCATACTTGAGGGCACAATGATTTCCTTGTGGAAGGTCATATACTATTGCGAGAAGAGAACATTGATTCTTATACATCAGAATTCACTAATTGTTATCAATAACTAAATACACTCAGGATTTGGGTAAAGATTTGCAATTTTCCATGATGATGGGTATCTCTTCACTATTTATTGTTAGTTCAGGTTGAGCCAGTTTTCTGGTATATCAAGTTTTTTTGGATGGTTCAAATTCATTAGATCAGATGGCCATACTATATTATTGAGGTTTCTAAAATCAAATGATAAGGATATAAAAGGTATTTAAATTGTTATAATCCACAACCACTAGTGAATAATTTCTTCCTGAAAATTAGAGTTCAGCCTTAAATGCAAAGTATATAGCACCTATTACCCTTTTTATATTGGATGGTCAGAATTAATTACTGAAATTTTTTTTCTCATAAAATATTGTGTATTGGAAACTAATTGTTTTTATTTTTTTATGAGATCTACTTTGAAAGTTTGAATGTTTTTTTGAAGAAAACTATATTTTTGCATTGACCCAAGTATACAAAAGTGTCTTGGTCTCAATTTAAATGTCCTAGGCCTAATATGGGACTGAATGGCTGTTTTGGTAACTTAGATTTTATTGGGCTGTTTGTATATTTCATGATGTCTTTTGTTTAGTTGTGGGCTAAGCCCATTATTATATTATAAAGATAAAACAGTTAAGGGAGAGGACAACTAATTATGAAATGGAGAGGGTAGATACTTCTAGCTTCCTCCTGAAATTATCCTTTTAGGTACAGATTATAGAACAGTGAATGGAACATTGATAATTGGTACAGGTTGGGTCCTTCTCTTGTTTAACTTTAAGCAAAATTTCTATCCTGTCATGATTTATAGAAGTCTTGGTACAGATTTGTAAATTAAACATTGATAATTGGTAGCATAGTATGGTTGGTAATGGCAACATGCTGACCGTACCTTTGGCAAGTACCAATGGTTACCTCCCTTTTTCTGTCACCAAAAATATAAATAATTTATCATTTTTAATGTTTCTAAATTCTAACCTTCATGAAACTTTCAGGTTAGAGCTGACATTGAACTTAATTATCTCTTTAGATTTCATAATACTTTAATGTTTTTTAAATCTCCAGAAAAAACTGAATTCCCTTTTTAAATCCAATTTCATCCATTTTAGTTAATTAAGAGACGATTCCTCTTATTTTTCTTCTCTCAAGATCTCTTTATCACTGATCTTATGGTATATTAAATCTTTAAATCCATAATAAAAATAATGTTTTATTAATAGACCTCTAAATCTTCAGACTAAACTAGAGACAGAGATGTATCAGATAAAATTGCTTTGAATCCATCCAACATAAGAAAATTAACACCTATTAATTGCAATGTTAATCACCCATTAAGCAATTCTTTTTCTTTTTCAACTTTAAGCAAACTCATACAAATTCAATATTGCACAAAAAAAATCTACCCATTATGAAAAATAAGTAATTCTCTGATTCCCCTCTATAAATACACCTTTCACTGCAACAATGTTCCTAAACCAAAGAATACATACATACATACACAAAATGTCTCTCATTTTTCTCCTATTGGTCCTCCTCTCTTGCACCTCAGCGTTATCCACCAAAGATGATGAAACTGTGCTTCTCAGAATCAAGAAGCAGTTAGGCGACCCCAACGGTCTAAGTTGGTGGGTCGAAGGATTCAACTTTTGTGATTCCTTGGCCAATACAGACACCCAACACTCATATATAACATGTACCAGCAGTGGTCGTGTCAGATCTCTCCTCTTGCAAAACTTAGAGGTCAGCACCTATTTTCCAAATGCCATTTGCCAGTTAACAGAAATAGAAGACTTGCTGATTGATCACAATCCTGGGTTTTATGGTCCAATTCCGAACTGCATTACCAAACTTCCCAATCTTCGTCTTTTGATAATAACCGACACATCTCTCTCCGGCTCTATTCCCAATTTTCACAAGCATGAAAACATCACAGCCATCAATATATCGCGTAACAAGGTGAACGGTACCATTCCGGCATCTCTCACTACCTTACCAAAGTTGAATTTCCTGGAGCTTACATCAAATTACCTCACAGGTCTCATACCACCTGGGCTTGTCCCTCATCCCTCTTCCATGCTTGTGCTTTCCAACAACAACTTAACCGGCGAAATACCAAAATTTTACGGATCGGTAGATTTCTGGGTAATTGACGTGGGGAACAACCAGCTCAGTGGTGATGCTTCTTTTTTATTCGGTAAACAAAAGATAACAGCTAACATTGTTTTGGCTAATAATAACTTTGAGTTTGATCTGAGTCATGTGGAATTCTCGAATAATCTGTACGGGTTTGATATAAGCTACAATAAAATCTATGGAAAAGTGCCAGACTCGTTTGCCACTGCTGCCGGGTTGTACCACCCCAATCTATCATTCAACAGACTCTGTGGGGAGCTCCCTCAAGGAGGTAACATGTGGCGATTCAAACCTGAGGTTTTTGCCGGCAATTTGTGCCTTTGCGGGAACCCACTGCCACCGTGCTCCAGTTTGGCACCAGCGTTGGCACCTGCACCCATATCTCAACCACCATTTTGATCTTTCAATATGCATTTGATCCAAGATATCAACCATCCTCATGTCATTTTGTTCTGATGTACCCGGAATAATTATGTGACTCCAGTGTTTTCATAAGTAAACTTCATCTAGTCATCACACTGTGAAATGTTGCTACTTTTGTCACATTTCCCAGATAGTTTTTCACTTTCTTTTCATCTTTAATTCTACAAAATTGTCTTTAATTAGGCCTATGGGACTAGTAGACTACCAGGATTCTATGTATTGAATGCGCCTGCCGGGTTGAGCAGGGAATAATTAAGGCCTTGTAGAAAAGAACAGAGGATAGAAATATGTGATTGTGTTCTACTGTCGTATGAAATGTCAAGTAATTTGCCAAAAGTAGCAGCGTAAATTGGACAGCACAATATAGAGACCAGTAGAGCTTGGATGTCGTCATGTCAGTTTAAAATCACAGGAAGAATTGAGCAATTAATGGTGTCACATAAATGATAACATGACTCACACACCCAAGTCTAGCTCAGAAAAGGGTTATTGATGGTAATTTACCAGATAGAGGGGCAACTCGATATAAGACAGCTGTTCAAAGATTTGATGCCTCATACAAGTTTGTTAAGTTATTGTAATGAATTATAAAAAGAAAATGAAATTCATTTTTGAATATGGGTAGAATCAGCGCAGATCGTATGAATTTTAGCTTGCTGGCTCCTTAGTTACTACACACAACAAAAATGGAACTGAAAAAATGGTGACGCATCTACACCAGTTCAACTTCCTTTTGATTCAGAAAGTACAGTAAAAAAACAAACTACTATCTAAAGACAGCACCAACAGCTGCAATCAACCCAGCTCAACAACGTCATGTACCAGTTCACCAGTAAAACCGGTACCCAACAAAAAGTGCCCTCTTCCGGGATATCAGATCCTAATTACAACAGCAAAACCCACTAAGCAATCTGAAAATTTTCAACATTTTTGTAATGCATATGTCTCAACTTCGATTGATAATATATATATATATATATATATATATATATATATATATATAACCCTTAAATCCTAATTAAACCATGCCTGACCATAGGCAGATTTAATTGGATCAAATGGGGTGCAATGTCTCTCATATTTTTTTTTTTCTAATTGTACATGCCAATGTGATAATTTTTATATTATACAAATATTTTATAAAGAAAATTCATATTTGAATCCATTGATTTTTAAAATTGTTTTATTGTAAACCCCATAATTAAAATATTATCCATCAGCGTGTTAATTATCTTTTTCTGAAAAAAAGAAAAGAAAAAAAAATTTCTTTCTTAAGCCATTATAAAAACTTTTGTGCTTCATGAATCTCCCAATTTTTTTTTCTGTTTAGAATTGACTTGACATTGAAGTCGTCATTCCTTAAACTGCCAGTATAAAACTTTGTGCTCCTTGGATCTACCAAATAGGTTTTTTTAATATTTTTTTCTTAGTTTGGAGTTGACGTTGACTATTTTAAAATCTCAAGAGATCTTCAGGTGATATTTTGGTATAGTAAATCCATAACAGAAAAAAGAATTTAGAAATAGGATGCTTCTAACTTCTCTCATACATCCATTTTTTATGTCTATGCAAAATTTTTAAAATTTTCTTGTAAAGAATATTTTGGTCAATTTAGTTTATTAATGGATGTAAGGAAATAATTTACATTTGATGTGCAGAGTAATGAGAGATTAAAAGTTAAAATTATCAATCGTGATAAAAAAAAAATTTCAATTAGAGAAAGATACTAGAATTAGTACTACTATTAGAATGATGTTTTTACTATAAAAAAATTAATGACCATCATGCAAAGTGTACATTAAAATAGAATTCACACAAAATAGAAATCCTAAGTTCCATCCTCAAATATCCATTGTGTGTTGTTAATTCCTATATATCTTGACACCGATAACAGTTGGTACTAAAATGCTTCTTGCATACTGGTAAAATTTGAGGTATCAGAAGGGCTTGTTTGAAAGATAAAACCAATTCTGAGGTCTAACCTGTAAATTCTTGTAATACACCCTTATTCAGAGGGTCTAGCATGCAAAAGTTTATGCATTTGGACTGTCCCCCCAAGGGAAGAACAAAGAAAAATTTTAGGCAAAATAGGCTTGAGCTTTTTCTTTGGGTGAGATGTGAAAATTGACTTAAATTGGATGTTAAAAGTATCAGTATATATGACACAAAGTATGGTTTATAATTATCTCTCAAGTGTTCCCTTTCATCATTCCACGCTTAAACGTCCATTATAAGTTCAAAACATCAAAAGAAGAAAAAACAAATACACATTTTCAAGACAGTATATTGTTGGAATATTTCACCTATTGTTAATAATATTTTAAATTTATCTAATTTGGTTGCAAGCGTACGATCTTATCAAGTAGTAATTGAGATGTCGAATCCACAGGGATAAACTCGTAAAATGCCGGTTCTTACTAATTCACTAAGCTAGACGAATTAATCTTTGTTGATTTTCTAAACTAAATCGGATGAAGACAACAAATAATAAAATCCTGAGATTTAATTCAATAACAAAAATTCTAGAGGCTTTGACTTATTTTCCACTAGACTTTAATTCACTTGATTTGCGTATTTATATTTTCTAAATATGTGAGGGTTAATTTATAGATTTTTGTTCTATTAATTAATTGCAATTCACTGTTAGGTACATCTCACAAGCAATTCAACATAACCAAAAATATCCGTCTAGACATTTGGATTCACCGTTAGGTACCTCATCTTTAGCCTAGTTTTGTTCTCTTGATCCGGGTTCAAACAAATGATTGATTAGTCATTTACTCAAAATCTTAAGTACACGTATTGCTAAAGTTGGTTAAACAAAGCAATTCATGCATTTAACAATTCGCAAAAAAACAAATCACAATAATCAGTTAAAAACAACAAACCAAGTAAAATTAAAGTACTAGTTTCGAGTTTTACATATCATCGCCTCTAGAGAGGGAATTAACCTCTCATAGGGGCACACATCATCTCAAAAAAATATCTAAAACGACAGATGAGAATTTTAAGGAGAGAGAATAAAGAGATAAAACAAAGCAAGAGTAGTCTTCTTCTTCTTTTTCTCCAAGTCACGCGCTAGATCTCTTCAAGCAACCCCGAAATCCTTCGAATCTTGGTCCAAAATCAGTTCTTAGGTGTGGAGAGTCGTAGAGAGAGATAAGGAGAGGTCTAGGGGCAGCTAGGGTTTCTTGGGAGTCGAGTCCAGACCTTTATATATATTTCCCAAACGAACATGCCTGTTTTGGGCTTTTCATATCTGAAACAGGGTCGATTTTGTGACTCGCAATAATTATTGCGACCCGCAAAATCGGGGTGAAAAGGCGCCAGTGAATTCGCAGGAAAAATTATTTCTTAGCCACGAGAAATTTCGACCCGCAATAATTGTGCAAAACTCTACCAGCAAGCTTCCAGTGTTGTATTTGCGCTTTGTCTTGCCTTCAACGTTTCTCTCTTGCTCTCGAATGCTCCAAACTTCTGAAATCAAACTAAAACATAGCAGTATCTCGAACTTAATGCAAAATTTGACTAAATGATCTAAAAATTATGTAAAATAATATCGTTTTACAGATCAAATCCTATCAAAAAGTATATGTAATTAAGACTTATCATATATGGCCTATCCATATCCATCGGCATCCAGTTCTGTCTTCCATGGTGTGCTTCGTAGGCTGTGGCTGAGACGGATGTTGTCTCACATTTTGTCCACTGCTTTAGGGGGAAGAGGCAGATGCCAGCTGCATTCTTGATTGTGAGTACGCTACGCTACATCCGACCACCACAAAGTGTCCCAATTCGGCTCATATCAATATCAATGTTTAATAGTTAGTCTGACCTCCATTCATGAATTTTCTGACTCCATCCATCACGATCAGACGCTATGTATTCAGGTAGCTTGCACACTTTTGCTATCATCCCATGGTTTTCAAAACTTTGGTACATATTCATTAATTAAACACTGATTAAAATTAATACCGTATTATTGATTGTTGAACATAGTATGCACAATGGTTAGTACGCTAACAAGACAACGAATATATATCAGCTTGCTAATTCTCTTCTCTTTATTTGCAAAAGAACAAACGAAAAATATAATCCTAGTACTTATCTCCTTAGTCTTCATAGAGCTTTGTGCTTCTTAAATGCACCATATTTTTTTTTTGTACTTTAGAGTTGACACCAAATTATTATCTCTTAAGACTTCATAGAACTTTGTGCTTCTTGGATCTACCAAATAGTTTTCCTTCTTTTTTTCTAGTTCAGATTTGTCTCATTGTAAATTTCAAGAGCGATTTAGTTATCTTATTCTTATGACTTTTGGTATGCTCCTGATTTTTTGTTGCACAACGTATCAACGAAACGATTATAGAGTTTTTTTTTAGATTTAATTTATATTAATTTTAACGCAATTGGACGGACAATATGTTACGTTGCAGCAAAGGAAACGAATCCTTTGGTATGATAAACCCATAACAGAAATAACATTTAGCCAAAAAGTTCCAAATATTCGAACTCGGCTATAACATAAACCCATAACATAAATCCTTTGGAATCAAATTAATCTCCTTTAAATTGATTCTACATGAAGCTATAAATTAATTAAAAATTGTAGTTTCAATGGGATGTTATACCAATATAGATTTCTACAAACAGATTCTTTAAAAAGAAATAAAGAAAACAAAAGTTCAAAATATTCAATAAGTTGTCTTTTTTTACTTAAAACATTTCTTTATATATTTTACTATAAATTAACTGATTGAAGTTGTTGGTTAACTAAACTTCAAAAAAAAAAAAGGGGTTGTTGCTTAACAAATTAACTTGTTAAATACCACATTTTAAGTGATAAATTGTAGCATTACACATCAAGTAATTTAACTGCAATTTTGTTATCCTCTAAAAAGTCATCTTAATTAATGTTCCTACAAATTAAATATTGCCTAATTAAATGTGCTCATTGTTTTAAAATCTGTGATGTCCCTCTATATATACACCTTTCACTCATAATGTTCTAAAACAGCATCATTCAGAAACTCAGAAAACAAAAAAAGAAATACATATATACATGTCTATCATTTTCTTCATTTTGCTTCTTCTCTCTTTCACCTCTTCTGTGTTAGCTACTAAAGATGATGAAACTGTGCTACTAAAAATCAAGAAGCAGCTGGGCGGCCCTGACATTCTCCGTAGTTGGGTGAAAGGATTCAATTTTTGTGATGTCTCAATCAGCATATCACCGGCCCACGTATTTACAGGATGTAGCAACACCGGCCGTGTAAGCACTCTCATAATGGAGAACTTTGGTATCACCGCTCCCTTTCCGACCGCCGTTTGTGATTTAACCGAACTTGATTACTTTGTTCTTTATCAAATGCCGGGATTTTATGGTCCCATTCCTTCTTGCATTACCAAACTTTTGAATCTTCGCTTTTTTATCGTACTACAGACATCCCTCTCCGGTTCAGTGCCCAATTTTTACAACCATACAAAAATCAAGACCATCAATCTAGCACGTAACCACCTATCCGGTACGATCCCATCATCTCTCTCTACCTTACCAAACTTAGACTATTTGGATCTTTCTTCGAATTATCTCACAGGTACCATACCATCCTGGCTTGTTCATAGTCCGTCACCCTCACTTGTGCTTTCCAACAATAACTTAACCGGCGAACTACCAAAATGTTATGGATGGGTAGATTTCAACGTAATTGATGTGGGGAGCAACCGGCTCAGTGGTGATGCTTCTTTTTTGTTCGGTAAACAAAAGAAGGCCGTTAATATTGTCTTGGCTAATAATGAATTTGAGTTTGATCTGAGTTTTATAGAATTCTCAGATAAGTTATATGGTTTTGATCTTAGCCATAATAAAATCTACGGAAAAGTGCCAAACTCATTCGCAAATGCTGCTGCATTGTGGTATCCAAATTTGTCATTCAACAGACTCTGCGGGGAGCTACCTCAAGGGGGTAACATGTGGCGATTCAATGCCGCGGTTTTTGAGAATAATTATTGCCTTTGCGGGAGCCCTCTACCACCATGCTTCAGTTTTGCACCGGCACCAGCACCAGTATCTGCACCACCATTTTGATTAATTTACACCTTCAGCGAGTGCCTCTTCAATAAGCATTTGATCCAAAAAATGATAAACCATTATCAATTTATCATGTCATGTTGTTTATGTACCCAAAATATTTGTCATTTCAGTATTTTACTACTAAGCAAAATGCATTTAGTGATGATATATATTGGGAATTGTTGTTAAACTTTTGACATTTAATTACTAAATTGTCTTTCTTTTCATTTTCTGCTCTATTTCTATTTACTTTGATATTTTTTCGTTCGATTAAGGGATTATTGGAAAGCAAGAACTGTTCCTATATAATTATGAAGCAATATCTTATTATCTTATTGCATAATTTTGGTACTCAGCAAGCTATTGCACGCGTACTGCATAGAAAACCTGTCCAAATTGGTTTATTTGTCCAGTACTCGCTTGAACTGGTACATAGTAATATTTAGGCCCATGGGATCCACAGGCTTCTATATACCGAAGAACACCTGTTGGAATGAACATGGCTTAAAAGGCGAAGTAGCAGTCTCACAGAACTAAGGCACGTACCAGTACCAGTCTAAATTAGGCACGCAAACTCTGCAAGTTGAAAAGCACTAGAATTAGTCAAATCTGTAATAAACTTGTGACGATGGTTATGTTCATGTCCACCAGCAGCAGATTCAGATAGCTATACAAGAATAGACCAAAAAAAAAAGGATAATTTATCTAAGATCCGATTAGAGGATTTAAGGATTTTTCTGAAAGAATTCAATTGTAATCTTAATTTCCTGTATTAAATGTCCATTACTTGCTGTAGTTACTATCTTGATTCCGGTTAGCACCGATGCTTTTCTTGCATACTGGTAGAAGAGTTTGTGGTTCAGACTTCAGGACTTGTTTGAAAAAACAGAATCAACTCCGAGCTCTGATCTATCATGAACTTTCTGTAATTTCAATTGTCCTTGTTGTCATATCAGTTCCAACCCTATATTGACGCTGATAACAGGTGGTATCGATGCGTTTCTTGCCTACTGGTAAGTTCTGATGTTTAGAAGGACCATTCCGAAAGATAAAATCCACTCTGCAGTCGGACCTATAAATTTTTTGTAATATGCCCATGTTCTAATGATGCATGTTTCAACTATGATGGATATGGATATAAGGTATATCGATCACTGCCATGCCTGACAATTGCGGCAGACTGAATTTCCCTGTAACAGTATCCTACGGGCTGTCAGATGATCAGAAAGTAACCGATATATTGACTGCGCTCTCATCCCATGATTTAGAAGCTTCGGTACACAATCATAGATTAATTAAACACTTAATTTACTAGATTGATTACTGCGGTAACATGCCATGATCCTTGACAAAGTCCAACATGTTATTTGTCTTTATCTGTAGAAATTACTTGTTAATTAGATTTCATAAAAACTTTCTGCTTCTTGAATCTCCCAAATAAATCTCTTTTTTTTTATTCAGACAAACAGTGAAGTATTGTTATGTTTCTATTAGCCTTCATGATACTTTGAGCTTCTTGGATCTTCCAAACACTTTTTCATTTTTATTTTTTTGGAAAACTTGTATGTCAACCTATTTTACTTTTTAATTGTTTTCCATTTTTTTATTTGTAAACAATAGTTGTCTATTTATTAATTGAAAGTGAGGTTTGCTAATTGAATGTAAGTCTTGACCCCATCTTTTATCCAAAAAGTAAAAAATAAAAAACTATATCCAACTCAAAATCTCTCAAATTCATCTTCATAACTATTTATCATTTAGATTAATAAGTAGTATTTGTGCACTTACGAAAAGTAATGAAAGCTGGTACTCTATTGGATACTTCTATAAAAAAAAATAATAATAATAACAAATAGTATAATTCTTCGGTCCCCCCCCCCAAAAAAAAAAAAAAAAAAACCAACCCACACATGAGATGTATTTGATAAAATCCTTCTAAATTCATTCTACAAGCTTTCAATGAGATATTATATGTAGATTTCTGTCTACACATTTTTAAAGAGAGAAAAAAAAGGATAACAAAACCACTTCAATTTTATTTCCTTTTTTTTCGTACATCCTATATTATTGAACTAATTGAGGACACACTTTTGATATTAATTGAGGCCAAATTTAGTATAAAAAAATTAAGAAGGAACGAAAATAGAATTGAACCGCACCCAATTATACATGTATATACGTATTTTACATACTTATATGTATTGCAGAAGTTTTATCTGAAATGATTGTGTACCGCAAATGAACCGTACCAAGTTTAATAAGTTGGCTTTTTTGACAACTAACTTTTAATCTAGTAATTAATTAATATAATATTATTATATGAAAGATGGTATGTTTAAAATCTAGTTGGATTTTTTGTGAATATTGAAAGTTATAAGAATTGACTTCATCTTTATCACAAAATAATAATAACAACAACATTAATATTAATAATAATAATAATAAACAACAACAACAACAATAATAATAATAATGATAATAATATGACCTTTTCACTTAGAACATCTATGTATAAATTTTATTACAAATTAACATACTATATAAAAAATTTTCAGTTCAGATTTTAAATATACGACCTCTAAAGAACATTGAATTAGTCATTAAATCAAATATAGATCCTCACTTAACAAATCTACTTATTACATAGCACATCCTAACCCTAAGTCAAATTACTGCTAAATTGTACATTAATTGCACCTTAAGTCAAATTAAGTGCAAATGCACCATCCTCCGATAGTGGGCTGGTTTCATTATCACTATTTTTATGCATTGGTATTCATACAACTTAAAATATATTACCAAATTAGATACACCATGTTGTTTTAAAGTATGTTTTGCCTCTCTATATGTGCCTTTAACTCATAATGTTCTAAAACCACACCCATTCAATAAAACCAGACAACAAAAGAACATACATACATACATACATACATATATATATGTCTTTCATTTTCTTCTTTTTGTTCCTCCTCTCTTTCACATCTTTGGTGTCATGTACTAAACATGATGAAATTGTGCTCCTCAAAATCAAGAAGCAGCTAGGTGACCCCTGCATTCTCCATAGCTGGGTCAAAGGCTTCAATTTTTGTAATTTCTCAATTGACACCACAAGCAGCCTCATACCCATACCCGGCTCCACGAACATACGTATAGGATGTACTGACATGGGCCGTGTAAACGATCTTGCCATCGAATACTTCGACATCGTCGCTCCCTTTCCGGATGCCATTTGCCATTTAACCAAACTTGATTCCCTTTATTTTTCTCATATGCCGAGGCTATATGGTCGAATTCCTTCTTGCATTACTAAACTTTTCAATCTTCGTCTACTTACAATAAAAGATACATCTCTTTCTGGTTTTGTGCCCAAATTTTTCAACAATACCAATCTCTTTGAAATCGATCTATCAAATAACCACCTATCCGGTAAAATTCCAAAATCTCTCTCTACATTACCGAACTTGAGTCAGTTGAAACTCTCATCGAATAATCTCACAGGTGCCATACCACCTGGACTTGTTCATAATCCGTCTCCCTTACTTTTTCTTTCCAACAACAACTTAACTGGCAAACTACCAAAATCTTATGGTTTGATAGATTTCCATGAAATTAGTGTGGGGAACAACTGGCTAAGCGGTGATGCTTCCTTTTTATTCGGTAAACAAAAGACAACCTTTAATATTGACATATTGACTTGGCTAATAATGACTTTGATTTTGATCTGAGTAACATAGAATTCTCAGATAAGTTACGTGGGTTCGAAATAAACCACAATAAGATATACGGAAAAGTGCCGGACTCGTTTGCAAATGCTACTCTCTTGTGGTACGCCGATTTGTCATTCAACAGACTATGCGGAGAGCTACCAAAGGGAGGTAACATGTGGCGATTCGATGCTAGAGTTTTTGCGAACAACCAATGCCTTTGTGGGAGCCCACTACCACCATGTTTCAGTTTTGCACCGGCACCTGCACCTGTACCTGGTCAATAGAGGACTGCGCACCATCTGTCAGATCGCAGTTCAAGGCCTCGGAGGAGATATATAATTTATTTAGATGACAGCACAAGTACTGAAGCACTGGCATTGATGATTGATCTGGATTAGGACTTGTTGTATCTAACTCAGTGGATGCTTGATTCTTTTGGTTGACAGTTTTGTGTTTATGGAATAGTTTGTGCTTGTTGGTATATTTAGTTCATCTGTCTTGTTTTGTAATGCTTTATTTCTTCCTCTTTTGGTTAATTATGTATCATGGATGGTTAATTACCTTTGTTTGTGTTGGATGTTCTTTAATTAAGTGGCATTTGATTCAAGAGATCAACCATTATCAATTAATTTATTATGTCTTCTTGTTGTGATGTACCTAAAATAATTGTCACTGCAGTGCTTTAATAATAATAAGCAAATAATGCATTAATGGTTAATTCCATTGATTGGAATTAGTAACTGTTATTTAGGATCGTTAGATACCGACCTTATCGTTATGCATCTGGGATTCACAATTAAAATCAATCAATTAATGATTAAAAGAATACAATTCAATAGCACTAGTCTTCTCATGATTTAGAAGCTTCGATACACAAACATAATTAAACACTTATTAGGTTCCATTTTATCGATTACTACGCTAACATGACCCTTAACCAAAATCAACATGTTATTTTTCTTTATCTGGAAAATTACATGATATCCATTTAGCCAAATTAATTAGGTCAAATTAAGGCTAAATTGTAGCATTAATTATTGCAGATTAATTAATTAACTGCAAGTCCATAATTCTCCCAATGTCAGCTTATCTCATTATCACTCTATTTTCTGCATTCATATTCATACAAATTAAAATGAAAAATGTTTGTGAGATATCATCATTGATATTGTAATCGATACCCAACTTTATTATTCATATAAAATGAGTCATTATTCATACTAATGATATTATTATAACTTATTTTTAACAATATTTTTATTATTTAATTCAAATATTACTAATATGAATAATAGCTCACTTAAATTGAATAACAAAAGTACTGTATAAATAAGTTAAATAATAAAATTATTAATACAAATAATAATTTATTTAATCTAAATAATAAAATCGGTATTAATTATGATATCGATGATGATATTCGTATATCAGCTCTCCAAATATATTACTGAATTAAATGCGCCTATTGTTTTAAAATATGTGATGCCTGTATATATATATATATATATATATATACACACACTTTCACTCGTAATGTTCTTTAACAGCATCCAGTCAAAAATACAGAAAACAAACAAAAAGTTTATATACACATATATGTCTATCATTCTTTTCCTTCTGGTTCCTTCTCTCTTTCAACTCCTTCGTGTTATCCACTAAAGATGCTAAAGATGATGAAATGGTGTTCCGCAAACTCAAGAAGCAACTAGGCAACCCCGGCAATTTCCGTAGCTGGGTAAAATATTTCAATATTCTGTGGTTTATATACCAACAGCACGCCTCATGTACATACAAATTGTACCGGCACCAGTCGCATAAACACTCTCGTGTTGGAGAACTTTGACATCTCCACCCCCTTTCCGGATGCCGTTTGTGATTTAACCGAACTTGATTTCCTTTTTATTTCCCATATGCCAAGGCTGTATGGTCCGATTCCTTCTTGCATTACCAAACTTAACAATCTTCGTCAACTTATCATAATAGATACATCTTTATCCGGCCATGTTCCCGATTTCTTCAACCATACCAATTTCACAACCATCAGTCTAGAACGTAATGGCTTATATCCGGTACAATTCCATCATCTCTATCGACCTTACCGAACTTAAATTACTTGGATCTTTCATCCAATTATCTCACAGGTACCATACCACCTGGGCTTGTTCACAGTTCACTTTCCTTGCGCTTTCCAACAATAACTTAACTGGCGAATTACCAAAATGTTACGGACTGGTAGATTTTTATGAAATTGATGTCGGGAACAATCATATAAGTGGCAACGCTTCATTTTTATTCGAAAAACCGAAGTCAATCCTTAATGTTGTGTTGGCTAATAATGCATTTGAATTTGATCTGAGTTCTAAAGAATTCTCAGATTATTTATGTTGGTTAGATCTAAGCCACAATAAAATCTACGGAAAAGTGCCGGATTCGTTCATGACTGCTCCAAGTGTGTGGGCTGCCAATTTCTCGTTCAACCGTCTATGTGGGGAGCTACCTCAGGGAGAGAAAATGCGGTATGTAGGTGCTGAATTTTTCACAAACAACGAATGCCTTTGCGGAAGGCCACTACCACCATGCTTCAAGTTTGCCCTGGCACCTGCACCAGTATTTGCACTACCACCATTTTGATTTCACATGTTCAGTGCCTCTTCAAAGAAATCAACCATATATTATCATGTCATGCTGTTTTGATGTACCAAAATAATTGTCACTTCAGTGTTTAATAAATAAGCAAAATTCATTTAGTGGTTATTTTGGATTTTTTTGGCTAAAATTTTGACATTTGCTAAATATAGCCTTTCTTTTTTTTTTCTGCTATAGTTCTAAGCATACGGAATTACTTATATTGCTTGAATTTTTTTTTTTTTTGAATGATTGTTGGGCTGGAAAAAACCAACTATTCCTATCAAGTGCTATGCAGTGAACATGGATTAAAAGCATTAACTATATCTTTCCTACACTTCCAATTAGACTTTGACTTACAAAAGGCCAGTTCAATTTAAATTTAGATAGCTGATGATTTCCAAATATAAAAGAATTACCAGAATTAATTTACTGAACATTTGACTAACTTAACAATTTCAATAGAAATCGGTGTCCCCCAGTTTAGGGCACTTTTTAAAAAAAAAATATTACTGAACATATGAAAAATGTATCTGAAACATTTCCAAAATATACCTAACACCTGAAAATATATTTTAAACTTTTCTTAGCATGCTGATATTTCCAAAATAATTAAATTAATTAAGGAATTTAAGGATTTGAAAATATATATATTTGAATTTCTAAGATCCGATTAGAGGAATTTAAGGAATTTTCTGAAAATTCTCATTTCTAATACTAGTCTGATTTCTTAATTATCCATTGTGCTGTCAGTTCCTATAATGACACCTGTAACGGTCAGTATTGATACTTTTCTTGGATACTGGTACGGTTTGAGGTTTAGAAGGACTAGTTCAAAAGAAATCAATTATGAGGTATGATTAGTAATTTCTGTTATTTCCCCTTCTCGGAGGGCTAACATGCAAAAAAAATATGCATTTTGTAGTTTTGGACCATTTCAACTGAAAGAAATAGGCTTCGGCTTTGCCTTGGGCTGACATGTGAAACTCGACTTCAATCGGAACACTTGGACTGGCTTTTCCAAAACCTCCGGTGAGGCTCAAAATTAAAGTGATTTAAGAAAAGTAATTGCAGGCTAATTGAATTAATTGAAGAAGCCATTAAAATACAATAAGGCACCAAAATTTAAAAATTTGACGCACAGCACAAATTAAGTTTGCACTTAATTAAGGACAGCTCAGTAAAAAAAAGTCAATTCACTATTTACTTCTTTATTATTAAGAGATCTACTTTGAATGCGGATAGAGTTTTTGAAGAAAATTATATTTCTGCATTGGACAAAGTCTACAAAAAGGTTGATCAAAGATAATCTAGGATATCACAGCTTCTTGTACTTTCTTTAATTAAAAAATGAAGAAGCTTCAAAGATGGTGATACCAGTTTAGCCTCCATTCTATCCAGGAAAGAAACAATACAGCAGTATCTATTGCAATTTGTAAAGAAACTGAACTACTGTCTATATACAGCACCAGTGGCTGCTATTCAACCCAGCTTAACAACAGGATGTACGTACCAATTTACCAGTAAAACTGGTACCCAACAAAAAGTACCTTCTCCAGGGATCGAATCGTGTAAAAAAAGCCAGATAGTATTCTTTTCTTTTTTTCAATTTAGAGTTGACATGGAAGTTGTTATCTCTAATTAAATCCATAGAACTTTGTGCTTCTTGGATCTACCAAATATTTTTCCTTTTTTTTACCAGTTTGGAGTTGTTATTGACCAGTTATAAATTTCAAGAGAGATCTAGTGATCTTATTCAACTGCATATGTGCACTATTCTCGAAAAGTCATCTCATCCGATTATTGCTATACAAATTAAATACTGCTAAATTAAATGTGCCTATTGTTTTAAAGTTGGGTTAATATATTTCTGAAGCCTCTCTACAGACTATATATGTATATACCTTTTACTCCTGATGTTCTAAAACAGTATCCATTCAAAAACCCAGAAAAATAAAAAGAATATATATACTGATATACATGTCTATCAGTTTCTTCCTGTTGCTCCTCCTCTCTTGCACCACCACCACCACCGTGTTATCTAATAAAGACGATGAAAATGCACTCCTCAAAATCAAGAAGCAGTTAGGCAACCCTGACAGTCTCAGTTGGTGGGTCAAAGGATTCGACTTTTGCAATATCTCGGCCAACCTAGTACCAGAGAACTCATATATAATCTGTACCAGTGCCGGTCGTGTCGGAACTCTAGTCCTTCAAAGCTTATACATCACAGCCCCCTTTCCAGATGCCATTTGTAACTTAATTAAACTTGATTACCTTTTTCTTTATCAAATCCCTCAGCTTTACGGTCCGATTCCTTCTTGCATAGCCAACCTTCCGAACCTTCGTCATCTTATCATAACAATTACATCCCTCTCCGGCTCGGTGCCCAATTTTTACAACCATGCCAATATCTCAGGCATCAATCTATCAAATAACCGTCTGTCCGGTACAATTCCATCCTCACTCTCTACCTCACCAAACATAGAATTCTTGGATCTTTCATTAAATCATCTCACTGGTACCATCCCCCCTGGACTTGTCCATCTTCCATCTTCCATGCTTGTGCTTTCCAACAACAACTTAACCGGAGAAATACCAAAATGTTATGGATGGGTAGATTTTAGGGTAATTGATGTGGGGAACAACCAACTCACCGGCGATGCTTCCTTTTTATTCGGTAAACAAAAGACGACTGTTAACATTGTTTTGGCTAATAATAACTTTGAGTTTGATCTGAGTTATGTCGAATTCTCGGATAATATATATGGGTTTGATCTTAGCCATAATAAAATCTACGGGAGAGTGCCGGACTCATTCGCGACTGCTACTGCATTGTGGTATCCTAATTTGTCATTCAACAGACTATGTGGAGAACTTCCGAAAGGAGGTAACATGTGGCGATTCAATGCTGGAGTCTTTGCGAACAATGAATGCCTTTGTGGGAGTCCACTACCACCATGCTTCAATTCGGCACCCGCACCGGCGCCCATATATACACCACCATTTGATTCCACACCTTAATTAAGTGTATGCCTCTTCAATGTGCATTTGATCAGAGAAATCAACCATTATCATGTTATGCTATTTCAATGTAGTGATGTACCAAAAAATAATTGTCTCTTTAGTTGTCTCAAACTTTCAATAATAAGAAAAATGGATTAGTTCTAAGCATGCTGATATTAATTGATAGAACTTTTCGGTTGATTTATGGATTGAAAAGCAAGAACTATTCCTACAAGTATGAAGCATGTGTATCCTTTATGTTCGCAATACAAAACAGGCAGCAAAATGCTAATTACTTCCCCTCTTACAAAAAAAAAAAGGTCCTACAAATATTAAATTGATTGGATTATACAAAAGAAATTCATCAAAGTATGATAAACCGCATATAATTTTGGAACCCGGCGAGGTATTTGGCAAGTATTAGATGGAGAACCTGACAAAATTTTATCTATTCAGAACTATCCTGAATCCACTGGTACACTATATAAAAACTCATACTTGATATCTTGCATTACAAACAGGTACACCTTTAGGCCCATTAGTTACACAGGCTTCTATATTACCTAAAGTGGTACCTGTTGGAATGAACATGGCTTAAAAGGCCTTGAAGAAAGTAACACTAAATTGAAGTCCAAAATTAGAGACTCACCAGGGAAGCTTAACAAACAATATATACGAGGAACACTAGCTTATCCAACTTTTAGAAACCCTATCAGTCAAACTGGACCAACTATATTATATTATTTGTCATTATCATGTGCAAAGCACTAAAGGAAGTGGATTGACTGGTATATACTTTTATGGGTGGGATCTCTTACCACTATTATTTTGGTCAGTGATAATTATTTTGGCCAGTGATAATTGTATATGTTAGCCGTAGAGTATATCTACACTTTAAAAATCTTTATATTTTTTTCTAAAAATATTTATATATAATTTTTAAAATATTTATATTTTTAAAATTAAAATTAAAAATTATGTAAACTATACTTTTATTTCTGCTACAAAATTTTTTAATTTGAAATTTTCTGTAATCATTTAGGAATAAAAATTGATAAATATTTTCTATATAATATTTATAGATACAAATATAAACAAATTATTTATTCAGTATAAATATTTTTGGTGTGCAGATAAATAATATTAATTATGGGGTGTAGGAATAATTTCTCTATTTTGACAATATTGACAACGGATTTTTAAATAATTCCAAAAAATTTTAAAAATAGAAAAAATATTATAAACACACTCTTCAATTTTCATACAATTTAAGTATTATTTGATACAATTTAAGTATTATAAACATACTCTTCTATATTTAACGGTTTTTGATGGAATATCAAATGACTCTTAAATTACATGAAATTTAAAACACAACCAATTTATAACTTAAAAAAATAATTTTGTCAACTTTTTTTATTTTTGAGAATTTTTAAAAATTATTATAAAATTATTGAAAAATTAATTATTAAAATTGTCAAAATAATAATAGTCAAAGTAACCCTCCCATTTTTTATAACTAGAAAATTACAGGAATCTTGGTCCAACAAAAATAAACAAAAAAAGAACCTATGGGTCTTGTCGGATTTATAAACAGGAAGTAAAATCCAGGGGCTGATTTGTAAGTATTTAAGCGCCACCCTCTACCAGACCAGCACGCTTTTTACTTTTTGCATAGCTACATATTTTAAAATTGTAATTGATTTTGAAAAATACAGAAAACTTATCTATTGTTATTGTTACTATTGTTATTATTTTTTGAAATTTGGGGTAGGGATTCAATGGCTTATTTTTTTTGGTTTTCCGATGATGTGAACTCTTTTATTGTGGATAACTACTAATTTCATTGGACGCACCGACTTAATTAATTGAGGGTCACATTAAGTTTACAATATAATCAATTAATCATGAATAACATAATTATAACCAGTGGATTTAATTAAGTCTAATTAATTCGGATAGGTACCGACTATAGTCCTATAATTGTCGCTTTCCCCTCCAAATAAGTATCAACATTTTCAGAAACAAAACAAAACAAAACAAAACAAAAACAAAAAATCAAATGTATATGAGGCATGAAATATACATTGATAGGGTGATAATTTGGTTAAACGTAATTTTCAAAGAAGAATATTCCCCTCACAAACTATGAGAAATTAAAGAATGAAACAATTTGACAAGGAACTATATATAACATGTACCAAACCATGCTTTGCCTGTTTGCCCATCATGCCCCAATCATAGTTTTGATGTTTTTTTTATTTTTTAAATAAGAGTTGCGGTATTTATTTTCTTTAAAACTTTTTAAAAGATTTGAATATATAGAGATATGAATCACCACTATATTAGATTTACGGTTTATATTTAATAGTTTTTGATGAAATATTAATTGACAATTAATTATATGTAATTTGAATATACTTAATTTATAAGTTCAAAATTATATTTATAAATTTTTTTGTATTTTTAAGAATTTTTAAAATTATTATGAAATTATTTAAAAATTTATTGTTAAGATTGTAAAATTTTTAATTGTGAAAGTATCCCATCCTATATATAAATAACAAACAAACTATATATATATCCCCAACCAAGGACCAATTAATAAAGGAAAAACCCATCAAACATAAACGAAGAGGTCATTAACCATGGCCAGGAGTGATGAGGAGAAAAAGATGCACATGCAATTGTGGGCCAATTTGCAAGGTGACTTGCTCGAGGAGGTGGCCATGCACGTGCCGATCGTCGACCTACTCTCCGCCTCATTGGTATCCCGTGAGTGGCGCCGGGCCGTGCATTCGTCGTTGTTGTACCGGCCATGTCAACGTCCTTGGTTGATACTGCGGGACCTGTGTAGCCCAAAATCGTCGTCTTTCTCGATCCATGCCTTGGACCCCTACTCCCGGTCCTGGATCTCCATCACCCGGCGTTCCATTTCGGACAGGCCGTTCGAAATGGTGGGCCCGTGCTTCCTGCGTGGGTCGAAAGGAGACCGATTGTATGCCCTCATGTTCCGTAAGATGGTAATTTAAGTAATCAATTAATCTTCTTGATTCTTATGACATTGCATATATAATTTGATGACCCAATTCCTGATTTATTAAACCGTTACATTTTAGTTTGATCATGAATTAGCTAAAACAGAGGCAATTAATGACTCTTATTAATATTCATCAGGCAATTTCGAAAGATCCGTTCGGTGCAAGGTGGGAGCAGGACATGAAGGCACCCAGGAAGTTTCGGCTGGATCCGGTGGTGGCAGAGGTGGGCCGATGGGTGGTCGTAGTCGGTGGAGAGTGCTCCATAGAGCGCGACTACGAAGAGGAGGGTTCTCTGGAGGTCTACGACAAGCAAACCGGCAACTGGGCATCAGCCGGGCTGATGCCATTAGCGTTCGAGGGATCGACATGTGCCACGTGGCTATCCGTTGCAGCCACCGATAAGAGGCTGTACATCATGGAGAGGAAGACTGGTTGGCTGAGCTGGTTTGATCCAGAGAATAACAGATGGGGGCCCGTGCGTCAGGTGAGGCTCGACCCGGCTGTGTCGGAATGGGCTATCACAGTTGGTACCAGTGAGAAGTTGTTGTTAGTTGGAGTAAGGAGAGCATCAACAGGAGGAAGAGAGCATGGTGAAGTGGTGAAGGTGAGAATTTGGGAGGTGGAGGGGGACAATCTTTGGGTGGTGGATAGCGAATCGGAGGAGATGCCAAGGGAGATGGTGAACCGGTTGTTTGCTTCGGACAAGGCACGTGACGTCACATGGCGGGGTTATTCGGTTGATGTGTGCGGAACAGAGCACGGCGGGTACGTGTGCAATCCTTCGGAGATGAGAAACGGCGTGGTGCTGTTTGATTTGGCGAGGAAGGGGGGGAGAGGTTTGGGGGATGGGATCGTGGAGAGGTGGGAGTGGGTCCCGTTGCCAGAGAGCGTGGGAGATAATCCCATGGGGAGGATTTTATGTGGCTGTTCTCCTGTTGGTTTGAATGATGTCTCCTCCGACTTGCGCCGTTGTTAGTTAATTTAATTAGTTTAATAAACTCATTAGTTCACATTTTGATTTTATTATATTATATTCCCTTCTGTATAAAATTTATGATGTAAAAAACTAAAAGTTAAGCAAGTGGACAAATAAAACAATTAATTAATTTTCCAAGTCCACCGTGGTTTTCATAAACAGAGGATTAGGCTAATAGTAAGTAGCATCCCAGTTTTCATAAAGAGTCCAAGTCAAGACTCAAGGTCTCTTTATAAGTGGGAGACCTTGGAAGTTAATTTATTTTTAAAGTTAACTAAAATCTAAACTATTGACCTAATCAAAGCATGTAATTAATGTACACGTAACTATTCAATTAATATAAAGTCATTGATAAGTTCCAATTTCATTAATAGGGTTAAAGGGATTGCTATGATATATTGGTTATTAAGATAAAATATTTGCAGATTCGATTTAGATACTTTTTCCACGTTGTAAATGTTTTGATTTATTTCAAATAACTAAACTTGAAAAAAAAAATTAACTATTCAATAACAATAATGTTAGTTGCTACGGATTTTATGATACAAAGGCGGAATGAGAATTTTAAAAATTATCTAATGTATCAAAGAGTCTGCTCATACAGTTAAAATCAAATCAAATCCGAAATACAAACCAGTTTGTACTTTTGTTTCGCTAGAGATAGCGCTCAACACTGATGTGGTTGCCTGTCAACGCCGTCAGACTCCAACATAGAAGTCTTCCATCGGTGTCCACTAGAGAGTTCGCTAGACACCGGTTGGTAACCTTACTAGGGGTGTTCAGACAGCAGTACTTAACCTCTCAAACTGACTTTCAGACGATGGAGCGGTAGAGTTTCGGTGTGCACCCGCTTTTATAGGGTGCTGGGAGATGAGCTGAACACCCTCACCCCCACACAGAACACAAGTGAGCGTGGGTTTGTTTCCCACATCATGCGTGCTCCCGCGTTTGAGAACAAACTCAACACAACTTTTCCCATAATCAACATGTATGATGCCACCTGCATCAGACGTTGCAGCCAACAGCACATTGTTGTTGTCGGCAATGCGCCTACTCTATCGTTTAGTTTGAGAAATCCAGTTTATCTTATAAACATAGGTTAAATTTATTATCCCATAACATTGCTCAAACATTATATATTTGATCTAGCTTATTTTTTTATATGGCCTAATGAAATCTATGTCATTTGATAATAGAGTCAGAATCATTTTTTATTTATAAGATATGAACGGCACCTAACAATGTGCACCACATCTACCCAGATGACACAGATAATATATACCGTACACTATCATAATCCTTAAGCAATATTTGTCTTGTATCAATTTATTGTCACATGATATCTCTAATGAGTCTAAGTTAAATTTGTGTAATCCTTGTAGATTCATCATATTTTTAATTCCCGAAATGACATTAGTAATAATGATTAACACTTAATCATATCTATATAGTCACTAAATCATTTCATCAAGTGGCCAATGAATATCATCACTCACATTATGATATATGTGAGAGACACCAATATTCTTAATCAATACATTCCCTCCGTACAAGAAATACATACTGAAATAGGATCTGTATGGCTGTCAATTATGAACAACGTTGGATAATATCCACAAACACATATTCCTCATGTAAGAAATATAACATCTCATATTTTAGAATTGAAACACACGTGAAACATCAATAACACTAACACAATCATTATATCTCATTTTAGAATCAAGTCAAATACCATATTCTCCAATATGTATTTATGTAATTAAACTGATAACAATTATCACATGCCTTATGAAACATAACCATCATATTAATCCACATACTAACTTATATTATCCAATTAGTATTTCTCTCTAATTGACAAATTAAGGATATTTTAGAATAAACTTTTATGTTCTATTATTAAATTTCATATTTTAGATTCTCAACTCAAAAGATCAATAAATAAAAATAATTCAAAAAATAAAATAAATATATATATCACATATATAAATCGTTCGAATTTAACTTCTAAATCACTACACTAACAAATAATTATCAAAAATCAAATAATATATAAAAAAATATAATTATTCAAAACATGTATAATTATTCATTTTTGTGTCATCATAAATTAATTAAAATAAAATGTATAAATATTTTTTCATGAATGAGAATATGAATCTTCATTTAGTTTTTTTGACTAAGTAGAATTAAAATGCTATAAATAAAAAAAATTTAAGGACCAAAATAATAAATTAATAACATTTTAAGAATTAAATTGGTATCTTTAAAACTTTAAAATGATAACTAAATGATATTTTAAAAATCTTATTGATATTTTTTAAATTTTAAAGACAAAAATGATAAAGAAATGATATTTTATAGATTATTTATATAATTTACTCTAAACAAAATTAACTAATGTTTATTACCATAAAAAATTAACTAATATCCTTATAAAAAAAATGTCGTTATCACAAATAAAAAACGAGTGGTTGTTACCAAAAAATAGCTAAGATGAATTATCATAAGAAAAAATAATAAATAAACGTTACTAAAAAATAACAAATATTTGTTACTAAAAACAAAAATGAAAACTTTGTGATCTTAAACCAAAATGAGAAATGAAGTTATCACAAACAAAAATAACGAATGACGTTACCATACATAAAATAAAGAATGTATGAGACCATAAACAAAAATAGAAAATGTTTGTTTGATTTTTGGAGTGTAATGCAACCAGAAACAAATTAAGTGTGTGTCTTTATCAGAAAATAACATATCAAATAATGGGTTATCATGAAGCAAAATAACGACTGTATTTTGTCAGAAACAAGAACAAAGAAAATTTTTTCGCTTTGCTATTATTATTCTTTGATTGATTTTATTAAAGACAACATAGATGTGCATATTGATAAATGTTAATGTTTTAAAACCAAACACATGAACGAAGTATGATGTTTTAGTCCATGCCAATACATACTATACAAAGCTTAAAACGTAAGGGAGTTGATATATAGATATCATGATTAATATCGATTTTATTATTTTTATTAAATTAATTATTATATATATTAATAATTTTATTATGAAACTTATTTGTACAGTAATTTTGTTATTCAACTTAAGTGAGTTAGTATTCATATTAGCAGTATTTGAATTGAATAATAAAAATACTGTCAAAAATAAATTACATAATAAAGTAGTTAATATGAATCATAACTCATATCAAATGAATAGCAAAATTAGTGTCGATTATGATATCAATTTTGATATCTCTCAAACAATTTCTATTGAAAAAAATATTAAAACAAATGATACCAATCTATATGGCACTTCGTAACGCTCCATATTTATCCTGATTTGTTTAGTACCAACAAAATAAAAATGGAAATAAATCATTAGAACATCTTCATCCCAGTAATTGTTAATTTTGTTACATTTAGCAATTTAATTTTAATACTTGCGTAACATTTTCATTGCTACGAGCAAATTTACTTTTAGATATATTAGATATAGAGCCAATTGATATCTAAAATTTGCTAAGTTTAAGTTTTCAGCTAAATTACAAGTTTGACGTGATATTATAACAAAACTTTCTAATCTTGCTAAATTAACAATTACTCTACATATTTGAAATTGAATTTATAAGTATCACGTCAGTTTTAATAAAACACATAATTGTTAGGATGAAGATGCTCTTACATGCATCAGGGGCATAAAAATTGAAGGAATAAAATGAACATTATTTTCATAAAAAAAATCATATTAATGTTATAAATCGTCATATACCACTTTTGCAAATTGCAACCTCACAAAATTCCTAATAGGATCGCGCCTTTTTATCTCTACCAAGAAACTGAGAAATTACCAACATCCTAATATTATCATTTGATGTTGCCACACAACGAAATTTTGAAATTGCAATGAAAAATATCAAAAAAGTAAATTTAAACCTATGCAACAATAAAGGAAAAGCAAAAGTATATTAGCATATGCTAATGAAATATATTTTTTTTAGATAAAGATGAGAATTAAATGCTCAAATTTAAATGTCTATAAATGACACTTCATTCGGATTTCCAACATGTGACCTCTCATACGAAGATCACTAAATCAAAACCCTAGTTATATGCTAATGAAATATGAAGACAATCAAACAAAATATTATCCAATAACTACATCATAAATAATTAGTTCAATAAATGACAAATTCCCAAATCTTGGCACCTACCCAATGAAGTACAATAAATAATATTCCCACTATAATTGAACAGATGTGAAGCAAGCTTATAGCAATTAAATATAAAGGTATACATAGCACATATTGAGATTTTCACTCAACCTTAAATTGATATCACATAGAAATAGTAAATAAGATTAAATGGATTATTTTTTTATTGATTTCTGTAGAATTATCAATTAGGTCATAAGAGCAAGAATGCCAGTCATTATTCCAACCAAGTTGTTTGTATTGTATCAAAATAATAATAAAAAAAAATCATCAATAAAAAAAATAATCCGACATGCATAGAAATAATAAATAAGATTGGTACCCGTATAGATACCGTTGTCGATATCGACTTCGTTATTCAAATTAAATGAGTTATTATTCATGTTAGTGACTTTATTACATAATTTATCTATATAATATTTTTATTATTTAACTTAAGTGAGTTATTATTCAAATTAGTAATATTTGAGATGAATAATAAAGTACTGTATAAAAAAAATCATTAATATGAATAAATAAATCTGTATCGATGACAATATTAAACTTTTAAATGTAGACTTTATAACATTATATTATAGAAAAGGTTTGGGGCTTTTGGGGCTTTTTTCTATTTGGACTTTGGAGACATCATATAAGGAGCTTTTTTTAATTTTTATGAACAACAGCTTTGAAAGAGGAGGAATTTAAGCCCGCTAATGGGCGGGCTTCAGCCCAAAGCCCATTCCAGTCCAAAAGTATGGATTAAAGCTCACTCATATTCGGCCCATTATGCTTTTAAAAAACTCGGATTCGGCCCGGTTTAAATGGTGATCAATACAAACTCAATTGGGAAAAGATTCATACTCGGAAAAAGCTCAAAACTCCTTGAGATGTGAACAAAATTGCCTTCAAGAGGTGAACAGATAATAGCTTTCTAAATTAATTTTGTGTGTAATATGGGACGTCCTACATGTTTGGTTTTGTGTGAATAAGTTTTTTTTAATGTGTTAAGGATGTATGTTAAGATATAATCAATATATTTTGATGAAGGATTTATGTTTTTGGATTTTGCAGAAGGTATGCTTTGTCAGTGAAATTTGATATAGATTGCTATGATATTTTGATCAAGTTGGAAGTAGATATATACAAATCAGGTCCCAAACATTTGGGGGAAAAAATCAGCACCATTGATTCAAAATGTATACTACATTAAAAAGTAATTAAGGATTGAACATATATATTATGTTATGATTTCTTAATATCTATATATATATATATATATAAACAAAGAGAAACATAATAAATAATGATATAATCATAAAACATATAGCATTAATTCATGGCGTTTTATTTAAAAGTAACTACATATTTCACATTTAATAACTGAAGAAATTATTGTAATTTCTTATTCCATGCCAAAATTAAAAACGAGCATGTGTTCTAATAACACATGCACAATTATTAAAAAAAAAAAAAAGATGTCAACAAGAAGGATGCTTCTTCTAGCTCCATTAGCATGAATGAATATTACCAATGATTTAATTGATTAATTTAACTCTTGATGCAGCAACAAGCGTTCGTTTGGGGGCCGCGACCTCTGTAGTTCGGATCGGGGACGCAGATCACTGCGGTCGGATCGTATAGATCTCGCTCGCACGGCGCCGAACAGTCCGCCTTGGTGCGGCACCTCCCCGCATAGTGACAGTGTTCATCTATCATGCCAAATAGAGAATATGACATATATATGCATCAGTCCTAATTCATGTCATTTGCATTAATTACACAAATTATTTTTGTGGACAGAGAAATATTTTTTTTCAAGACAAACAAATGTTTCTCTCTACAACCTTTTTTTTTCTCTTGTTTCATCATAGTTTTTTTTAATTTATTTTCAAAAATATATGTTGAGATCCAAAAGTAAGGGGAAAAAACAAATAAATTGCATATGATGTTATATATATATCTATATAAGTTAGCTATATTGTGAAAACAAAAAAAAGTAAAAAAATAATGTATACAAAGAAGAAGCACAGATATTTTGGAAGCCATTATATCACTAGGTTTAATTTGTTTGGTTAAAATTTGATCAAATTCTTTGTTAAGATTTTGTATATATATTGAAACATGTACTCAATTAGTATTTATAAAGAGGTATGGCTACAACAGGAGATATGCTTGATGAGTTGTCTACTTAATTACTGATATTTTTCTCCTCCTTTTTTTTAATGATAGAATCAAGAATATTATTTAATAGGAATAAATTTTTACAGCTGGGAGAAATCTTGTAAGTTATTATAATCTCATTGTGCAATATTTTAGACCGTTTTTTAATTACATGATCAATTAATTAAATTTCATTCATGCCAAAAAATTCTTGAAAATTTACAGCTGGAGCAAAATCTCAGGGTATTAATTAACCAATGCTAGTAATTAATTAAGAAGGGGTATATTCGTCCGTCCTTAATTTAGAGTTTGTTTGAACCCAAAAGAACAAAAAAATTAAAATTAAAAAAGCCCAATCTATTCCTTGACCTATATTTGTAAAAATAAAGTCCTGTTTGCATGAAATTAAGATTGATGTTGACTTTTTTGTAACTGTTTTTATCTGTTAAATATTTCATAGTTTTTGTGGAACTAATTTGTCAACATCTCAACAACATATCACATAATTTTTGTCAAATAATCTAAAATATAGAATATTCTTATTTTTGGAGAATGGAAACGGTTCAAAACTCTCTTTTTTTTCATAAATCTCAGTTGGTACTGAATTTTAAACCTATAATTTTATATAAAAAAAAATAAAATATCTTAATCAACTATGTCGGATATAAAGTTCTCAAAACAGAGAAATTTTTTTATGATAATTTATTCTATTTTTTTTCTAAATATTTGTCAATTTTCAACATTTAGCATGCCACGTCAGCTAGATATATAATTATTCTGTCCACTCCCGACTTCACACTCAGTGAAGTCAGTGAAGTCAGTGAAGTGCTTCATCGTGAAGTGGACATGCTATTAAATTCTAATTATTTATTTCAAATTCAAAACTTGTCCATCCTCTAAATATCTATTTATGATTAAAATTGAATAGTTCGGATCGTATAATCTATTCATCTCACACGGTGTATCACTTCAAAGAATATGGACTCATTATATCCTTGGAGGTATGGTACCTTTAATTAATTTTAAAATCTAGTAGTAAATCATACTCCGAATCCAACCATGGTTGTTGTACCACACAATTACTATACAAACATCACTCAAACTTTGAATTCCATGTGCCACCTTTCACTTTCAGCTTTTATTTATATATATATATTTATATGCTCTCATTAATTTCGATATTTATTTATTTATAAATATATTTTTTTATAGGATTTAAATATATATATCTTCGTAGAGAGATGAAATTTATCATCATTATATTAGTCAAACATATTATTATTATATTAGGTCTGTAATTCTCTTTCACTTTCAGCTTAAACAAATCCAATCAGTAAAAGGTAACTCTGGTGTATATTAGTGTGTGTGTATATAGAGAGAGTAAAACTGGCGTGAGCTTAAGCTTACCAATACTTTTGATGAGTTTAACTCAAAAATCTATCAAATCGACTTATATTTTTAAATCTAAGTTGCTAGATAAATTATTTATATCAAAATCTTGTAAAATACAAAAATTTTCTATTTTTAGAGTTTTTAAGTATTTGTTTCAGATTTTTTTTTTCAAATGACCAATTCTAATATATAAACGTTCATTATTTTATTATTATTTTGAAATCATCTTAAAAAAAATCCCAAAAAAATAATTAGAAAACTCCAAAAATAAAAAATTTCGATATTCTACAAAATTTTGATATGAAGAATTTATTGAGCTACTTGGATTTATCGTTTGAAGCCATTTTAATAAATTTTTTAAGTTAAACTCAGTAAAAGTGTTAGTGAATTCAAACTCACATTAACTTTAGTATGTATATATATTCAGCAAATTTCAATTGTTTGTGACAGTGATAGAGATTGATTGTAGAAATGGTAATTTTATTCGCTTGTGACGGTGCTACTTTATTGAACTGGTTTCAACTTTCAATTGTTACAGTTAGAAGAGCATTGATGATGTATTGACATTAATATGGCATGGAAAAATTGGAAAAATTGGAAAAATTGAGAGTTTCTAGAGGAAAGGTGAAACGCAGAGCACATGAAATGAAAATGATCCAAAGCATCATGCGTCATGAGATTGAAATCCTTAAGTTGGAAAAGTATAATATTACGGTTGCTTTTTTGCATTATTGAAGCAGGTCTAAACTTTAAGTTTATAGGTGAAATTTTGAACTTATGATTTTATTGTGTTTCAGATTTTATGTAATTTAAATGTTGTTTGATATTTTATCAAAAATTATTAAATAGGTATTGTCGCAACTTGTATAATTTCTAGTGGCATTTGATGGATTATCATTTGATGCTTAAATTATATGAAATTTGAACAATTAATATATAATTCAAAAATATATTTATCAATTTTTTTTCTATTTTTAAGATCTTTTTTCAAATTTATTTGAAATTGTATTATCAAAATAACCATTGTCAAGTGATCCCACCTCATTAAATTGATAGAGATATATCAAAATAACCATTATCAAAATAACCATTATCAAAATACTATCAATAGAGTTATATATCAAGATATATTTACTCCTGATGACAATCAAATCTTAGATTAGATAACTATCATTTTGTATTTAATAAGGATCTCATGTGGTCCCTCACACCTCTTAGAATACAAATTTAATTATTGTATAATACAAATTTGAATATATATAATTCAAATTTGGTTGCATGACATGAACTTGTTTATATTTGTTTAAACACAACAAAAACAATTAACAGTTGTTATATTTTCTGACAATTATTATGAATTTTTCATTTTCATTATTTGGACGCTCTAAAATACACACTACACTATTACATAATAAATACTTGTTTAAACTGAACTAAACTTTTTTTTTGTTTTTAACTTTCATACTAATTTGATACGTCTGAATAAACACTTGATTGTTTTTTTTTTCTTTATGTTATTAATAAAAAAGAGCTAAAATATACTTTGCTGGTAACTTGGATCGAAATTTTTATTAATAACTAAAGAAAATATAAAACCATAAAAATAACTATATGGCAAACAAAATCACGAAATTGGATATTACGTCGAAATATTCGGCTCGTATAATGTACATCCATAAATTTGGCATATATACTATTCAAAATGTTAAATACATTGATAATCTTAAAAGTACGTTACTTTGAAAAATATAATATTATTACTAAAATATTAAAAGATAATTTGAAAAACAAAATCTAAAGTTAAAAAAAATAATACAGAATTCATTAGCAATTAGAATATAACATATGAAGCAGTAAACAAAATATTAGATATATTTTGTACGATTCAAATGAAATGTGTATTGAATTGATTAAACATTAAAAAAATAATTCATTGACATTAAAAACTTTATATTGTACTTTAGAATTATTTTTTAATGTTTTGATAAAATATGTTAGTATAGTGATGTAGAAGCTAAATATATTTAATTTATGTAATCTGAATGATTTATATATGTGATATATATATTCATTTTGTTTCTTGAGTTATCTTTATTTATTAATCTTTTGAGTTGATGATCTAAAATGTGAAACTTAATAATAAAACATAAAGATTATTCTAAAATGTCCCTAACTTATCAATTAGAGAGGAACATCAATTGGACAGTATAAGTTAGTGTGTTGATTAATGTAATGATTATGTTTCACAAGTCATGTGATAATTATTATTAGCTTAATCACACAAATACATGTTGAAAATGGTATTGGATTATACCCCAAGATGAGATATCATATTTGTGTTAGTATCATTGATGTTTTATATGTATTTTAATTTTAAAATATGAGATGATATATTTTCTGCATAAAGAATATGTGCTTATGGATATTATCTAATATTGACTGTAACTGACAGCCAAACATATTCTATCTCAGTACGTATTTCTTGTGCAGAGGGAATGTATTGATTAAGAATGTTGGTATTCATCACATATGTCATTATATGAGTGATGATATCCATTAGTCACTTGATGAAATAATTTAATAACTACACTGATATAATTAAGTGTTAATCATTATTATTAATGTCATTTCGGAAATATTTCAATTAATTTAACCCTATAATAATTTTATCAAAATAATGATAAAAACTATTAAGATTTCGAACTACAAAAGCTACTTTATGATATCAAGAATTGTAACATTTTTTTCATTATTTCTAATTTAATATAAAAAGAGAATCAAAATCATTATAAATATTATATCAATTCAATATACATTTTATTTGAATCGTGAAAAATATGCTTAATATTTTGTTTGCTGCTTCATATGTTATGTTCTAATTGCTAATGAATTATGTACTATTTTTCAAACTTTAGATTTTGTTTTTCAAATTATCTTTTAAGATTATCAATGAATATATAATCGATTCATATATAATTAACTATGAATATCTACAATATCACATCTGAGCATCTCATCTATGTTCTTTTATTGTAATATAAATTATATATTTCGGTTCATCTTTTGAAATATAAATTAGAAATAATATATCATTTTTTCGTTATATGCAATTATTTATAATTCTCAAACATTTATGCTACCAATAATATTTTAATTAATTACACTGATTCTAAAAAAAATCAATATTTTCTATCATATAAATAAAATTTTATAATATATATATATATATATCTAACACCTTAAAAAATAATACATTAATATTAAAAACCGTTTAAAACGTGTTTATTTACTAATTTACATTACAATATGAAAAATGTTTGAATCCTAAAAGTAAGATTTAAAATAAATGTGAGGTCATGGTGATGAGAACAATGAGACAAAAAGTACAAAGTATCAAAATCAGATCCACACGTTTTTTTGAAAATTATTGCAACAGATATGACACATATATTTGTTTATTTTTTACTTATTTGAGGTATTATGCTACACTAGAGAATTTTGAGTCATTTTCGTTTCAAGAGAAGAGAGACCTTAAGAAATAATAGTATATATATATTATTTCGTTTTAAGGTTCAGTGATGAAACCATCTAATCAACAAAACTGTTTGGTTATTAGGAGTGCTCATTGATTTGTCAGAACTTGTAATATAATTTTTTGATTTGATTCCATTAATACAATGTTGAAGATAGGTTTAGCAAGTATTAATAAATACAGGTGAGGATAAAAATTAAGATAACTTTGCAACATGAAGAATTTTTGGGTCATTTTAATTTCAAGAGAAGACGGATCTGAGAAATTATAATATAATGATATTTAAGGTTTGGAAAATGTTGTGGAAAAAATTATTATTGATACCGTTATCGATACGAAGTTTATTATATACGTTAGATGGGCTATTATATATATTAATGACTTTATTATGTATAATATTTTTAATATTTAACTTAAATATCATTATTATATATAATAACTCATCTAAATTGTATAATGATAATACTATATAAAATGAGTTTGCATAATAAAGTCATTAATATGCATAACAATTCATTTAAGTAGAATAATGACAATACTGTACAAAATAAGCTTACATAATAAAGTCATTAACATGCATAATAATTCATTTAATGTGTATAATTAAGTCTGTATCAACGACGATATCAATAACCGTATTTATGTATCAGCTCCTTTTAAAAAATGACATACAATTTATATTGCTATCATGCTTTGTGAAGTAGGATTCTTTTTTTTTTTTTTGTAACTTTCAATCTTTATGTAATGTTCTTCACATTCAAAATTTATAACACACAAAAGGAGTTAAATTTTTAAATTTCATAATCATGTCATATTATTTATATTCTCTATTATTGATTTTATTTTTTTTCTCCATTATTCTGGTCGGTGATGCATGTGTATTTTTTTTTCTCTTCTCATTTAAAAAAGATAAATGTGATGTGTCTAAGGTATACTTTAATTCTTAAAACAATACAAACTTTTTTATGTTTATATATATATAAATTATTATGTGTTTAATCATCTTGTTTATTATTATGCACATCATTAATATTTTGAAAATAAATTATTTGTGTTAACAATAATGATTTAATTTCAAATATTTAATTGTCTATTCAGTAGGGTTTTTTTTCAGAACGAAGTCCAATAAATATCTCAATAAACTTTAATAAAGTCAATGAAAATGTGGAAATGTTTTTGTTTTATCAAAAAAAAATGTTTGTTTATTTGCGACAAATTGATGAAAACATGCATTTTACTTCAATTTTTTCAACACCATCCGTTACCTACTATCTAGCTACCAAGAAGTGATAATTGGATCTCTTAATTATATTTTTTATTTATATTTTAAATATATTTATATTTTTTTCAAAAAATATTTATATATAATGATTAAAGTATTTATATCTTATATTATTAGAATTAAATGTTATGCAAATTGTATTTGAATTTGTGCAATAAAATTTTTAACTTAATTTTTTAATAATAATTTAGAAAAGAAAAACTAATAAATATATTTTATACCAACTATAAATAATTATAAATTCAAATATAAATACATTATTTATTCAATATAAAATTTTTTAATATACAAATAAAAATACAAAATATGATGACAAAAATAATTTCTCCTCACAAAATGTTTTGGATTCTCCTGGCCCAGCTAAGATTTTTCCACAAATTAAATTAAAGAGAGAGAGAGAGAGAGAGAGAGAGAGAGAGAATAATTGATTTTGAACTGATATTGATAAGTCTTCTAGAAGGATTGTCAAGAAAAAAAACCAAAATAAAAAAAAAAGTGACAAGTCTTCTAGAAGACTACAATGCATGTGGGCCCCACAGGAATTTGGAAGCATTATTATGACACAGACATTAATTAAAGAGTGCAATTTGGTCTCATTATTTTCCACCAAATGGGACGAATTTTGGAATTGTGAATCATGGCATCTCAACAATTCCTTTGAACTTGTCTGTGATGATGCTGTCAATGTTGTCAAATTATTATTATTATCATTATTATTATTGTATATATATATTTTTCAATTATTGGATCCAACACAACACATAAAGATTTTACAAGGAATCAGACGGATGTAGTTTATTTTGGGGTGTTATTTTTATTTTTTATTTTTTCCTCGCAAGTTTATTTTTTATTGTAATATTAGTTATTAAATAATATTGTCAATTTGATACTTTTATAAAAAAAATTTATGGAATAATTACAAAATAGAAATACATATTCAAATCTCATAAAAAATATTTGGAAATGAATAAATGTTGAGATTAACGAGAGCTCTTATATTAAAAAATAATAATAATTACAAAATAAATACAAAAGTTTAATTTGAAATTTACTAGAGTGGGAGGATTGTTTTAAATTTTAAAGTTTAAAACAATACAATAGATAGTTAAGTAATGATATGTCATAAAAATTGATACAATAAATATTTTCATACATCATACTTTTATTTTGCTATTTCGTTGAGATTTAATAATTACATTGGTTCTACCTCTTATTATTGGCTCACATTAGACATCATTTTTTTTTTAAATTTAAAACGTCATACAATTAACAAATAACAATTGTAATAAATGATGTTAAAAATTCATATTTTTTATAAGCTTTAAAAATTAGATTCCAAATATATTATTTACAATATATGTAAAACAAATATCAAATATAGTTTGAATATCTTGCAATTTTTTTCAGTCAAAAGTTAATAGAAAATTGAGTCATTTAATTTTCGATTTTCTAGATAAATGTAATTTTTTAAATTTCATCAGATATAATATACAAACAATATAGGAGAAACAAAATACGTCCAAATTTCAATTGTTTTATTTTCTACAAGTACTTCAATAAATGTCAGACAAATCAAGTAAATTTATCCGATCTTTAAAGAAACATTCATTATTATAAAATGTCAAGTAAATTTATTGTAAAAATAAATTATCTTTAAATTAAAGCAACAATGATTGTTATAAAATGTCGCATTCGGAGAGAGAGAAAAAGATAATAACGAAAAATGTAAATGTCATTTTTTATCAAATGATTTGACTAGCAAAGGAAGTGATTATAAAACAAAAATGTCACTTCACATAAATTGACAAAATATCATACAGCCGTGAAAAAAAAAAAGAAAAAAAAGAAGAAGAGAAAACCGCTAATACAAATTCTAACGACAGCGACTAATAATTAATGTTTCCAAAAAGCCGCCAGCTCATCCAAACCGACAGCACTACACCCAAACTCAATCTTACCCATCCCATTTTCCCCCACTCTCTCTGGCAGTGGGACCCACTCCCATCTCCTAACTATTTTTCCTCTCTCCTCCGCGAACTCGTACAGCACGGCGCCGTTTCGCATCTCCGACGGATTGTACACGTAACCTCCTCGCTCTGTTCCGCACACCTCGACGGAGAAGCTCTGCCACATGGCATCTTCTTCGTCTTCGATCGGGAACAGCCGCTCCGCCATTTCTCTCGGCATCTCCTCCTCCGATTTGCTATCGGCCGCTCGCATCATCGTCTCTGGATTCACTTCCCAGAATCTCACCTTCGTCCCCGACTGACATGCCGGGCCCACTCCCGCCACTAACACCTTCTCGTCACGCCCGATCGCAATAGCCCAGGATTGCACGGTAGGGTCGGGCCTCGACTGACAGGTGGGTCCCCATCTCTTGCTCTTGGGATCAAACGAGCCGATCAAGCCGGTCTTCTTCTCCATCACGTAAAGCCTCTCGTCAGAAGCTGCAACCGAGAGCCACGTGGCAGAAGTCGATCCATCGAATGCCGCTGGCATGGTCTCAGCTGACTCCCAAGCGCCGGTGTGCTTGTCGTAAACCTCAACGGCACCGACCTCTTCTCCGTCGTCCAGCACCATCGGACAGCCACCGCCTGCCACGACAACCCACCGGCCCACCTCGGCAACGACAGCATCCTGTCTCCACACCTTGGGAGCCTTCGCCTCCTTGCGCCACTCTGTGCCGAAAGGATCCTCCGAAATCGCAATCTTAGACACCGAGAGGGTATGCAACCGGTCGCCCGTGGACCCGCAAAGGAATGTCACCATGCCATCTGACTTCCTGTCCGAAGAAGGCGAATTTTGCGGAAGAGACACCCAGGAGCTGGAGAAAGGATCGAAGGCGTGGAGGGACGAGATACGGGAGCTGGGGTGACGGAGGTGACGGAGAAGTAGCCATGGGGAGCGGCGGGGGTGACGACGGAGGGAGGATCGGACGGCGCAACGCCACTCGCGGGAGACACGGGAGGCGGGGATGAGGTCCACGGTGGGGACGCGAGTGACAACAGCTTCCAAGACATCACCATAGAGGTCGAGGTGGGGGTGGAGATGGAGATGGAGTTGGAGATGGAGATGAGGGATGTCAGCAACTGTCTCCATGGAAGCGATCTGGAGCTCCATGTCGATAATTCGTAATAGAATTTGTGATGATGGAGAAAAATGGGAGAATTGATGGATCGGATGCTCTCCATCTGCATCTAGTCGTGCCCCTTTTATTGTGCACAATGGGAATCAAAGTCCACTTTGGATCGACTTTTAAGCAAGTACGCTCCTCACTATTCAGAGGGACATCAATTGCTCTCTCTCCTCTCCTGTTTGTCTGCGTGCCATTCGAGTGCTTCTGAGAAATCTCTGCCGTTTATTTTAGATCACACGGTTCATGTCATGTTCGTTTGTGTCCTGGCGACTATCTAATGAGATTGAATAATTGGAGAGGAGCCGAACCCGGATTTCAATCCGGTGGCGGTGGGTACTCTTTCAAAATTAATCTTATTTTATTTGTTAGATAGATATTAGATAGATAGAGATAGGGACGTGTAAGTAAAGGACACTAGATATGATATATTGATATGGCCATATGTTGCGTGCGTATCCTCCAAAAGAAGATGAATTACATAAGTAAGAAAGTAAGAAAGTAAGAAAGTAAGAAAGTAAGATTTCAGAAAAGTCAATCATTGTTGGTGAGATGCTATGCATTTGCATTGCCAATTTCTTTGTAGTTGGGTATAGAAGAAAGTATAAGAATTTAAAAAAAAAAGGCAAAATTAGGTACATATCCATCAAAACTTTTTTATCCAGATATACCTATTATTAATATTTAAAATTTATAGATATTTATCTATCAAAATATTAACATATTCACTCGTAACATATTTTATTCTAATTAACTTAAAATTAGATACATCAATATGATAATTATAATTTGACATAATTGTCCATCTTGTCTATTTTTCTTTATTTTTTTTTTACTCTCTCTTGCTGCCAAAGCATCATAAAGAGAGATTATCTGCTCATGTTTTTTTTTGTCTTTGTATCTTTTATGTCTTGAGTAATATAATTCAAACACTGATTAACAAAAAATACAAGTTACTAAATTAGCCATAATTGAAGAGCATTGTATTTTTCTACTTGCATGATGCTTCAACACACAATAATATTTTAAGCCCAAATTGTTTTACGAATTATAATTACAGAAAAATACTCTGTATCTAAAACAGTTACTTAAAGTGTTATCTTCTGATAAACATGGTCTTGATAAGTATTTTGACAGAAATTTTTTCTTGTCAATATGTATATATACTTTTTGAATTCCATATTTATTCATTGAAAGGAATTGTTGTTGATATGAAGTTATGCTCTAAAATTGAGAGGTTTGGGGGCCAAGTACAAAAAAATTATCTTTCATCTCTTTAATTTGAAGTACTTAGTTTAATAACAAATTAGTTCTTAGGACAAAATCAAATTTCTATCTTTGAAAGCAATGATGGGTTTGGAGATATCAGGAGGATTAATAAAAATATAGATAAGAAGGATATTTATATTATATTATAAAATATGTTATGGGGGAATATTATATTGAAAGGTAAAAAAAACCAAATTTTAAATTTTGATATGTAAATAATCAAATAGTATAATTTTGATGGGTGTATTTGTACAGAAAGGGAATTCCTTGACAACCAATATTTTAATAACTTTGAGAATTATTTTTTAAATAATTTCAAAATAAATCTTAAAAATTCTTAAAAATAGAAAATAATTTACAAACATATTTTGTAACTTATAGATTGATTGTGTTTCAAATTTCATACAATTTAAAAATCATTTGATATTCCATCATTTGTATATTAGATTTTGTAAAAAAACAATAAAAAATAATAAAAAAAAGTACCACTAGATCGGATGATGCAATTACACCCAGAAAGGTCAAAAAAAAAAACAGAATTTTAAAATTTTGATGTGTACAAACTCAAATATTAAAATTTTGATGGGTATATTGTACATTAGATTTTGTAAAAAAAAAAAAAGGTGGGGACCACTAGATTACATGATGCAATTACAGTATTACACCTAGAAATACAGCCCACAGGATTAAAATAAATTTAGAAATATCAAGCCCACAAAAACTGATAGAGAGTTTCCTTCTAGAAGATGGAGTATATTACCATATATGAGAGTTCATTTAATGCTAGTCACTGAGCTGTTGGACCCACCTTGACCTAACCTGGCCCCACCACAAAATCTCATTAAATTATAGTTAAAATTTGGGGGTGTCTCCTTGGATCCTGAACTCCATGTTGGTCATGAAATCAAATAAATGGACATGCAATTTGCACATAAAATTGGCAAGATTTTTAAGGAGTTTAATTTGGAATTAATGGTTTAGATTTGTTGAATATTAGTTTATGAAGCTTTGTATAATTGAGAGGAACCTAACTTTTTTAGGTTTAAAAACATTCAAATACATGTGGCTTTTTTAAGGAAGGTGGGGATTTTTTGGTAACCGTTAATTTGACAATCTTGATAATTGATTTTTAAATAATTTTGAATTTAAAAAAAAATTAAAAATAAAATAAAATTTATAGATATATCATTAAACTTATAAATTGGTTGTATTTTAAAATTTATGAATTCAAGTTTCAATTAGTATTTTATCAAGAACTTTTAAATATGAATCATTATAAATATCATATAATTTTGATTATTTTTTATAGAATATCAATCGATACTTAAAAACAAATACTTATCATGTTAATTCAAAAATAAGTTTACAAATATTTTTCTATTTTTAAAATTTTAAAATTACATTGTCGTCAAACATCCCACCATCCCAAAAAATTGCGGCACAATTGATTTATAGTTTTCATATTAAATTCTTTTCATTTTAAGTGTGATATGATGTGTGCATCATTTTGGTCCAAAAATTCGTATGAACTCACCATGTGCATGTCAACAAAATTAAACTTTTCTACTTATAAAATTATGAATGATTTAAATCATGATTATAGGAACACTCTTTTTTCAAAAAGATTGATAACACCATATGAGATTCCGATTTCATTCTTTTCATGACTTAAAAAATAATTGAGAACCTCTCATTTTTTTGTATTATGACAATTTTGTCTTTGTCTCCTCACGTTTGGAATATTTTTGTTATTTCATATTTTTCATGATTTATTTATTTATGAAAGTGCTGATATCAATTACCTCACGCTCTCGTTTGGATGCTGAAACAAAATATGAATGCATCTTAAATAATTTAAATATGTATGGAATTCATCATATTTCAAACGCATTAAAAGTTTTATATGTAGGATTAATGATTTGGGTTCATAAAAAAACATGTGTGCGAAATGAGTGAAAGTTTATAAATTTTAAAAAATTGTATAGAGTTTGTATGTACTTATCATGTATACAATTAATTAATTAAGAGGTGGGGATATCATGATAATTATTATTTTGATAATTTTGACAATAGATTTTTAAATAATTTCAAAAAAAATTGAAAATAAAAAAGTTTATGAACAGGTTGTTTAACTTATAAATTGATTGTGTTTCAAATTTCATATAATTTAAATATTATTTGATACTCCATCAAAGACCATCAAAATTACATAATATTTACAACAGTTCATATTTAACAGTTTTTGATAAAATATCAAATGAACCTCAAATTACATGTAATTTGGAAGATTGTCAATTCATAAATTAAAAAAAAATATGTTTGTCGATTTTTTTCTATTTTTGAGAATTTTTAATAATTATTTCATATTTAAAAAATAGTTGTCAAGATAATAATTATCAAGAGATCCCCTCCCTTAATTAATAACACATGGTTGTAATTAAGCTAGAAACACAATTTTATAAATAAATTTTATCAATTATTTATATGTAAAATATACTTATTTAATACCTTTTCTTTCCTAAAAAGAATAATAGCATGCAAAGTTTCAATATTTCTTTTTATGATATAAAGATTGAGCATCTAAATTTTATTTAACTTGCAATATTAAATATCTCCACGTATGTTCGGAATTATTTTTTATTTTTCATTACTAATAGACAAAATTCTGATTCAAAATAAATAGTGTTCATAAAACAAAAACAACAAGAAAATTTCAATTAGTTGTTAATACAACTTTTTAATTATAATTTTTTTAAAAAAAATTCTTTTATTTTTTTCCCCAAAGGCAGAAAGTCTTGCATCAAATAAACTTTTTCCAAGTTGGTTTTTCAAAGTAAAATTTTGTACTCAAATTTGAGTATTAGACAAAATGTTGGTTAGTCCAACCATAGTTTGAAGCGTCAAATCAGACGAATTGTGTTTTTGAATTTTTACAATTTTGTTTCTGGAAGTCTAATTTCTTGATTCTCTTTTTTCTCAATAAAAAAAAGGGGATAATTAAGTTCTCCAAATTTTCATCTCGTGGCAATTTTTTCTCCAAATTATTAAGTTAGATAACTACATTCTGGAACTTTTAGTTTGTGATTATTGACTTTTCAACCGTTAAATTAAATCAATACCATTATCTTATGTTGTATAATGACGTCAATTTTGAAAGAACAAAAATACTCACTTGAATATCCTTTTTAATTTTATATTTAAAATACAGTAAATTATATATATTAAAATCTTTTTATAAAAGAATAAAATTTATCTTATGAAATGCAACATACAAGCTAAATAGTTATATACATATATATGATATGTTTGTATATGTGTTTCTATAATTTTACATACTAGACTAGAGTCACGGGAGCATTATATTTTTTGTTAACTTGTTGAATAATACTCACATCGATGATATTGGAGTTCATATGCTCTGAAGTGATTGAAGTGAACATAAATTACACATAATTATTATAACGGACAGCATCGAGATTCGTACAGAAGACTTTTTAAAAAGAGGTTATGTCCATTATAAATAAAATACTTTGCCGGATACGAACTCGGTTATATTAATCGTCGTCGTCGTCGTCGTCGTCGTCATCGTCATTGGTGATAAATAAAGATATTCTCTTGACATTGGAAGAGCCCAAATAGCTCATAGATTTCATAAATAGATTGAAGCTGTCAGTCAGCATTTGAATTGAATAATTAAAACCTCTGTGGTGTTATTGTTAAGTAATGCCAACGCACACATGATATTGCATCCTGCTGCTTGCTATCTGTGGACTGTGAGTGCACAGTGAATTTAAGTATCCTTTCTATTCTAATTAATTAATAGAGAAATGGTTGGGAGATACCATTATTGATATCAGGGATGGATTCAGGATGGTAAGTAAGTATGAATATATAGGTAAATATATCTTTCTTTCAGTTCAAAATCTCAATAGAAATTCAAGTTATATTTCTATAGAAAAATTGTTACATTAACAGTTATTTTGAAATATAAGTTCATGCATTGGTTTGGGTTTGTCTATACATAGATCTGTCCTTGATCGATACCGATTTTATTATTTATGTAAAATAAGTTATTATTCATATTAATGACTTTATTATGCAACTTATTTTATATAGTATTTTTATTATTCAACTTAAATACCACTAGTCTGAATGTAACAACTCACTTTATTTGAATAATAAAAGTAAATAACTTATTTAATTTGAATAATAAAATCGACATTGATAACGATATCAACGATGATACTTATATATCAGCTCTCTAATTAATACATCTAAATTAATGTATACTAGATAGTTGATGTTTACTATATATTGGATTATTTAGAAAGATAGGTTTTACGTGAATGTCAATAATTAGAGAGAAATTGACACTAAATGACTGGTTGTGGTTGGTGGATGCAAAAAGCGACAAGGACTTGTATTTATTTGCTTCAAAAAGATAGGCTTGTTTTACAATCTAGATAACACAAACAAAAACAAAAAAAAATAAGGTTAATTATGTTATGGATTATAATTTGCATTATAGATGAAAATATCATATTTAAACTAACGATTCCGATTTATTAGTTATTATTTATTTTGAAGAATCAGTTTTCGATCCAGTGACAAAGATAATACTCTCTGTGTTAGAGTCATACAATACCTTCATTGTAAAATAAAGTTCGATAATTGTAATGATTTGTGAGGGTCATACAGGAAAACAAATAATGAAAAGTAATTAATATGTCAAATGTCTCTCCATATCCATGAACAGATTAAGTAATTAAATTAGACAATGATGGTCCCTAATTTTGAAATTGATGTGAGCTGAATAATTGATGTTTACTATTGCATTATTATCTTTGTTTTGTTTTCTATTTTTGAATGATAGGTTTTATGTGGGTCTTAATCTTGTGCCGTGCAGATTTGTTCGATGCGTGTTGTACGCTTACAAACATGTGGATTTATAAGGAAAGTTTTTAAGATTTGTTCTGTACAAAATTTAAAGCAAATGGACAGATCATATTCTATGTTGTACGATATTGTGCAGTAGATGATACAAATCTATTTTGTGTTAATTGGAGAGGCATTGTCGCTCGACAGTTGGTGGATGAAAACTAAGCAATGCAAGACTCATTTATCTCCATAAAAAAGACACGATCCAAATGCCACAAACAAATAAAATAAAGAAAAATATTAGAAAGGAAGGACCCATTCTAAGCATTAGATATTGTAAAATCATAATTAGACTTAATTTGATTTATATTGTTAACTCTTATTGATAAATAATAAAGATTTCTCTATTAATATTTATTGAAATCATATTATTAATTTAGAAACTCTTTATTTGTTTTTCAATTTGAAAGTAAAATTAACAAATAGTTATTCAAATTTTGTCTTGCTTTATATTAAAACATAATAAATTATGAGAAGGGACCTAAAGGAAATTGTTAGTTTGTGCAGGGTCTACTCATGCAATTAAAATCAAACTAAATTTGTAATACAAATAGATTTGGATCTTTATTTCGTAGAACTCGAGCGCTTAACGCTGATGTGGTTGTCAGAAATCACCGATAGACTCCAACGCCGAAGTCCTTCGTCGGTGTCCACCCAAGAGCTCGCTAGGCACTGACCAGTGACCTTGCTAGGGGTGTTCAGGCGGCAACACTTAACCACTCAAAACTGTCTTAGACGACGGAACGACAGAGTTTCGTTGTAGGAATTGTAATGATTGAAACTCTGGGTGCATACATTTTTTTATGAAGGCACTGGTAGAGGGGCTGCCACGCCTCACCCCACTCAGAACGTAGGTGAGCATGGGTCGGTTCCCCACATCGTGCGTGTTCCCGTGTCTTTGGGACCGACTCAGCGCAACTTCTCCCATAACCAACATGTTGCGACTCATAACACCTTTTATTATAGCCCGCAGCACTGTTGTTACGCACCACAACAATGCCTCATGTCACCTTGTGACAGACGCATGCATTGCGACATGCAACACACCCTGCTACGGCCTGCAACAGCTCTCTCCCTGAAGCTCAATTAGAGAATGATGTTTATCTAATAAATATCGGGTTATGTTTGTTATCCCATGACATTACTCAAGCATGTGATACTTAGCCTAACTCATTTTTTTTGTGACCCTATGGGATCTACGTCATTTAAGAATATAGTCAAAACCATTCTAACCTATAAGATGTGAGCGGCACCTAACAATCTGTAGTACATCTACCTAGATAACACAGATGATATATATTATACGCTATCATGATCCTCAAGTAATATTTATTTTGTGTCAATTTATTGTCACATTATATCTCTAATAAATCTAAGATAAAGTTGTGTAATATTTGTAGATTAATCATATTCTTGATTTTCGAAATGACATTAGTAGTAATAATAATAATAATAATTAATGATTATTCATATCTGCACGGTCATTAAATCATTTCAAGTAGTCGATAGATATCATCAACTCACATAATAACATATGTGAGAGACATCGTTGGATAATACTAACAAGCACATATTCCTCATGTAAGAAATATATCATCTCATACTTTAAAATTAAAACACGAATGAAACATTAATGATGCTAACACAATTATGATGTTTTATCTTGGGGTCAAATTCAATATAATGTTTTCCAACATATATTTGTGTAATTAAACTGATAATAATTATCACATGATTTGTAAAACATGGCCATCACATTAATCAACACACTAACTTAATTGATAAGTTAGGGACATTTTAGAATAATCTTTATATTTTATTATTAAGTTTTAAATTTCAGGTCTTCGACTCAAAATATCAATAAATAAAGATTATTTAAGAAACAAAATGAACTATATATCATATATATAAATCATTCAGATTAAATAATATAAATATATTTAATTTCTATATCACTATACTAATAAAAATACTCTAATGGCATCTGATGACACTGCATTTCATCACTTCATCATAAATTTGATTTATATCTAGATTTAATTTCTCATTTATTTGTTTGTCTATCTATTCCTTTCACCCGCCTCAATTCAATGTATCTATTGTTTTTAAATTACATGTCATAAACTAATTAATATTTATCTTCATGCACGAAAAAAATTTATAAAATGACTAAAACAAGACAATAAAATCAATGCATATCACATGTCATAAAATAATGAGCTAAGTATATTTGACAGCTCATTTCCTTAAAAGAAGAAATTATAAAATGAGTTAAATTTAAAGTATTATAAAATGCTGACCATATGTCATAAAATAATTTATTGTGTACATACTTAATAATTTGACCTCTCTGGTTTGAAAAAAAAAAGATATATAAAAATCATAAGATAACTGAAATAAAAAAAATACTCAGTGTCAACTAGGCACAAATATTATTACTCCCAACTTGAAATTTAATACAGCGGAAGATCAAATCTTTGCAACTTGCATAATTATCTATAACATTAATTATTATTCAAATCAATATCTTATGGGGATTAAAATGTGCCACGTCACAGTAAACAAGTTTACATGGCAATGAAAATTACAAGGGCAACATTTATTTTTTGATGTGATTTAATTTTCTTCAGATGAAAAATATTTTTTGTTATTTAGTCGGACAACATTTCACATAAAAAAAGGAAGAAAAAAATATTACTAGAAGGTCCAATTCTGCACTTTAAATGTCAGCTAAATAAAAAAAAATGCATCATAAATTTCTAGAAAAAAACAAATGTGCGGCCCTTTTTCGCGGCCCACGCGCGAGGCATCGGCGTTCTCGCTCACGGGGGAAGAAGGTGCAGGTACATCCCTGCGCGTGTTTGTGCGCTCAAGGACTTATTATTTTAGGTTATTGTGGGAACTTTTATTTTCCGACGGGCGCAAGCCCCCGCCGTTAATTACCCCGGCTCTCGCATCGGGAACCTCTGATTAATGGGCTAAACTAATCAAAATATATGGATCAGATTTATGGCTTTACTTCTTCCTTCCAATTTATTATAATACATGCTTGAAATAACCCAAAGGTGGAACTTTGGATGATAAGACTAAAAACGTATGATCTAAAGTCAGAGAAACGTATAATTCCTCATAAATCAGAGATCGAGGACGTATAATCCTATTGATCTCACGGAGTTCGAATATGAAGCGCACTGCCAACTCGATACTCAAAGAACCAGAGATGTTTGATCTCTAGAAAGGTTCATGTCAAAGACAAGGACGTATAGTCCTAAACAGTCTATTGACCTTCCAAATCTCGAATCTGAATCGCTATGCCAATTCGAAACCTGGGAAAATTGGAGAATCGGGAACATACAATTCTATATCCAATTCTTTAATGTTCTCGAAACATGATTTGATATGATTTAATATGTTGGTATGTTTTTACCAGGTTTTGGACTTATCTGCATATTTGGCATATTTTGGACATATTTGCATATTTGACATATTTTATCAAGAGTTTGGACATATTTGTATATTTGGCATGTTTGGTCAGAAATTTGGGTTTATTTGCATATTTGACATGTTTGGTCAAATATTTGGGTTTATTTGCATGTTTGACATATTTGGTCAAATATTTGGACATATTTGTATTTTTGACATATTTGGTCAAATATTTGGGTATATTTGCATATTTGACATGTTTGGTCAAAGATTGGGACATATTTGTATTTTTGACATATTTGGTCAAATATTTGGGTATATTTGTATTTTTGACATATTTGGTCAAATATTTGGATATATTTGTATTTTTGACATATTTGGTCAAATATTTGGGTATTTTTGCATACTTGACATGTTTGGTCAAATGTTTGGACATAATGACATATTTAAACATTTTGATTTGTTTTATCAAAATATAACAAAGTTTGATTATTTTGAACATTTTGATTTGTTTTATCAAAATGTAACATGATTTGAACATTTTTGAATATTCTGATTTGTTTTATCAAGATATAACATAATTTGATTATTTTGAATATTTTGATTTGTTTTATCAAAATATAACATAATTTGATTATTTTGAATATTTTGATTTGTTTTATAACATAATTTAATCATTTTTCAATATTTTGATTTTTGTTTTATCAAGGCATAACTTGATCATTTTGAATATTTTGATTTGTTTTATCAACATATGACATAATTTGACTATTTTGATTATTTTGATTTGTTTTATCAAAATATAGCATAATTTGATTATTTTGAATATTCCAATTTGTTTTATCAAAATATAACATAATTTGATTATTTTAATGTTTTGATTTGTTTTATCAAAGTTTAACATACTTAATCATTTTTTAATATTTTGATTTGTTTTATCAAAATATAACATAATTTAATTATTTTTAATGTTTGGATTTGTTTTATCAAAGTTTAATATATTTAATCATTTTTTGAATATTTTGATTTGTTTTATCAAAATATGCATGATACGAAATTTTGAGAAATTTGAGCTGATTTTTAACAAATTAACTCGATTTCTTTGTCATATGGCATCGTCAGAGCATGTTTAACAAGTTTTTGGGATTTAATTTGGGTTTAATCCATCAATTTTGCAACTTTGGTCATTTGGTACCAAACTAGTTTCGGGACATTAGTATCAAATGGCATTTCATGGCTTTTCCTTGCAATTTTCTTCCAATTAACTCTCCAAACAGTGTCGTTTAGCATGTTGGAACATGTTTGGATGATCAATTTCATCGATTTAGATGTGCATTGTCCTTTATGCACATTGGGTCATTTCTGATTTTATTTTTTGATTTGGTTTTCTTTTGATTTCATCACATTCTTCTCAAATTGCATGTTTAAGTATGTTTATTTGGGTCAATTGCATGTCTTAGAAATGTTTTACACTAGACTTACATGTGGATTTCATTTGTATGTAAGTTAATTTCATTTTTTTTTTCTTTTTTGGCATTTAATCCAGAATTAACTCAATTCTAATTTTTACAGATCCAATTTCAGAAATTCATAGAAAATCACAGAAAATACCAAAAATGGTAAAATTTGGTGAATGAATGCATTAAGACTTATTTTTTATGCCTGTGAAATTTCAAGCTAATTGAGTAATCAGAAAGCATGTTTTCTGTATTTTTACCAGACTGGACAGAAATGCCCATTCAGATCTGTTAAAAAATCAAATTTGGCTTAACCTATGGATTAAAGTCTGGTTTAATTATTCTAAACCCTTTAAAACATCACATGAGGTGTCATAAAGGTGAATTAATCAAGAAATTTTGGATTTTTGAATCAAAAGAAGAATGAACTTCTCAGTTTGACCCAAAGTTGACTTTTTTGGAGTTTTTGACAGATGAGATTGTAAAATTCATAACAATTTACAGAAAATTCCAAAAATTATGAAATTTATGTGGTAAGTTAGTATAAACCTAATCTACATGACTGTGAAATTTCATAAGAAATTAACAACCGGGCCGAGAGATATGGATTGATCTCTCAGCTGGACAGAAACTGGAATGCACTGGATTCGAACCAGTATTGATGTACATTGCTTTTCCATTGCTCAATTATGATTTTGAGCTATCAAGCACATCAGAGAACATGAAAGAAGGAACTAAAGAGGGAAATAAAACCAATTTGCACCAAAATATCATATATTATAACAAATTGAAATACAATACACATATAAAACATGAAATTTTGTTTCTCCATGGAATTTTGACAGCATAACAGCTTGTATAAAGCCATTATTGAGCTTTACACAGCCACTGCACATGTGCACAGAGGTTGAGAGAGAAAGGGGATGAACATGTGCCCATCCCCATGGAACCAGATTGGCATGTGCCAATTGGTTGGAGTATACTGTCAAGATCCATGGTGAACTCACCATGTGAGCTCCTGAGACTCAAGCTCAGCCACCAATTGAGCTCTGGAAGGAGGGAGGCACATGTGCACCTCCCCAGCCAGAGGCTAGCCATCTCACCCAGCAAGGTGAGACTGGCTCCTTGGGCTCAATTGGGACTGAGCCAAGCTCAAGGCTTGGCTCCTCTATCCCTTACCTAACTGTTCAAGACTTGATTTCTTCTTCAGTTAAGCTTTCTTTTTGTGGAAATTGGGTTGAGTTTTGATTTTGGCAGAGTTTCAGCTATGTTGCTCTCTTCTTTTTTTTCTTCTTCACTGGGGGTCTATTTATAACCCAGAGGGCATGGTTTAAGCCTCAGGGCTGAGCTGGCATCATCCCAGCCCTTGGTTTGATCAAATGGCCAGGATTGAGCCAGCCAGGCCTGTGCTGGCCTGAGGCTTGTCCTTGGAAGATTCCTCCAGCTAACTGGCGCTCAGAGCTCTCCATTGAGGTGCCTACACGTGTCCCTGACACAGGCCTGGGGAGAGAGAAGGAGCCGTTGGCTTTGTCTTCTTCCTTGGGTCAGTGTGTCATGCCTTTCGGGTGTGAGCATATCCCGAATATTCCTTGGCCTTGCTGGCGCTTGACATGTCACCAAGGTGTCACTGAGTGTGCCCAACGTGTCAATTTGGCTGCTTAAGTGCTGAGTTGTGCCAATTGACCACCCCCAGATCAGACTTGAGTGCTAAGTGGTGCACCTGTCAATTGAGTGCTTTTCACTCCAAATTGACACTTCAGGCAGCGTCGTGGAAGCATCTCGGAGCTCCCCCAGGTGTTGGCTTGGCCTCTCGAGCTCCCAATTGCCCTGTCACCTTCAAGGTCGAGGTATTTTCTCCTTCGATTTTCTCCTTGTTTACTTTACTATTTTCAATGCTGTTTGTGGCATTGAAAATCCCCTTAAGGTGTAGATTAAGTCCCTAAAATGGTTTAAGCCAACTCGCGTTGTACACCTAGACTCCATTTTCGAAGCTCCACCGAGCTCTGGAGCTCGAGGAGGAAGAAAAGAGGGAGAGAGAGAGAAATTCAAAAGGTTTCTCTCGCTTGGGTTGGGTGCACGTGAACCGTGCTTTGGTTTCGAGCTTGTCAGAGGGAGGGAGCGTTTGCACCAAGTCCACCCCCTCTTTTCTTTTCTTTTCTTCGCTGGCCAAAGGGTCGCCAGGACACTGGGCCCCCTTGGCAGTGAGATTGAGAAGGAGGGCCCCGCATGTCGAGTTTAATGAGACTCAGACTCAGCGAAAAATTGAAGGTGAGTCTGTGGTCTCGGTTCTCATGCACCAAAACGCGTTGTCAGCGGTATGGCGCATGTGTGCTGGTTCCATTCAAACCACCCTTAACACTTGTGTGTATGACAGGTGGGCCCCGAGGGCTGAGGTTGTGTTTGAGCTCCCCAAATTGCACCCAGATCGTTGTATACCCCCCAAATTGCACACAGAACTATCTCCAGTTCTGATTTTGGTATTTTCCTTATTCTTTTTTCCATTTTATTTTATTTCTCATGCAAAATTCCATGAAAAATTACTGAAAAAACCACAAAAAATATATTCCATGATTATGTTATTTTGGGTAATATTTTTGGTATTTTTGGGTGTGAAATTAGGCATTAATTTCACTTAAATCATTAATTGTATATGATTAGGCATATTAATCTTATACAATTAATATTTTGGTATGATTATTCCAAAGAATCATTTTTTTAATTCCAAGGGATAATATTTGGAGCATTCTTCATGAATGAAATTCATGATTTTTGGATTTGGCATGTTTAATTATATGAAATTGTTTCTTGATTTCATATAATTAGGGTTTTGTGCATATATTTTTTTTTGCACACATGTGTATATATTTTTTGAAGGGGGTTTGGTATGATTATTTCATGAAATTATTTTTTAATTTTAAGAAGTAATTTTGGGATTTAATAAATCATGAGATTGGACATAATTTCATGATTTAATATTTGACATGGCTATTTCATGAAATTGTTTCTTTAATTACAAGAAATAACTTTATGAAATTGAACATAATTTCATAATTTCAAATCTTTGGTATAAAAATCATATGAAATTATATCTTTAATTTCATGCAATTTAATTTGTGTATTTTTCTGGCAACTTTTAAACAGCAAACAAAGAGCCACCCACCAGAACTGATCATGAGGCTTTGCTGGCCGAGAGGCCTGTTCTGGTGCCAATGTTTTTCCTTTCTTTTTTTTAAGAGCCTTGAGGAAACAAGGGTGTGTCCCTGTTCTTCAAGTTAGGGATTGGTGCATATGTGCCTCCCTGTCTCTCGTTTTATTGGCTTGTTATTTTGCTTTTTGAAAAAAATGAGATTGGGCACATGTTCTTTCTCTTATTAAAGCACTGGGCACATGCCTCGTTGCTCCCTTGAAAAATCAGGATTGCCCTCGGTACAGGGGAGATGCTGCAGGATTTTTCTCTTTTCCTTTTGCAAAGATTTATATTGCTTCATGGGCTTATCATCCTTTATGTTGTGTTTTTTTTTCGCAGGATATTATGGCTTCCTTCCAGAGTCCTATGCCTTTATATTCGCCGGGTTATTATTCATATTAACGACTTTATTATGTAATTTATTTTATACAATATTTTATTATTCAACTCAAATATTATTAATCTAAATAATAATTCACTTTACATGCATACTAAAAATACTATATCAAATAAGTTATACAATAAAGTCGTTAATATAAATAATAATTAATTTAATCTGAACAATAAAATTGATATCAATAATGATAATATTAACAATAATATATGTATATCAACTCGTTTATAGGAATTAAATTGACACTTCTCAAGTTCCTAATGGGTGGTGCAAATTTTGTATCTATCTTGTTGTTAGATAATGAAGAAAAAAAAATGTGAATTCCTAAATATGCTCGTTTTTAATGTGCCACATCACACTAAATGAGTCCACGTGGCAATGAAAACGAGGGCAATATTTATTTTTTGACGTGATTTAATTGTCGACTAATGAAAATGAATATTTCTTATTAATTAATTGAACGATTTTTCACATGAAAAACATCGTCATATTTACTAAATTAAATATTAATTCTCGACATATTATAAAGTTGACAAAAAAAATAAATCAATTTTAATGCAAAATTCTGAATACATTCGTTCAGTCTTTTGTGTTTTATATTATGAAATAAAGAAATTATGCTCTGACATTTTTTTTTCTAATAGACATTATTTTGTATGCTTCATATTTTTTCGTTAATTCTTTTTTAACGCATTTTGTGGAGTCTTAATTTGCTATTATATATGTGATAATAGAGATTTTATGATATGCAATCTCGATAATCTAATTCAGATTCAATGTATATGATTCGTTATAAGGATTCAAATTCAAATTATGTGCTATAACTCTATAGTAGAGAAATTATTACAACATATATGAATTCGAAATTTATGAACAAAAAAATGTCACTAGAAGCTCAATTATGCACTTCAAATGTCCGCTGAATAATAAAAAAAAAAAGAAGAATAATGCATCATAAATTTCTAAAAAAAAATAAAATCAATGGCTTATATTGTTTTAAGAAATATCAATGGCTTCCATGTAAACATATTTAATTGACCAATTAAACACTCCGTATTAATTTCCATGTTTTTTGAGGTTTTTTAAATGGGAGTTGATATACATATATCAAAATTGATATCGATTCTGTTATTCAGATTAAATGAATTATTATTCATATTAACAATTTTATTATACAACTTATTTGTACATTACTTTTGTTATTCAATTTAAGTGAGTTAGTATTTATATTATTAGTATTTGAGTTGAATAATAAAAATATTGTTAAAGAATAAGTTATATAAATAAAGTAGTTAATATAAATAATAAAATCGATATCGAATGGCGCAATGTTGTCTTTATTGTGAGATACTATAGAAAATGTGATTTTCTACAATGTCTTGCAAAAATATATACATGGAAAATTAAAACAATATGAAACTTCTAGAACGTCTAACATGATCTTAATTTCTGCATAATTATTTAATTAAAGCGGCCCCATATATATACTCAAGCATAGAGTTAATTAATTTGTCTTGATTAAACCCATCTAACCTAACATAATTAATTAATTATATAATAATAAACGTCTGAACCGATATGAAGTATTTTATATGGAGAAATTAACCTTACACTTCATATTTTGCACTCTTTATCTGCACATCAAAAATATTTATACTAAATAAATTATTTATTTATTTATGAATTTGTAATTATTTATGGTTTTATACTAATGTTTATAATTTTTTTTCTAGGTGATTATAGAAAAATTGAAGTTAAAAATTTTGTTGCACAAGTATAAATATAATTTGCATTACTTTTAATTCTAATGATGCAAAGTGTAAAATTTTTTATCATGAAATATAAATATTTTCTGAAAAAAATATAAATACATCTAGGTGCAAATAAGAGTTACAATTAAGGGGTGTAATTATCACCCCTCTTTTAAATAATACTCAATCTAAACTTACTCAGAATTGAACTGTAGATTTAACATAGTGGTAATAAATTTCGTCTTTCTACAGAGAGACACACATTCAAATCTCGTAAGCCCTTATTTCAAAAAAATATATTTTTTTAAATTTATAGATTGATTGTGTTTTAAGTTTCATGTAACTTAAGGATCATTTAGTTAATATTTCATTAAAGACCATTAAATATGCACCATTATAAATGTCAGGTAATTTTGATGATTTTTGATGGAGTATCAAATAATACTTAAATTATAAAAAATTTGAAATACAATCGTTCTATAATTTAAAGAATATATTTATAATTTTTTTACTATTTTTTCTTTTTTTTAAAATTATTTGAAAATTTATTATAAAAATTATCAAAATAAAATAATAGTTGTGAATGTAACCCTATCCATATTTTAATAATTCAGTCCATCATTAATTAATTCCCACATGTTTTGAAAAACATCTATATATTAACATGCTACGTACATGGCTCTAGCAACACAGAGAAGAGAACTATATATATATATAACACCGACATGATATAATAATAATTAATTAATGACGCACAAGCATGATTCATGTGCATGCTGATTAATTTCATTAATTTCGGAGGCACATTGTTCTAGAATTAGAAGCATGGATCCAGTAATTAAGGAGCAAAATTCATATTATATCTATTAAAAAAATCATTTTTGTATTTGGATAAGCACAAGGGAGTCAATTTTGGTAATTATATGTTTAAGTACTTGTCTAATTACGTGTTGAAAATTTTTATTATAAAAATATCTAATTAACTCATAATTAATTATTTGAAAAAATAATTCATAGTATATGTCTTGCATGTAAGAAATGAGAAAATTTTAAATGTAAATTTTAGCATTTATCAAATGACTTAAATTTATAAAGATCTATATTCAATAGTCCTTAAAAAATATATTAAAAAAAACACTCAATTATATTAAATTCTATACAAAAATATTTTATAAAGCTAACAATATGTGTATAAATTGTTTTGTTATTTTTGAGAAATTATTCTATCTAATTCAGAAAAAACTACTGATAAATTGTTAAGTTTAACTTAGTTCAGTAACCAAGGACGATACTTTTTGAGGGAAATCTGTTCAATTTAAAATTTATTTATGAATATTTAAAATCAAAAAACTTGATTTCATCTTTATTTCGAAAAAAAGAAAGAAGAAGAAGAAGAAGAAGAAGAAGAAGAAAAGATGGTCGAGTTGAGATAATACCATTTTTTATTTATTTTTGTAAGCAAACATGTCAACAATTTTATAGAAATGAGCTGTAGTAGGCTTTCTCTAATATTTTCTGATCAAATTTAGCCCAAGATTTGGATTTTTGTTAGGCTTATAGTAGCTGATAATTGATCTGATCCAAAAGAAATCATGATTCAGATAATTTGAATCCTTATCTTCTGCTGCGTAGTATTGCGCTGATTAGCGATTAAACAGATACTTTATAGAAGATTTTTTTTTTAAAATTTACATTACACTAATCTCAATATGATCGTACCGATCATACGTTGCGTTATAGGATACAAATTCAGATAATTTGCACCACTTAATTATCTTAATTAATTGTTGATTATTTTTTTTAATTTTAATTTTGGGCCGTAATAACCTAGCCCAGTTACTTCTGGGCCTCCTGGCAGTTTGAAAAGGTTCTGATCTGATACTGACAAGGGATGATGATGTATCTGATCCGATCTAATCTCAACCGTCCGATCATTTTTGTTTCTCGTAGGCTCCTTCCTTCGGCTATATTATTCTATAAACAGTCAAAGGGGGTCTCACTCCTGTATTAAAAGAGTTTCCCGATTGAGAGGAAACACGTGGCACTGAATCTTCTATGTTCCTTTCTCTGACAGCTCGGTCCCATATTTCAGTCTAACATAAGCCAAGATCTTTTCTCAGTTCGCGCTTCCTCCGTACATCTCTACATACAACAAGTGAGGAAGAGAGAGAGCAAGAGAGAGAGAGAGAGAGATGGCTGTCTCTGCCACCCCCATCGGAACCTCACTCTTCAAACCCCGCTTCACATCCTCCTCCTCTCCGATTCTCTCTCCTCTTACACATCTCCATGCCCTTCGCCTCAATCGCATCTCTTCTTCCTCTACCTCTTTGTTCCAGGCACGAAACCAGCGCCAGGTCTCCATTTCTGGCGCCAATGGACTCTTCGCTTCGAATCTGAGTGGGAGGAGAAACAGGAGGAGCATTGACGGGGGGTTTGTAGTTGGTGCCAGTAGCAGTAGCAGTGGGGAATCTGTACCGGAGAGCTCCAGTTTGGAATCAACTGGAGAGGGAGGGCTTGTAAAAACACTTCAGCTGGGGAGTCTGTTTGGATTGTGGTACCTGTTCAATATCTACTTCAACATTTATAATAAGCAGGTTCTCTTACACTAAACCCTTCAAATGATATAATAATTATAATAATAGGCTTAAACCCTTCATGATATGATCATGGAACTTGTTGCTGCTTAGATGACAATCATGATCTGATTTCTTTTAATTGATACATGGCTGTGTAATTTCCGAACAGGTCCTGAAGGTTTTCTCATTTCCAATAACTGTAACAACAGTTCAATTCGCCGTGGGGTCTGTTCTGGTCATGTTTATGTGGGCCACCAACCTTTACAAAAGACCCAATATTTCTGGTGCACAGGTAATTGAAAATTTCAAATTGGGAAGAAAAAAAAGGACAAATGGAAGGAGCATGTTTTGAATAAAAAGGTTGAGGAAAATAGGCTTCAAATTTACTTTGAGGTTATACCATTCAAAACGAATGGGCAGTAGGAATTGGTTAAAATTCCAGATCCAAAACCTGAGTATTAGATAATAATATAAATGCCAATACGTAGTACAAAACTGGTCTCCTTATTGGACTATGGATTTAAAAATCTGGCTACTGTCCAGGTTTTCTCAAAACTGTTATTGTAAAGGCTCTAATTACTTCATTTATGAGCAATTTGGCCCGAATTGTGCGACTTTAACTCAAATTTAGCTAAAAAACTTGGAAAGACACATTCTTGGTTCTAGATAAGAAGTTAAATTTATGATTTTATATTTTCAGTTTAGTTATTCTTTCAAGTTTCATGTCATCGATTCCAGTTAGCAGCTATTCTACCATTGGCTATAGTACACACAATGGGGAACCTATTCACAAATATGAGTCTGGGGAAGGTGGCGGTTTCTTTCACACATACAATCAAAGCAATGGAGCCCTTTTTCTCTGTGCTTCTCTCTGCCTTGTTCCTTGGAGAGGTCTTTTCTTTTTTTTCTTTTCCTGAATATTACCTTTTAACTTCTAAATGTTTTTCTATGTGTTTTTTATGGTGTAACATTTATTGTTCATGATACTATTTAAGGTCCTAGCATAATGTTTTTTATGGTGTACCCATCCTTCCTGGTACACTATTGGTTGAGCCTTGCTCAGACAGTTACTGCACCATTACTGGTACTGGACTTGAGCTGATCTTGTAGTTATGGTAATTGGTGTTTCTAGCTGATTAACTCCTATTAAGTTGCGGATCAAGTTGGGTCCCATCCTGGTATTGTCATACAGATTTTTTTTCTTCTAGTATCATCAGATGTCTGGACCAAGTGATATGACCTATTTCCTTGTGTCTAAAAGGCTAGAAGTGTGGGATCCTTTTCCTAAAATACAACAAGATAATATGATTATATTTGGAGTGACTATTCAATGATTCAGGACTTTTTTAAATTGAATCTTATTTCAATAGGCATGCAAAAATATCCTTTTCTGTAGGTGCTTTTTTTGTTATTCCATATTAAAGCTTCTTCTTTCTCTCTCTATAGTTACCGACAGTGTGGGTTGTATTGTCTCTTGTCCCTATAGTAGGAGGTGTGGCCTTGGCTTCTCTCACTGAAGCTTCCTTTAATTGGTTAGTTACATGTTCATGTCATCATGAGCATTGCAACTTATGATAATAGTTATATCCAATTCTGGTATTATTTTACATTTTTACCTCTCTTTGTATGCATTTTTTTTCTTTTTATAAACAGGATTGGATTTTGGAGTGCCATGGCCTCGAATTTGACATTCCAGTCTCGTAATGTTCTGAGCAAGAAAATCATGGTTAAAAAGGAGGTAAATTTCACCTTCAAAGTTAGTAAAATCCAAGAGTTGTACCCTTCGGTACACACATTTTCAGACCATTATTAAGGAAAATTACTGTTTTAGTAGACCTGTACCAGCTGGTAAATTCTGCCTAATATTCTCCGTGCCATCCTATACTTGTATGAATTAGTGCAACATAATTCAACAAGCATGCCATAATTTTTGCTCGTTCTTGTAATCTTAGTTTCCCATCTCTGACCATAGTTATTCTTTCATTTTGTTTTTATAATACAGGAGTCACTCGACAACATAAATTTGTTTTCAATAATAACAATATTATCATTTTTCCTTCTGGCTCCTGTTACCTTTTCTGTCGAAGGGGTGAAGCTATCTCCATCTTTCTTGCAAGCCGCTGTGATGACCTCTCTCTCTCTCTCACACACACACGCACACACAGAACACATGCATATGTGTGCAGATGCACAGTGTAAAAGACCTTATTTAATGACTTGGCTATTTGATGATTTTGCAGGGCCTTGATGCAAAACAGATATATGCGAGATCTCTTCTTGCTGCACTCTGCTTTCATGCTTATCAACAGGTTTCTTTTTATCATCCATCGCTAACTTTGCTAGTTTTAAGTCTTTTGACTTCAATTAATGGTTAAAAGCAATGTTAAGGCCTTTCAGCTTTTGTGGTTGACGACTTTTTTTTTTTTTAAAAAAAAAATTGAAATGATCTTAAATGTGGTTTATTGTTCGATTAGTGCTGTGAATTCCTTTGCTTCCTTGATTTCAGTTGTTTGTTTGGTTTTTGATTCAAAAATGTTTGTTTTCTTTGGCAGGTGTCATACATGATACTTGCAAAAGTATCTCCTGTGACTCACTCTGTGGGCAATTGTGTGAAGCGGATCGTGGTTATTGTTGCATCTGTCATTTTCTTTCGGACACCCGTCTCCCCCATCAACTCACTTGGTAAAGTTCCTTTTTATGTTTTTATTCTGAATACTTTGTTCATTTGCATGGAAAATAAACATATTTAAAGAGTTTTGTATTCCATTTATTGTACTAAATCAGTACTTGAGCTTTCAAAAAGAATAGAACAACTCGAGGATCAATTTGGTACAGATGAAACTTCAAAAACCAACTTGATTTCTTTTGTTTCTCAAAAAGCTTTAGGTCCAACACTTGAATTTTCCTTAATTTAAAAATAATTTTTGTTTACGATGGGAATATAAATGGTTTTAGATGAAAAAAAAATTAGTCAAATTATTGTAATCTCTCTCCTTCTGTACTAAATGGCCAAAAATTGAATTGCTCTCAATCACAGGGACTGGTATCGCACTTGCTGGAGTTTTTGTTTACTCGCAGGTGAAGAGGATGAAGCCAAAATCAGCATGATTATAAAAAATATATAATATTTTGTCACTCATCTTTGTAAATAATTCCTTTTTATGTTGTAGAACTCCTCTGTTGTATATATTGCTTTTATTGCTTGTAGAACAACCAGCTTAGTAGAAATGGAAGGTTAATAATTTAGCACATCCAAGCCCGTCTCCTTTGTGTTGTAGAATAAATAATTGTAAATGACAAAAACAAGATCGGATATTTTCTGTTTGGTCAGGTACCAGTGCTGGTAGTCTGGTACAAGTGTATGTGTCAAGCGAATTTGTCGGTGCATTATCAGAACCAACTGATAAAGCTTGTATTGCTTTGAGATCCGGTGTACTTGTATATTTCCATATAATATGCTATGCTTGCTTGAGAGTATAATTCTTTATAATATATACATTTCTTTGGGCGTCCAGACTTCTTTCGAAAACTATTTTTTCCATTTCTTTGCAAAATCTCGTTTCACACATGCGGAGGTGTTCACAGTCAATGAGAAATTTTAGTCTAAATAAAAGAATTTTGTAAGGACCAAGGTAACAAATCTTCGCAATCAATTAATTTTCATAAGAAAAATTATTTTTACATCCTATATTTTATACTCTTTATTTACATACCAAAAAAAATTATACTAAATAGATAATTTTTTTATATCTAATTTATAAGTATTTATGATTACTGTAGAAGGTACTTATCACTGTTTTTTCTTAAATGATTACTGAAAAATTAAAATTAAAAATTTTGTCACACAAATATAAATATAATTTATATAACTTTTAATTTTAATAATATAAAATATAAATATTTTTATTATTATATATAAATATTTTCTAAAATAAATATAAATTCATTTGAAATATAAATAAAAAGTGCAATTAAGAATACAATTATACCTCCTCCTTCATAACATACACACTGTTCATAATACACGAAAGGTGAAGTACCGTATTAGTACTACAGAATGATGGCAAAACCAAAAAAACAAGCGAGTTTCTTGTGATGAATAAAAACAAGGACTCTTTCAGTTGTGCAATTGAGACGAGTCTCAACTCTCAACCTCTGAGTAAGTGTTAAATCACTTTAAAATATTGATATTTGATAGTAATAGAGTAATTAATGAAGTGATAAAAAATATTAAAAATTATAAATTTAGTGATTTAACTTAGTTTACCTTCTATTTAATACATTAAAGCGCTGTAAAACATTTAAATCACCTAGTTACCAAACGGATGGTTAGGAAAGAAAAAAGTGATAAATATTTTTTTATATTAATTATAAATATTTATAATTTAGATATAAATAAATTAGTTATCTAATATAAATATTTTTAGTATACCGATAAGAGACGTAAAATAGAGAGTGCAAAGATCAATTTCTCATGATTTATGATAAATAAAAGCGCCAGACATCAGCCCACCATGGAATCGATTAGAAAGCCCATATCGCTGTTCTGATTTTGGGGCCGGGTACTAAAATCTCAACGCTCTCCCCCTCTCTCGCGCTCTCTCGCTCTCTCTCTATTCCTCTCCTGGAGTGCTCAGAGCTCGAGGGTTTTACGACTTGGATAAATTTGTTGTTGCTCATGGACGATCGGCTATCAATTGAAGGGACTGTTGAAGATCCAGCGGTCAGAGACCTACCTTCTCCATTTCTTGTTTCTTTTTGTTATATTCTTTTCCAAATTAGAAGACGACGCATACGCATACTGAGAAGCTCGATTAAGTAAAACATATGAAGGATTGGATTTCTTTTAGTGTATTATTATTTTTTTAATCTCATGTACAAGCATGGACTGGAATTTTCTTGAATTACAGTCTTGTAGTTACTGAAAGAGATGGTGATTGTTTCCAGTCTTGGATAATTGTTTCCATTTATTGTTTTGGTTTTAGTTACCTTCAGGTGAAATTTATTTAAACATTAATAAAAAGGCAATATGACACTTCTTTGGCATGAAATTTCTACTTAAGCAATACGCCGATTTGGACTGGATTTTAATCTTTATTAATGTGTTATTAGCTATAACATTAGTAGCTTGACAGCCAAAGGCACCTTGCAACTGATTTTATGTTAGTTTCTATGAAAAAAAATGAATGAAAACTTTGCTAAGTGTGGTTATTGATTAATCAACATACTTTTTCATTCTTGATATAATATGCAATATAAACATGTTTAGTTCTATATATATAATATGACTTAGATCGTTAACCTGCCAATGTAGGATAATCCCTGACCTGTTATTAAAAAGTTTAGTTAACGTTACCAAAACACAAGGTGGGTTTTAGAATTCCTAAAAAATTTAAGGCACTTTTTGATAAATATTGAGTATTTGTTAAAGCATGTCTGCCTCAATTGCAGGAACGCCTGTCAAAAGAACTAAAGAGTAGATCGGGCAAATACACTCTTCTAGGTTTATTTGTGGGAATACTGTCTGGGGGATATAAGGAGGCTACAGCATCTGTTGTAAGTTTTCATTCACTCTATACAAAGTGTTCATCAAGGTGTTGTTTGGCAAAGTTTACATTTAGATCCCCATGAAAGCTTCAGAAGCCAATAAAAATGCTTGAAATTGGTGCTATCCCCAGATCACAGTACAATATCTTAAAAAACGGCTAGAGGCTTGGGTCTTTTTGCAATTTGCAGCACTATTTACCCAAATTCCTCTAACTTGTGTCTTATACCTGAATTGGCACTTGGGGCTACTCAAAGCTGTTGCGATTTTTATTAACAAACAGATGTTGTGGAAGATTTAAAACTGTAATAGAAGTTCCCTCCGCTTTTGTTATTTCAGAGTAAAGATGCAGAGGTGATGCTGAAAATGGGGAGTACAGCAGACAAAAGAGAGCAGTACCGGCTGATGAGAGATGCCATGGAGAAGAGGTTCCTCCGGATTGCTCGTGGGTCACTTGATGGTGGGGTCCGTTTTGGCATGAGCACAGCTGCCTTTTTTGGAATGCAGGGAATCCTGGCTGATGTAAGAGGTGTGCCTGTGTATGATGTCTTCAATGTAGTTGGTGCCGGAATCATCAGTGGCGCTGCTTTAGGTCTCATGAGTGAGTTATATTACTCTTTAAAATTATTCTTTTCTTTTTGTTGGGGGGAGGAGTGCAGGGTTATGTTGGGTCTGTTAGTTTTTTCCCTTCTTTTTTTTTCTTATAGAATAAGTGTCAAATAGCCACCTGTTTCATTTTACTGAAACAAAAGAGTTATGTACAAATCTATATAAACAACATCCTGCCCTTGCCCACAACATTATTACACCCAAACTAACTGACGAATGATAAAAAAAACAAAGGTTCTACGCAAAAAGTAAGCATTTGTGTAAAATATCATTGAACTATCCCTGTGTGCCGAGCCTATCTTTGCGTTGCTAGCTGCCTCTTCGAGCTCCATCCAGAAATCCACCAATATACAATGAAAACAAATACCAGGCATAAGCAATCCAAAATTTATAATGGACAAAGAATTAGAAAGAAAACATACCTGTTTCACCACTGACCAACAATCACTCACCATAGCAACCAAAGTCAATCATATACAATAAAGAAAACATATCAATCCTCACGCAATCACCACAGACAACATATTCAAACATACACACTAAGCAGAAAAGAAAACTGTGTGACATGCAAGATCCAAGAATATCTCAGTATCTAAAACACGGCAACATCCTAAAATCAAAACATCAACAGTATCAGAATTCTCAAATCTTTAACTAAGCAATGACCAAGCACATCAACGCAGCCAACGAAAGCAAATCAGAATCAACATCACAACCATCTTACTATCCTAATATCAATCTCAGTCATACCAATCGCCACCAATTAAAGATATTATTTATCTCAGAAGCACGAAAAAAGGCATCTAGCACAGTATCTTTATCTACCATCCTCATCAAACATGTCCAATAAATCACTAAAGACTTAATCTCAGCAGTTATAGCATTAGTAGGTCTTCATTGTTTGTTCTGAAAAATTGTCTGATTGCGTTCCAACCATAAGGACCGAAAAATAGCACTACAAATTATCTCAAACAGGAAAGAGAAAAAGGAAATAGATCATATAATTGGAAAATCTCCAAATCAGACAAATGAGAAAAAGAAAAGCGATCAAGTAATGGATTTGAGAAAGAAAATAGCACTACAAACCTACCTTGTGTCTTCTCCAAAGACTTGACTTCAGTTCAGCCTTCTGAGGAACTGGCATCTCGCCCTGGAGCTTCAAACGCAAGCTCGTCCGAGGCTTCTCAATCACAGGGGCCTTCTGTGCGAGTGGATGAATCTTCAGCACCATCTCAGACTCCTGCACCTTAGCACAGCTCATCTCAGACAGATCTGTGAACAACACCATCTCTGTACCAGTCACAACACTGTAGTGTCCCTCAGATCCCTCTGATGGAGGAACTGCGTTCTGATCTGGTGTCGGAATGAGCACTAAAGGCAGACTGGAGCTTGTCTCAGTTAAAGACTCCCATTTACTGCTGATCTTCCTACGATCCTCCCGATCCTCCTCCTCAAGCAGATCCTCATCTGGTGGAGAGAGACGAGAAGATTCCCCTACCATTCTCCTCCTCTTGCCAGACTTTTCGAATCTTAGATTGACCCTGACCATCAGGATTGCCTGAACCATCATTATCACCACCAGGACCATCCCCGCCTCCACCAATACCGCCATATCGTCCTCTAGGCAGGATAATCTCGAACCTCACCTCAAAGTGAGGTTCGAGATTATTATACTTGATCCACATAGATCTAGGTATATGGAGGGGATCACATACTCCTAGTCATACTTTAGCTGCTGTGCAGTCGTGGCGATTCTACAGCTTCATTGGGAAGCCCAGGGTACAGATCCACAAACTACAAAGACAATACCCGTCATCCCATGCAGGTATCCACCTCGTAACCCGAAAATCAGCCCCTTCTAGAGTAATGAATCCATCACTCACCACTCGTTCTCTCCAGATCCGAGGTGCCTTAATGAGATAGGCATTATCCCCCAGCTCTCGTGCAATCCATTGAAAATCTGGGATCAGATGGCGAAGAGCTGCCTCTACACGAGCTCAACCCCATCCCAGTCCATCAGCACAAAACTCTGTTCAAAATGCTTCTCCAGCTCATTCGTAAAAGGAGAACTCACAAAAGACTTATTCCTAGCTCCTCTCTCCATTTCCAAATCCTTTTGCTCGCTTTCTGGAATGAAGAGAGAGGTTGACACAGGAGCGGCCTTATATCTAGACTGAGCCCCCCCTGGACCCTCTTGATTTCTTGACGATCTCTTGACCTGTAACCAGATTTGTTGCACGCAAAGCAAATTAATGCATTCCTGCACTGCTTCGCTATATGGCCCTTCTTTCCACACCGAATACACATAGGTTTAGCGTGAGCATCGTGAGAGAAAATCTGATGTACCTTTAGATGGGTCCGATTGATTGGATCTTGCGTTTGTGATTGTGCAGATTGATCGCCATTGTTGGGTCTATTAGTGATTTCATTGTGTACGGTCTGATCTGATATTCAGATTTATTACCTCTATGCATAATGTCAAGCCAGATCTTTTGTGGTTCTGATTTGTCATTTTTATCATTGGAAGCCACAGTTCTGAACAGCTCTTGCCGTAGCAGTACCATCACTGAACAGCACAGTACATAAGTCTGATGTAAATTTGCTCGCTGACACAGTTAATATACATACTGTCACCAGTATGGTGTATTAGCCTATGCAGATGAGTGTGAAGTAGGAAGTCTATTGCATTTGGACATCAACTTACATCTTTGTTTTATTTATTTATTTATGCAGCGCCTGGCTCTTTAACATGGCGTGCTACAAATGTTTTGTGCAATTCAGTTATTGGAGCTGGAATTTACTTTCCTATAGGTACTTTTAATTATTTTAAAGTGTGATAAACTTTTATGTGTATGATTTCTGTACCTGGTAATTGTATCACCACCCCATTTATGGGTCTTTTTTTTGAATGAAATTGGTTGAAGGTTGGTTGTATATGAAGTTTATGGAGAGAGCTCTAGAGAGGATGAATTCCGAGTTTGATTCCAAAGTAAATGAGGCCAGAGAAGTAGCTCAGAGCCAAAGCCGAGTAGGTCCTGCCATAGATAGGCTTGAAAATAGCTTAGAAAAGAAATAAAACAATTTTGTTTCCTTTTCCTTTTTGCTCCTTAGGGACTAAGCAGTCGTGAATAACTGTCTACAGACTGGGTTCAGTTGAAAAACCTGAGTCGGTTTCGACAGAGTGACTATGTGTTGTGAGGTTTTTGACAGTCCTGTCCTTTTTTTTAAGGCAAGTTGTAATGATATTTGACAGTTATCTGCCTTCTTAGTTGGTGGAATTATTGGTAGTGAAGCTTGGATTTTGTGAAGCTTGTATTGCTTTGAGATCTAATGTACTTGGATATTTCCATATAATATGCTATGCTTGCTTGAGAGTATACTTCTTTATAATGTATACATTTCTTTGGGCGTCCAGACTTCTTTTGAAAACTATTTTTTTCATTTCTTTGCAAAATCTCGTATCACACACGTGGAGGTGTTGACAGTCAATGAGATATTTTAGTCTAAATAAAAGAATTTTGTAAGGACCAAGGTAACAAATCTTTGCAATCAATTAATTTTCATAAGAAAAATTATTTTTACATCCTATATTTTATACTCTTTATTTGTACAACAAAAAAATTTATACTAAATAAATAATTTATTTATATCTAAATTTATAAGTATTTACGATTAATGTAGAAGGTATTTATCACTGCTTCTTTCTTAAATGATTATTGAAAAATTAAAATTAAAAATTTTGTTACACAAATATAAATACAATTTATATAACTTTTAATTTTAATAATATAAAATATAAATATTTTCATTATTAGATATAAATATTTTCTGAAATAAATATAAATTCATTTGAAATATAAATAAAAAGTGTAATTAAGAATACAATTATTCCTCCTCCTTTCATAATATACACACTGTTCATAATACACGAAAGGTGAAGTACCGTATTAGTGCTACAGAATGATGGCAAAACCAAAAAGAACGCGAGTTTCTTGTGATGAGAAAAAGCAAGGACTCTTTCAGTTGTGCGATTGAGACGAGTCTCAACTCTCAACCACCGTCGGAGTCCTGACAGTCTCTCTCTCTCTCTCTCTCTCTCTCTCTCTCTCTCAATTATATTGAGAGGATTCGAGAGCAGAAGAGAAGGAGAGAAGAAGGAGAGAGGAAGAGAGATGACGATACGGCCGCAGATAGTGCTGTTCGGCGACTCCATCACGGAGCAATCCTTCCGCCCCGGCGGTTGGGGCGCCGCTCTCGCCGATTCCTACTCCCGCAAGGTTTTCACCTTTCCTCTCTCTCTCTCTTTCTCTCTAGATCTCAAATCGCGCACCAGATCTCTCTTAGTTAGATCTCTTCTCATCTTTTCTTTCTCACGAATGGTAATGTGCGATTGTTTCTTAAAATGCTAGGCTGACATTGTCGTCAGAGGTTACGGCGGATACAACACGCGCTGGGCTTTGTTCCTGCTCCATCATCTCTTTCCTCTGGTACTTACAATGCAATGCACCCCTTTCTTCTTCACTTTGTCATTCCACTTTCTCACTTGCAATTTCCATGATGCTTGATTCAGGCTGTTCATGACTAATTCATGACTTACAAATGTACCTAAACATTGTTGCATAATTACATTAGCAATTGATTAATTGCTCGGCTCAGGGTTCATGCTGTTAGTTACGTACCATCAGGAACTAGCCGAAGTTTTAGTCCATTGCATTGTGTGAATTACTACATTATTATCAGATTTTCACACGTTATCTACCGTGCAGAGTGGGCCCACACCGCCTCCAGTGGCCGTGACCATATTTTTCGGTGCAAATGATGCAGTTCTCTTGGGAAGGCAAAGTGAAAAGCAACATGTACCTCTTGATGAGTACAAAGATAACCTCAGGAAAATGATCTCTCATTTAAAGGTATAATCCCACTTAATTGTACCAGTAACAAGATAAAATACTTGTATCGATTGATTTTTTCTGTTCATTTTTTGTGAAATTTAAAGTTGCTTGCTCTGTTATGCTTGCATTGTCTGAACCATCCAACCTATTATTAATTGAATTTTTGTTCACACTGGAATAAAAATTAACCACCTACTGACAAAATTGGATGGTTTGAATCAGGTTTAATGTGATCACGTGGACCAGATTCAACAATGGCAGCACATAGGGACTAATTATTTATATGGGGTTCTGTAACTTAAAACTTTTTTCTTTTATTCTCTTCTTGTTTGCAGCTACTGTTATATTTTCTGTTATTGCTTATATCTCGGGTTCTACTGGTACTGGACATGACCAGCACTTTTATCAACTTCGGAATAAATAACTTATCTAGTCTACTTTCCTTTATCTGTACTTTTTATTGTAGGAAATATCACCCAACATGGTGGTTGTTTTGATAGCACCTCCTCCTGTAGATGAAGATGGCAGAGAACAATATGCAAAGTTTGTTTTTTCTCTCTTTACTACTACAACATTTTTTTTTCTCGTCTTCGATTTTTGCAGTCTTTTGCTATTTCGAAGAACTCGTATGACACACCAAATTACAAGAAGATCAAGGAGATACTGCCATTTTGGGTTCTTATGACCATAATTTTCACTAATGATATAATGAAGTTTGGAACAATAAAAGAACCACCCTTTAAAAGGAAGGTTCCTCTTTTTATGTAAAGTAAATACTGCAAGGCATGCGAAAATGATCTTGTCTGTTAATCTTGACATTGCTATTATGTGCCCTGGTATGTTTTTTTTTATCAGGGATAATCCTTTTTATGAACCTGCTCATATTAGGGAAGCCCCATTTTAATTTTGATAGTAGTAGTAAAGGTTAGTTTTTAACAGATCTCTTTATGGAGAGAAGGCAAGGAAGCTTCCAGAGAGGACAAATGAGGTGACTGGTACATACGCAAGGCAATGTATAGAGCTAGCCGAAGAGATGCAGATACCGTGCATTGATACATGGTCTGTTATGCAACAAACAGAAGGATGGGGAAAACTTTTCTTAAGGTCTTTTGACTCTTTTTCTTTACATGCCTGACTTACTAACATGTATGGTGGATGTATCTGTTTCTGGTACAGTACAGCATAAATATGTACATGGCCTGCCTTAGATTGTGATTTTCTAATATCATAATCCTCTCCATCACCTTAATTACTGCTCCAATGCAGTTGTGGCATTGCACCTTACTACACCATTACCTCGTATGTTGTGATTTGAGACCCTAATTTGCAGGGATGGGCTGCATTTGACAGAAGAAGGGAATGGAGTGGTACACAGTGAAGTCATACGAGCTCTGAATGGGGCTGGCTTGGTTGCAGAAGAAATGCAACTGGACTTCCCGCACCATTCTGCTATTGATGGAGCACATCCAGAGATAGCTTTTCAATCACAAGGTAGTCGTCTTGTTTCTCTTGCATTTTATTTGTGTACGTAGAGTATTTTGTCCATAATCATACCTTTTTCGGATATAGCTGCATATTGTTTTAGCATACACTGCAGGCATGTTTTGGCAAATCTTCCTGTTTTAGCATACATGTAGAAATCCTTAAATTGTCACATATTCCTTTACAATCATAAATATCGAGTATGCTCATAGAGAACATGGCTAAGTTCTTGCCAATGCAGCACCTTGCTTATTCTTGGAGAAGGTTCATGCAATTTTAAAGCAGATGATAAATTAATGGACATGATATTTTCTAGTCTTTTAGGAGCATACAAGTAATTCACAATGTTTTCTGAGGGCCTCTGTACTAGCTGTTGATATTTGGGATAGCTTTTGACAGGCAGGGTGGGAATTTTCCACTGGTGGTTTTGCAATTTGAACCTTGTTTAATACAGATATCAGCACTTGGGGCTCATACCGTACATCATATTTTGTGGATATCTGTTTACTCGAGTACCTATACATAAAATATATGCAAGTATACTTGGAGGTCTACCATCTTGATTTTTATACTGGGTTGTATGTATGATATCTACTTATTGCGGTTTAGGAATTAAAGCATGCATCAATCATATTAATAGCCTAATTTCTCTTGCATGGGCATGTTTTAGGGAGAGTTAAAGCTAAATTGTATTAGTTTTAATCTCTCTCTCTCTCTCTCTCTAACCTTGCACAATGAGCTACCTTAACACGCGTTTCAATGCTTCTGTTTCAGGTTGTTCTAGTTCAGATAATATTGATGCTTTCTGTCCTGAGACCGCTTCTGAACACATTTGATGCTCATTTCGGAAGCATTATTTTCATTTATATTTGGTTATGATTCATGTAATATAAGAAATTTCAATTAATTAAAGATGGAAAGCTCATTGATAGGAGGAAAATTTATAGTTTGGTGAGTGGAGGTTCATACTAGGATTTCTCATTTACTAATGTTTTATGGTTCATGAGATCTTAGTTCTTTTTTTTCCTCCCAAGATTTATGCATTATCTCATAATGGTGATTATGAATTAGAACTTTGTTATGTGCATTTATGCAACTTAATTTAAATCTCCGTTTACACTTGACATCCTTTATCTTTTGAGGAACTTGCACCAAAGCTCCTTAATGCATATAAGAGTATTCATATACAACACAATTATTCATTACATATCTCAAGTCCTAAAATATACGCTCCCTTTCAAAGAAAACATTCTCCTATGCATCAGATATTTCTAATTATATACTTGAACAACTTTCTTTTAAATGATTTATAGTTCCATACAAATGACTAACGAGAATTGAAAAGCACAATATCTGAAAAGTTAAAGTACATGTCTAAAGAGAGTATTTTCACAATACAAATCCCATAGACTAACTTCAAATTATTAATATTCCAAGGGAAAAGAGAGGTAAATGCATTAATTGATCAGCAAAAGAAAACTGCTCATATCAGCTTTTACACTTGCAATTAGAGTAGTAAGTATATATGCCTTCAAATTAATAACTTTTAAGATCAATTTAGAGGGTTTATGAGAATTCAAAATTCCAGTAATTAAGTTGGTCTCTTAATTCATCCTTAAATTAGGCAATTAACTTACGACATGAGTTAAGAAATCCAGATTTCCTGTGGCTCTTTTGGTGTCACATGCAATCAATGTTGCAGATTGCATATTAGATTATTACACAGTTCACATATATTAGTAAAATATTTCAACACCAGCAACCACATACTTTGATTTGCTTTAGTTACATACTAAAATTTTCAGCAATTCCTTTTTTTAATACTACTCTTTATGAATTAAAGGAGTCTGAAATTAAATACACTTACACAACAAAGATGCCATATGAATTTTGTACAGAATGACCACTAGAAAGAATCTGGAAAAAGAGTTGAGAATGAATTAAATGCATGTTAAGAGGCCTCTTTGCCTCCTTTTTACCCTGTAATATCTCTCTTTCTATCTTGTATAAGCCATACCTTTTTATAACAACCCCCATCTTGTCATCTCATACAGCTACAATCTGCTACAAGCACATTAGAACCCTAACCACTAGCAACCCCCCCCCCCCCCCCCCCCCAAAAAAAAAAAAAAAGGAAGAAGGAAAAACCCACAATCTCCAATGGACTTTGGCTATTTGAAACCTTGCATGGATAATAACACACAATTGGATTATCTGCATGATAGTATTCACCAAGTAAACGAAGGTTCGGTTAACGGGGTTATATCAGGGGATTCTTTGTACGGCATATCTCCATTGGAGACTTGTTATCAGATAGCAGGGTTTTCATACCAAGAGGGGTCTTTCTACAACAATGCTGCTCCTTTGATGATGGTGCAAAAGATAGAAGATGAAGCTTATAACATGGCTATGGTGCCTAGTATCGCACCGAAGTTTTCCTTCTCTTCTTCTTCTTCTTCTTCGACTGTTGTGACGGAGGATCGGTTTTTGGGGTTTAGAGAAAATGGTGAGAACAAAATGGTTGTCAAGACGGAGCGTAAAAATCTCAGTAAGAACAAGAAGAAAACTAACATGGTGAAAGGTCAATGGACACTTGAAGAAGACAGGTATGTATTAATAACATTACAATTTTTTTGTAAATCAATAATTTCTCTTATTTTTTTCTGCTTCCTCTTTATACTCATAATTTTAATAGTTGATTAATTACTTCAATTTCTTTCCCTCTATTGGAAACAAGGTTTTATTAAATAATTTTTTTTTGTTAAGGTAGCTGTTGATATATGAAATATAGACATCACACTTAATTAATCTGTATATATTGTATTGTTGTTCTTTTACTAGGGGTAATAGATATTGGAAAAAAAAATGTATAATTCATTATCTTCTTGGATCTCAAATATATATATTTTTTTTGTAGACGGTTGATAAAATTAGTAGAGAAACATGGTATAAGAAAATGGTCTCACATTGCTCAAATGCTTCCTGGAAGAATAGGCAAACAGTGCAGGGAAAGGTGGCATAACCATCTTAGACCTAATATTAAGGTACAATTAATTTTTTTTCCCTCCACTTTCTTAGTCTTTCTTACAAAAAATTATGAGATAAAATACCAAGCTAATGTTGCTCCCGTTTTTTAAGCATGCATTAAATTCTGCTTAAATTTCTAATTTTAAAAAATATTCATCACAAAAGGCACCTTTCAAGTATTAAACTATTAATTTTCTCAGTCAAGAAATCAACTTAATTTCTGAAGGCCTGAAAGTCCACAAATAAATACAAGTGAAGATTTGTCCCTGTAATCTAATAAATCTAAAATTAAATTATTATTCTGTAACTTCTAATTGAAATCTTTGGAACAATTTCAGACTGCCAATTATGCAATTTTTTGGAACATATACAAACCTCATATTATTAAAACATTGAACCAAACTTACTCATTTCAAATAAAATGGCAACATTTTTACTGATAAGAACCAATTACAGAAGGACAGCTGGACAGAAGAGGAAGACAAGGTATTGATCGAGGCGCACAAGGAGGTTGGCAACAAATGGGCAGAGATTGCCAAGCGGCTTCCCGGAAGGACCGAGAACTCGCTCAAGAACCACTGGAACACCACCAAGCGCCGTCAGTTCGCCCGCCGCCGCATCCGTGCCACCAAAAGTTCCCGAGGAGCAACCAACAACACAATCCTCCAAGACTACATCAAGAGCCTCGGCATCATAAACAATATTAACAACAATATGCCACCTCCATCAACAATCCTGGGTTCAACACCTGTAATGCCGGTTTCTGTAATGCATCAGGGAAATGGTGGTACATGGAAGGCGGCGAAGATGGAGAAGGTGGAGGTGGAAATAGAGGATGATTTGCTTCCAAGCTGCGATTCATTTGCCAATATGTATGACTTGTTGTTTGACGGAAACCATCACGAGTTGTTGCCTGAGAAATGCGGAAGCAGCTTCGATATTACCGGCAATTTTGTATTCGATAAGATAGATGAGATTATGATGGACATGGCATGGGATGACGATGTGTTTGTCGATGCTGATAACGGGATGGTGGTGACGCCGAACGACAATGAGGTCATGGTGAAGAAAGAAATGGACCTCATAGAGATGATTTCTCAGAGCAGCGGCACGAGCAATTGTGTCGGGTATTCATAAGAACAATCTCGACGCCGACCGCAACTGCTTTAAAGGAATAACTGGCTTAACATCAGCAAAAATAAAAAGAAAAATAAAATAAAAAAAGTACTTGAATAAGTAATAATTACACGTTTCATATTTCCATCTAATTAAGCTATTTGTGAGATATGTAGCCACGTCCTTAGTTAGTTCTTACAATTTGTAATTTGGAGTGTCATAATTTGACATATATTTCTTATGTGAGTAACATTGCTTTTCATTGCATCATGTTGAGTAAATTGGTTTAAACTTTAATGTACTTTTTTTTTCAAAATTTGATTCTCTTTCATGTAATTATGTTGAGGAGTGATAACTGCACCCATTATTTAAACGCTAGATGTATTTATATTTTTTCGAAAAGTATTTATATCTAATGATAAAAACATTTATACCTTGTATTATTAAAATTAAAAATTATATAACGCAACAAAACTTTTAACTTCATTTTTTTCTACAATCATTTACCCTCGTTTGACAAACGAAGTAAAATTAAAATAGAGTAAGTGTTAAATCACTTTAAAATATTAATATTTGATAGTAATAAAGTAAGTATATGAAGTAATAAGGGAAAAAAATTTAAAACTATGAAACTTAGTCCACATTAAATTATCTCTGTTTGATACATTAAAACGCCTTAAAACATTTAAATCACCTACTCCAGTTACCAAATGGATTGTTAGGGAAGAAAAAAGTGATAAATATTTTTTTATACTAATTATAAGCATTAATAAATTTAGATATAAAAAAATTATTTATTTTAGTATAATGATAAGAGGCATAAAATATAGCTGCAAAGATCAATTTCTCATGGTTTATGATAAATAAAATCACAAGACATCAGCCCAGCAATTGAATGGAATCAATTAAAAAGCCCATATCGCTGTTCTGATTTTGGGGCCGGGTACTAAAATCTCAACGCTCTCCCCCCCTCTCGCGCTCTCTCGCTCTCTCTATTCCTCTCCTCTAGTGCTCAGAGCTCGAGGGTTTTACGACTTGGATAAATTTGTTGTTGCTCATGGACGATCGGCTATCAATTGAAGGGACTCTTGAAGATCCAGCGGTCAGAGACCTACCTTCTCCATTTCTTGTTTCTTTTTGTTATATTCTTTTCCAAATTAGAAGACGACGCATACGCATACTGAGAAGCTCGATTAAGTAGAATATATGAAGGATTGGATTTCTTTTAGTGTATTATTTTTTTTTATCTCATGTACAAGCATGGACTGGGAATTTTCTTGAATTACAGTGTAGTTACTGAAAGAGATGGTGATTGTTTCCAGTCTTGGATAATTGTTTCCAATTATTGTTTTGGTTTTAGTTACCTTCAAGTGAAATTTATTTAAACATTAATAAAAAGGCAATATGACACTTCTTTGGCATGAAATTTCTACTCCAGCAATACACATTCTTATTCTGGTAGGATCCTCTAAGATAAAATACCCAGGTACAAATCACATATCGATTTGGACTGGATTTTAATATTTATTAATGTGTTATTAGCTATAACATTAGTAGCTTGACAGCCAAAGGCACATTGCAACTGATTTTATGTTAGTTTCTATGAAAAAAAAAGAATGAAAACTTTGCTAAGTGTGGTTATTGATTAATCAACATACTTTTTCATTCTTGATATAATATGCAATATAAACATGTTTAGTTCTATATATATAATATGACTTAGATCGTTAACCTGCCAATGTAGGATAATCCCTGACCTGTTATTAAAAAGTTTAGTTAACGTTACCAAAACACAAGGTGGGTTTTAGAATTCCTAAAAAATTTAAGGCACTTTTTGATAAATATTGAGTATTTGTTAAAGCATGTCTGCCTCAATTGCAGGAACGCCTGTCAAAAGAACTAAAGAGTAGATCGGGCAAATACACTCTTCTAGGTTTATTTGTGGGAATACTGTCTGGGGGATATAAGGAGGCTACAGCATCTGTTGTAAGTTTTCATTCACTCTATACAAAGTGTTCATCAAGGTGTTGTTTGGCAAAGTTTACATTTAGATCCCCATGAAAGCTTCAGAAGCCAATAAAAATGCTTGAAATTGGTGCTATCCCCAGACCACAGTACAATATCTTAAAAAACGGCTAGAGGCTTGGGTCTTTTTGCAATTTGCAGCACTATTTACCCAAATTCCTCTAACTTGTGTCTTATACCTGAATTGGCACTTGGGGCTACTCAAAGCTGTTGCGATTTTTATTAACAAACAGATGTTGTGGAAGATTTAAAACTGTAATAGAAGTTCCCTCCGCTTTTGTTATTTCAGAGTAAAGATGCAGAGGTGATGCTGAAAATGGGGAGTACAGCAGACAAAAGAGAGCAATACCGGCTGATGAGAGATGCCATGGAGAAGAGGTTCCTCCGGATTGCTCGTGGGTCACTTGATGGTGGGGTCCGTTTTGGCATGAGCACAGCTGCCTTTTTTGGAATGCAGGGAATCCTGGCTGATGTAAGAGGTGTGCCTGTGTATGATGTCTTCAATGTAGTTGGTGCCGGAATCATCAGTGGCGCTGCTTTAGGTCTCATGAGTGAGTTATATTACTCTTTAAAATTATTCTTTTCTTTTTGTTGGGGGGAGGAGTGCAGGGTTATGTTGGGTCTGTTAGTTTTTTCCCTTCTTTTTTTTTCTTATAGAATAAGTGGCAAATAGCCACCTGTTTCATTTTACTGAAACAAAAGAGTTATGTACAAATCTATATAAACAACATCCTGCCCTTGCCCACAACATTATTACACCCAAACTAACTGACGAATGATAAAAAAAAACAAAGGTTCTACGCAAAAAGTAAGCATTTGTGTAAAATATCATTGAACTATCCCTGTGTGCCGAGCCTATCTTTGCGTTGCTAGCTGCCTCTTCGAGCTCCATCCAGAAATCCACCAATATACAATGAAAACAAATACCAGGCATAAGCAATCCAAAATTTATAATGGACAAAGAATTAGAAAGAAAACATACCTGTTTCACCACTGACCAACAATCACTCACCATAGCAACCAAAGTCAATCATATACAATAAAGAAAACATATCAATCCTCACGCAATCACCACAGACAACATATTCAAACATACACACTAAGCAGAAAAGAAAACTGTGTGACATGCAAGATCCAAGAATATCTCAGTATCTAAAACACGGCAACATCCTAAAATCAAAACATGCACAGTATCAGAATTCTCAAATCTTTAACTAAGCAATGACCAAGCACATCAACGCAGCCAACGAAAGCAAATCAGAATCAACATCACAACCATCTTACTATCCTAATATCAATCTCAGTCATACCAATCGCCACCAATTAAAGATATTATTTATCTCAGAAGCACGAAAAAAGGCATCTAGCACAGTATCTTTATCTACCATCCTCATCAAACATGTCCAATAAATCACTAAAGACTTAATCTCAGCAGTTATAGCATTAGTAGGTCTTCATTGTTTGTTCTGAAAAATTGTCTGATTGCGTTCCAACCATAAGGACCGAAAAATAGCACTACAAATTATCTCAAACAGGAAAGAGAAAAAGGAAATAGATCATATAATTGGAAAATCTCCAAATCAGACAAATGAGAAAAAGAAAAGCGATCAAGTAATGGATTTGAGAAAGAAAATAGCACTACAAACCTACCTTGTGTCTTCTCCAAAGACTTGACTTCAGTTCAGCCTTCTGAGGAACTGGCATCTCGCCCTGGAGCTTCAAACGCAAGCTCCTCCGAGGCTTCTCAATCACAGGGGCCTTCTGTGCGAGTGGATGAATCTTCAGCACCATCTCAGACTCCTGCACCTTAGCACAGCTCATCTCAGACAGATCTGTGAACAACACCATCTCTGTACCAGTCACAACACTGTAGTGTCCCTCAGATCCCTCTGATGGAGGAACTGCGTTCTGATCTGGTGTCGGAATGAGCACTAAAGGCAGACTGGAGCTTGTCTCAGTTAAAGACTCCCATTTACTGCTGATCTTCCTACGATCCTCCCGATCCTCCTCCTCAAGCAGATCCTCATCTGGTGGAGAGAGACGAGAAGATTCCCCTACCATTCTCCTCCTCTTGCCAGACTTTTCGAATCTTAGATTGACCCTGACCATCAGGATTGCCTGAACCATCATTATCACCACCAGGACCATCCCCGCCTCCACCAATACCGCCATATCGTCCTCTAGGCAGGATAATCTCGAACCTCACCTCAAAGTGAGGTTCGAGATTATTATACTTGATCCACATAGATCTAGGTATATGGAGGGGATCACATACTCCTAGTCATACTTTAGCTGCTGTGCAGTCGTGGCGATTCTACAGCTTCATTGGGAAGCCCAGGGTACAGATCCACAAACTACAAAGACAATACCCGTCATCCCATGCAGGTATCCACCTCGTAACCCGAAAATCAGCCCCTTCTAGAGTAATGAATCCATCACTCACCACTCGTTCTCTCCAGATCCGAGGTGCCTTAATGAGATAGGCATTATCCCCCAGCTCTCGTGCAATCCATTGAAAATCTGGGATCAGATGGCGAAGAGCTGCCTCTACACGAGCTCAACCCCATCCCAGTCCATCAGCACAAAACTCTGTTCAAAATGCTTCTCCAGCTCATTCGTAAAAGGAGAACTCACAAAAGACTTATTCCTAGCTCCTCTCTCCATTTCCGAATCCTTTTGCTCGCTTTCTGGAATGAAGAGAGAGGTTGACACAGGAGCGGCCTTATATCTAGACTGAGCCCCCCTGGACCCTCTTGATTTCTTGACGATCTCTTGACCTGTAACCAGATTTGTTGCACGCAAAGCAAATTAATGCATTCCTGCACTGCTTCGCTATATGGCCCTTCTTTCCACACCGAATACACATAGGTTTAGCGTGAGCATCGTGAGAGAAAATCTGATGTACCTTTAGATGGGTCCGATTGATTGGATCTTGCGTTTGTGATTGTGCAGATTGATCGCCATTGTTGGGTCTATTAGTGATTTCATTGTGTACGGTCTGATCTGATATTCAGATTTATTACCTCTATGCATAATGTCAAGCCAGATCTTTTGTGGTTCTGATTTGTCATTTTTATCATTGGAAGCCACAGTTCTGAACAGCTCTTGCCGTAGCAGTACCATCACTGAACAGCACAGTACATAAGTCTGATGTAAATTTGCTCGCTGACACAGTTAATATACATACTGTCACCAGTATGGTGTATTAGCCTATGCAGATGAGTGTGAAGTAGGAAGTCTATTGCATTTGGACATCAACTTACATCTTTGTTTTATTTATTTATTTATGCAGCGCCTGGCTCTTTAACATGGCGTGCTACAAATGTTTTGTGCAATTCAGTTATTGGAGCTGGAATTTACTTTCCTATAGGTACTTTTAATTATTTTAAAGTGTGATAAACTTTTATGTGTATGATTTCTGTACCTGGTAATTGTATCACCACCCCATTTATGGGTCTTTTTTTTGAATGAAATTGGTTGAAGGTTGGTTGTATATGAAGTTTATGGAGAGAGCTCTAGAGAGGATGAATTCCGAGTTTGATTCCAAAGTAAATGAGGCCAGAGAAGTAGCTCAGAGCCAAAGCCGAGTAGGTCCTGCCATAGATAGGCTTGAAAATAGCTTAGAAAAGAAATAAAACAATTTTGTTTCCTTTTCCTTTTTGCTCCTTAGGGACTAAGCAGTCGTGAATAACTGTCTACAGACTGGGTTCAGTTGAAAAACCTGAGTCGGTTTCGACAGAGTGACTATGTGTTGTGAGGTTTTTGACAGTCCTGTCCTTTTTTTTAAGGCAAGTTGTAATGATATTTGACAGTTATCTGCCTTCTTAGTTGGTGGAATTATTGGTAGTGAAGCTTGGATTTTGTGAAGCTTGTATTGCTTTGAGATCTAATGTACTTGGATATTTCCATATAATATGCTATGCTTGCTTGAGAGTATACTTCTTTATAATGTATACATTTCTTTGGGCGTCCAGACTTCTTTTGAAAACTATTTTTTTCATTTCTTTGCAAAATCTCGTATCACACACGTGGAGGTGTTGACAGTCAATGAGATATTTTAGTCTAAATAAAAGAATTTTGTAAGGACCAAGGTAACAAATCTTTGCAATCAATTAATTTTCATAAGAAAAATTATTTTTACATCCTATATTTTATACTCTTTATTTGTACAACAAAAAAATTTATACTAAATAAATAATTTATTTATATCTAAATTTATAAGTATTTACGATTAATGTAGAAGGTATTTATCACTGCTTCTTTCTTAAATGATTATTGAAAAATTAAAATTAAAAATTTTGTTACACAAATATAAATACAATTTATATAACTTTTAATTTTAATAATATAAAATATAAATATTTTCATTATTAGATATAAATATTTTCTGAAATAAATATAAATTCATTTGAAATATAAATAAAAAGTGTAATTAAGAATACAATTATTCCTCCTCCTTTCATAATATACACACTGTTCATAATACACGAAAGGTGAAGTACCGTATTAGTGCTACAGAATGATGGCAAAACCAAAAAGAACGCGAGTTTCTTGTGATGAGAAAAAGCAAGGACTCTTTCAGTTGTGCGATTGAGACGAGTCTCAACTCTCAACCACCGTCGGAGTCCTGACAGTCTCTCTCTCTCTCTCTCTCTCTCTCTCTCTCTCTCTCAATTATATTGAGAGGATTCGAGAGCAGAAGAGAAGGAGAGAAGAAGGAGAGAGGAAGAGAGATGACGATACGGCCGCAGATAGTGCTGTTCGGCGACTCCATCACGGAGCAATCCTTCCGCCCCGGCGGTTGGGGCGCCGCTCTCGCCGATTCCTACTCCCGCAAGGTTTTCACCTTTCCTCTCTCTCTCTCTTTCTCTCTAGATCTCAAATCGCGCACCAGATCTCTCTTAGTTAGATCTCTTCTCATCTTTTCTTTCTCACGAATGGTAATGTGCGATTGTTTCTTAAAATGCTAGGCTGACATTGTCGTCAGAGGTTACGGCGGATACAACACGCGCTGGGCTTTGTTCCTGCTCCATCATCTCTTTCCTCTGGTACTTACAATGCAATGCACCCCTTTCTTCTTCACTTTGTCATTCCACTTTCTCACTTGCAATTTCCATGATGCTTGATTCAGGCTGTTCATGACTAATTCATGACTTACAAATGTACCTAAACATTGTTGCATAATTACATTAGCAATTGATTAATTGCTCGGCTCAGGGTTCATGCTGTTAGTTACGTACCATCAGGAACTAGCCGAAGTTTTAGTCCATTGCATTGTGTGAATTACTACATTATTATCAGATTTTCACACGTTATCTACCGTGCAGAGTGGGCCCACACCGCCTCCAGTGGCCGTGACCATATTTTTCGGTGCAAATGATGCAGTTCTCTTGGGAAGGCAAAGTGAAAAGCAACATGTACCTCTTGATGAGTACAAAGATAACCTCAGGAAAATGATCTCTCATTTAAAGGTATAATCCCACTTAATTGTACCAGTAACAAGATAAAATACTTGTATCGATTGATTTTTTCTGTTCATTTTTTGTGAAATTTAAAGTTGCTTGCTCTGTTATGCTTGCATTGTCTGAACCATCCAACCTATTATTAATTGAATTTTTGTTCACACTGGAATAAAAATTAACCACCTACTGACAAAATTGGATGGTTTGAATCAGGTTTAATGTGATCACGTGGACCAGATTCAACAATGGCAGCACATAGGGACTAATTATTTATATGGGGTTCTGTAACTTAAAACTTTTTTCTTTTATTCTCTTCTTGTTTGCAGCTACTGTTATATTTTCTGTTATTGCTTATATCTCGGGTTCTACTGGTACTGGACATGACCAGCACTTTTATCAACTTCGGAATAAATAACTTATCTAGTCTACTTTCCTTTATCTGTACTTTTTATTGTAGGAAATATCACCCAACATGGTGGTTGTTTTGATAGCACCTCCTCCTGTAGATGAAGATGGCAGAGAACAATATGCAAAGTTTGTTTTTTCTCTCTTTACTACTACAACATTTTTTTTTCTCGTCTTCGATTTTTGCAGTCTTTTGCTATTTCGAAGAACTCGTATGACACACCAAATTACAAGAAGATCAAGGAGATACTGCCATTTTGGGTTCTTATGACCATAATTTTCACTAATGATATAATGAAGTTTGGAACAATAAAAGAACCACCCTTTAAAAGGAAGGTTCCTCTTTTTATGTAAAGTAAATACTGCAAGGCATGCGAAAATGATCTTGTCTGTTAATCTTGACATTGCTATTATGTGCCCTGGTATGTTTTTTTTTATCAGGGATAATCCTTTTTATGAACCTGCTCATATTAGGGAAGCCCCATTTTAATTTTGATAGTAGTAGTAAAGGTTAGTTTTTAACAGATCTCTTTATGGAGAGAAGGCAAGGAAGCTTCCAGAGAGGACAAATGAGGTGACTGGTACATACGCAAGGCAATGTATAGAGCTAGCCGAAGAGATGCAGATACCGTGCATTGATACATGGTCTGTTATGCAACAAACAGAAGGATGGGGAAAACTTTTCTTAAGGTCTTTTGACTCTTTTTCTTTACATGCCTGACTTACTAACATGTATGGTGGATGTATCTGTTTCTGGTACAGTACAGCATAAATATGTACATGGCCTGCCTTAGATTGTGATTTTCTAATATCATAATCCTCTCCATCACCTTAATTACTGCTCCAATGCAGTTGCGGCATTGCACCTTACTACACCATTACCTCGTATGTTGTGATTTGAGACCCTAATTTGCAGGGATGGGCTGCATTTGACAGAAGAAGGGAATGGAGTGGTACACAGTGAAGTCATACGAGCTCTGAATGGGGCTGGCTTGGTTGCAGAAGAAATGCAACTGGACTTCCCGCACCATTCTGCTATTGATGGAGCACATCCAGAGATAGCTTTTCAATCACAAGGTAGTCGTCTTGTTTCTCTTGCATTTTATTTGTGTACGTAGAGTATTTTGTCCATAATCATACCTTTTTCGGATATAGCTGCATATTGTTTTAGCATACACTGCAGGCATGTTTTGGCAAATCTTCCTGTTTTAGCATACATGTAGAAATCCTTAAATTGTCACATATTCCTTTACAATCATAAATATCGAGTATGCTCATAGAGAACATGGCTAAGTTCTTGCCAATGCAGCACCTTGCTTATTCTTGGAGAAGGTTCATGCAATTTTAAAGCAGATGATAAATTAATGGACATGATATTTTCTAGTCTTTTAGGAGCATACAAGTAATTCACAATGTTTTCTGAGGGCCTCTGTACTAGCTGTTGATATTTGGGATAGCTTTTGACAGGCAGGGTGGGAATTTTCCACTGGTGGTTTTGCAATTTGAACCTTGTTTAATACAGATATCAGCACTTGGGGCTCATACCGTACATCATATTTTGTGGATATCTGTTTACTCGAGTACCTATACATAAAATATATGCTAGTATACTTGGAGGTCTACCATCTTGATTTTTATACTGGGTTGTATGTATGATATCTACTTATTGCGGTTTAGGAATTAAAGCATGCATCAATCATATTAATAGCCTAATTTCTCTTGCATGGGCATGTTTTAGGGAGAGTTAAAGCTAAATTGTATTAGTTTTAATCTCTCTCTCTCTCTCTCTCTAACCTTGCACAATGAGCTACCTTAACACGCGTTTCAATGCTTCTGTTTCAGGTTGTTCTAGTTCAGATAATATTGATGCTTTCTGTCCTGAGACCGCTTCTGAACACATTTGATGCTCATTTCGGAAGCATTATTTTCATTTATATTTGGTTATGATTCATGTAATATAAGAAATTTCAATTAATTAAAGATGGAAAGCTCATTGATAGGAGGAAAATTTATAGTTTGGTGAGTGGAGGTTCATACTAGGATTTCTCATTTACTAATGTTTTATGGTTCATGAGATCTTAGTTCTTTTTTTTCCTCCCAAGATTTATGCATTATCTCATAATGGTGATTATGAATTAGAACTTTGTTATGTGCATTTATGCAACTTAATTTAAATCTCCGTTTACACTTGACATCCTTTATCTTTTGAGGAACTTGCACCAAAGCTCCTTAATGCATATAAGAGTATTCATATACAACACAATTATTCATTACATATCTCAAGTCCTAAAATATACGCTCCCTTTCAAAGAAAACATTCTCCTATGCATCAGATATTTCTAATTATATACTTGAACAATTTTCTTTTAAATGATTTATAGTTCCATACAAATGACTAACGAGAATTGAAAAGCACAATATCTGAAAAGTTAAAGTACATGTCTAAAGAGAGTATTTTCACAATACAAATCCCATAGACTAACTTCAAATTATTAATATTCCAAGGGAAAAGAGAGGTAAATGCATTAATTGATCAGCAAAAGAAAACTGCTCATATCAGCTTTTACACTTGCAATTAGAGTAGTAAGTATATATGCCTTCAAATTAATAACTTTTAAGATCAATTTAGAGGGTTTATGAGAATTCAAAATTCCAGTAATTAAGTTGGTCTCTTAATTCATCCTTAAATTAGGCAATTAACTTACGACATGAGTTAAGAAATCCAGATTTCCTGTGGCTCTTTTGGTGTCACATGCAATCAATGTTGCAGATTGCATATTAGATTATTACACAGTTCACATATATTAGTAAAATATTTCAACACCAGCAACCACATACTTTGATTTGCTTTAGTTACATACTAAAATTTTCAGCAATTCCTTTTTTTAATACTACTCTTTATGAATTAAAGGAGTCTGAAATTAAATACACTTACACAACAAAGATGCCATATGAATTTTGTACAGAATGACCACTAGAAATAATCTGGAAAAAGAGTTGAGAATGAATTAAATGCATGTTAAGAGGCCTCTTTGCCTCCTTTTTACCCTGTAATATCTCTCTTTCTATCTTGTATAAGCCATACCTTTTTATAACAACCCCCATCTTGTCATCTCATACAGCTACAATCTGCTACAAGCACATTAGAACCCTAACCACTAGCAACCCCCCCCCCCCCCCCCCAAAAAAAAAAAAAAGGAAGAAGGAAAAACCCACAATCTCCAATGGACTTTGGCTATTTGAAACCTTGCATGGATAATAACACACAATTGGATTATCTGCATGATAGTATTCACCAAGTAAACGAAGGTTCGGTTAACGGGGTTATATCAGGGGATTCTTTGTACGGCATATCTCCATTGGAGACTTGTTATCAGATAGCAGGGTTTTCATACCAAGAGGGGTCTTTCTACAACAATGCTGCTCCTTTGATGATGGTGCAAAAGATAGAAGATGAAGCTTATAACATGGCTATGGTGCCTAGTATCGCACCGAAGTTTTCCTTCTCTTCTTCTTCTTCTTCTTCGACTGTTGTGACGGAGGATCGGTTTTTGGGGTTTAGAGAAAATGGTGAGAACAAAATGGTTGTCAAGACGGAGCGTAAAAATCTCAGTAAGAACAAGAAGAAAACTAACATGGTGAAAGGTCAATGGACACTTGAAGAAGACAGGTATGTATTAATAACATTACAATTTTTTTGTAAATCAATAATTTCTCTTATTTTTTTCTGCTTCCTCTTTATACTCATAATTTTAATAGTTGATTAATTACTTCAATTTCTTTCCCTCTATTGGAAACAAGGTTTTATTAAATAATTTTTTTTGTTAAGGTAGCTGTTGATATATGAAATATAGACATCACACTTAATTAATCTGTATATATTGTATTGTTGTTCTTTTACTAGGGGTAATAGATATTGGAAAAAAAAATGTATAATTCATTATCTTCTTGGATCTCAAATATATATATTTTTTTTGTAGACGGTTGATAAAATTAGTAGAGAAACATGGTATAAGAAAATGGTCTCACATTGCTCAAATGCTTCCTGGAAGAATAGGCAAACAGTGCAGGGAAAGGTGGCATAACCATCTTAGACCTAATATTAAGGTACAATTAATTTTTTTTCCCTCCACTTTCTTAGTCTTTCTTACAAAAAATTATGAGATAAAATACCAAGCTAATGTTGCTCCCGTTTTTTAAGCATGCATTAAATTCTGCTTAAATTTCTAATTTTAAAAAATATTCATCACAAAAGGCACCTTTCAAGTATTAAACTATTAATTTTCTCAGTCAAGAAATCAACTTAATTTCTGAAGGCCTGAAAGTCCACAAATAAATACAAGTGAAGATTTGTCCCTGTAATCTAATAAATCTAAAATTAAATTATTATTCTGTAACTTCTAATTGAAATCTTTGGAACAATTTCAGACTGCCAATTATGCAATTTTTTGGAACATATACAAACCTCATATTATTAAAACATTGAACCAAACTTACTCATTTCAAATAAAATGGCAACATTTTTACTGATAAGAACCAATTACAGAAGGACAGCTGGACAGAAGAGGAAGACAAGGTATTGATCGAGGCGCACAAGGAGGTTGGCAACAAATGGGCAGAGATTGCCAAGCGGCTTCCCGGAAGGACCGAGAACTCGCTCAAGAACCACTGGAACACCACCAAGCGCCGTCAGTTCGCCCGCCGCCGCATCCGTGCCACCAAAAGTTCCCGAGGAGCAACCAACAACACAATCCTCCAAGACTACATCAAGAGCCTCGGCATCATAAACAATATTAACAACAACATGCCACCTCCATCAACAATCCCGGGTTCAACACCTGTAATGCCGGTTTCTGTAATGCATCAGGGAAATGGTGGTACATGGAAGGCGGCGAAGATGGAGAAGGTGGAGGTGGAAATAGAGGATGATTTGCTTCCAAGCTGCGATTCATTTGCCAATATGTATGACTTGTTGTTTGACGGAAACCATCACGAGTTGTTGCCTGAGAAATGCGGAAGCAGCTTCGATATTACCGGCAATTTTGTATTCGATAAGATAGATGAGATTATGATGGACATGGCATGGGATGACGATGTGTTTGTCGATGCTGATAACGGGATGGTGGTGACGCCGAACGACAATGAGGTCATGGTGAAGAAAGAAATGGACCTCATAGAGATGATTTCTCAGAGCAGCGGCACGAGCAATTGTGTCGGGTATTCATAAGAACAATCTCGACGCCGACCGCAACTGCTTTAAAGGAATAACTGGCTTAACATCAGCAAAAATAAAAAGAAAAATAAAATAAAAAAAGTACTTGAATAAGTAATAATTACACGTTTCATATTTCCATCTAATTAAGCTATTTGTGAGATATGTAGCCACGTCCTTAGTTAGTTCTTACAATTTGTAATTTGGAGTGTCATAATTTGACATATATTTCTTATGTGAGTAACATTGCTTTTCATTGCATCATGTTGAGTAAATTGGTTTAAACTTTAATGTACTTTTTTTTTCAAAATTTGATTCTCTTTCATGTAATTATGTTGAGGAGTGATAACTGCACCCATTATTTAAACGCTAGATGTATTTATATTTTTTCGAAAAGTATTTATATCTAATGATAAAAACATTTATACCTTGTATTATTAAAATTAAAAATTATATAACGCAACAAAACTTTTAACTTCATTTTTTTCTACAATCATTTACCCTCGTTTGACAAACGAAGTAAAATTAAAATAGAGTAAGTGTTAAATCACTTTAAAATATTAATATTTGATAGTAATAAAGTAAGTATATGAAGTAATAAGGGAAAAAAATTTAAAACTATGAAACTTAGTCCACATTAAATTATCTCTGTTTGATACATTAAAACGCCTTAAAACATTTAAATCACCTACTCCAGTTACCAAATGGATTGTTAGGGAAGAAAAAAGTGATAAATATTTTTTTATACTAATTATAAGCATTAATAAATTTAGATATAAAAAAATTATTTATTTTAGTATAATGATAAGAGGCATAAAATATAGCTGCAAAGATCAATTTCTCATGGTTTATGATAAATAAAATCACAAGACATCAGCCCAGCAATTGAATGGAATCAATTAAAAAGCCCATATCGCTGTTCTGATTTTGGGGCCGGGTACTAAAATCTCAACGCTCTCCCCCCCTCTCGCGCTCTCTCGCTCTCTCTATTCCTCTCCTCTAGTGCTCAGAGCTCGAGGGTTTTACGACTTGGATAAATTTGTTGTTGCTCATGGACGATCGGCTATCAATTGAAGGGACTCTTGAAGATCCAGCGGTCAGAGACCTACCTTCTCCATTTCTTGTTTCTTTTTGTTATATTCTTTTCCAAATTAGAAGACGACGCATACGCATACTGAGAAGCTCGATTAAGTAGAATATATGAAGGATTGGATTTCTTTTAGTGTATTATTTTTTTTTATCTCATGTACAAGCATGGACTGGGAATTTTCTTGAATTACAGTGTAGTTACTGAAAGAGATGGTGATTGTTTCCAGTCTTGGATAATTGTTTCCAATTATTGTTTTGGTTTTAGTTACCTTCAAGTGAAATTTATTTAAACATTAATAAAAAGGCAATATGACACTTCTTTGGCATGAAATTTCTACTCCAGCAATACACATTCTTATTCTGGTAGGATCCTCTAAGATAAAATACCCAGGTACAAATCACATATCGATTTTGACTGGATTTTAATCTTTATTTATGTGTTATTAGCTATAACGTTAGTAGCTTGACAGCCAAAGGCACGTTGCAACTGATTTTATGTTAGTTTCTATGAAAAAAAAAAAAGAATGAAAACTTTGCTAAGTGTGGTTATTGATTAATCAACATACTTTTTCATTCTTGATATAATATGCAATATAAACATGTTTAGTTCTATATATATAATATGACTTAGATCGTTAACCTGCCAATGTAGGATAATCCCTGACCTGTTATTAAAAAGTTTAGTTAAGGCACTTTTTGATAAATATTGAGTATTTGTTAAAGCATGTCCGCCTCAATTGCAGGAACGCCTGTCAAAAGAACTAAAGAGGAGATCGGGCAAATACACTCTTCTAGGTTTATTTGTGGGAATACTGTCTGGGGGATATAAGGAGGCTACAGCATCTGTTGTAAGTTTTCATTCACTCTATACAAAGTGTTCATCAAGGTGTTGTTTGGCAAAGTTTACATTTAGATCCCAATGAAAGCTTCAGAAGCCAATAAAAATGCTTGAAATTGGTGCTATCCCCAGACCACAGTAAAATATGCTTGAAATTGGCTAGAGGCTTGGGTCTTTTTGCAATTTGCAGCACTATTTACCCAAATTCCTCTAACTTGTGTCTTATACCTGAATTGGCACTTGGGGCTACTCAAAGCTGTTGCGATTTTTATTAACAAACAGATGTTGTGGAAGATTTAAAACTGTAATAGAAGTTCCCTCCGCTTTTGTTATTTCAGAGTAAAGATGCAGAGGTGATGCTGAAAATGGGGAGTACAGCAGACAAAAGAGAGCAGTACCGGCTGATGAGAGATGCCATGGAGAAGAGGTTCCTCCGGATTGCTCGTGGGTCACTTGTTGGTGGGGTCCGTTTTGGCATGGGCACAGCTGCCTTTTTTGGAATGCAGGAATTCCTGGCTGATGTAAGAGGTGTGCCTGTGTATGATGTCTTCAATGTAGTTGGTGCCGGAACCATCACTGCCGCTGCTTTAGGTCTCATGAGTGAGTTATATTACTCTTTAAAATTATTCTTTTCTTTTTGTTGGGGGGAGGGGTGCAGGGTTATGTTGTGTCTGTTAGTTTTTTCCCTTCTTTTTTTTTCTTATAGAATAAGTGGCAAATAGCCACCTGTTTCATTTTACTGAAACAAAAGAGTTATGTACAAATCTATATAAACAACATCCTGCCCTTGCCCACAACATTATTACACCCAAACTAACTGATGAATGATAAAAAAAACAAAGGTTCTACGCTAAAAGTAAGCATTTGTGTAAAATATCATTGAACTATCCCTGTGTGCCCAGCCTATCTTTGCGTTGCTAGCTGCCTCTTCGAGCTCCATCCAGAAATCCACCAATATACAATTAAAACAAAAACCAGGCATAAGCAATCCAAAATTTATAATGGACAAAGAATTAGAAAGCAAACATACCTGTTTCACCACTGACCAGCAATCACTCACCATAGCAACCAAAGTGAATCATATACAATAAAGAAAACATATCAATCCTCACGCAATCACCACAGACAACAAATTCAAACATACACACTAAACAGAAAAGAACTGTGTGACATGCAAGATCCAAGAATATCTCAGTATCTAAAACATGGCAACATCCTAAAATCAAAACATGCACAGTATCAGAATTCTCAAATCTTTAACCAAGCAATGACCAAGCACATCAACGCAGCCAACGAAAGCAAATCAGAATCAACATCACAACCATCTTACTATCCTAATACCAATCTCAGTCATAGCAATCGCCACCAATTAAAGATATTATTTATCTCAGAAGCATGAAAAAAGGCATCATCTCATAGCCTATCTACCAACCCAAAACTAAACTATCTGGTATCAATGACTAGCTACCAGAATATCCTGCAACCAATTAGTCAGCAACCAGAAGAGACATCTGATGATTGGCATGTGCAGGTGCTCCATCAATCTGCATGAGCACCTGACTGATATCAGGAAAAGCATCTAGCACAGTATCTTTATCTACCATCCTCATCAAACCTGTCCAATAAATCACTAAAGACTTAATCTCAGCAGTTATAGCATTAGTAGGTCTGCATCGTTTGTTCTGAAAAATTATCTGATTGCGTTCCAACCATAACGACCGAAAAATAGCACTACAAATAATCTCAAACAGGAAAGAGATCATATAATAGGAAAATCTCCAAATCAGACAAATGAGAAAAAGAAAAGCGATCAAGTAATGGATTTGAGAAAGAAAATAGCACTACAAACCTACCTTGTGTCTTCTCCAAAGACTTGACTTCAGTTCAGCCTTCTGAGGAACTGGCATCTCGCCCTGGAGCTTCAAACGCAAGCTCCTCCGAGGCTTCTCAATCACAGGGGCCTTCTGTGCGAGTGGATGAATCTTCAGCACCATCTCAGACTCCTGCACCTTAGCACAGCTCATCTCAGACAGATCTGTGAACAACACCATCTCTGTACCAGTCACAACACTGTAGTGTCCCTCAGATCCCTCTGATGGAGGAACTGCATTCTGATCTGGTGTCGGAATGAGCACTAAAGGCAGATTGGAGCTTGTCTCAGTCAAAGACTCCCATTTACTGCTGATCTTCCTACGATCCTCCTGATCCTCCTCCTCAAGCAGATCCTCATCTGGTGGAGAGACACGAGAAGATTCCCCTACCATTCTCCTCTTCTCTTGCCAGACTTTTCAAATCTTAGATTGACCCTGACCATCAGGATTGCCAGAACCATCATTATCACCACCAGGACCATCCCCGCCTCCACCAATACCGCCATATCGTCCTCTAGGCAGTATAATCTTGAACCTCACCTCAAAGTGGTGCCATTCATTCCTACAATTCTTATACCTGATCCACATAGATCTAGGTATATGGAGGGGATCACATACTCCTAGTCATACTTTAGCTGCTGTGAAGTCGTGGCGATTCCACAGCTTCATCAGGAAGCCCAGGATACGGATCCACAAACTACAAAGACAATACCCCTCATCCCGTGCAGGCATCCACCTCGTAACCTGAAAATCAGCCCCTTCTAGAGTGATGAATCCATCACTCACCACTCGTTCTCTCCAGATCCAAGGTGCCTCAATGAGATAGGCATTATCCCCCAGCTCTCGTGCAATCCATGGAAAATCTGGGATCAGGTGGCGAAGAGCTGCCTCTACACAAGCTCGACCCCATCCCAGTCCATCAGCACAAAACTCTGTTCAAAATGCTTCTCCAGCTCATTCGTAAAAGGAGAATTCACAAAAGACTTATTCCTAGCTCCTCTCTCCATTTCCGAATCCTTTTGCTCGCTTTCTGGAATGAAGAGAGGTTGACACAGGAGTGGCCTTATATCTAGACTGAGCCCCCCTGGACCCTCTTGATTTCTTGACGATCTCTTGACCTGTAACCAGATTTGTTGCACGCAAAGCAAATTAATGCATTCCTGCACTGCTTCGCTATATGGCCCTTCTCTTCACACCGAATACACATAGGTTTAGCATGAGCATCGTGAGAGAAAATCTGATGTACCTTTAGATGGGCCCAATTGATTGGATCTTGTGTTGTGATTGTGCAGATTGATCGCCATTGTTGGGTCTGTTAGTGATTTCATTGTGTACGGTCTGATCTGATATTCAGATTTATTACCTCTATTTATAATGTCAAGCCAAATCTTTTGTGGTTCTGATTTGTCATTTTTATCATTGGAAGCCACAGTTCTGAACAGCTCTTGCCGTAGCAGTACCATCACTGAACAGCACAGTACATAAGTCTGATGTAAATTTGCTCGCTGACGCAGTTAATATACATACTGTCACCAGTATGGTGTATTGTAGCCTATGCAGATGAGTGTGAAGTAGGAAGTCTATTGCATTTGGACATCAACTTACATCTTTGTTTTATTTATTTATTTATGCAGCGCCTGGCTCTTTAAAATCACGTGCTACAAATGTTTTGTGCCTTTCAGTTATTGGAGCTGGAATTTGCTTTCCTCTAGGTACTTCTAATTATTTTAAAGTGTGATAGACTTTTATGTGTATGATTTCTGTACTTGGTAATTGTATCACCACCCCATGTATGGGTCTTTTTTTTGAATGAAATTGGTTGAAGGTTGGTTGCATATGAAGTTGATGGAGAGAGCTCTAGAGATGATGAATTCCGAGTTTGATTCCAAAGTAAATGAGGCCAGAGAAGTAGCTCAGAGCCAAAGCCGAGTAGGTGCTGCCATAGATAGGCTTGAAAATAGCTTGGAAAAGAAATAAAACAATTTTGTTTCCTTTTCCTTTTTGCCCTTGAGGGACTAAGCAGTCGTGAATAACTGTCTACAGACTGGGTTCAGTTGAAAAACCCGAGTCGGTTTCGACAGTGTGATTATGTGTTGTGAGGTTTTTGACAGTCCTGTCCTTTTTTTTAAGGCAAGTTGTAATGATATTTGACAGTTATCTGCCTTCTTAATTGGTGGAATTATTGGTAGTGAAGCTTGGATTTTATAATTTTATGTTAATAGTGAAAGGTGATCATTCTCTAAGCTGAAAGCGATCACCTGTTGCGTAGTATCAATGTTTTGTTTCCATTACATGCTATGACAGTGTTAGGTGGACACAAAGCTTTTACAACTAACAAACACCTTTTTAACTAATTTTTCTTTGCTTAGATTTCAGTTTGAAGCAAAAAAAATTACATCATCATTACAAACAATGAATGGTACTGTAAAATTAATTTTGAAGGAACTGAAGGTACAGAGATAGGTAGAGAAAGAACATTTCAGAGTTCTACATGGATATTGTTAGCATTTAAAGGGGGCACACATGAAATTTCGACATAGATGTGCAAAACCAGTAGTAGTCTGGAATGCTTGCAGCATATCTGATTTTTGCAACCATGTGGTTTGTCTCTGGCATATGGAAACACTTATTTGATACAAAGAATAATACTACTACTAAACACATCAGTGCTAGCTTCGGCCTTGATGCACCGGTAATACTACCATCTCAATTGCACTGGTTTCATAAGAGACAATACTGACATACCTCCCACGCTATTACTAACTAATGAGGAAATTACACTTCCCTGTTTAATTGAGAGTTAGAACTCACTAAATAGATGCAATAGCATGAGAGTATATTGCATTTAGGGCTTCTAATTTAAGAACATACTCTCTTTGTTGCCATCTCCATATGACAAAAAGAAGGGCTTCTACTTTTATATTTATTTATTTACTTTTCTAGTGACCGCAGGAAAACGACAAAGATTTTATTGCAACTCGGACCTGGAGATTCATATACCATTGTAAGTTACTTCTCTCCAATGACAAGACAAGGCAAAAAGCCCTACACACTACAAACCAAAGAGTGAGAGAGAAGGGGAACGAAAGAGGTGAATTCTAACCTAATCAGTGACATTTGTTTGTACAAATTAATCATAAAAGTGACAGAAAAGCAAGGAAACAATACATTTCCATTTCCCTATAAAATTTGTACACCCCCTCCCTCCTCACTTGAAGAGTATCCCTTCTATCTGAAATTCAAATAGAAAAATAAAGAAATCAGCCATGAAAAGAGCTATATCAAGTTGTACCAGAAATGAACTTATCCAATAAATACCTTGCTAGTGCTTTTACTGGTATATTATGGTACCAGCTTAGGCTTCTGTTCCTTTTTTCATTTGTTTGAAAGTAACCTCAAGACAAAGAATTTGGCAGGACACAGTCCAAAAAAAAAAACACAATGGTCAAATTCTATGTCATGAACACAGAAATTACTCACAGTTCTGTTTGAAATTTTCCTTCAAGTTTCATGTGAGTCCTGTTCCTCGCTCAAATTTGCACCAGCGTTGGGTTGAGGTCCATCAGAGGAAGAAAACAACTCATTCAACCATGGTCGATTCTCATATCTGTTATCACTCTCACTTGCACCTACAGAACCACTACCTCCAGTACCCTCTCCAGTGCCTTCTCCGTTATCCTTGGTCTCCTCAGCTGGCAACTGGTACCGGCAAACAGGGCATGTGCTATGCAACTCCAGCCACGGCAAAATGCAACCACCATGAAACTTATGCCTACATGGCAACTCCTTGGCCTCAGTACCAATTTCAAAGTCATCAAGACAGACTGCACAGATCAATGCCACCTCAATTCTCGTGCACGGTAACGCTTCAACAGCCTCCTTCATGGCCGGTGGGGTACCGTACCGATTCGGGTCATTTTCAGACAGATGCTGCAATAAGAGATCCAAACCAGGCCCAAGAAAATAATCACCCAAACCTGAACCTGATTCACTAACATTGTCCTCTGAATTGAAATTCCCTTGAAGAATTATTGCTTGATTGTTCGAATTTATTAGAATCAGACTCTCACCTTCTCTTTCTCTATCTCTTTCCCTATCTCTGTCTCTATCATCATCCCTCAGGCTCTCTAGCAGTTGTAAGATCGCTGATCTGCGCCGAGACCGTCTAAAAATATCTTCAATCTCCCGCTCAATTTCATCGTCTTCTTCATCGTCGTCGTCGTCATCTTCATCTTCAAAATCATCTTCGGGTTCTCTCCTGACAGGCCGTCTCAGTCTCCGAGTTGAACCCGACCCATTATTGTTATCATCTACCATGCCAAGGAGGATCGGGGCCCACAGAGAGAGAGCTCTTTCAGACCTGAGGTCACTTGTGGCTGATTCAAAATCCCTTCCTTGCATTTCTTCTACAAATCCACTGTCACAATAGGGGCATTTGATTTCAGGTTCCATGGTCGGCGTCACCGCCTGTGTACACAAATGGCACCAGTATCTGGTTGTAGTAACAGCTTCACTAACTTCACTCATTGTTCCTTCCTTTTCCCCTCTCTGATTTTTTGCTTACGATCTGATACGAAACCCTAATCAAGATGAACTGAAAGAAACAAGAACTTCAGATCTGGAAAATTAACAGTGTGATTACCGATTCTAGTTTGATTTCTGGAGAGAAAGCACAAGGATATTAGAGGAGGAGGAGATGGTAGCTTCGAGCTTGGATAAAGGGTAAAGGCAACAACACAAAAGGAAAAAGAAAAGATGACTACCATAAACTACTAGTTTTGTTTTATCTCATCAGAGAGAGAGAGATTCTTCTCTCACAAGCAGAAGAAACTAATCCTTTCAAAGAATAAGGTGAAATTGACAAAGGAAAGGTACAAAACAGAAAGAAAGAATTGACGATGATTCAATTCGCTCAATAGAAAATGTGAAAGATAAGAAGAGATTGAGAAGAGATAAACTCCGAACCTTGATTTTTTTTCTTCTTTGGCTTGTACTAGACTGGATCGCACACCTCCATTTCTTAATTTCTTCCTTTTTTTTCCTTTGTTTTAAAGAGAGGAGAGAAGAAACCTCAGAGATAGAAAAAACCAGCGAAAAAGAGAGCGCTCTTTTATTTTATTTTATTTGATCTATTAACTAATTAATTAATTGATTGATTGATTGAAGATTAAAATACACAAATTCTGTTTTGTTTTGGCTTTGAATGAATGAAATAGAAGTTTACTTTTCGGAGTTCCTGTCCCCTTTTCCTCAATGTAAAGTTATCCGCACGCGACAACTATACGTCAATTAACGAATCTTCCGAGGTAGGTGGTACAGTTCAGATCTAATCTAACCTACGGTATGTAAAAGAGCGTATTCGTGAAGAGGTGGAGATATGAGGCAAGTTGTAGTGCTTATCCTTGGGAATATCTAAATGTAATTCCCGAGTGGGGTCCACTGGGGCTGTGCCGTTGACGCTGCTTCTAATGGGATTCTTCTTCCCTCTGACGCCCCCACGTGAGCTGTCCGTGTGAATCACTGCAACTGGGACCCACTCTGGTCATATTTTTTTCTTCGGCCGAGTATCTGGTGGTGACAGATGAAACGGGTCGCGATTCGGATCAGACTCGTAGTAAAGGCTTTTAAAGGGCTAAGCCCGTGGTATTCTGCAAGGGATGAAACGGGTCGGAATTCTACAAGTTTAAAAACGGGTTAAGCCCATGGTGTGGTTTAATGGTAGGCCCTCCAAGCATGTCAATTTATTTATTTATTTATTTATTTATTTATTTATTTATTTATTTCAATAGAATATTTTATTTTTATTTTTTGTGTTTTTTTTTCTAACTAATAACTAGGGGCTAGCTCAGGCTCCGCCTTGAACTGTCAAATTCTTACCAGTATAATTATCATATTTTTGTTTTTATAAATTAATTCAATCTAAATTGAAAAAATAATGTTTTAAACATAACATGTCTAGTATAAAATACATTTATTTTTTAATATAAGAAAATGAAAAAGTAAAGTGGGTGTATTGAGAACTATAATAGATATTTTTGAGAAATAAAAAGTTCGTGAACATTGTTTACAAAACTACATTTTTTAGTTCATGGATATTATCTACGAACACTTCTTTAATATATTATATATAATGAATTTATAAAATTATAAAATAAGTTCGCGAACAATATATGCGAACTAGAATTAGTTCACAGATAATAAATGCGAACTTTTTAATTTTAAATATATGCAATTTTGAACTTTGTTCTTCTCATTTTTTATTTTTATATTATTATTTAAAAAAAGTGCATAAAATACATGCCTCAAAAGATTAATGAGACATTAAATTTCATTTTCATCAGATGATTTAAACTTTATAGTCCAAATATACTAGCATTCAATGCGTTATTCATATAATACTCAAAATTATATTATTTACAATTTATATGTCCAATGATATGTATGTAAATTTAATCTCTAGTTTGAATCATACGATTGATTTCAAAAACACTATGAAGATTGTTAGAAAATTCCTCCATGTATAAATCCCCTAAATGTCATTTATTTTACCTTCAATAATGAATAAATTTTAATGTAAGTTCTAATCTAGCAATTGTATCATAATCATTAGCTCTGTACAATTAGAAAAATTCCATCAGATATATGTTTAGCTAAGTTACTGCCTTACTAAAGTCGCCAAGAAGAAATTTGGGGCAGTGAAGTTTGCAAATTTTTGAAATCACAAATTTTGTTCAAACAGATAGATTTGGTTTTACGCATTTATTGTGACATTGAATCTCATCCTCTGATTACTTTATAATAAAAAAGAATGGAAAAGGCGATATTTTTTTATTGAAAAATGTTATGGAGATAATATTATTGATATCATCATCATCGATACGGGCATTATTATATACATTAATTGAGTTATTATGCATATTAATGTTTTTATTATGTATAATGCTTCTATTATTTAACTTAAATATCAATAATATACATCATAATTCATTTAAGTTGCATAATGACAATATTGTATAAAATGAATTTGCATAATAAAGATATTAATATGCCTAATAATTCATTTAAGCTACATAATGATAATAGTATAAAAAATGAATTTACACAATAAAATCATTAATATACATAATAATACATTTAACGTGTATAATTAAGTTTGTATCGACGATAGCATCACCAATCGTATTTGTGTATCAACTCCCTTTTTTTATAGTTTACAAAAACAGAAAAGGAAATGCTTTATCCACTTAGTTGATAATCAGTGTTTCTTCTTGGTTTTTTTTTTTTTTGTTTTTTTTGTGTTTTCTTTTTGCTGGAAAAAGATGTGCAAAATCAGTCTTTTGTTGTGCTTTTGAGTATTTTACAATATCTCATAGGATAATTCATTGAAAATGAAATGATGCGAGAAGGTAGAAAGGTTCTAAATTTCACATTGCTGTTATTGTTTGAAGTTAAAAGAGTTGTTGGCCTTTTAAATTGGATCATGTGGTACATACAAATCATTATTATTATAGACATGAAATAGCACAGAATATCAGTCCTTATTATAGGGGTGAAATAACAGAGAATATCAGCCAATAGAAATCTCTGAATATTTACATAGAAACAAACGGAATATGGATTAAAGACAGTGGGATCTAAAAGCAAATTTACTGTACATATCAAAAAACTGTTCCTAACTATAGCAAACTCCATTCAAGGTTTACATAAGATTTATATAGTATATATAATGTGTGCCAATAAGGATTTTGAGCGAATTTCAATTTTATTTAATTGACAAATAAAGGAACATGTATTATGTTTTAGATCTCTTTCTCAACACTTTGCAAGATCAAATCTAAACCCATTTGTTAAAACGTCCAAAATAAAAAAGAAAATTAATCAGCACCAACTTTGTTATTTAGCCAGTGCTTGAGTCTAATTTTGAACTTTGATGTGAAAGCAGTTAATTTGTCTTATCAGAACTTAATAAGCTTGCATTTCATGATACATATGCTCTTCTAAAAATGGATTCAGACTATCAGAATCAGGATATCTAACTTGAAACAAAGATCATCAGAGGGACAATGCAGACAAGAGTAACATCTTACAATCTAAGAGAGAAAAAGATATGGCTGAAAACCCAATCTTAAAAACAGCTTCTGGCATGGTCCGATTTGAATCAGTACCGCTCCGTACCTGTACAAGGTGAGAAAAGAGGCAGTGGTCTTTTGAAGAGTATATTCATCAACCCCCCCCCCCCCCCCCCCCCCAACACACACACACACAACCTCCAATCTTAAAAAGTAAAAGAGAAACCATGAAGTGCGTATGAGCATAATAGCAGAAGGCTATGATGTATTGGATGTGAGACCGAGTCCAACAGCAAAGGCGCACTGCATACCAGTGGTACAGAATAGCACTGCTAGATGGCCTCCATACTTCTGATAGCAGTTATAATATTATCAAATTAACAGTACCAGCCTATTTATTGAATTGATTAGAACTGCCAAATTACATATCAATTCAAATTGGCTGGTACACCATCAGTAAGAAACTATCTTAAAAATCACAAAAATATCATAAGCTATAAATATAGCATGTCATATATTTAGGATACAATGAAATCACAAGCTATCAAAATTTCATTTCAACAATACTCTTCAAATGAAAAATAAGGCAATAATTACCTCAAAAAAGAAGAAAAGGAAAGCAAGGCAACAAGACTAGTCACTACGCCCTAAACCCAAAAATAAATATGTCAAAAGTATTACATCTCTACTGGTACATGTAGCAAGAACTGCAAGCAACTTATTTTCCAGCAATTGCAAGCAGAGGTGATATCATACCCTGTATCTCTTGCAATGACCTCTGTGTCTGAATCTCTTGTACGACCATACGCCTGAGGTTCCTCACATGAACTGCCAGGTCAGCACCACCAGACTCAATATCCTCAGCACGGATCTCAATGACCCGCTTGGCGAGGTCCATTAAAAACCGTGCACGCCACGGCAATGTTGCATTTTTCGAAATGAATGACAACAAAAGCCCCAATTCATCAATATCCAGATTTGAAACACACTTGATGAGTTTCTTTCTTGCAATCAGTTCCTCTAAAACTGCCATGATGCTGGTAGTTTGTTTTGTTTTCAGAACCGACACGAGAGCTTCTTTGTGCATGAATTTCCTCAGAAGCTTGTCGTGCTCTTTCAATTTGACCTTCTCACGCTTATTAATTACAAAATCACTTTGACTCGGCTTCTCACTCTGGCCCCGCTTGAAGTACCGTATGTTTTTTCTTGATGCCGGAATTTGAGGCTCAGGTACACTCCATACAAACTGATCACTCTCAATCTGTCCTGTTCCACCTTCCATCTCGTCTTTCTTGTGCTTTATACCCATGTAAATAACCCCATTGCTGGTACCAACAACCCGAGTTGTCCCAGTAGGAGAGAAAGCAACTGAGAGTAGTTGTGCTGGGTACCTCATGGAGTGTGTTATCTTAAACCTTGAAAAGTCGAAGCTTTTTAAGTACCCATCAATTGAGACACTGAGAAGTCTCATCTCACCATCCCTTACCGGAGCCAGAGTCAAACCAGTGACGGTTTTGTTATGCGTCTCCACTGAGTGCACCGCTTTCCCTCCAGCAATTACATCCCAGATTTTGACTGTGTTGCCACCAGCCGTTGCCAATAACCCGCCTGAGGGTAGAAACAACACACTCTCCACTGGCGCACCATGATTGATAGAAAGCAATGAAGATGAACCCGAATTGACCCTTGTGTCCCAAATTTTTACCGTGTGGTCGTAAGAACCAGTCGCAAAGACATCGGAGGAGACGGGAGAAGGCGCCCCGGCTCGAATGTAGTCGCGGTGGGCCCCAGGGACAGTGACAAGCGGTGTCTCACTCGGTACATCCCACTGTACCAACAGAGCATCATCACCAGCTGAGAAAAGTCTAAGCTTCTCATGCAAAAGAGGGAACTTCACGACCCGGGAGGCGCAAGAGTGTGCCTTGAGGCTCCGCAAGGGGGTCGACTTAGCCGGGTTAAAGACCCGGACGAGACCAGTTTCACACCCAGCTGCAATAAGGCCTCCATCGCAGCGGAAGGAGGGGGAGTATGCGAGATCGGGCAGGGAGAGGGTGGAAAAGGAGGGGTCCGGACTGGAGAGGGAGGAGAACAGGCGGATGGAGGTAGAGGAGGCGGCGGCGAGGGTTAAGGGGGAGGAAGGAGAGAAGGAAAGAGAGGTGATGGGAAGATGGAGGTTGGAAGGGAGAGTGGATGATCGGAACGTGCGCCAGTAGGAGGATTCGGGCGTGGTGGCGAGGGTTTTGGTGGTGCGAGAAGGGGGGAGGAGATGAGAAGCGGGTTGAGTGGGGAATAAGGGTCTATTTGCCTCCTCCGCCATTGCTAAGGTGTGTGTGTGTGTGTGTGAGAGAGAGAGAGAGAGAGAGAGAGAGATGGTAGGGTTTTGCGCAGGCGGAGATGGGTACGACACGGTGGCTAGGGTTTTTGGGTTTTGTTAGTTATTATGAATCTATGATATGATATTGATACTTTTTATTTTATTTTTAGAGTTATTTTTAAGAATTATTAAAAATAATGGAAATTTTTTTAAAAGGATAAATTTTAGTATTTTATGAGATTTTGATATGAAAAATTTATTAAATTATATAAATCGAAGTGTTTATAAAAATTTTGATATGAAAAATTTTGATATTTGATTTATATTTTTTTAGATAGAAGTGTTTATAAAAATATATAAGCTAAATTCTATATTTGATATGAATATTATTATTTCAGCAGGAGTCCTTGACGTTAGCTTATTATATTATGAAAGGATAGTAATGTTACTTTTGACATAAAACGAATCATTGTAAATCCAAATAAAATTTATTTGGACAATATTATTCTTTAAAAAAAATTGACAGCATTCTTAATTTGTAAAATTTTCTTTCTCTATTCATTTGTTGAGATTAATATTGTTGTATGAAAATAAAATAGAATACACAAGAAGTTACACTTGTGTGACATTTTTAAGATTTAATGATTTATAAAATTGTCATGTGAATTTAACTTATGTGTGTAGAGTGATTTTTTATGTCGATATCACAAAACCCAATATAAAATATCACAAATGACTAGGATATAATTGGTCAAGGATTCATTTATAACGAATTAGTTTGACATGCTTAAAATTATGATAAAATATATTTATATTTTTAAAATCTGATAAATAAAAAATAATCTATACTCTATATACATATTATATGTATAAAAATAATGAAATTTTTTATAAATTTCATCATTCATCAATAGTATGAAAATTCTAATGAAATCTATTTAACTGTACTTGATGAATGTAAAATGATATTTAAATTATATGAAAATTTATATAAAATCGATGTATAAAGAAAAACAATATATTTACAACATTTTTTTTCCGTTTTTTTTCTTACATTTTTCCGTAATTTGAGAAAATATTTGAGAAGAACTTTCTAATTTTACTCCTACAATCAGCACTAAAACATAAATATTCAGACCATATTTTGTGACTTATATCACACCTAGCATTTTTTTATATTTAGAAAAATTGTTTTTAACACCGTTCAACAGAAAATTGTAAGAAAAATGCTATTTACTCTTGCTATAAAAAAATTGAATTTCCTTTAAGAGGGAATAAAAGTAAAAAAAAGGTTGGAAATATTATAAAAAAATACTAATGGATACAATTTCAAAATAAAACCCATAATTAACAGAATGGATTATTAACTTGGAGAGATTGTAAAAAACAAAAAAAAAACTTATCTTACCAAAATGAAAAATTCTCCTGGATTTAAACTCAAAAAGAAATAAATAAACAAAGTGTTATAATGATAACTTTTCATATTCAAACAACTTTTTGCAATTTTTGCATTTTTCATTCCAAAAATTACGGTTTGCTTAATCTAACATGATATTTTAAAGAGATTTTTTAATTTAATAATCTTACTAAATCAGAAAGTTCTTTGTATTTCTGAAATTTGAATTGTAATTATCAAATCAAATTATCAAATTTATTATTTATAAGTGGGATGCTGATGCTCTTATAAACTCTCCTAATCACAAAATTTGAAAATTGAAGGCGCTTTCTCAGTCTCTTTACATCTCCCTCTTCAAACCATGGTACCACCTCCGTTCCTCAGCCATCCAAACCTCCTCTCCCTCCATTCCCTTCACCTCCAACGGAGAAAAACCTTGTTCTCTCTCAAACAATCTCTATTTGTCAATACCAAACATGCCTCTTTACGTTCTCCCAACACGTTTCTCACCATCCGAAGTTGTGATTACAAGCCCTTTTCTCTTTCACCGAAGAGAGTCTCCAATCAAGAACCACACATCACCATTGAAAAATCTGATAAAGCTGGAGTGGTGAAGACTGAGAAGAACTTCTGGGCAGCTGTCGGTTTGATCGTTGGTACAGCGGTGGGACCCGGTATGCTCGGATTGCCGTCTTGTACCATCAAATCCGGTCTCGTACCGTCTAGCCTAACCATCTTTATTTCTTGGGTGTATGTCATCTCTTCTGTTATGCTAGTGGCAGAATTAACCTTTGCAACCATGGAAGAATCAAACTTCGAAGAGGTTTCCTTCACAGGCATTGCGTCGAACACCTTAGGTGCAAGATTCGGTACATTCGTCGCCATTGTTTATGCATCATTAAGTCTCTCTTTAATGATCGCTTGTGTATCGGGAATAGGTTCTCTCGTCTCTAAACAATTCCCCTTGTTGAATCCAATCTTGGCTAGTGCAATATTCCCGGTGTTTGTCGGTACCTTAATTACATTCTTTCCTTTTGAGGCCATTGACAAAACCAACCGCCTCTTATGCGGCTTAATGTCAGTATCAATTAGTACCTTAGTTGCATTTGGCATTTCGATCGGGCGAAATAGTCTATTAACCTCGCTCAGCTTTGCTTCATGGAGGCCACAATCAATCGTAGTGGCCATACCGGTGACGGTATTAACCCTAGGGTTTCATGTCATCACACCATTCATCTGTAAAATTGCCGGTGATACGGTTTACGATGCAAGAAAGGCTATTCTTATAGGAGGATCGGTTCCGTTAGCCATGGTTCTCTCTTGGAATGCGGTTATTCTGGTTCTAGCCAGAAAAGGCAATGTCTTAAATTCCTCCATGCCGTACGATCCCATTAACTTACTACTTTCAGTAAATTCTTCTGCTTTACCTGCTGTACAGGGGTTCGCATTCACGGCTCTTGGTACCAGTCTGATAGGCTATGCTGTCAGTTTCCCCAAACAGTTGAGAGATACCATACTTTTGGTACACCGGTGGTTTGGTTCGAAAAATGAGGATGGTTTGGTTGGAAAAACAAAGAATTTACGTGTGACGTGGGCCGTGCTTCTCATACCGGCTCTCATTACGGGTTTGAGCAGTGCAGCTTTTTCTAAGGCTCTGGATTTTGCAGGTGTTTACGCAAATTGTTTTTTGTTTGGGGTGTTACCACCATTGATGGCTTGGGTTCACCGATCCAGGAGGAATAAAAGGTACATTCTATATGTTTATTTGTTATCAGTATTGTAACAGCGTACCTGTTACCAGACCTAGTATTTCATAACCTTGCACTACCATTTTGAAATGTGACAGTATTGGTTCGGTCTGGTGTATTAGTACCTAGAGAAACTGGTACATTGATTCCTTGTGCAGTGAGTCATGGTGATTGCCTCAGTGCCGCGATACTGCCTGGTACCAGATTGGGTTCCGGTGAATCTATATCCAACTTCCCTTTTGTTTTCTTTTGTGGCCTCATTTGTATTTTTAAAAGTTTATGAACTAGTAATCATAGGTACAAATTTTTAGATTAGCAATGTAATTTGTCATTTCTTTCTCCGTACCAGATCAGCAGTGTACGGTGACGATATATTGCCAGGAGGAACTGCTTATCTCTTTGTGCTTTTTGCAATTGCTGTGGTGTTAGGATTCTGGCATTAACATTTTCTCTTTTTTTTTCTTTAATATTTGTTCTTTTTCTGGTGTGTGTGTGCTTTTGTTGGGGGGGGGGGGGTCCTACATTTCTGTGTGAACTCTATTAAAGAAAAAGAAAAGAATGGGAAATATTCTATCCTCAATTCAGCACTGGTACACAGAACTATGGTACAAACCTTGGTTTTATTTAGCCACCAGATATGACTATCGACTCTTTTTTTTTTTTTGGTTTCTTGACACTTGAGAGATATTTCTTGTGTGTTGAGAAACCCTGAAATTAATAATACATCATAGAATAAAATACAAACAAAATGGAAGAAATTAGTACATGATTATGGATTTTGATTGTAAAAGGTCGAAAGGTCAAAACCATGGATGATGATTGATGCAATCAACTTCTGAGAAGTGAGAATTGGCCTAGATTAGATACACCACATAAGTCTACAAAGATGTCGTCACATCTGACATCTCATTTGATTTAAAACACTATCAACGTCTGCTCTTACGTCACCTTCAAGCCGCTGATATTTGGTTTCATGTGGTGCAGCATTTAATTGCTACACCGCATTTGACATTGAAGTCTTATAAGATTAAAATGCATGATATAACGGAAAGAATATATTGTGAGAAACAAAATAATCAGAGATATCATTCTAGTAAGATTTTTCTTTGATTTTTTTATTTTGTAATTATTTCTTAAATAAAATAGGAGTCAAGTCCTTAAGTTATGATAATTTATTCATGATAAAAAAATAGTACAAAATATTGTTGCAAACAGAAAAGAGAAAAAAGGAAGCTCAATGAGAAATTTTTTCATACATCTATCTAACATTAATTATTTCCTTTAAACATTTGTGTCATTGTATGTCCACTTTTTAGTTGAGGTATGTTCGATCTGTTAAATAATATAAGAAATTATCATAATTATTTTTAAAAAAAAATTTCTATAACTATTGACTTGATAAATATTTACATTGTTATATTCTCCAATTTTTCTTTGTTATGTTTTTCCCTTTATTTAAGCAAAAACTAAAGAATTCCTCTATTTACAGTGCCCGTGTTAAAAAAAAATAACATCACATGAAAACAATGAAAATCGAGTACCTTCTTTGATACATATAATAAATTATAATTATACATATGTTTCAACGAATATTAAAAATATACTCCCTTCCCTTCTTTCTATCTTTTCAATAAATCAAATACCTAAAAACATAAAATCATAAAAACATTTAATAAAAAAATTATTTCTAATAATTTTTCCAGTAACTCATTCACATTCCTCACATCTCAAACACTTTGATCAAATTGATAATATCATTCTAACTATAAGAAAACAACAGGTGCACGCACATTATATATCACATTTTCCTGATGTCACGTGACATGCAGGGGCCCACTTGCCAGTTGCTCCACCTCCCATAGAAAACCATATTCAATGTATCCAGATTTCTGGGTACCAAATCCTTAACCACGTGCTAAAAAAAACAACTAATGGCTGGCGCTTCCAGTCAGAGTCATTTTTTAAAAAAAAAATAGAAATAATTTTTTTAATATTTATCAAAATTTCATATTTATTGTACACTATCAAAATTATAAAAATATCTAGTAAATATATTTTTCCTTGAACAAGAATGAGTAATTGTTGTAAAGTGTATTATTTAATTAGTTTGAAAGGATTAAAGGACGCACATTACAACTAGTTTAATCTAGTGATAAATAAATACAAAACATTTCAATTTGGCAAAAAAAATAAATAAAAATATCTAGTCACTTCTCTGTCTTTTTTTGAAATTTATGGGTCAATTGCTTTCATTTGGGAAATGAAAAAAAAAACCTAAAAACAATTTAGGAAAATAAAATTCGGTTCTAACTCAATTAGTGAATTATCTCAACAGGTCACATCAGAAAATGAAAGTTGACAGGCGCTCCTGCTTTAATAAAAAAAAAAAGTCACACCAGAAAATGCTATTATGAGTGACTAAACTTGGAAAAAAGAATTATACACTCTAGAAAGTTTCTTCTGTGGACAAAGAGGAGACCGGTATCAGCCACTATACTATTTGGATAATTAATCCGATAAACCGCAGCTTGCGGTCCAAGGAAGGAACCACACAACCATCCGCATATATTTCTTATGCAAGTCCATCTCTACCGTTCATTCTTCAATCTCCGTTCCATCCGACCGTAGATAATAATCTCGTATAAATGATCACTATGCGGACAACAATGGTCAAAAGGGTATATTCCACCTTGGTTTGACACTTATCCCCGGCGGCCGCACCTCTCTGGACCTCTTTCCTTCCCACCATAATCTTCAATAGCTATAACTATGTGAACATCCGTGTAACGGGTTGAAATAAACAACAAAACCAACCCGCTACATTTTAAAACACATTCATTCGACTTCCTCCCTGTTTACACGAAGTTTCCTAGAACTCACAAAACAGCCATCAGGTCCACCAAAAAGTTTGTTTCGGAAAAAGGAGGATCCAAGAAAAAAAATAGAGAACCAATAACCCTTGTCTTGTCTCCTGGTCCCCTCTCTCTCTATATATATAGTAGACGTGATCCTGTGTTGGCAAAGTTACCTCAGAAAATCCCTGATACAAAGGAAAAATTCAACACAAAATCCAAAACTAGAGAGATAGATAGTGAGTTAGTGAGTAAAGATCCGCCTAAATTGCACCAAGGAAATGGCAATGGTGACGTTGAGGAAGAGAGACGCAGAGGCCGAGCTGAATTTACCGCCGGGCTTTCGGTTTCACCCGACAGATGAGGAGCTGGTGATGCATTACCTGTGTAGAAAGGCTTCCGGGGCGCCATTGCCGGTTTCCATAATTGCCGAGGTCGATTTGTACAAGTTCGACCCCTGGGAACTCCCAGGTACTTATTCCATTATTTAATTATTAATTATTTAGATCGATTTAACCTAAAAATATTTTACTTATTCTGTAGGATCTTTAAAAATATATACTGGCATATAAAAAATTAATGATTTTTTTCTGATAAATTATTCTCCTCTTGAGCAGAGAGAGCACTGTTTGGGTATAGAGAGTGGTACTTCTTCACGCCACGAGACAGGAAGTATCCGAACGGGTCGAGGCCGAACCGGGCAGCGGGCAGGGGTTACTGGAAAGCCACTGGAGCCGACAAACCGATATCGCCTAAGGGGAGCAGCCAGACAGTCGGTATAAAGAAGGCGTTGGTATTTTACTCGGGGAAAGCACCTAAAGGGACGAAAACCGACTGGATCATGCACGAGTACCGGCTAACTGACACGGTTCCTGGCAACAATAACAAGAAAGGAAGCCTCAGAGTGAGTTATTACATTATTATGATTTGCTTTGTCATATAATGTAGGCTATATTTTGCATATGGTATATATAATTAATTAGTTGGCTAATGATGTTTCTTAATTAAATTCATGCAGTTGGATGATTGGGTTTTGTGTAGACTGTACAACAAGAAAAACATTTGGGAGAAGATGCAACAAAAGAAAGAGGAGGCGCTTTCTTTTTCTCACGGCGAAACCGACGATTCCTTGTGGGAGGAAATGGGTTTGAACAACCAGCGCACACCCGAATCGGAGATCGATAATGGGTCGTTTGCGGATCTCGATGAGACCGAACGGATCATAGAGTACGCATGGCAGCAAACCGGCGGAAGAGAAGATAAAGTATGCATGGACGGATCTCAGAAGGTGGATCGAGGGATGATGAACATAAAGGAGGATACCGAATGGTTTATGGATATGAATTTCGACGATTTGCAAGTACCGAACTATTCGGCTTTCGGGTCGACTGTTGCTGCTTCGAATCAAGATTTCTTTTTCTGAAGCTTCTGAAGGAAATTAATTAAATTTGATAGTTTCTTTTGAAATTGTACATATATGCAACAAGGAAATGAAGTTGGTAGGAAAGGACCAAGGAGAAAGGGATTAATTAGTAGTATAGTTTGTAGTACTTGATGATGAGAGGATCCAAGATCCATTCTTTTGTTTATTTAATTAGGGGTTTAAATTTAGAATTTCAACTGCTTGGAAGAGACTTTTGTTGAAGTAAATTAAAATTCATCTGAGTTATGAATGAAATGTCCTTTTTTTTTTTAAATTAATTTGTTTCAATTTGACTTGTCATTTTGATTTGAGATGCATCCATTGCATAAAGTCATTTTTGAGTTAAACACTCAATCAAGTTGTTCCCTGAAATGTGCAACTTACATTTACTTTTTACCAGAATTAATAATAAAGTAAAAAAAATGAAGTAATTTTTTTATTATTAGCAACTTGCATAAAATTTGCAGCGATAACTGATAAGAGTAGCAGTAGCTTACCTATAAAATTTAATAAAAATTGTGCAGAATTTGTTAATCCATTAAAAGCCATTGAACATCCTTGAATGTAACCTGATAATTTTTGTATTTTTTTTGTTAGTTTATCCCAAAAGGTTAATTTTTGCATTTTATATATAATAATAATCAAATTATAACAGAATCCATGCATCAAAGGCCCAAAAACATGAGGCCTAATATGTAATTTTTCTGGGCCCATTGATTATTATCTCCTCTCTTCATCTCATATTTTTTAAAGGGTAAGAATCTTTTGTCAATTATTATTTTGATGTTGACAACGAACTTTTAAATAATTTCAAAAAAATTTTAAAAATAAAAAAATTATAAATATATTTTTAAATTATAGATTGATTGTGTTTCAAATTTCGTACAATTTAAATATTATTTGATACTCGATCAAAGACTATCAAAATTATATAATATTTACAACGGTCCATATTTAACGGTCTTTGATGGAATATCAAATGACTCTTAAATTATATAAAATTTAAAACACAATCAATCTAAGTTAAAAAAATATATTTATAAATTTTTTTATTTTAAAATTTTTAAAAATTATTTTAAAATTAGTCGTCAAGATTGTCAAGGGATCCCTTCCAATAAATAATCAAATCATAACTGTATCCATGCATCCAAAGCCCAATATGTTATTTTTCCGGGCCCATTAATTATCCATCTCTTCAGTTCGTTCCTTTTCAAAACACTTTCAGAATTCTTCTTCTTCGTTCGTTTTAGAGCGACGCCAGCGCAATCGTAAACCCTAAACCCCGTTCGCATCTCTCTCTCTCTCACTCACTCTCTCTATCCATGATTTCCAGCCGTCTCACCCCAGCTACATCGTCGATCGCCTCTTCGACAGTCTCTCTCCGGCGAGCTCACCTCCAATCGCCGCCACCTAAGGTCAAGTACCAGAGGTTGAGGTCACGACCTATTAGCTGCGCCGTGAGCGGAGGAGCTTCAAAAGGGCTTACTTACAAGGATGCTGGTGTGGATATCGATGCGGGTACCGAACTGGTGCGTCGGATTGCTAAGATGGCGCCCGGGATTGGGGGATTTGGTGGCCTCTTTCCCTTTGGTTGGTATCTTATTTTATTTCTTTTCTTTTATCGTACTTACCTCTGCACCTTTTAAATTTGCCTGGTAAAAGTTCAATTTTAATCTTAGCTCATAAGAATTAATTGAATTCCATGCTACAACAGGTGATAGCTATCTTGTAGCTGGCACGGATGGTGTTGGTACTAAATTAAAGCTTGCATTTGAGACTGGTATTCACGATACAATCGGAATCGATTTGGTAAGTTCCATACAATCCTGTTGCTTATGTTTTTCATTCATGTATTTTTCACAATAATCTAACCCTGTAAAAATGTTGCGCATTGTACATGTGCACCTTTCGTTTGACAGGTTGCTATGAGTGTAAATGACATAGTCACCTCTGGTGCAAAGCCTTTATTTTTCCTTGATTATTTTGCAACTAGTCAGCTTGATGTAGACCTTGCCGAGAAGGTATTTCTGAATTCTGACATATCTTATCTGTGATTGTTTCTTCTGTGGTTATTTTTGTGCGATTAAAGTTCCTGGATAATTCATTGATTCCCATGATATACAATCTCTCTCTCTCTATCTGATAGGTGATAAAGGGAATTGTAGACGGATGCAAGCAGTCAGATTGTGTTTTGCTCGGTGGTGAGGTAGAATTCAGATTGTTGTTTTACATTTTTTATATTTCAGGTGATCTTTTACTAAGGTGTAATCATCTACTGATTCCAGAATATTAACCATAGTTGCTTATTTTTTCCATCCAGACAGCGGAAATGCCTGATTTCTATGCAACAGGTGAATACGACCTCAGCGGGTTTGCTGTAGGTGCTGTGAAAAAGGATTCCGTGATTGATGGTAAAAACATAGTCGCTGGAGATGTTCTAATTGGTCTTCCTTCAAGTGGGGTTCACTCAAATGGCTTCTCTCTTGTTAGAAGGTTATCTTCTTCTGTCAATATCTTAACTAATACTGAAATTTTGAAACTTTTTAGTGCAAAATCTGTTTTGTATTTGGCTTTCTTTCTCGGCCTCTTAATCATCATGAGAAACAGGGTCAGGCTGAGTATTGTATCAACTGCTCTTTATAAAAGCCAAGCTCTTGATTATCTTGACTATAGATCTTTTGTGATCAGTTAAACTTCTTGTGGTACCTGCAGTCAGTTCATAGGGTACATTTGAAATTAAATAATTGATAATTTTAAGATTTTAACAAAGGATAATATGGTGATTTATATTTCTCTTTGTTCAGAGTTTTGGCAAAGAGCGGTCTTTCTCTGAGTGACCAACTGCCGGGAAATAATGGAAAACCAATCACAATTGGTGAAGCATTGATGGCACCAACAGTCATCTACGTGAAGCAGGTTTAGCTAACAATTTATTTCAATTGTTTTGTAAAAGAAGAAAATGATCTTTAATTATTCCTGTATGAAGTCCAACTTTAGACAATCAGGAAAAAAAATAAAAAACAAATGAAAGAAAAATGGGAACATGTACGTTTCAGGGATTAGAACGGGAAATGGCAATACTTTATGGATGATTTTGTAATTTACCACTGATTTTTGCTGCTCTGCTTATTCTTACTCTTTTTCTGATAGACAATTGTCATTGTAATTTTAGTACTTACCATATGTTGCATAGCTTATTAGCTTAAAATTGAACATGGTCATGCAGGTGCTAGATATAATAAACAAAGGAGGTGTTAAGGGAATAGCTCATATAACAGGTGGTGGATTTACCGATAACATACCACGTGTTTTTCCTGACGGACTTGGTGCAAAGATTTTTACCAACTCTTGGGAAGTACCTCCTGTGTTCCACTGGCTGCAGCAGGTTTGCAAACAGCTTCTTAATTTAATAAATAAATTAATAAACTTTGCCTTCTTTTACTTTTAGTTGTAACTTAGGCTACCTTAATATATAATTTGATGCCTATACGAAAATAATGCCAAATAGCACCAGGAATAAATACCCAAAACCTTTCTGGCAGCTCAAGTACAGGTTTGTACCGGCCATAATTCAAGTACATTGATTGCTGAGAAATTGCTGAAGTTCATAATTTCCTGCAACAATTGTTACTATTGCAGGCTGGGGGAATTGAAGATGCAGAGATGAGGCGCACTTTCAACATGGGGATCGGCATGGTGCTTGTTCTGACCAAAGATGCGGCTGATAGAATACTTGCGGAATCTTCTGTGGCAGCTTATCATATCGGTGAGGTTGTGCACGGAGCGGGAGTTCTTTTCTCATGATGTATCTTGCTACACCAAAGTATGTGCTTATTTGAAAAAAAAATGTTGTGAACAATAACAAGCTTGATTTCAAGGCTGGAGGGATGAAACAGAAGCCAATTTTGGGTCTTTTTGTCTGATAACAATAATGGCTGAGTTACATATTCTAGTTTTACATTACTTAAAACATCCCGTTATGCGAGTGTACCTATGACCTGTATGATGTGAGCGTTGATGAGGCATTTCTTTTTGCATTGTATTTTGTCGTAGTAACACACATCCACACAAACAAATTTCAGGAGGGTTGACTCATACTTGGTCTTAAGCATCACTGCTTTACCATGTCTCTGTGCTGTTGGATGTAAGTAATGGGACCCGCCATCTATAACTTATGAAAGGCATTTTTCTAAATTTATGTGATCCGGAGTTCTATTTTTTCTGTCGTATGTATTGTGGAAATGAAACATATTTTTACATTTTCCTGAGGAGTACATTAATAATAAAAAACAAAATATTAGTATTAATATTAATACATTAAAAAGGTTCACAATCTAAAAAGTAAATTAATTGAAAGTACTTGGCACTTGCTCAGGAGAATCAGAGCTAGCGCCACCACAATAAAAATATCGAGTGCTGTCACCTCTGTATAAAACGTTGTATTATAATGTCTAACACAAATTCCTTTTGGAAAAAATAACGACTCTAACAAATTAAATGATTATAGTAGCCTCAACTCACATCTAACATTATATTCTTAAAAGTTTATCAATCAGCTCGCATGACGATTTTATTCAACGACATCGTACGCATGATAGCCTGTCAGCCAACATGAGTTTACCATATTTGCTTGATTTGATTTTTATTTGCTACTAACATTTATTTAAAAAATAGATACAATGTCATGAGAAGTTTACCAATTTTTTTTTATTTGTAACAAATTGGTTTTCAAAAATTATTAATTTAAAACTGTTACCAAAATAAATAAATAAATAAAAAGCATACATATGTTCTCTCTACTCCAGATATTATATATCAAATTTGTCTCCCAAAAAGAAAAAAAAAACAACAGCAAGTGATGAAACCGGCATCAATCAATTTGTATTAAAATCAAAACTGAAAGGATAAAGATAGCAACAAGGTGATACAATTTATACCAGCAAAAGATAAAAAAAAGAATGTTATTCCATGTAATGAAATTAATACAACATCAAAAACACACCCCAGTGCATGCAATGAAAAATAATCAATCAATCAATCGGAGAATTAATCAAGCGCCTGTGGATACTCTTCCCACCTCTACACTAGCCGCCGCATCCTGTCCAACACGTGGTCTATTGATTATGCGGGGGCGTAGGATGGGGGGAGGGGAAGACCGATGACTTTGCCACACCTGAGCGCAATCTCTGGCATGTTGTACTCGTCCCTGAGTGATCTGGCCGGTGACATTACGCTGATGTAGAGCTGCTGTCCGAGGTAATGCCGGTCCCAGCTGCCTGAGCGCAGGTTCCACATACCGGCATTGTCGAACGTCAGTAGGATCGCCGTCCACGAGTTCTGGTACACCTGCACCGTGTGCCTGCTCACTGTATCCAGATTGTTGTACGTCTTCCTGCTCTCCGGGGTCCATTTTCCGGGTCCCATTCCAGCCGGGAAGAATGAGTAACCGTCCAAGTGGTACACCTGGAGGCTCTTCTCGGGGTTCTCGAAAACAATCTCGATGAAGGTCCTGAACTCTGCAGAGACCACATTAGGAGCGATCTTCCCTGCACCGGCATTCTTGGGCGGCACATCACCGATCAAGTTGTACTTGAAGACATTCGACATGTTGAAGTACTCAGCAAGCTTGAGCGGGGTGTCGGGGTCGGTGTGAGAGACACCGTTCAGAGCATACCTGGCCTTGCCATCGATGACCACGCGCGAGTTGACGAGCTTGATGGTGCGGGTGATGTTGATCTGGCCGTAGTGGTATGAACCTTGAGGGTTGGGGCGGGCTGCACTGGCAGTGAGGTTCCAGCGGAAGGAGCGCCATTGGTTGAGAGACCAGGCCCAGCCGGAAGGAGCACCAGGGAGGACGCTGGAAGCCGGCCTGCCGTTGGAGCCCTTGTAGCGGATTACAGCAGTGGCGGTTTGCACCTCTTTGAGGAAGCGGGTTGAGGCGACCATGAAGTAATCACTGGGATCTTGATTTGTATCGACCATTACAGTGAAGCACTGGCCCACGTGCACATCAATCGAGTCATATGTGTTTTGCACGGTGTGGGACCCTTCCATCTCAATGAGTGTCATGTTGTGGGACTGGATGCGGAAGTTGAGGGAAGCCTTCAGACCAACGTTGCAAACACGGAAAATGTAGGTCTTGCCAGCTTCGACATTGAACATGGGTTTCAGGTCATCTTCATCACCTGTCTTGCCATTGATAAGGACGGCATCTGGACGGGTGATGGTACGGCCGGAGTCTAGTACTTTCTGAAGGGTCTTGTGGTCGTCAGCATACCTGTCAAACGCAAAAAGTCAACAATTGTTAACTCCGAGCAAGCCTTTTTAAAGACTGGTACCAGTACCATACAAGAGAGCGAAAGAATAGGAATGTGAAATATTAGGTACCAGTCATTGACAAGAACATCAAACTCCTCAGCGGCAGGGAAGTACGGGACAGGAATGAGGTTACGGCTGTGGATGCGCATGGGGCCGAAGCCACCAGAGGCCTTCTGCATGCCGATGGAGGGGAAGTAGAAGTAGGTACCGACCTGGTCCTTGGGTTGCCAGTGGTATGTCCAGTTCTTACCGGGTAGGATCGGGCAGTTTGTGCCGGGCATCCCGTCCATCCAACTGTTCTTCCTGTGCTGGATACCGTTCCTGTTAAAAAGGATACAGAAAAACCGGGTCACCAAAACTTGCCAGAAATTTGTAGATTTACTGATTTCTTTTATATAAGAAACTAACCAAGTAAAGAGCAAGGGTTCGTCAAGATCGTTGAACACGTTAATGACGATGTTGTTGTTGCTGGTACAGTTGATGACAGGGCCCGGGAACTGTTTGTTAATCATGATCACCTTCTGTGGCTTCCCCAGAGGACTGGCCGTACCGTACGACACGCGCCATGTGAAGTAAAGGTACGGATCCTCAGCGTATACTGCCGAGAGACCCAAGATTGATACGAGAAGGATAAGGGTGGTACGGAGATACGACATTGTTTTTATTTTTTATTTTTTCGGCAGAGATTGAAGAGGAGATACCTGCACAGTAAATTGTATATGTTATACTCATATCAGATCAATTACACACTATATATGATCCAGACTTATTCTTGGATTATACCCAAGAATTGATTCTTGGAATAAGGACCATCTATTCCAGTCTTATTCTTGCCTCATCTTCCCATTAAAAATGCAATCCAAGAAGAGATCTTTATACTAAAGACAGCCTTGTTTGAAGAAAGAAAGCAAGCAAATAAAGACACCAACCTGTTTAGTGTAAACCAAAGAAACAAAGATTGCTAGAAGAAAAATTTTAAAGAGAGAAGAGAGAAATTGGGGGTAATTTAGCGCTAACCTGGTTAATGATTAACCTCTGAGTGGGGAATGTGGATCGTAGGATCCTTTATAGGGGGCATGAATTACTTAATTATAGAAAAAAAATGGGCTGGTCACAGTTCGTCTCCGTTCGCAAATCAGACGCTAATTTAAGCAAATTGCAAATTGGAGAGAAATTGTAAAAGCGAAGATGTGTTGTCACCATTTGACCCCTCAATTCCTTTCATTAACTAACTTTGCGGTTCGCGCCGAGGTTCAAAATTTGGGGATGATAACGGGTCGGATCCATTGAACTTAATTAGATCCGCATCTTTTACAGTGCATTTTCATTTTTCAATGATGCCCCTTCAAAACAACCCTATTTACTTTTAGAGGCGTGGTATATATATATATTTTTTAAGTTATTTATATCTAATGATAACAATATTAACATGTTAAATATCTAATGATAATACTATATTATTAGAATTAAAATTTATACAAGTTGTATTTTTAATTAAAACGATAAAGTTTTTAACTTGAATTTTTCTATAATCATTTAGGAAAACAAACTGATGACCACTTTCTATACTAACTATAAATATTTATAAATTCAAATATAAATAAATTATTTACTTAGTATAAATATTTTTGATGTGCAAATAAAGAATATAAAACACGGGTTATAAAAATAATTTTTTTTACTTTTACTAGTGGAGGAATAAAAAGTTGTTTGTGTTACAACCTACAAGTAGTTAATTATCCAACCATCCATTTCTTTTTCAAAAACAGAGAACATAGAAATCCACCAAAATTGCTCTTTTTAGTTCTCATACAACTTTGTCAGTGAATGAGTTCAAGAGATTTTGGAACTTTTTCATGGAAAATTGGGAGATGAAAGATTGTTGTGTGTGTGATTATAGTATAAACATTTTCAAACTTTATGTCATATAAAAAAATAATTTTTCTTCATGATGTGAATAAGTACTGAAGTATAAATTCTCTCCTCTTTCAACTCTGATGATGTGAATCCTGGAATGAGGTACCGGAATGCCGGAACGGTAAAAGTTCAACCGTTTCGTCTTTTGACTAGGAACAGAATGAAATTTCAGCAATTTCCAGTTTTCAAAGAAGAAACGGAACATTAGAGATTGAATTTTTCATCCAATTCACTGGTTAATTCTGGATGGAAAATTTTAAAATGCATAAACTGCTTTTAACCAAAAAAAAAAGAATAATTCTAGCATACATTCGACTTTTATAATACATTCAATTCTTACGGTATATCTTTTTGAAAAATATCATTCAAATTAAAAAATTAACTTGTAGATGTATTTCTAATTATTTAGATAGAAACACATCTATAATCTTAGTTTTCTAATTTGAGCAATATTTCTAAAAAAATTATGTACCGTAAATGTTGAATATACGTTAAAATTACTCTTAACAAAATGTAAGAATGATTACAATATGTGAGGTTTCTGGGATGCATGAGTACTAATCTCCAATGTTCTAAAATGCATTCTACAGATTATAAATGTTTGGTCAATGTATTGTGCATAATTAATATGTAATTATGCGGATGCATATATGGTAAATTATGTGGATAAATGATTAAAGGAAATGTCTAAAAATGTGCAAACTAAATATTTTTTTAGAAAATTTAATTCAAACATTAAATAATATTACTTTAATACTATAATAATTTTATAAAATGATAGAGCAAATCTTCATTTTATGACAAACTAAATCAAAATAATAAAAAATAAGAGATATTCAATATTATCAGATACGCATTGCATATTCTTAGAATATGCATATGATTTCAATCGCATGTACATATGTGTACTGCACAGCGACTTAAAACACTACCAATTTCATTGCCATCTACATTACATTAAAAAAAAAATTTCTCCTCATGTAATATGTATATGTATATAATTAATTAATAAGAATAAAACTAATGTACTTCTAGGAGCACCGGATTTTTCGACGCTCCTAACTCAAAATTCGTCGAATCAGTTTCGAATGATAAATTCAAGTTACTTAATAAATTATTTATATTAAAATTTTATAGGATACTAAAATTTTCTATTTCTAGAATTTTTTAACTATTTATTTCATATTTTTCAAAATGACCTATTTTTATATGCAAACATTTATTATTTTATTATTATTATTATTAAAATCATCTTAAAAAATTCAAAAAAATAATTATAAAACCCTAAAAATAGAAAATTTTCATATCCTACAAGATTTTAATATGAAGAATTTATTGAATAAATTAAAATTTTCGTTTAAAATAAATTTAATAAAATTTTAAATTAAAAACACCAAAAAATTTTATATTCTTAAGAACACGCTGGCTCTACATCAATTAATACATCAATTAATAATACTAATACTTCTGAATAACAAAATAACCTACGTTACTTATTGGGCCTGACCCATTTAAAAAAGGTACCCGTCCCTGCTGCCCGCTGCCCGCTGCCCGCTGCCCGGCTCAAAAGAGCTCCTCTATCCACATCCCTAACAAAAAACCAAAACCAAAAGCTAAATCTAAATCGGATTAAAAACGAAAGGGTCTCCTTCTCTCTCTCTCTCTCTCTCTCTGTGCTCTAACGCACTCTCCAATGGCTTCTCTCCTCGCCTCCTCAGCTTCCCCTTCAGTCTCTCTCCCATCGCCATGGAATCTCTCTTCTCTCCAGAACGCGCTTCCCTCCCTCCGCCTCCGCCTTCGCTCCAGTTCGGTCTCTCCCGCTTCAGCTCGGCTCACACTCACAATGGCTCGTAAACCAGAGCCCAGGTGGTTTGCTACCGCTCCATTCTTTGGTCTGGAATTTCCTGATGTTCCCAAAGGTGAGGATTCTTTGTACCAGATCTCAGTTTAATCTGTGTTTCTTATATAGGAGCATAAATTTATGGATATTTTCCTTTTAACAAATTTTAGTTTTTTAAATATTAGTTGATAACTTGATATTGTGGTATTTTAGCTGAATCTTGATATTTAAGCCACAGTATACACATCAAATGTTCAGTGAACAAATAACAAAGAAGGGGGAAACAATGAACCAGATTAATTTTTTGAATCTGACATATGACAGTATGAACTGGTAAAGATGAGGTACCTGCTGGTACATTTGGTATATGACCTCACTGCTGGTACCCTTTTTATTTTGGTGGGGATCCCTTGACAACTATTATTTTAACAACCTTAACAACGGATTTTCAAATAACTCTAAAAAATTTCTTAAAAATAGAAAAAAGTGTATAAACATATTCTTTAACTTATAGATCGATTGTGTTTTCAATTTCATACAATTTAAGTATTATTTGATACTCCATGAAAGACCATCAAAATTATATGATACTTATAGCGGTCCATATTTAACTGTCTTTGATGTAATATCAAATGACCCTTAAACTACATGAAATTTGAAACACAATCAATCTATTAGTTAAAAAATATGTTTGTCAATTTTTTTTTCTATTTTTGAGAATTTCTAAGAATTATTTAAAAATTGATTGTCAAGGTTATCAAAATAATAGTTGTCGAGGGATCCTCTCCCTTTTTTTTTCACAATTTTGTCTGTATAAGTTGTTTGTACCTATACCTCTCTCTTTATAAGAGGAGTATACCTTTCCTAACCTACAGAGGTCACGAGGTTTGGCCAAGCGGTGCGCCGCACAGTCAGGGGCATCAAAATCTATGCAATGCGACACGGGAAGCGCATTGCAAGACTGAACCGACCACCGGACCAGCGCAAGGCGCTGATCCGTGGCCTGACGACAGAGCTGCTTAAGCGCGGCCGCATCAAGACGACGTTGCCCCGTGCAAAGGCCATACGACGCTACGTGGATCGGATGATAACGCTGGCCAAGGATGGGTCTCTGCACAAGAGGCGGCAGGCTCTGGCATTCGTGTACGACAAGTTGGTCGTGCATTGCATGTTCGCTGAGGCACCGAAGAGATATGCTGATAGAAACGGAGGATATACAAGGGTCATGAGGACATTTAGCCGCCGCGGTGATAATGCACCGATGGCATATATCGAGCTTGTAGATTGGTATTACTTCTATTCCTTTTCTTTTCTAAATCTTAGCTCTCGCACCCTTTTATTTGGAGCACTCGTGCACTCTGATATCTGGTATCAGTACATATATGATAGCAAACACTTTTTATCAAGCTTCTTTAGATTCTGGCATTATTTTCTGGTTTGAGATAAATTGTTTTTGTTTTGATTTAACATACATATATTAATATCATTCCTTGAAAAAGTTTATGCAACTCTGCTGTAAGTTTCCCCGGTATGACCTTCAGAAAGACAACTTTATGCATAAAATTTATTTCACATAATTGACTGCATCTTTCATATCATTGTGCTATTCCTGGCCTCATGTACCTGCTTGTTTTTTTTTCTGGTGCAGATTGTTCTATCGAGGTTTTTTCCTATGCCGGTTATACTTTCTCCCGTTTCTGGCAACAACAAACAAAAATGCGGCATATCCTTTCGCCATTAGTTTGGTAAAAGCTGTATTAAAAAAACACTGATTTGGCCTCTTTTGTTTATTCAAATGAAATTCTGCCTAGAGATGCCTGTACTTTCATTGGTTTTTCTTTGTTTCTTTTTATTTGATTTTTTTTCCTCAAAATATTATGGCAAATCTGCAAGTAAAACAAAGATAAAGATCAGTAGCTACAGGCTTGTGTTGATGGGCATTGCACTTCAGATTCAAAACTGTAAAATGCAACTGCCACATTCTATTTTTTCTCAAAAGTTATTGAATGCAAAACTATAAAAATGAAAGATAAAAAGATGATAGAAAGGAGTCATTATTGCTAGGAGTGATGAAGTTTTAATAGATGTGTTAAATTTCAACATTTTTGTGTTACAATCCGTCTGTTGTTTGCATTTACCAAAATCAATTTAGAATAGAACTTGAGCTGAAGTCAAACAATTATGTGCTTCCAAAGTAGCTGTGTAAATCCTTGACCCCATTTGCAAGGGCAAGAGAGCACTGACAAGCACCACCGCCTTCTGGCTCGTGGGCCCTACCACGCCCTTGACACCTGTCTTGTGTGCTATGATTCTTTACAACATAATAACATGGTGCCTCTACTAAAATAACACTGCATGTATGCAACAGCAAAATTAAATTTATCCATCTATTTTATTTATTTTTTTTTTGGAGAAAGTGCTGCTAAGTGCTAACGAAAGCAATTGATGCAAAACGTAAATGATTTATCTTCACTGTGGTTGGTTTTTGTAATCTGCCACGATCACTTTAAATCCATATTGTCAAATATATTCTTTAAAAAGCAGTAGACTCGAGGTTAAAATAAAAATAAAAATCAATAAAACAAAGCTAAGTCCAGTGAAAGTTGTAGAATGTAAGTGAATTTTTAATCACAACTGCAAGCACTGGAATACAGACCCTAAAACTAACAGTCAAAAACTAAAAAAAAAAAAAAAGAATTGCGAAAGCAAAAATGACTAGACCAAAGACCACTGCAGAAGAGAACTGAAATATCATTGAGCCAAATAATTTGAATTAATATACTCAGCGGAGCCATTATAAAGTTGAAAAAAATAAGTTCTTGTCCTGATCCTCCTTCCAAAAAAGCATGGATTAAATAAGAAAGGGGGTGAGGCAACAAATCAGCAATAAAAAAGGGCTGAAATGCATATCAGTACATCCGTAAGAAGCAGACCAATTGCATCAAATACATATTTCGGGGCAAATAATCCCCAGACCTGAAAAGTCATATTCACACAAATAAATAAATAAATGATAAGCAATTGGGAGACTAATTTATCAAAGCGGCCATTTTATAACCCTGCAATCTGCATTAACATAGTAAATATCCTAATTGCAGTAGCTACACAACCAAACTGCTCCTTATGGATATATACCGTGTATTTACAAATTTCACAAAGCTTGCATGAAATCTTTTATTTGTAACCGAAAGAAAAAAAAATCAAGGGCGATACATAAACTTAATTTAGGAGATAATAATTGAAAAGGTTAGTGGGGATACCATTAGATGTCTTCTATGAATGGCAACACAAAGAACCGTCAATGTAGTCGTGATTGCTGTAAAAAGTCCATAAAGTAGATATACCTGGTTTTCAGAGATATGCAAATTTTGAATGTCACATTATGAGTGCTATAAACAGACTGAATGAAACAATTTTTAAAAGATTACATTCACAATACAAAAGTGATCTGGTACAGGAAACTGCCAAAATACCATCTATAAATTTTTCTTATGGGCTCTCTCGTATGTTTTACCAGACTTCAACTAACTAATGCTCAAAAGGAAAAAAGTTAAAACGTCCAATACAGGAGAATTACCTGAGTCAAGTTAAGGAAGATGACAGTTTTGTCCCTTGTTTTACTGGAGTTGGGAGTTGGGAGTGTGACAAGAAAAGGGAGGCTAAAAATGGGTAAAATGTGGGATATTCCAAATGTATCTATGAAGAGCAGTATCGCTTGTCTTACTATTACAAACTCATCAAACCTGTTACAATTTCAAAAATCAAAGGTCAAAACAGATAAAAATAAGTTGTGAAGTAAAAAACAGTAACTGCTTACTATGCAACACATCACATAATCTTAAATGCATAATAAAGGTTAGATGGAAGCTTCTCTCATCTTGAATCCATAACATGCAATTAGTTTGCAAGTAGAAAAAAAAGTAAATAAAAAAGAGAGGATAGAGAATGTGAGACTTACCCAATAAATGCAGCACCATAACGAAGACCATCGAAGGTACACCTGTAACAGATTACGTGTAAGAAAGGTTCCAATGAAAACCTCATTTAGACTCCAAAAATACTAGTTAAACAGAAAAAAGCAAACAAGTAAAAGATAATGTACCAGTGTCCAGTCTGATAAAACAGACAAATGGCAAGCAGGCTCCACTGCATCACAGATATCGGGTCCATCTTGCAGTCGTCCAATAACCCTTTGTTCTTTGAACTTATAATGCTCCATCCTGTCACACCAAGACAAGTACTGAAGTATCAAAATGGTATTACAACAGTGTACCAGCACTAGTACAATACAAGTTGGGCACTTAAATGATAAATGGCTAATTGACCACTTTTACTGCAAATTCTGGAAATTGAGAGGTCAATAGCATATCAAAGCATTTTTGCAAATTTAAACTAAACTGGTGCTATAACAAGCTGATATTGTACCAGAACTAATATGATAATAAAGAGAGATTGTACCTGCCAAGAGGCAGACTAAGGCGACAAAGGAACCTTGCTTCCCAAGCAGAATCAAAATAGTTGGGCTCCATGCAGTAACCATGAGTAATGCCAAGTTTCTGAGCCTTTTTACTGCATCTTCTCTCTCAGATATTACCAAGTATCTGAGCACAAAACTCAAAACTAACAAACCAAACCCGATACCATAGACCAATCTTGGCGCAAAGCTCCTTTCCAACAACCAGAAAGTCGCTATAAGCATGTAACTTAGCATAGTGCCAATACTGACTATCCATTTAATGCATCTCCAATCAACTGTATATGTTATGGATTTGTACGAGAGGAAGGCCAGTAGAAAGAGGAAAATCAATGGAGAAACCTCTGAGAAAAGTGTAACAAAATCATGGCCTTGAAATAAACTGGGAAGCCACTTGGAATTGAAATCTGAACCAGAATCATAATTTAAGAATGGATTTGTCACTGCCTGCTTTGACATGCCCGTCTCAATTCCAAACCTTATGAGTACTATTAGAATAAGAAACACCAGATCCTGAAATTTGGAACAGAAAAAAGGGATTGGCAAATACTATTGGATTTTACTTCCTAGACATAATTTAACGTCTGCCTTACAAAATCTTCAAAAATGAATATAACCCTCAAAACTGATAAAAACCTATTTTACCTTCAGTAAGAAAACTTCCCATATACCCAAATTACCCCTCCTTTTTCAAACGCATTTGGGTAGGATGTAAAGCAAAAGTAGCCTGAAGGGCATGGTAAATTAGACTCTCATATCCTTGTTTTCTATGAGTAAATAAAATTCGCAAGCTCTACAATGGCATGGTATTTGGCATTTTGGGCAATTCAAAAGAATAAAAAAGTACCACTTGAAGATATTCTCGTAAAATTACAAATCTTACATGTTTCTTGATTTTTCCATAGACCAATGAGCTCCTGATGCTAGCAATAGCAGTTGTAGCCAAAAGAAAGTTTGCCACTCTACCTTCTGCCACTAAATTAGAAAAGAATAAAAGAAAGTCTATAAGCACTTTTTTAATGAAACTAAATCATACATTCACTTGTTTAATGAGAATAATTCATGAGAAAATTCCCCATATGTTAGATAATTCCAGCTGATGGTCCTGCTGTTATCTGGTCTTAAACACCGTTTGGCATTGCGTAGAAAAAGTTAGTGCACTCTGATGATAATATAAGACCATAATTAAAGTCCAGAACCATCCATGCTACAGGAAAAAGTTAGATTAGATGTATCATCCACCAGAACTCTATATCATTGCCTAATGGATCTCAATTATGGCTTTATTTGTTTTTAATTAAAAAAAGTCAATGTCATGCTTTTCTCACAGTTAACCCAATTTGTAACTAGTACAGTGAATCTTAGCAGAATTGAATAATTTTCTTCTGAAATGAAGAATAGTATAACAAGAATAGAACTCACATATGTAACTATTTGACAGGAAGCTGACTGCACGGACTGCTACCAAAAGGAATGCAACATAAATTCGAAAAAGGTCTCTTGATTTCAAGGTCTTGTTGTCATAAGCATTACTGAGAGAGTGCACTCTTCTAAACATGAGAATGTGGCAGATGATAGAAACTATTATAATACCCAGACCAGCTCCCATAAGCTTCAAGTCAAACTCTGTCCATGCAGAGCGTGCAAGTGTTGTGAAACTAAGTAAGAAGTTGGAAAACCTATCAATCGAGCCATTTTCAGGCATGCAAGGGCTATTTTTGGAACCTGACCAGCTTGATTGTGCTTTATTGTAAAGATCTGTGATGCGGCACAGATCATCAGTTGGAAATCCCATGACTGATGTGGCAGAGTAGCTGTCAATGTACCTCTTTACCTAAATTAAATTAATGAATAAATAAGAATAGTAAAAAAATAAAGGGAGATACAAAATAGGAGAGAAATACCTTTTTAAAGAAATTAAATCGTGTAGTTTCAGTATTCTCTACATTAAAAGCAGCATAGACATTTTCAGAAAATCTAACTCTTCCAACATTTGCTAACCATGGTGTATTACCTACTGGTACATGCAAGTACCGATCAGTGTACTAATAGTTGACAAAGTTACAAACAGCTTATAGTCTTCACAGTTCTCCATTTTAATTTCTATGATTATCTTAATTCGTTGTGCCATACCTGCCAGCTGTTAATACATAGTACATGAGCATAATTGTGCTCCCATGTTTCTATATCTGACCTCGAATCCTCACAAAAAGACACAGGAAGCCATTGTGGATCCCATGAGCCTGGACTTAGTGCATACAATTCTGGATTTACACGACCAATGCTTCAAAAAAGGCACAATAAGAACTCATCAGAAATAACCAGGAATTTGTTTTCTTAGCTTATGCAAAAGGAAAAGGCAGAGAAGGAACAAACCTTCCAAAAGGAAAAGGAATACCGAGGAGTGCTGATATGCTCACAGCAAAGTCAAGCTGCACCAATCCATCATAATCCATCATAATTACATGGTTCTCACACACACACACACACACACACGAGGAGAAAGAGGAAGAGAGAGGGGGAGAGAGAGACCTGCTGCATGGTACTTGTGCAGATGTTTTCACCATTCTAACAAAAAAAAAAAGAAAGAAAGCATCACACAAAGATTGTAAACACACAAAAGGCAGTTAAGCACAAACATAAAGCTAACTATACACATGCAGAAAATAAAAAAAAATAACAATCCAAAAATTGTGAATGCAACAAAAAAAAAATGCAGAACCAAATGAAATATATAAAAGAGCTAGGATCTCAACTTAGTAAATCAAAGGAGACAAAAGAACACACCAAATCTAGGCTGCATGTGCTTTGATCGAAGATGGAAGAAACAGAGCTGGGCAGGTTCCTTGGCATCCATGCAAAGAGGCAAGTTTCAACCTAGAAAACATACTGTCATGGAACTGTATCAATTGGGGACACAAGAGAAGATGACAAAAGATTAATGTCTGCCCCTACAAAACCTCAAAGATTACACCCCTGATATGCCCTTATGAAAAACAGGATATCAAAGAGGGGGTACTGAGTCTTTTTGGCAGGCCATGCAGGATATTATCCAATGTTTTTACAGCTTGACACCAATATCATCCCTACATAGAAAAAAGATCAGAGATACCAACTAACCTCCTCAGACGTGCCACCCCCATGATCCCCATTTAGGGTTTGAGCGTGATCCCCCATCACAATAAGCATTGTATTCTCAAGATGCTTCTGGCTCTTCATTACATCAGTAACATTCTAGCAAAAATTTAGTGCAAGAACTAAATGGTTTTGTCATATAAAAAAACCTTTGCAAAAAGGAAGAGTATTGATAAATTCATCGGGCGATTTAGCATTTAATTATGTTAACCTCAAAGTTCTTTGACAAAATTTAACAATGCTAGCACTAATTAGTCATATGCATCCATGGAGAACAAATTAACCCAAAACAAATCAAAAACAAAAACTAAATTATTCAATACCAGTTAGGTACTGACCAGAAAGGTGTTGATATTTACAATGAAAACTTCCATTTGTTTCCCTCATAATGTTCCTTTAAACTGTGCATATCAGATTTGTAATTGACAAAATGCAACAAAGGTACATCATATTGTCATATCTGGCTTCAGGGTTAAGGTGGAACTACAATGTCTTACCAACTAAAACATCTTCAGTGAAAAAGGTAAAATGAGTTAATATATTTACCTGAAGAATGGCGTTAATCTGTTCAAGCTTTTGAACCATGGGGAGAGAATCAACACCATGTATATGCCCAGCATGGTCCTATTGCAGCACACAATTTCAACATTAAAGTATTATTAAAAAATTCTAGCATCATCCAACTCTGATTTTACTTGCAAAATAAGCCCCTTAATATAACCAATTTATCCTCACATTAATCTTTTGTCATGAATTAAGCTAATTGTGCTTCAAATCAAACTCGGCACAACTTTACCCTCGATTGTACAACTGTACTACTATGAAATCCCGATGAGGATAAGAATCCATACTCCGATTTTACTTGCAACTGTGAGATCCCTCAATTGTGCAACTATGAGATCCTATGAGGATAAGATCCATATATATGCCCAGCATGGTCCTATTGCAGCACACAATTTCAATATTACAGTATTATTTAAAAATTCTAGCATCATCCAACTCCGATTTTGCTTGCAAAATAAGCCCCTTACTATAACCAATTTATCCTCACATTAACCTTTTGTTATGAAAATAAGCAGATTGTGCTTCAAACCAAATTTGGTACAATTTTACCCTCAATTGTGCAACTGTACTACTATGAGATCCCTATGAGGATAAGAACCCGTACTGATGCCTATTGGTTTAGATGTTTCCAGAGGGAAAGATATAGCTATAAGATAAATTAGCATCAAAAAAAAGAAGAAGAAGAAGAAGGATAAAGCAACTTAGCCCCAGCATATCAATATTTTAATGAAAATTATAATTATGAGGAATATAGCATGAAATGACACTCACAACACCAAGGAAATGACCAATAAGAACATCCCAGTCTTCTCGATGAAGCCAAGGCACAAGATGTTGTACAACACCATTGTCTACCTGACACAAATTTTCATGATCAACAGAACTAAAGTTTTTTTTAAGAAAAGAAGAGAAAAAGTTGGTCCAACAGATATAAAAAATAATATGTGCACCAATTACAAGAACCGACAACAATTCCCTGAAACAATAGTTGACTACTTAAGAACCTCAGAAGAATTATAAAGCACCAACAAAGAACCGCTCAGCCACTATAAAGAGTAGCATTTCAGTTTGGAAAGGAGTGTAAACTTTCTACAAACATATAAGGGCATTTTTAGTCTTTAAGGCAGTAAATTGAAGTGAATTTGAGATAATCTGTGATTGAATACAGGATTTAGTTCTGTAACCAAATATTACATGGATGCTGCATATATATTACAATTAGAGCCAGTATAATGTCCATGCTCATTATCTGAGGGGTCTTTTCTGCAAATAAATTTAGGAAAATATATATAGATAACAACATACTGTGTCAAGATCCTTAACGTTGAAGGAAGGGTATGGATAGGACTCGTTGAAATGCTCAGGAAATAGCTGGGTCCACGTGTCATCGCCCATCATCACCACCCGTCTCCCATTTTGTACCAGCTAATTTCAAATCACAAGACAAACCACATAAGAGTATATAAATTGAAATGTTGGTGCATGCCCACACAAAAGTTATAGGAATTATGAAAATAAACCTGATGTATCCAATTATCTTCTTTGATTGCTGGAGTGCCAAAGCTGTTCCCTACATCAATAAATGTCGGGAGGCCCCCGGTGGTCAGTGCCTGACAAAAAAGTTGGAAGGCAATTAACAAATTAGATTAGATGTCTTCAGAACTATAAATTTTTTTTAACTAATTGGGATAAAGCAAAGAAGAAAAAAAACAAAGAAACCTTGAGGCGCTGAAGGCTAGTAGTTGGGGGATCGGCAATGGCCTTAAATATTCGCGAAGAAAATGGCTGAGTGGAGGCGAGGTGCTGTAATAAGCTTAATCTATCCATCCATGGCATTTTCTCTGTCACAAACGCACAAAAGCACCTGAGTCAAAACCACCTCTCTTTCCAATTTCCATGGGATGAAATTTCATTTGTGCCCCTGTAAATCAAACATGTATCCCTGCTGTGATACAAGCAGTAACCTCAGCCTTCGTATGAGTTACAAGTCCTACATCGTGTACATATATGCATCATAATCATCTTGCAAGATATGCATACAATTCTAAATCCGGTTGCTCCACCGTTGCAGAGGCACAAATGAAATTGCTCCTTTTTCTTGTGAAGAGTTTGAGAGCGAGAGAGAGAGTTGAACGAACTACCTTTGAAGAATGTACTTGGAGCTACGAAATCAAACCTACACAGGATACAACATTACATCAAATTCGAACCTGCATTCACATTTACGAACTGGCGATCTTTCTAACTTTTGTGTTGTTTAAGTTTAATTTTACCTGAGAGCATCCACGATGAGGATGAGGATGCGATCCACAGTGGGCCGGGTCCATCCAGGGCGCGGTGCATGGAGGTGGTGTGGGATCGGATCAGGTGAGAAGGAGCAAGGGGAGAGGTGGAGATCGGACGGGAGGGAGGCGGCGGAGAGCTCGGTGCGAGTCAAGAGGAAACCCCGCGTGAAGAGGTAGATTCCCGCGCAATGGAGACACAACAGCATCGCCAACCATGGCGCCACCATCGCCTTCTTCGCAGTGGGGGCCCGCCTGTCAGACACCCGTTTCCTTCCCTTCATTCCCTCTTCTTCTCTTCTCCGACTGCTTCTTCCCTGATTTGATTTGATCGGCTACTTGTTTGGTTAAAACTTAAAACTAAGCACTAATCAGGAAGAATTTCACTGATTAAACTCTTGTTGCGAATTTCTTCACTGATTAAACTCTTGTTGCTGAGTGCTGAGCTGAGAGATCAAACAATTTTCTTGGGCTGGGCCTGATGTTACTGTTTATATTTTTCTCTTTCATTTAATTGCGAATTTCACTGATTAGAGAACGGAGGAATTGTAGAGATGAGAATTGATCACTTCTTCCGTCTATGTCAATTATTGTGTTGGACAAAAATGAAACAGTGAAAAAGTAAAACTAAATCTATTCCAATCAATGAAAAAGACACTATTCTTCTATTCCATGCCATCCATGAAATTGAAAAGAGCCTATTTTATGAAATAGAAATGGACTAAAGTGTAAAAAAGAGAGGTTTGTTTATTAACTTTAATCTCAATTCTACTTTTCCACTTCTACATAATTTCATTCTTTTATGGTCATCATCACATAATTAAGTTCTTCTTTTCTTTTTTAATCTTACTTCTGTGCTTGCAATAAATATGGTACCTCTATCCCTGAAGGAGAATTTTTTTTCTGGTACAAAAAGTAAAGAATCTGAATCAAAGAAACACATTCATTATATATTTCTAATAATTTCTCAGAATGATGCCCATTAAATTGGATGCTTAAATATATTTATCTTTACATGTAACAGGAAATTTTTTGTCTTAATAGGAGAGCTTCTAGACATGACTTTGACCATGTCATAAAACTTCTGATGTGCTCCATAAATCTGATATCAAATATGTAGTTATTATGTATATATAACATGAACACTATTCCTGCAATCAATTTACTGTTCCTTCTATTTCTATTTAGTTTTATCAATCACATAGAAGGAAGCAAGCAAACTACATTTATGTAGTAAAGTTAGATTAAAAGCATGTAGTACTATAAGATCTATTACTGAAAAACCTACTGTTGTAGAAAAAGTTTGGTAATGGATTTCAAACAGTTTTATATCTTGGTAATTTATGACTTTTGTGTATTTTGTACTGTCTAATTTTTTTCATCATTACCACAAACTTGCATGACCTTTGTGTAGTTATTTCAAAGCTTACATAACTACATAAATCCAATTGATAATACACAATCTCACATGAAAGTAAATAAACCACTAGATCATATTTATTGATAAGAATGATAAAAACCCACAAAAAATTAAATAAAAGAACAAAGAAACATCTTTTATAGAATATTAACAATGAACTGTTCAAATGAGATTTTATCTAACTGTACCATATAATCAATTTCATATCGTGGTGGAGCGTCATCATCAGCTAGTTATTTCATAAATTATAATGGACATTAGAAAATTTAGCATATCTTATTCAACATTTAATACATTTATTTTTTTTCTATTTTGTCTATAGTGACCTGACCCACAAAAAATATGTGCACAAAATTACTTTATTGTATGATCTAGTTTTCAACAAAAGTACATCGTAAAATGTAAATTTAATCTTTTAGCAATTATATAATATAATATTCGTTCCTATTTATATTTGAGATCTGTTCTCTGTTCAAAATTGCTGCCTGATACGATAATAAATTAAAGTATATTGATACCATGTTAGTATGTATACAATTTATTTATTTGTTTATTTCTAGAGAACAGAGAAAGTTCAACCTTCAAGAACACTACTGTGTTTCATAATTTATTATTTGTTCAATGAGAAATTAGTGGAATATTACCTGGATTAAGAATTTAAGATTGTTTATTAAATATAGTGCTCAAGTGAGCTTCCCCTTTCTTTTTATTAAAAAAGAAATTATGTGAAATCAAGTTTACAATACCAACTCTTTAATTAATGATGATTCTGGTCTTGATACAGGAAAAAATTACCAACCCAAATAATTGTTCTAATTATGATATAGTTAGCTACAAATTTTTAATTTGTTTTTACGTGCCACAAATATAATATTTCATGTGTATCCCACTGCTCCTATTTTTATTCTAATATGACAGTGATAGATCTTCATCAGAAATTATCATATTTGAAATTTGATATTTGATTCTGCTGGGACTAGGTCAGAAAAATAATTATAAACACAGGACAGTTGCTGCAATATTTTAATATAATTATTATTGCTTTCTTCCACTTCTGAAGGGCTAATATGATCATATTATTATTAAGGAAAATGTACGAGAGATATCAAAATTGATACCGATTTTATTATTTATATTATATAAGTTATTATATATATTAACTACTTTATCATACAACTTATTTTTTATAGTATTTTAATTATTCAACTCAAATACCACTAATATAAATAATAAATCACTTAAGTTGAATAACAAAAGTAACGTACAAATAAATTATATAATAAAATCGTTAATGTAAATAATAACTCATTTAATCTGAATAATAAAATTTATATAATAAAATCGTTAATGTAAATAATAACTCATTTAATCTGAATAATAAAATTTATATATCAACTTCCTATTATTAATATTAATATGTCGTTTACCAGTATCCATCAAAGAGCTCTGGTTAACTGCACTACAGTTCTTTTGGGCACATCTACAGAAGTCAATTTATATTTCCAATTTTTCACAAAATTGCAGGAGCTGATTCAGTAAAATAAGAGCAGTCAGATTAATCGATTAATCACGTCGGCGTCAATGCATGTGCTGACGGTGTGGATGTACGAGACGGCGATAACGACTCCTCCGTGGACGGCTCAGATGTCATCATATCGCCCTCCCTTGCCTCGAGATCCGCCAGTGCAGATCTCAGCACCGCGAGAACCTCGTTCATCCTGGGCCGTTCATTCTTGTAAGGCCGCACGCACCGATATGCCACTCCGAAGACCACACCCAATGTAGGCCTGTCCCAATGCGGGCCCAGCCTCGGGTCCACAATACACTCGACGACCGTGGAGTCACCCCCGCCTCCGGCCTGATCTGTCATGGCACACCGTGCTGTGTGCACGATCGACTCTGCACCGCCAGATGGTGTTGCGACCACGGCACGCTGACCTGTCACGAGCTCAAGAAGGACAACACCAAAACTGTACACATCAGTAGATTCCGTCACTTGGCCGAGAGAGAAGCTCTCTGGGTCCATATAACCCATGGTGCCTCGTACCTGCATAATTAATTGCATGATTGCTTAATTATATATGTGATTAGCTTGTGAAGATGTACTAATATATAGAAGATTTGATACGTCGGTTGATCCGATCTAGATTTTAATTAATTAATGATAATGCTCCACAAACTAAGAGAAATGCATGCACCAGAAATAATTTTCTACTTCCATTACCTCAGTAGACAAGTGTGTTGCATCACTCTACATGATTCTTGACACGCCGAAGTCTGACAGCTTTGCGACGCCCGACTCCGATAGTAAAATATTTGTCGGCTTCACGTCCCGATGCACCACGGTGCCGCCGGGGAAATCATGGAGGTACACCAACCCCTCTGCCACATCAACCGCAATCTGAAGCCGCCTGTGCCATGTTAGCTCACCATGGAACAAAGCGCGCGACAGGTTTCCTCCTGGCATGTACTCGTACACCAATGCATGGTTGTCGCTGTTGTCGAGGCAATACCCGACGAGTGTAGTCAGATTCTTGTGCCGGAGCTTGGCTAACACCTCAACCTCACTGTAAAACTCTGCAATCTTTTTCTCCCGATAGATTCTTTTTATTGCGACATGCTGCCCGCTAGGTAGTTTTCCGAGATACACCTTGCCGGCCCCACCTTGTCCCAAGAGGAGCCTGCTATCAAACCTGTTGGTCGCTTGTTTGAGCTCTGCTTTTGTGAATATGTACAACCCCTCAGTCGGAAGGGAGGAAGATGCTGCCCCGGCAAAAGCTAAGTCGGGTTTGTGTCCGTCAGAGGTCATAACAATTCCATCTGTCAGACGAAGGCTCTTCGACTGCTGGTTCCTTGAACGGTACATGACTATAGCAAGAAGAACAATCGCAACAACTGACACCAGCCCAGCTCCAGCAGATCCTGCCGCAATTTTGACAGTCTTGGAGTGACCCAATTTGGCCAGGCTGGAATCTGAAACGGTAACTGACCCGAGAGGCGGAGGCGAATCTGATGGAATACCTAGAGCATTCACATCTTCCAGTACTTGAACCACACACAAGACATACGACCGAAACCGGGGCAGAGACGGGTATGACTGAGACCATACCCCGACAGTCGCGGCCATGCCACATGCGACATAATCCTTACTCCTTGATGACTCCAGCAAGGCGAATGTGGCAGTTATGACTGTGTTCTGACATGCTGAGCAGGCGGTCTGATCAGATAAGAGATCAGGTACGGTACTCGAAGAACAAAACCTGGAGGCATTGGAGAGCTGAGACAGAGCGGCCGAGAGGAGGGATGAGACCTGGCTGAAGAGGCAGGGACGCTGCCCGGCAGCGAGAGAGGGGGAATCGGAGGAGAGAGAGCAGGAGCCGTTGGATTGCAAGAGGGAGGAGCGAGCAAGGCCCCGGCTAAGGAGAGTAGCGGTGAAATTGGAGGAGCAGGACTTGGCAACAGAGGGGGAAAGGAAGGCGATACCGGTAAGGTTGGCGCGTGCCGCCGCAGCATAGATGTAGGCGGCAGTAACAAACCAGCAGCAACTGGTAGCCGTAGGATCGGTGGCGTTGGCATAGCATTGCGGAGGGATCATGCGAGAGGCGCCATCGATGTCGTAAGGGCATGGTGCTGTATCGGAGCTGTTCGTCGCTGGTGTTGTTGTAGATGCGACTATAGGTAGTACTGGTACAAATACAACGAGGAGGGAGAGAAACAGAGCAAGTGGTGGCATCTTCTACTGGCGGAATTTGAGGGTTGATGAGGTTTGAGAGGTGAGAAAAGGGAATGAGTTATGTCATGAGTGTACCAATCACTTAATTAGAGCGCGATTTCACCAATACCAGCTTTGATCAGAAGCAAGAGGAGAGTCTGACGAGGTAAGGGAAGCGAGATTCGTGTAGGATCTTCTCCAGTCCGTGGTTGATCTTAAGTTTCAGTTTAGAGGGACGGTGCCGGTTGCATCGCTCCAGTTAGTTTTGACTGGAGAGGATCCAGTGTGTCGAGTGCTTCCAACGTAACAGTGTGGTGTGATGGGTCGTTGTTGACTGATGGGAGTGAGCATTAGACGGTTGACTTTAGCTGGTCAAAAAGACTCCTAATTTGAATTTATTATTATTAATGGTGTGGAAATGATTCACAGCACCAGTAATATCAAATTCTTTTACATTCTATCTAAATATAGCACATGCATCTTAAAGGAAAGTATTCAAAGCATTTGAAGGAAGCAATTGGCTATGCACTTTTATGACAGTTCAAAGAAATTAACGCAATTTGACAAGCCCAAAAAAGAAAAATTTGTGCGTAAATGATTATGACATTTTTAAAGTATATATGGGAAAAGATTGTCATGAAAATATTCTATTAGAAATAAAAATTAGCAAACTTTTGATAAAGCATATTAACAGAAATAAGCTTAATTTCTAACCATTATCTGACAATTCTCAATGAAAAAAAAATGTTAATTCAGTGACTGGTGCTATGTTTTTACTCTTTCAAGATAATGTTTTAATATAATTTTCGAAATATTCATGTATTTATTGGAGCCTAAAATTCAAATGTTAATAAAAAAAACAATGTCAACTCATTCTATTCCAATAGCATTTAATAATTTCATTTCTTATTGCTGGTATAAGTTTAATTACGACATGATCATGAATAGGAGAGTTTTAATGAAGAGTAAATTAGGTATTAAGAAGTAAAATTTTCTCTTTGCTCTCAATATTCTAATTGTTGATTTCAAAATAGATATCTAAATAATAAATAAACATATATGACAAGTTATGTGTGAATGTTGATGATATTGTTATGAGAAATGAGGTCAAATTGATTCAAACATATGTAAATATATTTAAAAGCATTTCAAATATATTTTAATGCAGTTTCAGGTGGAATATAGACAATAACTAATTACTTTAGCTCTAAAAACTAAAAAAAATATATTCAGTAGTTTATGTGTGAATTTTGATACATTTCAATCAGAAATAAAATTAAATTAATTAAAAAAATGTATAAATATGTTCGAAATAATTTGAGATATATTTTAACGTAATTTGAGATGAAATATTAAAAAAATATCATCTCATCTCATATCGTGTCGTGTCGTGTCGTATCGGACACTCGTGTCTGTATTCATACAACATTGCTTATAAATCGCGCAATTATTTTTTTCTTCCTTTTTTTTCCTCCGGCCCCCTTGTTGTTTCATTAATTATAAACCAATCATTGATAATAAATTCATTAATGATAAATCAATCATTGATGATAAATTCATTAATGAAACAAGTAGCCCAATTGTAGATTTTAAATTGAGAGCAGAGGAGGGGAAAGCAATTGAATTAGATGGCAATAGAATATACAAAAGTATCCCAATTGTATGTTTAATAAAAACAATAGCTTTACATAAGACAAAAAGTTATGTTTAATAAAAACAATATCTTTATATAAGACAAAAGGTTATAAACGTGTTCATTTAAATTAGGAAATTGAATTTGACATGTGTATTTTTAATTATTTGAATGGGGTATGTATCACATTTGATCTAATTTAAAAAATATTTAAATCTTTTTTCAAATGATTTAAAATTTTTAACGACGGAGTTTTAGTGAATTTATGATGAATGAATCATTAAATTTTAAATTGATTTAAATTTAATATTTGTTCTGTCTAACTAATTAGAAACATGTTTGATTTAATTTTATTTTTTTAATTTAAATAATGTTTTTTAAAAATACATATATAAGAATTGAATGTATACTATAAACACTCTAAAAAATATATAAGAATATTGCAATATGTATATGATTAGATTGCATATAGGTTATAAACACCTTATTTTCGGTAATGAAAATAGGGGGCTAATTGTTGTTTATTTCAACAACAACAAAAAAACGTAAATTTTGACCTATAAATTTTTACATGTTGCATGTGTTTATAGATTATGAGAGAAGTTACTTTGCTTAATTGCTTATCACTATCAATTTTTACATGTTGCATGTGTTTAAAATTAGAATATTTTTGTAAACTACACAGCACTTTTAGAAAATTTCCAATTTATTTATAGGACGAATTTGGTTCAAGTAATGCTGAAAAATCCCATTCTCCAATCAATTATGATAAAATTATTTATGGTCAATTATGATAAGCGCAAACATTTACGAACAATTTGGATTTAAATTTTAAAACAAACTCTAGCGAATTGTAACAGTTGGATCCTCTCCAGTCCTTGGTTGTTTTTTTTTATCTCCTTCGTTCTATTTTGGAAAGTGTTCCCCTTCTCCAGTTGTTCGGACAGGAGAGGAATGAGACATGTGGTCCCATGGTAATATCTGCAAATTAAAATAAGAGCTTTCCATAATAAAATTGAATTTTTTTATTTTCAAAAATAAATTATTGGGTTTTTTTATCGTATTATTAAGTAAAAAAATTAATTATTCTTACATTTTTCATGTTCTACATCGTTTATCTACACTCCAAAAATATTCATCACATAGAAAATATTTATGTCTGAATTTATTATTGTGTATATTCATTATGCAAAATATTTATCACTATTTATTTTCTAAATGATAAAAAAAATTCAAATCAAAGATTTCATTAAATAAATATATATAACTTTCAGACCCATTAATTCTAATAATACAAAATATAAATATTTATCATTAAATATAAATATTTTTTTATAAAAATACATATTTAAAATGCATATAAGATATCACAAGATCTTTTTTCCATCAAATGTTATATGATTTGGTGTGAAACCAAGAACCAACAAACCGGTTCCAAAATGGAAATGCAACATGAAAAAATCACACTCAATAAAAATAATTATATCCACTAATCAATCCAAAATTACATAAATAAATACAGGAGAAATTATTTGAAAATGAAATCTCTTACATTCTCCAACAAGTGACCATAATTAAGACTAATTAGATTTCAAATTATATGGAGTCAAATATATGACTTGGAAAATTTGGTGCCAAATATATTTATATCTTTTGGTCCACCTTGAAGGACTAAGTATAAATTTCAGGATTTAATCATATTTTTTTCCCTTGTATTAGTAGGAAAAATAAAATAAAATTCGGATTTGTTTGGTAAATTGACCGTTTAATTGAATTCATGACGTTTCTAATTGAAAAGAATAAATATTCAAAGAAAACTGTTTGTTATTTTTCATTATTATTATTTTTTGTTAATATTTTCTCTTATTGCCCTGAATTTATATTTGACAACAAAAGATGAGCAAAAAAAAAAATAATAATAATAAGAAAAAAGAAAGAAAAAAGAAAAAAGAAAAATTGAAATAGAGCAAGTAATTAATTTTTTGTGAAGGGTCGTGGACAGCTAAAAATAAATAGCCCAGGTGTAATAGGAGACGAGGCCCGAATCCTTATCTTCTATTGTGCAGCACTGCGTTACGTAGTGATCGAGCGTATATTTTATAAAAGGATTTTTAAGATTTACATTGCACAAATCTCAATACGAACGGACTAACAATACATTATATTATACGGTGCAACACGATAAAGAATATGAATTTACAAGACTAAAAAAACAAAGAAGTAAACGAGAGAGAGAGAGAGAAAACAAAAAAAGGAAGTAAACAAGAGAGAGGAAAAAAAAAGGAAGTAAACAAGAGAGAAAACAAAAAAAGAAGTAAACAAGAGAGAAAACAAAAAAGGAAGTAAACAAGAGAGAGGAAAAAAAAAAAGGAAGTAAACAAGAGAGAGGAAAAAAAAAAAGGAAGTAAACAAGAGAGAGAAAACAAAAAAGGAAGTAAACAAGAGAGGAAAAAAAAAAGGTATTTTTAATTTGTCAGAAGTGGGATTTGAACCCACGCTCTCTCACGAGAACCAGAACTTGAGTCTGGCGCCTTAGACCACTCGGCCATCCTGACCTTTTGTGATATTTTTATGAAAAATTTTATATGTAGATTATTAAATTTTGTTGGATAAATTTCCGCTTTTATTTAATTAGTATCACCGATAAGTCATAAAAAAAATTGCATGGTTTATATAGGAAATATTTTGTTGGTTATTACTTATTAAGCTGAAAGATTATTTTTTTTTCTTTTTGTTGTTTATTATTGTTGCCATTGATGTAGTGTTATTCTTAATTGTTGATATTTAAGGGGCAATTTTATAAAATACTCTTTCTTTTCAAACTTTCAGTCAAAATGACCCCCCCCCCTCTAAATTTTTTTGTCAAATTGCTCTTGTAATGTCCAATTTATTCTATTATTATCTCTCTCTCTTTCCTTCTATTTACTTCCTCTAATCTCAAAAATGAGGATAAAAAATCAAGTTACTCTTTTTGAACAACAATTCATTCATTATGTTAGTTTTGTAAAAAAAAAATAGATTATTTCTCACACATCATGTTTGTTTTTATATCAGTGACATGTTATTTTCATTTTTTTTATAGACATATAGTATAAACCTCTACAAAATGCAACTACATAATCAAGCATTTATCCATTATTATTTTTGGATAATGATCAAAATTATCATAAATACAAAAAAATGCCCTCTAATGATTTTTTTTTTCATAATTTTAGTAGCTTCAGATCTATAAATTTCCACATAACAAAACTAGTAAAAATACGGTATCTGATATTTTGCCAGAATTTTTGAAATTAACACAACACATATAGAAAATATGAAAATATTCCATCAATATTTTGTCATGAAATTAACACAATGCACTAGAAGTAATCTAATATATTTTTATGAAACTAGCATAATGAATGAATTGTTACCTAAAAAAAGAGTAATTTGATGTTATTCTCATGTATATTTAAAATTAGAGAGTAATAAAAAGGAAGGAAAATGGAGGGAGGTTAGAGTAAATGTGGGTCCCACAAGGGCAATATGACAAAAAATTTAGAGAAAGGATATTTTGACTGAACTTTTGAAAAGAAAAGGTATTTCATGAAATTGTTTGGCTTTAAAATCTACATGTAACAAAAAGTTATTAAACAGATATAATAAAATCCTTACAAATCCAATACACAGAAAGGAGAAAAAGAAAAGAGAAATCAAGAGACCTGTACCAGTAAATCGGTACCGATCCTGAAGCGACCGAACAATTTAAACAGGAGAAGCAGGTTTGAGAACAATATGATCAGTTCTTTTGTATATACATTCATGGAATTTAAAATTAAATTAAATAGATTCAAAAATAATACATCATATATGGATGTTGTTTGTGTTCTCATTTTGAGAAGTTTTCTTCTTCTTCTTCTTCCTTTTCCTTTCTCTTTCTTCCTCTTTTGAGGTACTCAATCTCCTCATGTCTGTTGTGTACTTGCTTGCGACTCTCCGGCCGGTGGAAGACCCGCAATTTCTTTAAGCGGTCTCCAAACAAATTTCCTCCTGTTCAAATAAAACTATCTAATTACTAACACATTTAACAGGGGACAAACATATTGTTATCTGAGAAGGTCTAATATATTAGAAGGGAACATACTTTTTTTGCTTTTTTTTTTATTTATTTTTGAAGTTACAATTTGAAAGAGTACTGACATTGTAGTAAAATAGTTATCTTTATTATATTACCAGTTTCCGCATTCAGCGATAACTCGGACTTTAGGTCGAAGGCTGGGAAGCAATGCCAGAAATTGCAACTCTGCCTTGGAAAGAACCTTTCATACATAAACAAGCAAAAAAGTTGCAAAAAAAAAAAAAATCAGAATGAATCACAAATCTGCATGAGGGAAAAACAACAACAAATGTTTATTCATTCAAGCATTATATTCTTGGTTTAATACCAGATACATGCCAGAACAGTGATGCTGGTATCTGGCACAAAAAATGTATATAGTACAGTGTACAGATTCTCAAGTAAAACACGGTGCACGCAGATTCACACGCACCATAGAGAAAGAGCGCGGGGGGGTTACCTTGGCTTCAATGATCCATACGACGAGGCCTTTGGCTTCAGGAGGCAGCAAATTGAGTCGATAATCGACTTCTGGCGGGAAATACCATCTCGCTATCGGCTGCCTTCCCAGGTGAGGCTGCATTCATGACATCCACAAAATTTTAAATAATATATTTGAATGATTGTTGCCATTTAATTAAAATTGTTGTTGATGGATGCGCGCTTACGGGACAAACAGGATGGATCTTTGTCAATGTAGTCTCAGGATCTCCCAAACCACGAGCCGATAGATCGAGAAACACGTACCCCTGGTACCGGAGCCGGGTCAGGTAACGGCCCTCGTACCCGCCTTCATGCGGCGAGTACACGGCCAACGCCTTGTGCTTCTCTACATCATCCAACCACTGCCCCAAATCAGGTTTCAACAGATCCCCTCCAATGAAATCCGTTAACCGGGCGCAGCGTACCGACCTCAATTGTAAGCGCCTGTTGTATCTTCCTATTCCTCTTCCTCCTTTCGTCAACGTCGGTTGCACCGGTGAAATTGCATGTGGTGCCACTGCATAGTGTACCATGTTTCTTCTCTCTCTTACTCTTTCTCTCTGTTACCCTTCTTCTTCTTTTGGGGTTAATTTTGGTTTGAGGTGAGGAAAGAGGTTTGTGTGGTGGCGGGAGAGTTTGGTTTGTGGATGGAGGTTGGAATGGAAGGGGATAATAAAAAGAAAGAAAGAATAAATAGTTGGGGATTGTCTCCAGTTGAAACTGAACTGGAGTTATCCAAAAATAGAAAATGATATAAATTTGGGGTGTTGCGAGAATCGAACTCGCGACCTCTCGCACCCAAAGCGAGAATCATACCACTAGACCAAACACCCTAATATGTTACTTTAAGATTTTTTTTTCTCTACACCAGAAGTCTTTTTTTGTTTTTAATAAATACATCCATTATTAAAAAAATTTACAATATTTTTTATAATTTATTATTATTGTGTTAGATTTGTTCAAAATAAAAGTGTTTCTCATGTCAAAAATCTTAAGATTGTGACACCAATCACCTCTAATTGTTATTCACCAACCACAACGCACTTAGGAAAATTAAGTGTTGGTCTAGCTTTTCTAATTTTTTTTGGAGCAAATTGGGCCCATTTTAAGCCCAAATATTTGAACATATTTTTGTACCATAAAAGAGAAAGAGAACTTGTACAGAGAAAAACATTTTTTCTTTTAGTGCAACAATACTGGTTTAATGTATGCCCCAGTAAAAGAGAAATTGGAAAAACAAACATATTTTTTTCTTTTTGTAGGAGATTTTTGAGGGAACCAAATATGACAATATAATATCTATTACTAAGAAGCAACAAAATTAGGTCATGCATTTGTCACCATGGCAATACATGCAAAATCCATGTGTAAATATATATATATATATATAGACATTATATGAAACAAATACAAAACATATACTACGAAACCGCAAATCTAGCACATTGATGATAAAACTCGTCTCTCTACATAGATTGCATGTTCAATATCAAATAAAATAAATACTCATATATTATGGTTTACAACACTATATATATATAAATGTGATATATTGTCACAGCTAAATTTATTTTTGGGTCAATTCAAAAAATAATTTTGAGTAAAAAATGATGGCACTCAGTACAGCTCAAAAGATCCGTACCAATGAGGAAGGGAACATGAATAATAAGCTGGACCAATCTTAGTGCATCTAATAGGTATCCTAGGCTTGAATTATAAAATATAAAATATATATATCTATATATATATACAAAAATAATTATGATACACATCACATCTACAAAATCATAATTGCACGAGAATAGAATTTAAGCATTGCACCAATAGAATGCTATGCCAGTTGTGTCTTGGAGAGAAGATATTAGTAGAGGGATGTTTTCCCACTTGAAACAAATCATCCTAATTTTGTTCTTATCATGATTAATTATTTATTAAGATTTTAAATAGTGATTATTGTGTCGTCTTTGCAAGGATTCAAAAATTAAGCTTTTGAAAAATTATTCCCTAATATTGTGTAATAGTATCACATAACTAAATTTGAAAACCTTATCAAGATGACATGATAATCGCTATTCAAAACCTTAAAATAAATGCTACGAACTATAGCTAGAGCAATTGTACCTATGTTTGACAACTTTTAAACATATCATACCTAGCTATTTTAGACACCAATAATTGTTTTTTTTTTAATTGAAAGATTGAGGTCAAATAATTGACCTTCAAATATTCACAAGATATTTTTTATCTGAATTTTAAATTTATAATTTTTCATATAAAAAAATATCGTTTTTATCAATACTAATAAAATTATTATTCTATGTAATATGCAAAATACATTTTTTTGTACACTAACTACCGTAATGATATAATATATTTTTTCTTCACAAGAGATTCTTCATTCGAATTTTAAACCTATATGTTCCACATGGCCTTTGCTACAACTAATAAAGTTATTTTTTTAATGTGATTGGCAATATGCATTTTTATTTTTATTTTTTTTGCATTGCCTACCAGAATATTTTTTTTCTTTCCTTCTAAAAAAAATATTTCTTTTCCTTTTATCTTGGATGTAGCCATGTAGGTTGGCTACTTACATGCCAGATATAATTAATTAATAACTCATAACTATAAACAAAGGGATAAAAAAACAAATGAGAAAACAAGTGGTGATGGATGGATTCTTAAGCACATGAGAGGTTTACTTAAAAAGTAGCCAAGCTAAGCAAAGAACAAGTCAAGAAATAAAGAGAGAGAGGTATACATAATTACAAATAATTATAAATAGGAAGATGATATACAGATATTATAATCGATACTAACTTTGTTATTCAGATTAAATGAGTTATTATTCATATTAACGATTTTTATTATGTAACTTATTTGTACAGTATTTTTGTTATTCGATTTAAGTGAGTTATTATTCATATTAGTGATTTTATTATGTGACTTATTTATGCAGTATTTTTGTTACTCAACTTAAGTGAGTTATTATTCATATTAGTGATATTTGAGTTTAATAATAAAAATGTTGTCGAAAATAAGTTGCATAATAAAGTCGTTAATATAAATAATAATTCATTTTACATGAATGATAAAATCGGTATCAATTAAAGTATCGATAGCGGTATCTCTCAGACATTTTCCTTACAAATAAATAAATAAATAACATAAATAAATAACATAAGTAGAAGAATTTGAAATTAAGTACTATAAAAGCTGTGTAATTAGAGCATGTAATTCTGGTATGGTGAGGTGGCAGATGCTGCGCACGTGTGAGTTCAATTAATTATTAATTAAAACCAGTGCAGAGGCAGCATCCCACACCACCTCCTCTGTACCGCTGCCCCCCTCCTCTGTACCGTTCAAGGAATCCTATGTCTCTTTTTTTTTTCTTTTCTTTTCTTTTCTTGGTTTTTTGTTGCCCCTCTGGTAGTTAATTAATGAGGATTTTGGTGAAAGTATCAATGTTAGTTATTTACAAATTATTATTTACTTTCTTAATATCAAGAATTAATGGATATTATTTTGTATATGTGTTATTATTGAAGAAATTATTTATATATTTTATGCTCTCTCCTTTTGTTTTCTTATGAGTAAAGCAAGTACAGAATCTTTATGAGGAGCCAGTAATAAAGTTAAGATAAGATAAATTTATATGTGAAGGTATAAATGCAAAAAGTTTCATTAATGTATAAATGCCAAAATTAATTTTTATTTTAACATGAAGATAAATACACAAGGCTTTTACTCTTTTTTTACTACATGAAAGACAAATAAGTGGTCCAAAATTGGTCTCAATATATTACTGAAAATGCATATCTTATATACATACATTGTTGGTTTTATGTTGTTGTCAGGCATATTTAATTCATGACCTAGAAAAATAACCAAGAAAATGGATACATTCAATGTGGGTTTGTATCACATTTTTAGCCTAAAATGTTGTACCACTGAAATTGTAAATTAGAACATATTATTACCACAACAAAATTAACTATTTGGTAATAATTGTGTATTTGACTGTGACCAAAGAATAAATTAGAGAGATGCATTTGATTGGATTAAAAAATTGAACAAGTCATTTAAAAGATGGTTTATGAAATAATAATTATAATGATAATATTTTAATCCAAAAATAAAATCATACATATCAAGAAAAATATAATAAAAATTCAAAATTGAAAAATGGAAAAAGGAAAAAAAAAACTCCAATCTACTAAGAAGAAAATACAAAAGGGGAAAATGGGGGTCATTGCTTTTATGGGATGGATATATCATATAACATATATGATATATAAATAATAATTATATCTCTTAACTATATCATTATTTACATCTCAGATGTATTTATATTTTTCTCAGAAAATATTTATATATAATAATAAAAGTATTTATATATTTTATATTATTAAAATTAAACCTTATGCAAAATATATTAGAACATGTGCAAGAAAGTTTTTAACTTAAATTTTTCTATAATAATTCAGGAAGAAAAAACTGATAAACACCTTCTATATTAACTATAAACACTTACAAATTTATATATAAATAAATTATCTATTAAATATAAATACTTTGATACAACATGTGGGGTCAAGAATAATTTTATATATTAGATCGGTGCAGCCATTCTCTCAAGCTTTCATGTGAGGCGCAATTAATGCTTCCTTTTTATTTTTGGTTTTCTTGTCTAGTTTAATTTCATGCTCAATAATGACAATTCTAATCATTTCTTCCTCTAGAGAGAGAGATATATATGTTCTCTATATATGGTATATATATGGTATATTGTGAATGTGATAGTAGTAATAGTAATGTACTTACTAAGTGTTTGTATATGTTATATTTTTTATTTGAATATTTCAAGAAAGTAGGATCACTTTTTTTTTTCTTTAATTCAGTTTAGATCGTTTAATATGAACCGTCGGAACATGATTGATCTGTTGAAATTATATATAAAGGATTTTTAATGTGGATTTTATATGTATATTTTAGATTTTACAATTATAACAAAAATAACAAAATTTTATTTTATTTTGGATTCAAATAACAACAGAAATTAAAATGGATGCAAATGATGTAAAACAAAGATATGTAGAGGTTTTGTTAGGTAGACCAAATACATCATTAGATTCATAGCTCTATTTAAATAAATATAAATATATATTGTCCTTTAGTGTTTTGAAAAATTGTGATATAATTAAGAATAATTGCAGATTTAAAAAAAGTGGCTTTAGTTGGTTTAGGTGGATATATTCATTCAACATTTGCCTTTTTTGGTTAATTTCCTTTTTTGTTATACTTTATATGGCATGAGGCATGAGTCACGAGTATTTTTTTACTCTAAAAAAATAAAGAAAAATATTAGGGAGATACTATTGTTGATACAATAATTGATACCGACTTTGTAATTTATGTTAATGATTTTATTATATAAATAGTTAACAATAATTTTATCATTCAAATTAAATACCATTAGTATGAATAATAATAACTCACTTAAATTAGATAATAAAAATACTGTATGAAATAAGTTACATAATAAAGACATTAAAATAAATAATAATTAATTTTAAATGAATAATAAAGTTGATATCGATGACTATATCAATGACGGTATTTGTATATCAGCTCCCAAAAATTAATGGATCGAAATATATTTTCAATTCACGAGTTAAAAACTTATCAAAAAAAAATGAAAGAATTAGTTTCTGATCTAGTAATAAATACAATCCTTTATGTATGAAATGTTATATGTTTAAAATCTAAATAAAACTATTTTATAAACATTTAAAATTGAGTAATTTTGATCCTCATTTTTATCTCCAAACACAATTTATGAAAAAAAAAATGATATTATGATATAGAAATAAACATAGGAATATATGATCTTAAATAGCCAAGGGGTTGTTAAAAATAAATAAATAGGAACAGCATCTTTGTATTATCAAGCAACTGATAATACAAACCCCAAATTTCTTAATGTCACACATCCTCTCCAGTCTCGACGCAATGGAGAGATCCCGTCTCTAACCAAGAAAAGAAATGGGGGGTTTGATGCTAAAAAAATTCTCATTAATACTCCAAAAATAATTAAGAATGTCATCTTCTTACTACTTTCTTACAAGTCATAATTGTTCTTCAAAAAAGTGTATAATTTTTCTGATATCTTTGTATATTGATCTCTTTATAAATTGAGGAGAGATCACTTGCAATGGTTATTTTGATAATTTTATTAATGAGTTCTTCAAAAGTTGAAGATGAGCAATTATTGTATCAACAATAATTTTGGTTCTAATCTTGTAGATGTATATATGCTCAATTTCAAATTTTAGATTTTTAAAATGTTTTTGAAGATGAGCAAAAACAAGCCCAACTTTAAATGAATTTCAAATTTTCATAAACAATCTTTTGACTTTTTAGATTGAATAAGAATAATATAAAAATATCATTGGTCATTTCATATGATCAATTTACTACATCATGGAATTAACTCTTGTATTAATTATTCCTCACTCATGTTTTCATTTGTACCCTTCTCTTTTATTAATTCATATCACAATTAACATGGAATAAAACAATGATAGCATGCATGCTTGTGGTTTAGGCAAAAGTTGCATAAAGCTATATAAGTCCATAGTTTCAAGTTCGTTGTAAATAAAATGCTATGTGCGAGTATAGAAAATGGGATAATGATCAAGTTTAGAAGGTGGGTCACATACGCCTCTTTATTTTTTTCACAAAATATTTCAAAATTATGGGAGCTGATATATAAATATCGTTATTAATATTATTATATTTTAATTTAATTATTCATATTAAATGAGTTATTATTTATATTAATATTTTTATTACGTAATTTATTTGTATAATATTTTTATTATTCAATTTAAATAAATTATTATTTAGATTAGTGATATTTCAGTTGAATAATAAAAATTATACAAAATAAGTTGCATAATACAGTCGTTAACATGAATAACAACTCATTTTACATAGATAATAAAGACGGTATCGATAATGATATTAACGATGGTATCTCCTTTTGAAAATCATATTTCTCACAAACAAGAAACAACTATGGACTATATAGTGCATTAACCCTGCTGATGATAACATTATTTAATATTCAACAGAGTATCAATTAGAGGACTAAATAAGAAGATGAAGGAGAGAATTATTCAAAATAATTAGTGTTTATTTTCTCGTAGTTTTTGTTTGGGATTCGAATAAGTGAGAGATAAAATCATCATCTATTCTCACAAGAGATAATTTTATTCTCGAATTATCCTCAATTTATTTCGCTCTTAAACGAACAGAGCTTTATGAAATGAGAGTACCTCTTTTTTTTTGTATCCAGTGAAGGAGAGTTTGACCTGGTGCCCCTTGGTTTATTTTTATTTATATTTTGGATGAGATAGGGATCAGCTGATCAGGATTCATGATCTCAAACTTTAAAGGAAACATGATTTCCATCTTAGCCCTCCAACTTTTCAAGTATTACAAGATACATAAAAAAATATATCAAATAATTAAAAATTAACTTCAAAATACATTAAAGTTTCACTTCACAATGATTATTTTGACGATCTTGATAATGAGTTTTCAAATAAATTAAAAAAATCATAAAAATGAAAATTCTATAAATATATATATTTTTTTAATTTATAGATTGATTGGTTTTCAAATTTCGTGCAATTTAAATGTTATTTGATAATTTATCAATGATCATTAAATCGAGACTATTGGAAATTGCGTAACTTTTAATGGTCTTTAATGTACTATTAGATGAAATTTAGATCACATGATATTTGAAGCGTAATCAATTTATAAATTCAAAAATATATTTATAAATTTTTTTCTATTTTTTATTTTTTCTTCAAATTTATTTAAAAAATTATTATCAAAATAACCATTGTCAAGTGATCCTTTCCCTTCATAAATTCACTTTTAATAGTTGTTAAATATCATGTTCACCAATCATAAAAAAATCTTCTTGTGCATGTTGGCTTTTGATTTTTCCTATTTTATGATGATAATGTAATATTACTCTAGTTTGATTAATAGTAACTAAAGCTCAAAATGTCATGAAATCTTCTAAAAAGAAAACCAAAGCAAACACAAAAATGGACATAATTGTGACATATTTTACTATGAATTTGAATTTCATGGCATGACGACCCAAAAAGACACAAAGTACAATTGATTTTGGATTTTGTCTTTATGACATGAAACCTTGAAGATCAAATAGGCGGTGAATATCTCCAATGACGCGCCTTTTTTTTGGATTATTATGCGCTTTATATTATCAAGTTCTTGAAATGTATTAATTGCTACATATATATATATATATATATATATATAAGTGTTAGGAGTGTTAATGGATCTGATCGGTTTAGGGCCGGGTTGATATTATTTTATTATTATTTTATTATTATTTTTTATTCGATCCAATCCGATTTAATTTAATTAGAATCGAAATTCTTTGACCTGTACTTTATCTGAATGAGTCACGGGTCGACTTGACTTGACCCAAGTATAATTTAGCATTTAATATTTTTTTTATATTTTTATATAATTTAATTTTAATTAATATATAATTAAAATATAATCATCTTAATTAGTGCAAAATTTCAAAATTAAATCTAAAAAATACAATTATTCAGGTCAAGATCCGACCCGAAATAGGTCAAAAATTCCTAATCCGTAACCATCAATTTTCTCTTGAGTCATTTTAAGACAAATCAAGTCAAGAATTGACATCTCTAATTACAACAAAGTATATTCTTACAATTCATGTTTTCTTTAATTGAGTTCATATTTTATATTTAGTTATTAAGTGACACTGATATTTATCTTATGTTGTAAATGATGTTTTTAACATATCATGATTTATTTGTGTGCAAGAAGTTAATATTCTCAATTAGTAATTTTCTTCCTCAAAAAAATAATTTATTATCAATAATATAAAAAAAGGTTCAAGTGACTTACAATTTTCACATCTCCTTATTAATTTTTTATTGCTAAATTTTTTAAATTCAACTTAAAAATAAAATAGTCAAATGTGATATATAATATTTCTTGCCACATTTCACTCTTATTTTTATTTGCATCGAGGTAAAAACTCAACAAAGAAACTAGTCACATCACCTGATTTTTATAAAGAACTATGTATAAATCATATTTAGTGGTTTATTTATTCGTTTTGTTTTTAAAAACTTTGTTATCAAGGAATACGAGATATTTTTAAAAATAAAAGAAATAATTTTATAGATATATTTTTAAACTTATAAATTGATTGTGTTTCAAATTTCATATAATTTAAATATCAATTGAAATTTCATCAAAGACTATTAAATTTGGATCATTACAAATTTCACTCAATTTTAACTATCTCTGATGAAATATAAAATAACTCTTAAATTATATGAATTTGAATTACAATCAACCCACAAGTTCCGAATATATCTATAATCATTTTTTCCTATTTTTTATTTATTTAAAAAATAGAAAAATATTCGGGAGATACCATCATTGATACCGAAATCGATACCGACTTTATTACTCATATAAAACGAGTTATTATTCACATTAACGATTTTATTTTATTAAAATTATCAGGTTAATAATTATCAATAAATCTCATCCATTATTATACATATAATCCCTTGATCTAATCCATGTCATTTTAGGTAGTTAGAAAAGAGTATCTCTTGCTCTAATAATTTTTTTAAAATGGAGAAGAAGAAGAAGAAGAAGAAGATTTCAAGTCTCAACATGCACCAAACAAAAAGAAGGTGAAAATCAAGACGCAAGTGCTAAAAATGACATGAATTTATTAGCCTAATAATTGTCTTCTTTCCTTCCTAGACCAAGAAAACAAATCATACAAATACAATACAATACAATCCACATATTTTTTTTTTCATACAATTAGTAATATTGTATTTTTTTCTTATTCTTTTCTTCAGTAAATTAAAACGAAATAAGCGTTAATAGTACTTGTACTTGTTTGTTCTTTTCTTCTCTTAAACTTGCACCATATTCATAATTAAACCTAATTTTTTTTTTCTCTTTGAGATTTGAAAAAAAAAAAAGAAAAGAAAATTATATATGTACCACTTTCGAGTTTGACATTTCAATTTTTTTTTAAATCAGTTCTTTATTCATAATCCAAGACAGTGGAGGTGACGTCATCACCCCAAAAAAGAAAAAAAAAGAGAAATAGAAAATCCCAAAAACCAATAAAAAGGAGCATGGTTTTTAATCACAACCCCAACTTGTACCCTGTTGTTGTTATTATTGTTTTAAATTTTGCCTCTTTGATTTTTTATTAATGGATTTGATGGGAGCGGATATATTAAACAATATTTTCTTTTAAAATCAAGCAAATGTAAAGTCCCAACTTCTAAATAAATGGCTCAGATCTTAAAATTTTGCAAATATTATTTGCTATTTTAATTTTTTTTTTCTAATTTTCCATTGTACTTTCATGTATTGAATCGTACAATCTGAAAAATTGTGGTATGGATACAAATTTTGATATGGGTATTTAATATTCATGCATGGTAACTAGAAGAAAAATTAATTAACCAATAAAAATTGAGTTTGCGAAATTTCGCTAATATAATTAACCTCAATTTCAGATTTTTTTAATTGTATAAAATTCTCACAAAGAGACCAAAATGATTTGTATAATCTTTGAATGATAAAGTTGTATTTGTTTTGTATTTTTTTAGATAAAATGAATGATAAAGTTTAATCTTTGTTTTTCTCATGATCAGAATTACACGTTGAATTTATCTCATTTATCAAAAAAAAATAATTCATTCTAAGTTTACATAAAAAATAATATAGTCATAAAATGACTACAAATGGATCAAAACAATGCAAGACTTCGGTCTTAATTTCGTAAAAAAATACAAAAAAATACTACATTTCACTATATTAATTTATAATCTAATCAAAACTTAGATACTTATTTTGAACTTCCATAATGAAAATAGTATAAGTTTTGGTTTATAACTAGAAGGACAGATTATAATTATTGATTAGTCATTTAAATAGCATATGTAATGAAAAAAATTTATGTAGTGGTATTAAACCTAACTAAAGTATTTGACTTTTACATTATTTTTCACGACTTTACGTTCATTGACATAAATAACGGAATACTACGTCATGTTCAATCTAGTTTAAATTAGGCAAAAAACACACGCTCTGATAAAATAGTAACTCTTTGTTTCTTAGTAAAGTAAATCAAACGATTAGATTGAAAAACACGATATGTCGCAGTAATAATAGTTAGTGTGAATTTAATCTGTCTATTATAAGCAAGAAAAGTCTTACAACTTACAGACTTAACTGTCCTCCAATTTCATACAAAGTAACATATAAATTTCTGAACGGTTTCCTTTTGACCGAAATTAAGATAGACGTTTCAATTTGGGACGTTATTGGATTAAGTATTGTATATAACGAGTTCAATTTTACTTTTAGTGCATCCTTTTATTAATTTCTCTGTATGACGTCGATTGTGTGTACGTACATATACGCCTCTCATGATTCATCACCAGCAAATCTTTGACAAATCCAGTTATTCTCCAATATATATTATTGTTTTTTTCTTTACTTTTATACAAAAATTAATTTTTTTAATAAACGATAACAAAAAAATATAATATTATCCGGACCGTTCGATTAACATCTTATGTCAAAATAAAAATCTCAATTTGCAAATATGATTTATTCTTTCTTGTAACAAAAAAAGAAGAAGAACTAATTATTTCTTCCTAGATTTGAGATTTTGGAAGGGAGGCAAATAAGGAGACGTGAATCATATATCCTCTCTCTGTCAAACTAGAACCCTAGATTTTTGTAATAATAATAATAATAATAATAATAATCATATAATATTTCACTCACTCAACAATATTAAAACAAATAATAATATGCTTATTTTATTTACTGTGTATTTTATTTTGTAACACACACTGCCGCTGTCTCACCTCTCTCTCTCTCTCTCTCTCTCTCTTTTTCTAGTGTTGACAAAAAATTTATGGGCTCGCAGGGTTTGCCCTTCTTGCCTACTGAGAGAGAGAGAGAGAGAGAGAGAGAGAGATACACAGAGAGATTGAGAGATTGAGAGACAGAGCGCGAGGTCTCGAGTTCTCTCCACCTCACCACACCTCCTCTCCTCTTCTGTTCTACCTGAGAAGAGCACCACCTTTACGCCTCAACACACAAATCATCTCTCTCTCTGTCTCTGTCTCTATCTATCTATCTATCTAGAATAAGAGATTACTATGTCGGGCTTGTACGCCCGAAGTTTCTCACCAGCGAGAGCTCTCTCGCCTCAAATTAGGAGCAATCCTGATGTAGAGAGGTATATATATTTACATAATAAGATAAAACAATCGCGCGCGCACTAAAAATTTCCATTTTCCACACTTGGGAAATTAATTCATCTTTTTCGGCACGAATCGTATAAATTCATGCTATTTTCATCTCCTATTTGAAACCTATTGGGGATCTTCTCTTTTCACTTACTAATTTTCCCCTTGTTATCGGCTCATCTCCTATAAAAAAATAGAGGAGAAGAAGAAGAGAGAGAGATTGTTCTCTTCAAATCTTCATCCAGTTTTGCATCTCTCTCCTCTAGATTCTTCATAATTTTCATGCTACCAGTCATGTGCTGTTTTCCCTGTTACAAGTTCCGGTCAGTAATATGTGATGCAAATACATCTACTAATTCAGATGTTTCAATATATATATACACTTTTTTTAGAAAAACCATTTCATCATAGTTTTATATATTTGGGTGATGTTTTACACACAATTTTTTTTTTCCTGGATCAGTTGTTTTTAGTTTAGTTTCGTTTTCTAAGAATTTTCATCTGATGAAGTGGGAAGTAGTGAAATCATGCTTATAATAATTATTATTAATGGTTAAGTTTCTTCTTTTGCATATATTCCTCTCAATTTATTCCATTGGTATGAATTATTTTGTCTTATAATCCCCTTTTTCTCGCATTTACCAGCAATTATGTGTGGTACTCAGTCGATGTATAATTTCTATAATAAACCTTAGTATTTGTGCATTATTACATTAACATTAGTATGTGCATTATATCCTACGCATATAGCCTCTGCATCTACTTGTTTCTCCATCATCCAGCATAAATGAAGTTTGGATTATGCTTTTTCATCACTTGTTATACCACTGAGGATTATAGTATGGATTTGTCCTGTATAAAAGCTTGTAATAGTTAGAGAAGTGAAATAACAAATAGCAAATTTTGCATATAAACTCTCCTACTTGTTGCTTTTTTTTGTATTCTTGACATAAGGATATTATAATCTTTCATGTATGTTGGCTTCAATTCTGGAATTGGCTGCATAACAAATGTCCAGTTTTCTAAATTGTAAAAGTATCTGTAGGATTGTATACTGTAATACTAAAGTTATTCTGTTTTGATGCCACCTCTTAATTTCTATAATTTCAGGATACTTGATAGATGAACTTTTGTTTAATTTTTGCAGTTATAGCCACTACTTAGCAGAGCTATTAGCGGAGCATCAGAAGCTTGGCCCTTTTGTGCAAGTTCTTCCAATTTGTAGCCGATTATTAAATCAAGGTGATTATGTTTTCTTATCTTGTTGATTGCTTTCTTCATTTTGAGATGTTGTTTGTGTCTCACAAAAATCCTTAATTTACAGTGCCACCCACAATTTACAATTTTATAAGCTAACTGTTAATTTTTATCAGCTTTGATCGTTAGAATTGATGCTTAATTACATGCACAATGATGTACTAATTGAACATGGCGTAATTACTTTCCATAAATCAATATTTCTAATTCTGAGTTTATGACTCAGTCGAGAATATACACAAATGTACTTAGGTTCTTTGATTCTTTGAATGACTTTTGAAATGAGAAAATTTTGTCATAGTTATTTCTTAATTTTATATATTGCTCTTAAAAGGTTTCTAAATGAAGCTTTATTGTGGATCACAGTATCTTCCTTTTTTTGTTATGCTAATGTTTTTTTTTGTGAAAATCGGATTTATCTGTCAGAAATAATGAGAGTCTCAGGGATGGTACCAAATCATGGGTTTGGGGATTATGACAGACTGCACCATCGAAGCCCAAGCCCCATGTCTTCGCCAAATATTCGATCTAATCTAGGTGCGCCTGTTCTTGGACCTTGGAACACTCTTCAACAAGAGGTACGAGATATTTTTTCTCTGAATAACAAAACAAAACTTTTGGTTAGCATACGTTGTTTAATAGTTAGTATTACCACGCATTGAAGTGCTTACTGGAAGTACTGGTACTTTCTCATACCAGGTCAACTGATAAAGTACAATGATAAAATTAGAAATAAATAATTAATACTGAAAAGAAGACGTAAAATCAGTACCGTGTTAGGATGGATCTGTACTGCACCTGAGCCTGGCTGATCTGTATGATATCCAGTTTTTGGCACCCGAGCTTGTTGTCTTATTCCTTGCATTGAACTTCTACACATATTTCAATCTTAGACCTTGAATTTTTTTTTTCTTTCCAAGGCTTCTTGTACTTTTTATTTTTGTTCAATCAGTATTGGCAGGTATTCATAGGGTTTGGATTAAATCAAGTACTTCAAAACAAATTGAGGTTTGTTCGATTAGTATAGGCAAACAAATCTACCACTTGACACATTATATATTTGTTTTGCCACATTATCAGAATTAGAGCTTAGAGATAATCAACTGACTGCTCAATTTAACAAAAAGGAAAATTTTACAATCCAACTGAAAGTGATTTAGGAGGCCACGTTAAGTAAAATATGTACATGGTTTATTTGTTAGCTATTGTTAATTTATAAGTGATATAAATTGGCTGGATTTTTTCTTTGATAAAAACAGAGATTGGGGCTTTCCCAAGGTATGACAATGGATTGGCAGGGGCCCCCACCAAGCCCGAACTCTTACATAGTGAAGAAAATTCTGCGTTTAGAGATTCCGGTTGACACTTATCCTAATGTATGCTTATTTTATATTTAATTTCTAATTTTACTAGGTCTATCCGCCGGCAGCAACACCAAAATCCCTCCAGGATACTCAGTTTTACTCGAAACCACCAAACCCAATGATTATAAGTGTAGAATTTATGGTGTACTGTGGTAAATTTGGTCAAGTTGGTTTACATAAAAGAAGAAAATGAATGTTTCTATTTTGTTCTCTCTGTTTATTTTTCTTTCTTTTTCTCTTTTCGAATCTAGAAGAGAAGTTTATATAATTTTATTATTTTTACAGTTCAATTTTGTTGGAAGGATACTCGGACCAAGAGGGAACTCCTTGAAAAGAGTCGAGGCATCAACTGGATGCCGTGTTTTTATTCGTGGAAAGGGTTCTATTAAAGATCCAGAAAAGGTAATTGAGTTCAGTCGCATTAAAGTTGTCTTCTACCTTTCTGGACAGCCAAAATCTGCCAAATCTCAATCTTACTTGTTTAATGAGAAGCTTTATCTGTACCAGTCAAGTCTGGTATGGTTGGCACAATATCAGACTATTATTAATTGAGAATTTATTGAGGCCAGACCCATAAAAGGCAATGAAAAGGAGCTGTTGCAAAATTACATCCTTCGCTTCAACAATATACCAGATAAACATAGTTTTAGAACTGTTATTAGGTGAAACAAATTAAGATCTTGTTATATTTTTCACCACAAATACAAAATCGCTTTGTAACCCTGTTGTGTAACTTACAGGATAACAATACACTTGGCTTTAATTTAATTGAGTTTATTTGAGTAGAAATGTTTAAAAAGAAAAGAATTTCTCTTCAGGTATTGGAGATTGCTTTTGTGTCAAAAAAAAAAAGGTATTGAAGATTGCATTATGCATCTTCCATCAAATATATCGAACACCGGACTTTCTTACAAATAACAGAAATTTTTGGGTGCTTGTTGTAAATGTAATATATTTTGATGTAATTTGCAAAGAGAAGCAAATGAAAGAAATGTGCACCCTTATAATTTCAGTGGCACGATCTTGTCCAGCTAAAATTCGCTTGAGTTTTCAAATTTCTTTTTCTGTTTTTAAAGGAGGAGAAATTAAAGGGGAGGCTTGGGTACGAGCACTTGACTGACCCATTACACATTTTGATCGAGGCTGAGTTACCTGCTAATATAATTGATGCGAGGTTGAAACAAGCACAAGAGATCATCGAAGAACTGCTTAAACCTGTGGTAAGTGAACTTAATCGGAATTTAAATAACCGATTTACAATATCATAAGGTCATGTGAGATTTCAGTTCTTTTTTTTTTTTCAAGGTTTTATACCGGTTTAATTAGGTCTTTGTGATGACAGTGCATACCCAAATGATTGTGAAATGTGTATCTCACGAGTTTGGTATCTTCAAAAAGTTAATTTCCATTACTCCTTGATGACAGTTTTTATGACCCAAATTACCAATTGTTGTTTTGTAAAAAGTTAATATATTGAGAGACTGAATTGTGATTATTTCTTAATAACTTTTGGCAGGATGAGTCGCAAGATTTATACAAGAAGCAACAATTAAGAGAACTTGCGATGCTGAACTCTTCTTCCATGAGAGAGGAAAGCCCACACCCTGGTGGCAGTGTTTCCCCTTTTGGTACCAGTGGGATGAAACGTGCCAAAACCGGTATTTAGATTATGGAAAACCAGTGGTAGCCCTCAAATCTGTCCCCTTCTTTTTCTCGTCGGTTCCCTTGTACCAGAGTTGGTGCCAGTGTAGGGTATTCATTTTATTCGTTATCTAGAGTTAAAAAATAACTTAACAGTGATATATGATGAGAGGGAATGCAGTTTTTAACTCGAAGAAGCTGTTATTGTGACTTGCGTGTGCGTGTGTGTCTGAGAGAGAAGGATGGTGGATCTTTTAGTTTGTTTATTTGAGATTTTATATTGTAGCTTTTTTTTGCTTTAGGTTTGAAAAGTCATGAGCTTGTGTGTGAAATAAATCTTGGATGGATATATGTAGTAGTACTGTTTATGTAATGCATCTGGATGTGGCTAGATTGATTGATTAGCATGAATTTTGAACCTTTAGTAAGAGTTGTCCCTTCTTTTACTTCTCTTTCCTTTATGTTTTCTCTTATATAATGATGATGATGATAATTATTAGAGGGATTTAATGTTAAAAGTTTTGTGTATCAAATCGTGTCAATAAAATTTAAAATTCAAATAACTCTTTTTAAAATTAAAAAAAAATAAAATTAATTGATGAGATATATTATATATTTTATATACTATAAGTATATAAAGTTTTATATTATTTCAATTTTATTTGAATATACATTAAGAGTTAATAAAATTAATGGTTTAAATATTGACGGTTTCATCCCTTCTCTTGATGACTATCAAAATGAAGTTAAAATTTTATGATTATATATATATATATTGTTGAGATAATATATAACAAATTTAATAGTTTAAATTTATAAATTTAAATATAAATAATAAAGTTGACATTGTTTGGCATTGATAATATTGGCATTGAATCTTTTCTCTAATTATATTATAATAATATTATATAAGTAAAGCTAGCGTGAGTTTAAGCTCACAAACACCCTTTGACGAGCTTAACTAAAAAATCTATCGAATTGACTTAAATTTTCAAATCCAAGTTACTTAATAAATTATATATATCAAAATTTTATAGAAAACCGAAATATTCTAACTATTTTCTTCAATTTCTTTTGAAAATGGCCTATTCTCGTATAAAAGTATTCATTAATTTATTATAATTTCAGAATCATTTTCAAGAATCCCAAAAAAATAGTTAGAAAACTCTAAAAATAGAAAATTTTGATATTCTATGAGATTTTGATATGAAAAATTTATTGAGTTACTCAGATTTGGCATTTGAAGCCGTTTTGATCATTTTTTGAGTTAAACTCATTAAAGAGCTTGGTGAGCTTAAGCTCACCCTAACTTTACTCTTAATAATAGTAGGGATAATAGTAATAGTAATAATAATTAATAATAGAGTAATGATAGTAACATTTAATAATAAAAATAATAATAGTAGTAATTAATAATAATGTTAATTATAAATTATTATTATTATTATTGTTGTTGTTGTTGTTGTTGTTGTATTATATTAATATTATTATCTTCGTATTAATTTACATTTTCCCTTATTCGCCAGGTGTTTACTAAAAAAAAAAAGATCTTGCTTATTTTTAGTTAGCAAGTAAAACATATACAGTCAGTTGCCGATATAATTTTTTTTTTGTTAAATACTAATGTTGATATATTTATTATTTATTATAAATCTCAAGTAATATAAGTTGATTTCATTTAAAAATTAAATTTCATCAATCCCTTTTTTGAATGAGGAGATATATGCATGATATTTCAATTAACCAATCAATATAAAAGAGGAGAAATAAACAAATAAAAAAACTTGGAGGCTTAATCTTTTTTTTTTATTCAATATGAATTATCTGGTTTGAATTCATATCCAGATCTATATTTACTAATTATTTCTTTGGCATCTGTATTCGATTAGAGGTAGATTTAATACTAAATTTTGGCATAATTTTAAATTGCATGATCTAAATAAGTGAGGTATAAATGCAAATTTAGCCGTTTGATATTCATGTAAGGTATTAAAATTGAAGAAACATACATTCTTCATCCTAGTACAAAAATGGGATTTTTATTTTAGAGGAAGTTAAAATAAAAGGCTTGTTGTATGTACTCCGGATTAATTTATACTTCTATTCATTTATCCTATTTGTACCATATTTGATAAGACGGGTATAGATAAGATTTTTCTTTCGTTAACTTAGCGGGTAATAATATGGGTTAGAAATTTTTTTTGTTAGCTTAATAGATAAGAGTATAGGTAAAAGCTATTTCGTATCTATTATTCTATAATATAAATTATATATAAAATAATATATATGATAAATTTTAATTTATATTTAACTATATAATATATCATCATCATCATCATCAATTATCATCATCATCATCATCAATTATTGATATATGTTTGTAAGAAATGAAAAGGAAACAAAAAGGAGACACCCCCTCCATCCAAAACAATGTAATTAATAAAATAAAAGCAAATAAATGAACAATGCATATAATAAGCTTTGTCTACATTTACAATGTTTCTGCTCCTGGTAATTACAAACTTTAAATTGATTAATAAGAGAGGAGATGGCAATAGCCAATAGATGAGTTTGCATAAAAGATTAATGCTCAACAAGTTCCACAAAATCAGGTAAAAAAAGCACACATATTTTTTCATGATTGAACACTTGAAAAAAAAGAAATTGAGTTCACTGTGTGATTCACATCACAGCAACTTGAAGTAAAATTACTGACAAAATAAACCGCAGACTTAGCATAACAGTGATAGATTTCATTTTTTACGGAGAAAGGTAAGTTCAAATTTCTTAAGAGATATTTAAAAAAGAATGAATGTCGGTTTAATTGAAGCTTTTATATAAAAAAAATTAGTTATAAAATCTCATATAAATTGTGATAGCTAGAGAGAAGTTGGAAGTCTCAATTGATAGTTTCCTTGTATTTTGAAACCAAATAAAATTAAACTGATGAAAAACAAAAAGGCCTCAGTTTATACTATATATACTGGGATTGTTCTTTTCTAAAATACCATGTCAGCCTTTTTTTTTGGACATTTTTATTTTTGTATAAAGATGTCACATTTTCATACGTTTCTTTTATTGCTTCTTAAAGTGACAAGTAATAATTAAAAAAAAAAGAATGGTACTATGATCAGTCTTTGTTGTCCTTTTTAAATTTTTATTAGAATTTGTCAGTTCAAATTAAAGATAAAGGATCTACTTTTGTTGAAACTTAACAAAGAAAAATCAATACTTTACAGTGTCAATTCTATTTCAGTCCAAAATCCAAATTGCAGATATTGGTTTATTAACAACATGAAATTGGAATCCACTAGACTTCAATTTTGGATTCTCTTTCAGTAATTTTTTTTTTGGAAAGTATGTCTAGAATTCGAAATATTAAGTGTGTTAAAATTAATGTTTCAATAATTGATATTTATAAAGAGAATGGATCAAAAAACTATGGCCACCAATGACTATGGTGTCTATTTTTATTATTTATGTTTTAATTAATATATATAAACTGTTAGATATATTCTAAACCATCTCAATAACATACATATAAAAATTATTAAATTTTAACTTTATTTTGGTAATCATCAAGAGAGAAAGTTAAATCACAAAATTTGGTACGTTGATTTTTGTTAGTGTTTGATACATATTAAAACAAAATCGAAATGATATAATTTTTGTGTATATCCATATAGCATGATATATACAAAATATCACATCAATTAATTTTATTATTTAATAATTTAATAAATAGTTATTTAAAATTTAATTTTACCAATCTTAATGTAACACCAATAATATGAAATTCAAAATATTAACTATATTAAAATTAATATTTATAAATTAAACGAGTCTTCCCGCCGCATGGTACGAGAACTAAACTAACATTAACGTAATGCAACCCCTTACAAAATGGAATTCACATCCTCCGTAATATTGCACGGAGAGAAATACCCGCATCTTAAAACCCGTCCTCTAAAAATCTATTCCGTACGAATCTCAAAATTAACCGCTATAAAAATTATATTTATTCGTGTATATTTTCTGCCCACTTTACTCATAATAAATTCATGCAAAACAGCCCAATCATACAAATAAAACACATCAAGCCCAGAAAAGAAGCATGGTTCTCTTAATTTCTCAATGAATTGAGGAGCAAAATCTGAATTACATCTTGTGTAAGCTCTCCTCTCCTCTCCTCTCCTCTCCTCATAACTCACAGTCACATCTCTCAAGCAATAAACCCCTATCTCTCTGTTCGGTAAGCGGAGTAAAATTAAAGCGGAGTAAGTATTAAATTATTTTAAATTATTGATGTTTGGTAGTAGTGAAATAAGTAGATGAAATAGTGAGAGTAAAAAACATATTAAAAATTATGAAATTTAGTGATTTAATTTTAATCTACTTCTGTAGATGTTTTAACATACTCTGTTCTAAATTCTCCATTTGATATCTTAAAATATTTAAATTATCTTTACTTCACTTACCATTACCAAATGTGCAGAGAGAGAGGGGGTGTATAACATTAACAACGGACAAAATGTTATCAAAATCAATACAAGAAAATACAATTGTACATATATTTTCTATAGTATAAATAGGTTATGTATTAAACTTGTTTTAATTTGAGAACAGTTTGGTGACCAATCAAGTGCCGAAATTCAATCATTAATTTTAACAACTGCTCCGTAAATAAATGCCTCATCATTTTTTCAAATTGTACCAAATTTGTGATACACAACTTTATGAACAGTGGATAAGACATCACATTCTTAATTTTATTTTTTTGTTTAATAATTATTTTAATTAATAGGTTGTTAGTAAGTCCACAACAGGGAAAAAAAGATTTCCACCATGAGCAATAGGAGCTCATATACATTAAATGCTATTAATATCGTTGTTAATACCGATTTTATTATTCGAATTAGATGAATTATTATTTATGTTAATGATTTTATTATACAATTTATTTATACAATGCTTATATTATTCAATTTAAATGAGTTATTATTCAGATTGGTGGTATTTGAGTTTAATAATAAAAATACTGTATGAAATAAGTTGTATAATAAAATAATTAACATGAATAATAACTGACTTTATATAAATAATAATATCATTATTGATGATTATATTAATGATGGTATTTCCCAAACATTTCCCATAAGCAATATCTATGCGTGAAAGAATTTATTAACATTTTTATTTGTTAAGTTCAATACTGATATACCAAAATTAAAATACAGTACATAATCTCACAGCCCCTTAATATATATCAAATGAATTAAAATAATAATAAAGTTTGATAGAAAACATCACTTGCCAATTGCGATAAAATATAGACAAATTAGAGTAAAAAATTCATGCTACATAAAAATTAGTCTTTAATTTAATAATAAAATATAATATTCTTCGTGTAGGAGATCGTATGTTCGAAATCGGAATAAAATATTCTTTATAAACATTTAAAATTCAATAACTTAAATCCCATTTTTCATTAAAAAAAAAATCATGCTACATAGCAGGTGCGACTTACCTTATCAATCTTAATTTCTACAAAACGTCTATCTAACATAATTGTGAATTTTTTTTTGATAAACATATATATGAAATTAAAGTTATACGGCGAACAATTAATATACAACTAAACATATAATTGGAGAACTTTTTGGGTTTTACTTTATATAACATTCGGAATTGGATCAGAGTTTAATTAAAAACTGAGTGAAGATGAAATTTCAAAAAATTGACCATCAAAATTGGTCCAAAATCCGAACCCAAAAATGGAGCAAGTAATATAGACGCCGAATTTGAAACTCTAATTTTTGACTATGATTAATTTGACTTGGTTTGCTTTGTTCGGCTGTTTCTTTTCCTTTTTATAAATCTGTTGACTAGTAAATAGCAAGTAAAATTATAATAATTTGATAGGCATAGCAAGGACTTGAATAATTAAATGAGAGCTGATTTTTGTTAATATACTCGTCGATATTGATTTTATTATATATATATATATATATATATATATATTAAATGAGTTATTATATATGTTAATGATTTTATTATATAAATTTATTTTGTATAATATTGTTTGCTGTTTAAAAGTTGCCAGAAAAATACACAAATTAAATTGCATGAAATTAATGATATAATTTCATGTGATTTTTATACCAAAGATTTGAAATTATGAAATTATGTTCAATTTCATAAAATTATTTCTTGAAATTAAAGAAACAATTTCATGAAATAGCCATGTCAAATATTAAATCATGAAATTATGTCCAATCTCATGATTTATTAAATCCCAAAATTATTTCTTGAAATTAAAAAAAATATAATTTCATGAAATAATCATACCAAACCCCCTTCAAAAAATATATACACATGTGTGCAAAAAAAATATATGCACAAAACCCTAATTATATGAAATCAAGAAACAATTTCATATAATTAAACATGCCAAATCCAAAAATCATGAATTTCATTCATGAAAAATGCCCCAAATATTATCCCTTGGAATTAAAAAATGATTCTTTGGGATAATCATGCCAAAATATTAATTGTATAAGATTAATATGCCTAATCATATACAATTAATGATTTAAGTGAAATTAATGCCTAATTTCACACCCAAAAATACCAAAAATATTACCCAAAATAACAGAATCATGGAATATATTTTCTGTGATTTTTCAGTAATTTTTCATGGATTTTTGCATGAAGAATAAAATAAAATGGAAAAAGGAATAAAGAAAATACCAAAAATCAGAACTGGAGATAGTTCTGGGTGCAATTTGGGGGAAACACAACACTCTGGGTACAAGTTGGGGGTCTCAAACAATTAAGCAAACCTCTGGACCCACCTGTCATACACACAAGGTATCTGTTGGGGTTTGAATGAGCACAGCCCACGTGAACCAACTCACTGACCTTGTGCTTTGGCTCACGTGAACCGCGACCATGGACTCACCCTCAGTTTTTCGCTGAGGGATGAGTCTCATTAAATCTGACAAGCGGACCCCACTCCCTTTGTTTCGCTGCCAATGGACCCCAGCGCCCAGGCGACGCTTCAGCCAGCGAAGGAAAAGAAGGAAAAGAGAGATGAGCGCGGTGCAAGCGCTCTCTCCCTCTGACAGGTTTGAAATCAAAGCACGACTCACGTGCACCCAACCCAAGCGAGGGAAACCTTTTAAATTTCTCTCTCTCTCCCTCCTTTCTTCCTCCTCGAGCTCCAGAGCTCAGTGGAGCTTCGAAAATGGAGTCTAGGTGTACAATGCGAGTTGGCTTAAACCATTCTAGGGACTTAATCTACATCCTAAGGGGAGTTCAATGCCACAAACAGCATTGAAAATAGTAAAGTAAACAAAGAGAAAATCGAAGGAGAAAGTACCTCGACCTTGAAGGTGACAGAGCAATTGGGAGCTCGAGAAGCCAAGCCAACACCTGGAGAAGCTTCAAGACACCTCCACGACGCTGCCTGAAGTGCCAATTTGGGGTGAAGAGCACTCAATTGGCAGGTGCACCACTTGGCACCTTGGTCTGATTTGGATGTGGTCAGTTGGCACAACTCAGCACTCAAGCAGCCAAATTGACACGTTGGGCACACTCAGTGGCACCTTGGTGACATGTCAAGCGCCAGCAAGGCCAAGGAAGGTTCTGGATATACCCTCACTTGAAAGGCATGATGCTCCAGCCCAAGAAGAAGACAAAATCAGCAGATTCCTTCTCTCTCTCCAGGCCTGTGCACATGGACACGTGTAGGCACCTCAATGGAGAGTTCTGAGCGCCAGTTAGCTGGAGGAATCTTCCAAGGACAAGCCTCAGGCCAGCACAGGCCTGGCTGGCTCAATCCTGGCCACTTGATCAAACCAAGGGCTGGGATGATGCCAGCTCAGCCCTGAGGCTTAAACCATGCCCTCTGGGCTATAAATAGACCCCCAGTGAAGAAGAAAAGGAGGAGAGAGAGCAACATAGCCAAAACTCTGCCAAAATCTCAACTCCACCAATTTCCACAAAAAAAGAAAGCCAGCTGAGAAGAAACCAAGTCTTGAATAGCTAGGTAAGGGACATAGGAGTCAAGCCTTGAGCTTGGCTCAGTCCCAATTGAGCTCAAGGAGCCAGTCTCACCTTGCTGGGTGAGATGGCTAACCCCATGGCTGGGGAAGTGCACATGTGCCTCCCTCCTTCCAGAGCTCAATTGGTGGCTGAGCTTGAGTCTCAGGAGCTCACATGGTGAGTTCACCATGGATTTTGGCAGCATACTCCAACCAATTGGCACATGCCAATCTGGTTTCATGGGGATGGGCACATGTTCATCCCCTTTCTCTCTCAAGCCCTGTGCACATGTGCAGTGGCTATATAAAGCTCAATAATGGCTTTATACAAGCTGTTATGCTGTCAAAATTCCATGGAAAAACAAAATTCCATGTTTTATATGTGTATTGTATTTCAATTTGTTATAATATATGATATTTTGGTGCAAATTGGTTTTATTTTCCTTTTAGTTCTTTCCTTCATGTTCTCTGATGTGCTTAATAGCTCAAGTTCATAATTGAGCAATGGAAAAGCAATAAACATCAATACTGGGTTGAGTCCAGTGAATTCCAGTTTCTGGCCAGCTGAGAGATCAATCCATATCTCTCAGCCTGGTTGTTAATTTTTTATGAAATTTCACAGTCATGTAGATTAGGTTTATACCAACTTACCATATAAATTTTATAATTTTTGGAATTTTCTGTGAATTGTTATGAATTTTACAATCTCATCTGTCAAAAACTCCAAAAAGGTCAACTTTGGGTCAAACTGAGAAGTTCATTCTTCTTTTGATTCAAAAATCCAAAATTCCTTGATTAATTCACCTTTATGACACCTCATGTGATGTTTTAAAGGATTTAGAATAATTAAACCAGGCTTTAATCCATAGGTTAAGCCAAATTTGGTTTTAATAAAGCTGAAAGGGCATTTCTGTCCAGTCTGCTAAAAATACAATAATCATACTTTCTTTTCACTCAATTAATCTAAAATTTCATGGGCATCTAGAACAAGTCTTAATGCACTCACTCATTAAATTTTACCATTTTTGGTATTTTTTGTGATTTTCTGTGAATTTTTGAAATTGGGTCTGTCAAAATTGAAATTGAGTTGGCTCTGGACCATTACCAGAAAAGTGCAAAAATGAAATTAACTCGTGTTCAAGTGAAATTCATGTGTGAAATTGATATAAAACCTTTCTAAAACATGTAATTGACCCAAATGAACATAATCAAACATGCAATTTGAGAAGAATGTGATGAAATCAAAAGGAAACCAAATTGAAAATAAAACCAGAAATGACCCAATGTGCATAAAGGACAATGCACATCTAAATTGATGAAATTGATCATCCAAACATGTTCAAACATACTAAACGACACTGTTTGGAAGGTTAATTGAAAGAAAATTGCAAAGGAAAGCTATGAAATACCATTTGGTACCAAAGCCCCGAAACCAGTTTGGTACCAAATGGCCAAAGTTGCAAAATTGATGGATTAAACCCAAATTAAACCTCAAAAACTTGTTAAACATGCTCTGGCGATGCCATATGACAAAGGAATCGAGTCAATTTGTCAAAAATCAGCTCAAATCCCTCAAAATCTCATCTCAGCCAACATCCCAACCGAAACCAGGTGGTTACCCCCATTTCCGGCGATCCAGGCCGCCGCCGCCGCCGAGACCACCGCCGATGGACTCCCCACGCTCCGGCGATGTCAGCCATGCCTCCTGATCGGAGATCCGACGCCGGCAGGGCCTCGATCAGTGTCGGGGAGGATGAGCACGAATATTGATGCATCTCAAAGTGCGAATCTTGATGAAATTCAAACAGCCCAGAGAAGGCTTGATGCGCGCCAGAGATCCAACGGCCCAGTTTAAAGGATGCTTTAAAAACTGAACTTAAGTTCAGATCTTGATGCATGGGCCCAAATCTGACGGCCCATATTAATCTGTTTTGAAAATAAACTTTAAACACCAAATAAAAATGATTTCTCAAGCCCATAAATTATGAAAAATATATCAAAAATCATGATTTCATTTATGAATATTTTTAAGACTATAAAATGTCAATTTTGATTTTATTTTATTTCTTTTTTTTTATATTATAAATAAAAGAAAATTCAAGACATATCATATATGTATAAAATAAATTCAAAATATCAAATGAAATATTTTTAAAATAAATGGAAATTATGTCATATGAAAATGCTCAAAACAAATAAATTCTTTTTGATAAAATAAATCAAAATATTCAAAATAGTCAAATTATATTATATTTTGATAAAATAAATAAAGATATTCAAAATAATCAAATGATATTATATTTTGATAGAAATAAATAAAAATACTCAAAATAATCAAATGATATTATATTTTGATAGAAATAAATAAAAATACTCAAAATAATCAAATTATTCATAACAAATGAATTCTTTTTGATAAAATAAATCAAAATATTCAAAATAGTCAAATTATATTATATTTTGATAAAATAAATAAAGATATTCAAAATAATCAAATGATATTATATTTTGATAGAAATAAATAAAAATACTCAAAATAATCAAATTATGTTATATTTTGATAAAACAAATCAAAATATTCAAAATAGTTAAATTATGTCATGTTTTGGTAAAACAAACGAAAATATTCAAAATAATCACATTATGTTATATTTTGATAAAACAAATCAAAATATTCAAAAATGGTTAAATATGTTAAAACAAATCAAAATATTCAAAAATGATTGGATTATGCTATATTTTGATAAAATAAATAAAAAAAAATATTCAAAAATGATTAAAATATGTTATATTTTGATAAAACAAATCAAAATATGTAAATATGCAAATATACCCAAATATTCAAAAATGATTAAAATATGTTATATTTTGATAAAACAAATCAAAATATTCAAAGATGATTGAATCCTGTTATGAAACAAATAAAAATGTTCAAAATAATTAAACCTTGTTATATTTTGATAAAACAAATCAAAATATTTAAATATGCAAATATGTCCAAATATTTGACCAAACATGTCAAACATGCAAATATCCAAACATTTGACCAAACATGTCAAATATGCAAATATACCCAAATACTTGACCAAATATGTCAAACATGCAAATAAACCCAAACATTTGACCAAACATGTTAAAAATACAAATATGTCCAAATATTTGACCAAACATGTCAAACATGCAAATATACCCAAACATCTGACCAAACATGTCAAACATGCAAATATACCCAAACATCTGACCAAACATGTCAAATATGCAAATATGACCAAACTTTTGACCAAACATGTCAAACATGCAAATATACCCAAACATCTGACCAAACATGTCAAATATGCAAATATAACCAAACTTTTGACCAAACACGTTAAATATGCAAATAAACCCAAACATTTGACCAAACATGTCAAATATACAAATACACCCAAATCTCTGGCCAAACATGCCAAATATACAAATATGTCCAAACTCTTGATAAAATAGGTCAAATATGCAAATATGTCCAAATCTCTGGCCAAATATGCCAAATATGCAGATAAGTCCAAAACTTGGTGAAAACATACCAACATACCAAATCATATCAAATCATGTTTCGAGAACATTAAATTGGCAGTGCGCTTCAGGTTTAATGTACCTCATTTTGGAAATCGATAAAGAATTATATGTTCCCGATCCTCCAATTTTCCCAGGTTTCGAATTGGCATAGCGCTTCAGATTCGGGACTTGGAAGGTCAATAGACTGTTTAGGATCATACGTCCTTGTCTTTGACATGAACTTTTTTAGAGATCAAACATCTCTGGTTCTTTGAGTATCGAGTTGGCAGTGCGCTTCACATTCGAACTCCGTGAGATCAATAGGATTATACATCCTCGATCTCTGATTTATGAGAAATTATACGTTTCTCTGACTTTAGATCATACGTCTTTAGTCTTATTATCCAAAGTTATACCTTTGGGTTATTTCAAGTATGCATTATAATAAATTGGAAGGGAGAGATAAAGCCACAAATCTGATCCATATATTTTGATTAGTTTAGCCCATTAATCAGAGGTTCCCGAGGCGAGAGCCGGGGTAATTAACGGCGGGGGCTTGCGCCCGTCGGAAAATAAAAGTTCCCACAATCACCTAAATAATAAGTCCTTGAGCGCACAAACACGCGCAGGGATGTACCTGCACCTTCTTCCCCCGTGAGCGAGGACGCCGATGCCTCGCGCGTGGGCCGCGAAAAAGGGCCGCACAGGTTCTGGCACGCCCGGTGGGACCTATCTTTCTCCTCTCATCTCTTGGGCTAAAATAATTAAATATATGGATCAAAATATATATATATATATATATATATATATATATATATATATATATATATATATATATTAAATTTTGCATGAAATATAGCTAATTGATTTGTGGAGTTTATATTTTTTTAGGAAATGATGTCTGGAGCGAATTCACCGTTTGCGATTGCCGTTCCTGTCTCTCTCAACGAGGCGGGCCACATGGTGTTCTCATTCGGGGATTTTCCCCAAATGATCGTTCTTCCTCCTACTCCACCATCGCCTACACCGACAATGGTTGAAGAGGATGATGAGGAAGTCTCCTTCAGGATCACCCAGAAGGGGATTGACAACCAAATAATGGCGCTTCCTCCAAAACCTCAACGCCCCAGGAGACACCGTTCAGCGAACAAAGTCTCCTTGACCCTTCCGACACCGGTGGCCCCAAAGGTCACCAAGAAACGGGCTCTCCAAGCCTACCAGGATGAATTGGTGGCTGAGCCAAATCTTCCCGTCTCCAACCCCTTCACATCTCTAAGGATTGTGAAAAGGAACTCTCCGACCGCCCGCATCCGGAACGTTTGGGAGGTTCCACAACCAAAACCTCGCCAAAACCAAAACTTCTCGACCGACTCGGGAAGACCCTCAGGCCTCAAACAGGCCAACCTAGGCAAGTCTCTATACGAGACTCACCAAGTTATCAAGGCGCGTAAACAACAGCGCCAAAATAAACCTCAAGCTTCTGCCTCTCAAGTCCAAGGGAGACAGGCCCATTTCCCCCGGGAATCGGGGAACCGCCCATATGAACGGGCACCCGGGACCAAACAAACATGGATCCCAAAATCTCGTTTGACCCAAACAAGTCAAACACCATCCACCCATATAAAGGTGGCTAAGCCCAAAACACGGGCTACGGTCAAAACCACCGCTCTCTCAAAAAATATTGAGGGTGAAAACGTGTTTAATAGGCTGGGGTCAAAGATAAAACCCCAAGCCTCAAGCACGACCGTGTTTGACAGGCTAGGGCCAAAACTAGACCCTAAGCCATTAAAGTCAAGCAAAGGACTAGTTATCACTGTTCCTGATCAGGCCCGAAAGAAAAGGCGGGTCTCTCGTCTGGCACCCTATGCTGATGACGAAGAAGAACACTTCACAGTCTATACTGTGGGGGCGTATGACGAAAGCTCCTCTGACGATCAAGAAGAACGTCACGCCACATATATGGCTGACGATGAAGAAGTGGGCCCATCCCATGACCCACCACCTGGTCGAGATGTCGAGAATGCTCATGCGGCCAGGACCAGAGCCAGGACCAAAAGAGGGCAAAAAGGGGGCCCTCCAACTGACGACGAATCAGCCCACAATGAGGCAGAAATGGAAGACACCGGTGGCTCCGCGAATGACTTCGTCGCCCAACTAAAACGACAGTTGTCTATACGAGAACGAGAAATGGAGGAGTATAGACAGAAAAATGAGCAAGAAATGGGAGAGCTCAGAAAGCAAAATCAAGAGGCCTTAAGCCTGATCAAGTCCTTAAGTGACTTTCTGACCAAGAAGGGGATCACAAATGAAAGAGTGGAAGATGAAGGACCCTCCAAACATACGGGACCTCAACCATCGCAACATCCAAGCTTCAGAGACCCCGACGGTCACAAAGAAGACCTCCCATGTGGAGGAGAGAGCTCTCGAGTCAATATTGCTCGGGGCTCCAACACTCGTATATATACCAACGAGAATCAAGGATTGACTAAGAAGGAGATCCAAGAGATAATTAGTCAACAACTTCAAATAGCGGGCGCAGGATTTACCGTCTCACCCTTGAAACGAACGGGGAGGCCGTATCCAGCCGATTACGACGCTATACCTTACCCAAAGGGGTATATAGTCCCGAAGTTTAAGTCCTTCTCGGGAGAGGGTGTAAAAGACACAAACCCAGATCAACACTTGGCCCATTTCATGGCCTCGTGTGGGAATACAGGGAGCAATGATGCCTTGTTGCTGCGTCAGTTCCCGCAAAGTCTAACAGGTCCCGCCTTCGAATGGTACTACTCATTAGAAAATGGGAGTATTAAAATGTGGGATGATATGACCGATGCGTTCAGGGCAAAGTTCGCGGTCATGACTGACAAAATCAGCATTGCGGACTTGGCCAATACCAGGCCCCAGAAGAATGAGAAAGTTCTGGAATACATTAGTCGCTGGCGAAACCTCAGCATCAGGTGTAATCGCCCGATAACCCAAAGGGAGGCGGTCGAGCTAATACTCAGGAACGTCGACAACTGGATGACACCGTTCTTAGGGATAGCCAAAATTACGACATATCAGGATTTGATAAACTGTGTGTCCAGGCTCGAAAATGCACCTCCAAATTCATGGCCCAACTACTCGGGTCAGAGATTCCAAAGAGGAGGAAAGGCTGAAGCCAAGGTAGCCAATACAAGCAAATCCAGCAGCAAAAACACGGCCGCTAATGTCAACACTGTGAACAATGATGGCTCGTCAAATAAAAATGACGGCGGCAGCAGTGCAAAACCCGTATATGGAAGCGGGCAGCCTCTTAAAAGTCTGGAGGAATTGAAGGGCAAGCCTTATTCATTCAAAAGGGATAAAGTCGCGCGGCTCTTCAAAGATGCCTTGAAGGACGGGCTCCAATTACCTAAATGTAAACGGCCCGCCGACATGGAGAAATCCAGTGACCCGAACTACTGTCCATATCACAGAGTGCTTGGGCACCCCATAGAAGATTGTTGGGTGTTCAAAGACTGGATAGAAAGGAGGTACAAGAATGGCGAGATAACTCTGGCTGATAGTATCCTCCAAACGCCAGCCCCGCATGAGCAGGTGAACGCGGTCTCTCATATAGAGATCAATATTGAGGATTCTTTGACCGAACCTTGGAGTATCCACCTGTCCCGGAAAGCAAAGAAACTCCTCAAATCCATTCAGAAAGAACCAGGTATTTGGTGGAAGAATGATGTAACTCCCATTATCCCTGAACCACCAAGAAAATCGGTGGCCTTCTACAAGAAAGCGAACAAAAATGGCAGCCGCAAACGGGACAAGAAGCCAGTAAAGCCAAAGGAGTATCCGGAAAAGTCAGAACTCCAGAAGTACATTGATGCGCTCGAAGAATACGAACAAGGTCAACCGATACCGGCCATGCTTCGAGACTTCATTCCTAAACGAATTCTCAACAAATTAATGGGTATAGTCGATGAAGACGAAACCGCAGATGAAGGAGATGAGTTCTGGGATGAAGAATGCTGTGTCATCACCCACGTAGAAACTCATGAGGTGAGTGAGTCAGAAGACTCTGATACTCTCCCTTGTCGGGAGGAGCTTTATCTCAACGAGCTTCTCGGGCAAGTTCACCATTTTATGAATGGCAGCAAAAAGACAACCAGCATAGACTCAAAGTCGACAATTCGGAAATTCAAACCCGAAGGCATAAAAGGGCTAGTGGAAGACATGCCCTGTCGAATGAGAAAAGAATGCGAGAAGGGACCTGAAATGAATGGGTTCCTTAGAGTTGGATTTACCCGAGACGAGGGAAACTCATCTTCGGGGCGCCCGAAAGAGGACATGGTGATCATAGTTTCTCATGGGCATCAATCCAGAAATGAGGCGTTTTGGCCGGGTCAAGCCCGAAGGAAACCTCCCAATGTCTTTTTAGTAAACATAGATGACAAAGAGATGTTGGAAAGCATAGCATGGCAAGATTGCGGCCACGAAGAAAGGCTGACGATTGAAACCACAAGTGAGGAAAGAGGTGGCGAGTCTCAGGCCGTTTCTACTCAAGCCAGGAATTTCTCCGTTGTAAACCCAAGGAGAGGGTCAATAAACCCTGAATCAAGGAAAGAGGGTAGGCCCGTCGACGGCCGAAAACGCTCTTTTAAAATAGAGAACAGGGAGGAAGGGCAATCAAATCCTCACAAATACACCCGTTCCGCGCCTAACCAAAAAGAATGGTGCCATGCAATACATCATAATAGCGATTCTGAAGAAGACGCACACTTTCCCGGGAGTCTATTTTATCCCGAAGAAGGTAATGAGGCCACTACCTCTGAAAAGGAAAAGACAGAATGTCAGGTCGTTCTGCGTTCGGGCACCTACATCCCTGAACGTCAACCTCCAAAGGAGTCTGACCGAAATGTCGCGAAGACCAAAAGTACAAGCAAAGAACCAGAAAATGGCCTACCCACCCGTGAAAAGTCAAAACTCACGGTAGGAGATTACAATGTGCTGGCGCATCTCCGTAAGATCCCAGCCTTGCTTAGTGTCTTTGATGCATTGATGATGTCGAAGGATATGCGCGACATATTAATATACGCGCTCCAAAATCCTGAGCAATTCCAGGCCTACTTTGCTGAAAAGCAATCACATGAGACGGCATACGTCAACAGCCGTTCAACGGGTATCCATTTCACTAATGAAGACCTGTTGACTGGCACCGCCGATCACAACCGGCCGTTGTATGTAACTGGCGACTGTGAGGGGCAAAGATTGAATCGCATTTTGGTCGATTCGGGGTCATCGATAAACATTATGCCCTTGAGGATCCTGAAAACCCTAATGCTGGATACCAAACCATTGTCGAATGAGAAAGTGACCATTCATGGGTTCAATCAACATTCGCAGAAAGCCATGGGTGCGGTGACCCTAACACTCCAATTCGGGGGCCTGATAACCTCGACCAAATTTTATGTCATTGACGCCGATACGTCATACAAGGCCTTACTCGGTCGCCCTTGGCTGCATGAAAACCGGGTGGTACCATCAACTCTTCACCAATGCATGAAATACATGAAAGACGGAAGGCAAAAAAGGATAAATGGGGACATTAAGCCGTTCGGGGTCCATGAAATTGGCCTTAGCGACGCCCGTTATTTCTTAACGCAGGAGGAGAAGGATCAGCATAAAGCGCTGATGGAGTCTCTAAGCTCCGTCTTACAAGGAAATGGCTTGGAAATGCAAACAAGCCAAACTAAATCCACGCCCAATCTGGTGTCATCTCATGATAAAAAGGCACCAACTTTGAGTAATAAACCCATTTATGGGTTGTCCTCTGATGAAGAGGAAGACAAGAAGGAACGAGTGTATGGTGTCACTCCCTTATTTGGCGCCTCTTCTGATGAAGAAGATGAGAAGATCTCGACGCGCCGGGTTATCCCGTTATACGGGGCCTCAACAGACGATGAGTCAGAAGAGGAAGCTCCTATAGATGGAGAGGTGTATGAATCGGAAAGTGGATCAGAAGAAGAAATCCTATTTCACGTCAAACCGACATACAACTTCGAAACTGACGAGAGCCATGAATCGTCTTTAAGGGTTGAAAAGGTACCCGAAAGACATTACAAGGACCTTTCTCCCAAAGAAGTGAACCAAATCCAGAAGTTGCGGACGTTTGTTGTTCCTTCTAAGGTCGAACGCTTGCCAGGGAAGACGGTCACTCATAGACCAATCAGATTCTACAAAATCGATGCAATCAATCCTGGTGATAACGCCCTGATCCACGAGTGGAGTGGCTTATTGTCAGAAGACTCCGATGACGGGGAAGTCAATATCGAGGCGTCCCGGTATTTCGGGAAGAATCAGGGCCAACTGATGGAAAAGGCCCGGTGTCCTCAAACCATATCAAAATCCAAGATGTATTACTTTGAAAGACTATGGAATGGCTCAACTAATACGGTCAGGGGCCTTGATGACAAGATCAAATACACCCGCGGTTTGGGATACAACTCTGAGTCAGAAGAAGACGGGGATCCCGACGAACGGTGTCGAAGTTTCTTCAAGAACCGCAGAGTTACCTGTTATATGGTATCTGAGGAGCCAGAAGAAGAAGACTTCATCCTGGTGGCTAAAAACGCACCAAAAGAGTTGGAGGACGGCGCGCCAAACACCATTGACGAGTTGGTGGAAGTTAACCTCGGGACAGATGAAGACCCCAGGCCAACCTTCATAAGCACATCCCTTCCCCAAGAGAAGCGGGAACCTTTGAGGGCCTTTCTCCAAGAATATGTTGATTGTTTCGCATGGAGCTATGAAGAAATGCCAGGACTGGATCCCAAAGTTGCAGTCCACAAACTCAAAATTGACCCAAGTATAAAGCCGGTCAAACAAGCACCGCGACGAATGAGAATAGAACTTGAAGAAAAGGTCGTGGTCGAAACCAAGAAGCTTATCGATGCAGGCTTTGTGCGGGAAGAAGAAACTCCCGATTGGGTGGCTAGCATCGTTCCCGTAAAGAAGAAGAACGGGCAAATACGCATATGCGTCGACTTTCGGGACCTGAATAAAGCTTGTCCCAAAGATGACTTTCCTTTACCGGTGACAGAAATCATCATCGACCATACCTCGTCCTATGAGGTATTCTCTTTTATGGATGGGTACGCGGGGTATAACCAAATCAAAATGGATGAAGAAGACCAGAAGCATACGGCCTTCCGCACTCCGATGGGTATTTATTGTTACAAGGTTATGCCTTTTGGCCTCAAAAATGCCGGGGCCACATACCAGCGAGCCATGACGAAAATATTCGACGACCTAATTCATAAGATTGTCGAATGCTACGTGGACGATTTGGTCGTAAAGGCGACGTCCTATGACGAGCATCTCACAAATCTCAAGGTCGTGTTTGACCGTCTGAGGCAACATGCGCTGAAGCTAAACCCGTTAAAGTGCGCCTTTATGGTTTCGTCGGGGAAATTTCTTGGGTTTGTTATTCGACACCGGGGAATAGAAATAGACCCGGGTAAAATCAAGGCAATACAAGAATTGCCGCCACCCAGGAACCTTAAGGAGCTTCGCTCGCTTCAAGGCCGCTTGGCATACATTAGGCGATTCATAGCCAATCTATCGGGTAGGATACAACCTTTCACCCGATTGACCAAGAAGGATGTCCCGTTTAAATGGGACGAAGCCTGCCAACAAGCCCTAAATGACATCAAGGGCTACCTCCTCAAACCACCAGTGCTGTCCGCTCCAATACCAGGAAAAGAGCTGATATTGTACACGACGGCCTTGGATGGATCTCTCGGGGCCTTATTAGCGCAAGAAAATGAACAAGGGAAAGAAAACGCCCTCTATTACTTGAGCCGCATGCTGGTAGGGGCGGAATACGCCTATACACCGATTGAAAAGCATTGCCTGGCATTGGTGTTCGCTGTGAAGAAGTTGCGACACTACATGATAGCCCACAAGGTCATCCTCATCTCAAAGATTGACCCCTTAAAATATCTCATGACGAGACCCATGCTTACAGGCAGGTTGGCAAGATGGGCCATAATCCTGACCGAGTTTGATATAACTTTCGCGCCACAAAAGGCCATAAAGGGGCAAGCGATGGCTGATTTCCTAGCGGCCCATCCAATACCCGATGACTCTCCTTTGGCATGCGAATTTCCAGATGAAGAAGTCTTTCATATCAAAGATGAAACCCCAAGTTGGGAAATGTACTTTGATGGGGCATCATCAATACGGCCCACCGCGGGCCCAAACATCCCACAAATACGGGCCGGGATAGGCTTAGTCTTCGTGACACCAGAAGGGGGAATCATGCGTCATGCCTTGGCATTGACCGAGCCTTGTACAAATAATGAGGCTGAATATGAAGCGCTCATAGCCGGGTTAGAGCTTGCGCTGAATATGGGGATTAGAAAACTCCATGTGTTTGGTGACTCCCAATTGATAATAAATCAAATCACCGGAGCATACAAGGTACTAAAACCGGAGTTGATAAAGTATCACGCTAGGGTTTTGGAATTAATAGATGAAATTCCCGAAATCCTATTCAAGAAAATCTCGAGAGCCACAAACGGCAAAGCTGATGCGCTCGCTCGGGTGGCTAAAGAATTAGGCGAGCCTAGCGACGAAAATGTGCAAATTGTTGTCAAAAATCGACGACCCCTGTCCTCATGCTTCACGGGGACCAAAGATAAAATCCAGGTGGCCATGGCCGAAGAAATGGAAAGTGACCTGGAAGATGTCATGGTGACTCAGCCGAATGACGATTGGCGCCAACCTTTCGTTGAATACTTCAAATACAGGGTTCTCCCGAATGAGAAATCAGCGCGAGAGCAACTCAAGAAGAGAGCGCTTCGCTACGCCTACGTTAATGACACCTTATACAGGCGATCATACGACCAAATGTGGCTTCGCTGTGTGTCAAACTCAGAAGTCCACCAAATCATGAAGGAAGTTCATTCGGGTTTATGCGGAGCACATCAGCCGGGACCCAAAATGCGACTTAAGATAAAGCGCATGGGCTATTATTGGCCCACCATGGCACGCGATTGTATCGAGCATGCCAAGAAGTGTCACATGTGCCAAATACATGGCACGTTCATACATCAACACCCAAACCCGTTACACCCGACTGTGTCATCTTGGCCGTTTGATGCATGGGGTACTGATGTAGTCGGGCCCATTGACCCGCCTTCCTCCAAGGGTCATAAGTTTATCTTGGCTGCGACCGATTACTTCACCAAGTGGGCCGAGGCAGTCCCGCTTAGGGAAGTGAAGGCAATTGATGTCGTAAATTTCTTCAAAACCCATATCTTATACCGATTTGGGACCCCGAGGAGAATCATTTCTGATAACGGGGCCGCGTTCAAAAGTGCCAAAGTATACGCACTTGCGGAAAAGTTCAAGATTGATTGGAAATATTCTTCCATATACAATCCCAGAGCAAATGGTTTAGCAGAGGCCTTCAATAAGACCTTGATAAAAATCATGAAAAGGACGTTGAAAGGAAATCAGCGCGACTGGCATGAAAGGCTACAGGAAGCGCTTTGGGCATATCGAACCACATGTCGAACCCCCACTCAAGCGACACCATATTCCCTGGTGTTTGGTGTCGAAGCTGTCCTGCCGCTTGAGGTGGAACTCCCGTCCTTAAGGGTGGCGCTCCAGAACGAAATGTCGTTAGATGAGCAGAAGCACCTCAGGCTCGACGAACTCGACGCTATGGATGAAAGGCGAATCATAGCCCAACAAAACTTGGAAATATACCAAGCGAAGATGGCACGGGCCTACGACAAAATGGCCCGCTCAAGAACTTTTCGTCAAGGGGAATTAGTACTCGTTCTCCGAAGGCCCATAGTTGGCCGGCATGTCGGCCCAAAGTTTTCACCTAATTGGGAAGGCCCATATGTGGTTGAGAAGGTGTTTGACGGAGGGGCATACCAACTCATAGATCATAAAGGCGAAAGACCATTACCTCCTATAAACGGGCGGTATCTTAAGAAATACCATGCATAATACACCAAGAAGAAAAGGTGGCTAAACCCATACACCAAGAAGAAAGGTGGCTAAACCCATACACCAAGAAGAAAGGTGGCCAAACTCAAACACCAAGAAGAAAGGTGGCTAAACTCATACGCCCAAAAGAAAGGTGGCTTAAAGTCCCGGGGTAAAAGGTACTTATCCATGTCCCGCCGGGTGCAAATCGGCCTTGTCGCCTTGAGCCGTTAATCAAGGGACGTGGATGGTGTCCACTGAAGAAATACCTCAAACAAAGCCGTCCCATCGGGCATAAATCGGCCTTGTCGCCTTGAGCCGTTAATCAAGGGACGTGGATGGTGTCCACTGAAGAAATACCATAAACCCAAAATGTCCCCTCCGGGCATAAATCGGCCTTGTCGCCTTGAGCCGTTAATCAAGGAACACATGTGGTGGCTAATACAAAAGCTACCAAAACCTCTGACAGGCCAAAAAGAAAGGTTTTGTCCACATCGCCGGATGAAGTCGGCGCCCGAACTTTGGAGCCACTAAAGCGGGGAAATGGTTTTGGTACTTGTGCCTCCAATACAATTACCACTGTGTTTGTCCATTTGATACAGAATAAATATGAAAATGGGCAGCGTTATGATTTGTCGCTTTAAACAAATCATTGCTGAATAAAACATTGCCTTATTAATTAATAGTAAGGCAGAGTATTGAAGGCATAAATAAAAAGCCCTATAATGAATGAAACCTTCTTATCCTTATGATAAGCTTGGATAATTTATCAGGGCGAAATCCCCCTCCAAATACATAAATAAGTATGCGTGGAAAATGAGTGAAATGTGAGGATTCCACACTTAATAATGAGTGGAGAGAATAGAAAGGATCCACATTAAAAATGGTTTTGCCAATTTGTACCGTGAACAATTGACACTGGTATGTTCATCTGACCAGTCATAAAGAGATGAACAGGCTTTTTATCTTGTGCCTAACAAAATAACAAAATACCAAAATACCGATAATAATATAAATCTCCCCAAAACATATACTCAATCCATACATCGTACAAAATATGATAACAAACCTAAGCTCCTCAAAATAAATAACCAAAAACCATGTCCAAAACAAACAAAATGCCAAAAATACAAACAAATCCCACCCTAAAGGCTAGGATAGTGACTACGCAGCTGGGCCAAGAACCCGTCGATCCGGGTAAACAAAGAACAGGCGGCGGTAAAGTGACGCTCCTCGTCAGCCACTAGGTCGTCTACGCTAGCTCGGGCGGCCTCATAATCATATGAGTAGTCACGAAGAGTAGAGAAGGCGGTTTCTACCAAACCCTCCATGCCCTTGATCTCACTCTTGAGTGACTGGGTCTGATCAGCTAGGTGGCTAGAAGCCCTGTAATCAGCCCCAGAAGCTAGCATACCTGCACTGAAAGCCAGGTGACATGTAAGCTGATCCTGGAGACCCCTGAGGCGGTGACGAAGTGAGAATAACTCCGACTCGGCACGAGACACCGATGTCGCGAGAGTCGAGAGAGTCTTTCGTCTCTCCCCGAAAGCCCAGGCCAAACGCTCGCGGGTTATACAAGACAAATGCTCTTGACAGGGGACGATCAAGTCGTCAATCACCCCCTGGAAATCAGGAGAGTTCCCGGAAACAGGGACCAAATCCAAAACACGAAGGTCCAATGAACGGTGGGCTTGAGTAGAGTTGCTAAGGGAACATAGCTTCTCCAACAGATGCCGCATCTCCGATACAGAAGGACCTACAAACCAAACCAATGTCATCACATGCAATATAAACATGAGATCCAAAGTGAGGGGATATAAGAGCACGTACCATCGGGAGAAATGTCACCCGAGAGTCTCTCCTCCTCAGGGTCCGCCTCGAAGCCTTCTTCGGGAACGACGTTGAATCCTGCATCGAGCTCAACCTCTGGCTCTGCCTCAATCTCTTCGTCAGGCTCCTCTTCAATATTGTCGTCGTATCTGACATCAGACCTATCGCCGAACTCTGTGCCGGTCGCCTCGGCAATGACAAAATCTTCAGGGTCTGAATTAAAAACAAGAATAAGATCCCCGAAGGGAGAAATGAAGAGAGTAAGGTGTTGTGAGATGGTGAAATGACAATGAAATTATACCTGAGTCACTAATCATGATAGGCTCCTGAAGGACAGCCAAATCTTCCGCTTCCCTTAACGGAGAAACTCTTGCAGGTGAAGCAAATTCTCCGCCGAGAGCTGGTGCTAATGGACTCTCAGCGTCCCCTTTTGTTTCAAAGAAGAGTGAAATAAGCAAGGGAAATTATGTGAAGGATATTTAGTAGAACATTCTGAAAAGAAAAAAAAATCATACCTACGGCCGCCTCGTCCCCCAAGACGGTAGGTGAGTTTTCCTGGGCCTCCGTTGTAGAAAGGCCAGCGCTCTCAAAGCCTGGAAACAAATCAAGGAGAATATAAGGGAAGAATGATCATTTCCCTAAATGTAAAGGACCTTACAAATGTAAGTACCTGGCAAACTCGCTCGAAAAATGAAGAGCTCCTCCAAGACGGAGTCAGGTGCCTCTCTGTCGGTCGACCCTCCTGCAATTTCTCCGACATCAGTATATCATAAAGAAGTCACATAAGAAACTTCAAGGATACAAATACAATAAACAAAAGAGGCCATAAATAATAATCACCTGTTTGAGAAGCGATAGGAGAATCCAATAGCACCTTGCTGTCAAAGCCCTGAAAATCAAGTAAGGCGCGAGAAGAGGAAGAGGAAGGAGATCTCCGCCGCTTCTTTTCATTTTTCTTTTTGTCCGGCAGTGGACAAGTCACACGTGCCATATCGGCAGGGAGTATCGCCTGATATGCAGAGATAGTGTGAGTATACCACCTATGATACATAGCGGTAAAAATCACCTCCGAGCGTGAAGCCCGAGGCATGGTAAACTGGGAACCCGTACCCACACGAAGTATGAAAGACCAACATCTACTCAAACCCTCCAGGTCTGCAGAAAGCGACTTGGGACGGGAAAGCAACTCGGGAATGCCCTGGTCATATCCAAACTGATGGGCACAACGGTGAGGAGAGTATGGCTCCAAGATAATATGCTCACCGATGCGTAGAGGTAAAAAGCCACACCGAATGCTAATGAGGTGCTCAGTGGCTGCCGAATCCTCTAAAATCCCCTGAACCAACCTAGACCGTGGAATGTCCACAACAAGTCTATCTGAACCTCTGGGCATCCTACGCGAAAAAGCGCGTACCTCAGATCTCTGGAGTGCCCCTCGCGAACGGAAGAAACGATAGCGAGCATCTTTGGGAGAAAGGGATGATGCCGAAGCACAAGCTATGTCGGACAAATAGGGTAGTATAACCCGTATCTCCTGAGAAAGGACAGGGGTATAAAGACCCATCCAGTGTGCATGAAGCCAACCACTGATGAAATGAAAGGGAATGACCTCCCCACTGAAAGAAGGATCGCGAGAGGAAACTAACCCGCGAAGAGATCGATAAATGTTGGCCAACGCCGGGATAGCCAGGGAAACCCTATGTCCCCGAGCCAAGATGTTAGCCACAACAAATGAAGAAGGCCTAATCCTACCAACTGGAGAACTGGGCAAGACGAAATAGCACAGCCACCATGATAGAAAGGCAGTCAATAATGTTTCCTCGTCCACAATCCTAGTAGTAATGGACCCCAAGCCTGGTTTGGACCCCCTATGCACGATACCAGTCGATAATCCTACTCCCAAAGGATCGCAAGGATCGGCAAAAGAGGTACGAGGATGTGTCGGGGCATCGGCAAAGTAAGAAACCCACTGGCCCAAGGAGACACCCTCTCGGTCCCCTAAAATCTCATGATAAATCTTATATACCTGACGAAGAGACGCCGGGTACATCGGAGTCCCGTCTGGCCTCAGGCTGAGGAGATCCACTCCACTGAGGCGATGCTCATCATACGGAAGGCCATAGATCGGCAACCCTGATAACTGGGAGAGGTCCCATAGGCTCAAAGTCATCTCACGATCCTCCGTGAATAAGGTGTTCGTGACATAGCTCCAGCGCTCAGCAAATGCCCGAAACAAGGATATGTCCTGGGTGTATCCAAAAAGCGAGAGGTACACCGCCTCATAAATCCCCGCTTGCTTGAGCATGCTTTCCTCTGTAAGCAAGGTGAACTGGACCCACTCCACTTGTCGGGGGCGCCTTTCTAAAGTCCCGCGGAGCACACGCTTGTCGTCCCAAGGACACGCCCGATATGATGTCATCTCCGTGCCCAGAAGGTGCAAAGGAGGCGGGCTAGTCGTCCCGACACTTGGGCTCAACACCCTCACTGTACACGGAGTATACTCTCTCATGACGAGGTTGTTCCCTATCATGTTGTATGTGCCAGTGTGATCAGGGCCTTGGGGTGTCCAATCTGCTGGGTCTTTCATGAGAGGTGGAAAATGACCCGGCGAATATAAAGGCATAGGACCCTGAAAGGAAGCCATAATATCCTGCGAAAAACACAAAATAAAAGATGATAAGCCTATGAGGTAATATAAATCTTTGCAAAAGGAAAAGAGGAAAATCCGGCAGCATCTCCCCTGTACCGGGGGCAATCCTGATTTTTCAAGGGAGCAACGAGGCATGTGCCCAGTGCTTTAATAAGAGAAAGGACATGTGCCCAATCTCATTTTTTTCAAAAAGCAAAATAACCAGCCAATAAAACGAGAGACAGGGAGGCACATGTGCACCAATCCCTAACTTGAAGAACAGGGACACACCCTTGTTTCCTCAAGGCTCTTAAAAAAAAGAGAAAGGAAAGACATTGGCACCAGAACAGGCCTCTCGGCCAGCAAAGCCTCATGACCAGTTCTGGTGGGTGGCTCTTTGTTTGCTGTTTAAAAGTTGCCAGAAAAATACACAAATTAAATTGCATGAAATTAATGATATAATTTCATGTGATTTTTATACCAAAGATTTGAAATTATGAAATTATGTTCAATTTCATAAAATTATTTCTTGAAATTAAAGAAACAATTTCATGAAATAGCCATGTCAAATATTAAATCATGAAATTATGTCCAATCTCATGATTTATTAAATCCCAAAATTATTTCTTGAAATTAAAAAAAATATAATTTCATGAAATAATCATACCAAACCCCCTTCAAAAAATATATACACATGTGTGCAAAAAAAATATATGCACAAAACCCTAATTATATGAAATCAAGAAACAATTTCATATAATTAAACATGCCAAATCCAAAAATCATGAATTTCATTCATGAAAAATGCCCCAAATATTATCCCTTGGAATTAAAAAATGATTCTTTGGGATAATCATGCCAAAATATTAATTGTATAAGATTAATATGCCTAATCATATACAATTAATGATTTAAGTGAAATTAATGCCTAATTTCACACCCAAAAATACCAAAAATATTACCCAAAATAACAGAATCATGGAATATATTTTCTGTGATTTTTCAGTAATTTTTCATGGATTTTTGCATGAAGAATAAAATAAAATGGAAAAAGGAATAAAGAAAATACCAAAAATCAGAACTGGAGATAGTTCTGGGTGCAATTTGGGGGAAACACAACACTCTGGGTACAAGTTGGGGGTCTCAAACAATTAAGCAAACCTCTGGACCCACCTGTCATACACACAAGGTATCTGTTGGGGTTTGAATGAGCACAGCCCACGTGAACCAACTCACTGACCTTGTGCTTTGGCTCACGTGAACCGCGACCATGGACTCACCCTCAGTTTTTCGCTGAGGGATGAGTCTCATTAAATCTGACAAGCGGACCCCACTCCCTTTGTTTCGCTGCCAATGGACCCCAGCGCCCAGGCGACGCTTCAGCCAGCGAAGGAAAAGAAGGAAAAGAGAGATGAGCGCGGTGCAAGCGCTCTCTCCCTCTGACAGGTTTGAAATCAAAGCACGACTCACGTGCACCCAACCCAAGCGAGGGAAACCTTTTAAATTTCTCTCTCTCTCCCTCCTTTCTTCCTCCTCGAGCTCCAGAGCTCAGTGGAGCTTCGAAAATGGAGTCTAGGTGTACAATGCGAGTTGGCTTAAACCATTCTAGGGACTTAATCTACATCCTAAGGGGAGTTCAATGCCACAAACAGCATTGAAAATAGTAAAGTAAACAAAGAGAAAATCGAAGGAGAAAGTACCTCGACCTTGAAGGTGACAGAGCAATTGGGAGCTCGAGAAGCCAAGCCAACACCTGGAGAAGCTTCAAGACACCTCCACGACGCTGCCTGAAGTGCCAATTTGGGGTGAAGAGCACTCAATTGGCAGGTGCACCACTTGGCACCTTGGTCTGATTTGGATGTGGTCAGTTGGCACAACTCAGCACTCAAGCAGCCAAATTGACACGTTGGGCACACTCAGTGGCACCTTGGTGACATGTCAAGCGCCAGCAAGGCCAAGGAAGGTTCTGGATATACCCTCACTTGAAAGGCATGATGCTCCAGCCCAAGAAGAAGACAAAATCAGCAGATTCCTTCTCTCTCTCCAGGCCTGTGCACATGGACACGTGTAGGCACCTCAATGGAGAGTTCTGAGCGCCAGTTAGCTGGAGGAATCTTCCAAGGACAAGCCTCAGGCCAGCACAGGCCTGGCTGGCTCAATCCTGGCCACTTGATCAAACCAAGGGCTGGGATGATGCCAGCTCAGCCCTGAGGCTTAAACCATGCCCTCTGGGCTATAAATAGACCCCCAGTGAAGAAGAAAAGGAGGAGAGAGAGCAACATAGCCAAAACTCTGCCAAAATCTCAACTCCACCAATTTCCACAAAAAAAGAAAGCCAGCTGAGAAGAAACCAAGTCTTGAATAGCTAGGTAAGGGACATAGGAGTCAAGCCTTGAGCTTGGCTCAGTCCCAATTGAGCTCAAGGAGCCAGTCTCACCTTGCTGGGTGAGATGGCTAACCCCATGGCTGGGGAAGTGCACATGTGCCTCCCTCCTTCCAGAGCTCAATTGGTGGCTGAGCTTGAGTCTCAGGAGCTCACATGGTGAGTTCACCATGGATTTTGGCAGCATACTCCAACCAATTGGCACATGCCAATCTGGTTTCATGGGGATGGGCACATGTTCATCCCCTTTCTCTCTCAAGCCCTGTGCACATGTGCAGTGGCTATATAAAGCTCAATAATGGCTTTATACAAGCTGTTATGCTGTCAAAATTCCATGGAAAAACAAAATTCCATGTTTTATATGTGTATTGTATTTCAATTTGTTATAATATATGATATTTTGGTGCAAATTGGTTTTATTTTCCTTTTAGTTCTTTCCTTCATGTTCTCTGATGTGCTTAATAGCTCAAGTTCATAATTGAGCAATGGAAAAGCAATAAACATCAATACTGGGTTGAGTCCAGTGAATTCCAGTTTCTGGCCAGCTGAGAGATCAATCCATATCTCTCAGCCTGGTTGTTAATTTTTTATGAAATTTCACAGTCATGTAGATTAGGTTTATACCAACTTACCATATAAATTTTATAATTTTTGGAATTTTCTGTGAATTGTTATGAATTTTACAATCTCATCTGTCAAAAACTCCAAAAAGGTCAACTTTGGGTCAAACTGAGAAGTTCATTCTTCTTTTGATTCAAAAATCCAAAATTCCTTGATTAATTCACCTTTATGACACCTCATGTGATGTTTTAAAGGATTTAGAATAATTAAACCAGGCTTTAATCCATAGGTTAAGCCAAATTTGGTTTTAATAAAGCTGAAAGGGCATTTCTGTCCAGTCTGCTAAAAATACAATAATCATACTTTCTTTTCACTCAATTAATCTAAAATTTCATGGGCATCTAGAACAAGTCTTAATGCACTCACTCATTAAATTTTACCATTTTTGGTATTTTTTGTGATTTTCTGTGAATTTTTGAAATTGGGTCTGTCAAAATTGAAATTGAGTTGGCTCTGGACCATTACCAGAAAAGTGCAAAAATGAAATTAACTCGTGTTCAAGTGAAATTCATGTGTGAAATTGATATAAAACCTTTCTAAAACATGTAATTGACCCAAATGAACATAATCAAACATGCAATTTGAGAAGAATGTGATGAAATCAAAAGGAAACCAAATTGAAAATAAAACCAGAAATGACCCAATGTGCATAAAGGACAATGCACATCTAAATTGATGAAATTGATCATCCAAACATGTTCAAACATACTAAACGACACTGTTTGGAAGGTTAATTGAAAGAAAATTGCAAAGGAAAGCTATGAAATACCATTTGGTACCAAAGCCCCGAAACCAGTTTGGTACCAAATGGCCAAAGTTGCAAAATTGATGGATTAAACCCAAATTAAACCTCAAAAACTTGTTAAACATGCTCTGGCGATGCCATATGACAAAGGAATCGAGTCAATTTGTCAAAAATCAGCTCAAATCCCTCAAAATCTCATCTCAGCCAACATCCCAACCGAAACCAGGTGGTTACCCCCATTTCCGGCGATCCAGGCCGCCGCCGCCGCCGAGACCACCGCCGATGGACTCCCCACGCTCCGGCGATGTCAGCCATGCCTCCTGATCGGAGATCCGACGCCGGCAGGGCCTCGATCAGTGTCGGGGAGGATGAGCACGAATATTGATGCATCTCAAAGTGCGAATCTTGATGAAATTCAAACAGCCCAGAGAAGGCTTGATGCGCGCCAGAGATCCAACGGCCCAGTTTAAAGGATGCTTTAAAAACTGAACTTAAGTTCAGATCTTGATGCATGGGCCCAAATCTGACGGCCCATATTAATCTGTTTTGAAAATAAACTTTAAACACCAAATAAAAATGATTTCTCAAGCCCATAAATTATGAAAAATATATCAAAAATCATGATTTCATTTATGAATATTTTTAAGACTATAAAATGTCAATTTTGATTTTATTTTATTTCTTTTTTTTTATATTATAAATAAAAGAAAATTCAAGACATATCATATATGTATAAAATAAATTCAAAATATCAAATGAAATATTTTTAAAATAAATGGAAATTATGTCATATGAAAATGCTCAAAACAAATAAATTCTTTTTGATAAAATAAATCAAAATATTCAAAATAGTCAAATTATATTATATTTTGATAAAATAAATAAAGATATTCAAAATAATCAAATGATATTATATTTTGATAGAAATAAATAAAAATACTCAAAATAATCAAATGATATTATATTTTGATAGAAATAAATAAAAATACTCAAAATAATCAAATTATTCATAACAAATGAATTCTTTTTGATAAAATAAATCAAAATATTCAAAATAGTCAAATTATATTATATTTTGATAAAATAAATAAAGATATTCAAAATAATCAAATGATATTATATTTTGATAGAAATAAATAAAAATACTCAAAATAATCAAATTATGTTATATTTTGATAAAACAAATCAAAATATTCAAAATAGTTAAATTATGTCATGTTTTGGTAAAACAAACGAAAATATTCAAAATAATCACATTATGTTATATTTTGATAAAACAAATCAAAATATTCAAAAATGGTTAAATATGTTAAAACAAATCAAAATATTCAAAAATGATTGGATTATGCTATATTTTGATAAAATAAATAAAAAAAAATATTCAAAAATGATTAAAATATGTTATATTTTGATAAAACAAATCAAAATATGTAAATATGCAAATATACCCAAATATTCAAAAATGATTAAAATATGTTATATTTTGATAAAACAAATCAAAATATTCAAAGATGATTGAATCCTGTTATGAAACAAATAAAAATGTTCAAAATAATTAAACCTTGTTATATTTTGATAAAACAAATCAAAATATTTAAATATGCAAATATGTCCAAATATTTGACCAAACATGTCAAACATGCAAATATCCAAACATTTGACCAAACATGTCAAATATGCAAATATACCCAAATACTTGACCAAATATGTCAAACATGCAAATAAACCCAAACATTTGACCAAACATGTTAAAAATACAAATATGTCCAAATATTTGACCAAACATGTCAAACATGCAAATATACCCAAACATCTGACCAAACATGTCAAACATGCAAATATACCCAAACATCTGACCAAACATGTCAAATATGCAAATATGACCAAACTTTTGACCAAACATGTCAAACATGCAAATATACCCAAACATCTGACCAAACATGTCAAATATGCAAATATAACCAAACTTTTGACCAAACACGTTAAATATGCAAATAAACCCAAACATTTGACCAAACATGTCAAATATACAAATACACCCAAATCTCTGGCCAAACATGCCAAATATACAAATATGTCCAAACTCTTGATAAAATAGGTCAAATATGCAAATATGTCCAAATCTCTGGCCAAATATGCCAAATATGCAGATAAGTCCAAAACTTGGTGAAAACATACCAACATACCAAATCATATCAAATCATGTTTCGAGAACATTAAATTGGCAGTGCGCTTCAGGTTTAATGTACCTCATTTTGGAAATCGATAAAGAATTATATGTTCCCGATCCTCCAATTTTCCCAGGTTTCGAATTGGCATAGCGCTTCAGATTCGGGACTTGGAAGGTCAATAGACTGTTTAGGATCATACGTCCTTGTCTTTGACATGAACTTTTTTAGAGATCAAACATCTCTGGTTCTTTGAGTATCGAGTTGGCAGTGCGCTTCACATTCGAACTCCGTGAGATCAATAGGATTATACATCCTCGATCTCTGATTTATGAGAAATTATACGTTTCTCTGACTTTAGATCATACGTCTTTAGTCTTATTATCCAAAGTTATACCTTTGGGTTATTTCAAGTATGCATTATAATAAATTGGAAGGGAGAGATAAAGCCACAAATCTGATCCATATATTTTGATTAGTTTAGCCCATTAATCAGAGGTTCCCGAGGCGAGAGCCGGGGTAATTAACGGCGGGGGCTTGCGCCCGTCGGAAAATAAAAGTTCCCACAATCACCTAAATAATAAGTCCTTGAGCGCACAAACACGCGCAGGGATGTACCTGCACCTTCTTCCCCCGTGAGCGAGGACGCCGATGCCTCGCGCGTGGGCCGCGAAAAAGGGCCGCACAAATATTGTCATTATTTAATTTAAATAAGTTATAATATATATTAGTAATATTTAAGTTGAATAATAAAAATATTATATATAATAAAATCATTAACATACATAAAATTTATTTAATATATATAATATAATTCGTACCGATGAAGTAACCACCTCAAAAAATACATCCCTTTCAAAACATCATGCGCAAATCTCAACACTGTCCGCTATAATAATCACTATAATGCCGTATGTTTTTTGTGACCAATTCAGAATTCTCAGAAAGGAAAAAAAAATATGGACTCTGACAACGATATCATTATTGATATCGTCATAATATTTTTCTAATTTAAATCCCTATTAATTATTGATTAATTATTGATTGAGTCATATCAGTATGAGTTGTTGTGCTTTTACTGCTTTATACCGAATCCACTCTGAGTCTCTGGATTTTCTGTGGCTTTGGCCTTTGCATCCTGCGTGTGGGATGGTACTTGTAACTTGTAAATCATCAATAGGATATAGCATATGGGTTGTAAATAGTAAGGGTTAATATATTTTATGAATATGATTAACAATGATGATCAAGAGATTTTTTTTAAATACATATTGATTGAATTGTTGTATGTAAAGTTGGAAAATAGATAGGAAATATTGGACTTGATCTTGTATTTATTTTCTTCACGCATGAGATGAAGATGATAGTATTGTTTTGGTATCTTTGTATAAAAAAATTTAAAGTATCATATATATTTTTTGTTTTGATAATGACATAAGAGAGACTTAAGAACGCTGAAGATTTCGTCAAACGGCACCGAACATAAAGACATCTCTACATGAAATATGTGTATTTCATGTTTCAATTTTGAGTTAAATGTCTTTTAGAAATCTCAACAAAATAATATTGGAAAGTGAAAAATTTTCCTATAAAATACATAGGTTTAGCAATAATAGAGAGCAGGAGATTGATATTAAACTATAAATTATATAATATATTAGCACTTAATTTTATTATGTCTACGATTAATACAAGCAGTGTATTGTTTTACTAATGAATTGATAATTACGTATAAATAAAAAATTTCTTTAGATTTGATTCCTATTTTACTAGGAGGCTCATATACAATAATTAGCACCTTATTCAACATTTATCTTCTCACAAACATATTAAATGATAAGATTAGGAAGTGTTTATTTTTTCTTTTGTTAATTGTTGATTTGTTGTGTTACATAAGCAGGATTTGTATATCTTTTGCTTTATCATTATACGGAATAACATGGATGTATAGGCCACAGAGAATCCATACTTTTTTGTGACGTTTTACCTACCAAGATATCCAATACAAATATTACACAGGGAAAACCAAAACTCTCTTCTCTTTTTATATTCTTCAATCATTTAATCCTTTATTTATTTAATCATTTTGAAGAACTATTGTAGGCCACTTTCTTCTTGGAACTATATAAAAAAGAAATAGTTATTTGACAACATGTTTTTATTTTAATATTAAGTAACTATATAAAATACTTGTTGAACGCTTTTCACTTTAATATTGGAAGCTGATATACAGTCACGGATATCGATTTTATTAAAAAAAAAATTGACATCGATGATAATATTAATAATAATTTTTTTATAATATTACGAACTTTCATATAAACAATACATTAAATTTTTTTTGCATATATACATTGATAGTCTTGTGTGAATCCCCATGAACATATAAAATATCACTCAGAAAAAAAATTTAATATAGTTGAATAAAAACTATACATAAGGTTTGGAAAACATAATATTACCCGTTGTTTATTTGAAAAAATCAGGATACATGAAAAAAAAGAGAGAGATTTAACCAATTTTCCAAACAAAAGCAACAAATCTATGAAGAAAAATAAAAGAAGGAAAAATATTAACCTTTTTTTTTTTGGTATCAAATTTATATTAGGAGGGTTTACCTCCGAAACGAAAAGCGAATCGCATCTTCTTCGTGGGGCCCGAATCCGATAATATATATAGTACAAAGATGGGCTTTAGTGCACTACCTTCTTTCTACTTTCTTTTTTCTAATTAATTAATTAATCTCCATTCATTCATTTCTCATCCCACCTCAATTTGTCGATTCCTTTTCCCAGAAAATCCCCAATTCTCTCCTTCCTCTCTTTCCCCAATCGAATTGAAGGTCAAATCTCGGAGGTCAGGTTAGTTCTCTCTCTCAATCGAGCTACTCTCTGGTCTCCTCTTACCTCACGGTTCAAATTCGTGTATCAGATCGCTTGAACGATTGAGGTTCACTGTGATTGGCTTCTTCAGTGGTAGATCTTTGCTAGGTGTTGTCGAATCGGTGGATTACTGGACAGATCTGATAATTTTTTACCTGTACCACTTGAAATAATTAGCAGAATTGTTTATTGATCTCTACAGATATTATTTTGTCGAGTGTTCCTTGTAGGAGCGTCAGATTTTGTTTTAGCTGTTGCGTGGATGTTAATTAGTGTTGTAGATTCTTTTGGGGTGAAAATTTGTAGATTCTCTATTAATTTCAAAATATGAAAATTGCTACAGAAAGAGATCAAAAGAATTCTTGACTTATTTCTTATTTACTTGGTAACATCTCAAATAATACTTTCTCTGTTCCTTATAAAAAGAGGAGGTTGGGTGTTGGGGGGGGGGGGGGGTTCTTTGAACATCCTAAAATTTTCTCCAAACCAAACTTTTAGACAAAAATACCCTTGCTCCTGTTCGCAATTCTATTGTGTTTCTTTTTATGATTTTAACATAACAAAGATATTCTTTAAATAACTTTTCCTTAGTCTCTACAGTAAGGAACAATTCTAAGAAAATCTTCAGTAATATTTCAATAATTTGCAGAGAGACATCTAACATTTGCATAATAAAAAAACAATTATTTTCAAATTCTTTGTTACTCTTATCAGTTTGACCACTCTTTTTATGAGACATCTCGAGTAACGAAACTATTTATTTTCAAATTCTTTGCCATTCTTTTCCATCTGACTATTCTTTTTATGAGGCATATGCTTTTATTTCCTCACTCTTTTTAATGCAAGATCTTAATTAATAATTTGCAAATTCAGTATTATAAGGCTGGCCTCTCAATGATATAGCAAAACTATTAAAAGAACTATTAGATCAATACTTGCATTTGTTGTTCAAATTTTGATTTGCATTTGTGGTCTTTAGTACTTCTGACTGATGAACAATGAATCTGAAGATATCATGTAATCTGTAAATTAACTTTGTTATTACTAAGAAAATTTTGTCCCAATCAGGGTTGATATCTAAATGATTAAATAAAAAAAAATCTGAATTCTGCAATCAATTAGCTTTGACGATTCTGTATTTAACAATCCAAATAAAGTACATCTAACTATCCCAGTCAAATTGAAATCAGTTTGCATCAATTTATACTTTAATCAATGTTGGAAATACAATTATTGTTTAATAATCAATTTTTTTGACAAATGGAGATTAATATATTAGCTGCAAAAATCTGATAAAATTGAAGAAAATGAAATTAAAAATTTCCAGGTAGCCCTAATCCTTGATTTTCACCTTCAAATTCGTGAAGTAAATGTTGACTTGGTTTTTGTTTTAGCCCACAAGCTTTGCTCATGAACTGATTATTCACTTTTTTTTTATGGGGAGTGTGTCCTTTTTCTCTTGAACTGGAACTCATGTGCAGAGAGTAATTGAGGGAGAGATCCAAGAGGAAGAAAGGTGGCACTTCAACCTATCAATTAATTAAAGAAAAAACAAGGGAAGAGAGAGTGTTCTGTGAGGAGGAGGGGATGTTCTGCGTTCAGGGTTACTGTACACATTAGGGCAATTTTGTCATTTAAAAAATTTAGACCTGTTTTGAACGCTGCCAAAATCACCTTCCCTTGTAGAGTCTTTCTTTTGGCATGTATTGAAGAAGGGTCACTTCTTCATCACTCGCATAACATCTCAAATAATACTTAACCAGTACCTTTGTTTGTTAAGATCGTCTGTCTTAATATAACTCTCTCTCTCTCTCTCTCATTCTCAGTATTGGATCATGGCTTCAAAGCGTATTTTGAAGGAGCTCAAGGACCTCCAGAAAGACCCTCCAACATCATGCAGTGCTGGTACTTTTCAATTTTTTTTTTTGGTTTTTATAATTTCCTTACTATATAGTTTCAGAAAGTGTCCGTTATAACCCTCAATTCATGGGAAATACCATGCATAAGATTTACCCTTTCATGATATGAAATCTTATCCACATAACCCTACATTCTTGACAAAGTATCAATCTGCATATTCCATGTCATGCTGCCCCTTCTTGACATGTAAGAAAGGAGGGTAACAAACATGGAGGTTACATATCTTAAAGGGTGATGAGATTTTATTTTGAGGTCTGCTGGAAGTCAACTGAAATCATATGCTTTAATATCATTGAATGTCAAAATTTAGAATCTGCACCTGTTTGTTCAAGCCATGATCATAATTCTGTATTTCCATATCTTTAATTTTTTGGAAATTTTTGTGGGGAAAACAACATATAACAAAACTAAGGTCCAACTGAGATCCAATCAGAATGGTTCAGTAGGGAAGTGCGGTGTGGTATCCGTTGGGGCAGGATAGTTAGTTCTATCATTGTACACATGAAGAGAAAATAACTTGTTTATGAATACAGAGCTTTTGATGGATAAGAAATTTGCTCTTACAATAATCTTATATATGAATAGGTCCTTCTGGGGAGGATATGTTCCACTGGCAGGCAACAATCATGGGCCCACCTGACAGTCCCTATTCAGGCGGTGTTTTCTTGGTCAACATCCATTTTCCTCCTGACTATCCTTTCAAACCACCCAAGGTACACTTCTCATTCTTTGGTGTCGAATCATCTTTTATGATATAAAGGCTTCTGGTTCAGTAGTCCAAAAGACAGTTAAAGCAGGTGTGATGCGGCCACACATGTTTGAGTCAACTACTGGTTAGATTTGATTTTTCCGTTCTTTTTCCCACTTTTTATGTTTCATGGTGGAATTGGGGTCTAGTTGAGACTGTAGACTAATCCACAGAACTAAGTATTAGAAATCAAGTAATATTGACAGGCTGGAATCCTCTTGTATGAGTGGTTGCAACTGTTTCTTCTCCCGTTGCCTAGACAAGTATTTTTGGTGTTATGATACAATTGGCAACCTATTTAGTGACAAAACAATTGCAAATATTCAAGGTTGCATTCAAGACGAAGGTGTTCCATCCAAATATAAACAGCAATGGCAGCATCTGCTTGGATATTCTCAAGGAACAATGGAGCCCTGCTCTTACCATCTCCAAGGTATACTTGTATGTTTTCACTTGTATAGATGTAAAACCGCATGTGGACAACTACATCATATCTAACCTTTAATATATATAACTTGAATATTATTTAAACATATTAAGGTTCTATTTGGTTGGGGCGGTAGGTGAGAGAACAGGTTAATGGCTACTTTGACAGGGATAAAGACATCTCTCTCTTTTATTGAGGCTTGTTCATCTTATACCCAGTACCAACCATCCATACAAGCAATTGCAACAGCCTCTCTTTCTTATTCTTTCTTTCTTTCTTTTTTGGGGTGGGGGTGGGGTGGATGGTGGATGGTATAGTATTTTATCAATCTTGAACAGTGCTTTTTCTGGGAACAAAACTACAATGTGGCTTAAGCTTGAGCAACGCTCTCATAGTTTCCTCTTTTATGTTTTGATGACGGTTTACAGTATGCTACTTCAAATTAACTCTCAAACATGCTTAGCTCAAGATGGAAAAAAGAAAGAAAGAAAAACTAACTATATTTCGACAGGTCTTGTTGTCAATTTGTTCGCTCCTAACAGATCCGAACCCGGATGACCCATTAGTGCCTGAAATAGCACATATGTACAAGACGGACCGAGCCAAGTATGAGAATACCGCGCGCAGCTGGACCCAGAAGTATGCCATGGGGTGACAAACGGGCCCCATAAAATTTACTCAAGAGAACAGTTTTAAGTACTATTTGATTGTAAACCATGTGATCCAGGAAGCTTGTTTCCCTTTCAATTCTTAGTCATACTGTCAAGTCCCGCATCATTGTTAATAATCTAAACTAAATTCATTTTTTTTTGGGGTGTTTCAGTAGGTATTGTGACATTGAAATGTGTTGTTGGTGTTTTATTGTTAATAAGCTCATACTAAACGTGTTAGCGTTCTGTTGTTGACAAGCCAGTGCAGATTCCAACCATATAGGAGTCTGATTATGTTTATGAAGGGGAGAAGCTGATTGGCTAATTGCAATTTATTTTTGGGGTCCCACCAGTAGAGTAATAATTACAGGAGTATGATTAGATTATGTTTCATGTTGTTAGTGAAGCATAAGATCTTTAATTTCTTATCCTCTCTCCCGGTTGTAGGATGTAGACGTAAGACATGTAGTGCCCAAATCTATTAAAAAAGATGTAACTAGTAGAGAGACCCAGGCAAACATGTGAAATAGAAAGGCCAAATTCAACCTTGGTTTTATGTTGACAAATATTTTGAACTTGAGTGGAAGGAAGGCCAAATTCAAAAGCAGTAGAGAGAGCAGAGCAAACTGCCTCGTTGATGCTTTTTTTGTAACGGTTTTTTTTTAGTGCTTGGTCCCTGCCTTCCTATACAGTTTTGTTAATAAGTTTTTTCTCAGGCTAATTATTTACTTCATTGGTGATCTATATGATATCTAAGATCGCAAACAAATTGCAATGAAGAAAAAATGATTCTTACCAATGGACAAAGAGTTGGTCCTGGCAATTTACAGGACGCCCCTCTCTAAAATTAATAATTAATATATCCGCTTCAGTTGCTACATTCTGGATTAAAAAAAAATCACTCGGTGGTTATTTTTTTTAACAAGAAAATTTGCATGGTTATCATACCAAAATTCAATGTTTAAGCAATCATATGTTAGTTCTTGTTAGGTATGGTAGTGCAGCATAAATTTTGTAAGCAGAAGAAAATCAATAAAACGAATTTTACAAGGAAATCATTTAAAGTAGCTACCTTCCAAAAGACTTGCTGTTTCAGTTGAATGCACTACTGAAACAAAACCATATCTATTTTGAATATATACTGATAATGTCCTTTACCCTTTTGTAGATTTCTCTTTTACAATGGTACAATTCATCCTTGGTTGATCTTTGTGAAAGATGACAAAAGTATGGCAAGTTCTTTCTTTCTGGTACCAACTATCAGACAGTTTATCATTAATTAGACATTAATGTTATTTCAAACATTCAAAGATGAGTCATATAAACCTGAACTGATGTTATTTAATGTGACTGATTCTTAATTGGTACAAATTGAGACCAATATACCTGTTCCCATTGGTAATTTCCTACTTTTAAATTTGTGTACCAAGGATTGTGATATTGTATTTCAGTAATATCTTTCCGTTACTCGTTTTTTGTTAATTTCTGATCGTTTTTAGTAAATCATAGCCGATATGATACTTTGGTATATTGGAAAAATCTAGATGAAATTTCATTACGTACATTAATGTTAACATACATGTATGGAGTAAAGTTAGGGTGAGTTTAAGCTCATCAAAATCGACTTCAAATGACCAATCAAATTTACTCAATAAATTCTTTATATCAAAATCTTATAGGATACAAAATTTTTCTATTTTTAGATTTTTTTAAGTATTTATTTCAGATTTTTTTTAAAATTATCAATTCTAATATTCTAATATTTATTGTTTTATTATTACTTAAGAACCATCTTAAAAAATCTGAAAAAAATAGTTAGAAAACTCTAAAAATGGAAAATTTTGGTATTCTATAAGATTTTGTTATGAAGAATTTATTGAGTAACTTAGATTTATTATTTAAAGTCGTTTCGATAGATTTTTGAGTTAAACTCGCCAACCCCCTTGGTGAGCTTAAGCACACTCTAGCTTTACTCTACATGTATGATCATTATTAAAAAGATTCACTAAACTAATAAAAAATAATAAAAATTTGAATGTAAACGGCAACTACATACAGCAATGCTTTGAAACTTTGAATATTACTATTTATTGCTTTGGATAAGCACAAAAAAGATTTGGTCAATAGGAATCAAATTAGTTTGCATGCATTGTATTTATTCATATTCCAATTTATTCCTTTGGAGAAGCATGGAAGAACAATTTGGTTGCATTGCATATGTTACTTTCTATGATATAGAAGCCAAGAGAAATAATACATTTTTTTTAATATTAGTTGCTACTTCTGAATAAATCTCATATTTATCCGTAAAATAATAGAAAAGTCAGAATTTAAAAAAAAAATCCAAAGGATTCTTTGCTATATGTTATTCCTAATTGATAAAAATCAAAACCAATAACCATTAATTGGCAGTTAACTGGTACAAACTTAAACATTAATTGGTACGCTTATCCAATTTTTCACTTTGTGGTTACAATCGACTATATATTGTGTAAGGATAGAAAGGTCATTTTTTTTATTAATTGACATTATTTATAATTTAAATTCATTAAATAAGAAATTCATAATATTAATGAAGTACTTGAGTTTGGATATGGATAAATATGAAATTAACAAAATTTTGATGAAAAGTTATGTAAAACTAAAAACTTTAATGTCGATATATATAAGTAATTTTCTCTTAAATATTTGAGATGCAATTATTATGTCTTCTGATCTGACACCAATACAGACTCTTGAAGGTGAGCATACTAATATTTTTACTACACCAAAATAAAAAGTTTATCTCAAAATAAAATCACTCAAACAAAAAAATAACAAAGATTAAGGCTGTAATTTGATATATGTCTCCTTGATCCGAAGCCTCCAAAACTTATTTATTGTGATCTTTTAATCTTATGGAACTTTTGACAAACTATTAATTGAGAATATTCTAAATCAATATTTTCAAACAAGGTACATGGAATATGCTTAATTCCTCCCAAACTAATTATTAGTATCTGGATCTTCAATTTCACCAAAAGAGAAAAACTTTTATCACAGAAATGTAAAAAGCTAGTGCTTACTAGAACAAAAAGCATCTTTCATGCATTAAATAAAAACACACACATAATTTTATATTTGCCTCATATAGCAATTAGGCGCAAACAAGTGACATACACACAAATACAAAATTAAGCCACATATTATGAACAACACTTCTCTCAACTTAAATCAAACAATTTCTATCATTAATTGAAGAAAGGTTTACAAATTTCCAAAAGGAATTTCAAATTTTGTTGACATGAAATTCAAAAAAAGTAAAAAAACTTACTATAATTTTATTAAAGACAATTACCGCAAATCTAGTTAGCGGTAACACGATTACCGCAAAACTAGTTAGCGGTAACACGATTACTACGACAACAAATAAATCTTCCAAGACTATTTTAACAATTCATACATTTATTATTACATCATTATTTTGCTGCTATATATCTTCTTCTTTAGTATTTGCATGGAGTTTGCTTTGTGCATCTACACTAGCATGACTTGATATTACACCCTGTCTAATGTAATTTGGTTTTTTGACATGGAAGCATTAGTTGAGGAAGATTTCAAATTTTCTCTTTCCTTTTTCATACTAAACTTCTGAGTCTTTTTGGTTCGACGAAGCGCGGCGATGTTATAAGCGCTAGCTCCCTCCTTCCTTGTGCTGAAAGTCCCGAGCCAAACCTTCTTTCTTAGGTCGGGGACCCATATCTCGGTCCCGTATCGTCCTCGTTTTCTCAGTCTCATACGTGAGGATGGAATCGGAGGCTGAAGCAAAGACAACGATGGTGATGGTGAGATAGCAGGTGGAGGTGGAGGTGGAGATTGTGAGATAACAGTCGATGGTGGAGGTAGCGGTGGTGACCATTCATGTTCTATTCTATGTACATACATTTTTTTCTTCTTTTGATTTGGTGGAAATGGTGATTCATCGTCACTTGATGAATCGGTCATATCCGGATCTTCAAACATGACATTTACGACCAATTTGCATCTCTTTGTCAGGACAACTTCGGGGCTAATGTTTTCGAGGTTTGACGTGGGCCTTAGAGGTGCCATGGAGGGAGGTGGCAATTGAAAGCTTGGCACTCAAGATAGCAAGAGTTGGAGAGGAAAGAAAAAAGAGAGATGAACAAAGAGAATAAAATAAATTGGGGATGTATTTATAACCCAATGAGAGAGAGGAGGATGTGGATCTTGATCCTCTATTGTGCAGTATGTGCGCTGCGAGATATATGGACGAGTAGATTTATAAAGAGATTTTGTTAAAATTTGTTCTTCACAAATTTTAAAGTAATCGAACGGATCAAATTTCAAGTTGCATGGTTTCCTCTCTGCAATGAGAAGGGAGGTGTGTTGATGGTTTGTCACTTACTAGTTATTTGATTATTTCATGGCTATTTTCAAGCACCCACAGTTTTATATAATTATATGGGCTGATTAATTTGAGCAATCTTTTCTTGTGAATCTTAATTGATTGTAAAAAAAAAGGAGCAGTATTTGTTGGTTCTATGGATTGTAAATTACAACTATATATCATACAATCAGTTAGCTTAACAAAGGCTTTAGTTTAGAGTATACCTCAACACATTTTATGTTGATTCTATGGATTATATTTGTTAATTCTATGGACTGTACTATAAGTTTTTTTTTATATATAAGAGTTTCCGTTAATCTTAACATTTATTTTTTTAAAATTTTTTTTATAAAACTTAAATTTGTATTTTTCTATAAAGAGATGAGATCTATCACCACTATACTAAACTTACAATTCGACTGTATTGTAAGTTGTTTTGATACTTTTTGTATCTTTTGGCCTTGGTATTAACAAAGACCTTAGAGAATATCTCAACACATTTTCTCTAAAAAAGTTGTTTTTTCCTTCTTTTTTGTGTGCTTAATTTAGATTAACCCTATTATGAATTCGTACAAAATAAGAACAATCCATTTGTTCACATAAAAAAATGAATGTTTTTGGTTCAAATTTTTTTTTAATGTTTTCTTTGAATATTATTATTTATTTCTTTAAATAAGCACGGAAAAAATTGGATTAGTAGGAAAAAGATTTATATGCTTTGTATTTATTCATGTTCCAATTTATTGCTTTGGATAAGCACAGAAGAATAATTTGGTGAGCAGGAATTGGATTTTTATACATTGTATTTGTTATTTCTAATTTTATATACGGCGTGAACATATAAAAATGATACATATATCTTTATAATACTAATTATTGTTATATATATCTGAATAAATCTCAAACTTATCCGTAAAATAATAGAAAAGTTGAAATTGAACAATATCTAAAAATTTGCTGTTATATATTTTTTTTGATAGTTGATTCAAAAAATAGTATGATTCCTTGTTACTCAAAATGCATATGTTACTTGCAACTATACAACAACATAGAAAAATAATTCATATCTTTAGAATATTAACATATTGTTGCTTCTGAATAAATCTCAAGCTTATCTGTAAAATAATTAGATACATTGAAATTGAACTATATCTAAAGAATTTATTGCTATATATTTGCTCAATAATTGATCCAAAAGAGGATAGATAGTTAATTTCTTATTGCTCAAAGTAACAATATACAAGATCTACTTATATGAATTCTCAAATATATGTCATGATTTCACACTAAGGAGAAAGAAGATGCATTTCTTATTTTCTTGGTTCTTAGTCACACTCCTTGAATTATTTCATTTTTTATTTTAAGCTAAGTAGTGTTATTATGGATTTACGTAATTATCTCATACTGATTATTTACAGAAGAAACATTAGTTAATAAAACAAGAAATTATGTATTGAGTATACATGCAACACATGATATTTAATAATTAGCCCAACACTTATTATATTTACAAGATCACACAACTTTTAGTATACATGATACATTTTACAAGCTGAACTTTGTTGTGAAAATTGGTTGAATTAATTAATTAATTATTGAGTATTAAAAGCAAGGAATTAAGGGATTGACAACTTGCTACGTTGAGGAACAAATTGAAAGCAAGTATATATCTTTTTTTCAAATTAAGCAAATATCTAATATTCTTATTTAAATAAAGCAAAGGAGAAAAATTACAAAAATAAGAAAATGTGGAGAAATTTGAATTTTTGTAGCCGTTGGTAGATATTGATCTATTTATCCCCCTAGCAATGACAGAAGCCATAAGATTCTAGCCGTTGCTAAAATTCTGATGTTTAGAATGTCGTCAGGAAAAAATGTGTCAAAAAAGAAAAAAAAAAGCATGTGGTGTTGTTGTTTTATAAAGGAAAAATTTATTATTTAGTCTTTGAATTTAAAAAAAAATTAAGTTAGTTTATAAACTTTCATTTGTATCAAATTAGCTCTTACATTTCTTTAAAAAAAATTAAATTAGTTCTTGAACTTTTTCAAAACAACCAACTTGGTCCTTAATGTTTAAATTATACCAAAAAAGTCATTAATTTTTTCAAAAAATGTATGTTTTAGTCCTGAATTTTTTCAAAAAAAATAAATTGGTCTCTAAACTTTTATTTTCACCCAGAGGTGTCAGTTTTTCGTTCGACTCGATGAGTCGACTTTATCCAACATAACCTGATTTGGTATGGCTGGTGAAAGTTCGATCAGATACATGTCTAATATTTTTTTTATCTATCTCGGTTAGTTAAGTCATATTGAATCCTACATGTTTAAAAAATAATAAAATAATATCAACCCAATCCAATTGGTTTCTTGTAAAAAAAATTAGGGACTAACTTGGTTTCTTTTGAAAAAAATCAAGGACTAAAACATATGTTATTTCAAAAGTATAAGGATTAATTTGGTGTAATATAAAATTTAAGGGTCAATTTGATTTTTTTAAAGAAGTCTGAGGACCAATTTGGCTTTTTTGAAAAAATTCAAGGACCAACATGGTGCAAATTAAAGTTTAGGGACTAAATTGATTTTTTTAAGAAAGCTGAGATATTAAATGATGAAATTTTCTTTTTATAAAGAGATGAGACAATGTATAGAGCAAGCAAGCAATTGATGTTTTATATTCAGAACCCTAGAGGTAAGGATCATGATTTTCTGCTACGCAGTATTGTGTTGTACAGTATACAGACAAATGGATTATACGGGATTATTTTTTTTTTGAGATTTTTTTGTACAAATCTTAGTACGATCGGACGAATAACGCGCTACTCTGTACGGTATAACGCAATAGAGAATAGAAATCACTGCAGCATGGTTGTCAATTTCATTTTCGATGCTATGAACGCATGTGTTTGTTCCGAATCACAAAAAAGAAGGCATGCCTTGTAAATCCTTTTTTTTTTAAATTGTTGATAATTGTGTCATTTTTTTTAAATTGAAGATAATTGAATTATCTTTTAAAAAAAAAGGAACAGACAAATAAAATAATTTTCTCAAATTGAATTTATTTAATTGATTTCAATAGATATTCCATTTGTTTTGGACCTAACAATTCAAATTTGAATAATATGATGATGTTGCATAGTTAATAATACAAGCAGATGCAACATTAGTTTTGGAATATGCTGAATGTTATTCTGGTGTATTTCAATTCAAATTTGAATTTGGCATCTCTTTGATTCCCTGGGCCCAGGTGTCAGAACATCCACACCCCACCCACCTGGATCTGACAGTGAGAACCAACGGCTCTGATCCCATCTCAGCCAATCAAATCTCCAGTTCAATAATGAATTAATGATAAAATTTGATAACGCAATAGGAATAGAAATAGGATATTCTCATCAGGGGGAACCGTTGAAGGGTATCTACTATGTAGCATCCGGATTGGATGCGACTGGATCCTCCAGTTTTTGATAAAAAAAGAGAGCATGTATTTTTCGGTTGCTCGGTTTAGACCCGGTTTATATGTGTCCGTACGCGCTCAATTTATTAGTAATTTTTCTTTTCAATTCTCATATATATAATGGCCTGATGATTTCACAATTTATGCTTTAGAAAAGTATGTTCGGATCATTTCACAATTTATTTCGTTGAGTATTAATTTTTTAAGGGAGTTGATATATAGATATGATTGTTGATATTGTTATTGATATGAATTTTATTATATATGTGAAATAAATTATTATACATATTAATGATTTTATTATATAAATTTATTTTATATAGTACTGTCATTATGTAATTTAAATGAATTAGTATGCATACTACTAGTATTTAGATTGAATAATAGAAGTATTATATAAAATAAAATCATTAACATATATAATAACTAATTTAATATATATAATAAAGTCTATATCGATGACGGTATTAAATGATGAGTATTATTTTATTTTTGAGTCTATTTTTTTTTTGCATTTACAAAAGATAAGTGATGCACATTTATACTTAATAGCATAAAAAAATAAAAAAAATAAGTAATAATAATAATCATATTATTAGTAAGTACTTAATCTAATTTATACTATAACATTGCCACATCACAAAAGATTAAATAAAAATAAAAAGTTCTAAAGAGTTGAACGTGATAAATTGTATTTTAATTTTTTCAATCATAAACATTCAATTTGTTTATTTTGGATGTTTAAAATTGTTCATAATATATAACTTTCACACTCAAATTTCACTTCACAGTATTTAATCACTTTGAAATAATACAAATTTTAACCATTTTATTAGGGTTAAAATGGATATTTAGAGTTGAGTAGTTTAAATTCCTATCTTTATCTAAAAAAATAAATATTATACAAACTAAGTATGAGCAATGTCTAAATCATTATGGTACATATAAAATCTAGATATTAATAAAGATTTAAAATTGTAAAGATTTACACTTGTTAAATTTATTGAGCACGGACGTTATAGACGGGGGTAATTTCGTTGGGTGAAGTAAATCAATTCTCTTAAGAATATATTCTTTTGAATTTTGATAGTACAGAAACAGTTTATTTTTTCGGTGTTTACAAGGTCGGTAGACCAGGTACAGAATAATACATTAATTCGATACGGACCATTTTAGAAGGTTCTGGAGACAGAAGCATAGGAAACGACAAGACAGCCTCTCTTTGAAGTTTGAACGGAGGCGGAGCTGGCATTAAATTCCAGACCAGGTCCATCTACACCTGGCACGCCTAAAACCGACTTTTTTCGTACTTATCTCGGTCCCTCCTCTCGTTTCTCTTCTCATCTCTCTCTCTCTCTGATTCTCTATCCTCCATTTCCCGCCTGGTTTCTCTTCTCGGAAAACAAATACAAACCCTAGAAACCCTAGACCAAACCTACCTCTCTTCTTCCATGTCTTCCCTGCGCGCTTCGCTCTCCCCCTTATTCCGACCCAAGGGCTGAACGAATCGGATAGGTTTACCCCCATGCCATAAACCCAAACTCCTCCATGGCTATTCTAACCCCAAACCCCGATTCTAACCCTAACCCTAGCCGGAGCACCAATCCACCTCCTGTACCTCGTATCTTGCGCATCCTCGTATCGGACGCTGACGCCACGGACTCGTCAGACGATGATGAGCGCGTGCTGTTGCCGCCGCGAAAGAGGGTGAAGAGGAGCATCATCAAGGTAGAAACGGGTGCCTCGTCGAGGGAGCGGTCATCGGGTCGCCAGAGGTACCGTGGTGTAAGGCTGAGACCGTGGGGCCGGTACGCAGCAGAGATCAGAGACCCTAACCAGAGGCGGAGGCTCTGGCTCGGCACCTTCGACACGGCTGAAGAGGCGGCAACAGCCTATGATCTAGCCGCGGTCAGGTTGCGGGGTCCAAAAGCAATCACGAATTTTGTGGTGGGCCCCAACGGGCAGACTGAGGAGTCCTTCACTTTGAAGAAAGAGGTGAGCAATTCTCCTGATCCTTTGGTAAACCCGAAATTAGAGGCCAGATTTATCGGTCCCAGTGGTCTGAGAGACCTGAAAGAGGAAACTGATCTGGCAGTGATTCCTGCCAGTATGGTTCAACCCAAGCAGGAAAATGATCAAGTGGCAGGTCCAATTGGTCCAGTTATCGGGTCTAGTAATAAAAGGAAAACAGAGGGATATCACTGTTCTGGTAAGGCTGTTATTGACACAAAACCAAATGCCCATAGTGACAGAGAAGGGATGGATAGAGAAAAGGGCAAGAGGCCTTATGTCAGAGTGCGGGGCTCGATAGCAGTTTCTACGAAGGCAGAGGCAGTAAAAGGGGATGGGTGTAAGATCGGTCTGGGAAGACTCAGTACTAATGTTTATGTGCATGAGGTCGGTGGCAGTGTCTAGGATACATATTGGGTACCTGTTCTGTATGTACCTACCGATCCGGATGATTTGGTTATGGTCAAATAACTACGTGCAATTCATTCGGGTTAATGTGCTAATCTTAAGATGATAAGCTAGACTCACATTAGTTTGTTGGTTGGTTGCTTATATAATATATTATATTGATTTGGATGAATTGTACATGCAATGTTTTGTATGGTTTGTACCAAATTATTTGGATTTAGTTGGCACGTCACTGGTACTGAGGTGCTTGGTTTGCATGTTGCATGTTATGATACATTTCGTTTACTAAACTTGTGCACAATGTTATTGTCGTGCATGAGTTCGTTACATGTCTTTTGTCGTGAAGTCATTAATCAGTGAGGAGATGATTGAGGAGATGTCTTATGTCCATTGTTGTGGAGATTATTATAGTATCTTGCACATGCAATAATTATGTAATATATGATTTTGTGCGAGTTAACTTTTGAATGTTGATGTATATATATATGTTTCTCTTGTAGATCAATCAGTTAGTTGATTTTCTCTCAAATGCTTATCATGTTAACTTCTTGCACTTTATTTTGGATGATCAATTATAGTTGGTTTGGGGAAAAAAATTGGGCTGTATATTCCAGTAATTTATCTTCCTTTTGTTCTCTTTTTCATGATAAGTTTACTGATATGATATTTTATATGGAGCGTGAATAACGTGAATGTTGGGTCTTTTGGCAATTTTTGCTTGTGATCGATTGACAAGTAAATGATGATGTCTTTGCTCTCTGCCACTTGGGTTTTTGTGAATTGTGTTAAAAGGTTAAGCCACAAAAGAAGAGGAATCAGATGAAATAGTATTATTTAGGGGCTTGGGTCTTTATGAGAGGAAAGCTCAGTACTCGGGATTATTTTAGACACACATTAATAACATCATCATCTCTTAATATTTTATGAAGTGATAAATAAGAAATTGATTAGGTTTAGGTAGAACCAATATTTTGTCGTATTTAAGTTAAAAAAACAAGTGGGATCAATTGATATTGGGTTGTGATTATGTAATAGTGAGCTAAGCCTCTGAAAGAAACCATTATTAACCTTACAAAAATGAGCATGCAAGTAATAGTCAAACCATAAGCTTAAAGGTGAAGAAAGGATAACCATACCAATTAATAATGCTTAATCTCCTATTCTCAACAACCACCAAGTAAATCGATCCTCAAACCGAATTTTAATTGAATCTTGGAATGGAGTTTTAGTTGAATCTTATCCGCTCATTGTTGCTTCTAATTGTTATGAGACGCATAGAAAGGCGAGGCATGCTATGAGTCTATTACCTGAAATCTAAGATTTCTTTGCAATTCAATAAAAAATATTGAAATATAAATGTAAGTTCATTGATATGTAAGTTATGAAATTGAGAATCTTTTGGATAATACACATGATCCCTCCTCCAATTCAAATAGTTGAGTGGATTTTTCTCAACAAATGATGGCATGCATGAAATCTGCCTTTTTTTTTATATGTGTATTTTTTTATACGCGTTATATACAAACCCTATTGAACTAATCTTGATAATGATCAAATATTCAAATCATAGTTATTAATGGGTCCAACATGTACAGATTTAAGTCGCAAAACTCCAATCGCTGAAACAAGCACAAAATTCTTCACTTCGGCGATATCCATTTAGAATTTTAAAAAATAAAAAAAATATCTGTCTACATTGATATTCCGTAATATCATGTCATTAATTAGTCAAATGTCAACCTATCTAATTGGTTATTAAGTACGAATTTAGGCGGTAACTTACAAATATGTGGATTTTCAATAGGAATTAGTTGATTAATTTTTTTTTAAGTTTCATTATGGATAAATTGCTTCCCAAAGATTATACGAATTAAAATTATAAATGTATTGTTCTTCATCTAGTAAAGAATGTGAGGTTATTATTATTAATTATTTTAAATCGCTATAAGATAACTAGTTTATTTGATTTCTAATTCGTAAACTTGTAATTTCAACTCTTTGTTTGTTAGTTATTTTTCTGTTGGACGAAGTAGGTAGGTGACATCTAAGTAATAAGTAAAATCCAAAATCCAACTTGACTTGTGACGGTTTACTTGTCAGATTTTGGTGCTTCTCTTAAAGATGTGTCCGTGTCCGTGTCCGTGTCATGAAGGAGAGGAATGAGGAATTGAGGCTCTCTCCCAATAATAACGTTGAAAAGATTGTATGGAGGAAAAAAGGAAAGAAAAGGTATATAAAAAAAGAAGTGGCCTATACAGGTCTCGAACCTGTGACCTTCGCGTTATTAGCACGACGCTCTAACCAACTGAGCTAATAGGCCTTTTTGTTACTTTTAGTTCATCAAAGACTTTGAAATTGAAATATGAATTGGGTTCCGCTGCCTTTTTGCTATTTATTATATAGCTCAATCTAACCCGTTTCATTGCATTGTTGTCAAGGAATTATGGATGTTTTTAAATTGATATCTTATAAAGGTAGTGGAGTTTTAAGTCCTTTGAGGCTTGTCACATCATATTTATTACTAATTTTTTTTTGAATTTTTTTCCTATTATTATTTATATTGTTCGGATGACTCTTGTATTATGCACATTTATCCTCATTAAAAAGTATGCGTTTGATATATTAAAGGATTAAGGTATAATTTAACTTTTAAATGAGTCCGCCGTGTGTTGTATTATTTTGTATGAAATATCATACGGCTAATTGCATTATAATCATTACAATATTTATAATGTTTCAAAAAAAAGGGAACTTGTCTCAGTCCAAAATTTATTTTATAGAATTATATTTTAAAAATTTAGCTTTTTTCAACAGTTTTATGGGAATATTGAAATTCTTGTAGAATGATCTAGATCTATTCATTGATTTAGCTATCTAGAGAATATATAATAACTTAATTTTGGGATCTTATTTTGGTCTATGAATATGATGAGAGGTGTGAATTATTGCACAATTAATTAAATTAAATTTTGTGATAGTTATATATTAGATTTGGTGGTGGTAGTGTCCATATATAGTCCATGAATATATACCTGGCCTGGTGTTAATAATTATTATATTTATATTTATTATTTTCTAATATTTTAATTTGATTTGGAAAATGTAATAAAATTTGAAGAAAATAATCAATCAATTGCCCAATTATATATGTGGTATATATATGATGATACTGAGATTTGATTGGAACCTTTGATTTATTATCTGGTGACACCATGACAGATGCTTGGAGATATATATCATACATGTCATATATTGAGAAATTAAATTAAGCTGATGGCTTCTTTTGACTAAAGCCAATCAAACATATTTTTTTAATTATTTATCAATTAAGTTTCTAACAACCCCAACCCAAATAGTATTTGGGAAAAAGTCTCAAATAAGAACAACAAATTTCTAACAGACAATATTTCTACTTTCTTGGAAAAAATTCAAAAACAATGACAAAAAATGGAAGAAATTAAAGGTATGACATGCTGAATAATGTCTGTTTTTGTAAGCAAAAAAGTTTTTTTTTTCCTTTGAAAGAAGAAAAACATATGTTCAACTATGTAATATACTCAATGATTTTTTTTAAAATAAAGGCTTATATTAATTTCAATATAAACGTAGGTATTTTACTTGTTTATTGAAACATGATATACCCCATGATTTAATTATACATTTAATAGTATCTTATAATAGAGCAAACGCTTAATATATTATCCTTAATTAATATGAAATCCTTCATTTTTAATCCTGTGACTTTTGGACAGTATTCAAGATTTATATTGTGTTGATTGATTCAAAACAACAAACACAATAGAATTAATTAATTTTACCATGCCTACCAGTGTTAATTTATTTGGTTGCTAACAACCACACTCTTTAATTAATGAGACAGATGAAATGAGATAAAAATAAACTTCATTAATTTACCAATATATAGACACATGCAAAATAGACTTTGGAGACTTGGAAACTTGGAGTGGTAGGTGTCTCTCCTTCTATGTTAAATTAAAATCAACAAATCATTTTCGCTACATAGCACTTGAGTTTTGACAGCTAAAAGAGAAGGAAGAAAAAAAAATAAACTTTGAAAAATTTCAGTCTTTTGATAATTAAAAAAAAAACATGTAATTTTTCTAATACTGTGCCCCCAAACTCATTTCCTCAACTACCACAGATAAAAAAAAAAAAGAACTCTCTAAAAACATTAGCGCGTGGGGCCCACTACAGTGTTAGTAGAGAAAATAAGGGGTAGTATTGGGGGTACTGTATCAGGATCCTAATTACATCCATAATGAAAAAAAAAAGAAATAATACTTGAGAAGAATGGAGAACGGTCTAATATCCATCGGATCAAATTTCAATATGATAGATATCTTTTATTGTCACATCATTAAATTTTATATTTTATATGAATATTAACATAAATTTTAATGTTATCGAACGTTTATTCTGTCCGATAAATTTGATTTAATAGATATCAAACTATCCTCACTTCTGTACTCCAAGAGCTAGCTAGTGAACAGGATATGATATCTTTGTAGAATCTAGTGTAACATTTTTATTGCAATCTATTAAAATATTTTTTCCAAAAAAAAACTTTACTTCCAAATAGAAAATTAGAAAATTGAGAGAAGTAAATTGGCAGGTTTAGATTGAATATATTTTTTTTTCTTTAATTGGAAGTTGGTGGCAATAGGAGCTAAACTTGCTTCTCTGGTTCTCTTCATCCTTAATTTTCTACCATGAGAAATTTTATAATATTAAATAATTTTCTGGTACCTAACCAGTTACCAGTCCAAGTTTGAATATCTCACCAGTCCCTTCAAAACTGTCATACTATCTATCTATCTATCTATCATGCACCTTCCCTTCCTTTTCTCTTATCCTATAAATTCTCCCCTCCATCTCTCCTCTCTCCTCACAACTCACAACTCAAACCTAATTAGATCTCCTCTTTCTTTAAGCCAAGTACAACTCTTATCTTTTCTCAAGTTTTAGTTAATTAACAAGAGTTGAGACATGGCCAGAGTAGAGGAGATCAGGCAAGCACAACGTGCGCAAGGTCCGGCCTCAATTTTGGCGATCGGTACTGCCACACCGGCCAATTGTGTTTACCAGGCCGACTACCCCGACTTCTATTTCCGCATGACGAAGAGCGAGCACATGACGGAACTTAAAGAGAAGTTCAAGCGCATGTGTAAGTATATATGAAATTATGTATGAAGATGTGTGTGTGTGTATATATATATATATATATATATATATATATATATATATATATATATATATATATAAGTTTTAGTTTCTCAAGAATATCTTAATTTTGTAGGGATTGATCAAGTTTACATTTATGATTTGTATTAATTTCAGGCGAGAAGTCATTGATTAAGAAGAGGTACATACACTTAGATGAGAAGATCTTGACAGAAAACCCGAACATATGTGCTTACATGGCACCGTCACTTGATGCGCGTCAGGATATCGTTGTCGTAGAGGTACCGAAGCTCGGTAAAGAGGCTGCAGTCAAGGCCATCAAGGAGTGGGGTCAACCAAAATCCAAGATCACCCACTTGATCTTCTGCACCACCAGTGGTGTCGACATGCCCGGAGCCGATTACCAAGTCTCCAAGCTCCTCGGTCTCCGTCCATCTGTCAACCGTTTCATGATGTACCAGCAAGGTTGCTTCGCTGGTGGCACGGTGCTCCGCATGGCAAAGGACCTGGCTGAGAACAACCGCGGTGCTAGAGTTTTGGTGATTTGCTCAGAGATCACCGCTGTCACCTTCCGCGGGCCTTCAGACTCCCACCTTGACTCCATGGTTGGGCAAGCGCTTTTCGGAGACGGTGCAGCTGCTCTGATCGTAGGTGCTGACCCCGATCCAGTCGTCGAGCGACCGTGGTTTCAGTTGGTCTCAGCCGCACAGACCATCCTGCCCGACTCAGAGGGAGCCATCGATGGCCATCTCCGTGAAGTCGGACTCACCTTCCACCTCCTCAAGGATGTTCCCGGGCTCATCTCCAGGAACATCGAGAAAAGTCTTGTCGAAGCCTTCACTCCCATTGGTACAAAAAATTCTCTTCTTCACATATATTTATTCTATCACTAAAAATATAAACTAACAATGCCATATTATACAGTCATTATTTTTTTTTTCCTTAACCACTCAATAAGTAATTAATCATGTATGTATTGTGCATATATTCAGGCATCAATGATTGGAACTCGATCTTTTGGATCGCTCACCCGGGAGGTCCCGCCATCCTGGACCAGGTGGCGTTGAAACTTGCACTGAAAAAGGAGAAGATGCGTGCAACTAAACAGGTGCTGAGTGAGTACGGTAACATGTCGAGCGCATGCGTTCTGTTCATACTGGACGAGATGAGGAAGCGGTCCGTGGAGGAAGGCAAGGCCACCACTGGAGAGGGACTCGAGTGGGGGGTGCTCTTCGGGTTCGGGCCCGGTCTCACGGTCGAGACCGTCGTCTTGCACAGCGTTCCCATCACAGCCCCGGCCCACTGATCGGAGAAAACGGGTCGGTCGGTCTATTGGCCAGGGACTAAGATATTTACATTTGTATTTTTAAGTTTGAGTGAATTTATCACTGATAAGTATCAGTGTCATTCTGTTCTATTGCTTTTTTCTTTCTTTTTTTCCCTTTTTTGTTTTGATTAATTTTTTGAATTCAAACGGGAAACTACGTGCGATACAACAGAAGGAATAAAAGTGTATTGGAAGTTGATTGATATTGAGTTGTTGTCTTATTTAATTACTTTCTGATAATGATATATATATATATAAAATAAACTTAGTGTGAGTTTAAGCTCTTCAATATTTTTAGTGAGTTTAATTCAAAAACCTATCAAAATTGATTTCAATCGACAAATCTAATTTGCTAAATAAATTAATTTTATAGGATACAAATTTTTTCTATTTTTAGAATTTTTTTAATTATTTATTTCAATTTTTTAAAATGACCTATTCTAATATTTAAATATTTATTATTTTATTATTATTTTAGAACTATCTTAAAAAATTTGAAAAAAATAGTTAGAAAATTCTAAAAATAGGAAATTTCGGTATCGTATGAGATTTTAATATGAAGAATTTATTGAGTAACTCAGATTTATCGTTTGGAGCCGTTTCGATTATTTTTTGGGTTAAGCTCATCAACACCCTTAATGAGTTTAAACTCACGTTAGCTTTACTATATATATATATATATATATATATATATATATGCATACATGTGGGCTAAAATACAATATATTGCATGGATGAACTCATGTAATGATTTCAGTTCTCGAGCTTAGAAGGAAAAATGACTGATCCGAATCGCTTAATTTAATCTTCATATCAAACTTTTGTAGAATATTAAATTTTACATTTTTTAGAAGTTTTTTACTATTTTTTGGGTTGGGAAGAAAATCATTGTTATTGGATGATCCAAATTTCTCAAATCAATTGATTTTCTTTCCATCCAAAAATAGTAAAAAAATTCTAAAATATTTAAAATTTGGTAAAGCTAGGGTGTGCTTAAACTTGAATTTATCATTTGATGTTGATTCCATAGTTAGAAAATTTTAAAAATAGAAAATTTCGGTATTCTATAAGAATTTGATATGAAGAATTTATTGAGCAATTTGAATTTATTATTTAATGTCAATTCGATTTATTTTTGAAATAAACTCACCTTATCTTTACTCTATATAATTCATATGCATCCCAGCAAAAATAGCTTTATGTGGTGTAATTTAGACTACCACCATTTCTCCCCTAAATTGGAACTATTTAAAGCATGCGTAAATTATGTGTATATATAAGAAAAGAACTTTTGCCTGAATTAATTATATAGGAGGGTACTATTGGGGTCATAAAAGAAAAAAAAAATTATACTAATGGTCGTTAAAGTATCATTTAATTATTAGTTTTATCCTATAATTGTTATTGTTCAAAAGAAAAATGAAAATTTATGTTCATATTCATATCATAATGATGTATATTATGATACTTATGACAATACACACACATAGAGTAAAGTTAGGGTGAGCAAGCGGGTCAGTGAATGTAACTCAAAAATTTATTTAAACTATTCTAAACGATAAGTTCAAGTTATTTAATAAATTCTTCATATCAAAATCTTATGAGATATTGAAAATTTTCATTTTTAGAATTTTTATTTTTTTTCAGATTTTATAAGATGATTTTAAAATAATAATAACATAATGAATATTTGAATATTATAATTTACTCCAAGGAAAAATAATAAGAGTACGTATGTTGTCTTATTTTCTTTTTCTTTTTCTAAAAGAAAATGTACTTTTATTCTATATTTCAATGATCTCGAAAGTAAGATTTTGGTTCCTAAAGTATCAATTTCTATCAAATTAGTCCTAATTATAATCTTCATTAAAAAAACATAATATTTTCATCTATTTTAACATTGCATGTTTGAAGATATGGGTACTACGAGTAATACAAACAATAGAGTAAAATTAGAGTGAGTTTAATTAAAAAAATTATTGAAATAATTTCAGACAACAAATCTAAGTTGCTCAATAAATTCATCATATTAAAATCTTATGGGATACCGAAATTTTCTATTTTTAGAGTTTTCTAACTTTTTTTTAAATAGCTATTCTTATATGAAAATATTCATTATTTTATTATTATTTTAGGATCATTTTTAAAAATCTGAAAAAAATAGTTAAAAAACTCTAAAAATATGCAATTTCGATATCTTACAAGATTTAATGAAGAATTCATTGAGAAACATAAATTTATCTTTTAAAATCGATTCGATATATTTATAACTTGAACTCATCAATCTCTTTGGTGAGCTTAAAAACATACTAATTTTACTCCAAACAGCATCTATGTATTTAACATAATGATCTGTATGGTATCACATATCAATTAAATGAATACTAGAGTTGATTGTATCATCATAAATTAATTAAAAATATTATGTACAAACACATGATAAATACAATAAAGATGCTATGTGGATTTTAATTAAATGTTTTAATTTTGGTATATTGAGAACTTGAATGACCAATGTAAAACTTAAAATTTTAGAGACCAAAATAAAATTTAAGTGATATTTTGAAATTGAGTTCATACTAGAGCAATAATATTTGTTTTGAGTTAGACACCACATGAATTTTGCAATTTGTGAACAGATGTAACTTTATTGCAAGCACAATAAAGAAAATAAAGGATATGAAAAATGTATTATAGATAATCAAATTTATTAAATTACAATGACAATAGACAAAATAATTATTAAAATACAAAAAATAAACTTTTAATATGTGATTGATTGCTTAAATATATCATGTATCATATTTGAAGCAAGTCATGTCACCAAATTAATAAAAATTAAACTATTAGTTTTCCAAACCATTTGAATATATAGATAATCAATCAATTTTCCAATTACATTAAATTTTCTACAACTTGTTTGAACTTTGAAGAGCATATATGTGATTTAACTTTTTATGATTTAAAATAATCATGGTATTAATTTAATATATCAAAATAATCAGAAGTTATTTTCATTGACAGCATCAACATTATCATTGAACTGAATCATGTGATAAAATCATTTAACCCCAAAATACTTCAAAAACTGAAGTCTAAAATTATTATCTGATTTGGTCTAATCAGTTTCCTTTTTTTCCTTGAGATTTTCTGATTTTTGACCATTTCTAATTTTTACTGAACCATAACCCTATTAAATTGAGCTCTAAAGATAATAGCAATTAATAATGCTAGCAGTGAAGGTGGATATATATATAATCATTATATCATTGACATCATGGATTTTATTATTCATATTAACTAAATTTTATTTCATAGTAATAGCTTTATTCAACTTAAATAAATTATTAGTCATATTAATCATATTTAAATTGATTAATAAAATATTATATAAAATAAATTGAATAATAAAATCATTAATCTGAAACAAAATTTAATTAACATAAATTATAAAATCTGTGTCAAAATAATAATAATATCATAATGATATCTCCATAATATTTTTCTAATTTAATATCCTTTAAAGTTGACTAACTACTTCACAAGATTAAGTGAGCAGAAATTATATGCTGTTAGTAACAATCACGGGCAGCGTTGAGATTTGCGACAAGATTAAGTGAGCAGAAATTATATGCAGTTAGTAACGATCACGGGCAGCGTTGAGATTTGTGCGGAAGCTTTTTAAGGGGGAGATTTTTGACCACCGATAAGTACTTGACCAGATGTTGTGAACTCTCTACGGACATCGACGAAACAACCAGTGCGAATGTGCTACGAATACATATTTGTTAACAACATAGAAATCAGACTCAGAGCACACTCCAGCCGTCAGATCTGAAATCAACGGTGTCAGATTTAACAACAAGATCCCTCTCATCTCCACAAATCATACTCACTCCCTCCTCGTGCGCGGGAATCGGATAAAAGAACCAAGAAAAGAAAAAGATCCACCTCAATTCTCCGCTCTCCGCTCTCCGCTCTCCGATTGCTCCTCCGAATCCAATGGCGACTCTTCCTTTCTCCGACCGCCTTCTCTTCTCCGCTCCCAAAACCCTACCACTTCCCCCTCGAGAACTCACGCGCGCTCCATTGCATTTCTCTATCTCGCGCTCTCCTCTTCAGTCGCTTCCCCCTTGTCCCTGCTCGGCCGGAACGCTAGACCCTGATCCAGTTTCCGAAGAGACTAACCCTAGTTCGACGAGTAGTTCGAGGTCTTCTGGTGGAGGCAAGGACGGGAATAGGAGACGAGCAGTGAGGATTGCGTGGGAGAAGCTCGTGAGGTGGTCCCGCTCATGGAGATCTAGAAATAAGAGCGATGTTCTTGAAAAGACTAGGAAGGTTGATTCCTCATCCCTCTATTTCTTGTTTGATTATTTGTTATTGCCTAGACCGCAAAAAGCAGCTCAAGTGTGAATATCTTTCTTTCTTAAATTCCCCATGCCTTTGAAATTGAAACTTACCGTTTCTGCTCCAATTTTATTTATTGAGGCACCTAAAAAGTAGCATAAGATAAATTGTAGTAAAAGAATACAATTAACAAAATGGTGCAGTACTGCTATTTCTGTAACCATGGAAATGACAAAGGTACTGTAGTGAGCTGAGTTCATATCAAGCACTAGTGTTTGTCTTGTTTTGGACCATTTATTTTAATTTACAAAGGGATAACAAGAAAAGGTCAAATCCATATAGGTGGTAGTTCTTGGCGGCGGGTCATTTGGGACAGCCATGGCAGCACATGTGGCCAGCAAGAAGCCTGAAATGGAGGTGTCCATGCTTTTACGAGATGATCTTGTTTGCCGTTATATCAATGAGACTCACATCAATAGGTATTACACTACAAGAACAGTAAAGAGGGGTGCAAGGACCATTCTTTTAACTGTTGGGAAGGGTTTATTGGTAGCTTCCTATCAGTCTGTGCTGTGCACACATACAGTTTGTTTGAATGTTCAGTGTCAGTTGGTACCAGTACTGTTTTAACTAGTGTGGTAAATTACTTCAATGGATTCCTTTGTAAAGTAGGTCTGACAAAACTAGCACCAGTATCGGTATTAACTGGTGTAGCAGAACAAATTTTCAATGGTGAATTTTCTCCAACAGAAGCGCAACTTTGTGTTGCAAATTAAGAAATAAGGAATATTCTTGGGCCCACAGTAGTCCAACTTGAAGAGCACTAAATAAGTTAAATTTGGCAGCTTTGACCCATCTCTGTTACAATTAAGTGTTGAAGAAAACAAAAATGAATTGGTGTACAACAGGTTATGATGTATGCAGCATGTCATTGATAAACTAAACAAAATATTCCCAAATAATACCTGTATTATTCTTGTTCAAAACTCTATGAACAAATGATAAACTAAACAAAATATTCGTATATAGTTCATCTGATACCCATATAATTGGCGGATTCTACAAATTTTATGAAGGGAACATGATTTATGCCCGTACTATTTACAGAATTTATGAACCTTTTGGTTGTTTTCTAGAAATTTCAGTATTTTGATATATTCCTTGTATTGTAAAAAAATGGAACAATTCCCTTATACCCAAATCATGAGTTTTAGACATCAAATTATTCCAGAATTCTGAATTTGTTGCTTTAGTATCCAATATATGAATAGATTTGTATAATATTTGTAATCGTTTGTCTGAAGTGCCAAACTGCTGTATAGATTCATATATTGCTACTTTTGTAATTGCCAGTCTGAAGTTTGAAACTACTACAAAGTACTCATCTTCTTAGGCTGCATTTGGGTACCTTAATACCTTTTCTGAGTCCATTTATAGATCTTTTTTTTTTAATTTCTGAATTTGACTATTTTGCTGATCCCTTATACAATATTGTAGAAAATATTTTGCGGGACATAAGCTTCCAGAAAATATCGTTGCCACTACATGTGCGAAGGATGCATTAGCCAGTGCTGATTTTTGCTTTCATGCTGTTCCAGTTCAGGTAATATAGACTATTCTTTCAGATTCTTCTTTTTGTTTTACACATTGCATTTACGATCTGAACCTGTTAGTTGGACTAAGTTTGTTCTGGTTACTAGCATTATGCCATTGATAGCCATCTACTGCATGCCAACTGGGATCACGATGCATCCTTCTTATTTTTCCCTGAAAAAAGAGTCTAATTTCTTGAACTTGTTTGCATGGAGAAAGTGGATAAATTTGGTATATTCTTGCACAAAATTGTACTCAAGAAATTAATATAACTGATGCTTGGATGGGTTTTATGAGATGTCTGGCAAGTTGCATGCTTAATCTAACCATTTAACCAACATTGACCAATAAATTGTCCAATGACTGGTACCTTTTACTTTATTCTATTGGACCATTATACCTGGGCTTTTCTGGAATTGCTGGTGTCACCGTCCTTCTGCGATGGGCATTTAATTGTTGTTGTTTATTTGTATTACAAAGTTTCCGTTGACCTAACTTGTTACACGGCAGTTCAGTTCGTCCTTCCTTGAGGGCATCTCTCAATATGTCGACCCAAAATTGCCATTCATATCTCTGAGCAAGGGTTTGGAGCTGAATACATTGAGGATGATGTCCCAAGTTATTCCAAAGGCACTAGGGAATCCACGTCAGCCATTTGTTGCTCTCTCCGGCCCATCCTTTGCCATTGAATTGATGAACAAATTACCCACAGGTCTGTCTCGGCAGTATCTTTCTTTTGTTAAAACTTTTCCTCGTCTTTTTGTCAAACATTTCAGATGTTAAGAATAGTAGATAGGGAAGTTTCTAAAGTGTCAAAGTTGCTTTTTGCTGTCAATTTCAATCCATTTCTTTTATAAAAAGGAGAGTTCACTGACTAACCATGTAATAATGTTGTCATTTGGGTATAACAATGTAGCAATGGTGGTGGCATCCAAAGACAAGAAGTTAGCAAGTGCAGCTCAACAATTGCTGGCTTCTCCTCATCTCAGGATTAGCACATCAAGGTACTTCTTTTTGTATTTTGTTAAGAAACCGAACCTTTTTCTGATAAATAGGAAGAGAGTTAAAGTGTTTCTTTTAAGGGTGGGGACCTGTTGACAATGGTTAACTTGACAATCTCGACAGTGATTTTTCAAATAAATTCGGAACAGATCTTGAAAATAGAAAAAGTTTATATACATATTCTTACACTTATAGATTGATTGTATTTCAAATTTCATATAATTGAAGTGTCATTTGATATTCTATCAAAGACTATTAAAATTACATGAAATTTATAACTGTCCAAATTTATGGCTTTTGTTGGAATATCAAATGACACTTGAATTGCAAGAAATTTGAAACATTATCGGTTTAAGAATATGTCTATGAACTTTTTTTTATTTTTAGGATATTTTTCGAATTTATTTGAAAACCATTGTCAAGAATGTTAATGGATCCCCACTCTTTTATTGAATAGGTTGTTTTACAGTTGCAGAAACTTTGATAATTCATTTTCTCTTCTCATTAGCGACAGAAGTGTTTCAAATTGTCTCCTTGGTAAGTTATTACTGCAGCACATCAGGTTTCTAATATTAAGGGCCTTGTCCAATAGTAGCTAAATTCAGCCAAAAACCAGAAAACCACCAAGTTTGATGTTTAATACTCAATACCCCAGATCATTAATATTAGAAGGAAAAAAAAAAAACTAATGAAATTGTTTGGTGCTGGGCCTAGTTGAGATGGTTTAGCTGGCGTTGTTGGGTCTGTGATTGTATTTGTGACTGGTGTGATATATCAGTGATGTTACAGGAGTAGAAATTGCTGGTGCTTTGAAAAATGTGCTAGCAATAGCTGCCGGCATAGTAGAAGGGATGAATCTCGGCAATAATTGCATGGCAGCTCTTGTGGCACAAGGTTGTTCTGAGATTAGATGGCTTGCAACAAAAGTATGTCTTTTGCCCCCATCTTTTTTGAGGAACTTTCCACCTCCATCTTCATCATTTAACACTGAATATTCTTTTTTTTTCTGTAGAATAAGGATTTGTGTATGTGACCTTACTTTTGAACTTGAAACCTCTGTATGTTATGTTTGAATGCATCTTATTAGTTTAATGTGATTCTCAGTTTCATAGGGAATGTGATACAAAATAGTTATGTTTACTTGGTACCAAAAAGCATGCCTGGTTTTGTTTGCAAAACACCCTTCCAGATATAACTTTTATGCTACCTTTATTTTTTTTTCTTCCTGAGTAGATGATTAAGAAGAGATGTAATTAACGAAAAGTAAATGTAATATTTGTTTTTTTTATTTCTCGACATGCAGATGGGAGGAAAAGCAACTACCCTGTCTGGTTTATCAGGATCTGGCGACATAATGCTCACTTGTTTTGTTAATCTCTCAAGAAATAGAACTGTTGGGTTGCGCCTTGGTGCTGGAGAAAAACTTGAAGATATTTTGAGTTCTATGAACCAGGTAGGCTTGTTGCTATGTGCTAAGACCTAGAGTCAGCTGTTACAGAGAACACCTCACTTAAACTTGGGGGCATTTTTGTAACTGCCAACCAAAACTTTTCTGCAACCTGATAGTTTGAAGTTTCAATGGTCCATATGAAGGTTTCTATCCTTAATTGTTGTACCATGTGAAGTATTGTAGTCATTGGAGACTGGGCCTTAGTTAAATTTTCTGGAATGACCTGTGAGATAAATATTACTGGAATTTCATGCGTGTTTTACTTTGTCAAAGTCCAAGCCTTCTTAATTGAACTTTATGTTGTGATTTGGAGTCATTTCTCGGTTTTCTTTTAGGTAGCAGAAGGTGTATCAACAGCTGGTGCAGTTATAGCGCTAGCTGAGAAGTATCATGTGAAGATGCCGGTTCTGACCGCTGTGGCCCGCATAATTGACAATGAACTAACTCCCAAGAAAGCTGTTCTTGAGTTGATGAGTCTTCCTCAGGTAACTTTCACAATCTAATAATGTTACTTATTCTAGGGTATTTTTTCGGATATCCTTCTATTACTTTATTATTGATAGTGTAGTAAGCACATAAATTGTTGGCAAGGTTTTTCGTACCAGTTATTTCGCAAGTACTTTGTTGCCTGTTGGTTGTTTACCACTGTGCTGAACCTGATATTAATCAAGCCCTCAGTTCAGCCATACAGAAGATGTTATAACTATACTTAATAAATAGCTTAAACTTTAAAGTTTTCTAAATCATTATGGAGAGCTAGATAAATAAGTAAATCTGCAATCTGATGTATTAGATGATGATAGACTAAATGATATCTGGACTTTTGTAGGTTGAAGAAGTGTAAAAAAATCATAATATGGCAGAAGAGATCAGGAAAATTTATGAGATGCCTGCGTACAATCTTTTTGCTGCACTGGAAAACGAAACATCCTCTGTGACCAAATTTTCTGTTCTTTTTGCATTCCAATTTTAACATAGGGTAACAAGAGAAAACGAAAAAAAAAAAAAAACTGAAGCTCAACGTGCACTGCTAAAAAAAAAATTTCGGACCACATCCGCTTTAAAGGAAAAAAAAAAGAAAAAAGAAAAAAGAAAAGATTCTTTCTTTTTCTTTCTTTTTTTTTTCTTTTTCCATCGACAAACATATGCTTGCTTCTTTCTTGGTTGTCTTTACAAATATACAATTACTGAAATTGTTCTCTAACAAAAAATTACAAAGTGCTCCGTGTTATATTATACAGATAGATCAAAAGGCGGTGGGAATTTTCGTGCTTTTTTTCCCTCCTTTCTAATCGGTTTGTGGAGGTCAAAATTCTCGGCCATATAAGACTTTCTTATTAGAACTAACAGTATGCAAACTACGGCCTTGTTCGGATGTGTTCTCCCGCATGAAATTTATACGATTTTGTATGGATGTTGTACACCGCTCCGAACTTAACAGCATTTTGGGCTTAGGGAAAGAATTTTCCAAAGCCCGTGCAGAGGCTGCTTTTATTTGGGTTCGAATTTCATTCCATATTCCACTTTACAGTCGCAATCAACCAGAAAAAATTTGCATCGTGAAAAAAATTCAAGCAAGAAGACAATATCATCATATATCATCATGAAGTAGAAAAAAGGCTGCGTCAACCTCACGAACGATGTGATGTGTTTCAGTGTCAGTCCGCCAATTGAAGGTTGAGGTGTGCATTTTTCCTATTTTATTTGTGGCATCTTTTGTTCCATCTTTTTGTGTGCTGTCAGCTGCATGCAGTTTTCACAACATGACTAGTAATTAATATGTTTTAGACCGGAATGTTTTCACCCAACAAAAGATGGGAGTTAATTATTTTATTTCACATCAATATTTTTTTCAGTTTTTTTTTTTACAATAACTACTTCTCACGTCAATATTTTACTATTTTTTTTTGTGAAAAAGTCAAGTAATTTTCGGATCTGTAAATCACATAACCATACAAAATAATCTAAATATATCTTTGTTCATTTTAGAAAATCCATAATGACCTTCAATGAAAAATTACTAGTTTTATCTTCGTTAAAATTAGCCACTCTCAGAATTTGACAAAAGGCCAAAATGATACAATTAATTTTAATGGACAGAGATATTTAATATTATTTTCATTTCCAGCATTGAAATGACATTATTTTTTTTAATTAATAACTCCTTTAATATTTTGTTAGCAAATTAATAAAAATATGATAAAATAAATTTGTATCATTTTTGGATGAATATTGCAGACAATATATTTATGAACACATACATTCAATGAGATGACAATAATAGAAGGATCAAATTGTTACAGACATACAATAAATTTTCTAATCAACTTTATATTTGATTGGAAAAATGTACAGATATTATCCTTATTTTTCTAACTACATAAAAAAGAGTTAGCATTACACAAAAAAAAAAAAACTGAAAAGAACAAGAACTGATGAAATGAAATTACCAAATTTTATATTTTATATATTTATTCTCAAGGAGGAATTTCTGGAAGGATCTCTCGCTGGATCGCTACGGTAATAAATTGGTATCTCCAAATAAAGAGAGAGGCTTTGGTAAAACAAAAACGAGCCTGGTCTAAATAGGAAACCAAATCTAATCAAATCTTTCCCTTCATCTCAACGCGCCACGTGTCACATCCTACACCGTTGATTCCTCGATCTCCTTCAGAGAGCCATCCATTCCTCCCGTTGTTTTTTTTTTTATTTTAATTTTCTATGAAGCAGATGTAATCCTATTTCTCCTCTCCTCTTTCTCTCTCTCTCTCTCTCTCTCTCTCTCTACCAATTCGGCCGTTCTAGGGTTTTGATTCAATCCAATTCTCTCGCATTGTTCTGAGGAGAAATTGAGCTGGATCCGATTTGAAGGCCTAGGGTTGTTCAATGGATTCAACTGAGAGGGAGCTGCTAGAGACGTTTGAAGCGGCGAAGAAGGCGGCTGATGCGGCGGCCGAGGATGACGGCGCGTCGCCGGAGGCTGATCGGTGCATCGACGCTTTGAATAGGCTGAGGGAGATCAAGGTTACCACCGCCGTGCTCGTCTCTACTCAGGTATGGTCGTGAATTGTTTCAGGTTTTCTTCTCTTTCGTTGAATTTGCATTCCCTCGTTCTTTCTAGATCGGCGTCAACTGTTCTGATTTGCATGATTAAATTCCTGGAATCCGAGTTCTTACATTTTCATATCATATTAATTCTCTGGTTTTCTAGTCCGAAAACAAGAAAATCGGTATTTTTTTTCCTCATAGAATTTATTCTGATAGTTTAAGGAACAGTATACCTTCTGCATATGTCAGTCCTTTGATCCCTCCTTCGGTTTTATTATATTAGTCTAGATAGGGAAAAAGCGAGAAAGGTTAGATTGCATATATTGCTTTTGTACACTATAGAATTCTTTTATAGAATATTCTCTTCTATTGTTTGGTAGTTGTTCATTGTAAGGCTTTGGCTATGATTGGTGCGTCTATTAGTACTCGGGAAGGCAAATTTGATATAGAAATACATAGAAAAAACACCTCATTTTGTTATGATAATTGAAATTGAACCTGATTGTCACTTGTTCTAATCTGATGATATGAATGGAAGTTGAAATTGCACGTGTTTAAAGCTAGGAAGTTCGCGTTCGTTGTGTGCGAACCAGTTCTTTGTTTGCATTCATTGTCCCGCAGACCAGTTGTAATTCACAGTTTGTCTGCAAATCCATCACATATTCACATATAATATAATGTGGATGCATTCGCAGACAATGTCTGCGAAAATCTCCATGACCTTCCCATTTGTACAAAATCTACATTGTGGTTACCGTTCTTGCTACTTCACCTTTTCGGTTTCCGACTTTAAAAAAAAGGTGCCTGATTGTACTGTTGAGACTAGTCCTTAAAAGATATTGAGAAGTTAACTAATTTGATAAATCAGTTAAGTTAGGAAATGTAAGTTCTGTAATTGAAACTATTTTTTTTTCTTATTCATAATTTAAGAAGATCACAAGGTTCTTTTTTCTGAAATATCTCTCCTGCAGTTACGTAGTCCTGTACTAGTAATCAACCAATCATGGTAGATCCATCAGGAGGAAACCTCAGATCTTTGTGTGAATAGTTTTTCATATAAGCGCAAAGCGAGGTTTGTATGTTATGGTACGTAGAACAAGATTAGTGTGGTGATTTTACCTCATCATCCTTCTTTAGAATATTTTTTGTTATTCCTTTTCTGGACCCTTTTTTTAGTTTTTGGTTTTCTGTATATATGCTTCAAATTACAAAACAAGGTTTCTGTAATTTTAACCATGTATTTTTTTCTTTTCATAATTTAAGAAGATCACAAAATGCCTATTTTTATCGAATATCTCTTCCAGCAACTACTTAGATCCTGTAACTTTAACCATGGTTGATGTATCAGGATTCAGGAGTCCTTTTTGAAAATAATTTTTCATATATATGCAAAAAGATGTTAGTCTTTTATGTTATGTATACCTCTAGAATGGCGTTTACTTCACAATCCTTCTTTAGTACTACAATCCTGAATTCCTTCTTTACTTTCTATATTAAATATTGTTTATATATTTTTCTTTTCCTGAGTCTGTGTCTTTTTTTTTTTTGAAATAAGTGGCCTTTTGCTAGCCACATGTTTCTATTAATAGAAACAAAATTTTGTACAAAGGTGAACAATCGGAAAAAAAAAAACTATACAGCTACCCCTAAAAATCAGCTAACACATCTAACCTAAGAATCAACTAAAACTCTAGCCAGAACTGTTGTGCTATCCTCTTTAGGAATCAGACAACTCCCTTTGTAGTAATCGATGCCTATACATGTATGTACAAAAAAGGGAAAAGAAAATGGTTTTCCACACATGCGCCTTCAGCCAGCTGCAACAATAGAAAAGGCATCCTTCGTTGGCTCACAATGCTACTCTGTATCCAGGCAATCTCCCGCATTCCAAAACATGCCCCAAAAAAAAGAATCACCCATTAAAATGAGTACAACAGTAAGCAACAAAACTTGAAAAGAAAACATACCTGACTCATGTTCAGCGAAATCAAGGCCAACCCCAAAACAAGAATGTACATTAGCAAATCCAAATATCGAAACATACCTGAGTCTGTGTCTTAATGTTTTGTTTTCTTTATATATGTTTTTAGGTTGGTAAACGCTTGCGATCTCTGACAAAACATCCTCACAGTGAGATCCAGTCTGTGGCCTCTGAACTTATCTCATTTTGGAAAAACATTGTGGTGGAAGAAAACTCAAATGGACGGAAAAATGGCCAGACTGAGAAGTCATCAAATGCCGTGAAGCCCATTAAAGCAGAATCTAAACCCAAGCCTGAGAAACCCCAGCTGGCACAGCCTGAAAAGAGAGAGGTGAGACCTGAAAGGAGAGATGTTAAGCCTGAAACTCCAAAATCTGAAAAGAAACCCCTTGTTAAGGAGGAAAGGAAGCCGGCACCGCCAGTGGATAGGAAGCCGGCACCCTCAGTCAATAGGAAGCCACCAGCTGTCCCAAAACTCTCAGCCATTCTTAAATGCAATGACACCAACCGCGATCGCATTCGTGAACTCATGGCTGAGGCCTTCTTGAAAGTTCCTGGCGAAACCGAAAAAGATGACAGAGAGGAGGTGAGGAACATTCTAGACGAGGTGGAGGCATGTGACCCGCTACGGGTTGCTGTGACTTCAGAGTCATCACTTTTTGCAAAGTTGGGTAGCTCAACCGGGGCCCAGAAGCACAAGTACAGGTCGATCATGTTCAACCTGAGAGCAGATAACAACACCGATTTCAGGAGGAAGGTGCTGCTGGGACAGATTAAGGCCGAGAGGCTACCAAATCTGACGCCGGAAGAGATGGCGAGTGATGCCAGGAAGATGGAGAACAAGCAGATCAAGGACAAGGCTCTGTTTGACTGTGAGCGTGGGGGCCCACCCAAGGCCACAACAGACCAGTTCAAGTGCGGCAGGTGCGGCCAGCGCAAGACAACCTATTATCAGCTCCAGACGCGCAGTGCTGATGAACCCATGACCACCTTTGTCACCTGTGTGAATTGCAATAATCATTGGAAATTCTGCTGATTTTCGAAATAATTTTGAGGGTTTCGAGAATTGCAGTGCCTAGTCTGTGGTTTCCGCTCTTGGTTTAGCGTTCTTCTTTTTTCTTTTTCATTTTCTTATTTTGTGCTTGTGTATGTGGTGGAACCTGTTTAGTGTCAATTTTCTGGCAGTTTAGGCTCTGAGTACTGCTCTTTTAGCTGGGTTTTACTTTTAGATCGACTTTATTATGAGTGGACATAAAAAAAAAGGAGGATTATGTGAAGAGGGTTTCGGAGTAATTTTAGCTAGTTTAGAGGGTTAATAATTAATTGGTCCAATCAATCAATATCATGTACTGTACTCCATCTCCTTTTCATATGATTATTCTATTTAACCAATGGTTAATTAGTCTTATGTATGTGACTGCGAGTTGTATTATATTGATGTGGAATATGATGGTTAAGGTTTTCTTTTCCATAACAGACTGGTAATGGTTTTGTTTATCCTGTGTGTTGCTTTAATTGAGAAAATAGGTGCAAATGTGTTGTATGATTGTTATATATCTTAATGAAGACTATGGATGTATACTTTTAATCGATCAGTAGAAGAATGTATGACAATTATTAGAAACTTAACTTCAAATGGTGGGAATAAGAGTAGACATCAGTGTTGATTTAGAAAAATATAATGCGATTAATGAGCTTATGAGATGCTGTTAGAGGATTGATCATTATGCATCTGGTTGATTTAACAAATTTTTTTTTTTTTGGACAATTATGTGTTGATGATGATTTCGGTAGAAGTATAAATAATTGAATATATTAGAGTATATATATATATGTCTTATCTGATAGAAAATATTTATCATATTATCATAGCTACTTTCCCGAGAGATTGTCAAGGAATATTATCATGAGAATTAGTTCTTACCTCAACATGTACATAACGGCTTAAGTTTGTAAATTTTACATCAAATAATTAATCTTGACAAATAACTAATCAAATTTGACATCTGTTTAGTTTCACATGTGAAGCCATAAAATATCCCAGCACATATACTATTCATGTTGTTTACTATATTTTTGTGGGTCTCTATCCTTTATCATTAAAATTTATAATATATTTGCTATCATAAATTTTAAATGATCCGATTTAATTTAAACAGTCTAAATTTAATTGTGAGGGTATATCTTTTATTTATATTTTTAGTGGAGTTCATATATTATAGACTCAAAAAAAAAAAACTATGAGTCTGTAACACATTTGTGTTATGGAAAAAAATATGACAGCGAATATAAATCCATCTTTTTAATGTTTACTAATTATGACTACCATCATTTTTTTGTGGTATCTTTTAATGTTTACTATCTTTTGTGGGTTTATATTCATTATTATTAAAATCTATGACACATTTTGATTTAATTTTAAACATGGTAGTGATGAGATTTATGACTACCATCTTCTTCTTTTTTTTTTTTTTTTGATAAATGACTAGTACCATATTGCCACTGAAAAATATCTCAGCATCGCATGGTGAAAATCAAGTTAAAATTTGGAAAGTTAAAAAAAGACAAAAAGGAGAGATCCACTAATTTGAAGAGACGTGGCATTTTAGGCCCCATAATTACTCGCCATGTGTATAGTGATATAGGTACCAACTACCAAAATACCGAGTGTCACTGGATGGTGGGACCGAGATTAGATCTTGAGAAATTTAGTTATATGTCCATAAGAAGTTTTAGAATTAGAAAATTGTCCATTCACATAACTATAATTTGTTATTTATTTGTCAAATTTAAATACTTTTATTGATATCTTTATTTCTCAATTTAAAAATGCATTTTATTGATTAAAAAAGTAAATAACTATTTTGCCTTTAATGAGTAGTTGATGTAGCATTAATTGTAACACAGTGTTAACTCAAATACAACAAACATTTTTTTTTATATAAAAACTTTCGTTAGCTTCAATGTTCATTTCTTTCAAATGGTTTCTTATATGATTTAAATTTATATCTTTATATAAAGAGATGAGATCTATTATCATTTATGTTAAGTAAATGATTCAAATGAAATTATTTTATATAAATATCTTCGATCAAGTTCAAAACATAAATAACTTCAGTTTTCATGTACTAGTCAACTGCTTATCCACTTCTAAATCCAAAATAATATTTTTTCTATTAATCTTTTATTTTCATTTGAAGGTAAGAGTATAATAGTCATTCACTTTTAATCGAAAATTTAATCTACTAAATTGAGAAATAGGAACATAGATAAAGCATTTTGAGTTGCTATGAGTATATAATAAAGAGAAATTGTTTTTACACCCTATATTTTACACTTTTTATGTGCACACAAAAAATATTTATACTAAATAAATAATTTATTTATATCTGAATTTATAAGTTTTATAGTTAGTATAAAAAATATTTATCATTTCTTCTTTCTTAGATGATTATAGAAAAATTGAAGTTAAAAATTTTGTTGCACGAGTATAAATACAACTTGCATGACTTTTAATCCTAATAATGCAAGATATAAACACTTTTATCATTAGATATAAATATTTTCTAAAAGAAATATAAATACATCTAGTATGCAAATAATGGGTGCAATTATCATTCATCTATAATAAATTTTAATATCTTTGAGGGACTAACACAGAAAATTTTCAGTGGCATATAATAAGCCAACTTTAACTTCCTCTGAAATTTTCCTTTTCCAAATTCCACCAAAAACTGAGCTCTCATTTTTTCTCTCTTCCCTCCTCTCCTCTCCTCTCTCCTCTCAAACCAAAATCAGAACCTGAGATCAGAAATTAAGTAATTTGAAGTATCAGTACAGGTCATGGCGATCACGGCCATGAGGAGCGGGGCTACGCTTGCTCGCTCGCCTCTTCTCTCCCCGCTCAACAACCCTAGGGTATCAGTCTCTACCTCGCCCCCCTTTTTGTTTTTGTTTTTCATCTTTTTTTCGCGCTTAAACCCTTGTAAGAGCATCCAGTTCGTAGCTATGGCATAATCCGGATATCTCTTTTGTAGAAGTTTGGATTTATTTTGGCTTTTGGTTGACTTCACTGAAGTTGATGCATTGGTTTCTATATATCTTACAAAATAGTCAAATCTAGAATTGCTTATAGAAATGGATACCATCCATCAAATTCAGGGGCTATAATCAATGATCAGTACCTAGGAGGGTCATTATAGGAATATGAAGATATGTGTCGGTACAGTTTAGTGTAGGTTAGAGATTAAGGTAACCTATATGCAATAAACAGACAGCCTTTCAACAACCTCAAGTGAACTCTAGTACAAATGCAGCTTTCTTCAGTTTGGATTGTTTCATTGCAGCTTATGGTTGTTCCAAGGTCAATCCAGTTGAGGAAATCAAATAAGATAAAGGTGTTATCAATGTATTCACAGGCACGGGATCCTTCTCTCATCCAAGGTACCGAGTTGAATCCTCGTTTCTTACGCTACCACATGTTATACCACAAACCTGATGTTTAAGAGATTTTTCTATGTACCTGAAGATGAAATATCCCACATCTTATATCCAACATGCCATATACTGTACAAGCATGGAAAGTATTTTCCTTAAACCCGTTTTGTGTTATTCTTCTATAACAATGTCTGGTCTTCGGTTTTTGGAAAATGGTAAAGAAAGTAAGAGTATGAGTTTTCATTCTTTATATGAGTGTTGGAAAATATAGTAAAGTACCTTTCTTTTTGTTGGGTGGGACGGGGTTTAGGGAGGTATGCCTTTCTCTATTCTTTTTTAATTATTTTTTTGGTGTTCACCTTTCTTTCCTGATTTGGTTCACGTATCACAGATTTTGTCTTAATTAAGATAGTTTTTGCCCTCTCTTATCCTTAGCTCATGGTATGTAAGCAGTGACTTATTTCTCATGCTAGATAGAATAAATGAATTGCCAAAGCTAGTAGAGGATATACTCCAAACATCAATTAATACTGGGCCTAGGGGTGCCGTAAGGCTGGTACAAGGCATCCAAGCTGTTATTGGGGTCGGCAGTGAGTGGATAAATGACTTCTCTCAGGTACATATTTTTTTATTTTTCTTTTCATTATGTTAACATTTTGGTCTCTTCTCCAATAGTGCCTCCAACACATGGTTTCAACCGTCAGTGTTTAGATTAAAGGTATGTTGAGCATTGGCATTGTGTCTTTCTGATAACTTGAGATAGAAAAGTATGGTGGTCCATCTTAATGAGGATTTGAGAAATGCAGTAAGGATTTATCAACCACAAAAGTTGAGTATAGCAAACTTGGAAAAGAAGTTACATAAGGTCTGACTTTGTTACTGTACTGAAACCTGGCACCACCTTAACAGAACAACCCACACAACTTATAATCATCATGGTGCAAATTTATTCTTTGTTATTGGAAAGTGGTGGTAGCTACCACCTGTTTCCAATCTAGGAAAGAAACCAAACTACATACACATAAATGTATCCTTGAAGTTTACTGAGAGGTGCTATGGTACTAGACTTTCCTGTAAGATTGTACAAACAAGGTTCTGTTGTGGTATTCATGCATTTGTTTTTATGTGTTTTGTTATTACTTATCAATTATCATTATACTTTTTATGCACCATTGAAGAAGCTGATGATAATGATGCTTCAATGCCTATGCAGAGAACAGACACAGCTGGTGGAATCTCTAACCAATTACAGCCGGGGTTGCTCTCTCCTCCTTATCTTAGGAGGCTCTTTGAGCGGATGGGTGCTACTTATATCAAGTTGGGCCAGGTATGCATTAAGATTTGTGCTTTTGATATACTACTTCAACATCAGTTGATTTATGAATAGGAACTCCAGTGAGGTAGGACTTGTATTTTCTAGTTTATACTAGTTCCTGTTGATGCTAATTTAAAAGAAGCTGGAAATCAGCACTGCATGATTGAGAAATTAGTGAATAGAAAAAATAATCGTCCCTTATTTGTTCTTCGTACAAGTCAGTCTAGCAGCAGTACTGATCAGGTGGAATAAGGCTGATTGCTACTTTTATCTAATTCTTCAAACTTGAACTACTGTGGAGTTGCAATTTTTAACCCATTTTAGGCACTTCTTATCAAAAGCATGAACACCAAGTTCAATTACATTTTTGCCACAATCCTACTCATAATGTCATAGAGGTGCAGTTCATAGCATCTGCACCAACTTTATTTCCTGCAGAGTATGTAGAGGAGTTCCAGAAGTGCTTTGACCGGGCCCCACCAATTCCATTCAGTCAGATCGAGGCGATAATGCGTGAAGAGCTACAGAGGCCACTGGATTCTGTCTATGAGTATGTCGATCCTGTCCCCATTGCTTCTGCTTCCATCGCACAGGTTTGTTTGTAGGGACCACATTGTTGTAATAATGCGAGTATAACAATAGCAAATTCATCTTTTTCTATTGGCTTAAGCTGTTGAAATGGCTGGTTGCATAACATGGTATCAGAGTAGGGAGGTTTTTAAGTTGAAACCCACATGAGGACCCCTATAATGTTGAAGTTCTTCATCAGGTCACTATTATTTTAATTGACCTTACCTGGTACTGTTAAGAGGTAAGGAACTTGTTTTGTTCAGATTTGTGAATTATATCCAAAATTACCACCAATTAATCTTTGCTACTGTTTTTATATTGGTCTTTTTCAATGTTCCTTCCGTAAGGACTCAAGTTTCTCTATTCAGGTTCACGGTGCGAGGCTGAAAAGCTCTGGCCAAGAGGTGGTTATCAAAGTGCTAAAACCGGGTATAGAAGATGTGTTAGTTGCAGATTTGAACTTCATTTATGTTGTTTCCCGAATTTTGGAATTCCTAAACCCGGAACTTCGAAGAACTTCTCTGGTGAGTCAACTGTTTAAACACCTCTAAATTTCAATTGAAGTATTTCTCTAACCGAAGAGTTCATATACTAAGGTGGGTATAGTGAAAGACATCAAAGAATCAATGCTTGAGGAAGTTGACTTCAGAAAAGAAGCAGCAAACATTGAGGCTTTTAGGAGGTACGTAGAGGCAATGGGATTGGACAGGCAAGCCAAAGCACCTTTTGTGTACACCCATTGTAGCACCAAACGTATATTGACCATGGAAAGGCTTTATGGAGTTCCTCTTACTGATCTTGACTCGATTAGGTCTCTTGTGCCTGATCCAGAGCAGACACTAGTGACTGCACTCAATGTCTGGTAAGATCTCCTATTCCCGTCCATCAATGATTGTTTCTTTGGATATTTAAATCAGCTCGGGATGCAACCCTTTGAATTGGCCAGCCCTTTGTTACTGCTGTTTTCTAGCAGTGACCAATTGGTGCTTTGCTGATTTCAGTTAAGGGACCTGGATTAGCTTCTTGACGTTACTTACTGTACCTAAAGTATTGTTAATTTAGGATTGAAGAAATATTTTGAGACCTTTCTGGTATTATTTAGCTAACAGGCAAATGTAATTTTGCCAGAGTTGTATTTGACAGTTGATTTTTTTTTTTTATACTTTTCAAATTTGTAAAATCTTTTTATTTTTATCTCAGGATATACCTTCTATAAAAATATCATATGAATTTTTAACTGTTGTCATTATTGTGAGAGAAGTCTTAGATATTTGGTTGGATATCTTGAAAAGCTGGTTGTTATTACTAATGAGCTGGTTTTGTGTAGCAGTTTACTCTCTTATATAATCTTCTTTGGGCAATCTATACCAACCGGATCCAACCTTAGAGGTTTAACATTCTCGTGAGCTACTTATGATGAATAAAACTTGAAAATGACAGGTTTGGGAGCCTGATCTCCTGTGAGTCCTTCCATGCGGATGTCCATGCAGGGAATTTGTGGCTGCTTCGTGATGGCCGAATTGGGTTCCTTGATTTTGGTAAGATCGTTGTATAATTGATATAGTAGAGTGCTGATCAGTTCATACTGTCATTTCCCTAAAATTTTAATGAAGCCCAGTATTCTGAAATAAAACACCAAACAAGCCAAAAAAAACAAAAATAGGAAGTGACAACAGTTGTTGAATTTTATGAGCCAATCGTTGTAAACAATTACAGGTATTGTGGGGAGAATATCTCCTAGGACATGGGCTGCCATGGAGGTGTTTTTGGCCTCCTTCTCTACTGAAGATTATGAGTCTATGGCTGATGGGTTGATAGAAATGGGAGCAACGGGTAAAGATGTAGATCGGACAGCCTTTGCACGGGATTTGGAAAAGATTTTTTCTTCAATACAGGTGCTTTTATATTATTGCATATATCTTTATGGAACTCTGACTGAATTTAATTATGTTGCCAATGATTAATACTGTACACACATCACCCATTTAAAACAAATGATGCCTATGTTGAATCATTCTTAGTCAGGACATTCTTTTGGCTAGAATAATATGTTTATGCAACAATTACGCGCTGCTGCATGCTGCGTGCATAAAATATCATTTAATATGACACATGCTTAAAACATTAATCAATTACTAAACATGGACGTTAATGAATACCATGACATTTTTCGAAGAATAGTCATCATGCCTTGTTTTTAACATGTTTTTTAATGTTTCTGTAGGAATTGGATACAGAAATAGTGATTGCAACGAGAAGAGGACCGGATTCGGCTGCAGCGGTGTCTGCTAATGTTGTTCTTGATGACAGGCAGATGAATGCCTTGTTTCTCGACTTGGTTAGTAATCCTATCTTCATATGAATATAACTATATATAAGTGACGGTTGAGCTTACAAGTGCCAGTAAATGTAAAAGAGAGAGATTCTCAATACCTAAACGGATTATGCTGGTAATTATACCACACAGATGGTCTGAGCAACTATTACTTGTTAACAACTGTGGGGTACTTTCGATAGTTGCTATTTATGGTTCAAAAGCTTTTCCAGGATATGGTGCTTGGCCACAAATAGTTTTTGACTTGAGCATTAAATTCTTGGTTTAGTCATTCTCTAACGTGTCATTATTCTCCTTCTCATTCAGGTTAGGGTTAGCGAGTCGTATGGCTTGAGATTCCCACGTGAATTTGCTCTTCTAATGAAACAGTTATTATATTTTGATCGGTACACGAGATTATTGGCACCAAATGTGAACATGCTCCGGGACGATAGGATCACCGTCGTCTCCAATCGAAGGATGAGAAATAGGAATACTTTCCGTTGAAGCCTCCTCTTCATTATTGACAATCCTTTGATTGCTAGTGTATATAGGCGTTATGTTAATAGTTTAATACACTCAAAAGGATAATGGAAACCATGCTTCAAATAATTTGATAAAATGCTATTTCTTATGATGGCATTAAAACTGTTGGATATTAATAGTGATTATCATGCTCTAGTGGTTAGAAGGAAAAAAAAAGTATTCCATTAGATAAGTAAATATAAAGTTGTGAATAAGCATTTTAGTCTTTGAAGACAACTCAAACAAAGTAAGGAAAATGTAAATTTTCTATTATTAAAGTGTAATTAATAAATTTTTGACTAGGAACCATTATAATTTTTTCAGATTAGCTGGATTTTGGAGTCTTCATTGTGGGATTTTTGATCCATTGTTTTTGCGCTTAGACTCACAAAACACCTTTCACTAAATATGAACAGGTCTTCACTGTTTAAGATATATAAATTACTATGCTCGTTTGATGAATAAGATTTGAGGAGAAAAAAAAATAGCGACATGAAGAAAATTGAAAATTTTCCAACAAAAGGGTTTTGAAATAATATTTCTAATCAAACAATATAACAATCAATTCCTCGTTTGTTAGGGGTTACATGAGTTACTATGTACGATATATGAATTGCAATTCAGTTAAAAAAAATAATAAAAAAGAGCTACACAGCATTTTATTTGGCTCCTGGAAAAAAAGGAATTCACATCTGCTGCCATACAACTTTTTTTCGTCATAGTTTTTCTCAGTCATAATATTTGAGATTCACTAAAATATAAATAAAAAAATATTTTTTATAATTAAATCTGAACCGTTTAAATTCAATGATAATAAATACATCATTGAAATATATGATAACCGCGCTCACCCGAAATATAATAATGTTGGAAAATCCTAAAAAGTTCGTTCTTTCATCAAGTATTATTCTTGGAATTTTGTTTCTATAATGGTATTTGATGTGTTGAAAGATCTATAACTAGAAAGTAAATTTTGATGTTTGATAAATGATATAAAGAAATTCAATAATCAATGATCATTAATATTTATAATATTTATTTTATTATTTATATTGTAATTAATATATATAAATTATTAAATATATTATAATATATCTCAATAATATATATAAAAAATATTAAATTTTAACTCTATTTCCACGGTGACAGTGAATTAAATCATACGATCGGGTCTGATAAATTATGGTCGGGTCGGGTCGGGTCAGGTCGGATCACATGATCCGTATTGTAAGCAGGTCTAAGTCTTTCCTCTTCAGTCTTCACTGCAAAACAAAGCATTCCTTCTCTCAACAGTTTCTCTCTTCTTCTCTCTTCTCCGAACAATTGACATGGCATCATGCAACAAAGTCACTACTACTACTTCTACCCCCACCTTAGCGCCGAAGCCGATCGCCACGGCGGCGCCACCACCGCTTCCATCAGGGTTTATCAGGGAGAGATTCTTCTCCGACGGGGACGATGACGAAGAGGAGGGAGGTCTCGACGAGGAGTCGGAAGGGGGAGAAGAGGACGAGGAGATCGTTAATGCCGAAGACGGAGTTGATACTATTGATATGGCGAAGATTCGGGGACAGAATTGGAACTCTCGAGAGACCTACGCTTCTTCTTCTGGTAAATGACACCTCTGATTTTTCTTCTCTAATGCTTTCTGGTTCATCAAGTGCGCGCGGCGCGTATCGGTTGGTTGCCAGTCCGATCTCAATTCTTTTACTGTTATTTTCTTTTCTTTTCTTTTCTTTTTTTTAAAAGTTCTGCTTTATTGAGGTTTTCATAGAGTTTGTTACTTTGTTCCAGTTTGACCAGTCCAGGAACTAAAAGAACCTTAACATTTATAATTTTCTGTACCAGACTTAGCTCTCTAGGATACTGGATGTGTCCGGTAAGTGTTTGAAGGTATTGTATTGAATTCTACAATACCAGTACTGAGTAATAGGTGGTGAGTTTTAAGTAGCTTCTGTCTCTCTCATCAAGGATATGAGAATGCTTTGGTTCTTGCCGGACGTGAACCGTGCTATGCACGGACCTTCAACCTGGTTGACGGGCCGTCTTCCTCTTCTGGTCATAATGATCCTTTAAGAGGTGTGATTAACGAGTGTGGATTTAGCGGACAGGAGGAGGGCAGTTATTGGGATGTGTTACGATCCCACTTGTCCGACCCCGTAACGTAAGTTATTCAGTTTTTACTTTAATATCTAACCTTGGATAGTTTACTATATTTTCATTCAACCAACAAAAATGCCTTTTTTTCTTTCTTTTTTTTTTTGAAAAAAAAGGAGAATTGATAACATTTCATGAAATAACTTTCTGTTTACATTAATGTACAAGGACTGTTATGTGTTATCTGCTATTATCCAAATAAATCAGGTTTTGATTGCAAATACCAGTAAAAGTGAGGTTTATCTGTGAATGCCACAATATATTGAGTATATTTCTCAAAAACAAACTTCGAAGAAATTCCAATAACACAAATGAGAATTGTAGAAATATGGAAAACAGCACTGATCAAGAATTACAAAAATATGCTCGTGTTGCTTCAGTGCTTTTGGCTCATTGCATGGGAAAATGAAAAAAACTTTCCTTTGTCTAATATTTAAGAATCTCACTTTTGCCTTTTTTAAACTGAACTTAGTGGTGCTCTCATGGATGATGCAATGATACTAACATGTGGTCATTCGTATGGAAAAGGTGGCATGCAACAAGTTTACATAATGGTCATTGCTACTGTCTTCTCTTCGTATTCTGTTTATGTAGCAACCAATTATTACCACATACCTGCATAGGTACTTACAATGTAATATGGTGTATAATGCCCTCAGAGATGCAACTCTGTGTGTTCTGTAGCAAAAGTAATATTGAAGTTTCTAATGGTTTATACTTACAAATGAAACCCCAAATTTTTGTATTTCTAAACCAGTGCTTGTCCTGTACATTTCAAAGTGACCACCCCTTTCAGGCATTTTACTTTGTTGAATTCTTTGAAATGCAGAAAGCATGTTACAAGTGCTCTCAGCCTATTTCAGAAGATTTGGTTAGGCCAAACTTTGGTAGGACATTTGTTTTGTGCCTTTATAAGTTTTCAGCACAAAAAAATTATTAATGGGTTCAGTTTTAGAACATAAAAATTGTGGTATACCACTGATGAAATTTCAGCTCAATGTTAACCTTTCTCCTACCTGGGACTCTACTTGTATCATAGTTCCAAGTCCTAATTTAAAATGCTAATTCATTTATTCTTTTTAAAATGCTTATAGATAGTAAATTTTTTTTTGAGGGGTTCATTTCTGGGTTCTGAGTACCTGTGTGTCTGTGTTGTGTTAGGGAAGTGTTTGTAATTATAGATGTTTGTAATCTACTAATCTTATAGATGTTGGTTAGCACGTGTTTTCTTCTAGTGCTACTGAAACCTATGTTGAGACATTTTGTTTCAGCTCTTCGTTCAGCAGTTCAGGCTTTTCGACGTGAAGAAGAGATGCATTTATGGAAAATGTCTAAGAGAAAAAGAGATCAGCTAGAGCAGGTTTTCTGAGCATTTTATTTTCTTTTGTTTTATTGAAAGAGTGAAACGATCACATTATTAAAGTCTTCTACCATAAAAGATGCCACTTGGCATATTTGTCATTTACTAATCCTTGGCTTCTCTGTTTGACTTAATGATCGTTAAGAAATTATTAATGATTGTTAAGAAATTATTGTGTGTTTTAATCTTTCTTTCTTATTTCCTTATGCAGGACAAATGTGGTTACGATGATACTCTTTCAAATGATTTCTTGCGAAATAGAGCCTCCCTATTCCCTTTGGCCATTTCTGATCGCGTTATTATAAAGGTATACTATCTTTTATAAAAGCTTCTGCTTAAAGAGTCCAGTTCCTCCAGATATTGAGCTCTGATTACTGGTGCCTTGCTGACTCAGCAACTCTGAAGCCTATGCAGTGGTTATGAGGTTTGAATTATTAACCTAGCAGCAGGTCTGTAAGTTTTGAACCTAAATTCATCCAGTAAACCTGCTAAGGTTGTCTAAACTGGGTAACTTCCCATCCTCCCAAATTCAATGTCTTGTATTCTGACAATATTAGGGAAATAAAAGGACACCGCCCCGCTTTGTTGGACGTGTCGCAGTTGTGACGGCACAATGCTTAAATGGATGGTTAGTCTTTTTTGACTTTCCCTTTTGGTCCATTCTATCTCAAATCCCATTGATTCAAGATAATCCACGAAACTATGTTCTGGGTCCGGTGGATCTTTTTACTGGTAAATGGAGTTGTTTATGTCATTAACAGGTATGTGGTGAAGACATTGGACAACGGAGAGAGTGTCAAGTTACAGTTTGGGTCTTTAGCAAAGGTCTCCGGTGACCAACCAAAAAGTGCAGCCCCCACTAGAGCGAACTACCCGAACTGGTTATAACAAAACTTTCACACTTAAATTTATGAGATACAACAAGCACCATCAAGTCCTCTGCAAAGAAAAAGGGAAATATCTGTACCAAAATAAGATAGTGCATACTGGTTTGCTTGTCTAAAAGGGAAATCGGTATAGTTTAGCATGCCTATTGTTATTGCCAAAAAACACGATTCATTTCCCTTGTGTAAAATATAATGTATGAATGACATTATTGTTTGCAAAGTATCTAATAGTTGAGTTTCAAGGACTCGTGTAAATCTGCTTGTAAATGCCAGTTTTTATTTTGTTTATCTTGCACAACAATACGACTTGTCAACATGTATCAATTTAGTTGCAGTGTGTTAGAAATACTTTTATGCTTGCATTACCTGCTGTATTTCTCTGCCGAGGCGGGCGACTGCGAAATAATCGTAAACATGGATGGTGCCATTGCAATTTTAATCGTGAAAATGTAGAATAATTACTAATTCTGTGAGATTACTATATTAAGAATCTGTCCACAAGTATCACATTTTAATTTTCAATCAACACCAAAAAAAAAGATGTAAGATTACACATATAACCTATGATTAAAATTAGAATATTTTATAAATATTATAATATAATGTTTGTTGAAAAATAGTGACCAAGTTATTAACGGGACAAATAAAATAAATTTTACAATTTCAAAGATGAAAAATTATTTAGTATTTGACACACGTGACATATGCAACTCACTCGCCTACAGAGGAACAGCAGCAGTGTGTACTGGTACCAGTTGGTCATGTGAGAAAAACTCCAATTTAATTATCCTTTTTTAGATTTTTAGACAATTCGTTCATAAATTTTGGTTTGAATTCCTTGTTGTTCTCATTTAAGTTTTCTCATAAATCCTTCTTGACATTTTTTATAGTGTTCGATTTATTTATTAAATTGTGCTCTTTTTTTGTTCTCTGATTTTCTTTTCAAATTGGTAATTTAGTTATTTATTATATTTTTATTATCTATTTTCAACGGATTTCACACATCTATCATGTGCATGTCATGTGTATTATCCCCCATAATACAAATTTAATAGCTTCATGCGTAGCAAGGTCGCCATTTATAATTATAGATTCTAATCATACTCAGCACATAATCTCCATTGATGCTTCAAGAAGTCATTTATATGAGTTCTTATTCTCATGAGAAACAATGTCACATTCACATGCAAAAAACAATAATGCTCCGATAATTAATGATTGCAACCTAAAAAAAAGAACGACTATTAGTTTGTGATGTAAAAAATAATTATATTTATGAAGCTAGTATAGTCGACTACAGACTGAGCATCAGCTCATAAAGAAAAGAGTAATTAAATGCTGCTATAAATTAAACTTGGGAAGTACCAAAGGATGAAAGAACTGTCTCGCTTCTTTTTGCTTTTGTACGGACAGATCATCATTAAATAAATAATAAATAGGAAGGAGTGGAGGTCTATGTACCATTATAAATGAAATTTTTTTTCATATTTCAGGCATGAATTAATCTAAAATTTGAATGGTACTAATTCAATTTTCATCTTGCATGTGGTATGTTTTGATTATTATGCATTTCAAAAGACATTTTTTGCAAACGAATCCCTCCCCAGACATGCTAACACAATTACAGGAACCACACAAACCTATTTGTGATTAATACCATACCAGCATAGGAATTCGTTTTTGAGCAAATTAATATATTATATATTCTGATATATAGGAACAAACCAAATGACAGAGATATAAAGAAAGTAAATCTAAATTAAAATATTAAATCATGTTAATCTATTGATTCCTTCCATTTTTTCTAGGGATTCTTAAATTTTGCAATGGAGCACTCACTGTTATTGTAAACATTAACCAAATGATATTCTATTAAGGATATTTCTAGTGAACGTGCAATTTTTACGGTGCATATTTTTGAAAAATATTATTCAAACTAAAAAAATTAAAATTATGGATGTGTTCTTAATTATTTGGATAGAGCATGTAGCAAATTCAGATCGATTTGAAGAACTTCTAGTCTTTTAGAATTTTAATGATTTTATGATTTTATGATTAATGAAATTTTAAATTGATTCAAATTTGATACACGTTCTATCTAAATAATTAGAAATATATTTATAATTTTGATATTTAAATTTGAATAATATTTTGTTAAGAATATATACTGTAATAATTTAATGTACCTTAGAAACATCCTTATATTAACTGCCACAGAAATATAAGGAAAACTAGTAAAAGGTCATCGGAATGCCAAAACAGTATTATTTTCATAGAAAAAAATATATTGGTACAAGCCCTCAAACATGACATAACACAAAGAAGCTCAAAATTATATAAAACCACCAATAACACAAACAGCATAATTAAAATTCAAGGTGCATTCGTATACATCCGATATATATTAGTATCCTCTCATGTATCTTAATTATCTTTATTTAGCTTCCCTCTTATATAAACGCCTTCTTAGCGCAGCCTGCAATAGATTAAATGAACAAAAACATTAAAGGTAGAGTTCCAGAGGGAAATTAATTAAAAAAAAGAATGTGCTTTGATGAATTATGAAGTGTGCTATTTTGTTTTAGATATACACAATTATTAGAATTACTTATGAGTTAAATTAAATGCTGAGTTCATTTTGGTCTTGTTAATATATGCATTATGCATGTTCTTCTATCTTTTAGACATTATTATGTTAATCAAACCATATGTAATTGATATCGAATTATTGCACATTTTGAAATTGAGAAGTTGATTAGTTTCATACTTGGAGCAGTCGGTGGAGGTGCTGATGGGGAATGGCACACTGACGCCGCACTTGCCGGGGAGGCCAGAGACAGCTCCGGAATTGAAGCTCACTGACTGTGCAAGGTTCTTGAGGCAGTTGCACGCCATCTGGCGGTCAGCACTTGTCGTTGCCTTTGAACTCAGGCTCTTCACCCCGCTACAACAGCCAGCAGACGGGGATCCCTGGCCGCTACGTGCGTACGCCATGCATGGGGCCACGGCAGACGCAACTTCACCGCATGTAATAGCACTCACAGCATGTGGTGCTGTCAGGACGAGGATGGCAACTGCAGCAGCAGCGACAGCACGGATGTCAAAGCAAGCCATTGCGGAAGGAGACGGTTAAAGATAGAGCTTGAGATGCTGAGAGAGATCGATTGATAGCAGTTCGATCGATCAGACTCAGTGATGAGATGCTATGGCTCGGGGCCTTGGGGGGTTTATGTAGCCGGCCGGGGAAGAGTCGTTAGTTAATTAGTCGACAACTGTCAATTAGACATGGCACCTAACATTTCTTCCTAGCTATGAACGCATGATTTCTCTCTTAACTCTGGCAAACTTTTGGTGGTTGTATTAATCTGCTAAGTAATTAGGTGTTTCTCTTGCATTTGCAACTGAAAATTAATTTATAGATTGTTTGACATGTAAAGCCATCTTTGAATCTAGCTATTTACTATTGCTACTACTAGTTTAAGCATTAATTATATAACTTCCTTTATTCTAATTAAACATGTATTGTACAAATTTTACACTTCTCTTAATGAACAATCACTTGCTCTTGCTCTGTACTAATGTTCAAATTATTTAAAGTACGTAAATAACAGGAAAGAATAACCACTCAATTAATGGCTTAAACTTTTTTATGTACTTATTTAATTCTGTTTCTTTTATTACATATTAATGCAGACTACAGTAAAAATTATTCTTCCCAGATGGAAAGATTATTAATTTATTTTGTTTGTAACAGTAAAGGAAATGTTAGTACTGGTACAGTTGGCTCTCTTTAATGACAATCATTGGTGATTTTAAATTAAATGGTTGCAAGAGGTACTATTATTTATGAAGGGAACTGTAACAATAATGACATATACTGTTACACATTCTTTTCTCATCCACATATATCGTGTCTTATATGTGTGTGAATAGGGAATAAAAAATGGCACGGCGTGTCGTGCCGTGTCCGGTTTTTTTTTAGTGTAGACACGGCATGACACGCACGGATAAGGGAGGCGACATGGCATGAGACATGCATAGGCACAGCACGGAGACACGCATAGATACGGATAAGTACGGGATAAGCATGGTTAGCACGGGTAGGGCACGGATAGGCACGACTCGGCACGGATAGGCACAGATAGGCACGACACGGGTAGACACGAATAGACACGACTCGGCATGGATAGGCATGGATCGGCACGGATAGGCACGACACGGGTAGGCACGGGTAGGCACGAATAGGCATGGATAGGCACGGTTAGGCACAATACGTGTAGGCACGGGTAGGCACGTTTAGCACGGTTAGCACGGATAAGCATAGTATGCATGGATTGTGGGTCGTTGGATGTTGATCAGACAGTTGATTTTGTAATTTTTTTGGAGGGATTTTGTAATGGGATTAAAAATAGACTAATATGATATATATCCCCAATTTGTTGTTGTTGTTGTTGAAATAAAAATACTTGACTTTAATATAGAAAAGTTAGAATTTGATACTTATTATATAAATAAAACATTAATCCAATTTGCTCTACTTTTACAAAGTCTAATTTGTGGTGCTTTTTATTTTAAGAGAGCAGGAATTCGATAGTTGTCATATAAATTTATGGAAGTTTGTATAGCATTTTTGTAAAATTATCTTTATGTTATGTATATATCTTAAGTTTTTTACAATTTTAAAATATATAAATGTGTGATTTTTTTTAAAAATAGATATGTAATTAATGACAATATCAACATCTCATTAATTAAGAAAAAATATTCTATATTAAGACAAAGATAACCGATTGTATAATAACTTACAAACTTTTACAAACTTGATAGTAATTGTTTTTAACATTAGGTGTATACCGTTTGGAAAGTAAATTATTTAAAAAAGAAAAATATTATGTGAAAGATCAACTAATGGAGGGGTCAAAGATTATGCACACAAACATTTCTTTGCTAGCCAAAGGGGGGCCATGGCCCCCCATTACCCCCTTCCCTCTGTCAGTGACTGAATGCATATATAGGAAGCTTTTTACTAAATTTTATGTTAAGGATTTAAAACAGGAGTTTGGCACTAAAAGAAAAAAAAATTAGCAACTAGATGCATATGAGTTCACAACCTCTTGTTACTCATCCGATCACGTCAATATTTATGCAAAGTAAATCTCAAATAAAAGCCTTCGATAATCTATTTGTTTGTACATTGTGCAACACAGTGTTACGTTACAGAAGATCAGGACTCGATGCATATAGAGGAGGCAATGTTGTGTCTTTGTTACATTGGTATTTTTTTTTCCAAATTAAAAAAATGAAAAGGAACTATAAATAAAAGATAAGAAACTTCAATTAGATCTTGATTAATTAAACACTCCAAATTATCATATAGTGGAATGTTTACTCTTAAAAAAATAGACTTCTTCAAGTGGAATTATTAGTGTTTTAATTTCATATCAAAAGTGGGAATTAGAACTTAGAAGGCATGGAGTAAAATTATATACGTACCAAAAAAACAGTTGAAGCTATTAAATGCCAATCATTAATTAATGACTTTAATGATACAGTTGGGATTAATAATGTATCTCCATATCTTTTATTTATTAACTTAAAGCAACAACCAGATCTAAGAGTAATGTGTAATTGATTTGCACATTGATGTTTGATTTAGACCGCTAGTTAGGATGCATCATCTAACTTTTTCTTTTTTTCAATTATAGAATTCACCATTTATTTGTTTAGTTAGTATTTTTTTTTGAAATTTATGTTTAGTTAATATTTTGAGAAGGATCCAACAACTATGATCATTAGTGTCCATGATGTCTACTTTATTATATATATTTTAATTAATATATATAAACCGTTAGAGATATTCTTATTAATTTTGATAATATGTATATAAAAAAATATTTAATTTTAACTTTGTTTCAGTAGTTATCAAAAGAGTGAATTAAATTATAAAATTTGGTTTGTTTGATTTTTATTAGTGCTTGATGCATAACAAAACAAAGTTGAAATGGTATAATTTTTTATGTACTTATATAGTATGATATATACAAAATATTCAATTAATTAGTTTTATTATTTAAGAGTTTAATAAATAATTATTTAAATTTAATCTTATAATCATTGATATGGCACAAATAATCATGAGCATTGGATCCCTTATATAGTACTTTTGTATCCAACAATTCATATAATTAACCAGTCAAAATCACAAACATAATTAAGCTGTCAAAATTAAGCTCGCCAACCAGTCAAAATCACAAACATAATTAAGCTGTCAAAATTAAGCTCGCCAACCAGTCATCATTTTAGACTTGTTATTTTTCTGTGATACAAGAATGATGCAATATATATATATACACGGCAGTTTTATATTTAAAAAAAAGGAAACAAATACGGTATGCAATTATATATGTTGATAGAAAAGAAGGGTATCTTTTGTCCGGGAAAAAGAAAATTGAAATTATGAAACCAGAAGAATTGTAAAAATTTCAAAACGAAAAAAAAAATCAAACTTGGAGAGCTCACCTTTCTATTAAAAAAAAAAGGTAAGAATTTTAGAGCTTTTCTCATTTACAATTAACAAGTAGCTGATATGAAAAATTATAGGAAAAATCGGGACTTATTTTTTATCGACGAGTCCAAATCCGATATAGCAAGATATAGCAAGTTGTATATGATAGATTATATATATTGCTATACTTTTAAATTTAATTATTTTTCATGTGGTGCTAGACATTTTTTTAAACATGATTTAATAGGGTTTATTCTTAATCAATAATCAGTGTGTATCTTGTATAAGATTTTCTTGTCTAAGTATGAACCATGCAGAACCATATATATACTATTATGCATAAATAGGATTCAAATAAGAAGAAATGAATTATACAAAGTATGTACTTATATATTAAGAGTAAACTTTACGCAAATTTAATCAAGTGCAAATTAAAAAGGCCGATTAAGGTGGTGATATATAGACTGATAAATGGTGGAATGCACAAGTCAGAAGAGCATGCAATTGGAGATACATAGCATATTTAACAAACAGCGAATGAAAGAATTAATTAATGTTAATTAATTAGTTGCCCTGAGACGCAAGTTATAGGTAATTGTTAATGATCACCACCTTGGCCACAGTTGCGAATTACAATTAGGTGTTTTATCTTAATCATAGTACAATCATGAGGACATGTAACAGCCTCAATAAATTATTAATTACTGGTACAGTTACACCTTTAAAAAGAGTGTTTATGTGTTGTGCATTGATCACTATATAAACACCTCCTTGCATTGCCTTCAAACCACACCAACACAGCAACAAACATCACATTTCAAAACTCCAACAATCTGTCCTAAACGCTTGTTTAATTACACCACCGAAATGGCTCGCTTTGGTATCCGTGCCGTCATTGCCACTGCAGTTGTCATCCTCCTCCTTGCTGCACCGCATGTTGCAAATGCTCTTACATGCAACGACGTGGCGTCTTCTGTCGCCCCATGCATGGCATATGCACGTAGTGGCCAGGGCTCACCATCTGCAGGCTGCTGCAATGGCGTGAAGAGCCTGAACTCCAGGGCATCGACGAGCGCCGGCCGCCAAACTGCATGCAACTGTCTCAAGAACCTCGCCAAGACCATGAGCTTCAACGCCGGTGCTGTCGCTGGCATCCCTAGCAAGTGCGGTGTCAATGTGCCATTCACCATCAGCACCTCCACCGACTGCTCCAAGTACGAAATTTTGTAGAAATTGATCAATCCGCATTAATTAATATAACCTGATGAATTTAAGCTTAATTAATTGACACATATATAATCTCCAAACATACTATATATATGTGTGTCTTTTTTTTTAACAAGGAAAATTTATTAAAGTAACACAAAATTAATAATCATTCTCCTCATCATTGCAAACAATACTATACTTCATTCACTGATTGCACATACTTTTATTTTATATAATGCAGGGTGAACTGAAATTACAAAAGCAGAGGAGGCTTTTGGAGACTTAATAAGAAGATAGAAGGATAATCAGTAATCAATAATAATGATAGTTAAGTTAATGGCATGAGCGTAGTTTGAGTGCTCTGTATCAATTATCATCATGTCCGTTGTGTTGTGGTGTTTCCGTTTGTTTATTGTTTTTTGTTGTCGTTTGCTGTTAATTATTAGCTTCCTGTTGATAATTAATGTATGACTGCTTGTCTGACGCTATCGTAATAAAATATATGTTTTTAATTATATATCCTAATTAAAGGATCAGTTGTTTCATACTTTTCTTTGGAAAAGAGACAACAAAAGGGACAAAATTGCACAAACTAAAAAATTAAGTTAATACCGAAACTTGAAAGAGAAATCTTAAAACTAAAAGAAACAGAATAATTGATATTTTACTTTATAGAATAGAAATTTAGTATCTCTTTCCCTTTCTTTTTCCTCATCAAACTGCATGCACCACTATGAAAGAGGATGATAGGGACTTGTATAGAGTGTATACCACTACCAGTCTTGATGTGATGGTGACATGGTGCTACTGTGCTATATAGCTAGTCATTTAGGGTGTTTTTAGTGTACATCTTATTTTTATTTTTATGATGTATCCAATTATTAAGAAAAAGTGAAAATTATATATGTATTTTTAATTATTTAAATTGAACGTATATTAAATTTGAATCAATTTAGATTGTGACTGATTATTAATGATGTAGATCTGATAGATTTTTGTTAAACAAATTAAGAAGTAACAATTAATGAGATATATCTCTATATATCTTTGAGTTAAAAATATTAAAAAATTTCGTACTTCTAAAAACACTTTAACTTTATTCATATATATATATATATATATATATATATATATATATATATAGGCTTGCAAAGAGGGCATAATTTTGGGAGAATTGGCATCATATTCATATATATCACAGACAGAATGCAGCTTGTATGAACAAAATCAGTCCAATATCAGTTATGTTTTAAACAAAGGCGACCGATGGAGTCGGTCAGCATACCCAGCTCCAAGAGTTCCGCTTTCAGAAGCCACTCTCTTTTTATGTACTTATTGAGTATGTGGGTATGAGAAGTCTACCAGTTTGGTTAGCTCAGCCCATTATAAGCTTTTCATTCATTCTTTCTCTATGTGTCACGGTCCACCCAAGTGTAACTTTAATGGAAATGGATCCATCATCTGCGTATACTGGTGGTATACATACACGAAACACCACTCATATATATATATATATATATACGTTGGCGTTGGGTGTGCCAAACTAACTGAAAGGGAGGAGGAGGAGTCGCATTGGGTTGTAGATTGAAGTCCTTGTAATTTGTGGAGGGAGGAATGCCTATGGGCAGGCCCAAGCTGTGAGGAAGCGATCATGTAGTAAGATCTCTGAAGAAAGAAAAGAAGCTCTGGGGATTGCCTTGTGAGTCAGGGAGACTCGAGTTATTATCAGAAAAAAAAGCTTTGGCAATAATTATAAAATATATTCAGTACCGATTATAAAATCGATGCCAATGAAATGATTGTTGAAAGTTAGCAATGATTATTTGAATAACCGTTATTAACAGTAGAACTTTCAGCACCAGTTATTAACAAATAACCGGTGCAAAAAGTAACATTTGACACCGATTATTAATAAATAACCGTTGCCAAATGGTACTTTTGACGCCGGTTTTTTAGCAAAAACAGGTACCGAAAGTGACCTTTAGCATAGGTTATTTGATAATAACCGATGCCAATTCTCTTTTTTTTATCATAAAATATCCTACAGCCACTCTTTTTTTTTTAAATAACAGTTGCTGAATGTATTATTTTTTTTAATAACATGTTCATTTTCTATGACTAATCCGGTAACTGCTAGTCGAAATTAGGTATATATATATATATATACATACCATATACCAGAATTACAAAATCTTAATGAATTAATTTAGAAACACAATATAAACAATATTCACATAATCACAATATTAAAATTATACAATCACACAGTCACATATTTCAAATTCACACAATTAATAAATAAAAAAAATATAGTTTCAATGTACAAAATTAAATAGTATAAGTAAGAAATATCGCAACCATAGTTTATACCTCCTCGATATCGCTCGAAGAGTATGACGAGGGATCCATAGTTTGTAAAAAGAAAAACAAAATTTCCGATTAGTTTGATTGAAGAAATAAATAAAACATATATACGAATGTAATTATTTTTTCATACCATCGACAAAGTTTCGCGTCATTAAAATTATTGATTATACCATACATCATCCTCATGATATAATAGTCCCACTCCCTACCGTCCGATTATTGCGGACCTTAAAATTATGAAAATAATAAGTAATTTCAATAAAACACACAATATTTGCATGTAAAACCTACATATTGAGAAATTACAAATTAAATTTAATTAAGTTGCATACCTTAATCCTGACATATGAGAATTTTTTATTGCTATTATTGGTAATGCTCCTTTGCAGCCAATAATGCCAAAACGCTCTGCAATACAAATTAATAAAGTTAATATATATAATTAGCATTTAGGTTCGGGTTAAAATAAAATAACTTACACGTATTCAATGCCTCTTAAATATACAACATTACGGGCCCGTCGAAATTTATAGGATCCATGACGCAACAACGAGACCCTCGGAGGTGCAGAACAAGAATAATCTAATGTTTCCTACAATTTTTATTAATTTTCATAAATAAATAAATTATGAAATAGATAAATAATTTTTCAAATATTAATCATTCTAACCCTTCAATTTACGGCAGAAGGACGAAAGAGTGCTCGTCAATTTTATTCAAAAATTCTTGAATGTAACCGACCGCGGCTGGATAATCTCTCTTGATACTAGCCTCAAAGCAACAGCACAGTTATAGCAAATAAACTCGGGTAATCGTGAACGTGTTGCATCGATCCGTACTAACACTGCATACCATATTTATGCCTTACATTCCACAGTATTTATTAACCAAATATTAAGTTAGAAAAATCTTGCTGAAGAATAGATGCGTCCAGCCAATCGTACTTCAGCATGTCGATGATGTCGGACACGCAGAGCACGACACCTCCATCAAACCCGAACAACTCCTTGCCAAAGGAGACCTCAAAATTTTCAATTTCGACCGATTGGGACATCAGTACTTGCTGCGAATGAAAATAAGCTTCGTCAAGGAGCTTCACCGTGTTCTTATCGAGAAGTGCCTCCCGACAGACAATCGATGCTGTCGTTGGCACCGTTGCCTTGCCTTTCCCCTTCTCAAGCTTTTGTGGCGTGTGGTCTTACACTTCATAATATTAGTAATGAAAATTAAATAAGAATACAAACGTCAGTTAATGTATAGTACATGCTCGCGTAGTTGCATTAAAGTTGTCGGTCAATGGACAAAACTCGCGACCACTTCATCGAGATTCCCCATATCATCGAACGGTATCGGGATTTTCCACGAAGTGACAACCCTCAAATATTGAGTCGACCTGCACCTTAACGTGATTAGGCTGGAGAGGTTGATGGTGGACCATAACTCCAGGGCCAGACAGATGAACCACCCCGTTCGTTATCACGACAACACCTTTTGTCATCCGGACACGGGGTCTACATGGAGTGGGCTTCTAAAAATTGAATATATTTACGTTAGAAAATCTAATTTATTGAAAGAATTAGGATTTGCATCGAATATATATAAACCCTAACCTCGATCCCTGTGCATCGACCGTGCATGCACGGAATAAGAGCTCGCTTGAGTCTATGGCATGATTTCTTAGGGAGGGGCAGCAGGATTTGGTGCCAGCATGCAGATTTGTGCAAAGAAATCTTGCATTTTTCTGTCAAACTCAACACTAAGCTCCTCCTTTTATCTGTTAAGTTCCTCCTTTAATTGTAATTAAATAAAAGAAAATCTACAATGGTATTACAGTAAATAATACAAATATTATTTAAGTTTTAAAATTGAAAATTTACCTTCGACTTGGAGATACAATCGGAGAGAACTATCTTCCTCTTCGCCGATTTGCCGAAAATAGATTTCACCCCGGCAAATTCGGAGTATCCTCTCAGCCTCCTAGGATGCTCAAGCGTCCCAATCGCCGATGTCAAGATATCGTTCTAATGATACAGAATAAAGTTACCTTAACTAATTTTTTCAAGTGTTTCTTCCTGTCGAGAAAGAAATTCACGTTAAAATAAAAATTTCAACCTAAAAAATGCAATTTTGAGTTGAAAAATTATGTACCACTCATCGAAGGACCTCTTAAGTTGCTGGATTCTAGATGATGGCAAGTCACTCGCCGGTAGAGGTCGCTCTCGCCCTCAATCATCTGTATCTTCTCGAATTGACTATAGAATTGACTGGAGATGACGAGGATGAGAACGAAGAAATTACGTCCGATTCATTCCATCTCTTCATCGCCCCAACCTAATCGGCCGATCCAAGTCTGTGAGAATGGATATTTTTCTTCGCCGCCTCTCGCCCTTACGCACTTTTTTTCTGTTAATAAAATTAAAATAGATTGTTAGCATGAGAAAAAAATTGACAATCGAAAGCTATTTTATATAATTGTTATTTTATACCTGAAACTCTTCGAACTGCACATATTGAACGAATTGATTTCAATCCACTGGAGTGATATTGTACAAATCACACGAGTGCTGCTGGTTCGGTGTCAGATTCAAGATGTATTTCCTTACCATCCGGGTTTTTCATCCATTCTAACGCCCGGCCATGATTTTTTGAACTTTCAGCTTGTAGGTGTTATTCTCGATTTGCCAAAAATCCTGAAAAAACAAATATTATCAACAAATTAGGATTTAGGTTTTAGTGATTTACGTTTATTTTGGTCCACTATTACGATGAAAACCCGATATCTTGCTATCATCTCAATGTGACTTCATACAAATCAACTTCAATTCCTTAATCGATACCTTTTTTGATATATTCGAGGAATAACCGGACGGAACCTTAATTGACTTTAGACACTCCAACAAACTGATTTTTTCTCGCTTTGATAAAGTATAACACATCGGAGGTATGTAAATTCATTTTCCACCTTCCTACGATGCTAATTCCAGCCGAATCCCCATTTGAACCATGTCTTTTTTTTTTACTTTGACGTCGTCTTTTGTTTTTCCTTGAATATTCAATAGCAAGCTAACTAGACTTTTAAATATTTTCTTAACGATGTGCATCAAATCCAGACAATGCCTAACATTTAAATGCGACCAATAAGGAAAATCTCAAAATATAGACATCTTCATTCATATGTCGTCTAGATTATCTTTTACTTTTTTTCCGAACTGGACATTTATATCCTTCACAATACGTAAACTTCTTTCCCGGTTAATGGGATCGGCGCTTTACGGAAATTGATTGTGCCGTCGAATTCCTTTTTCTTATGTCGGTAGGGGTGATTAAGCCGAAGGAATTTGCGATGACCCATATACGCACGTCTTCTTACAATTATCGAATCATAAGGAGTAAGTATTGTCCCCACAAATATGACACACTTTGGCTTCCTTTCGTCTTGCAATCCGACGAGTTATTATATGTGGAGAAATCATTAATCATGCAGAAAATCATAACATGAAGGGGGAACCATTCTTTCCGATTTGCATCAAATACCATCACGTTATCCCTCCACAATTTATCAAGATCCTCAAATAATGGAGCCAAGAAAACGTCTATATCATTATCCGACTGTTTAGGATCTGAAATCAGCAACGTTTTCATTAAATACTTTTTTTCATGCACAACCAGGGAGGGAGATTGTAAATACACAGTAAAACCGATCATGTGTTGTGACGGCTACTCATATTACCATAAAGTATTCGATAATATGAGTAGCCGTCTTCGGTAACCAGGGAGGGAGATTGTAAACAGCATGGATATCAAAGCCAACCATGCTCCTTGTCAAATATATCTAATAGACCTTAATTCTGCCCAAAAAAAGGATCTCAAGTTAGCTAGAGTAGGACCATATACTGATGTAAAATTTGAAGTTTTATTGTTGAGAAGAACAAATACTAAAAAGCGTAGAATCATTACATCTAAGATCTCAAATTTGTCCCCATTAATGCCCACTAAAATACCTCAAGAGATGCTAACAGAAACCAACGAGTAATAAAATGACTTCAATTTTGTAAAGTTCTAGGTTTAAATACTGATTTCTTACTTTCCTGAAGACTAACCACATCAATATGATGACCAATTAAAAAATCTCTAACTACTCTTCTTCTTTTAGGTGTACCTAATCCTCGAACATTCCAACTAAGAATATTCATTTATGCTTATAATAATTAAGAACCCAATCGAAGTCCTTATAATTTGTAAAGGAATGAATCCCAATGACAATGGAGGTCCACGCTGTCAGGAAACGATCAAGTAATAAGATCTGCGAAGAGGAAATTTAAGGAGCTCTGAGGATTTAGGGTTTAGGGTTTAGGGTTTAAGATTACCAAGTGGGTCCATGGAGACTGGAGATGATCATACCAGTGGGACCATTGATGTAAATTATGAGAAACTGAAAGGTGGGGCCCATGATGCAGGAAATGACTGCAGAAGAAGATGGACAACTCTGAATGAATGAATTATATAAAGCTGTCTCGTAATTGGCTGTTGTCATGACGAGAGAGGATCGTCGCCGACAGCTTATTTAAAGTAATCTTTTTTTCTTTTAGTTGCAATTTGTATTTCTCAATTGAGGTTAGTTAGATGTCATGTAATTAAGGACTATAATTATATATAAAAGGCTGCTGTATAAATGTGGAGAACAGATTAATTGATAATTGTATTGTGACTATTTTTTCATTTTATCCATTTTATCGCCATGCATTGATTTGATACCCATTTTCCATTATCCGTCAAAATACTCAAAATTAGCATTTCAATTTGGATATTGCTCGTACCTTTGTTCCTGACCACCTTGGCCACAGTTGCAAGCAATTAGGTGTTTTGTCTTAATCATAGTACAATTGATTCAATTTAGAGAACACAAGACTCCCAGAAAATCCCTTATCTACCTTAATTTTATTTATCAGAAAAATCAGAGTTTTACACAATTTTTCTTCTTCTCTGTTATATTTTAGTACATAGAGTCTATGCCTATATTTATCCTTGTTTTTCCTTATCTATATTTAGAAATTACAATTCAATAATTACAATACAATCAATCACAGATCCTATTACAGCTCATTTGATTTATATACGAATTTTGGAGATTGTCTTTCTTGTATATATCTTTCTTTGTTTGTTCCTTCCATGCTGGTTATGTGCCAGCTTGTAAATCTAACACCCTTCCTCAAGTTGGCACATACATATCCTTCATCCCTAGCTTATTAACTGTTTCACTGAAAATTCTACTTACTACAGGTTTAGTTAATATATCCGCAAGTTGTTTATTTGATCGCACAAATGGCATAGATATAACTTTAGTTTCTAGTTTCTCTTTAACGAAATGCCTGTCAATTTCAACATGCTTCATTCAATCATGCTGCACTAGATTATGGGCAATATCTATAGCTGCCTTGTTATCACAGAATAATTTCATCTCGGTTTTTGGCTCAAAGCCTAATTCAGTTTGGAATCCTTTTAGCCATAGGAGTTCACAAATTGCTTTAACCATCCCTCTGAATTCCGATTCTGCACTAGTCAGAGACACCACATTTTGTTTCTTTGATCTCCAAGTGATTAAGTTTGCCCCCACGAATGTGAAATAACCTGCTGTTGATCGTTTGTCCATAGCACATCCGGACCCGTCTGCATCACTATATGCAAATACTTGAAGATGTGAATTTTTTCTAAAAACTATACCTTTCCCGGGTGTGCCCTTCAAATATCTGAGAATTCTCATTATTGCTTCTAGATGCTCTTCCTTGAGAGAGTGCATGAATTGACTCACTACACTTACGGCATACGCAATGTCAGGTCTGGTGTGAGCCAAGTAAATTAACTTGCCCACAAGTCTTTGATATCTGTCTACATTGGAGGGTGTGTGATCCGTGTAGGCTTCTAACTTCATGTTTGGCATCATTGGTATATCAACTGGCTTGCACTCTAGCATTCCTGTTTCACATAAAAGATCAAGTATATATTTTCTTTGTGATGGATATATTCATTCTTTATCCCAAGTTACCTCTATCCTGAAAAAGTATTTTAACCCACCCAAATGTTTCATCTCAAATTCCTTAAACAATTTTTCCTCTAATTCTCGTATCCTCTCTTCATCATTTCCTGTTATTATCATGTCATCAACATAAATTATGAGAACAACAATTTTTTTATTGTTCTTCTTGTAGAATATTGTGTGATCTGAATTGCTTTGGGTATACCCGTACCCCCTCATGGCCTGACTAAACCGCTCGAACCATGTCCGTGGTGACTGTTTTAACCCATATAACGCTTTCTTTAGTTTACATACTTTACCCATCATGTTTGGTAGTTGATAACCTGGCAGCATCTCCATGTAGATATCCTCTTCTAATTCTCCGTGTAAGAATGCATTTTTCACATCTAACTGATGCAGTGTCCATTCTAAATTTGCTGCAATAGATAGAATGACTCTGATGGAGTTCAACTTAGCAACTGGAGAGAAAGTTTCTTGAAAATCGATTCTATATGTCTGGGTATATCCTTTTGCAACCAGCCTCGCCTTGTATCTCTCCATCCTTCCTTGTGCATTGTATTTTACGGTATACACCCATTTACACCCCACAATTCTCTTGTCATCAAATAACTTAGTGACTTCCCAGATATTATTTTTCAGTAGTGCACTCATTTCTTCGTTCATTGCTTGTCTTCACTTTGGGTTTGTTATGGCTTCTTCTAGTTTTTTTGGTACTATTAGCGATGATATTTGGTTCACAAATCTCTTTAAAGGTTCTGTCAAATGATTTGTTGTTGTATATTTTGCAATTGGATACATTTTTGTGCTTGTCCCATCTTCAGGGACATACCGTTTTGATGGTTTTCCTCTATTATTTCTTGGTGGTAAAGTAAATAATGGTTCAGAAGAACTAACCTCGTTGGGAGTCTCAGGCCGTGTTGGATCATTGGCGGGTTGTATTATCATCTCTTCTTGATCTTCAGTATTGTCGTTTCTCTCCGAGTGATTTATATCATTTTCATTATTTATATTCGGGTTTATTTCATCCTCCGAATTATGCTGTATTTGGTGAGGTTGATCTAGTACAGGGGTAGATGAGGTTACTGTATCATGATATCTTGTGAAATTTAGAAACTCAAAATTCAATTCTTCTTCAGATGTATTTATTTGTTCCCCCTGAATTGGATTTTGTGGAATTTTAAAATACGGTTCATGTTCTATAAAATTTACATCCATGGTGGTGAAAATTTTTCTTGTATTTGGACTAAAACATTTATATCCTTTTTTATTTTGACCCATTCCTAAAAAAAATACATTTTTCCGCTCTTGGCTCAAGTTTTGATCGGTATTTTTTTTGAAGATGAACATAGGCTATACACCCAAAAATTTTTGGAGGTACATTCAAAAACGAATTAATTTTTAAGTGTGCAGAAAAAACTTGTAATGGTGTTTTAAAATGATTGACTTGGGTTGGCATTCGGTTCATGAGGTATACAACAAACGTAATCGCATTATCCTAAAATATGTTTGGTACATTAGTTTCAATTAAAAGAGATCTCGTAATTTCAAGTATATACCTATTTTTTTGTTCTGCAATGCCATTTTGTTGATGCGTTCCTACACATGATGTCTCATGTACTATGCCGTTATTTTGAAGTATTTCTTGTACTTCTTGATTCATATATTATATTCCATTATCACTTCTAATTACTTTGATATTTTTCTCAAATTGTGTTCTAATTATAGTTATAAATATTCTAAATATGTCTTTTACATGTTCTTTGGTTTTTAATAAATACAACCATGTTAGTCTTGAAAAATCATCGACAAATATTATATACCATCGATAACCAGCTTTTGACATTATTGGGGATGGTTCTCATACGTCAGTATGAATTAAATCAAATGGAGCTAATGCTTTAGTATTACTTAGCGGATAAGTAGACCGGTGACTTTTGGCCTTAATACAAGTCTCACACAAAATTCTCTCACAATTGTAATTAAATAACTGAGGACAAAGTTTTTTCATGTACCCGAACGATGGATGACTTAATCTTTTGTGCCATAATAAAATTTCAGTTTCTCTCTCCTTTAAGTCTGTAGTAAGTAATGCTTCTCCTGTCTTCAAACCATCAAGATAATACAACCCACCTCTCCTAATACCATGGCCCAAAATTTCTCTAGTTTTGATATCCTGAAATACAAAATGATCAGGAAATATGTTGACCATGCAATTTAATTCCTTTGTCAATTGGCCAACTATACTAGTTTGGAGGATAAAGATGGTACAACTAATGTATTCTAGAGTGTCAGGTTTGGACATAATTTTACATCTGCTCCTATACTAACAGGATAGCATATACCATTTGCATTAACAATACCGGTTTTTCTAGGTATTTTAAAATTCAAGAGGTCATTTTTATCAAATGTCATATGGTCTGTAGCCCCTGTATCTAATACCCATTCATTATAATTTTTCCATGTAATATTATTATTACCTGAACCATTACCTGTACCTTCTTGATATGCCACATAGGTGCTGGCCGAACCTTTGTTGGGATCACTTCCTGATGGGATGGAGTTTGAACCATTACCTGCACCTTGACTTCCATTGCTAGTACCACTGCTGCTCGCCTCTAAGTGGTGTGTACCAGGCTGTTCGGCTGGAGCTCGGTACCATGTGCCTGCGCCTAGGAGACTCGCTGATGGCCCAGCACCGAGTGAAGAGGTGATGCTAGCGCCCCCGGGACCTGTGCCATCACCCTGGTGGTTGGTTTCTGGTGCGTGTGCCAGGTCTGCTCGTGCTACAGCGGCATGTCCTCTTCCCGACCAATTTCCCTTCTCTTTGCGCCGGTCTTTGAACCAATCCAGGTAGCCCACCAATTTGAAGCACTGATCTTTTGTGTGCTTTGTCATACCACAATGAGTACATTTTAAATGAGATTTATCAATACCTTTGTGTCCCTTTGAGTACATAGCAGCAGATAGCTGTGGTTCGGCCTCAACACCTGTGTTCATCACATCTTGCCGAGTAGCCTCCTTCCTTACCTGAGCAAAGGCTTGTTCAAGGGTAGGAAATGGGGTCATTTGCAGCACGTTTGCTCGTTCGTTGTCGAATTTATCATCAAGCCCATCCAAGAAGGAGTACACTCTTGATTCTTGTAAAAATTTGTTAAACTTTTCTATATCGGCTGTGCACTCCATTGGATTTGGACGTCGGAAGTCTATTTCTAACCATAGGTCCTGAAGTTCATTATAGTACTCTTTTACAGATCTACCAACTTGTTTGGTTTTGTTCACCTTTTTATTTAAATCATGTACCTGAGCAGCATCGCTTCCGTCGTAGAAGGTTGTGGCTATTGCTTCCCACACCTTCTTGGCCGTTGGATATCTCAAGAACTTGCCATAGAGATTCTTGTTGAGTGAGTTACAAATCCACCCTTTGACCACACTATCTTCAATGTCCCACCGTGCAAATAGTGGGTCGTTTTCAGCCGGAGGTGACTCCAAGATATGCTTCAGTTTCTCACGAGCCTTAAGACACATGCAAATTGATTGGGACCACAATGGGTAATTCTTTCCATCGAGTTTTATGGGTATTAGGTTTGTATGCAAGGTTGGTTCATGGGTTGCAACTGGAGTTTGTGGTGCTGGAATATGGGACTATTGCATAGCTTGTAATTGGTTTTGCTGTAGAGTAATTAGTTGTGTTAGTTTTTCAATTAGAGTATTAGTTTCGGCCATGGTGTTGTTACCAAAGTTGTTTCTGGCAGCGGTTTTGTTTGGAAGAAAGGGCTAGCTAGATCTCACCAAAACTCTGATACCATGATTCAATTTAGAGAACACAAGACTCCCAAAAAATCCCTTCCCTCCCTTAATTTTATTTATCAGAAAAATCAGAGTTTTACGCACGCTGCCATGCATCCATTGAGTTCAGTTTCAGAATCTGGGCCCATTGATCACATGGTTTTCCTAGTTCATTTTCATGGCCCACCCAGTAAAACTTGAATGCATCTTTCTATTTTCAGCCCATAACATTTCTGAGACCCAAATGGCAATGTATTTAAATAATTTATTCAGAAGAAAAAGAAGGACAATTGCCAAGCTTCATTTACAGAAGAAAGTTGGTTCAAATTGTATGGTATGTACGGTTGTTTGGAGAATTAAAGATGGCACGTTGAAGTCAATTTTATTATTGAAGCACCGAGCCCTCTGTGCTTCGCAATGCATCATAATACAATTCTATATATATAAGCCGTCGTGTCAAACTAACTGCATTGGGTTGTAGAGCCCAATGGAAGCCCTTGTAAAGTTAGGAATGCCTATGACGGGGGAGGCCCACGCTGTCAGAAAGCGATCATGTAATAAGATCTCTGAAGAGGAAAAGGAGCTCTGGGGATTGCCAAGCGGGACCAGGGAGACAGGAGGTGATCATACCAGTAGGACCATTGATGTAAATTATGAGAAACTGAAAGGTGGGGCCCACGATGCAGGAAATGACTGTAGAAGAAGAAGACAACTCTGAATGAATTTTTTTTGAGATAAAAATAAAAATCTAAATTATTCAATTTTAAATGTTCATAAAAGATTCTCTATCCGAGTTTCGAACCTAAATGAATTAATAAAGCTATCTTGCAATTGGCTGTTGTCATGACAAAAGAGGATTGTCATCAGCTTAATTAAATTTATCTTTTTTCTTTTAATTGCAATTTGTATTTCTCAATCGAGGTGGTTAGTTAGATGTCATGTCATTAAGGACTATAATTATATATAAAAGGCTGCTGTATCAATGTGGAGAACAGATTAATTGATAATTGTATTGTGACTATTTTTTTCATTTTATCCATTTTATCGCCATGCATTGATTTGATCCCCATTTTCCATTATCTGTCAAAATTCTCAAAATTAGAATTTCAATTTGGATATTGCTTGTACCTTTGTTCCTGACCACCTTGGCCACAGTTGCAAGCAATTAGGTGTTTTGTCTTAATCATAGTACAATCATGAGGACATGTAACAGCCTCAATAAATTATTATTGGTACATAGGACAGTTGCACCTCCCAAAAGAGTGTTTATGTGTTGTCCATTGATCACTATATAAACACCTCCTTGCATTGCCTTCAAACCACACCAACACAACAACAAACATCACATTTCAAAACTCCATACTACTACAAAACCCTTGTTTAATTAATTAATTACACCACCCGAAATGGCTCGCTTTGCTATCCGTGCTGTCATTGCCACTGCAGTTGCCATCTTCCTCCTTGCCACACCGCAAGTTGCAAATGCTCTTACATGCGGCGACGTGGCGTCTGCTGTTGCCCCATGCATGGCATATGCACGTAGCGGCCAGGGCTCACCACCTGCAGGCTGCTGCAGTGGTGTGAAGAGCCTAAACTCCAGGGCATCAACTAGCGCCGACCGCCAGACTGCATGCAACTGCCTTAAGAACCTCGCCAAGACAGTGAGCTTCAACGCCGGCGCTGCCGCTGGCCTCCCTGGCAAGTGCGGTGTCAATGTGCCTTTCGCGATCAGCACCTCCACCGACTGCTCCAAGTACGAAATTTTGTAGAAATGCAACTTGGTGAATCTAAGCTTGCTTAATTGACACATAATTTCCAAACATATATGTATGTGTGTGTCTTTTTTTTTTAACAAGGAAAATTAATTGAAGTAACACAAAATTAATAATCATTCTCTTCGACATTGAAAAGAATTAACATACTATATTTCATTCACTGATTGCACATACTTTTATTTTATATAATGCAGGTTGCAATAAAATTACAAAAGCAGATCTAGGATGCTTTTGGAGACTTAAATTAGAAGAGAGAAGGATGATCAGTAATCAATAATAATGATAGTTAAGTTAATGGCAGGAGCGTAGTTTAAGTACTGCTCTGTATCATCATGTCTGTTGTGTTGTGGTGTTTCCTTTTGTTTTTGTTTTTTTTGTTGTTGTTTGCTGTTAATTATTAGCTTCCTGTTGATAATTAATTAATGTACGAGTGCTTGTCTGATGCTATCGTAATAAAATATATGCTTTTATATATCCTGATAAAGGGTCAGTTGTTTCATTTGGAAAAGAGACAAAAAGGAACAAAACTGCACAAACTAAAAAAATTAAGTTAATACCAACGCTTCAAAGAGAAATCTTTAAACCTAAAAGAAACAGAATAATTGATATTTTAGTTTACACAATAGTACTTTAGTATCTCTTTGCCTCTATTTTTCTTCATCAAACTGCATGCACCACTATGAAAGAGGATGATAGGGACTGGTATAGAGTGTATACCACTTCCAGTCTTGATGTGATGATGCTACTGTGCTAGTTAGTCATTTGGGGTGTTTCTAGCATATACCTCACTTTTATAGTACATCAAACTATTTAGATAAATATTTTTTAAAAATATCATTTAAATTAAAAAAATTATAGATGTATTTCTAATTATTTATATTAAGCATGTATTAAATTTGAGTCAATTTAGAATTTGATTGATCACTAATGATGTAGATATGATAGACTTTTGTTAAACAAACTAAGAAGAAACAATTAATGAGGTGTGCCCCTATATATATATAGGCTTGTAAAGAGGGGATAATTTGGGGCAGCAGCAGAGCTTAATTAAAATTTAGGGGGTGATCAGAGTAGCAGAACAAATCAAATTGCTTTTATTAACACAATTAGGTACTACATTTAATCTAATAATGTAAATTACAATTTTTTACATTAAGGAGCATTTTTTCATGCTTTTTTTAAATGATGTCATTGCTTATTTGAAATTGAATTTATAATTGCTTATCATTGCACTAATGGATTTTTTTTGCTAACGATGGTAGAGGGGGCCCAACAATGCCTACATGCTAAGGTACTAGAGTAAACTTACACATCTTCATACTTTTATAAAAAATAAGAGGGGGGCACTGCGCAGTTTAGCCTCAACTAAGCTCCGCCTATGATTTTGGGGGATATGAATTGGTATCATATCCACATATATATACCCAATGTCAGTTATCTTTAAACATCAGTTATGTTTTAAACGAAGGCGATCGATGGAGCCAGTCAGCATACCCAGCTTCAAGAGTTCCACTTTCAGAAGCCTCTCTCTTTTTATGTATGTATTGAGTATGTGAGTATGAGAAGTCTACCAGTTTGGTTAGCTCGGCCTATTATAAGCTTTTCATTCATTCTCTCTATGCGTCACGGCTCCACCCAAGTATAACTCTAATAGAAATGGATCCATCATCTGCGTATACTGGTATACATACACGAAACACCACTCGTGTATAATATAGCCGTTGGGTGTGTCAAACTAACTGAATTGGGGGAGGAGTATTGGGTTGTAGAGTCCAATCGAAGCCCTTGTAATTTGAAAAGGAATGAATGCCTATGACAGGGGAGGCCCACGCTGTCAGGAAGCGATCATGTAATAAGATCTTTGAAGAAAGAAAAGGAGCTCAGGGGATTGCCAAGTGGGTCCAGGGAGACTGGAGATGATCATACCAGTGGGACCATTTATGTAAATTATGAGAAACTGAAAGGTGGGGCCCACGATGCAGGAAATTAATGACTAGTTGAAATATGGAGAACAGACTAATTGTTAATTGTGTACTTATCAATATGGAGAACAGACTAATTGATAATTGTATTGTGAGTATTTTTTTTTTCATTTTATCCATTTTTATCGCCATTGAGTTGATCCCCCATTTTCCTTTTGGCTTGTGTATACATATATATTATATCTTGGTGCTATAGTTGTCCATGGGTTTAAATTATTTATCTACATAAATATGTCCACCTCAATTACTTTGATTGAAAAATCAAATAAGGAGATGTCAGGGAGATATCATTATTGATATCATGATTGGTGTATACCAACTTTACTATTTATATTGATTAAGTTACTATTTATATTAATGATTTTATAAAGTAATTTATTTCGTACAATATTTTTATTTTCAACTTAAATGTCACTAATCTTAATAATAACTCATTTAAGTTGAATAATAAGAATATTGTGTAGAAAATAAATTACATAATAAAATCATTACTTTGAATAATTAATTCATTTAACTTGAATAAAAAATTAAGTCAGGATTAATGATGATATTTATATATTAGCTTCTAATGAGATAATAGTTCTCCAGTTGTAAAGTAACAAAACGATGCAAGAGGAAAAAACAAACTAAATTCTAACAAACATGAATATATATCTATATCACAATCATAAATATATTATTATCTGCTGATAACGTCCGTACAAACTCTCACTTTTACAACAGCAGTGTCAAACTAGCAAAATATACATGCATACATATATAGTAGGAAATATGAAAATAATGTAGAGAACTAGCTATAGAAAGCTAGCATGCACACGGCATGAAGGTACAAAACAAAGATATGTATTAAACATGACAAACAAATTAAGATACATAAATATATATATGTATGATTCCCCAACTATTTACTCTTCTCTCTGGCCGGCTGCTGGTAACTTCACTGCACCCTGCAATTTAATTAAGAACAAAGAAATTAATTAGAACTTTTCGTTATCCAGCGTTGTATCATATATAATTGCATATATATAATCACTTTTTCAAACTTATCAGTTATTTAATTTATGCTTGGTATATACTCGGTCTTGTTTTCAAAAGAAAAGAAAAGAGAATAGCTTCTTAATTATACTCTCTTAACCCCTAATTTTGAAAGGTAATTAATTAATTAATTAGAAATACCAAATTTGAAAAATGATGGATAATTAAATTTACTGAAATGTTATTATTTTTAGATATTTAGACGTGCATAGTTTGGTCAATATGCATGATGGATATATATATATATATATCTCTATATGTATGTGCAATACATACTGGGAGCAATCAGTGGAGGTGCTGATGGCATATGGCACGTTGACTCCGCACTTGCCGGGGATGCTGGCAGCAGCGCCGGCATTGACGCTGTTTGATTGGGCAAAGTTCTTGAGGCAATTGCACACCGCCTGGCGGTCAGCGGTGCTTGATGCCATTGAATTCAGGCTGCTCACGCCACTGCAACATGCCGCAGAGGGGTTGCCCTGGCCGCTCTTAGCATACGACATGCACTGGCCGAGGGCAGACGCCACCTGGCCACATGACACGGCTGCGTTTGCGGCATGGGGTGCAGTCAGGAGGAAAATGACGACGGTCATAGCAACAATTGCACGATTGTCAAAGCTGGCCATTTTTTATTATTGGGTTTTGAAAAGGGAATTAGTGTGAGAGTATATTATATATGGAGTTTGATATACTGATTAAGTTTGGAAATGTTGTGATTTAAGAGGTGCATCCAAGAGGGTTTATATAGTGCCCATTGAAGGGTTGGTTGGTTGGTTGACTCCCTTGTCAATGACTTGTGATCATGAATTTTTCTTTAAAGAAAAAATAATTAATTTAAAAAAATTTTAATTGAGAAGTAAAATTTTGAAAAAATAGGTATATAACACTATCAATTGTTATCCGTTCCTGTCAATTCTCTCTTAAATGACTAAAGAGAAAAAAAATGGACAAGAAATTTAATCTGCTGTACACCTGAAAACGGATGAGATTTTTGTTTTCGTTCATATCATAAATAATTCATCAATTCGTTGGTTGTTCAAGAAAGAAGTTTGTTCTTCCTATCTATTCCTTCGAATTTGATTTTATAAATTTTATGATTTAATTTCAAATTTAATTATTAATTTTTTTTTAGAAAAAAAAGGTTCGGCTTCAGATCGAAAATTGAATTATTATATGATCTGACTGATTAAAGTTTTTCCATTATTTGGGTGAAGATCTGTTAGTTATAAATTTATGATTAGGTTAATTTTCTTTTTGATATAATGATTTTCATTAATCTCAACATTTATTTCTTTTCAAATGTTTTTTGCAAGATTTAAACTCACATTTCTTCATAGAGATACGAGATTTATTATCACTGTGGTAGACATGCGGTTCTATAATGAGGTTAATTAATTGTATGGAATTTAAATGTTGAAAATTGACTGTGTTAGCTCTCAAATTATCGGTCACCTAATTGAGCTCTAGTTAATTAATTATTGGTATTTGGAGGAAATGTTATTTCAATACCCAGGCGACTTAATTAATTGAATTGGTGGTATGGAGATATCATTATAGATATTGTTGTCGTTTATTATATACATTAAATGAGTTATTATGCATATTAATGGTTTTATTATGCATAATATTTATATTATTTAACTTAAATATCATTAATATGCATAATAATTCATTTAAGTTACATAATGACAATACTGTACAAAATGAGTTTGTATAATAAAGTCATTAACATGCATAATAATTCATTTAATGTATATAATGAAGCACGTATCAACGACGATATCAACAACTAAATTTATTTATCAGCTCCCCTTATATATTTTCCTCAAATAATAATTACAGATTTGCGCAGCATATATATGCTGGAAATTGAATTTGGAAACTCAGTGCAAATAAAATGTCGCCAATATGTCTTGAATCTTTTTACGTAGAATATTGTGGAACTATCACACTTTTCTTTTCTTTTCTTTTCTTTTTGATTCAATATATTACATTTTTTTTCCCTATATTGTGGAACTTATTGCTTTGGAAAAGTAATGAAAACCGGCTCTCTCTTTTGAACGCTTTTATCAAAAGAAAAGAGAATACATAAAAATGGGTTAGTAATGGGCATGAATCCTATGAAGAGAAAAGAGCTGGATGGGAAAGAAACATTTATTGTTAGAAAGGTGGAAAAGAAATTGCTAATTTTGTATTCATGTGGACATTGAAATAAAAAAAAATCCAGAATATAAACATGTGTGGTAGCGAATTGAATTACTATATATCTTTGATATTGTTTTCAGTTAAATTGTTATTTTGTACTCAAGGTTTTCCAAAAGTCACTCTACCAGTTTACTAAATAGTGTGTTAATATACATTTATTATTATTGATACTATTATCGATATCAATTTTATTATTTAGATGAAATGAGTTATTATTCATATTAGTAGTATTTGAGTTAAAATAAAAGTAATGTACAGAATAAGTTGCATAATAAAGTCGTTAACATAAATAATAACTCATTTTATATGAATAATAAAATTAGCATAAATATGGTATTTTTCAAACATTTTTCTACTAAATAATGAGTTTAATTATTGAAATGCTCCACACAATGTGAAGTCCTTGAATATTATTTTAGTAGGTGGGTATATCTGCAACTATATGTATATATATGCATGCATGATTACATGTGCTTCCTCATAGGCAAGTCAAATCACTAAACTAAATAAGGAGTGCCTTGAGAAATAGACCTATAACTAATTCCTAAAAATTTTAGAAGGTCCAAATCCTTCAATTAATAACATGCATGTCTATTTTTGGAATGGGGCCTGATTGATATATGGCATATGCATGCTTTGATTTAACAACCGACACTAACCTTAACTTAGCTAGTTATAAGCCAGTTGTATATGTGTGTGTGTATATATCATATATGTAATGTACCTATCATATGACGCTCTTGCAGTTACATAACCTTAATTTACCCTTCATTGAACTTCAAGTAAATTAGCCAAAAAAATTAATTATAATGGGAGTCCTAATAAAATATTATGCTTATTACTGCAATATTACGTATATAGGATATAAAATAGCAATTAATTATGCATTCATATTTAATTATACATAAATTGAATTTTGTTTGTGATAATTTGGTTTATATATAATTTTGATTATCAGTTTAATTAATAAATAAAAAGCTGTTGAACAATTGTTAGCTAGCTCGGTTTTGAACCAACTGATCAATAAACACATCACAAGTAAAAAAGAAACAAGAAGAAAAAATAATTACAAAATCTAGAAATTAATATAATAATGAGCTATATATATATGTAGTTATCATAATTAAATGGGTACTGCAGAGAAGATAGCAGGTGAGGGATTCATAAATGTTGATTCAGATCACTGATTGGAGTCAATTAGAGTTCTGGTTCCTTTGCCTAAACCGCTACCTATCACCATTACAATTAATTGCATTAGGAGATGGATACCAGTACATGTCTCTACCATACTTCCATCTCCTTAGGTGTGTATATATATATAAAGTTTGGCTAATGTGCTTCTATTAGTATTTCCGTTCGAAACGCTTACAGATTGAATTTCAAAATCTCGTATCCGAAATGTCAATCCAAGCAGCTCAATAAATTCTTCATATAAAAATGTTATAGAAGAGTTTTTTAACAGTTTTTAATGATTTTTTAAAAATAATCATTTTTTAACATTCAAATATTAATATTTTTCTATTATTTTTAGGATCATTTTTCAAAAGTAAAAAATAGTTCAAAAATCCTAAAGTGATAAATTTTGATATTCTACAAGATTTTGATATGAATAATTTATTGAACTATTTGATTGACGTTTCAGACATAAATTTTAAAATTTGACCCGTAAACATTTTCGAGCCGAAATACTTATATAAACATATTAGCGAGAGAGAGAGAGAGAGAGAGAGAGAGAGAGACTAAAATATAATGCGTTGTACGGATGAACCCGTGAAGCGGCTCCAAAATTCGAATTTTGAGTTAAAAATGACTGATTCAAGCTGTTCAATATAACTTACATATCAAAATCTTATAGAACACCAAATTTTACATTTTTTAGATTTTTTTTTTGCCATTTTTTTGGATGGGAAGAAAATCGTTGTTATTGGATGATCCAATAAAAATATATTTTTTTTCTTTTTGAAAGGTATATGTGCAAAACACTGTAGTTTCATTAATTCAAGCCTGAACACATTGCTACGTATATAACTTATGCTAATTAAGGTATATACATGTATACATACCCTCATGCATATATTTGTTTCAAATGAACAATTAATTAATATCCGTATTGTTCATTGACACATGAATTGCTTTTGAGGATTGACTAATTTTGAAATATTCAAATACTGGTACAGGATGTGAAGTCTAGGGCCTAATTAACTGTGTTTTGTGTTCACAACAATATAATATTAATTACATACTATTTTGCCATTTTTTATATATTATAACACCTATTTGTGATGATAATACTCCTGACACGTCAAAACTCAAAACAGGATACGCAAACTCCAAAGATATTATTAATGAACATCTATAAGTGTGTTTAACAGGTATATGTCTATGTTACAATTAATTAGACATGAGAACCTTTTTCATTTCGGAAACTTTTAATGTGATCACAATATTTTCCTTTTTCTCTTTGAAAAAGGAAAATTTTAAGTTAAAAATTACCCCAAATCCTTAAAATTGATACTGTTGTAAAAAGGGCGTATTAAGGCTCAACACAAATATATATTGAGTTTTTAAAAATTATACTTAAAAAGATCCACCAAGTAATACCATGCACCAAGCCTATTAGTATTATTAGAGCCCAACCCAGTATGTATGTATGATCTCAAACGAAAAATTCAAGTTAACGGCATATTAAGGGCCCCACTTCTCATTACACATATTGAAACTCGATAAATAATACTTAATTTGATCACTTCATAACGGGTCTAATTAGATATTTGACAGTCTATTATTCAATATATATTTATATTACGTATAAACCCATATAATTTTGTAATTAATAAAAATTAATTCCAACAGTTACTACTTAAAAATTTATTTCATTTTATTGGAGAGTAATAAAGGCCCTTGAATAATTTCTCTCTTGTTCCGGAATCCATACCCAATAATTAAATATCATTCAATTGTGTTGCTTTCTGAGAGAAGAAGAGCCCACTAATCCATTGCAATCATTAATTTAACGCAAGGATATATGTCTCTTTGGATTTTAGATCAGAAGTCTGCCTATAGTTTATATACCAAAATCAAGGATTTGTATTCTGGGTACAGCACGGTATATTATTCTGCTGATCGAAATTCATACAAAATAAATCTAAAAAAATCTCTATAATCCACCATCCGTTCATACGCAACAACACAAGATCACAACCCCAAATCATAACGGAAAATTAAGGATCTATGAGAAAATAGAGATTGAAATCCTGTTAAAAAAATTTTAAAAAAAATAAATATCAGATTAACGAAAACCCACATATACAAAAAATTAAGCTAGTTACAATAAAAGGCAAAATGATACTTATTGAGAGCGTGTACATATATATGTTACTGATAAGCAATAATTTATTATTTGATTATAACTGCCGGACACACTCACTACATGCATACAAACAACAAACAGCAACGATGCATACATAAAGCAACAAAATACATAGTTCATAAATTAACTATTTAAGATAGACCATGCTTTATAAATCCTCATATTTTTTTTATATCCTTCTCCTTGGCCTTCTCATCATCTCCGAGCTTGGTTTATTAATTAGTGCACCCTGCAATTTAATTATGACCAACAAAAACAAAAATTAGGTACCACAGTAGTACAGTACTATAATTCAACATGAAATTTTTCTCAACTTGTGTACTTCCTTTTCACCCATGGCGCACCCATGAAAATGAGAAAAAAAATAAATTAAAAAGGTCCCTGCTTCCTTTATTCGGATTAATTTATTATTGAAGAGGTCTGTAGATGTGGTAAAATCTTACGAATTTACATTTACTTATTATAGGATTATGAACTCTAGTAAAATCCAATTCTGTCAATTAATGCTGATATAAACGATCATTTATGAATAAGACCAATATATTAATTTATACGAATATATATGTGCAATTAATTGAATACGCCATCAAATTCTTGAAATGGTTGCTACATACTTGGAGCAGTCGGTGGAGGTGCTGATGGAATAGGGAACGCTGACTCCACACTTGCCGGGGAGGCTGGCAGCAGCACCAGCATTAACGCTGGTTCCCTTTGCGAGGTTCTTGAGGCAGTTGCAGACCGCCTGGCGGTCAGCGCCGCTCGATGCCATCGAATTCAGGCTCTTGATGCCGCTGCAGCACTGTGCAGGGGGGCTGCCCTGGCCGGAGCGGGCATACGACATGCACTGGGAAAGGGCTGACGCCACCTGACCACATCCGATTGCCGCATTGGCGGTATACGGTGCGGTGAGGAGGAGGACGGTAACAGTTACGGCAAAGATGGCACGGATGTTGAAGCTTGCCATTGTTTTGGTTGGTTGCTTGCTTTGAGATTGGAGGAGTTTGAATTTTGGTTTCTGAGTAGAGTGTGATTTTATGTATGAGAGCTAGTGAAGTTTGGAATTGTTGTGGTTCAAGAGGTGCATTTGGGATGGTTTATATAGAGAGAGCTAGCTAGCCCACGCATGAATAATTAATTAATTAATTAATTAATGTGTATAACTGTATTCATCCAAATTAATTGGGACATCAAAATTAATGTAAACTTGAATGTACAATAATTGAACAAAACACACCGACTAAGCAACTACTATGTTTTGTTTAATGGTGTGAATGCTGAAATAATAATGGTGAATTGGTGAGTCTTTTGCTGTCTTGTAAGTAAAATTAAACACACCTACTAGTCTCCTCCAATTCTTTGAAGTCGAGCTTCTCGTTACTATTATGTGTTTGTTTGCTAGTGTGAACTCTGAAATAATAATGGTGAATTGGTGAGTCTATTGCTGTCTGTCTTGTATGGTAAGCTACGTTTTTTTCTTCTTTTTTTTTTTGAGAAGAGGTAAGTAAAGATTAACACACCTACTAGGTTACTACTATATTTTGTTTGCTGGTGTGAACTCTGGAATAATAATGGTGAATTGGTGAGTCTTTTGCTATAATTCAACATGAAATTTTATAATTTGACCCGTAAGCGTTTTCAAGCCGAAATACTTATGAAAACATATTAGTCAAATTATATTATAGAGAGAGAGGCTAAAATATAATGCGTTGTACGGATGGACACGTGAAGCGGCTCCAAATCTCGAATTTTGAGTTAAAAATGACCGATTCAAGCTATTCAATATAACTTATGTATCAAAATCTTATAGAACACTAAATTTTTCATTTTTTCAATTATTTTTGTCATTTTTCCGGATGGAAAGAAAATCATTGTTATTGGATGATCCAATAAAGATATTTTCTTTTTCTTTTTGAAAGGTATCTGTGGAAAACACTGTAGTTTCATTAATTCAAGCCTGAACACAATGCTCTGTATATAACTTATGCTAATTAAGGTATATACATGTATACATACCCTCATTTATATATTTGTTTCAAATGAACAATTAATTAATATCCGTATTGTTCATTGACACATGAATTGCTTTTGAGGATTGACTAGTTTTGAAATATTCAAATACTGGTACAGGATGTGAAGTATAGGCCTAATTAACTGTGAGTTTTGTGTTCACAACAATATAATATTAATTACATATTATATTGCCATTTTTTTATATATTATAAGACCTATTTGTGATGATAGTACTCCTGACACGTCAAAACTCAAAACAGGACACGCAAACTCCAAAGATATTTTTAACGAAAATTTATAACAGTGTGTTTAACAGGTATATGTCTATGTTACAATTAATTAGACATGACAACCTTCTTCATTTCGGAAACTTTTAATGTGATCACAATCTTTTCCTTTTTTTTCCCTTTGAAAAAAGGAAAATTTTAAGTTAAAAATTACCCCAAATCCTTAAAATTGATACCGTTGTAAAAAGGGCGTATTAAGGCTCAACACAAATATATATTGAGCTTTTAAAAATTATACTTAAAAAGATCCACCAAGTAATACCATGCACCAAGCCTATTAGTATTATTAGAGCCCAACCCAAGTATGTACGTATGATCTCAAATTAAAATTCAAATCACTCAATAAATTTTTCATATTAAAATTTTATAGAATACTAATTTTTTTCTATTTTTTTGGAGTTTTTAACTATTTATTTCATATTTTTTTTAAATGGACTATTTTTTTATATGTAAAAATTCAATATTTTATTATTATTATTATAGTTATCTTAAAAAATCCAAAATAAATAGTTAAAAAAATTTAAAAATTAAAAATTTATGTATCCTACGAGATTTTGATAAGAAGAATTTATTAGACAATTTAGATTTTTTGTTTGAGTTGATTTGATAGATTTTTGAGTTAGGAGCACCGAGAGCCCTTACTCCTAAGAGCACCGTATACAAAATAAAACTAGAATGCTCCTAGAAATATGAAACTTTTCGGTACTCCTAACTCAAAAATTTATCAAATCGATTTCAGTGGAAACTCAAAATCGCTCAATAAATTCTTCATATCAAAATATTATAAGATACTAAAATTTTCTATTTTTAGAGTTTTCTAGCTATTTGTTTCGGATTTTTTTAAAATGACTTATTTTTTATATGCAAAAATTTATTATTATTATTGTTAGAGTTATCTTAAAAAATTCGAAATAAATAATTAAAAACTCTAAAAATATAAAATTTTAGTATTCTATACGATTTTGATATGAATAACTTATTAAGCAATTTAAATTTTTCATTTGAGATTGATTTGATAAGTTTTTTAATTAGAACCCCGTACTTTTAAAAATACGTTAGCTTTACTCATATATATATATATATATATGCATCCAATGCTAATTAGGAATCCAAAAGAAGAAAGCCACACAAGTATTCATTTATTGCTAGATATTATTTATTTTATTTATTTGATAACAGGCTAACAATTAGCCAGGCGAAATCTCACTGCATACATACATACAAAAGCAGTAGGAACAGTGAGAATGAGTACAAATTGGAATGCTAGATAAAAACTACAAAAATTGCTCCTGATATTATTATTATTATATTAATTAAGGTACGTAGACAATGCGTTAGAATTCGCATATATATGTCTTCTTCCCCCATCTGAGCCTTCTCTCTCAGTCTCAGCTGCATTACTTAGCGCACCCTGCAATTTACCAGAAAAAAATTGTAAATATTAATGGTTTAATTCCAAGATGGAAGATAGATATTACAAGTTGTGTCACTTATTCAGTAAATTGCATACTGGGAGCAGTCGGTGGAGGTCCGGATTGGATATGGTATGTCCACGCCGCACTTGCTGGGAATGCTAGCGACAGCTTCGGCGTCGAGGTTGTTTTCTTGGATTATGTTCTTCAGGCAGTTGCATGCCGTCTGGCGGTCAGCCCCCGTCGTTGCTGCCGAATTTAGCCTTCTGACACCATCGCAGCACTGATCAGAGGGGTTGCCCTGGCCGCTTCGGGCATACGGTAGACACTGGTTGATGTAAGACGTCACCTGGCCGCACGTCATCGCTGCTTTTGTGTTGTGGCATACGGTGAAGAGGATGATGGCGACGGCTACGGCAGTGGTGGCACAGATGTCAAAGTTGGCCATGATAGTATAATATAAATAAATTTGAACCAGCTAACTTAAAAAGAGTGTTGTTACTGACATATGTGAGCTAAGTTTGGAAGTGTGTTGTGGTTTCAAAGGGGTAAATTTGGGAGGGTTTATATATTGTACAAGATTTTGAGAGTATCTGACAAAATCAAATTTACTATAGATGATGGTCCAGTGCAAATCTGGTTGTTCAGTAATTAATTACCAATTTAAGTAACATTTGATGCATGATGGGTATATGCATTTTTCACATGATTTTTCTAAGACAGTTTTCTACTGTTTTTAATTATTTAACCAACTGAACTAATAAAATTAGAGCGAATTTCAAACAAAATAAGTAATTAAGACTACGGAACATTACCTTCATTTATTATTTTTTGAAGTGCCTTTGATTATTCATACAATTTAATATATAAATCAAGTTGCAAATGTTACACGTTGCTATAACCAATAATTCGGAATCAAACCAAAACAGTTCTATCATTATATATCTTAATGTGTGTAGAATAAATGTCAGTGCAGATTAGCACGTGATGGTTCTTAAATGATTTATCAATGTTGGTTGCTGTATAATTGGAGATATTTGTTGTACCAAATTGAAACAGGGATGTACGGAGGTGGTCAGATTTACAATTAATCTGCACTGGCAAAGGTACAACAGTAAGTTGTGAAAATTTAAGTCGGTTTATTATTCAATTGTGGCTCATGTGTTATGGATTTAGTAGTTACTACTTAAAATTTATTTCATTTTATTGGAGAGTAATAAAGGCCCTTGAATAATTTCTCTCTTGTTCCAGAATCCATACCCAATAATTAAATATCTTTCAATTATGTTGCTTTCTGAGAGAAGAAGAGCCCAGTAATCCATTGCAATCATTAATTTAACGCAAGGCCCAATATATTTATGTCTCTTTAGATTTTAGATTAGAAGTCTGCCTATAGTTTGTATACCAAAATCAGGGATTTGTATTCTCGGTACAGCACCGTATATTATTCTGCTGATCGAAATTCATACAAAATAAATCCAAAAAAATCTCTATAATTCACCATCCGTTCATACGCAACAGCACAAGATCACAACCCCAAATCATAACGGAAAATTAAGGATCTATGAGAAAATAGAGATTTAAATCCTGTTAAAAAATATTTAAAAAAAATAAATACGAGATTAACGAAAACTCACATATACAAAAAATTAAGCTAGTTAAAATAAAAGGCAAAATAATACTTATTGAGAGCGTGTACATATATATGTTACTGATAAGCAATAATTTATTATTTGATTATAACTGCCGGATACACTCACTACATGCATACAAACAACAAACAGCAACGATGCATACATAAAGCAACAAAATACATAGTGCATAATTAACTAATTAAGATAGACCATGCTTTATAAATCCTCATATTTTTTTTATATCCTTCTCCTTGGCCTTCTCATCATCTCCGAGCTTGGTTTATTAATTAGTGCACCCTGCAATTTAATTATGACCAACAAAAACAAAAATTAGGTACCACAGTAGTACAGTACTATAATTCAACATGAAATTTTTCTCAACTTGTGTACTTCCTTTTCACCCATGGCGCACCCAAGAAAATGAGAAAAAAAATAAATTAAAAAGGTCCCTGCTTCCTTTATTTGGATTAATTAATTATTGAAGAGGTCTGTAGATGTGGTAAAATCTTACGAATTTACATTTACTTATTATAGGATTATGAACTCTAGTAAAATCCAATTCTGTCAATTAATGCTGATATAAACGATCATTTATGAATAAGACCAATATATTAATTTATACGAATATATATGTGCAATTAATTGAATACGCCATCAAATTCTTGAAATGGTTGCTACATACTTGGAGCAGTCGGTGGAGGTGCTGATGGAATAGGGAACGCTGACTCCACACTTGCCGGGGAGGCTGGCAGCAGCACCAGCATTAACGCTGGTTCCCTTTGCGAAGTTCTTGAGGCAGTTGCAGACCGCCTGGCGGTCAGCGCCGCTCGATGCCATCGAATTCAGGCTCTTGATGCCGCTGCAGCACTGTGCAGGGGGGCTGCCCTGGCCGGTGCGGGCATACGACATGCACTGGGAAAGGGCTGACGCCACCTGACCACATCCGATTGCCGCATTGGCGGTATACGGTGCGGTGAGGAGGAGGACGGTAACAGTTACGGCAAAGATGGCACGGACGTTGAAGCTTGCCATTGTTTGGGTTGGTTGCTTGCTTTGAGATTGGAGGAGTTTGAATTTTGGTTTCTTAGTAGAGTGTGATTTTATGTATGAGAGCTAGTGAGGTTTGGAATTGTTGTGGTTCAAGAGGTGCATTTGGGATGGTTTATATAGAGAGAGCTAGCTAGCCCATGCATGAATAATTAATTAATTAATTAATGTGTATGATTGTATTCATCGAAATTAATTGGGACATCAAAATTAATGTAAACTTGAATGTTCAATAATTGAACAAAACACACCGACTAAGCAACTACTATGTTTTGTTTAATGGTGTGAATGCTGAAATAATAATGGTGAATTGGTGAGTCTATTGCTGTCTGTCTTGTATGGTAATCTAAGTTTTTTTTTTTTTCTTTTTTGAGAAGAGGTAAGTAAAGTTAAACACACCTACTAGGTTACTACTATATTTTTTGTTTGCTGGTGTGAACTCTGAAATAATAATGGTGAATTGGTGAGTCTATTGCTATATGTCTTGTATGGTTAGTAAAGTTATTTTTCCTGAAAAGCCGTTTGATTTTTTTTTTTTTTGGTTGGGTAGATAAAAAAAATAAAACACAACAATATGAAGTGAAATTTCAAATTTTCTTATTTGAATGAATATAAAAAACGTAAATTAAATATATATTTGATTCGAAGAATTTACATGACTGTCATGTTTAAGTTCTCCAAAACATCTTAAAAAAATGAATAACATAGTTCATGAAAATTCTTAAAATAAACAATTACTATGTTACTTGATAATTAATATAATAATTAATTGAAACAACGGATTATCTTTCTCAATAAATAAAAGAAAAAAAGGACTGCTTGCATCTCAATAAATAAAAATGAATGACAGAGTTCCAAGTGAAGTTACATCAACAATTAAGGGAGAGCAGTTAATTACATGCATTTGTAATCAAGAAGCTACCGCTTGCATCTCAATGAACTAAAATAATTCAATCAAACTATTAAACCTTCTCATAGTTCTAATAATTCTGATGAGCATTCGTTATCATTAAATTCAATGATATATTATGTTATTATTAAATTTAAACAGTTTAATTTAATTTAAATAACTTAAATTTAGTAATAAATAATATTTTTTTATTTATATTTTAGTGAATACGTGTTAGTACGGTAAATCACGTGTCGATGGTTTTACACGTGATGTGCATGATATGTCTGAATAGTACAGAACATTATATATGTACATATAAAGATACATTACATATTAAAAGACGTGCTAGATATATTCAGATATAATGTATTAGCACGTGTCAATATTTATAAAATTTGAAAAAAAAAATTTTAATCAGAAAAATTCGAATTCAAATTTTTAAATTTCATTGGTCTTTGTCCCTCTCTCGAGTCCTAAATCTCGTCTAAGTGCCCATACTTCCAATTCAAAATTTCAAAGTTGTACGCACCCCTACCCATGCTTACCCAACGTGCTCCCCATGTGCAATATCCATGCATGCACGTACCGTTCCCCATACTGTGCGTGATGTGCCGAAACAGTACAGAATCTTAGACATATACGTCTACGCGAACACGTGAATATATCACGTATTATAACACGTCACATGCTAAACACGTGTGCGTTATGTGCTTACACGTGAGTGCCGACGTGTCAGGCACGTCTAATAATTCACTTCTGGATATGTAAAAACAAGTATTGGATTGTATCTTTACAATTATTATGAAAAAATCTATTTTTTATTCGGAAGGATTGATGTCAATATTAATTATCATATTTTATTATTATTATAGTTATTATCATCATCATTATAATACTTTAAATAAGATAAATATTTTCTTTATTATTTTTTTAATTACGAAATTGTAATGTACATCACAAAATAATGAAAAAAATTGAATAAAAACTCTTTAAAATTGTTCAGATGACGAATGGTGTAGAATTTTTCTGACATATAACCCTAAAATTATCATTTCATGTTATTCGAATAATTATGGGAAATTCTATTTTTTTTCTAGAGATTGAAATCAATACTTATTTTCTCACTAACAACGATTATTATTATTTAAATCAAATAATTAACAAAGTGAGTTTTAAGTTGAAATTAATATTTATTTTCTTACTGATAACTATTAGCATAATTTAAATCAAATAACTAATTAAGTGATTTTAAGCTAAAAGGAAGGCTTATTTTATCATCAATAACTATCAACATAATTTAAATCAAATAGTTAAGAGTAGGAATATTGTTAATTGAAAATGGATCAGTAAAATGACCATACATATATTCCCATCTCCGAAGCTCGTCCTTTTGTGCTCCACTCCAAATACTTAGTACAAAATATCATGAATTAAATTGAAAATGGGTATTAGATGACTTTATCAAAAAGAAACATATCAGCTCTCTCTCGAAGGAAAAATAAAATTCAGTCTGACCTAAAAAAAAAATTTCCCAACATTTAACGAAAAAGGAGAGACACTAGGAGATGAAATATTTATTTCATCCCATAACTCTCAAATCTGACAACCGAACGGCTCTCGGAAATAAATACCAATTGAACTCAAAAACCCACAATCTCTAAGGGCCGGTTGCATCTAAACTTATCCGGATTTAATACAATAATGATATATTCCGTCTTTTTAAAGAGAAATATAAATTTAAGTTTCGTAAAAAATACTTTAAAAAAAATAAATGTTGAAAATTAATGAAAACTCTTACATAAAAAAAATCCAAACAGGCCCTAAGATATTCCCAAATGTTTTTTTCTTATTGCTCTTTTAACAGAACAAATATGTTGTGATTTTAAATTCCACATTGAACAATTTACATTTCTAATTATTTAGCATCAATTATTTATCTCAGACCCGTCATGAAGTGTGACTTCCAACTCTGGTGAAAGTAAATGCTAAATAAAAACTATATATGGACCAAGACTATCACTAAGTACCAATTTTTTTATTTTTCGAAAAAGAAAAAAAAAGAAATTTGTTCGAAGATGAAATTAAACATTAATAGATGTCAATTGCAACAAACAAAGAACTGAAATTCCAGTTTTAATTTGTTTTCGTAAAGATCTTTTTTCCGAGATGAAATATATATTAATTTTTTTCAGTTCTAGGGGTCAAACCAAAAAAAAAAAAAGCTTTTGAGCTGTCATGAGTTTATATATTACATTTGTATTTTTTTTTTCCTTGTAGCAGCTATTATTATTTAAATTTGAGAACGTCTACTAAAACATGCTTAATTGTTTTATTTATTACACATACTATGAACTTTTTTAGATTTAAATGGGTGCCAAAAAAAATACTATATACGAATGTTTATTATATCTAGCAAGTAGTAATACTCTTGTATAATTTTGATACTGGTCAACGTTGTAATTATACATTAGAGGCTACATATATTGTTGTTGTAAAATTGTCTGAAAATTCAAAATGCAAATAATGAACATTAACATTATGTTTTTTTTTTTTTTACTTTTTTTCATAGTAACGTCATGATTTTTTTTGAGATAAAAAAATAAAATCTAAATTATTCAAATTTAAATCTTTATAAAAAAAAACCTCTCATCTCAATTCCAAATCTATAATTTTTCACATAAAAATTTATTTTTTACTGTAAGGTTAGTTCTCTTATGATTTTTATTTAGGTCTTGAAGAATTGGAATAACAGTGTTTATGATAACAGTGTTTATTTAGGTCTTGAAGAGTTGGAATAACAGTGGTTATTTAGTTCTCTTATGATTTTTATTTAGGTTTTTACATAAAAATTGTGGTTTCTGATATCCATCGGATGTTTCTAGGAGTGTCTCTACATTCATTCTACAATAAATAAGAGTGTTTATTGTGATGGTACGTACAGTGGAAAGAGATGGAAGGCAGATGGATGACACTACTTAGCAAGCAAGCAGGCAGGTGAGAGTTGGTTCTTAATTAAATGCAGCATGTTACGTTCGCCACTGATTCAAGTTTGGTGTCAATGTTCAGACTAAACAGCATTCAAGTTTGGTGTCAATGTTCAGACTAAGCAGCGCGTACATAATGTGCCATGCAAGGTTCGGAATTAATGATGCACCGACGGTGCTGTCACACTGGGATGGTTGGATGCTGGGACTCTGAGCATTCATGATTTCATGCATCAGAAGTTGTGAAAGCAAAGTCTACTACTCTGAATTCTCATTTCTGATTTGATTTGATTGCTCTCCTCTCTCTCTCTCTCTCTCTCTCTCTCTCTCTCTCTCTCTCTCTCTCTCTCTCTCTCTCTCTCTCTCTCTCTCTCTCTCACTCTCTTCTCTTCTAGACTTGTACACTTGGAGCACATTTACTTTTACTACTAGCATGAAATGATGAAAATAATTCACCCTTGAAGTCTAAATTACTTTGCCTGCTATATGATTTCAGTTTTTTTAAAGACATTTAAATTTGAATTTTTATAAAAAAAATTCACAAGAAAAATCTAACTTTAAAGTGTAAGTTAGACTGAACTATTGCACTGTAAACGTTGGCTTGTGATATTTTATACTTTTATTTCGTTTGCAAATTATGATTTTTCATCTTAGTCACTGAATTAAAAATTAATTATCATAATTCTAATTCTATTGACAAATATAAAATATAACACCTCAATAGTTATAACGTAATAATTCGTTCTAACTTAATAGTTTTCTCGCATCACTTGAAATATTTGTTGGAAATTACTAAAAGTTTTCAACTAATAATTGGGAAAAAAAAACTTCAAAGACTATTTCCTGAAAGAGAAATTACCGTTTTTATTTTTTGAGTAAATTACATATAAAGTATCATTTATTTATTATTTTAATTCTTAAAATTAAAAAATTACCAATTTGATCCTTAAATTATTACTTGTTAATTATTTTGGTCCTTAAAGTTTTAAAATTATCATTTTAATCCTTCAAATTTTTAATTTATATCAAATTGGTCCTACATTTAATATCTATTGAAAAAATGATAATTGTACCTATATAGTTTTTTTTTTAGTATTAAGGCTAAATTAGACATAATTATCAAACAATACAAATAATATGAAAATAACTATAATTATTCACGACATGAGATATCAATTAAATTAGTATTAACATTCATATTTGTACCATCATAAATTAATTAAAATAAAATTTATATATTTTTTTCATAAATATAAATGTAGGATCAATTTGGTATAAATAAAAAAACTTAAAGGATTAAATTGGTATCTTTAAAACCATAAGGATCAAAATAGTAATTAAGTGATATTTTAAGGACCAAATTGATATTTTTAAAATTTTAAAAATCAAAATGATAAATGTGTGATACTTTGAGGATCATTTATGTAATTTACTCTTAAAAAAATTCATTTACGTTACAAATATTACAATACTCATATCACTTACAAAAAATTTTATGGCACTTTTAGAAAAAAATCATAAAAAAAACCTAATAACTGCACTGTAATTACTATCATACTTTTTTTAGTAAAATGAAAAGAAAAAAACATGATAATAACAGGCTAACATGATAGTAAAACTATTACTATCATGTTAGCATATGTAATTCCTTTTAAAATGGGATATAAATGTTTTCTATTTAAATGCATCTCCTCTCTTTATTATATTTTTTTCGTACGTGCCCAAGGATGAACATATTCAAATTTACGATGTCCATTCATGACCAAAATAAGCATTTATTGTTGTCATCTCATTACTTCTAAAACTATATTTTCCCCATCTGAAAGCACAACAACATACATTTAAATTGTACTTTAATTTTAAATCAAAATTTGTAAGCTAATACTCAATAAAAGAATAAAATTTATCATATGAAAATATAACATAAGAGCTAATTAGTTAATATGTCACATCATGAACTTTCTCCAACTTTTGAGTAAAAGGAACATGCTGCTACGTTATATAAATTAATCAAATTAAAACTGTACTATTATAAAGTTATATTCTTACATATAAATTAAATACAATTTTATGTATATATCATATTTTACATATCTTATTATTAGTTTGAATGTTCGCCAGAAGTACAAAAGCGCATAGTAGAGTTCCCTTCTATGATCCTATTTGAAAAAAATAAAAAATAAAAAATAAAAAATAAAATTTATCATCACTCTTTATAAAAAAATATCTTTACTTTTTTAGTTATTTCTAACTCATCTTAATATCAAATAAGGTCTATGGGAATTAATTTTTGTGGTGCAGTTGTTGAGGAGGACTCTAGAAGCATGAACTGAGACAGTGACATTTCACATGGTAGCTTAATTATAGCTCTGGCTTTCTTTCTTGATTTGGGGCGCTCCCACAGAGTGAATGCCACGCGTCACAGCTCTATTGGGGCGGCTACTGCTCACTCACTCACTGGTCGGCTTCTCACTTCCCGCTTCTCACTTGGTTACAGCGACACGTACACCGTTTGCCCTTGCAAGCGGTAACACTACAGTTTTCTAAATACAGAGTCTCTTATCCACACACACACACACTTGAATACTAAATAAAATACAATCTGCTTAACTTAAAATATATAAACACCCGAATCTTCATTTATATAAACATTCGAATCACTTATATAAATAACTGAATATATAATACAAATACTTAACTCATTATATTTAAATACATGAGAATACATGAACGTATTTTTTTGTCAAAAGTAAAAAGTTAATACACATAAATATACTTTTTTTATCAAAAATAAAAAATTAGTTACGGAAATTTTTTGAGAGATTTGACTTAGATACTATTAATCACTTTCATATTATATAGATGGTCCTCAAAAGTATTATTTTTTTATCATTTTAATCCTTAAAAATTTTAAAATATCAATTTAATTCTTAACTCTTTTATCATTTTGATCCTTAAATTTTTAAAGATATCAATTTAATCCTTCAAGTTTTTAATTTATACCAAATTGATTTTACATTTATATTTATGAAAAAATATACAAATTTTATTTTAATTAATTTATTATGATACAAACATGAATGTAAGTATTAATTTAATTGATATCCGATATCATGAATAATTGTAATTCTTTTCATATTATTAATATTGTTTAATAATTATATCTAATTTAGTCTTAATACTAAAAAATACTATATATATAATTACTATTTTTTTCATAGTTATTAAATGTAGAACTAATTTGATACAAATTAAAAACTTCAAGAACTAAAATAATACTTTTGAAACTTTAAGGATCAAAATGTTAAATAAATAATACTTTACATATCAAATTGATAGTTTTCAAATTTTAAGGATCAAAATGATTTTCACTTTAAAGATCATATATATAATTTACTCTTTTTTTAATTAGTTCTTTTGCACAGTTAAAATTAAAACTGTATGGTATACACATTCTACAATTGGTATTAAAATTTTACTAAATTACAAATAATAAAATAAATTTTAATTTTTTTAATCGGAGGATGATGTATATACATATTGCCGTCAACTGCCTCCTTTAATTTTCTTAATTATTTAATCTTTCAAACATATACCACTTAATACGAATTAAAACACCTCCTTTTACTCAAAATCTTAATCCTTATCCGTTCCTCGAAAAACCTCCTATATAAAACCTTCTTAACTTGTACTTATAACTTAGAATCACCAAGCATTAATTCTTAACATAAATTAAAATTTAGTCCTCAACAAACAAACAAACGGCTCCGTTCAGTTCAACAGATTAAGTTGCTTTTAATAAGGCCAAGGGAAGGGAACACAGAAAAGTGAAAACGCGGAACCTGAAACTGAGGTTAGCTTTTTCAACACAGAATTAATCAAATCCCATTAATGGCCACCAAAAGGAGCGGGAAAACTGAAATCTAGTAATGCACGTGTTGTGTCAGCACTCAGGACTCAGAAACCATGAATCTTTGTCTTCTCCTTGTCACAGATGATGCACACTCTCTCACGTGATCATCATTCCTAGCTTCCTCACTGACACCGGGACCCATGGGCTCTACTTCCTTCTTTTCTTTTCTTTTCTTTTCTTTTCTTTTTTTGCTTTTGTTGAGGTGAATTATATTCCATGATTGTATTTTCGTATGTTTCTTGTGGGCTGTAGCTGGCTTCTTCTTCACACACGGACTCTCACATTGGAATTTGGATTATGTTTTCAGTGCTATATAAATAATATTTTGAACAGTCGACATTGCAAGCGTTTGTTTCTGTTACTAATGCAGCATTATTATATGACAGTGAATTAAATGGAGATCAGTAGTGTTATATTATATGGAAACTATAAATACTATCGGGTATCCGCAGTAGTTCTATATTCCTTCACTTGCTCACAAATAATTTGTAAAAAAGATTTGTAATTTTTTATCATTATTGAAATATGCTACATCAAATTTTATTTATAGGAAGCAAAATTTCAACGTAACTTGAAATCTATTTCACGTGATTATTTATGTACATAAAAACGAAAAATTATCTTAAATCCGCTAAAAGAACTATGGATTATCTTTTCTACCATTTTTATTTTTATTAATTTATTTTCTTATTCAGATTTTTTAGATTTCAAGACGTAAAATTTCCAACACCATGTAATGCTTTTTATTATTTCTTTTGATAGGGAGAAACATATTATATTGGTCTCAAAATTTTCGAAATTCTAATAAGAATGTTTTTTTTCTCTCCTTATAAAAAAATATTAAGGTAATAAAAAAATTTATTTCCTACACAATTTTAAAATATGAATTACATTGAATGATTTGAATGGCTCATTCAAATTTAGGAAAGGAAGATTTGGAGGCAAACCTTCTTAGCCCACTACGTATGTGTAGTATATATAAGATAGAAGTATTACTTCAAAGAGAAATTAGGATTTTCAAAAGAGAACTTTCTTTTACTAATTTTTCTTGTCTTATTTGATAATTAATTTTTGATTGAATGATTAAGATAATATTTTTTCTATAAAAATTAAGTTTGCAAGTTTGAAATTTGATGACAAAATTTTCATAAATATTTAATAAATATTTAAATTCTTTATCTTTGTCTAAAAGAAAATTTCTTATTTTAATCATTTAGTATACTGTGAATTCTGAAGACAGATCTTGTCTAATTTTGAGATCCCAAATTCATTTTTTCCTTCTCCAACTCCACAAGTACTCCAAATAATTGCTTGTCTTTTTCCCTTCTTTTCTCGACTTTGAAATGTTCTAGACAAATGAATTTCGCAATAATATTGACAAGATCAGGGACTCTATATATATCTATTCGAGTAGAATGGAGTCCGGATTTGAAGGATTCGATTCGATTGGTCAGGGAATCTGCAATGTATGATTCTATCTTGTATAATTTGGAACTTCTCATTTTTTTTCTAAAATATTGTACCTTATTTTTTAGTGAAATTACGATGCTTTTCCCCCCCTTTTTTTGGTTTTCCTTGTATCGTTTTGAAAGATAACCATACTAATTCTAACTGATTCATAACCAAAACAGCTTAAAGTAAATTATTTTATCATTACTACATATTTAGAAAGGATCATGCATCAGCACTGGTAATGCATGCATGCTACAACAAAGATACACATCCACTACAAAAACAACAAGAGAGAAACTTGAGCAACATTACAACACTCAGTCTCAGAGCTCATCCAACATTACATTAACATAGAAGCCTTAATTTAATTTAATTATACTGCTCAGATATGCGATCAATGATCTCCTTATAACTTAATGGACCCTGCATTTCACAAGAGTAAATTTTGGTGTTAGTTCAAATGGAAATAGTGTTTAATTAAAATTTGACCCCAATAAAAGAAATAAAGGCATGAGAAATAGTCCTATGTTTCTTTCGAAAAAAGAAGAGAAAAGTGTGCATTGCATAATTGACACAAGTGATTGATAGTTAATGATCAGCATCATTTTAGTACCAAACTTTGCATTTTACAAAATGTATAAACCTTTTTTCAATAAGAATACACAAAGAAATTTACTAGTGAGAGGGCACGATGATTTCTAAAATGCGTGACTAATTAAGCTATTAACGAATTAATAGATCTAGAAAACGAAAACACACACACACACACACATACACACAAAAAAAAAAACATGTATAAGATAAGATGTAATTAATTAATATGAATAAGTTATACATACTTGGAGCAGTCAATGGAGGTGCTGATGGAATAGGGTAGATTGACGCCGCACTTTCCAGGGATGGAGGCGGCCGCAGCGGGGTTAAGACCGGTGACACTGCCAGCAGCCTGCTTGAGGCAGCTGCAGACAGCTTGCCGATCAGCGGTAGTCCTGGCAAGAGCATTGAGGTTCTTCACCCCGCTGCAGCAGCTTGCAGGCGGGGCGCCATTGCCCGACTTTGCGAACCCCAAGCACGGGGCAATGGATGTCGCAGCCTGCCCGCAAGTGATGGCGCCTTCCGACTGCGGCGCCATCAGCAGCACAAGCAGCGCTGCGACTGCCGCCACGACGCGCATGTCTAAGCGGATTGCCATTGCTACTGCTTGTATGTATATGTATATATGTATATATGATATATGTATGTAGGTAATGGAAGGTGCGAGAGACACTGTGTGTTGAGTGAATAGTGTGATGCCTTGGGGTGTTTATATATAGATCGGATGGTACTGGTACTAACTAAATTTTTGGGCTGGGAATTAAATATTGAATAATGGAGAGGTCTCTAGCTACTAGTACTAGCTAGTAGCTATGGCACTGTCTATAGTCTATACATTAATAAAGTTCGACTGTAGATTCACGCTCAAATTTAGCTAGAAAGCTAGTAGCTATGGCACACTCTGTACCTATACATTAAAAGTGTAGATTCATGATCAAATTTAGCTTAAACTAGAGGAATGCCTCGACTTCTTCGGTGACGTTGATTGAGATAAGTTATTACTGAGTCGATGGAATAATTATTTAGATTTATGTCATTCAGTGTATTCGTGAGAATGGGAAAATACAAAAGAAAATTGAAGTGATAATTAAATAAATGTGAATTAGAGATTGATAGATTAAAATCCTACATATTGAAGAAAAAGTTTAAAAATACAGGATTTTAAGATTTGAGATTTTTTTTTTTGAAAAGTATGAGAATATAGAAAGGCAGATTAATCAATTGAGCTGTTTTTTTAATAAAAGAAAACAAAGCACATAGGAAAATATACTGTGTGAATGAAGTGAAAAGAATCAATAGTAAATTTCAGAAATTTTACCCTCCTATGCGTTTTTGTTTTCAGGAGTGATTTTATTTTATTATTATTTTTAAGTGAAAGCAGGAAATGATTATTTGCTTATTCTTTCTCTGTATCAGAAAAAATAAGATGGGGAAGAAGGAATACAAATAGACAGATTAAAGAGCAAGCTAGAGAGTAAAAAGTTTGGCTGTACTTGAAATTTGTCTTAAAAATAAATTTTTACTATAAATAATTTCTTAAGGCTCATTTTTATAAGTTGTATAGAATTTTCTTAAATTATAGTTCAAATTTAAATATAATATCTCTAAATTATTTTCGTGGGAGTAATAGATTGCCAACCGTACAAATATATAAACTTTTTATATTTACTGTAGTTTGTATTGTTGGAATATTGTACCTATATAGTAAAAATATTGGTTCAAAATTAATATATTATAATAAATAAAGATGTCAAATCTCAGTGGAAAGTCCGAGTCGAAAAAACTTTGTATTAAAATAAATAAATAAAATACAAACATGAGATTAAAAACTTTTATTTATTTCAGACAATCAATGTAATATCATGTCATATTGTGAATATTGTTTTTCTTTTGGATGGTCAAAAATTGAAAAAGAAAGCAGTGGTGCTGCTTTTACAGCGTAGTAAATAATGTTCTTACTAAACTACACTTTTTTGTTCAGCTATGTATCTTTATTGTTCAGGTCGGCACAGCTGAGACATTTAGGTCGCTGGACAGATAAACAATAATAACAATAAAATAAGAGTTGTGATAATTCTATTTTTATTCTGTACGTCAATTTTTGTCCTCTAATAAATTCGGATGAAGATTCTTTCACGTATGTGTGAAGCTCCGAATTTTTCACGTGCTTTCTACATGTAAAACGGAAGCGCTCAAGTGTTTCGTACTCAAATAAAAATAAATATTTATGTAAAAATTTAGTAGGATTTATATAAACTTTGAAAAGTATTTAAATATGAAGTCAAAAGTGTTTAAAATTTCATTCGCATATATATCTCAATAAAAGTGTTTATATTAAGATTTAAATATATATTGATATTAACATTTAAATTTATTTATATTAATGTTATAATGTGTTTATATATAAAATAAAAATATTTATATTAAAATTTAAATGCGTTTATATACGGAATGAAAGTGATTATATTAATATTTAATGTATTTATACTAACACTTATGTATATAAAAAAAATATGTATGTAAACTATAAAAAAATTAAGACTACAAAGAAATATCTCATGATGTAACATGTTCAAGAAGTATTGATAGAAGAATGAGGATGAATCCGAAAAGCAAAGAGGAAACAAAAGATAAGAGAAAGACATGATCAATGGAGAGGGGTGAGATCGGAGAACGGAAGAGATATCAGAAGAAACCGATATTAGAAAAAGGAGGAGAAATTGGAGGAGGGGATGAAGATAAGATTGGAGGAGGAGAGGGAGACGAGATCAGAGAAGAGAGAAGAGATAGTCGGAGGAGAGAAAGGCAAAATTGTTGAAGGAGACAAGAGGCAAGATTGGGGAAAAGAGATGAGATCATAGAGACTGAGAGCAAAAGAGAATCCCCAAAGAAGAAAGAGAGAGAAAGGACACATTTTTGAAATTAAAGGAGAAAATTTGCACCGAATCCAGTGGGGTACAAAAATAATGTGCAAAAAATATTAATAATAATGGGCTTCATTGTTGAGGTTTATCAATATCCGGTGGCAATAAGAGCACCGTTTTAACTGTATCAGTATCTGTAGTAACTGTTTTCTTGGGTTGGTAGAGTAATGGGGACTGCTACAATTACAGTATTAATTTGGGCTTTCAAAGAGATCTCAATTAAACCAGATACCACCTGATATCTTTTATGGAGCAATTGTAGCTTCTGTTTGGTTTGGCCCAAAGAGCCCACCTTAGAAAAAAAGGAGCACAATATGGGCTGTGAAAGCCCATGCCCGTACATCTCATCTGGTTTACATGTCCAAAACCAAATCCCATTATATGCCAACATCCAGCTAAGAATTTGTCTGGTAATTAAATGCTTCACAGAGTTTAAAGAATCAAAGCAAGGACAAGCATTCAATGAGTTAGTCGTATATACCTTCCTTCCTTCCAAATTTTAGTACTTTTGCATCCACTACCATACAAATGTTGACTAAGCCTAACTGATATATCTGCTCTTCCTGTATCATTTGTATCCCATACTATGCAAATGCATGGACCCATTTTCATTTTACAACAAGTAGCAAAAAGAAAAGACAGAGAGCGAGAGAGAGAAGAAAATAGAAGGCTTGTTGCTCATGTATGGCCCAATTTCTTGGCAGTGAGGAGCTGCCTCAGAAAAGACAGCTTCCCGTTGACCCGAGAAACAATGGTGGAGATCACTGTGCTCCCGCTCCTGTTGGTCACCAGAGATGAGTTCTCGGCCGGCTTCAAATCTGGCAGCGGAGTGATGGTTTGGAGAAACGAGTTGAGCATTCGAATGATCTGGGTGAAGCTGGGGCGCATGTTTGGATCCTCGACCCAGCATGACTGCACAATGAACACCAGCTCCTGGGGCGTGCTGTCTGGCAGCGCCGGCCTCATTTGCTGTCAAGGAAACACGACATGACACGACCAATCAGAAAAAGACAGGCTATCATGCGATGATGTGGTATATTTAAATCTTAATCGGTAAAGGAGAAGATACTTGGAATAGGATACCTTGAAGGCGGCGGCATAGGCAGCTTGGAGGTTAGACATGCCTTCGAACGGCATCTTGTTAGTAAGCAATTCCCACAACACAATGCCAAAGCTGTACACATCTACCTTGTTCGTGTAGTGCTTCTTCTCCCCCCTCCTCAGTGTCACCGTGCTGTACAACTGCCATTGTTTTGTACTTAAAGAAAGTTCAGTTACTAATATTTAATGACGGATCAACTCATTATGCTCACATTCCAAGTAATGCTCTCTTTTACTTCTATTTATTTCAAGCTCTCTTTTACTTCTATTTATTTCATGCTCTCTTTTGATTTTATTCTATTTCATTATGTGCAAAAATATTGCAAGCAAACAAAATTTAATGATTTCTTGTTTTTTTCTGTTTCAAAGTTGGGTTTACTTATTTATTTTTATTTTTATTCTGGGGGGGGGGGTGGAGGGTGGAGGGGGCGCACGTGTGTGCGAATGAGGGAAATCGGATTGACAAACGGTCAAAATACTTAACCGTACCCCACCAGCAATGGGTTCTCAAACACAAAACTGAAACTAAAAGCAAGTATAAAGGGAACTCCAGGGTCAAGTTATGTTTACACGATATAATATTAGTAGTGTTTGTTACAAGTGTGCATATTTCAAAATTCAAAATATTTGTTCTGGTGCTAAAAAAAGAAAAGAATTATGAAAACAAACAAGGCAAGGCTAGTTTGTTGTTGTTGTACCTCAGGAGCCATCCATCGGTATGTCCCAGTCTCAGCTGTCATCATCTCAGTAACTGTTTCTTCTCTTGCAAGACCAAAGTCAACTAGCTTCACATTTTTACGATTTGCCGTAAGTAGTAAGTTGTCTGCACATTTAAACCCACACTTCTAAAAAAAATAATAGCAGTTGGAAGATTAAAAATAGTTAACTGGTACATCTTACACGATCAACCAAGATTATTAGTTCAGCAAACGATACCACTACCAGACCTCACAGATTGAACGTACTGGTAACTTAAGGTAACAGCATGGACAGTTAATTTTTCAAATATAAATTTGGCAACCTCTTGATATTTATCGGTCCCCCTTAAATGCAGAATTTTAAGACATCAATGAGAAACAGAAAGAAATTATTATAGAAAAAACAAAAATTGAGAAGTACCAGGTTTTAAGTCTCTGTGAATGATTCCGTTAGCATGTAGGCACTCCATAGCATGTGCAATATCTAGTGCAAAACTGATTGCGGTACGAAGGTCAGGCTGCTTTGGCTTAATACTATTCAAGTAATTTTTCAATGACATGCCTGGTAATAGCTCAGTCGCAATCACCATCAATGGCTCTTTGCATGCTCCTATGAACTGCAAAAAACACAACAAAAAAGAAAATTCATATTTAAGCAAACAGTTGTATCATATGCTGTGCAAATTTATGTCTATATAGTACACCTGTCATGCATTTATATCATAAAGTATCAGGTGCAAAAACAGTATCAGTCTCAGCTATAGCCCAGGTCTCAATCTAATCTAATTTTTGTTCCCTTTTTCCATCTAATATTAGTATCCTTGTTAATAGCTGGTTCGCAATAACCTCATTGGTTCTTCGGAACTTGCAATGCATTTCACAAAACAAAATAATAGGAAGACATGTATAAGCAAAGCACTTATTTGTTGAATTAATTAAATCAATCATTGCTCAATGTCTGGCAGGTAGTGGTTTCTGATTCGTAAACTGTCCATATATGTAAAGAAGCCCAATTATTTGGAGGACCAAACTAACATCACAACAGAATTCAACTACACGCATCTTTTAGAGCAAATATTGACTTTGAAGCCTACACATATTAGTTCCCTAAATTTATCCTCTAAAATGCCGGAAACATTCATAGCACATAACTTGCAAATATCAAATTACTATAAGAAATGCATGAAAGAAGTCTTTTGAGGTACCACATTTTCACCAATGTCCAACAAATAAAACTTCTTCCGAAAACATACCTTGACAAGGTTGTCATGCTTAACTCTAGACATCATGTTTACTTCTCGAATAAACCGAGCTTCAAGTGTGGCCCTTTCATCAGGGGTCTTACCATTACTTAGAACTTTTATTGCTACAATCTGGCCTTTGTACCTGATTTATGTCAAAGAAAAATTAATTAAAAGAAAACTATCACATAAAAGAGTTCAATCCTTAAAAACCATAGACAAATAGAATCAGAAAGAATAAGACTTGTCAGAACAACATTTCTTTTTTTCTTCCATTCCTTTTTAAATAATTGGCAGGCAAACAATGTTTCGAATATGTTTAAACGGTGCACGGTACGTTGGTACCAACAAGGTAATATACCAATGCTACAGTCAACTTCTAGTGTTTTACAAGTCATGACCGAATTTCTAAAGGTCAACATACAAATTGACAATGTAAATTTAAGTTGCATAGGTAAAAAAACAAACTCTAGTATGTAACCACCATATTAATACTATAGATGTGGTACTGTACCGTAATAGTTTTCTATATGATAATCCTTTACTTAATTACCTTTCATAAACAACGTTCAACAAGAATTTCAAAGCCAAAAATAGTTCCATGCAGAAACAACCAAGGAATAATTAATGTACAATAACCTCGTGCCATTCATTGTAAACTGACCTCATTTATATAAAAACATACAAGATGATAAAGATTAAATCTTAATCAGAATTCAGAAACGAAGACCTACTTTCCTTCGTAGACTTTTCCGTGAGCACCTTCTCCGATCTTCGATCCAATAAAGAGCTGTTTCGGGTCAATTAGCAATTTCTTATCAATATCCAACCCATTAGTGCTGCCGGCCGAGCATTGACCTGATTTGACCGGGTCATCTGCCTGTTTGCATTCTTCTTCTTGATCTATCCTACAATCCTTCTCGCACTCACCTGTGCTATTCATGTTGCACTTGCTCAAATGGCAAGTAAAAGATGAACTCTTTCTCTCCGATTCGCCAAATGATCAGAAAATTGGAACATCAAAGTGTCGAATCGTAGTATCTATCTCAGATTCTCAAATCAATGAGAAAAATCCTTCGAAGAACTCGAGTTGCGAGAAGTTCTTCTTCAAAAAGGTTGGAAATTTTCTCATAGGCTGACAGAATTTCCAGATTTATCCATCTCAAATTGTCAAATCAACAAGATCACAAGAGAAATCCATCAATTCTTTTGATTGAAGAGGAGAGAAGGTTTGACTTCTGATTGAAGGAAAAGCTAATCCCAATTCCACCCCCAGTCAAGTGTGCACTAAATCAAATGGCGAACACTACTTGATTCTTCTAGTGACAAAAAGGAGACAGCTTTATGTTAAAGAACGTGAGAAGCATCAAATTCCTTTCTCCTCTCAGATCAAATTCCCGCTAACTGGCAAAAAAAATATTGGAAAAAGAAAGAAAGAAAGAAAGAGCACTACTTTCCTTTCCCCTCATAAAAAACCACACTTGTTATTGTCACAAAGCTTGTAATTGACGCTTCAACCAAAAGCTCGTGCTAATGTGAAGAGAATATGAGATGAGATTCCTCTCTTTTCAAAAAAGCCTTGTTCTTTTCTTCTCTCCAAGAACGCTTTCTTTCTTTCCCCTGCTTTGTCGCTTAAACCCTAACCCTAACACTTGATTGATTGCGATCGTTATCTGTTTCTTCCTCTGCACTGTTTATCCATCTCTCTTGTTAATGAATCTTCATAAACTCTCTCTCTCTCTCTAGAAACAATTTCATTTTCTAGGCGTCGGTCTCTGCACGGAGATGGAGGCCTTTTTTATTTGTACTGTTTGTTTTAGTGAAGAAGACTCTCAAAAAAAAGGAACGAGAGGAGGTCCAATGCCCATAGGAAAGAATTTGGTCCGATTGGATTTTTTAACCGTTTGATCGTTAAATCTGATATCTGCACGCTTATTGAAGCATATGAGAGAAATCTGAGCGTGAATTTTGATGCAATCGAATGGTTGTTTTTCCGATCAAACCCAAAATTTGGTTCGATGGGCATTGGACCTCCTGCGATTCCCTCAAAAAATATCAGAAAAAAAGAGAGATTGTGAGAAAAGCGCACATTTTGCACATATGACCCTCAAAAGTACAAATTCCCTAAATTTAAAAAAAATTAACAAGTTTTTAATGTATGGATATTTCTAGGAGTAGAGAATTCTCTCATAAATTTATTTGTTAAGAAATAAATATCTGTGGATAAAAATATTTTGATGACTTGTGGTAAAAGAAAAAAAAGTCAATAACTTAGAAAAGGTTTTTCCAACCGTAATGATAATTTTATAATTTTTTTTTAACTTTTAATATTAACATGGTTTAAAATAATTAATTTTCTTATTATTTTTTTTTTACTAATATGAAACATTTGCTTGAAAAAAAAGAAAACAATAAAAGACTAATCTTTATAACTTGACAAGAAATATTTTTGTAGTCAATATGATTTTTTTTTAATTTTACTTGTTATATAAGGAAAAATAAAAGGGGTCCAGTGACATCACTTATATTGCAAGTAACTACAACAAACAGTCTGCATATAAAAAATATTACAGGGGTATTTGTGAAAATGTGAAAAAAAAAAAAGATAACGTGAAATGCAATAATAAGATGCCTTGACTAAAGGTCTATAAGGATATTTAATGCTTAATTAAGTGTATAATAAGTTAATTTGTACTTTACACTTTGGTTTACCAATGAGGGTTATGATATAATAAAATATCCATTTTTTATAAAAAAAAAAAAGAAAAATAATAATCATCATATTTAAATCTTAAGAAAATGTGCTATCCTACACTCACAAACAATCATCACATAATCATAGACCTAAATTTAATAAAAACAATATATTAATTTTCGTTTGACGCAATTGGCGGCAAAAGGAATACAGGAGACGTCCAGTTACAAAAATAACTGGAGGTGATCGTACGACACTGCCTGATGTATTCGGACGGCCGATGATTGCTCCTTTTAAAACCAAAGCAATCATTGTGGACCGTCCGATTAAGTCGTTGTTTTTTTACTCGTGGGGATGGGGGGAGCGTCATGCCTCAAACGTGGGAGCCTCTATTCTTTTTGTGGGGCCCACACCCACCTACTTTAGGCACCTTTCTTTCTTTCCATTCGTTTCTTAACCAAAATACCAGAGAGAGTGAGATAAAGGTCAGGGATGAGGTGCAATACTCGACGTACAAAATTCTGTAAAATAGGCAGTTATACCCGTCCGATTTTTAAATTGACGCTCCACACGTTTACTGAAGCAACTGAGATAAACTTCGACGCGATTCTTGATGCCATCGGAGGGTTATTTAACCGTAGGACCAAATTCGGTCTAATTTCCATTGAACCTCATCCTGCTTCAAAAAATGAAAGAAAAGTAGTCGATAATAAAATAAAAAATCATGTCGCTACGCGTGTTTCTTGTCACGCGCCACACCAATATCGCAACTGTATCAATTTCGCCTCACCCAGGTTTTTCTGTGTCCGAAACATATGCGACCTTGTGTGTAGCGACACCGCTGCTGATTATATTTGTAGGAATTCTAGAAGGGGAGCTGATGTTTCAAAACAATTATTGCTTTTATAATAAATTGCAATAGAAAGAAAAATATAACTGTTAATGAAATTAGGGTTGCAAATAAGTCAAGTTTGAGTGTACTGAATTTTTAGATCTAGTTAAATTTGATTATAAATTAAATTGAGTTGAATTCGAATTGAAAATCAATCCTGCTATGAGTTCGGATCAATTCGAACTTGAGCTTTATAAAATTTCAATAATGAGGATTTTTCATATTTATTTTCATATTATCTTAAATAATTAAAGTCTAAAGTAACAATTTTTTTTCTAGATTGTAGTTATTTATTTATCAACATTTTTGTTGATTTTATAATAAAATTTGAAAAAAAAATTACACCTACACCTAAAAAAATAAATATACTATACTATATTACTAGCTAGCTGCTCCAAATTGAATAATATAATTATGTATAAAACTATATTGAGTTGAACTTAAGTGAGTCGAGTCTAATCAAAGTTGAGCTCAAATAAGGCCTGAATTAATTTTGAATGAGCTTCAAAATGACGAAATTTTCTTATAGCTCTAAACAAGACATAAAGTATAGCATTAGTATTCTGATAATCTAACTAAATTTATATTTTAACTATAAATTACAATTGATTGTATTTTTTTTATTAATGTTGATAAAGTATTTTGTCCTTTTAGTTTATAATTCAACAAAAAACACCTATTATTATTTAATTAATGAGGATGAAGTGTTTTGTTTTTTTTAGGTTTGGTTTTCTTGCTGCTCTAGACATGACCTAAGTGTAATGTGGATTCTTGACTTTGATCAGACAATTTATTTTAGTTGACGTAGACAATGCTATCACTATGTAGCAAACGTTAATTCATATGAGGTATAGTAATAATGTTTACATATTATTTACAAATTATTTGTTTTCTGCACCATCCCACTCAAGCAGACAAATCAAGCGAATTTTCAAATTATTCAAGAAATATTTGGAAATTTTACTAATTAATTCCGAATAATTCATGAGTTCTTTTTCTTTATTAAAATGCCTAAATTTTAATATATTTATATGTACAATAAGAACACAAATATTTTCGAATTATGCTCATATTATACCTGAGTAATTAATGAAATAGACCCTGTCAAAATTATTCATAAATCTCGAATTTATACAATGATCCAAGGTGCATTTAGGTATCCATTTAATGGAATGCACATTATTCTGTAGTTTTATCAAAACATGTTATATTACAGCTTGGGCAATGATTAAGCCAGTATCAGAAAATCTATGTAGGCTTGTTGCTGCTGGAACCAGTCCGAAGAAAAGTCAAAAAGAATGAATAAAACATGCATTAAAAAAACTAAATTATACAAATTTTAATATTTTAAAGTATCATTTATTTTTGTCATTTGCGAAATAACGTGTGAATTGTTGCAAATTTATTTTTGTTTCAAGGAATTTACGAGTGCAACGAGAGGTAATAGTCACATTTAGAAAGCAGATGAAAATTCAGATTTTATTTTCGCAGAGAAATCGTAGTATTAAAAGTATTTTTGACCATTGTTGCAGAATTGTAGTGGAGATTTAGGAGACAATATAAGAGACAAGTTACCTGAAGAAAAATGTGAAATAGGAATCTCAAGTAGCATCTTCAATGCATGATTATAATGGAGAAACATATACATATAATAGACTTAGTGCTTAATTAATAATTATACTATCATAGGCTGCTCAATAGTAACACAAGTATGAAAACACATATCTATCTCGGAAGAATTTAAAATATCGCACCATCTTAAAAAGCTCAAAATTACAAGAACTGGCTACAATTAAAAAATATGATTTTCTATTTCCATGCATATAAATAAGTAAATAATAGAGACCAAATTTATTGTAAAATGTACTAAGAAAATGAGAGAAGAAGCATCTGATCTTCTTAGTTATTTTCATTTTTCGGAGTTGGTTCCAAAATATTAGATCAAAACTTCTTAGACGATTCTGAATTTAAATTTAATGCTTGTTTCAAGGGGAACCTCACGCCAAGAGCCTTCTGGTAACTATATAAAGCTTCCTACTTGAATACTACCCCGAACAACAAACTTGATAAAATGTAAGCCCACTCTGATCACAAATGATCTATATCAAAAGTATATTTTATATTTTGATAATTAATTCTAAACCAATCACAACCCCACAATTTAGTTCTAATTTCGATTTCAATAACATTTGCATTCGAATATATAATATTGATATTAAAAAATAATAATTGACTTGATAAGTTCTAAACCACTCTTAACATTTCCCTTGATACAATAATGCAGTAATGGATAAAAACAAGGAAAAGATGTAACAACAAAAGGCAGTTTTAACTTTACCACTAGCAAGAACTTGGAGCCATTAAGAAGCAAAACTTGAAAACTCTCTAATGACAGTGCAACAAAAAAACATTATCCATCATACCAGAATTAAAGGCACAAGTATTAAAGCTAAAAAGTTGTTCAAACAAAACTCGATAATCTATCCCACCAGTTGACTTGAACAAAATAGCTCTGAGCTGAGTTCAACAACAGAAATTTCACAGAACTAAACAACCCAAAATGCAATTACGCACGTGGTGCAGCAGGAGCAGCGGCACCAGCAGGGCGAGGAGCCTGTGGTGGCCTCGGCAGGTCATCCTGGCAAGGAATAAAAACAGTTAGCCCCAAAGTTGTAGATTTCTCTTTGATATAACACATTATAAAATAATGGATTTGCTCAAAAGTTTGTAGATTTCTCTTAAATATAATGCATTTTAAAGAAATAAATAGCAGTAGAAAAAATTAGTGAACAGGTTTTTTTTTTTGACATGAATGTCCCATCCAGTAATGATCAGCTAATGGTTGGAACACAATAGCTGACAAAGTGAAGTAGATGGAAGGTCAAATATTAGGGACAAGTTCATCCCATTTGGTACTGTTTTCTCAATCCAATGGGGGCAGATGTGTACTAGTCCCAAACATAACAAACATATATAAAACTATACTTTATTATTTTATTTCAATTTGTAATATTTGTCAGAATGTTCAAAAAAATTCAGTCACAGAAGTTTTTAGTCCTAGATGACAAATTGATCCAAACAAATTTTCATTTAGATGTGAACGATGCATACTGTGAACAACAACTCGGACTTGTTATTCACTAGGTTGATAAACAAACGCATCATTCTTTTTAAGAATTTTAATATCTGCTTTCGTTGACACGTCCATCGCAAGTAACACGAGAAACGTAACGCCTATGGAAGCATTTACACACTAAAGAAAAGCCATACTATATAACCAGCAAATTACCATCCTATCAAAGAATTTTACTATATGTATTGGACTTTTTCTTCACTGATGTAATCATCATTCTGAAATTGTGTAATAAAGAAAATATAAGAACAAGTACCCTGCGGCGGAAGCGCTGTGGTGGCTCACGTACGCGACGGTTCTCACGAGACCTGACCCTCACCACATGAGAGTGGATGGCACACGAGACACAGTACTGCATCTTAGCGTACAGTTTTGGGAGGGCATAGGCTACAAAAGAATTATACAATTGTTTTTAATTCACTGTGATGAAGTCACATAAGTACATTACAACAGCCTACATGCACAGATTATTATATAACTGTTTGGGAGAACAATGCAGTACAAAAAACCATTTTCTGAAACAGTGCTACTTCAACGCATACAATCAATATAGTGTACCAGGAATGCATCATAAGAAAAGGCCTAGCTACACATAAATTCAGGTTGGAATCACATGATAAACAACATTAGAAGTATTTCCAATAAGACCAAGTGATAGTTTCAAGATATACAAATGCCAACAATGTTCAAATTCCAATTTCAGTACTTGTGTAACAAGAATATGGCACAGTTGTCATAATCAATCAATAAAACAAATAAGTTTAAAATGAGAAACAGAAAAAATATGCATGCATACATTCATAGACAGAAGCCTCTGAAACATCCCTGATGGCAGCTTGCTCAACAATGTTCCTCACAAGGAACCTCTTGATGGCCTTGTCCTGAAATTACACCAATTCCAAAACCACATCAATTCTCAGAAAATACCCTACTTCCTTGCTAAATAAGCATTTCACCAGATCTGATTAATCAATGATCTTTCCTAAACCAATCGTACGATCGATATTATTTCATAAAAATAAAGAACGGTTCGATAATCCATAGATCTAGTTAGTACTCATTAATTCATCCTTTCATGTCTCTTAATTACAAAAAAAAAAGAGAGAGGAGAAGAGAACCTTGGGGCAGCACTTGCCACAGTTGGAGCAGCGAATGAATTTGACATGGCCACGTCCGTGCTTGTTGCGTCCGCCATTCCTGCGCTTGAAAGTCTACGCAGAGAAAACACAGAGAAAGAACAAAATCCACTTACTATACATCAATCGATCGATCGATCTATCTATCTATGATTCTATTAGAATTAGAAGATCTAGGTTTCTTACCATGGTGAAGAGCTCCTCTCTCTCTCTCTCTCTCTCTCGCGCTGCTAGGGTTTTTCGGAGGCGGAGGCGGCGTGGAGGGGAGAAAGGATGGGGGTTCTATATATATATGTGTCATAAGCTGTATGGTTTTGGAGATGCGAATCATCCTGGACGTTGGATTTGATTGATCCCTCATTGGGCTTTGGGCTTTATTTCAATCATCCCTTTATCCGCCCCAGCCCTTTCGATTTTTCTCTGATTCGAGCGGAGAGAGTTTCTGTTTTCTCAACCGTGTGACAGTTCGTGAACCGGGTAGAGGCGGCATATTCTAATTGTGAAAGTTCGTGAACCGGGTATGCCTTGAATTCGAAATATGATACATATGCAAAAAATGCAGACCCCTACACTATTACATGAGGACATCCTAGAAAAAAAAAAAAATCAAGAAAATCAAAATCATGTACATTAATTTGAAAATTCTGGTAAAGCAAACATTATTAATCTTGCAATATTTTTCCTTAGTTTGCTAAGCAACACATATTTATTTCTTTCTTCTGGCTAATCACCATCCTCTATCTTAAGGGTAGCTACTAGCAACTATTCTTATTGATTTTATAGTATTTTTAATTTGTCAAACGACCCAAAGTATACTACAACTCTAAGAAAAGAAAATCGAATTTGCAAACACATTTTAATATATTATAACAATAAATGCAAATCAGCCATAAAACCAGCAAATTCACCATAACATCTGATGAGGAGATTTGCAATTAGAAGCATCATCATTTGTTCGAAAGCATAATATCATTCGGACATTTAGACAAAAATTGTAATGTTTGTATTTTGTACCCTAGAAAACCTTATTATGGACAGTATAAGATAACTAAAATACCCTAAAATATTATGAAAAGGTTTTAGTTCCATATTCAAGCACAACCAGAAAAGCCGAATATTAACCACAGCTACAACTACACAAAACAAAGAAGCTAACACAACAAAAATTTTAACTTTTTAATTGCCTAGAAATATAGAACTAGTAGTATTCAACTCATCAATTGTGTTTTCATTAAACCACATGCAAAATTCCAAGTTGCACAATTTTCTAGCAACATAGAAACTAATAGCAACCAACTTTTTCTATACTTCATAATCTATAACAAAGCATCACTGTTAAACCACCTTTAACCTACCTATTTTAGCAGAACTCTAAACTAGTTCTCCGACCTACCATCATTTTGGAAGTCATGTACTATCCATTCAACAGAAGAACATCGAGTTGCACACATTCTTATGCAACCGTGGCAGCTCTGGCACAGCTGATATACCACCAGTACCTGAAGAAGTGTCAGATAGGTCCTCGAACTTCATAAACTGTGACATCTGTTGTGCAGCCAAGTGAGCATAACATATTGGTGCAACTACATGCCAAAGAAAAAAAGTGGGTTATTAATCAAATGTCACAATTGCATTAAAGAGCAACCGGTTCTCTGTACCAATTGCAATAAAGTACAGAAACCAAGTTTTGACAACCCCAAACAAGTCCTGGCATTCTAGAAAATAACTCTAGATGCTCAATATACTAACTGGATCTCTGATCTCTATCCATTAACTAACTTCTCTAACAATGTGTAAATCAGTAATAATGGTTTTACAATCCAGAACTTGATTTTTTACCAAATAGAACCCTGTTTGGAATGTCTATTGTAGCAAAAGAAGAACATTTCTACAGAGAGGTGTGTATTTTGAGTTACCAACTGAGATAGCAGTAGTGCTCCTCTGGTACACATAGGAGAGAGAGTGCACGAGCTTCTGAAGAACATCTACTGAGAAACCAATCTCATCAACTAGCACATGATAATGAGTTGGCCTCGAGGTACCCTTCAATATTTATACAAATAAAAGAAATAAATGCTTCTGCAGACATCATCTATAATGATTCAAGTTTGAACAATTCTACTAATGGAAGTATAAAGAACATACAATCATTCCATTGTGTGCACACATGAAGAAATCATAGTTCCTTGGGTGAACCACCTTTGTATCCACAACAGTACCTATAAGCACGTAAAAGAGTAAGTAAACTGCAAAAATATCCTTTTCAATCAAAGTAAAAAGATAACATAACATAAACATACCGGGTGGGACATTATCAGGGGAATCAGCTTGAAAAAGTTTAGTGTGGTGATTCTTCTGAGCAATTATCAAAGTGAATTTAGGAAGAGGACCGTCGCCCAAATGCTTATAAGCCTGTGGTAATTAAAAAGTCTTTGATATTACAAGGAAGAATTTCAGACGATAAACAATAATAATTGCACAATAACTATAGCTTAAGTTCACCTGAATTATCTGATTAAGCTCAATGTTGAGAACCTGGCTAAACTGGGTCTCACTCACACCATCCCTGAAGTATCATACCAGTAACAATTAATGGAACAGCAAGACCACTTAGGCAAGCTGCAAACAGTGAAATAAATTCCATCCAATGAAAATTACCTGAATATGATTATCTGCGTGGGCTTTCTTGCACCGCTCGTTTGGTAGAAATCAATCAAAATCTCTCTATAATTGAAATTGAGAGTACAATTCAAAGACCCGAATTTGATTTTTATTTCAATAGTCACATCAAGACAGATAATATCCTAAAACAGATTTAGTACTAAGAGTGAAAAAGTACCTAATCATGCCATCATCCTTGCCATCAGCACTAGGTTTGTAAAGCTGATCGACCATTTCCAATTTTGGCGATTGTGTACGCACTGATGCACGGTACTTTGAGATTGATGGCCAGTACCTTGATCCAACCACCTGTTAAATCAACAAAGGTTCTATTTTGAGTTCCCCCAGTCAAACATTCAAAATATCACAAGTTCCCTTCAAACTGAAAAAAATTCAGTAATTTCTATAAAAGTACACAAGAAATGTAAATAAGACCCTGCAGAACATTAAAAATCCAATGCATCCCTTTATTCTTTGCAATTTGCATCAGAAAAGGACACGGTAGTGGGATTTTCCATTTGAGGAAAAAAGGGATTGAGCTCCTAATCGACTAGGTGTCTTGTTGGATGTATGCAATTTCACTATCAATTGACCAGTGAAGAATTCAAATCGGTTTATTACTGATAAAACATTTACTAAATCTAATCAATTTTTCACATGTATGATTTCTTTGTCATATAGATTATGCCTGAAATGTTGGGATATCTGAACTTTTTTTTTGGAGATAAAGTTGGGTTCAAGCCTCCTAAATTTAAATATTCAGAAGGGAACCTTAAGCCAGGTTCCGAGTTTAAACTTCATTTATGATGATTGCACATTTCAGTTTACCAATGTTTTGAAATATACACAAGGTTTTCTTGCTTTTCAGTGGCACAGATGAATGTTTTCCTGCCTTGTAGATTTTGATAAGTACCATAAATTAATCAAAATCTAGAAATAGGAGTTAATCATACTGCAGCAATGGATGGCAAATCAGACTGGCCTGGAGAACCATGTGAGACATCGAGGCCCAAAATTAGGGTTGGAATTTGATGAATTATGGGAATAGACTGTTTGTGCTCCACTGAGACTAAAGAATTCATTCCTCCAAGCTTCAAAAACAAAAATGGTTCAGTAGTTAGCATGCCATGTGATAAACAAGTACAAGATTGTCATGAGGATGAGCTTTAACCTACCTTTGCATTGATCTTGAGAAGAACATTGGTGAAGTATTGGTCATTGAGCTTGCCAGGAGAGATGCACTGTGTCACAATTCCCATTTCGTGAAGATTTTTCCTTTTCCATGGCCCTTCAAATTAACAAAACAGTTTTACAAGCGTTTGTAAGAAGACAGCATAAATACACAAAAGATAAAATTAAAGAATTCATATGCAATAAGTACCATAAATTTCAGAATTCTTCCTCTCTGGGAGTATACAAAGAAGGAACTGAGGCGGGCCTGGCAGCTGAGCACGTATCTTCTCAAACATCTTATCGACTCTTACAACAGGCCCTGCTCTCAGCCACTGACGGTCCTCCTCAACTAGTGTAAATGGCCGTTCAATGTGCTTCACAAAAGATAATCATGCAAATTAGCCAATAATCACCAAATATTACACTAAAGTTCATATATTTTACCAATACAAAGTCCGCATATGTGCATTTTCTGCTGACTCATTTATAAAATACAAGTCAGTGCTTAATCATGGCTCTAGAAAGCAGTACCCTCAACCAAGTGAGACCTATTAAATAAAGAACATGAAACAAACATATAACTTACAATGCCTTTGCTGCGGCCACAGTTGATAATCTCTCTTGACACATGGCTCATGTCAACTCTGGCCGAAAAGTTGCAAATGGCCCATCTTTCAATGCTAACAGGTTTTATCAATTTCTATAGGATATATCAAAAAACTGCAGTCAGATTCCAAAGTGAGATCCAAAATATATTTGTCGAAGATATTAGTTATTATTGAATCTCTAACCTTGTGGTTAAAGTTCCACCGTCCGCGATTTGGAACAGATTCCTCTCCGTCACCAAGTAACAACTGGAAAATAACAAAACTAAGTTTGTGTAATGTTTAGTAAAAGAAAGGGATAATATCATATATACTCTTCAACTTTCTTTGATTTCATATTTACCCATCAACTCTTTAATATATCATATATCTCATTATGCTCTTCGAAATCTATTATATTACCCACAACTTTTTAATATATCATATATCTCCTTAAACTCTTCAAAATCTATCATATTTATCCATCTAATTCCTAAACTCAAGTTAGAATTCATCAAATTTATACTTAAATATAAAATTTGACTTAAATATTTTTTTTGAAGTATTTTCTTTTAGTTCCTCCCTACAAAAAAATTCTCATTCTCACCTAATTGTATTCTTGTTTTGTACATTTTATTTTATGAATTTTTTTTTACAGCAAAATATGCAAAGCAAAAATGCAGTTGAAAAATGATTTAATTCAAAAAGAAATTTTTTTAGGGAATGAGAATTAGCCAGGAACGAGAATTTTTTTGCAGGGAGAAACTAAAAAAAAATTATTTCAAAGAAAATACTTACAAAATATTTCAGTCAAATTTCATATTTAAGTATAAACTTGATGAATTCTAACTTGAATTTAAGAATTAAATAGGTAAATATGATATATTTTGAAGAGTTTAAGGAGATATATGTTATATTTAAAGAATTGTGGATAAATATGATAGAGTTTGAAGAGTTAAGGAGATATATGATATATTAAAGAGTTGTGAGTAAATATGATAGATTTTGAAGAGTATAAGAGGATATATGATATATTAAAGAGTTGATGGGTAAATATGAAATCAAAGAAGAATTGGAGGGTATATAAGATATTTCCCCTAAAAGAAATTGTTGTTGAAAAGTGCAACTAACTGTAGGTGCTGTAAGGACACGCCCGTCAAATCTGTTCAGTTGTTTTTCAATCTGAATACCACAGGCCTTTAGCAATGGATCCTCATCATACCGGTTGCTTCTTACAGCCTGTGGAATAACATGTGCAGAAGTTCTATAAGCTTGGTTTGAAAAAGTACAACTCCAAATGGAGAATACTCCAGTGTCAGATCTAGATTACATAGGAAATAAGTTCAACATATCTATATTGCGGCAAAATAATTAGTGCAGGCAAACAGATTAGAAAGAGAGGGAAGAAGGGATGGAGGGAGAGGGCAGGAGGGGGGGGGGGGGGGGGGGGGGAGGGACAGACATCGGTGATTGTTTTAGTTCTGTCCTGGGGCTTCTGCCTTGATTTTTCGACCAAGCTAGCCCTCTGTTGGGGTGACAAAGCTTTCGTGTAGCGCTGGAGAGATATCAAATCACAGAGCTGCACATCAAGTTTCAATTTATTAGCAACTGAAATTTCATGGTGGCTTGCCGCATCTTATGGGTCAGATCAGCTTGTGTTCAACAATTTAAGAGTGAAGCCGGTAAGCTCCAACTCCAGCAAGTCAAGAAATTCTGACTGGAAGCAACCCGTTAGATCAGGTTGGATAGGGTCAATTTGAACTTTTGCATCACCATCTTGGTTTTAAAACATATATCAAATTATATATTTTTTTTCAATAATGTTCTTTTTTAGTTAGAAATTTATATATCATAACTTGAAAGTGTTATGCAGGTCATGCTGGAACAGTCAATACATTCTGACAAGCACCCAACAACATGACCAATAAGTGCAATTTAAAGATCAGCAGCAGCAACAGAGAATGTTCACATTTCTGTTACATCTAAAATGTGACAGAGTGTATTACCTCTAGAGGAAGGTAGTTGGGGCGCTTAGGCTTGCCAACATCCAAACAAGGTAAGTTGGCAGACCATGACACCTCAATTTGGCGCCTTTTCTGGTAATACTCGCACACAGTCACATCTACTGTGTGTGACTCACCATCTTCCCTCACTTTCATTGCAAAGCTTCATAACAAAACAAATAAAATAAAATAAGATAACCAAATATGAATTGGAGATGATACAAGTTCCAACCTCAGATCAGGAAGATCATAATGCATTCTGGGCCATTAGCTTTATTTAGTTAAATAAATGCATAACAAAAGTGAGCTTGCTGCTCAAAGTGCATTCTGGGTTTCATGAAAAAGAAGTAAAGTACCAAAGTTAGAGTCAAGTACCATTGCTCATTGCAAGGGAGCTCGCTGATCCCAATAATTTTGAACTCCATCTTGCTATGCTTAGTTTTGATCCTCATGTTCTTTAACATTTTTTTGGCCTAAAATTCCAAGTACAGTGGTTCAGAAGCAATTTCTCATACAGTCCAGTGCAAATTCGAATGAAAGAAATTAAAAAGAAAAAATGGAAATGTACTGAGAGTCTAATACTCACTTTCACCCAGTCAATCATGCATGGTTCTCTGACATTTTGGTTTGCCAGAAGAAAGTCAATTACTGGGCCTGGTGTCATTATCATGGTAGTGGTAACATCTGTAAATCACATAGCACATGTTAAACTTCAAATAATAAGAATTCAATAATTAAGATAAAGACAAGAATACCCATATTTAACGAGAGGCCGCCGAGTGTTGTGTAGAAGCTGGAGTGGAACCCACGGCATCCAGTCACACCACCACCCAAGTCCACAAAATTCTTCAGGTCTCCACTAAAAAAAGATTGTCGCACAAGTAGGCATCCTCTGTAAAAGTTCCATAAGAAGGATAGCATGTTAAACCCAATAGTACTTAATGAATTTAATTCATACCAAAACCTACAAGCTTTTCTGATAGACCAGAATAGTACTAGATCTAGTTCAAAAATTTAGGGAAAAAAAGGTATGATAGGGGTTTCTCAAAATAAAACTTCATCTGAAAGAAACAGACCAGTTAAGGTACCAGAAACTGGTTTCTAAAAAAAAAGAAAAAAGAAAAAAAGGAAGCCTATGGATATACCAGGACAAGCAGTAAATGCCACTATGCCAAACCATAGATACTACATACCGAATGAGCATAAAACATGACCATCAGGGCATCCCACAGCAAGAGAAAAGCATCACCAAGCTAAGAGCTAAGAAGTGCCAAATGACAACCAAATTCTACCCACATATTTAAAATTTCGGAAACATGTCATCCTTATGCTTGTTTCTCAAAAAAAAAACAAGAAGAAGAAGAAGAAAATCTCTCATTTTATCAAGAAATTAGAACAGAGAAATGAGGGGTCATTACAGACTGTTCCGAGAAAAAGTGATGTACAGAGTATAGCAGATACTCATGATGGCAGGGTCATGCATGCATGATATTTCTCATGTTCCATGCAAATACTTAAATATTGAAGAGAACATCCACAAACCCCTGAAAGAAAAAGACCTGTTTCTCATGTTCCATGCAAATACTTAAATATTGAAAAGAACATCCACAAACCCCTGAAAGAAAAAGACCTGTTAGCCTGTTGTTGCCTGAGGATGATATCGAGGACTCGGAGAGCGTCTTGGGTGTGAGGGGAGTCAATTCCTCTGAGGCTCATGGCAATAGACTTCAGAGGAATTTTGGCAGCAAACATCAGAGACGCTTTAAACGCCTTGGTCTGCTGCACCCTCTTTAGCCTCTTCTTATCTCCTGCTTCTCCCGGGCTTCCATTCACTGGACTCCCTATTCCCCTGTTCATGAAAATAACAAGGAATTTTAGAACAACAGACAACATTACTTTCATGGTATATCATTTTTGCATTTCATGTACCATTTTGATGTCATAGAATGTATATATAAAACAAGCCATTGAGGGGCTACGATAGGTTAAAATATGTTAAGTACTCTATAATGTAATCAGGTCCAGATATGACGAATTGGAAAATTCCTTACCAAGCTCATCATATTGTTATATCCGGATTGAAATGCAGGTCAAACAAATTTAAAAGATGTTAACTCCTGTAAAACTCAATTTTTACATTCTGGGATTTGTACGCATATGTACTTATACCATTTAAAGGCATACTACTGGCCAACAACTCAACAAAAAAAAAGAACAAAAACTACACAATTTACCAATATATAAGCATTTAGAAGTATAACAATCAACAGATGATACATATTAGCAGCTTAGCACATTATACTGACTAAACCCAAGAGCAAAATTGCCATAGAAGAGGACAGATGCAACCTGCTTGATGCCTCCTCTAGTACAACCTTGAACTCGAAAATATTCTGAGGCAGGGGTCCCACAGTGAAGAGGCTTTTTTCACCATCATAGGCAAAATCTTTTCCAGCAAGCTCTGAGCTATACATTTGGACTAATTTTTCCATTACTTTCCTTCTGATCCCTTTGTTCTCCACAGCTTTGTCATCCTCATATTTTACAGCAACCTAAACATGCATTTGTGTAACTACTTAGCAGTTTAGCATTCAACCAGGAACTTGAGCTGTTTCATTTTATATTGTGGCAGAATTTGTGTAATTTAAGTAATACAGGACAATATGCACTGAAATAATTAATTAATCCGAAGACAAATCTTAATGACAAGGCATTTGTCAATAGGCATATTCTGCAACAAGGCACCTGGTCTAGGTACTGTATCATGGAATGGTATCGGATTGTAGAATAGACGAAGAATTTGAGTTTTTTTCATGTGTAGTTAGGTCAAGAATGTTTTTGTTTACTTCCATTTTTGTTACTTGTATTGAGACTGGAATACTCACCTAAGCCTAGGGATTAAGGTTTTGGGTTGAGCGAAGAAAAACTTTGCTGCATTTCCATCTTATTAATGACAAAAACTGGTATTTTACCCTTTTGGGTAGATTTTTTTCTCAAAAAAATAAATAAAACAAGGACTCATACAGCAAGTAAGCTAGTCTACATTACAGCTAGTGCAAACAGAGAAAGATTCTAGTTAATAGATATTGTATTTGCTGCTAATTAACAAAACAGCAAAATATAACCAGAGATAACTTGTGCACCCCATAACTTGAGACGTATATTTTCTGTAACTTCAAATTTCAAACCTCTTCATGGCAATACAAGTTAGTAGTAGGTCGAATGGGAAAATTCATTTGAACAGATTTAAATCAACCAGAAAGAGAAAGATTAACATAATAAAATTACACTGTAGTGGTAGAACACAGCATCGGTGCCAGTGAAACGAACATTAAAGTGGTTTGACAGAAGGCTAATTCTGCGGCCTTTTTTTCCCACGCCAGGTCTGGCCATTGGAACCCGCTCCAAGTCCTCTGCCTTTGGTCCCTCCCCCATTCTGTTAAAATTTACACACCCCTATCAAATTTTTATGAAATAAATGAGATGATAAATTTTTAGTGGAGGACAGTACAGACATGGTAGTACAAAAGCAAAAAAAAAAAAAATAATGAGGACAGAAAATCACTTTTTTTAAATTTGTACTAGAATAAGATATATACAGATAAAGAACTTCAACAAGACAAATGTATTAGATGAATCTATGAAAAAAAAATCTTCTTATTTAGGAGAAAAACGTGCTCCAATGAAAAATCTAGACTAGATGAACAAGTGACTCTTTACAAAAGAGAACTTCTGTCTCAAGAGAACCTACTTGAAACAGCAGCTGACGCATGCATAGCGCAGATGAGTTTCAAATCAAATTAATAAGAAACTATTACTCCTGGAATCTAGGCCAGATGATAACCTCAGAAAGAAAAACCTCTCTGGTTTTCACAGCTAGAGCTCAAACATAAAACAAATTCCGATCTAAGCGTCATCGGTGTAGGAGTGCAAGGATTACTTTGCAAAATCGCCGATGACGACGAATATACAAATATTCGTTGAAAACAAGTGTTGCATTTGTATATCACCTTATTTTCAAGTCGATCTAGAGTAGAAGTAGCAATGTCTTAAGAAAATAAAGAGGATCACCGATACATGTTAAATGCACAAACATCTAGGGTGTATGTTGCATATTTCATCTATAAATTTCATCAAAAATGCAGAGCAACGACTGAAACATCGAATCGCCGCTCAAAATAACATTAAATCAACATTTTCAGCAAAAAAAAAAAGATGAAGATATCAATTCAGAGTTAAAAACTTAAAAAAGTTAGAGATCGATCACACGGGCTATAATGAGATGCGACTCATTCTTCTACGAGAAAACCAGCAAGAAAGGAGCATTAGATTATAAAATGGAGCTTTGAAAAGCGGAGAGATACCTTGGAGAAGAGAATCTGTGCAGTTTGCTCCGACGCCTCTTCGCCTTCTCTTCTTTCACAGTGGAGAGAGAACAAAAGACAAAAAAAAATGAGAGGGAAGGAGAAAGAGCTAGTGGGGTCAACCGTATAACCTCTCCAGTTTGCTTATCTTCTCCAGTGATATATCCTCTCCAGTTTCCAACAAACCAGACAACGACAACGACAGATATTCGTTTTGAAAGCACTGGAGGGGATACCGCTCGGACGCGCGACGTGTCGGAACTAGGGTTTAATTATCCGGGAAATGGTTTTTTATGGTGGATTTCAAATTGAAATCAACTTTTTGTTTTGTTCGAAAGGGTCGATCCTGATTTTCGCGCGCTCATTTTTGTGTCTGTAACTGTGTATCAAGTCATGTATTTTCTTTGAATTTGACCCGCTACATAATTTATTTCTTACGTATAGTGAAACGAGGATTGATTTAATAGGAGTCGTCGGAGTGACAATTTGCACGGAACTGTGAACCGTACAAGTGGCGATCGATCACACTTTTTTTTTTTCCCGTTTTTTCCCTGTGATTTTGATTCTTTTAAATTATCTGATCAGAACATCTCCACTGCAGATGCAAAATTTAAATATATTTTAATTTGATAATTTTATCTATATTGATTTCAAAATATTTACCTCCTGCAATTTCAATTCCGCTAATGTGATAAAAAAATTAATTTTCAGAATGAACAATGAATGTCATAGTTTTGATAGTTTGGTAATAAGATAAAATATATGTATATATATTTAGAAAGCAATTTAACGAGATTCTAATTAAAATAGAGTTGCATTTATGATTTTAAATTGATTTAAACATACATAATTTTCACAAAACTATGCTATGAAATACTGATGGCACATCATCACAATAACAAAATAATCACTTATGATGATTCTGTAATATTCAAAATACTGATTTTTTTTTCTAATAAGACGATTGAGAAATATATAATAAATAGTGATTTTTCCCCTATCAAAAGGCCTGACTGTCAACTAGAAAGAAGAAACAAAGACTTGAGGGAAAACCAAATTTACAATTCTCATTTTGATTATGTTTCAAATATATGAACAAAAAAAGAAAAACAAAGATTAAGGGAGGTGGAAGAATCAAATTTATAATTTTATTTTTATTATGTTGTTATATATTAGTGATGCTAGAATGAAACACAACTATTCTGACAATATAAAGTTTCATATGGCCAACCTTTTTTTATTTTTTCAAATCATTTTATAAGATACTGCCATCTCTACTGTGTACAATCTGTTTCTATTTCAATCAAATAAATAACACAATCAGTTTACACAGTGATAAATAATGACACTCTGATTCAGATTCTCCAGAAAAGCTGTTTATTGGAAACAAAGCTTAAACTAGTAACAGAACAAATAAATAATAATTACAAGAACCAGATCGAACCGTACAACTCAGCGGCGTCATCGACTTATTTCATTAAGTATATATGCCAAGGCGATCTTGACTTATGCTGCGATGAAATCACAATTCAATAACACACGGTGAGCTTGTCAGATCGATCACACTAGAGACGATCTTTCCACTGCGCCTTTTACCCAACCGAACTGCAGAACTCTGTGGCGTCATCAAATCTATCACGTTGTTTTCTGGTGAAAGCACACCGTCTCTAGTATCAGAAGAAACTGCTCCATTGAATCCTTTTGGAGAAGATATCTCATCTGATTCGATTATGTTCTCCTCTTTGCTTCGATTTTCAGCTCCATCATCCATGGAACCCGAATTGAGCTCTTGCAAACTTTGGTAATTATTTTCTAATTCTAACTGACATGGACGATGGTTATTATCAGAAGAACTCCCGTCGTTACATCTTTCTTCCATGGAATCAAAATCCAGCTGCTGGATTTGTTCATAATTTTCATTGTTTCTGTTTGAAAAAAGATCCTTTGAATAGCAAGGTAGTTCATCCATTGCACAAATATTAACTTTCATCTGATTTGGTAATTTGGGGCAGCCGGCCGAGAATTTTGTATACTTGGTAGAGAAGAAATTCATGGTAAGGTTCAAGCTGATAAAAGAAACTTTAGTATCAGTTGGTTGTAAAATGACTTTCAAAAAATTAATTTAGCAAAATGCCAATGATCCCAAATTAAATATCGTATTGTGTTTGGCTTTTTCTTGTTTGATTGATCTGTATAATTAAGATGCAGCAAAATACGATAAAAGGAATTTAAATCTCAAACCATCACCGAATTTCTATGTACCAGCGACAGCAACAGCCACAGCCTGTACCATGTCAAAGTGGCATCTCTTGTTTTAAATCTGGAAAAGCGAAGTAAAATGGAATGAAATAAGAAAAAAAATGCATACGTTTCCCATGATGGAAGGTTGAGCATTGTATAAGCGAGTTTAATTTTGTTGGCCAACCCTCGAAGAGATTTGAAATTAGAGGCTGCTTTTCTGACAGCTAGGGACTCAGTTGGGTGCTGCCATGCCCATTCAAACTGCAAAAAGATTAAAAAAAAAAGTTTAATCATACTTTTATTAAACTTTTGTCTAGTCTTCAAATAAGCTATCGCTAAGAAATATCTAGCACAGCAAGAAGCCATCAACCGTAGCAAAAAATTGTACTGTTGCGAACCCAATTGAAGGCACAATTGATTTCTTAAAGTAGATACAACCTGACCCGTTTTAGACGGTCATCGCTGTCAGGTAATTGTGTCAGCCCGAGTTCAGGGGGTCAGGATCTGACCTGATAACTTCCAGCTGGACAGCTGAACCCATTACAACGACATTATAAAATCAAAAGGAAAAACAGAAACAAAAAACATTTTTTGAAACCAGTGATGCATATATGAGAAACCAATAACTGAAGTATCATAATTGGATGTTAGACACACACGCCATGCCAACCTGACCTGATTGATAGTTGGGGTCCTGACCTTCTGCTGTGCTGCACTGCGCTACGCAACATACGAACGGATGGATTATAGGGAGGTTATTTTTTTTAGATTTACTTTGCACAAATCTCAACGAGATTGGATGGACAACACGTTGTGCTACACGGTACAGCGCAACAAATGATACGAATCCTGATAGTTGACCCAAACAGACAAGTAGGTCCCATTTTATTCTCATCATTGGCAGGTGCTATCGGGTCAAGTTCTGATAATAATTTTTCATTTGACCTAATTGATAAAAAAAATTAAAGGAAAAAAGAAAGAACCTGAAGAGCAGTGATGTTTGAAGGGAAGCCATAAATGCAAAGAACCATCTCCCAAGGCCGCCCCTTTTTGGTTCGCCATGCACCACACTTTATCTCTCCATTATGCTGCCTTATCCTTCTTCTTGGGTTCACCGTAAACCTAACATAGCCATAAAACAACAGAAAAAGGAATCATATTTTTATAAACTATGATGACATTTAGAGACAGACTAGCCTCAACCAAGTCATAATTCAGATTCTAATCCCCAGTTAACAAAAGACAGTGGAACAAATCCTGAGATTATGATATGGGTTAAGGAAAGTAGAAGTTAAGAAGCATTTCGTCAAACACCTTGCGTGCACAGAAATTCATAACAATACCTAGCCTGTAATAAGATTGGTTGTGGACCAAGTACCATGGCTACACATTTTCTCGTCTTAATTAGAGTTTTAGATGATAAAGAAACCATTATTAGAACCCAAAATTAAGATCTATGCATCATAAATCCCCAATTGAACACAATAGTCAAATGAATAACCCTCAAAATTGACAAGAAAGCCAAAAATTCCCAAAATCCCTGGTACGGATGTGATTATATATTGCAAGAGGAAGAGAAAACAAGGAAGAAAGATGAAAAGAAAAGGAAGAGGAAGAAAGGGAAGGATTTGAGAGGTGGTGTAGAGACGAACCCGATATAGGTGCGTGATTTGAAACGGGGGCAAAGGGAGCAGAGAAGGTAGCACGCGAAGAACCCATCTTGATTTTCTTCGTTTCTTTCTCTGTCTCCATCGCTATCTCCCTTTGCGTCTACTTCCTTTCTCCTCCTCCCCATCTCCTCTCTGCTCTCTCTCTCTCTCTCTCTCTCACTCGCTGAGAGAATAAAATCTTTTGTTTTTTTCTTTCAAAATTTGACCGTTGGAAAGTTCGACTTTTGTACTAAATACTGGACCCTCCAGTTTCATGTTTTCGTTCTACTAAAAACAAATTCTATATCCAGTAATGGGCTTATATAGGCCTAAATAGAGCATGTGCAATGTGCAATGGTTGTGGATGACAAGTTATTTCTTTTTTCTTATCAACTGTAGCAGTCGAAATGGGATAATATTCGCTTTGTCAACTACTAAATCAATTCAACGACAAGATTTATGTATCTTTGAATTAAGACAATTTTGTGCATATTTATTTATTTATTTATTTATTATTCCATCTTGTGCGCTGTCGTGGGTTTGCACGGGATGGAATGTCACAAATCAATTTGTGAGAATCGAAACTCTTAGGAGTGCATGAAAATGAGTGTTCCGATGTATTATATTATGGGAATTTTAATTTTCAAGGGATCCAACCAAAATCACTTTTGAGCATGGCTTCAATGATTTTATCATCTTTATTTTTTGGACAGGTGGAACTCATAGTGCTGTTCCTCCAACGGTGGTAGATCTGGCTTCGGATGATGATGTGATGATTGATGTTAATGTTGCTCCAGCAAGCAATGAAAATTAATTCACTTTGATTTTTTTTTGTGGAATTATGTTGTTGTTGCTATGACATTATGGGCAATAGTTCTGATAGTTCTGTGTGGGGGGGGGGGGGGGGGGGGGGGGGGGTTCTATTTTGCAATAGAAGTGGTAATCTTTAAGATCACTGTTTTCAAAAAAAAAAATTACTTCAAACTTGTCTTTGGGGATGATGGCAGCTTTTCACCATAAATCTTTGACATCTGGCTCTCTTCTTGTCATCTACAAACACAATCAGAACATTTTACCTTCACAATTCTGTTTTGGTTGAACACTTTACAAAAAGGAGCATATGTAACTAGGATCCTCCCATAGAAATGCTAAAAGGAAATACCGGTCCGATCAGGTCAGGTCGAGTCGAACGGTAAAAGAAGAATTATAGTACAATAGTACATTTCCAAATACCAAGTGCTTGTGGTGACCCTATTGTATTATGATCGAATGTACGATCTTTTTCAGTAATGTTTATAATGGAATATTATTAAAGCATAATCTCGATCGTTGTCTGGATAAAAAAGATTGCCATGCTTACTAGTTACTAGTTCAAATGCAAACCAAAACAAAAAAAAAGGGAGAGAGTTGCGACAGCACATTAGAACAGGCTTACTGGTACAAAGAGGAATCTCAACTGAACATCGCCATCTCATCAAGTAGGAAAAATCAATTAAGAACCTGAGGAGCTTCTGAGTGTCGTCTTCTGTCGGATCAGATTATGGTTAATACTAGGAGCGTCGTCGAAGAGAAACATTTCTGGATTCTCTAATTGCTTCTCTGTCGTCGTGTCGTTTTTCTGAAAGCAATAGACGGGTGCTTGCCATGCCGCATCCTCCAGAACTGCTCCTACCTCGTATGTCATCACGTGAACTGTTCTTCCTGTAATTTTATTTTTTTGGAAAAAATTGATAAAGGCAAAAAACAACATGAGTTTGATATGTATATGTATATACTTTTCATCTGAAAATGCTTGTTTTCTATTACTGAAACGCATGCTGTCGGTCCAATAGGTGCCAAAAAAGAAATAGATGGAGAGCTTTGGGGGCCCAATAATTAACAGTATAAACTGGTAAAAAGAAAAACCTTATGATCGAGGTAAAATCACTGAACAGCATAGCTTCATCTACATGAGCCATTTGTTAAGCAAATCTCTATTTATCAGCTAGTTGAAAAAAGCAATGTGTGTGTGTGTGTGTGTGTGTATATATATATATATATATATATATATATATATATATATATATATAGAGAGAGAGAGAGAGAGAGAGAGAGACCAGTGTAGAAGATCCACTTGACGGGGCGCTTGGTGTCGACATCCTGATAGTACCAGATGAAGTCGGCCTTGGTCCATGAGTCACAGAGGAAGCCGTCGACACTGGCCCGGCCGAGGTACTCAGCGCCATCGAGCCAATTAGGCCGTAGCACGCCGACATCCAGCTGGGCAGAGCGGCAGCTGAGAGGATCCTCCAGGGTGTAGAGGAATGAGGTGCCATTGTTCCACTCGAGGTCGAAGAGGCGGGGCCCGCCGATCTGGTGCTTGATGATGTTGAAGTTGCGTCCCCCACGCCAGTCGTACCAGAGATCCACCAGAGAGAGATCGTTCGAGTAGTTCATGAAGAGCACCGCGTGGAACTGCTCCGGCCATGGCTCCGGAGTCGGGGTTTCAGTTCGGGGCCGTGTAGGCGATGATGTGGCGGGTGAGAGGTGCGAGGAGTACAGGAGGAGGAGGAGGAGGAGAAAGAAGAAGGGGTGAAAGAGAGACAGCGCCATTTGTGCCTCAATCTCAGTTCTCGGATTGTGGAGTTGACACCTGACATGACGGATAATGATTCGAAATGTTCTTTTCTTTTCTTTTCTTATTATTAGTTGGTTTCTTTCTCGGTTTCTGCGTCTCTCTCTCTCAATCTTTGTGTTTACTGTTGTGTTTAATAGTAGTAAATTATTAACTACCTACCTTTAATTGGCTAATTTAACTAGTTCAAGTGGGGAATTAAAAATAACATCCTGATACGACACGACACGTGTTAGAGACGGTACGGTACGGTCCGGCATATCAATACGTGTCATGTTATACTTATCGCGTGCCGTGCTGTATCCGGTTTTTCTTACTAAGGCATAATACACACGAATAAGGGAGGCGACACGGCACGGGACAAGTATAGACATGGCACGGAAACACGCATAGGCACGGGCAGGCACGTTTAGCACGGGTAGACACGGATAGACATGGTCAGGCACGGATAGGCACGGGCAGACACGGGTAGGCACGGGCAGACACGGATATGCACGGGTAGGCACATTTAGCACGGTTAACACGGATAAACATAGTATGCATGGATTGTGGGCCGTTGGATGTTGATCGGACCTTGATTTTGCAATTTATTGGCGGAGTTTTGTAATGTGATTAAAAAGTAGGAGGGAAATTTTGAAAAATAAAATATTTTAAAAGTAAATTTTAAAAAATTTTAAAATAATTTTTTAATTTTTTAAAAATATTTTTCGGATTTATTTTTTAAAAATAATTTTTTAATTTTTTAAAATTATTTTTCGGATTTTTCTAATTTTTTTGCAATTTTTACAAAAATATTATTTTTTCCAATTGTTTGTTTAATTTTTTTTAGCAGCAAATAAATTTAAAATTTTTGAATTTTTTTTAAGATTTTTCCGAAATTTTCACAATTATTTCTGATTTTTTTCGAATTTTTTTCCTACCAAATATGTTTAGCATCGTTAAGACACGTGTAACATGGCGTGTCAACTAGACACGGCACGACACGGTTAAGACACGGCACGTATAGCACACCGTAATTTAATCGTACCGTACCTTATTCGTGTCGTGTTTTATCCGTGCCATGTCGTCCTTTCCCCGTTTTTGACACAACACGATACGCACATAAAAAAAAATCAATCTTCCGTACCGCAATACGCCGTACTTTGACACGATACGACATGACACGCACGATTTTAAAACTCTAAGTTCAAGCCTACTTGTACTGCAAACCTTCTACGTGACATATCATATCATTATTATTATATTATAGATTTATAGTACTAAATTTGAATACGCTCTAGCAACGTAACTCTACAGCTAGAGTGTTTTCTACAGTGTTTTTACAGCTCAGGATTTTTCTATCATAATTGTATTCCGTTTTGCAGATAGATATTAAATTTTTTAATTAGATACTAGAAAGAATAAAAAAAGAGACTTTTCTCAAAAATAATATAATTATACATTAACAATGTTGTCACATAGTTTTATTTTTAAAAATTTTAATTCTAAAAGTAACCCATCTCATTGTAAATATTAGACTTGACATCTACTTAAAAAATTTAAAAATCCTATGTTAAGTACTTTGTTTCTTTACTTAAAAACCATTGAGAATATGATGAATAAATTAAGAAAGTATCTAACTAATGTAGAAAGAATAAGCATGATAATTACAAAACCTACTATTTAAGGAAGGAAGAGAATTGAATGCTTGTGAAGAGGCAATGTTGTTTGTCTATCTACTAAAAAATTTGAATAATTTTGTGTCAATAACAAATTTTGTTGTTTTAATATCAGCCACTTACTCTGAGTCTGGATGTAGCATTTTTGCTGTTTAGTTCTCCTGCTTTCAGTGGCAAAGATTGATCATTAATATTAATAGAGGGATTAAAATATTATTTTCAATATAATTATATATTTTCAATTTTTTAAAAGAACTGACTGTACTATAGTATAATTATAATAAAATGTCTAAATTCATTAATAAATATAATTAGTTTTCAAAAAATTTAAAGGGTTGCAACTCTTCTACTAAGCTTTGTGCCTCCTAGCATTATAGATGATCCATCACATACTGACTTAAAAGGGGATTAATTAATGAATAGTGTGACTATAGAGAGAGAGAGAGAGAGAATGCCACCACGCTATTTTAATGATTTCATTTATAACCCCTACAAAATCTCTATTGTTTTTTTCTATACATCGTCTCTTAAGCTTAAGCTGTGCTTCAGAGTTTGTGCGAAGAAAGGAAAATAGATGAGGATGGAGGTGAGAGTTAAATAAATATATGACTCACCTCTCTTCACCTCTATTTACTTTCTTCAATTAAAACTTAGAAGGAAGATTAAACTCTCATTTTCCTCTCTCCTCTCCATTCACCTCCTCTAACCCCCTCTGAAGCACACACTTAGTACAAATAGACCCACTTATGACATTTATATTGATAGAATTTATATATAGAGAGAGAGAAAGAGAAGGAGAGTATTGCTAATGTATTATCGTTAAAGTTTCGGCCGAAATGCTAACGACTCAAATTTTAAGTTTTGGTGTTCGAAATTTCGATTTAAGTAGCTCAATAAATTCTTCATATCAAAATCTTATAGAATACCAAAATTTACCTTTTAGAGTTTTTTAACTATTTTTTTTTAATTTTCAAAAATGACTTTATTGGGTTCAAAAATAAATAAAAAAATATATATTTGTATGTCAATTAAAGTCATCTTTGAAAATTCAAAAAAAATAGTTAAAAAACTCTAAAAATGGTAAATTTTGATATTTTACAAGATTTTGATATGAAGAATTTATTGAGCTACTTAAATCGAAATTTCGAAAACGAAAACTTAAAATTTGAATCATTAACATTTCGACCGAAACGCTAACAATAGCACATTAGCAATACTTATATATTTTTTAAATAAGTGCTCCTATTAATTCTGACATTTATTTCTGTTTAAATATCTTTTGCCGAACTTGAACATGCGTCTCTCCGTAATAGAATTCATATTATATTAACAATTCATTAAATTTTTGTTATTTATTAATTTTTTTATAAAACAGTAAAACACTTCGCCTGAAATTTAATGTATATGTTTATGTATTCTAACCAAAAACATATATATTGTAAAATTTAATTTTCCAAATTAAATATAAGAGGGTTCATAATTCGTACGTCTATCTTTAACTCAAGCCTTTGCTCCTTAGGCCTTAGCTCTGATTAAGTATTTTTTTTTATTATTACTTTGGACAATTGGTCGCATACAAATTAATTCATATGTTTTGGAAAACCATATAATATTGTCAAACACTAAAAATTTTTTTTTGACGAAAGTCGAGGACTAAAAGTTGGAATAATGTTGTTGATTTTTAAACCTTTCGGATTTGGCAAATAAATAAAAAAAAAGACTACATTGATATTCATTGAATTTTGATTGTGCCAAATACTACACTTATATTTTTTATTTTTTATAAAAAAATACTACACTTATATTTTTTATTTTTTCGTCTATGGTTTTTACAATTAAGTAATTACTTAAGGGGTAATGTTTTTATACTCTACTAAATTTTTAAGTTGTGACAATCATTTCCCTCAACTTTTAATTTTAAAGATTAGCCTCCCAATTATTAAATCAATTTAACACCATTAATTATTATAAACAAAAGACAAAGTACCCTTATATTTAACATTTATTTTAGTTATTTCATTAATTATGAAGCTATATTTTATTAATTTGAAAATAAACAAATATTCATTTAAATTTTTCTTCTTTAGCTTTTTTTTAGTTAAGCGGCAACAACCACTTGTTTCATTTTATTGAAACAAAATGATTTTTATAATTTTTCTTTAGTTTTACATTAAACTATAATAAAAAATATATTTATCTTCAAAATAATATTTCGTGAAAACATGAAAATAATCATATGAAATGCAATATAAGAACTAATTAGTTATATTATTTTTTTTAAGTGAAGAGTACTTATTTTGCCATTTGTATTTAAAAATGAAAAAAATAAAATTATTAATGTTAAATTTATGTATGTTTGAGGGTATTCTGGTCATTTATTATTATAAAGTTAACTATGTTAAATGTAACGGTTGGGAGATTAATTGTCACAAATTGAAAGTTCATGAGGGTAATTGTCAAAATTAAAAGTTGAGGGGGGTAATTGTTACAACATGAAAGTTTAGGGGAATGTCAAGGCATTTACTCAATTACGTAAAGGAAAATGTTATGAAAATATCATTATTGATACCGTTATCAATACAGATTTTATTATGTACATTAATGAGTTATTATGTATATTAATGACTTTATTTTATACAATATTTTTATTATTTAACTTAAAATATCACTAATATGCATAATAACTCATTTGAGTTGAATAATAACAGTACTATACAAAATGAGTTTGTATAATAAACTCATTAACATACATAATAATTCATTTAATATATATAATAAAGTTTATATCAATAACGGTATCAAAAACTCTATTTATATATCAGCTCCCTTAGGTAAAGCTTAATGTAACAAAAATTTTGTTGTCTGGTAGATAGAATGTTCATGACCCGTAACTAGAGCAGCAGATTCCACAACCCCCTCGAACCAGTTACTGATCATTGCCTACGATTTATTCGCAATCGTTTCCATACGACTTTCGTCGAATACGGCTTTCCACAAAATTCTATATGTATCTATGAGATCGAGTATGGAATTCTATTTACTCACACGTCGTATAGGTCTAAGTAAACGAAAACATTTAGAAAGAAGATGTAGATTCATGTGTGGAATAAACTCATGACGTATGTAGTTAGGTTTCATCCAAAATTCAATATGATTATACACTTTCCATAATGTTAGTTTATTAAGTCACGAATCTAACTCCATCGATGAGTTCCCATCGAAATGCTCTCCATGCATTGACATTCAATTTATTAGGAAATTTTTCTTCCTTCCTTTTTTTAGAAATTATTCGTCTAGAGTTATGCCTTGCTCGTATAATCAGTTTTAGTTTCCTCTCATCTTATCAATTCATGCTTTTCAGCAAAACTTTTTTCTGATTCTCTCTTTTTCTTTGTTTTCTATCGATATATATATAGGATGATTAAAAGAAAGCACTATAGCAAACATATTCTTTTCGGGTCAATTTGACAAACCAATTACAAAGTAATTTGTCAAACGCAAAAAAAAAAACGAATCGGAATAGTGACATAAATAAACTATTCTGCTATTCGACTATATGATTTGAATAACGGAATAACACTCTTTCACGGAACATAAAATAGCAAAAAATTCTCATTTTTTTATCAAACGACATTTTCATTCTTCCGAATAATTTGAAAAAACACTATTATATTCACTCCTCTAAATATTATTATTCTATTTTTATTATTTTAATGACACTATTTTAATATTATTCCTTAATTTGCCAAATGAACCCTTCATGAAGAAAATTCTCTTCAGCAGAATTATTTAAAAATGACAATGATAAGGTTTTAAAAATGGTCTTTTTTACATTTAGGCTAAGGCCCATAATTATCACCTAAAGTGTAGAATGTTCAACCTTATGACCTATTTTTGCAAAAGACCAGGAATGCAGACTCCGTCATATGTTCAGACTTCAGAATTTAGACAACGTGTCGACTTCAGAACAGTGACATTCAAATTTTCTTTTATTACAATGGATTTCTTGAAGGGGAGGTGAAAGGTGAATGATTCAATGAATGTCGACCTCCAAAGACATTCAATTTGTACAAGATTTGTTTCCGTTCAATTTGTTAATTTAAATCAAAATTGGGTAATTAAAAAGCTATGAAGATCCTTGGAATCAGTTCTGGATCCGATGAATGCCGACCTCCGATGCCTATAGAGATTAGAGAATGCACACACACTAGGACCAGGGTGGCAACTGAATTCAATCAGCAACGAGCCGCACCTCATCAGATACTGGTTCATCAAAGAATTTGGGGGAATAACAAACAAAGAGAAAACTGAGACAACTGGCAAGTGTAAAGACCTCGACTCACCTCAGCTGCTGATACAGATGTTCGCGACATATATACAGTACATAACAGTTCAATAATTTATATACCATACATCTCTTAACGCACAAAATCGAACATCAAAGAAGGAAAGAGGGAAAAAAAATTAATAAGGAAAGAGGAAAACCGAGAGGACATTAGGCTTTGACTGAAAATTCTGGCATGCTCTGCTCGGTGCTGAATTTACAGGTAATTCTCCACAGAGCAGCACATCAACCTTTTTCCTCTTTTTTCTGTTCTTTCTTTTCTTTTAATAAATGGTGCACGAAAGAACACATTCATAACACCAGATTCAAGAAAGAGCTAATGAATGAAAATTATCATTCAAAACAACGGGAGAATTGAGATACAACTGGCAGCTATAGTTTTTCCTGAAATCTCTTTTCTACCCCTCTGAAAGAGGCAAGCCCACATACTGCTTGCCTTTTTCTTTCCTATTGGAACTGATTGTATTTTTTTATTAATTCAAAATGTTTCACTTCCCCTTTTCATGTAGGGGAAGCATCCTTTTGATTAAACAACCACACCGACTGCACAGCTGGATCGGTTGAAAACAGACTTCCCGCACGTGGACTTGCGGGGGTTGAGTTTGTCGCTTCATTTGGACCATTCATCTTCCATTGCTCCCTGCTGTTGCGAATAGAAAAATATTAGGTTGCTGAGTAATATAAATATCACAAACATTAATATAAAAAGGAAATAAAATACATGTAAAAAGCACAACTATAATCTAATCTCCGAACCGGACCTAATGGCACCTGGACCCAAGTAAAAGGAAGCATGAATATCACCTAATTTGACTCTAAATTCACACACCATGGTTGCCGTAATAATTTTATTACAAGAACTGATAGGTTTTCCGATCTTGAAGATAACTTCAGCAAACTGTTATTGACATGTCAGTTGTATTTGAAATCCCGAAGGTTTAATTTAAGAATTGTTATTTGGGGCTTCTCGAGATACTCAAGAGCAGTTAAATGATTCAAAAATTGACTGAAGAATTTTTCAACAAATTCTAATTGTTTCCTTCGGCCTTAATTTCTAAAAGAAAGGTATCTTAATGATGAACTTCTCTCAGGAGTAAAAAAGAAAACTATAATAAATAAAATAACCAGTCAATTTTAGAGAATCTGCTAATTTATGAAAATAACTGAGGAAAACAAATCAATTAACTTCTACAAGCCCAGTCAACTTCAGAGTTTGTATAATAGTGTATTGGGCTCCCGATAACGATCAGACAATGATGGAACTAAGAACTAAACAACTAACAAGTTAAACATAACAACAGAAGACAGTAACAATAATAGAAAGCCAGATGGACTACAAGTGAAATGCATAGCTTCGCAGACTGGATCTGAGATTTTGCTTTGTCCTAGTCACTTATACATTTTATAAAGCCAAAATAAATTAACTGAAACTGTCAACATCAACGCCTACCTGGTACAATCATACTTCCGCTATGCCATAAAACATCTCTTTAAATTTTTATGATTTTCTCTGAGTAAAAAATATAAATAAAGCTCTTTCCATTTATAAACATTACATCTTATCTAAGAGCATTTCTATACAGGTTAATCTGACAGAGAAAGGCAGTCTGATTACTTTATATTCTTTCTTAAAAATGAGTGAATATTTAAGAAAAGAATTGATGATGCTTACTTTGACCAGTGATGAGTCGGCAAAAGCTCAGAGTGATTTACAGTGTCCGACACAGCAGCACCAAATCTCCCCATCATACTATGAGGCAGGAAAAGGCTCTCTCCATTCGGCACAGGTGCAGGCGCTGACATAGGTATGTGAACTGGCTGTACTGGTACTGGTAAAGTTGGTCTCATACCACCCAAATGTCTTGGCGAATGCACATCACCAATAACACCCGCTGTTGTACTTGTTTCTTCCTTAGGCCCAAATCCACTCTTACTGCCTCCTACAGACCCGAGGGCATTTTGGGTTAATGGGGCACCCCAAAGCTGCCAAGCACCTGTTTCATTACTTCCTGAATCCTGCACAGCTGAAGAAAAGGGTTTATGATTATCATCAGAAACCCTACTTCGCGATAGTGGCGATTGGATAGGAGAAGGTTTGCTTATCTTCCCAGTTTCACTCGATATAAACCCAGTGCCTAAGTCAAGGGGTAAATTGTCAAGCGACTCTGAAACAGGTCCAAGTAACGCGATTGCATCAGGATCGAATGACGGGTCTTCAAACTGCTCCTGTTCTTCAACTACTGGAGAGGGTGGAACTGTATCTTTAACTGGACGGAATAGACCAGTATTGGGTGGAGCATACATGGGGAATTGTAAGGTTGGTCGGCTGAAGATTGGCGGTGTGTTGAAGTAGCGGTTAGGTGGGGCAATATAGGTCTCAAAATGGCCATTTTGGTAATTTGGTGCTGTCGGGGTTTGATCAGGGGTAGGAGAGACAGGGTTCCGCTTGAACAGCTGGTGCCATGCTTTTTTGGGGGCTGGTGGAGGCGGTTGTTTCTCTAAACTTACCTACAGAGAGAGCAAGAGTGTAAGAAATAGTGTAAAAAGGACAGTAAGTCCAGAAGTGGTTCAAACCTTTTGAGGTTTTTTGTTAAATCAGGCAAAAAAGAATTTCTATTAAATCAGGCCCCTGAACTAATGTAATGTGACAAGTTTGAGAAACTCGCCACACACACAAAAATAATTAGATAATAATAATGATGATGATGATGATGATGATTTAACAATAAGATCCAAATGTAAGATGTTTGGTATAAAGTTTTCAGTGTAAATTGCAGAAATCGCAGTTAGCATTGAGAAGTTCTTTAATGACACCATCTTTTGGATAACCAACTGGACTGCTCAATTTAATAAAAAATCCAAAAGGACATTGGCTTAAGTAAATAGAAAGAAGATCAGTGGATATATTGAATCCCCCCCCCCCAAAAAAAAAAATACTCTATAGTACTTTACGTGTAGTGGGCAGAAACCCCTCTCTATAAAGCATTCTGTGCGAATTTTGATGCTGCCGCTACAGTAATTGCTATAGTGATCATGTGTAATTTCTGCCCACTATATTTTTTGAAGTAGCTGCCCACTCTAGAGGATATGGATTCCCCCCCAACCAACTAAAATTCAAGTACCTCCGAAACAAAACCTGAGATCTGTCACACTGTCGCACCTCCACTTTTGAAAAACAGTTAATAAAAACACAAAAACTCAAACAGCAAAAAAAAAAGTATAAAAAAAATAATGCTTTATATAATCTGTATTTGTTCTAAAGGCCACAAAAGACCCATTTCAGAATGGTCTTCATGTGCATAAAAAATACCAAAAGAAAGCACATAGAAAAGCATTCACAAAACCAATTTCGATGAACCTGTTGATTCCCATCAAAACCACACAGACATTTTGTAACTGTTTATGGATGATTCAAAAGAATAAAATGTCAACATCTAACGATTTTCATTTTGTCTTTTGAGTTTTTTTTTATATTACTAACTCTTACAAAAGTGAAACCATGATGGAGGCAAAAAATATTCAGGAAATTCTTATCACTCATATTTTCACCAAATACCATCATCAGAGATTTAGTAGGGTACAAAAGTTGGTTCTGTGAGCAGTGGAGCTATACAAAATGCACTGCTTAATATCATACATCCAGTGGTTTATTTTTTCTTTTTGAATTGACCTTTAGAGATTCAAGGCTTAATTATATTTTACAAAAGAGACAACCTATTGATTTGTTCTTAGAATTACAGACAACATAGTTAGGTGAGGTGTGAATAATTAGTTGTCCAAAAGTTTACTTATTATCTTACTAATAAGTAAAATATTTAAACTGATAATAGCATTAGCACCAGCAGGGTGCTTGCTTAGGGTATTTTTGTTTATACTAGAATTTAGGGATTGTCTTCGTTTTGTGTCATCAGTACCAGTACCTCCACAAAAAGTAAAACACATTTAATGGAACTCACCGGCCGATTGATTTTGGTCTCAGAGCTCTTATCATCCCCATTTGTCAAAACCTTGTGCACGGTACTGGCACCAATTTGGCCATCTTTCTTCACCGCATAACTCTGGTTACCAAGCCCGGTACTGGTTTTTGGCCCTTTGCTTGCTGAAGGGGCACTAGGAGTAGAACTCGGGTAGCTTCCACCAAAAAACGAAGCCCCCGAAAAACCCTTAAAATTACCAGCAACAGTACTGAAATACTTTTGCCTAGTACTCTGTTGTACAATTTTGTTGGTACTGGTTCCATGACATGTACCAATACTATCTCCCTTCTTATCAGACTCTTTCCTTTTCACAGTTTCCCTAATAGTAGACCTCTTATCAATTTCTTCACAATCGGAGTTGCTCTTATTAGAACCTCTATCTTTCTCTCTTCTTCTTTCTCTATCCTGTCTCTTTCTCTCAGCCTCTTTCTTGCCATCTCTCTCTCCAACTGGTGTGACACCTTTCGATCTCTCTTCAGCCTCTAACTTCTCATCTCTCAGCTTTCTTCTCTCTTCTACTAGCCTTGCCACCTCTTCTCGCTGCTTCCTCTCTTCTTCTTCCAGCATCTCCTTCTCTAATCTTGCTAATCTCTTTTCTTCAGCTTTTCTTCTTGCCTTTTCTGTTCTATTCTCTTGCATATTACCTCCATTCCGGCCTCTTTTAGACCGTTTCGGGTCGCCATCACCTGACATGTTATCACCTGATGACCCAAAACCGAAAACTCTCCTACAAATCCATCTCAAAACCAAACTGCAAAATGATACAATCTTCCCAACCTTACAACCCACTGATAAAGAATTCTCTTGAGACAAACACCTGTGAGTTTCATCCAACCAATAACTGGAATCAGTGCTCAAGAACTGGCTACACAACCACCTGCTCTTTTCCCCAAAATTACCGACCTGACCTGGGAGCTCCAGCACAGGCCGCTTGGAGATGTGGCCACAAGTAGAGCACATGAAGCGGCCCCCGCCACCTGGATTCTGGTCCCGGTATGGCGTGAGGCAGTTGCGGCACCGTCTGGTGGCCGTCTTGCGCATCTTATGGAGCTCAATAGCTTGCTCGCGGCGCAGCTCACGGAGCCTAGCCGAGCGGCGGGCCCGCCAGGCAGAGAGGCGGGGAAGGATGTACTCGTACCAGAGGAGGGTGAGGAGGAGCACAGCAGCGCAGGCGATTCGAGGTGAGGTGGCTTCGAATCGGAAACCAGGTGGCAGGAAGTGAGAGAGGGCCCACAGGAGCATGAGTGGGATGACAAGGTAAGGCAGCATGGCGGCGAGGCGCCGCGACCACCGCTGGACGACGCACAGTATGCACATTTGGGGAGGGGGAGGGGGCGGAGGCGCCGTAACCCTAGCTGGGAGTAAACCCTAACCCTAGGCAGATCGACGGGCGGGAGAGACGAGGAGACGAGGAGTACACGCGCGTCGAGATTCGTGTTCAGAGGCGGAGGGAACCAAGTGGTGTGGATCGGCGGCGACGGAGGAGGTTAGAGTGGGGCCCACAGGAAGGAGGTGAACCAAGGGGAAGGCGAGGGAAAAGGAGAGAACAGAAGTGGACGAGATGAGAGAAGGGGATAGGGAGATGTGCTGCTCTTTTTCTTCAATTTTCTCTTTTTTTTTTCCTTTTTCGTTTTCTTTTTAGTTTTTTTTTCCTTCTCCTCGGGCTAATTTTTTTTTTTAATTTTTTAGGAGGATTGTAATTTTCATTTCCTTTTCCTCTGCTTCCTATTTTGCATCTCCTCTTTTCTCCTCCTCTCCCCAATTTTGCATCTTCTCTTTACTAATTACTGATTAGTTTCGTTATGATTCACCTAACGACTCGTTCGTTCCTTTTTCTGTTCAAACGATAACTTGTCGATGAGTCTTTGATACATATAATGTCGCCTTGACCAATTTTGTCAATATACCCAAAATTAATGATATATTACTAATGAAGTTTCCATTTATATTTGCCGGATTCACCTTTATCCTCCTTTTTTCTTATTCCTTGTTAGTGTTAATTGTCTTGATAATGTTCGTTTCTTCATCGCATTGTCTTGCTTGCGCTTTCTTTTCACCAAAGTTCAATAAAATCCTAGTTTAAGGGCTTGAAGGGAAATTTAGGAATCTTTCACATAGGTCCAAAATAATATTCAATTTTCAACAGTGATGTATAGGTGCCTAGGTCAATTCTTTTTTGTTGGTGTGAATTCTTCTTGTATATGTATTTTGAATTACTAATAAGTTGCTTGAATTAAATTGTCATTTTTTTTTGTGCTCCATCGTATTTTTTTTTAATGATGTTACACCCGCAACATAGTAGTCAAAGCAAAATTTATGGAATATCTAAAACTTTTCCATAAACTAATTAAATATTCAATAAAATAACTTGTACAATAATGAGAATCGCGGGTCTAGTATAAACGATGATAGATCTCGTTTCTTTATAAAAAAATACAAGTTCAAATTTTTGTTAAAAATATTTAAAAAAAAATAAATCTCAGGACTAAAAGAACCCTTATTAAAAAAAATTATACACATATGAAAATATTATCAATAACAATTATAATAACATTTGACGAAAAAAAATTATATCATAACAACTGTGGCAACTAACATCAAAACATTTCAAGAAGAATTGATAGAAACATAATTTGTCGTTATTTAAATGTTGTTACATTTGTCTTTTGGAATTCAAATGAATTGATAGAATAATAATTTGTCAAGATATATATCAAATTGTTTTGCAACATATATAAAGAAAAAGATATACAGCGTATTTAAATTATTAATATGCCTACTTGGACTTATTTTTGAGTCGAATATTGAGATTGATATTAAATATTAATTAACTTTTAGTACTAGTATTAGAACTCATGAAAATTAAAATTTTAAAATATTAGTTATGTTCTCCATTTTTTAATGAAATTTTTGTACATTTTTTTATGAACTGATAGAACTGTGACCCAATAAAATTGGGACTTGTCTCCAACTTTAAAGTCCTCATTTCCAATATCAAATAACAAGTTAAACCTAATTGATTGTGCTCTATGATATAATAACACATGTTTATTCTCACGATCTATTAAAATTTTTTATCCATAATAAAAATACTCTAGAAATGTCATTATTAAAATTTCTAGGACTCATCACAAGTTGTAGCAAATAAACTACCCTATAATGATTTTAATTAAGATATCTCAATAAAATTGCATATCTAACATAATAATAATATAATAATATAATAATGATAGATTTCATTTCTCTATGAAAAGATATAAATTTAAATTTTATAAAAGACATCTGAAAAAAAAATCCAAAAACCCTTATTTCAAAAAGAAAAGAATTAACATGTCTCGATTTATGGCTGATGTGGCTTTTTTTTTATATATAAGAGCTCCTATTAATTATGATATTTATTTTTTTTAAATGTCTTTTACGAGTCTTAAATCTCCATCTCTATAGAGAAACCGTTAGAAATATGTTAATATTAAAACTCAAATTTCTTAATTATTTATCATCTTCTAATGTTTTCTTTAAGCAATAATATTTTTCATTATTATAAGAATTAGTGGTGCAATATATTGAATTAACTTATGCTAATAAATTAGAAATAGAACCGTTGGCAAACCACATTGCTCAATGCCTATAAATATAGTACACAGCTATTCAACAAAGAACCAATCCGAGATGCACAAGATTAAAGAAAAGAAATTCTAGTGATTGTCTCTAGCTCTTAATTCTTATAATTAATCTACTTCTACCACAAACAGAATTAATTAAATAAATAAAGTATTTTGCGATTATTGTTGAAAGAGGTTACATCAATCTCTGTCACGGACACATCCGCAGATGGTGGAATCCCGACATAACTTGGGGCCGGTCTCGTCCGATTATTCCTGTGCGTAAGGAAGGGGAGTCGGCCGAGGTCTGCTAAAACAACTCCGGGTAACATCGTTCTATTATTTTAACTTTACTAATTTATTTTATTTGATCGAATTTCATATTTCAAGACCGATTTTTCCAATAAAGATGAGGCTTATCATCATTGTATTAAGTTTGCGGTTCAGCTAACGTGATTTATCACCATTGTGCTAAGCTTGCGGTTCACCTGATTGATTGTATTTGAGTATGCTTCTAATGGTACCTTGAATGAACACCTACACTGTGAGTCGCATGGTTATTCAGTTTCTCTATGTTTTGGTTTTCAATTTTGGGGCTAAGTACCATACTGATTATTTGCTCATTTTTGTAGATGGAGAGGAAATACCAAGATCAAAGGCCTGGTTTGATGTTCTCTTACTTTCAGAGAGTATAAATAGTGAAGAAAAAAAGGTACGAAGTTTTTTTTGTTTTTTGAATTGCTGTTCAGTTGGTTTAAATTAGAAGCAAATAAGGGTTTTGTGTGTTATATCCTAGCTTAAGTCTGGACCATTATAAATCTGAGAAATACCAGTATAAAGCTGCTCCATTAGATGAAATTTTTTCTGGTATTTAGTGTATGTAAGATTGTAGTTATGGTTGTACTTATGATTAGAAATCATGAGTTCTCTCTTAAAGTTCTCCATTTTTGTTTGTTTCAGAATAAACAATCAAGTTCATTTCTTTGAAATTAGAGATATAGTTTTGATGTTTGGCCAAGAAATGAAGTTTTGGTGCTTTTTTTTTTGCACCAAGCATTAATTCTTAAAATCATATTTTAATTATTTTACCATCATATAACATTACGATTTACTATGTGAAACTAATATCAATTTGCATCAATTCTAAAAATATGAAATTGCATAGACATATTTGACATGTGGTGGGGTAAAACAAGTGCTACTATATTTATTGAAAAATGAAAAAGTTATTTTCAAAATTATTTATTTTACTTGAAATTATAAAAATGTTTTGAAAATTTATTGGCAAGTCATCCCTTCTCTATAAAAAAAAAAGAAATCCCAGGAAAAAAAAAAGGAATGGTATAAGCAGACTTAGTAAACATTAACATGTGTTTTATCTTTTTGTTTTAAACTTTTTTTATACTTTCATGTAATTTTTGGTTTTTTTCAAATTGAGGCTTTAAATATATTTTGGAGTTTCTATATTTATTCCTTAAACTAAGTAGATTGTAATTACAGTCAAGTCATTTTTAACACCTGGGATGAAACATATAGAAAAAAAAAAACATTAGAAAAGAAATTTTTATGAATTTTTCAATTGATATTGATGGTTGTAAAATTTTTTTATTAGAAATATAAGAAGGGGTATTTTACTAGTTGATTAAAAATTCTCCATGTCTATTTTGCATAAAGGTCCCTAGCATTTAAAGAAATTAGGGGACAAAATTGTAGTTTTGTTACATAATTACATTTAAGAAGCAATAATTTGTTTTGTAAAAGAATTTTGCACAATTACATTTTAATTGAAATGGAATTTCTCCTTCATTATTGTTTAGAGTAATTAATATGTACTTGATGAGGTAATAAGATGGTGAACTGACAACCGTTAAAATCAAACTATTTCATGAATAATTAATGTATTTGCATATAAAATTTACAAATTTTTGAATTGATTTAATGTGTATATGTTCAACTTGTATAGTTCGTATTTTTTTCTGGTAGAAAATTATGAGAGTAAATTCGGACTCTGATAACACCTCCGAACTTATCAACATGAGAATATGCTAGATATTATGTTATGCAACAAAAAAATGAAGATAAAAACATGTATTTTTGTATCCTATCAGCTATATGATATGAGATAAGTTTAAACGATCGAATAAATTACTTTTATACTATTATGATCTTTGACGTACCACAAAATGCTTATTGTCTATTGTAAAAATGGGTGGGGATCCGTCGATAACTAATAATTTGATAATCTTGACAACGATTTTTCAAATAAATTTTAAAAATAAAAAAGTTTATAGACATATTTTTGAAGTTATAGATTGATTGTGTTTTAAATTCATATAATTGAAGTATCATTTGATGCTTCATAAATAACAACTAAAATTATATTAAATTTACAACGGTCTAAATTTAATGATTTTTTATGGAACATTAGATAATCTTTAAAATATATGAAAAGTAAAATATAATTAAACTATAAGTTAAAAAATATGTTTGTAAATTTTTTTTATTTTTAAAAATTATTTAAAAATCCGTTGTCAAAATAATAGTTGTCAAGGAATCTCCTCTCTGCAAAAATACTGGCTCCTCTATTATGAAAAGTACACTCATTTATCGCATAATACACCCATTTATTTTTAAGTTAAGTATAATTATTGACTCAATCACTCATTTAAATTAAATAAAAACGTGTGTTTGACATTTGTTAATTTGAAATTCCATACTTGTTTTTGAAACCTAAAAAAATGACATCCATTTGTTACATAATGCACACACATGTAACAACACTTGACTCTTGAGAAATGCACAATCAACTATCCTAGAACGCATAATTATTATTTTAAACTTCGACATTTATTGTTCAAATCACCCTTAAATATATTTGAATTTTTGCAAAATGCATGATTGGATATTACAAAATGCACACATGACCATTTCAAAACGGACACTTTGACTATTCTTAATGTTTTTAATAAATTTGGAAAATTTTTATGCTCATTTAAAATTAAATAGTTCAGACTCTCGTCTTTATCTCAAAAACAAAAAAAATAAAGTTAAAACAAATACCACATGCAACTTTGTATTATTCTTGTCCCCAATTTTAAAGTCCTCATTTCTAGTATTGAATAACAAATTGCACCCCCAAAAACAACCTAATTGGTTGTGCTCTATGACATAACAACACACGTTTATTCTCACGATTTAATGAAAATTTTGATCTATAATAAAAATACTCTAAAAACATCATTAATTATTAAAATTTCTAGGACTAGCCGCAAGTCACAACATACAAACCGTTCAATAATATCTTTAATTAAAGTCCCTAGATAGAACCGTATACCTAACACAATAGTAATAGATTTCGTTTCTCTACAAAAATATATAAATTTAAATCTGATAGATAAAAGATATTTAAAAAAATAAACAAATAAACATATAACTAGAATAATGAAAAACAGATTAACATCTCTGAATTCATAACCTCATGATCTAGAGATACATTTTGATGATATTTGAAACAGAAACGAGGCTAAATTTATAGCCTCGCGGCTTCTTCAGTGGCTTAAAAAAAATTAACATCTCTGAATTTATAGCCTTGTGGCTTCTCCAGTGGGAATTTGGTCCGGCCTATATTTTGGTTTGGGCCTTAAATAGATTTCTGGGGAAACCGAAGAGAGCAAATATTGAAAAAAAAAAGCCGAAAGCCCGAACCGCTTCTTTCTCCTCTCTTTCTCTCTCAGTTCCTCTCCGTTCTAGCCTCTAGGGTTTCAGAAGAGGGTTTCCGAGTCGAAATCGAGATTCGTCGAAGAAGAGCGTCGCCTCGAGTTTCGTAGAAGAAGAAGAAGAGCGTCGCCTCGTCGCCTCGAGTTTCGTGGGAGAAGAGTGTTTCCGAGACGAAATCGAGTTTCGTCGAAGAAGAGAGTTTCCGAGGAACAGTTCACCATGGCTGATGATGACTACAACGATATGGACATGGGGTTTTTCTCTCTCTCCCTCTCCCTCTCCCTCTCTCCGCACCACCCGGGTTTTCTAGTTCTCATGGTTTCTTAATGACTAGGGATACTTTGTTTTTTAAATTATATCCTTGTCTTATAGAAACCCTAATTAAGAATATTTAGAAATTTTATTGATATTTCCCTGTTGGTATAACTTATGGGCGCTGTTGAGAGTCAAATGGATAGAATTAGGTGGGAAAAGGGGCAATAGTTATGTCATTACAGTGTCAATTATATCCTTCTATTTGTTGAAAATTAAGTCGTTTCTCAAATGAAAATTGCCGTGCAGGTATGAAGATGAGCCCCCAGAGCCTGACATTGAGGTACCGACAAAATTCTAGCTTTACTATGTTTGCTAATTAATATTTCTTTTTTGCTCATATGCGAGTGCTTGATGGAAATGTTATAGTTTCACAATAATTTTATCTTATTGCGAGTGCATGATCAGCTCAATGCACATTATGCGATACCACTTGAACCATATATAGGCCAAACAAAGTTAAATCAGTAACCCTTATATAATTGATTGAAACAGGAAGGAGCTGAAGAAGAGACCGAAAACAATAACGAGGACGCACCCGAGGATGTGGTCGCTGAAGAAGAAAAAGAGCAACAAGAATCCACTGCACGGGTTCGCAAGACCTCCAAATACATGACTAAGTATGAACGTGCCAGGATCCTTGGAACTCGTGCTCTCCAGATCAGGTCTGATATATTTAAATTATTCTTTATCATGCATCCTACAAGCTCTTAGATGTTACAGTATACAACTCATTTTTTGTTGTTAAATTTGTTATTCTCAGCATGAATGCTCCTGTTATGGTTGAGCTAGAAGGCGAAACTGACCCGTTGGAGGTAATGTTGTCTTTGTCGTAATTATGATTTTGATCAAATTAAAGTATTAATCCCGGTTTGGCCTGATGTACACTGCTCCATATTTTAATTTGGCTGCTCAACTACAATTTGTCCCTAACAAACGTGTGACTTTTTTTCAATTTTCATAGCTCCAAGTCGGATAACTCTGTCCATTCCGAAACCTTTAGAACACTGTAGTTTTAAATCTTTCACAAATTAATTTAATTCCACAAATATGAAGAAAAATTGGCAGACTGAATACTTGGGCACTTGATGACTTACATGTGTTGGGGCCTGATAAATTGATAAATACTTTGTGAATTTTGGATTTCCAATTAATCGAGCGATCCAATTTGTACCAATTGTACAGAGGGTATAGTTCAGTGAAATTAATTATTTTTTATTAAAATAAATTATTTACGTTCCTTGAAAACATTAGATGCAGCATTTATAATTTGATTTGGATGAGCAACATGTTTAATTAAAGCTTGGCAATTAAGTCCTGATATTCTGGAAGAATGGCATTTTACCTAAAAATGTTCCTTATGTTTGGCAGTTTGCTTCTGAATTAATATTTTCTATTTTCACTACAGATTAGCCAATACAATCTTGATCCAAAGTAAATAAATAATTTTGTTTTAGTTTATGCAGCATGACATATACCATATACTAATGAATCATTCCATGTGTGATTGTAGATTGCAATGAAGGAGCTAAGGCAACGAAAGATTCCTTTTACCATCCGTAGATACTTGCCTGATGGGAGGTAACAAAGAAATAACTTTTTTTCTTCAATGTTTGGCCAAAGTTGTGTGGATTACATAATTTTCTAGATGGTTAGCCTCTTTTATGGTTTGAAAGTTAGTTGAGTAATTAAATAAGTAAATAACAAAAACAGCACCTTTTATATTTCTATCCTATAGAATTCAGTGAATTGACCATTTATCATAGATATAGTAGTAGAGAAATGCTAGAGCTTTCTTTTCACATTTTTTGCCAGCAAACATGTGGTTCTGACATCATACAAAATCTAGAGTTATCATGCATGTTAAAGAAAACAAAAGGATGTAAACTAAACTTTTTCTTTAATTTTGCCACCTGACAGCTATGAAGATTGGGGGGTTGATGAGCTTATAGTGGAGGATTCATGGAAGAGACAAGTTGGTGGTGATTAATTTGGATGTTCTAATTGGCAGTTAAGAAAATTATCTTTTCAATTATGTAGCTGTGGCCCCATCACCTTATGTAAACAAATATTTTAGTGAACCTTCGGATTTGTGCTCCAAGATTGTCAACCCACAGACTTATGATTCAACTCTATTGTGTTGAGTGGCTCTTTAATGATATTGTTGTCTTCTATCTTTTGAGCGTTTGAAAATTTTGTGGTGTTCTTGATATTATTGGGCATGTCATGTGCAGTTCTAATATCTATTCATGCTGTTCGTTAAGAGCAATGAAGGATTGTATAAAATTTCCTATAAAAGAGCACGTCAGAGCACATCAGAACAGATCCGCTCGTATTAAAGGGGGCTGACACGATTGATAGTAACTAATATCGCATTGTATGCTGAGAAAAGGGGCAGATATGAACCCCAAAAGCAACCAGGACGATGATCATGATCTTCTGTTGTATTGAGCTGTGCAGTGCACAATTCCATAGAGGTTGAGATTCACACATAGAAGCTTGTCATGTACGTTGCAGCTCAATAAAGGATATGGACGTAAAACACTTATGCAACTATGGTTTGTCACACCCGAAGAACGAACACCTCTTTTTTATTTGGTTAGTAAAAAGTTAGGAGTGAGAAGGAAGGACATACTCCGATTAAGCCGGCCCCTCTAAGACCCTCTTCCCTGTTGCGAACACACCGAGATATTCTCTACTGACAACTGCTAAGGGGAAAAAATGACCACAAGCAGAGAACTAGTTGGGAGGAAACCGGAACAAAAGAAGACGACAAATTAGCGTCTAATCTTAAGATTAATAATGTTATCCATTTAATTCTTTGTTTGCATCAATCAGCTCCTGTTTTAGCATTTCCGACTGCTAAAATTTTAGAATTTAAGGTAATTTTGATGCACTTAAGTCATCATTGTTTGTACACGTTCTGATATTTCAGTCTGAGTATATATGCTGAGTATTAATACTCAGTCGTTCTGAAATCATGAATAGTTTCACCTACACCTGATGAAATTGCCCAAGAACAAGGCGTAGACCAAGTTCCTTTCAGCCAATAATACGTGATTGAATTTTTTTTTTTACAAAATTTAATTTGATTTTGTGTATATAGTGTCGTCTTCTTCTTTTCTGTTTTTTCGGTTTATAGCGTCGACTTCTCTGTTAGCAAAAAGAGAGAACAATGCTTGTATTTCTTTGTCCTGGAACTATTGTAACAAAATGCAATCTTTAGTACAGAAAATCTACGCATGTTGATATATTGTTCCAATTTATTACATAATATCTGGAGCAATTATTCAGAAGAAGACTCAAAAAGGCGCTCAGAGAAGTACTTGATTGTCTTCTCATTGACTCGGCGGCACGTCTGAGTGAACTCCTCCAGCTGAGACCAAGTAAAGTCAAGATACAGCCGCTTGCTGTTTGGTCCAATGAGCGAATCATGAGCCCGGATCAGCTTGTCACGTCGAGGACAGACGGAGAAAGCAATTGATCGGCGGTCAGAGCGCCGGTTCACTACCGCCCGGTGCACACAGCTCTTGTAGACATCATTCATCATTGCCTAAAAGGTGTATATATGTGTGTGTGTGTACAATATTTCTGCATTAATACTTTTCACACAAGGTTCAAGTTCATTTTATTTTTTCCAGTTATACAACTTTGCCTGAAAAATATTTCATTGCGAAAAAAATAGAATGAAAAAAATCAATTTGATACCATGAAAGTGTCTCCGATATTAACAACAATTGCACCGGGAACAGGTGGGGACAGACTGCCACTTGCTGCCGGTAAAAACCTCGAGTCCTTCCTCCTCCTCCTGGTGTAGTATGGTCAATGCCACGGGATCAGTATGCGGGCCTGTGCCTTGCGTCAGCTCCGGTTGCGGGCAACGGGGATAGTAGTTGCACCTTGTTATGTACTCGCAGTCCCGAAAGAAGTCTCTGTAGTAATCTTTGCCAATTCCCAAACTCAATCCTAGAAGCTCCATTATGGATAATATGAGGATCTTCATGGCCTCAGAGTTTTTCTCATACACCAACCTGATAAAAGTAAATTTACATTTTAGTCTTAGTTATTTTAAGTAGATTTTATATTATGGTAAATTCAAGCAAGGATATGATATATGAAGAAAATATTTACCACAAAACTATGCACAAAATCAACTAGTCTATGTACATGGCATGCAGACAGATTAGAATTAGTGAAATTAAATCATTATATACAAGATCCTAATTTAACCGATCCTTCTTATGATCATAGTAACAAAATTAAATTTTTTTTTAGAAATGGATATATAAAGATTAAATGGATTCCCAAATAAGTCCTAAAATTTTTGCAAATTTTACAGACTTCCAGACTATTCATGAATTATTTTTGAATTATTCACAGAATTTTAATAAATTTATATACATTGTAAGGAAACAAATTTTTTTTCGTATTATTTCTATATTGAAACTTTAATCACGAATTTAGACCTATTTAAAATTTTTAATTATTCCTGCATTATGAATTTTTCATTATGTTATGACTTAGTACTCTTATAAAAAAATGAGAACTCAACTGCTACCATAAACTTGATTTATATTATGACAACAGTCCACATAAAGAAATGATGTTCAGAACAAAATTAATACCAAATAAATCCACACCAAACACTAATCCAGGATCTACAAAAGCAACATTTTGTAATAGCATATTAATATTCTTCTGATGAGCGGTTCTATTATCGATCAAAATTTTTAATGATTAATGAACTACAATCATTAATTTCAATCTAATCTATTTATCTGTAATACAAATTCTGCTTCATAATAGAATTAGCCTCTTTTGATTGGTACTAATCTGAGAAAACACAACTGAAATAATAGCCCTATTTTGCAAATGCAACATTTTATGATAGAGGACTAATACTCTTCGCATAGATGCTAATCTGAAAAATATCAATTCAAATAATATTTGCAAATTATTATTCTTGAGCTGAGCTGCATTGACTCAAAATCCAAAAGAACCCACGTTGTACTATCATACTAAACAGAGTTAAAAAATGCTGAATGCAGAATGCTTAATTAGTCAATTCAAACTAAAAAAAAAAGAATAGTCGTCAATTAATTCTTGAGGAAAACGCCAAATTTTTCATTAGATATAATATCATGCACTGAACATGTTACTATCTTAGCCTTGAAATTATGGTTTTTTATAGAGAGGTTTCAGCGGGAAACTAAAAGAAAAAAAATTCTATAAAAGGCGCCATACCACAGTTGTTGATGGTAAATTCTGAAATTTTTCTAAAAGATTTAGATTTTGATCTGTACTACTTATGAGCAAATTAATTACTGATTCATTGGAATAATAGCTTTATTTATTTGATGCCAACGCTCAAAGGCAAGCTATTGCAATTTATGCATATGCTTCATTGATTCTGCAAAGCTTTGATGTTGGCTAAACAAATTTGTCAATGAATATCAATAATATTAGTGAACATGCAATATGTATGTATCATTGAACATGATTAAAATATGAGGGAAGAAATTAAAAACGAAAAACATATTAGATGCATTGCTTCCCTTCTTTATTTTTCTGTTTATTTTTTTTGAAAATGTCATTAGAGATACCAAACACACAAACTAATCTAGTAAACTAAATGTATCTGAATTGCGACAATACTCGATGAAAGCACCGACAAGTAAACTATTTTGCAATTAACGGCACAGTCAAACATAAACATTGATCATGACTAAACTTGAACCAAATTTGATATCATGAAATTAGACTCAGACGACTAATTATTTCTGATTTGCCGGCTATCGGAAATCAAGTGATAGCTTTAATCAAATTCAAACTAAAATTGTAGGCTTCTCCTCCCTTTGCCGGCTTTTTTCTCAGCCCCCTGTACACCTTACCCTCCTCCCTTCCTCTCTCGTGCCCTGCCCCTTTACGGGATTCACAGAAATCGGGTGGTTGTGAGGTAACGAGGCTGGCCAAAGGAAGAACAAAATGAAGAGGGCTGCACTCACTTGGTTGAGGTACTTATTTTCCTTCCTTCTTTGTCTCAGTTTGCTAGAATTGCTGTCATTGATGGCTTTCGTTGAACCTTGAGCTTTTATAGAGTCTTGCATCAGGTGTTGGCAGTGAAATATTTGATTCAAACCATTATAGACATGCAATTCTTATATTTGATTTGTTGTTTATAGTTCACTACAAACAATGGATTAAACATGGATGGAGATTTCTAATAGGTCGCTTCCTGAATATGAAAAAGGGGTTATTGATTTTCTTAAATTTGCATTTACTGAAAACGCTGAAAAGGAGTGTTGTTGTCCATGTAGAAAATCCAAAAAAACAACTTATTTTTGGATGGAAATCTTTGAACATCTAATGGTTAATGGGATTGAAAGAGATTATAAAAGATGGTTTCATCATGGGGAGAAAATATATGAATCTGAAGAAGAAAGTGATAAGGAAATGCATGTCCATTGTAATGTTGAAGTGCAAGAAACGGTTCATGAATTTGGGCAGGCAAATGTAAATTTTACGGACATGTTTGAATCTCCGGTTGGCGAAGATGAGTGCGGTAGGCCTGATGGTTCCAAAATTATTGAGGAAGCAAACAAGTACTATAGATTGCTAGAGGAAGCAAACGAAGAGTTTTATCCAGGTTCAGGTATTTCAAAGCTGTCATTTGTTTTGAAGCTTTTGAATTTGAAGTGTCTTTTTGATTTGAGTGGGGAGGCAATGGATGCTATTTTTGAAATTATTTTGATGTTTTACCAGAAGGAACTAAATCACCCAAGTCATACTATGAATCTAGGAAATTACTTCATGATTTAGGTTTAAACTATGTTAATATTGATGCATGTGTCAATGATTACACTATTTATTACTGAGAGCTTGCTAATGCACAATCTTGTTCAACTTGTGGTGCTTCAAGGTGGAAAGATACAGATCAGAAAGGTAATCAATTTGACTTTAGCCTTTTTTTTTATATTTTTATATAAGACCTGAATTATGTTTATCACAATATTTGATTGTTCTCTGTGAATAATTTAGGCAACGGAGCACCCCCTGAAAGGCTCACTTCTGCTTCAAGAAACAGAAAACAGAAAAAGCTTATTCCTCATAAAGTTTTACGGTACTTTCCATTGGCACCAAGGTTGCGGAGGCTATTTATGTCTTCAAAGACTGCCTTTGAAATGCAGTGGCACAAAGAAGGTCGTCGTGATGATGGAATCATGCGGCATCCTGCTGATTCATTAGCCTGGAAAGAGCTAGATCGTCAATTCCCCGAGTTTGCATCAGACCTGCGAAATGTTAGGCTCGGCCTGGCAAGTGATGGATTTAATCCATTTGGAAACATGAGCACATCGCATAGCGTGTGGCCTGTGGTACTAATCGCATACAATTTACCCCCTTGGATGTGCATGAAAGACCCTTTTTTTATGATGTCTCTATTAATTCCTGGAAATGACATTGATGTGTACTTGAGGCCATTGATTGATGAGTTGAAGGAGTTGGGGGAAACGGGTGTAGAAACATATGATGCTTCACCGAAAACCACCTTCCAACTACATGCGGCTGTCCTCCGGACAATCAATGATTTTCCTGCCCGTGCGAATTTGTCGGGGTGGAGTACAAAGGGTACCTTTTCGTGTCCAATTTGTAATTTGGATACTCGATCACTCTGGCTTCCAAATGGACGCAAAACATGTTACATGGGCCATCGTCGTTTCCTACCAGTCGGCGATCCTTGGAGAAATGATATGAAGTCTTTCGATGGAAAGAAAGAGAAAGAACAAGCACCAAAGTTCCTTTCAGGCGATGCTATACTCGAGCAATACAAACGATTCAATCAGGTCATCTTCACATACGAATGCCTAATCTTTTGGTATTGTACATTTATCATCTAACATAAGTTCATCAAATTCAATTTTGTAACTGATCTAATTATGTAGCTTTTTTTGTGAATGCAGATCACTCTTTGAGTTGGCTTATTGGAGCAAACTTCTAATTCGTCATAATCTTGATGTCATGCACATTGAAAAAAACTTATGGATGATGTTATTGGCACATTGCTAAGTATTTTAGGGAAGACGAAGGACAACCTCTGTTTTCGGTTTGACCTTGAGGTCCTGAACATTCGACATGAACCTCATGCTTCTCCCACGACTAATGGAAAAATACAAATACGAATCAACACGATACACGATGTCACCAGATAAGAGGCGCAAATTTTGTGAATTCCTTGCTGATCTGAAGGTTCCAGATGGTTACTCATCCAATGTTTCTCGGTATGTGAATTCTGAAGAGGGTAAAATAGCTGGAATGAATTGCCATGATTTTTGCGTATTTTTGCATCGCTATCTGCCGCTCTCAGTTCATGGGTTGCTGGATAAGGAAGTTTGTGAGGCACTAATTGAATTGAGTGGTTACTTCAGAGAGCTTTGTGCGAAGGCTCTAAGCTTAGGAGCAGTGAATTAAATACGTGCGTCCCGTGTTGTGTCGTATTAAAATACGGCGTACCGTAGTATGGCACGATATGGGGGATATTCTTTTTTTTTTTATGTGTGTGTCGTATTGTGTCAAAAATAGAGGGAGGGCGGCACGGTACGGATAAGGCACGGCACGGTTAACGTATGGTGTGTTACACGTGCTGTATCGATTTGACACGCTGTGCTAAACATGATGTGTCTTAATCGTGCCGTGTCAAGTTGACACGTTGCGCTACACGTGTCTTAACCGTGTTAAACGTATTTGGTAGGAAAAAAATTCGAAAAAAATCAGAAAAAATTGTAAAAAATTCGGAAAAATCTTAAAAAAATATAAAGAATTCAAAATTCAAAATTTATTTGCTGCTTAAAAAATAAACAAACAATTGGAAAAAAATTATAAAAATTTTGTAAAAAATGCAAAAAATTAAAAAAAATCCGAAAAATATTTTTAAAAAAATTCAAAAAATATATTTTTAAAATATTTTATTTTTTAAATTTTCCCTCCTTTTTCCGAGCTTAGGACCAGTTATGTTAGAAATATAGGTGGAGTTAAAAACTTAAAAATAGATCAGTACAATTTAAGAAAATTAAAATCTAAATATTTACATTAAAATTAAAATTTATATCTTATTCCTTAGTGATACAAGTCTTAATTGTATGAGTATTCATATTCTTCATAATTGTACATATACGGATTTGACCCATACTGATATTGATCCTCGCTGGGTTGGGTCACATCTAGCTCTGTCATCTCCTGACTTGGTCTACTTGGATTAGAACCCAATGTGTGGCAGTAACTTCTTCTGGTTCAATCGCGTGCATCCAAGACTTGTCCTGAAGTCTTTTTTCTGCATCTAACCAGTCCTTCAGTATAACTAGGGCCTCAAATGTTTCAGGACCTAATCTAGTTCTCTTGTCAATTAAAATCCTGTTACATGAGCTGAAACAAGATTCAAAAGCTACTATGGAGATCGGAACGACAAAAATATCTTTACCCATGGACGCTAAAATGGGGAACACGCCCTTGATTTGATGCCAGAGTTGTAGAATGTCGAAAGTTTCATCGTCGGGACTTATGTTGACATAGTTAGACACAGAGGCTGCGTAAAGCCGGATCTCTGTGTTACTTGCACGTGGGGTCGAAGATGTAGGTGTGTCAGAGTTTATGCGGAGAATAGACTGGATACGAGAAATGGTACTCCTTGCTCTTATTGTCAGATTAGATCTAGATGGTGTTAATACACTTGAAGCCACTGTAGCCTGATTGATGAAAGCAATAATTGTAATTTAAAAATTATAATTAAAGATTAATTAAATATGGAGATAAAAAAAATATGTACTTCATGATGACGTCATTCATATATTCTGTATACACTTTCAAATAGACTATTCACTTCATCATTTATGTTTTGTACTCCCAATCCGATGTTTCCCCTAATTGTCATAAGCATTTCAGCTGTTGCATTCAACTTCCACCTATTTTGAAAAAAAATTTAGTTATTTTCTATATTAATGCAAATATTTTTATGAAATTAAACATTTTTACTTAAGGTCAAGGCAATTTGCAATGATAGTGACAGTGGGTATATCCTTCCAATACTTAAGAAACTTAGACACAATCGATTGCAGTGGATGCCTCAAAATGCAAATTCTCAGACAAAAACGTCACTTGTGTGTTGTACCAATCGAAAATGGTCACAAGCTCCTCCAATAGTGCGCTCGTCGTCGGTGTGTAAGATGCGAAAAGTCTTACAGTTGCGGTATATAAACACTCTAAGAATGAACTAGTAGCTCCATTGTATGCCACTCGTTCTGTGATAGTTGGTACTGTTGGCCCTAAACACTCCTACTTAGTGCATGATCTAAGGCTGGTCTTAAATGCAATGTTTTTTTAAAAGTCGGTACGTGTTGTTCCAGCACGTCTCGATATCCCAAGGAAACTTAATAGCGGGAATGCCCATATGAGCGCACAACTTTGCAAATGATTGTTTTTTCGGACGTTCAAATCAACGTACCAAAGGACATTCTTGTACTTGTCGAGCAATGCCTCAATTAGGGCAACCTCTATGCAGTCTTTTGCAATTAAGTTTAGAATACGACAAGCATATTTTGTGTGGAAAAATGCACCATTCAATATGGGTTGGAGAGTGTTGGTTAAAAGTCGAATGACGGAATTACAGTTAGCGATATTATCGAATGCCACAACAAAAATCTTATCCCGAATCTGAAATTCCTCTAGGACCCCTAACACGTACTCAAGTATATGTTTCGCGTCGTGTAGATAAGGCAGGACGCGTAAAGCAATCAATTTTTTATTTAAAATTTATGCACCACAATGAGTATCTTCGGAGATCCAATAGACAGTAATAGAAGAATATGATAGGTTATGTTTACCGGCAGTCCAAATATCAGACGTTACAAACACCTTATATTTGACTGACTTAAATTCATCATATAATTTTGAACGCTTGATCCAAAAAAAATTAAATAGTTCATCTTTGGTCTTTTTGTGATAAGATTTTTTAAAACGAGGATGTAAAGATTTTTTAACAAATTTCTTAAAAAAAGGATCGTAAGTCATTGATAGTGATTTTTCAGATTTGACACAGTACTTAATAAAATTTCTCCTAACTCAGCCAGGGTCGTACCTGAAATACCCTCCTCCCCTAACACCTAACTGGGTTTGGATCATCTGTACTATATGTTTTTCAGGTATCGCATCACCTTTTTTATCATGCATGGTCTTATATCTTAAAAATACAATGGTACCCTGGGCCGAATTGTAGTTATACATTTTTTCACAAATCAAACATTTACCTGCAATTACCCTATTCTCGTCATTTTCAATATATATCCCAACATGCGGTCTTATGTTCCCTCAACCTTTTGCTGCTATTGCTGCGCTCATTGCTCATGCCTCCTTCCACGTGCATGGCTGAGGTCGACTCACCCGACGGTGGTGGTATCGGAACATTGTTGATGTGTTCAATTCGGGACGGGAGATCATATGTTACATTTAAATCTACATTAGAGTTGCTAGGATCTGCAGCATCATGTTCAAAACTAACACATAATTGTACACTAACAATATCTAATCAGGTTCGGTTTGCCTTCATTTAAATAAAATAAAATTTAAAGGGTTTTAAATCAAAGATTTCTAAAAAAATATTTTTTTGGATTTTGGTTTTTTGGAAAAAAATTGCATTGAAATTTATCATAAAATATTAGTTATGTAAAAAAAATTTACTTTTCGGTTTGGGTATAAAAATTACCAAAAAAATATACAACATTAAAAAAATTAGAAATCTATTTTTCTTATGTTCATTCAGGTTAGGGGAAGCCACATAAAAAATTTCACTAATTTTGGAGTTGTGCATCTATTTTTAACTATTTAATTTTCTGATTTGAGTTAAGATTACCAAAAAAAGGTACAACAATAAAAAAAATTACAAATCCATTTTTCTTATGTTCATTTCGGGTTAGGGGAAGCCACAAAAAAAATTCACGATTTTTGGGATCATGCATCTATTTTTAACCATTTAATTTTCAGATTTGGGTTAAAATTACCAAAAAAAGGTACAACAATAAAAAAAATTATAAATCCATTTTTCTTATGTTCATTCCGGTTAGGGGAAGCCAAAAAAAAATTTTCACCATTTTTTGGATCATGCATCTATTTTTAATCATTTAATTTTCTGATTTGGGTTAAAATTAACAAAAAAAAGGTACAACAATAAAAAAAAATTACAAATCCATTTATTTTTTATGTTCTTTCGGATTAGGGGAAGCCACAGAAAAAATTTCACTAATTTTGGAGTTGTGCATCTATTTTGATATGCATATTCTTATTTTTTACAAAAAAAGATGAATTAAAAAATTGTCTCATCTCTAAATTGCTATTAAGTTTCAGAATCAAGAGAGGATTGGAGCAATATATGTATGAAAATATGAGAGCTCAATATAGAAAATGATATTAAGAAAAGAGATTGAGTTTGTTTGGATAAAATGAGTTTGATTAAATATGAGAGTATTTATAGATGAATTGTAGTGTGAAAATTATAAAAATAACCTTCAAATATAACCATTTATAATTGTTTAGGGGGTATTTTTGTTATTTCCATCCATTTACAATTTTTAACCCCTGAATATAGCCGTTTATAGTTGTTAAATGAGGGTGTTTTAGTTATTTTTTATTTTAAATTTGAATTTTAAATTAAACTATATTTACTATGGTACATTATTTTAGAGATGTTTAACATTACTAATGAGATTGAGGTGTTGTGGGTTACGCAAACTGGGGATAAATATTATATTAGTCTATTTTTAATTTCCATTACAAAATCCCACTAATAAATTATAAAATCAACCGTCCGATCAATATCCAACAACCTACAATCCGTGCATATTATGCCTATCCATACTAACCGTGCTAAACGTGTTTATCCGTACCTACCTATGCCTATCCGTGCCTAACCGTGTCTATCCGTGCTTATTCGTGCCAAATGTGCATACACGTGTTCTTATGTTGTGCTTATGCATGTTCTGTGCCATATCGCCCCCTTACCCGTGTGTGCCGTGCCGTGTCTCCAACTATCAAAACCAGACACGGCACGCGACACGTATAACACAGCATGTTTTGATACGCCATGCTGTACCGTACCGCTTCGATACGTACTGTATCGTGACACGTCGTACTTTTTTAAGAACTCTACTTAGGAGTCCTTGAATGTCTTGAAAAATCAATTTTAACCCTTTGCAAACTTGAAAAGATATTTCCACCCTCATTTTTTGACATCATGGTTCATTTGCCAATTCACTTGTCTACTGAGGCAAAAATAGCTGGGCCAATGCAGTTTCGGTAGATGTCTAATATAGAAAGGTTTTTGAGGCGGTTGAAGTCATACATGAAAAACAAGGCTCGCCCAGAAAGTTCAATTGCAGAAGCGTATATTGTACAAGAATGTGTTTCATTCTGCTCCAGGTACTTAGATGGTGTAGAGACCATATGGAATCAAATTAGCGTGGGTATGTAATATTAATAGTGTGGGTAGTTCAATACGCACGCCAATAACTTTAATTTTGAACTATATTTACGTGCATATACTCATATAATCAGACATTAGCGTGAAAAATATTTGTGTGCATAATTACACACGTAAATACTTTTCACGCTATTGTCTGGTATACGCACGTAAATATAATTCAAAAGTAAGGTTGTTGACGTACGTGTTGAACTACCCATATCATTAATATTGTATACCCACGTCAATATTGAAAATTCTAGTAGTGTAGACATGGCGATGAAGAACAATGCTCGCCCACAAGTGAAATTGATGTTTTTGCTCAAGTTGGTAAAGTTTTGGGTGGAAAAAGATTTGAAAAACTAACTTTGAAAGAATGGGAGCAAACGAGATCCTATGTTCTAAAAAATTGTGATCGTGTGTCAGAATACATCGAATATGTATTTGTACTTTATTTTGTTATTAGATCAAACATTTGTTTAGCATTTTAATCGTATATTTTTTTAATTGTAGTATACACAAGGGGGAGTTGAAGAAGGCAAATCCTAAGAATGTAGAAGGCAGGCATGAAAAAGAATTTTTCGATTGGTTTAAGAAACATATAAGTTCTCTTTCTGTGAAGGTATTGTCTTTTTAATTTACTTTGTTGCTTGTGTGATGTGAGAATATTATATTCTAATAAAGTTATAATAACAATCAAAAACTTATTTGTATGTACTTTGTTTGCACAATATGAGAAATAGCTGGAATATCGATAGACCCGCCTATCTGAACTACATGCCAAACTTAGAATCTCATCACTAATAGAATCAAGGAAGATAGGTAAGGAGACTTAAACTTGAGCACACAGAATAGTGGATTGGTTTGATGTGTATAACAAAGGTAAGGGGAGATGAGAGCACAAGTTTTGTTGATTACTTTGGGATCTTGACTGATATTGTAAAGTTAGAGTACACACAGGGGGAAATAGTGTGGTATTACTTAAGTGTGATTGGTTTGATGTGTACAACAAAGGTAAGGGAATCAAGGAAGAAGATAAAGGTATGAGTTTGTCCTTGTCAATGCAAACCGTAGATTGCCCGCTCGTGAGCCATACATCTTGGCGACACTAAGCTGAATTGGTTTATTATGTAAGGGGGGACAAAAGAAGTTCATTGGTATATATGTTGCTGCAAAGACAAAACCTCGTGATCTATATGATCAACCGTCAGATGATATCACCTGTAATGTAATGAGCCATGTCAAGAAAATGATGATATTATTGTTGGGCTTTTCCTCAATCGGGAGAAGATTGTGATGAGGACAAGCTTACTTTGAGTAGGCTTGGATTTTTCTATTTCTGCGGAGGGCAAACCAGTAAGGGAACTGATATACGGATACGGTTATTGATATCGTCGTTGATACGGGTTTAATTATATATATTAAATGAATTATTATGCATATTAATGATTTTATTATGTAATTTATTTTATATAGTATTGTCATTATGCAACTTAAATGAGTTATTATGTATATTAATGATTTTATTATGCAATTTATTTTATATATTGTTATTATTATGCAATTTAAATGAGTTATTATGCATATTGATGGTATTTAAGTTAAATAATAAAAATATTATACATAATAAAGTCATTAATATGTATAATAATCAATAACGGTATCACCATAACATTTTCCAACCAGTAAAGCTTGAAGAATCTCAAGAAAATCTCGAGGATGAAGAGTGGACTGACGATGAACCTTATTCATCAGATGATATTGAAAATGATGGAGAGAGTGATGATGGTGATGACTCTGATTTAGGTTTTTTTAATAGTTAATTGAACATTTGCTATTTGTTATAATATTTAATGTAATATTCAAATGCTAAATTTAGTGAAAATTACAAGATCTTTTTTATTTTCCTTATTTTTTTTATTTTTGGCCCACCGTTTAATGTTATGTTTGACTTTAAAAGTCTAGGGATTAGTTAATAATTGGTTGCCATGTTCTCTGCATTCTCTTTCACTCTTCTTTATTGCCATGATCATTAAGGCTAAAATTAAATAAAGAATTAGTTTGTGTTTTTGATAGCATGTAGAGAATGAGAAGCGTTTAAATCCAATCTGAAACAGGCTTCTTTCTTTTTTTTTTCTTTTTCTTTCAATCATGATATATTTGCTTAATAATTTTATCCTATATTTATAATCTATATATTGAAGCATGGAGTTTTACTCTTATTTCCATTAAATAAGTAAACTTAATATGTAGGATGTAGTAAATAATGTAAATAAAAAATAATATGTATCTGAATTTTTTAATGACTAGTTTACTTAATTTCTTTTAAGTAAAATTGTTGTCATTTATACAGAAGTGGCAAATAAATTTTTTCACTTAAAATAGTTTTGTAAAATTCTTTTAAGTAAAATTGTTGTCATTTATGACAAAACTTCACTCTTTACTATTTGTCGTCACTATTTATTATAGTAATTATTTATGACATTTTTTTTACTCTTCACTATTTATTGTCGCTATTTATTATTGGTAATGATGGTAAATTGAATTGCCACTATTATCCAATTAGATAATGAAGAGTACGATAAATTGTCACTATTAATTCTATAATAATGACAGATGTATGTCTCCATGAATGAAAAATGTGACAAAATATAAAATATCATCACAACAAAATAAATTTAATAGTGTGAATAATAATTTCATCATAAAAAAATATCATTATTAGTTACAAAATCTAAATCATCACAAGTTATTGTCACTAATTATTATTGTAGTGACGATAAATTGAATGATCACAATTACATACAAAATTAGTGACAACTATATTAAATCATCACTTTATATAAAGGTAATAACTGTGAAGATAATATTTTTATCACAAATATATCATCACTAAATATCATAATCCTCGTAGTGTTTCCTCCTCCCAAGTCCCAACTCGGAGCTTAATGAGACCGACCCCATAAAATAAAAGTTGTAGATGTAATTGAAAATTAAAATTAAAGCAAAAATGTTCGTCGACAGCAGGGTTCGAACCTGCGCGGGCGAAGCCCAACAGATTTCAAGTCTGTCTCCTTAACCACTCGGACATATCGACGTTGTTGCTAAGTCTACGAAATAAAAACAAAACTACTTTAACTCTTAGGCCGGATTTTAGTCCAATTGTAAAACGACAAAAGGAAAAGAGAAAGCCTAACAATAATTGGAATCAGATCAAGCCTATATCCAGCCCAAAAGTTTTGTTGTTACTATAGGTCTGGTTCGCCTAGACTTCAACTCAATAGAGACTAGAGAGCTTCTGGTCTGTGAATTTAACACTACTTTTTAGGTTGGGAACATCATAAATATTGACACTATTTTTATCATACATTCAATTGTATATATTTTTGATAAATATTATTCGAATTAAAAAATTAAAATTATAGATGTGTTTCAAGTTAGTTAGATAGGATGAGTATTAAATTTAGATCAATTTGAAAGAGGTTTTGTTTTCCATTAAATAATTTTAAAATTTTAACAGTGAAATTTTAATGACTTTATGATGAATGACCAATCAAATTCTAAATTGACTCAAAAATTGATACACGTTCTATCTAAATAACTAAAAACACATCTACAAATTTATTTTTTTTAATTCGAACAATAATTTCTCAAAAAGACGTACGTACCATAAGAATAAAATGTATTATAAAAATTAGATGTACACTAAAATTATGAATAAAGAGTAATATGCAAGTTATTTTGTTCTATTTGCATGCATATTTTTTGATATACCGTAATCAGCCATTGTGCCTTCTAGGTGTTAAACTTTTGATAAATTGTGTGTCTTCAAGAAGATGCAAATCAAAATATAAGCATGAGTTTGATCACATTAGAAAATGTGCTACTTAATTAGAAGACATGATCATTTTTTGCTTTAAGGAGGAGAAACATCAGACATAGACATGAAAGGTGTAGATGCTAGCTTAATCAGAAGCCTTCTTGAAGATGCTTCTTTATTGGAACCTATTAAATTTTTCTTTAGCGGACATGATAAAGAAAGGTTGAAATGCTTTTAATTTTTGTACCTCCATTATGTTTCTAATTTTAAAATTATGGGGAGAAAAACACAAATCCAAATCTCAGAATAAAAATTTACAAAGAGGTAGTCTTTTTATGTGTTTTTTACTTCTTTTTTTTAAAAGAATTTCATGAAGTGGCTACAAACCCGGCGGAGGCGTCGTCTATGGAGATTGCCTGTTCTGTCACAACTAACTCAACATCGTACGGTACGCAGAGTTGTGACTCCACCGCCACCACCATTGGCATATCCAACCCTGTGATCTTAGGAGCCGGTGCCGGTGCCGGTGCCGGTTCTGGAGGAGCCGCCGTTGGAATTATGGCCATGATATCTTCTTCTTCTTCTTTTCATTAATTCAGAGAGCTTCATTTGATTAATTAATTTGATAAAATCAGCATAAGAGAAAGATCCCTCCGTCTTAGTTGACGCGTCAACAAATTTAATTAAATTCATATTTTCAAATATCAATATTGCTTCTGTGGCGATCGATGTTTGAATTTGTGTTTGAGTTAGTGTTAAACCTAGTTAATCTTCGTTGATCATGATAATACAATCAATATGTTAATTAGTTGTTTATTCTAATAAATGTGAAAGATATTATTTTAACTTCTCCATTAATTTTAATCAAGCTCCACCACTATATTTCTGGCAAGGTTTGTATAGAGCAGTTTGTTAAGTACTATTTTTTTTTACCTTTTCATACTTCTTAACTTTCCAACTAGAAGAAGGAGAGAATGCAAAGATTGGAAGAGAGAGACAAACAGGATTTCATACTTTTTTTAGACAAAAGCAAAAGAGAATAACAGGAGATCGAGGAGAGCTCGCCGGAGAGGAAAGAGACGACGAGAGTGACATAGAGATATAAGTAATATGTGTTAACAAAGTGATCAAATTTGAATAGATATTGAAGTTCGGTGACAAAAAAAAAAAGAAAATTTGTTAAATCCTTCATTGTAAAAATTTTGACCATTAATTATATTATAACGAGACGAGCTGGATGTACGCTAAAATTATCCTTCGCTTTGCTTTAAAAGGACAATACTCCTACAGAGCTCCTAGTGCTTCTCATTTCATATCTCTGTTTTTTCAGTTTCTCTACCATGGCAAAAAACAATTTCTTGTTAGGTTTTCTTCTTCTCTTAGTCCTTGTTGAGGTGAGTTCTTAATTTGTCTCCTTAAAAGAAGTTCATGTAAATAAAACAAAAATAGAATGAAGAAGAAGAAGTTATTCTATTCATGCATGTCTCAATGAAAAAACATATAATTGGAATATATAGATGTTGATCCATATTTTTCATACTGTATTTTTTTTCTTTAAGTAATTTATCTGAAAATTAAATCTGGTTTTTTTAGATGAATATCATTGAGGAGCCTATGCAAGGAGTTGAGGCTATAGGTGAGATCCCATTAAATTTTTTCCTTGTTAAACATCAACAAAAAACATAGGATAATTCTAACGTATATATATATTTTATTGTACATTCAACACTTATGATAAATTTTTTTGAGAAAAATTATTCAAATTAAAAAATTAAAATTGTAAATATATTTCTAGTTACTTAGATAGAATGTGTATAAATTTTGAGTCAATTTAAAACTTAATTGATCATTCATCACAAAGTTATTAAATCTCTGCCATTAAAATTTTAAAATTGATTGATGGAAGGCAAAATTCCTTTCAAATTGATTCAAATTTGATACATATTCTATCTAAATAGTTAGAAATACATCTATAATTTTAGTTTTTTTATTTAATCAATATTTCTCAAAAATATATACCATAAGAATTAAATACACACTCAAAGTTAGATGTACATTAGAATTACTAAAAAAAATATGGAAGGGGATTCTTTGACAACTATTATCTTGATAATCTTGACAACCAACTTTTAAATAATTTTTGAAATAATTTTTAGAAATTCTCAAAAATATAAAAAAGTCGACAAACATATTTTTTAACTTATAGATTGATTGTGTTTCAAATTTCATATAATTTAAGGGTCATTTGATATTCCATCAAAGACCGTTAAATACTAACCATTGTAAATGTTATATAATTTTGATAGTTTTTGATGGAGTATCAAATGACCCTTAAATTATATGAAATTTGAAACAAAATCAATCTACAAGTTAAAAACTATACTTGTCAACTTTTTTCTATTTTTTTCTATTTTTTTAGAATCATTTGAAAATTGGTCGTTAAAGTTATCAAAATAATAATTGTCAAGGTATCCCTACCCAAAAAATAATATAAAATAATAACATACATTATAACCTTAGTCTTAATTACTATGTGACAATTAATTAATCTCTTTTAATTTAATTTCCTTCCTGAATGTAGATTGCACGGCGAAATGCCGGTACCGTTGCAGTAAGTCATGGAAGCCGAAGATGTGCCATCGGGCATGCGGCACATGCTGTCAACGGTGCCGGTGCGTACCGAGCGGCACCAACGGTAACAAGGAGGAGTGTCCCTGTTATGCTAACATGAAAACTCACGGCGGTCGCTACAAATGCCCGTAAAATTTGACAACCGTAACAACACATATATTTTATCTAATATATATGTATAAATATATGTATAAGTACTATTTTGTGTATATTCCCTATATATGAAGTACTATTTTGTGTGGTTTGAATGTTTCCTTGTTGATACCTGATGGAGAATGTGTCATTGCACTAATCTTGATGAAAATGGATGAAGAGGAATGGTTGGAAAATGACATCATATATTAAATTTAAATGATTGTTCCGAACTGTCTTGAAGAAATCCAACCACTCATTAAATAGTAGTTTAAGATCATATACATTTATCTTGGAAAACTGGTTATATTATAATTAATTCGTAGATTATAAACCTAATTATATATACATGGTACTGAGTAGACATGCATAGCGCAACTGATAATTAATGTATGTTGTTGCAGAAATGTATAATTAATTAATTATACATATAATAATAATAATAATAATAATAATAATAATAATAATAATAATAATAATAATAAAATATAAAGTCAGAGACGACAACTGAGTTGAATAATTAAGCATGGAGAGAACATTTTTTTATTATTTAAACCGTTAACTTTATTCTCACGGGAAATGCATTATGCATCCACATGATTTTTTTTTAATTTTAAAATATTGTAATATGAGCATCCTCAAATCAACCCATTACAATTGTTTTTATCAACTCATAGTATAAATTTAATTATAAGGTTGCCACAAGCCTTTAATTTCGTCAAAAAATATTATTTTTGATCAGCTAAACTATGAGTTCTTTTTATTTATTTGATCTCCTAGTTCCATATGTATGGATTTAAGATTTGTATCTTTTTTTTTTTTAAAAAAAGGGGAAGGTATTAAACCCTAATTTACAATTTTTTGTTCCAAAAAAAACATTGCTTTAACCGGTTTTGAGCTGGAATGAAAACCCTAATTTATAATTTCTCACTACCATTTCTTTAGTTTTTTGTTATTTTTTTGTTAGAATTTTCTTTCTTTTAGTTTTTCAGCTTTTCAACTGATTTTTCTTCACAATATTGTATTTTACGGTTGTACTTCTCGTGTAACCCATTATCAGTAAAATTTGGAGGCTTAACCTCCGTCTTTTCATCAAAAAATTAGTCATGCAACTAAACAAACACAGCCAAAAGAGGAACCCACAAAAAAGCAGGGAAAAAACAAACAAATGAAAATGAGTACAATTTAAACAAGAATTTATATAAATCATTGATTTAAAATGTGTTCAGTAACTACTAATTTTCTAAATATTTCTACTAATCGTCTGAAGGGGTTATCTAAAAAAATAGAGAAATTATTCTTATATCTAAATTTTATATCCGTTATTTGTACCCCAATATAAGTATAATTATTTTTTAAAAATACATATTTTAAAATTTAAATTTGAAACTATATTAAATAATTTAAAATATCTGAAGTATAAATAAAAGATATAATCACCACTCATCTATCTAATAAATAAATAAGATATAATCACCACTCATCCCATAATAAATTAATCTTATAGCGGAGGGTTGACAAAATTTGAAACTTGAAAACCCTTCAACTCCAATTCCATCATTAACAAAATATGTTAATTGAAAAAAAAAAAATAAAGGGGACCTCTTTTGGTACACAAAATGGGGTGGTGGAAGCATTTTTCTATGGGAAGTGCGAGTCCACCGGATGGAGGAGAGCAAGAGGAAGCGTTACGCTGCCTCAATCCTCAATTCACATTATTCATATCATATCATATCATATCATATTATATCATATATATATCGATATTATGTAATGATTTATGATATATGATGGTGATGATGATATATGAGTTGGTTCCCAATTTAAATTTATTAACTGCCAACGGTGTGGTCCCCACCCGTCAACCCCTTTTATTCCCTTTCTCTTCCCCACTTTTCCCTACAATTCATTCTTGGAAAAAAAAATTGAGATATATACTTTTCAAAAATGGAGCTGATATACAGATATGTTTATTGATACCGTCATTGATATGAGCTTAATTATACACATTAAATGAGTTATTATATATATTAATGACTTTATTATGGAAACTCATTTTGTACAGTATTATCATTATGCAACTTAAATGAATTATAATGTATATTAATGGCTTTATTATGCAAATTCATTTTGTATAATATTATCATTATGCAACTTAAATAAGTTATTATGTATATTAATGGTATTTAAGTTAAATAATAGAAATATTATACATAATAAAGTCATTAACATACATAATAACTCATTTAATCTATATAAATAAGCCCGTATCGATGACGGTATCAATAATGGTACCTCCATAACATTTTCCTTTAAAAATTGTCTAATTTGATATTTACTTTTTTAAATTTTAAATTTGAATATTTACCTATGGAAATATTGTTGTTTAGGATATTTGCCCAAATAAGTAAAATCCTAAATAAATGAAATATTAAAATTCATTAGAATTATTATATGATAATTACATCCTTCCCATCATTTTGCATCAATCTTTTATAAGAGAATTTTTATCGTTTGATAGTAAAGAATTGAATTAGATATTTTTACAAGCATGCTCAATAGAGCCAAGGTCAAAGATGAAACTGACGCCAATGACTTAAAATTAAAATTTAAAAATTTTCTAATATTGTAAAAAATATATGTTCAAACTCTCATAAAAGATTAAAGGATATTTTTTTTATCATATTAAAATTTTAATTAGTTTTTAATTTTAATTTTGTGAAGATATAAATTGTTATGGGTGTATATCCAAGGTATTGATGTTTCGTAATTCCGTCAACCCTCAACTCAAACAAAACATTAGTAGTAAAGTTGTATGAAAATTCTAAATAAAATTAGGGTGGGGATCATTTGATAACTATTATCTTAATAATTTTAACAACAAATTTTTAAATAACTCCAAAAAAATTCTTAAAATAGAAAAAAATTTATAAACATATTCTTTAATTTATAGATTGATTGTGTTTCAAGTTTTATATAATTTAAATATCATTTGATACTCTATCAAAAACTATCAAAATTACGTGACATTTCTAACGGTCAATATTTAACGGCCTTTGATAGAATATCTTTGTATGAAATTTAAAACACGATCAATTTATAAGTTAAAAAATATTTTTGTTAATTTTTTTTCTATTTTTTTAGAATTTCTAAAAATTATTTTAAAAATATTTAAAAATTAATTATCAAAGTTGTCAACGGATCCCTCCCATAAAATTATTATAAATTAATAATAGAGGAGTAGAATTGAATATTGTAGAGAGGAGTTTGACCCAGTTCTTCCCTCGATATCCTGTTCCGAGCAATTCGTCGTACTCTATTTTCTCTCTCTCTCTCTCTCTCTCTTTTCTTTTCTTTTCTTTTTTTTCCCTATTTTTTAAGTACATCTCGTCACGCTCTTCTTCACTTCTCACTGAATATTCATTCACACCTTTAAACCTCTTTTCATGACTCCTCTCTCCTTAAATAAATTCAATTAAAACAAATTAAAAGTTCCTGAACTCTCTCTCTCTCTCTCTCTCTCTCTCTCTCTCTCACCCCCCCCCCCTCTCTCTCTTTCCCTCCTCTCTGTAATGCCCTGAGACGAGCGAGTGTAAGAGGTAACAACTCGAAGGCGCAGAGATGCCGATGGTGAGGTATCAGATTAGGAATGAGTACGGGTTATCGGATCCGGAGCTGTATGGAGCGGCCGAGAAGGATGACCCGGAGGCGCTGCTAGAGGGCGTCGCCATGGCTGGCCTCGTCGGTCTCTTGCGCCAGCTCGGAGATCTCGCAGAGTGAGTGTGTTCGTTTGTTGTCTTGTACCAATTACTTAGGGTTTCCCTTTTTTTTTGTTTGCAAATGTTTGCTGATTCCCTATTGTTTTGTCGTGTTATTGTTATTCTTTTCGGAATTCCTGCTGTGCATTGCGAATTTAACAGATTGTAATTGATTATCGATTTAGTGTTAGCTAAACTGAGCTTAATAATGAAGTTCAATTGGTTAGTGCGTGGATTCCCTGCTCGTTTTAGTGCTAATTATGAATTCAGAAATTTTTTTATTTTGAATACACTTGCCCTTGGTATTATTTAATGGAATTCCATGTAGCATTTCTGTCTGTTGTTAGATTTCAAAGTCTGGTAACATGTTGAGTGGGATTAGTTGGGGGTTTGCATGTCTGGCAACATGGCTGCTTTAGTCTATTTTAATTTAGAATTTCACTTAACTAAGATTAATGCCCAATTTAACAAGAGATTATTCTATTAGTTTAAGGTTGGTCGGAGTTCCAAGAATGTTGAGATTTCAACATCTAAATGGTTACCAGCTTACATATTTAATATAAGGTGTTAGGGACCGTATTGGTCCATTGTACCACTAATATGGTACAACTATCTATCAGACAGGATTACTAATTTGTTTATTTATATAGTAGTAGCATGATGAGATTAATTCAAGAATTATCTAGTTAGACCTTTTCAATGGACCACTTCCATTTGTCTCAATTTTGTTAAAAATAGATTTGCGGCAGAGATATTTCACGACTTGCACGAAGAAGTGATGGTGACAGCTTCAAGAGGACATGGGCTGACACTTCGTCTACATCAGCTTGAGGCCGAGTTCCCTTCAGTTGAGAAGGCTCTTATTTCCCAAATTAGCCTTCCAAATGTCACACAAAGTGAAGGTTAGTGTGATACTAGCTTTTTACTTCTTTCAAAGACATTTTTCTTTCTCAGTCAAGAATGCAGTATCATTACTCTTGTACTGGTGGCAGTAGAAATTTTAATTCTTAATGAACATTTGTTTCTTTATTTTCTCTGTGTTGCTTTTGTGTGCATGTTTTTTTATTAGGATGGGGGAAGGAGGACCAGAGAGAATTTAACCATAGTACTCTGTCAATCATGCATTGGAACAGAAGTTATTTTATTTAATTTTATCCATCATAAATTTCCAATTTATTTTAAAAACAATGCTCAGCTGACGGCAATTTTTTTTCTTTTTTTTCTTTAGGAATTCAGTGGCACACCAATGTTCAAATTGATCAAAATCTCATAACAGGAGGAGATATGCCACGTTTTGTTATGGACTCTTATGAAGAATGCCATGGCCCTCCACGGCTATTTACCCTTGACAAGTATGTATTTGCTAATCCTGCATTAAATCGATTTGATTTTTGTAGCGTTTAAATTGTAAGCAGTGAAATGCACAATTAAGCAAGTAGCAAGAATAAAATAAATAAGAAGGCATACCAATTGCCAAATTCCTTAATTAAGGAACCCATGCGAATTAATATACTGAAACTTCCAACTTGGGCACCTTAAATCCTTCATGTTATTCATGACAGTTTTTTTTGGTTATTTAGATTTGATGTAGCCGGTGCTGGTGCATGCTTGAAAAGATACTCTGATCCATCATTTTTCAAAACAGAACTTGCTTCGTCCTATTCAATTGAAACGGAAGATGCTCTGAGAGAAAGGAAACCCCGCAAAATTAAGGTAAAAGATTATAATTCACAAAGGAGTTGCTAGATCCAAATTGCACAAATATTTCCTTGACTTTAAAGTTAATGTTTAAAATTTCTTCCCCTTTCAGAAGAAAGCAACTCGATGGAAGAAGGGAGAGACACTTGAATCGTTACTAATATCTAGCTCAGAGTGAGTGGCTTTCTTTAATTTCTATTAATAGAAATTTCAGGAAGGGAAATACTAACTTATAGATAAACTGTCAAGTTTTTATTTTGAATAATTATCTCAAGCATTGCTGGTCATTGGTAGTCATGGTGCATCCATAATTGTGTTGCCAACTGGCTTGTTTATGGTGGTAGCTAATATGCAAGCTTAATCACTACAGTTATTGCATTGCGTACTTTTACATTACCTTACCTCAACATGCGGGTTATCCTAAAAACCAGAATGCACCTGTCTGGCTGTCGCTTCCTTTTCCTTCCTTTCTTCTGTTTTTCTCCTTTGACTGAGCTTTTGGTCTGACCATACGTCTTTAAGCATCAGCTTAAGCAAGAAAATAGTTACTATTTTGCTGATATTTTCTTGATCAATCACCTCCAGGTCCCCACCTTCATCAGAAAACCAATCTTCTGATAAAGTCCTTATACCTCGAATGGTGAAATTGAAGCCCCGTCGCTTGCGGAGCTCAGATAATAATGCGAGAAAAATTTACCATTCACATCTTCTTGAACTCATAGAATCTCAACAGAAAATCATTCTAGAAGATTCTAGAAGGCAATCAAACATTAAGCCAGAATTAAATGGAATAAGCAAGGAGGCTTCTGATCCAATCTCGTTTCAGACTGAAAATGAAGCACAAAAGATGCATAAAGTATACCCAATTCAGGAGCAGAATGAAGCTTCTTCAGGATCAGAGAAAATTGAAATTGGCATTGAAACCGCTTCTTCGAGGCAAACTAGGGAAAAGGCTATGACTGATTCTGATGACATGGCTAGTGAACATGAGAATTTTATGGATGCCCTTAACACCATAGAATTGGAGATGGAAATGGACAATGAGAACAAATCCAAATCTGATCCTGCTTCTCAGAGGGAAATGGTGCATGGAAATTTGGGCTCAGATTCAGCTGGAGAGTTGGTTGGTACAGAGAAAGGTTTAGAATTAAATAGAGAAATTGAATATGGTGAAGCAACTGAAGAATTCTTTGATAATGATGATCTCATGGATGTTAGCTCTACGTCAAGTTTGCATTCAGATAGGATCCACCAGAGAGAGCAGCTTTCTATTTCACAGGGAAATGATTTAATGGCTGAATCAAAGGTGCCAGCTGATGATAATGAAAATGAGCTAGGTGCTCTAGAGAAGATCAGTACCATTGATGAGGCTCAATTGGGTTTTGAAGATTTAGTACGTAAGTGTAGTGTACTAGTATGTTTATATGGGTTATATATAGCTAAGTATCAATATTATTTGTTTCCAGAAAGTGGGAAAAACAATTTACCCCAGGTAAAATATATTCCGGTAAGTTACTGGTACTAGGCATCTTTTGCAAGATTTTGGTGCTTGTTTTTTTATTCTGTTTCACGTATCCTGTAAATGGTATGTGCCAGGACCTGCTCAGCTATCTACTTGACTGCTGGTCTGCCTTTTCTTTTTTCCCTTTAAAAGAGAAAAAACACATTTCTTGAGTTGCATTCCCCAAGTTCCACAGTGAGGGTTAATTTAGATCTGATATTTGAGTTTGATGGATGTTCTAATTTTAGCTGCAAGTTAATTTACAAAATTTCTCATACTTCATTCTATTGTTTGTGAAGGCTGAAGGAAATAGCAGGTACCAAGCAAATATAATACCGAGTAAAATAAAAGATAATATACACCAAAAAATTTCCTTCTTCACTTCATTATGAATACACATTTCCTTTAATGATGCTGAATTCATTTAATTTGCAGGCCTGCCTACTCAGACTGACGATCATCAGGAACAAACAAATTTTCGTCCGGAAAATATGAACTTGCCTATTACTGATGCTTCTCCAGAGATGACAGAAATATCTGCTATCATTTTAAATTCGCAAGAAACTAAATTCCTTGAAGAAACACCTGCTCTTGAGGATTCTTTGCGCTCTCAAGAAAGGAATAAATATGTGATAAACGATAGAAGCTCTGCTGGTCTGGAAGAACTTGAAGGTAACATAAACAGTCCTGGACTGAAAGCTAGTATGTTAACCCTAATATGAACCCTTCCCAGTTTAAGAACCTCTAGGGTGAAAACTTTCTAGTTAGTATCTCATGTTGAATATCTGTTAATTTGCATATCAGAGTTCTTGAATTACCTTCAAATCCATTATTAAATTTTTTTTTCATTTACAGAGCCAAATGAAAATCCTACTGAGGTCTCACAAGTTGAACTGAGGAATATTTCTGAGGAAATTCTGAATTTGGAAGAATACTTGATCTCAACCAGAAAAGATGAAAGTCTCTCTCAGGATATATTCTCTCATGGGGCCGAAGGTGCTCATGATTATGCCATCACAGCAGAACCTTTGGATGGTATTTTTCTAGTGATCTAAGTGCTTCTTAGGAAAATATGAAAAGTTTAAAGCAGAATATAACACTTATCTCTGTTGTCTTTAATATCAGATTTTGTGTGGATCAAGTTGATCTGCATGTGTGACTCTTGATGCTGATCAGTAGGGTAGCTGGCTACATTAGTGTTAATTGATGATCTAAGCCCCTTAAATGAATTTCAGCTATGAACTTGAGAGTATTGTGCCTGTCCATCCCTGTACTGTAGTGTGCCTACTAACTCACTCAGTACTGAAAACTGTGATGTGACAATCTTTGATTAACTTCTATTTTCTTATTGGTTTTGTTGTTTTAACTCATTTTTTTGGGAATAAAAAAAAAACTCTCTCTTTAGACTCTTATTTGTGACCACTTTGATTTAGCCTATCTTTTTTAGCTTAACAAATTACCCCTTTATGGTCCAGTTCATACTGAAGAAACCACACAACATATTGCCAAAGACAAGGTTGAAGATCCTAATGAGAGACTTCAGCAAGAACCCAGTGATAGATTAGAGGATGCATTGAATGGTGAAGGTTCTCTATTTTCAAATAAAGAGGAGGAAATCATAACCTGGAGTACAGCCTCTGCCCCAACTGAAGATGCTACTGATTTAAGCACACATATGACAGGCAAGTTGGTACACAGAATCGATAATAGAATTAAAAAGTGTGCTTTCTTTACATTTGCTTGGGGTTTCTGGAAAATAGCATCAATTGCTTGCGGATTCCGCAAATAGTACCCTGATTTTTCATACTTGCAATCAGCATACAGCAAATTAACAACCAACATTATCTTGGTGTAAGCGTAGAGGTTGGTTATCTTAAACGTTTACAGTTTTCTGTCAACTTTACCAACTTTTGCTTTCCATGAGCAAAAATCAGTATCTGGGGTTTATCTTTCATAGGATAAACATTTATAGCTGCTTTGCTTAATGACAGTTTCATTGGCTTGGTGTTATTTGCATATGATGAGAAGGGTTACAAGCGTAAATTGGGAATGTGGCAAATATCTGGGACTATACAAATTTGCTTTGTAATTACTATTGTTGTTTGCTGCAGGATTTGATTTGGGAGCTCTTCATGCAAACATAATTCAACCCAACAATGATCCAGTAACATTAGCATCTGCTGATTATATAGACAATGACCGAAATACATCAAATCAAGAGCTGGAGGCTTCTTCAAGTGGGCCTCACTCACCTATCGATATTCCAGAGGAAACTACAATCCAGAATTCATATCCTAAATATCACATGGATAATTTCATTGAACCCAATGAACGTGTACTTCATCTTGGTGAAACTGAGGAAACATACAGAAACGAATCTTTACATCATTGTGAGGTTGAATCCCGGAACAAGCAATTCGATGAATCTGAGGATTGGCCACAATATCCGGATAAAGATGAACACACAGTTCTTCTGATCAACCATGAACCAACTGATAAATCTTTACAGGATATCTGTGAGAACAATTCTGCTAGCAAGTTGCATGAGCTTTCTGTAGATGGTAATGATTCTCTTGAGGCATGTGCTGAGAATCCTGTCTGCAGAAATATTTATGTCAGGACAGATAGCACGCACACCAACAAGTCGGCACCCTTTTCACCAAATGAAGAATGTGAAATGCGGGTAGAGGATCTTGAAGCAGGGGAAAAAGAGGAAGGTCCGCGTCCAGTTGATTTTCTCTGGGAACGCACAGGCTCGCCTCATGAAAGAATGTTTGAACCAGAATTTGTTACAAAACCACCAACTGTTACATCTTTAGGTAAAGATACACTTCTTCAGACAGATGTTGCATTAGAGTCTCCAGATACTTCTCTGCATTATGAAGTTGGTGACCATCAAGTACCTAAGCACGAATCAGAAATGGAACCGTGTTACATGTGTGATGCTAACAAGGTTGATGGTGCATGTGAGGAGGCATTACCTGTGGGGGATGGTTTTGCTCATGCTAATGTAGCAGCTACCTCTGTTGAATTTAATGAACCATTGGAAGAGGATTTGGAGACTAAATATCCGGAAATGTTTGAAGAAATCAAGGTAAATAATGAGGTACTTGTTGAAATTCCAAAATCAAATGAAGTTAATGCCAACGGTAGTGCACCAATACCTTTTACGGTGAAAAATGAGGTACTTGTTGAAGCATATCAAAATAATGAAAAAGATGGTACTGAAGGTGCCATTGCTGTCCCAACGTCACCTGTGGTGACTACTGAGGCATTTGTTGAAATTCCGAAATTAAATGAAGAAGGTAATGACGAAGGTTGTGTGCTGACACCCTTTGCGTTGAAAAATGAGGTACTTGTTGATGAAATAGATATTGCTGAAGGTGATGTACCAGCATCACTAGTGGTGAATAGTGAGGTTCTTGTTGAAACTAAGGAATTAAATGAAGGTGGCAATGCTGAAGGTGGTGTACCAAAACCCTTTGCGCTGATAGATGAGGTACTTGTTGAAGGTTCAAAAAATAATGAAAAAGACAATGCTGAAGGTGGTGTATCAGCATCCTCTGCAGTAAATAATGAGGTAATTTTTGAAACTTCGGAATTGGAAAAAGAAGGTGATGTTGAAGTTGGTGCACCAATATCCTTGGAGGTGAAATGTGAGGTGCTTGTTGAAGCTTTGAAAATTAATGAAAAAGATAGTGCTGAAGGTAGTGTACCGCCATACTCTGGTGCCAATAACGTGGTACCTGTTGAAAATTTTGAACTAAATGAAGAGGATAATTGCAAAGATGGTGTACCTATACCCTCTGTGGATCATTCTCATGAACCATTGCAAAATATGGAACGGAAGACAGAGAATGAGGTGTCTGTGGAATCTATCAATGAGAAGGAAGAAGCGAGTGCTGATACTGGTGCACCAACTTCCTCTGGGGATCATGTTCATGAAATATTGCAAGAAATATTGCAAGAACCTACCAATTTAAGTTGCCATGAGCAAGATACTCCTCCAGGAAGCAAATATGAAGAATGTCACCATGAAAGTGTCGGGTATGCTGGTTTGGTTCTTACAACTGAAGGGCGAAATATTTCTCAATCCTGTACTATTTCTCTAGACAACCTACTTTATGATGCAATCCCTAGTGAGAATCTATCAGAAGAATGTAGTGAACTTCATTCAAATAAACCAGTGCCATTTACCAATTTACACAATGATCAGGAGAAATTGCCAGAAGATTTTAATCAGATTGCTACTGAGATCTTGCATACTGACAATACCAGTAAACCTTGGACAGTTGATCCATATGTGATTGCAGAATCATGCTCCCCTTCTTCCTCTATTGGCCAAGATCAAAAGGTAGCACGAGAGGGTTTCGACTTGAAACCCGGCAACATATTGGGTGGTAACAAGAGTATAGATGAGGTTCGTGCGAACAATGCTCTTGCTAATGTATCAGTCGAGACGAAAGAGAATGAACTGGATATGTGCAGTGCGTATTCTCTGGCCTCTGAACATAAGCCACCTCCTCTTCCTCCTCTTGGGTGGAGAATGGGAGGGAAGCTCTTGAAAGGCACTTCCTTGCCATCAAATGGGCATTCATCCAAACCCGTTGATGAGACAAACCAGAACCTATTAGTGCAAATGAGCATGGCACCACGAATAGCTAATCATGATGATTCTGGAAGAGTAGGGGGAGAGAAACCGCGGGTTATGAGTTTGTCTGCCCTTCCGCCGCTTTCGTGTCAGCACGAACTTGCAAACCATAATTTGACATCAGTGCCTGTTTCAGGGGCAAATGTGCAAAATGTGGAGTATAATAATGGGTCAAGTGCTGTTCTAGGGTTAACAGGGCCTGAAATGATGCCTCAGTATGTTTGGCCCGATGCACAGTGCCGATTTTTACCTGTTTCAGCGTGGAATACTGGACCAAGTCTGGCACCAGTACATCAACCTGCTTATTTAATTTCACTGGAAGACAACTTGTGGGCGCAATATGGCATTGGGCCACCGATTGAAGATGAGAGATTGGGGAGGAAGCATCATTCAATCCGTAACATACCTCGTAATCCATTAATGGATGCTGTGGCTGCTCATGATAGAAGCACGGTAATATTCATTGTTAAGATTTTTATGACTAAGACTGGTTTGTACTTCTATAACACTGCTTGTTTGACTCGACTGAATCAGTACTGTACTGGTAAATTGTTGATCATTTCATCCATATATTTGTCAAGCACTAACATCAGTTCAATGTAAATTTTCAGTGCCATCAATTATTCAAATTGGGCCTTAATTATTTACTAATTTGCAATTGAGTGTCAAATTTAAAGATCCGTTACAGCCCCAAAGTAACCCTGAATGTGCAATTTGGACCCGGTACTTTCAATTTGGTCTCAGTTTACGTTAATCATGCATTATCAACATGAAACCTTTAAAATCACAATCAAGATGAAGCTAATTTTGGTACAACATCAATGAAGTGTTTAAATCAGCATAATTTTGGTACAACATCAATGGAGTGTTTAAATCAGCATAATATACTATCTTATTGGTCCATAATATTGCATATGAATATACAAGGAGGTTCTAATTTCTTTTCTAGTTTCATGATGTGATATTTCAAATTTCAAATCTGACAGATGAGGAAGGTATCTGAGCTGGTAAAGCCTGACGATCAGTCAAAAGCTGATGAAAGAAATTCTTTGCTAGAGCAGATAAGAAACAAGGTATTTAACTTCAGGCGAATACATGTCAATTTACAATATAGTGAGTGTGATTGTAATTAACTTGAGACTGACAGAATCCCACTCAGTCAAGCCTACATCAAGAAAACCATGGTACATTGCCTTTAATAAGATCATCTTTGCCGTAGATCTAGAACTAAGCTTTTAGTTTGCTCTTAGTTTTTTTTTTCTAAGCACAGAAAACAAGACAGAAAAGGCCTTACTTGTAGTCAATTTTACATATACCTTACCATGCCAACAGAAAGTGCAATTTATATTAGGGCTAGCAAAATCTGATATGATGACCAAAAAAATGGAGGTATACTTTTGGTAGTCCTTGGAGTAAAGCTAGCGTGCTTCTAGGAACATGAAGCCTCTCGGTGCTTCTAATTTAAAGACTTATCAAATCGATTTCAAACGAAAAATCCAAATTGCTCAATAAATTCTTCATATCAAAAACTTATAGGATACTAAAGTTTTCTATTTTTAAAGTTTTCTAACTATTTATTTCGGATTTTTTAAGATGACTCTTATAATAATAATAAAATAATGAATTTTTGCATATAAAAAATAGGCTATTTTAAAAAAATCCGAAAAAAATAGTTAAAAAACTCTAAAAATAGAAAATTTTAGTATTCTATAAGATTTCGATATGAAGAATTTATTGAACAATTTAGATTTTTCGTTTGAAGTCAATTTAATAGATTTTTGAGTTAGGTGCATCGAGGGGTTCCTCTAGGAGCACGTTAGATTTACTCGTAGTCCTGGCTAGAAGTTCAAATTATCAATATGTACTCTCTATTCATGTAGCTCATTATCTAGCTATTGATTTATACATGTGATCTAAGTTTCTTCTTTTGTTTATTTTTTGGATAGTCTTTCAGCCTAAGGCCAGTAGGTGCCCCAAATACTACATCTGTCAAGGCGCCGCAAACAAATCTCAAAGTAGCTGCTATTGTGGAGAAAGCAAATGCTATTCGTCAGGTTCGCTTCTTATTTGTTCTACTTGTTCCTTCTCTTTATTTTATCTTTCAGCAAGACTACTTATTGTTTCAAGAATTGTATCTTCCACCTCTGGTTGGTTGGAAAAATCAGAGGTACACAAGAGTAGCTTTTGAGTGTGCACTGGTACAGCAAAGATTGTACTGGCACCATCTATTTCTTAATAAGTATGTTTTGCACCCCTAGGTTAGTAAGGAGTGCTTAAAAGTTATATTTCTGACATCCTATTATGTGGTATAGGCTTTTGTTGGAAGTGATGAAGAAGATGGAGATAGTTGGAGTGATGCATAAGTCACATCTCTTCATCGAGAGAGAGGTCAGATGACATGTAAGGTCGAATCTTTGTTGTGAAATATGTATAATACTATAATTTCGTTTCACACTACTTTTTCTGTTTTTCTTTTTTATTGTCACCATTCTAATTAGTTTCTTGTTAAAATGTATCTAACTATAGCAAGTGTCATTATGGTGAGCCTCTAGAAAGTTTGTTTAGGCATCAAAGAGGCCACCTTGTATTAGTTTTATGTAATTATAGAGCATGTTAATTATATGTTGCATCTTCCCTTTGTGTTTTCTATAAAGAAGTGATTTTGTAGCATCAAAGCACCTTGCTTTCTACATCTTTTTTTAGGTTATGGTTGTAGTGTCAGTTCCCTTTAGTTGGTGGGGTGTACTCATCTTTGATCTCCTTATTTGGTCCTTTCTGGAGGATTAGAGGTTGCCAACAGATAGATTAGAGAATTGAAGAAGTGAAATAAAACACTAAAACTAAGCTCATAACATTAAGATACTTTGATTTTTCATAGCTCTTAATTGAAGAATAGAACATATACTAAAGCATTCTTTGATGGATCAGGCTTTGTTTCTTTACTTCATTAACGAATATAGAAAGGAAGTACTATTTACACAAACAGATGAAGCTATGAATACAATAACAAATTGATCAGTGTATTGAAAAAAGTCTTAACTAATTTAATCCAGAATTTGTTGGGAAAGCTTGTACCCGGAGATGAGAGCTGATAGAGCAATGGCCATAAATGCAAAGAAAGCCATGCTGATGGATGCTGCTGATGAGTCTGTAAACAGGTTATCGGATCCTTTTCTCATGTAATCCGTGAGTGGCGTGGCAGCCGACATGCCTGATATCAGAAAGTAGGCGATGACCTGCATGAATTTTACGGAGCCCGATTTACTCGTTCCACACATCAAAACCTTTTTTTCCTAAGTATTAAAGCTAAGAAGAAAAATACATGTAATTACTCTTCATTTTTATATATGAAGAGAGATTGATGCAACACCTCACCAGAATTTCAACCTAACAACTCACATTGAAGAGCAGATGGTAAATTTTGTCATCAATATTGTACCTTTTCAGCTATAAATTAAGATCCATAACACAAATTTGGGGTATATGTAAAACTTGAATCTACCTGGTCTCCGGCAAAGTCGACAAGCAATGCTGTCTTTCTCGGCAAAAGACCTTCATTTTTCTGTGATTCATACAATTTCAGTGCAGTCTGCCCCATGGTGTACAAAAATGCAAGGATAGCAACAGCCAAACAATACCTAAAATTAAAATAGGCACAAGGATTTTTTTTTTAATTAAGAAGAAGACAAACTCCCCGTTCAATTTTGGATGATAATTTGCAACATCAATTTATTTTGGTTTTTGTTCTATTTATAACTTTCCCATTATTAAGATATGAACACGACTTTGGTACTTCAGCAATTTTATGGTACAAAGAAAAGTAATAAAGAGAAAAGGTAAAGAAAAAAAAAAGAATCTGATTTTGGTGAATTATAAAAGATGACAACTATTACATTTATAGTCTTCTTCATTCTCATCTTGCTTTGAATTTTACAACCAAGTAATACATACGACAAGTCACAAAGAAATTATCACTTTGTAAACAAAAAGTTAATGCAAATTTTCTTTTAATAAAATTTGTTGATGATAATTCGCCCAACAACTTCTAAAGAAAATATAAAAACAAAAAGGTATTAATAACCTGTATTCATCATATTGGTCAAAGTTCTTGCCATCACCATGCTTGTTAGAAGCCATGATAATGAGAGAGAGAAGAGAGAAGAGCCAAGCCAAGAGCCTCAACACCACCATGCCTTTTCCAAGCAAGGTATCTCTATGCAAATTCCCCATGGTCGATTTGATAGTATTGCCGATTGACCCGACATTGCCTCCTCTATCAGTTGACACCGATGCCGCCGCTTGTGTCGTGACAGGTACTTCCGGCGTCGTCATTGTTAATTGGTTACGAGTAATAATGGTTCCTTTCCTTGGAAGGGAGGTTTTGTTGTTTGTTGAAGATGGAGAGGGGGGGGGGGGGGGGGGGGGGGGGTTGGCGTGAGTTGTAATCTAAGAGTTTGATTAGATTTTGGAGTCGATTGTCTATAATTGGTCAAGACCAAATTAAAACAGGTTAAGGCCATTATTTGATAGCTATCAATAGGATTGCTTAATACTCAATCAATGACATCGACATACATAGCTTCCCAATTTCTAAAGTTTAATATATAATTTAATTTAAATTAACACGTACAATTTTAATTTAATTCAAACTAGGTAAGAAAAATTTTGATGGAACGAATTCAAAGTCTCTCTCTCTCTTTTTTTTTTTTACATCCCAAATAGCAGACAGAAACTTTTAATTCAAATATCTATTTCAAATTCCATTTCGACCCCTAATGTTTAAAAATTTGCATTTTGACCCTAAAACTTTTAATTATATCAGACTGACATTTATGACTGCTCGCATAACCAAATGACTATGTAAGGTTGGTATTTATTTAAGAAATATTCAAATATTATTTTAATTAATTTAGAATGACTCGTATAAGTATGCTTATATCTGGTTAATTGATATGGATGTTGTAAATGATGATATTAGTATCAGTATCATCTGTATTATTTGTGTGATTGCATCTATAATAGTTGCACTGCTAAATGTAGTATCAAGTCAGTACAATGTGGATATTTTAAAATTTAAAATGATAAATAAATGATATTTTAAAATTATATAATTGTATCAAGAGGAGGGTTCAAATGATTTCATTTTTGTGTCTCCATTATGCCTCCACTTTTTAATTTTCTGATAACAAAAATTTTGAAACTAAGATATCAAAATAAAATTGTTAAATGTGATCTATATTATATTTTTTTTCATGTACATAAGAAAATATTGCTATTTTAACTTTCATTATATATGAATCAATAAGTTAAAAATCAACATCTAAAAATTATCCACATTAGTGCATTTTTTGTAGGTTTTTGATGCCAAATAAAATAATTTTGAAATGTCATAATTTTTTACATGTACATAAAAAAAGTAATATAGGTCGCATTTAACGGTTTTATTTTGTTATTTTCATTTTAAAATTAGAGTTATTAGAAAATTAAAAAATGAAGGCATAATGGAGGTACCAAAAGTGAAGGCATTTGAACTCTCCTCTTGTATCAAACTTGATTGATTTTACTTGAATAAATTTTTAAATATATAGAAGACATAATTTCATATATTGTTATGAGTTTTAGTGATATTATAATTAAATGCATTTTATTATAGAGAGGGATCACTTGACAATGACTATTTTGAATCTTTGATAAATAAATTATTGTTATCCTCTACCTTTTGTATCATATTTTTACACCTCATGATCTAATGCTAATAATGAGAGTTGCGGATTATAACAATATGATTTGATATGTGTCACGGTCCGTAACATATTGTCATGGCCCGTAACACTGTGGTCTGCTGTGCTTATCTCATACATAAACATATTTGAATGTTTTTTTTATATAAGGGGTCCCGTTAAACCCGACATTTATTCCTTTTCAAATGTCTTTTGCAGTACTTGAACATACGTTTCTACGTAGAGAGGCAAGATCTATCACCACTGTACTAAGCATGCGGTTATAACATATTTGAATGTTAGTATAAACACTTTTATTTTATGTATATATACATTTGAATATTAGTATAAACATATTTAAATGTTAGTATAAACACATTGGAGTGTTAATATAAATATATTTGAATGTTAATATAAACACATTGGAGTTTTAGTATAAACACATTGTGTTGAAATGCAATGCGTTGCACATATGAACCCATACAATGGCTTAAAATCTCTAATTTGAAAATAAAAATGATCGATCTGAACCGTTCAATCTAATACTCATATCAAAATCTTATAGAATACCAAATTTTATAATTTTTATAATTTTTTTGCTATTTTTTTGGATGGAAAGAAAATCAATTGATTTGAGGATTTTGGAGCATCCAATAAGAACAATTTTCTCCTCATAAAAAAATAGCAAAAAATTTTAAAAAATGTAAAATTTGATATTCCGTAGGATTTTTATATGGAGATTATATTGGACGGTTCGGATCGATCATTTTTATTTTCAAATTGGAGATATTGAGCCGTTGTATAGGTCCATTTGTGCAACGCGTTATATTTTAGACTTCATATATATATATATATATATAGTTTGACTAATTTGTTTCCATAAGCATTTCAGTCCCGAAATATTTAAGTCGAATTTTAAAATTCCATGTCCAAAACATTGATCCAAGTAGATCAATAAATTTTTCATATCAAAATCTTGTAGAATACCAAAATTTACCATTTTTAAGAGTTTTTGAACTATTTGTAATGATTTTTTAAAGATGATTATTTTTTGACATTCAAATATTAATATTTTTCTATTATTTTTAGGGTCATTTTTAAAAATCATTAAAAATAGTTCAAAAATCCTAAAAATGATAGATTTTGGTATTCTACAAGATTTTGATATGAAGAATTTTATTGAGCTATTCGGATCAACGTTTTGGACATAGAATTTTGAAATTCAATCTGTAAGTGTTTCGGGTCAAAATGCTTATGGAAGCACACTAGCCAAAGTCTATGTATGTGTGTGTGTGTGTAGAGAGAGAAAGAGAGTAAATCTATAGTGAGCTTAAGTTTCACCAATGGGTTTGGTGAGCTTAACTTAAAAATCTATCAAATCGTTTTCAAATGATAAATCTAATTTGCTCAATAAATTTTTTATATCAAAATCTTGTAGAATACAAAAATTTTCTACTTTTAGAGTTTTTAAGTATTTGTTTGAGATTTTTTTTCAAAATGACCAATTCTAATATATAAACATTCATTATTTTATTATTATTTTAAAACCATCTTAAAAAATTCAAAAAAAATAGTTAGAAAACTCCAAAAATGGAAAATTTCAATATCCTATAAGATTTTGATATGATGAATTTATTGAGCTACTCGAATTTATCGTTTGGAGCTGTTTCGATGATTTTTTTGAGTTAAGCTCACCAACTCCTTTGGTGAGTTTAAGCTCACGGTAACTTTACTCTATATAAGTCTAAAATACAACGCGTTGCACAAATGGACCCGTACAACGGCTCAATATCTCCAATTTAAAAATAAAAATGATTGATCCGAATCATCCAATATAATCTCCATATCAAATCTTATAGAATACCAAATTTTACATTTTTTAGAATTGTTTTGCTATTTTTTTTAAGGGAAGAAAATCAATTGATCTAAGCGTTTTGGAGCATCTAATACCCTCGATTTTCTCCCCATCCAAAAGAATATCAAAAAAATTCTAAAAAATGTAAAATTTTGTATTCCACGAGATTTTGATATGTAGATTTATTGAACCATTCGGATCGGTTATTTTTAACTTGAAATTTGAGATTTTGACACGTTATACAGATCCATCTATACAACACGTTATATTTTAGTGTCCCCCCCCCCCTCTCTCTCTATATATATATATATATGAGGAGTGTGAAGTCTTAAAAATTTTGAACCTTTCGTCTTTAATCTACAAAATCTGCATCAATCTTGTGAATATGTGCTAAGAATTTTGTGAGGTGCAGAATTAGTCTGTAATTATCACACCTCATTTTGATAAACATATTTAAAAAAAATTCAAAATAAATCTTAAAAAATAAAAACAACTTTATATATGTTCTTATAAATTAATTGTGTTTTAAATTTCATTAAGTTTTAATTATATTTGGTATTTGCAATTTTTTGAAGAGTACACGCAAAAGTATGCGAAATGTTTTCCAGTATGACAAGTGGGCCCAGACAAACAGCCCAACTGAAACATTTTATTCTCCTCCCAGTCCCCCCCCCCCCCCCCCCCCCCCCCCCCCCTCTGTTTCCTCTCTCTCTCTCCCCCCCTGCTGAGGCCGCCATGAGGCCACGACCACCACCTTCTCTTCTCCACCCCCGCCGCCGCGATCCCTCCTACTCCCTTCTCCGATCCCTCTCCTCCGCCTCCTCCGCCACCAAAGGCATCTCCGCTCTCCTCTCCGATCCCTCCTCCGCCTCTCGCCTTCCTTCTCGCCGCCTGGATTCCATCATCTCCTCCCTCTCGTTCAAGCCCCAAAGCCCCAATCCCGACCCCAACCCTAGACCCTACGCTTCACTCCTCCATTACCTCGTCCACTGCAACCTCACCCGCCCCGCCAGGCTTCTCCTCGTGCGGCTCCTCGACCCCTCCAACTCCCCTCCTTTCTCGTCCCTAGACCTGGTCCATGCCGTGGCCGATGCGGTTCCTTCTGAGAGCTCCCCCTTTTCACCTGCCATCGACATGCTAATCCATGTCTGTTGCATGATTTTTAAGACTTCAGTATCAAACCTCCCTCTGGAGGCTTTTGGAATATTCGTTTCTCATGGACTATGCCCGACTGTCAGAACCTGTAATGTTCTTTTGGATTGCATTGCGCAAGGTGGTGATTTTGCCGCTGCACGTGAGGTGCTCGATGCAATGCGCAAGAGGGTTGCTCCAGATTCCTATTCTTACATGCCGTTGATTCGGTTGAGATGTAAGATGGGGGAGCTCGATGAGGCAATTGCGCTTCTCTTGGAAATGGAAAAGGTTGGTGTTCCGCCATCGGTTATTGCTTACAATATGCTTATAGATGGCCTATGCAAGACAGGGAGGCTTGACAAGGCATTTAGGTACAAGGAGGAGATGATTAAGAAAAAATTAAAACCTACTGTAGTTACTTTTGGGATCTTAATCAATGGTTTGGTTAAGGCTAATAGGTTTGAGGGTGTAGATGTTCTTTTGAAGGAAATGCAAGAGATGGGCATTGCACCAAATGAGGTTGTATATAACACTTTAATTGGATGGCATTGCAGAATAGGTAATTGTAGGTCCGCACTGGATTTAGTCGATGAAATGTCTTCTAAGAAAATAACACCAAATGCAATTACATACAATTCTATTGTTAAGGGATTGTGCAACGAAGGAGATTTCATCCAAGCTGAACAACTTTTTGAGGTGATGCTATCAAAGAGAATGATCATACATGTCGGTTTATTTAATACCATGATCTTTTGGCTTGTTGCAAGGGCTTCTAGGTTGGACTCAGCTTTAAGACTATTTGGAGAAATGGTAGCTAGGAAGTTGAAGCCAAATGAATCTCTCATGACTACTTTTGTGATGGCACTCTGTACAAAGGGGATGTGGAAGGAGGCAAAAGCTGTGTGGTTTAGTTTACTGGGGAGAGGTTTTGGGGTTAATGTTGAGACCTCTAATGCATTGATTCATGGCCTTTGTAAATTGGGATATATGAATGAGGCAGTTGCTATGATAAGAGTTATGATAGACCAAAATTTGGTTTTGGATGAGGTGACATATAACATTCTGATAGAAGGCTGTTGTAAAAACGGCAAAGTGCACCAAGGGATGCAACTTCGTGATGACATGATTAAACAAGGGTTTAAACCAGACAGGTACACGTATAATTCTCTGATGTTTGGCTTTTGCAATTTGGGTCTGATGGAGGAGGCTCTACAGGTTTTGAATGAGATGAAAGCTTCAGGATTACCTTTGGATATTGTGTCATTTGGTACAATCATACATGGTTATTGCAAACTGAAGGCCGTAAAACAGGCTATGATTTATTTGCAAGAGTTAATTGATTTGGGGCTAAAGCCAAATGATATTATATACAATATGCTTATTGGAGGATATTGCAGAGAAGGTAACGTCTGGAAGGCTACAGAACTATTTGATGATATGAAGTGTAAAGGAATTATACCTACCAAGGTGACTTATTGCACACTCATGAACGGGTTTTGCATTGTCGGCCGTGTGGAAGAGGCCAGAGGTATTTTGGGAAATATGAGAGACAATGGGTTAGAGCCAGATGTGGTGAGTTATACCACCATTATTGCAGGCTGTTGTAAAATGGGACAAATGGATGAAGCCCGTAAGCTGTTTGATGAAATGTGCGCAAATGGGATTGCTCCAAATAAACTCACTTACACTGTGCTAATTCATGGTTACTCTAAAATTGGAAAGAATAAAGAGGCATATGCAACTTTTAGTGAGATGCTAGAGAGTGATGTTGTGCCAGATGATGTTACTTATAACAGCTTGATGTTAGGTTTTTGTGAAAGCGATGCATTGGCGGATGCAGACAAGGTGCTTGAGAAAATATCTGAGAGAGGGTTGGTATTGGATGAGGTCTTTTATACAACTTTGGTTCATGGAATTACTAAACCTTTTCAGCAGGAGGTCTCATCCACTGAACAAGAAGGCTTTTCTAATCAGAGTTTTGGCCCTTAACCCTAAACCCCTACAAACATACCACTGATATGTTGGAGTTTGGTGTGAGCCAAATCGAGCTTGATCCACATAAGAATGCAAAAGGCTATTTGATCTGTGTATAGTGCAAGATGCACTGAGCTATTGAATCTTTTTTTGATGGTCCGTATCTGCTCAGGTGGTCCAGTAACTCCGGCTCAGATCCATAGATCCAGGTTCGAGTTGTACTACTTTATGCTTATGTATGTTGCTGAGACTGCATGGTGAGAAATTGAGTCTTAACAGCTCACCTATTGTTGGCATTACTTTAAGGTTGGTACTGTATTTCCTTCTTCCTCGTATTCATTTCTTCTTTTGCTTTTTCTTCACATTTTTTCAGAAGATTAACAAATTCGTCGGAATATTACCTACAGGAGGTACTTATAATTAATTTGCGGACCAAAACTAAATACAACTGTATCAGCCAGTCCATACCGGTAATTTCATATTTTGGCTTTACAAACCTGGTTCACCCATTGTATGAACAGCCATTCCTGGAAGAAATATTTAACTGTGCTGCTGTGTGGCCTCAATTAAATATTTAGGTAAGACAAAAGAATGTAGATGGTAGACAAACTAGTAAAGAAATGATTGTTGGAATAAGCCAAGCAACTATTGTAGTTATTTTAGAATTACTTGAGGTGTACCAACTGCTTATTGCTGTATGTATCCAGGCACACAGAGAGAGAGAGAGAGTAATGAAGGCGGTGACTGAGGCATTACTATAGTATAGAGGAGGTTTACACATTGCATCAGTAGCAATGCTATTTGATGGTGTTTGTTTGTTCTTTCCATATGTAAATATATTCTCTTTTTGTTTTCACTTACTGTTTTTCTTTTTTTATTTGAGTAATACAAATATGTGCCACCGCAGATTTTGGTTCGATTATCATTGTACTTAGACGTTGTTTTCACCTTGTTGGATTTTTTTTTTCCTGTTGTTCTATGTATACTATTTGAACAACAATTGAGTCAACTATAACTATGAGGGCCACAATTATCACCCAAAATTGATAAGCACAGGGGCATTAAGTGAGAATTCCAGTCTCTGCTTTTGCGATGTGATTGCTTCCCTTTTTAAAATAATAAAATTCTGTTCGCTTAGTTTTAATGATAATGTAGGTTCAAATTGTGTTGGTAGCATTAAGCTTTACAGAACTAAAATAAGACCAATATGTGCATACATTTCTTGAATCTACTGTACTACTGTACTACCCTTACAGACCTGAGTACTTTAACCATTATGGTACCTGACTGATTCCATTCGCCGAGTGCTATTGTGACCGTTGCTTGTGGCTAGGGGATTAGGGGTGTTAATTTTTTACCCAATCTGAAATGATCCGAGAGAAAATGACTCGGGTTGCGCACCGAAATGATCAGTATAATTGTATTTTTTAGATTTAATTTTGAAAATTTATATTAATTAAGGTTTATTTATATATTAATTAAGATTAATTATATACTAATTAAGATTAAATTGCATAAAAATATAAAAAATAATTATTAAACGTTTAATCAACTTACTTAGGTCGGGACGGGTCGACCCGTGATCCGAATGGATTGGGTACGGGTCAAAGAATTTTAATCTGAGTTAAATCGGGTCAGATAAAAAATAATAATAAATAATGACAATCCGACCCATTGACACCCCTACTTATGACCATTCATACCAATTATTCCCAATAATCCACTTGTGAGAATTAAAAACTGAAATAGTTAGCATGACCTCCTCGGTTAATGGCAGAATAGTTTATTGGCCCCAGCGTTATGCAGATCCGTTCTCTTTGGATGTCGTGTGCGTGATGATAATTCTTGTTCACAATGCTGTGCTGATGGTTCATCGGTAAGTAGTTCATTAGTCATACATGGACAAGTTATCTGGATACATGTTCTTCAAATCAAGGCTTAACAGAAGACACACACACTACAAACAGACAGAAGCATGGAGCCAGCCAATCCATCTGATTCTTACACATACAGAGGGAACACAAGTCTCATGCACTCACCCCTTTTGGTCCATCCAACTGAGCCTGACTTTACTGAAACTTCAAAAGACTAGAGAATTGATCTAATCCAAACCCGATCAATTTGCTACACTACATGATGAGGACCTGAACAATCCGATACCCTTCTGACCTATACTCTGATCTTGCCCTGCTCCAAAAAAGACTTGCCGACTTGCTTCCCCTAACTCATAACCCGATTTGACTGAAACAGTACTCAGTTGCAACCCTCTATCAATTTGTGTTGAGAACTTGAGAAAGAGAATAATCCATAAGGACCAAATCCTGGATCCAACCGACTGTGGAACGAATTTTGAAGTTCCGGTCCTGGAATTGGGTCGACCACACCTGAAATGGTTGAACTGTCAGATAAGTTGACCCAGCGAGACAAGGCAGGAAACAATCTGAATTTGAGCATGGCTCAATCTGAGTGACTAAAAACCTGAGCTCGACTGATGAACAAGAATTGAGTGGTATTTGTCATAACTTTACCCACGTGTCTTTTTTCTTCTCATGCATTATTTTTGTGTTCCTTTTTCTTATTGACAAACTGGCAACTTTTTACCTTTCTAGGCATGCTTTGATAAATGACTACTTTCTAACTTTCTAAAAGAGGCAACAAATCGTCATAAGAATTGAGTGGTATCTATGCCAAGGAATGTAGGTTGAAATAAGCGACTTCTTGGTACCTTTCTGAAAGAATATGCAATTTATCTTCTTTGAAGAGACTGGAAGTGCTGGCTCTTTACCAAACTTTTATTCCCTTGTGTTTTGCTTGCGACTTGCAAGAATTAGCTCCTAAATGGTACCGACTCAAAACCGGAATCTTGCTGAAATTTCAGATAATACCAGCAGAGTTTCTTTCTGTATTCCTGTTTTATTTTCAAAACAACGAAATAGGAAGGAAAGACTGAAGAAGAAAAATAGGAAAGAATAAAAAGAGGAAGAGTTGGCTAAAAAGGAAATGGTATGATTTTTCGGTGCCATACCAGTTCCAGGTGAAATCCAAAATATGTTGCCTATGTACGTATGTTTCGGCCATTTCAGGCTTATTAGCTAAGGTCATATTATTTAGTTGAACAACCCCAGAAACTTTGATAAACTGGAGCACCATGCAGTAGGAAAGTGAGAATCGAGATAACCACAACTGGATTATATTCCTCTGTATTCTCTGCAGATTTACATCTTAACATATACTTCCATTTACATGATTAATATATATCCATTGGTCACAAAGTCTTCAACTTTCCTTGCTCTTAACCATTTACATGATTCTTTCACGCCACAAAATTTGCACTATATAGAAATTACAGTCCTAGTTGATCCCAACTTCCTTTATTCTCCACTCTACTAACACAATCCAGATGATTAATATTTTCTATATATATCCATCAATACGCAGAAGTGTAGAGCTCATAACACATGGCTACTTCCTGTGCATCTGACATCTGGGAATGGATCACAGCCCTCCCACCAATCGAACAATGGAGCACAAATTCTCTCTTTCTCCACATATGCACCTCTCTGGAAGGAAACCATTCACTAACCCTAGTGATCAACAAACCCCACAAACTACACCTACCATCAAACCTCTCTTTTTCCATCTTTGCTACCGGCCAAATCCCGATCTCACTTTGGACCTCCAATTCATTCCGATTGAACAACCGTCAAATCGATCAAGAAATTATGCGGAAGTTTTTCTTCAACATAATATCTGCTGTACTCAAGTGCGGGCATCATTACAAATATACCTTCAGAACAATTTCTTTGGATGCATGCGAGAATCTCGCAGATGCATTTAACATTGCATTTCTCACCCTTGCTTTCCTAGTCTGTGTATATGAAGCCCCACTCAATCTTAGGCATGATTTTGTGGAAACAATTAGGGCCCACTTAGCGACCACAGAAATGAGGGAAGCATCGAAGCAACTCATGCGGGTTTTAGGATCAAACATTGAGGAGCAATGGATGAGGTCTTTAAACCTAGGGTTTACAAATTGGATAGTTGAGTTGAAGGCTTCGGGCAATGATGACTTGATGACACCTTCTCCTTTGTTCTCCTACTCTATTTCAGCAAGTGCTCTATGGAAAGTTCAATTGTATCATCCTCTGGTTGGAATGTCCACAGAAGATCCTAGCAGTGGCACGAAGGATGCAAGGCTGCGGTTTTCTCTCGACTACCAACAATTTGAGAGTGTAATCCAATTTCGGTACAAAATGAACTTCAAGGAGGATTGGATCGATATAAATGTGAATGTGGACAACATAAGGTTTGTACAGAATTTTTATAGTCAGTCACCTTTTGAGTTCTACTTCTGTGCAATAGGTTTGAAATGCTTTAAGAATCTTAACTCATCAACTATTGCAAACTTGATTCATGTAGGGACTTCCAAAAGTTTTTGTTTGCAAATAAATTTTTATCACTAAGTTGCTGGCGGATTAAGCTAGTACTAAGCGTACTGCAATGTTTTGCTTATATGTCCAATTAATATTCTACAAAAATTCTATTTAATTAACAGATACTTCAAACAAACTCAACCTTGACAAGTAGTTTCTTAGAAAATAGTAAAATACTTGATCTCAGAATGACACATGTATCTTTTTTTTAGGTGCAATCTTATCAGGTTGGTATCTGAAACCTTGATGGAAAAGCAAGGCTATGGCTCTGATGAAAAGCACTTCCCGTCCCGCATTTGCTTGCAACTCACTCCGCTGCTCCAATCTGACATACTCTCAGTTACAGTGAACAAATCAACAGACAATCCTGCCCATGAGGTCGGCATACAGAAAACAATAGAAAGCTCCTTTGAGCCTCCGAGATCTATCGGACTCTCTGTATCATCATCCGAAACGATTGTACTAAGCTTAAAGCCTTGGAAATTTGAACAGTCGGTGTATGGTGACAGCGTGATCCTCAACTGGATTCTGCACGATGGTGTTAATGGGAGAGAGGTGTTTACCTCAAAACCACCGAAGTTTGCATTGTGCAAGCCCAAGTCGTGGTTCCAAAACCGGTACACCAGAGCGCACCGCCCATTCACAAGGGAAGGGGGCGTAATATTTGCCGAAGATGAGTATGGAGAAAGTGTTTGTTGGAAAGTAGGGGCAGCAGCTCTAGGAAAGACTATGGAGTGGGAGATAAAAGGGAAGATTTGGTTGACATATTGGCCGAATAAGCGACGGACCCACTACAGTGAGACTAGATTTTTGGAGTTCAGGGAGTTAGTGCATCTCACTGTAGAAAAGTGAGGCCAATTAGTTAAGCTGAAAACATTAGGTTAATTGGAGAAGATGCAAGATTGTATGTCTTACTTTTTTTTTTAAAATAAGAGTTCCCGTTACCCCGATATTTATTTCTTTTCAAATATCTTTCATAAAACTTTGATCTACATCTTCATAAAGAGGCGAGTCCTATCACCACTGTGTTAGGCCTGCGATTCTGATTGTATGTCTTATTAGTTTAAAGAATTTCATAGTGTGTAATGAATAACTTAAAGATTTGGTGCTTATTTTCTATTGTTTTTGTGTGCAAATGTGAAGTTTTCACCATAGAAAATAAATGGGGTCTTTAGTTTGTGAAGTTATTTGTCAAATGGAAAGTCTTATCCAGTTTCCTACCATACAACACAATGTCACCAGTCCTTTCTTTTTTCTGGCAACAATCATCTTTGCTACACAGATATCAAATGAATGTCCTTGCCATGATTTATTCCCATAATCCTTCATTTATCCACCTATGCTTATCATAATTTTACACTTGAACAATTTCAGGGAAGAATAAAACAATCAGAAAGCCGAGACAAAATCTTTCTGTTCATGAAAAAATATGCGCATACAATATCTGATTCCATATGTCAGGAACACCAGGAAGGCACCAGTGTATGCAATCAGCATAGCTGCTCTGGTTCTTCAGCTGTTCCTCTGTCAGTGGGTCCCACTGTTTCCTGTATATGGAAGGGTGCGCATCTTTACGGTACTCAGACAGCTGTGTGATATTTAGGAATCTCACGTTCACGCCCCTTTGTTTGAGTTCTTGAATAGTGGATTCTACTACATGCATGTATCTTGTGTCGGACCCTTCGCCCCAATACCCATCTCGTACTATAGGTAAGGTTTCGTTGTGGCAGTTGTGTCCACTGTCAGTCCCCCATTCATCTCCTCTACAGAATATAAAGTGAGTTTTAGTTTTGCATGGATTTTGTGTTGGTCACTGTACCAGAAGTTGGTACATGCAGCAACTAGGTTAAAAGGTACAGTGGATCGAGCAACCTTTATTTGAGGTAAAATGAAACAAAAATCAGTTAATTAGGTTGAATTGAGTTGCCCAAATTTTGCACAGGTTTGGCTGAGTTGTAATTTTCTTTATCCATGTGCATACTCATGAAAATGATAGAGAAGGTAATCAATGCCAACTTTAATTTGTCCCCACGGTGCTCTGCTGGAATATAGAGACAGTAATATGACAGAAGTACCGATACAAATACACTGATACTGGAATCTCGTGCCAAACTTACGATGAATGGGTCGGCGACATGCTCATGAAGAAGAGTTCGGTCCTTGTGTGGTTGATGTGGAATTCAAGCCAATCAGACCAAGCTTTGATTGCCAATTCATAACCCCTTAAACTCTCAATCTCCTTGTAGACCCCGCCGTCCTCCGCGAACGAGCCCCACCTGGGAATATAAACAAGTTAATCAAATAAATTTTAAAATTCATCATAGTGGCCGTGATAGCTCGAAATAGATGGTGAATGCTCAAGCAAAGGTAAAACTCAGAGCAGAGAACTTACAAGACCGTCATATTTCGCCTTCTCCACCAAAGATAGGTGTTAAAAACCAATATATCGGCATCACTCCAGTGTTTTGCATGTTTCTCAATCGAATGAGCTCTGACAATCCTGTCTGGCACACGGTGAAGCACCGGGTGGTCTGAATTTGACTCGACTAACAGTGGGGACCAGTAGAAATCAACCGATGCATTGTAATCCTGCCCATGTTTATGCAGTGCATTGACATGTTATAATACATATTCTTGTAACCGCTCCTTATACCTTTATCCAAAGGGTAGAGTGTGTTGATAACTATTATTTTAACGGTCTTTACATCGAATTTTAAAATAATTCAGAAAAATCTTAAAAATTGAAAAAAATTTATAAACATATTCTTTATTCTTTAACTTATAAATTGATTGTTTTTCAAATTTCATACAATTTAGGTATTATTTGATACTCTATCAAAAATCATCAAAATTATATGACATTTACAATTTTCCATATTTAATGGTTTTTGATGGAATATCAAATGATCCTTAAATCACATGAAATTTAAAACACAATCAATTTATAAGTTAAAAAACATTTTTGTCAACTTTTTTTTCTATTTTTGAGAATCTCTGAAAATTATTTCAAAATTGGTTATTAGGATTGTCAAAATAATAGTTGTACTCCCTTATCCAAAATAGCTTTTTTTTTGTATTAGAGAGAGAGAGAGAGAGAGAGAGCGCAATTCTTTTGAGGAAATTTTTACTCTTTTATACGTACTTTTTTTTGTAAAATCCATCAATTTTGGTGATCTTAAAATTATAAATATGATCAAATTTGATTAAAAAATATCACCATACACACATAAATTAAACATTGTAAAATGCAAATTATGGTCATTTTATGCGTATTTAATTTTTACACAAATAAATTTATGAATATGTAAGAAACATAACTATATACTCAATGATTAACATATATACAAATCCAGTTAATGATGTGTATTAGCTAGATACATGATCATACCTTGATCTTAAAAGACACGAGGTTTCCATGAGTCTCCATGATATTGTCGGATGAGTCAGGAATGGAGGTGTCAAGGAGGCAAACCATGGAGACCCATTGGTTCCTGTTGAGTGAATCCCCAACAAATACCATCCTCTTCCCTCTTAGTTTCTCCAGCAACGTCGCTCCGTCGAATCTGCTTGTGTTCATGCAAAAAAAGACTTTACATGAGAATTCTCGTTTCTATATATATAGTACCCGAAAGGCCAAAACCAAAAGTCGAGAAATTTGGTTCTTCGTACAGGATTAACGATGACGGATTTGTTACAACATATGCAATAATAAAACAAGTTTGCCGGTGCTGTTAACTAATAGTATTGTCGAAAGATCGCCAAAATACATTAATTATACCTTTCTCTTATCCTTGAACCTCTTAACTCTTTGACCTTTTTATGTCACTTGAGACCATATTAATATTTGTCCTGTTATTATGAACTATTATGAAGCACTTTTTTTTAAACTTTCAATAGTTATCAGTCTCAAAATTGGCAAAAGAGCAGATATACAACAAAATATATAGAATAAGTTAAGTAATATCAAGCTTCTGATCAGTTATCAAACAATTCCCCATCAGTTCATATATATCAGTATAAAATATTATCATACTTTCTCGGCACGTTTGTATACATTAGTTGGATCCATTAGTGATGAAGCACGCTTTCTGGTGCCGATGTGAAACAATAAAATCATTCATGGAAAGATCTCTAAAAAAATATATGCTCTAAAAGTATTTCATTATCTTTTAAAATAAGTTTATGCATGTCATGTTGATATCCTTTTGTCAAACTGATTGACTGGGACTAAGAGTTTTGCAAAACCCTTTTCATTGTTGCATTATGTAAGATAGGAAATTTGCTTTGAAATTGAACACTATGCATATTATATACATACATACATACATACCTAGGGAGGTTGCACCCATCTGGTTGCCATCTCCATTTCTGATACGCCAAATCCGATCTTCCAAACTTCTCGCATGCCGCTTGATCAGACATGAACCGGCATTGCCTCTCCTTATATAGCGGGTACGCCATGTCGTCATAGACCCACCTACCAGAGAACACATTGCATTCTCCGATGTTCTTTGCTCTTGCTGATGATATTGCATGGACGGACTTCCAATTGCCATTTCGCAGTCCGAGCGATGCAACAAGAAATATTAAGAGGCCAAATAACAGTGCTACTAGGGAATTGAATTGATTCCTTACCTTCATTATCTTAGGAGGCAACAAACAATTAAACAAAGATTAGGATATATATATATGGTTTTAATAACTATATTAGATAGTCAGTGTCAGTCTTTCGTCTCTACCCTCTCTTGGAAATCATTGGCTCTCTATCTCTATCTTTTTTTCTTTTATTTGTGCATGTTAGGTTTGAAGAAAGTGAAGAATAAACCTTTGGATAAAGAGACAATAGAGATGAGGATTGGAACTTTGAAGTAGGCATGATATATGGATTGGTTGATAAGAGATAAGAGATCATTAGCTTGTTTTAGATGCTTCCGAGGTTTTGCTTTCTGAGAAAGGGTTTTAAGTTTAGGTGGGGGTTGTTGAAACTTTTCTTGCACCAGCTGGTGTACCTAAACTTTGCCTCTAAACAATTCTCTTTTTTTAAATGCATGAATGAAGAATTCAAACTGAAGGTTGTCCCATGGCAGTTGCACTTTCCATGTACAATTAAAATATTTTAATAGGAGGGCCAGGAAATTTTCTTGCTAATAAATAAACAAATGGAAACATTTTTAATAGGAGGGCCAGGAAATTTTCTTGCTAATAAATAAACAAATGGAAACATTTTTAATAGGAGGATTTTTATTCTTATTTAGGAGGTCATATATATATATATATATATATATATATATATATATATATATATATATATATATATATATATATACATATATATATATATATATATATATATAATAATAATAATAATTATTCTTTCTGATTCATTCATTATAGTAAATAAATGAGTACAATAATAAGAATGAAATCTTTTTTTTATGAAGGAACCAAATCCTTTATTATGTTGGGTCCTTACAACCAAATTAGGTAACATGCCCAAGTTGATGTATGATAATTCATAAAAAAGAGTAAGGAGAGTTTAATTTGGTGCATATCTTAAAATATCACAGATCTCTATGCGCATTCCAATTTGAGAAATGTATCTGACGTTATATCTATTTGAGGATTCCTTGTCAATAATTTGTTTTGATAATTTTTGACAATCTTTAAAAATTAAATTTGAACTAAAAGCTCATATTATATACAGAATCTATATGATAGAAACATCACGTTTATAAAAAATAATAAAATTTAATGTATATCTAAACAAATCTTTGACCTAAACAAATCACAAATCAATCTGATCAATGCAACTTGATTATGTAGTTAACAAATCTTATTCATTTTTGTATGTAACTTAATATCAATTAATATATAATTAATATAGTTAGTATTTAAATATATCTTAATTAAGATTTAATTCAAATTAAATCCAACACAATATAATTAAACGGACCGGTTCTATTCGAGACGATAAAAAATTCTAGACTTATACCCGTTTCATTTAGTCATCCACCACATTCAAATTGAATCAGATAAAAAATTGACACTCTATAATTATAATTATATCATCATTAAACAAAATTCAAATTGCTTGAAACTTTCATTGTGAAACTATTTATATGTTCAATGATACATTTTATAAACATAGTTTTCTGTTTGAAAATGTATTGATTATTAAAATAATTCTTCCCACACCATGACAATGACATTATTACTTTTGTGGTCCGTTCCAACATAGACCAATAATGGAACAAGAGAGAGTCACAAACTCTCTGAACTTCTCAGAAAAACTGTCGGAGAAAATGACAATTCCATTTATATATAGGGTCACTGACAAGCGACAAGCGGGCCCCAGAGAATTCAACCACAGAATGGGTTTTACTGTTTGCTCGGTGACTCGTTACATGAAAGGCTTCTCTGTTTCTGCTACGGAAGATCCTGACCTCCCAAGGAGGAGATTCTGTCAATTCCTACCCAAAATGGGCCACATTATTAATTCTGTATGAACTCTAAGTCTCCACTTGTTTATATTCACTATTCATTATTCACAACTATTCACTATTCAGATTTCTTTGGTAGTCGCTTGAACTGTTTAATTATTTACTCCATCTCACGGATCAATGATATATTCACAATGAGCATCTAAAAGTAAATAAAGAAATAAATAAATGTCGGTTAACAAAAACTTTAAATTTATAAAAAAGAAAGAAATTTAAACAAGAGTAAATTATATGAATGATTTCTAAAATATTATTATTTTATTATTTAGTCTTTAAAATTTTTAAAATATCAATTTAATTTTTAAAGTATCACTTTATTATCATTTTGATTTTTAATATTTCAAATGTATCGTTCTAGTCTTTAAAACATCACTAATTTATTATTTTGATCCATATTTTTTTTAATTTATAACAAATTAGTCCTACAATTATTATTGATTTTTAAAGTAATAGAAAAATAGAAATTTATGTTCACACCTACATCATAATAATATATCTTCACACCTACATCATAGAAATTTATGTTCACACCTACATCATAATAATATATCTTATGATACTTATGACAATATATATGTATATATGATTTTTAATTAATTTATAATTACACATAATCAAAGCTATTGATAATTTAAATTATATTTAATGACATGAATAATTATATTTATTTTCATATTATTTGTATTGTTTGATAACTATTATTTTTGTATACTGCAAATAATTATATTTATTTCGCAAGTTTAAAGTTATTATTTGTACAAAATAATATCATGATAAATAAAATTAATATTTTTTCAATTGATTTTAAATATAGGACTAATTTGATCTAAACTAAAAAATGTAAGAACTAAAATGATACATTTAAAATTTTAAGGACCAAAAAATGTAAAAACAATACTTTATGGATCCAATTGATACTTTTAAAACTTTAAAGATCAAAATAATAAATAAGTGATACTTTAAAATCATTCATATATTTTACTCTTTAAACAATTATAAACGTGACTCATTGTTCCCATTTTAACTAATTCTTCTTTGTTGATTAACGTCCATGTGTACTTTAAATTAGTTGGATTGGATTGATCTTCATCCACTTGAAATGCCCGTAACACTTGTAGTATACATATTTCGATTGATTAAAAATTTTCAGGTACTCTTAAAAAGGCTATATAAACAAATACCAACACCCACAAGCAAAAGAAAAGGAATAAATAAAATCAGCTATTTCCTCCTTTTAATCAAGGAAAGAATAACTTGGCGTACAAAACTTCATTCCATGTGTCCTGAAGCCCGGGCAAGCACCAATGCACGCAATCCGCATAGCTACGAGGATTAGCGAGTTGCTCCGGCGTCAGCGGGTTCCATTGCTTTTTGTATATCTGCGTGTGTGCATCCTTGCGGTATTCTGAGAGTTGTGTTATGCTAAGCAGTGTAATGGGTACTTTTGAAGCACCGAAAACTTCCTTCAACACTTGCATCATGCCCTTGCTTGTGCTCGGTCCCCAATATGCCGGGTTGTCGATCGGGGTTGTTTGGTTGTAGCAGTTCCCATCCGCCTCGCCTCCCCAATCTTTGCTCCTGTATTACAATTTCACGATATGTATTACAATTTCATGGATATGCATTACCTTCGAATATGCTTCCTACTTTCTTTTTCCAAGTCTTTGCTCCTATATTCCGAACTCTGTAAACCAATAAAATGTTTGTTTTTAACTTACCTCTCGTGGGAGGGTGACATGGTGGCGAAGAAAACACGGGTCTTGCTTGGATTGACATTATTCTCCAACCATCTCACAACCCTCCCCAATGCCAATCTATAAGCATCCTCTGTCTCCATCTCCTTTATATCCGTCATCTCACTTTCGAAAGATCCCCTCCTAAAAATTTACAAGAGCAAAGTAGTTTGATGGCTGTTATTTCAATTTAATATACTTCTTTCTGTTCCTTAATGCAAACATAGTCCTACTCCAAATTAATTTAGAAATCCAATTAATGAATTAAAAATTCGCAAATTAACTTATGGGGGAAAGTATTACAGAATTTTCATTTTGGTGCCGGTCATCCACCATAGATAGGTATTAAACACCAAAATATCAACTCCTTTCCAATGCTTGGCATGCTTATTGATTGACCCAGCACGAACGATTCGATCTGTGATTCTGTGAATAACAGCATTGTCCGAGTTCGACTCGACCAAGAATGGAGCCCAATAGAACTCAATTGAAGCATTGTATTCCTGAGAGAATTAGCATTTGAGATAAGCTCAACTTAGCAAAATAGAGTGTCATATAGGACAACAATAGACAACAGCCCCTTTTGCTTTTTGAAAAAAGAAAAGCATACTAGGTATGACAAAGGGAGGACTTTGTTGGCAGGAAAAAAAAGAATATGAAATTAAGTGCCTTTATCAAATTTAGAAGTATATAATTCTACGCTTTACACAAAGAATCTTTGTGAATACATATCTTCAGACTTTTTGGGCTAAAGTGAAAATCTGTGCACTTGAAGGGCCATAAAGGTAATCAACTCAAGAGAGTTGAACACAAATTTACCTTGGCTGTGAAGACAGTCAGAGAATCACCATTGAAGGTTTCCCAGGACTTTGCGTTTGCTGGAAGGACCCGGTGCAGGAGGCACACCATAGACACAAACTGTCCTCTGTTCAATGAATCACCCACATACATCAAGCGCTTGCCTCGGAGCATCTCCCACATCAAAGTTGCGTTGAAGCTGCCAATTTGAAAGTGGCGCCAACCGTGTTTGTAAAACGATATGAGGAAGTGTTACGAGGTTATTTAAAACAAAGTTGTTGACCAATATATTAAGCACGAACTATCTAGCTATCAGAAGGCAACTTATTTTCTTTATTCAATTATCAGTCACATGTCTGAAGTGAACCCACCATCAAAGTAATCTTTTATGTCCATATGGCAGTTTTACATCAAAAGCAATTAAATATTTTAAAGTTTGTTAGCTAATTTTCACAACAACAAAAAGAAGGAAGCCAGAGAGGTCATTGTCACAGAAGATCCGAACTGTGAGGTGGTTTTCATAAAGATAAGGTAAATATGGTCAGGAGTAAGTTAATAAATAAACAAAAAAAAAAATGGGCTCAGACCAGGACCACATTGAAGAGTTAGACAAAATAATGTGAAATTTTTTATCTCAAAAGAACAATGTGAAATTTGGAAATTTTGGTGTGGCACAGATCTAGTTCCCTGTAAACCACAGAAGGCTATGATAGCAATCCCACTTAGCACTCATGCTTTGTACCTACCATATTGATTCACAAAAAAGCAACAATAACTTATGGGTAATTGGCCAATTAGGTACACAGATGACATAACCAAATCACATCAAGGTCTTTTCCCAAATAAGAGAAGTACTAAATCAGAAGTATATATTATATAACAATATCAAACTAAAGACATTTTATATTTTAAGAAAGGTATAAAAACATCTGCTTTTGGTATTAGCATTGCTTATATTTAATAGCTCTTGTCAGCTCTAAGTTTCAATTCAACTACAAAGATGTCTAAAGTGATTGAGGTGCATATTATATACAGACAACAAAAGGTTATCATCAAAATTCAGAAACCAACAAGCTGTCTGCTTACTTAGATGTTTCTTTGTTAGTGACAAAATATTATATGTTAAAGTTAGAATAACTGTTTTACAGTCAAAACTAATTAAAAGGCAAATCTGCATATGGTGAAATTAATAATCAATACTCAAACAGGTAAATCCAAGCCAAAAATTAAAATCAGTTACTACGTACCGAAGATATATCAACCAGCCGAAAATAATGTTATTGAGCAAAATTTATTTTTGGCGGAACACATTTGGCAATGATTGAAAAGAGAGAATAATAATATGCATATCAAGTAAAGCTTGCTGTAAGATAAATTGATAAAACATATTAATCTGATAAAACACTACAAAACGAAAAAAATTAGGCGGGGCTGTCTTGTCACCTGGGCGTGACCAAGCCGGAAGCACTAACATGCACACCAAAAAGTTATCAACCAAATTATAAGTAGGTCATGAATCAGAATTTAAGGTGCGTCCTTGACATAACCTCACAAGAGAAAAAAGACGGATCTGCCGTGCTCTTATTAATTAAAGCTATCTTTTCAGTATGTACCTTTTTCTTTTCAACTGGAAAAAAGTGGTTTATCAACCACCTGTTACATTAATTATATCATGTACCTTCATCGTAAGAAAAATTGGCCCTACCAAACCTTTAAAAATGTAACATACATTACAGACATGAAACTACCGTCACATATGTAACAATTTTTTTTTTTGGTGAATAATAAAATTTTCAGTGCATCATGGTGAATTTTCAGCAATAGTAAAATTACTAAATTCGAAGTACCTCGGAAGAGAGCAACCATGAGGTTGCCATCTCCAGTGCTGGTATCCGGTGTCAGGCCGGCCATGTGTCTGACATGTCAGCTGAGGTTGGATGTACGGGCACTCTTCCTCCGCGTAGAAGGGGCGCGCCGCCTCATCATACACCCACTGCCCCGCAAAAATGTCGCAACTACTATTTCCCTTTCCAATGGAGAATGGAAGATCCACAGCATAGTCATCCTTTTCTATGAAAAACATCAAGTCTCATATTATTCACTTTTTTTTCAAAAAAAATAAATAAATAAATAACCTATGTTGTGACTTCTTTTAATCCAACTACGAATTACCCGCATCAGATCGGGCAGAATTTATGTATGACATGGTTTGTTATACTAATTAATGTTCATAATATTTACATATATAAATTGCTCATTTTTTTATGATAATGGGCAATTTCCAGCCAGAATAAAAGATTTCCAAATTTTCAATAGAACTTGCTATTTTACTGATTTTTTTTTCCGAATACTTTCCAAATTGCAACAGATCCCAATTTTCTTTTCCTTCCCATATCAGTTATGAAATGTGAAAACTAACTAGCTAACATTTGAAATAACAAAAATTAAACCAAAAAAAAGCATTTTAAAAAACAACAAATGTAATTTGAATCCAACTACAATCTAGAACCTAACAAAGCAGAAGAGAAATCATATGTACCTTTGAGATTTGAGGATGTGGAGGAGGGATGGCGAAGAAGGCATGTGAAATCCTCAAAGTATAGAACGGTGGCGAAGGTGATGAAGGATAAAGTGAGGAAGTAAGAGGAGAGATGGCTCCTTCTATGGATAGAAAGAAGAGGCTTCATCGATCGATCGATCGATCTCTCTCTCTTTCTTCTATATCGCTCTTCTCTTCTCCCTTTGGTTTTCTTTCCTTTTCTTTTTTTCTTTAAATCAGAGTTAGTTCGTTGTTTGTTGTGAGAGAGAGAGAGTTGAGTAAAGGAGAAGAGAGTGGGAATGGTGTGGTGGTCGGTCGGTTCAACAAATCTGAGAAATTGTGAGTGCGGGTGTTTGTGGGGTTTTGATCGTCTCCTTCGCCTACTGATATGTATAAAGTATGTACGGATGGATTATAGAGAGTTCTTCTTTCAGATTTACTTTGCACGAATCTCTAAGTGATTGGACGGATAATAATATTACAAAGCACGATATAGCGCTGCAGAGGATACGAAACGCTTTTTGACTCGGGTTGCGGTTCAACTTCAACATCAGTCCTTGAGATGTATCAATTTCTGACAAAAAGTGACCAACTTTCCATATCAGTCCTATAAAGTTTTATAATTTGCATGATATTACCAGTCTTTGGAGAGAAAGCAAGCAGGGTCTATTATCAGTTGTGTTTTCGGTTTCAATTTTTAATTATGACAATGTTTGATGCCAAGAAAGAAAAATTATATCAAGTTTTAAATCTAGAACTAGAACTTGTCTAAAGGGACCAAATTTGGTTTCGGAATTTATTTGTATCAAATTGGAATGAATTCTAATTTTCATTAATTAATAATATAATGAGTGATATCCGCCCCTTATTTGTATCTCAGATGTATTTATATTTTTTCAGAAAGTGTTTATATCTTATATTACTCATATTATAAAATTTTCAAACTATATTTTTATTTATAAAATAAAAATTTGACTTTGAATTTTTCTATAATTATTCATGAAGAAAAAAGTGATAAATATATTTTATATTAACTATAAACACTTTTAGATTCAAATATAAATAAGTTAACTGTTTAGTATAAATATTTTTTATGTGAAAAATAAGAGGTGCAGAATATAGGTGCAGCAATAATTTCTCTAATAATATATATATTAAATTGATCTTAAAATATTCCTTAAAAAACTAAATGGGTCCCTATAATTTTTAATGCACTATAATCGGTTTTTGAACTTTTCAAAAAGAACTTGGTCCCTTAATTCTTCTCAATTTAAAAAATAATTAGATTTGTCCTTCTACTAGTCGTTTTCATAAAGATCAACTTAGAGTTTTCTATCAAGAAATAAAAAAATATATATCAAATTTTAATTCTAGAACTTGTCTAAACAAACTTTATTTGTATCAAATTGGCATGAATTCTATTTTCATTAATTAAAAATATATATATTAAATTGATCTCAAAACTTTCCTTAAAATTTAAATGGGTACCTAAAATTTGTAATGCACTATAATCGGTTTTTGAACTTTTCAAAAAGAACTTGGTCCTTTAATTCATCTCAAAATAATTAAATTTGTACTTCTATTTGTCATTTTCAAAAAAAAAATCAACTTAGCGTTTTCTATCAAGAAATAAAAGAATATATCATATTTTAATTCTAGAACTTGTCTAAACAAACCAACTTTGGTTTCCAACTTTATTTGTATCAAATTGGCATGAATCCTATTTTCATTAATTAAAAATATATATATTAAATTGATCTTAATACTTTCCTTTAAAAAAATAAATTAGTCCCTAATTTTTTAATGCACTATAATCGGTTTTTGAACTTTTCAGAAATAACTTGGTCCTTTAATTCATCTCAAAATAATTAATAGCAAGATGCTTGATTCTCATGCATTGAAAATAAAATGTCACAAAAACATTCTTTTTATATTTTAAAAGTTTTAAATTTAAATATCACAAAAATTAGTTTGATTTTTTGTTGGTCTACCTATGTGGGCTTTGTCTTGCAATCTAATAAATAAATCACTTGTTTTAATTTAAGCATGCCAAAAATACCTGTCATTGTCAATGCTTTACAGTTTAGTCTATTTCTATTATAAAATATATGAGGTACTAAATTAATTGTTATCCCAGAATATGCATGACAGCATGGGAAGTGTGAAATTGTTGCTAGATAACGCGTCATCATTTAATGACGCACAAAGATATTTTCTTGAAGCAAAAAGCCAAAGAATTGTATTTGGTAAAAGATAGAATTTTATATAGCACTATAACAAGTATTTATGTTGTTATAGTTCATGTATAATTCGATGAATTCAAGTTCCAGATCTTAGCCTCTATTCCATACATTTATCAGTCATTATGAACGAACTAATAAGCCTATTTAGTAATAAATCAACTTATAATTCATTAAGAGAGTTCAGATAGATTCAATATGTACATTAAAATTATACAGTCAGAGGCAGATCTAAAATAGTTATATCTTCTTAATTTTCTTTTATAAAATTCAAATAATTGAAGATTTGTAGTATATTATGCCTGGACTTTGTATAAGAAAATTGAATCCATACCGACAGTCAGAGGCAGATCTAAGCATAAACAAATCTAGGATTAAATCTCAAAAATAGTTATATCTTCTTAATTTTCTTTTATAAAATTCAAATAATTGAAGTTTTGTAGTATATTATGCCTGGACTTTGTATAAGAAAATTGAAAGTTAATTTTATTATACAAATTATAAGATTATTGTGTCTATACTTATTTAAAACCTGAATCCGTCACTGCCGACAGCAGCACTCCGGACAGCCTCCGAGCTTCGGACGTCTAACCAAACCCCTCGCTCTTGACTTCACACCCTCGTACTTCATCATGAAGTGGATTGCTTCTTAAAATTTGAACCGTTTAAAATGTATCCATCTTCTATAAATCTACCTATGATCCATCAAAAATGGCCCGGATCGTACTACCTGTCCACTTTACTCCGTGGAGTAAAGTGGACGATACGGGCTCCTCACTCTCAACCTCCAAAAGATATTTTGGTTACTTTTTTTTTAAAATAATAATGTAAAAATAAAAAATAAAAAATAAAAAGAACAGACTTCGAAATTGTGTATATTTAAAACTAGAAAGTAAGCATTTATTGCCTGCGAACCAGCTATGATTCGCATCCATTGTTCACGAACTTATTCTACAGTTTTATAAATTCACTTTATACAATACATCACAGAAACATTTACAGATAATATTCGTAAATCAGAAAAAATAATTCGCATACATTCTTTATGAATGTTTTATTTCTCAAAAACCTCCATTATGATTCTAATACACATAATTTAATTTTTTATCTTCTCATATTAAAAACTAAATATACTTTGGTTGTGTATGTATGTACTTACCAATGAGCGTGGTGCCATCCTGAGCATGGCATTGGTAATCCAAATCCCTGTTCTTCACGGACTTTGAGCTTTGGCTCTTTAGACACTAGTTGCCAACACATCAATTAATTGGTTTGAGTTCCCGACAAATGTAGATTTGACATCAATCTTCTTCCTCCTCCTCCCTTGTGAGCAGAATTGATATATCTGCTAAGTTTCATGTGCCTAAACCCATCTCACAATCTCACCCATTCAAATCTAATGGTTTCAAACTTTGAATTAATTAGGAACGTAATATGTTATTAGAATTTATCAGTAACTGTGGCAGCCAAATGACTGATAATAAATTTATCAAAATTTAAAGAATCAAATTGTGGGTATCTTATCTATTGCTCTGATAGAGCGTACGTTGAATTTGATGCAATTTGAATTGTGACTTATCTTCAATTGATTAAAATAAACATTTAAGAGTTATGTTTTATCAACATTTGATTGGTCCTTTAAAAAAAAAATCAGTTCATAATTTCATATGGAAATATCCCATTTAGAGCACAAACCCAACTATCCAGACCAGAATAAACACTGAAATACTTCATCATTAAAAAAAGTACAAAGACATAAAGAATGAAATATGAAGACTTAGAACTACAGGGCAAATGGAGAGAAGGGGCCAAATTAAGGAAAATTTTACATCAGCAGATTAAGCCTAAATACAATTCTTAATCCTTGTCAGATCCTAAAAGTTAAAAAAGTATCTTTTTGAAAACTACAAGCCCGTTTCTGTTAAAAAGCTAAACATGTTTACCATCCGTTTATCTCTGAGGAGGAGTTTGTTGAGTATTGTATGCAGAAACAGGCTGCGTACCAGTTGCAGGTACATATTGAGCAGTGCCATCTGGCGTTCTTTGAACCTGAGCCTGAAGTAAACAGTCAATAATGTCAGTAAATATCATATGCACAAACACACAAATACCAGTGGTACAAATCTACAACAGTCAATATTGAAGCTAAAACTTTGATATACATATATGCACCAAGCACTGCCGGACTACAAAGACAGATAAACAAGGAATCAGCAATTCCTAGGTCCAAAATTCAAGGAACCAGCAAACCTAAGGTACAAAATTCAGATAGCACCAGGTACATAGCAGAACTGGAGTGTCAGACTGGATACAAGTATGCACATGGCAGAAAATATTGATAAGGAAGAGTAGAAAGAACACAATATTCAGAAAACTAGAGTCCAAATGTGAAAATTTAGACAAAACGGACCTGCTTATAAGGATCAGCATAAGACCCATATGCACCAGCCTCAGGAGGATTGCCATAGGCTCCGGGATATCCTGAGAAAAATCAAATATACTAGGTAAATTTCTGGTGTTACCTGAATAAGTTATAAATTTTAAGATTTATCCTTTCAACCAAAATATCATGCATGGTTCTCCAAAATGTCAATTATTTGATAGATACAAAATCCAAGATGTCAATTATTTGGGGTTTTGTACGCTCTTTTTTCTTTTGGTGTTGGGGGTGAGGGTTATCCACCAGAAACATGTCAAAACAAAACTAGAATGGCAGTGCATTGATGTGGCCCTGATTTGCTCACATGTAAACAAAATTTTATGGCTCTTTGGAGGCCTCAAAGCAAGTATCCAGGATAACAATACTCAGTTCACTAAATTGGGGTAATGCACAACTCGAAATATTATTCATTTTCTAAATCTCGGATTATATTTGCTGGTCATAATTGATGTCCCTGACCACATTCAAGCCTTAATCGAACTCAACACACATAGAAGAAAACAAAACTTTGCTCAGTTATCTAACCAGACATGCAGTTTCAGAGATAGGTATCAAGGCCTAAAAAAATGCTTCAATGTTTGTGGTATACAGAACAGGGATGATGATGACGGCAACGGTGATGAGAAACAATAGTGATGATGCTGAAATGATCAAAGTACCAGGATTAGCTGCAGCACCTGCCTGAGCTCTCTTCTCCGTGTTAGTTAGCTCAGCACGTAGCTTTTCAATCTCACGCACCATAGAAACCATGCTGTTCTCCATCTGCTTGCTCTGCTCCTCATTCTCAGCATGCGCCTTCTTCTCAAATTCGATAGCCGCTCTGTCAGCAATCAGCAAAAGAGAAGAACACTGAATCGGAAGTCTGGAACAGTATCAGTAGGAAAATTACTTATTCAGGCATGCAAACAATTGCCTATGCATACCGCCCTTTCTGAAGCTCACGATGCATTGTCTCGATCTCCTTGGCCACCATGTCGAGCCTCCCATTCTCGGCCTGCACGTGACCCAGCTCTCCCCGCATCCCCACCAGCCTCTGCACCATCTCATCCCTTGACAGGGTCAGCCTCCTCACATCCTCTCCAACTCTGGCTATCTCTGCTCGCACCGCCTCCACCCGTCGCGCAGCCGCCTCTGCGTGCCTCGACCTCTCCACCGCATCTCTCAGCTCCGCCTCCTTAGCCTCCCGTGCGCGCGAGGCCGAGGCCGCGGCCATGCGGAGGTCCTGCTGCGATTGGAGAAGCTCCTGCCGGAGTGCCACGTGGACGGCGGCGAGGCGCTGGTTGTCAAGAAGGAGAGCTTGGATCTCGCGGTCGATGGCGGCGAGGCGGTCCTCCAGAACGGAGACAGCGGGGGGAGGAGCGGCGCGAGGTGGAGGGAGGTGGTGGTGGTGGCGATGACGGAGGAGAGGATCATCGGGATGCGGAGGAGGAGGAGGGCCACGGCTGAGGAGAGGGGGCTGTTCGTGCAGGTCACCAATGTGTGGGCCCCGCCGTGCTGCCATTGCTTAGTCTTATTCTTATTGCTTGCGAGTAGTAACTGGAGAGGGACTTGGATGGGAGGGAATAGCAGCTAGTTTGAGTTTGATGTTGCGATCGTAATCGTGTCGATCGGAAACTGGGGAACGTGGGGGACTGGAAACGGGGATTTTTCCGGTGGAGGACTGGAGAAGGAGAACCTGGATTCCGGGCCCCACTTGTCACTGCAGTGTCCTATCCCTTGCTCGTATCGTTTTGGGTTTGTAAATTGTTAATGGGCCTTGGGCTCAGCCCTTTTCACAATCCAGTTAAGTCCAGGTCCATTTTCCAGTGTAAATAGTAAATACCTTCCGTCCATCTTACGGATAAGTATCATGAGGTACGAGTAAATGCGGTGCGCAATGTACCATCGGATAAATTATAAAGAATTTTTTTAAATTTATTTTATAAAAATTTTAACGTGATCAGATAAATAATATATTATGTTATAAAATATAGCGGAGTAAAAGATATAAACTCCATCACAATTGCATAACTTATTTGAAATCACATCTATCGAAGTTATTAAGTAAATAATTATTAAAAAATTCACACTCATATCTAAAGCCACAACTTTTTTTTTTTCATTTTCCGGACTTAAACGACTGAACCTTAGGATAGAAATATCAAATCTTAAATTCATTTTAAGAGATATATATATATATATATATATATATATATATATATATATTTAAGAAAAATATATAACACATAAGATATGTTTACTACAGCTAAGCTCTGTGACTTCCTATCATCATCAAAATCACTACCCCTTGTATATATTTTTAAATAAAAGTTTCATTAATTTTAATTTTATATCTTCTATTAAAAAAAATTAATTAAATCAGTTGAGGATATTAATAATCTGAAAATCCAATCTGAATCCATATGAATGGATTTGTATGTAGATCTAAAAAATGTATTCCATAATTTATTAGATCCGCATATGAATATTAAAAAATGATCAACTTTATTGTTTGGATTCGCATTTGGATCATATATGATCCAAATTCAAATCCACTACGAATCTGATAAACTAATATTATTTTAAGTTTTTCTTAATAGCAAAATATATATAATAATGATTTATTTTGAATTATTATTATTATTTATAAATATAATTGTAATCTAGTTACATTAGTCTCGATAATTTTCATTATTTCCTATAATATCTATTTTGTAGAAGAAAATTTATTTTTAGTTGCAAGTTGTATTAAAATGATTTTCATTATGATAATTAGATCATATTAATTTTACAAGAAATTTTTTTACGTCATATAAATTAATTAAATTAGAGTTATTGTCTTAATTTATACTTTTATAATATAAAATTGTATACACTTATTCATATTAAACATATATTTTATTCTTTTAAACATTTGAATAAAGAATCCGATACATGATCCGAATCTGATCCGATATTTGTCAAGAACATAAATATAAATTTACATTTAAATTCTCAAATTTTAATTAAATATAAATTCATATATAAATCTTTTAAATTTCTAATGAATTTATATATAAATCCGATCCGATTCCGATCCATTGACATCTCTAAATTGAGGGAACCCATATTCTAAATCTAGATGGGTCGAGTCGAACCGCACTGGGAATCTGCCGACCTTCGGCTTTCTCAATTCGTCCGCTTCAAGCCATCAGTTTTTGATGTTTCCAAATTACAACACAAGAACGAACTTGAACTTGGACTTGAACGGGGTTGATTCACATCGCCATTTTTCTTTCTTCCAATACATACCTTGCCATAGTTGCCTAGTTTCCTTCCCTTCACTTCCTCCCGCCCTCTCTCTCTCTCTCTCTCGCTGATCGGAGCAAGAACTGGGTGAGCATGAAGATCGTCGTCTCTTCGCTTATCATTCTTTGTCTCTCTCTTCTCTGTCTCTTCTCCGCTGACGCAAGCGTTAAGCCCCTGGACGTCCGACGACACCTCTCCACCGTTACCAGGTCTATATCTCTATCTGTGTGTGTGTGTGTGTGTGTGTTAACATAACATCGCGATTGGATCATCAAAATATCACAGAGAGAGAGAGAGAGATTTCTGACAAATGTTGTATATTTTCCACCACTTTAGGTCCTGTGAGGTCTTGTGTGATTGAACTAAATCAGATTGTCCAATATGCCACTAGCAGTAGCGGAGTTTGAGCCTAAAATAAGAGTGAACCAACTTAACAAAGAAAGAAAAATAAAACTGATTAAGGGGCCATTTCATGGATCAAATAACAACTGATTCAGAAAATATATTGTCTCTGTATAAAATTTTGGATGGGAAGGGGGGCCATGGCCCACTCTGGCCAGAGCAAAGCTCCGCCACTGGCCACTAGCATCTTGTCTGCTAAAGGACTTCAACTCTTCTATATTTGTGTGTTGGCATGTACCAGATGTATCAGCTGATCTGATCCCAATTTTTTCCTGCATGTTTGTTGTAATTTCTCAATTGAGGTTAAATTGTGTTAAATTTTAAACTAGCATCATGATGATTCGACTTCTAGTGCATAATCTCATAAATAAGGATACAATTATTGAACCGAGGATGTATTTTGCCAGTTATCCTTTCTCTTCTTATAATCAACAATGTTTCCATGCTCTTGGGCTTTTAGCTGTGTGTAAGTAATTCTTTTATCTTCGTTGTAGATATGATGTATCGAGAGATACTAGCAATGTTGCTTCTTTCTCTTCTGTTGTACCAGATGGGTGTGAAGCAATCCACTTGAATCTAGTGGTGAGCCTTCCTTGACCTTTTTCTCTATATTGTATTTATTTTCCTATTGTTATACAGTTTCAAAATCAGCCTTAGGCTGATTCTGTCATTTTGTGTAATCTGAACAAATCTAAGTTTTACCATATGTTGTGGTGGTTGCAAATTGCAACTTGTATGTCATGCACTAGCAAGGATTCTTGTGCTTTTGTTACAGCTTGTATGTCATGCACAAGCAACCTGATTCTTTGCACTTACTTTATGTTAGAACGCTCTACATGGTCAAGTTCTTCTCTTACTACTATCTTTTTGGGTTCTTGTGCTTTTGTTAGCTAATTGGCTAACCTTCCATAGTTATTATACATTTGCCCTAGGGATTAATTTGTGAAACACTGAAATTAGTCCTTGATTTTTCTTTTATAATTTGTACAGTACTTGGTTGCCAGCTTAGCCATTTATGCAATACTCAAAGTATGCTGGTCAAAAAGTTATAACAGTATTTTGAATAAAACAAGTTATACCAGACTATTCCGTCCAAAATGGTTATAGTGGTATTTTCCATGTGGCTAGTGACATCTCCATTTATTTGTTTTTCTTTTCCTTTTGAATTTATGGCAGGCAAGGCATGGGACCCGCTCTCCAACCAAAAAACGAATCAAAGAAATGGACAGGCTGGCTACCCGGTTGGCAGCTCTTGTAGAAGAGGCGAACCAAAAGGCAAGCTCTGAAGCAAACAAAATCCCAAGTTGGATTCAGGGATGGGAATCGCCCTGGAAAGGCCGGGTGAAGGGAGGAGAGCTCATCAACTTGGGAGAACAAGAGTTGTACAGACTTGCACTCAGAGTTAGGGACCGGTTCCCAGAGATATTTAGCAGGGAGTATCACCCTGATATCTACCCCATAAAAGCTACCCAGGTGAGCACCTCAAGCCAAATACTTTACCTAAGAATTGCAAAATTTGTTCCAGCTTGTTTCACAACTCCATTATGTGCCTGATCTCAATGGTGCTATATATATAATAACCCAGACAAGCGACTATTGACCCCCAAACAAAACACAAGCTAGACGTGCACAGATGCAAAATAAAATATGTATAGAAGAAGAAACAAATTATGGAATGCTGTAACTTGTGCCTGGATGTATTTAAGGTTCCCAGGGCAGCAGCTAGTGCGGTGGCATTTGGTATAGGGCTATTTTCAGGAAAGGGCACTCTTGGGCCAGGACAGCATCATGCCTTTTCTGTAGTTAGTGATAGCCGTGCAAGTGACATTTTGCTGCGATTTTATGACACCTGTGCAACGTACAGGGTATGTGTTTCTTTTTTCCTTTTTAATTATGTATCAGGTTAGGTCTGTTAGTTGTTGAATGGGCTTGAGATTGATCAAGTTTCTTGAGTTCACATCAGGATTTCAGACCTGGTGATATTTAGGTCTGCCCAACCCATTCAGCAATTTAGTTTTGTGGAGAAATGGTTTGGATTTGAAATATCCCATATTTTTCATTAGAAAACATGTAAAAGAAGGAAAAAGGGTCCAGTCTACGAAGAACCAAATTTGATGAATTTGCAGTGCCTTTCCATCTGGTTGATTTGACCAGATTCAACCAGTATGTAAAAAGCTCACGTCCACTCTAGATGCCGCATTTGTTATATATTTAATAGAATATTTGGCTAATAATTTTAGATTTGTTCAGTGACCCTAGGTATTTTTGTTGCTCTTCTTGCCACTTTATGGATTATCGCAATTTTGAATGCCTCAAGTTATTTGATTGAATTTCTCCCTCACACAAGATAGGAGTCTCATAGCATGATCCAATATTTCAGAGTTATAGAGAGAGTCAAGAGCCAGAAGTAGAGAAGTTGAAAGAACCGATCTTAGAGGAGATTACATCTGCACTTGTCTTGAGGCACCATCTTAATTTCAAAAGGCAGGATGTTGCTTCTCTTTGGTTTCTTTGCAAGCAGGTGACTGACATTTCAATTTGGCATTATTATTATGTACTTCAATTTGTATTCGCCTTCTTCTAAGTTTCTCCTTATCAGATTGTCAAATCAAACTTAATGTTTACATTTGCAGGAAGCATCTTTGTTGGATATCACCAATCAAGCTTGCGGCCTTTTCAATGAAACAGAAGTATGTCACAAACATGTTATTCATTTCTTCAATTATTTTGTTTTTGTTGTCCGAGTACTATTTCTTTCTGAGGCAGAGGCAGCGAGGTTATGCAGATATCATGCAAATCCTATGTGGCATTCCAATGTTGAGCATTTATAAGTTAATCATTTGTGTTAAGTTTTGATAAAGAAAGCCTTAGCACATGGCCTTTGAATTTGCCTATGAATCAGTTACTTGAGAAAAATCCAATTATAAGTACTGATAGACTTGATTATTTTGAGACATACCATTGACTTCAAATATCAAAAGCTGATTTATGCAACAGTGCAGTTTTGCTACTTAGATATTACAACTAAACAAATTCCTAGTGATGGCAACTTCGTCATGTGAATCATTCTTCTTTGTTAGATTCATTTGCTCGAGTGGACAGATGACTTGGAGGTTTTTATACTAAAAGGCTATGGTAAGTCCATAAATTACTGGATGGGGGTACCTCTGCTACGAGACATTTTTCAGACAATGCAGGAGGCCATTCGAGCTAATGAAGGTATTGTTCTTCTTTGATTTTTAGATCCTCCTTTCTCTTGAAGGTGATACCAGCAGTTTCAGCCACCTCTCTTCAAACCCAATCATACATATATTAATTACACTGTCTATTTTGTTCAAGAAAATGGCTAAAATTCCCTAATATTAAAGTTTCTTTATAATAAGCAGCAAAATAGATAATTAGTTAAGGAAAGGTTCTATCATAAAACAGCAGTCGACAATTGGTTGTTGTTTTTCGAATATATGTTTCATATTACATCTTTTTATTTGACAAAAAAGAACAAATTTGACCAACGAAAAAGGGGGTGGTTGATATCTGCAGATTATACAAAAAGGTGAGTTTAAATCTAGTTCAAACTACTTCGGTTTAGGCCATCTAAAGTAAACCACAGGAACAGTAAACTTGGAAACATGATTAAATGAACTAGGGGAACATATTAGTCATTTCCTCCAAAAACGATGCTTAACTGAGTTAACTGATGATAATAAAAATTTTGGTGGGGGAGCACATTGGGCAAAGGGGAAGGCAGGGGGGGTTTGGCTTTTAGGGCATTGCTCCCTTTCCTTTTTCCCTCTCCATAACTTGTTGCTGGTTGTTCTGTATTTTAGTGTGTCCTTGTAAATTGTTCAGGGCTTCATGACAAAGTCGATACTCAGTTCAAATGTCCACTTGTTTAATATGCTTCCTTGTTGATTATTTATCAAATCCTGAAACATTTGCATGTGTAGAGGACCTGTCAGCTGGGATGTATGAGAGAGCACAGCTCCGGTTTGCACATGCAGAAACAATCGTTCCTTTTACCTGCCTTCTTGGGCTCTTTCTTGAAGGACATGGTGAGATTCTCATTTTTATTGGATTGAATAAATTGCCCAACCCAATCCACCAGGGACCTGAAAGTAACCTTAACTGACTTGAGCATTTGAAATTCAGCAGCCAGGACCTAACTTTGGGCGAACAAATTTTAAATTGTCAGAAAGAAGACTGAATTAATGTGTATCCAGGTTTCTGGTTTTGCATATGGTTCCGTAGTGGCACGTGTACAAGTCAGGTTAGTTTTCTGGTTTGGTCATGTGATCCACTACTGGACGACAGGTTTCATTCATTGTTTTGTGGTATTCTATGTGATTTACCTTTATTTATGGCTGAATCGAGTTGGTCTGAAGCATGCAAGAATGAAAGAGAAGATAGGAAGGGACAAAGAAATTGAGATTTACTCTAAGATAAATTAATATCAAACGAGCAGCTATTATCTATTTCTTTATTTCAATTTAGAGTACAACAAAATTCAAAGATCAGAATCACTGGACTTGCCTCCGAAGCCGCCTCAGAAGAGAAACTGGAAGGGCAGTTCAATTGCACCATTTGCTGGAAACAATATACTGGTCTTGTACCAGTGTCGTAGCAAGCAAAGTGACCAGAACAGCTCATACTATGTTCAAGTTCTTCACAATGAAGTGCCTGTTTCTTTACCGGTGAGATCAACAATCTAGTTGGCCAAATGTGTTTTACAAAGTTTTGACCCATGTTATATATATTTGGTTGTATGATCCCAGATTCTTTATGACAAAACTTTTATGTTTACAAAAAGAAAAGAAAAGGCGAATTTTCATCTGAAAGGCTCACCAGAGCAGAAGTGATGGAGATTGGAGAGCAATTGTGTTTGTGATTAATTCTTACCATTCTATACTAATAATATTTTGCCATGTCTAATATCTTTTTGGATTTTGTATTGTGCAACCAGGCCTGTGGCACAGATTTCTGTCCATTCAAAGTCTTTAAGGTATGTATTGTGATTAATTTTCTTTATTCTAATAGTTTGTTGTATTTTTCTAGTCTTGGAGGCGAAAGAATATTTTTGAACCCCACTCATTCTGACCTTTTGGTCTCTTCCAGATGAATTGTGATGATTGGCGTGAAAAGACCTTTATGACCCTTGGATTTTGTTAATTTATGCAGGACAGGGTTGTTGATCCCCTTCTGAAGCACGAGTTCGACAACATATGCGGTATTAAAGATGCAGTACAAGATGTTGTTGTGGAGGTGCCGAAACCGTGCTCTTGGTCATGTAAATTGTCGAACTTTCTAAGTGGATTTTTCTCATCTGCTCAACCTCGGCAGGAGAAATCTGAGCTCTGACAGCATGTTGAATAGGATTGCAATAGATATATGCATCAGAATTCTTAAAATTTAAAATGTTTGTAAAATTTAATGTTTTTTGCTTTTCTGGATGTCGCCCTTGCTAATTATTTAGGAAAAATTTAGGTACCCGTCAAGTTTTTTTTTTTTTTTTTTGCTAGGAAGCTGCAGGTTTTTTCAATTTTTATTTTGCTTTTACACGCGTTGAATTCTGTTGAATGTTTTCAAGTTACATTTTCCACGAAATCTTCTCCCGTTCACAAGGCAACATATTTTTTTTTTTCTTTTTTCTTTTTACTTTTCTTTCCTTTTTTTGTTTAGTCATATTGCTCTGCTGAAATCTTTAATCGGCTACAAATGTAATTAATCCATGTTTTCCTATGTAGTCGTTGAGATAAAGACATTGAACCGCTGGAGAACATAGAGGTCAGGGAAGTGTGGGAATTTTAACGCGCATCGGATCAAATTTCGATTTGATAAGCAAACTAACCGTTAAATAGTATTAAGACTCATCGGATCAAATCTCGATTTGATAAGCAAATTAACTGTTTAATAATATTAAGATTTATAAAGAAATGTCGCCTCCACACTTAATTAATTCTTTAAAATATTAAATTTGATGATTCAATAATTATTTCGTCTATCGATTGAAATTTGATCCGTTAAGCATTGAAACTCCTAGTGTTTTTTCAGGTGGGAATCTTAACAATGCTAAAATTAAGCAGAAATAAAATAAGAAGAGCAACCAAAAGCAATACAAAATAAAGCCCAGTGTGATAACAAGGCCCGTCAGCCCAACGGATAGTTTGAAGCAACAAGAGATTTTAAACTGGATCTCATCACGACCGTCGATTTTTTTTCCTAGGGTTACCTCTTTTTCTCCTCTATATAAAACCACTATTTTCTTCCATTTTAATTCCTGGCTGCGCGATGAGCTCTGAGCAGTCTCTCTTCTCTGTTCCTTCTTCTTCCTTCCTTTCTCATTTTCTCTTTTTCTTTCTTTCTAGCGATGAATAAGTTTCTAGTTTTTCGATCGAACTGAGCGTCGAAAAAACTGATTACCGTTGGATCAATAGCAGTATCCTCCGTGTATGAGCCGACGCTAGAATCATTCTCCGTCATCTGCTCGTTTTATTTGTCTTGGCTTTTACCTTTCGCCACTATCAGATAGCAGATCTGGATCAAATTTATCAAAATGATGTCTCTTTTCTCTTTCGTTTTTGCAATTATTGTTTCTTTAATCAAAGTAAGGTAAGGGATTTTGTTTGAAGATTTGGATGGAAGTGATGATCCTTTCCCCGAATGATCGACTATGATTCGAACGTGCGATCTTTCTCTTCCTCCTCGTTTCGAGGGGGAGACCAAGCCAGGTTTCTGATCCTTCCAAATAACCTCTCTTCTTCTCGTTTGGATCTGTAAGTAATATTTCCGATCGCTTTGTGTCTTATTTTTGTTTTTTATCTTGAGGACTATTTCTCTATGAGTAAAAGTTCACTTGATTTGCTGATATCATACTTCAAACTTTGATATTACGACTTCAATTTGTTTTTATCCGAGTATTATTCTAGGTTTTTCTTGTATTTTCTCTGTTGATTTGTGTGATAAAACTGTACAAATTGTTAATTGGCAAATAGATTATCAAGTACTGACTGCTGAGAACTTGAGGAGAAGTAAGGCCGTGACTTGAAAAACCTAAATTAAGCCTACATTAAATTTGGACAACTAAAAGGAAATTACAATTGGATCAAAGTGATAAAACTAGAGGAAGTAATAAACGGTCTAAACATATTTCATTTCTTGAAAATTTGTGCTCTCCATATAGTAATTAAAGGTTACAAAGCCCAGAACAAGAAGAAAAATAAGAAAGAATGATAAAGAAAATAAAACAAAGTTTCATACCAGAGAAATGATATGATGGTTTCGTACCAGTGTAATTAGAATCAAACTACTGGTATAACATATTGAAGTCCTGCTTCAGCATTGGAGGCCCAGTTTTGGTACTGGCATGATCAAAAACATAGTTTTATACCAGAGAAATGATATGATGGTTTCGTACCAGTGTAATCAGAATCAAACTACTGGTATAACATATTGAAGTCCTGCTTCACCATTGGAGGCCCAGTTTTTTTCTGGCATGATCAAAAACCTTGTCAGCAAGATGGGCTTTCATTTTTTAAACTATTGTCATATTAACTTGGTTTTGTATTCTTAAGAGTTTTGGTTACATGGTTTATAGCTAATTATTTTAGGTTTTTAAGGCTTTATGTTTGAGCCCAAAAAAACAACCAAGATGGAAGAGCAAATTCTGATTACATTTGATTCTTTAAAATGCATCATGTAATTTATTTTCTTTATCCTGAAATTTATTATTTCTATAGTTTTATCATTAGTGTTTATTTTCCTGCATGCATGTAAAATTTTGAACTTCATACACCTGACCTTTGTTCTCTCTCCAATGTAAATTAATTATGATGGTTGGTGTTAAAATCTACTGTATAAATGGAGATCAATTAATCCTTGTTTTTATACAAATATCATTATCATTATTGAAAATGTCTCTGATATTGATTATATTATTTATATAAAATGAGTTATTATTTATGTTAATAATTTTATTCAAGTTAGTGGTATTGTTTTGAATACTAATAAAAGTATTAAAAAAAGTTATATAATAAAACCGTTAATATGAATAATAATTTAGTTTGTAAGAATAGTAAAATTGATATTGATGATGTATTATTAATTATAATAGTTTCCAAATATTTCCCTTTTTATACAATGAATCCCTTCTCCTTTGCATGGACACTGCCAAAAAATTTCTCCTTTGCATGAAAATTCTCAAATTTTCTCATTGGATTTTTATCCTCTACTCAAACCTAAAACAAAGTCCGAGCTATGATGGTGGGTTTTTCAAATTGATTGAGATATAAATGTTGATATAAGATTCACATTGTTTTGAATTATTTGTGTTACGTCATTTTCCTTTAAAATTTTAAAATTGTGGATCATTTACAAAATTAGAATTTATAAAAAATTCATATTTACAGAAATTGTACGTGGTTTACATACAACACAAAAAGAAATAGTAGATAAGCTTAACCGAAATTTTTTTTTGACTAAAAAATATCTCGGAAAATGTAATTTGAATAGTGCATAGAATTATGGTATTATGCATTATTTGAAATAGTGAAAATGTCATTTGATAAATTATTAATTGGAACAGTGAAAAAACGAATAATGATGATAATATAATAACAATAATAATAATATTGATGAACATAATAATAATAATAATGACAATGCAAATAATATAATATAAATGATGATAATATTAGTACTTATGGAAATATTAATAATATAGTTAATAATAATAGTCGTTATGATATAATACAATATAAGATAATATTAAATACTAATAATAATAATATATACATAATATAAAATAGTATAAAATAATAATAACAACAACAACAACAATAATAATAATAATTTTTATTACTCACACCGCTAATTCGTTATATTCAAACTATTTCCTAAAATAACAAATTAGCCTATTCTAATATTAATTCAAATACTCTAATATAATAATGCACGTTTGATAATAATTTTCAATTAGAATATCACATTATTTTACTATTTCACTGTTCCGTCTGTTGCCAAACGAGCCTTAATTTTGTACTATTTAAAATGACTTTATTTTGATGTTATTTGAAAGAAAAAATTAAATCATATATATAACTTATAGTTAGTTATAAGTGATATTATTTGCAAAATTTTCATGAGAAATTGTAATTTTGCTAAGAATGCAAATGTGGATTTTGGTCTTGAATGAAAAATTCATGACATGTGAGGCTGACCAACGAAAAACGGTCAGTAACGTCTTGTTAAATAATTGATAAACAATAAAATAACATTGGCCGTACATGAGCAATGAGTAGTGCAGATATTTTAATGAGGCCGGGCAGTCGGGGCATCTATGAAGTGGAGGGAAGTACGAGGGTAGGGATTCGTATTTTCTGTTACGCTGTATTATATAATACGACTACTATCTGTCCGTCCGATTTTATCAAGATTCGTGCAAAATAAATCTCAGAAAAATCTTCTAAAATTCAACCGTCCGATCTCTATACAGCACAGTATTGTGCGATCGTGACGACGTCTCTGTTGCCAACATCAGTTCCTCTCTTTGCATCATCAGTTCACCACTCACCTCAATACTCATCAGATTACACAGATTAGAGAGAGAGAGAGAGAGAGAGAGAGATCAGAGATGGCAAGCGGAGGAAGCGAGAAAGTGTGCGTCACTGGAGGGAGCGGATTCATCGGCTCTTGGCTGGTTCGTCTCCTTCTCCGGCGAGGCTACTCCGTTCAAGCCACCGTCAAAAATCTCAGTATTTTTCTCTCTCCTCTCCTCTCTTCTCCTCTCCTTTCTCTGGTTCATTAATTCTGTTCTCTCTGAGTCTGATCTGCATCGGACCTTTGATCTCTATGGTTAGCATTTCATCTGGTCGGAATATCACCGTCTTCTTTCAATTTGGTCAAAAAACATGCAGCTTTCCTCCTACTCCTAGGCAGTTCCGATGATCAGAATTGAGTTCTTGTGATTTTCACTTACACCTCTATGTTGATTTTACTTTTTGTTTAAGATCTAGAACAGTCCCATACATTTGGAGAGGATTATCAATATATAATTATAAATAAAGTCAAAACCATGTTCTTTTAACCTGAGGCAATTAAAGAGATTTGAAGTATGGTTGTCAGATTGTTCAGAGGAGAAGAACAAAAGTTCAAAGTACTGAACATTTCACCTAGTTGCGCTCTGCACATAGAAAGTGCATTATAAACATGACATCTTTTATAATAAACGTGCATTTGCCCAGATGATCCGTCTGAGACAGAGCATCTGCGTGTACTCGAGGGAGCAGAGGAGCGGCTTCAGCTCTTCGCCATTGACTTGCTTGACATTGACTCGCTGCGTGCTGCCATCAGTGGCACCGTGGGTGTCTTCCACCTCGCATCCCCCTGCATCATCGATCGCGTTGATGATCCCCAGGTCTTCCCCTATAATCTCTCCTTTAAATGTTCGCTGTTTCCTTTATTTTTATTTTTTGTTTTTGACAGCATAGATTAAACACAGTGGAATTTGAATCGTATTGAGTCTTGATTTGCTTACATCTGTAAGCATTTGTGATTTGTTGGCATGTATGAGGCTTTAATGGGTTAATTTTGGAGGGGCAGCATGCAACAAGGGGAGACTAGTAGCTTGCCATGCTGGCACCCTTTAGGTGCAGCAATATTCCTCAGTGTGGTGCAAACAAGCAATTTTTACCGAAATTAGTCTCAGATTGCATTCGTTTTGCCATGTATCTCACTTTTCCCTACTTTTCTAGCATGTAAGCACAAGAAAGGACCACAAGAAGGTCAGCAATAGTTTCAAACTAATATGAGGGACTTGCACATACAACCTAGTACAATCGAGATCATGCCAACTCGTTTTCCATTTTTCACCTGGTGGCTGCTTAGAAACATTAACTAACTCAATCACATGCCTCATGGTACCTTTTCTGTATGCATGCAGAGTCAATTGCTTGATCCTGCGGTGAAGGGCACACTTAATGCACTACAAGCTGCAAAGGAGAGTGGAGTGAGGCGGGTAGTGCTGACATCATCCATCTCGGCTATAGTGCCGAGTCCTGGCTGGCCTGCTGGTACTGTCAAGGACGAGAATTGTTGGACTGATGTTGAATATTGCAAAAAGAATGAGGTTGCCTGTTTAAAACTTAACTTTGTTTTGTATAAGTATAGTTAAAGGTAATCTTCTTTGAAATAATCAAGTCAATGGTACGATAAGTCAGACACAATTGTGATTAAAATCTAATTCAAAATTAAGCACTTCGAAAGGTTCACTTGAGTTCTTTTTTCCTCTAATTTGCACTGAAATCCTTAAGGCATGAACTGTTATGGTATGGATAGCAGACTGATAGAAAGTACAGATGGGATATGGTTTTTCATTTTTGGAGAAGTAAGATTAGCGATTTTCTTGCTTCCATAGGTTTGGTATGCAGCATCTAAGACCTTGGCTGAGAAGGCAGCATGGGAGTTCTCTAAGGAGAATGGGTTAGATGTAGTGGTGGTCAACCCGGGGACGGTTACGGGCCCAATTATTCCGCCTGCCATCAATGCTAGCATGCGAGTACTGCTTCGTCTTCTTGAAGGTGAGCTTTAGGTACTTTTTTTTTTATGGAACTAAAATCTCAATATCTGTTTCATTTAAGAAGAAAAACAAGGACTAACCTAATTTCTTCTGAGAGCTATACTCACAAGGGTGTAACCTACAACTAAAGATGGCCATACATTTGATATCGATTTATCTGTAGAACAACTACTCTACCTTTTTCCCCCTCAAACTTTGTCACTTTGCTAATCCCCTACCAAAGACTTGCTATAGCTGCTGTCTGCTGATATGTGGTAATTTACCTCATTGTAAACTGTAAACTTATATGCTGTGTCAGGTTGCTCTGAAGAGCATGTAGACTACTACATGGGCCCGGTCCATGTAGAAGATGTCGCACTTGCTCATATTTTACTGTATGAGAATCCATCGGCTTCTGGAAGGCACTTGTGTGTACAATCTATTATACATTGGAGCGACTTTGCATCCAAAGTTGCTGAACTTTATCCACAATACAATATTCCCCAGTAAGTGCCTTTTTCTATCACTTCCAGCCACGAATATAATTATTTAGCAGCCCCTCACAAAGCTTCCATTGTCTATATGAACATTTTCTGTGTTGGTGTTTGACTGGCCTGGTTCTGGTATGGATCCCAATATTGTCATGCAATACTGGGCTCATTTAAATTCAGTAGCCCTGGATCAATTTGATTGCATTTTGGCCTTGTCACTTCATTGCTTTCTTGAACTTTATTTTGTGTAAAAATATGGATAGAATGTGTGTTTTTTTTGTCCTTCATTGGCTTAGTAGTAGTGATTTGGTTGATCGATTAATCCCTATTTTACTTTTCAAATTACAGTCAATAAAATTTTATGACAGATACGTGTAAGTTCTGTTTTACTTTGCTTGTAGATTTCCCAAGGATACACAGCCGGGGCTTGTGAGAGCTGAAGATCCAGCAAAGAAGCTGATTGCTTTAGGTCTAGATTTCAAACCCGTGGAGAAAATCATCAAGGACTCGATAGAAAGTCTGAAAAACAAGGGGTACATCTCATAAGTAAATGTTCTCTTCTCTGTGGGGAGACTTGGGCTCTTTTAATAAACTATGCTCAAAATCTTCAAAAAAAAAAAAGATCTCTTTATTGAAAGTGTGTCCTGTAATGTGAGTTTGTTTATAAGAGCTGATGATAGTGTTTCTAAAACGGCTCAGCTATAGTATTGCTTAAGTGTGGAGGTGTGATCAATGATGCTCGAAGAAGAGATTTTGTGTCTCTCTCTTGTGATGGAACAGTAACTCAAGATTATAGGTACTGTGCCAGCATGCTGCTGTTATATACTAGTTTGGACGAGATTGTATTAATCTAATATCAGCTTATCATGATTTATGTATTTCTTTTCTTCTTTTTTGTGATGTTGCTTTGGCAATTGAGATGAATTACTCTGATTGAACCTTGCACGTTACACCGGAAAAAATGCTCCTAGGATCAGTGACCGGATGCATTCCCCAAATGATCGGTTATGATTTTAACATGGACCTTTCTCTTCCTCGATTTGAGGATTGACTATGATTTTAACATGGATCTTTCTTTCAATGGTAGCTGAATACTCATCTTTGTGCTAGTTACATGTTGCACTTTGTTGTCGAACCTTTTAAATCGAGAAACACTGGAACTGAGACAACTATCGACTTCAATTTTTCATCTGTGGAAAGTTGATTGGTGTTGAATTCAATGATCCGTGAATTCGGACATGACCGGAACTGGAATTATTGTATTTGAATGCGGTCCTTGGCCAATTTTAAACGGAGTTAAACATGTTTAATAAGATGGGTTATGTTGACATCAAATTTATTATCAGTATCGATAACTAATAATGGCCATTAAGAAAATCAAATTGTAGATATATTCGTTATAGTTTGGATTTAAGATAGATTATGTATGAAAATTCACATAATCTTAAAATCAATTGATCATGTATATGTATTGAGCGAGTTGAAAAACTAACCGTCTGATTTTAATCGACAGTCGATTGGCGATCCAAGGGTTCTCTAACCATATCAAATTAGTTACAAAACATAGCTGAGCCAAAACTTTTTCTTCCCCTAAACAACAATATTTTGATCCAAATTCAAATACCTATAAATATAAGATTTTTTGTTTTAAAAAGTGGAAGGATGAAACAGAATTTTGTTTCGAAATATGTTGCTATTAAACTGGAACAAAGAGTTTCTCCTCACAAAAAAAAAAAAAAAAGGTTTCTTCAGAGAAGCCATGTTATTAATAGAAGTTTCTGCTGGACCAAAATGGGGCCCATCTAAGAGCTCAATGGGCCCACCTGCTGATAAATAATAGCTCTCGTGCCAGGGAACGGGAAACACGTGACCGGTTTGCTCATAGAGACAGACTGACAGCTCAACAAAGAGCGGAGCGGAGCAAGCGCCCGAGCGCTCGGTTAGTCCCACATTGAACATGTTTCCGCTTTGAGACTCGGCGACGCCTTATAAAAGGAGAGCGAAGGCAACCATTCCAACTCATACCTTTCTCGGCCTTTTGGCTAAGATCAAGTGTAGTATCTGTTCTTATCAGTTTAATATCTGATATGTGGGCCATGTGCTCACAACGATATTAAATTTATTTTTTGTGGGGAGGGGCCCACCACGGTAGCTTGCTATCGGGGCTCTTACGCGTCGCCCATGCGCTGCACTATTGTACGGGCCTGGCGCACCCCTACCCAAAACCAAATTAAAAAATATATAAGTATGTTTATGTTCTACCGAGCTTGCGATAAATTGCAAGGTATAAATAATTTGCTTCATAACATTTAATGTACGAACGGTGATTGTTGTCCCCCCTTGGATCAGGGGGATTTTTTGATGGGGATGGTAATTCCAACTGCCAAAAAAAAAGCAAAAATGGAGGAGATTTTGGAAAATTGGGGACGCTATTTAGGCGGATAAATAAGATATTTTATTATTTGGACGGGGAAATTTGATATTTTAGAAGTTTTGATGGGTTAGAAATTAACCCTTTAATTTTACTATTAATAAGAATTTTGATGTTAAAATATTAAAATAAAATCGTTATATTTTTTATGCATATAAAAATTATTGATATTTTGATTTTGATTTTTTGATTTTATTATTTTATATGAATCAATGAGTTAAAATATTAACATTTCGAGATTATTCACATTAATGTATTTTTTTATCGGTTTTTTATTTCAATATTTTAATTTTAAAATTAAAATTATTAAAAAATAAAAAAATAAAAGCATTTTGGAACCGTTCTTTTATTATGAATTATATCAAATTTGATGCTATGCTTTTCTTGACAGCATGTACTAAACTTGATGCAAAGTCACATTAAAAAAGAAACAGAATCATTTCCAACTACAAGATGACACAAAGTCACATTAAAAAAGAAAAATAAAAGAACACAATAATTCACTAATATCTTGTTAAAATCATTGTTTATTAAAACTAATCAAAACCTAACACATGATTAGATCTAGATTGTTTGTTTCCATCAAATAAGATTTGTACATTGTTTTAATTGAAAGTTAATTTGTAACTAAAGAAGCTATGTAAAATTATGTTCCTCCTTTCACATTATTTTCACGTCGTACTAATCAATAATAAAAAAAATATATTTTTAAGGTATATTTAAATCTTACATTATATATATTTGAAAAACAATATTATTCAAATTGGAATATTAAAATTATGAATATATTTTCATTTATTTGGATATAATGTACCTTAAATTTGTCTCCATTTAAAAAATATCTAATGCTTTATTAAATAACAACAACAACAACAACAACAATACTAATACTAATACTAATACTAATACTAATACTAATACTAATACTAATACTAATAATATAATAAAATGCGTTGTCCCTATCCCAAGAAAACCTCATTGATGGAAAAGAACCGGGTTCTTTTCTCATTTCATTTGTAGTCCAAAATCCAAACTAAAATTAAAATTAAATTAAATTAAAATTAGTGGTATCCGATTCTCATCCGACGATCTTTATTGTCTTCCAAAGCCTTTTAATTTCACAACTCATCTCAGCCGTTCATCCCGGGGTACACTGTGTATGTAATTATATCAACGGCTATTATTATTTCGTGTGCTTCTCCAACAAAAACACACTATTACTTACAAATGAATTATAAATGATGATGTGATATTTAAAAAAAAAATTTTAATTAATAAGTATTTTTTATCTCTGAAATTATAATTATATATATATGTATATATATATATATAGTTCGAAAATATCAAGATTTTTACTCACAATAACATGAGCTTTTTTTTTTTTGAGGAAATTAATATGATTTTTTTTTAGAAAAACCGATATTTTTTATAGCATAAAAATCTAAAAACAAAGGGACATGCAACAAAACTTAATGCGAGGAAACACACACCTTCTTAATAAAAAAAATATTTGTATGAACAAAATAACACCATCAACATAATCATTAGGGAAGCTTGATCAATATATTTCAAAGGATCACACGCTACATTATTGACATCCTTATATACAAATCTATAAAATCTTATTACTAAGTTTATCATATACTGATTGTATAATTATTTATTTAGAATAACATCATTGAAGATTTTAACTTTATTTGTTAAAACAGGAGGGATCGCTTAACAATGATTATTTTAATGATTTTGATAATGTAATTTCAAATAATTTCGAAAAAAAATCTTAAAAATAGAAATAATTTATGTATATATTTTTAAATTTATAGATTGTTAATATTTGAAATTTTATATAATTAAAGTATCATTTGATAATCCATCAAAGACTACAAAAACATGAACAGTTACAAATTACATAAATTTTAATAATTTTTTATGAACTACTAAGTAAAATTTAAATTATACGAAATTTAAAATATAATTAATTTATAAATTCAAAAATATGTGTACAAATCCTTTTTCATTTAAATTTTTTTCTCAAATTTATTTAAAAAAATATTATCAAATAAAAATAGCTATTGTAAAGTGATCTCTTTACTTGTTAAAATAGGCGTTCTTTGTAAACAAAGACAAACATCATTCAAAAAATTGGTGCGTAGAATGAAGATTGCATTTGCAACGTAGATGTTTTGGCAATAGAAACTTCTGGACTCAATTCGTGTCAAGCTTAATCACTTCAGTAAATTCCAACCTTCTAATTCAAAAAAAAAAAAAAATAGTAAATTCCGTCCGTAAAAATCTGTAGGATATTCTAGGTGCCACGCGGCTACGTCTGATTGGTTATTAAGTTCGTCTCAACTCTCATCTCCTGCTGTCCGATTTGTAGTTGTGCCACGTACTAGTTTTTGGTAAAGTAAAGTAAAATTCTGGAGTTGCAATAAAAAAAAAGAGCACCGCTCCGTTAAAAAGGGGTAAAATTTATTTATCAGAAGCGCAATAGCGAAAAGAAACGAATACATGATATATTCCGATCCATCTCACTAGAAAGCCCCTTCTCTCTTCTCTTGTAAGTCTCTCTCTCTCTCTCTCTCTCTCTCTCTCTCTGCTCCAAAAACCCTAGAAAAGAGAAAGGAGGCTGGAATCCTTCAAGGAAATACTTCAATCAGCTAAGGAAGGAGAGATCTACTTAGTCCTAACGCAAGATCTCCTCGGTATGCGCTCTAAACTCCTCTCCTCTTCGGTCCTGATCCCTTGCTTTGTCTGGTTTTATCGGTATCAATTTGGATTGAGATGTTACTAGTCTCGATTTACTCTATTTCCCTTATTTGTTTGCGTACGAGTTCTCCTTAGTTCATAATTTTTGGGGATTCCTAGTTGCGTGCTTCATAAGCTCATATGCGTGATTTGTACGACAGTTCTTTTACGAGCTGAAATTTCATCTCGGCGTGGTTAATTTTACTATTTGCGACCGTCTTTTGGCGTTTGATGTAAATTACGAAAATTATTGGGGGGCACAAAGAGTATCACCGCTGGTTCCAAACTTTTTTGTATATTTTTTTATTCATCAAGAACTAAAGATCGTGATGAATCCTTTATTATTGCAACTGTGAAATATAGGATTTGTTGTTTTTTTCCAGAAATTAACCGTAGGGGACTTGCATCGCTTGATCTGTATCTTGCTTAAAAGTCAAGCAAGAGTTCATTATTTGAGCATTGATCTAATTTTGTGAATAACGTAACCAACTGTAAATGCATCAGAACATCCTGTATTCTAATCCATCCAATCCTTGCTTAAGATTTTTACTGGTAAAAGTCAGTTTAGTCCTCAAATATGCTACTATGTATCATCAGCCTTTGTGTGTGTGTGTGTATATATATATATATATATACATGGAGGAAATGTAAACATAAAGAAATAAATAAAGATCTAACAATTCTTCCCCTTATGGCGGCAGAGTGAAGTACTATATGCTTCCTAGGAAGCGAGGCACGGAACCTGAGGTAGAACAAAGAGGTGAAGGCCCCGATTCCAACCCAAGCAAGAAGGGCAAAGCATCTCTCACTCCGTGCTCCATGAATCCACCATCAAAGAACAGTATGGATATCGACAGTGTGAATGGTTCAGGTGCCAGCTCGGTCGAGATTGATGAGGATCTGCACAGCCGTCAACTGGCTGTTTATGGGCGTGAAACCATGCGCCGCTTGTTTGCTTCCAATGTGCTTATTTCAGGCCTCCAGGGACTTGGTGCTGAAATCGGTGAGTGCTACAAACTTGTTTTTGCTTTTTACCATTTCGTTTCAGTTCTGTTACTAGTACTGCTATAACAATACTATAACGGAACTGTGGAAGTCAATGTATTTCGAAGAAGTATGTAGAATCCTGTGTTTGCATAGAGACCAAGTGCGGAGAATGGTATAACTTGTATAGTGCTAGGGGGTATCATGATGGCGGATTCTTGATTTCAAAGGTTTGAAGGTATGATGCATCCTTTGGGGAATTTGCATGCAAAATATTTTTGAATTCATGGGAGAGGCATACAAAATCAGGAGTGTGGTCTGATATGTCCTTGGTGCATGAGAAACTTTAGGTTTTGTGAGGACTCAGTAATTTATTATATACTGCTACTGACTTAGCTAAGTATGTTTTGTCCTTCTTTACAGCAAAAAACCTTGTTCTTGCGGGGGTGAGGTCGGTTACGCTCCATGATGAAGGAAATATAGAATTGTGGGACCTATCTAGTAATTTCTTTTTCTCTGAGAGTGATATTGGTAAAAACCGTGCCCTTGCTTGTGTACAGAAGCTCCAAGAGCTGAACAATGCTGTTCTGATTTCTACACTAACTGGTCCTCTCAAGAAGGAGCAACTCTCCAATTTCCAGGTTTCTTTTATCTTCGTTATACTTGTGTATATTCTAAAAATTTGATTTTCTTGACTGGTGATTTATTTCTCACTGAAAGAATGCTCTTTATTAATTAATTAACTTAGCTTGTTAGGAGGCATACTTCTAAATTCTTTCAGTTCTCAGGTTGTAACCATGTCTGCACAGTATCCTGTAGGTTGAACACAAGGAAATAAAGAATGGCAAGAACATATAAGTAATTTGAACTTTAGTCCTTGCATGGATATATACTATATATTTGTGTACATGACTATTGGTCTCTGTTCATGCTATGGGTTTGAAGAATTTCATTAGTGGTCTCTGTATTGCACTTCTTATTATAACAACTTTTCGCTTCTTTTGTCTTTCTGGAAAATGCTCAATTTGAAATTTTTGTGGTTTTATAGGCTGTAGTCTTTACTGATATCTCCCTGGAGAAAGCTATTGAGTTTGATGAGTACTGCCACACCCACAACCCACCTATTGCTTTTATCAAAAGTGAGGTCAGGGGACTTTTTGGGAACATATTCTGTGACTTTGGCCCTGCGTTCACTGTCCTAGATGTGGATGGTAATGAGCCACACACTGGCATTGTTGCTTCAATCAGTAATGACAATCCCGCCCTCGTCTCCTGTGTGGATGATGAGCGCCTTGAGTTCCAGGATGGTGATCTCGTAATCTTTTCTGAAGTCAAGGGCATGACTGAACTTAATGATGATAAACCTAGAAAGGTCAAAAGCGCGCGGCCTTATTCGTTCATGCTTGAAGAGGATACTTCGAACTTTGGGGTGTATGAGAGAGGCGGTATAGTCACACAAGTGAAGCCACCTAAGGTTTTGAAATTCAGACCATTAAGTGAGGCCATGAAGGAGCCAGGGGAGTACCTGTTAAGTGATTTTTCAAAGTTCGATCGGCCACCTCTCTTGCACATTGCCTTCATGGCTCTGGACAAATTTAGGAGTGAAACGGGGCGGTTTCCAGTGGCTGGATCTGAGGAGGATGTGCAAAAGCTGATTGATCTTGCGGCTGGGATTAATCAGAACGTGGGGGATGGCAACAAAGTGGAAGAAATTGATAAGAAGTTGATGCGCCATTTTGCAAATGGGGCAAGAGCTGTCTTGAACCCAATGGCGGCCATGTTCGGTGGCATTGTTGGTCAAGAGGTTGTCAAGGCTTGTTCGGGCAAGTTTCACCCTCTTTTCCAGGTAAAAGCTCTATACTTGGAACTGTTTGGTAGAATGACTCTGCTAGTTGACAACAAATAAGTTTGCCTCGTGTTTTTTAATAAATCTAAATTCTTGTTTTTTTTCTTGTCACTTTCCTTTGTGTGTTTGGGTGTCCGTGTGTTTTATTTGGTGTAATGGGTATATTAAATCTGTACCTAAAGGCATAAAATTTAGACTAAGTGGAGTGATGTACACCATCAAAGACTGATATTGTCTGGTAGCAATTTGAAAGATTTTAGGCTTCGTGAACCTGGATTTTATATGTTCACATTTCACCGCATCTAGTGGTTGGAGTCTTCTTTTCATTTTTTATGGAGTTTTTTCCCTCCCTTGTTCTGATACCTGAGGTCATTTGTTACCTGAAGCGCCTCTATCTGATATCAAAATGAGGATGCTACTCAGGTTTGATCTAAGACAAAACAAGTACTGAACTTACCTCTTGGATTCAAGTTTCTCCATTTTCTAATGCTGACACTGCTTGATACCTTGCAGTTCTTCTATTTTGATTCAGTGGAAAGCCTTCCTACAGAACCCCTGGAAGTCGAAGACCTCAAACCAATCAATAGCCGTTATGATGCACAAATCTCCGTTTTTGGATCCAAACTCCAGAAGAAGCTTGAGGAATCCAAAATATTCATGGTGGGTTCTGGTGCGCTTGGCTGTGAGTTCCTAAAGAACCTTGCATTGATGGGCATATCTTGCAGCCAAAAAGGAAAACTAGCTGTAACTGACGATGATGTCATTGAGAAGAGCAATTTAAGCCGTCAATTCCTCTTTCGTGATTGGAACATCGGTCAAGCCAAATCGACTGTCGCTGCTGCTGCTGCTTCAGCAATTAACCCTAATTTCCACGTGGAGGCCCTCCAAAACCGTGCTAGCCCAGAAACTGAAAATGTATTTGATGATGCCTTTTGGGAAAATCTTGATGCTGTTATCAATGCCTTGGATAATGTCACTGCACGGATGTACATCGACTCAAGGTGCCTGTATTTCCAAAAGCCACTTTTGGAATCTGGCACTCTTGGTGCAAAGTGTAACACACAGATGGTCATACCACACCTGACAGAGAATTATGGCGCTTCACGGGACCCACCTGAGAGGCAAGCACCCATGTGCACAGTACACTCTTTCCCACATAACATTGACCACTGTTTGACTTGGGCCCGGTCAGAATTTGAGGGGCTGCTTGAGAAGACACCGACTGAGGTCAATAGCTTCTTGTCGAATCCTGGCGGATATGCCTCAGGGATGCGAAGTGCTGGTGATGCGCAGGCCAGAGACCAACTTGAGCGTGTCTTGGAGTGCCTTGACAGGGAGAGATGTGAAACTTTTCAAGATTGTATCACCTGGATACGCCTCAAGTAATGCTCCTCTCTCTCTCTCTCTCTCTCTTTCCCTTTCTATGCCCCTATGGAATCAAATGTATTATGTATCAGTAAAGCGCAAAGCATTAGTGTTTTCTAGGAGGACTTGTAACTGGAGTTGATAATAAAAAAAAAGCAAGAAAAGTTGGCTAAAAATATAAACAGCTGTCTATTTAAGTTAATATGGTTTGTTAATGATATTTGTGATATACTATTAAAAAATTGTAAGCAAACTGTCTATTTAAGAAGGAAAGTATGGATTGAGAAATGTGTAGTAGACCAGTTGAGATCATGCTATTGTGCTGCCAAAGTGAGTGGTGGAAAGCATTCTCTCCGCTAGCAAACCAACAACTTAACCTGGATTACCTCCTTTTGTATTTCTTCATTCTACTCTGACCAAAACCTTTTTGGCAGGTTTGAGGACTACTTTGCGAACCGGGTGAAGCAGCTTACCTTCACCTTCCCGGAGGACTCGATGACTAGCTCGGGCGCTCCTTTTTGGTCGGCCCCAAAGAGGTTTCCCCGCCCCCTTGAGTTCAGCTCCAGTGACCTGAGCCACCTCCACTTCATCATGGCTGGGGCCATACTTCGGGCTGAGACTTTTGGCATCCCCACCCCTGGTTGGGCCAAGGACCCCAAAAAGTTAGCGGAAGCTATTGACAAGGTGCTTGTGCCAGAGTTTCAGCCAAAGCAGGGAGTTAAAATTGTCACTGATGAAAAGGCAACAAATATGTCGGCGGCATCCATTGATGATGCAGCTGTCATTAATGATCTCATTGCGAAACTGGAGGATTGTGCTAAGGTGCTTCCACCTGGATTCAAAATGAACCCTATCCAGTTTGAAAAGGTAATCTGGCATGTGCTTTTCATCTTAGAAATTCAGTTAGGGTATTCATTTTGACTATTTGTTACTTTTACTTTCTATACTATTATTACAATATAATGTTTTTAGCAGACCGACCATATGTTCAAGTAAGGGTAGTTATCATTTTTTGAGATGTTTTATACTCCTTTGCCTGTTGGAAATACTAAAGATTGTTTTGGAAGTGGTTGTCAAGATTGTTAAGTTAATTTGTTCTCAGCAGATTTGCACCCTTCAAAAGAAATCTTGCTCCTATTCATGTTTTCTAATCAATTAAACTTATGAATTCAACAGGACGATGATACAAACTACCACATGGACCTGATAGCGGGCCTGGCCAACATGCGGGCTCGCAACTACAGCATTCCTGAGGTGGACAAGCTGAAAGCCAAGTTCATTGCTGGTCGCATCATACCGGCCATTGCCACCTCCACCGCCATGGCCACTGGTCTCGTCTGCCTTGAGCTCTATAAGGTCCTTGCTGGGTCCCACAAGCTCGAAGATTACCGTAACACCTTTGCCAATCTGGCACTCCCCCTCTTCTCCATGGCTGAACCTGTTCCTCCGAAGACCATCAAGCACCAGGACATGGCGTGGACCGTGTGGGACCGCTGGACAATCAACGGGAACATCACTTTGAGAGAGCTCCTTCAGTGGCTCAAGGAGAAGGGCTTGAATGCATACAGCATTTCCTGTGGCACCTCTCTGCTTTACAACAGCATGTTCCCTAGGCACAAGGAGAGATTAGATAAGAAGGTGGCTGATGTGGCCAAGGACGTGGCCAAGGTTGAGGTGCCACAGTATCGGCGCCATCTGGATGTCGTTGTTGCCTGTGAAGATGATGATGATAATGACATCGACATCCCGCTTGTTTCGGTCTATTTTCGTTGAATCTGATTTAATTGAATAAATATTGGTAGTTCTCAACTGATCTTTATGCCAAAGATGAATTTGCAGTTTTTTTTTTTATTTTAGGTGGTTTGATGGCAATACATATTACTGTACTGGTTCACCGATGGTGGATCTTGAGAACTTAATTAGTTGTTTTTTCGGTTGTTATTTCAAAGCATCCCTCTAAAACCATCAGATAAACGAGAAGTATTTTGTAGTTGTTAAATCATTAGACGTTTCTTTTTACTCTGTTTTGTCATCCTTATTGTTATTATTTTATTATATAGATATTATTATTATCTTGTTGTTGTCGTGGTCATTATTGTTAATTTGTGGTCATTGCAACTACTACTACCTATATTATTAATATACAAAATATTACTAGTATTATATCATTTTAATTTTAACATCCTTGTATGCATTTTCTACGTGCCATTCTGGTATTATATTTCTCTTCCCGCTTCAATGGTGTTGTATTTGCTGTCATGTTTGGTTGTGTGCCAACTGTTCGTTTTTAGACGCACTGGTGCTAGCTGGGAGTATCCTCTTCTACTTTGTTTCCGCAAGGTCCCCTCGCACATTTCGGATAATAGTCCCAGACAGTTACAGGTTCAGTTGGTTTTTGAGATCAAACATTTGTCTGAGGCTCCTAATGATCATTTGGAGACCTCTCTCCTTATTTCTGGAAGATATGGAGGATAGATTATATTCTGGTGAAGAGCTTCACGTTTTGCAACTTTTATTATCAGTAAAATGTTTTAATCATTACATATTGGAATGGCAACTTACTGATCAGCATGCCAATAGAAGATGCTGCTATTCACAATTTTTAAGCAAACTAGAACAACTTTTAGATATTACTGCTCTTGCCTATATTTAACAATTGAGTTGTTTACTCGTCTGATGAAATATATCGTGACAGTCGATTAACTTTTTTAATTTTCATACGACATCTTCTATTTATCTCAACCTTTTAGAAAACTGAATTTATGCTCTGTTTAAACCGTGTAACCATTTTTTAGTCCCTCCGACATTAAATATTTGGAAAAAAAAAACCGTTTTAATGATTTTTTTTAACAATTAAGTGATTTTAACCCTAATAAAACGGTTAAATTTTGTATTATTTCAAACCAATTAAATATTGTGAAATTTGAGTTTGAAAATTATGTATTATGAATAATTTTAAATGTCCAAAATACAGATTTATTGTTTATAATTGAAAAAAATAAAATATAATTTATCATGTTCAACTCCTTAGAACTCCTCGTTTTTGTTTAGTCTTTGTAATGTTAACATGTTGTAATATTGATTAGATTAAATATTTACTAATGATATAATTATTATTACTACTTATTTTCATTATTTTTTTACAATTATCAAGTATAAATATACATCACTTATTATTTATAAATGCAAAAAAAATAGACTTTACAAAAATATCCGTATTAAAATTTAATGGCTGTTAAATTCCGCTTAAACGTTAAACCGCAAATGTTCACCTTACCGTTGAGAGCTGTTAAACGTTTTTTAAAAGCTTGATTTATCTATTAAAGGGACAACACCCACATATAAAACCTTTCAGAAGAAGTACCAAAGAAGGAGAAGGATATTGATACCTATGTAACACTTTGCATCTCGCTGCAGTATTATTACAATGTCTGAAAAATGACAATCCACATACAAAATAATCCTCTAATTTAGTGAACAATGGCCTTGAAGATTATCCAAATCAGATTCCAAACACGACCCTTCTGATAGGAAAATTGTTTACATAAGATGGAAATTTGCTTTGATATCTTTCATTCGCTTACATCCAGAAATCCAACGAGGCATTTCTCCAACAGAAACTCGGCATTTACCCATGCATGATACTTATCTTCAATCTGATTAAGGAATACTAGCTGACAAGGACATCAACTACAACAATTATGAGAATAAAACTTAAAAGGAGTAAAAAGTTTGAGGGACATTATGAGGTGGCCATGCTATTAAAATTCAACACCAAAGACCAAGAAAACTCGACAAAAAGTTGGTGCTTGACTGGAATGGTCTTATATTAATGATGCTTGTACAATACAAACTGGTAATGTAATTAGTAAAGGCAGTAGTGTAACAAAGGATACTGAACAAGGAGGTGCAATCTTTCCCAGCAGCCTTCAAAAGCATATCTACCCCTGAGCAGATTGAATATCTTATTAACAAATGAAATGAAATGAAACCTTGAAAACGTGTTTTAAAATTTCTACTAATGTATCAGGTTAACCAATGTTAAATTTGGATTAGAATTCTGCTCAATAACACTGAACGGTAGAACACTGGATCTGACTACTATGGTAGGAACCTACTGCAGCACATGCATTTGGTCGCAATAATAAACAGCAATAAGCAGCAGTAAGCATCGAAAAACAACCAAAAGAATATACTAAGATGCAACCAGTATCCGCATGCATGATCTGGTAGCAACTGCAACCTGATGTCTTGCTACCAGCTAAGGAGGCAATTTTATCAATAATGCCCAATCTTTATTTGAAAAAAATCAAAACATTGACCCAGACAGAGCCTGTTAACAAGTCGGGTCTGCATAGCACACCATAAGGCTGGTTATCTAAATATAATTTTAAGTAGATTTTTTTTCCTTTTATATTCATAGTTTGGACCTATTTGAACAAAATCTTAAATTTAGTCTAAACAGGTTCAATTGGGTCACACTTGCTCAAACCAACGGATCAGGCAGGTTATGAAATTCAGTACTAAAAGCAATCTAGTAATAGTGCAATACTGTCCAGCACAGGTACCAGATTGTACAAAGCAGGATTGGTCCCACCAAAATCTAATTCCATCAATTTTTCTTTAATCCTTTACCTCCAGGATGGAATTTGAGATAAGGAGAGATATTATATACACGTCCTTTTAAAACAGTCCAAATATGTCCTTCTGTGTTTTTGTGTTGCTTTACTTCTTCCAAAGTTATTAGCCTTCGATTTGACTTTCCCTTGAGCCCTGTTACATATTTATGATAAGTTGGGAGGAACATGAAGTTTTTGGTAGAAAAGTGGTCTTGCATATTATTCTTGCTAAATAGTATAAAAGAATTGCTCCCATTTATAGTATTGAGATAGATGAAAAAGAATTTTGGAGTGATCAAATTCTGCCAAATAGTATGGCAATGCATATATGTATATGATTAGATATGCATCTCAATGTAGCAAAACTACATTTTGGTCAAGGACTACTGTCTATGCAACAATTGTCAAAACTGAGTCTTCGCGCACTAAAGTATAAACATAGAAATTTTATTTAATAAAGGCTGTTAAGTAGCAAAATGATTATTACAAGAACATGCAATATGGAAATGGCATATGACATTATTGATCCCTCAAGTTGCACAGGACTCCTGTTACATAACATTATTTGAAAAAAATTCTGCTTGCTGGTATTTGGTACTTTCCTATCCAATTTTATTCAATTCTTTGACAAGAGTTCAGAACCACATAAATACGGCATGAAACAAATTCATGAACTAAAACCCCAAAAAAAAATTGATTTTATATAGGTCAACAATACCTGCCAGATCAGGGTCAGTACGAGTAAGCTTCATCCAGTCCATTTGACTGAAACCTTTCTCAAATGGAACCTTAGCTCTAACAGTTTTCTTTTGGAGAGGTTTCTTCTCAGTCGTTGCATCACCAGATTCTGGCATGCTGCTGCTGCTGCTGCTACTACTAGGGTTTACTACTACCGTTTTTAATTTCTCCAAACTGGAGTTATCCATTTGCCTACCCAGGTTATCATTCAAACTTGAACCCTCCAATCCGTTTGGTGCCTCATTAGAGGGTTCGTCTAGCTTCATTTTTTGAAGGGATGAAAGGGCTTTAGGAGACTCTATCTGGAATTGATCCACAGGTGAAGAAACCTAAAATATTTTCACAATCCAGAGACAATAAAAATCTGGAGAAGTTTTTTTTTTAAAGAATAAACTTACTCAGGACAGCAACTTTAGAATCATGCAAGTACTTTTCCTCATCACAAATTAAATATGATTGATCCTCAATGGAAATAAATTGGCCAATTTAACCTAACTTGAATACAGATTAGCTTTTTCATTCCGCAAGATTTTGCAATGGTGCATGTTAAGGTTCAATTCAAGATCTAATTCCAGCTAAGTAAACTCTCACTTGTTTGGAAACCAAAGGGTAACAAATTAACCAGTATGAGAGAGAGCATGTTAGCTGGTAGAAATCTTAAATTTCCGTATACTAATATCCTGATCATGATTCAATGTTCCCAAATCCTATCGCCTAATCAGATTAAACAGCGAAACCCTAAAATATATGGTAAGTGAAAGAGAAGAAGAAGAAGAACGTACGTACCTGGCAGAAGGTGAAATCTGAGGAGCCGTCTTCGGCCATTTGAAAACTGAACTAGACGAACTGTTGAGAATCGAGATCAGATTGAGCACGAATGTTGGAAGAGGAAGAAGAGAGAGAAAGAGAGAGAGAGAGAGAGAGAGAGAGAGAGAGGGAAGAAATGGTACACCAAGAAAGAAGGAGAAACCGAGATAAATTTGACCAAAGAGGCGTGAACTCTTTTTGAGAGTCGCACTCGCCACCAGCCCCAGCGGGCAGCGGTCAAACCCGTTAAAAGGGAAGGAAGGGGCACTGGGGCACTGTGTCTCTCTCCCTCGCGGTCAATCCGGTTAAAGGAATAGAACTTGTGCGTTCCGTCCCTCTGGTTTATAGAAAATTATGTACTACAGTGCTTAATTTGACGAAAGATTTTAAGGGGGTTTGCTTAATTATGTTCCCTTTATGGTGAATCCAACTATTGAAACCAATTATATTTCATGAATGATGTCTATATGTTGAATTTGCTAATTTTTAAATATCAAACTGCCAAAATGATGAAAAAATAAAATATAATCTTAAATTTTTTTTTTACCATTTGATTGTGTATTAGTGAATTTAATATTTTTTAATTTAAAATATAAATGTATCACTCATAAAATAGATCAATTTCAACGGTTTAAATTCATCATTTGAAACATATTCAATGAATTTCAAAATTAAACTTGCAAACCGTTTTGTCAAGCTGAAGTATATACTGTTAGTGCACATAATATGCTTTAGCTTCACTAGCTATTAAGTATTACAACAAGAAAAAGACCTTGTGCTTTGAAGTTGGATGACAACAGGAAAACAAATTACAGTAATTCAGCCTAGTATGGTCAAAAGATGCCAAGAACAGTTAGTGCACATAATATGCAAATATAGAACTTCATGACATTACATCACTCTTACAAATATACAAAATGAAATGAAACAATGAACTTTTCTCTTAAATAAGAACCTATGCCCCCCGCCCCCCCCTCCTCCCCCCCAAATAAAAAAAAAGAACACAATTAGTAATGGACTAACATTCTCATTAACTTGCCAAACAATGTCGAGAGATCTTCAGATGGATTTAAGGCACTCCAAAGAATAAAAAACAAAAAATAGAATGAAACCATTTACAAGATGCCTTTGGCCAAAATAATCGCATGTCATTCATTTTTGTTTTGTTTTATTTTCTTTTTGGGAAGATTCAAGAGGAAGAAGATTGAGGGATCCCATGCTTTTGGAACCAATCTGGCATTTGAAATATACAATTTAACAGCGGTCTCACATCTCTGTGGATAGAGAGCTCCTTGAGAAGTGGAAGTAGCACACTCAACAACTGAAAATTTGAACATTAATGAAGCAGAGCATGAAACTAACAAAATGGATTGTACTGCTGATTTTTCCAGGTTTACTTGATCTATTTTTTGAAATTTCCTTTTGGTTCTTTGTTATAGGATATAATTATACTGTCTGGTGCAGTGCAGAGTACAAAAACCTGTTTGACCAATATGGATTTGTGTTTTTCTTTTTTCCTTTTCCTTCTTTCTTTTCATGTTCAGAAGAAAGATTTTATAGGATAACACCATGTCACCATGTGACAAAGACACAAACAACAACTGGTAATTGCAAGTACAGATTAGTAAGATAATTATAGCTACCTGATCATCAGAAGGTTGTGAAGGTGAAAATGGTACACATGGTATCCCATTCAAAGGTTGCAAGAGGAAACTGAAAGGGTTATTATCTACAATTACAACTCGGCTGAGATCCTTCGATATGCAAGTCAGATCTTTCACATGTTCTCTGTACTCCCTGTTTCAAGTGATAAATAACCAAAGCACAAAATGTATGTTTATGTGAGGCTTTAAGCATGAAGATATTATCTCTTGTAAACCAACACCCAGCTACATCATCTATTGTACTCCGGTTCGCCTCTTTATGCTTTTAAAATCAAGTTCTTCTTTTCTATAATTTTGTCAAATTTGATTTTTGCCCTCTATTTTTCAAAAAGGCAACCTTTCAGGTCAGTCAAACGCATGACATCAGCATATCTCAAATAAACATGGATTTAACGCACACACATGCCGCCAGGGGGGTGTATGCTTGATGAAATAAAACATGCATGAATCTAGAAAAAATTACTGCAATAACTTACGTGCTCACAGTTGCAGGTCGATACAGCCGAAGCTTGAACCTATTCTCCACATCTATTCTATCAACAAGTGGCCGAGCATAGCCTGAAAAAAGCATCTCATAAATATTACAATAAGGCACAAAACTAAGAAAAACAGAAACAACATGGTGCAAATTCCAGATATGATTTAAACCTTCCAGGCCAGCTGTGAAGAGCACAAGATCTGCAAATTTGCTTACTTCCTGCAAGAACTCTTGCAAACCAGGCCGTTCAAAAACAGTGACGTGGTTTATTTTTGGCTTCCCTTCAACTTCCTTCAATCAAATTAGAAAAAAAGGTTGAATCAGATGGTTTTCCTTAATAACACTTTGCATTTCAGGAGTAAAATGAAACGGGCATTTATGCTTTTTCTCAAAAAAAAAAAGAAAGAAATTTGCCTTTCAGAATTTCAGAGATTCATGGTGGTATTGTTCAGGGGTGGACCTAGACATAAGCAAACCCAGGCCTGTTCCCATGCTTAAATTTCTAAAGCTGGTATGATCTTTTAGGTTTTTTTTTTAACTATAATCCCAACGTATGTGGCATATCAATTTGAATTTGCATAGGCTTATATCATCACAATGCAATAGCTAACTTAATTTCTTAAACTGTGTGCCTATCCTTCTTTGATACTCTAGATCCACCACTGGTGCTGTTACAAGCAGGTAAGGTCGTGTATTGGTGCATGGAGTGATAATTTTCAAAAAAGGAAAATATATCAGATCAAGTATGACCAGAATACTGAATGCAAAAGGTCAAAAAATGGTTCGTCAAACAGGGATAAATAGATTAAAAGACCCCACAGAATACAAAAACCCAACATTAAAAAAAAATGTTCACTGCCAGCTAAGACAACCAGTGCATTCAGTACTGCATACAGTACTACCATACCAGATTTAGATATGTTACCAGACCAATCCAGTACAATCATGTAAAGTAATGTCAGTACTCAGTACAAAACAAATGCCTAATACATTTTAATCAGACCTTCCATATTTTTTCTTTTTCACTTTTTGAGTCACCAGTCAATCTCAAATTGGCTCCTTTTTTTTTTTTCTATTATTCATGAATCATCTTGCTTAGTACATTGATAAAGCAAATTGGCACAGAAAGCCATTACAACCCATTCTTGTTACCACTGATACTGGAACCATGGTTGGTTATTATTTAGTAACTGGTTTGCTGCAATCTGGCTCTAAAATAAAATATTGAGTCACCTTGCTTGATGAAATAAACTCAATTTCAAATGATTTGAGACTGCCTTCAATAGCTTGGGAACGCACAAAATCTGTGAGGCTAGAGGTCTCGTAAGCGCAAACCAATGTCTCGTCCAAGTCAAGTACCACCTACAAGTCAAGAAAATATTAGGATTTACAGAAAGTTATATCCTTCAGCTAATCGGAGCACAAATCGAGTTCCAATCGGATACAAACAACAGGGTTATTTTGAAACAAGCCATATCGGTTGAAGAATGCTTTCAGATGAACTTCTTGATATTTGCATAGCAAGAATAAATTAACATAAAGGTAATTAGCTTTAGAAATTAATAAACAAAAGAGGAAAAATGTAAAAAGTGAGGCTCAACAGACAGATAGTTTGCCAATCTTTTCATGTTAGAAATTGTGAAAACAATTGAAAAGAAGAAAACAATACTGTGTCATGAAATTACACTTCCATACTATTCTTAGCAATATCCTGTAAGTTGATTGACAAAACATGAGATTAGTTAAAGTCTCCACATGATACCATCCCCAAAATTGGCTTCCCATACTATTCTTAGCCATATCCTGTAAGTTTGAGTGATCAAATCGAATCACTAAAACCTCGACCCCACCATCAATGTCAGTTATTTGCAATTTTCTTTAAAATAAAAGTATAGGACATCATAGCTAATTACACATCTTTCCATTTTTGAACAAATTCTAAGAGATCTGCCACTGTTAGTCTGATACTATATCAATCAGGTCAAGGATCGATCCCGGAAGTATCAAAGAAAAAAGAGAGAAAAAAAGGAGAACTGACCGTGAGCCTATGCAGAGTCTCCGGCGAAGAGGCGGGCAGAGGAGGCGAAGTACAGGTCACGATGGAGATCTCGGGGTCAGATGGGAGAGGCTTGAAGGCGATGGAGAAGAAAGAAGAGGGGAGGAAGTGCGTGGGGGCCCAGGTGCAGTAGGTCCCGCTCAGGACATGGAGCACCGTGCGCACGACGAGGCCCAGCCACGAGACCACCGCCGACCAGGCGGAGACCGACGCAGCGGAGGCCAGCTCAGACATGGATGGACACGTGGCGATGCGTGATTGGATATTGACTTGGAAGGAGGGAAGGAGAGAGGAGATTAGCTGTCTAGCTGACGACTAGGAATCAAGAAGAGGAGAGGAAAGGCGTTCAGATGCTCAGATAGGACTATAGGAGGAGAGGGAAAGAGGGGAAGTTCCAACGTTCATTGGACCAAAATTTTGTCAGACGGAAAAAACCGTCCGATGGCATTAAGATTCGTGTAAAAGTTTCGCTCCCACGCATTAATAATCGTGCTAATTACCAGATTTGATAATCCAACGGTTATTTTTCCCATCGGACAAAAATATAATAGTTCCGGAGGGGAGAGGGAAGTGGGGCGGGGTAACAAACAATCTGACAACGAGACCCAGCCACTGAGGAAAAAGGCGACACAGAGAGAGAGCCAATTGTATCACATCATGGGGTGTGAGTGGTCCGGTGGGTCCCGCTGTCAAGTGAGACTGGAGACTCGACAGCGGTTAATGGTTTTGGAGTTTGGATTTCGGATTTCGGATCCATCAAGGATCCGGTCCCAAATTTCCCATTCAATTCATATTCATTATTCAACACTTGCGAATTCGGATATCAATTAATACAAATGGTTTTGTCCGATCCGTATTAATTATTACGCTTGATGAGGAAGGCGAAGGCTGGTAAGCGTAAGAATAATTTTTGCTTAGTACGTGACTTTATGTTAGTATGAATAAAGGGAAAAAAAAAGAAAGATTGGTAGCTTATCTTTAGCTAAGAATAAGAATAAGAGGTAATTTTGTATTGCTAGCTTATAAAGTAGTTGGAAAGACATATTTGATAATATTTTAATCATTTATTTAACTACATACAATTTATAATTGTTAGGAGATTCATTAATAGAACGATCGATGCAGTATTAAAGTAATCACTCCAATTAATATATTAAAATTTTTATTATATAAATATTATTAGAGGTGGCAATTGGTCGGGTCGGGTTAGGTCAGATTAGTTTGACCAAGAAGGATTGCCGGATTATGGGTCAAGTCAGGTTTCGGGTAGTCTATTATCGGTTTTTTTTTTCGGGTCTTGAGTCAGGTTGAGTAGGATTCGGATCAGTTTGACTTTTTGAAAAATCAAGTCGGGTCGATTTGGGTGTCAAGCGGGTTAGGTGGGTTTGTCTGGTTGGAGTCAGATTTTTACATTTTGCCACCTCTATAGATAGCAATCAAGCAGATCGGATCGGGTTTTGTCACCTCTAAATATTATAGTTACAAATAGTATTTGTTTGATCCATATTTAATTAGGTAAAAATAATATATTATGTTAATATTAGGTAAAAAATATCGTTTCATATTTAAGTATTTATTGGTTCATATTTAATTAGGTAAAAATAATATATTATGTTAATTATTAGTTAGTAATTTATTCATAACAATATGATTCAACCGAGTTAACGCTCATCAAAAGCTTGGATCAGTCTGACAAGCTATTACTCTACATCTTAAATACATTATTTTGTTCATTTTATATAATGTGATGTGAGAAAAAAATCATAAAAATAAATGCATTAAAATAAACTTCTCCGTCTCTGTTTATTTTACCAATTGACTTTATATCAAATGAATTTCAGAATTAACAAAGTTGTCTTGTAAACGCATAAAAGAGGCCGATTTGAATCGTTTGAAACTTTGTGTTTGTTGTGAAAGAAATATCCGATCCGATGAATTTAATTAAGAATTAAGGTGACAAGCTATTTTATTGATTTTAAACTCATACTAATTTGTTGTATCTAATACATTTTATTTATTTATTTGTGTTGGGTGTTTTTATTTTACAAATCTTATGAGAAAAATGATAGATAATATATGAACTTTCTATTATTAATAGTGACCACGATGATTTGATGATGACGATAATAATAATATAATGCTATAGACTATAGTGCATGCATGTAAAACTTATGGCAAGTTGGCAAGTTGGCACGTGGCAACCACAAAAAAAAATAATAAAAATAATGCTAAAGAAATAATGATAAAGAATAATGGTAAAAAAATAATGCTAAAAAAATAATGATAAAGAAAGACAATCCGGGATCTTGCTACGTACTAGAGACGAGAGTAGGTTATCAAAAACGGTGCTTTTCATTTGGGAACAGCATGCATAACAGGTTATGCTTGAATCGTCCGATCTTGATCTAACGGTCCGAAATAATTTTGCAGGGGGAGGAGGAGGTTGTGTTGTGCTTCGCGAGTAGCAGCAGGATGACAAGGACGGACTCATTGTAATGTAATGAGGTCAACGCAACGAATAAGTACCGAGCTCTGTGTTGTCAGTTAATGTAACGGGTCAAAAAGAAGAGAAAAAGAGGAAGCCAGGCGGGGCGTTTCAATGTTCATTGGACCAAATTTTAATTTAATGGATAAAATAATCATTTCATGACATTAAAATTAGCATAAAAGTTTCGCAAACTCTCAAGTTTTAATAATTATACGAATTATCAAATTCAACAGTAATTTTACCTATCGAATTGAAATATGATTTGATGGACATCGAAACACCTCTGATTCAGAGAAAATACGCGTTCTTTTTTTTTGACTTTTTAATTCAAGGAGTGAAGAAGAGGGGAGGAAGGCGCCTGGACAGTACTGCAGGATAGTAGATAACTAAATACTCAATCATAATATCATATCATCTCTTCTCTCGCCTACTTCTTCTTCTTCTTCTTCTTCTTCTCTCTCTCTCTCTCTCTCTCTCTCTCTCTGATATATTTATTTCTTTTACTTCTTTGTTTTCTTGGAGTGTGGATGCCAATGGTGCCGGGGTGTTTCCCTTCTTTCTCTCTCTCTTTCAAGTTCATCCGAGTCACTAAAATCCAGGTTACATGCAAATTGCAAACTACATATAATTTCTCTTCTTTTTTATTATTTTTGAGGAATGAAAACGAGCTAGAATTTGCTGTTGCCTCCGTGTGGTTAGAATTGGGCCTCTTAATTTTGCTACCCCCCTTTAGTTTATATAATTCAATATTTTTAATTGCCTTGTTAATTTATTTTGTTGAGGTTTAGAGCTGATTAAAAGGATGAATTAATGCTGATAAAAGAAAACCCTTATATATCTTATTTGAATTTTCTAAAAGATGGATATTCTGAATGAAATCGCACTCATGAAAGCATACTTCAAATTACAATAATTTCCCTGATTTTTTATAAGCAGTGGATAATGCAACTCTGGCATCTATAATTCTCTATTTTCTTTTTTTCTTTTGTGAAGATCAATTGGTCTTTTGCCTCTCTCTTAATTTTTTTTTGACACAAATCAGTATTGTATTGTAAAAAAATGAAATGAGCTTGATGAATAAATGAAGATTGGTAAGTAATTAATTGTTATATGATTGATTTATCAGACTTTTATTAATATTTTAACTTTTTTTATTAATATACACAAGTATTCATAATAATTTTTTAAGTAAATTATTCACCTATTATGTCAAAAAATATATATTTCTTGATAACATAACATAGTTGATAAATAAAAATGAAACAAAGCTCACAAAATTGAACATCATTGTTTGAAAAGTTTTGAATTGTTGCAAAATTGATCAACAATTTTTTTGTTTGAAAATTTTTCATCTGCAGAACAACAATAGTAACAACAAAAACAACACAAGAAATGAGAAAAAGAAAGGTGGAGATAAGGGGCAAAACGGGACAAACAAGCGTTCACTTGGTTCATCCAAACATGACAAGTCCAAACACGATAAGACCAAAAATGATAAGTTTAAACATGATAAGTCCAAACATGACAACTCTAAACATCATGGTTCTACCGGGAAGAATAATACGTCCGACAAACACAAGTACAAAAAGTAAAAATGATCTTTTTGTATAGAGGTTGTTATTGTAGTATTAAGTGCAAAATTTATTAGAGCTCATTTTGAATTGTGCATGTATGTATTTTATGGATGTATTTTATTTGAATTATTTTGTGGGTTTTGGGTGAGTAGCCATATGATATCATGGTGTCTATTCTGTTATTATAGTTGACAATGAAAATATATGAACTGATATTGTCGACACGTATATTTTATTATATAGTGTCATTTTTAACTACTGGGGATTGATGTAAATTTCAATTTTATGGTATTAATTTGGGTCTTCTGTTGTTTACTGACTCACGCAGTGATTTAATATTATGAATCAATCATGTACTAAAATTTTATATTAGCTTTGCAATATAATTCTCTGTAAGTCTGTTAGATATACATAGTTATTAATATGTTTCCATTTCTATAATTTCAAGGAGCTTTGATTTTACATGGCTTCAAATTACTTAAATTAAGCATCTTTTGTGCATTTGTTCCATATTTGTAGAAGTTTTTCTTAAAAAAAAATAAGATAAAGGATCAAGTTTCTAACTTGTTATAATGTATTGATAATAATAAAAATATAAAATGTTGGTACAAACATAAATAAGTTCAATGAATATATAGTCTAGTATTGACAACAACACACTCTTTCAAATATGAGACAACAAACTAACAACTAATTGAAGCAATTTATTCTCTAAATTAAATTGAAATGCATATATCCCTCCCTTCATAAAGTAAATAACTAAATATATATAACAATGGCAAGTGCTCTTTGCAAGTTAATAGGAAAATTTCTTTGAAGAATTGTCTTCAAGAGTTGCGCAATTAACATTTTTGTTCCAACATGTAAGAGACGCTTATATAGCAAGAGAAATAACAAACTTGAAATAATCGTGTGAAATAACAAATCTGATGATTCAACGGTTATTTCGCTCATCAGAATGAAATTTGATTTAATGGATGTTGGAACTCTCCCGTCTCCTTACGGTGATTAGTAAATGAATATTAAATTCACAATTTTTTTTTATTTTTCAATCAAAACATCATATACAACATCTTGTTTCTTCATCAATAACACAATCTTTCGCAATTAACTCCTCCCCTATTCATTCAATCCCAAATCATTAAATTAATTTATCAACAGCTTTTAATTAGAAATCGAAATGACCAGCTAATTATATATCCTTCTGTCGAAAAGAATTTATTGTCGCTTCTTTCTTCTTTCTTTCTTCTTTTTTTTAAAGCTGGATTGAAATTAAGAAACAAAGAGATGCTCCAGCTCTTGGAATATATTTTCAGAAATTCGGATAGTAAACAAATTAAATCAAAATAAATTAAATTAGAATAGAGTTATCCGGATCGCGAAACGTTATTTTTAAACGTATTCCGTCTATACTGTACAGACAAGAACCGCAACCAGAATTATCCGGGGTTATTACTTCTTAGAGCACGATCATGAAAGTGAAAGCGACTGACGAGAACTCTGCAATATCCAGCATTAGAATTATTGATTTAATTGGATTATATCAAATCAAATGAGAGTTAATCTCTCTTTAATAATAAATATAAAATGGACTAAAGAGAGCACCAGAGACAGGCGCCTCTTCAGGTTGGAGGATTGAGATTTTTCAGTTTAGACCCCATCTTTTTTAAGTATTATGAATTGATTCAAAGTATATTATTTCAAATGATGAACAAATGGAAATAATAGAATACGAATTTAAATAGAAATTTTGAGTTTTTTCCAAGTTGATATTTCAACAATCCCCCACAAAACTCAAAATTTAGGAATATCAAATGGAGAACTTTATAGAAACAAATTGCTGGATATTCATTTGGAAAAGAGTTTGCCACAAATATTTTAAACTTGAATTTCATTTTTCTAATTTAAGACTTCTTTGAGAAGCTATTCCACACTTGTTAATGACGGTGCAAAAGAAGGAATAGAGACAATTAAAAACATATCTAGAAAGAGCTGCTGAGCTGGAAAAAAATTGGAGATGCCAAAATGCAAACAGTAAGCACACGTACTCGTCAGCAATATGTTATCAAAGTGTAAAAGTTAGCGTGCTATTAGAAGTACGAAATTTATTAGTATTTTTAATTAAAAAATTATCAAATTGATTTCAAATAAAAAATTTAAGTTGTTAAATAAATTCTTCATATCAAAATTTTATAGAATATCAAAATTTTCTATTTTTAGGATTTTCTAATTGTTTGTTTCGATTTTTTAAAATGATTTTAATAATTATAATAAAATAATAAATTTTTGTATATAAAAATATATCATTTTAAAAAAATATGAAACAGATAGTTAGAAAACATTAAAAATAGAAAATTTTGATATCCTATAATATTTTTATATGAAAAATTTATATATTGAGCAACTTGAATTTTTCATTTGAAATTAATTTAATAGGTTTTTGAGTAGGATGACTGAGAAATTTCGTGCTCCTAAGAATACGCTAACTTTATTATATATATATATATATGCTTTGTTAAAAAAGCAAAAGATAAGTTTTATTATGTGGATTAATTATATGACTTTTGTATTTGCTTCGTGAGTGCAAGGATCGGCCTCTGAATATGTTCCATTATGATGAATTTTTAAGATTATATTGCGATCGAGTGAAGTATCAATTTTGTATATCTTTTTTATACTTCTATAATATCAATAACTCCTTATATATCTTCCTATTAATTCCTAAAATAAAATGAATGCTTATGCTGCGCCCACAAAATTTCTAACAAGAGAGGTATAGATAAAATGCATGCCATAGATTGTACGAGTGCAACTGTATGTACAACTTACACGATTGTGTTAACTGATTATTTTGGATTTGTCTTCTAAAACTGATCCTAAAAAAAAAAAAAATAAAATACTAATATTTGAAAATAAAAAGGGATCATTTTTTAAAAATCATTAAAAATAGTAAATAAATTTTAAAAATGATAAATTTTAGTATTCTACAAGATTTTGATATGAAGAATTTATTGAGCTACTTAAATCGTCTTTTGGGACGCAGAATTTTAGAATTTGACCCTAATCGTCTTTTCGAAATGTTTATGGAAGCATCGTAGCCGGAATTTTACCTATAATTTATTATTATTCTATATAAGAGTACCGAGGGTTCAAAATTCTTATGCTATTATCTTTCTTTTTTTTTTTTTTCAAAATTACAATTTTAAAGAGTACATATTGAAAAATAAGGGGGTTCAAATGTCTCTAATTTTTGTGCCTCTATTATGTGTCTATTTTTTAATTTGCTAATAACAAAAAAATTGAAACTAAAATATCAAAATAAAATTGTTAGATTGTTATCTATATTATATTCTCTTCATACACAAAAAAAAATTATTGATATTTTGACTTTCGTTTTATATGAATCAATAAATTAAAAAATCAGTGTCCAGAAATTATCCACATTAGTGCATTTTTTATACGCTCTTGAAGTCAAATAGAATAATACTGAAATGTCATAATTTTTTTATATGTACAAAGAAAAAGTAATATAGATCACATCTAATAATTTTATTTGATGAAAACTATTTTAAAATAAATGAGAAATGTATGATAGATTAATTCTCATATCAAAATAACTGAAATTGAAATGTGTCTATTAAATAGTTAATTATAAAATTTATCAATAAAATAGACACAATTAAAATATAAATGGAAGAATTAAGTTTGGAATTAGCTTGTTGATTGTGCATTTTGCACTGAACTAAGAATGCTATATTAGTGTATTGATCTAAAAGTCAAATATATTTTGTTTATGTAATCTGGATGATTTATGTATATGATATATAGTTTCATTATGTTCCTTGAATTTTCTTTATTTATTGATCTTTTGGGTTGATGACTCGAAATATGAAACTTAATAATAGAACATAAAAATTATTCTAAATAATGTCTCTGACTTTAGCAATTAGATGTGATTGACAGATAAAAGTCAGTGTGTGGATTAATGTGATTGCTATGTTTCACAAATCATGTGATAATTGTTATCAGCTTAATTATATAGATACATGTTGGAGAACATGATATTGGAGCTGACCCCAGAGTGAAATATCATAATAATTGTGTTAGTGTCATTGATGTTTTATATGTCTTAATTCTAAAATATGAGATTATATATTTTCTACATGAGGAATATGTGCCTGTGGGTATTATCCAACATTGTCCGTAACTAGTAGTCATATAGATTCTACCTCGATACATATCTCTAGTGCTGAGGAAATGTATTTATTAAGAATACTGGTGTCTCTCATATAAGTTAGTATATGAGTGATGATATCTATTGGCCACCTGATGAAATAATTTAGTAACTGTGCATATATGATTAAATGTTAATCATTATTAATAAAGTCATTTCAGGAATCAAGAAAAAAATGAATCTGTAAGGATGACACAAACTTACCTTGAATTCGTTCGGGATATCATGTGATAAGAAATTGACATAAGACAAATGTTGTTTGCAGATTGTGATATTATATGGTATGTATCATCTGTATCATCTAGATAGATGCGATGCACATTACTAGGTGCCGCAAGCATTTTATAGATTAGAATAGTTCTGACTCTATTGTCGAATGACATATATCTCGTTGGATCACACCAAACGAAAATGAGCTAGACCGATCATGTAATACTTGAGCAATGTCATATGATGACAAACTTAACGCAACGTTTATGAGATAGACGTTGATCTCAAAATTGGGCTTCGTACAGAGCTATTACGGACCGTAGCAAAGTTGTTACGGACCATAACACAAAGTGTTATGGGCCGTAACAGGGGTGTCACGAGCCACAACAAGAGTTGTTGCAGACCGCAACATGTGTACACGTCATAGTGTGCAAAAGCGGTGTTGCGGGCCATAACGGATGGTGTTACGGGCCGTAACACATACTAGCTGTTGTGAAAACAACTAGATCAAGTCGGCTAGCCGACATCGGAGTTGAACATACACACCTATGTGTCACGGATCGTGCCACACTAGCTGAGTTGGGTACAACTCGGTTATGTCGGCTGGCCGACATTGGAGGTTGAATTGCAGTGTTACATGTGATGTCACGGGTCATGACACATTGGCCGATATGGGTATGACCCATGTCATCCATACCTATATAAAGGGGTGCATACCCCAGTGTTAGGACATCCCATTACACCCCAAACACTGATAGAGACATCAATGCATAACAATGGAACATTGTTATTCCACCGTCTGAAAGTCAGTTTCGAGTGTTGAGTGTTGCCGATGAGATCTTTGCTAGCAAGGAGTTAGCCGATGTCTAGCAGCTCTCGGGTGGACACTGACGAAGGATTTCTGCGTTAAAATCTTGACAGTATAACATGCAACCACATCAGTATTTAACGCTAAAGCTCCAGCAAAATAAGGGTACAAGTTGTTTGTATTTCATATTCGGTTTGATTCTAATTGCACGAGTAAATCCTTTGATGTATTAAATTTTTTTTAAAATTTCTATTCCGCACTTACATCATAAATTCCGGAAATTCCGGATCCCAACAAAACCCAGCATGCTATTGCCTCTCCATATACGAATTTTTCCTACGTATGCAATCTTAGAGATACTATAAACACCTATCATGCTCGTCGGTCACGACTTCAAAAAGGATACTTTGGACTGCCGTTAACTTTCAAGCATGAAATTCTTTTCTAATGTATATATTTATAAAAAACTGTATGAATTTTAGAGAGAAGGTATATTTAGCTAGTTAGCACAATATACACTTATATAGGCAGATTCCATTTAATACCATTCATTAACGTAAAATGTATTATTGTTGTTATGGCACAAGTTTAGAAACTGAAGAACGGCTCCAGTCTTTTAGTAACTGCTATTATTATTTTAATATCCGGTCAAAGCTCCTCTCTATTAATTCAAATATTCATACATATAAAACGTCTCCATTTATTTCATAAAGTTCTTAATTATTTACATTATTTCATGCCATTAAAATATAGAAAAGAATAAATTAAATCTTGAGTCACAAATTTAGAATCCAACATTATTTTGATATTTTAGTTTTAAAATTACAGTTATTAGAAAATTAAAAAATAGATGTATGATGGAGGCATAAAAATGAAGACATTTGAACCCTTCTCTTGAAAATATATTTATAGTTCAAAAAAAGTTCTATTTTTCACTATAATCCCTTAATTTGACAACGTTGTAAGTGACTGAAACTTCTATATCATCCAAGTAATTGCAAACAAGAAGACAACATAAACAATTATTGAAAGAATCTAGAAAAAGTTTTTCAAAATATTGTAAAGCTTGGAAACTTGTTCTAATTTTTATGATAAGTTTATTTATTTCTATAGCAAAAATAATAACATATGGACATAAACACTATTTGCTTATTTTCAATGGTAACTGCTATATTTTTTCCATGGTGCTAAGTTTCATTGGGGCATTTATATCCCCACTAACCCATCAACCATAGTACATGCCATTTCGCAAAATACACATGCTACCAAATTTTGTAAAAAAAAAAAAAATTAAATTTGTACAAAATTAATAATTGATAGAACAATGACATCACAAACTCTAAATTTGTGATGTAAAGTCGAAACCCAATGAATCTATGAATCGACTTAAGTTGTAAATTTTGTGTATAAGGCCGATAAATTCAAAGTCCAAATCAGAGGCCCAACTCAGACTGATAAATCCATTTATTTTTACCTATAATTAGTCGTTTTTCTGAACCTTAGAAGCAGTAATTAGTAACATATAAAATTTTAAAGGAAAATTCATCTTATCCTTAAACTTTCTTAAAAAAAATAAAGTTAGTCCCTAAACTTCTCAAAAAAATTACGTTGGTTCTTAAACTTCTTAAAAAAAAATTAAATTGGTCTTTAAACTTTAGATTACACAAATAAATCCTCAAACTATTGAAAAAATGTAAGTTTTAGTCTCTGAATTTTTTAAAAAAAAATTAAATCGGTCCATGAACTTTCATTTGCATCTAGAGGTGTTAGTTCTTAGTCCAATCTGACGAGTCGACCTTATTCAACATAATCCGAACTTGAACTAATTATTTTTATAATAATAATAAAAAAATGATGTAAATAAAGGTATAAATGCCTTAGGTCAGGTCAAGTCGGACTAGTATTATTTTATTATTTTTTTAAATGATCGGATTCGATTCAAATTAGTTCAGGTCGGATTCAACTCGACTTGACTAAACCAAAACAAATAAAAAACTTTATATTTATATCTGATTCAGTTTAAAAAAGTCATAACATATCAGGTTGAGTTGAATAAGGTTAATCCGTTAGGTAAGACTAAGAACTGATACCTCTAGATGCAAATGAAAGTTCAGGATCAATTTAAATCTTTTGTAAAGTTTAGAGATCAGAACTTGCATTCTTTCAAAAGTTCAAAAATTTATTTGGTGTAATTTAAAGTTTAAGGACGGATTTGATTTTTTTTGAAAAAGTTCAAGAACCAATTTGATTTTTTTTAAAAGTTTAAGGACCAATTTGGTATAAATGAAAGTTTAGAAACTAATTTAATTTTTTTAAAAATATTCAAGGACAGAAGGTGAATTCTCCCAATTTTAAAACATGAAGAAAATATTATATGTTGCCCTCAGTCCCTCAGTTTATAATTCATTTTTTCATGATGTTCTTTGGACATAAGGTTTTGCCATTTCATCCTTCATTAATCATTATCCCAAAGGGAAAGTTTCAATCTTAGAAGTCCTAAATGTAATAAGAGGAAAATTGTCAGTGTTCTGTGAATCAGGCGAAATGTAATAGTGATCTAACTTATCATTAAAAAAATGAGTTATTATATATGTTAATGACTTTATTATATATAATATTTCTATTAGTTAACTTAAATATTATTAATATATATAATAATTCATTTAAATTGTATAATGATAATATTATACAAAATGAATTTGCATAATAAAACTATTAATATGCATTATAATTCATTTAAGTTGCATAATGATAATACTGTACAAAATAAATTTACATAATAAAATCATTAATATATATAATAACTCTTAATATGTATAATTAAGTGCGTACGAGAGGGCTTAGACAGTTCCCAATTAAATTCTCAGCGTGATGAGGGCCGTAGACACGCTGGCAGGCCTTTCATTTGGATACTCGTATCCGGCCGAATTATTGACGGTATCTGACTAAAATTAAATATTAAAATATTTAGTTCGCCCATCTGATACCTACCGCACACATATCGTGTGCGAATCCGTATCAGATACGTATCGGATACAGAACCTTATGTCACGTATCTGCGTAACATAGCTCGTTTGTCTGGATTTGGTCTTATCCATAGTCTTCTTCTTCTCCAAGTCGTTCTCGAGCTCACACATTTTTCGTTCTAGTGCAGGCAAATAGAGATAGCAAGTTCGCAACTGGTAGGATCTTCCATCTTGGCGAGCAGCGAATACGGTAGCAGACTGCGCACAATGAAATACAACGTGATGGACAACAGTTTTTCCTGCAACATCGGCAGAGTTAAGAGTAGCTCTACAGGATTCCCACAAGTGGGCAAATTTCTCTAACTAGGACTTAGATAATTGCAACTGGATGACAGTTTTTCCTGCTAAGGGGAAGCTCGCATGCAGAATAGGGACACGAGATAGGACGATTACTGGTTGGAATGATATTGTTTAGTGTTTTGTTAATTGATGACGACTTGTAATGTTAGGTTAATTTAGGTTATGGCAGGTTAAGCTAACGCAGTTTACTATAGGTTATGGTAATGTAGGTTAGTGTATATATAGTATTTCTTTATTTAACAAACCCTAGTATGGTTGTAAGATTTTCCAATTAATTCAATGCCTACTACGGGCTTCAATAAAAAAAGAAAAACCAACCACGCCGATAAGCGACAGCGAGAACTCGTTTTTTTTTTGGAAGCTAGTACTCCAAATCAATTTTTTTAAAAAATTCCTCTGACTAATTTTTTTATCTTTGATAAAAAAAAATACATTAATGTATACTGATTTTTTATGTTTATTAAAAAAATACGTTTATGTACTCTCATGTATTTAAGTATAATGAGTCAAGTATTTATATTATATACCGAAGTGTTTATATAAGTGACTGAGTTGTGTTTATATAAATGACATAAGTGTTTATATATTTGATTCAGATATTTATATATTTTAAGCATGTGTTTGTATTTTATTTTATACTCAGGTGTTTAGATAAGGGACTCAAGTATTTAGATATGAGTCTCAGATGTTTAAATAAATCGTCAAGAAGAAAAATAATAAGAGAGATAAGAGAAAAAAAGAGAGTCTCGAAAAATAAAATTATATGGGAGAAAAAAAATTAAGAACAGTAACATGAGAAATGAGAGAGAAAAAGAGAAATTTTTTTGGGAAAACAAAAACGCGTGGGAGAAGAGAATGAAAAAGAATTCCGAGAAACAAAAACGTATAGGAGATAAGCCACATATACTACTCAGGTGTTTATCTAAGTGATTCGGGTGTTTAGATAATTGAATAATAAAATTAATTTAGAGATAAAAATTTCCAAAAAAAATAATAAAAATCACATGAACTAACTGGAGTAGAAAACGCATAAAAGACAAATTAGGAGATGAAAATCTGAGGAGAAAAATATTTTCTCTTTTTTTCCCCTTTCTTTGTTCTTTTTTAATGCTCGGAGGTGGCCACAATTCTATCGCCCGCCAATTTTCTGGTTCACTGAATGTGGGGCCCAAAACTGTCGCAGTCGGGACCTTTACCTGCCTCTTTAGGTCTCCGAGAAACAACAGATTTGCGCAGTTCCTGTTACATAAATCCGACAGAATGAGTTCGTCGAAATTCAGAAAATTATCGGAAAGAACGGAGAAAAATTTTGTTTGGTCTCCTCGTTCCACTCGCTCTAGAAGAATATATTGAAATAACAACTCAAACAATATTAGAGAGAATTCAGATTTTAATTTTTCAACTTTCTTAGAAAAAACTCAAATCGATCTCTTAACAAATAAAAAAAAAAAAATACTCACTTCACTTGTTTCTTATGACGGGGGTTTATTCCTCACAAGCATGGTGATTTATTCCTCACAAGCATGGTGATATATAAAGAGATTGTAATGGTGCTCTTCAAACTTTTAAACTTTTAATTTGTGACAAATTAAGTCCCTGTCAAACACCAATATTCTGAATCATGCAACTAGTGATAATAAACTCCCTGACAATTAATTTGTTATTTAATACTCAATTTTTTAAGTAAAAGATGAACAAAATACTCTTGTATACTTATAAACTTTTGTTTATATAAATATGAAAAATAAACAAATATCACAAAGTAAGAAAAATATTTTATTAATTTAAGATTAATGTTGAAAATTGTAAAGTATTAAAAAAAATAAAGCATAATTTTTTTTATCAATTTGAATTATTCATATATTTGTACCTTTTTACAAAGATATAATATAAACATATAAAACAAAAAATAAAATAACAAACATATTATGTATTATGAATATTCAATTAAGTGTCTATGTCTTTTTTAGATAATTAGTAACTTTCTTGAATTAAATATTCGTAAAAAATAAAAAAGTTTATCATATACATACAAGAGTATTTTGTACTTAAAAAATTTATATGGATAACAAATTAACAGTCGCGTGGGTCATCATCATGTAAATTTAGTATTCATGAGATTTTTGAAAAATGATTATGAAATAATAATAAAATAATGAATATTTATACATGAGAATAGGTAATTTTCAATAATTTGAAAAAAAATTTAGAAAACTCTAAAAATAGAAAATTTTCATATCTTACAATATTTTGATATTAAGAATTTATATTAAGGAATTTTGATTTATTGTTTAAAACCAATTAGGTTGATTTTAAATTTAGAGCATCAATAATTCTGTGATCTTAGGAGCATCATAATTTTACTCCTATTATATATATCTTTGGGGATAATTTTAGTGTATACTCAATTTTTATTGTACATTCGATTCTTACGATACATATTTTGAGAAATATTATTTAAATTAAAAAATAAAATTGTGGATGTATTTCTAATTATTTATATAGAATATGTATTAAATTTGATTCAGTTTGAAAGAGATTTTACCTTCCATCAAATAATTTAAAAATTTTAATGATAGAATTTCAATGACTTTTTGATGAATGACCAATCGATTTTTAAATTGACTCAATATCAATATACATTTTATCTAAGTAAGTAGAAATACATGTACAATTTTATTTTATTTTTTAACTTGAACAATATTAAAAAAAATGTACTCTAGAATTACTCATATCTTGAAATATATTTAAGTCTAAATCCCATTATTTTTATAAAATTTAATAAAATACTAAAATTTTCTAAATTGAATAAAATTATTAAAATAACATAAAATAAAATAGAGTCGGTTGTGCTTTAAACCGAACAGGTGAAACAAAATAATAAAACCAAAGGTGGGACTCAAACGCCAACTGATGACAACACCGCTGATATATGTTTAAAATTTTTAGCAGTTATTATATATATCCAAATGAATTATAATTATTAATTTATATCCACCTCTTCATCTAACAAAATTACCCAAATAATATTGATCCGCCTACCCATTAATATATGCCCCTACATCTACATGTATATGTGCTCTACTCTTCCTTCATAAAGCTCACCCTTTGACATCTGTTCACACTTCACACTTCACACTTCACATTCATGTCTTGATGTCAAGAGTTCTTTCTTTTTCATAATAAGATAGAGGTAAGATCCTAACATAGATTCATTGAAAAAGGTTAAACCGCTGGCTAGCCAAAAGCGCTCCTCAATGTCCAAAAGTTGAGGTGCTGATCCGAGGATCCTTTGTTGATATATTACGTTGAGATCGATCATCAAACGACGACCTCGGGCAACGACAATGGCTGCTGATGGAGGCGTGCGTTGCCGTGAACAACCTTTTTAAAATTAAGAATTCAAGATCAGAGTTTCCCAAGTATTTAACACTGATCAAAGGAAATTAAATTAAGTGGAGGAACAAGTTCGACAAAGGACAACGTCAGGTAATTAACAAAATGTTAGTTGCTGTTATTATTTAATTAGCTCGGCTAAATGAAGATATATGCAAAAGTAACTTTAATTTTTTTATCAATTATTTATTTCCGCTTGCTGCTTGAAGTTAAATAAGGTAACCTAACCCAACCAACACAAGTTAGCATAATTGAATTTCTGAATCGGTTAATTGATACGTCCTATAAAAAGTAGCAAGTCTTGTCCATGGACTCTTTTTTTCACTTTATTTTGGTTGTGTAGAGACTTAGTGATAGCATTTTTATGTCTTCTATGTTCTTATTCAGTGGAATGAAACTATATATTAACAAATAAAACTGTAAAATTATACTTTATTTACTAGTAAAATTTATTTCATCAAAATACATAGGCTTGAAAAAACAAGTCACCACCATTTGTTGAACCAGTGACTCTTCCTGAGCTTACATAACTTTTACCCAAAATGTTTTTAGTTAAATGGCAGCAACGACAAACCTAGAAAGCACTACCAGACGGGCAACGGAATTTGTTCCTACATCATCCTCAGAGGGCGATCAACCAATGGACCGGGAGCTGCTTAAGGCATGCCGCAGAGGTGATGTCAACCATTGGAAGAACTTGATTCTCTTGGACCCTGATATCCTGCTCTCTACGACTCCTTTGTCAAACAACTGCCTTCACATAGCCGCGATGCTAGGCCATGAGGAGTTGGCAAAGGAGGTCTGGTCCAGAGCCCCCTCCCTCTTTTCTGGCACCAACATTGACGGGGAGACCCCACTGATCGCAGCTCTGATGGCCGCTAACAATTTGTTGGCTTCTGACATGATCACTGCTGCATCACAGCATCTGCAACCTGACAGTTTAGAGGGAGGGAAGCCCATGAACGAGATGCTGTTGAAGGTCGACAGTCGGGGAGAAAATGCACTGCATCATGCAATACGAAACGGCTTGGGGGATTTGGCAGTTCGACTCTTGAACATAGAGCCACGACTGTCAGAGCAAGTTAGCCAGAGAGCTGAGTCGCCCATGCATATGGCAGCCCGCAGAGGGTACTCTAACGTCGCGCAAAGATTGCTCGACATCGCATCTTCAGCAGATTCTGGCCCAAACGATGACACAGCTCTCCATGTTGCTGTAACAGCTGGTCACAAAGGTTTATTTTCTTTTCTTTTATAACTTATTTATGAAACAAGCTGCATATATGCATGGTACGTAGTTGCTTGCCACGTTACGATCCGGCTTGATATATAGCTTCTGTCGTGTTTCTGGACCGACAGAACATCAGATAATTTTCAAAGTGCTTCAAGGGATTTCCGCATATAAGAAATTTCTTTTATATATGGCAAAACTTGTGTGGAAGCGTAGAAATTGAGATCTAGGCTCTGGTAATATTTTATAATTTTTAATGGTGAATTGATAGATTAAAAATTTAAAAACATGAAATAGTTCATGAAAGTGTGTGGTTAATTCCTCTTTGGATAGGGAGTTCGGAACAGTGGAGTGTTCTAGGGTTTTGTAGAGATGATATTTCATGCTTTAGAAAGATTGGACAAGCGTTGATAGATGAGTTTAAATATATATATTTTCTTGAAATAAGGGCTCCTTTAAACTTAACATTTATTTATTTTTAAATGTTTTTTGTGAAATTTGAATCTGAATATTTTTATAAAAAAATAAAATTTATTATTACGATCACCATCACTATATTTGACATGTGGTTCGAAACTAAAAAAAAAAAAAATAGGAGAGTAGCGGTGGCAAAACTAAAAGCAGTTGAAGGCTGTTTGGCAGGTGGCCACTATTTGAAGGCGGTTTTCCACGGTTTCGGTTATTTTTGGTAATAAAATAAACAAATAAAATTAAAATTATTCGAGAGCATCTAATAGGTCTCCAACTCTCTCATCTTTAAAGCGATTTCTCTAACTATTTTATCATTTAGAAAAATAAATAGCTAATAGTCCTTTGAGCTTCAAAAAGAAAAGAAAAATTATGACATCCTTCATGCCCTATGCAAAAATTCACGTGTATCTTCAATGTGCATCCCATACGTAGTGTTTAATTAACATAAGCATTTATATTTTTGAGCTAAACGTTTATACAATTATAATAAAGTTTAATATTATTATGACATTTACTTATATTAATAAAAGTAGACAATTAAAAAGATATTTTGTTATGAAACTTAAGTTGTATTTATACTAGTTAATATAAGAGGAATGATAATTACACTTTTTAACTGCACATTTTATCTGCACGTTAAATGTATTTCTATTTTTTCACAAAATATTTATATTAAATGATAAAAGTATTTATACGTTGTGTTACTAGAATTAAAAATAATGCACGTTGTATTTTACTTTTGCAACAAAGTTTTTAATTTGAATTTTTCTATAATTATCTAGAAAAGAAAAATATATAAATAAATTATTTATTTAATATAAATATTTTTGATATGCAAATAAATGGTGCAAAATGTAAAATATAAGTATAATTTCTCTTAATATTAATTATGTATTTAAAAAAAATAATTTGTAGAACGAGCAGCGTTGTTGAACAAGGGGTAGCTATCATGAAACAAACAAAAACATTCTAATGTTTTGGGAGACCGCAAGTTTAAAATTTAAATGGAAATAATTTATAAATATTTAAATTGGAGTGATTTGATTTTTATTTTTATCTTAAGGAAAAAAACACATTCTAAGGTTTTGTTTGACGGATTTGGTCCATTAATATTTAGGTCTGCACTAAGGGTTAGCTATCATGAAAATAAACATTCTAAGGTTCTGGCAACGAATTGAGCCCATCACATTCAGTCCAAATAATTTGTCATAGATTTAGGTGATATCTCATTTCTCTTTTTCTTATCTGATAATATCTACTGTCAGGTATAGTTGAGATGTTATTGAAAGGACGACCAAGGCTAGCATATCACAAAAATAAAAACGGAAACGCGCCCTTGGGATCTGTTGCATGCGACGGCAATGTTGAGATTGTGAAATCACTCCTAGAACATGATCCTAATCTGGCATATATTGTGAATGAAAAAACTGGTCAGACTCCATTCCTTTTGGCAGCATTCAAAGGTTTCGTGCCGGTGGCAGAAGAGATCGTCGATGCTTGTCCTGATTCTGCATATATTACCAATAAAAAGTACGGGACGAATGCACTTCATCAAGCTATTTTCTTTGACCGACCAAATTTTGTAGACTACATCCTCAGAACACCTCAGCTTCACAGACTTATTAATCAAGCCGACAATAATGGAGATCTCCCCCTGCATTATGCTGCTAGAGACTGTAAACCTGAGATCCTTCGTTCTCTGCTATCCCACAAAAGACAGGATTACACTGCTGTTAATGCTAAGAAATTAAATGCAGTTGACATAGTCTATGGAAAGACTCACTTATTCAAGACTCTGAAATGGGTAAATTAATTAGTTTCCATTGCTCTTACACATAACACTTTAATCTAATCTAAATTTATACAATTCATTGTATATCTTTCGCTTTGCTGTCACAGAATGAGTCATTTACATTGGTGGCAAATGCAATTCCCTCCGGCTGGAGAAATGTCGCACAAGATGAAGCAAAGAAAGAGATCAGGAAACAAGCCATTCAGGAGGTCAAGTCACTTACTGAAAGGTACATTTCGAACACCTCTTTGGTCGCTGCTCTCCTCGCTACTATCACCTTTGCAGCTGCATTTACATTGCCAGGAGGATTTAGTAGTGATCCCTCTGATGCTGGCCTACCCGTTTTTGCAAGGGAAGCCGCTTTCATGGCATTCTTGATCTTTGACACCATAGCCATGTGCTCTTCCCTTGCTGTCACATTTCTCTGCGTTCTGGCAACATGGGAGGATATGGATTACCTGCTGAACTACAGGAAAACAACAAGGGTGCTCATGTGGTGTGCCTACGTGGCTACTTCAGTGGCATTTGCAACCGGCTTGTTCACGGTGGTGGCCCCCAAGAGTTTGTGGCTTGCACTTCTGATATTGGTATTCTGCATAATGCTTCCGTTTCTCTCCATGATTTTGGGCGAATGGCCCCAAATAATGCTTTTCCTCAGGCTTGGTCGTCTGTTTCAACCAGGTCTCCTTCCGAACATCTAAAAACTTGGTTAAATTGAGATGTATATGATATATAAGTACATGGGAACCATGATAGTTTCTTTTTATTTTATTTTATTTTTTTGAAATAAACGGAGCCATTGGTATGTTGCACTATACATCTAGCTAGGGTGCATACATGAAGGCAAACTAAGATTGTGGTTTTTGCACTTCAGTATAATTTTAGATGCAAGAAAATAAAATAAAATTGCATTATATATCCATCTAACCATTTATAAAGTACACCTATTTAATATTCTTTTATAACAGTAACAAAATTAAATATACTATATAAATGGTTAAATGGATGTATAATGTAATTATTTTTTTAAATTGGTATATGCTAATGTGATATTATGAAATTTCAGTATCCTATAAAATTTTAATATATAAAATTTATTAAACAATTTGAATTTAATATTTGAAACATATTCGATAAATTTTGAATTTAGTGAATTTAAACTCATCTTAACTTTACTTATAAAGTAAAGCAAGTGCATTCTTAAGCACATAAATCTCTCTAGCGAGCTTAACTCTGAAGCCATCAGGTCGTGTTCACAATGGAAACAAAGGAGATTCAATGTCCATCAAATCAATTTTTGTTATTAATGAGTAAAATAATTGTTTGATGACAACAAAATTTATGTAAAAATTTCTCTTAAATACTTCACTAATCTTGCGAAATATTAGATTTAACAATCCAACAATTAGAATTGTTCATCAGACCAAATTAGATTCTATCAGAATTGAAACTCCTCCCTTTCCTTTTGCAATTCGTGTAGATTTGATCACTCTGATGGGCGGTCGCACAAACGGAAAAGGAAAGAGGGTTTAATGAGCAGCTCCATTATTATTTCATTTTTCCCTTTGTCTCTTTATTCTTCCTCATCGCGCTTGATCTCTCATCGTCTGACGATGACAAATCCTTCTCTCTCTCTCCACACCCCATGCACCCTTCTCGACCCCTTCTTCTCTCAACCATTGGTGAGGCTAATCCCTAGATGTCTATAGGAGCACCCCTGTTGCATGTGTCTAGGAGAAACCCTAGAGCATCGCCTCACACTTGTCTTTCCTTCCATCATATCTTGATTTAAGTGCATTGTTCGTCTCAGGGGCGGATTTACATTGTGTAAATAGGGGACAATTGACCCCCATCCTTTTCAAAAACTACGTAGTTTCTATAATATATATTTTTTTGATATAAGAACTTCTGTTAATTATTCCGGCAAATTTTTATAATATTTAATATAAAAATATTACATGAACACTAAATTGACCCTCATTCCATTGTACAAATATTTAATATTTATAGTAGTTTTTATAATATTTAATATAAAAATGTTACATGAACACTAAATTGACCCTCATTCCATTGTACAAATTGTATTAAGGTGACCCCCGTATTTTTCTTCCAAGAGAAAAGTTAAATTATTTCAAACTTCTATATAAATATTCACCCTCTGGTTCGTCTTTTCCTTTTTGCATGCAAATCTGTTAAATTCTGCCTCCGCCTCTGGTTTTGTAAATCTGTTAAATTATCATAATATATAGGTTTTCTTTGAACTTTTGGTGCTTGCCACGAGCTAAGGTCATAAATTGTTGATTTGTATGTATACTGTTATAGCAGGCTCAGTTCTATTCTGAATTTTTTATGAACCTTGAGGCTTAAGTCTTGATTTATGTATAAAGTATAAACACAAGTTAGTTAGTACCGTATAAGATTAAGAATATCAAGTGATTAAGAGTATCAAGTGTTTATTAATTGGGGTTTTGTAAATTTTAGTTACACAGCTTCGAGGAATAAGGAGATCATCAAATCTTGGAAATGTTTAAATGAAAATTTATGGTTACTTGTATATATCTTTCTTTGTATGATTGTTTGTTAATTACATTGTAGAAAAAAAAGTCGGTCTTATGAGAAGATTTGCTATGCCTTTTAGAAAAAAAGGGAAAGAGGGTCTCATCATCTCATGTGGACATTTTCTCAAGAGTAGAATAAAGATGGTATTTGTTTGTATTAGGAGTGACTAAATAATGTTATTTTTTTTTATTTTTGGTTTGCATATGTCGATTTAAAGCTTTTTATTTTTGACCTATGGCTTATAGTCTTGTCCTGCAATTGGAGTTGACCATGTCACAACTGAGAAGAACCATAGGCTTAATATAATAGTAAAAAGTCTCATTTCTTTATGGAGAGACGTAAATTCAAATTTCGCAAAAGATATTTGAAAAGAAATAAATGTCAGAGCTAATGAGAACCTTTATTAAAAAAAAAATCTCACAACTGAGAAAACTAATGTAAAATTGTAAAAAGCATGTAAGTTTCATTGCCAACACGGATTTCTCATCTTGAGAAGGCTGATCACGTTGCACTGGTGTTTTAATTTCTATCTGGAGTTAATTTCTTGGTGTCCAATGTTTAGATGGAAAAGATAAAGATGAGTACAGTAAGAGCTCGGAACTCGGATATGGACAGTCCCTACTTTTACAGAGATGAGAAAGATAATTCATATCAGTTATACTTATCATGTAATATGTAATATAGAATGAAATGTTCATGTAAGACTTAGCTTTTCAATTTTGAGACTTGTAGTTCCTTGTTTTGTGCTGGACCTAGTGACTTTTGGAATGCTGAAAATTGTGTTTTTTTCAATTCACGTATCTTCATATATATGAAAGGTCTATATAAAGTATGCTTGTTTTATCCTTCACTAATTAGCTTGTTTAAATTAAAGCTAATATATTAATATTACAGATTAAGTACAAACTAGTACAAATTTTGCACTATTGGGGATTTAAAAAAGTTACAAAAACAATATTGATTTAAAATGATATACATATATAATAATTCATTCCAAAGTACAATCATCTAATGTTTCTTTACATTCAGGCTTCAACAAACACAAATTGCCTAAAAAAAGTTGTCTATGCACATATCTGCCTGAATTTTTTTAATATAAAAAAATTAATAATTTCAAATTAAAAATGTAAAAGAAATGATAGTAGAAATATTAGATTTAGACAATATGACGCGAGTCGGTCCCGATATTATCTTACCCGATAAGTTCAAGTATTTGGTTTATTAGTAAAGAGGAGAATAAAATGGAATTTCAGTCACAAAAAAATTCAACTAAACACAACTCAATTTCATATATCAAATTCACTACCTTACAACAACAACACTCATACCCTTTTATAACCCAACGTTACTTAACCCTTCAGTTCAAATATTAAATGCTACTTAACTCAAAACTCAAAACCGAACATAATTAAATACTAATTTTAGTAAACCAATGAGATAGTTTTGAATTCCTTTCAAAATTAAAAGTTGTCCTTAGAAGACCATCCAAACAAACGACTTTGGTTCAGTTTTTAAGCTGAATGTACAACTCATTGATTGCTTTGAATCTGCTGTCTCCATTATCCGAATCTGAATCGGTTGTTTCAATGATTTGCACTGCATCAGGCTCCTCGAGTTGGTTGAAGTTTGACCTCAAGCTTGTATCTTTGGAGTAGTACTTGTGGAGATGACTAACATTGAATGTGTTGGAAATATGTAAATCATTGGGTAGCTTCACATGGTAAGAATTCGCTCCAAACTTCTCCAAAATCTTGTATGATCCTACTTTTCATTTCTTCAATTTGTGATATTCTCCTCAGGAAAATCGTTCCTTCGGCAAATAGACCCAAACTAGTTCTCCAACTTCGAATTGGATATCTCGGCGCTTTTCATCTGCTTTAGCCTTGTACTTGGAGTAAGTTTGTTCTAAATTTTTGCAAACTATTTTATGCGGTTCCCGCAAATCTTCAAGCCTTTCGTCCACCTTCTTAACTTTAGACTTCGGTCCGTCAATAGAAAGAATATCGAGAGGACCTCGAGGAATAAAGCCATAAATGATTTTGAAGGGTGCGAATCCTGTGGAGCGGTTTACCGAACAATTGTACTCGAATTTAATTTTCGGCAGCAAAGTATCCCACATGCCAAAAGTTATTAACTTGGGCACGAAGCATGTTTCTGAGACTTCTGTTTACGGCTTCAGTTTGACCATCTGTTTAAGGGTGGAAAGTGGAACTAAACTTCAGTTTAGTCTTTAACTTCTTCTAAAGTTCTATCCAGAATTTGCTCAAAAATTTTGTATCTCGGTCAGAGACAATGGTACTTGGCAATCCATGATGTCGAACAACTTCATGAAAATAAAGTTCAGCAACCTTAGGAGCATCCAAAGTGGTTTTGCATGCAATGAAGATTGCCATTTTGCTAAAGCGATCAACAACTACCATGATACTATCGTTCTTTCTTCTTGTTATTGGTAATTCAGTCATGAAGTCCATTGAAATGTCACGCCAAATTTCAAATGAAAGAGGCAGCGGATTGTAGAGACTCTGATTGTGTTGGTTGCTTTAGAAGTTTGACAAACTTGACATATTCGGACAAAGTGCTTAACATCTCGCCATACACTTGGCCAAAAAAACCTTTCACGTACCAAACGCAAAGTCTTTTCCAATCCGAAATGACCTTGGTTATGCATTTCCTTGATCATGAGATATCGTAGAGAAGTTGCCGAGATACAAAGTACGAGACCCCGAAATAAGTACCCATTGTGTAACGAGTAGTCATCTCGTAACCCGTCTTTCATGTCTTCCAGTATTTGCCCGAAATCAGGATCATCCTTAAGGGGTTACTGGCATGTGTTCAAACCCAAGAGTGTAGGTTGACATTGCCGAGAGCCGTTCATGTCGGCGACTTAGAGCGTCAGCAACTTTGTTGCATGATCCCATTTTATGCACTATAGAGAAAGTGTACTCTTGGAGCGAAGTAACCCACTTGGCATGTCGATTGCTCAACTTATTTTGTTCTTGCACAAATTTCAGTGCTTGATGGTCTGTATATAGCACAAATTCGCGAGATAGAAGGTAATGTCGCCAATATTATAAAGCTATTACTATGGCATACAACTCGAAGTCATACACTGGGTAATTGGTTTTAGCTCCACCCAATTTCTCACTAAAAAAGGCCACAAGTTTCTTCTCTTGTGAAAGTACGGCACCAATGCCGACCTTTGAAGCATCACATTCTACTTCGAAAGCTTTATCAAAGTCAGGCAGAGCAAGCACGGGTGCATGAGTTAAGCAATGCTTGAGTGTCTCGAAAGCTTGATGTGCACTTTCACTCCATTCGAAATTTTTTTGCTTTAGTAAATCGGTAATGGGTGCCGAAATACTATTAAAGCCTTTGATGAAACGTTGATAGAATCCCGAATAACCCGAGAAATGATCTTATCTCGGTAAACAAAGAAGGTTGGCCAATCTCGAATTGCTAGAATTTTGTCCTCTTCGAGTAAGATACCACTCGTTGAGATCTTAAATCCTAGGAATATTAATGTTGGAATCATCCAAACGCACTTTTTTGAGTTTGCAAAAAGGTTATTATCGTATAGCACTTCAAAAATATATCGCAAGTGTGCGAGATGTTCATCCCGGTTACGGCTATAGATAAGAATGTCGTCAAAGTAGACAACAACAAACTTATTAAGGAAAGGCCGTAAAACTTGGTTCATCACCCGCATGAAGGTGCTAGGAGCATTGGAAAGACCGAAGGGCATGACAACCCACCAGAATAGGCCTTCTTTAGTTTCGAAAGTTGTTTTCCATACATCTCCCAGTTTGATACGAATTTGATGATACCCATTTTTTAAATCAATTTTGGAAAATACCTTGGCTCCACTAAGTTGATCAAGTATATCCTCTAGAAGTGGAATCAGAAATTGATACCACATCGTGATCTGATTTATCGCCCGGCTATCCACACACATGCGTAAACTTTCGTCTTTCTTTGGAACTAACAGAGTTGGCACGGCACATGGGCTTATGCTCTCCCGTACAAAGCCTTTGTCTAGTAGCTCTTGAACATGACGCTTTAACTCTTGGTATTGTTGCGAGGTCATGTGGTAGTAAGCCTTGTTGGGAAGACTAGCCCCGGCCACCAAGTCGATTTGGTGTTGAATGTCGCGAAGTGGGGGCAGTCCATCAGGAAGTTCTTCAGGTAGTAAATGTATGAATTTGGCCAACAGGGATTGTACCATCTCGGGTATAGTTTTCTTATTCTCAGTGTCGGAAAAGTTGCATGCGGTGAGTGCGAAGCAAATTTCAACATCTCGCAGTTCTTTCTGAAATTCATCACACAGCACACAGAACACTGTATTTAATTCTTTTACCCCTTCTTGAACTGGATTTATGCATACCTTTTTTGGACCAACTTGAATGGTATACATATGCTCCCTTCCATCATACACGGCTTGATTGTCCTTTTTTGGACCAACTTGAATGGTATACATATGCTCCCTTCCATCATACACGGCTTGATTGTCATATTGCCAGGGACGCCCAAGAATTAGATGCGAGGCATCCATGGGAACCACATCAGCATAAATGGTGGCGGTATAAAGTGGCCCGAGTGTGAGTTGAAAGTTGCACCTTTTATTGACTTGGATTTCGACTCCTTTGTTCACCCACCCGAGTTTGTATGGATTCGTATGGGTGGCGGTACTAAGATGAAGTTTTCTTATTGCCTCCTCCGAGATTATGTTTTCCTAACTTCCCGAATCAATTATTACTACACACTTCTTATTCTCAATTATGCACATAGTTTTGAAAATAGCATGCTGCTTCCAATCTTCTGTTGATCTTGGCCCTAAGCAAAGTCTTCTTATAAATAAGCTTTTAGCCGAGAGATCCTCGGGATTCACTTCATGATTTTTTTCCTCTTCATCCCCATTTTCAATCCACCCTCCCCCTTCCTCAAAACCGTCATTGGCATATAAATGAGGTCGAACCTTTGGGCACTCTCTTGCATAGTGGCCCATTTGACGGCAATTGTGACAGCGGATATTGACTTTAGAGCTTTCTAGGGTAGTCTGGTTTGGTTTATGTGGAGGTGGGAGTAATTGGGGTCAGTTGGAATTTATAGTGTTATTTGGAGTGGGGCGAAAATGAAAAGAGTTAGAGGTGATAGAAGAATTACCACAGTTGACGTTGCGGTTTTTTGCGAGCTATTTTTTCAACAGCTTTTGCTTTGGATTAAGCTTCACCCACATTGATGAAAGTATGAACCACCAACATATCCTGAATATTCATTCGAAGGCCGTGCAAATATCGTGCCACCTTCAAATCTCCAGTCTCATTGATTTGGTTTTGCGCCTCAAGTTTATAAAACTTAAGAGTCTATTCCTCCACACTTTTTGAACCTTGAGAGAAAGACTGAAATTACTGGAAGAGTGTTTGTCGGTAATTAAGAAGGAGAAACTTATGGTTCATTTCACGCTTCAAGTCGAGCCAATCGTTGAAAGGTGGAAGGTTGTCGAGATACCCGACGATACTTGAATGATTGCCACCATGCTGCTACTCTATCTCGGAACCGGATTGTCACCAGCGGCACTTGCTTGTCCGAAGGGATTTCTTTGAGCTCGAAGACCTCTTCCACTTTGTTTGTCCAGTCAAGATACTCTTCTGGATTTAAACTACCCGAGAAATCTGGAATTTCTACTCGTAGGCCGACATCCCACTTAGATTCTCGATTTTGTGGATTTCCATCATTGTTAGTATGTGGATTTTGTGGACTGTTGACGGGAGTAAGGTGTGCCACCACATTAGTGAGGACTTGCATAGTGTCGGCATGTTTTTGCATAGCTTCAGCTTGATTTTGTTGCATATGATCTAGGATAGTGTGATGTTTTGTCGATTGAGTTGTTTGTCTAATTTGGCGGTTGTCGAAGATACAACTTCATGCAAGCACGAAGGTGGTTGTCAAACCTTGCTCTGATACCAATTGACGCAAGTCAGTCCTGATACTATCTTGCCCGATAAGCTCAAGTACTTGGTTTATTAGTAAAGAGGAGAATAAAATGGAATTTCAGTCACAAAAGAATTCAACTAAACACAACTCAATTTCATATATCAAATTCACCGCCTTACAACAACAACACTCATACCCTTTTATAACCTAACATTACTTAACCCTTCAGTTCAAATATTAAATGCTACTTAACTAAAAACACAAAACCCAACATAATTAAATGCTAGTTTTAGTAAACCAATGAGTTAGTTTTGAATTTCATTCAAAATTAAAGGTTCTCCTTAGAAGACCACCTAAACAAATGACATTGGTTCAGTTTTTAAGCTGAATGTACAACTCATTGATTGTCTTGAATCTATTGTCTCCATTATCTGAATCTAAATCGGTTGTTTCAATGATTCGCACTACGTCACAATACGAGCTTGGCAAGTTGGTTCTTAGAAAATTAGGACCGTGCTTGGGAATTACGCCTCCAAACTCTAGAATCATGCTTGACAAGTGCGGTCCCAGAGATTCCTTTTTAATTTAAAATTTTGACCCTAGGACTATATTTGCCAAGCATGATTCCAGAGATGCCTTTTAATTTAAACTTTTTCAAACCATTGCACTAATTTAAAGAGAATTTTTGGGATCACATTTGCCAAGCACGATCCTAAGCCTTGAGAACGTACTTTCCAAGTACGTGTTGTGGACTCTGGGAATTTATGGTACAAGGGAAAAACATAAATTTCAAAAATTATTTAATGCATTAAAGGATCTACTCGTGCAATTAGAATCAAACCAAATACGAAATACAAATAACTTTGTACCTTTATTTTGCTGGAGTCTTGATCGATTAATGCTGAAACGGTTGCCTATAACACTATCAAGATTTCAATGCAGAAACTCTCTTTCAGTATTCACTCGAAAGTTGCTAGACGCCAGCTGACTCCTTACTAATGGAGATTGAGTTAGCAGCACTCAACGTTCAAAACTGACTTTCAGACGATGGAATAACAGTGTTTCACTATTATGGACTAATGTCTGAAGATCGGATGTGATACTCTATGTTTGGGGTCTGCACCCTTTATATAGGCATGGGTGACATGGGTTGATCCCATGTCAGCCAATGTGTCGTGGCACACAACAACCCTTGTTATGGCCCATAACACCCACGTGTGCTACTATAATTCAGCCCCGATATTGGTCGGCTGACTTAGTCCAGCTGTTTTCAAAATAGCCAGTGTGTCGTGATACCTAACAATATGCATCACACCTACTTAGATGACACAAATGATACGTATCAGATGCTATCACAATAGGTAAGCAACATTTGTCTTGTGTCAATTCCTTATCATATGATATTTCAAATGAATTCAAGGTAATATTGTGTTATCCTTACATATTAATTCTTTTCTTGATTTTCGAAATGATTTTATTAATAATGATTAATACTTAATCATATATGAGCAATTACTAAATCATTTCATCAAATGACCAATAGATATCATCACTCACATTCTAAGAAGATATGTACTAAGAATCTATATGGTTGTTGTTACGGACAACAACATTAGATAATATCACAAGTACATATTCTTCATGTAGAAAATATAACCTCTCATAGATTAGAATTAGGACACATGTAAAATATTAATAACACTAATACAGTTAATATGATATTTTACATTGGGGTCATGTTCAATATTATGTTCTCCAATATGCATTTGTCTGATTAACTTGATAACAATTATGACATGATTTATGAAATATAACCATTACATTAATCCAAATACTGACTTTTACCTGTCAATTAGTGTTCCTGTCTAATTGCCAAAATCAAAGACATCATTTAGAATAATTTTTATGTTCTATTATTAAATTTCATATTTCGGATCCTCAACCCAAAAAAATCAATAAATAAAAATAAATCAAGGATCAAAATGAATATATATAGTATATATATAAATCATCTATATTACATGAACTAAATGTATTTAATTTTTAGATCATTAAACTAACAGTACGATCCTAGAGTCTAGGAACGTGACTCCCAAGCACGGTTCCGATTTTCTAGGATCGGACTTGTCAAGTCCCTCTTTTCTAGATCCTACATTTCTCATATCATTTTTTTATATTTTTAATTCGATTTATTATTTTTTATATTAAAAAATTTCGGCATATATGCTCCAGTTCAAGGTCTTATTGTGTGCCTTAGGGGAGTTCTTTGTTTCAACTGGCTTATTATGTGCTGCATTGATCTTCAGGAGCTTTCCGTACATCATTTTATTCACTGATCAGTTAAAACAAGAAAGACCCATTTCTAGAGTTGTTCAATACCAATTGGATAGATTTGTTAAATTAATTATCTTACATAACTAAAATCTCAAGACCGAAATTAGCTTATCAGATTGTAGAATCATTTTGGTCTACTAGTAGAGTAAGCTAGTGTGTTCTTATACTCACAGAAGGTCTTGGTAAGTTTAACTACAAAAATCAATCTAATCAATTTCAAATCACAAATTCAAACCACTAAAATCGATTTATATGATGAGTACTAAATTTATATAAAAAAATTATAAATTTTTGAATTCATTTAATATAAAATCAAGCATAAAAAAATAAAAGTTTATAAATTATTTTCATGCATTTCTTGTTTTCTTAACCGCCTGACTTTATACAAGATAAATTTACAAATTTATAAATTTGTAATGTAAGCGCATCACCCACAAAATAGATCGGTTTAAACGGTTTGATTTATCATTTAAAACCAATTTAATAGATTTTTGAGTTAAGTTCAACTTGATTTACTCTTTTATTATTTATTACCAATCAAGAGTAATTAGACAAATTTGATTGTTATAACTATTGTTATTTTATTACTCCGTGTGATTTTGGTTTCATTGGTTGGATCTGAGGATCTCTGTTCTGGAACTGAATACTGAGAGATTTTCAATCTCTCACCCTTCCATTTCGGTCTGGATCTGAACACCTTTCCACTCCGGTCGCCAGGATGTCCAACTGAGAAGTGGCTGGAGAGAGAGACTACCAGACTTATCCACCTTTTTGTGTAACCCGGCCCTTGCTTATATTATATAGATGCGCATGATACAGCCTTCCTTTTTTTGTTTACATCCCCACAATTTTGTTGTCATTCGTACGTGTCAATATTTTGTTTTGTGATCTATATACATTCGTATGAAGTGGGTGGATATTGTATATCTCGTGATAGATTGTAAGAACTACACTTGCAAATATATAGAAGGTTATCATGTGACTTCATTAATATCTAACCATTGTTGAGTATTGCTTCTGGACATATAGTTGAATTATATGAGAATGCCTTGTGTAACACCTTAGTTTGTTTAGCTACAGTACATATGCTTAGTTGTCTCATTGAGAAAGTGATAGTATCATAAATTGTTAATTTCTCTCTTAGTCAAAATAAAATATCATAACATATCTTAATAAAAAAAAAAGACACATTTATTCTTTTAGGGCTCGTTTGGCAAATCAAGGAATAGTATTATAGTATTGTCATTAGAATAATAAAATAATAATATAATAGTGATATTTGGAAGAGTGAATAGAAGAGTGTTATTTTCAAATTATTCGAAAAAGTGAAAATGTCGTTTGGTAAAAAAATATTAAATTTTTGCTATTCCGTGCGCCGAAAATGAGTGTTATTCCGTTATTCGACCATTGGATTCGAATAACAAAATAATCTATTCATGCAGCTATTTTAACTTGTTATTTTGTATTTGGTAACTTCCTTCCGCCGGAATAACGCATTACTCCGTTGTTCCACATTGAAAATGTGTTGCCAAACAATCCCTTATTAAATAATTACTGTAATATTTTAGTACATAGAACATAGAATTAATGGAGACAACTACGATTTTAATTACTACTTTTTTTTTTAATAAGACAGCCATTAATTGTCCTTTCTTTTTTGGTTTCTTACGCTCGTAGGCTAAGCATTGTTTTTGTGGAGCGATTGAGTTTTTCACGGAACCCAATTGTATATTTTGGCCCAAGTTGACGCATTACCGGAGGAAGCACTGTGGCGGTATTGTAAATCTATCCAAAATTAATATCAATTTTTTTTGTCTATATCTCAATTGTTCAAATGAATAACGACGATATCTTTAATTTCAAATGTTTGATAACTTTATGTTTATTTTCTGAATGCATTCGTTCATAATAATATCTAAACACATGTGTTTATGGTTATTCATCCATCAAATATCTTTATTTTTTATTTAAGTTATGAACTGAAAGATTTTGAATGCATGTGTTCACAAAAAAACACACGAATACAGAGATTTTTGTGTTTCTTGCATTCAGATGGTTTATAAACGCACAAAAATCAAAATTTATGTTTTTTGATACTTTCTATTAAGAGATGCATTCAAAAAATAACATATAGTTGTCAAATATTTAAAATAAAAAATATTGTTGTTATTCATCTAGAAGATCGGGACAGAAAAAAAAGTCAATTAGTATTGTTATAATGATCGGCAAGTTTTCTTCTAGAATTTCAGCAACTAAAAGATTGAAGAATTTGTATTTATAATAATTAAAATACTATTGAAGGATTCGTGTATATATGTTATTATAGTGGCCGGCTGTCATCAATTTTTAAATAATTTCAAATTGATAGCTAGGGAGATGTTTTCTTAATGTTTGTACGTGCATTAATTCCATTTGTCATAAGAATTTAGAGTTGAATATTTTATATTATGGTGGCCGGTTGTTATCAATTTTAAACGAACCAGCCAGTTCAGCTGATAGGGAGATCATCAGCCTTCTGTCAAAATGCACCCGCCTTCAGATGATGGATACAGTACTCATGGTTCCGGATCGAGTACCTCATCTGTTTGTTCACATTCATCAGAAAGTAGCTCCCAATCGGTTTGTCCTAGTTCCTTTCGTCATTCTTCCGCGTCATCAATAGCAGCTCCCAATTCTGTCTCTCCTAGTTCTTTTGGTACTTCATCAACGGCAGCTCCCAATTCTGTCTCTCCTAGTTCTTCTGGTACTTCATCAATGGCAACTCCCAATTCTGTCTCTCCTAGTTCTTCTGGTACTTATTTTAAGAGTTATTTTTCTTTTCTTATCATTTTGTTAGTTACACAGTCAGTCTGTCATTTTTTTTTCTTTTGGGTTAATATTATAGCAGTAGTTTTTTGTTATTGCGAAATATACAAAAGAACTGCTAGGTTCATCATTATATTTCATTCTGGATAATTGTTTTTTCAAAGTGTTCAGATAACCATTTTGTGAAGTGGTTGTTGCTAGCCCAACGCCCACAAGGTTTTTCAAAAATTCCTAGTATTTGAGTATATTTATATGAGAGTTTCAAAATTGTTCAAAATAAAAAAAAAGGGGGGCTCAACTCAAAATTTATAAATACTGATTTCACCACGTGCTAGATCCTCCTGCAAAGGTAGTATCATAGTATTTTTTTTTTTTTAATCCTCACCATTGTTCAGATATCTTTTTTATGGTATCATAGTGCTAAGAACAAGAGAATTTTCCAGTTCCTCATTGCTCTGCTCTTTTGACGGTACCTTTTCCTGTTAATATATACAGGATACTTCTGACAAACTTGAAAAGTTTATGTAGAAAAATTGTTGAATCTCAGTGCCGCATTTCAAGTTTGATGTGAGATTGAACTGCATCAACCGTTTCACTTTAATAACCAACATGACTTCCATAAATTGTTTACTCAAGTGTTTTTAATTTGAGTATCTGATCAGGCAATATTTTATTTTGTACCTGCATTTCTACATCACAGCCTAGTTAGATCCTAATTAAACTATTGCCACTCAGGTCTTGCGGCTCGCATGGGCAAACTGGCAGCAGAAGGTGCACCATCATATAAGAGTTCAAGGCAAGTAAAGAATAAGAAGTGATCTCTATTGTTAAAGATCAGGTTTTTTTGAGCTAAAATGCTCTTATCTTGAGTAATAGTAAAATAAAAACTGATAATTGAGGCCCATGTGAATTGTGCTTTACTATCGATCAAATAGTGTATATTTGCTATGTCAATTTGGCAAATGTGCTGTGCCATTTGGAGACTGATTCCTGTACTATATACGTTTGGGAAATTCAGACATTGTAAATCCTAATTTGCAATGTCAATCTAATATGTGTCCGTTGGATTTGAATACTTTGGCTGAGGTTAATTTTCTGCACCGACGTCATGGAATGGTGCTACTGCACGATGCTTGAACGTTTTGAATTGATCTACCGTGTTCTTTCTTTTTTTTGCTTTGCTTTGTTCTGCGTGGTGGGGCCAACATATGGGTTGGTCTGTGGTAATTAATTTTTTATTCGTTTTTGGGTGAGTTGGGCCTCTGAGTTGCTTTTTCGGTGTTTATATATGTTGTGTATTTCCAGTGCACCTGCTTCTATATGATTTGTGCTCTGTTGTCAGATCTCTCTCTTTCTGTTGGCGTTATGGTTTATCTTGGTTTTTTGTTTAGCTGAAGCACCATGCCTCTTCAGAGCCGCAACAAAGCAGTCTAGTGTTTCCAAAAAGATGATTTCTTGATACTTTAAGCCTTGGTAATAGTACGAACATGTGAAAATGGGGTTTCCATTCTTCAACTTCTGTTAGTCCGTAGTGTATTAATAAAAAAATGTAATACTTAAACACGGTACATATTTCATACATGTGTCCAGACACAATCAAGATACGACACACATGTTTGGACTTACTATACTTTATATGTCATGTGTCGTGTTCATATAATTATTATATTAGACGATAAATGCACTAAGCGTGGTATGGTACGGCACGACATATTTAAGTACCTAGCTGATACGTGACGCATTTAGATACGTCTATGAAATTTTAAAAATAGTTCTTATAATATATTTTTAACATCTGTTTATACAAATACATTTTAAATAAATATATTATTGTAAAAAAAATAGTACCTATGTTATTTTTTTCTATTTTTCTCAAATTTTTCTTGATTTTTTTTTCAAATTTTAGATGTTGTTAACAATTGAAATCATAAATTTAAAATAAAAAAAATCAAAACACATCCAAACACATATAAGAATGTGTACACATGGCATGTGGGGACATACCGTGTCATTAGACATATCATTCCTAGCGCTCATGTAAGAAAAATAAGACATGACACAACATATATTAATCTTTATACATGCTTACACGACATGACGCGTCCGGTTGGCACATACGTGCTTAACACATGCAGGCAAGGCACGACATATTTATAAATCACTATTAACCAATTTACATGTTGAATGACCCCTCTAAAAATATTTGCATATAATAAGATTGATAATAAGATCATAGGGAGGTTGGAGTTATTGAATTCACATCCACTGTCATAGTTTTTTATAACAACTTACTGATATTAAGGGAATGATAAATGGGACATACAAATTAATTATTAAAAGCTCTTCTATAAACTAAAATTTGAACCATTATGATCAAGATGGGCCATTATAATTTTATGATAACGAGTTGCTATAGTCTCACAATATCAGCAGATACGGACTCGGAGTTATTGGGTTCCTTTGTCAGGTAGTACATATATATATACATGACAGACTCGTCACTACTCACTCGTGTATTATTAATTTTGAGAATAATACATAACAGACTCATTGAGAAATGAAGTGACAGTATGTCATAAATTGTTAGTTCTTCTCCTTGTCAAAATAAAATATCATAACATATTTTAGTAAATAAAAAGGATAGATTTATTAGTACATAGAACATAGAAGTGGAGACAACTACGATTGTAATTACTTCTTTTTTTAATAAGATAGTAATTGTCCTTCTTTTTCTTTTATTTTATTTTTATTTTTGGTTTCTTACGCTCGTAGGCTAAGCATTGTTTTTATGGAGGGATTGAGTTATTCACGGAATGGTGACTTAGAAGTCACGTGATCTCATCTCTTTCCAAAAACCGAAATTTTTTTTAATTACACCATTGAGTTACTGTGTAAAAGACGTGTTACAATGCAAGCCAAGAAATGCAGGGATTCTTCATGAAAATTTTGTACAATTGGAGAGAAACCGAACCCAATTATATATTTTGGCCCCAAGTTGATGCATTACCATAGAAAGCATTGTGGCAGTACAGTAAATCTATCCAAAATTAATATCAAATTTTTTTGTCTATATCTCAATTATTCAAATGAATAATGATGATATCTTTAATTTCGAATGTTTGACAACTTTATGTCTATTTTCTGAATGCATTCGTTCATAATAATATCTAAGCACATGTGTTTATGGTTACTCATCCATCGAATATCTTCATTTTTTATTTAAGTTATGAACTGAAAGATTTTGAACGCATGTGTTCATAGAAAACATACGAACACAGGGATTTTTGTGTTTCTTGCATTCAGATAATTTATAAAAGCACAAAAATCAAAATTTATGTTTTCTGATACTTTCTATTAACAGATGCATTCAAAAAATAACATAGAGTTGTCAAATATTTAAAATAAAAAATATTATTAGAAGATCGGGACAGAAAAAAATTCAATTAGTATTGTTATAATGATCGGCAAGTTTTCTTCTAGAATTTCAGCAACTAAAAGATTGAAGAATTTGTATTTATTATTATTAAAATACTATTGAAGGATTCGTGTATATATGTTATTATAGTGGCCGGCTGTCATCAATTTTTAAATAATTTCAAATTGATAGCTAGGGAGATGTTTTCTTAATGTTTGTACGTGCATTAATTCCATTTGTCATAAGAATTTAGAGTTGAATATTTTATATTATGGTGGCCGGTTGTTATCAATTTTAATAATTTAATTCAATTTAAACGAACCAGCGAGTAGTTGAGCTGATAGAGAGAGGTTTTCTTAATATTTGTATATAGGATTGCATTTGTCATAAGAATTTAGAACTGAATATTGTATATTATAGTACGTACGTAGCCAGCTGTCATTAATTTTAAAAGATTTAATTCAATTTAAACCAATTTGCCGGTAGCGGAGATGCTTTTTTAATATTTGTTCATATCGTTATTAATTCTCTCTTGGTGTTATAAAATTAGTCGAGATTGCATCGACTAGTACGAAGACCTACGTACACTATTCTTCTCTCTCTCTCTCTCAACACCCTCTTCTTGTTGGGCACGCAAGTCGGCATAACAGCAAAGAGACTGTTAGGCCTAATCGGTATTGTTTGGTGCAGTCCCAAATATAAATTTTAAGTTCTTCTTCAAGTTCAGCATCGACCCATCTGTTCGTTCTCTTTCGTCAATAAGCTAGCAGCTCCCAATCTGCTCATTTTACTGATTCATCAAAATGAGCCATCGCGACTTTCCTCACGTTGCTGATTCATCAAGAAGTCGCGCCCCCTCTGCTTCTTCAAGGAATCACAAATTTCCTCATGTTGTTGATCCATCAAGAAGTGGCGCCTCGTCTGCTTCTTCAAGTCGTTGCGACATTCCTCATGCTGTTGATTCATCAAGAAGTCGTGCCCCCTCTGCTTCTTCTAGCCGGCACGACTCTCATCATGTTGCTAATTCATCAAGAAGTCGCGCCCCCTCTGCAACTTCAAGCCATCGCGACTTTCCTCACGTTGCTGATTCATCAAGAAGTCGCGCCCCCTCTGCTTCTTCAAGGAATCACAAATTTCCTCATGTTGTTGATCCATCAAGAAGTGGCGCCCCGTCTGCTTCTTCAAGTCGTTGCGACTTTCCTCATGCTGTTGATTCATCAAGAAGTCGTGCCCCCTCTGCTTCTTCTAGCCAGCACGACTCTCATCATGTTGCTAATTCATCAAGAAGTCGCGCCCCCTCTGCAACTTCAAGCCATCGCGACTTTCCTCACGTTGCTGATTCATCAAGAAGTCGCGCCCCCTCTACTTCTTCAAGGAATCACAAATTACCTCATGTTGTTGATCCATCAAGAAGTGGCGCCTCGTCTGCTTCTTCAAGTCGTTGCGACATTCCTCATGCTGTTGATTCATCAAGAAGTCGTGCCCCCTCTGCTTCTTCTAGCCGGCACGACTCTCATCATGTTGCTAATTCATCAAGAAGTCGCGCCCCCTCTGCAACTTCAAGCCATCGCGACTTTCCTCACGTTGCTGATTCATCAAGAAGTCGCGCCCCCTCTGCTTCTTCAAGGAATCACAAATTTCCTCATGTTGTTGATCCATCAAGAAGTGGCGCCTCGTCTGCTTCTTCAAGTCGTTGCGACATTCCTCATGCTGTTGATTCATCAAGAAGTCGCGCCCCCTCTGCTTCTTCTAGCCGGCACGACTCTCATCATGTTGCTAATTCATCAAGAAGTCGCGCCCCCTCTGCAACTTCAAGCCATCGCGACTTTCCTCACGTTGCCGATTCATCAAGAAGTCGCGCCCCCTCTGCTTCTTCAAGGAATCACAAATTACCTCATGTTGTTGATCCATCAAGAAGTGGCGCCTCGTCTGCTTCTTCAAGTCGTTGCGACATTCCTCATGCTGTTGATTCATCAAGAAGTCGTGCCCCCTCTGCTTCTTCTAGCCGGCACGACTCTCATCATGTTGCTAATTCATCAAGAAGTCGCGCCCCCTCTGCAACTTCAAGCCATCGCGACTTTCCTCACGTTGCTGATTCATCAAGAAGTCGCGCCCCCTCTGCTTCTTCAAGGAATCACAAATTTCCTCATGTTGTTGATCCATCAAGAAGTGCCGCCTCGTCTGCTTCTTCAAGTCGTTGCGACATTCCTCATGCTGTTGATTCATCAAGAAGTCGTGCCCCCTCTGCTTCTTCTAGCCGGCACGACTCTCATCATGTTGCTAATTCATCAAGAAGTCGCACCCCCTCTGCAACTTCAAGCCATCGCGACTTTCCTCATGTTGTTGATTCATCAAGAAGTCGCGCCGTCTCTGCTTCTTCAAGGAATCACAAATTTCCTCAAGTTGTTGATCCATCAAGAAGTGGCGCCCCGTCTGCTTCTTCAAGTCATTGCAACTTTCCTCATGCTGTTGATTCATCAAGAAGTCATGCTGTTGATTCATCAACGTAATTTGGATATACTGGCATATTTTCTCAAAATATGACACATTTCAAGCATATTAATATCACATTGATATCATATTGGTATGTTTTATCAAAGTATAAACATGACTTAAGACATATTTGTTAGATTTGTGTTCTAAAAGTTATCATTTGTTGATTATCTTTTATATATGTTATATTTATGAATTGAATGTGATTTACCTTTTGTTACATGAGTTTTATATTTATATTTAGAAGTGTTCAAAAAGATGTACTTGGTCTTGAACTGCAGGACTTTAAGTAAATAAATATACAACACTAAAATGTTCACAAGTCTTGCATATTAGCAGGAATACTTATATGACATATAAGACTGTCGTGTTGAATAAAAGTACGTTGTAGTTCTGCAAACGTTCATAAAAGATTATCATTTAATAACACGAATATATGAAATGCTTCATATATTGAACAGACCTAATAGATGAAACATTATATTGATTGTGTTAGTGTCATTAATGTTTTCATCGTGTCTCTGATTTCAAGATTGAGACATATTATTTTCATATGAGGAAAGTACAACGTAATTATTATTAAAAGCTACTTGCAAGAAGTGGTGATAAAAATAATAATTCTTTATATGTAATTTGTGCTAGCACGAATTCGACGCCGTTCTTGTTTCAGATTCAAGGTGAACCTCAGAGGAATCAAGCTACGTTAAAGATCATAAGTATGATATAAAATTCTCTTTTGTAAGAATATGTATATGATTACGACATTGATAAATTAGCAATAATAGAACGATCTTAGATGTTATCGGATTAAATTTTTTTTATTTTATCCGATTCGCATCATGAAATCCTTCAATATTGTCATGTTTCAAACATAGCTCAAGTATATTGATATATATTTTATCAAGATATAAGCATAGTTTAAACATATGAACATACTTTAGACATATTGATATGATTTTATCAAAAAAAAATATAAGCATAACTTGAGTTTATTTGCATACTTTAAACATATGAGCATGACTTATCAAAACATAATTATAATTTGGACATATTTGCATAATTCATCAAGGCATAAGCATAGCTTGGACATACTTGCATAATATATATATAGCCCCTTAAAAATCTATCAAATCGACTTCAAACGAAAAATCCAAGTTTCTCAATAAATTCTTCATATCAAAATCTTATAGGGTGTCGAAATTTTCTATTTTTGAGATTTTCTAAATATTCTTTCTGGATTAATAAATAATGAATTTTTGCATATAAAAATAGTCCATTTTCAAAAATATGAAACAAATAGTTAAAAAAAACCTACAAATAAAAATTTTTAGTATCCTCCAAGATTTTAGTATAAAGAATTTATTGAGTAACTTGGATTTATCGTTTGAAGCTAATGAAAGGATTGTGTGTTTTGAAAGTTAATTAAATTCATATATTTGGTTCATGAGTATGTAATTTAAATATATTACTGTTCCATAAGTTTTAATATGTTATATCTTATGAAATATTTAAAAAGATGATCTTGGTCTTGAATTATATAACTCATAAGATAACAACGTATAACTCTACATATATTTACAAGTCGAGGTGATTAAAGGAAACGCTAATCACCAAGATAAGATTGTCATGTTATTAAAATTACATTGAAGTTCTATAAGTGTTGGATATGAGTTATCATTTAATAACATGAGTATGTAGAAATGAACTTCTACATACTGAACAATAACCAAACAGAATAAGACATTATAAGGAATGTGTTATGTGTCATTAATGTTTTATTGTGTCTTTAAAGTCAAAGATATGAGATATGTGAATTTCTCACATTAAAATTATATATTGTGATTATCATCTTAAGCTAAATGAATTTAGTGAATAATTGATAATTCATGTATATGACTTGTGTGGGAGAAATTCATATATCAATATTATCATTGTCTCTCAGAAGAATTATGATATTACCGGACGTCCTTGGTAAAGTGAGATTATATAGTGCACAATATAATTGAGGTAGTTATATAAATAATTCACTTGAGAGAATAAGAAACGGATATAATGTGAAAATGACACAATCTTATTTCACATAATATTCATAATATCATGAAACAAGGACAAACACAAATATTATGGATCAATGTAGTCATCTATTCTCATTTGGTGACTGTAATTTAGTGATAGAAACTATCACAGTTTATGATATGAAATTCATATCATAAGAAAATCAAGATGACATAGATCCTAATAAAGGTTACACCAATTGAGCGGGAAACAACAGGTATTTTGATATTTCATAAGATGTATATTATGAAAATACATGAGATAAAATAGCAAAATAAAATATCAATTTATGATATGATTTAGATACATAATTAATTTATATAGATTTGTGATTATTATTTGGTATAATGATTGACATCGTTATAAGAATAATATTATCACATAATAATATTGTATAACATAATATTATTATGCCATAAATTAATTAATCATGTAAGAGAGTTTGTTTGAGAAATAAGATAGAGAGAGAATGACTAATTTGCAATTATGCAAATTACCATTTAATTTTCTTTATATATTATAAATATGAAGACTTATGAGTTTAAAACACCTACTATCTCTCTCTCTCCTTGAGGCTGGCCAAACATAGAAAAAGAACAGTCTTCTTCCTCCTCTAATCTATCATTTAATCTTACAATTTTACATCATCAAAATCGAAAGGAGCAAGTTTTGATTGAAGCTAGGTGGTTGTATTTAAGCCTCAAATTTTGAAACTCTTATATCAAGAGTTCTTAGTTTGTTGTTTAGGTTCAAGTTGAACCGAGAAGCGACGTACAAGAGTAGAAGGCTCAGCAAGCGACAAGGACGTGAGAAGGGCTTCGAGAGACTAAGGTTAGTATTCTACAACTTATACAAAATTAGAATAATATATATATGGCATATATTATAGGACAAGTATATACATAGAATTTCATATTTGTCACAAAAATAAATATTTGTGTTGTTGTGAATAAAAAAAATTATTTTCGCTGCGCAACACGTAAAATAAAACCAACAACCAATTCGATGGATTTTGAATAGAAGCACTGAGAGGTCCTATGCTCCTAGGAGTACATTGGCTTTACTCTATATAAGCATGACTTATCAAAATATATGCATAACATGGACATATAAGCATGGCTCATCAAAATATGAACATAACTTGGATATATTTGTATATTTATCAAGGCATAAGCATTATTTGGACATATTTGCATAATATATATAAGCATGACTTATCAAAATATAAGCATAACTTGGACACATAAGCATATTTCAAACATGTTTTATCAAAATATAAACATGATTTGGACATATAAGCACATTTAAAAAATATAAGCAAAATTCATAAGTATATTTTGAATATATAAGCATATTGACATATACATATTATTAAGATATGAGCATGATATAGACATATTTGTATTTTTGACTAAGACATGACCATTATTTATTTAATCAAAATATACGTCATATTTAATACTTGAACATGTATATAAAAGTATCATATGTACCTATTATACATAGGTTTTGAAGGTATATTATTTTTTGATGTCAAGACATAAGTTTTATTTGTGTTATTAATGTTTATTATATCATATATATAAAGTAAAGCTAGTGTACTCCTAGGAGTACAAAACTTCTCGGTACTCCTAACTAAAAAATCTATTAAATTAACTTCAAACGAAAAATCCAAATTTCTTAATAAATTCTTTATATCAAAATCTTGTAGGATACTAAAATTTTCTATTTTTAGGATTTTCTAACTACTTATTTCAGATTTTTTAAGAGGACTCTAATAATAATAATAAAATAATAAAATTTTGCATATAAAAGCTATTTCCAAAAATATGAAACATATAGTTAGAAAATCCTAAAATTAGAAAATTTCAGTAACCTACAAGATTTTAATATAAAGAATTTATTGAGCAACTTGAATTTTTCGTTTGAAGTTGATTTGATAAATTTTTTTAGTTAGGAGCACCGAGAGCCGCCGTGCTCCTAGGAGCACGCTAGCTTTACTCAATATATATACATGTATTCAATTATTTTTATCAAAAGAAATTTATATAAATGTATTTCAAATGATTTATTAAAATAGACTTGCTTAATTCATTAAATGCATGCAATGAAAATAAAATATATCCATATATATATTTATTTCATGACTCTATAATTCATCAAAGGGGTAAAAATGAATATTCTATTTATTTTATGATGTCAAAATATGGTTTTGAATTATACCATAAAAAAATAAATCAAAATTGGCATTTTATTGTTCCACATATAAAAATAAAACTATGATTCTTAACATATTTTTCAAGATTTTTGGGCTTAAGAAACTATTTATTTAATGAATCTAAGTTTAATTACACATGAAATCAATATGGGCCGCCAAATTAAGGCCCATGCGTCAAGATTCGCAGTTTTCATCAACGTTTAAGTTAAAATTTAAATTGGGCCATTTGATTTGATCACGTGTAAGTTCAGATTAAATTATTAATATTATCATCGTATTTCTTTTCTTTATCCTCACCATTGTTCAAATATCATTTTTATGGTATTATTGAGGGCTGTAGATCATAGTGCTAAAGAACAAGAGAATTTTGCATTTCCTCCTTGCCAATACGGAAGAGCAGCAATTGTGCAGAGAATGGGGCAAGAAGATTGTTGAGTATGATTTAATAGTGGATACAATTCATATAGAGGTAGAGAGAAGATATGGAGGAAACAAACAAGTTCTTTTCTAAAAAACTCTTTATAATTCTTTATTATATTATATCTCTTATATTGTCTTAATTTTCTCTAGAAAACTTTATTTTACTTGAAATTTGAACCATTAAAAACTAGACTTAAAGATATTTAAATCCATAACTCATATACCTAAAAAAAGTTCGAATAGTCTGTCAAAATCTCTCATGAATCAGCCTTAAATTTTATTGACTGGACAATAAACTTCAAGAAAAATATTAATTAAATTTATATTTTCAACAAAGATACTACATGTCGATGTGCGATCTCCATGAGGAGTCGGGTAAGCATGTCCTATTGCATTGCCAGGCAACGAGATCAGCTTGGTTTGCATCCGGGCTTGCCTTTCATTCAGATGCGGTACAGGGTAATATTCAGGAGGCGTTTTGCTCTACTCAGGCTATGATGGATGGGGTAACTTTTGCCTTCTTTATCAATTTAATGTGGGCTATTTGGAAAAGGAGGTGTGCCTTCATTTATGAGGGGAAGGAATGGAGTCAGGCAATTCTCAAAGAAGCAAATGACCTGGTCTATAATGCCAAGTGTGCAAGATTGCTCCACATTGCCCCCACTCAGGTCTCACCAGATACGGGACAAAACACACAAGGTACATGGGCGCTCAATAGCCATAAATGCTATACAGATGGATCCTACATTATCTCAGGAGGAGGGTGGGCGTATGTCTTACAGGAGGGTGATAGATTAGTGCAATATCAACTCAAACATGTTGCGCTTTTATCTCCCTTCCACTCAGAGGCATTGGAGATTCTGCAAGCAGTAAAGGCGGTGATTGCAAAAGAGGTTCAATCCTGTCTTCTACACGGACTGCTTACACCTTGCTCAAGTGAAAACCTATACAGAACCGTCAATTGACTGTGACTGGACTGTATACCAGGAGGTGTTTGAACTGTGGCATCTCTTTCAAGAACATGAGCAGTTTACTTGTTAGCATATAGGAAGGGAAGAAAATAGGTTAAGTCATTATTTGGCTACTTTGGCTAGACAACAAAAAATTGATTATGTTGGCTTTGCTTTCCCTTTTTTTCTCAGGACCGCTGCTTTGATAAGGTCATAGGAATTGTTGTAATGTAATGACTATCATTATGATGAATGAATGAAGCCTATGGGCAATTTGGCAAAAAATTAATAAATAAATAACCAACATGACTTTCAAAAAAGAAATTTGTTTACTCAGTGTTTTTAATTTGAGCATCTGAGGCTATATTTAATTTTGTACCTGCATTTCTACATCATAGCCTTGCTAGCTAGATCCTAATTAAGGTTGTCATTCCGGGCACCTAGCGCGATGGGTTGTATGAGATGGTTGGTACGGTGGAGACAGCTTCCATTGTCGTATCGGTTAGTACTTCTACAAATGACATGCGGCCTAAAAATCTTGATCAGGTTTGTAAGGCGAGCAGTACGGACTTTGTCGGGACCGTGCTTATGCTTGCTGGTGATGGCCGTGGTACAATGACTTTGTGTGACGCCATGGTAGGTGGAGTCGCATGAGGTGACGACATGGACCATTGTAGTGAGATTGTGGTGGTTGAGACAAGTCGTGTGACGAGTCATGTCATTGGAGAGTGGTCTGGATGTACATGAGATGGAAGCGGTAGACTTGGCCGTCAGGATCCTCGTGGGCACCTTGATGCTCGTGGAGGCAGGTGTGGACCGGTGAGACACATGGCTTGTGATGTCATGTGAGGTGTTGGACCTGGACGACCTCGGGTCGTGGATTCGGGTTTGACACGGTGAGTCTCAGGACTTTGAGACTCGGTGGGAGGTGACGGGTGATCAACAGACAACTATTGGGCTATGATGGTTGGCAACAAGATTTGTTTTGCCAATAAGAGCCTCAAGGTGGAAATTGCCAAGAAGAGAGAGCCACAACAATGGTTGGTTTGGATTTTTAATCCCATCTCTTTTTCTTCTCTTAGAGGACATGGTGTGATAGTTCATTCTTTGTATCTAGATTTTCTAGTGTGAGAAAGAGAGCTTCGGTCTTGTGAGAGAGTGAGAGAGACACTATTGTAGAGAGAAAGAGCTTGCTTGTGAGTTTGAGAGGTTGAATGATTGCTTGTTTGTAGTGATTGTACACTAAATCTTGTATCTCCTCCTTGAAATAGTAAAGTTTATCGATTTGTGACCTCCCGCTGAAGTAGGTCCCGACCAAACCACTTGAATCTAGTGTTATTACTCTCTTGTGCATTCTCTTAACTTGACTCATCTCGCGGAAATATCTTTACATTTTTTTCATCTTTCTTGTGGTCTTTGGTGGTGGTTAATGCATGATTAATTTGGTTTCTAATTTTTTGATTAATATGATGTATGGTTATTGATTGTTAATTGCGGGTATCTTGTTATTGTTGGTTCAAAAACCGTTGATTAACCAAGTGGGATCTTGGGTGTACAAGAGGTATTCGAGAAGTTGTCAAACTCAACTCTCTTGTTGGTTAAAATATCCTAACAGTATGAACATGTGAAAATGGGGTTTTCATTCTTCTAGCAATAGCACGAGACATATGGGTACGGCACGGATTGTACGTACTCGGATACAGTCAAAACACAGTACGTGTGCTTGAACGTGTCGTGTTAGGCAATAAACACACTAGATACGATACGACACGACATGTTCAAGTATCTAACTGGTACGTGACACGTCTAAGCACGTCTTAGAATTTTAAAAAATAGTTATTATAATGTGTTTTTAATAATTATTAAAAGTACATTTTAGAAAATATATATTATTGTAGAATTTTTTTCTCCATTCTATGAAAATATTTCTATTTTTTCTCATTTTTCTTGATTTTTTTGCGGATTTTAGATGTTGTTAACAATTAAAATTAGAAATTTAAAACAAAAAGATTAAAACACGTTCAAACACGTGTAAGCACGTGCATGTATGACGTGTCGAGATATGATGTGCCATTAGAAGTGTCGTTCTTAGCGCTCATGTAAAAAAACACGACACGGCATGTGTTAATTTTTACACGTGCATGAACAGTACAACACTTCTGGCTAACACCTGTGTGCTTGGCACGTGTAGACAAAACAAAACACGTTTGTAAATCACTATTAGCCAGTTTACATGTTGAATGACCACTTTGAAAATATTTGCATATAATAAGATTGATAATAACTAATAAGATCATAGGAAGGTTGGACTTGATGGGTTCCTTTGTCAGGTTTACATGCATAACAGACTCGTCACTTGTGTATTATTTTGAGAATAATACATAACATACTCATTGAGAAAGTGACAGTACGTCATAAATTGTTATTATTTCTCTTAGTCAAAATAAAATATCATAGCATATCTTAGTAAATAAAAAAGACAGATTTATTCTTGTATTGAATAATTATTATAATTTATTAGTACATAAAACATAGAATTGGAGACAACTACGATTTTAATTACTTCTTTTTTTTACATAAGACAGCCAATGTCCTTTTTTTTTAGGTTTCTTACGCTCGTAGGCTAAGCATTGTTTTTAATTTTTTATGGAGGGATTGAGTTATTCTCGGAATGGTTAGAAGTCATTAGTCAGGTGATCTTCATCTTTTTCAAAAAACCGAATTTTTTTTTAATTACTGTATAAAGACAAGACATGCAGGGGTTCTTCATGAAAATTTGTACAATTGTAAAGAAACCGAAAACAATTGTAAAAATACTGTAGCAGTATTGTAGATCTACAGTGTGAATCTATCCAAAATTAATACCAATTTTCAAATGAGTAACAATGATATTTTTAGTTCAAATATTTAATAACTTTATGTCTATTTTCTGAATACATTTGTTCATAATAATATCTAAACGCATGAGTTCATGATTATTCATCCATCAAATATATTCATTTTTATTTAAGTTCGAAACCAAAAGATTCTGAATACATAATCCACAGAAAACACGTGAACACATGGATTTTTGTGTTTCCTGCTTTCAGATAGTGTATAAACATACAGAAATCAAAATTTATGTTTTCTGATACTTTTTGTGAAAAGATGCATTCAAAAAATAGCTTATAGTTGTCAAACATTTAAAATTAGAAATATTGTTGATATGCATTTAGAAGATTAGGATAGGAAAAATTCACTTAGTACTATAATAATGATCGGCGAATTTTCTTCTAGAATTAAAGCAAATAAAAGATTGAAGAATTTGTATTTATTATTATTAAAATACTATTGAAGGATTCCTGTGTATATATTATTACAGTGGCCAACTGTCATCAATTTTAAATAATTTCAAATTGATAGCTAGGCTGCTATGGAGATGTTTTCTTAATGTTTGTACGTGCATTAATTCCATTTGTCAGAAGAATTTTGAGTTGAATATTTTATATTTATGGTGGCCGGCTGTTATCAATTTAAACGAACCAGCCAGTTCAGCTGATAGGGAGATGTTTTCTTAATATTTGTATATAGGATTGCATTTGTCATAAGAATTTAGAACTGAATATTATATATTATAGTCCGTAGCCGGCTGTCATTAATTTTAAACGATTTAATTCAATTTAAACGAATTTGCGAACCGCACGCGGAGATGCTTTTTTAATATTTGTACATATCGTTATTAATTCTTTCTTCGTGTTATAAAAATAGTCGAGATTGCATCGACTTGTACGAAGACCTACGCTATTCCTCTCTCTCTCTTTCCCTCCCTCCCACCCCCCCCCCCCCCCCTCCTCCTTCTTGTTTGAATGCACAAATCGGCAGAACCGCAAGAATCGAGACTGTTAGGCCTAATCGGTACCGCTTGGTATAGTCCCAAATATAATTTTTGTAAGTTCTTTTTGGTACTTTTATTCGATGTATCGAGTTTATGGAGTTTCTATGATGAAATGTAATGTTTTCTGGAGCTGGTATCAGTCCTCAGCGATTTTTTGGTAAATTTGTTTTATAACTGTCATGAATGTGCACTGTTAGATCTGTTTTACAACTACTCTTTATTCCTTATACATATCTGATAAGCACTTGTTTTGAGATAAATACCCTTAATCTATAGGATTAACACCTCAAGTCTGATTCATTTACTACAAAGGAAAGATTCAACATTCGCCTCATATGATATGTATAATATGCCTATAGTACTACAAATATCCCTTGCAAACTACAGCTTAATTAGACAAGGGAGAGAACCTCTGGCTTAAATACCTAAAATATACTTTGAGGAGTGCTAACATTTTTTTCAAGTTGAATTTTGGTAGGATTGTTGTAAATTCCTCAAAATTGACTCTCTATCTTTTGTTTCGGTTTCCCCATAGACAGCAATTTAACAGGAAAAACAAAATGGGGAGTAGAAAGGAGAAGCATCATGACAAGCGGCACAAAGGTGGACACAGTCACGGTTCAGGATCGACCCCATTTGTTCGTTCTCATCCATCAAAAAGTAGCTCCCAGTCTGCTCATTTTGCTGAGTCATCAGAAGGGAAATCCCGATCTACTTGTTCTAGTTCATCAAGCCCTCGCGACTTTTCTTCTGCTGCTAGTTCATCGAGAATGAGTTATTCCCCCTCTGCTTCTAACATTTTTTATGCTGCTAGAAGTTCATCAAGAATGAGTTACCCCCCTTCTGCTTCTAGCCTTTCTTATGCTGCTAGTTTATCAAGAATGAGTTACCCCCCTTCTGCTTCTAACCTTTTTTATGCTGCTAGAAGTTCATCAAGAATGAGTTACCCCCCTTCTGCTTCTAGCCTTTCTTATGCTGCTAGTTTATCAAGAATGAGTTACCCCCCTTCTGCTTCTAACCTTTTTTATGCTGCTAGAAGTTCATCAAGAATGAGTTACCCCCCTTCTGCTTCTAGCCTTTCTTATGCTGCTAGTTTATCAAGAATGAGTTACCCCCCTTCTGCTTCTAACCTTTCTTATGCTGCTAGTTTATCGAGAATGAGTTACCCCCCTTCTGCTTCTAACCTTTCTTATGCTGCTAGTTTATCAAGAATGAGTTACCCCCCTTCTGCTTCTAACCTTTCTTATGCTGCTAGTTTATCAAGAAGTTATGCCCCCTCTGCTGATTCAATAACTTGTTCGTCTCATTCTGGTACTTCTTTTAAGTGTTATTTTCTTTTCTTATTACTTTGATAGTTACACGATCAGTTTGTCAAAAAAAAAAATTTCTTTTGGATCAATATTATAAGTATAACAGTAATGTTTTATTGCATAAAGAACTGCTAGATTCATCACTATATTTCATTTTGGATAATTGTTTTTGCAAAGTGTTCAGACAACCATTTTGTGAAGTGGTTTTTGCTTGCCAGCAATGTTTCTGAAAAATTCCTAGCTAGTATTCGAGTATATTTATATGAGAGCTTCAAAATTGTTCAAAATTAAAAAAAATGGGCGGCTCAACTCAAAATTTATAAATACTGATTTCACCACATATGCTAGGGCCCCCTGCAAAAATAAATTACTATCAGAGTATTTTTTTTTTTATCCTCACCATTGTTCAAATATCCTTTTTTTTTATGGTATTAGTGAGGGTTGTAGATCATTGTGCTAAGAACAAGAGAATTTTCCAGTTCCTCATTGCTCTGTTCTTTTGACAGTACCTTTTCCTGTTACAATACAAGGGCTTAGATGCAAATCGTCGAACACCTTGTGTGCAGAAATAAATCAAGATCTTTAGTGTGTTAGATGCACAACTGAGCAATCAACAACAACAAACCATAAAAAAGAAAAGAAAAATAAGTAAGCACACAAAATAGACACCATGATTTAACATAGTTCGGGTTTCCTCTATATCCACCTTGGCAAAGGCACCAGCAAACAATTTACTATCATAATATCTAGATACAAAAATTGATTACAAGATTAAGAGCACACTCTCCACTCCCTCAAGATAAAAATCTTAGTAAAGATACTTTAAATCTCTCAAACTTACAAGCTACCCTCGAAGAAGACTTAAAATTGGACAAGCTCTCTTTCTTGTTCACTACTTCAGCTTCAACTCACACAGGACATCAACCAAACTACTATCAGCACTTAAAGAATTCTCTTAAGACCTGCTAAGTGGTCTAGCAAACTGGGTCTTGTTTGGTATGATTTGGGCCCACTAAGACTCAAAGAAACAAGTCTTATAAAGAGCTCTACAATGGGTCACGTTTTTAACATTTCCTGTTAATATATACAGGATACTTCTGTCAAACTTGAAATGTTTATGTAGATCCTAGTTAAATTATTGCCACTCAGGTCATAAAATTGTTTACTTGGTGTTTTTAATTTGAGTTTCTGAGGCTATATTTTATTTTGTACCTGCATTTCTACATCACAGCCTAGTTTGAGCTCAGGTCGTGTGGCTCGCTTGGGCAAACACGCTGAACCAGCAGCAGAAGGTGCACCACCATCTATGACTTCAACATTGCAAGATGAGCTTCCCGGCAGCCGGTTTGAGCTCAACGATGACTTGGGATGCGGGACACCAAGCGAAGTCCAAAGTCGAGCAGAACTTTACTGGCGCAAGGAAGAATAAGAAGTGATCTCTATTGTTAAAGATCAGGTTGGTTTGAGCTAAAATGCTCTTGTAATGGCGCCATATTTTAATACGGTACATGAGAGAACTTAAACTATATATAGAGTCCAACATTGTGATATTACATGTACAGATGGTGTATGAGTATACCATTTTTTATTTTGCTTGTTAAATATGGCATCAGTGAATCAGTGATGTTAGTTTCAAACCATATATTATTTTATGTTGAAGTTCAAAAGCAAGATATAATTTGATCTAAAAATTTATAAATTCAAATTCGTCAAGGCAATGCAAAAGCAAAAGTAAAATGTTTGGGAGATATCAAAATGGATATTGACTTTATTATTCATATTACATGAGTTATTATGCATATTAACTATTTTATTTATGCAACTTATTTTTTTACAGTATTTTTATTATTCAACTCAAATACCACTAATATAAATAATAACTCACTTAAGTTGAATAACAAAAATACTATACAAATAAATTGCATAATAAAATCGTTAATATGAATAATAACTCATTTAATCTGAATAACAACTTATTTAATTTGAATAACAAAATCAATATCGATTTTGATATATGTATATCAGCTCCCAAAGCAAAATATATATCTAAAGAAAGATATGATTCCAACATATTAAATAAATAAAAAACAATCAATCAATATGCACAGAAAAGGCAATAACGCTAATAGCGATTACAAAGATGAATTCATAGATGCAGCAATGCTAATAATCAATGCAGGTTTCACTTTTCTAAAAATTATATATATCAAATTTAATTATTGTGCACAAATGACTTAATTGCCCTTGTTTAATTAACGGCTGAAATTAGAGATGTATTGTAAAATGAGATGCACATGTACACTAAAATTATTCTATATTTTATTTATTTTTTTGAAGAGTTGGGCCGCTTGAGTAGCTTTTTCAGTGTTTATATATGTTGTGTATTCCAGTGCATCTGCTTTTATATGATCCGTGCTCTGCTGTCACTTGTCAGATCTCTCTCTCTCTGTTGGCGTTATGGTTTATGTCGGTTCTTTGTTGAGCTGGAGCACCATGCCTCTTTGGAGCTGCAACAAAGAAATTAAAAAAAAAAAAAAAGGAAGGTACCACTTCTGTGAGAGAGCAGGTTATATTCGACAAGTTTTTCCATTCCATAGATGCATTCTCACCCCCATATATAGCATAGGATCATCATAAGATCTTTTTACATTTGGAAAAGAAAGAGTTTTAACGTTCATCGAATTATATTTAAGTTCGATAGATGAAATAACCGTTGGATCATCAAATCTGATATTTTACATGATTATTAAAACATGGAAGCAAACTTCTATGTAAATCTCAATACCATCGAGTAGTTATTTTATTTATCGAATTAAAATTAAAAATTTGATTCGATGAGCGTTGGAACTCTCTTGCTCCCACCCCTAATCTCATTTACTTGGTACTTCTTTTTTTTTTTTTAACTTCACAAGTTCTGTAATTTTTTAAAACTTGTCGCTTATGTGGGAGTCTCTTATCTCTAATCTGGGTGCCTATCAGAAAATTACCGGACTGCGAGGGAGAGGGCATCTCCGGTATGGACGTTTTTTTTATATCGTGAAAAAAAAATTTGAAAATTGTAAAAGCTTAAATGAAATTGTCGAAATTACAAAATAAAAAAAAAATTATTTCCTCAGAATCCAACCAGTGAGAGGCTGAATTTTCAAAAACTGACCAATGCTAACTTTTTTTTGTTATAAGAATTCTCATTAACCCCGACATTTATTTCTTTTTAAATAATTATTGTGGGATTTAAATATGCATCTCTCCATAGAGAGCTGAGACCTATTACTGATGTGTTAGACTTGTAGTTCCTTATGCTAACATGATAGCTGGATTTTGAGAAAACAGCCTTGGAAAGTTGGATTTTCAGAATTTGACCTTCAGTTTAGTATAGTAGTTTTTCAACCCGATAATTTTTTTTAAAAAAAATCAACATTGAGTTTAAAAAAAATGATAAATACAGAACTTAAAAAAACTAATTTTAATGATTTGTATATGTATACATTATTAGTTACTATCATGTACTAAAAAATATTAATTTTTTATATTTAATAATATTAATAATATATGCATGTCTTATAAAGGGTCGTATAAGCTCGAATTAAAAGGAAATTATTTCAAACGATATATAAAACTATTTCTAAATCTTAAACCCATAACGGTCATTTTCAGACTCAAAAAATGTTGTATAACCCCTTTAATCTTATGATTTATTTTTATAAAAAATTAGGAGTTTTTATATACCGTTTGAAATTATTTTTTATTTCGAACTGTGACGGTCATTTATAAGATTTGCAAAAATTATTAAAATTATTTAAAAAAGAATAATAACTAATAACATATATGTACATATAAAAATCATTAAAATTGATTTTTTTTAAGTTCTGTATTGAGATTTTTTATACTCAGTGTTGATTTTTTTTTTAAATTATCGGGTTGAATACCTGTTGTATTGAACTAAAGATCGGATTTCAGAACCCGGCCTTCCAAGGCCCTTTTTTCAGAATTTGGCCTTTGATTGGTCGGATTCTGAGAAAACATTTTTTTTCTTGTTTTATAATTTCGAAAATTTGGTTTTAGCTTTTGTGTAATTTTCAGATTTTTCATTTTCACGACATAAAAAAAATGAGAAACGAACGAAAGCAAGCTTCGACGATAAGCTATTCCCTTCTCGTTCCCGATTCGATTCCCGGTCAGTGTCGGAAACGCGTCCCGGGAATCCGGAATGAGAAGGAAACGCGTGTCCGATAATAAATAATATAAATAAATAATCGACTCTCTCCGTGTGTCTCTCTCTCTCTCTCGCGTCTCCCTCCCGGCCTACTCACTGCCTGGCTTTTAATCAATCCACATTATAACTAGATCCTCTCTTTCTCTCTTTCTGTCTCTCCTTCGAGTTTTGCGAATCTCGAAATCTCAGGTGAATATCAAACTCTCATCTCTTTTCTTTCCTCTCTTCAAGCCCGATCGTTCTGTTGTTTGCATTCGTTTTATGTATGAAAGATAGATAGATCGATAGATATACCAAGGGAACTTTGCTTGATATTATGTGTGCCCGAAGAAAGAAAGGATAGAACGAGGAAATTCGTGCCCATCCACATAGATTGAGATGTGTAATTGGAATTCTCTTTCCTTTGTTTCTAAGGTTTCCGCTCTGATTTGTCAGATTCAATCTTGCGTAGATCTTGAATAATAACCCCCTTCTCTTTCAAAACCTGTAAATAACGTAGGTATTGTTAATTTGTATGCCAATTTTGTTGAACGGATAAGGCAATCAAATTTGTGGTGGTTCTTGATTTCTCTTCCCCCAAAGGAAGAACAATTGCTTGTTTTGCCAAAATTTAGAAATTTTGCCAAGTAATTAGTCCAGTTTTATTGATTATAAGGATTTCTAGTAGTTCATACGAGAAATACCTTATATTAAAGTCAGAAATGTTACAGTTTTAATGTGCTTAGAAAAGAGCCGGTATCATATTATGTGTTAAATGACACGGTGAGATACATAAACTGGTAATAATAAACAGATTGGTTGGTCAACTGTCTTAATCCACCGATCTCTTCCATTTTGTTCACTGTGCACTGCAGAATCTGATCGGATTTGTTACAAGCATTTTCTATTTTATAATCTCCCCCCCTTGCATTCTACCTGGTTAACACCTGAAACCTCATTTAATGCAAAGAAAGTTTCAGCACATGCCTCAAATGCTATGTTACCTATGTATATGCCTTCAATACATGAAACATCCCTTGTAAATTATAAATAATTGGATTGGACTAGGAATGTAGCCACTGGTCAAATACCTGAAATTCCCTTGTTATATTTCTGATTTCGGATGAGGAAATTGATTTGGGATGAAGGTAATTTGGAGCATTAGCTAATGAAATTGGAAAATGAGGAGGGCTGATATTCTTTTTAAATTGAAAAGTTGTGAAGTACTTTCTAAATTAATTTCCGGTTTGGTCGTTTCCTTCCCAGAATAGTTGCTAAAATTAACTCTCCTGTTTCAGTTTTTCCCTCTGCAGCAATTTGACAGAAGAATACGAAACAAATGGGAGGTGGAAAGGACAAGAATAATGACAAGGGATACCCATATGGGTACCCCGGTGGATACCCACCTCCTCCCGGGGCATACCCCCCTCCACACGGTTACCCGCCCCAAGGGTATCCTCCCCAAGGGTACCCACCTCAAGGGTATCCTTCCCAAGGGTACCCACCTCAAGGATACCCTCCTGCTGGTCATGGATATCCCCCGACTGGATACCCGCCTCATGGTGGCTATCCTCCTGCTCCTTACCCAGGAGCTAGCCCATCTCATTCGGGTAGGTTTAAATATACTTGTTCTAATAATTCTAACTTTTTCCTTGTTTTGCTTGAATATATTTTTATTCTTTTGTCTGTTGGGTTCTGTTATGATGTATTTCTTGTCAGTAATGGAAGCAATCAAATGACAAAATTGTTTCATTGGATAATTAAAAAAACTGCCAGATTCATCATTATATTATTATGCATCAACTGTTCTATTACAAATTATTTATTGAACACAATGTTTTTGTGAAAATGCAAAGTACTTGAGTAATTTATACGAGAGTTTTGAAGTTGTTAAAGAAAAGAAGGGCTGAATCTAAATTTATGAGCATGGACTTCACTGGGTGTGCTAGATCCTTCGTCCAAATATAATTTAGTTTGATAGTATTTTTATTCTCTTCATTTTTTATTCGGAGTTCCTTTTATGGGAATTATCGAGGAAATCCTAAGTCATAGTGTTAAGTAACAATAAATGTTTCTGTTTCCTCATTCCTCTGCTTGCTTGACAGCCAACCTTTTGTTGCTAATAATATGATATGTGCATGGAACTTCTTCAGGAATCGAAATTTCTATATAGAAAAGTTGTTTAATCTCAGTTCTTTATTTTTAAGTCCCAGCTTTTTAGGAGATTTGTGTATGTAGTTATGTTTAATTCAAGTACCAAGGCTTTATTTTGTTGTACATGCAATTCTACATCATGATTAGCTAGATTCTAACCAAACTACTGCCGCTCAGGTCATGGGGTCGGTATGGGCACACTTCTAGCTGGAGGCGCAGCAGCAGCTGCGGCTGCATATGGGGCCCACCAGCTGTCACATGGGCACCATGGCATGCATGGCTATGGCATGTATGGCCACCACGGCTTTGGTCACCATGGTAAATTCAAGCACGGCAAGTTCAAACACCATGGTTTTGGTGGGAAGCATGGGTTCTTTGGTGGTAAGCATCGGATTGGTGGGAAGCATGGATTTTTTGGCAAACACAAGTTCAGGAAGTGGAAGTGATATCTTGTTGTAGAGGTCAGGTTGGTTTGAGATAAAATGCTCATATTATTAGTATCATCAAGTATAAATTATAAACTGATATTAAGACCCATTAAAATTGGGCATTATATGTGCTCTATGATTGCTGGTGCTTTGCTGTTTGCCTAAATTGATCCTGGGACTGTGTGTGTGTGTACCTGGTATTATATATTAGCTATGTTTGGGAAATTGAAACTTGTTTTCTTGAAAGGTGCTTATTGTGATTTTTAGGCCTTGATAGTGCCTAAATTGAATGTACAGCAACAGGGGAGATTCCATTCTTCACATAGCAAATTTACATGGTGACTGTCACCTTTGAAATATGTGTAAATAACATTTATAAGATCATTGTACATACATAACATACTATTTTTTTTTAAGGTAATTTCTAATAACATACTATTTTTTTAAGGTAATTCCTAATGTACCAGACTCTTTTTTTTTCTGAGCAAAGTAACATACTAGTAGGGTGACAATTTTTGACCTGATCTGACTCGAATTTGACCTAATTCAAAATGATTTGAAGATAATGGATCGGGTATGGGTCAATAATTTTTGACCCATCTCGGGTTGGGTCGACCCGAAATGATCCGAATAATTGTTCTTGTTATATTTAATTTTGAAAATTTACCCTAATTAAAATTAATTATATATTAATTAAGATTAAATTGTATATAAATATTAAAAATTAATTATTAAATTCTTATATAATTTATTCAAATCGGATTGACCCATGACTCGAATGAGTTGGGTACATATCAAAGAATTTTATTCGAATTAAATCGGATCAGATAAAAAATAATAATAAAATAATATTAATCCGATCTGATTCAATGACACCTTACATACTGGACTTTCGTGTGTGTTTCTAGAATTTTTGTACCAAGAGAACTGTGTGATGTGCTTAGTGATAGCCTGGTAGGCCACTATATTTTTTTTCTTTAGATAACAGATTGAAAAGAAAAAAAGAAAAAACAGAATTATTTTCTTTTGTAGCCATCAAACCTGAGTGGTACTGGTGAACCTCTTTTCATGTTTTCAAATCAAATTTCTAGTCGTTGCAGTTTTTTCATTTGAGGATGGTTGGGAATATTTTTACCCATCAGAGTTGAAAATAAAAAGAATTGAAAAAGAAAAACTTGTGGACCAAAAGTGATGTCCAAAAAAATTATAATTATAATTATAAAATACCACATGGAAGATCTCACCATCACTGATAATAACATGCATTTCAATATTTTTCACTTCAAAGTGTAACCTGCTCTTTTTTTAAAAAAAAAGGAAAAAGAAAAATGGTGGATATGTTTCTTTACTCGGTGGAAACATTTTATATGTTTTCTTACCATCAGAAATTGTATATTTTCTGTTACTCATGATATGGCAAAATAAATGAAAAAAAAATATGAGCAACAGAGAGAGGGAGAGAGAGAGAGAGAGAGAGAGAGAGAGAGCCCGGAGAAACACATTAATTAAGACAATGTCAAAGTGATCTGGTGCTTTCTTGTTTGAAAAAAAAAAATAACAGAGATTTCTTTCAAAAAAAATTTAATTGAACCAATGATTTTGATGATGAAGAGGAGGAGTTGATTCTTGCAAGAAAATTCCTCATAGCATCAACACTAGGCAATTTCCCTTTCTCCTCAGTTCTCTGTTTGTTTCTCTTTCCATGCAATATTGCAAAAAGGCAGTGCTTGCTGGTCTGTGGTCTCTCTCTCTCTCTCTCTCTCTCCCCCCCTCTCTCTCTCTCTAGTAACTAGTAAGTGCCTACATGCAGATAGAAAGGGGGTTGAAATGAGATGAGATGAGGTGGGGCCATGCCAGAACCACTGCATATGGTCAATGACCAACTTGAAAAGAAAAAAAGAAAGAAATTGATGGATAGATAGATGATAAACATAGCTAGTATCCAGTAGTAGCTATATAGGATCAAAAGTGCATTGTGTGATTGGACGCATAGGTTCAAGCCCTTTTCAAATTAGTCAAATCAATAAGGCAAAGCAGCTGCCTACTTTGATGAGATATATATATTGATATGATACCTAGCTTAATTACTAGTAGCTTTACCTATTGTTGTTGTTTGATCATCCCAGACTCTTCTAGATCTCTCTACCTTTGTATGATTTTCTTTCCCCATACTTCAGGTAGGCAATCGTATCCGTATCAAATTGGTATTGATTTCTCATATTGATGTTTTTTTTTTTGTAAATTCTGGATGAATTCCCAAAATTTTGGACAAGGAAAATCCAAGTAGTTGGCGCCTATGTTAGACTTGAGAGGGAATCTTGATTCTCTGTGGCAGTTCCTGGCTTTCAATTTGTGTAGCGGGTTGCTGACAAGCTGATCACTCTCCTAACAATAAGAATCATAACATAGGAGGTGTGTGTGTATGTATATATATATATATGCAACTCTATCATGCATGAGATGCCTAACAAAGTTTGTACAATAACTATGTATAACATGCTTGGTCATATATATGTGATCAGTCATGAAGTCAAGCAGTTGACCTCAGTTTTTGACTTTGGCACACACACAAGCAAATAGAAATCCGTGTTGACTGTTCTGAGCACTTTCGGTTTGTGGGATGTTAATGGCCTACAGGTGCGTGTACAGTATTTTCTTCCTTGGATCAACGTGCTCGGTACCAAGGTTCATATCTTCTGTTACGCTATACCGTACAGTATAATATGTTATTCACCTGATTACGATTACATAGAAATTCGTGCAATATAAATTTCAAAAAAAAAAAACTCTTTTGCCGTATATATATTATACAATATAATACTGCTCGGTAGAAAATCAGGGCACTCGGTACCAGTACCATGCCAAAAGAAAAGGCAACCCCCCATATACCTTGGTTCCCATATCACTGTAGTTCTCTTTTCTTGTTTTCAAATTACCAAACTTTACTCTTTCTTTCTTTCTTTTTTTTCTTTTTTTTTTTGAGATAATTAACCGGATTGTGGAGAGTGGTAAACTGTTGTAAACCACCTCAGTAGACAGTACCGGGCTACTGTCATGCATGACGCATGATGCATGATGCATGGCAGGGTTTCATTAATTGTCAAACTGGGTTTTAAACCACAGGATCAGGATCATATGTGATACTAATTATATTAATTAGCTGCAATTTGTGTGGAAGTGGAACTCTAAATAGTTCAATCTCTGAAAAAAAAGGTAAATTTTGATATTCTATAAGATTTTGATATGAAGGATTTATTGAGCTACGTGGATCGGTGTTTCAGATACGGGATATTGAAATTTGACCCGTAAGCATTTCGGACCGAAATGCTTATGGAAACACATTAACCAAATTCTATATATATGTATATATAAACACCACATTTTATTCTCTGAAACTGACATATGAAATATGTGTTTTGCAAATTTGTATTTGTATGATACCAGTGTGTCAGGACTGGAAGAAAAGAAAAGAAGTATAACTGCAGGAATTTCAATTTCCATGCTTCAAACAATTTTTCCAATAATATCACCTCTTACATCTCAAAAATAAGGAGGATTCCTCTTCCACTTCTTTTTTTATTTAATGATTTCTTTATTTTTCACTTAGCTGCTGCTAGAAATAGTCTGTTTTTTTTTTCTGATGGAATTGTACTGTGAAATCCGCATGTCAATTATATAATTTGTATTGACCAAGTAAGATGCTTTGTTCAATTTGCATATATGTAATCAGCAGAAATATAATGAAAAAGTACATAATAAGAAATAAATTATACTGCTTACTTACAAATTTAATTATTTCTAAAAAAGTAGTTAATCTAAATTACCAGTTGCAACGGATGTGGGATTAAAAATAAAAAAAAAAAATACAGGTAGGTAGTAAGTAGTAACATCAGGGATTAATTTGCTTTTAAATAAAATCTCTGAGGATACTTGAGACGATGCACTGAGTGAGTTGGAAGTGCAATGCCAGAACAATCTATCAACGGAAGCCTACAACTAGAATGCATGATTTGTGGGGCCCACTCTGGTCAACGATCCTTTTTTACATTTCATTTATTTGATAAATTTGTATTGTTGTTAATTTATTATATATAGGCATATATATTATATTAGATTCCATTCACAGTTTCACTCACAAATACCTTAGAGAAGCTCAAATCAAAACTAAACACAACAGAGTTGCAATGTTTCATTCGTTTCCTTCTTCCTCCTCTTCTTCTTCCCCTGCTTCAACAAATTACCAGCACAGCTCCTTTGATGGCAACACCAACACTAACACAAACACAATCTATCTCCCTTCCTACTTTGCTTCCTACTCCCATCTCAGGGTATGTATATCTTCAATCAAAGAAAAGAAAGTACTTGAATCCAGAAGATTTGTACTTGTTGATTTTATTTGTTAGATGAAGGAAAATCATGAAGATTTTTGTTAACAGGAGGCGAACAACGACTCGTCGGATTCGAAAGAAATGCAAGGCCATGAACCAAGTGCGGCGGAAGTAGCGGCCGGCGGGAAAGCGAGCCGGTATAGCCCCGAGGAGAGGAAAGAACGCATCGAGAGGTACCGCAACAAGAGGAACCTCCGGAATTTCCAAAAGAAAATCACTGTCAGTGCTTCTCTTCTCCCTTAATTCATATATACATATAATTAACTAAGTAACAAAATTAAATTTGGTTTAATTAACTTTGGTTTTTTATTTTGTTATCTTTATATTTGATTTCCGCAGTATGAATGTAGAAAGACATTGGCCGACAGTCGGCCGCGAGTAAGGGGACGGTTTGCCAAAAATGCGGAGACGGAATCGGAATCGGATACGGCCGAGAGCAGCAACGGCGGCAGCTACTACAGCCACGGCAATAATGCCAATGCCGACGTGTGGTGGCAGATGGAAGCAGAGCTCATGAATGGAGATAAATTGGAAGCCGAGAGCGAGAGCTACTATGACGACGAGCTGTGGGCCCACCTCGTCAGCGACTTCTCTGCTAATATCTGATTCGATACTAATTACTTAGAATAATTAATCAAATTTAAACCACAGTTTTTGCTTTTAATTTTGTATCTCCTTTTTTTATGTCAACTTTTAATGAAGTGTGCGTTAATTTCTCGACTAATTGGATCATGGTTCATGGATGATGACTTTGGTTGTGGAATTTTGATGTAATCGAAAACAGAGAGGATGATAGACAGCTATCCTTTAAATAAGAAAAATATATGGAATATATCAAAATAGATATCGATTTTATTATTCATATTATATAAATTATTATTTAATTTAAATATCACTACATTAATATAAATAACAACTCATTTATATCGAATAACAGAAATATTATATAAATAATAATAATTTATTTAATATAAATAATAAATTAAGCATCATTATATTATTTATATATGAGTTCTTTTAAATGGTGAAGTACCCAAGCAACAAAAACAAATCTGAGATTGTTGCCTTGATTGATATTTTTGAGTTTTAATGTTAATTTCATGGTAGATTGTGGGCAGTAGGTATACATCTGGCATCCTCTGTCTGAGTGATGTGTCCATTTTTCTTCTTCGTTTCTTTCTAAAAAAGGAAGCAAGCACATGGATGATGAGGTCAATTTTGTAGGCTATTTTTAGTCTCCACTTTTCTTGGGATTAAGAGATAAACATGCACTGCTTACAGCTTACTACTACTTTTGTATCCATCTTCTAAGGAGTTCATGCGTATGCTAATTGGGGACAAGTTCAGAATAAAGACGAATTCATGTTTTGCCTATATTTTGTATGCTATTGTTTGTGGCACAAAGTATCAACAATCATTATGCTCCGTTAAAAATTTGAGAGAAATGATCTTTGATGTGAGGGGATGTTAATTTTCTGTCGCACAGCACTGCGTTTCACGACGAACGAATGGATGGATGGATGGAGAGTTTTTTTTTCAGATTTATTTTACACGAATTTTAACACGATCAAACCGATAACACATTACGATTTTCAGTACAGCGTAGCAGAGAATATGAATCCTTGTGAGGGCATTTTATTAGTCGCAGAGAAATGGTACCTGATTCTCATTCGCAATGCATTTGAACCGGAAACGGCAACTGAAATAGACATCACTCCATCTGTCTGTTGATCAAGTGAGGAAAAAATTGTACCATCACAAATCCAGACGACACTACTATCAGAAAGAAAGAAAGAAAGAAAGAAAGAAAACAGAGAGAGAGAGAGAGAGAGAGGCCTTGGGCCTTGAACGTGAAAGGTTGTGATTAGTAAATGCATGCTAAAGAAGAAGATTCGATACCACACCAAAAATGGACATGAAAAAGGATCTCAGATCTGGCCTGGCCTGGCCCAAAACTGCGAGACAGCAGAGAATCCGACTCGGAGAATCGAGAATCAAGAGGAGGAGAGGAGGGGAGAGGACTGAGAAGGAGAGAGATGAGCGGCGGCGTGGGATCTCCGGACTTCTTCTACCGAGAGGCGCAGCGCCTCGGTTATGTCGCCAGATCTGCGTTCAAGGTTGTCTCTCTCTTTCATTCTTTGTTTCTTTCTTTCTTTCTTTCTGAGTGATACACTGATTGATTCTTGCTTGTGTGGCAGCTCCTTCAGATTCAGAAGCAGTTCAAGCTCATCACACCTGGCGCCGCCGTTCTCGACCTCGGTTGCGCCCCCGGGGCCTGGCTTCAGGTTTTGCTTCTTTTTCTCCCTCTTCTCATCATCAATCATCATCATAATCTCTCTCTTCTTCTCATTTTTATTTAGGTGGCTTGTCAAAACCTCGGTCCCTTGGAGAGAGGCGGATTAGTCGTCGGCATCGATATAAAGGTTCCGTTTTCTAAATTCCCTTTCTCCTCTTCAATTTCCTTGCATTGAAAATATCACATTTCGATTTTTGTTGCAGAGCAGGAGGTGAAGGTGCCTTCGTCACACTGTGATTCCAGAGTCAGAACTGTATGTGCTGATGTCATGTCTCTGCTAAAGGATCGTGCTAGAGCTCTCTCTCCTCAGGTACAACCTTGTCTTAATTCCCGGAAACAAAATTAATTGTTCTAAATCCTCGATCCGTGATGATCCATTTGGTGTTTTTGTTATGTCGGATGCCGTATGATTATATATTGATACATGGAATCATGACCAAATACTTTGTGAACCCTTGGTAGTTCAACATTCAGAAAAAAGATTACAGAAAATGAACTCTACTGATCTTTTTTCATTTTATCATCTTGCTGCCAGGGGAGAGGCTTCTCAGTCATGCTGTCTGACATGTGTCCCTCTGTATCAGGGATTACGACCAAAGACGCAGCTCTATCTTGCGAGCTTGGCACGCGTGCTCTTTCATTGGCTGTTGGGAAGATAAGTATCTCCGATGATTCTGACGAATCTGGAATCGAGCAGTTTCTTAGTGCTACAGAGCCCGATGCCGATGAGCCCGGTGTCCTCAGACACGGTGGCAACCTTGTAATTAAGTTACTAGAGAATGAAGATGTTCCAGGTTGGTATCCAATTATTGTTTTGGAACCTGTTTCTTACTGACCGATACGGTACTGGTACATGTTTACCAAGGAATGTGTTGCTAGTTGCGACATTGCTACCTTATTGAACTGGTATGGTATTGCTATCAGAGATGTTAATTTTTCATTGTATTAAATTGTTCTATTACTGAATAGTACCGATTTACTGATTTGCAATTTTGCAGCTTTTGGAAAATTCTGTAAACCGAGGTTCAAAAAAGTATCATGGTTGAGGCCTAAGGCTACGAGGTCTAGTTCAAGAGAGATTTATCTAATATGCCAGGGACTCAAATAGCATATTAACTTTGATTTAGGATTATTCCGTTCCTTTAGCGAAAAGGGTGTTACGATTTTTGAAGCATCTTGTATTTTGGAGGTTTTTGAAGTCAGTTTTGGATTGTAGACTTGTAGTAAAATGTGGTACATTATGAGATGCTGAAAAACAAAAATTTGATTGGAATTTAGAATAATGACCTTTGCTTTTTAATTTCCCTTGTATTATAGGTAAATATTCCTTTGCATTTCCTTTTCAGCATAAGATCTATTGGGGTAAGTATTTTTGACATTTATACACTTGTTTGCTGTCAATTAAATTCTCATCAAAGAAATTAATACATGCATCCGTGTTATAATTCTTCAATTAATATGAAACCTGAAGATGAATGCACTGGACATTGTGCAAATGCACCACAACCCAAGACTTTGCTCAATGCCCTGCTGATTTATTGTTTTATGAGTTTGATCTGATATGGTTTTTTTTTTTAAAAAGTGATTTTTCTGAAGATATTTTTCTTTTCAGTTGTTTTCCGAATCTGAACAGGTGTTTGCCAAGGATGGAATAAAAAAAATAGATATAGTTTTTTAATTTTATTCCGACTTCATTTGACAAAGAATAATAGGCGCAATTAACTTCAAATACAGTATCCTTTATTCCAATATTATTCATCTTTTGTTTGTAGATTGAGATATGATATATCATCCTTTCCAGGAAAGAGTTCTAATTGCAAAATCGGACAGTTTATTTAAAACAATTCCTCTTGACTCCACCTTTTTTTTAAAAAAATTTCATTGTTTTCCACTCAATTTCATCTAATTATAATCTATTCCAATTACTTTTTTTTCACTCAATTCCAATTATTCCAAGCTGTCAGGTGAGCATTTAAGTCATGTTTGGTACCATTCATTGCCTTTAAAATAAAGTAAAATATTTTTTCAAATAAGAGAATATAACTCAGACATTCTTTTGACATGTTTAAGAGAAAAAGAAATCCCCCAGCGTTTGGCAAATGAGATAAAAATGATTTAAGTATTTTAAGACGTTTTAATATATTAAACGGATGTGATTTAAAATAGAGTAAGTTAAATTATTAAATATTATAATTTTTAATATTTTTTATTCTCACTATTTCATTTATTTATTTCACTATTATTAAACATTAATATTTTAAAATAATTATAATTATTAAATTTCAATTTTAATTTTACTTAATAAAATGGTGTGTAAATAAAAGATATCATTCAAACTTAGATCTCTGACTAGCTTCTGTACCATCTGTAGTGGCATTGCGGTTCTCAATTAAAAAATCATTATTAGAGAAGAAATTACCATGTGTTTATTTCAATTTTGTAATGGAATTCTATAGAAGGTTTTAGAGAGAGAAGATAATAATCCCACAGTATATATGATGATTAAAATTAAAAACTATATGCTCGTTGTTGTAATGGTGCTTTATTTTTCTTGTCCAAAAAAAAAGTATTTTTTAAAAAATATATAAATTAGTTTGCAATAAAAATTTGATACTTACTTATGTTAAGTAAAGTAAAAGTGATTTAAGCATTTTAAAACGCTTTAATGTATCAAACGGAAGTAATTGAAGGTAAAGTAAAGTTAAAGCACTGATAGAGATAGAATAAAGTTAAATCATTAAATTTCGTAGTTTTTAATATTTTTTACCCATATTACTTCATCTATTTTTTTTTATATAAAAGCTCCCATATAATCCCAGTATTTATTTCTTTTCAAATATCTTTTACGAGACTTGAATTTGCGTTTCTCCGTAAAAAGATAAGATATATTACTATTGTGTTAAACTTACAATTTTCTTCATCTACTTACTTTATTATTATTAAATGTTAATATTTTAAAATAATTTAATATTTATTTCGTTTTACTTCAGGTCGGTAAAATTGAATTGAAATCCCAGAAGAAAATTTAATTTTGTTATTGTTTCATTACTTGGAGACGCATTGGAAGAACAGCTATGCTTATAGGAACTATTTTCTCTGTACACGTGTCACATCCTTTTGACACGTGTCATGGCTCTTGACCTCAAGTCTCCACCCGCTTAAACCCACTTTCCATCTGTGTGAATTTCTGTGTCGGTCTCTATGTGACCATACGTACAGCATCATAACATAACATATATACTAGTAACTGTTTTGCATTGATTTAATTCAACACTGTCAGACGAGCCCAACCCGTTACAACTTTGGGACTATTTGCCAGGTTTCATCTGTAAACTTGAAGATTTATCCCTTTCAATTGTGTGGCCGAGTTTAAACCCGGCCAATTTGATTTTCTGTTGCTTAGTTCCGTATCACCCAACATGTCATTGCCTTCTAATTCTCTCTTTTTTTTCTTTCCCTGTGACTATTCTAGAAAGCAAAAGAGAAAACACAAACAGGTGTAAAGTAACAGATGCAGAGAATCTCTAAGGCGCCAATGTAAACAAGTTTCTAGTGATCTCTATCAGCTTCTACAGCTTCCATTCCTTACAAAAAGGAATTTTGACATTTAGTATTGGATAAAGAAAATCAATATTAATGTTATACCTTATAATTTGTATTTTTTATTTATATTTAAATTTATAAGTATTTATAATTAGTATAAAAATTATTTATTATTTTTTAGATAATTATAGAAAAATTGAAGTTAAAAATTTTATTGTATAAAATATAAACATAATTTACATAATTTTTAATCATAATAATATAAAATATAATCACTTTTATTATTAAATTTAAATATATTTTTTTTAGATATAAATATATTTAGAGTACAACATGTATAATTAGAAACTATGGAATTGAAACATCAAAGTGGAACTTACAAATTAAAATTAATTATAACACCAAAAGGAAGAAACATCTAAAATTAATTATATTAGATTAGATTAGATATGGTTCTCAAATATAAAAATTTAAGCTGACCAAACTTTTATCCACTAATTATTGCACGGATATGTACCCTTTTCATCCGTACAATCTTAAAAAAATAAAAAATAAAAAGGGTACCTCATAGGTCCCTCTGGAGGGAACCATCCCATTTTGCACTAATATAAATAAATAAATATACATATATATATATATATACACACACACAAACACATATATCTACCCTTGACATGGTGCATTCATACAATTTAACAGAGTCTCTTCAAAACTTCTAATTTCTAGTTTTAGTAGTCTCTTTCCCAGAAAAAAAAAAGAGATGGAGAGTGCTTGGGATGAGAGAGAAATAGAGGGCTGGAAAACACCAAGGCGTGCCGAATGCCGGATCCCGGCAGTGTTACCGTGCCCCCCACCGCCAAAAAAGAAATCGGTTTCGGTGGTGGCGGCGGCGGCGGCGGCAGCAACAAGCAGCAAGGTGCCGCTGAAGAGTGCATACTTCGAGCCGCCTGACCTCGAGCAGTTATTCATGGCTCTGCCGAGGCGAGGCGCTTTTGCTTGAGTTTGATCTTTGAATAATAAATTAATCAATTAATCATGTTTTTAGGTTTTAGAGTGATCAGAAAAAAGTAGATTAGAAGTAGTTAGTTTATCCAGGTGTTTGCTGACTCATATTTTGTTGTACCAGTACCTTGTACCTCTGTGCATAAGACATATTAAGTCATGCTAGGGTTTAGGAGCTCCATGTCAAGTGCATGTAGAACATAGAATATGATATCTCATTGCAGCTTTTGGTTCTTTCCTTCTTTCTTTTGTTGTTATTTTGTATCTTTGGAATGATGATTAAGTCAGGAATTTTGGAAAGTTCTTGAATGGTGGATACCTGACCTCCTCCTCCTCTTGCATTCTTTTTTTTTTGTTTTTTTTGTTTTTGCCTACGCTGCTAATGATCTTAGCTTATGCATCTAATTCAACTAATTACTGATAACTACTTTCTATATATATAAACAAAAGCTGATATGTTCTGTCACAAACAAAAAGATTCCTTAATAACAATTTGATTTCGGAAGTCCATTAATTGACTACATACACTACAAAGGTTATGTCATTAATTAATTCATGTTTGGCTGATAATGTTAAAACTTGTCTATTTGTTTGACAGTATAGTTCACAAGTTGCCACATTCATGTAAATAAAGACAAATAGCAAAGCAAGAGTACTGGCATGGGACTGACTTATGATGTTTGCAATTTCAATATGAAAATTGTATTTCCTTTCCTAGATCCATCTGACAATTTGAGCATTTTGTTATTGTTAGGTTCAAATTAATTTATCTCCTCTGCAACCCTGCTGTTTTTATGGGAGATTGCTGCATAATTCTGATTTTGTTATCAAAGACCTGATACTCCTCAGACGAGTGTGTAAGGAGCGAAAACACATACATTAAAGTCTAATTTTTGTATTATGTAACATTAAAAGTCTTAACTGCTCCAGATAACATTAGTTTTACTTCCTGAGTACATGATAAAATGTATATATTGAAATTATATTATTACTGGTACAAAAAGGAGACAGCACTGGGTGGGGCAAGTTTCCTTTTCATATCATCCATCCCTAATACCACCACCTCAGTGGACTCTTCCTAGTCAGAAACCTACAAGTCAAGGGGACAGCTTGTCTCTAAGCATGCTTCAACAGTATGGACTCAACAACCCCTTGAGCAATGGGATGGTAGCAGTTGCGGGCCTCCGCATAAATCCCGCGGGCCAGCATCCTACCTTCGTCAGAGCACTTGGCCAGAGCGGTGTAGAGTGGTCTCAGGTACTTCATCCTCCCCACTTGTTTCAGCAACCTCTCAGCCTCAGCATAGTACTCCTTGCACCCGGCTGAGATTGCCAGCTGGAGGAACGCCACCTTCACCTCCCAGTCCCTGCTCTCTGACAGCCTGTATCGTGCATCCAGTGCCACAACCTAAAAGGAATTTTAGAATCTTGGGTTGAGCATGCTCTTATTGTCAAATTTCCAATGATTGTAGAATTGAAAAATAAAAAAGGAAAGGTTCGACAACACAAACCAAACTTCCTGTACAAGTACCCAATTGGTTCTCAGCCTTGTTTAGCACATATTTTAATTTTACGGCTCCATTTCAAAATTAAACATACTAGCCAATTTACAGCAGGAAACAAAAAATTGAAAACCTTTTATCAGCCAGTAGCAAGGGTTTCATGGTTTAACCATGAAACATCTGGGAGCTTGAAGAAATGCAAAGAAAACTTGCTGAAGCAAGATCAAAGAGATCATGCACAAAGACTAAAGATTGATATGTATTAAGAAAGCATACATGTTGAGATCCCGTACCAATTATACCAGGCATATTAGATAGGTCAATGATAAAAAAGTTGGAACCTGTGAGGGCTCAACATCAGAAGACAAGTTTTCCAAGTAGAGCTCCCACTCCTGGCCATTCCACTGGGCCACCTCATCCTCCCTCGGCATCTTCCCCACCTTGAACTCTGAGGCTAGAGTTTTAATCTTGTTGTAGACATCCGAGACCGGCTCCATGGCGTCAGGTGGGATTCCAGTTCCTTCGACCCACAGACGAAGGTCGATCTGGCTCTCAATTCCTGGCATGTTGGCTTTGAGAAAGTCAATAAAAGTCTCAGTGTCGATGGACTGGAATTTGAATGTGGAGATATAATTCTTGGTGAACTCATCAAATGCTGGCCTCCCAATCTACGAAAATGTCATGAAGTAAACTATTGTGACACCAGATATTGTAATGCAATGCTACAATTATGCAAATTAGAGAGAGGAAAATAATAATAGATAGTTGAAGTAGCTCAAAAAAAAAAAATAGAAACAGTTGAAGGTTCAAGAGGCCTGAGGGCCACTATCTTTTAGTTCGGTACAAGGAACAAGATACTCAGGTAAGAGTCTTTTACCGCATTGCCCGTACACGCTGTTTCTAACACCACCACTATCTAGCTTACTATTCTGCCTTTTTGATATCACTTTTGTTATTGGTCGCTGAGTTGTAACCTAAATATCAACATGTTTTATTTTTTTTTTAAAAAAAATTTAATTATAATCCAACATTGCAAGAAGGAATATTAAATACATGCCCACCAAAAGAAAACCCTAGGATCCAACCTTGTACATTACATTCTTTGAGACTTCTATTTTACACTAGTACTTCAATCAATAAGGCATGATAAGCTTCAACAAAGCAAAGTGGCGAGCGAGTGAGGAAGGGCAATAAATACCTGGCGTTCAATGCGCCAGAGGAACTGGAAACCTTTCTCATAGGGGATCTCGGAATAAACGTCATCGGGGTCGACCCCTTGCATGCAGGGCTTGAGCTTGGTGAATTCCATGTTGTCCTTGAACCTCTCCACCATGCGGTTCAGCCCCCTCCATCCTCTGCCCATGCTCAGCGCCGCTCTCTCCTCTCCCTGCACCACCTCCACTATCCTCCTCTCCGCATATGTCGTGAATCCCTGCTCAGTGCCAATCAGCGCTCAGGAAATTAGCATATCATGGAGTTGAATGAACTAATTACACATGACATGGTTAATTAATTTTACATTTAGAGATCAAACATGAACTAACACAAACCTCATTTAGCCAGAAATCCTCATTGGTCTTGTTGCTAATGAGGTTGCCGGTCCAGCTGTGCGCGAGCTCATGGGCCACAATCTGGGCCCCAGCAGCATCCCCTTTGATCACGGTGGGGGTGAGGAACACCATCCTGGGGTTCTCCATGCCGCCGTAAGGGAAGCTCATGGGCAGCACCAGCAAATCAAACCTCTCCCAATCGTACGGCCCGAAGAGCATCTCACCAGCCCGGATCATCTCCTCTGTGCCAGCAAACTCCTTGGCAGCCTCTTCAACGATGGTGGGTCCCGCATAGACCCTGGTTCTGGGGCCGATGTCCCTGTAGACAATCTCGCCTACAGCGAATGCAAAGAGATAAGGAGGGATGGGCTGTTCCATGACGAATTGCTCGACAATGCGGCCGGGGGCACACCAGAGAGAGTCCGGGCAGGAGGGGCCGCCCTCACCAGGAAGAGGATCGCGGCGGGAGATGTGGCGAGCAGCCATTACAGCAGAGAGAGAAGAGGGGATGTTGAGAAGGGCAGAGAATCGGATGCGAGCAGCGGGGGTGTCATGGCAGGGGAAGATGGAGCGGGCATGGATGGACTGGCACTGAGTGTAGGCGTACGGAAGGGAGGAGGAAGGGCCGACTTGGGAGGGGGAGAGGAAGTGGAGAGCGGAGGAGGAGTTGGTGGAGAAGGAGAGGAGGAAGGAGGAGATAGGAAGGTCAGAGGGGAGGGAGAGGGAGAGCCGGGAGCCGAGGACGGGATCGGCAGGGGAGAGAGAGAAGGGGATCGGAGAGGAGGAGGAGGAAGAAGCGTCCAGCGCGGAATGGATGGTGAGAGAGCGAGTGTCAAGGGAGAGGGAACCGGAGTGGGGAGCGGAGAGGGAGAGCAAGGCGGAGCCATGGAGCGAGCAGGTGGAGAAGTCGAGGTAGAGAGAGAGCGCGACATGCGTGATGAGAGGAGCCTCTGCGTCGGTGTACGAGTGTGGATCCAGCGGAGCCATGTTCCCTATCCGATCTCTCTCTCTCTCGCGCTGTCTCTCTCTAATCTCTCGCCGGTGCCTGGAGCCTGATTTGCAAGAGGGAGGGAGAGAGAGAGAGCAGAGGTGTTTGGTGAGGCGGGGACTGGCTGCGTGCGTCCCCTGAGAAGTACTAAATGAGTTGATGAGTGTCGATTGGGGGTTCCTTCGGCGGGTCGACGATTCGATTCCGACTACCAGCTTCTGTGTTGACTTCCCAGAATCACCAGGCCAAGACAGGTGTGTGTGTATATGAACATGCGTTAGTTACAAGATAAGAAGTATCTATCAATCAGTGATGTGAAAAAAAACAGAACATGTCTGGCGGAGAGTGAGAGTACCGTCTACGTATAGTATAATTTGATGTTTCGTATTTTAGTATATGTGAATATAATGGTTTAAATGAAATAAATTATTTATGTGTTTGATGATGATAATTTATTTATTGATTTTGTTTTAGAAATGATAAATGATAATTTAAATGTTGGAATTCATGATGTTTTAATTATCTTGAAAAAAAATATATAGTATACATATTTTTTATTTTTATTTTTTTAAATTAGATGAAAGGTTTTGAAAATTTATAACCAATAAGAAATAACAAAAAAAAAACTAAAGTGATTGTTCTTAAATATCTATATTTGTGAAGCATGTACATTGCAAATAAAAATCAATAACTCAAAATAAAAAATTATTTAGACATCCAATTAAAAGAAATATTATATTTGTAAGTTGCGATAAAAAATATTATATTTGACAGCCGACTATTCAGTTTTGCAGTTAACTAATTGATTTTGATAGTCTATTAACCATTTTTTTTTACCACAAAATACATCTCAAATACACTATATGTGAGGTTTACCGACCGACTCCGACCAATCGGTCTTTTGGCGGCCGACTTTTACAACACCGGTATCAATGTATCATATGATGATAACAGGCCAAGAGGCCCGCCATGCAACAATTCAGCCCGGATTTGTTATAATTTCACAATGAGAATCAGGGTTGCTTATATTTGTGGCCCACAATTTCAATGCGGGCGGGCTGGGCTTCGGCCCAATATCATTTAAATCATGATTAATATGACATTTATTCTGTTCTCACTTTTGTTCCCAGGCTACTCTGACTCAATTTCATCCCTAAGGTATGTATCATCATTTTTTATCATGTATATTTAGTCTCTGTGACTACAATTTTGAATTATCTTGTTTGGATTGCCAAAAAATATGCATTGATATGATTGATGGGTTCATAACTCAGAAGGTCAGGTTCTCCATGTCAGCTTTAGATAAAAGATAAATAAAATTGTTCAAGGACTGAGAATCTTCTGCCATATAAATATTACACATGAACAAATAACTAACAAAACAAAACCAACATACCCAATTGAAGCTGTTTCTCATTTCATGAAGTAAATTGCCTTAAAAATCAAAATCAAAACTCATCACTTGGAAAGCAATCCAAGAGAGGATCTAAAGTTTCATAATCAATACACCAATTGCGCTACAACAAATCACTACCAAACGCTCAAATTTAAGTAATACTGGTGTTCACTGTTTTAGGGTTACCAGCACAGTCACAGAGCCTCCTTTTCAGAGATTCACATTAAAAAACTGAGGCAAAGTAATATAAGAAATAATAATAGTAATAGTAATAATAATAATAATAAAAGGGCCATGAATGGTCATAGCTTAATAGGCCTGGCATCTCTGCATCCCTATAAAATTAAGGCCCAAACAACGGGGTGTAAAGAACTAAAGAAAAGTATTATACTGATAGTCTGATACTGATATTTTCACAGTTTATTCTGATCATTTTTACTGCCTCTCTTTTTTGTGCTTATTCAACCCATTTCTTACATGCATCAAACTTCAATTTTTCTGCACATATATTGTTCCATCTTTTTTATATTTGTATATTTTGTGGAGAGGCGGATAATTCACAAATTCAAGCCACTCCTTGTAGTCTTCATACTTCATACTGGTAATTAAAATTGAAGAAAAAGAGGGGGTGATTAATAAATAATGATCAATATTCTTTGCACATGGATGAGGTATACCTGATCCACCTGTGACCTGTTTGGTTTTAGCCAGTATTATCCAGACCACCATTGTTTATACTTTTTTGTATCCTTTGAAAATATGCAATTGCCAATTGGACCATCTTTTATTCTTCCCCCACATAACTACCCTTCAATCAAAGTATAATTTCCAAAAGAAAAATATTTGGGAAATATCGTTATTGATATCATAATCAATACCGATATTTTTATTAATGTAAAATGAGATATTATTCGTATTAATAACTTTATTATGTAATTATTTTTTTATAATATTTTTATTATTCAACTTTAAATATCACTAATATGAATAACATAAAGTTGAATAACAAAATTATTATAAAAATAAATTGTATCATAAATTTATTAATTTAAATAATAATTCATTTAGTCTAAATAATAAAGCCGATATCGATTATGATATATATATATCAATTCCTTTTCAAAATAATTCCCTTCTTTGGTTGTTGGTTCTGTCTATTTTGGAAATCTGATCAGTTAGCTCTATCTAGATTTTGTGTGTTGAAATTTGCATCTTTTATTTTTCTTGCTTTTTTTATTTTAATTTTGTGCCTACTGCTGTTAACTGGTACTGTATGGTTCTTTTAAGCGGTTTTCACGGTTGACAAGAAATGAGAAAAGAGTACTGAAAACTTAAAAGAGCGTGGTTTCCAAAATATTTACAAGTGATCAGTTTTCTTTTCTGGTACAGTACATCAGTTATCAGTACCAGAACTCTTTCAAATTCAATGCCAGTATTTTGACCAGATAAACCACTAGACTTTATAGGTTATTTTTATTTGGAGCTGAAATATAAATATTATTATTAATATTAATATCGATTTCATTATTCATAACCACATCACCTGAAACATTTTTCTACTTTATTTACAAATACAAGTACAATTACATACAATACAAACTAAACAAGTAACAAGGAGGTTAATTAATTACCTAACTTAATGTCACTTCAAAGTGGGTCCCACAACAACAGCAGGATGTGGCAAGCAGTTCTCATGTCTTGATGATATAATTGAGACTTGTTTGGTTTATACTTGTAGCCTAGCCTAGCCCATTATTTTAGGTTACCTGCCTAGATATAATATAGATATATATATATATATATATATTAATATATTAATATATATATAAATATATACAGGTCTAGTGGAATAGTGGATGCTTTCCCAAATGAGATCTCTCCACCATTCCACCTTACCTGAATAGGAAAGTGTATTAACCACTGGATAATATCAGTATTTACACCTTCTTTTTCTTTTGGTTTCAACTTCAGAGCAAAAGCAAAAGAAAGGTAAGGAATATATAGGTGACGTTTAGCAGCTCCTTCTTTAATTTTTTTTTATTTTTTTAAGTTTTTTTTAGTTTTTTTAATTGTTTAATCTTTCAATACTTCTTAATTTTTTTTATTTTTTAAGGTTTTTTTAGTTTTTTTAGTTGCTTAATTTTTCTGATGAACATATCATTCTTAGTATAGATTAAAAACACCTCATTTAATTTATTTTTGCTCGAATCTAAATCTTCCGTCCGCTCTTTAAGGAACCTCCTTTTCTAAATTAAATCTCTTTAAATTTCACTCACGGATTAAAGTTTCCGAACATTAACTCTTTAACGTGGATTAAAAATTAATCGTTAGTGTGTTGCCGAACAGTTCCATAAAGATATTGGTAATGATAATGTACCAAATTAATGTCTAATATAAATATACCCCACTTCCATGGGATAAAAAGGGTTATGGACCCAATTCTTAATTCTCATGTATCATTGAGAAAGTAAGATGAAACTATCATACAGATGTGTGTGTATATATGTATATATGTATGTATGTAGACCGTGTAAAATGAAGGATATGTAATTTTTACTTTTTCAAATAAAAAAATAGGATAATATTATTTTAATTCGGATTTCGAATTAAAATGAATGAAACAGATCGGTTCTATTTGAAATTTAAGAGATTTTTTTTGAATAAATCTGATCAATTTGTTTTAATTCGATGATCCGGATTGAAACAATAGAAGAACTACATATACTAAAAAAAAATTATAATAGAAAGTGCTATGATTAGCTATGCAGGAATTTTATACAAATATTTTTCCCTGATAACCTCTACGTTTTTAATATAATAAACTTAAAACCATAATTACTATTATTCTTTATTTTTTTTTACTCAATTTAAATTATGTTTTGATTTATCATACTTTTACATTTTTTTAAACTAAGTTCTCATACTTCTTATTTTTATTTTCTTAATTTGAGCCCTTGGGCCTGAGTTCTTATATTTTGTATGATAGAAAATTAATTTATATAAAACATTATCTAAAAAAATTAAATTAAATTTCAAGTATATTATTAAATCCACTTGGTATCAATAAATTATTTTTTTTTTACTCAGTCATGAGAAGAGACCGTTTCTTACTCTTTAAATGCTCCAGCTCATTCTTTCTAATATATATACATATACTTGAATTTGACCTCTTTTATTATAATATTTTTTTAAATAAAAATGAGAGTATAAGTTACTTAATTTTAAATTATATACAACGAATATATAAATTTACAAAATTTGTTCGCAGATAATAGATGCAAACTGCATTTGATTCATACACAATAATAAATGTAAATTTTTAAATTTTAAAAATCACAATTTCTGATTTCTAATTAGTGTGCAAGTTGCAAGTTCGATCCGAATTAAATATTGGAAATTATATATCATAATTTCTATGTCCTGTACTTAGACATAGCCCACTCATTACTAATGTTTTACTATTTCATAATTTTTATTATTGTTTATTTCTAGATATTTCTCACATTGCACTATTGAGGCACAATTGCACTAGACTTAGACTAGACTGTGGAAATGTTTGTGGTTCCCCACAAAATTAAACAAATATTGCATATGATAATGGTATAAAAAATTAAACAAGAGAGCACTGTTGCTAAGTGCTACTAGCATGTAATGATATGATATAATATAATATAATATAATGTAATGTAGTGTAATAGAGCTAGGTGAGGCTAAGTTGGACAAGTTTTTTTTATTAGTTTAATTTAAAATTATTAAATTAGTTTTAAACGATGAATTCAAATTACTGAATAAATTTTTTATATTAAAATATTATAAAATACTAAAATATTTTATTTTAAAAATTTTTAAATATTTATTTCAGATTTTTGAAAAATAATCTATTCTTATATATAAATATATATTATTTTATTTTCACATTAAAATTTTAATATAAAAAATTTATTTAGCAATTTATATTTATTATTTAAAGTCAATTCGATAATTTTTTTAATTAAATTCACCCACCTCGTTGATAAGTTTCTTAACTTTACTTAATATAATATAATATAATATAATATATACCCCCTTCCACTATCACCAATAATGTAGCAAGTGCTCACCATCACTATCAGCATTTCCATATTTAATTAATTAATTAATTGTAGAACCACTCAGGATGTATGACGTGTCGCTCATCACATTTATGCAAATCATCTAACCTATAATTAATTGGGTGGAAATCCTCAATAATTATTATTTTAATAATAATTTTTAAATTATTTAAAAAATTCTTAAAAATAGAAACATTTTTATATACATATTTTTTTAATTTATAGATCGATTGTATTTTAAATTTCATACAATTTAAGTATTATTTGATATTCTATTAAAGATCAACAAAATTAAATGATATTTATAATGGTCTATATTTAACGGTCTTTGATGGAATATCAAATGATATTTAAATTACATGAAATTTGAAAAACAATCAATCTATAAGTTAAAAAAAATATGTTTGTCAATTTTTTCTATTTTTGAGAATTTCTAAAAATTATTTAAAAATCAATTATCAAGGTTGCCAAAAGATCTCCTCCCTAATTAATTTGCTTAATAATTTGTAGTGATCCAATCATCATGTTTAAAAAATATACAAATGCGCAATGAATAAATTGAAATATCAAATGATTGTTCCCAACAGTTATATAATATTTTTTCAGAAAAAAAATAAGAAGAAGAAGTTTGCTTTGGCAAACTATCTTCTAATAGTAAAAAATAAAATAAAATAAAAATGAATTTCACATTTGATTAAGCAAAAGCAATATGGAAAAACTAAAATTTTTTATTTCATTATTTTGTTTGTAATTAGTTTATTTGATTGGATTGATTGTTTTTTCTATTTGTTTTGAAAATCAATATGATTTTAATGTCCCAACTCAAAATTTTAGAAATTAAATTTTAACCATCAAATTAAATTCACATAAATAGCCGAAAAAATTTGCACGCAATTAAAAAAATAATCCCAAATAAAAAAGTAAAAGACTACAACAAATGTACAAGAAAACTAATTAAAACAAAAGAAACCTTTCAAATGATAAAATAGAGTTGAAATAAACATAATTATTTGGGAGGAAAGGAGTTTGAATAAAAACAAAAATGAGGTGTTAATTATGTGATGGTGCCAAATCAACATCTTGTACTTGTTAAGATTCCTTAATCAAGTGCTATATATGTAATGTGTGGTGAAGAATGGAGAAAGAAATAATAAATTAAGATAAGACAATGATAACACAGCCATTACACCATCAATAAGCATCAGTGGGTCCCACCAACATTATAAATTAAAATTATTGGGCTCTCTATATACATATACATACATATATATATATAATATATAATATATAATATATATATATATATATACATATATATATTATTTATTTAATAGATGGGGGCTACCACTAAGCTAAGTTGGCCTCATTAGTAATAATAATAATATATTTTACCTTTTTTTTTTCTCTACTATAATGATACAAGATTAGATAGTAAGATAGTTGGTATTTCCTTTTTTTTTAACTGCTAATAATGGTGTCATTAATTTCTAGTTTTGGTTATTAAACATATGAAACAATTAATTAATATATTGGACCTTTCTACTATTTGTAGAATTTTAGGCACGTGAACATAAAAGGCCATCATAAATACATAATTCAAGTATACATAGTTGCTTTGAATCACATGTGTTACGCAGTAGTAATAAATATCACTTTTCTATAAAGAAACGTAGATTTTTAATTTTATAAAAAAAAATTTTAAATGAATAAATATCGGAGTTAATGAAAGTTTTTATTTTAAAAAAAATAATAAATACTTGTCTAGTCAAAAATTCTTAATTATATGAAAATTGATAAATACACAATTCAAGAATTACACCTTAATTGTACATTAAATAATGGAGGTTAATAATTTTTTTCCCTCCTAATAATGTGATCATGTTTCAAATGAGGTAGTGCACATATAAAATAATTAATATGATTATATGTACTTTTATGTTTTATTAAAAAAAATCCAGTATGCTATTTATATACATGCATCACCAATTGATCCAAATCCAATTATCATAGAATATGATTGGAATTAATGTACAATTAGACCAAAAATCAAGGGAAAAAAACAAAATAGCATGTATAAATATAATATTCATTTTTTTTACAAAAAAGTATAAATCTAATATTTATTAATTCAATAGCTCAAACAAAAAATAAATGGTCAACTTGCGCCATAAAGTTACTTTAGATAAATAATAATAATATCAATACTCACCGATTTTTCAAAAAGTCAAATCAGAAATAATATTACAATATATAAAGTTCTCAGGCGAATATATCTATCATAGGTTACGTATCTTTTTTATTTTTTATTTTTTGAGGTGGGAATGTATATATTTTTAGTTTATCAAATTTATGAAATCCACTCTTATTTTAATCTCAAAATTTTATATTTTGAAAGCTTTTTTCTTCTTGGTTTTATATTTTTTCCCTTTTTTTGGAATGGAAATACTAAATTTTCTGATATAGTTGTTAGGAATATGAATTGAAAATATAATATAATGTATACTTGAGCCGAATAAAAATATAGAGATGGTGGATATAAGATTTTATAGATGTGTAATATAAAAAATATTTAACATTATAAACATTAATGAATAAGTATAATAAATTAGTCTATAAATAGACATCTATTCATATAATCAAAGACATAAGCAGATAATGAATAATTGATAATTTTCTCTTAATATTCTCTCCCATCTCTCCAAATCTATTAATAATACTTAAATTTCTAAGGTGTAAACAATACAATAATGATATTTAAGAGGCGTGACATATAATAATGAATCTCTCTTTTAACTAAAAAAAAAACCTAGAAAATCTAGAGGCATCCTCAGTGCGCATTTTTCTTTCTTTTCCTTTTTTTTTGTATTATAAAATTTATTTATAGGCACATAAACTGATACACTCTGCTAACATATCTCATTAATTAAGGTAAATTCTCAACTCAAACTTTCTTGTAATTTATTATTTACTCTCTAGATCTTCATATTATGAGATATTAATTAAGCTACTATTATTAGCAGGTGGCTCAGCTCTCTCTTTTGAATTTCACATACCACCTTTATCCTTCATTAAATTTTTTCAAGTTGCTATCATTTTTTTAAATAATAATAGATTAGAAGAAAACATTTAATAGGGGCAAAAGGGATGGTTTTAAATGGAAATCACAATCTTCTAAGCTTTCACTCCTTTGTGATGATGAATATAACATGTAATAGAAGCAATAACTGTCAATTAAGCCACAATTCTTCATAGCAACCAATCAATAGTAACTCTTCTGATCTCTCCAAATCTTTGAAGATATTTGAAGTTGAGAGGTTTGACTCTGATCTTTTTTTCTCAAAATAATAATAATAATAATAATAATAATAATAATAATAATAATAATAATAATAACAACAACAACAATAAAAAATAAATAAAAATAAAATAATCATGAAGAGAACAAGGATTTTCTTAAATTTTCCAAGTTTTATCATACTTCCTCTTGCAATTAAAATTATTTTCAGTTGAATGGTTGTAGTCATAGATGAATGAATTATGCAAAGTTACCATAAAGGTTGTTGTCCTAACTATTTTTTTTTTTCCAAATAGCTTACATAAATTAAGTCTTTACGGAAAAAAAAAAGAGGAGAAATGTAACAGACAACAAATCACAGATGGTGGGGCCAGGTGTCAGTCACCCCCTTCATTAACCTAGGAGGAAAAGAGGAAACCGAAAAGGACAAGAAAGGAGGTGATATAATATAATATAATATACAATATATATAATATAAGATATGCTCATAGGTGCCTTAGGTTCTTTCTTGCCATTGGATTGGCAAGTGGGAAACCAGGTCCTGATTCCGGTCCCAGGTTCATACATAGGAGCAAACAAATAAAGACCTTCTTTAAGGCACTTGGTGGGAATCATTGATTACTTTATTTATATAGCCTCCATATATCTCTCTCAACCTCACACCCAAGTTGAGAAGAAAAGAAAAAGGCAACGCAGAAAGAAAGAGAGTAAAGGAAGTATTCCTTCCCAATGCACGTCTCGACCAATAATGCAACCCCCCCAACAACAACACCGGATGTAAGCAAAGGAAGGAGAGGAGAGGGATGGAAAGAGAGTGCCCAGTTCACCTCCGTGTGCCCACTTTTTATCTATTTAATTCATTCATCAATTATGAATAGCCTACGGACTCAAAGCAGAGAGAGAGAGAGAGAGAGAGAGAGAGAGAGAGAGAGAGATTGGGGAGTGAAAGAGACAAGGCAGTGAATGGGGATAGAAATCAGAGATGGACACAGTGCCCTGGGAGAGAAGGCACTCAAAACTTTTAGTAAAGCCGAGAACGTGCATTTAATGAAAAGTCTGGCAATTGCATAGGAATGGAGAGAGGGGAAGAGAGAGAGAGAGAGGCCTTTTTCCCTCTTTCTTACACAACGCCAATATGCATGCACTGCATCGCCACAGTTCCATTTGCTGCTCCAGTCTAGAAAGCTTTTCCAGCTTTCATTTCACTGCTCACCACCCCTTCTCTTCTTCCATAATTATATTCAATTCAATTCAATTCAATTTGGGTCCCTTCTTCCTCTTCCTTCCGTCCAGTTTCTATACCTATGTCGTCGGGCGATTTTGGCGTCTAAATAAAGCATAGTCTGTCTTCCTAAATTTGTTAAATAATAAAATAATATCATGAAAAATACATACAAAGCTAGTTCCACAAATGGCTTGCACACATGATATTACTGTCTTCAATTCACAATCTTTTCAAACGTAACTGATTCTACAAGTGATACTCTTCATGATAGACATGGGGTCAGATGAATGTGTCAGCATCTTAATCATCCAATTATGCAAGGAATGGAGAGAATCCAGCCCCAATTGATGGGGGGGAAGAAGGGCAAGGAAGCTTTTCTTTGCCTTAACAATAGAAAGTAACCTTAACAACAGCAAGTAGATGAAACAGTAAGTAGGCTTGGTGGACTTGGTACAAGGCATGCAATAGGCAATGCCGATTCATGACATGGCAATGGACACGAGAATGTTACCAATAAGTGGTTTGAGTTTCTTTCAAACTAGGGAAGGAAGTTGTTGGTGGGAGGCAAGGGGAAGTGAACGGTGTGGTGGGGCCCAGGCGGCGTTGGCTGGAAGGGCACAAGAGGTGTGGTGGCCATGGCGGCGGTGGGAGAGAATCCTGATGATGCTGCAGAAGAGGGAAACGGCAACTGAGTGCAGTGTTGCAGATGCCATGCCCAGCCGGGGACCGTTACACGCGGACCCAGCTCTCCTCTCTTCTCTGTTCCTCTTTCCTGCACAAATGAGAATATTGATCATGATGATGATGACGACATAATAGTTTCATGACCCTAATAATTGGAATTGATATTGACTAAGAAAATGAGGCATAAATTGCACTTTTCCTGATTTATTGTTTGTAAGAGAAAATTATGGTAGGAGTGGACTTTATCCTACCCATTACTAGTATAAAAATAAGAATATATGTTCTAAGTTTTTCTCAAATAGCCAGTAACCCAAGCAATTTTCACAAAAGATGGATAAGAATTGAAAGCCTATCATTTGATAGCTGAGTCTCTATTGCTCATGAAGACAATACCAATAATTTCAATTAGCAGAGGAAACAAGACTTCTAGTACAACTAGATTGGTACAGTAACAAGGAGATTTGCTCTCTGACACAATCAATAACATATACTAGAAATCATGTCAATAGCCATGTGAACAATCCATAACATATAGTGGATGTGATTTGCAAATATAGTAGAACAAGAAGGCCGAATAAAATAGGCCGCTTTGAAAGGTCACCCGACATCTTACCATATGCAATACAACAATGTGCATAGTGACACCACTATAGTCGGTTTATGTACTAAAATGAACTTCTGTAAATTGTGTTAGTTGCTAAACTGAAGCTAAAAGTTGATAAATTACACAGTATAAAATAAAATCCAACCAGCCAAGAAATTAAAATTAATGTCTACATATCTGGGAAGAAGCAAAATTAAAACATTACCTTGAGATTTGGAAAGAAGCCGGGATTTGGAATATTCCAGAAATGAGGGCTTTGGTGTGCCATCGCAAGGCCTTGAGCATGAGGAGCATGAAAGGATGATGCATTTGTGACCTAAGAAAAGAAATTACAAATAAAAAATGTGAAAGGTCAAAAAGGGATCTCTTCCGACCATGGCAGTCAATTTCTTGGACGTGCATTTTTCTCTCAGTCTCATGCCAATGAAAAGCACAGAGTTTAGTACAAATATTAATTGAATGTCTCAATGTTTTTGAGCTATTTATATCTAATCAGTCAACTAACAATAATGGAGGCGGGCCACTGAGTGTTTAGTTCAGAAGACAAGCAGAAGTGTACAAAATGGAAAGCAAATTAGCGTCCTTTTTAAATCTTTCAAGCACATTATGAACCAGTCAACACATACGCCAGAGGTTAGCCAACTTCAAACAACTCATACAGAACTATTTTGTTACCTGAGGTCTCACACGTGAAGTTTCAGGAGAGCTACAAGCTAATTGCAAACCCATGAAATTGTGATCTCTTTTGGGGCTTGGCATGTTAGGTTGAGAGATTCTAAGATTCAGATCAAGCATGTCGCCTACAACTACTGAAAGGCGAATCAGAAAAAAAGAAGTTATTTTTTTAACTTTTATGATAATCAAGGAAAAACATAATAAAAATATTGGGTTGAACCTTCAGGTTCTTGTTCAGGGTTAGCGTCCCCTTCATACGAGCTCGGTTCGAAATTGGTAACAGCTTCCCTCCCATTAAACCTGATAGCAGCCTTGTCATATGCTCTGTTTGACGGGTAAAATACCAATTGAGAATAAATACATAACAGTGAGTGGAATTTGATTAATATTTGTTTATGACAATTTTGTCCAAGGATAAGTGCTTGTAGGAGAGAGAAGAATAATTATTGGTACCTTGCAGCTTCAATTTCGCTATCAAATAAACCAAGATAGATGTACCTACAAGCAAGGATGTTTTCTTGTCAAGATACTATTATCTCATAATAATTCATCTTGATGCTAACAAAACTCACCACAAAATATTTTCTGTTAATAATAAAGAGAAATTATATTGAAAATATCTAGTACCAGTCAGCAAATATCCCAATGTATGACTACTTCAAGTTCAAACATCAAGCTACTGCAGAAATTCTAAATAATTCTATCTTTATAGCATGAATTATGGCACGTCTTACCCAGCATTAAAATCCTGACGCTAGTTTAAGTGCTTCATTAAACATTTAACAATGATGATTGTGATAACAAATGCATATATGAATATTTAATTAAAAACACAAAAAGCATATATATTATTTGCCATTGAGAATAAAATGAAATTTCGAACCGATGTAAGCATTGCATAATTATCCCTTTTCACATTCCATTACCATGACAGTTGTAATATTAAATGTATAGGATACATATCATTTCTGAGGCTGTGCAAATAATTCAGCTCCATTATGGTCGTTTAGCAAAAGATCCTTTTCTTTGCTTGCTGAAATGGAGTTTTCAAGTGCTTGCGTGAATTTACTTTTTAAGGTCTCTTGTAGCCAGTTCTATATGAGTACCCAACAGAGAATTGAAGATTGAATATAAAACGTACAAACTAAAAAGAAAAAAGGTGTCAAAACAAGGCATACTTTTTGCCGAGTAATTGGCCCATGCGAGCCTCCCATCTGCCACACTTGTGAAGTGTGACACCTCTGTACTTTGAGCTGCCCCTCGCAAACCCCGTGCTTTGCCGCCGGAGTATGTGCACAAACTCCTCCTTTGTCAGATTTCTCATCTGGGGTTTAATCAAACGGTGGACAAAAACATAAATGTTAACATAAGACAAACAACCAATCAATTGCTCCGGCAAATTATACCTTCTGAAAATCACACCTAACTTGCATACAAACCCCCTACTTCTCGAGACAAACTTCAAGAAATCATTACCAATCCGATTTAAAAGATGGGTTCCAAGGTTACAACAACAAAATCCTCCCAGCGTCGGAACAGAGAAAGACAATTATTTGCTGGGTTTATTTATGCAAATGATTTAACCATGGTTGATGAACTTTGGGAGGAAAAGAAAACAAAACAAAAGCTTACAACAATGACCTGTTTCAGATCCTCTTCATAGTCACTAAGGTTGAAGTTGATGTCGGCATCTAGCCCTCGAAATTTAATTGCAGCCCGATCATATGCTCTAAGAACCAAAACAGCAAATGTAATTTGAGACTTGACAATTGGAAAAGGAAAATGAAATTTAACAGTAGGATGATGTCTGGAATGAAAAAAGGCTATATCTAACCTGGCAGCAGCATGAGCAGTATCAAATCCCCCTGAAAGATTTAAAATTTTACATTAGAACTATATCAACCTCAATATATATATATATAAACAATGAATTTTTTTTATAATTATAAAAAATAAACTCTAGAGAAGAGAGGAGAGGTGACTTACCCAAATAGACCTGCTTCCCACAATCCCTGAACCAGAATTTGAAAAAAAAAAAAGAAAAGAAGAAGAGCAAATTAAAATCTTCAAAATTAAGTTCTTGGAATGTATGAACAAAAAAATTATAAATAACTTAGAACAAATGAAGAAAAGACCAAAGAAAAAGAAAAGAAGGAAGTAAGGAAGGAGAGCCAGCGCCTGGATACATTTATTTAACTCATAATAAGACAAAAAAGAAGCAAGAAACTTTCTTATTTTTTTTTCCATTCCCATATAAGACCAAATAGAGATTTCAACATTTCAGACTTGAGAGCAGAAAAGGTTTCACTAAGAAAACAATAGAATCAAAATTAAATATTTGCACCCATGAGAAAAGACCACCACACTATGGACTTATGGTATTTGGTAGACTACTACCCAATATAGCAAATAAACCAAACAACCCCAAAAAATCAGAAATCAATCTGAAACATCACTTCACTTCATCATCTGTTTTACCTGACTGACCACATCACTTTCTCTACCTAACTCTTTAACTCTCAATTTGGAGGTTGTGCTGAACAAATTTCACATCCCCAATCCCCAAAATAGCAGCAACACTTCCCTCCCACTCGGACACCAACATTTAACCAAAAAAGGCTCAAAATCATCTCAATAGTTAATGGTGAAATAAACCAGAGATGAATAACAAAAAGAGGAAAAGTGAAGTGACGCAAATACACATCCATCGCTTCGTCTAAATTCTAACCATATGTGGGATTCCCATCTCCCAGTTCTACGATAGAAAGTGACGCCTCGGTATTGCGAACTTCTGGAGCGTGGGCCCCGCCTGCTCTTCTTCATCTGCCTCTGCTGCTGCTGCTGCGCCGGCGCCGGAGCCGTGAGATCGGGCCAGCGAGGCGGAGGAGGTGGAGGCGCGGCGGAGGTGGCTGACGTGGCGGAAGAGGGAGCTCCCACGGGGAAGAGCTGCCTTGTGACGATCTCAGGTGAGCCCGCCACGTCAGCGATGATCAGTACGGAGGAACTGGAGCTGGCGGATCCCGAGTCCGCAGCCCCGTTAGCGCCGCATGAGGAGGATTCGCGTGGGGAAGCCACGTTGAGATCCAGCACCATTTCCGGCGTTGATCGGAGAAGGCGAAAGAGAGGCAACGGTTTAGGTCGGTGTTTGGTCGTGCTTCTGTGCAAGCAGTAACCACTAGAGCTTTACTTGGCCATGGTAGAAGAGGCAAGGCAAGGCAAGTAGCGTCAGAGAACACGGAGAGGAGAGAATGGGGAAAGGAAAGGTAAGGTAAGACCGAGAGAGAGAGAGAGAGAGAGAGAGAGAGAGAGAGAGATGGGACGTGTGAAGAGCGAAGCAGCAACTTCTCCTCGCAGTCTCTATTTTTATTTTGTTTTCTTGTTATTTTCTTATTTTACGCTGTCTATCTGTGTTGTCTAGTTGAGAGTCCAGTACAGTCGACTGAGAACGAGAAAGAAATGACATGAAAATGCCTTGTTTATTATTATTTCCCTTTCCTTTATTTATCCAACTTTTCCGTTATGCCCCCCGTAATTACACTTAATCATGCATCCCTACATACTTACTCTCTTTCGCCGAAGAATGGGCCGAACGGCTATCCGTCTCTGTAAATATAATTTTTTAAGGGGCTTTTGTGCATAATTACTTCCTTTCTTTCTTTCTTTCTCGGTTTAGTTCTAGTTTTTGTGGCTTTGTGTGCGTGCCTGCGGAGTAAAGTAAGTGAAGAAAAGGAGAGGTGACGGGCAGTAGGCGGTCAACAGCCGGTTTCCGGATAGAGACGATAAAAGGGAAGCCGGTTATTTTTGTCGCTTTGTTATTATTTATTTATTTATGATCTCTCTGTAGCCTACTCTCTTGTTTTGTTTTTTGTCGGCACGTGCACAACATTAATTCAACTCTTCTATTATATATTTAACAAATTTGGGGCAAGTTTATAATTATACAATTCTCTTGTATACTATGTATTTTATATTGTTGGTGTAGGTTCTGTTCATGTTCTTAATTAGTTGAAGTTCTATACTGTATGTAATTAATTACAAAATCATCAGATTAACTGATGATTATTAATAATATGGTATATATATGTTCTAATATAAAAAGACAGCATGCATTTAAATACATCAAAAAGTGTGTTCATGATGCATTTGTCATGGTATGTAAATATTTTCAGTATATTTATGCAATTCATGTAATCATAAAATCACCGAAACTAAGAGATAAATTTTTATGCTTTCTAGGGGTGTATGAATTTAGATAATTCTAAATTAAAAAGATAACTAATATTATGCATGAAATTATATTATAATGTAATTTTCAATGTGTTTTATGCGTGTAATTCAATCCTTAGTTTGTGATAGTAAAATCACCAAAAATGATAGATAAATTCTAACTCATGTCTTTTGAATCTTCATAAATTTATTCATGCTTAATCAAACCAATGCAACAAATATTATATTTGAAATTCTACTATGATGCATTTACAATATATTTGTGTGTGTATCTGTTGATATTTTTTTTAAAACAATTTAAACCTCCTCAATAATCCTACAACCACCAAACTAAGAAATAAACTCCAGCTCATGTATATTATACATGTATAAATTTATCCGTGTTATATCAAACAAACATGATAAATAATACTATGCATGAAATTCCAAAAAAAATAGGAAAGCCAAATGTAAAATTCCCACGTGAATCCCTTTTTATTTCCAGAACCAAGTACTATTTACGTTTGGTCAGAAAAAAAGTACTATTTACGGACATGGTTGAATTGTAATTTGCGACATGTGAGATGTACAATATAATGTAAAGTATAGAGTAAATTATATAAACGGTGCTTAGAAATATTATTTTTTCATCGCTTTAATTTTTAAAATTATTAGGTTGATTTTTAAAGTATTATTTGATTATTATTTTAGTTTTTAAAATTTTAAAAATATTATTTTATTCTTTAAAATTTTTAATCTGTATCAAATTGATCGTATATTTAATATTCATTGAAAAAAAATGATAATTATATACATCATAATGTCTTCTTTTAGTACTAAGATTAATTTAGACATAATTATTGCAAATAATATAAAAAATATAATTATCCACTACATCAAAATATTAACTAAATTAATATTAAAGTTCATGTTCATCATCATAAATTAATTGAAATAAAATATACATCTATCTTTTCATAAATATAAATGTATGACCAATTTAATACAAACTAAAAACCTAATAGGTATAATTATCATTTTTTTTCAAATGAATATTAAATGTAAGACCAATTTGGTACAAATTAACAACTTAAATGATTAAATTGATATCTTCAAAACTTCAAGAATTAAAATAGCAATCAAGTGATACTTTAAGGATTAAAATGATAAAAAAATAATATTTTAAAAACTATTTATGTATTTATTACTCTATAAAGTATAATAAAGTATAATAAGATGAGATGCTATGGAAATTAAAACAGCTTCAAGAGAAAAAAAAAAAGAGGAACATTTTTTAGAATTTGGGCCAGAGATCAGCCCATGCCATGGTCCATACTATATCTCAGTCCATCTGCTTTGTGGGCCCCATTCGTCAGAATTACTCTTATACGTTGGAACACATTCGGAGAAACTGCAGCGAATCTCAGATCTCCTTGATTCAATCAGAACCGTTCGTCGAAACATAAACGGAGCGATTTCATTTCAAGCCTTCCTTTCGAGACATAAAACCCAAACCCTAGCTCTCGCCGCCATCGTATAAAGATATCAAAGAGATTTCCCCCTTCGATCTCTCTTCAATCTCTCAACCTCAACCAGCGCGATTCGCCTCTCCCCTCTTCGATCCAGAGCGGTTGATCCTCTCGCCAATCCAATATGGGGTATGCTATTAACATTCTTGATCTACTTCGTTTAGTTGATTATCGTTAGCTTTCTTCTTGTAATTTGATGGTAGATCTTGGTAGAAGTAGATGCAAAGAGTAGTTACGCATCATATCCTGAATTTCTCCATCGATGTAGTTAAATATATATTCGTGAGGCGGATCATATGTCTTGTCGGGTGTCTTCCAATGCCACCTGGATTCATCCAGTGAAATAGACAAATGGTGTGAAATATTTTGATTTTGAAACTAAACTTTGGTATGTTTAGTTTGTGAAACTGAGCTTATGGACGGTCCTGTGCTGGCCTTGACATTGGATTCGTTAGCACACAACATATTTCATAAGCGACATTAGTATGTTGCTTCTGGGTTTACTGATCCTTGAATTTGATGTTTCAGGGATTTCATCCTCAGAGGCATACATTTAATAGAAAGATACGATTCAACTTGATGAAAATAATCAAGGGTTATAGGTTTTGTATGTCAAAATTGGCACTGGATTGTCATAAAGTTGGTTGTTTCAAAAGTTTAGGTGAATTGCACCATATAGAGCTTATACCAATTAGAACTATGGAAATTTTATGGTGTCAGTTGGTTTATCTAGTGCTCCTGAACCAAAATGGAAAAAATTGGTGTTGAGTTGGAACTAAGTTTGATCATGCTGATTAATGGTTTGTGATTAGTAATAAGTTGCTTGTATCTTGTTAATGACGGTCTAATATATAAATTGGTGTTAATTGTTTGTTTGTTTGTAAACAAACAGGAAGACACGTGGAATGGGAGCTGGGCGTAAGCTGAAGAAGCACAGGAGAGAGGAGAGGTGGGCTGACAAGGCCTACAAGAAGAGCCATCTTGGAAACGAGTGGAAGAAACCCTTTGCCGGTTCTTCCCATGCCAAGGGCATTGTCCTGGAAAAAATGTACGTGCTTTACCTACAAAATCACTCCAAAAGAAAGATGAAATTTTTTGTGCTAATCTAAAGGATAGTGTATAGCTTGTAGTTTCAATTACTGGGATGGTGTGTTGTTGGGGAACCTCTATTGCCGGTCTAGTTATGAGCAATACATTTTGTTAGTTTCTTTTGGTGGGGGATGGTATCTAATACTTTCAAGTTCTGTTTATCCTTTTTTATACTGCTTATTTCTAGAAATTTTATAGGGGGGATTTTGTTCTAGTCGTTTGCATAGAGGGGTTTTTTTTGAATAACATGTTTATGTTGCATGCTTAGTGATGTAAATGCAAGTCACATGCTTTGACACGACCTTGATAAGAGTTTGGATTAATTTTGCATGCAGTGGTATTGAGGCTAAGCAGCCGAACTCTGCTATCCGTAAGTGTGCTCGTGTGCAATTGGTTAAGAATGGGAAGAAGATTGCTGCCTTTGTACCAAACGATGGTTGCTTGAACTACATTGAGGAAAACGTATGTGCTTTTCTCTCTGGTTTCATTTATAAATTTGTGAGAGCAGTGTTTCATGCATGTACATTGAATAATTTGGTTTTTTGATATTAGGATGAGGTGTTGATTGCTGGATTCGGTAGGAAGGGGCATGCTGTGGGAGATATTCCCGGTGTCAGGTTTAAGGTTGTCAAGGTTTCTGGCGTTTCTCTCTTGGCTCTCTTCAAGGAGAAGAAAGAGAAGCCTAGGTCTTAGATTCTGTTTTGTGATGGTTGATTTATTTTAGATGTTTATGAACAATTTTGTTCTCGGTTTGGTTATGTGAGGGTCAGACTATTTGCTCTTTGTGCCAAAAAGATGTTTTTAATGGGAACTTGAGTTCATATCTCTTTTGCTTTGATTTCATGCCTTGTTTGAATGCTTGGCATCACCATGAGGTTGTTGTCTTGTCTTCTTTTGTCAGAATATACTGGTTTGTTGTAAGAACCTTCATATCAGAAATTGCGCTGGATAGAACTCCATATAAGATTTACTATTTTAACAATATGTGAAATGTTGCTTGCATAGTTTGATTTATGCTACATATGAATGAACTGATGGTTGGAGTTGAAACTTTAAATTAAAAAAAATGTCATATTCTCGGCAGAACACAGCAACGCTGTAGCGTTGTTCGCTTTGTATTAGACGTTTTTATATTTGTCTTCTCATGGTGTCAGCTAGTATAACCGTGCTCTTGAGTCTTTAAATCAGATGGAAATTGACAAGAGAACAATTGAAACTACAGTAGCTTAACATTTTACTAAGATTTATTAACATAGTAATTAAGATTAATTAGACGTTAATTGAGATTAAGTTACATGAATGAATAATAAATTATTATTTAAATGTTCAATCAAGTTATTTGAGTTGGATCGGGTGAATTTGTGATTCATTCGGGTTCAAAAATTTCGACCGAATAGGATCGAGTCAGTTCAAAAAAAATTCTGATCTGAACCAAACCTGATCGGAACATGACACACCAACGCCCCTTACTCTAACTAATTTCTTTTAAATGTTCATTAAATTATCATTCCGAATAAAGCAAATACAACAAATTTGGGTGGAGATCCCTTGACAATAATTATTTTGATAACATTCACAGTGATTTTTTAAATAAATTCCAAATAAAATTTAAAAATAAAAAAGTTATTAGATATATTTTAAATCTATAGATTGATGGTTTCAAATTTCATTTTTTTAAATGTAATTTGATGTTAAAAAATAATCAAAATTATCTAAAATTTATTAAGGTTTAAATTTAACGATATTTAATAGAATATGAAATGATTTTTAGATTATATGAAACTTGAAAAATAATCAATCTATAAATTACAAAATATATTTATAAATTTTTTATTTTTAAACACTTCTAAAAATTATTTCAAAATTATTTAAAAATTAATTATCAAGCTTCTCAATATAAATAATTATCAAACGATCAGCCCATGGCCCATACTACGCCTTAGTCTGCTTTGTGGGTCCCGCACCGTCAGAACACTCTTATTCGTTCGGATCACACTTTAAAAAAAAATGCACCGAATCTCAGCCCTCCTTTGATCAATCAGAACCGTTCATAAAAACACGAACGGCGCGATCGCTTTCAAGGCTTCCATTGAGACATAAAACCCAAACCCTAGCTCACGCCGCCATCGTATAAAGATATACTCTCTCTCTCTCTCCGTCTTTCTCTCGCCTCTCTCTCTCTCTATCTCTCAACCGGCGCGATTCGTCTCTCTTCTTCGATCCAGAGCAGTTGATCCTCTCGCCAATACAATATGGGGTAACATTCTTGATTTATTTCGTTTAGTTGATAATCGTTAGCTTTCTTCTTGTAATTCGTTGGTAGATCTTAGGAGAAGTAGATGCAAACAGTAGTTAGCGCATCATGTCTTGAATTTCTCCAGCGGCGTAGTTAATTTATATTCGCGAAACGAATCATATGTCTTGTCGGGTATTTTCCATCGCCTATTGGTGCCATCCAATGAAATAGACAAATTAACCTTTGTTATATTTAATTTGAGCAATTAAGCTTATGGACGGTCCTGTGCTAGCCTTGACATTGGATTCGTTAGCACAAAACATATTTCATAAGCGACATTAGTATGTTGATTCTGGGTTTACTGATCCTTGAATTTGATGTTTCAGGGATTTTATCCTCAGAGGCATACATGTTGAGAAAACATTTTGATTTAACTTGAATAACGGTGTTAACTTAATGAAAATAATCCAGATTTATATGTTTTTTATGTCAAAATTGGCGCCGGATTGTCATGAATTGAGTTGTTTCAGACTTTTCCATGAATTGAACCATGTAGAGCTCATACAAGTTAGAACTATGGAAATTTTGGGCATGTGCCAGATGGTGTTAGTTGGTTTATCTAGTGCTCCTGAACCAAAATGGAAAAAATTGGCATTGAATTGGTATGAAATTCGATCATTCTGATTAATGGTTTCTGGTTTGCAATAAGTTGCTTGTATCTTGTTATTGACGGTCTATTAAATTGACTGGTAATTAATTGTTTGTTTGTTGGTAAACAAACAGGAAGACACGTGGAATGGGAGCTGGGCGTAAGTTGAAGAAGCACAGGAGAGAGGAGAGGTGGGCTGACAAGGCCTATAAGAAGAGCCATCTTGGAAATGAGTGGAAGAAACCCTTTGCCGGTTCTTCCCATGCTAAAGGCATTGTCCTTGAAAAAATGTACGTGTTGTAACTTCATAATTACCCAAAGGAAAGATGAAAATGTTTGGATCTTATCTGAAGGGAAAATGTAAAGTTTGTAGTTTGAATTACTGCTACGGTGATGGTATCACCTGATGTGGCAGCGGGTCATTTTGTCCCTTATTTCTAGTCGTTTGCATAGAGGAGGATTTTGTGAATAACATGTTTTTGTTGCATGCTTTGTAATGTAAATGCAAGTCACTTGCTTTGACAAGACCCTAATAAGAATGTTGCATGCAGTGGTATTGAGGCCAAGCAGCCGAACTCTGCTATCCGTAAGTGTGCTCGTGTGCAATTGGTTAAGAATGGGAAGAAGATTGCTGCCTTTGTGCCAAATGATGGTTGCTTGAACTACATTGAGGAAAATGTACGTGTTTTTCTCTCTTGTTTCTTTTCATAAATTTATGACACAGTCTGTTATGCATGAATATTGAATGATTTGGTTTTGTTAATGTCAGGATGAGGTGTTGATTGCTGGATTCGGTAGGAAGGGGCATGCTGTGGGAGATATTCCCGGTGTCAGGTTCAAGGTTGTCAAGGTTTCTGGTGTTTCTCTCTTGGCTCTCTTCAAGGAGAAGAAAGAGAAGCCTAGGTCTTAGATTCTGTTTTGTGATGGTTGATTTATTTTAGATGCTTATGAACAATTTTGTTGTCCGTTAGGTTATGTGAGAGTCAGACTTTTTGCTCTTTGTTCCAAAAAGATGTTTTCAATGGGAACTAGTTCATCTCTCTTCTGTATTTTTGTTTCCATGCATCACCGTTATCGTGTCATCTTTTTCCTGAACTTACTGGTTTGTTGTAAGGACCTTCATATCTAAAAATTGAGTTAGAACTGCATAGAATATTTATTACTCTAATGATATTTTAAATGGTGTTTGCAAAATTTGATCTATGCTACAGACTGATGAACTGAGTCTGATTGGCGTTGAATCTTAAAACTAAAAAAATGTTAATAGGTTATATTTGTTAGAATACAGCAACATGCTAATCTTGGCCTAATTTTGTATTAGACAAGTTCATATTTTTCTTCTTATGGTGTCAGCTATTACAAGTGTACTATTGGGTCTTTAAATCAGACAGAAATTGACAAGAAAATGAATGAAAGCACAGTAACTTCAACATTTTAAGTGTAAATTGGTCAGTGGAGTAGTAGCACAAACCAAAGATAGATAATTAAGTATGATGTGAGATCATTTAAATCCTGTTCACTTAGTACTGTGCAGCTGTATAGAAATTACTTATTTTAATTTGCACCTTGCTTTTTCTTTTTTGGGTTGAGAAATGAGAACTATGTTGTTATTATGCATGGATTTAGGGAAGCTGTCCTTTTTTCTGTTTCTGTTTCAGAGAACTAAAATTGGATAGTTTGAGCTTCTATCACATGTTGGATATTTTAAAAAAAAATTGAATTGGGAGTTTGTGACCAAAGACCCTCTTGATTATTTGTATGAAATTGAAAGGAGCATAATATCTGTCCCATGACAACACAGCAGTTATATGTTTTTCTCATCATTGATTTTTATCAAGAGCAATTGTGTTTTTTCCGAAACATAATTTATTAATTAATGAAATTTCAGGACTAACATGGACTGTGCCTTGAGGAAACCTTTATATAGGGCATCATCACATCAAGTAACCACAATGATTATTTCTGTTTCGCTATTTGCTTCAGTCAATGCGAATTTCTAAATAGAACCTAAAACAAATAAATTAACAGAAATGAGACGAATAATAACCTTTGGATTTGTGTTATAATTAATTTTATTGCAACAAAAGCTGGAGTAGCTCAGTTGGTTAGAGCGTATGGCTGTTAACCATAAGGTCGGAGGTTCGACCCCTTCCTCTAGCGTTCTTTTTCTCAACATATTTTTGCCTTTTTCAAATACAAACGCAAAATTATCTGAAATACTGTTGTTATCAAGCAAGGACCTTGTTTGAACAAAAATAAAGATGTATAAGATGTGTACATTTTTATTTGACAAAAAGGACAAAATATTATTCTTGAATTATGTTTTTTTCCACACAAACGCAGATTTGACTTAAAAATCATATATGTAATGGTAAAAGTGATCTTTATTCATAATTTTTTTCATTTCAAAATTTTAGTTTTTGTCATGATTTTATCCTTTTAGTAGCTTGGAGTCAAATTAATATAATCAAGTTGCATTTTTGGTTGCAGTGTACTGTCCAATTGCTGAGACTCTTCTTATCTATCTATCTATCTATCTATCTATCTAATTTGAATATTCATCATGGGCAAGTAAACACTAATCAAATAAAATTGAATGCATGTAAAATTAATTAAACTGATAACAATTCATCCCTGAAATATTGTACTATTTAGAGAAGAGTCCTTATGGAGTTCATATCCTCTACTGTACTACATCGTATAACATAATATATTATCCGTCCGATCGTATTAAAATTTATGCAAAGTAAATAAAGAAAAATTCTATAATTCATCTGTTCATACATCGTATAGTGCTCTATTGTGCCATAAAAAATCAACACTCATCCTTATGATGTGGATATTTAATGTGGCCCCACTATTGACAAGGCACCACTTTGTAGCGCTCATATGAAAAATTATATATCCGTTGTATTCTGTGCACCATGACTAACATTATTACATTAAGTAATATTTTTTTTGTTTGATTATAGGAATTTATTTTTATAAAACTCTTTGTTGAAGTTCTAAATAAGGAATGCAAGTCATGAAGAAATTAAATAAGACAAAATTTACCTTTACCATGAGATATTTCATTATTTTTTTAGAAACAAATAATGGAAGAAATTAATCCTTTCATTTCTTTCATACAAAAAATTATTCTTGAATGTTTGTTGTTACACACATGTTATATCTTTCAACAATAAACAATTCAAATTATGGACGCATAATTAGTTTGGTTTACTCAAATTGCCATAGAAACAAAATAAAATAATGTCAAATAACATTTATTACTTTAAGCGGTACATAATTAAAATTTGGAAACGTAAGTATTTGGGTTGCGCTAAGGTACTATACAAACTAAAATTTTTTATGTAATTTTAATGTCATATGCATATTAGAATTATTGTTGGAGATTAAAATATTATACATATTTTTAATTTGTACTATTTTTAAGTAAGAACATATTTATTGTAATCAGAAGGTTTGTTAATCTTTTTAGATCAACGAATATTCTTCTTAATAATAGTAAAAATGGATAATCTAAAAATAAAATAAAAATATGATCTCCTATAAGATTTCAATGCATATATTACATTTAATGACATCAATCAGCAGTTTGAATTATAAGAAAATTCGAGATTTTAACACGAAATATCTGAACTTTTTTTATTTTATTTTTACCTCTTTTCCTTTTGTATGTCATCTTTGCTCAACTAAGTATTTTATCTTACATAATTTATCCCAACACTTGAAAGTCTCTCATAAATCAATACCAATATATTGTTCTTTTTCTAAAAGTTTGGGATGTTTTTTGGTGCTATGAAGCAAATAATAGGTATAGAGGTTGAGGCACTACTAATAAAAGAAACAACTTTTTGGACCCACCACTCCATTAAAAAAAGCCCATATTTCTCTTACACTAACAAGGGACCAAACCAAATAACCAATCCACTCCATTTTACTTTTTTCTCTTTTTTGACCTTTTTGTTTCCTCCAATAACACTTGACAAGTACTAATATTAGTACTAGTAGCTTATGTATTGGGAAATCTTCTTTTATTTATTCCATTTTTACATTAAAATCTAGATATATATGAATGATTCTTTAAGCTATTTAATTAGAAAAATATTATGGACATATCATTATTGTTATCGACATCGATGTGAGTTTTGTTATATACGTTAAATGAGTTATTATGTATGTTAATGATTTTATTTTGTACAATTTTTTTATTATTCAACTTAAATACCACTCATATATATAATAACTCATTTAAATTAAATAATGATAATACTGTATAAAATAAATTTGCATAATAAAATCATTAACATGTATAATAACTTATTTAATATCTATAATAAAATCTATATTGACAATGATATCAACAATCATATCTGTATATCAGCTCCCATTTAATTGTTAAAAACTGAAAAGCTTCCTTTAATTCCTTGATTGTTCAAAAATAAAAGAAAGCATAAAAAAAATGAACTTTTCTTATTTCTTTCTCTATTCTTTTATTTTCTTTCTTTTTATTTTTTGTGTGGGGACTAGTGAGCAATGAAATCAACGGCTCAAATTAATCCATTTTGTGCTATAAATTCCCCTCCATATTAGCCTCCTCCTATATAAACAACATATCAATTATCTGCTCCCTATCTAACAACATAATTATAATTCATTCCAAATACAAACTAATTATTCCACAAATGGTGGTGCCTAGTGAGCTGAAAATCGGGCATCTTGATGACATTCAAGAACTGAGGAGGGCTCAACCGAGTGTGGTACCGGAGAGGTACGTGCGGGACAACGATGAGCAACCCGCTCGATCGAGGGTTTGCACGTCTTTGGAGGTGCCCGTCGTCGACATGGAAAAGTTAGATGGAGATCATGATGACGACGAGTTGGTCAGACTAACTGCTGCCTGTCAGGATTGGGGCTTTTTTCAGGCAAGTATATATTAATCGATTAACAACTGGAACCTATATATTTGAAAACTTATGTTTTATAATATGTATGATTGATTATATGTGTGTATGTAGGTGGTGAACCATGGGATTGAAGAAGGTTTGCTCGATGCAATGGAAGTGGTGGCGAGGGAGTTCTTCATGCTGCCTATAGAAGAGAAAGAGAAGTATCCAATGGCACCTGGTACCATCCAAGGCTACGGGCATGCGTTCGTTTTCTCAGAAGAGCAGAAGCTCGACTGGTGCAACATGCTGGCACTCGGTGTGGAGCCCGCCTTCATACGGAATCCGAAGCTCTGGCCTACAAAACCAGAAAAATTTAGGTATCTAATCTAACTTAATTTGGTATCCATTTATGTTGTATTCCCACCATAATTAAGGGTTGCTATAATATAATTAGGTTGATTAATTAGGTACCTTTTACATAGATAAAATGCTGAGCTGGTACTGATCTGACTAACTTTGTAACATTTCAATGTGCTGTTTAATTTTCATATCAATACCACAGTGAAACTCTGGAGCTGTACTCATCAAAAGTAAGAATCCTTTGCCAGAAGCTACTAACACACATAGCCCGCACGCTCGGCATTTCATCGGACACCTTCAACGAAATGTTCGGCGAAGCGGTACAAGCTGTGAGACTGAACTATTACCCACCGTGCGCACGGCCAGACTCGGTGCTCGGGCTGAGCTCGCACTCTGATGGCAGCGCTATAACAGTATTACAGCAGGACATGGCGTGTGTCGGGCTTCAAGTGCTGAAGGATGATGACGTGTGGGTCCCGGTGAAACCTCTTCCTCATGCCTTGGTCATTAACATCGGCGACACTCTTGAGGTCTCGATCTCAAGTCTTAAAACACATACCTTTATCTAAAATTTGAAATACAAATTGTCACTAATTGAAGTTTAATCAGATGAAGAATTAATGAATGAACACAGGTTCTGACAAATGGAAAATACAAGAGCGTGGAGCACAGAGCAGTGACGAACGAAGAGATGGACAGGCTGTCGGTGGTGACATTCTATGCGCCAAGCTATGAGGTGGTGCTGGGCCCACTGGCAGAACTGGTGACGCAGGAGGAGACCGGCAGGTACAGATCATACAATCATGGAGAGTACAACCGCCACTATGTGACCAATAGGCTTCAAGGAAAGAAGACCCTAGAATTTGCTAAGATTTCATCTTCCTAGTTTCCTACCATTAATTAATTAATTAGTTCTTGCTGAGTGCGGATGCTTTCAGTTATTATATGTGAAATGCTGATTCATATGTGCTTTCAATTGATATTATCTGATATAGGTGGGGAGTGCTTGTTAATTAATTAGGCTTTTGGTTGTTGGCTTCACTGTACAATAATAAAAAATAAATTAGTCGCAGTGTGGTAAAAGTAATTAGTGCTTGCTGATAGAATCAGTTTTCTCCTTGTTTGAAAATAGGATATGCGCTTCTATTGGGCTTAAAATCAATGAAATGATACATGTGAAGTAAATTTTATCTTAGGATACATGGGATTGATCCTCCTTACATAATTTTGAAGTTGTGAGTGAGATGCTGTTTCGATATGGTTTATTTATGCAATACATACAAACATATTATATATATCATAATGCCTATGCTTTGGAGTTTGGACATTATATTGTATGACAGGGCCCACTTCTTGAATTTCCAATTTCTAACGAAATAATGAGGAAAACTCTTTATTCCCCCTCATTAATGGCCACTGTTTTGTTTCCAAGATGTTATTATAGTTATACCATGAAGGAAAAAAAAAACACAAATATGGGTAATTCCCAGACAGGAATTGAGAAGTCACCAAATTTAATTACGGATTTGGAAACCCAAAAGACACAATGTTTTGTTTCCAAGATGTTATTATAGTTATATCATGAAAGAAAAAAAAAATATATATGTAATTCCCAGACAGGAATTGAGAAGTCACCAAATTTAATTACGGTTTTGGAAACCCAAAAGACACAATGTTTTGTTTCCAAGATGTTATTATAGTTATATCATGAAAGCAAAAAAAAAATATATGGGTAATTCCCAGACAGGAATTGAGAAGTCACCAAATTTAATTACAGTTTTGGAAACCCAAAAGACACAATGTTTTGTTTTCCTTCTTGGCATTAGAATTGTGAAAAATTTATGACATTAGAATTGTGAAAAATCAAATGGACAGTGAAAGATCACAAATTCTGTCGTTGTATTAACAGGAGAAGCAATATTTATAAACTTGACACTAAATTTATTCTGTGATACTCTTATAAGAAAGTCTAGGTTTTTTTATATAGATTAGAGCAAATTTAGGGGATTAATAGATCTAATTAATACAAAATTTACTATTATGTTACAGTTTTTTACTTAGCAGTCAGGTAATCTATTATCGTACTCAGCAGTTAAGAATTCTATCACCTTATTTAATGGTCAAGAAATTTGTATTTTATTGTCAAACCCAACATTATAAACATTATAAAAGATCTCATAGTCTCCCCACCATTATTTGCTTCCTTTCTTTCTTTTTCTCTTTTCCCCTCTTCTCAGTTCTTTGTCTGACGTAAAGAACACTTTCAAATTAATTCTGAAAGTTCCTTGAGTCAATGGCATCCAAGGGTAAGGCACCGGCGATCGGGATAGACCTCGGCACAACGTACTCTTGTGTCGGAGTTTGGCACCGTGACCGAGTGGAGGTCATTGCTAACGACCAGGGCAACCGAATTACTCCTTCCTATGTCTCCTTCATCGACACTGAGCGACTTATCGGAGATGGTGCCAAGAATGATGTTGCCATGAACCCCACTAACACTGTTTTTGGTACTTAATATTTTCACACTTTTTTTTCATTTGTTTGTAATTCCTTCCTTGATTTAAAATTGCAAAACCGTATCCGTTACTTCTTCATACCGGATTTAGTCAATCTGGATTAATTAAATAGTCCACTGGAACTAACTGAGATGAGTAACTTAATTAGCTAAGTAATTTAAGTTAGCCATACTAATGATTTATTTAAAAATATCTTTAAATCTTAGTACACTTAAATTCCTCTGAAATTAACAAAGTTTCTAGTAAGTACTGAGCCTAATTAATCCTTCTTCACAACATAAAAAAAATAGTGAACTCTGATATTTAGATCTATCTTTCGTTGCATTAAAATCTACCCCATATAGCATGGACCTTACCTTGATAACTATGTTAGTAGTTACAAAATTGGTGATATATTGCATCTCAGATCAATAGTCAAATGAACATTGTTCATGCAACTGTACTTAAAATGTAGGACCTGCTTATACTGTCATATACTGATCACCTCATCCAGATAAAAGTTCCTAGACAATCATCTCTTCAATATTCATGCATGAATTCATTATATTCTCTTTTGTATTTCATGAACATGCTTTCTTTAATTCCACTCTAATCTTGCTGTTTATTACAGCTGTGAAGCGTCTGATTGGCCGGCGTTTCTCTGATCCATCTGTCCAAAATGACATTAAGCTCTGGCCCTTCACTGTTGTCTCTGGACCTGGTGGCAAGCCCAAGATAGTTGTAAAGTACAAGGGAGAGCAGAAGCAGTTCTGTGCCGAAGAGATATCGTCCATGGTGCTTGCCAAGATGAAGGAGGTTGCCGAGGTCTATCTCGGTCGCTCAGTCAAGAATGCTGTGGTCACTGTCCCGGCCTACTTCAATGACTCCCAGCGCCAGTCTACGATCGATGCTGGCACCATTGCTGGCCTCAACGTCATGCGCATCATGGATGAACCTACTGCAGCTGCGGTTGCCTATGGATTCGACAAAATGGATGGCTATTCTGGCAGAAAGAATGTGCTTGTATTCGACTTAGGTGGGGGCACCTTTGATGTCTCCCTGCTTTCTATGGCTCATGACATCTTTGAGGTAAAAGCCACCGCTGGTGACACCCACCTTGGTGGCGAAGACTTTGACGACCGCATGATGCAGCACTTTATGGAGATATTTAAGAGGAAGTATGGAAAGGACATTAGTAGGGACTTGAGGGCTGTGAGGAGGCTGAGGACTGCTTGCGAGAGAGCAAAACGAGTTCTTTCTTCCCAAACTCAGACAATGGTCCAAGTCGATTGCCTCCATGAGGGCATCGATTTCTCTTCCCGCATCAGCCAGGCTCATTTCGAGGAGCTTAACATGGACCTCTTCAACAAGTGTATGGATTTGGTAAAAAACTGCCTCAAGGATGCTAAGATGGAGAAATATAGTATCGATGTTGTCGTTCTAGTGGGCGGCTCAACGAGAATTCCTATGGTGCAAAATCTCCTTCAAGAGTATTTTCGTGGGATAGAGATTTGTAGAGGGATTAATCCAGATGAGGCCGTTGCTTATGGAGCGGCGGTCCAAGCTGCAAAACTTAGCGGTCAGGGTAGTAGGGAGGTCCAAGATTTGGTTCTTGTTGATGTCACCCCACTCTCTCTAGGTATTATGAGTCATGGAGGCAGGATGGATGTTATCGTGCCTCGAAACACGCCCATACCCACAAAAAAGACGTGTGTAAGAGTAACAGCTGTTGATAACCAAACATCTGCGTGTATTGATGTGTATGAGGGAGAAAGAGCAGAGGCAAAGCATAACAACCTCCTTGGGCAATTTACACTTCATGGCATCCCTCCTGCCCATCGTGGTGAGGCAGAGATTGATGTGGCTTTCGAGATTGATGCTAATGGCATACTTAGTGTCATGGGACAAATCAGGGCCACTGGTCAAAAGAAAAAGATTACAATAACAAATGATAATGGAAGACTAAATGACTCGGAATTAGAGAGGATGATGGAGGATGCGGAGAGGTACAAGGCCGATGATGAGGAGTACAAGAGGAAATACGAAGCTTGGAACTCACTGGACAGATATGTTTATAAAATGAGAAATGCTATTAAAAAAGGGAACGCTGCTAAGATGCTTCCGTATGCGACAAAGAGCAGGATCGAAGATGTAATTGAGCTTGCCAGCAGTCTAGTTGCGCAAAGGCCGCTTCCGAATGCAACTGATTCTGAGCTCACCATGAGAGAGCTGAAGAGCGTTTTGCACCTCGTAGGTTTATCTTAATTGTCATGCTGGTATAATCATAGTAGTTTTAATTTCCTTTATCTTGAACTAAATATGTTTTGTTTACTTTGAACTTCTTTTGAGAAACTGTTGAGATCAGGGTTTTGTTCCTTTCTGGTTTTCATGCCAGTAAAATTAGGAATGTATGGCATAATTAATTCCTAATTAGGGTTGTTAATTTGGCTAATTCTGTATGCTTAATTAACTGATTCGATTGATGGGGTTTTCTCTGCTTGTTTATTATTTAGAAGGTTTTCTTTTTCTTTACTGATGAAATTGAAGAAGGCATTTGGATATGCCTCAATGGCTCAATGCCAATATTGGAGGTGGGCTATGCTTAAAATTTTATATTCAACTGTGTCAACATGCTACTTCTAGCTTGTACCAGTTCAGATTTTACTTCTTAATTAGAAAAAGATGTAATACAAACTTACGAAGTACACATCACAATTTTTCATTTCATTGTTACACGATGGCATGATTTATGGATTAACCAGGCTTTAACTGATCAAATGAAAGAACTTCGTCTAAATATATAGCACCAAGTTCTTTTTATTTTTTATAAACAAAACAAAAGCATCTCTTATAAACAAATAATGTGGCAAAACATACCGGGTAGCTCACCTCGATTCAATGGCAGTCCAGTCCAGTCCAGTATCCATCCCAATTTGTCGCCGAAAGGTGTTCGATGAAATGCCTACTTGTGGAGATGTTGTTCCTTATGGCTCTATTATCCATGGCTTTTTCAAATACAATGGCCTCTGGAAAAAAAGGGACGTTAATGCAGCACAGAAGGTGTTTGAAGAAATGCCAGATTGTGGACTCATTCCTGATTTGTATACATACATACATCAGTCTTAGTCATGTTCTCTGGAGCCGAGAATTGTGCCTTGAGAATGGTTGATGAGATGGTCACAAATGGAGTTGCTCTCAACAATCCCATTCAGTTGTGTAATCCATGGGCTCTATTAGAAAAATAAATTAGTAGGGGATGATGGGCCTCAAATCCATATGGATTATTTTCATCATCGGCCCATATTTGAAAAAAGAGAGCTACAATTTCTTATACCAAAAATAAGCTTCAACCTTTTTCCATAAATAGAAATTAGCAGTTGTAATTAGACAACTGTTAGGTGCCTAAGTGTAAAAGGATACTCAATGTAATCAGGGCATTTCACCTGATCATGAAGCAGAGAAGCTGGTCATTCTAACAGAGGAAAGTCACTTGCACATCGTTGTTAGTTTGTTACATGGTTGTCCTTGAAGGTCGTCTCGATGAAGCAACTGATCTGTTAAAAATGATGGATTGAAAAAGGCATTGAGCCAGATGAACATATTTTCAATTCCTTAATCGACGGCTATTGTAAACATGGAAGAATCAACGGGGCTCTGTGCTTGGTATGAGGATAAATGTACATCAAATTATGGATCGACAAACTGACATGGTAAATCGGATAAAACTGGAACAATGTTCTCATATAATTGTTTGTTTATTAAATGCATAAGCAATATACTATACATGTTTCGGTGCGACATTCAGACAATTTTGGTATTAGCAGGGGCACAATTATTTACCAGCAGATGCTTGAGGTCTGAAGCACAATTTAGATGAGGATTAATAAACAATAAATGTGATGTTTGAGTTTTCTGATATGTTGAACAAAGTAGCTTAGCTTTATTACTGTTGATTTTACAAATAAAAGTAATTTTCTTCCAAGCATTACAGACCTGGCAACAATTTTTTAGAATTATCATATTTTATTGTATCAGTCAGAGTGTGCTTGCAAATTTGCAATAGCATCCCTCAAGAATGGTAAAAATTCTGCGCGAACACTCGTACTTATAATAATGAATAGAGAATGATGTTGTAACCTCATTGAAAGATGATTTTTCTTGAATCCTTCTTGGATAATATTCAATGAAAATCTCTGCTAATTTAGAGTCAAACACATATCACAATCTGCTGGCTGCTATGAAATCAGGTCTACAACATTTTTCTTCACTCACTTTTTTGTTTTGTTTTGCCTCGACATCAGGGATGCATCCGCATTGACAAGTTAATTGATAATTTTCCGAGAATTTGATGACACGGAAAGAGACGAGCCAACCTAATTAATTAAGAAACAGTGGAAAAATACACAAATTTGTTTAATGCCCAGTGAACTGGACTAAGGGTTCGGTTAATAGCCCACCCGATTAATACATGTCGATACTGGTTCGTGGTTGTGTTTATCAATTTTAATACCAGTGATGTCAACATGCTAACTTCCAGTTTGTACCAGTTCAAATCTTGCTTTTGGCAAAAAGTAAGTTGAACTTAATCCTTGCTAGAAGAGAAGAAAAGATTGATGCTGTCACCCAAATTGAAACTTCAAAGATGGTCTTTCTTGTCAATGGTGATCTTGATTTTTGTCTTGAATAAAAACTTAACAATAACTTTCTTCTGATTTAGATCCAAAGACATACCAGCTGGCTGCTATGAAATCAGGTTTAAATTTCTTATCCCCTATTTTCTTTTTCTTATATATCAAGGATGCCAATTGTCAATTGCCTCATCAGATTTCGCCACATATCGATTGGCGAGTTGATTTTTCGGAGAGAATTTAACAGCCCGGCCGAGATACACGTCTGGCTAGAAAATATGCATATATTCCAAGAAAAGGAGGACTAAAAAAAATTGGTAGTTGTTACATCTTCAAGCCAACCTAATAAATTTAGAACCAGTAGAAAGAAAAAAGACGACATTTTTTTTATGAACAACCAACTTGACTAACTAAGAGCATGATGAGTAGCCGACCCAATTAATGATCTTTTGTTGTAAACATTTTAAGAGCTAAGAAATTGTATGTTGATTATTAATTAATAGAAGAGTGATAACCACACCTCTTAATCACATCTCTTATCTGTATTTCAGATATATTTACATTTCTTTAAAAAAATATTTATACCCAATTACAAAGGTATTTATATTTTATATTATTTGTATTAAAGGATTTGTAAGTTTTATTTTTACTTGTTCCGTAAAGTTTTTAACTTAAAATTTTTCGTATCATTGAAGAATGAAAAAATAATTAATATTTTTTATTCTAACTATAAACACTTATACTTAAAAATATAAATATAAATAAATTATTTATTTAATATAGATACTTGTGGTGTGCAGATAATGAATGCAAAACATGAAGTGTAAGAATAATTTCTCTAATTAATAATATAAATAACTGGTTAAGGTGTCAGTGTTAGAGGAGCTACGCCACACCAAATACCATGAGCAAATGCAACAAAGAATAGAATATGGCGACAAATTATATTTTCTAATTTCTATTTAGCAGCAAGATCATTTCCAGAAAATCAACACATGAACTAAATTTTGATCACTGTAATCAATATGTCTATTTATGGTATGCGCTTGTGCATCAAAAATCATTGACAGAAAACAAAATTTGTTCATGCAATTTCGGCTTAACATTCGTGCGCTTCCTCGGCGGTCCCATGAGACTCGTTGAGAAGCTCGGCAAGTCTGAGTGCCAAACTGCTCTTTGCTGCCGGAGAGACACCATGCTTCCCGATTATGGAATCGAAAACGGCGAGACAAAGAGATTTGTTCTCTATGACTGCCTCACAGTTTTCGGGCATGGAATCACCCTCCGAGAAGGCAATCTGAGAATGACAATCAACATTCATTATTAAGTGAGTACTTAATATATGAAATCATGTTAAAAAAAAATTAACATCATTAATTACCAGTTTTCCACCAATTACCAGGAAATAAAAAGTTAATAAATATGAATGAATTATGCTTACAGATAGAGCACCGGAGGCAGAGAAAGCGAAGAGGAGGGAAGCACCGGGGGGGAAGTTGCGAGGCTTGAAGACCTCCTTGAACTCGGCAACGGCCTCAGCCTCTGCATTGGTGTAGATACCAATCTCCTTCCAGTGGTTGACGCAGTTGTTTGCCACCTTGTCGGAGTACTGCACTCCGGTCAGCGGCGCCACCATTGTCACCTTTGCAAACTTGTCAAATGAACCTGCATCATGCACATATTTGTTTTATTTTATTTTATTTTTATTTTTATTTTTTTGCATTAATTGGAAAAAAAAATAGTGGGGTCACTGCTAATTTCCTTCCTTAATTGTTAGGAAAATAGTGGAGTCATCTTTTTTTTTTTTTTGCTTAACAAGTTCTTATATTTGAACTAGTTATTAAGACCATATTAAGAGATAAGGAGACTATTATTATGATTATGAGGCTATTGTTAATGGATTCTCATCCTAATATATATTTCTATCAATTGTAAAGCAATTTCTTATACATATTTAAATTTAAAAAGTTTGATCATCATTTTTATCTAAAAAGAAGTTGTAACACCATCAACTATATTTTTATTTTTGGAAATTGCGATCAACTAATTGACTGTTGAGACTAGATATATATTATATTGGTTGTAGGCTTCACATCTCCATGCTCATTCCATAATTAACTTGCACAATTTTTCATTAAATTGTTGTTGTAACCTTGTAGGTAAACTATAAGCAAACTTGGAAAAATTAAGTAACTGAAAGACTTTCTATGCTTTTTATTTATTTATTTTTTGTTTCAAGTCACAAAAAGAAGTTGGACATTCTACATATATTAGTGGAAAATTAAGAACAATTCCAGATTTTCTGTTGATTGGAAAAATATGTAAAATTATTAGATAACATTGAATTGAATTTCTCTCGGCGGTTGTTAGCGACTTTATTTATGCAATTTTCTGTTTAGATTAAATGAATTATTATTCATATTAGTAACTTCATTATATAATTTATTTGTACAGTACTTTTATTATTCAACTTAAGTGAGTTATTATTTATATTAGTGATATTTGAGTTGAATAATAAAAATACAGTAAAAATATAAGTTGCATAATAAAGTAGTTAATATGAATAATAACTCGTTCAATCTGAATTACAAATTCAGTATCAATTATAATATCTCCCAAACAGTTACCTTTTCTAATAATTGGCTTTTATTTGTCTCTTTCATTGTTTTTTCTTTCTGGTCTGGTCAAAACTCAAAAAAACTGAACTCTAATTCCCAATTTGCTGTGACCAAAACCACACATATATTATTAATTAATTAGTTTTATCATCAGTTATCATCACAAACTATATAATTTCCATGAATCTACAGTTATGATGATGCAATGCTACACATAAATCAACAACCAATTAGAACCGTATGTGTTTAGAGGATGAATGTAGTAGCATATATGCATCCCTCAAATTAGAAAGAAATGTTTGGAAGATACTATTGTTAATACCGTCATTGATGATATATATCGATACAGATTTTATTATTCATGTAAAATGAGTTATTAATTATACATATCAATGACCTTATTATACAATTTATTGTTTATAGCTAGTGCTTTGTTAGTTAACTGAAATATCATTAATCTAAACAATAACTCACTTAAGTTGAATAATAAAAATATTATACAAATAAATTTGCATAATAACATCGCTAACATAAATAATAACTCATTTAATATGAATGATATGAATGAGAATATCCCTATATCAACTCCTCTTTTTTCTTTTGTTTGTTAAATAAGTAAAGGAACTAAGTAGCTGGTATAGTTGACTATAAGTTGTACCAGTCTTTCTATCTTTCTTTCCTTTCCTTGTTTTCTCAGTACGAAGTTGTATCAGTGAGTCTAAGCCACCATCAAAATCAACGTGTGAAGTCTTGAAATCAATCCGAATTTAAATCAAGTGTGAAAACAAGAAAAACAAGCTCCACTTCCACTTAATTATATTATTATATATGGTATTCCGCATGTAGTTCATATATTTTATTTTATAATACAATATAACATAATATATCATCCATCTAATTATATTAAAATTTATACAAATTAAATTTTAAAAAACTCTTATAATCAATTCGTTTTTATGCCATAGTATAGTGCTGCGTAGTAGAAAATCAAAATTCTTTTATATGTGTTGTTTTTTTTCTCTATATCCGGGGAACCCACAAAATTAAACAAAATTCCTTCCCAATCTTGTTTGCAAAAAATACAAAAAACCCTATATATATATATATAGATAGTATATATAATATGAATTAGTAGATTACCATTGATGATATCTTCATAGAAATCGAGCGCGGCGGTGAGCTCGTCCGCCGTCTTGCCGCTCCACTTGGAGGCGAGCGATTTTACGGCCGCCTCCTCCAAATAAACACCGATCGTCGTGAACTTCACAAACCTTCCTTCCATTTCTAACCCCCTAACTCCTGCAATTTATTCAATTTTTTTTATTGTTGTAGTTAATATATCAGTAATTGTATTGCTCATCTATCTCTCAAATAATATGAGAAATCATTTTTATTCTTGCAATTAAGTTAATTTACCTCTAAGTTAATCTGTCAGGTCCATTATTCAATATTGTAATATTTTACATTTTCAATTTAATCAAAGTATCTACAATATGTCTTAATTATAAATCAACAAACAATTATTGACACAAGAATTAATATATTATAGTAAGACCATTTAATGAGCAGACCTATTTAATTAAGAATTGGTTTGCAATTGATTTACAATTAGAATTCACATGCTCCAATAAATAGTAAATAATAAGAAATTAAATTTGAAATTAAAAATAGAAGAAAGCTGGTGGGCCCAACCTGCTCCACCTAGGAATAAGGATTTATTGGAGCCAGGTGGAATAACTGTGGCAGGAAATATGTTGCCTTCTATGTCAAGGCTTGGCAATGCATCAAAGGAAGAGGATGCCTCACCCATTAATTTCTACTACTTCTCACAATATTATATATCTCACTTTCTATCTCTATTAATTTTTTTTCTTTTTGGGTTTCTGATTTGAGAAAAAGGAATACATAATTGGTGGAGAGACAAAGGGTTATATATAAATTGAAGCTACTACAGAGAAAATTGGGTGTCTGTGATCTGATCTGCATGAGCAGCATTAATTAGCAAGGTAACAACTGTTTTAATTTAATTGTACAAGTTCCACTTTAATTACAAGGATAATTATAGTTAATTACCAACTCATCCGCACACGTTTTTGACATATTTGTTTTACTATTTTTCCAAAGATAATAAGTTTGCATCACTGTCTTTTCAAAGCATTATGTGTTTTTTTGTTATTTTGAAATAAAGAAGAGAGTTTAAGTTAATTAACTTTAAATATCTATAATCCAATTCGGATTTCGAACCTGCAACCTTCCACACGAAGAACATTAGACTAAAGACTAATCCTCATTATGTGTTTTTTGTTAGCCGAGAAAACTACGTCAATTAAAAAATGTACGTGAAAATAGGTACACAAATATTCCACTTTAAAAATTAAATGAAGATACCAAATTTTGTAGGATATCAAAATTAAAATGAATACGTATACACAAATTAAGTGTTTTGCAAAAATTGTGGAAGTAGGTACACACAAATATTCCACTTTATGCCAAAATATTATATTGTGCATTCTATTTTATATGTAAAAATAATCTTGTAGGATATCAAAATTAATTTTAATTTGAAAATTATCTATTTTTATACGTAAAAATTCATTATTTTATTTTTATTTTAGAGTCATTTTAAAAAATCTAAAAAAATTAGTTAGAAAACTTTAAAAATAGAAAATTTTGATATCCTATAAGATTTTGATATGAATAATTTATTAAGTAACTTAAATTTATCGTTTAAAATTGATTCGATGGATTTTGAATTGAGAGCATTAAACGATCCAGTGCTCTTAAGAGTACGCTAGCTTTACTTTATATAATATATTAGTAATTGCAATGACAATAATCGGCTCCCCTTTTGATGAAAAATGTCTTCCTATTTCTAATATGAGAAAATTAATTTAGCACAAATCATGAAATGAGCAAGCTTGATGTTAATTGCAAAACACCACCACTAATTTATATTGAGAAAAATATATAGTGCCTTTTGTTGTTGCAACTTCAATGAGTCTAGTAGGTTAATTTCTTTTATATAATGTAAATTTATCTATCTTTTTTTCAAAGCCGGAGTTTCATAAATCATATAAAGAGTATAATAGTTAAGGTATAAAATCACTTGGCTATTTTTATCTTAACATTTTTGGTAAATGTCAAAAATAAATTAATTTTTAAATATGACATAGTAGAGACATGATCTAAATGAAATTGATAAGGTGTGGTGTATGTTTTATCATTCATCAAGTGAATTAAATTTCAACATATAAAAATTAATGGCCCTTAATGCATAATCAAACTATATTCAAATTATGTGAAAATTTTCTGATAGACTGTCTATAAATATATATTTGACAATTTTGATAGATTTTTGCCAGTCTTGAATTTTTTTTAAAATTTGAATTCACGATTTTATGAATTGACAAAAATCACTTGATCAAATAAAAGGTAGATTAATTAATTTGGATGAGGATTGAGTTCCGAGCCAAAATCGCTTAATTACACTTCCGTTCAATAACAATTCATAATTTATTATTAATTTTCTTCTATTTATGTCTTTGTAAAAGATTTTATAAGATGTATATATGATGTGAGCCGTCCGATTAAAAATGACATTAATCGTCGTACCGATCCTACACTATACGGACTAGGAGTGTCAGTAGGTCGGATCGGTATTATTTTATTATTATTTTTTATCCGACCCGATTTAACTCGGGTCAAAATTCTTTGACCTATAACCAATTTGATTTAACTCAGGTCAAAATTCTTTGACCTATAACCAATTTGATGAAAATAAATTGATTAAACATTTAATAATTAATTTTTTTATATTTTTATACAATTTAATATACTAATTAATCTTAATTAATATATAAATAAAATTTAATTAGTATCAAATTTCGAAATTAAATATAAAAAACACAATTATTCGGGTCGATCCGATCCGATATGAAACAGATAAAAAATTATTGATTCACATCCGATTCATTTTCTCTCAAATAATTTCGAATCAAATCAACTCATGAAATCGGATAAAAAACTGACACCTCTCTGTATCTTGAAGTCACCTCCAAGTTGATAAGAAAGTCGTACCTTGTAATGGTGATGGATCAACTCGCTTAATTACACTGAATATGATATGGATTTGTATAGTTTTCTTTATCTAAAAGTGAGCATTGAGTTAGTTAACTTTAAATATCTATAAATGATTTCTCATTCAAATTTGAAACATGCGACTTTCTATATAAGAAAATATTATTTTAGTGTAATTCACTGCACATATCTAGCTAGCTAAAAGTACTTGTTCTATCTCTACGTTATGTCACTTACGTATTGGGTCAACACGGAATCCATTGCAAAGCGGTTTTTTCGTCTATCCTTATTTTCTTAATCATTCGCATGAATATTTTTGTTAAAATATTTTTGACAACAATAAATCCATTTTTCAAAAACATATGTATAATTCAAATTTGACTAGCATGACATTGCAAATAAGCCCAATTAATTTTTGAATTCTATAAAAAAATATCAATAATTTTGTAATACTTTCATTTTCAGAACTTTGATTCAAACGTATAAAAATACATGCATGCATCTAAGATGACAAAGACCAAACACATGTATCTAAATTGTGTTTTTGTCATACTGTAACATTACTTCATATATATATATATTTTTTTTTTCTAACATTACTTAATATATATGTTTTTTTTTCATTTTTTTTGAGAATAGATTTGTCATCTTTTTTGAACGCTCAAACGCATGCGTTTTAGTTTATACATGCATTCAAATTTTCATGTTAATAGATTTCTACTATGTAAACACATGCGTTAATTTGAAAAATATATATATATATTGTCGTTAAAAATATTATAACGGGGATATTTATATCAATGATTCATAAAATAGGAATAAATAAATAAAAAATTCCACACATGCCTTCTTGCTCCACTTGTTCACACAAAACAAGTCAAATCCAACTTGTAAAATTAATTAGGTTGTCATTTTTTACTTAATGCAAGTAAGAACAAGGGACCAAAGGTGTGGAAAAATACATAAAATTTGCATTAAATTTCATTACATTTTAAAGTAATTAATTTCATTACATTTTAAAGTAATTAATTTCATTACATTAATATATAATAAAATTAGATGTACTTTAAATTAATGAGTTAATACTTAATTAATAGCACTGAAATTAATGAGATATGAATATTGGTTAAGTCGTATACGACACGCTAGAGAAATCAATGTCGTTGATTATTTCCAAATTGACATGTCACATGCAACTACTTATAAACTTATTTGACATGATAAAGTTAAAGAATAAGGTTACCACTCACCGCACAAATCCCCTATTAATTGAGATGATTTAAATATTTTAATATATTTTAATATATTAAGGGGAGGTAATTTAAGATAGAGGAAGTTAAAATATGTATCAAAGTGAAGTAAAATTAAATTATTATATTTTATAAATTTTAATATTTTTTATTCTCAATATTTCATCTACATACTTTACTATTACTAAATATCAATGTTTTAGAATGATTTAATATTTATTGTGTTTTAATTTTATTTTACTTGTAAGGAATCTTTAGAAATTAAAATGAATAACACTGATTTTTTATTTAAAAAAATAATTATTGAAAATTAAATAAGTAGAAAACTAGGGGTGAGATTTTGACAAATAGGAGGGATGAGCTTAAACATCTCCGTCAGCATTTTTTTTTTAAAGGCCGCCCTTTATTTACTCGTCCTGCTATAAGGATTTTTATGCCCCCAACGTTGGGACGTGGGTTGAAAGTCCGTCCCTCGCTCTTATCGGACGGAAAATTGAAATCCATTCCCTAAGAAGGGTTTCCTCGGCCTTGGGTTTGGGAAGTGAATAGAAAAGTCCGGTCCAACTTTGTTTGCCAACCACATACTCTTTTTGGGTTTTATTGTCCTTGTTTCGGAATTTTTCGTCCGAAGCTAGATTGTTCTGTCCCAATTTTGAATTATAGAACCGAAATCCGTACCTTACTCACAATTATTTCACACCCGAGAATAAAATCCATCCGCTATCCTCAATTATACACAAACTTTCATATGACGTCCTTACTCTTCAACACCACTATAAAATACCAATCAAACAAGTGACACATTACCAAATCATCTTTCAGATATTTCAAAATATTTATTTCATTGTGAGAAAATCATTTTTCAGATAGTTGATTCGGAAGTCATCAAAATCTCATTAATGGGTTAGTTTTTAAATTATATTTTTTTATGTTATGTTATCATTTGAAATCTTTATTAATATAGTTATTTTATGTTATTATTTTAGAGTTTTATTTTATAAGTTCACCAAAAGGAGTTAATGAGCTTAATTAAAAAAAAATATCGAAACGGCTCTAAACGATAAATTCAAGTTGCTCAATAAATTCTTCACATAAAAATCTTATAGGATACCAAAATTTTTCATTTTTAGAGTTCGGTATTTTTTTTATAATTTTTAAATTTGTTCGAAAATAATAATAAAATAATGAATATTTTAATATTAGAATAGGTCGTTTCGAAAAATCCTGAAATGAATATTTAAATAATTGTAAAAATAAAAAAATTTTGTACCATACAAATTATACAAAATTTTGGTATAAAAAATTTATTGAGCAAAATTAAATATTTTTTGAATTGATTTGATAAGTTTTTTTAGTTAAACTCATCGAACGAACCCCTTAACGAGTTTAAGCTCACCCTAATTTCACGTATATGTAAAAATAAGTAATTTGTATAAAAAATTATAGATAAAAAGAAATGTTGTATGTAAGTATTGATTTAGGGGGCGAGATGTTTTACGGCCGATTTGAAGCTGAGTACACGATTGGTCTCCGATTAACATTCTCTGTTAATGAGTCTACTATCTTTCAAAATATATTAAACAAAATATATACCAGATTACAGATACTGGAGAGTCAGTACTCTCTTGAAATTTATGGTAAAGTAAATAGTGGAGTATCTGAATGTTGGTGGTTCACTGTATTATAAATTAACAATGAGATAACATGAAATATCTTTTATGAACTAGTTACTTTCAAAATAGTAATGATTGAACTGTATGTAAATCTGAAATTTATGTTGAGCTTTTGAAATAAGGAACCATTTTCAAATAATTTATTAGTTAGTGGCTTCTCAGATCACGCCGGACCTTCATCTGCTGTGATGAATGTTAATTTATCCGAGCTCCAAGAAGAAGAGGACAACGGAAAATATTCTGATTATCAGATTGGATCTGATGAGAACAAAGAGTCTGATTCTGATGACGAGGATAAGGATGAGGATAACGATGATGATGAGGAGGAGGTTTGTGCAAATAAAAATTTATTACAACGTAAAAAAAATATATCTCATTTATTAATAGAGTAATAGAACATCCGGCTAGAATGGTGAATGATGTGTTGGATTTTGCACGTGTCGATATTAATTTTATCGGTGCACGTGCCCGATTGGATGGTCATTTCGTGGAGAAAAAAATATTTTTCTTCAAACAACACTTTATCCTTACAGTTCAAAAGTTTCATATTAAAAAAAATAAAGAAATAGTTATAATCGATAGCAGCGCGAAAAAAAATTTAAAGTAAAATATAAGGATTCAAATTGTAACTAGAGTTTATATGCAACACCAATAAAAGTAGACGATGTTTAGACTATTAAGACCTGTCGATTTTTACACTCATGTATCATAACAACCGCTAGAGTTGACTATGCTTAGTTCACATTTTGGATGATAGCTGACATTGTTAAATACGAATTAAATGATAATTTAGGAATGTCAGTTAAAACTGTCCGTATAATGGTAAGAAAAATATTTTCAGGAGTAAATTTCAAATATAACAAGCTATGACGAGGAAGATAACTCGCCATAGCACAATTATTCGGGACATAAAACGGCTCGTATGCCATATTGACTCGATTATTTAATGCTATACGTACGTCCAATCCAAGTACTAGAACATAGTTGCAGTCTAATCTCATGACAGATCCTTTTGTGCATCAATTCACATGATTTGTTTGGGCATTTGCTTCATGCATTCAAGTATTTTGTTCTTACGTTCTGTTATAAGTATAGATGTCTCTTTTCTACACGGACGGTACAATGGTAGGTTACTAGTAGTTGTCGCTTATGATGTTGAAAACCATATGTTATCACTTACATTCGAACTTATTGACAAAGAAAATGGTGACAACTGGGGATGATTTATGAGATGGTTGTAATGCGAGGTTGTCAGAGACAGATGATTATGTGTTATTTTTAATCATTGTGCAGGCATTAAGCATGTGTTTTATAATCCTCAATTTGGGTGATACAAAGAGCACAACCAAGTCGTCCATCGTTTATGTGCATATCATATCGTTGAAAACTTACTAAAAATATATAGAAATCAAAATGCAATCGATAATTATAAAGCAACATGTAGAAAATATAGTTTTCGTGAATTCAAGTAAGGCATGAATGAGATAAAAAATTAGAGTTGCGAAGCAGATGAATATTTAAAACATGTCAGAAAATTGAATGAAACAGAGAAAATAACATAATGGTGCCCTCATAAATAGTCTCAATGCTATGATGGAAGATATCGTTGGGGTATAATAACGATTATTGATGCATAATTACTTAATCGAGTATTCAAAGTATGTCGGGTTCTTTCGATGTGTGCTATTATAAAAACGGTTTACTGGGAGTGGGGTGACGGTCGAGAGTAGTCGACGACGGCTGGTTCAGATTCAGAGAGGCCTCTGGGAGTGGGGTGACGATGGTGAGAGGGAGGGAGAATAAACAAAGAGGGTGGGATTTCAGATGAGATATATGGTGGGGTGTGGTCCGGGAGACGTCTATCAGTTTTAGAATCGAAGGTAGAAGAGCGTCCCCACACGGTCTCCCACGAAGTGGAACACTCACAGGTGGGACTGTGGCTTCACAGGTGGGATCACGTGAGCGGTGGTGGGGACGAGCTTTGCTTCTGCATCACATGCTCTCTTCGGACGGCTTTGGTTTCGCGTCCCCAAGAGTCGGTCAGATTTTACAGTGTCGTCCCAACGTCTTCAATAAATTTTTAAAAAATGTGATTAGTTTGCTAAAAATAGAGGTTTCGGACGGATATTAAAATCCCGTCCATCCTATATGTGAAATTTTCTCTATTATTTTTCTAATTTAGTTTCCAATAATAATTTTTTTAAATAAAAAAATCGGTGTATAACATGGTAATCATTTGAAACTGTCATTTCAGTGTGTGCGTATGTAATCCAGAAACGAATAAAATATATAACAGCAGACACTAATTGAGAGTCTAATTAAATAGGCCAATTTGATATCGATTTATTGATAAATATATATATACTGTCCCATGACGACACAAACAAGCTGGGTGAAGCTGAAATATCAACCAAACAAATAACAAAGATGATCGCTCTCAACAGTACATGAGATGCATTAATTCCTACAATACATCTCCTATAGAATGACACAAGGGATGCATGAACGAATCCCTTTTAATTTAATTGAAAATTTAATTGAGGATATAGAAAATGGTGATTCAAGTGTTGATGGTGATCTCCCCCTTCACCTCCTCCTGATTTGTGGTGCTCTGCGACTTTAAATGCTCACAAAATCTGGTCGCTAGGCTGCGTTTTGCCGCCGGAGAAACGCCATGCTCGCCGATTATAGACTCCAAAATAGCGCGACAAAGAGCTTTGTTTTCTATGACAGCCTTGTTGATTTCGGGCACGGAATCGTCTTTGGAGAAGGCAATCTGAAAATTTTCAAAAAAATTGAGGATAAAATTGTGAATTGTGAGGTATGTAAATAGTTTAATTTTGCATACCGATAGAGCGCCGGAGGGCGAGTGGGTGAAGAGGATGGAAGAGCCGGGAGGGAATGTCTCGGGCTTGAAGACTTGCTTGAACTTGTTCACTGCATCTATCTCCGCTTCGGTTAAGATCCCGACCGCCTTCCAGTGGGCCATGCAGTTCTCCGACACCTTGTTGGAGTACTGCTCGCCGGTAAGGGGAAGTGTCATCGTCACTCGAACGAACTTCTCAAACGGACCTAGATGCCACATGTGCATTTCATTGTTAATTAATTCATGATGATAATCAAGCTATCAGATTTGTATCTATTTTAGATATATAAGGAGTATCTATCTCTTTTTAAGGAGAGACATGAGCCTACAAAAAAAAATTGGTTTTCCTATTTCAAGCTAGGTATTAATTTCTGTTAAAATTTTTTTGGGAAATTTTAAACAAAATTTAATGGTAAATTATAAATGCTAAGTTTGGAAGAAAAATAAAATGGAGAGATAGAACAAGGTCTAAGAGAAGAATAAAAATCATATTCCAAGCATGTGAATTTGAGTGAAATATGTTCTTATATATTTGTTAACCAAATTTAAAATATTTAAACAACAAATTATAATCTTCACATCAAGTACCAACCTTGCATATATATTCAACTTTAAATGCAACTACATTTATTTATTTATTTTTTAGGTAGAATGTAGAATAAGATATGGTTGAAACGTGTTAGACCAATTCCGTGGAAAAAGACACAAGAAAAAACAAATAAATAAAGGGCACTTAATTAATTGTCTGTGGAGAAAGTGAGATTGAAATTGAATTTTCTTTCTTTCTTTCTTTCTTTCTTGTTTCCACTTGTGACAAGAAGCCATTGTCTTTTCTTTTGAGGTTAAATCACATGTACCACATTTAGTAATTAGCATATCAATAGATAAAGAAAAATATTTCAGAGGTAAGGAAAATATTTGAGAGATATCATTATTGATACCGATATTATTTTATTATTCAGATTAAATGAATTATTATTTATATTAATAATTTTATCATGCAATTTATATAAATAAATTATATAATAAAATTGTTAACACGAATAATAACTCATTTAATCTGAATAACAGAGTCGGTATCAACGACATTATCAATTATCAATGATATCTATATATCAACTCTCTAAAGATAATACTGACATTAACCTTAATTATTAGCATCCATCAAGTATATCCAACTACCAAAATTTTCACATTTTCTCCAATTAAATGCGCATGGCAACATCAATCCTTTTAATGTTGTGGGTTCTCTAACCTCTCTTTAAGTTTCCTAATTTGTTACATGATTCATGGTTTTTTTTTTTAATTTGTAAGATCAAGTTTGATCTTTCCATACATCTACATATTATTAAATAAAGTTAATTACCTCTTTTCCTTGAGATAAATATATTAATAAATTACACGTGCAAATGGGACCAACCTCGTGTAACACGACAAAAAGCAAAAAAAAAAAAAATGTTTGATAGAAAAAATGACACGAGGACCAAGGACATACAATTAAATGAGATGATGATATCTCATTTTTTTTTCCTTTTTTCCTTTTTGTTTTTTGAAAAATAACCAAGGGAATATAAGTTGTGGGACAAATCATGGAGAAATGAGGATGTTTGATTAATTGAATCAGAATTAATTACATATATATATAAATATATATGTGTGTATGTAAATATCTGACCGGTGGTTATGTCGGAGTAGAAATTGATGGCGGCGGCGAGTTCGTCGGGGTTCTTTCCGGACCACTTGTGAGAGAGAGCTCGGATAGCGGATTCCTCCAAGTAAACGCCGATGGCGGTGAACTTGATGAACTTGCCTCCTATGTCCAGTCCCCTCACTCCTGTACGTATATATAGTTGTGTTACGGTACATCGCGAAAAAGCGATAGGTACAATACGACACATAACACGACACCATTTTGCTTATTAGAAAAAGAAGAAGAAGAAGAGATAGATGTAGAACGAGACCTGCGCCGGCGAGGAACAAAGGGGGTTTAGAGGAGTCGGAGGAGTCGGGGGGAGAGGCGAAGGCGGGGAAGACCACGCCGTCAATGTCGAGCGGGGTTGGTGCCACCGCAAATGACGAAACCTCGCCCATCTCTCTCGCTCTTTATTTCTCTCTTTGTTTCAGTGAATCTCTGTTTCTATTTTGGTTGAGTTGCTCTTCCTCCTCAATGGCACATTGGTGAGGTAACCTTTGCAACATATATATATATATATATATATATATATATATAGATATGAAGAGGAGAAGAGGTTTGGTTTCATGACCTCATGAGTTCCCTTTTTTCTCACTAATTAATTTTCAGATTCGGTACATCTAACTTGTGAGAGAAAGGGACTGGAGGGAGATTCCTTTGGGGTCTTTTTTTTTTTTTTTTTTCACAGTACACTGAGAATTAATTTTTAATTCGCGTTAAAAACTTTATATTTGAAAGTTTTAATTTACGAATGAAAGTTAAAAGATTTTATATTCGAAAGTTTTAATTCACGAATGAAAGTTAAAGAAATTTATTTCAAAAGAAGAGATTTCTTAAGGAGCGGATAGATGATTAAAATTCGGATAAAAGAAGATTAAGTGAGGGATTTTTAATTCGTTTAAGGAATATGTATTCGGAAGGATTAAGTAACTAACAAAATTAAAAAAGTTTTGAGAAGGCTAAAAAAAGATTAAAGGGATTGGCACCCTTGACATTTGTAATTAATTGATTGTACATAATTGATTAATTTTGGAGATTGGTTGGTGGAAGCGTGGAGCTATCTGCACATCAATTTATGTCAAAATATAAAGTTTTGGTTTGGTGGTGTGGGGTATATAAATGTATAAAGATATAAGATAAAAACAAAAGAAAACCCATTAATTCCTTCTTGGTTTTGTAAATTCCTAATTATTTCATCAAATTTGACTTTGCATTTCCAAATCATACCATGAATTCAGGTCCTATGTTAATTAATAATGATTGTTTTGTTACGTTTCTGATGTCTGTCCTATCAAAATCTGATCAATTAAATTATAAAATTTTCTTATATACAATATCATTATATTCATATTTGATAGAGAGATTAAATTAAAAAGAAGAAGAAGAAGCAACAAATTAATAATTCGGCTTCAGTAATTACAATGCGATGCCATTACTTTAATGACTATAAATTCAACTGTTACAAAACATCAAAATTATACAATTTCTTATAGTTTATAAGGTTTATGTTTGGATGGAGCAATTTAATTTCCATTAAAAATTGAGGATATCATTCACACCAAACTTAGTAAATAATCATCATATAATATAAGAAATTAGTAAATAAGCAATATAATAAGCAATTTTTCCATATAAGTCTGATGTCTCCTTTCTTTTTTTTTTTTATCAATTTTTGGATAATTTCTCAAATTAGTAAATAAATCATCATATAATAGCTCCAAAGTTAGTAAATAATCATATAATAGCTACCAATTTAAATTTTATACAATTTACGACTATCCTGATTTAATGATCTTTGATGAGCTATAAAATGACACTTAAATTATATGAAATTTGAAATAATACATGTTTATAAGATTTCTCAACTGGTAAAATACATCAAAATAATACAATTTCTTATAATTATAAGATTATGTTTGAATGGAGCAATTCTCCATAGAAATTTAGCATATCTTTCACACCAATAGTAAACAATTAATTAATTTTTAACATATATACCTTATAATTTAGCATATCTTACAATTTAGTTCCCTTTTTTTAATTAATTTTTGAACAATTTCTTAACTTAGTTAATAATCATCACTATAATAGCTCCAAAGTTAGTAAATAATCATATAATAACCCCCAATTTAAAAAAAATGCATTTTATGAAAAAAAAATGCAATTATTAAGAGAGAAGGTGGACAAACAAACGAAAAGGAAATTAAAAGCAGCTCCAACAAAAAATAAATCAATACAAATCTCAATTTTGAAAATTTAGCGACCCGTTACACGATGTGCTGGTTGGCGTCTGTTACATCATTCAAGCAGCTGACATCACATGACGTCATGCAAGAATTTTTTTTAATTTTCCATTTTATATTGGTGTAAATTTTAGATCAAACAATTCAAGTATAAGTCTGATGTTTAAAACAGCAGATAATGAAATTAATACAATACAATTAAAAAAAACCAACGATCTCAATTTATCTGAGAATCTTTTTAAATAATGAAATTAATATAATTTATTAATGTCGAAATCAAATACATTAATTGCATAATTAAGAATAAGATATGAGGAAATTAATTATGTCATGGAAAGTTCGTTTCATTTGAATTTTCTAATAGTTAGATATCACACTCATATATTTTTTTTAAAACTGCATGTGGCTAAAAAAGTAAGTATAACAAGTTGTATAAAATCTCTAGCTTAAATTAATTAATTATTTTGTCTATACATAAAAGATCTCCAGTCCAGCCAGTACAGTTCCCTCCATTTCTGACAAAGATGGAGCAGTAACCAGCATCATGTCTTTTCTTTAATCAAATCCAGCTTAATTAAGGGCTTAATTAATTAAGTTGCTAGTACATATATATTTTGTAGCTTTTGGATGGTGGATACTAGGTAAGTGGGTAAGATTTGATAATTATTATTTTGACAACTTGTCAATAAATTTTTAAATAATGTTGAAAAGTTTTTAAAAGTGTCAATTGATATTCCATCAAAGACTGTTAAATATGAACTGTTGAAAAATTTCATTTAATTCTGATGGTATTTGATGAAGTATCAAATAATACTTAAATCGTATGATATTTGAAACACAATCAATCTATAAGTTCAAAAAAATATTCATAAATTTTTTTCTATTTTTTAAGTTTATTTTAGAATTATTTGAAAAATTAATGAAGGGATTATCAAACTAAACTTGACTTTATTAATAGTGTTATATTATTATATAATATAACTTAGTTTCTTTAACAAATATATGATGAGACACACACACCCCTACATCCAAAAATAAATTCACATCTGCTATCATAATCTTTTATAATAATTCATTATCATTAAATAAATAACAAATAAAATCTCCAAATTAATTATTAAAAAAATCTTCCTATAAATTAAAATCAAACCATTATAATTAATTATAATTAAAACGGACCGTTATAATTTTATATTACAAGTACAACTGATATAAACTAAATTAATTATTAAAAAAAATCTTCCTATAAATTAAAATCAAACCATTATAATTAATTATAATTAAAACGGACCGTTATAATTTTATATTACAATTTACAACTGATATAAACTCATCTAGGATGGATGGATGTGAAATTATCAATTGTAACTTTGTAAGAGTTGGTGGTGGTAGGAGTTGGAGGAGGATTTGTGAGCACTTGTTTTGCTACTTACACAAATCCTCACCAATTCTTCAATTCAAGTCAATTGCCACAAAAAAAAAAAATATGTTTCTTCATTCCCCTCATAAAAAAAGAGAGTATATTTTTAATGATTTTTTAAAGATGATTATTTTTTGATATTTAAATATTAATATTTTTTTATTATTTTTAAGGTCATTTTTAAAAAATCGTTAAAAATGGTTTCAAAATTCTAAAAATGATAAATTTTGGTATTCTATAAAATTTTGATATGAAAAATTTATTGAGCTACTTAAATCGACATTTCGGACACGGGATTTTAAAATTTGAAACGTAAGCGTTTCGATCCGAAATGCTTATAGAAACATATATATATATTCTTTGAAGTACTGCACCGTGTATAGTGAGCAGTTAATATAATTCGGATCATTTAATTTTAATTAGGAATAAATTTTTAGGAGACAGACAGTTTGATAAATGATTAAGGTTGACATTACTGATCACTTCACCTGTAAAATACTCTTTAGAGAATATGAAACTTCAAAAAAAGACATGATATGAATAGTCTACTTACATTTATTTTTTTTTATGTTACTTTTACGTGCTCTTTGTAAGTCCACAAATTTTTTTTTTGTCAAATGCCATTAAATAATTTGAATATTGAAGAGTTTAATTCCGTACCTTCCACAGATAGTTGACTGAATAAATGATTTTCTAATTTCATTGAAAACTCATGGCTACCTAAACTAATTTTGATATGTTTTTATATCAGCTGTCCAACTATTATATATGAAAATCTATAATAAACCATAACTACCAATGTAAGGATTTCAAATCTAAATAATAATTATTGTCACATGCACTAAATGGAAATATATAATTACCACCGTAAATATTTCAATTTCAATAACTGTTTTTTTTGATAAAGATATAAATTTAAACTATCTAACTTTAAATGTTCATAAATGATTTTCTATCTGAATTTTAATACCGCGACCTCCTACACAGAATTTATTTTTTTTGCCACTAGAGCAAATACTAATTCTCTCAATTTTAATAACTTGACTATTTATGAAGACTCAAATAGCACAAAATTAAATGGGTTATTCAGACAATTTAATTTAGCTTAATATGAAATACAGTTAATTATTTGATTATATAGTTGCAGAATTTAATTAGGAAAAAGACATAAGGGACTGAATTAATTAAATATATAGGAGGGACAAGAATTAATCAATTAACGGTAAGTGAAAAGGATTATATATATACATGTATGTATATATATATATATATGTACATGTATGTATGTATATATGTATATATACATGTATGTATACATATATATATATATATATATATATACATACATGTATACTTACATACATAGATACATACATATATATATATACATGTGCATATATATATAGAGCTGACCCAGGAGTCTCACCTAACAACAAACTTGTCACAGTTAATTATATTAAACAATGTTATTATCTTATTATCTGATTGACATTTTATGGGAACTTTTCATCTACTCTCCTTTTTAAAATTTTTTTTTTCTGTGGAGATCTTGATTTTTAGTCCTTCAAAAATTAAATAATAACTTTTATAGGTTGTAACTACTCCCTCTCCAAAAGACAAAGAAAACCAATAATAAAATTTGCAGTGTGCTTTAACTTGTCAGAAATATAATAAAAAGTTTGCTGTGTGGTTAATAATTTTCTCTCTAAAGGAGGATAATATTTTTCTCAAAATCTGATCAACATATTGCTGATGGCTTATGCCATGAACTGATCAACCCTTAATTTTTATTATTTTCAATCAAATGATTACATAATTCTATATTTTGGGTTTTTTTGAAAAAAATTATGTCACTTTCTGTAATTTTTTTTTCTTCAAGAGTTGACTCTTAATTTCAAAGTGTTTCAATTTGAAACGAGAGAATAAGTTGCATGCCACATTATTCACTCTCTACTACTTGAATGTTGAAATTTCAAAATGGAAGATATGGGAAACAAAATGTGAGAAGAATTGGATCCTGATTGAAAGTGTTGTTGTTAATGTCAGCACCACATCAGCATTAAATCACCATCTAATTAATTAAGAGATGGTTGATATATATCCATCCATCCATTAATAAAGCAGCCTGATCCTGATGCTGATCCTGATCATGATGCTGGTAAGAGGAAAGTAATCAGAAATGGTTAGCTAGGACTAAGTCAGATAAGGCCCGGCTGGCCGGCTCTGGCCGGGCCGGCGGCTAGTAAAATGTAAGAAGGAATCAGCTTATCAGTTATCAGCATCACCATCACATATGTAGACTTGCTCCCCGCTGCCCGTCCCCGTTTCTGTCCCCTTACCAGTCACTGTCGCCGGGATGCAGGGAGACTTTATAGGCCATGGGTTTCATTTCATTACTGTTTTCAGTTGATTATATTTTTGAACATCAGGACTTTCTAGTCTGAAAATCCCCATCCACTAAATTACTGTTTTCAGTTGATTACTGTTTTCAGTTGATTATATTTTTGAAATTACATGTAGTTAATCAGACAGAAAAAAAATAGAAGAATCCCCATCCACTAAATTAAGCACCTTTCATCATTTTCATCCAATATAAAGCAGGCACTGTGTCTCTGATTTTCTTACAAAATGGAAAATTTTATGGAGGACCGTCGTCAATATAAATTTTATTATATATATTAAGCGAATTATTATAAATAATTTTATTTTGTACAATACTTATATTATTCAATTTAAATACCACTTATTATACATAATAACTCATTTAAATTGAATAATGAAAGTATTGTATAAAATGAGTTTGTATAATAAAATCATTTTCATATATAATAACTCATTTAACGTGTCTAATAAAATTTATATTTACAATAATATCAATAATCATATATGTAAATCAGCTCCCTTATAAAATTGCCTACTTACATATTTTATATGGATGAAGTTAGAGATGGGTGCAAGTGCACTATATAAGTAGGCAATTTTATTTATTTTTAAGATAGGATAGAGCACCTAAAATATATAAGTAGGTACCGTACCGGCAGTGTTCTTGTTTGATTTTATTTATCTTTATATCAAATTAATAAACTTCTCAAGCCCAAATGGTAGAGGCCCATGAAGCAGCTCAAAAATCAGTGGGCTGTATAATTGTGCAAACAACACTTTTTATTTTGTTTTTTTTTGAAATAGAGGCATCAATTAATCCAAATATTTATTTATTTTTAAATTAAGCACCTTTCATCATTTTCATCCACTAAATTAAGCACCTTTTCATCATTTTCACACACACACACACACACACACACACACACACACCATATCATATTGCACTTGCACACATCTCTAAACTTCATCCATATAAAATATATAAGTAGGCAATTTTATTTTTTATTCTCTTGTCGTTTCTACAAAGCAGACAATTTTTTTTTTTAAGATAGGATAGGACAATCTTATAAAATATATAAGCAGGTACCGTACCGGCAGTTTTCTTGTTTGTTTTTATTTATATCTTTATATATCAAATTAATGTACTTTCTAATCCCAAAAGAGTAGAGGCCCATCAAACAGCAATTTGCACACAAACGATTTTTGCAACTTGAAGAATATAATTTGAATCATATTGGTTTCTTTTGGGGCATATAAGGCCCATTTATGTATTTATTTATTTCATAATTGCTAACTAGAAACACCCAAAATAGTTTACCAAAATATTCATTCAGCTCATGGATTCTCAGGTAACTCTAAATCTAGGAAATTAGTGCTTGGAAAAAGCAGCTTAAAGCCATCAAAACCCCAAATTGTCTATTTAATTAGGGATAAATGCAAGCATACTTATCAACACTAGTTTAGTACTAAATAAATAACATGTTGTCATTTCAAACCAATAATATTTTGACGGACGGAACGGTGAACTAGTAATTTTCATACACAAATATTTATTATTTTATTATTATTTTAAGATCATTTAAAAAAAATCTAAAAAAGTTTAAATCTCTAAAAATCAAAATTTTGGACCCATACAAGATTTTGATGTCTAAAATTTATTGAGTAACTTGAATCGTTTGCACATTAGCCCGAGATTGCACACATTTTTATAAGGAACCTGATAATTGTTCCCCACGTGAATCCTCCGGTTTGACTTAAAAAGTATTAAGACTTTCGCATTTTTTAATAACCTAAAAGTCTTAATATTTAATTTCTTTTACAACATATTGTTATTTTCGTCATTACAAAGTATTAATATCACATAGATAAGTATATATATTATTTATGTAAAGGTTTAATACGTCCTGTAAAAGATCGTACTTCAATATAATAAACAAATAATCTTAATATTTAGATAACAAAGTATAAATAGTTATTTTGCTATGTGCTTTTTAAACAGTGAAAAATATAAATTTTTAATTTTTTAATTATTTTTAAATAGCATAAGTATTAATATTTCATATAGACAAGTCCATATATTGCTTATTCAAAGACCTAATACTTCCTATTAAATATCATCACTTAATATAATAAACAAATAATCTTAATACATAAGAAATAAAGTATAAATATAATAAATATGTAGTCTTAATACTTAGGAAAAATTCACCTTTTGGTCCTTGAACTTTCTTAAAAAAAATCAAATTGGTTCATAAAACTTTCATTTATATAAAATTGATCCTTGAACTTTTAAAAAAAAATTAAGTTGATCCTTAAACTTCTTTAAAAAAATTACATTGGTCATTAAACTTTAAATTACACAAATAAGTCCTCCAACTTTTGAAAAAAAATGTAAGTTTTAGTCCCTGAATTTTTTCGAAAAAATTAAATTGGTTCTTAAACTTTTATTTGCACTTAGATGTGTCAGTTCTTGGTCCGACCTGACGAGTCGACCTTATTCAACCTAATCCGACTTTTAACTAATTATGTTTATAATAATAATAAAAAATGATGTAAATAAGGATATAAATGGGTCAAGTTGGGTTGGACTAGTATTATTTTATTATTTTTTAAATGAGTCGGGTTCAATTCAGATCAAATCGGGTCGGATACCACCTGACTTGACCAGCCCAAAATAAATAATTTTTTTTATATTTATACCTGATTCAGATTAAAAAAGTCATAACAGATCAGATTGGATTGTATAAGGTATCCATTAGATAAAACCAAGAAATGATATTTCTAGACGCAAATGAAAGTTCATGGATCAATTTAATTTTTTTTAAAAAGTTCAGGGATCAGAACTTACATTTTTTCAAAAGTTTAAGAATTTATTTGGTATAATTTAAAGTTTAAGGACCAATTTGATTTTTTTTAAAGTTTAAAGATTGATTTGATTTTTTTGTTTAAAGTTCAAGGATCAATTTGATATAAATGAAAGTTTAGGGACCAACTTGATTTTTTTAAGAAAGTTTAGAGATCAAAAGATAAATTCTCCCTAATATTTAAGTAACAAGTACACAATAGTTACTTTGCTCACTATTTTTAAGGTCTTACCATATTTTGACTTAAAAAATAATTATACTTTTCTTTAATCTTTTTCCTTTCCTCTGGATTTTAATATTCAATTTGTGAAACCAAAAGTGAATACTTTCTAGTATTTTATATATCTTTTGACAGTTTTTGACAATTGAAACACAATATTCAGATCAAAAGTACTAATATTTTGTGAAACATGCCGTAATAAAAAATTATATAGGTGTTACAAAACATGGATTTGAAAATACTAAAACAAACAGAATTCAAGATTTTATACCATGGAAAGAAACAATTTTATTCGTGATGTTTTAAGAAGTCTTAATACATTACTAAATCTTAATATTAATAGAACTCAAACATTTATATCCATCAAAGAAACAAGTTTCTTGATGATGTTCTTGAGAATAATCTTACTATCTAATAATTCAAGTACTAATACTAACAAAAGTAAAGTCTTTATATTGGTAAAATAAGTAAGTTTTTTTAACATTGTTCTCTAAACTTTTTAAGATCAATCATGATTAAGTTTTCAATATGTGCAAATATTCTCCATGATTGACTCAAGAATAAACATACAACTTTTCTTTCTTTTTTTGTTAACAAAAAGGAAGGAAGGCCCAACTTTGAGGTTTAATGAAACTCAGAATAGATGCTTTCTTTATAACTTAGCTTGGTTATTGGGAGAAGTGGCATCACCAATAGAAAAAAACATTATCAGACAAAATAAAAATTTGAGACGATGGATGCAAATGAGAGAAAGAAAATCAGACTACGAAGAAATACGATAGAGAAGGGAGCTGTGATATATATCGTTGATATGATCGTCGATACGAGTTTAATTATATACATTAAATTAGTTATTATATAACTCATTTTATATAGTATTATTATTATATAATTTTAATGAGTTATTATGCATATTGATGATATTTAAGTTAAATAATAGAAATATTGTACATAATAAAGCCGTTAATATTATAATAACTTTTATAATGCATATAATAAAATCCGCATCGACGACGGTATTAATAATGATATCTCCGTAACATTTTCCTATCTCTAATTATTGATTGTAAATAATTTGGCATTGTTTTCAATCAGTTGGACCCAACCCCTTCTGTCGCTCTTGGAGGTATAATTTTCTATATATATTGAATAAGTCAATTTTTCATGAATTTATGCACAATTTCTGCACAATTTCACAAGAAATTATTCTTACATATAGGATATTTAATATAAATAATTAATAAAATAATATATAATGATTAATATATTGAAAATTCAAGGTCTTTTCTGTGACTGTTACTATTCCAATATCAAATTTATCAAAAATATAATTTTGGTAACGTCATTTAGTGATATGGAGAAGACTTAAAGGCAACTTCCACAATAACTTTGCATAAAATTTTCTAATGTCTCTTCACTTACCCAATTTTATTTTTCTATACTTATATAATATAATTTTGTAGAATTGAACCTGTTTATGGGACCACACACAGTAATTACAAATTACAAAATAAAAATGGACCTATATTCAGAAAACTACACGCTTGCATCATTGAAAAGAAAATGCGAAAAATATGATAAAATTTTAAAATTCAATTTATAAGATCAATTTATGGATCATAATTAGAACATTAAACTTTAGCATTTAGAAAGAAACTTAGTTAATATAAAGTTGAGATAGTCTGATGATATCATAACACAATGATAAGAGAGGATAAGAGAAAAGAAAAATAATACTAAAATTATGAAAAATCTAATAAGTAATCAAAAATCAAAACTCAATCGGCCTAAGAGGTGAAACAATATTTATAAGTTTGAGACTAAACTTATTTTATAAAGTCTAGAATTCTTTATTTAAGTTAGAGTAAACATTATTTTGCTTAGTGACTAAATAATCTATCATTTTATTTGACGATTAAAAAATCTATCATTTTGTTTAACGATTAAGTAATTTATTATCTTATTTAGCAGCTAAAAAATCTATCATCTTATTTAATGACTAAAAAATCTATTATTTTATTTAGCGGCTAAAAAATCTATGGCTTTATTTAACAATTAAGAAATTGCATTCATATGATGCGGTCTTGTATAACAGATTCATTACAAATTGACATGATTATTAATAATAAAAATAAAAAGAAGAAGTCTAAGAGATTATTCGCAGTTTTAGAAGTTGAAAGGAAGGAACAGTTATAGAAAATTAATTTAGTTTTAAGATTGTTTATTGGGGAAACTAATAAGTGGAAGAATTGGCGCGTTGTATTTGTATTGTTAATTGAAGGGGTGAGAGAGAGAGAGAGAGAGAGAGATAGGAAGAGAGAGAGAGAGAGAGAGAGAGAGAGAGTTGACTCGATTGGAGATGGTCAACCTTCCTCTCTCTCTCTCTCTCTCTCTCTCTCTCTCAATTTAATACAAGTGTTTGTCTCTCTGTCTCTCATTAATCATTATTATTATAAAAAACTATACCTTCCCCAACGCCTCAGAAACTGAGAAAGAAGGGAACGCCTCAGAAACTGAAGAAGGTTGGTAATCAGAGGAACTCTTCTTCTCATTCCAATTCGCATTCTCAGATCAAATGGAGCAGATGAAGGGGCCTCCTATCGGGATCGACCTCGGCACCGCCTACACGCGCGTCTCTGTCTTTGACGGCACAGATTGTAGAATGATCCCGGACCAGAACGGCAACTCCGCGATGCCGTCTTACGTGGCCTTCACTGACTCAGGGGTGCTTGTTGGAGAAGCTGCCAGGAGACAGGCACTGCAGAACCCCACCAACACCATCTTTGGTAATTAAGCCTTTTCTTTGTCATCTGAGCTTCACTTACCAGCACTTTTATTTCTCCATCTCTCTTTCCCTTTTTAGCTTATGGATGTGACTGACATCAGTACAGTTAATTGCTCCTTCAGATTGTTTACCTTTTCATTCCTATATTGGTTAATATTACATGGCCTGCGCCAAAGACCATCAGATTATAAGATTATGTAAATGAGAAAAATCTAACAAAGAAATGATTTGTCTATTTAATTTCCAATCTGAAAGGTCCTCCCAATCTGACAAGCAGATAGTTGTGGATTAGAACTTTAGAAGCATAGTTTACAAAAATGGATGTGTACACCCACCTTCAACCAGAGTCTTTATTATCTAATTAATGACGGGTCATTATATTAGTATGTTTGACACTATTCGCTTATCCCAAGATATATTTTATCAATAAAAGTGTGCTGTTTGATTAATATAGCAACATCACTTTAATCAACTACTCATTTACAGGTTGTATATACCAGAATTCGTTCTCTGTTTTCGCTTGTATTTGTTCCATCCTTCAATTAACTGAAGAAAGCCCAAAAACTTATTGCATTTTTTCATAACATGGTGAATTGAATATGTATTCTCTTGGGTAGAATTCAAAGAAACTTTTACACAGGCTTTTTGTGCAACCATTCAATTTGGATTTACAGGCCTAGCTTAAAACTGTAATTAAAATAAAAATAATAAAGTAAATAGATAATCCTTTGAGCTTACTAAAATGATGTTATGGTCTTCATGCAACAGATGTCGTTCGTTTAATTGGTACGCGCTACTCTCATCTTACGGTCCGAAATGATATGAGCCCGTGGCCATTCAAGGTTATAGCCAGTCCAGAGGATAGGTTGCTGGTTCAGGTACGGTGGAAGAACAAGTCATGTAATTTCACCCCTGTTGAAATCTGCTCAATGATTCTGATTCGAACTAAAGAGAATGCCCAGAGATACAACAATGCCATAATCACTGATGCTGTGATAACTGTTCCTGTTCACTTCAATTACGAACAACACCAAGCGATCAAGGAAGCCGGTATGATTGCCGGCCTAAATTTCATGCAAATTGTTACTGCTCCCGCAGCTAGTGCTATTTTCTATGGCTCTGAGAGGTTTTTTAAAAATTCCAGCATGTTTGCTAATATCACCCCATCTTTTCTAAAGAGTGCGCCTGAGGAGCATAACATGGTTATATTTGATCTTGGGGCAGGAACTCTTGATGTGGCTGTAGTAACCATCAAAGAGGATGTGTGCAAAGTGCAAGCCACTGCAGGGGATATTCATCTTGGTGGTTCTGACTTTGACAACAACTTAGTTCATCATTTTGTTAAATGGCTCAAAAAAACTGGCCAGAGAGATATTAGCAACATTCCAAGGGCTATAAGCAAGCTTAGGGCATATTGCGAGAATGCAAAGATTTCTTTATCTTCTGGTAATTCTATGGTGCCAATGAAGATCACTCCCCTTCATGGTGATGTCAACCTTGATTCTTCCATTACCGAAGCAAAATTCCATGTACTCAACAGGGAGCTTATCTCAAAGTGCATAGACATTATGGTAATGTGCCTCAGAGATGCCAAGACGGACACTAGTACAGTTGATGAGGTCATTCTCGCTGGTGGCTCTACTAGGATTCCTTTGCTTCAGTTCAATATCTGCCATCACTTCAAAAGCAAGGACCTGATCATGAGAGAACACTTGGAAATAGCTGCTGCATATGGAGCCGCAATTCAAGCATTCTTTCTCAGCATGAGGGTTAATGGGAGAGTTCGTTGTTTGTCTCTACTGCAAGTTGCACCTTTTTCTCTTGGGTTGCGGTCCTCACGGGGAGAAATGGTTGTTTATGTTCCAAAAAACATGACAATTCCCAATAAGGTACAATGTACCTTTCATTCCCACAGAACAAAGTTCCATTTTGAGGTTTATGAGGGTGAGGGTAGACTGACCAGTGAGAACAGATTACTTGGAAAACTTGAGTTCTCTGTAACTCATATTTCTCCAAATGGTCATGATATCAATGTATGCTTCGAAGTACAGGAAAATGGTACTCTAACAGTTATAGCTGAGGAGATATCTAGCGGAATGAGGAGTGTCATCACCATGACTTGTAATAACATTGAGAATTCTAGGAGGCGAGTGTTGGAAGCATTAGTTTACAAAGAAAATGAGAAGAGTATTATCAAGGCCACCGCAACTAAGAGTTTAGCCAGAAGTGGGGCTTCCCGTAAGTGGGACCAAATAATGGAAAAAGGGATGCTAGCCAAGCTTCTGAGCATGGATAAAGAAAGGTCTGAGAAGATCATGGGGCAGTCCAGCAGGCAGTATGTTGAGCCAGAAGAATATGCTATTGGTATTGATTTTGGTACTACCTACTCATGCGTAGCAGTGTGGCAAAGAAATGGTGTCAAGATCTTTGAGAATGAGTATGGCAGCCGCTTAACCTGTTCAGCCGTGGCTTTCACTGATACCGGTCGCCTGATTGGCGATACGGTCCACAAGGAGCAAGTCACGACAAACCCTGCAAACACCATTCCCAGTATGACCTTTACCTCTCTCACAGAATTTTCTTCTTGGAAAATTTCTTTAGAAAATATGTTCATTTATTAGGTGGATCGGAGCTCAAACAGTATCCAAGAATGTTTTAAGTTGTAATGGATAAATGACAACTATGGTTTTCTACCTTAGCTTCTTAACTTTTTGCAGTATCTTTATTATTCCTTTTGGATCTGCACACCAGTTTCCCATAGTGACACACACACAACCATTTTGACAGAATTAGTAGTTTGTAGATCAGCCTTTGCATTCTTTTAGACTGATAACAAGAAAAACATATATATTTTTTTTTGTGCAGATATCAAGCGTTTGATCGGTAGATACTGCTCAGATCAGTCAGTCCAGAATGATAGCAAATTTCTACCATGTAGATTTCTGTGTGGCGATAAAAATAGGTCCGTGGTCTCAGTTCATTACAAGAATGAGGAGAAGCTCTTCGCTCCAGAGGAAATTGCAGCTATGATCCTCACAAAAATGAAAGAGATTGCCGAAACACATCTCAATTCGAAGGTGACAAATGCTGTTATCAGTGTCCCTGCTTGTTTCAGTGACTCTCAGAGAAAAGCAATAAAGGATGCCGGAGTCATTGCGGGCCTTAATGTGATGCAACTACTCAATGAAACAACTGCCGTAGCGATTGCTTACTTTTTGCAAAAATTTAGTGGCCAAAGCTCCAGTGAGAAAACTTTGCTCATTTTTGACCTTGGTGGTGGAAATCTTGATGTGTCGATTGTTACGATTAAACAGGGCACTATTAGAGTTAAGGCTGTTGCTGGTGACACTAACCTGGGTGGTGAAGATTTTGACAACAACATGGTGTGTCACTTCATTGGAAAATTCATGAAGGAGAAGAAAAGGGACATTCGCAATAAACCAAGGTCACTGAGAAGGCTAAGAGCAGCTTGTGAAAAAGCAAAACGGGTCCTCTCAACTAATCCGCAGACTGTGGTGGAAATTGATGCCTTGGATGAAGGAATTGATTTTCGTAGTGGTATAACCAGGAAAGCTTTTGAGGAATTTAATGAGGGTCTCTTCAAAAGAAGCATCGACTGTGTGGAGAGATGCTTAGATGATGCAAACATAGACAAGAGCAGCATAGATGAGGTGGTTTTGGTTGGTGGGTCCTCGAGAATTCCCAAGATGCAGCAGCTTTTGCAGGTAACGTTCATTATGATATCTATAGTAATTGTTTAAATAATTTATCATGTGATAACTCAAATCCCAACTTTAATATCATATTTGATTTTTCCTTGATTACATTTTTCTTCAACCAAAAAAAATAGTAGCATTCTAACTGTGACACATCTTAAGAAACCAAGATGAATTAAACTTAGAAAAATAGTAGCAAGACCCACACCTTATAATGAAGCTAAAGTGCAAATTGATTGGTTCAATTACAGGAGTTCTTCAATGGGAAGGAGCTCTGCAAGAGCATGAATGCTGATGAGGCAGTTATCTATGGTGCTGCTGTTCAAGCTGCCATTTTGAGCGGCAATGAAAATAAAAAGAAGTTTAACACATTAGAGCTTCAAGATATCACTTCTTTGTCGTTTGGGTTGGAAAACAAGGATGGAGCAACAATAAACTTGCTCATTCCGAAGCATACCCCTATCCCGGCAAAAAAGGAGCTAATTTTCACAACCTGTTCGGACAACCTGTCGAGCTTTTCGGTACAAGTACAAGAGTGTGAGTTAGCATCCATGACAGTGTTTGCCCTATCTGGCATCACACCAAAACAGAGGGGAAATTCAAAAATCAATGTATCTTTTGAGGTTGACGACAGTGGAATTCTAAATCTCACAGCCAAAGATATAAGCGCAAGAGAGAAGAATGAGATTATGATTAGTAAGGAGAACGGCGGTTTGACGACAGAGGAGATTCAGAAAATGTCGGAAGCAGCGGCTCGTTATAAAGCAGAGGATGAGGAGCACAAGGCGAGGGCTGCTGCATTAAATTCTCTTGAGAACATGGCTTACAAGATCAAAGCAATAGCCAAGGATCCGAAAGTTTCTGCTTCAGACAAGAAATTGATAGAGGAGGCCACAGATAACGCCATTGCATGGCTGGAGATAGATCATCATGCCGGGATTGATGAAATCAATGGATGGAAAATGCGGCTTGAAACCATCAGAAGCCAAGTAATTTCCTTAGTGGGACCCTGATGTAACGTAGCAGACAGGTCTGACCTGATCATCATGTGTAGTAGTATTCTATTGTCATTTCTACTTATTGAGCATTGTTTTTTTTTTTATCAGAATTTTGTATTTGCGGGCTATGTTTGTATGAATTCTTCTTTTGGCAAGGCATGCAATGATATCGAGCAGATTACTTGATTCTCATTTCAACTTCCTAACATCAATGAAATTTCAGCAAAATGTAACAAAAAGAAAAAAGAGAAGTCTTTAGACTAGAATTTAGACCCTTGTGCATCATCATAGACCACAAATTACAGGCAGCTAGCAGAAAACGGCACGAATTTGGCGTTGCAGATTTATTATACTGGTAACAAGAGCTTGGTTTAATTTTCCTGACACCAGAACTATTACTTTTTTTATTTTCTTGGTTCAGCTCAGCAGTTTTTAGTGTACCATGTCATCATTTTAGTTTAGCTCAACGCTCTGCTACGAGAAAATTAACCCGTGTTCTTAGCTACCAATAGATCAGTTCTTGTTCCTGTACCAGTATACAGGTGTTTAGTCAAAGACTCGTTGGAAGAAGCGGCTTCTATGCTCTGAGCCTACTTATGAGGCAATCTTTAGTGTGTATCCTGTTATACTTTGATGCACTATCACTTCTATGAGGCATGCAACTTTGAAGGATTAAATTTCTAGGAAATCAAGATGGAGACTGCCAGTAGACTTTAATTAATAATTCAAAATTCTGGATTTCAGTTTGTTGGATATTGGATAGAAATTTCAAAAAATAGGAGAAACGCGAAAAGTTTCACGTCTCCCCTCTGCTCTCCCGACTCAGCAATGTTAATTACATGTAAATAAATTATGTGTCTTATGTCTTATCGAATTAAATCTTGGAACGATCTGATTAACAAATGAATATATTGATTGCAAGTTTATTAATCAAACACTGAAACCATTAATAAAAAAGAGAAATTATTCTTACACCAAGTTTTGCATCTTTTTTTGTATCTAATGTTAAGTATAAATATTTTTCAAAAAAATATATTTCAAAATTTAAATTCTGCATCCCAAATTTTGCATCCCTTAACTTTAAATACTTAAGATATAAATAAGATGTACAGTTATCATTCCTCAATTGACAGTAACAACATATGTCATGCACAATAAAAATCTAAGTTTAAATTATAGCATAAAATAGATTAAAATTGAAAATTTGAAAATCCCTCCACATTTCATCAACCATATATCATGGTGGGGACATTTTAGGGGCCGAAATAGGAGACGCCATATCAGTGTCAATAAAAATTACCATTGAACGAGTCATGACAGTAACATTCCTTGTGTTCGTTTGTTGCATTTGATTTTTCATATTGAATTTGTTCAGGAGCGGACCCACTATAATTTCTCTTTCTAATTGATTGATTTATTATTAGTGATTTCATCATCAGACGCGGAAAGGAGGGGACGCAAGCAATCTCTTCTTCCCTCCACAAACTTAAATTTTTTTTGGTAAAAACACACAAACCAAGCATTAAAAGCTGGGTCTAAGGACCCAACAATTGGTCTCTCTATCCCCATCGTTGACTTTCTTTCTTATCAAGAAATCCAAGAGTTTGCATGATGGCTTCCGGGGGGGACGAAGCCCCTGCCATTGGGATAGATCTCGGCACCACCTACTCATGCGTGGCTGTGTGGCAGAACAATCGAGTTGAGATCATCGCCAACGACCAGGGCAACCGCACCACTCCTTCTTGCGTTGCTTTCACTGAGAATGAGAGGCTTGTCGGTGGTGCCGCCAAGAACCAGACCGACATGAACCCTACCAACACTGTTTTCGGTTAGCGTTTCAACCTTTTCTAATCAAAGCAATCCTTATATGTTGTGTTGTTCTCAATGCCTTCCTGTTAGTAATTTGATGATATTCTTGTGATTGAAAATGATTACAATTCATGGTCAACTAAAGGAGAAGATGCATGGTATCATCCCATATACAATAATTAAGAGAGTGTCTATTTTTAAAATATGAATGAATTCTTTTCATTTTATTGAGATATTCTCTGATTTTGTTATCTACTGTGGAGCAAGACAATGCATGTAAAGAATAACATATTTGTTAAATTATAGATATTTCTGTAAATTTTTCCTACTTTATATTTGCCATCTGTTGACTTTAGACTATTTTTTAATCAACACTGAATCTGAATTTGTTAAATAATTCATAATATCAAGCTGAAGCTGAAAGAGATTGACAAGTCATTATGTAACATCTCTACACAGTAGATGCCCCCCAAACTGTTTTTCAGAAATAAATCATTGAAGTATTTTTTTTCTGTAAATTTTTTCCGTTTTTCAATTTTCTTTCTTTCATTTTTATTTCAATAGGAAAAATTGAACTGTCCTAATATGTATATATATCATTGTTCTTTCAATTTATCAGCTGTGAAGCGTTTAATAGGCAGGCGCTTCTCTGATGCTTCGGTCCAAAATGACATTAAGCAATGGCCCTTCAAGGTGGTTGCCGGGTCCAGTGACAGGCCTAAAATTGTTGTCAACTACCGAGGCGAGGAGAAGCAATTTTATGCCGAGGAAATATCATCAATGATCCTCGTGAAGATGAAGGAGGTTGCAGAGACCTACCTTGACTGCACCGTAAAAAATGCAGTCATCACAGTTCCCGCATATTTTAATGATTCCCAGCGCCGATCCACCAAAGACGCCGGTGCAATTGCCGGCCTCAACGTCATGCGCATCATGGATGAGCCCACGGCTGCAGCAGTTGCTTATGGCTTTGATAAGATAGCGGATAACACTAATGGGAAAAATGTGCTTATTTTCGATCTTGGTGGCGGCACTTTTGATGTCGCCCTGCTGTCCATCAGACATGGTAAATTTGAGGTGAAGGCCACGGCTGGAGACACTCACCTTGGCGGTGAGGACTTTGATGACCGTTTGATTGACCATTGTGTCAGAGAGTTCAAGAGAAAGTATAAAAAAGACATCACCGGAAATGCGAGGTCTCTGCGGAGGCTGAGGACTGCATGTGAGCGAGCAAAAAGAACTCTGTCGTTTTCTGCACAGACAACGGTTGAAGTTGATTATCTCTATGACGGCATTGATTTCAGCGCTCGCATTAGCCAAGCTCGATTTGAAGAGCTCAATATAGATCTTTTCACGAGGTGTACAGAGCTCATTGAGAAGTGCTTGAGCGATGCCAAGGTAGAGAAGAGAATGGTCGATGTTGTGGTACTTGTCGGTGGATCTACCAGGATCCCCAAGGTACAGCAATTGTTGCAAGATTTCTTTGAAGGAAAGGAACTCTGTAAGGGCATCAATCCAGACGAAGCTGTAGCTTATGGTGCCGCTGTTCAGGCGGCAAAGTTAGATGGGCTGGGTGGTGAGAAGATGCGTAATTTAGTTCTCATTGATGTCACCCCTTTATCCTTGGGTGTAGAGACTCGAGGAGGCAAGATGACGGTCGTGGTCCCAAGAAACACCCCAATACCGATGAAAAAGCAATATGTTCTTACCACAATTATCGATAACCAAACTAGTATGGCGCTACCTATATACGAGGGTGAGAGAGCCGAAACCAAACACAACAATTTGCTTGGCGAATTTGTGCTTGACGGCATTGATCCGGCACCAAAGGATATTCCTAAGATTGATGTATGCTTTGATATAGATGCCAATGGTATACTAAATGTCTCTGCACAAGATAGATCGAGCGGTCATAAGAATAACATCACGATTAACAACGAAGAAGGAAGATTGAGCATTAAAGATATCGAGAAGATGATGAAGGATGCTGAGAAGTACAAGGCCGACGACGAGGAGTACAGAAGGAAGTACGATGCATGGAATTCACTTGAGAGGTACTCGTATGAAATGAGGAACACGTTACGGGATAATAAAATTGCGAGGTTGCTGTCATTCTCATCAAAGATGAACATTCAGGATGCGGTCGATAAGACCATTAGCTGGGTTGAACAAAACCCGATGCCTGAAGCGCGGGAGTCTGCATCTAAGATGAATGAGCTTAAAAATATCTGCAAAGCAATTCATAAATAGGTTTATTTAAAGATGTGTTCTGTGATCATAGTATGTTTGTTTTGTATATTGTGAGAAAAATCTGTTATATATATATATGTGGTGTCATTTTTCTTTTCTTTGTTTCATCTTTTCTCCTCATGCATGCGGTCTTCAGTAAATTATTTGTAAAAAAGTTCTTGCATGTTTGCCTTAATTCGGATCCTGTTTGCTCGTTCTGAATTTCATCATTCGTTGTGTCTAGTAAAAAGCAATTACATATATATCTCAACAGATTCCAGAAGTATCAATATTAATTGGATAGTAAATTTAACAATAATTTATTTTTTGCTCATACATAATAATTATTGTTTAAAATAAAGCAAGTTATCAATCAACTTGCACGACTAATTAAAGACAAAGGATTCAAAGATTTAAGTTATAAGAAGAGTTAGGATTAATAATAAGGATCAAATAAATCATTGAAGAAAACAATACAATATAAACGAATTAGCTGATATGGATGTAGAATTCTTTGTGAGCCTTTTTCAAGAAATGAAAAAACAAATTGCTGATATGGAAATTTTGATTAGCAGAATTTTGTGGCTATATATCCTATAACTATAGGGAATTGGAAGGTGCAATTTGTAATGTTCTTATATTATTATTAAAAAAATTAGTTGTACATCCTCACTAGATAGGCATGAAAGAAAAATTTCCCCCACTAGATATATAGACTTTGTTTCTTAATAATTGGATAGATTCCACGGTGGGAAACTTGAAGCCTTGAAGGGTTGCAAATGCATATATGGAAACTACTCAGGAAATTTCTCAGAGAGGATATATATACATATATATAATAGATTAATTGTTAATTAATTGGTGGTTTTATTATAAGGGAGCTGATATATAGATACAATAATCGATACCGATTTTATTATTCAGATGAAATGAGTTATTATTTATATTAACGATTTTATTATGCAATTTATTTATACAGTACTTTTGTTATTCGACTTAAGTGAATTATCATTCATATTAGTAGTATTTGAGTTGAATAATAGAAATACTGTAAAAAATAAGTTGCATAATAAAATCGTTAATATGAATAATAATTTATTTTATATGAATAATAAAGTTGATATCGACTATGGACTATGGTATGTTCCAAACATTTTCCTTATTTTAAAGTCTTCAGGAAGAATAATGGCGAATAGATATATAGATATTGATGCACAATCAATCAATATTATGTACCTTGATTTCTTAGAGAGAGAAAGAGATGTAAAGACTAATTAAAGAGGGAGAGAAGACTTGAGGAAGTCAAAGTCTGTGTGTGGAGATAGTTTCATATTAATGCATGTGCGACTTATCGTTTCAGTTCATGGAACAAGAGAAACCAAGAGTCGACTTAATTTGGAGATTGTCCCATGCATTACATTAATTAATAACAATTAATTCATAATAGATCCATATAGATAGATCATAAGATCAACAACGAATTAATGTCCAACTGCATGCACCTAGGAGAGATGAAAAAGACCTAGTTTATGTGCTTAAGTAATATTTAAAAGAGAGAGAGAGAGAGGGAGAAGACTTAGTTGGATTGGTCTTTTCGGAAAATGCTGTTTATTTTTCTCTACTCTCTTGACAGGGACAATTAATTGACGCTCTTATCTCATGTGATACCACTCATTTTTATAATTGTATATTATTATTATATTACATTATGTTATATTTGTAAGACTTGACTATTTCTCAGAGTGGGACCGATGTGCGGAGCAAATTAAGAGGAGGAATTTCCTTGAAAATGACATGCATGAAAAAGTAATCAAGTGAAGATTTCTGCAGTTGAATAAGCCTCTAATAAATAGTAAATACATATTTATATTTATATGTATTAAATTAACCCAGCCCAACATTCCACGCATCTCCTCTCTGACTTAAAATTAAAAAAGAAGCTCTACCACAGAGTCAGCAATTGCTACCATTTCTTGAAAAAAATTTGCTTTCCATCAACCTCTGTCTGTATCAGATTCAGAAGGGGAAGAAAAAAGGTTAACTCTGTTTCGTTGCATTCTGCTCTTCCTGTTTTCATTGTAGCATCAATTATCCGTCACGGTAATTAATGGCACCCAACAAAGAGCATCCGGCAATTGGGATCGACCTCGGCACGACTTACTCGTGTGTTGGCGTGTGGCAGCACGGTCGGGTGGAGATCATCGCCAATGACCAGGGCAACCGTATCACTCCGTCCTGTGTCGCCTTCACCGACACTGAGAGACATGTAGGCGATGCGGCCAAGAACCAAATTGACATGAACCCCACCAACACCATCTTCAGTGAGCTCCTTGTCATTAATTTCATTTCTTGATTTCCTTCTTGTAAAATGTCTTATTAAAAGTTTATGGTCAGTATCACATTTCTGTCAATGGCAACATACCCAAATTTGTCTGAAAGTTGCTTTGAAGGGGCAGGAGAGTTATATAGTAGATTTCAAATCTTAATGCCAGACTAGCAAAAATATATCAAGCTTAATTCAATAATGATCAATATGTATGAAAATGCCATTGTTTATCAAAAGAATATGAGAAGTGCTAGAAATCAAGAGAAAGGCCTGGCTCTGGATAGTCTACTAAATTAAAATCAATTTTACTATCCTAATTAAGATTTTCAATAAGCAGCAACTAGCGAATAATCTAGTAGATCATTCCATAATATGCATTTTTTTGGTGTAGGATTACTTATATTCATTATTCATCATTTTATTATTTATATATGAATTGTAATTCACAGCTGTGAAGCGATTGATTGGAAGGAGATTCTCAGATGAGTCCGTTCAACGCGACATTAAGCTATGGCCGTTTTCTGTTGTGAAGGGTCCTGCCGACAAGCCTCAAATCATGGTCAAACACAAAGGTGTGGAGAAAAAATTTTACCCCGAGGAGATATCATCCATGATCCTCGCTAAAATGAAGGAAATTGCCGAGGCTTATTTAGCCAGCCCTGTTAAAAATGCTGTGGTCACAGTCCCAGCATACTTCAATGATGCACAGAGGCGTTCCACCAAAGATGCCGGTGCGATAGCCGGACTTAATGTAATGCGCATCATGGACGAACCCACTGCTGCTGCGGTAGCATATGGCTTTGACAAAATTAGCAGCGACTCTGCTGAGAAGAAGGTGTTCATCTTCGACCTAGGCGGAGGCACCTTTGATGTCTCCTTGCTTGCTGTCAAGAATGGTGTGTTTGAGGTGAAAGCTACTGCTGGAGACACCCACCTCGGTGGTGAAGATTTTGACGACCGCTTGGTGAGTTATTTTCTTGACGAGTTCAAGAGGAAGCACAACAAAGACATAAGTGGGAATCCAAGGGCTCTTAGGAGGCTGAGGTCTGCTTGCGAGAGAGCAAAGAGAAACCTCTCTTTCTTGACCCACACAATTGTTGAGGTCGATAGCCTCTACGAGGGAATTGATTTCTGTTCTCGCATCAGCCAAGCCCGATTTGAAGAGCTCAACATGGATCTCTTCACGAGATGCATGGAACTCGTAGAGAATTGTCTCAAGGATGCTAGCACAGACAAGACTAGTGTCGATGTCATTGTCCTCATTGGTGGGTCCACAAGAATCCCTAAAGTGCAACAACTCTTAAATAAATATTTTGATGGAAAGCAAATCAGCAAAGGCATCAATCCGGATGAAGCCGTCGCATATGGTGCCACTGTCCAAGCCGCTAAGCTGAGCGGCCAGGGAAGCAGAGAGGTCCAAGACATGGTGCTCTTAGACGTGACTCCACTTTCGCTCGGCATAGAAATTGTTGGAGGAGTCATGTCCATCGTGGTTCCAGGGAACACTACAATACCAACAAAGATGGAGAAGGTGTTTACAACTGAACATGACAATCAGACTGTTGTTGACTTTGCAGTATTTGAAGGCGAGAGAACCCAAACCAAGGATAACTACCTCCTTGGCAAATTCACCCTCACGGGAATTGCTCCGGTTCCAAGAGGTGTGCCGAAGTTTGATGTGTGCTTTGACATAGATGCTAATGGAATACTCAATGTCTCCGCACAGGACAGATCTAGTGGGCAGAAGAACAAAATCACGGTGACCAACGAAGAGGCGAGGCTGAGCAGTGAGGTGATCGAGAAGATAATTAGGGATGCTGAAAGGTACAGGGCCCAGGATGAGGAGTGCCGTAGAATGTATGAAGCGAAGAACGCGCTAGAGCGATATGCTTACCGTATGAAGAATGTCATGAAAAATAGAAACATCACCAATTCTCTACCATTCGTGACAAAAATGGAGATTGAAGATGCTATACAGGAGACGTTAAGTTGGGTTGAGGATAACGAATTTCCGGATGTGGCGGAGTCTGAATCGAGGATGGATGAGCTAGAGAGTATATGTGCTCCAATTGATCATATGTAAATTTATTAGGAAAAATGGGAACATTATGATGTGCTAAATATGTTACAACTTTTTTGTTTTTTTGCTTTTTGGCATGGATGGTGTTAAAAGTTTTAATGACAAGGAGACCTTTATACCAAATGTCTTCTTTTCAGTTTATTTTTGTTAGTTCAAGTTTTCTAAAGCAATGTTTCTATAAAATGAACTGAAAATTAAAATTTCTCTCTCTCCTAACCATGTAAGATTTGTTGTTAATTTGCAATTTTTGAAGTATATAAAGAATGTCCGTAATAATGTTCGAGGAGTATGCTTAATTTTTGAGGTACCATTCTGACTAAATTTAGCATAGATATCTTAATATGAATTTGGTATATTTCAGTGTATTAGTCAAATCAGAAAAACAAATCCAACATTATGAGTGTGCTGTTCATTTAATTAATAGGGTGCATATCAATTTGTATGTTAATTCATTATTTAGCACTTATATATCTGTTGTTATTTTTGCAAATATGTATGAAAATAATTAGGTTTTTTTAAGGTTAGTTGGCAATAACCAATCATCAGTTTCATTAAATCAAATAAAATATTTACAAAATAATTACATTAGAAATCTCATAGGTGCAAAGAAGAAAAGTGAAATATAAAAAGAAGTACTACTAAAAAAGAAAAAAAAAACGAATTAGAAACTGTTAAACCTATTAAAAGGGGGCCTTTTAATTCTTCAGTCAATTAGAAAATATAAAGTTGGATAAGCGAAGAGACATTTGAAATTTTTATTATTTTATTTGCAAATGATTATGAGGTTGTCTTTTTGTCTTCTTCACATCATCATTAAAAGACATTGGAAATTAAAGAAATCAACTGAAAAACTTTTGCTTGAGGAATTGTAAGAGTCATTAAGAGAACCTGGGCTTTTTGATCTGTTGTTCCATTAATGTTAAAGAAGAAAGAACATTACATATTATATTGGTATATATTAAAGATCTTGAGAATAATTTATTGTGAAATTGTGGGGAAATTCATGAACCATACATTGACTTGACTTGTAATAATTTGTAAAGCCCATAGGACATAACCAGTGAGAGCGACAGCAGGGACTTGGTCCAGATGGTTGACAGTGCACCAAGTTATTTATTTAAATAAACGAATCAATTAATATTTAATAACAAAAAGTAGAAAAATGGAATAAGAGAATGTCATTAGTTAATGCGCAAGAGTCGCGTGTATCAACAGGCAAATAGACTTGTTCATATTTAATAGTCCCTTTTACCATGTACCAGACATAATCATTATAATCCCTTATCTTCTTTCATCTTCTCTCTGAGTTTTTATTTACAGAGACAATCAGCTTGAAGTATCTGACCAATGGCACCAAACAAGGAGGCACCGGGTATAGGGATCGATCTCGGCACGACATATTCATGTGTTGGCGTCTGGCATCATGGCCACGTAGAGATCATTGCGAATGATCAAGGCAACCATACGACCCCATCATGTGTTGCATTCACGCCTGACGAGCGGCTGATAGGTGAAGCTGCCAAGAATCAAATAGATATGAATCCTACAAACACCATCTTCAGTCAGTGATCTTCCCTCGGTCATGTTTTGATTTTGCAGATCATATCAGTATATGAACTTGTTCTTTCATTGAAACAGAATTTTATACTTAAATCGTTTAATATTTCTCTTGATGTCTTTTGTACTGAAGATATGATATATGGGTTAATCTTAGTTTCAAAGTTAAATATAAAATAGTTCTTTTTGGTGTGGCATGCTTAATTATATGATTGTTATATTTGGGTCATCTCTGGCCAGAATTTATTGCCCTCTTTGAAAATGTTTCACTTGGGTTCTGGTGGTGTGGGTTTTATTTATTTATTTCTTGAGAGGGGGGTGGGGGGTGTATTGTACAGGGCAGAAGCTACAGGATCATGGAAATTAGACGAACTGAATAGATCCCTGTTTCGGCATCCGGTTAAGTCGAACTGGTTGAGTGAACCTCATTGACTCTGATACATAGATGACCCGGGTACCAGAAAATGGTTTCAAAACTGTCCTGGCTAGAGAAATCCATTAGTATAACTGCAAAAATTAGGCAATCAAGTCAATCCTGACTTCCAAAATCAATCAAGCCATTTATTCAAATTCAGGGGACATGGCTGTCTGATTGCTGACAGCCATATACATTAGCAACAAGTCCATCCAATCCTTCAATTAAACTTTTCTCATTAATAATATGTGTCTGTGTTCCCAAAAATAATTTGTATGTTTTTAATTATTACCTCATCATACTGCAAAACTATAAAAAGATTCAAAAATTCAAAAGAAGATATATAATACTAATGATTTTTTTAAAATTCCGAAGGGATTTCTTTATATCTTTACTTTCATACCTTGATTGTTGCTAATGTCACTACAATTTATATTATGTAACACTAATTCATATTATTTCTTGACATAGACATGAAACGTTTGATCGGTAGGTGCTTCTCTGACCCAATTGTGCAGAGTGATAGGAAGCTATGGCCATTTAATGTCATTCAAGGCGCTGGTGATAAACCAAGGATTGTAGTCAAGTACAAAGGGGAGGAGAAACAGTTCCTGCCAGAACAATTATCCGCTATAATCTTAGAACAAATGAAGGAGATTGCCGAGAACTTCCTTGAATGCAGTGTCCAGAATGCGGTGGTCACTGTTCCGGCCTACTTCAACGACTCCCAAAGACGGGCCACGAAGGATGCTGGTGAGATTGCAGGGTTAAAGGTCATGCGCATCATGGATGAACCCACCGCTGCTGCAGTCGCTTACGGCTTTGAGAAATTGACTTATGTACTTGAAGAGAAGAATGTCCTTGTTTTTGACCTCGGTGGCGGCACCTTCGATGTCTCGGTGCTTAACATCAAGCAAGGTGTGTTTAAGGTCAAGGCAACCGCTGGAGATACTCACCTTGGAGGCGAGGACTTCGACAACCGTCTCTTGAACCACTTCCTTCAGGAGATAAAGAGGAAGCACAATAAGGACATCAGCGATAACCCAAGGGCCATAAGGAGGTTGCGATCTGCTTGTGAGCGAGCAAAAAGGACTCTCTCCTTTGCAGCCTCGACAGCGGTGGAGGTTGCTTGCCTCTATGAAGGCATTGATTTCAGTTCAAACATCAGCCAGGCTCGGTTCGAGGAGCTCAATATGGATCTCTTCAAAAGGTGTATGACACTCGTGACCAAGTGCCTCACGGATGCCCGCATGGAAAAGACTGACATGGACATAGTGGTGCTTGTCGGGGGTTCTACACGAATTCCCATGGTTCAGCAAATGTTGCAGGAGCTCTTCGATGGAAAAGAGCTTTGCAAAAGCATTAACCCCGACGAGGCTGTGGCATATGGGGCAGCACTACAAGCAGCAAAACTAAGCGGTCACGGCAACGATGAGGTACTTGATCTTGTTATTGTCGATGTTACCCCTCTGTCTCTAGGTATAGAGACCCAGGGAGGAATCATGACTACCTTAATACCCAGAAATACTATAATACCCACAAAAAGAAACAAATTCTTTTCTACCAGTACCGACAACCAATCTAGTGTTCTTGTGCAAGTCTTTGAAGGGGAGAGAATTAGAACCGAAGATAACAACCTTCTAGGCAAGTTTAAGCTCTCAGGAATCCCTCCTGCTCCTAAAATGGAACCAAAAATCAATGTCTCCTTTGAGATTGATGCAAATGGGATACTAAATGTCACGGCACAAGATATAGGATCTGGCCAACAAAGTAAGATCACTGTAATCAATGATGAAGGTCGGCTAAGCGAGGCACAAATTGAGAAGATGTTCAAGGATGCTGAGACATTTAGGGCTGAGGATTTGGAGTATAAGAGGAAGGTTGATGCTCGGAACGCACTAGAGAAATATGCATATAATATGAGGAATACTATGAGGGACAACAAAATTTCTCCGAAACTGAAATCTGTAAATAAGAGTGCGATAGATGATGCAACTATGGAAGCTATAAATTGGGTCGAGGATAATCTTCTTCCAGACCCTGCTGAGTCAGAAGCCAAGCTGAAAGAACTGATAGGCATTTGCGAACCAATTTTAGCAAAGATCTACCAGGAGGAACTTGAGTGATGCTAAAAGTACATCATGGGACGCCATTTCTTTTATTAATGGTTTAAGTGTTTGATTAATAAACTTGCGATCAAGTTCGTTATTTTATATTCATTTGTTAATCAGATCGTTTCAAGATTTAATTTGATAAGACACATAATTTATTTATATGTAACATCACTGAGTCGACAGAGCAGAGGGAAGACGTGAAACTTTTTCTGTTTCTCCTTTTGAAATTTCCATCTTAATTTCGTACGAACTGAAATCTAGAATTTTTGGATTATCAATTGATTTCTATTCGCTATCTCCATCTTGGTTTCCAAGAAACTTAAATCCTTTGAAGCTGCGCGCTCATAGCAGTGACATAGCATCAAAAGATAACAGGATACACACTAAAGACTGCCTCATTGGTTCAGAGCACTGAAGGTGCTTCTTGCAACAAAGTCTTTGATTAAACACTTGTACACTGGTACAGGAACAGGAAGTGATTTCTTGATAGCTAAGAACACGTATTAATTTTCTTGTAGCCGAGCAGTGAGCTAAAATAAAAGGATGACATGGTACACTAAAAACTGCGAGCTGAAAAGAGAATAAATATAGAAGTAGTTAAATGTCAGAAAAATTAAAGCAAACTATTCTTAGAAGTATGATGAATATGCATGGCCAAATTCATGCCATTTGCTGCAAGCTGCCCGTAATTACTGGTCTATGATGATGGAAAAGGGTCTAGATTCCAGACTAGGGACATCTTTTTTTTTAAACATTTGCTGAAATTTCATCGATGTTATGAAGTCGAAATGAGCATCGAGTATTCTGTTTGATACCATTGCACGCCTGGCCAAAAGCAGAAATAACACAAACATATCCACACACACGAAATTTTGATAAAATAAAAAGCTTCATGACTAGAAATGACACTAGAATACTACACATCTCGATCTGGCTTGTCTGCTACATCAGGGTCCCACTTTGCTTTCATGGTTTCAAGCTGCATTTTCAGAGCATTAATTTCTTCAATCCCTGCATGATGATTTGTGTCCAGCCATGTGATGGCAGCATCTGCAGCCTCCTCCATCGATTTCTTGTCTGAAGCAGAGACACTTGGGTTCCCAGCTGTTGCTCTGATCTTGTAAGCAATGTTCTCAAGAGAATTTAATGCAGCAGCCCTCGCCCTGTGCTCCTCATCCTCTGCTTTATAACGAGCCGCTGCTTCCAACATTTTCTGAACCTCCTCTGTTGTCAAACCGCCGTTCTCCTTACTAATCATAATCTCATTCTTCTCTCTTGCGCTTATATCTTTGGCTGTGAGATTTAGAATTCCACTGTCGTCAACCTCAAAAGATACATTGATTTTTGAATTTCCCCTCGGTTTTGGTGTGATGCCAGATAGGGCAAACACTGTCATGGATGCTAACTCACACTCTTGTACTTGTACCGAAAAGCTCGACAGGTTGTCCGAACAGGTTGTGAAAATTAGCTCCTTTTTTGCCGGGATAGGGGTATGCTTCGGAATGAGCAAGTTCATCGTTGCTCCATCCTTGTTTTCCAACCCATACGATAAAGAAGTGACATCTTGAAGCTCTAATGTGTTAAACTTCTTTTTATTTTCGTTGCCGCTCAAAATGGCAGCTTGAACAGCAGCACCATAGACAACTGCCTCATCAGCATTCATGCTCTTGCAGAGCTCCTTCCCATTGAAGAACTCCTGTAATTGAAACGATCAATATAATTCAAGGTACGGTTCTCGCTACAACCTCTTTAAGTATAATTCATATTTTCTTTTAAGATATGTCACAGTATGCTACTATTTATTTTTTTTCAATCAAGGAAAAATCTGTATGATTTAAAGCTAGGATTGGAGTTATTACATGATACTTCATTGTAAGATATCATAATGAAACCTTACCTGTAAAAGCTGCTGCATCTTGGGAATTCTTGTGGATCCACCAACCAAAACTACCTCATCTATGCGGCTCCTGTCTATTTTTGCATCTTCTAAGCACCGATCCACACAGTCGATGCTTCTTTTGAAGAGACCCTCATTAAATTCCTCAAAAGCTTTCCTGGTTATACCACTACGAAAATCAATTCCTTCATCCAAGGCATCAATTTCCACTACAGTCTGTGCATTAGTTGAGAGGACCCGTTTTGCTTTTTCACAAGCTGCTCTTAGCCTTCTCAGTGACCTTGGTTTATTGCGAATGTCCCTTTTCTTCTCCTTCAGGAATTTTCCAACAAAGTGACACACCATGTTGTTGTCAAAATCTTCACCACCCAGGTTAGTGTCACCAGCAACAGCCTTAACTCTAATAGTGCCCTGTTTAATTGTAACAATTGACACGTCAAGATTTCCACCACCAAGGTCAAAAATGAGCAAAGTTTTCTCACTGGAGCTTTGGCCACTAATTTTTTGCAAAAAGTAAGCAATTGCTGTGGCGGTTGTTTCATTGAGTAGTTGCATCACATTAAGGCCCGCAATGACTCCGGCATCCTTTATTGCTTTTCTCTGAGAGTCACTGAAACAAGCAGGGACACTGATAACAGCATTTGTCACCTTGGAATTGAGATGTGTTTCGGCAATCTCTTTCATTTTTGTGAGGATCATAGCTGCAATTTCCTCTGGAGTGAAGAGCTTCTCCTCATTCTTGTAATGAACTGAGATCACGGACCTATTTTTATCGCCACACAGAAATCTACATGGTAGAAATTTGCTATCATTCTGGACCGACTGATCTGAGCAGCATCTACCGATCAAACGCTTGATATCTGCACGGAAAAAATGTTTTTCTTGTTATCAGTCTAAAAGAATGCAATGGCTGATCTACAAACTACTAATCCTGTCAACATGGTTGAGTGTGTGTCACTATCGCAAACTGGTGTGCAGATCCAAAAGGAATAATAATGATACTGCAACAAGTTAAGAACTAAGGTAGAAAACCATAGTCATCATTTATCCATTACAACTTAAAACATTCTTGGATACTGTTTGAGCTCCAATCCACCTAATAAATGAGCATATTTTCTAAAGAAATATTCCAAGAAGAAAATTCTGTGAGAGAGGTAAAGATCATACTGGGAATGGTGTTTGCAGGGTTTGTCGTGACTTGCTCCTTGTGGACTGTATCACCAATCAGGCGGCCGGTATCATTGAAAGCCACGGCTGAACAGGTTAAGCGGCTGCCATACTCATTTTCAAAGATCTTGACACCATTTCTTTGCCACACTGCTACGCATGAATAGGTAGTGCCAAAATCAATTCCAATAGCATATTCTTCTGGTTCTATGTACTGCCTACTGAACTGCCCCATGATTTGGTCCCACTTGTGGGAAGTCCCACTTCTGGATAAACTCTTAGTTGTGGAGGCCATGGTAATACCCTTCTCACTATCTTTGTAAAGTAAGGCTTCCCACACTCGCTTTCGAGAATCCTCAATTTTACTGTTAGTTATGGTGATGCCCTTCCTCGTTCCACTAGAAATGTCCTCAGCCATAACCGTCAGAGTACCATTTTCATGTATTTCGAAGCATATTTTTATTTTTCGCCAATTTGGAGAAACATGAGGTACAGAGAGCTCAAATTTCCCAAGAAAATAGTTGTCGCAGATCTGTCTCCCCTCGCCCTCAAAAACCTCAAAAATGTATTGTCTTCCGTTAGAAGGGAAGGTCCTTTCTACCTTGACGGGAATGTTCGTGTTTTTTGGAACACAAACAAGCATCGCCTCCTGTAACGCCCGCAATCCAAGAGAAGAAGGTGCTGCATCAAGTAAAGATAAACAATGACCTCTCCCATTCTCCCTCCTGCCGAGAAAGAATGCTTGAAAGGCCGCTCCATATGCAGTTGTTGCTTCCAAGTTTTGGCTAATGGTTATCACCTTTCTTTCGAAGCAACGTTGAATGTAGTACTGGACCAAGGGAATCCTTGCAGAGCCGCCTGCAAGAATGACCTCATGTACTGCATCAGTGCTGATCCTGGCATCTCTAAGGCACGTTTCCATAATACGTATGCACTTTAAGAAAAGGTCACTGTTGAGTTCAATGAACTTTTCTTCGGTAATGGAAGACTCGAAGTTGACGTCATTGTAAAGAGGTGTGATCTTCATGGGCACCATAATGTTACCAGAGCACAAAGAAATCTTTGCCTTCTCACACAATGTTCTAAGATTGCTTATAGCCATTGGAATGCTGCTTATATCTTCCCTTCCTCTTGTCTTCATCCAATTAACAAAATAATCAACCATGTTGTTGTCAAAATCAGAGCCACCAAGGTGAATATCCCCTGCAGTGGCCCGCACTTTGCAGACAGCCTCTTTGATGGTGACTAGAGAGACATCAAGAGTCCCAGCCCCGAGATCAAATATAATCATGTTATACTCCTCAGGCTCATTTGTGAATATAGAACGTGCAATGTTAGCGAACATGTTGGAGGTTTTAGACAGCCTCCCTGTGCCATAGAACATAGCACTAGCTGCAGGAGCACTTATAATCTGCATGAAATTGAGGCCGGCAATCATACCAGCTTCTTTGATCGCTAAACGTTGTCCGTAGTTAAAGTGGACAGGAACAGTTACCACAGCATCTGTGATGGTGGTTCTGACATTTGTTTCAGCATTCTCCTTAATTTGCATCAGTATCATTGAGCAAATTTCCACTGGTGTTAATTGCCACAACTTGCCTTTCCAATGTACCTCAACCTGCAATATCTCCACTGGACCGGCTATAACCTTGAACGGCCACCGCCTCATGTCATTTTGGACCAAAGGATCACTGGAGCGTCCACCAATTAAACGAATTACATCTGTCGCATCAAGATCATGAAAATATTTCCCGTTAGGATGTGTGATTTTCTATTTTATTTTATTAATTCAATTATAATTTGAGAGTGATGCTCCAAAGAAAGCATGTTAAATTTAAAATCCAAATAAAAATCATAGAAGAGAAAGTTTCCTAATATACATCTCCAGCCTAAGGCAGTCAACCATAAATAAAATACTTAACAAAAATTGCTTGAAATTCTGACCCACTTTTCATGTTCAGTTCACCATTTTATGCAATAATTCAATGGGGTTATAGTTTTCTTTAATTAATTGAAAGAGAGAAAGAAAATAAAGTGAGAAACCATAAAAGTGGCCATTACAATCCCTGGCAGTTACAAGAGAAAACAGAGAAGAAATGTTGGCGTCCCTTGCACAGTAATGTTGCACTATAAGCAAACAGCTAATTTTTGGGATAAAAAAATAGAGTCAAATTTGCCAATGTCTTGATCCATTATCCATAAACAGAGCTTCTGGTTTAAGGTAGGTCTACATATTTATTTTTTGTAATTATGCCTATAGTACTAAACCCTCTGCTCGTCAGATTGGGAAATTGATAGTCAAATCAATTTCTTCTTTGAATTTTCTCGATTGCTTATCCTTCTAATCTGATGATCTGGACATACTATGAATTCTCTTCGCCAACTACTTCAAAAGAACAATGACCATCAATACATTCAAAAAACAAAAAAAAGGAAAAAATAATCTGTAACAGAACCGAGTCATATTAAAAAACAAAGAAAAAGAAAAGGAAATGTAAAGTCGAAGTGGCGTGACGATATCATAACACAATAATAAGAGAGAAAAAGAAAATGAAAACCTAGACAGGTGGTGAAAAACCACAAACCCTGCCAGCATACTATTGTATTAAGAGGAGAAAAAATAATTATAAACTTGAGATTAAGTTTTTTTTGTGGTATCATTACAAGAGATACAAGCCTCTTTATATAGGCTAGAGCAAATTTAGAAGTGAAGAAATTTAATTAATATTTTCTTAATAATTAAGTAATTCATCACCTGTAATCTTCATGTTGCGCAGTTATTAAATAATTTATTATCTTACTTAGCGGTTAAATAATTTATTACCTTACTTAGCGGCTAAGAAATTATATTTTATTTTCACATCCAACTGGAAAAGGTAATGATTCCATGAATAAAAAAGGTTATGAAACTTTTGGTAAAACAGCAAAACACTGATGCATGCAGAATCCCAACCAATGCAAATAGTAATATAGTATAGAAGGGTAGTGGAAAACAGAGACGAATAAAACCTCACAAGTTGAAATAAACGAATAATGAATAAATAAATAACAACTGAGGGCTGACCAAAGATGGTGTTGGTGGGGTTCTGCGGGGCCTGCATTCTGGCGGCCTCCCCGACACGCACCCCTGAGTCGGTGAAAGCAATGTAGGATGGCATGGCGGAGTTGCCATAGTCATCCGGGATCATTCTCCACTGGCTGCCGTCGAAGACAGCGACGCGCGTACAGGCGGTGCCGAGGTCGATTCCGATGGGAGGTCCCCTACTCTGCTCCATCTGATCCGAGGCCTCAAATCCCAAAAGGAGACTGAGATGACGCCTACTCAGTCAGTCAATCGGAATGCGAATGCGAAGAAGAGTTTTGTCCGATTATGAGCCTTTGAGACGTTTCCTTCTTTTTGAAATAATAAATATGACTAATGGGAGACATTTGAAAATTTCTATGCAAGTTATTGTGGAGGTTGTCTTTAGGTCTTCTCCATATCATTAAATGACGATTCCAAAAAAAATTGATAAATTTGATATAGGAATAGGAACAGTCACTGACAAAACCTTGAATTTTCGATATATTTAACATTTAATATTATTTTATTAGTTATATATATATATATTAAAGATCCCATACCCTCAATAAATTATTTACCATGTAAGGATTAAGGAGAGAATTTTTTTTAAAAAAAAGTAGCAAAATCACATAGTATTATATATGTAGAATTTATTGAACAATTTGGATCAACAATTTAGATATGAAAAAATATAATTTAAAGCATTTGCACGTTTTCACATTAGTCTATGAATTAAACGATTAATAATAATTAATAAACAAATGGCGTCCAATGGAGTACTTTTAGTATCACTCAAATTAATCCCTTTACAAATTTATTTTAGTCATCTAAAGACCACCGGACTTATAAATTGATAGTAACGACATATATATCTTTCACAATGAAAATCTAAGTTCAAATTATAGCATAAAATGAATTAAATTTGAAATTTTGAAAAAGGGAGCTGACATTGACATACGATATCATAATCAAAACAAACTTTATTATTCAGATTAAATGAGTTATTATTCATATTAATGAATTTATTATGTAATTTATTTATACAATATTTTTGTTATTCAACTTAAGTAAGTTATTATTCATATTAGTACTATTTGAGTTAATAATAAAAATATTATAAAAAATAAATTGTATAATAATGTTATTAATATGAATAATAACTCATTTTATATACATAATAAAGTTAATATCGATTATTGATAAAATAATGATATCTCTCAAATATTTTCCTTCCAAAAAAAGAATATTTAAAGAAGGAAGATAAGAAGAAACAGCGTACTATTATTATTCCCTCTAATTGATTAATTAAATCTGGTTATTGTTAGTGATTGCATCTCAGACGCGGAAAGGAGGGGACACAAACAGTCTCTTTTTCCCTCCACAAGCTGAAAAGTTTCTTTAAAATAAAAACCAAACACAAACCAAGCACATAAAATCAAGATCCAACTATTCATTAGCCTCTCTAGTCTCTATCCCACCGTTGACATTCTTTCTTATCAGGAATCCAAGGATTTGCTGATGGCTTCCACGGGGGAGAAAGGCCCCGCCATCGGGATAGATCTCGGCACCACCTACTCGTGTGTAGCCGTGTGGCAGAACAACCGTGTCGAGATCATCGCCAACGACCAGGGCAACCGCACCACTCCTTCTTGCGTTGCTTTCACTGAGAATGAGAGGCTTGTCGGTGGTGCCGCCAAGAACCAGACCGACATGAACCCTACCAACACTGTTTTCGGTTAGCGTTTCAACCTTTTCTAATCAAAGCAATCCTTATATGTTGTGTTGTTCTCAATGCCTTCCAGTTAGTAATTTGATGATATTCTTGTGATTGAAAATGATTACAATTCATGGTCAACTAAAGGAGAAGATGCATGGTACCATCCCATATACAATAATTAAGAATGTCTATTATTATTGAAATATGAATGAATTCTTTTCATTTTATTGAGATATTCTCTGATTTTGTTGTCTACTGTGGAGCAAGACAATGCATGTAAAGAATAACATATTTGTTAAATTATAGATATTTCTGTAAATTTTTCCTACTTTGTATTTGCCATCTTTTGACTTTAGACTATTTTTTTATCAACACTGCATCTGAATTTGATAAATAATTCATAATATCAAGCTGAAGCTGAAAGAGACTGACAAGTCATTGTGTAACATCTCTACACAGTAGATGCCCCCCAAACTGTTTTTCAGAAATAAATCATTGAAGTATTTTTTTTCTGTACATTTTTTCCGTTTTTCAATTTTCTTTCTTTCATTTTTATTTCAATAGGAAAAATTGAACTGTCCTAATATGTATATATATCATTGTTCTTTCAATTTATCAGCTGTGAAGCGTTTAATAGGCAGGCGCTTCTCTGATGCTTCGGTCCAAAATGATGTTAAGCAATGGCCCTTCAAGGTGGTTGCCGGGTCCAGTGACAGGCCTAAAATTGTTGTCAACTACCGAGGCGAGGAGAAGCAATTTTATGCCGAGGAAATATCATCAATGATCCTCGTGAAGATGAAGGAGGTTGCAGAGACCTACCTTGACTGCACCGTAAAAAATGCAGTCATCACGGTTCCCGCATATTTTAATGATTCCCAGCGCCGATCCACCAAAGACGCCGGTGCAATTGCCGGCCTCAACGTCATGCGCATCATGGACGAGCCCACGGCTGCAGCAGTTGCTTATGGCTTTGATAAGATAGCCGATAACACTAATGGGAAAAATGTGCTTATTTTCGATCTTGGTGGCGGCACTTTTGATGTCGCCCTGCTGTCCATCAGACATGGTAAATTTGAGGTGAAGGCCACGGCTGGAGACACTCACCTTGGCGGTGAGGACTTTGATGACCGTCTGGTTGACCATTGTGTCAGAGAGTTCAAGAGAAAATATAAAAAAGACATCACCGGAAATGCGAGGTCTCTGCGGAGGCTGAGGACTGCATGTGAGCGAGCAAAAAGAACTCTGTCGTTTTCTGCACAGACAACGGTTGAAGTTGATTATCTCTATGACGGCATTGATTTCAGCGCTCGCATTAGCCAAGCTCGATTTGAAGAGCTCAATATAGATCTTTTCACGAGGTGTACAGAGCTCATTGAGAAGTGCTTGAGCGACGCCAAGGTAGAGAAGAGAATGGTCGATGTTGTGGTACTTGTCGGTGGATCTACCAGGATCCCCAAGGTACAGCAATTGTTGCAAGATTTCTTTGAAGGAAAGGAACTCTGTAAGGGCATCAATCCAGACGAAGCTGTAGCTTATGGTGCCGCTGTTCAGGCGGCAAAGTTAGATGGGCTGGGTGGTGAGAAGATGCGCAATTTAGTTCTCATTGATGTCACCCCTTTATCCTTGGGTGTAGAGACTCGAGGAGGCAAGATGACGGTCGTGGTCCCAAGAAACACCCCAATACCGACGAAAAAGCAGTATGTTCTTACCACAATTATCGATAACCAAACTAGTATGGCGCTACCTATATATGAGGGTGAGAGAGCCGAAACCAAACACAACAATTTGCTTGGCGAATTTGTGCTTGACGGCATTGACCCGGCACCAAAGGATATTCCTAAGATTGATGTATGCTTTGATATAGATGCCAATGGTATACTAAATGTCTCTGCACAAGATAGATCGAGCGGTCATAAGAATAACATCACGATTAACAACGAAGAAGGAAGATTGAGCATTAAAGATATCGAGAAGATGATGAAGGATGCTGAGAAGTACAAGGCTGACGATGAGGAGTACAGAAGGAAGTACGATGCATGGAATTCACTTGAGAGATACTCGTATGAAATGAGGAACACGTTACGGGATAATAAAATTGCGAGGTTGCTGTCATTCTCAACAAAGATGAACATTCAGGATGCGGTCGATAAGACCATTAGCTGGGTCGAACAAAACCCGCTGCCCGAAGTGCAGGAGTCTGAATCGAAGATGAATGAGCTTAAAAGTATCTGCAAACCAATTCATAAATAGGTCGATTTAAAGATGTGTTCTGTGATCATAGTATGTTTTTTTTTTTGTTTATTGTGAGAAAAATCTGTTATATATAATGTCATTTTTCTCTTTTGTTTCATCTTTTCCTCCTCATGGATGCACCCTTAAGTAAATAATTAAAAATAAATTCTTGTTCGGCTTAATTCGCAACCTATTTGCTCATTCTGAAATTCATCATTTCTTGTATCTAGTGAAAAACAATTACGTAAGAAGAGTTAGGATTAATGATAAAATGATAAGGATTCAACTAAGTCATTGAAGGAAAAAAAAAACAATTTTAAAGAATTAGCTGATAGCTCAACATCTGAGTTATTAATTTATTGTGACTAAGGAAGAATTATTGAATAGCAATATTTTCTACAGCGTTCAAATAGATCAGTGGCCGTTCAATTTTATCGGCGTCTGATTATAATTTTGGATGTCCTCAATTAATGACGTCAACGTTAAATTTTATGAAAGCCAACATTCGTCTTAGATTTCAAAATTGAGTTATACAAAGTTTAAAGTTAAAATTATGTATTTCTCAAGCTTATTAATAAAAAAATTCGGTTCAAAATATAAGTGTGGAATTTGTGAGTCTTTTCATGTAATGAGAAAGCAAATTACTGAAGATATGGAAATTTTTATCAGCAGAATTTCTGGGCTATACTATATAGGGTTGGAAGATGCAATTTGTAATGTTCTTATATTAAAAAAGATTAGTTGTAAATATATCCTCACTGGATAGACTTAATTTGTTTCTTAATAATTGGATATAGTTCATGGTGGGAAACTTGAAGCCTTGAGGGGTTGCAAATGCATGGAAACTACTCAGGAAATTTCTCAGAGAGGATATGCACATGTATATAATAAATTAATAATTGTTAATTAATTGGTGGTTTTGTTGTGAAGTCTTCAGGAAGACTAATGGCGAATTAATATAGATATATAGATTGATTGATGCACAATCAATCAATATTATCCAACTGCACCTTGATTTCTTAGAGAGAGAGAGAGAGAGAGAGAGAGAGAGAGAGGACTTGAGAAAGTCAAAGTCTGTGGAGATAGCTATAGTTTCATATAATTATGTGGGTCCCTCAGTTGATGGAGATAGAGATTGTCCCATTACATTAATTAATTAATAACAACTAATTCATGATAGATCCATATAGATTATAAGATCAACAACGAATTAATGTCCAGCTGCATGCATGTACCACGGAAAGATGAAAAAGACCTAGTTTAAGTGCGCAAAGAATCAATTTCTTATTTATCATTTACACTTCAATATATTCTATATTCTATTTGCCATCCAACTCTTATCTTGCTTTCTTATATGCCCCTTGAGTTAATTTCAATAGTTTAATAGTGACATATATATATATATAGTTTGACTAATATATTTTTATAAGTATTTTGGTCTGAAATACTTATGAGTTAAATTTCAAAATCATGTATCAAAAACATCGATCTAAGTAGCTGCTACAAATTTTTCATATTAAAATCTTGTAGAATACTAAAATTTACTGTTTTTCATGATTATTGAAATATGACCTAAAAATAAAAGAAAATTCCAATATTTGAAAGTCAAAAAGAATTATCTTTCAAAAATCATTAAAAATAGTAAATAAATTCTAAAAATGATAAGTTCTAGTATTCTACAAAATTTTATGTGTGTTTTAATTCTATAGTATGAGATAATATATTTTTTACATGAGAAATATATTTTTGTGGGTATTATTTAATGTTATCTATAATTGACAATCATATAAATTCTACCTCAATGCGTATTTCTTGTATGAAAGGAATGTATTTATCAAAAATATTGGTGTCCCTCATATATGTCATTTTATGAGTGATGATATGTATTGGTATAATAATTGCATAGATATGATTAAGTATTAATTATTATTACTAATATCATTTTGAGAATGAAGAGATTAAAGAATCTGTAAGGATGATATAAGCTTACCTTAGGTTCATTTGAGATATCGTGTGATAAGAATTTGACACAAGGCACATATTGTTTGAGAATCGTGATAGTGTATGTTACGTATCATTTGTATCATTTAAGTAGGTGTGATGTACATTCCTAAATGCCACTCACATCTTATAGATTAAAAATGATTTTAACTCTATTGTCAAATAACATATATCCCATTGGGTCACACTAGGGGTGTCAATTTTTTACCCGACCCGACCCGAAATGATCCGAGAGAAAATGGGTCAAGATTTTTTGACCCATCTCGGGTTGGGTCGAATTCGAATTAGGTCGGGTTGACTTGAAATGACCCAAATAATTGTGCTTTTAGGTTTAATTTTATAAATTTACACTAATTAAAATTTATTTATATACTAATTATATATTAATTAAGATTAATTATATAATAATTAAGATTAAATTGCATAAAATATTAAAAAATGAATATTAAATGTTTAATCAATTTACTCAGGTTAGGCTGGGTCGACCCGTGACCCTAACGGGTTGGGTACGGGTCATAAGAATTTTGACCCAAGTTAAATCAGGTCGAGTAAAAAATAATAATAAAATAATAGCGACCCAACCCATTGACACCCTTAGGTCACACAAAAAAAAATAAGTTAGACCAAGAATGTAATGCTTGAGCAATGTCATGAGATGATAAATTTAACCCGATGTTTATGGGATAAACGTCATTCTCTAAATTGTGCTTTAGACGGAGCTGTTGTGGGTCGCAAAAGGGTGTGTTGCGGGCCGCAGGATGGGTTCACGGGTGGAAGCACTGGGTGTTGTGGGTCACAACGTGTGCTACTGTCATGGGGAGTGACATGAGGCACTGTTACAATGCCCAACACAGTGTTGTGAACCGTAACAAGAGTTGTCACGGGTCATAACATGTTGGTTATGGAAGCAGTTGCGCTAAGTTGGTCCCCAAATGTGGGAGCACGCACGACGTGGGGAACTGACTCACGCTTACCCCTGTTTCGGGTGGGGTAGTGGTGCCCAGCCCCTCTCTTAGCGCCCTTTAAAAGGGTTGCGCACAGAGCTTCAATAAACATAGTTTCTCACATCGAAACTCTGTTACTCCACCATCTAATAGATAATTCAAAGGTTAAGCGTTGTCGCCCGAACACCCCTAGCAAGCTTACCAGCGGGCGCCTAGGTAGCTCTCTGATGGACACCAATGGAGGACTTCTGCTTTAGAGTCTAACGGTGTATGCAGATAACCACTTCAACATTTTAGCGCTAATTTTCAGTGAAATAAAAGTACGAATATGTTTGTATGATGAGTTTAGTTTGATTCTAACTGCATGAGTAAAGCCTTTAATACATTAGAGAAATTTTAAAATTTTCGTTTTGTCCTTACATCATAAAATTCCAACAAACTAATACATTTTTTACTTGGATCCAGATATTGACATCTCCAGCTATGGAGCCGGTGAAAGGCATCATTCATTAAGTACTTTGATTTGTCCAGTGCAGCAAATTAAAGCTAAAACTCTTACATTGTTTGGTTAAATGGAACTGATTTTGCACCTGTTTCTCTCTGTTCTGAATCTTGTTTTACTGTGACTTTTAGGTTAAAAAAAATAAATAACTGCTGCTTCAACAAAAACTCACAAAAAAATCAGACATCAGGAAATAGCTCGCTGCACATAAAGTTATTTTGCACAGTCACATTTTTACTGACATTCAAAATAAATCAGTTAATCCGGCACAATGTTTCATTCTTCAAACAATTATCAGATCTTTCCAGTATGGCTGTAAAAGTTGCATATATAGAGAGACCACAAATAATAAACTTTTTCGTATATAAAAATCACAGAGTATTAAACAAGTTGCAATAGAAAGTGTTGGTGTGAAGAAAAAATATAATTTGTTAGCTGTTAAGTAAGGTGACAGATTTTTGAGCCGCTAAATAATATGATAGATTTTTTTACTATTAAATAAGATATAGATTATTTGCCCCTTTAATAATAGGTTACTTGGCCCCCTAAGAAAGGAATTGTGGCATAGCAGTAAATTTTATATTAATTAGTTTCTTCACTTTTAAGTTTTCTCTAGCTTGTATAAAGGAGTATAGACTCTTCTGTGAGAGTACCACAGAAGAAGCTTAATCTTGAGCTTATAATTCTCCTCTTAATATAATAGCATGTCAATGGGATTTGTAATTTTTCACCACCCATCTGGTTTTTCATAATTTTAGTGTCTTCTCTTTCATTTCTTACTCTTTCTTATTATTGTGTTATGATATCGTCCGACTACCTCATCTAACAGAAAGAAGAAACTTTTTATAGCAAAAACATTCGAAGAGAGAAATTGACAATTAATTAATTAATGCTACAACCTACAGAGAGAATATTAATGACACTTCAATCAAATAATTAATTTTGTTGAGTGGACAATCAAATTGCCCACTTCTGCACCTTTAAAATATTTTCTTTGAGACAAACGCTTAATTTGTGGGCCCCTTTATATCACTAACAACAAGGAAGTATCAAAGGAAATTTCTTAATTGTCTGATTAATTATGGCCAGGTTCAGGAACCCAATTATTGTTGGGTTAATTCTAATTTTATGTATCCTTCAACTTTGAATCAATTTCTTATTTATCCCTTTACACTTCAATATATTCTATTCTATTTGCCATCCAACTCATATCCTTCTTTCTTATATACCCTTTGTATTAATTTCGTTACTTTAATAGTGATATATATATAGCAACATCATGATCTGGTTTCTAGATATGCATCATGCAAAGCAAGAGCATAGAATAGAACTAATATAGCAGAAAGATGTTGAGCAAAGATTCAACAGAAAAAAAAAGAAATATGCTATCAATTTGCCTTTTAAAAAAAAAGTAATCAAATAACTTGGCCCAGAATCACCAAAAGCCTTCATGATTTTACAAAAAACTTAAGCTCAAAGCATTATCGAATTCAGCAATGAAAAATATTTGAGAGATATCATTATTGATACCGTCATTGATACCAACTTTATTATTCATATAAATTGAGTTAATTATTTATGTTAACGACTTTATTATATAACTTATTTTATATAATATTTTATTATTTAATTTAAATATCATTAATCTGAATAATAACTCACCTAAATTAAATAATAACTCAAATATCACTTTTAACTCAAAAAAATTTAACTCCTATTTTAATCTAAAACAATTAATTCCGTAATTGATAAAAAAGAGAAGATTAACACCTTGGCAAAAGTTTGTAAAGAATAAACTGTTTAGGTTAAGGTGAGATATATCTAATCAATAAACTCACTAGCTAGCAAGGAATTTCGTAAAGAACCAAACAATTTCTGTATTTTCTATGAGCAAACTTTTAGCGAAATCAAGCGATAACAAAACGGAATTTAAATGATACTTATACTCCTCCGTTTGATAAGTGAAATAAAGGTAATTTAAGTACTTTATGATATTTTAATGCATTAAAAAAAAGTAATTTAATGTAGAGTAAATTAAAACACTTATGAAAATGAAGTAAAACTAAATAACCAAATTTTATAACTTTTAATAGTATTCTCATTTCTTTATCTACTTATTTTACTAGTATCAAACATCAATACTTTAAAATAATTTAATACTTATTCTATTTTAATTTTACTCTATTTGTTAAATGGAAAATATATGTATTGTTGATGAAGATAGAGACACCAACAGTCCACTTTGGAGATTGTCCCATAACATAATAATTAATTAATTAATAATAGATCCATATAGATCATATATAAGATCAACAACGAATTAATGTTCAAGCGCATGCATGCACCTCGGAGAGATGAAAAAGACCTAGTTTAAATGCGCAAGTAATATTTAGAAAAAAGAAAAAAAAAGAAAAGAGAGAGAAGACTTGGTTGGATTGGTTTTTTGGAATGGAAAATATTACCGAAATATTATTATTGATCTCATCGATATGGAGTTTATTATATATATTAAATGAGTTATTATATATAATATTTCTATTATTTCACTTAAATATCATTAATATACATAATAACTCATTTAAGTTGTATAAAATAATATTGTACAAAATAAATTTGTATAATAAAATCATTAATATACATAATAATTCATTTAAATTATATAATTATAATACTATATAATATAAAATGAGTTTGTATAATAAAATTATTAATATATATAATAACTCATTTAATATTAAAATATGTATAATTAAGATCTGCGTATCAGCTCTCTTTCGGAAAATACTGTTTATTATTCTACAGGGACAATTGATTGACCCTCTTATCTCATGTGATACCATTCATTCTTATAATATTATATTATATATGTAAGACTTGACTATTTCTCTGAGTGGGACCCATGTGCGAAGCAAATTAAGAGAAGAGGAATTTCCTTGAAAATGTCATTCATGAAAAATTAATAATTAAGTGAGAATTTCTGGAGTTGAATAAGTTTCTAATAAATAGTAAATACATATTTAAATGTATATTAAACACAGCCCAATATTCCACGCATCTGTTCCCTGACTTAAAAAAAGAAAAAGAAAAAAGCTGTACCACAGAGTCAGCAATTGCTACCATTTCTCGAATAAAATTTGCTTTCCATCAACCTCTGTCTGTATCAGATTCAGAAGGGGAAGAAAAAAGGTTAACTCTGTTTCATTGCAGTCTGCTCTTCCTGTTTTCATTGTAGCATCAATTATCCGTCACGGTAATTAATGGCACCCAACAAAGAGCATCCGGCAATTGGGATCGACCTCGGCACGACTTACTCGTGTGTTGGCGTGTGGCAGCACGGTCGGGTGGAGATCATCGCCAATGACCAGGGCAACCGTATCACTCCGTCCTGCGTCGCCTTCACCGACACTGAGAGACATGTAGGCGATGCGGCCAAGAACCAAATTGACATGAACCCCACCAACACCATCTTCAGTGAGCTCCTTGTCATTAATTTCATTTCTTGATTTCCTTCTTGTAAAATGTCTTATTAAAAGTTTATGGTCAGTATCACATTTCTGTCAATGGCAACATACCCAAATTTGTCTGAAAGTTGCTTTGAAGGGGCAGGAGAGTTATATAGTAGATTTCAAATCTTAATGCCAGACTAGCAAAAATATATCAAGCTTAATTCAATAATGATCAATATGTATGAAAATGCCATTGTTTATCAAAAGAATATGAGAAGTGCTAGAAATCAAGAGAAAGGCCTGGCTCTGGATAGTCTACTAAATTAAAATCAATTTTACTATCCTAATTAAGATTTTCAATAAGCAGCAACTAGCGAATAATCTAGTAGATCATTCCATAATATGCATTTTTTTGGTGTAGGATTACTTATATTCATTATTCATCATTTTATTATTTATATATGAATTGTAATTCACAGCTGTGAAGCGATTGATTGGAAGGAGATTCTCAGATGAGTCCGTTCAACGCGACATTAAGCTATGGCCGTTTTCTGTTGTGAAGGGTCCTGCCGACAAGCCTCAAATCATGGTCAAACACAAAGGTGAGGAGAAAAAATTTTACCCCGAGGAGATATCATCCATGATCCTTGCTAAAATGAAGGAAATTGCCGAGGCTTATTTAGCCAGCCCTGTTAAAAATGCCGTGGTCACAGTTCCAGCATACTTCAATGATGCACAGAGGCGTGCCACCAAAGATGCCGGTGCGATAGCCGGACTTAACGTAATGCGCATCATGGACGAACCCACTGCTGCTGCGGTAGCATATGGCTTTGACAAAATTAGCAACGACTCTGCTGAGAAGAAGGTGTTCATCTTCGACCTAGGCGGAGGCACCTTTGATGTCTCCTTGCTTGCTGTCAAGAATGGTGTGTTTGAGGTGAAAGCTACTGCTGGAGACACCCACCTCGGTGGTGAAGATTTTGACGACCGCTTGGTGAGTTATTTTCTTGACGAGTTCAAGAGGAAGCAAAACAAAGACATAAGTGGGAATCCAAGGGCTCTTAGGAGGCTGAGGTCTGCTTGCGAGAGAGCAAAGAGAAACCTCTCTTTCTTGACCCACACAATTGTTGAGGTCGATAGCCTCTACGAGGGAATCAATTTCTGTTCTCGCATCAGCCAAGCCCGATTTGAAGAGCTCAACATGGATCTCTTCACGAGATGCATGGAACTCGTAGAGAATTGTCTCAACGATGCTGGCACAGACAATAATAGTGTCGATGTCATTGTCCTCATTGGTGGGTCCACAAGAATTCCTAAAGTGCAACAACTCTTAAATAAATATTTTCATGGAAAGCAAATCAGCAAAGGCATCAATCCAGATGAAGCTGTCGCATATGGTGCCACTGTCCAAGCCGCTAAGCTGAGCGGCCAGGGAAGCAGAGAGGTCCAAGACATAGTGCTCTTAGACGTGACTCCACTTTCACTCGGCATAGAAATTGTTGGAGGAGTCATGTCCGTCGTTGTTCCAAGGAACACTACAATACCAACAAAGATGGAGAAGGTGTTTACAACTAACCATGACAATCAGACTGTTGTCGACTTTCCAGTATTTGAGGGCGAGAGAGCCCAGACCAAGGATAACTACCTCCTCGGCAAATTTGCACTTTCAGGGATCGCTCCAGTTCCAAGAGGTGTGCCAAAGTTTGATGTGTGCTTTGACATAGATGCTAATGGCATACTCAATGTCTCCGCGCAGGACAGATCTAGTGGGCAGACAAACAAAATCACGGTGACCAACGAAGAGGCAAGGCTGAGCAGCGAGGTGATCGAGAAGATAATTAGGGATGCTGAAAGATACAGGTCCCAGGATGAGGAGTGCCGTAGAATGTATGAAGTGAAGAACGCACTAGAGCGATATGCTTACCGTATGAAGAATGTCATGAAAAATAGAAACATGTGCAATTCTCTACCATTCGTGACGAAAATGGAGATTGAAGATGCTATACAGGAGACGTTAAGTTGGGTTGAGGATAACCAATTTCCGGACGTGGCGGAGTCCGAATCGAGGATGGATGAACTAAAGCATATATGTGCTCCAATTGATCATATGTAAATTTATTAGGAAAAAATGGAACATTATGCTGTGCTAAATATGCAACTACTTTTTTCTTTTTGGTTTTTTGGCTTGGATGGAGTTGATGTTTTATATCATTGTTTTGCTTCAATTGGCATCACATTTTAGTGAGAAGGACACCTTTATACCAAATGTCTTCTTTTCAGTTTATTTTTGTTTTTCAAGTTTTATAAAGCAATGTTTCTACAAAATGCACTGAAAAATGAAATTTCTCTCTCTCTCTCTCTTAACCATGCTAGATTTGTTGTTCATTTGCAATGAGTAAGCTCTAAAAAAATGTACTGTAATAATGTTAGAAGAGTATGCTTAATTTCTGATACATGACAAAAGAAATTATATTTGATGTTCTAATCAAGAAGGATAATTTAGGTTTTAAGCTCGTATTGGGATTTTAAATTTAAATTTCGACTTGAGATATAGGTAATGAATGAATCAAGTACCATTTTGACTAAATTTAGCATAGATCTTAATATGGATTTGGTGTGTTTGAGTGTATTAGTCAAATCGGAACAAATATCCTACATTATGACTGTGCTGTTCATTTACTTAATAGGATGCATGTAAATTTGTATGTTAATTCATTATTTAGCACTCATATCTGTTGATATGTTTGCAAATATGGAAAATAATTGGGTTTTTTAAGGTTAGTTGGCAAAAATCAATCATCAGTTCATTAAATCAAAGAAAATACTTACAAGATAATTGCATTAAGAATCTCATAGGTGTAAAGAAGAAAAGTGACATATAAAAAAAAAGTACTACTAAAAAAGAAAAACGCTGTTAAACCTATTATAAGCCTTTTTAATTTTTCTGTCAATTAGAAAAATATAAAGATGGATAAGCGAAGAGACATTTGAAATTTTTATTGATTTATTTCCAAATTATTATGAGGTTGTCTTTTAATCTTCTTCATGTCATTAAAAGACATTGGAAATTAAAGAAATCAACCGACAAAATTTTGCTTGAGGAATAGCAAAAGTCGTTTGAAGAACCTGGGCTTTTTTATCAGTGGTTCCATTAATTAACGTTGTCACTGATGCTAAAGAAGAAAGAAGATTACATATTATATCTGTATACATTAAAGATCTTGAGAATAATTTATTGTGAAACAACCTGAGGATATCACAATACAATAGCAAGAGAAAGCAAGAGAGAGAAAAAAAAGGTATTAGAATTGTGAAAAATTAGACGGGTGATAAAAACTACAATACCCACTGACATATTGTTGTATTAAGATGAGAATTACAAATTTTAGACTGAGCTTGTTTTGTGATACTTTTACAAAAGAGTTTGAATCCCTTTATATAGACTAGAGAAAATTTAAGAGTGAAAAAATCTAATTAATACAAGATTTACTATTATGTCACAATTCCTTAGTTAACAGTCAAATAATCTTTACTTAGCGGCTAAGTAATATGTCATCTTACTTAGCAGTCAAGTAATATGACATTTTATTTAGTGGTCAAATAATCTATCATCTTGTTTAGCGGTTAAAAAACCTATCACATTACTTAACTGTTAAAAAATCAATCACCTTATTATCACATTACTTAATGGTTAAAAAATCAATCACCTTACTTAATGATTAATAATTAAGAAATTATATTTTGTCTTCAACCCAACAAAATTTTTGCTTGGGAATAGTAGCAATCATTCGGAGAATCTGGCCTTTTTGATCGGTGGTTCCATTAATGTTAAAGAAGAAAGAAGATTACATATTATATGTTATACATTAAAGATCTTGAGAATAATTTATTGTGAAATTGTGGGGAAATTCATGAACCATTGACTTGACTTGTAATAATTTGTAAAGCCCATAGGACATTACCAGTGAGAGCGACAGCAGGGACTTGGTCCAGATGGTTGACCGTGCACCATGTTATTTAATTAAATAAACGAATCAATTAATATTTAATAACAAAAAGTAGAAAAATGGAATAAGAGAATGTCATTAGTTAATGCGCAAGAGTCGCGTGTATCAACAGGCAAATAGACTTGTTCATATTTAATAGTCCCTTTTACCATGTACCAGACATAATCATTATAATCCCTCATCTTCTTTCATCTTCTCTTTGAGTTTTTATTTACAGAGACAATCAGCTTGAAGCATCTGACCAATGGCACTAAACAAGGAGGTACCGGGTATAGGGATCGATCTCGGTACGACATATTCATGTGTCGGCGTCTGGTATCATGGCCATGTGGAGATCGTTGCGAATGACCAAGGAAACCGTACGACCCCATCATGTGTTGCGTTCACACCGGACGAGCGGCTGATAGGTGAAGCTGCCAAGAACCAAGTAGACATGAACCCCACAAACACCATCTTCGGTCAGTGATCTTCCCTCAGTCATATTTTGATTTTGCAGATCATATCAGTATATGAACTTGTTCTTAATTGAAACAGAATTTTCTGCTTAAATTGTTTAATATCTCACTTGATGGCTTTTATACTGAAGATATATGATATATGGGTTTATCTTAGTTTCAAAGTTAAATATAAAATAGTTCTTTTTGGTGTGGCGTGTTTAATTATATGATTGTTATATTGGGTCATCTCTGGCCAGAATTTATTTCCTCTTTAAAAATGTTTCACTTGAGTTCTGGGGTTTTTTTTTTTTTTTTTTTTTTTTTTGGGGGGGGGGGGAGATACTGTACAGGGTAGTAGCTACAGGACCACAGCAACGAGACGAACTGAATAGATCCCTGTTTCTGGCATCCGGTTAAGTCGAACTGGTTGAGTGAACCTCATTGGGTCTGATACATAGATGACCTGGGTACCAGCAAATGGTGTCCTGGCTAGAGAAATCCATTAGTACAGTAATTACGCGATCTAGTCAGCTCTGACTTTCAAAAATCAAAATCAATCAAACCATTTATTCAAATTCAGGGGACTTGGCTGTCTGGTTGCTGACAGCCATATACTTTAGCAGCAAGTCTATCCAATCCTTTCATTAATTAAACTTTTCTGATTAATAATGTGTCTGTGCTCCCAAAATAGTTTATTATGTTTTTAACTATTACCTCATCATACAGCATAACTATAAAAAAATATTCAGATATATAAATAATGATTTTTTTAAGGGGAAACAGAATATGATAATTACTTTGTGTTGAAGAAGAAAGAAGAAAATTCTGATGGGTATGATTATGAACAGTATTGGCTAATTGAAGGAGGGGGTTTCTTTTCTTCTTAAAATTCTGAAGGGATTTCTTTATATCACTTTCATACCTTGATTGTTGCCTATATCACTACCATTTATATTATGTAACACTAATTCATATTATTTCTTGAGACAGACATGAAACGTTTGATCGGTAGGCACTTCTCTGACCCAATTGTGCAGAGTGATAGAAAGCTATGGCCGTTTAATGTCATTCAAGGTGCCGGCGATAAACCAAGGATTGTAGTCAAGTACAAAGGGGAGGAGAAACAGTTCCTTCCAGAACAATTATCTGCTATGATCTTAGAAAAAATGAAGGAGATTGCTGAGAACTTCCTCGAATGCTGTGTCCAGAATGCGGTGGTCACTGTTCCGGCCTACTTCAATGATTCCCAAAGACGGGCCACGAAGGACGCTGGTGAGATTGCAGGGTTAAAAGTCATGCGCATCATGGATGAACCCACCGCTGCTGCAGTGGCTTATGGCTTTGAGAAATTGACTTATGTACTTGAAGAGAAGAATGTCCTTGTTTTTGACCTTGGTGGCGGCACCTTCGATGTCTCGGTGCTTAACATCAAGCAAGGTGTGTTTAAGGTCAAGGCAACCACTGGAGATACTCACCTTGGAGGCGAGGACTTCGACAACCGTCTCTTGAACCACTTCCTTCAGGAGATAAAGAGGAAGCACAATAAGGACATCAGCGATAACCCAAGGGCCATAAGGAGGTTGCGATCTGCTTGTGAGCGAGCAAAAAGGACTCTCTCCTTTGCAGCCTCGACAACAGTGGAGGTCGCTAGCCTCTATGAAGGCATTGATTTGAGTTTGAAGATCAGCCAGGCTCGGTTCGAGGACCTCAATATGGATCTCTTCAAAAGGTGTATGGCACTCGTCACCAAGTGCCTCACGGATGCCCGTATGGAAAAGACTGACATCGACATAGTGGTGCTTGTTGGGGGTTCTACACGAATTCCCAAGGTTCAGCAAATGTTGCAGGAGCTCTTCGATGGAAAAGAGCTTTGCAAAAGCATTAACCCCGACGAGGCTGTGGCATATGGGGCAGCACTACAAGCAGCAAAACTAAGCGGTCACGGCAACGATGAGGTACTTGATCTTGTTATTGTCGATGTTACCCCTCTGTCTCTAGGTATAGAGACCCAGGGAGGAATCATGACTACCTTAATACCCGGAAATACTATAATACCCACAAAAAGAAACAAATTCTTTTCTACCAGTACCGACAACCAATCTAGTGTTCTTGTGCAAGTCTTTGAAGGGGAGAGAATTAGAACCGAAGATAACAACCTTCTAGGCAAGTTTAAGCTCTCAGGAATCCCTCCTGCTCCTAAAATGGAACCAAAAATCAATGTCTCCTTTGAGATCGATGCAAATGGAATTCTAAATGTCACGGCACAAGATATAGGAACTGGCCAACAAAGTAAGATCACCGTAACCAATGATGAAGGTCGCCTAAGCGAGGCACAAATTGAGAAGATGGTCAAGGATGCTGAGAAATTCAGGGCTGAGGATTTGGAGTATAAGAGGAAGGTTGATGCTCGGAATGCACTAGAGAAATATGCATATAATATGAGGAATACTATGAGGGACAACAAAATTTCTCCGAAACTGAAATCTGTAAATAAGAGCGCGATAGATGATGCAACTATGGAAGCTATAAATTGGGTCGAGGATAATCTTCTTCCAGACCCTGCTGAGTCAGAGGCCAAGCTGAAAGAACTGATAGGCATTTGTGAACCAATTTTAGCAAAAATCTACCAGGAGAGTCGGTAGCTGAAAAGAACTGATAGTTTAAGGTTTATGAAATTTGTTGCAACTTCTTTTTTTTTTTTGTTTTTCTTTTGGTTAAGCAACATATGGTGTTCCGTTTGCTTCGTCTTAAAAGAGAATGTTGATGCTTGATCTTTGCTTAATTGTTTTTTTTATTATTTATGAAGTTTGATTTGCATGGCTATTTGTTTTCTTTTTTCCTTCTCTTTCTCTAGTTTAAGGTTTATGAAATTTAAAAGAACTGATAGTTTATTTAAAAGAACTGATAGTTTAAGGTTTATGAAATTTGTTGCAACTTCTTTTTTTTTTTTTGTTTTTCTTTTGGTTAAGCAACATATGGTGTTCCGTTTGCTTCGTCTTAAAAGAGAATGTTGATGCTTGGTCTTTGCTTAATTGTTTTTTTTATTATTTATGAAGTTTGATTTGCATGGCTATTTGTTTTCTTTTTTCCTTCTCTTTCTCTAGCTTTCTTGTCCTGCTCAATTTTAGATGGCTGAACTGTTGCAGTTTTAGTTGGATTGGATTGTTATTGTTGTACATTTTTATGGTTAGATACTTAGCATGTGTTTACCCATTTATACAAACCAATTTTAAGCACTATTATTCTCTTGCACTTTTATACCAAATTAATCAATATGGTGAAAGCTTAAAAACAACCCTTGAAATTGTTGAATGGTTCCGCAAATAAATCAATAGATGTTTTCAAGGGGAGAGATCAATTGTTTCAAATTTGCCAATTCTGTATAGTTAAAATTAATAGCAACCAGTACATAGATATTTTACCACTGTTACCAGAAGATAATGTTCTTATATATAGTTCTCCCATTAATGGAGATTGCACATTCTGTACCAAGATTATGGATTGAATTTCGCTGGAAAATGCCTCAGAAGTCCTACCTAATTAATTATTTAAAGTGATGAGAATCAAGTCAATGATCTGCTCCACAGTTGCGGTGTTCAACAACCAACATGCTGCCGACTAAATAAAAATGGAATTTAACAGAAAGTGATCTAAGATTTTTAAAGTTCATAGTAGTGATCAACAAGTTTATTAATGTGTGGCCTTTACCCACAATTATGAGATCGAATTGTAGGCCATGGTCTTCTGAAACTGGTGTCTGTCAAATGTTCACTGGTCCAAATGAGTTTTAGAAATACGATATATCAAATTAGAAGTATTACAAATCAACAAATACAACGCGCCAATACTTCCAGTTTGTTTCCCAATACGATATATCAATTAATTTTCCATAACAGTTCTTTCAAACTCGTAAATTTTGCGAACAATCTTAGCCTTCTTTTTAGTAATGATTTCTAGTGAGTTGTAAACAACTTCCGATTTGGACCCACCCGTCCAACCGGTGGTCAATTTGGTTTGAACCCTATACTTTAAACTCTGTTGTCAATTTGCAATGAATTTGCACTAAAACAGTCTTAGCCAAGTCATTGCTCTTCTCCAGCATTCAACAACCAGTATCATGCTGGTATGCTGCGGAGTGCGGACTAAATAAGAATTATGCAATTAATTTTTCAGAAAATGATCAAAGGTTTTAATGGCTTATTTGTAGGGGTCAACAAGTTGATTTTTGGGCCTGGAATATATTGGCTCCACTTCTAAACATTAAGGCCTGATGGTGGCCAGAAGAGAGTCCTTGACCAAGAGCCTAGCCTAGCCTAGCTACACCATTACTCAATCCAGAAGAAAATAAAAATAGAGAGAAAAAAAAAACAATGAATTGCAACCTCTGCTAGTGAGACATGCTGTTCTCTTTTCAAAAGTGCAACTACAAGGAAACTGTCTCTGGCAAGTTTCAACGACCACAAAGTCCAACCAAGATTAGATTAATTTAATAAATAAAATATAAAACAGAATAAATCCAACATACTAATTTAATTTCCACAGATGGCACATACACATGAATTAAGACTACATCAATCTTCCAAGTCAAGGATTAATTCCACCGAGTATTCAGAAGAGATATCCAAGACTTGCAGCTAGCTTCTTCTGATTTCAATCATGAAGGCAATCGGGATTGATCTCGGCACCACCTACTCATGTGTGGCCGTGTGGCAGAACAACCGCGTTGAGATCATCGCCAACGATCAGGGCAACCACACCACTTCGTCCTGTGTTGCTTTCACGGACAACGAGAGGCTTGTCGGAGATGCCGCCAAGAACCAGATCAACACCAACCCCACTAATACCGTATTCGGTACATTCTTCTCATCAATCAAACATCCTTCCCTCCTCTCTCTCTTCTTCTTTCTCCAATAAAAGGCAGTTCAGCTTGTTTACTCACCAATCACCATAGGACTAGATTTGTAAGTGGGTTTACCAAAATGACTCTGTAGCCCCAAGTTACAACATTGTACTCTATTTATTCTTGGGACAACTTGCTTCAATAATAGATATATAGTTACTTCAGGCGTACCTTAATTAATCAAAATTCCATGTTTAATTCCTATTTTGTTTTAATTATTTGATAGTTGTAGATCGGAAAACAAATTAAATTTTGTGTTTGTGTCAGCTATAAAGCGTTTGATTGGAAGGAGGTTCTCTGATGATTCGGTCCAAAAAGATATCAAGTTATGGCCTTTCAAAGTCATTCTCGGGCCTCTCGATAAGCCTAAGGTTGCGATCAAGTACAAGGGTGAAGAGAGGCGATTTTATCCAGAGGAGATATCTGCAATGATTTTGGCAAAACTGAAGCAGGTAGCAGAGGCGTATCTTGATTGCGCTGTCAGTAATGCAGTAGTCACTGTACCAGCATACTTCAATGATTCGCAACGCAGAGCCACACAGGATGCCGGTACCATAGCAGGCCTCAATGTTATGCGCATCATGGATGAACCAACTGCTGCCGCACTTGCTTATGGTTTCGACAAGATAACTGGTAATCCTTATCTTCTTTTGCATCCTTTTTGGTTTCAACAAGATAACTGGGTAAGAGCTAGTAGTTCCATGTTCATATTTTTGTCTAATTAAATAGTCATTCAGCTGTATTCCTCATTAATTTGAGATACTGATTAGCCGTTTGCATTCAATAACAAGATAAATCTATGGAGAAGAGGGTCTTGATTGTTGACCTCGGTGGTGGCACCTTCGATGTCTCCTTGGTCAACATCAAAAATGGAATCTTCGAGGTGAAGGCCACAGCAGGAGACACCCATTTAGGGGGTGAGGACATTGACGAATGAATGGTCAAGCACTTCGCTGAGCAATTCAAGAGGAAGCATAAAAAGGACATTACAGGGGACTCCAAGGCAATGCGGAGGCTGAGGACAGCTTGTGAGCGAGCAAAAAGGACGCTTTCCTTTGCAAGTCAGACATCGGTGGAGGTTGATTGCCTCTACGATGGCATCGATTTCTTCTCTCGCATTAGTCAGGCTCGATTCGAAGAGCTGAACATGGATCTCTTCTCAAAATGCATGGATCTCACACAACATTGCTTGAAGGATGCAAACATAGACAAGAGCAACATAGATGTCGTGGTTCTGGTCGGCGGGTCCACAAGAATTCCCAAGGTGCAGCAGCTCTTGCAAGACATGTTTGATGGCAAAGATCTGTGTAAAAGCATCAATCCCGATGAGGCTGTTGCATATGGTGCTGCCATCCAAGCCGCAAATTTAAGCGGCCAAGGCAACAAAGATGTGCAAGACCTTGTTCTCGTAGATGTTACGCCTCTGTCACTCGGAGTGGAGGTTGCAGGTGGACTTATGTCAGTTGTTATTCCAAGAAATACTCTGATACCGACTAAGATGGACAAGGTATTCACAACAACCCATGACAACCAAACACGAGTACGACAGAAAGTGTACGAGGGAGAAAGGGCATTGACCAAAGATAACAATTTTCTCAGTGAATTCTCGCTCTTTGGGATTCCACCTGCTCCAGCCGAGGTGGCCAGAATTAATGTGTGCTTTGAGATCGATGCAAATGGCATACTGAATGTCTCAGCAACACACACTTCAAGCGGCGATCGAAGTGAGATGCTCATAACCAATGCCGAGTCTAGGCACAGCAAATATGAGATAGAAAATATGATCAAGGATGCAGCCAAGTACAAGGCGGAAGATGAGGAGTACAGGAGGAAATACGAAGCAAGGAATTCCCTCGAGAAATATGCATATCAAATGGCGAGTATTATGCAAAACAAGACTACTGTGTCATTACCAGGAGCGAGAAAGATTAAAGATGCTGTCAACCAAACAATTAGCTGGCTGGATGATAACCAACTCCCGGAGGTTGTCGATTCAGAGGCTAAGTTAAATGATCTAAAGAGAATCTGCAGCCAGATTATTGCTTAGATGCATTCATGTTGTATATATATGTTCCTTAATTAATCAGGATTGACATATTTCGTGTTTATATGTCCTTTTCATCAGGATTCTTTTATTGACATTTGTTATTATCAAGCATACTTTACATGTTATCATAATTTGTTCTTTTATTGACATTTGTTATGATGAATTGATGATCTTAGATTGTACTTAATTATCATGGTTAATGTTGATCCTTGCTAGAAGAAATATTTGCCAAACTAGGCAATTTACTTTTTAGATTACATAAATTTTTTTTCTATACAAATTTGCTTTTTTAAAACTCAATGCATTATAGTTTTAAGCTGACATGTATAAATTAAAATATCATAAATAACTTATTTTCCATTAAGAGCTGATGGGACCTCAGAATATGGGATTTATTAATGCTTTCTATTCTAATTCTATTATATCCTATATGAGCTCCATTGCATTTTTTTTTATTTATTGATAAAATTAGTGTCCAGTTTTCTACAAGAATCAATGTTTTCAATCTTTTCTGCAAATGGTTGTCTTTATGATGACATGAACCAAACCAGAGGCCGCAATTGAAGCAGAGGCATCTTCACTTAATGAAAAAAGAGCCATTTTGAAGTTAAATACCTAGAAGAAAAAAAAATTTATTGAACATTCATGCTGTGAATTCAGGGAAAGCTGCCGATCCTTTATTTATCCTTCACTAAAATATAGTTTCCAAGGAAGATGAAGGTGGAAATAACTAATGATTATGTGAAATCGGTACATATTATTAATTACCATGTAACAGATGTTATATTAGTTACTGTCTTAATTAAAAGTTCATAAAATATTGTATACTACATGGGCTCTCAATTCTGGTCTACAATTGTGTTATTTTTTTGGCGTGTGAATAAAGTGGTAAAGCAACTGGACAAACTTATTAATTAAAAAGCAGTCAAAATTACTAACAGTGTATGAAAAATGACAAGATAATTGAATTGAACAGGGCATTAATTTTTAGTATATAGAATGAGATTTTATGAAATAGACATTAAAAGCCTTTAAAGCTTTCACCTTGAATTGGAGGTCATTAATTTACCTCCATCAATACAACCAAAAAAATGACCAAACTAAATATAAAAGGAAAAATGCTCTTCAATTAAGTCCAAAACTGTAAGTTGCTCTATAACTACCCCCCCCCCCCCCCCCCCCCCAAAAAAAAAAAAAAAAAAACCAAAAAGAAAAAAATAAAGAAAGAAAAAAGAATGGCATTATTCCTTTTGAAGGAGATGAAAGGGTCTAAACTCTCCTGTGCTTCTCCCACATCAACGGCGATATGCACAAGCATCGATCATCAGTCCGTAGCTCAATCATCCTTGTACCAACCTTCGAAGACAAGGCAGCTGGTAAGTAAAACTCCGCAAGCTGGAAATAATAGACGGAATTTGCCAAGGCAAAAGAATACAAAGAGAGGGGATAAACCAGATCATGATTTGATCAGACCCCGATCGGTTTCTCCCCAGTGGTTGCTGAGCAAAGATGCCGCCTCTGACACGCTCGCTGACTGGAACCTGTCGGAGACTGACAATCGAAATGAACATGTTGTAACAATGACTTCAACCTCAAAGAAGTCGCCTTACCAGGTTATTTAATTTAACATTAAAGAACAACTCTAAATGCTTCTAAAAGTCTGACATAAGTAACTTAATTCAGTCCATATAGAATTTTTTATTCTTTTTATCATGTAACATTATATGAGCATATATATATATATATACTGCCATTTACTTTATTTTTCTTTTTATTTAGTTATTTATTTTTATTATTTTCTTAATTTCCTTTTTGCATGCACTTAGGTGGTGGTCTTGCAAGTGTCTATTTATTGCAAAGGATGTGAGAAGCAAGTGAGGAAGCACCTAACCAAGATGAAAGGTAAAGGTTTTAAAGATATCATTTAGATCATATATTTAAAATTCACAAGAAAGGATTTAATTTTACAACTGTAAGAAAATAAGATGAAATTGATTTTACACTTTATGAGAATTTAATCTTTGCTAATTTTAAATCATATTGACTCTTCTTATATTGCTGTTAATTGATTTGTTGTGCAGGAGTTGCATCATTTGCCATAGATCTCACAACGAGAAAAGTAACAGTGGCCGGGGATGTGACGCCTCTGGATGTCCTGCACAGCGTGTCGAAGGTCAAGAAGGCGCAGTTCTGGCAATCACCGCCGTTCTCCTCTTCTTCTCTCTAATCACCATCAATTGATAGTTTAATTAATTATGTTCGATCGCCAAATTAAATCATTCGACATTTGTGTAATTAATGGGGCTTCTTAATTTATTGATGATTAGTAGCTATTACATAATTAGAGTCATGATTGCTGTAATAGTATGATGATATGAAGCCAAGGGTTGCTTCTATATACATTTATAGAATGATATATCTGTGCTTTGTATTTGTCAAAGCATTTAATTAATGAGGCATTTGTGTAATTCAGCTTGGTGCTTGTTATATATGGATATTGGATGTATCATATATACATAATGTAGTAGCACGAGGCAATGGTTGCTGTGTTCAAAACATATATGGGGCCAGGCCAGCTTTACTGGTATTTTTTACTTAATTATAAGTTTTTTCCCCTTAACTTTTTCTATCATATCCATTGAGAAATAGTAAGCATCAGTGTGCACCACGCTTGTTAGTTAATTAATTTATGCTACGATAGAGAAAACTAATCAAGGCACCACATCTCAAGGACTTATAGATCTGATGTCTCTCATAATTAAAGGTGGAGTTTAGAAGAGATCGAAAGAGAGTGCAGCTTCTTTAAAAATTTTAAAAATTAATTTTATATATTAAAAATTGAAGATATTTTATAGAAATTATACTGCAATTAGCCTCTTTCAAAAAAAATTTAAACATAACTTTAAGTTAATGTAAGTTTATAATCCTTCATCAATTTTAATCAAGCTATGTTACTACTCACAATGACATAAACATGCATGTGGGTCATTTTTTAGTAGCCACACCGCCACACTTGTGTACTGTTTTGCACAGAAAATCAAGGCTGAATGATGCCAAGACATGGCGATGACCTCCAGCTGTAGGTTTGGTCGGTCGGTTACATTTTATCCATTCAATTTTCTTGGGAAGGCATGGAACAGCCGTTTGTACCACAGTGCGCCAGCTGCTCTCCTCCCCTTGAATCCCTTCCCTTCTCCCTTTTTCATTCATGCTTCATCTCTGTTTTCTATAGAGGGAGAGAAAAAAGAAGAAAGTGTATGCATTACAGATATGTTCGTTATTAGTTGGATTTTTGTCTCCAAGTCAACACCCTTCAGTTGATAACGCACAAAAATACAAAGTCCAGCATTGAAAAGAAGTGCTAGCTTTCACCATCTTTATCTCAAAACAAATTGAACTGAATAAAATGATTGGTCTGAGTCTCATTTGACAAATGTTTATGATACGAGGGAAACATATTAATTTTTCTCATATGATGATAAAAAGGTTCCATGAATTATGTGATTGAAGGATGGATGGTTTCAGAAAATGCTTACAAATGGGCCGAAGTGAATATCGCTGTATTGGACTTTTTGCTTCCAAACACCTTAAAGAATTAAATAATTTGAGACTTTTGGAAGAGAAAACAGAAAATCAAAAGAAAAGAAAGAACAAAAGAGAAGCAAGGAATAAAATGTTCTTGCCATCCTTTTATTGAAATTTATCGGTTAGACTTCATCAAAAAAACCAATACAATTTGATGAATTGCCTTGTTCTAAAATACATAACCAATCATAAAAGATTGCTCTCATTCCGTATTATCGTCTTGTTCTAATTCTCATTTTTGTTATAGAAGGTAACAGAGACCTACTCAAAATGCGCAATGGATCACAGATATCCCATCTTCTTTTCATATTTCACGAACAAAAGTTCATCCTCTATTGCACTCCCACCATCACAAATTCACAAATGTACCATCCCAAAAGCACCATACTTTAACAAATCTGTCTGTCTGTCGCTATGTTAAAAGATAACCTAACAAATTGTAAAATCACCCCTCCAACACACCCACCCCCCCCCCCCCCAAAAAAAAAAAAAAAAGGAGGAACAAAATTACTAATAACAATAATAGTAAACAATAGAAGCAAAGTAATATAGCCAGCCTCAGATCAAACTATCATCTGCACCAGCAGTACCATTGCTATTACCTTCTGCTCTATTCTCCTCTGACTCATCAAGGTCCTCGCTCTGCAATCGGCTCTCCAACAATTCTACCACATTATTCGGCGGACACTTATCTCTCTTATTCCTTGCATTCACTTGGCAAAAGCATTCTGGCCAAGAGTTCATATAAACTGACTCAGGCCGAACCCTCTTGTGGGGCCCGCCAAATTTTCCGCTGCTAAACATGACCCTTCTGACCCTCTCCTCAAACCTGTCTCCCTTACCCTCCTCTCTGTCCATAAAAATCGGTGCCAGTGCCTTCCTGTCTGGTGTGATTGTGGTTCTGAAACCATAATACAACCTATGCCCCATTAAATTATTTGCGAAATTACTGGGCCCGTCGTAGGTCGGCATGAAGATGTCTGACAGGAGGCACACCATGTAGTCCACAGCAGACCCTGCAAGGCCACGTGCATTCTCTTCAAGTTTCTCAGGACCCACGGTGCTGTGATTTTCCAAGTGGGGGAATAAAGCACGAAAAGGCTTCATGAAGCGGTCCCCACCGAACAGTTCACCAGAGGCCAGGTAAATTCGTGTGGAGTTGTCAAAACCCATTGACCGGAGGATCAGGCCCACCTGCAGATATGGTGAAGCAATAAAGAATTGCTAAGTAAAAACAAAATAATGGGAGGTTAACTTCTCATGTGTGCTCCTGCACAAGCTAAAATTTCTCATGTTAAAGGGGAGTGAATTGAAAATTCGTCATATAAAGGAAATGGGCAGTATAATCCGCATGTCCCAAAATTCAAAACACAATTCAGACCCCAAAAAAATAAAAGTCTTAAATCCAATAGAAAGCAATATCATCTCTAGGCCATATCTCCCAAAATTCAAAACACAATGCAGATCCTAAGTAAAAGTCCTAATTCCAACAGAAAGGGGAAACATCACCCAAGTATAAGATCATCTCTCAGTTTCTCATAAATACTGGCACCACTCTCACTTCATCCAAGAGTAGAATTGAAAATTCATACAAGTAACAAATAAAGTTGATCACGATTACCTCTTCTGGTGTCAAGGGGCATTTGCCAATCAGCCTCCTCTCTCTATATACAAGCTCCTTCTCAGCAAAATTTTCCTTCCGATATTTTATCAGAATTTTCTGTTCTGCACGAGTGAATATGTCTATACACCTAAATAAATTCCAAAATATCATCAAAGTGAGATATGACTCAAGAGTTAAACAGTATGTATATAAAATTTAGTATTTACCCCCAAAAGCATAGTCACCTAGTTGCTAGAGTTTCTTTGAAACTGGCATTAAAATCTCAAGTATTCATTACTCAGCACTTGTCTGTTAGTCAAGCATGAATGCAACATAATAGCTAAAAAAGATTCAGTAATTACTAAGCCTTTGATTGTGGTATATGGAAACCTTTCTTGGTGGTGTACTAGGTAATACTAAATGTTATAATCCTGCAAAATGATGCACATTATACTCACAATCCAATAAATATGAAATATATCCTCTACATACTTCCTGCCTTTCTACAAGAAAAAGTAGATACCACCACTCCTTCCAGAGCACTTCTCTCTTCATAAAAGAGAAGAAAAGATGAAAATTTTTGGAAGAAGTACCGGACAGGAGGGTTATAGTCCATATTCCTGATTAATTGTATATGAGTATGCGATATTCCTAATTTTGCAGTGGTAGACTACACAAGATAGCATGTATCTGTATACAAGCCCAATTGAACATAGTGCATAAAATTTGGTAAACAGTATGCAAAACCTGCCCAAACAAGGACATAAATAGAAACAAAGCCTTTTATACCCAGCAAAAGCAAGCATGTCCATCTCAAACCGAAGGTGAATTGACATGAAATGCCCTTGACTTCTTAGCCTGTTCACAATCTCACTACTTATTTTCATGATATACGGCTTAAAGCGCAATGCATGGTAATTCACGCGACACCTCAGCCTCTGTAACTCAGGCTCATTGATTTCCTCAGCAAGACGATGTGAGAATGGGGTGAGGTAGATCGCCCCATGCTGCTTCATCTTCTCCAGAGCAAAGGTTGTGTACCAGCTCAGTGGTGCATCTCTTGGTGGCCTTATCTGAGAAAATGATAGTAAAAGAAGTTACCAATTGCAAAAAGCAAGTGAGATGCAGTAACTTATGCAATCGACATCCCTGACTCTATAGTTACACCAATTATACCCTAATCTGCTAATTAAATTCAATTTAGAAACGATACCCAATTTTTGCCTCAATTTTCCACCAATTGTTTAATTCAAACCACAAGTTGAGGGACCAAACTGCCAGTGCTGAAGAACAACAATAAGGCATCTAACAAAAGGTATCCAAAAATGAAAAAAGCACCCTTGTGCTAGCCATGCCTAGTTAAAACAGAGAATGAGTTCACCATTGCAATCAACTGAGCTCCAACATTGCACAGATATCTTATTTTTTTTGTGTATTGTTAAGACCAAAAAAAATGAAAAAGATTCCCTCAAAAAAATAGATCATAGCATCACTGTTAACAACCTGATAAGCTTTCAACTTCTTGGTCTTTCCTCTTGAAGTGACATCTGGAAGGCTCTTAACAATGCGAATATCATATTTCAAGGTTTTGATGAAATGCTCAACATCATAGATACCTGGAAAACCACTGGGTTGTAGGTACAAACATTTTTAAATTTAGTCAGCAAAGGCATTAAAAAAGTTGGCTTTGGTAGAGAAATTTGGTTCATAAGTTAACTGTAGACAAAGTTTATCGTAAAATGGCATTCAATTATCAAGAAGAAGAAACAATGTACCTCTCATCCCGCCAAAAGGAGTTTGTATCCAACTCAGGCAGTACTAGTGTGGCATTCATAATACGTGCAGCCACTACAGCATTACATATCTGCAATATTTGTGTAAAACAATTGAGTAATAATACTACGTTGTATGCCACAATGCAAATTTATAAAAAGAAAAAGAAAACATCAATCTACAATAGGCCGAGACAGCAGAAAAATGCACAGCTTATGATATGATGCTGATAACACTCAAATGCTAACATTATTTTTCTAGTTTTTCAGAATATTCATACCGCACTTCTTTGTTGATTCAAGCCACCATTACATCGCACACGTAAAAAACCATTAGTCTCAACTGGCGGAGCTGAAATCAAATTAGAAATGTACTTAAACCCAGTATGAGTCAATTTATTTCCTACAAAATATGAAATATTGTAGTGTATTGACATTATTTGAAGAAATTATACATACGAGGCCAATAGGATCGTGGGGCTGATGAAGATCTCCAACCGCCTGAATCAGCTGTTCTCCACAGTTTATCTACATCAATATTCTGGCCAGCAGGTAACAAATTTTATATGTAAATATTTAGCAAGAATGACAATTACAATGTTAACCAGTAATCATATAATCAACTGGCAAAAACAGCACCGGAATTTACCAACATGGTACTGATTACCTAAAATATCAATTAGATTGAATTGATCATTGACAACCCAATTTAGTCTGGTAAACTCATATCGTAACCAAGCATCAACTCATTCCAAATCTGTCTCAAATGCCACCTCAATTCAGCAGAATGAACACTTCCATAGTGATATTGATTAATAGTACAAGAGGAGAAGAATAAGAGATGAAAAGAATGCAGACCTCCACATTGTAAGAAGAATTAGTAAATCCAACAGAATAGAAGAAGGAAATAATGCATATGACAAGGACAACCGCAGCAATTGCTAGCCTTGGTGACAAGCCCTTCAACCTACAAATTAAAACCATGTGAAAATCACATGAGCAAACTGAATGAAGTTCCTTTGGCATATTTAACCAGCAATTCAGCTCAATAGAGCAACATTCCCCGCTTGTGTTCAATAAAAGTCATAACTACACAGTATATAGCGACATTTCTTTCTTTCTTTTTTTCAATGACATTTCACTGTTAGCAGATTATAATTTATTGTAATTTAGGAATGCAGCATATGTGAAGAAGTAATCACTCACCATGGATGGTGCTTGAAGTGCCTGGATCCGACTCGAGGTCTCATCTATCATTCCAGCAAAGAAAAAAAAAGAATTCAGTACAATTAGAACGAAAAACGAAACCCTAGATCTAGAATAGGGGCGCGAGAGAGAGAAGGGGGGAGGGATATTATGATCTGAGATTCGAACAGGCATGGTCGTGATGCTTGGAGGAGGAGCTCCTCTCTTCTTCGCCTTCACCAGGCCAGCTTTAATTTCGGAAGCAAAGGAGTAGAAACGAAGTGGCGCAACAGAGAAATCAGTAAAACCCCTCGGAAATGGTGATCGGAAGCAGATCGTCACTCAGCACTGGCGCTGGGGTATGAAAGCATTGACAGAAGAAACAAGCGAGGTATGGGAAGGGGGGAGAGATTTCGAGAGAGCAGGGATCGGAGCAACTCCTAGATCGGACGGCTGAGAATGGCTCCTCTATTAGCTATGAGCAGAAAAAGAGAGAAATCAGAGGAGCACGGAATTAAATGGCTAGGAAATGGACGGACAGGATTGACCACTGTTCATTTCCTAATGAATTTTGTTTTATTTTTTGTTTACTATGGAGAAAATATATAGAAATAATAAATAAATATATATATATAATAGTTTATGTATGAGTTTTGATGATATTTTCAATCGAAAATGAAGAAAAATTAATTAAAAATATATGTAAAAATGTTCAGAAGCATTCTAAGTTTATTTTAATGTAATTTAAGATGAAATATAGATTATATTAATCAATTTAGTTTTAAAAATATATATAAATAATAAATAAATACATCTAGTAACTTATATGTAAGTTTTGATAATATTTTAATCAGAAAAGTTACTAAATTGATTAAAAACATGTATAAACATGTTCAAAGGTATTTTCAATGTATTTTAAAATTATCTGAGATTAAATATAAGTCATAAGTAATCAATTTAGCTATAAAAATATATATAAACTATAAATAAACATATCCAGCATTTTTATTATATAAAATATATATAATCACATATAAACATGTTCAAAATACGTTTTCAATATATTTTGAAATAATTTGATGTTAACTATAGGTCATAACACTTTAGTTTAGTTTCAAAAATATATACAAATAGTAAATAGAAATATATATTAGCTTATGTGTGTATTTTGATGATATTTGAATAAAAAATGAGATTAAATTGTTTAAAAATACATTTAAATATGCTTAGCTTAGATTAATTATCTAAATAATTATGATTGGGCTTTTATTTCTTTTGTTTAATTATTCAAATTGGTACTAAATAATTTCTCCATCGCGGTTTTTTTAAGTTGGGCTGAGAAAACATATTTTTTTGAAAATGTTCTAATCAGAATTCATGAAAACTTAAAATACAAAAATTGTACATCTAGTTGTTAAGATTTCAGAGGATTTGACCTCACTTTAATTTAATTTTTCAGGGGCAAGATATGATTAAAAAGGTTCCAGAGAGTCTGCAGTTTTTCTGTAGGATTCAATATAATTACTGACTGAATTTCTAAATTTTATTGGGAAATATACGTCCAGAATTTCATAGAACTCAAAATATGAAAGTTTTAGGTTTTATTCTTATATTTCTGTGGATATTTATTTGCTCAGATTGGAGTTTTAATGAGAGAATTATAATCAGAATACTGATAGGTGTTCGTTAATAGCTTTGTGCGATATAATTCTGACTTGTCAATTTTGTCATAAATTCAAAAAAATTTAAATTATTGGTAAATTTTACCTTAGTGTTACACTAGTAAATCAGGAACGTATGATTTTTTATCGGTTTTTAGAATTAAACGAACATCAAATCTGAAGCGTACTGCTAATTTAATGTCCAATGAAGGGAAAAAGGAGGCATGATTCCTCGTTAAACCTTGATAATGTGTTTAGCATGTTTATGTAATATTGTCTGTTTTTCAACAAATTCAAGTTTGATTTGATCATGTTTTATGATCTTGTTTGTTTCTGATAAATTTAAGATTTGATTCAATTGCTTGTTTCTAACAAGATCAAAGTTTAATTTATAATTGTCTATTTCTGACAAGTTTAAAGTTCAATTCAATTGCATGTTTCTGACAAATTCAAAGTCTGATTTGTTTATGTTTGTTTAACTTGATCACGTTTATACGAAAATTAGATCAACCAACAACCACACTTCTCAGCTACACCAAGAGCCTGTCAACCATCTGGTAAATCCTCATCTTCAGTCACCTGTACCACTTGTGCATCAGCTGTAGCAGATCCACCTGTGTTAGAAATAAGAGATCTATCCATTTGAATAACAATTCTACTAAACAAGTGAGCCACATTAGTAGGTACCTCAACCCAATAGGTATATAAGTTATAAATCACATAATAAATTGATTGAGCAGAACAGTTATCAGTTCTCTGGAATACCCTCTTATTCCTTTCTATCCACAAAATCCACAAAACTGTAGCCAAGAGAGTTCCCCAAAATGCCAGATCATTAGTTGGCAATTTAATACATATTTGCCAAAATGATCCCAAAAGGAGATTAAATTTCCTTGAGGGTGTCATTGCATAAAATGATCCCAAAAAGGTTTAATAATAGGGCACTGAAGAAAGAGATGAGAAACTGATTCTGATACCCCACAAAATACACAACAATTATTACCAGACCATCCCTTTTTAAGTAAATTATCTTTGGTGAGCATTTTATTATGAATAGACAGCCATAAAAATAATTTATGTTTTAAAGGTATTTTCAAAGCCCACACAGTTTTGGTAAGAGTACATTGAATCCCTCCGGAATTTACAAAGTTATATAAAAATTTGACAGTAAATTTGTCAGAAGAATCCCAATGCCATATAGCAGAATCCGAAAGAGAAGAGAATTGAATAGAGTTTAAAATAGCCATCAAGTGAGTTTTTTCAGCTCTCATTTCTCGACTAACTCCTCTGGTAAGAAAAAGTTTAATAGAACCAGAGTTCCACACTGAGACCAAAGTGACTTTATCAGTCTTACTTTTAGCAAAAATAAGAGAAAATTGTAAAGCTAATGGACTATTGGAATGCCAAATATCATGCCAAAAATTAATAAGTTGTCTGTTACCCACCATTTTTTGAGTCCCTAGAAAAATGAAATGCTGAACAAAACATACTAATTTCCAAAATGGAGAAGCACTGTCACAAGGCAAGCCTTTATATTTAATAAGAACTAACTCCTTCCATAAACCAGAAGACTCCTTAATAATAATCCTCAAATTCCATTTATACAAAAAATATAATTCATATGATCAAGATTTAAAACTCACCATCTTCCGAATTCCTTAGCTCTACAGACTGTCTCCCATTTAATCAAATGAAATTTTCTACAAGATGAAGAGTCAGAACCAGCTCATAAGAATCTCTTTCTAATAGAATCATTTTTTTTTAAAACATAGTGAGGCATTTTGAACAATGAAATATAATATAAAGGAATAGCAGAAATACAGAATTAAGAAGAACTAATCTGCCATCTAAAGACAACAATTTACCTTTCCAAACAGGAAGCTTGTTGTGAATCTTATCTATTAAATTATACCAATCAGCTTTAGAGGGTTTCTTCTAATGAAGAGGTAAATCCAAATATTTCATAGGTAAGGAGCCAACCTTACATCCAAACAGATCAGCATAATAATTACCCATAGAATGGTCTATATTTAAAGGTACTAATTCAGATTTAATAAAATTAATTTTTAAACCTGAAATACTTTCAAATATTCTCAGAGCCCATTTAACCTTTTCTACCATTAGTGGATCAGCTTTTAGAAATAGTAAGGTGTCATTTATATATTGTATATGCATAATTTTTTGGTTATTAGATAATATGGGACCCAAACCTTGAAAATAGCCCTTATCCATGCCCTTATTAAGAATTTTATTGAGTCCTTCAGCAGCAAAAATAAACAAATAAGGTGATAAAAGATCCCCCTTGTCTCACCCCCTTTTTACATTCAAAATAAGCTCCAGGTTTACCATTAACTAAAACAGTACTACAATCCCCCCCCCCCCCCCCCCAAAAAAAAAAAAGAACTCATTTCATCCATAGAATCCATTTATCAAAAAAAACCCTTTGCTGAAAAAATAGAAAGCAGGCATGACTAATCAATATTATCAAAGGCCTTCTCAAAATCAAGCTTTAAAGGAAGGCCATGTTCATTATTTTGTTTAACCTGGTGTAATAATTTATGTGATGTGACTACCCCATCCATAATATGCCTACTCTTTAAAAAAGCTAATTGATTATTACCAATTAACCTATCTAAGACCGGATATAATCTATTAGTAAGAACCTTACTAAAAATCTTATAGCTACAATTTAATAGACTTATAGGTTTCAAGTCTTTAATAAGTGAAGCCTCTTGAATTTTAGGAATTAGACAAATCAAAGCCCTATTAAGCCTTGACAAATCAAAATTATGAACAAAGAAATCCTGAAACATTAATAGGACATCTAATTTAATTAAATCCCAGAGCTTTGTCAGCATCCATATTAGCAGAATGTATCTCAGTTTCAGAGAAAGGAGCATGAATAAAGCCCTTGGAACTCAATAAGGATTTATAAAAAATGAAGATGTATTTTTCAAAAGGGAAGGATACCTACATTCCTAACCCTAAATATGAAGCGAGGTGATTAAATTATTACGTTTGCGAGAAGAAGCTATGCTATGAAAACAAATTAGTATTAGCACCACCTTCTTTTAACCATTGGAGTCTAGTTCTCTGTTGCCAATATAGTTCTTCATCTCAATAGATATTAAAAAGTGAATTTTTGGCCCCAAAAAAGAGTTCATATTCCCTATTCAGTTAAATCCATTTGTTCCATTAACAATTCAAATTGATACACAATAATTTAATTAATGTGTATAATAAAATATGTATTGACGATAATATCAATAATGGTGTATGTGTGTGTTGTGTATATATATGTATTAAATGTCAATCGTATGTATGGCCCTTGCCAAAAAAGAAAGGAAAAAAGGAGGCTTCTTTTTTTTTTTTTGAAGATAAAATAAGAGTCCAGATTATTCGATTTTAAATGTTCATAAATAATATCCATCCGTACGGCCTTCCACATAGAGATTGGTTCTTCGAGACTTTTTTTTTATTTATTGTAATTCCAATATGTTTAATTTTATCTACAACTATGCTACATGATTTCTCATGAAGTATTTGTATTATCAAGTGCTGACCATAGCTCCACTGTGAGAAGCAATGTATGAATTATTGGCATTTTGAATGCAACTATAGCTACCATGTAAAATAGACTTTGTAACAAAGAATTGCTTTCATCTTTCAGCATAAAATTTATGATATGCTTAAAAATAATTTTAAAAATGTTATTTGCTTTCTTACGCACCAAACAAAAAAAAAGGCTCACATTCATATATACCTTCAGTTTGACAAATGAAGTAAAATTAAAGCGGAATAAATATTAAATTACTCTAAAACATTACTATTTGATAGTACTTAAAAAAAGTAGATGAAATAATGAGAGTAAAATGTGTTATAAATTATGAAATTTAGTGATTTAATTTTACTCCACCTCTATAGATATTTTAATTTATTCCATCTTAAATCACTTTCATTTGATGCATTAAAGCGCTTTAAAACACTTCATCCTTATTTTACTTGCCAAACACACCCAGATACATGATGTTGTTGCATCACGCAACGCGCAATCCCAACTCTAGTTAGGTATAATAGTAATAGAGGAGGATTTCAGTGTCATCAAATAATATTAGTTAAATATGATAATAGTTGTGTTTGTACAATTTTTAGAGATAACATATTGTTTAAAAGTTAAAAAGCTATTACTAACTATTTACTCACATTGCATTTTTTATTTATTTAATCTAGCATCAAAATTGGTGAGGTTCAAAATTTCACTCATCAATTCCCTGAGATTACAAAATTAAAAAAATTACTCACCATTCCTTGTATTTGTCATTCTAAATTAATTTATTTTGTGTAACAATCTTTATTAGGTTCCATTTATATTTCTATTTTCCTTGTTTTTACCCAAGTGACAATCTGTATTTTTCTCATACCATATTACAATTTAATGATCAAATTACAGCCTGCCCCTTTTAAAAATCTCTTTGATTCTATGCATACATGGTATATTGTCACATGAAAAATTAAAAATTTTAAAACAACATCACCTTAAAATCAACATGTGAATTCGGAATCAATGAGAGAAATTTCTAGTGTCAAATAAGACAACACATAATTGACAAAACAAAAGATGGTTTGTTCCTGTAGAAGAACAGCAATGATTCATGCTTATAGAACCTTGCTTTTTTTTTAATTGGTTTTTACTTGCCCAATTTACTTCAATTCATGCATTGCATTTTTTTTTATTTTGCCCATGAGAATTTGGTTAAATTCAAAGAAAAGGAAAAATAATTCATACTTCTTCTTTTTTTTCTTTTAAGGTGAATTAACCTGACCTGGTGACAGACGATTTTTGCTCTTCAATCTTATTTAATTGAAAATTTAACGATCAAATATGAATTTTACGTGAAATTTAGTGATCTCTCAAAGAAATTATTCGTCCTCATTGTTCTTTGTTCCAATCCGTGGTTCTTTTTTTTTCTTTTTTCTGTGCATTTTCATAATTAGAATTTTAGTGACATGTTTGATAAATCAGAAAAAAAAAATTAAGGAGGAATTTTTATAATTTCTTGAATGTTTTCACTCAACACACCATTTTTTTTCAATAAAGAATTTGCAATTTAAATTCATTTATGTTGGATTTAATTGAGCTCTTACAAAATACTTTATGATTATAAAAAAATATTATCCACAAGGACATACCTTATTTTTTATTTTATAAAAATACAACGATTTAATCGAAGGTCTAAATTAATTATTTTTGTTATTCGTAAATAAAGTGACATCATTAGTTAATGTCTATACAAACTTCAAGTAATAATATTTATTTGCAAATAGCATAAAAGAGAAGCACCATTCTGCAAAAAAGACGTATATATATTAAAGAGCACGCTACGCTTCCACTTGACCGCTTAATAAAAAGGGACCCGACTCAACCCAAGTTCAAAATTACGGAATCTTCCATTTAGGCGCTAACACCAAAAAACGAATTTTGTGTTAGCGTTAGCGTGAAGAGCTACACGCCTACACAAAAGCGTCCCGACTTGGTAGTGGGGCCCACCTGTCTGTGAAAGAGAGAGAGAGAGTGAGAGAGAGCGTGAAATCCGCTCTGTTCTAATTTTGGGAGGAGCAGATCGGGAGCGGGATTTCAAATGAATACTCGCCTACACGGGGTTCGTAGTTGGTAAGCATGCGTGGGGCCCAGATGTCATTGGGATAGCTCTTACATTTTCATTGTGGTCCTGGAGCATTCTTATAATTTACGTTCTCCATTGTTCGATAGAGAGCGTGAAAGCGAGAAGAGAGAGAGAGAGAGAGTGTGTTTTCTTGCGACTTGTTGCCTCTCATTCAATTTTCAAATAGTTATACACTTATTCCCTCTTCCCTCTCTCCTCTTCTCTCCATTTATCTTGCTTCCAAACCCCCATCGATCTTTCTCTCTCCCCCCGATCGGATCTTTCTTTCATCGGCGAGGGGCTTTGATCGGAGTCTCCGTTCGCTTCCGACGAACATCCGATTGGGTGAGCTTTTTCGAATTCTTTCAATTAAGCAACCCTTGCAATAAGTTTTAGCTTCTTTTGTCTTCGATTCGTGCTCAGTAATAACCTAGCTAGTCCAAGGTAAGAGAAATCGGCCCGTTCTTTGTATAGGGTTTTACGATTTCTCTTTCTTGCAATCATTCTCTCTTTTGATGTGTCGTTTTTCCTGTTTCCCGACCACATTTTATTTGGTTTTGGGGGCTCGAAATGACTATTCTCAAGACCTGTGAGGGAATTTCCAGTTTTAAGAAAATTATTCACTTCTTCTTCTTCCCTTTCTTTTGGGTTAGAATTATTAGTTTATTATATTCTTTGTTTTATGAATGCTAGTTATTAGTGGTCAGTGGGTTGGTTGGTTGCATTTTCAACAATTTTGCGATAATTAAGTTTTTGCATAAGCCCCATTCTTTCGACAGAAGTTGTCTCTCTGTTTTAGTCATTGTTATAAGATCTGTTTGTTCTAGACCTTTTGGGTAATTGGGGTCTGAACCACCTGATCTGTTCCTTTGCACTTTATTTTTTTTAATTTTTCAGTGCATCTGTGGCTTGATATTTAGGAAGGTAGTAAGCCTTTGCTAGAATATATGGATTTTGGTACTTGGGAATTGGGACCCAATCAGTGCATCTCTCACTTTGATCTCTTACCTGATGCGAAACTGTTACTTGTGAACTGCATCTAGGGTTTTGTCTTTCAATTGTTGTTAGGTTTTCTAAGAAACCTTTTTTTTCGAAAAAAAGGAAGGTAGCATAGCTAATAAATTGTTCTTTTGTTGGCAGTATTTTATTGTCTTGATTTAGGCACATATTTGATCTCTTTCATTCCCTTCTCTTTCAGGTGTTCACTTTGTAAACAACAGCTTCTATGTGCTACTGAGGCATGGAAGCTAAGGAGGGTTCTTCTATAGCTGGCTTCCAACAGCACATAGGCCGCATCACGCGGTCCCGTGCAGCAGCAGCCCGCGCAAATGGTGGGGCTCTTCCACTGGTCCCACTAAAGAATCCTGATCGTCCTAAAAGGAAAACTATTAGAGGGGTATCTGACGAAAATGCCCCCCAAATCGATGTTTCTTCTTATCTGGGAATTCGAAAGGGGAAGGCAAAAGATGCAGTTTCTGATATGAAAGGCCAGCAAAAGGGGAGACCGAAGAGACCGGCTTTAGTTGATATAAAATGCAGTGTAGGGTCGGCATTGAATGTGAAAAGGACTGATTCTGGTGTGGGAACCAAGAAAGGAAGGGGAAAGAGGCCTGCTTCTGATGAAGGTACCCACAATGAGGCTGGTACCACTCTGGTTGTACCAAATAAGAGGCACGCGGCATTGAGAGAAGTACCAAATGTCTTATGTGATGGCATGCCAACTGAGTCTTCTTTTCCTGTACCAAAACCACAGGTAGAATGTTATTCATTTCTGCTATTAATGCTTTCAGTTTGAGACTTTAACAGTTTGGCTGGTACCTGCCACATCCAGCATGTTTGGACTAGCTAGTATATTTTCTCACACCAACCAGCATGTTAGGTTTCCATTATTAGTAGTATATCTTTCCTGTATTTATTTATGTTTTATGTTTCAGACCAAGGTCTCTCCTGAGGGTATTTTGGGTACTTGCAAATCAAGAGAAGAGGCTCATTCTCTTGCTGAGCATAACAAACCCAAGTTGAAGAATGTTGATGATTTAAAACTGAATGAAGAGGCATCAAAAGAGGTTGCTTCTTCGGTGAGGCACTCAAATAAGGATGGAGAGAGCACTGGAATGATTTTTCTGGAAGAAAGTAGCTGTGCGATTCGTGCTTTTGTGATAAACACTGACACAATGAATGGTAATTAATTTGCACTCTCAATTTGTATTGCATGCGTCACAATGAAAAATATTATGCAACCACTGAAAGCATTGCGATTGTATCACAGGAGTTGCAAAGATGTTAATGAGTGTTTCTGTAACAATATCTCTTACTTTTTGGGGACACGGATGCTGTTATTAATTTTAGGAAATTGTGAAATTAATTGAAGTGATTTTTTGCTCATGTAGGTGACACAACTAGCTCCGGAATTGTGAACATTGACTGTGAAAAGTCAAACACTCGAATGTGCTCCATCTATGCATCTGACATTTACAGCAACTTTCGTGCTAATGAGGTAACAGGACCTAGTTTCATGAAGTTGAACAGTCGAATGTGATTGATACCTCCATTTTTTTTTTTTAAAACATTATGCTCTCTCTTGTAATTTTTTTCATATCTGTTCCATTAGCTTTGGACTGGATTTGGTGTTTTAGAACTCTGTGGTCCTGCAGTAATTTCATCAAGTACTAATGTTATATTGCACTGACTACATGCTATGACAAAAATTGTACTCTATCCTCTACATGTTAAGATATATTCTTCAATCTTTCCTCTAACACTTTCTTCTTCTTTTTTCTTTTAAAAATTCTTACCAGCTTATCAGAAGGCCTTCTTCTGATTTCTTGGAGGGATTGCAATCTGATATTACACAGAACATGCGTGCAATTTTAATTGATTGGCTTGTTGAGGTTTTCCTCGATTTTTTTCTTTATGTTACACAGTAGTTCATTTATTCCCAACTCATTTTCTCTCTTTATTTGATGTAATGATGCTTTCTTAATATGGTTAGTTAATGGATTTGTTACAGGTCTGTGATGAGTACTGTCTAGTTCCCGATACTCTCTATCTGACAGTGTACCTTATTGACCGATTTCTCTCGATGAACAAAATTGAGAGGCAACGGCTTCAGCTCCTTGGAGTAACTTGCATGCTGATTGCCTCGTAAGTCAATGAATCTCAGATATTTAATAACAGTATTTATGCAATGAGCAGCTACATAAAAGTAATTACTTGTAGGTGTATATAAGCAAGAATGGAATCATAATTTGCTAAAGAAAATTCTTCTTTTTCAGTAAGTATGAAGAGATATGCGCTCCTCGTGTGCAAGAGTTCTGCTTCATCACTGACAATTCATACGCCAAGGCTGAGGTTGCTCTCCACCCAAAGAACAACCAACAATCCAACACACACACACACACAAAAAAACCAGAATCCAATCAGAGGGGGGAGAAAAAGGATAATTGCCTCATTCAAGTGCTAACTGATTTTTACTATTATCTTACTATTGCATCAGGTACTAAAAATGGAGAGTCAAGTGCTGTCATTGGTTGGTTATAATATATCCGTTCCGACAATAAAGATATTTCTCAGGTTATTTATAACCTAGTGCCTTTTGTTTTCATTTACAGAGCTACTTGACCTGTCAGATCATTGTACTGACTATCATTTGCATTGAATTTATCATTTCAGGAGATTTCTTCGAGCAGCGCAAGCCTCTTCCAAGGTATTACTTTTGTCAATTTCTAATAATATTTTCTGCTTTGGTCGCTTAATTGAGTTTAAACTAGTTCTTTTGTGTACCTATACTTGCTTCTGTGACTATGATAGTAAATGTAGTATCTAGAATTCCTGCAAGTGTCGTTTCCTAATTATGTGCCCAATTGGATATATTATTTCAGCCCTGTAATTACAAAATATATCTCATATCATTATTGCAATTGCTTTGATGCCTACTAATTGTGTTTGTGAAATCATCCAACATTAGTTTATCTTAGTAGCATCCTACTTCCGAGATTGCGCATAAACTGGCTAATTTGCCTCAAACATGTTATATTAACTGAGATTAACCTCTCTACAAGCAGTTGATGTAAACTAGTAACTTGCCATATCCTGCTAGCATTTGAGTTCTTACAGTTGTTATTAGCTTCCAATAAGGCCCAATATAGTTGAATTTGCAGCAAATTTGACAATTTATAACAGAATCTACTTTTGCATCATGCTAAAAGCCTTGGCTGACATCTGGGAGCACCCAAACAAAAATTAAAAAAAAAAGTCAGGTGGTTGTCTCATAGAAGGAATATCGATAAAGTAGTGGGTATTACATAGAATCCCTTGATATGTATGTACTGTTACTTATTCCTTCCTGATCTATTTGTGAATAATCAGGCACCCCCTGTGATGATGCATCTGGCGAACTATCTGGCTGAGCTGACGCTGGTAGAGTACAGCTTCCTCAAATTCTTGCCATCAATGATTGCCTCAGCTGCTGTTTTTCTCGCTCAGTGGACCCTTGACCAGTCTACTAACCCCTGGGTAACTCCCCTAGTTCTCTCAAGTGCTTGCATTTTGCCATTTCTCCACCTTACAAGGCTGCAATCTTTTTTCTTTTTTCGCTTCCCTTTTCTTTTGGTTCACTCTTGGTCCTTTCTACTTGTGGGAGGGGACAGGTGTACAGATATAGGAGGATTCGACAGGTCGTATTCAATGGTGGTCCAGCTGGCTCCCTCACATGTGTCTTTTCCATGTGAGGGGGTAGCATTTTTTGTGGTTTGCCCCTTAATTTTATTCACTTTCGCAGTTTCTTTGTTTTTATTTTGCTAAGTACATCTTACAATGACAAATTTTATATTTATAACAAAAAATGAAGTAACCTACATTTCTACAAATCTTGAGCTTACACATGGCACTTGCTTCTCAGTAAACTGAAGGAAGTTTTAAAATGATTTCCCTAATTTACCATGCTTACAAAGTTTCACATACTGTATCATAAGTTATAAGAGATGGATGTTCATAACACAGTTCTTTGATTTCGTGGCAAAAATGTATTTCCAAGTTTTGCTGTTGAAGAGTTGGTGCTTCGTGTACTCCCCTTTGCATCTTCTCTTTTCATGACTATGAAATACTTCTATATTTGCTTGATTCTTAAACTAAAAGTTCTGGACCTTGTATGTAGTCTCTTTTGGCATATTGTAGTGTGCATTACTCAGCTCATTCTGTTCAACACAACAAGAACAGTATACTATTATAGGTCTATGTATGCAATGTAATTTAGTTTTCTAGGAAGACTTTATATTGGACATCTCTTTTCTGTATTCCTGCAAATAAGACATGATATTTCATGTACAGGCACTGAGCACTGCCATTGTGTTTACAAATATGGCCCTTTAATCTACTTATATCCAACAAGTGCCCTTCAATTATTTTTCATTTTTGCAAATTATGAAGTGCGAAAACAGAAGTTTAGACAGTCATAATCACTAGACTTGAGGAAAATTACCATACTGGGACCAGTTTACATCTCTTAGTTCAACATAGTACTTCTCTCAAAAGCATGTAACATTCAACAGATCAACCTAAGGTTTTTGTTAGGCATAAAATTAGCAAGTCGCTGAACTTGTGTATTGCTCAGTCTTATTCTTACCTTCTATTATCTGCTAAATATATATTGTTACTTATATGTTTTTATATATGTGCAGAACAACACTCTTCAGCATTATACTGGCTACAAGATCTGTGACATAAAGACTCCTGTTCTTGCACTGAGAGACTTGCAAATCAACTCAAAGAACTGCACTCTTAAAGCAATTCGACAAAAATACCAGCAGGATAAGGTGTGCACATTTATTAAAGTTCTAGCAGTATTCAGTGTTGTTGTGTAAATTGATGAATTAACCCATTTTTTCCTTTTGTTTTCTGAACAGTTTTCCTCAGTGGCGTGCCTCACATCCCCTGAGCTACCTGGCTCCTTATTCTGCTAGCGGGCGGGTAGATACATACGACCTCCAAATTGACCTTCAAAGTTCTTTTTTTCTTTTTTAATATATCTTGCTCTCATTGGTTTGTATTAGTAAAGTCAATGATCAGAAGTGGTCATACTTTGGTTTGTGTCAGTAGTTTTCTTTTTTCTTTGTGCTTTGTTTAGGCTATCTGATTGGTGAAACAGATGATTTGTTCTTAATTTATGGCAATCATGATAGTTTGCTGTGTGTATGTGTCTGTTGGATGAACAAATAATGGTTTATAAATTTTGCACTCATTTATTCACAAAAAATGCCATGTCCTGAAATGCTGCAGCTTACCATCAAGTTCAGGAGAGAAGAAATGTGCGCTCATGCTTTCAATTACAATCGTATTAGTGTGTTTGTGCTGTCAGCATTTACCAGAAATTTACTTACCCTTTTATAGACCCTATTTGGTTGTGGAATAAAGTTACGGAGGCACAAGTTTTCATGTAAGTTAAGTCATCATAAAATATTAATATTGGTTTGGTTGAGCAAATGGAAGAATAAAATGAAAATAACATTTTTATTATTATTATCATATTAAAATATTTAAATAATGTTAACAATGTCCACATAAAATTAATTTGATGATGACAGTAATAAGAATAACATCATCATCATTATCATCATGGTGTTGCTGATGATGATGATAATAATAATAATTATTATTATAATTAACTAATTATCATTAAATAATTATGATTAAAAATAATAATAAAATAATGATAATATATTAATAACCACAATCATGATCATGTAAATGAAAATGATAATGAAAAATTACAGCAATAATAATTATAATATATTAATTCTAATTACAATAGTAATAATCATAACGATAAGAAAATAATTAATAATAATCATCAAATATTTATAATTAAAATAACCATATTTAAAGCATAGTGATAAAATAATTATAATATTATTAATAATTACAATCATAATGATGAGAAACAATAACAATAATGATAATAATTTTTATTATTAATAATAATAATAATAATTTCTTATGAATTGTGGGTCCCACAGCTGACGGCTCCATAACTTGAAGAACTTATTGCACCTAAAAAGATTCCTTAAGCTATGAAGATATAATTTTTTTTTATTTCCACTCAATTCCTTAAATTATATATATTTGATTCCAATACCTTATATACAGAGAAGGGAAAAAAAAAAAAACTCTCAATGACATGCTTATGTGCCTTTAACGTAGGTATTCACAGCTTCAAAACATTAATCTAACACACTATCCAAATCCATACGTTTATATACCTTTGGCTACTGTTTTCAAACAATCCATATTTCTATTGCACTATATGATAGAAACCTAAGCACAATATCTCTTCCCTAAGCATTCGAACAACAATGCACGCGAAAGTATCACACATGATAAGCTAATCCAATAAGAACTCCGAAACAAGTTCTTCTAGGAGCTCATCCTTTATATTCCTCTCGATTTCCCTCGCAATTAAATCAATTCGATCTCCCAACTTGATCCATTTTATATCGAAAGTTTTCCACAGAGGGTCTCCCTTTGGTAACAGTTCCTTTTTCCTTGCCAGAATCTGCCACAATTTTTCAACAAGGCCCTCCTGACCCCACATGGGCCCCACTTGTCTGTCCGTCTTAGCCCACGGTCTCAACTCCATGCAAGGAGCAAGAATCTCAGCCAGAATTGAATTTACAAGATCAAAGAGAAGCTTCCTCTCTGATACGGACCATCCACCAATCTTTGTGTACTTTTTCTCGAGATTTGAGAAAACCGTGGGACCCGCAGGTGAGTGGCGATCATAGCATATTCTAAGTAGTCTCTTTTGGTTGACCACACCATGGAAGCCAGAATCAATCAGCATGTCGAGCAGGTATGAGTAATCTCTCTCTTCTTCGCATGTGAATTCTAGCTTTATGTCTTCGATCAAATGGAGAGGCTCTGTTTTGATTTGTGGTTCGTCGACTCTGTCTAGCTCGAATTTAAGAATGCCAAGTTGCTTCTGAAGTTCTGTGGTGGAAAAATGAATTTAAAAAGGAAGATGATGTAAATGTAATGTCTTAGTTGTAGTTGCAGTTCGAACTAGGAAGTGACTAGCACTTTCGAATCTGAATGCCGCATTAAATAGCAACATTAACACTTGTGATTTCATCTAATGGTTTTCAATCATATACAAGCATCGAAGAAATTGTAAAGGATTTCTGATTAAATCAAAGCAAAAAAATAAATCGATAATGACTTTCCCTTTCAGATAGGAAGCACGAAAAAGACTGGTAACTGGTTCAGTTTGACTACTGACAGGATAAGATCGCACATGTAAAGGAGGAATTTACAAAGATAATATATAAAAGAGCTATTATGATGAAATCACTGAAAAACCTCTTCCTTCATCAAAACAAATGATCCCATCTTAGATAGGGAAGATAATATGCTTGTTTGAACAATTCCAAAAAAGGGTGCAATAGTGATGCATTGTTACCGTGAGGATCTGCAATGACTCGCTTATAGCGCAACCTTTCTCTCTCTAATGGAGACTCTAGTACTGAAACTGGGCTCGGCTGCCTGGCCTCCAATGATTCCGATGGAGAGGCTGACCCTGTGGTGTCTTCCACTCTGGTAAAGGAATCCTAGTTTCAAAATTCAACAAACAAAAAGAGTAAGAAAAAAAAGCTATTGACCAAAATAGTAACTAATTACATGAGATTAATGAAATCAAATTTATAGATAATCTTACTCAACCAGTCACACATGTTAGATCTATAGATGATCATGTCAAAAAGCAGATTGGCCTAGGAAATTAGAAAAATAGCAATGTTTTTCTTCAGTTTCAAGTTCCACAGCAAATTAGTATAGGACATTAAACTCAGCTGGTAAATTAAGCAATATTCTAGGACATTAAAAACAGCAATATTCTAGGTTGGGAAGTTTTAACTTTTAAGTAGAAAGTTTCCTCCAACGTCTGTAAGGGCTAACCTTCGGTTGTTTTGAAGCAAGTTCTCTGCCTTTTGTTAAACTTCCCCCAAGGTTCTCTCCAAAAAGTACCCCATCAAAGGCAAATGAATTATTGGGATCAACTGAGATGCCAACTTGATCAGCTGAAATTGTATTCACTTCATACGGCATTTTTGCAATATCTGTATTTAATACACGAGGGCCTCCAACCTCACATCCAGTTGCATTATTTACCACAGAACTTAGGTTCAATGCCAAAGTCTTTGTCAGTTTTTGAACTGTTTCACAAGAAGTGACTTGTCTATGGTTTTTTGTACAGTCATCCTCTGCAGATTCAGCCATTTTTCTTATTTCATCATTGCTACGCAGAATTAATGGTATTTCATCTTTTAAGTTGTGTATAGCTTGTGAAGAACTCGAGATTTCAGACCTTTCTGTCGACTGCATCTTTGGTTTTTTGAAATTTGGTTTCCCTGAATTTTGCAAAATCGACATGTTATTTGTGAGGGAATGGTTGTTTCCTTTCATTGGTTGGCCAGATAACAAGGCGTTCACTAACGCCTTCTTTGTTTGATGTTCTTCATCATATCCAAGTTCTGCTAAGAGAGAGGTCCTTTTACTGTTTCGGTGAATTACAAGTTTGCCCTCAGCGTTGTTCATGTTGTCGGAGGTCTCCTCTCTTTGAGCTGTTGCTCTAATATTCTATTTCATACTTTTCCCAAGTTTGAGTAGAACTTTGAAAAATAAAAAATAAAAAATAGAGATCAGTATTATGACATTAATAAAACAGGTTTGGTTTGGCTTACAGACTTAAAGACTAGAGAAAAATTAATATAAGCTGTCACACAAGAAATGAGAAGAGCAACCCACAGCCTAATTGGGACCTTTGATCAAAAGACATGAGTCGTAGTTCACGAAAATTTTAGCATTCATGCTCTTTGGGAGTTTTGAACCTATATTTTGGTATTTCTAGCAGCATCATTATGGTACCAGATGGATTAGACACCTATATAATGCTATAAAGGCTGTATTTACCATTTTAAGCTTCCACACAATTCGCAAGGCACCAAGAAGAAAGAGAAAACATGATTGATTTGAACCAATGACAAGAGAAGCCTGAATTGATGGCGAGCTTTTAAAAGGCAAACCCTAGTTAGGGTTATAGCAACACAGCTTTGGGGCGCAACTCGAAAAATTATAGCTGCTTCCTTTTTTCCAAGAAAAAAATGAGAATAATCTGGAAAAAGAAAATGAAGTTTCGGGGACATGTTAGTGCAATTACAATAAAGAACAAGAGATCACATACATTTCATCCGTCTGTTGAGGCACAATTTCTTGTAAAATAAGACAAAAGTCTCTTTGCATATCTTACAGCAGTGGGAAATAATAGGTTAAGAATAACCAGGTTTTTTTCTATGTATTTATTTTAAATTATTTATTTGAATACACAAATCTAACACAATAAGTAGGCAAAGCCTACTTTTCTCAACCAAAAAAAAAAAAACTATGTGGAGAAACTATGTTCCTATCAAGGATTACGTCAATGCTTTGTCAAACTTAATAAGAAAAAAAACTATAATAGAATTAACTAATGAACTGAATTTTTCAAGTGCAAATCCATATGACTTTCATGAAAAATAGAAAAACATATCATATTAAAAAACAACAATAATGTATTCAGCTGCCTATTAAGTAATAATAAAAGGTCTGTTAATATTATAAAGGACAATTAATCTCTTTGAAGCAGTCAAAGAAAGGATTAGTTCCTAAATAACTGAATGCACAGTTTAGTAAGGAAGGATAGTCCAATGAGATTTCTATCATATATGAGAAGCTCTGTGAAATCACAGCATTTAAATATCAGTTGTGACGCAGTTGAATACATGAATGAAATGGATTTTCCTTATAAATTGTATAAGGTAAAAATCCTAGGGGAGAGTTAGGGGTGTGATTTATATATGGTAGACAGCAGAAATGATCTCGATATGATGAAGAAAATAGCAGAATCAGTGTAAGTCTGATATCAGGTATTTCAGTAAGAAACTTAAATTTAACTTTCCATTTATTATTGATCCAGGGTTGTGATCACAGGAAATAACAGATTCTCCATTGATCATCAGCAAACATACAAAATTGATCCCAAAATTGATCAAATTTTGAAGTTCCGAATTAAACAATGCGTCAATATTACAACTGGAGGAATTAGAGAGGTACGATCATCAGACGCTGAGAGTGTTCCTCAGGATGCTCAATTGACAATTATTTTGATTGAGATTTCCTTTCTAATGCAAAAAAATTAGATCCATCTGATATTAGATTAGTCTGAAATTCGAACAATACAGCTACTTGAATCACGAAATTGAAGTTCATTACCTTGTCCTCCAATGGAACTGGCGTCGCTCGCTCGCTCGCAAAGCAATCTCAGATCAGCAAACGAGTCGGAATAATTGCGAATATCCAAACATATAAGGAAACAAAAAAAAGCAATAAAAACGAGGGAACAAACAAGCAAACTTAGAAAAATAAATAAAAAAAGAATAAAAGAATGAATGGAATGGAAATGGAATGGGGGGGGGGGGGGGGGGGTGCTGGTGGAGAGAGAGAGAGAGAGAGAGAGAGAGAGGAGAGAGAGAGGAAGAGTCAAGGTTGAATTAATTAATAAATGGCGGCGGTTGCTTAACAGCTTAATCAACAGCGAGAAACCTGATTAGTGCTAATAAGTTTGAATTGGAATTGGATTTGATTGATTAGTTGTATGTTTATACGTAGGTATCTTAATGCTAATCTAATCTCTGATCATTAAGCAGTAACAGACTGTATTCTATCTGGAGGGAAAATAAATGACAAGTGAAGAGAGATCGTCTGCAATTGCACAGGACAAGTTCTTCGTCCTATTGATCCTCTAACGCTAGATCGGACCGTAAGATACAGAAAGGAGGGTTCTGATCGCCAAGGAATTACGGAAGCAGCATGGTCTAAATTGGAGAGGAACTGGAGATGAATACGAGGGTGGGATTGCGCACGCGTAAGACAACTCCCGCGTGGAAGCTTCAGTCCGGTTTTTATGGAAAAAAAAATATATTAAGGATTTAATGATTTATGGGCTTTGTCTGTTGCGTGCTATCCAAATCACATATACTGTCTGCTCTCTGAACACCTCCGTAGGGAGTAGTTCGTTCCACTGACTTGTGGGGGCCACTAGATCTGTCTCTATACGCTATACCCGCTGCACTACACCAGAAAGTCTCGTATGCAATAAAATAGAGATCAATTTCTCGGTTAACTGCCGGGTCATGTTTTTTTAACTTATAGATTGATTATTTTTTAAATGTCATATAATTTAAGAATCACTTGATCAAAGACCGTTAAAAAGATCATGTAATTTTAATGATTTTTGATGGAATATTAAATAATACTTAAATTGTATGAAATTTAAAACACAATTGATCTATAAGTTATAGAATATATTTGTAAAAAAATTCTATTTTAAATTATTTAAAAATTTATTATCAAATTATTAAAATAATAATTGTCAATGAATCCCACCATTTTTTAAAACTCTCATTTTATATAGCAAGAGGCTACATGAGACAGGGGAGTTAGTATTGTTTGAAAAAAATTCAATAATTGGATTGCCTAGTGACATTAATTAATTAATTAATTAAGCTAGGCTGACAGAAATGGGCACTTGATACACACTCAAAAGTCAAAAGTCACAATCAGGAGGAGCGGAGAGAGCTTGAAACAATAAACAAAACAAAACAAAATAAAATAAAATAAAATATTTGAGATATGATCGTTGATATTATTATCAATATCAATTTTATTATTTATATTAACGATTTTATTATACAATTTATTTTATACAGTATTTTATTATCCAATTTAAATATTACTAACCTAAATAATAACACACTCAAATTAAATAATAAAAATCTATACAAACAAATTACATAACAAAATTACTAATCCGAATAAAAATCATTTAATCCAAATAATAAAATTAATATTAATAATAATATCTATGTAATAGTCCGGTCAGCGGTCAGAACTCAGAAGGGGGTGTGTGTGTGTGTGTGTGTGTTGGCGCTCCTCCGGACTCCGGTTCGTGAGAGAGACATTATTATTATTAGTCCCACAAGGATAAAGTTACGAAAGAGGGAACTCCTCTGGGCCTATAAATAAGAGGCCTAGTGCAGCGTAACAAACTCGCCTTAAACTAATGAGTAAGGAAAACAATGCGGGAGGTGAGAGCCGACCGCTGAGCGCATGAGAAGGTGTGGTCGCCGACTCTTCTGGGGTTGGTTTACAACACCTGCGCCGAAGGAATTTTTGGAGGGGTGAAAGGCTTTGGCCTGGCGTTGACGCTGCTTACTTTGCAGAACTCGCCTGTGCTGGCCTCCCTTTGCCCTACCAACCAATGCGCTCTCATGCTTCCAAATCTTTGGTTTTTGTTGTTTGTTCTCTGTTTGTTTTTGTCTTGGTTTTTCGCTGCTCCGTTTCCTGAGTTGTCTTCTTCTACTAGAAATTTTAGAACCTGAGTCTTCTACTAGAGAAGAACTATTATCACAATTTGCTGTTAGGAAAAATTTTGAAATTAGAATATTAACATTTTATACTAAGAAAATTTTGAAATTAAAATGTTAAAATTGAATTGGTAGATGTAATTTATATTATATTTTTTTATGTATATATAAGTTATTAATATTTTAAAAAAAAATTTATATGAATTAGATGTAATTTATATTATATTTTTTTTGCACATAAAAAAATTATTAATATTTAGAAATTATTTATATTAATGTAGTTTTTAGAAGCAATGTTGAGATATCATAATTTTTTATATATATGTAAAAAAAAATAATATAGATCACATATAATGATTTTATTTTAATATTTTATATTTAAAATCGGAATTATTAGAAAATTAAAAAAAATAGAGACATAATTAAGGCATCAAAGTGAAGGATTTGAATCCTCTTTTTATTATAAATATAAATATTGAACTTCAAATGAGAACAAAATAAAATTGTCGCACTCTAAACTTATGTAAAATAACTTCTAAACATTGACTGTCATAATTTGTAACAGCAGCAACTCTATAGTTAGAAGGAATTTTATAGTACTTGATCTCGATTGTTTAATTTGAATTGAACATACATGGTTTGTCTGTCAGAATTTTTGTAGTAGAGAAATTATGGCAACTGATGTCAATTCTGAAAAATTAGTTTATATATATATATATATATGTGTGTGTGTAAAAGCAGATTCTGATCCATAGGATCCCCTGCTGGAGAACTTTGGAGGACCCCACCACGTGCTCCCCAGGTCACATAAAAGTGCCATCACATGCAACACTCGAAATTATGAATCGAATCAAGGACAGTTGAATTTGAACACCCATTCTTGACTAATTTAACAGAGAGTTTTCTAAAATAAATCTTGAAAATACCTCAAGCTAAAACAGCAGCAAATAGCTTCGGATGTTCTAAGAGAGAACAATTGCGAATCACACATCCATATACATTAAGGATGAACTGTAGCCACATGAAGGTGTTGTTACTTTATAGCCACGCGTACAATGTACAGAATTAAAATTGAGGCAGTGGCGCACAAGCGCTCGCTTCTCATGAACAACAAAGGAGCCTCAGTCAAATTGAAATGATGAGCTTGATTATATTATGATTTGAATTTTTACTCAAAACTATAACTATATGCTAAATTCCAAACAGTGAGCGAGCTGAAGAAAGATGTTGTTATTAGCAATCTGCAGCTAAAGAGCAATAGAATAAAATTTGATGACAAGTAACATAGGAGGGACAAATATTACAGCCGGTTTTTAAAATCACAGCAACATAAAAAAGCAACCAAGTCGCATCATAATCTCATAATCTAACAAAACATGGTCCTTATCAACCCAACCAAAGTACATAAGTAGCAGCATCTCTCCATAGAAATTAAAAATTAAAAATTCATAAACACACCAAACCAACACACCAGCAACACCCACCCACCACCGACATATCTAGAAGCACTTCCGGTGGACGATTGACGGACCTGACTCATCGTACTCTGCCCTTGAGATCCACATCTGCAGTGGGCAAGAATGACCACCACCGATTAGCACATAAATCAAAACATCCACACCACGCATACAACAGATCATAAGAAAAAGAGCAAAAATGAAAAAATGTACCTGCTGGAAGGTGCTGAGGGAGGCGAGAATGGAACCACCGATCCAGACGGAGTACTTCCTCTCAGGTGGGGCAACCACCTTGATCTTCATGCTGCTGGGGGCGAGCGCGGTGATCTCCTTGCTCATACGGTCGGCAATGCCCGGGAACATGGTAGACCCACCACTGAGCACAATGTTGCCATACAGGTCCTTCCTGATATCCACATCACACTTCATGATGGAGTTGTAGGTCGTCTCGTGGATACCGCCAGCTTCCATACCTATCAATGATGGCTGGAAGAGCACCTCCGGACACCTGAACCTCTCTGCACCAATGGTGATGACCTGGCCATCAGGCAGCTCATATGACTTCTCAACAGCTGAGCTGCTCTTGGCAGTCTCTAGCTCCTGCTCATAGTCAAGAGCTACATAGGCAAGCTTCTCCTTGATGTCTCTCACAATTTCCCGCTCGGCTGTGGTGGTGAAGGAATACCCTCTCTCCGTGAGGATCTTCATCAAAGCATCAGTGAGATCACGACCGGCCAAATCAAGACGCAGGATGGCATGAGGGAGTGCATAGCCCTCATAAATTGGGACTGTGTGGCTCACACCATCACCAGAGTCAAGCACAATACCTGTTTTACAAATAAAATAATAATAAAGAACCATTACTCTATCATTCAATTGACATCTAGAAAATATTGATTAGTTTGCAATATTAATTCATACAGAATAACAGACTTAGTCAGGTCCAAAGTAAATTATGAATAAATCAACATTAACAAGACTAGTAGTGTAGTGGACTGAGTCAAATGAAGAGGTGCAATTATGACTTAGTCAAGTCAAGAAAGTCATTATTTATTAGTTGAGAGTAATTTCATTCAGCATGTTTGCTATAATCATGAACCTCAAAGAAAGTCAATAGCACCACTTTCTGGACTTGTCAATTAATTAATAAGGAATCCAGAATTTATCCCAAAACCATATTAGAAACAATTTTCAAGTTACTAAATCAATCAATCAAGGTAGACTCTTCAACTGAGGGGGCACTATCATGACGCAAGCAAGATAATTTTATTGTTAAGCTGAACAATCATGTAGTGCCAATATTAAATAAATCACAGCAGCCAACTTGGAATAAATGAATCGGCATTTATTTCCATTAGGGTGCATTAAGTACACATGCAACTAAAAAGAAGGACTCAATTTTATTGCTCTCAACTAAACTACAGCATATTAAGCATAAGAATGAATCAAATGAGAACATGAGAACATTGCAATACTTGTTACTGCAGAATTATTATCATGAACTAGCAAGTAATAGATTTTTCATCAGCTATATTCACTTTGTTAAGCATTGTGAAGATTGAGGACAATCAATACAGCTTACATCTCCAAAATGAAACAAAGTAGTGTAGAAACGTACCAGTTGTACGACCACTGGCGTAGAGAGAAAGAACGGCCTGGATGGCAACATACATGGCCGGGACATTGAAGGTCTCAAACATGATCTGGGTCATCTTCTCTCTGTTGGCCTTGGGGTTGAGAGGCGCTTCGGTGAGAAGTACAGGGTGCTCCTCGGGGGCCACCCGGAGCTCATTGTAGAAGGTGTGATGCCAGATCTTCTCCATGTCATCCCAGTTGCTGACTATACCGTGCTCAATTGGGTACTTGAGAGTAAGGATACCTCTCTTCGACTGTGCCTCATCACCGACATATGCATCCTTCTGGCCCATGCCAACCATCACACCCGTGTGGCGAGGACGACCGACAATACTGGGGAATACGGCCCTGGGAGCATCATCACCGGCAAATCCAGCCTGAAGTAAGTAGAATAGAATACCTCATTGGTTAGAGTCTGTTATAGAAATTTGTAAAAGTAGAATTTAAAGATACAGAGAAGAGAGTCTAACCTTGACCATTCCAGTACCATTGTCGCACACGAGGGGCTGGATATCCTCAGCATCGGCCATTTTTTAATTTGCTGTTATAAAAAGAGCAAGCTGCAATCATGTGTGATCAGTTATTAATTGTTTTTGAACAAAAAATCAACATAAATGCATGATCATTTAGTAATTCAGGTGAGTAAGATCAAATGACAGAATTGTTTATCAGCAAATTAGGGGAATCTATAATGCAGAGCTTAGTATCAGAATGTTTGTGGTCACGATCTCAGGAGAAAATCATATAAGAGGATCATGTAATGCTGCCATCTTTTAACAGGGAATCTTCAGACTAAGACAAAGGATGGGGATCTATACAATTTCTATGAGAACTCATGAGCTATCATCTCAAAACTCTCCAATATAACAACAGTAGTTTAAATCCAGAATTTGTGGTGCTTTTATTAAATTACTTTTCCAAAATCAACTTATCAAATTCCAACCAACCTATTATGCAAACTAATTCTTAGATCGGTAAATACTAGAATTAAAGCATGACCTTTTCCGTGCAAATTGCTTGTGCACTTGAAAACGATCGTAATTAGTTAAAATTCAACAAAAAGTAACCTATCGGTAAACCTAGTTCTCAGATCGGTAATGCTAAACCGATAACAAATCCATGCTACGAAGATCAGACGGGATCCTTGAAAGCAGAAATAATTAAACACACGAAAAACGCGTATTTGGGAAATCAAATTGCTACGTAGTGAATACCAAAGCTTCAGATCCACCGATCAAGCGCTACAACCAAAGATCCAAACAACCTAATTACAGATCTAACCAACCTACTCTGCATCGGACTTAAAAGACGCACCAGATCTAGAAGCAAGAGAGCAGATCTAGTAGAGTAGTTGAAACACCGCCAAATAAATCGAAAATGAGAGCTGAAGAAGAGATTTTTTACCTTTTAATTTTGTCACTTAAGCGAATATATGCACTGAGTGATCTCTCGCCGAAACCCTGGAAGAAAGAAAACCAAAGAGACCTTTTTATACTAAATAGATGAAGAATTAGGGATTTTTTAAGGGAGTCTTACGTGTTAGACCTGGTGCTTGTAAACCGAATGTCACTGATCAGATGGCCCACTATGTCAGTAGCCCAAGAGTGCATGAAGGACGCGTCCTGCCAATTTATTTTGTGTTGGTTTGGGGGGGGGTGGCTTTATCACCGTAGAAACTTAAAAATATATATTTGGTCTGGCGTTCCAGCTCACAATCGCGAGCAAAGATTGAGAAATGGCTTGTGTCAGTTTCTCTGAAGCGCATTCTGTAGCGAGTCAGGAATCAAGGATCCTATACCCGCCACATGGCGTTAGGCACAGAAGAGCGGAGAGAGAGAATCAGGGCGTAGGAATGGCAGTGGCCAGTGGGGAAGTAAAGAAAACAAAAGGCAAAACAAAAAAAAAAAAAAAAATGGTGGCAAATGAAATGCTTCCCTCACTCGGTCGCATTTACAGCTGGCCTTACGGGTTGGTCATCTTTTGCTGGCTTGTCGTGGGAGCCACATGATTACAAAACACACTCAGTATGTGCGAGTGGGTACGTTCGCTTACTCGGACGAACTCTCCCTTTTTCTAATTTTCTAATTTTCTGAGCGAAATGATGGCGCTCCGTAGCAAATATACCTTCTACCCTTCCCACAAGGAAATGATACGCGTCGCCAGAAACAATCCCTCCTTCCTTTGTTTTTATCATTGTTTTTTATTTATGGCTGAGGAAAAGCGAGGAGTGGCGATCAAAAGCGCAAAAGATGGATAGCGTGGGATATTCCTCCTACTCTATCCTATGTTGTTGCGCTTCTTCTCTGCCACTAATTTCAGGATTCATCATCAGCAGCTCAGGTTAGGTTGTGGCTTTTTTTTCAGTTCTCTACACCAGATATCATATCCTCCTTTTCCGAGATGTAATGCAATTAAATTATTCCACGTCTCATATTCTGTGTGGAGAGAGGAATACTGTGCTCAGAGAGAGAGAGAACTTTAATCAAGAGATGAGAAAAATTAAATAATACCTCGCAATTACTTATTGTTTGTTCTATATTCTTTGATTATTGCAAACACTTGTGAGTGAAACTTTGTTTTAATTAGGTACTCCATGTACATAAATAACTAAGGAAAATAAAATCTAATACTAACATTACAATGATAGTCTTTTTTTTTTACTTTGTTTTAATTAAGGTTGTCACTTTAAACTACAAGTTTTATATTAAGGTTGCGTGGCAATTGCGGCCTCTCTCAACTGTTTCCGCAAGCGACCGAGTAGTTACCTCAAGTTCAACTACAAATCTTTTTAATCAAAGAATTGCATTGTTTTGCAAATTTATCCCACCTCCTTTTTGCTAATTAAGTATGAACTTGTAGACCTAATTAAGAATTCAATCTTGATTCTTGGTGCTGCTATATAAACTTATATTTGAGTTTTAGTTACCTATATGTTTATGTACTATTGTATTGTCAATGCCAACAATGTGGCAATGCTTCATTGAACTTTCTGCAGAACAGTATGTGTATCGACAAGTACCGTGCCAGTCAGGCCCAATATCAGTAAATATGAGATGCAAAATGAATGTTACAATTTAAAACTTCAACATGTTTGGCATGATCATCTAATGCCGTTTTCCCTTGTTCCAAAATCAAAAGTTCATGTTTGGCATTGGCCTGATAATGCGTACTTCATACGCTTCATGGCCAGAGGTGCAGACTTGGACAGAGAAAATGCGGGTTTCTTCTCCGGTGCCAGATCCACCGATGGATCAAGTTCAAGAGGCTTTATGAAACAGCACGGCGAATCATTGAGTCTTTTGTGTAGTAGTTTTTTCAAACAATTTTTTGGATTCAGTCATGAGCCTTGTCTTTCCTTCATAGGTTTTCTCCTCCTTATAATCTCTCAATAGTAAAGTTACATGTTGCTCCCTGAAATTCTGAATTATTCTCCTTTTGGTCCTTGCAAGTTTGGTCATTATTATGAGTTAGTTACTGGTATAAGTAATTGAATGACTCCGGTACAATTTTTCAGATCGGCGATGAGTCTGTTTTTACTCTTTAGGGATGTTTGTTTGTTTGACAAATACTATTTAGGGATGCCATTTATATGGTCCTTGAGAATTTTCTTAGTAAATGAAGAAATTTGAGGCATTTCATTTCTCATTATGGTCCATAAAGTCAGAGATTTCACTTTGGTAATTACTAAAAAGTGTATTACTTGTATAAATAATTGTATTAGTTGATTAAAGCATCATTAGTTTGTAACCTTTACAGCACTTAGTAGTGTGATAAATAAAAAATGTGATTGAGTTGAGGTGTATTAAAGTGACTTTGTGACCTGCTGGTACTGGGCATGGCAATAATTAAAATCTTGTACCGTTTGAGCCCAGTACAGCGGGTGTGTGTGTGTGGGGGGGGGGGGGGGGGGGTACCTTTGGGGGTGGAGAGCATGGTAATTACTAAAAGTGTATTACTTATCACATTTACTAAGAAAATGTTAAGCGTCCACTCCTTATTGTTCACCTATCTATTCAGTTCTTTATTTATTAACGTCAATTATGTATCTGTTAACTAAATTATATTATTGTTAACTCACAAAGTTTAATCATTTTATATATATTTATATATAATAATGTATTTTTAGTTGACAGATATATAATTGACATTAACAAATAAAGAAGTGAATATATAAGTGGACAATAAGAGAGTGAATTTCTCTGAATATTGAATCATCACAATACAATACTGTTGTGAAGGAGAATTTTCATACTAAATAAATGCATCTTCATGGTAATGGATAAACAATTAAACAGACAATACAACATATGGCTTAAATAATAAAAAGAAGAGTAAATTACACAAATGTTCCCTAAAATATCACTTCTTTATCATTTTACTTCTTAAAATGTAAAAATTGTCAATTTAATCCTTAAAGTATTATTTAATTATCATTTTAATTTTCAAAATTTCAAAAACATCATTTTAGTGTTTCAAGTTTTATATTTATATCAAATCGATCCTCCATTTAATATCTAATTTAACATTCATTGATAAAAGAGGAGGGATCAAATGGCTATGATTATTGATGTCACATCAATGATCATGAAATTAAATTTCAAATAATTATTTATTAAACTCTTAAATAATAAAAGTAATTAATAAGACATTTTGTATATATTATACTATATAGGTATATAAAAAATTATACCAATTCAACTTTATTTTAATACGTATCAAACATTAATAAAATCAACGGACCAAATTTTATAACTTAATTCACTTTCTTGATGACCATCGAAGCAAAATTAAAATTCAATAATTTACAATATACATATTATTAAAATATATCTAACGATCCATATATATTAATTAAATTATAAATAATAAAATAAACATCACGGACATTGAATCCCACCTATTAATAAAAATATGATAATTATTCAGAATGGACCAACATTTTGTTATAACTCCGTTAACGGCCTCTTTTTCCTCCTCTTTCTCTCTTTTCCTCTTCGCTTACAATCTGCGAGTGTTAATGTGCAATGCAATCTCTCTTCTTCGGATCATATACTTGATTCCCCCCTTCTCTCCGCCTCTCTCTCTCTCTCTCTCTTCTCTGATCTCTGATCTTCGCATTTTGATCCCGATTTGAGATCGATTTGTCGCAGATTCGGGAGCAATGGCTGCTCCGCCCGCTCGCGCTCGGGCCGACTACGATTACCTCATCAAGCTGCTTCTCATCGGTGACAGCGGTAACAATTTCTAATCCTTTTTTGTTTTCATCCCCTTTTAATTTAAATTCCATCGTCTCTCTTTTCTTACCGTTGTATTGTAGTCTGGGAAATAGTAAACATCAAATTATTTGATACAGTCAGGGAATTTTTGGCGATGAACCTTCAGACTAAGAGAAAAATTCTCTGATTTTGCTTCCTAAATGTGCTTCTGTCAGATAGATTTGATTGGGCTTGGATGGATTTTAACCATTGTAAATTGATTGATATTCCTTCCTAACTGATGCAATTTTTTTGCTCTCACCTGTATAACCCCCAAATATTACTCTAGATTTTCTTAGGAAATAAGATATACCGCCTCAATGCACTAAAAGTATGACATGTTCTTATGTATCCATTGTGTTGCATGTCTCAAGAAATATCAGACATGCTCTTTACTCGCCACATTGTCTACAGAAGATTCCCATTGTTCTCTGCCGTGAAACAGTGAGACTGGGAGAGAATCATTGTGGAAGCTTTTTTTAAGAGAACCGGCAAAGCGGTCCTTAAATAGTTCCTTATGATAACCTGTGTGGACAGTTTTGTAGCATATACCTGTATATACAGTATTTCTTGTTTTGAAAGGATTATGTGTTTTTCAGCATTGAAACTACATAAACTTTACTAATAGTCTAAGCTTTTTTTATGTACCTCTTTAGTTTTTACACCCGTAAAGAGAGCAAATATCTTGAAGAACTTGAGAAATATCCAGATTCTTCAATCTTCATGGACCGCCGACAACTTATTTTAACACCCCACCCCCCTTTCAATCTTTCCATCTGCTTGAAATATACCCATATTGACCTTCATTCTTCAAGATCTATTCAACTTGGTTTTGTTTGTGATGTCAGAATATGAGTTGAGTCTGTGTGATCCATGCAAAGAGACATAGGAAAATGAAGCATAAAGCATGCTTATCACATTGTCTAGAGTTCAAACATAGCCCGGATAGTACTTGATCCATGAACTTGGTTCTGAATTGGCTAGTTTGAAATTCACAAACCACAGTCAATTTTTTGAGTCATGAAGTGGCCTAATTTTTACTTGATTTAATAAAATGGTATTTATTAAATGTTCTGCTCTTGTAGGTGTTGGTAAGAGTTGTCTCCTTTTAAGGTTTTCCGATGGTTCATTCACCACCAGCTTCATAACTACAATTGGGTAGGCTGTTGTATGCATGAATTTTTTTCATATATCTACTTCTTTTTTTTTTTTTTTTGAAAGGTGCAACTCATTTATGTTTTCCCTGAAAACCTTGTGTGGGAAACCTTTCTTGGCTATAAACATATTATTGCATACCTGTAAACTGTAAACCTTTTGTTGTCATATCCCTTTCTTCCCTGAAATTCTTTTTCATAATATATTTTCCCTTAGTACATTTTGTTTCTGATTGTATATGAATAAAATAGAGATTTTCTAAAGAGCACCTGAATTCTCCATAAATTTCAAAAGGCCTAACATTCTTGATAATTGTAAAGAAGTGCTCTATATGGTTCAAAATATTGGAAAAAAGAGTCCCCATGAACAGATCCTAACATATCAGTAAACATAACTTTTGTTGTCCTATCTGCAAAAGCATGTTCAACATGGCATCATAGAATCAACTGATGTCGGAGTTCTATCTTGATCCAGCATCGACTTTAAGATAAGAAATGTTGAACTTGATGGCAAGCGAATTAAACTCCAAATCTGGGATACTGCCGGCCAAGAGCGATTTCGAACTATCACAACTGGTATAGACTTTGTGTTTCCTTCGTCATGAGCTTTTAAAAAAAAGTTGATTTTGGTTTTTTGATATACATGCCATGAGATTGTTTGAAACTTAAATGTTTGCTAGAAGAAACTTTTATGCCAATCAAGTGCAGGTGCAATACTAGTCTAAATTACTAATAAGCCAAAGTTACTACAATGTGTCTTTGTTTATTTGAATTTACTATTCTGTGTTCTGTTTGTAATTATGGCTTAATATTTAGGACCATTAACAGTGTTGAAAAAGCCTAAATCCATTGCATTTGTAATGCAGCTTACTATAGAGGAGCCATGGGAATTTTGCTTGTTTATGATGTCACCGATGAGTCATCCTTTAACAGTAACTTTCCTTTCTACCATACACATTCTCTTGTCTACTTACCATTTCTCTTTCTGTGATGTGGACCTTGTGCAGGTCTACTTGGAACTTCTAAGGCATATCTTAAAACATGATTTTTTTTTAACTGTTCTATTTGTTGAACAACTAGATATAAGAAACTGGATCAAGAACATAGAACAACATGCTTCTGATAATGTGAACAAGATTTTGGTTGGCAACAAGGCTGACATGGATGAAAGCAAAAGGGTAATTCTTTTGATTTCCTTGGAAATAACTGATTTAGAGCACAATATGTACTGATCTGTACTGCTGCTGCAATTAATGTACTGCCATTACTATCCAACCTGTATGTATTTTTATTTGTTATTTATAACTTTTTATTTTGTATGCACTGGGCTGTACAATTTCTGACATCTAGTAGTTAACATGGTTGTTTCAGTAGAAAATTGATACAAGCTCTTCTCAAACTACTCTATGGTTATCTGCTGACAACACCTAGCTCGTTTCTCTAACTAGTCTAAGCTTTTCAGTGAATGTAGGTGCGACAACTTATTTGCTGACAAACCTAGCTTGTTTCTAAACTAGTCTACGCTTATCTGCATTGCATTAAAGTTTGATGAAGTTGCATTGCATAACTAGGAACCCTTTATTTGAAAATATGATAAAGAAAAGCTCATGAACTAATCCAGTCCTTCAGACTTTGACCAGTACACAAATTCTTCTGAGCTAGGTTTCAATTAAAATTTTCCATGCTCCAAATAGAAAAAGCGAGTTCATTTGGAAGGTTGAAACTGTCCATGTGTCATAAATTGTGAGCAGGTATGGGAGGGGGGGTGGCATGAGGGTTGCAAATGTTAAAATGATAGGTTTTATTTGCAGATATGGTTAAGCAAGAGGTGATATGCAGCAGTTTCCTTTTATTTATTATTGGTTTGATCTTATATCTTGTTCATTTTTTTCAACTTTCATACAGGCTGTGCCGACTTCTAGAGGACAAGCACTGGCAGATGAATATGGCATCAAATTTTTTGAAACTGTGAGTCTTTGATGGACCCTGTAACTCAATAACTTGATAACCTGATTACCTCTGTTAAAACTTGATATCAATTGAAAACATGACCTACAATAATTTAAACGGAGTGTATTTAGGTTAAATGGCAAAAGTCGTCTTTTGCTCACTAAATTTACAAAGTTGGTAAAAAATGTACACTTGCAAGCTTTTGTCCCGTAAATAAGCAAATTTGGGGCTGACAGAAATCTGTAATCTATTCTAAATGTTAGTAATCGTATTTTGTGGTAGTTTCTTATTTTTGACTGAATTCTCTTGCAACAGAGTGCAAAGACGAATCTTAATGTAGAGGAGGTGTTTTTTTCTATAGCCAGGGATATCAAGCAAAGGATTTCTGATACTGATACCAAACAAGAGGTAAAATATTTTCCATATTATTGATATTTCAGATTCCCAAGGAGACAGGAGATCTCTTTCACTGTCACATATGATGTTTTGAACACCTAAATTTTTATTCGTATGGGACTTAATCATCCTTTTTTTTCCTTTCTGTTACCAGGAAAAAGCTATTAAGATAAACAAATCAGACCAAGCCATTAAAGAGAATGTAGCTGCACAGAGATCTTCATGCTGTGGCAGTTGAGAATTTTATTTCCTGCCTTTGGTGATTGGATTTGCAATTTCTATTATACATCGAACTAGGATTTTTTTGTAATCCTGATATCGATTTAACCGTGTTGTCTGATTCTTACCTGTTCCATCCTTTCGATCGCGTGCAGATTGTTTAGAGTTGATGCAGTTCATTTATTTTTACTTTTTCTCTGGCGAATATCTACAAAGGTGTTCTTCGTGAAACCGTTGTGTAGTATCTTCATACCAGATTCTTGTGCAAAAGTTACAACGCTTAAATAGAAATATCATTAACCTATCATCTATACCGGCTTCTCTAGAATACTCTATGTATGGTAATTCATGCATGGAGTACTCAACCGATCCAAAATCATTGGATGCTATTTATGAGATGAGTTTAATAAAGCAAATATTATCAAATATTTATGTTGAATGGTACAAATTTTGCTCACTACACGTGTATGTGAAGTCATGCCATGGTGGGGTGGGGTCTGCATCGGTTACCATTTAAGCACTGTTGAAATCTGGTTTTAAATCAGAGGCCATCAATCGAATCCAGATCTGAACCATGAGGACAAAATTGGATAATTTTTTTCCCAAATTACAAAAGTAATATAGCAATACATATATAGTATTATGAAAGTGGATTAATTCCATACAAACTAAGTGAAATTAAAACTTTGCCAACATAAAAAAATAAGCAAAAAGGCTAACTGAAGACCAAACAGCTCATGCATTCGTTCGACCAGGCTAGGTAAGTTCTACAGATCCAATCTTAAGCCTAAATCCTGCTCACAAAATATAAAAAACAGACAACACGAGTTAAATTGAAATGTTACCACCAAAGATGTAATACTACAAAGACATTCTTATTATGAATTCAATATTTTCACCATCTACTTTTGATTGATTGTTCAAGTTACAATCAACCAAGCACTAGTCCGAGCTTCCTGATCTTAGGGGTCTTCAATTTTTTACTACAGTATAATTATTATAACATACAAAAAACATTCTAAACAGGAATTCAATAGTTTGACATTCTAATTTTCAAATTTTAACTTAGCACTGCTGTATGCTATCTGAACTTACAGGGCCTTGATTTTTTCATCTTTTACAGAATAATTGCAAACTGCAATCACTACTTTCTCCATATTTGCAAATAACACCAACAATTCCATTTACCCAGCAAATTAACCCTTGTGAAGCAGATTAGGAAATCCTATTATTTGTCAAAAAGCATTTCTCGACGACAATTGGCAAAACAAAATGTGTATCAAATCAGACCTGTTTCTTTTGTTAGATCTTGGTACAATCAAGGCACGTTTCTCAAGGCTCTTAAAGCGGTCCCTAGCAAGCGTGCAACACCCCTTCACAATGAAAAATAATGGAAAGTCAGTTTCATCCAGACCTGTTAAGAAATGGTGTAAATTACACCAGCATGGTAATGGTACTGCAATATAAACTGAGGGTTCATTTATTTAAAACTGAGGGTTCATTCCTAAACTTTGAAGAAGCCCATAGTTTCACACTAAAGAAGCCAACAAAAATCCAGGTAAAAACTGAAAGCTGATGTGTAATCTACATCTGATACATCCAGCATAAAACTTAGAGAGACACTTCACCTTGAGCTTGCGGAGTGACCCAGTTATTTCTTCTGACAAAAGCACTTGAACAGGTGGCGGCACATACCTATTTATTCAAAGATACCATTAATTTTAGAATGAGACATTGAAGGTGTAACTTTTACATGAAAAACATATTTGTTTCTGCTAATTAGCTATATCTTATAGGAAATATATCCAACAAATCCAGCTCAGTTAAAAACAAGTAATTTAGTAAGGAAACAAACATATTTGTGAATAGAAGTTACTGAGCTTACTTAGGTTTCCCAATACGAGGCGGTGCAGCCTTAAGACGCTCTTGCTTAGCGATAACACGTCTAGTGTGCCTTCTCTCCTTTTCTTCATCCTCCTTTTCTATCTCCTTCATTATCTCTGGCAAGCTGCACAGAGATAAAAAAAAATAGCACTGGTTACAGTATAGTTCAATAACAGTACCAACCATGAGTTAGAATTATACAGTATAACCAGCAACAGATTTTAGTCTCAACTAACACTTGGTACAGAAACTGTACAGTTGTAGCAAAACAAGAACTCAAGTAATGCTTGTTTGAGAGAGAGAGAGAGAGACCTGTCAATTTCTTTAGAAAGATTCTCAATCTTCTTGGCCTCAGCCTCTGTTCGAAGAAGCTCTTTTCGCCTAGTTCTTCGGTTTAGTTCTACACGCGTAATTTTCTTCATCTTGGATTTCCTACACATAAAAAGAAGATAAAAAGAAAAAAAACTCATACAAGTCATTCAAAATAGTGGAATTTTGTGCTTCCTATTGTTGTGACTTGTAATGTAATTGAATTTAACAGCCATAATAAAAGAAAGGAAACCTTTGTGCAGGCAAGTCTTCTGCTTGGTTGGTATCCTCATCATTGGATTCATGGCCATCATCTGCATCTAAAAAGAACTTCTGCAAGGCCAGAGAGGAAGAGAGAGAGAGAATACTTTAGCATGAGACAATCAAACTATATTTAAGATATATGGCAGGATAATATAAATGTATATATTTTGTTTGTACCTCTTCTTCGGGTATGACTTCACCGGCGACAGTAAGAGGTACGGGATCAGGTTGCAATTCCTTCTTGTACACCTTTTGCATCTCATCAGCAACAGCTTTAGCAAGTGCATCCTGATGAGCCTCGAAAGGAGGATTGAAGGAACAACCTAAAGGCTCGATTTCAACAGCAGGAATGGGAGCGGGGGTTGAAGGCTTCTTGACCTTCTTTCCCTTTTTAACCTCTGAAGCAGTGTCATCATCCCATATATCAAAATTCAGGGTATCCGAATCATCATCATCACCATCATCACCAACCTCAGTAGTAGATGTAGTAGTAGTAGTAGTAGTAGTATTAGAGAGTTGCTTAGAGGCGTCAGAAGAGGAGATCCTCTTCCTCTTTTGTGACTTGGACTTGTGATTGGAGGAAGGCACGGCGCGAACGAAGGGGTTCTTTTGGAGAACGGCCTCGTGGCGGAGAGGCTTCTCCCCTTGGATCTCCGTCTTCTTCTTCTTCTTCTTCTTCGCCTTCTTCGATTGATGATGCTGCTGGTCTTCGTGCGAGGTAAGAACGAAGAGAGAGGAATCGGGGAGATCGGGGAGAGAGGCGGCGCCGGAGAGGGAATCGCGCGTGGCCTTCTCGAAGTAGTCCTCGATATCGGCGGTGCTGATGTTCGCTCGCCACGCCTTCTTCCCCTTCCGACTTCCCTTCGCCGCCTTCCCCATTTCTCCTCTCCTCTTCTCTTCTCTTCTCTTCTCTTCTCTTCTCTCAATCCCAAACCCACAGAGAGAAACAGAGAAGTCGAGAGAGAGAGAGAGAGAGACGGAGCGCGCGCTGATTAGGGTTTGGTTAGGTTCTCGACCAAGCGGCAACTGGATCGGTGGATCGGACTCGAGTCGGACTCGAGTCGGACTCGCAGTTGGGTTAGTTTCGGAAGGGGAAAAAAGAGAGTCAAGAACAACTTAAACCCCTCCGATTGCTAATTCAATTAGAACAATTTTATTTATATATTAATTTAATTAAATTGCTAATTCAATTAGAACAATTTTATTTATATATTAATTTAATTAAATTGCTAATTCAATTACTAATTTAATTAAATAATTATTTATATATTAATTTTAGAATATTTTTATTTTTATAATTACTAGTTCATTGATATGATAATTTTTAATTTGTAAAGAAAATGATTTTAAATAATTTTAAAGATGAAAATACTGTCATATTACGTTTAAATAACAAGTGTTCTTCGTTTTTTAAAATTACAATTGTAATTATCATATAGAATTAAACAAGTCAATTTGAAATTGGAATAGAGATGCTCTTAGCTACTATTGTATTCGTCTAAATATTTAAAATTAAATGTTCTCGTCAAAATATTCTATTTTCTCATTAGATGATGAAAAGTTTTTAATTTTTCGTCATGAGAATCTCATGTTATAGTTCATCAATTATTTATTTAAAATTGTTTGTCATGAAATGAGATTTTTTTTTTTTAGCTTTCTTGAAATTTTGTGCATATTTTGATTTGTTCAATATATTACAATAATTCTTGATTTTACATGTTTGATAACTTTATGTCTAGTTTTTAGATGCATTCATTCGTAAGAACATCTACATGCATGTGTTTACAACTTAAATCTTTTTTTTTTTTGCTATGTTTGAAACTAAAGTATTTTTTTAATACATCCATTTATATATACGTGTGAGAATATCATAAATTTGTGTTTCTATACATTCATATTCATGCGTTCAAACTCTGTGTGTTTAGATTCATGCATTCAAATAGAGTATTTGAACGCACATATGTCAAATTCATATTCTTATACATTTTAAGTGATTGTGTGATTTTAGAATCATTCAATTTCAAATTTAATGATGTTTGATGTGCAATATGACTTAAACATATGTGCTTAAATTTTGTTGTACACTCATGCATTTATAAAATTGACAAATAGTTGTCAAACATTTAAAATTAAAAATATAGCCATTATTAAAATAAACGGCTAGATAAGAAAACAAATTTATTCAAAATGTTATATCACTATTAGTATGAAATAGTTGAAAACATGTGCAAAACTTGATTAAATCGGTCCATTTATGCCTCATTGACACATCCAATGTATTAACAAAATAATTTTAAAAAAATTAATTTTTTGACAACTATTATCTTGATAATCTTAACAATTAATTTTTAAATTACTTTGAAATAATTTTTAAAAATTCTTTAAAATAGAAAAAAAATTGACAAACATATTTTTTAACTTATAGATTGATTGTGTTTCAAATTTCAAGCAATTTAAGGGCTATTTGATATTCTATCGAAAGCCGTTAAATATAGAGCATTGTAAATGTCATGTAATTTTGATGGTTTTTAATAGAGTATCAAATAATATTTAAATTATATGAAATTTGAAACCCAATCAATCTATAAGTTAAATAATATGTTTATAAATTTTGAAATTATTTTAAAATTCATTGTCAAAGTTATCAAAATAATAATTATCAAAGGATTCCTGCCCTATCTTTAATTACTTTCATAGAAATGAAAACTAAGGATAACTCGACATTATTATGAGTAGCAATCTAAGAAAAAAGCGTTCAATCATGTCATCAATCACGTTGTAAATTCCAAAATCATGTCCATATTCCAACTAATAATAACTCTCTAACATGTCTATATGGTATATGTCATTTTTTATCTTAGGATCTGACCCCATATCCACTTTATAAAAGGCACTGTTCAAACTAACAACATAATACTCCTCCTTGTGTCACTGATAACATTATGGCACTAGATGCCACTCATATGAAATTAAGATTACAGAGAACCAATTGATATTATAAATCATTGGACAAAATAATTTAAGTCAAAAATACACAAATATGCACATACAAGAATTCCAATATTTAAGTTTTAACACTAGTTCATGTGAAAATTTAATGGTTGTGGTCAAAATTATTGCAAACTATAGTAATTGATGTTCTATTACTCTTAATTAGTTTAGAATTTCATATGACGATCACCCGTAAATCTCCGTAAATCTTAAATATCAAGTTGAAAATAAACAGTCCACATTACTCCTAAAAATTAAACTTCAAAATCAGACAACTTCTCTACAAGTAATAATCTAAAACACTCTTTTAAAATTGAATGATTTAGATCAGCACATAATCATCTAATAAATATGAAAAATGATGAAGGAGAACCTAACCCTAGTCAATTGGATTTGAAGAGTTAGGTGGTGCATTAAAGTTGATGTCACAAGAACCATCCTCTACTAACAATAAAATAATAGAGATATACCTAAAAGAAAAACAAATTTGTCATAAATAATTAAGGACTTATTCATCACTAATTGAAAATTTGTTGTCACCAACATAATTGTTAGGTCTAGAGAACTAATTAACATATATAATTAATGGCCTAATACCCTACCTATCCAATTTTAGTTCCAAATTTACATTTAGAAAAGATATATATTTAGAAGTTTGGAAACACACAACAAGATTCCAACACCAATTAGTTATGATTATGTAATAAAAATGATAATTTTAATCATATATCTTCGCTAGTTATATGTATTGGGACTATAGGTATATGCATATAGAAAATAACTAGCTAATGATCTTGTCTTGTGAGTAGATTTTCTATTTTCTATTTTCTATTTGCTATTTGATAAACAACTATTTTTTATAAAAAGTAATTTATAATAGACCCATAAGAATTTACATTAATTTTCTGGTTCTAAAATAAATTTTATGTTTTACCATATATAGTCCTTACATGTTTTTGGATACTACACTAATACTATGTTGAGAAGGGATTCAATGTTCATGATCATTGATGTCACATCAATGACCATAAAATTAAATTTTAAATAACTATTTGTTAAACTCTTAAATAATAAAATTAATTAATTGGACATTTTATATATATCATGTTATATAAGTACACAAAAAATACATCATTTTAACTTTATTTTGACATACATCAAACACTAATAAAAATCAAACGGATCAAATTTTGTGATTTAATTCAATCTCTTGATGACTATCAAAACAAAATTAAAATTCAATATTTTTTCGTATGCATATTATTGAGATGGATTAAAATATATCTAATAATTTATATATATTAATTAAACATAAATGATAAAGCAGGCACTATGAACATCAATTACCATAATTATTGTTTGTGTTATGTAGCTTATAGGATGGTTATTTTATTGAAGTTTTTAGTTTGTTTGGAGATATTGATATGGTGGTAAGGATTTACACCATAGTTTTCATTTTTTTTATTGAAGAAAATAAGTAATCATTCTATTACTAACTTTTGAAATAAATGAAGTATAGAATAAAACTGTTTGTTTGTAGTAACTAATATGATGGTAACAAAATATAGTGTAGTTTTTCTTGCAAAGCAGTTGATGTCCCTTAATGAAGGAAATAAGCGGTGCTATTCTATTACTAATATATACAAATACACAAATATAGACTTATGCATAGAGAGAGGGATAGTAGTACCTTGGTGATTGACTTGGGGAGTAGGAAATTATAAAAGTGCCGTGCTATGTTTATATGTATCAGGCACGCACATGTTAGTCGGATGCGTGGTGTCGTGCAAGTATGTAATGTTGTGTTATATTTTTTTATACTAATGTTAAGAACGATATTTCTAACGGCACGGTATATCTTGGCATGCCGTGCTTATAGTGTTTTGATGTGTTTTAATTTTTTTAATTAAATTTCTGCTTTTAATTGTTAAAAAATTTTTAAAAATTCATAAAAAATAAAAAATGGGAAAAATTGAGGAATTTTTTTTTATAATAATATATTTTTAAAAATGTGCTTGTAACAGTTATTAAAAATATATTATAACAATTATTTTTTAAAATTTCATAAACGTATTTAGACGTGTCTAGATGTATCACGTACCAACTAAGCACTTGAACGCGCCGTGCCGTTTCCATTGTGTTTATCGCCTAACACGGCATTTGTAAGGGCATGGCACGTGACACGTCAAACACGGTATATCCAAACACGCGTGTCATATTTTGACCGTATCCGAACACATATCATCCGTACTGTACTCATATACCACATATTTTTATTAATATACTACTTGAGAGTACTAGCATGTAAGGAATTAATCTAGGAGCTATATTAGTACATAGAAAGGATCAATACAAGAGGGGTTTAGCTATTATTGGAATATGTGTTTTTCCTCCTCAAGTTTCTCTTCTTTTTGAAAATTTGGCAGAGGCCTTCTCAAGTTTCTCTTTGTTGATGGAGAAAGAGAGAGAAAAATAGAGAGTCTTTTCAAAAATGAAAACAGAGAGAAGAGAGAGGAGAGAAACCTTTAATTTGTCAAGTACTTGAAGGGAAATAAGAAATTGATAAGTAATCAATCGACAAGGTCAAGGATGAAGATAGATTCACAAGGATCCAATACAGATTTTCCCTCTTGAAAAAACCTAAAATTTGAGACAATTTAACGCTTCCATTATCCTTAGTTTTTATTTCTTAAAAATTGAATGTTTTCCACAATAGTCCATACAATCAATATAAATACATAGAGAGACATAACACCAACCTACAAAATCAAGAACTATGATGCATCCAGTCTAAAATAAGACTAGGATAAAATTAAGAAATAGAAAATAAATAAATATTTAAAATAAGTAGTATATTTTTATAATTATTAAAAAAAGTAACACGAGTTTACTTCTAAAATATTTTATTTTTGACTAGGAGTGGCACTTACTATTATCTCTTGCCTTGTTTATAGAAACGCGTTATTTTGATGATATTTTCTATCGACAACATCATTTTGTTGAGGTGTAGTGATAAGTCTTAATTTTATGTATTTTTTTGTTAAGATTTTATCTCTTAAATCATACTAATTCCTTTAATTTGAGCATAATTTATGATAATTTCATATCAAGTTTCAGATACTGTTATTTTTGTAATGTTTAAATGTAGGTTTGAAGTAATTTGACAAGAAGAATCAACGATTGGAGAAATAAAGAAAAAATCCACACATGCACCAAAGCAAAGGAAGGAATTTGATGAAAAATGAAATAAATCACGAATTCTGGATAATTTTAATAATATTTGGTATTTTGGTCATATTTTTCCCATATCAAGTCGGATTTGGCTGAATTAAGGCTCTATGAAAAGATAAGAACGAGATCTACAATTTTTGTATTATGAAGATCTTCATAATCAAAACATATCTTAACTAAATTTTCGTACAAAAAGAAATAATATGTATTTCTGCATTGGAGAAGCAATTGTGAAAATAATTTGCAAGCAAATACTGAAGATATAAAATATTTAGAGATTTCTAAAAGAGATTTTACTTGAGAGTCAAATTACTTAGTCTATAAATAGATAAGTCGTGAAGAAAGAAGCAAACCACTAGGGGCGGGCTTGAGAGCCGCCTTGAGGGAGAAGTAAAGAGTAAAATTCGAGGTTTTAGCAAGGATTTGGAGCGAATCTCTGCAACGAACGCAAAGGACTTTGATTAAAGATTGATGTACCCTTTTTTATCTTTTTTTTTGTCTTTTGTTATTGAATTTTGATTAATGATGGTTGTTTGTGTATTTGTAAGAGGTTAGTTTCCTCTCTAGAAGCTATGACATGTACTTGAAACTTTGATAATATAGTTAACTTAGTTTGTTACTTTTTAGTTAATGGAATTGAGATTTGTTTTTTTATTGCTTAATTACTCGTGTGATTAGTCGTTCTAATTCTTGTTTATTGAGAAATTCGTTTATTAACCCTAAGTAGATTTGATTTAAGAATAAATAGATTTAGACAAATTGCACCACAATAAATTATTAGGATTTTTAGACTAAGTATCAAAATGTAAAAAAATTGAAATTCCAAAATAACAAGAAGTAAAACTTAGGTTCTATGTCAAGTACTTAATCGTGAAACTTAGAATTTAGGTGATAGACCTTAATTAAGTTTGGATATTTATGTGAGGTACCTAATGAAGAAATATCAATATTTGAATGAAATTAAGGCTATTTAAGAGTTTTAGAGTCTAGATTTATAGGGTGAAGTACGTAACAATGAAATCTAAATGGTTTAGGTACGGTATTAAATCACGAAAGTGTGAGTTAATACCACTTCAGGATTAGAAATCTCTCAATATCTTGAAAGTAACTAAGAAGTATAAATTTGAGTAAATTACATTACTCATTGATAGGAAAGTCAAAAGCCTCTAGAATTTGTTCTATTGAATTTTCCCCAAGTCAGTTTCTTGTTTTGTTAATTTTAGTTTAGTCTCAAAATCCGCTCAATCTTATTTGTCTAGTTTAGTGAATCAGTAAAAATTGGTATTTTAAATTATCCCTGCGGATCGACATTCTAATTACTACGACGGTGTTCTATACGCTTGTGGGAAATCAAAATAAAAATTAGGATTAATTATAAATTTCAAAAGTCTCAAAAAATGCTTATCAAATACTCTAAAATATTAATACACTAGACATCCATCACGTAGAATGATAAGCAGTATGATGTAAGATATGTGGAAAATTAAAGGTGATGGATTTGTATTTGGTGCTATCATCGGTGCACAAGATTTTAATGATAGTTTTGAGTAGATTTTCAATTTGATTTTTAAAAAGTGAGAATATGTGAGGTACTTTATTTTTGTGTGATATTAAATACAAATAAATTTTGAATAATCATCCACAAAATTAATACAATAGCAAAAACAATTAGAAAAAGAAATCGGGAAGGTACCTCAAACATCTGAATAAACAAGTTCTAATAGAGAAAATGTAATAGAAAAAAAAAAGAGAAAATAACAATTGATGAGATTTAATCAAACAACAATCATGTCATAGAGTTAATTTATTTGAACTTTAAAGCAAATCATAAAATTTCAAAAGAGATAAAATAGCATAATTAGAAGCATATCTAAGTTAAACATGTCATATATCGATGGAGATATAAAGTCCACAATAAACTTAAAAGGAACGCTAGAATATCGAATTTGTCAAGGGCATTAATAACTAAAATAACGGAGCCACATGTCTAGTACAGTAATAATATATTTTTTTTTTACAAAAAAGACGTATATTTAAATTTCATAAAAAATATTTTAAAAAAATAAATGTCGGGACTAATAAAAATTTTTATTTCAAAAAAAAATAACGAAGACGACGACGGAGATAAAAATTTTTGTTCACTAATTTATATGTCGACAAAAACATACTGCCCTCTGGCTATTATGATTTTGAAATTATATTTTAGATCAATGCCATTTTTATTCTCATGAAGTTTTCCAATTGGCAACCGAGTGCGAACATCTAGTTTTGATATAAAGGATTCTAAATAATTAGTTTAATAATAAATGATTAATTAAATTTTTATACGAATTCTTCATTGCAAACTTGTATATAGACGGATTCATATATTGAGAATGGAGTAAAATGTCCCCATTTTCTTTTTCTATTTATATATATTTTTTCTTAAAAAAAATATTTTCGAACCTCATATTTCTGTGAAAAAATTATTCCATTATTATGACCTTAATAGTTTTACTTCATATAATCGCCATATTAATATTAATATCCGATATAATATTTGATCTTATTTAAAAAATTTCTAGCTCTGGCTAACGTCAACAGCGGTGGCCACGAGTTAATTTCAACATTGTACGAAATAGACCGAGTCCAACCGACCATATATTATATCACACGATAACTCTCTCTCAGTTGTCATCTCATGGAAGTGGGAAGTGGTGAGAATAAGAAGCCTTACTTACAAGTGCCAATTGGGCTTATAGGTACCACGCGGTCCAGTCACGTACTGCCACGTCACGTAACGTAAAATACCGTAGAAAAAGGAGAACACATCATAGATAGCGTAGGTGCTCTTTTGTTCGCTACATAGCTGGAGAATCCCAATTTCCCCCATCTCACCACCCAAAAAGCAAAATTAAAATAAAAAGCAATAATTTCCTCTTTTTCTCTCCGTGTTTTTTTCCTTTTCCAACTATTAATCAAACCTCCGTGTCTCTCTCTCTCTCTCTCTCGCTCTCGCTCTCTCTCCTTAGTGCGAATACGCTACTACTATTTCTATTTCTTTTCTTGCGACTAAGCTCTTGCTCTCTACTACCAGTTTAAGATGGTAAGTTGTGTTATCCTACTTCAATTACCCCCAATCGTTTGAAATTTCTGTGATCTAAGATGTGATTGAAAGTTGCCTCTAGCAAATCTGATTCACCCTCATGCAATTTTATTTTACTTCCGGATGGATTGCTTTTGATAATTTTCAACTTTGAATTCGAAGCTGCTTGAGTAGAATTTTTAGTTAGTTTGTAGATCTGTTGATGGCTTGTTCAAGCCTTTATTGAAAGAAAGCTTGTTAGAAGAATAATAATCTGGATCTGAAATTATTAGGTTATAAAAATTTTCTGTGATCATAAATAATTGCTCAAAGTCTAATTAGGAGGATAGAAAAGGGGTGAGATAATTGAGAAAAAAGTGAATAGCAGAGATAATCTATATTTTTTTGAGGGGGGAAAGGGAAAATATAATCTCCCTTTCTATATGCATGCAAACAGTCAAGATTTTCATTCCATATTTGGAAAAATATCTGCAAAATTGTGGCACTAAGAAGTGATGGTCATAATTGAGAAATTATAAGAATTAAAAAATAGAAGAAGAAGAATTGTTTGCATGATTGCATCTTTGACCATATGTCCATAGTGAACAAGGCATAATTGAACCCATAAAAGGTGTTATAGCTACAGAACAACCAGGCTGTAATGCATCATCCGAGCATTTAAATTATATTGTAAAGTTGTCACTGATGGATCATGGATGTGTTGTCAAGAATGATGAAAATAACTAATGTTTAAAGGCACATGTAATAAATCTTTATTAAGCGAAGCTGATCCCTGTTTTGGTTTCAGGCAAACGCAGCATCAGGGATGGCAGTGAATGACGAGTGCAAGCTCAAGTTCTTGGAGCTGAAGGCGAAGAGGCAGCACCGGTACATCATATTCAAGATAGAGGAGGCCAAGAAGGAGGTGCTTGTGGAGAAGACTGGTGAGCCTTCCACCAGCTACGATGACTTCGCTGCGGACCTGCCGCCTGATGAGTGCCGGTACGCCGTCTTTGACTACGACTTCTTCTCCCAGGAGAACGTCCCCAAGAGCAAGATCTTCTTCATTGCTTGGTACGCTACCTAGTACTTAGTATTGACCCCTTTCTCTCCTCTCTCTCTGTAATCTTTCCCTTCATCTTGGATTTGCTTTTACTCTAAATTTCAATTTTCATGTGTATGAGTCAGCATCGAAGTTGGTTTATTAGCCCATTGGAGTTCATTAAGAGGGTTTAATTTGAGACAAATTGTGTCAAATCCTCAAATTCAATATAGTATAAGGGTCTTTTTAGAAAGTTCCATTAGATCAATTAACTGCACTTTGTCTAATGTGTACAAATTCTTGCTTCTGCTAGTTCTAAATAGGCAGTGATGTCATTTATGTTAAAGTGTTGCGAAGCAAAAAATGAAATTACAAAAAGTAAAAATTGCCAAATTACCTACATTTCAGTCGGAAGACCTAGTGTGAATATATAAAATGAAAATGAACATTTTCGAAGTGTGATCTTAGTCAGTTAGGTATAAGTTTGACTCGAGAGTTGGAACATACAGGTTCACTTAATAATTATATTTATATTTTAGGAGTATATTGATAATGTGATGGTCACTGGTCAATATATGAACTTGTTATTTGTTCCGACTGACAGGTCACCCGATACGTCGAGGATCAGGAGCAAGATGTTGTATGCCAGCTCAAAGGACAGGTTCAGGAGGGAGCTGGACGGCATCCAGATCGAGCTGCAGGCCACTGATCCCAGCGAGATGAGCCTTGACGTCATCAGCGGCCGTGCCGCTTGAATTTGGTTGAACGTATGTTTGCGCTGCAGTGCATTTCTACTCTATTGTATCCTATGCCTAGGTGGGTTGTATTGAGAGGACTTGAGATGGATTGCATGAAACTTGTGTGTTTGCTTTGGGTTTATGCTATGTGGGTGTTTCTTAGATTGTAATGCAATAAGTTGGTATCCTACATTTACTGTGTTTGGTTGTTTTCTGTATGTTGACATGTTGTTTGTTATAAATTTCTTCAGAGAGATATGAAGGTTGTTTTTAATCTTTGACTTTTCTTTTGTTAATTAACATAATCTAAAATGGCAGGAGGCTTCATCCTCGACTTGTGTAAGCCCTTCCTTGTCTCGGGTTTAGTCATAATCTAATTAAACTGTTGTAGAGATGACTCTTTTGATCCCATTCGGTTAAAATTAAATGTACACTTGTTGGAGATATATGCTCAGAATAGCATGGTTATTTGGAAAGACTGGCTTATGTCATGTCGTCTTAGAGGAACAATTACACGTATTATAATTAATGATAAAGGGGGTGTTAATTGATTGCCAGAGAGAGAGGAAAAGAAAGAAAAAACAAAAATTGTAATGGATATATTTGATTGAATGTTGTTATAGTATATGCAGTTGGATGAGATCACTGTTGAAGTGTCTGAATAAATTAAAATAATGATGTGTGGGTATAACATTTTCCAAATATATATATATATATATATATATATATATGTAGGGAGCTGATATACAGATACGGTTATTGATATAGATTTTATTATATATATTAATGATTTTATTATACATATTTATTTTGTACAATAATGTTATTATTCAACTTAAATGAATTATTACGCATATTAGTAATGTTTAAGTTGAACAATTAACATACTGTATAAAATAAAGTTATTAATATATATAATAACTCATTTAACTTAATGTGTATAATAAAATCCTAATCGATATCGGCATGGTATCTTTGTAACATTTCCTTTACCATATTGAAACTGAAATGCAAGATAAGATTAGAATGGGCTGGGCTGGGCTGGGCTGGGCTGGGCTGTGGAGGGAGTGTAAAGCGGCATGTAGATGGATGAGTCAGACTCGGCGACTTGATTCCTCTCTCTCTTCTCTCGCTCTCTGGTGGCAGTCTCGACCCTGAGCCAGAGTTCCGAGTCCCGACCTGCTTCGACCAGTCTCGCACTCCACTCCTCCTCCTCCTCCTCCTCCTCCTCCTCCTCTTCCGCCGCCGCGTCGCAACCAAAAGCGAAAAGAGAGGAGAAAAATAATGACGAGCAACCTGGACATGTCGCTCGACGACCTCATCAAGAAAAGCAAAACCAAGCCCCATACCAGCACCAACGCCAACACCAACACCAACACCAACACCAACACCAACGCTTCCCACCGCATCCAAGGCCCCCGTGGCACAGCCCCTCGCGGCCTCAAGGACCAGCGTTCCCTCCGCCGACCTGCTCCTTATCCCACACCTTCCTCCTCCGCCGCCTCCGCCGCCTCCGCCAAGGTACTCCCTAATCCCCAATCCCTAATCCTTTTTTCTTCTTTCATTCCCCCCCTTATTCGCAAATGATCCAGTAGCAACTCACACTTCGGATATGTTTCAAAATATATGAGGTCAAGGAAAGAGGATGACTTCAATTCCTGTGTTTTCAATTGTCATAATACATCATAATACATTTCTCTTTAGCAGTCACTAGGTCACAGTCTCACAGACACAGAACAGTGAGAATCCGTTGTAAATATGACTCTTTAAGTGCAAATTTTATTCCTGTCTATATTTATGAAATTTCACTTCCATGTGACAACTGCAACTCTGATATTTACACTTGTTTCTGCACTTATCTTGAACGTTGTTTTTATAATCACAGTACGGTGTCTACAGTGAGCAGCAGATTGCAGCTGCAGCGGCGGCGGCAGCTGCTGCGGCCGTAACTGGTCGAGTTGGGGCAATTGAAACTGGTACCAAGCTTTACATCTCTAATCTCGATTATGGCGTCTCTAATGAGGATATCAAGGTTACTTTCCTCACTATTCCTTACCATGTTTTTATTTCTTCTACATCCTGGATCTACTTTTGTAAAAGAAAAAAATTATATATATAGTTAATGTCAAGTCTAACTTATGAACAAGTATTTACAATATCTTATACTTTGGACAACATTTTCATGTTTTTATCGTTTGCCTTGTGACATGCCAAAGTTAGACATAAATATACATATTGAAAACTGAAATGATTTTGGTGGATCAATCAGCGATTGAATCAGCAGGCAGGCATATTCCTGCACAAATTTAATTGTTCATTTATTGGGATTAGTATGATAATTCATTTAACATTCAGACATCTTTTACTATAGTTTCTAGGTACTGTTCCTGTATATCGTCTGCAAAAATCGTGCATCTCTATTATCTTTCATATTCATCCTTTGAGAGGGCCGTAATGTATCAGTTTAGCTTCATCTTTTGTCTCCCTTCTCTCTTTTTATTACAGGAGCTCTTTTCAGAAGTTGGTGAGATTAAGCGTTACTCAATTAATTATGACAGAAGTGGGAGGTCAAAGGTATCTGATTTGACTACTTTATATTTTGATCCAATCATTATAGGAAGCCACATCTTCATTTTATATTTGCATCTTTCTTGGGGCAGTGTTGGTATTTGATTGTGGTTATTGTAAGGATTAAAGTTCCAACTGAGTTTCTGTCAATAAATACCATTCTGTAGCTAAAAAAGAAATTTACTCAAATAAAGGGAATTAAAAGAGAAAAAAAAGATAGTTTCTACTGCCAACTGATGGCTTAGGTATAATGTTATGGAATTCTAGATTTATATTCTGCTAATTGCACCAAAAATATATACTTGCAAGTTATCTGGCATTTCTCATATGATCATATTTGAAAGTATGAGCAGCATATATTGGGTTATTTCTAACATTGAACTGTCAAAACTACATTTTAAAATGGCTAGCTGGACCTTGAAATGAAGCAACTACAACTCTTGAAATCTAGTTCACATGAAGCATCTTAACATCAGTTTGGCTTAATCTGGTTCTATATGTTCTTATAGAAAGGATGCATCAGAGTTGGATCGATCTGCTGATATTTAATGGAAGACAACTTTATCCGTTGTTGGGTGCTTTTGCAAGTGGTCCATTAATATTTGCATCAGTTGCAATTAAAGAGAAACACAGTGTATTTTTGCAAGTATAATAGCACATTAGGTTTTGATGCTTCTAACCAACTATTAAAACATTAAAAAGAACTTGTCAAAATATACCAGGGAACTGCTGAAGTGGTGTACGCAAAAAAGGATGATGCCCTGGCAGCCATTAGGAGGTACAACAATGTGCAACTGGATGGAAAGCCGATGAAAATAGAGTTCATCGGCACAAATGTTGAGGTGCCGCCGCTGCCGCCAGTGCTTCCAACTCCTCCACCTCTTTTGCAGTCCCCCCTTCCTCCTTTTGCCATGAATTGGAACCCTGTACTTCTCAATGGCATGCCCAAAAGGTACCACAATCTTTATCTGTACCAATGCCATGAATTTTATATCAGGGAAGTTGCTGAGAGGTACTGAACCCCCTAATTTTTAGTTATACAATGCAGCGTTATCCTCAAGCTGCTAGTGTTGGTCTTTAACAATTGTTTCTTTTCAACCTCAACATTATGATCAACTATGTGAAAATTGTGAAAGTACCACTATTGTTCCTCATTTTTGCTTTGAGTTTGCTTTTCTATTGCTTTATGGCGACCATAGTTCCAAAAGGACATCATCAGAGAAAACCTTCTGAATGATTGGTATATACTTGGGTAAATCTCTTCTGGCGTTTGGTTTGCATGTTGAATCCAATTGTACCCAGTTCATCTGTACAGCTGTACCATTGGTTTAACTGGGTACAATGTAATGTTTGTGATAACATTGCTATACCGAGCATTTTGCTTAGCACTTGGTTATTTCAATCTCTGATCAAATCATCAATTGTCTATCTGAAAATTGCATGTAACGGATTGGTTTACTTACAGTGGCCCTGGAAGAGGAATGCCTACAAGTGGGCCCCGCGGCGGTGGTGTCAGTGGAAGAGGGAGGGGACGTGGCCGTGGAATTGGAAATGGAAAGGCTCGTGGGAAACCAGTTTCGGCTGCTGACCTGGATGCTGAGCTGGACAAGTACCATGCTGAAGCAATGGAAGACAACTGAAAGCATCCACCGCATCTGATGAGTAAACTGAAACTGAAACAAGGAATTTGCCTTAGAAATTTTTCTACGAATCTTGTGTGTTCTCTCTATTACTATTTGTTGAATCTGTCTTACTAGGTTACATAGAAGTGATGAGTGTACTTGGATTTTATTTTCTTCTTCTTTTTCTTGTACTTTCTTTGGTTGTAGAGATTCTATATTCATCTCATTATCTTTTGTACTGGAAATGGAGAAGCATTTCTTTAAGGTATTATATATACCGATCTGAATCATGACTTTTGACGGTATCTCTATTTATCTTACTGCCTTTTGTCCTTATATATACTATGCTCCTTATATGAAGCATGGTATGGCATCCTAGATAACCTAGCCTGATCAATTTCTTTAACCAGAGTATTCTCTTGTAGTTGTTATTGTTGTTAATGGATTAGCTGGTAAGTTTCGTACATTGTAGTGCATGTCCAATAATTTTTTTCCTTTTCTTTCTTTCTTTTTTTCTTTTTTTATTTTGTAAGAAGTGCAATGAGTTGATACTTGGTGGCTGGTATGTTGTATGTAAAAGAAAATCAGCTCTTTTATATGAAAAAGTTACATTCTAGTAGGTAGTAGCTGTAATATAATTAATTCTAGTCAAGTTATTATATATATCTCTCTGTATATATCCATAAACAACATCAGATAATTGATGGTAATATTAATCATGTTTCATTTCTAGTTTCCTTTCTTTATGAGCGGATTGAGCGAAGGCTAGTGTGTAACTGTGTATTAAATATAAATGATGAAACAAACAATTTTCTCTTACCAAATTGTTTGTGAGCATATATTGGCTTTCAACATGTCTGAAAGATTTGCTTATAGATGAAATAAAGAGAACATTACATCTGCCTCATTAAATTCTAATCAGTTTAGGTATGTACCATATTATTTCCTAGACTGTTCATGCTAAGTTCATGCACCTCAGTCATTCTCCATCGTGCCGACAGAAATGCTCCCATGTCAAGTTTTCTGTGAACAAAAATGACTTGTTATGATAACATCACAAACCAATAAAGAGCAGAAAGTAGTGGCAAAAGCAACATTAAATGATTCAAAGTTATATGCTATATGATGAGGAAATAATGAAAACAGTGAAAATGAGTACTTATTTTAGTTTGAACTTAAATATATTTATGTATAGCATGTAAACATCATATGACATGCTTTTAATGTCAAGTTCTATCAAATTTACATCCTTAGATGATAAAAAAATGTGGCCATTCAAAAAGATATATAAGTTGGTGAACGAATGGTTCCATTTGAGAAATTTGTGTTCGAATTTCGACCTTTTTTTTTTAAAGTAATGCTATATGTTAAGTAATTTCTTTTATTCACCTCTCTCTTCTTCTACAACCGCGACACTCTGGAAAAAGACGTATAAATCAAAAATAAAAAATTCTGTAAAAATAAATTGCGCAACAAACCCATACCATTTCCCACTTTGCTGCATTAAGTACCTGAAATCAAGCTAAACTAGCGGGTCGATAAGTTGGAAAAAAAATACGATCCCTGTGAAGCTGTACCAGAAGTTTATTTGTAGGGATTTTGCCAAACAAGAGTCATGCAGTGACAACAAAACATATTCAACTAGAATTGATCTGCACCAATATTTACACTTTCTGGGATCCTGATACAGATGGACTGCATAGATCCATCCAATGGGACCAGAGAATCAGAGAGAGAGCTCACATGAATGCACAATTGAAGACAATTTACAACCAATATTTGCATAGAGAGAACAAATACGTGCACAAAAGGAGCAACCGGTGTACCTCATGCAATTTGATTTCTATTTAAACCTCAAGCAATTGCATATATATATATATATATATATATATATCATTCCCAATTATCAAAAATAGAAAAGAAGGAACTCAGGGAAAACCTTTTTCTTCTTGCTCCATGATCCCTCCCAACATCCCAAAATGTTGCATACATGGATTATAAATAGTGTATCCACTGATAAATTGCAATTAATGCATGTTTATCTGAGTCAATGAGAATTCAAATTTACCAGCTAAGGCTAAATGCAGTGCATTTACAACAGATTTAGAGGACTTGGAGTCAACACAAGGAGTTACTGGTTTTTTTGACTGACAATAAATGTATGAGTTGTATTTCTTGCCTTATATCTTCAGAATTTATTGAGTGTATTTTATATTTTTTTTTTCTACACAGAATTGAATGACATTGTTGCTTTTTCTGCAATGGATTGGATTTAATGCAAGGAATTCAAAATTTTCTTTGGAGTGATGATGAATGTATGCATTATTATATATTTGTTTCATATTATAGAATTTAGTGAATGTATCTTCTGTACATATATAAAATTAATTGAATTGAATGAGTTTTCAAATGACATCAGATTGACAAACTTTATCAGTATTCCACCATATCACTGAAATTTAATAAGTAACATCTATTAAATTTTATTACGTTGATGGTATTAAATCAAATTGAATGGCTTTCTAATTCTTCTAATGGTGCAACATTAATAATAAACAAGCCAGATATGCTCCACCATATATAATTTTTCTAAGGAACAATTCTTTCTCGTTCAGTGCTACAGATTGTTAATTGTTTAAACAGCTATGATCCTCTGCTGTCAGTTTCCGATAAACACTCAGCTGTTATCAGTTTCCTTGTAGATTGCTGATTGAGTTCTAGGGTTTGCAAGAGAAAATATGTGGAAATAGGAAACAACATTTGGTAAACAAAACTAGTTTCTTCACTGGGTCCAGTTCCCACTTCATAATTTAAATGCTTGTTTCACAAAATTATCCAAATTTACATAAAATTTACATTTACATCACCGATTCTCAAAACACTGTTAGAAGCTAACAACCAAATACATATATATATCAGAATATGCTACAACCAAGGTTCTCTAAACTTCTGTTAGAATCAAATATATATTTTATTCATGTTTATCAGTTCGTTGTTTCACTTCATGCGTGCTTTCATAATGTTGAAGCCTCATTGCATAATATATGTAGGAACAAATGCACTCGATCTCTCTCTCTCTATCATTGCTGTAATACATGGCTGATTACCAAAACCCTAGCATTTCCAACCTCCATGTTCCAGTCAACTGTGATGATCCTTCAATGGGCCATTAATCAGTCCATCGCCTGATTTCCACCCATCGAGCTCTAATCCCGTAAAAGCATCAACCAGGATCAGAGTCAAGGTGACAGTACAGGAACTGATTTTTTTGAAATATTGTCTGCAAAAAAATATTGGCTGTCAACAAGTTTGAATAATTTGCTCATAAGATGAAATAAAGAGAGCATTGTCTCATGAAATTCTTATCAGTTTAAGGATGTACCTCACCCAAGTGTTTCCTAGACCGTTCATGCCAAGTTCATGCGCCTCATATTTCTTCGGTGCAAAAGAAAATACTCCCATATTTAGTTTTCTGTGAACAAAACAAAAATCTCCAACATCCTTGTTATGATAAAGTGATCCTTATGGTAGTGAGGAAATGAAAAAAAAAAAACAGTCAAAATGAGTATTTCATTTAATTTGAAATTACATGAATGAAAATATCAGAACAGTATATGATATGCTTCTAATAACAACTTAAATCCTAGCAAATTTGCTTCCTCAGATGCTCAAAATGGTGGCTTTTCAAACAATAAGTTGATGATTAAATGCTTCTGTCTGAGAAACTTGTTTTTGAATTTCTATCTTTCTATGAAAGGCATGCTACTGAGTAATTTGTATTTGCCTTTCTACAACCACAAAACTTTGAAAAAAAAGACTTGTAAGAAATCCAAAGATCAAGAGTTCTGTAAAATTAAATTGCGCGACAAATTAGTACTGTCTCCCATTTTATTGCATTCAAAAACAAAAAGCATATATGTTTTCAGAAGTTTCACAAGCAAAATTAGCTGGTTCATAAATTAAAAATTTATCGAACAAGAGACGTTAACAAAATATATTCAACTGGAGTTCTATTTGATTTGTCATAACTTAAAAAGGCCTAAACTCAATATAGCAAGATGTGATTAGACTGAAGCTTATCTTATAAAAAATGTCAGCCCTTATGGTTATTATATTGAGGCATATCAATTCCACAAAAACCTTAAGCAATGCTACAACATTTTAAAACCGAACTTTTATCACAAATAGAAGAAAAAAAAGGAAATTAGGGAAAACCTTTTTCTTCTTCTGCATGATCTCTCCCAAAATGCTATGTGTGGTTGTGACCCAAAATGAGATAAAACCTTTTTCTAATCACTCCGAGCCAATATCTAGGATTATAAATAGCAATTGCTCTGGTAAAAAAAAAAGATGCAATTAATTAATGCATGTTTATCTGAATCAATGAGATTTCAAATTTACCAGGTAAGAAATGCTCAAATGCATTGCGTTTGCAACAGAGGGATTGTAGTCAAAGCATGGAGTTAATGGTTTTTTTACTGACAATAAATTGTACGGGTTGTATTTTATTGCCTTATATCTTCAGAATTTATTAAGTGTATTTTTATTTTTGATACACAGAGAATTAATTAAATAGCGTTGAATTTGCTTTTGCTGCCATGGAGTTGATTGGGGACAGTAATTCACCATTTTCATTTTATCAGTAGCTGCTTGCTATGTTATTGAAATTTTCTGAAATCACATGACGAGAATATAAAAGCAATTTTATTTATAATCCCTATTTTATTTAATAAATATTTCTACTAGTTAAAATTACTAAGTAATCTCAAAATCAAATTAAACACTTCCTAAATGCTATTATTTAATTTTACATTCAAAATTAATAACTGAATTTTCTCTCATAAAATCAATATTAATTTGGTCTACTAGAGTATACATTAATTGCCCCTTTATTTTTGCAAGTTCAAACGAATGTACTACATGAATTGTGCAGGTAAATGTGTCGTCACACGTAGTAATTAATTCTTTTACAGGATCTGTTGATGCTAACTATAATTCAAGAAAAATTATCCAAATTTCGTCCATTACTCTTTAATGTTTGGCATTATTCTTTTGTCTTGACATGATGGCAATTGGAGATGAGAGGTCTCTCGCTAGTACATATTATTACATTCAACAAAAGATCAGAACATCAACGGAACACATATTACCAGCAAGAAAAACACAATTCACAAGCAAAGAGCTACCTAGATTTAGCACTAAAAAATTATATTCTCATACAGGATACCTATTCTTTTAACTAATTCAGAGCACTTTTTTCTCATACAGGATACCTATTCTTTTAACCAATGTCTGCACACAAAAATAGCAACCTTTCAATTCAGCTCGTTTAAAATCTAAAAAATTCTTTGAGCTTCACGGTCCAACACAAGGGCAGATCCATCTTTAGTTACCTTTTTTTTAAGCTAAGAGCTTATGTCAGTAACCTTTTTTTTTAAGTTAAGAGCTCATGTCAGTAAACAGTAAGGAAAAGGATTAGTCCTACAAACTACCAGCAATTTACCCACTGCTCCAAAGGCTAGCAAGAACATCCAAAATTTCAACACAAGAAAAAACATTAAGAAAGATAAACAGACAAGTAGTAGGCGATCCTTGTAAGGTTGCAAACTCATAGCACCTGAAAAGAGCTAACCAGAAAAGAATAGACCTCTAACATTTCCAAATTTTTTGGAAATATAGGTATCTACCTGTTCAAGTTAAACATCAGGTACCTGTTTGCAATCTTAAGAGATGTCTACCACTGTCCATGAAGGTCTATACAAGAGACCAAAAAATTAAAAAGAAAGAAAAAGAAACCCTAGAACCTGCGATACCCATGAAAACGATCCATAATCCTTGCAGATGGGCACTCGAATGACATGTGGCCCCAGCCGCCACAATTGTGGCATACAACATTTGCTGGGCTGCAACAAGATCACAATTTAGTTACTTGTGGGAAATTAAGCTGATAATTGTGATTTTAAGGTGCATAGTAGCTAATGGCTTGCTAATAGGCCATTTTGATGCTGACTACTGAGCAATGACAATATGCTGACATTTCAGAACAAAAATATCAGCTGTACAAATCAGCACCCAGTTCCAACCTCTGTCCTTAAATTAATTTTTCTTTCATTTTACATTGATTATTGTTTACTTAGGCCATTTTATTGAGTATCTATTGCAGATTCATTTCTTTCACTCCCTTTCTTTTGTCAATATTCCTTAAATTTCCCAAAAAACTTGACTGTCTTCATCCAATAAAATATGAACTTTTGTGTGTGTAAACATCTTTGACTATACTCGACTGTTCTTCATTCATTTGTATTGGAAGTTTACTGTAGGAGTTCTTACCAGACATGGCTGATGCGGCCAGGCTCACCACCTGTATGGCACACAGTACCATATGTGATTGTGGTGCTCTTCCCAACATAGCTCAAAACACTGCAGAAATTTGCACAATACATCATGGCATACTCTCATACCTTCTGGTACCAGTTGAGCATACATAAACCTCTTGCAGTTCTATTGTGATTTTCTTTCATTTACCATTTTTCCCTTTTTTCCTATGGTTCTTTGCACAGCGAGGGTTTCAGCCGCGGGGGGGGGGGGGGGGGGGGGGGGGGGACACCATGCTCACCACAATTTGTAATAGCCTATTGAATATAACCTAGTGTTTCTCAATGTAGCCAAATCTGCCTTAAATTTGGGGAACCAACTGCATATCATCTGCTTTATCCTACTTAATTGCTTTTGGACGGTTCTGTTATCCTTTTCCTTTTTGCCTTTTGTGTGGGAAGAATTGGGTCTTTCTTGTATTTGTTGCTAGATGGCACAATTTCCTAGAAAATTTGATAAATGGCAGGCAGCAGACATTATACCCACCAGAATCTAGGAGAGTTTGTATTAATTCTGTTCCAGGGTTTCTCAAGGGAGATAAAAACCGAGCTCCATTTGTAAATCAGTTTAGTTAGGAAAACTTACCAATCCCTGCTGATGTGACCAGGCTGGCTGCAGAGACGGCACAAGATGTTGTGGTGGGCCCCACCATGAACCTCAGAGGCAATCTTGGTCTTGGGACAGCTGTGGGCCATGTGCCCAGAAACATTGCAGAGGTTGCAGACCGGGTCGTTGGGGCACTGTCGGGCCAGGTGCCCTGGCATGTGGCAGTTCTTGCAAGCTGTCTCATTCATGCACTCTGACACAACATGTCCAGGCATGCAGCAGTTGTTGCACACCTTTCGGTTTCTCAATACACTAGCATCTGGGCAGTCACGTGATATATGTCCATACCTGTATCATTATTTAATTTTTGTTATTCTTTTTACGTTATTTTTTTTCACAAATCAACAAAGTTGCGCGTCAGAAAACATAGTGACAAGCTCCCAGTTCACCCAGCTAGAAAATGTTTCCTTAGCAAACTACACTCAATGTACAAAATCCAACTTTACAATTACTGAAGCTCTTTATAAGCAACTGAATGAAACTCAGTTCCGGATACCCAGCTTGATTTTAGTACAATTCTGGATATCAAACTAGTAAGCCTGTTAGAAGTGAGGGCGAAATTGTCAAACATTTAATGAGTGTTGTTAGCAAGAAGTGAAAAAAACAAAAAAACAAAAAACAAAAAATTGGTCCTGGTTGGAAGTAATTTTGGGAAATACTAGCCAACTATAGATTATCATTGGAAGAAATTTGTGAAAGACCCAACCAAGATATCAAGCCTCTAATAATCAAACGAAAAGCTAAAACTCAAAAAAGCTACAAGCTCTAAAATAGATGATAGGAAGCAAACAGATTATATAGCTCGCTTGCCTGTTACAGGTATGGCAGAGGGTCTTCTTGGTGCACTCGCTTGCCATGTGGCCATACTCATGGCAGTTCCAGCACAACTTTCGTGTCGGGCACTCAGCTGCTATATGGCTGTTTATAATAATTTCAAACAGCAGCATGTAAGTATCACCATCAAACCAAGGATGGCCATTTCAGCTAGTATTTTTGCCAGATCATGACCTGCTCAGTACAAAGCAATGTTGTTCCCATTTAAGACAAGAAATTTATAAAAAAAATTGTTTATAGCATGTCCTGGTAGACAGGTACAATACCCTCCTGCCCTGCTATATTAATCTTTGTTTAAAAGCAGCATGTGCAGTTCCAATTCAAGTAAAGAAAAGGAAAAAAAAAAAAAAGCAGAGGAGCCATACCCTGTAAGAAAACACCTGTTGCAGACAGCTTCATTGGGGCAATCTCTTGCAAAGTGTCCAGGCTGCTTGCAGTTTGTGCAGATGAAATCCCTGAATGAATTTCCAAAAAAGAAAAAAGAAAACTTCAAAATCACACATAAGAGGGCTGCGATAGATTATTATATTTGACATTATAATTGATATATAATTATGTATTTCATGATTCTTGTTAATATATTCACTCTATGAATTATAAATATAGTTCAAATAATCATATATGTTATGAACCAATACTGTTGCAATAACATGCTATCCACAATCTGCTATACAAAATGCTCAGCTGCTATGGACCTGCCATCCACTATTTAGGCCTTTGCTCAAAAGTGCAAATTAAGCACGAAAGCTGGAAAATAAAAGAAAAAATAAGGCGGAAGATAGTCAAACTGGCCAGTTTATAATGTGATAACTCTGGTAAAAAAGAAATGCATTTCCCATGTTGCTAACAAGGATTTTCCTTTTTTCAGTACCATTGCATAACACAGCCAGCATACCAGCATTTTGGTGCTGCTACAAAGAACAGCTGAAACAGTATGTACCAGTTCTGACACAAATGCGATTTTTCTCCATTAAACCTTACCAAAAAAATATATATTAAGAAAGACTTGACCTAACAAAATCGTGTACCTGTACCGGCGGAGACTGCTTGTCTTGGCATAGGGATTGTGACGGGAAGTTGTGCGGCAGGGACTTCTCCTGCTATTGTGCCTGGGAAGTGGGCTAGGGCTTCTACTCTTGCTGGTCTCACTCTTGCTCCTGCTCACATTTTGGCTTAGGCTTCTGCTCCTACTCCTGCTTGGGCTTCTGCTAAAACTTCGGCTCAAGCTTCTATTCCTATTCCTGCTCAGGCTTCTGCTAAAGTTTGGGCTCCAACTCCTGTTAATGCTCCGTCTCAAGCTCCTACTTGGGCTCCTGCTCCCCCTCTTCATCTTCTCCTGCATCATCCACAGTTAAACCAGAATATGGACTTACTAATCCAGGTCTTCTAGCAGTACATAACATATGTAGGATATAACCTAAGTTAATAGCATCATTTGACAGTACCAGCAGCTGTGTTCTTCTTTTGTGAACAAGTTGGCTTTAGCCTTGGATTTTGAAATTGTCAAATCCATGTCCAATGACACAGGTAAAGGAAAAAGAAAACAAGAGCATTAGTCTCTTAAATGATCAAAACCATCATTGGTTCTAGATAGTTTTCCCTTCCCTTGTTTAACATCTGAAAAAGGATTTCCGGATGAAAAAAAGAGTAAGCTGTTTCTTTGCATCAGCCTTCTCTTGAGCAAATTTGTGGCTTACAGTCTATTTAGTATTGTACAGGTGAGAAACTGATGCCTAGCTTATCTATGCTCAACTCAGCTCAGCCGGTCGTAACGGCAGGAAGAACCAAACAGAGGCAACACATGGTTATCACCTTCAAGTTTTAAATAAAGACAAACAATAGTACCAAACCGCAAGGATCTCAGCCGCATCACAGAAATATTAACAGTAAGGTGACAGTACCTTTATAGTACCAGTATTTGATTATATTTTGTACAAATCAGGCCTAGAAAGTCATCATAAACTATCTTTAGAATCGAGATATTCTCGAATCGAATCGAACTGTGTCAACACATACAGGATTCATGAATCGGACTGAAACGACCCTTAAAATAGAGCTTGCTCAAGTGTTGTGGCAACAGTTTTAAGTAAAAAAAAGAGAGACAACAATGGAAAAAACAAAAAGAAATGCAGGTAGGATCGAGCTTACGACTCGAGAGGAAGACTGTACTGGTGCGCAAAGTGATCAGAGCTAAGGGTTAGAGAGGAGAGAGAGCGATACCTGGTAAGACAGAGAAGAGAAGAGAAGAGGAGAGAAGAGAGGAGAGAGAGAGAGAAGCGAAGCGAAGAGAAGAGGGGGTTTTGATTCCCAAAATGAGACAGCACTTCTCAATTTGTTGTTATTACGAAGGAAGATGTTATGGAAATATCAATAGTTTTTGTATACATTAAAAAAAATTATTTTATATATATATTAATAATTTTATTGATATAATATTTCTATTATTTAATTTAACTATTATTAATATACATAATAACTCATTTAAATTGTATAATTACAATATTGTATAAAATGAATTTGTATAATAAAGTCATTAATATACATTATAATTCATTTTAAGTTACATAATAATAATAATATTGTATAAAATGAGTTTGCATAATAAAATCATTAATATGCATAATAACTTACTTAATGTATATAATTAAACCCGTATCGATGACGGTATTAATAAGCGTATCTGTGTATCAGCTCCCTATTATGAAATCCAAATGGAAGGAAGGATCATTCGATTTTGTTCAAAAAAAAAAGATTAATATTTATGAAGCTATTATTTTCCAAAATTTTGAAATGATTTAGTGTAGGTTTAATTAACTCAGTGACACTAAGATGTTTTTTTCTATTTCTTTTTCTTTTTATTTTAACTAACTAAAATGTTTATTCTAAAATAAGAAATAAGTAAAAATGATTTGGTAAAATTACAAGATTTAGTAACAATGTTTATTGTTTTTCTTTTTTCTATTTATAATAATCAAAATTCTTCAGCAGAAAAAATAAAAAAAATTATTTTTTTCAATTAGAGCAAATTTTGTTAGGGTCAAGATTTGCTATTAGGAAAGAATGACAGAAATATTATAAATAGAAGGCCTTTTTTCTAATAAAAAATGTATTATTGATAGAATTGTTTGGGTTCAATGAAATAAGGTAAAACTATAATTTATTCTTAGATTTATTATGCCAACCACTTGATTCTTTAAAAATACTCTCTACAAGTTTCAAAAAATATCTTGCAATTAATTAACAGTCTTACATGATTCGAGTTAATTTGTATTTGATGAATTTTATTCTTTACATGTTGGTGAATTTTTGAGGTTTATTGATGGATGATTATTATAATAAAACTTTGATTAATGATGAGATTTGAGTTCTCACATATGTACAGAATTATAATGATAATTATTAATATGAATTTGATTTATAATTATTTGGATTTTTTATGAGATTCAAATGCACCATATATTCTACAGAATTTTTACGGCGCAATAGAATGTATTTTTTACTAGTTATATAAAGGCTCAAACATGCTACTGTTATGTTACGTTATAGTGCTTAGCAACAGTAGCGCGCAATGGTCTTTTTCCCCTCCTATTTTCCTTATGTTTCCCTTTTTTTTGGAAATATTTTTTTTATGCCCTTTTTCTCTATTGGTTGTTTTCCTTGGAGCTGGGTCCATTTTGATTTTGTTTTTCTGTTATTGTTTCAACCTTCATCTATAATAATAATAAATTTCATTATTGTTAAATTGATTTAATATGTTAAAATGTTTCAAAATGGTAAATTTTTTTTATCATTATCATGTGATGAAGCTCTTGTAAAATCAAATTTATTTATAAAAATATTACATTTATAATTAATTGGATTAGATAGTTTTGTATATGACGCAGCGGAGCATACAAATTTTCTAATTAGAATTGACATATAATCATTTACAAGTTTAAAAGAGAACATGTTGCATAAAAGTAACAAAAATATTAAAATATTCGACATATTTCACAAATTGAGATTATAATGCATTCTATGGATAGCAATAGTTTAAAAGTGATTGATGTGAGAAAAAAAATTATTTTTTATAATTGCAAGAATGAAGATGCTCCATAATCTCAAGTAGATATAGTTACATAAAATTTTGTTCATATATTTCAATTGTTGAATTTTTGTATTTTGGTGTAACACCGAATGTTTTAATATTAAGAAAATATTCTATTTGAACCGCAAACCTAATACAGTGGTGATGGTATCACCTCTTTACAAAGAGATATATGTTTAAATTTCATCAAAAATATTTCAAAAGAGAATAAATATGAGAGTTAATGGGAGCCCTAATTTAAAAAAAGAAGAAGAAAACATTCCATTTTTTTTTAACTTTCTTTGTTTGACATTTTGTTTTGAAATTGTCAGAAGCTTTGTATTGTGTTAAAATAGACATTTTTTTTAACTTTCATTGTTTGTGTTTTTTTAATTATAATTTAAAATTAGAGAAAAAAATTTCTATCTCAATTAAAAAAGGTGTAATGTCATGGATGTATCTCAAACTTTTTGGGTTGTGATAAATTTACCTCTAAACTTTTAAATTTGACATACACCTTTTGAACTATTGAACCTGTGATAAATGATCGCCAGTAGATAATTATTATTTAATACTTCATTTTAAATTATAAAATGACCAAATATCTTTATATATATATATATAAAGATATTTTGTTCATAAATAATTATATTTTATGAAATTTTAAAATAAATGAGTAAAAGAGTTTAGAGTGGCGCAAGGGTAACTAAGAAAAGAAAAGAACAGAAACAGACGGACATGGAATGGCACATGGGAAATGGTCACAGAAAAACTAGAGACACGTCAATTATCTTCTAACCCTAGAAACCCTCATCGGAGCGATCCTATTCTCGTTTCCTCCCTCCTCCATTGCTTTTCCGCTCTCGCAATTCAATCAAACCACCTCACTAAGAAACCACAGAGAGAGAGAGAGAGAGGGAGAGAGGGAGAGATGAGGCTGTTCGATCCATGGCCGGTGTTCTTCAAGCGCGAGTTCAAGCGGACGTGGCCCTTCCTCGTCGGCTTCGCCGTCACCGGAACTCTCATCACCAAGTTAACCGCCAGTTTCACCGGTACCAGATTTCTTCCCCTCTCTCTCTCTTTCTCTCTCGGATTCTCGGATTAGAATATTAGATCAGATCTGCGATGGTTACGGATTGTGTCTTCGAATCAATCGCCTATTGCATATTTGCATCTTCCTCCCCGATACGGATCGCTCTTGCAAGATGCTGATGCACGTGGCAGTAATCTGCCCTGTCCGATCAACATTTCGATCAACCAATTCCTACTCTTAGATCTGATCATACGCAGTGAACGCCAATTCCCTTTGCCATAATTGGTTTCTAATCTAAAATTTCCATAATACTGTTACCTGAATATTTGTATTATCTTCTTGCTAAAGCCTAAAGGTTGCTGAGTGTTGTAATCTATCTGATGCAGATTGCCATAATACTGTCTTAAAGGGTACCTGCTTAGTTTTGTATGATGATCCTTAATTTTTGACATAATTGCAGAGGAGGATGCCAAGAACTCCAAGTTCGTGCAATATCACAAAAAGTTAGAATCTTGTTTCTTCTATTTACTTTTTTCAATTTAATTCTTCTCTTTTCTGCATCAACATTATGTTCAAAAATTTGCTGTACAAATGTGCATTATACACTGGTTTTGTAAAGTAGTTAATTAGACACAATCAGGGAAATCAAGCAAATTTTTTTAGGAATGGGGATGACAGTTGTATAAATATCAGGGAAAAAAGTAACTTCATTTAAAAATGTTGGTTGTGTTTAAAGGTTTTGAATGGTATTTACCAATTACTATTAAGCCATCAGACATTTTAATTTGCTTCAAATATAACGGTGAACCTATTATCCACATCTTTGCTGAAAATCTCCTTCCTATAGTCATTTGGTTAAAAGTCACTTCTTGGTAGATTGAGCTGCTTGCATTCAATCAAGTACCATGTGCTAATTTTTTTTATTTAAACTCCAAATTCTTTGAAGTTTGCAAAATTAATAGCTCCGGTCAAAACAATGTTGCATGAAGTTAACATATTCAGTGTGTGAGGTATTATGGTATCCATTCACATACTATGTATGGGGAACAAAACTATAGTGTCTCCTGTGCATGTATTAGTTTTTAATTCTAAATTGTCATGTTATTATCAGTTTTTCTTGTTGCAGGTGAACTGAGCATGTCTGCAATGGATGAGCTCTGCATGCTTTAATAAATTTGGCAATTCAAGCTTTCAGCTTTTTTTTTTCCTTTTATCTTGAAAATTAGGCTTGACAAGTGCTTTCATTTGGCAGTTGAGTTTCTTTCTTGAACACAAAATAATTAATGGGTACTTAGTGCACATTACTTTTTAGGTTTGCTTCATATATGATACTCGTTTTCTGAGATTTTTTTTTGCTATGCCTCAATGATTCCAGCAGGCATATAAATGAGTTTGAGCATGCTGGTATATTTGTGACTTTGCACACTGTGTTAGCTTATTTTCACTGAACCGTTTAATTTTACATGGTTCAACCATCCCAATTAAGTTCCCTTTGTGGCCTGTCAAATATAGTGACATAATAGTACCAAATGAAAGATTTGCACTAGCCCTTAAATCACTTGTGCTGTGTATTTTATTTGGAGCGAATAAAATGTAAATTCTTTTTCTTTCTTTTGCTTGCGTATTTAAGATAGTTGTGCTCTTATGGCAGATTAATTGTTTCTGAACGGCTGTTGGTTTGTGGACAACGTGAATGCCTAAAATAATTCAGCAAGTTTGTACATTGATCCTGCTCAATGTTTTCAGAAATAAAGAAGAACAATGAAGCTAAAGTATGAAGGTGACCTTAGCAATTGCTACGAAAATCATTCCCCTTTCAACAAATCGATCTAAGCTTTTATGGAGGATTATCTTGCGTCCGCTGAGCGTGTCTTAACATTTGTCAGTACAAAAAAGTAATACCCCATGATATAACCTTTGACTGTACTAAATTAGCAATCTCAGCAAATGAACAATTCTGTTACCTCTGACATAGAACAGTAAGCATCATAAGACACATTGAGTTGAACAAGACTGATCGAAAATATAATATTAATAGTGGTTCAAATTCCTCCATCCCTACTGAAAGCTATCTTCTTTCTTATCATGCTTCCTTTTCAAACCTGTTGTTCAAAAAGAAAAGAAACTTTACTAAAGCATCTGAACTACAAGGTAAGCGAGACATTCCTTTAATGTCATTATTACTCTCCCTAATTTAATTTCAGAGTGAACCAAGAATTGCCATCTACAATGCTCAAGGTTTAACTGGGACTATCCTTTTCAGTGTATGTCACTGAGTTCACCATTGCAGTTGAGACGTCAGGCAATTGAGTATTCCCTATAGTTTGGTTCAAAGGCTAAGGACTCCCCGCCGCATTACATTAATAGCTAGCAAAAGGAACCGCACCAAGCATTGCACCATTCAGTTCAATGCTCTACCTAGCTAAAGCTTCAGTCTACCTGACTGACCCATATATTATTGGTTCGGATCTCAACCAGGATTTGCTGATACGCTAGTAGGGGCAGAGTCGACCAGTTCATGCTTTTTGTTTGAACTTTTCTGAAAATAAGGAGGCCGAATGCCAATCGAGCAAAACAAACAAGAAAGGCTGTGTTTTTAACTTCTAGGAGACTGTCATACCCTTTCAATTTGTTTTCAAAATAAAAAATTCTAATCACCAGAACTGACCCAAATTCCTTAACAATATAACACAAGCTCTGAAATTAATAAGCAAAACAAACAAGAAAATTTCTTATGTCAAGTTACACATATCATATAAGTAATTTGAGTCTCGTCTCTATATTCCGAGCTTTAAGTTGGGTTGATATCCAAACATTCTATATGAAAATAGTTTTGAATCAAATGGAGTTACTGCGAACTAAGCTCTTCAAGAGTCCCAACTTCCTCATTTGACAAAACATCCACAGTTGGCCCATTCATGTACCAGTCCTTCCTTTTTCTGATAAAATTATAGAAAATAAGTGACTCAGTGTGAATTCAACAAGATTTGTCAGAAGAATGCTGTTATTACAGTGAGGTTAAAAAAATGTTACCGAATTACACCGCTTCCTCTGCTCCCAAAGTACTTGGACACATCCAAGGCATTGTTACCTCCTTTGCTGAAGTTTATTTTTTTTTTTCAAAAAATGTAGTTTAGAACAAGGAAAAAACAAAAGAAAACACAGTATTTTACATATTTAACTACGATCCACATTGAAAAGAGTCACATGAGCATGTCGGCTCAAGCGTAAATGATGCTACACAAAAAAGTCCAATAATATTATCATATCTTTTTTATGATAACTCATGTTTTTTGATTCAGTTAAATACAAGAATGATACTCCATTATGGGTGTTTCAAGAGTTCAAGATTTTTGGGGACAAAAAAGGAGGAATGGAACAACAGTTGATCTAGAGAGGTACCTCAAATCATACGTACGGCGTCCCTTCTTACCGAGTTTAGCTTCTCTTACAGCAGAGACACTCTGAGCTGCTATCTGTTTTTTATTATTATATTTTAACCAAATATGATAACAACAAGCATTATTAGGAAGTGACAAATGACTAAAGCTACTTTCAACAACATTTCAAAAGAGAGTATTAGAACATAGAGGTCAGTAAATCCATAACAGAATTACATAACACATAATTCTATTAATCCTTTGATATTTCTTTCAATGATAAATTCTCGTTAATGTCAACACAAAGGAACCCTATCAAGAGAAAATGTTGTAGTCACATCAGAATCTGAGGCAACAAAGTACGAACAGAAATTAAGCTAATTTTTAAGTAGAGACATAACGGAGCAACAACTGACCTCATACAATTGCTCTCTGATAGCTACAGCTATTGCTGGCTGTGAAAAAAATGAAAACAAAACCAATAAATCAGCATAATACTGGTTAGCATTAGTATGCATCGAATCTTCTTTACGGCAATCCACTGGTTCTTTTTCTCAAAAACAAGCACAGTTTTTCCTTCTCACTACTGAGCCAAGTATCCCCAAACACAGTACCAATCTAGACCTACTGAGGTCAATCTAACTGCACATAAGGACAACAATCTGGTATTCAGGATTTCAGAAGTTAAAAAAAAAAAAATAAAAGAAAAAACTATGGCAAAAAGAAGGTTACTTATGAATATCATACCGCCACTTCAGGATCTGCAACATCCAAATCATTGCATAGTGTTCTGGCAAACTCTTCTGGGTCGCTCTCAAAATTGCTTATATCCTAATACAATGCACATACATCAAAATGTACAAAACTTGTCGAAAACAAATTTCTTTATTTGCATTATGGAATTTTTGAAGGCAAGTGCACATACCCATAAGAAAGTATCTCTTACTACAGTGTTATTTACCCGAAGATCTACCTACAAGAAAACATTAATTAATTCTCACAAAATTGACACATGTAGGGAGAATTTGGGGGGGGGGGGGGGGGGGGGGGGGAGAACCTTCAGTGGCACGATTTTCTCCCTAATATACATATCTTGACCTCCAAAAGAACGGAATTCTGCTAGTTGGGACTTAAGCAAGGGAAAAAAGAAGCATTATTCAAAACAAAATGGAAGCATAAGAAACGATGAACAAAATAAAAAGAAAGAAAGAGAGAAAATATAATTTATTAAGGCTCAATAACATATGTTCCTTATTTGTTCATACCTGAATAGATTGTGAAATCTGGGTAACAAATGTTGAAGGCAATTTCAAATCCTTCACAGTCCTTTTAGCAAAATTCAGAACTTCCGAATCTGGATCTTAACCACATAATAATGAAAGAACAAAATTTCAAAAATATGATATATAATAGCTTATTGGACAGATTATAGACTCCTCATATTGCAATATACACAGAGCCATGACCTACATGAAGAGAATTTGGCTGGTACTGACAATGTTACGGTATCAGTACTGATCACCATTTGTGCTACCTATACTGCTATACACAAAAGAGACTCTGGCTGGTATCAGCATCAGCACCAAAATGGTAGCATTACTGAGAACTAGTTGTGGCATGAATTGATTCGAAGAAATAGATAGTAAATAAAGAAAGGAAAAAGAAAGAGAGAAATGATGGGAAGGAGCATTTTACCATCGGGATTCCATGTGAAGGCATCCTTGTAACGATGGCCATCGATGTCAACGTCGAGGCGTATGGGTATCAGACTTTGTCTCGTTGGCCTGCTAGGCAAGCAATCAATTAAATCAAATCAAATCAAATTAGATCAAAGTAGCAGGACGAGAAGGGAGAGGAGAGGAGAGGAGATAACCAGGCTTACATGCGGAACTTGATGGATGCTGATTTGGAGTTGCTACCACCGAAGGATTTCATGCTGCGATGCAAGTTCTTTTCTGTTTTTTTTTTTAAAATGAAATCTTGATCTCCTCCTCTCCTCTCCTCTCCTCGCCTCGCCTCGTCCCCTTGCACTGCCCCCACAAGCCTAAGCAGGAGGCTTGAGGATTTCGGGCAAGCGCTGGTCAAACAAGGAAGCAAAGCAAGGCAAAGCCCAGCCCAATTATGGACCTTTGTTCGATTCCATGAGGCTGAAATGAAGCTGTCAGATTCACACCCCTCATGGTTTTGTTTTTTGTTATATTAACTCCTTGCCATGGTCCATGGTACAGTGTGACTGTAACAACTACCAACGTTCTATGAATAAAATAAAACAGACTCATCACATTCATTACCAATGTTTCCCAGTACAACTATATATTTATTTATATATATCAAGCTACGTTTTTTTAGTTTTGATTCAATACCAAGAATTAAACAAAAAAAAATGCACGAGTCACATGCCACTGCTACACGGATATCCAATTGCTAACAACCTCAACCACATACATAATACAAGCTTCACAAAACTAATCACCCTCACAGAGGCAAGGATACTGAATCAGGTTCATACAAACCAGCAAGAAAAGCTATTACAATCCAAAACATGAGAATCCCAACTAGGACAGATCGCAACACATGGTTACAATCGTTAACTGCATGAAGTTCGCTTTCCGTCAGTGAAATACCCACTGTTTCATCAAACTCCAACTCTAGCTCTTTCTCACCACGTTGCATTTTGCTGCTCGTGCACACCTCTTCTATCTTGTTTTCCACCTCGCCTAGGATTTTACGGCATTGTGGACAGTTGCAATCCCCCCCAAGAAACAATGGTATTGTTTCGAGTAATTCTTTTAGCGCTTTCTGGCACCCTTCTCCTTCTAAACGCATCTTTTGCAGAGTTGCCGGCTTCAAAACCTACCAATAAACACAGCACATCAGAATGAAAATACTACAATAAGTGAACAAAAGAAAGTACATATGGAACAAAAAGCAAAAGAAATTATCAATGTGTTTTAGCAACAGTCACACAAATGCAATTATTAAAAGAACCCACATATCAAATTACAATTCCAAGGCATCTTCAAATAAGATTGTATTTTTTGCTCGCCAAACTTATGCAGCCTTAAATTTATGTATTAATTTTTACTTCTTTTGAGAAAATCTATGATGCTAAAACCAAACAGAATCATTACCATCACCACCTGCTTTAGAATAACACAACATAAATATAAGCAAAAAAAAAAGAAAGGAAATGACAGAGGCTTCTCAAGATTTTACCTGCATGAAAGTCTGAGTGATAACTCGAACAACAGGAGGGAGACGAATGATGAGCAATCGTCCAAGTCGATTGGGGTAGTTATCCTGCACAAGAACTGTCATGGATCTCAGCATCTGCATTGGGAACCTGAATGGAGACACCCCTTTGCAATCCATTAGAACAGAGATTGTCGGCTCCTCTTCTTTCACCAAATGCATAACACCATGTTCGATCTGGGAAACTGCAAAACAGGTAAAAACATATTTTGAGTATGCTTCAGAGCAATTAAGTCTCGACTAAGAAATGATTCATACATGCTGAGACTAGATATTAAACCACAAACTCGGGGGAAAAAATAATACACAAGTACAGAAAATAAAAGAAAACTGTTAAAATAATCAGGAAACAATAATGACAAAACAGTATATACCAACTGCTTGGGCAAAACGTGGTCGGTCCTTGGGGGCCAAATGAGAGCATGCAAATCCAAATCTAATGACTAGACATGGCCGGGACATGACATCACGACCATGCCAAAAAACAAGGTGGGACCACATCTCGAGCTCTTCAAGCGAAAGTATGCGGTAACTCTCCCTCCAACGAATTGTCTTCTTGAGTGATGACAGTAAAACAGAAAGGTCGCCGTTTGCTGCACTGTAAAATCTCTTGAGTTCACCCTTGTCAAACCTGAACATTTTGTGAGGAAGAGTAAGTTCAAATTTTGATTTTTCTTTTTGGGTTTCAATTTCTTGTGAGCCTTAACAGTAAAATCTAACCCTAAAGAAGATAACAAAAAAGAAAATGAGAAGAGTTAGCGCTGTTATCGTAGGAGTAAAACTCCTCCTGTAACATAATGCTTGCAGATCTACTTATTTTGTGTTCAAGAAGAAATAAGTTTAGTACCTTTCTGGCAAAGTAATGCATTGTTTCTCAAGCTCTTTGAAAAGCTGTGTCAACCAATTCTCAGAAACCATATCTTCAGTAGTTTCCTCAGATCTGGATAACAAAAGAATTCATTTCATCTATACTAAACTATCCAAAAGCGATGATCAATATTCTCTTTTGATCCATTCATGGAGTCCATATTTTCATATCCCTAAAATCCCCTACAAGCATTGATAACGAATACTACCATGCTATTAATGTTTCAATCAGATGTTAATTCAAATACAGATTTCATAGGTTCATGATAAAGTGAAGCATTGTTCAAAAAATCAGTATATTATTAGCCTCATGCAGCTGCTGATTCTGACACAAGAATTCATAGAACTAAGACTGCTTACTCTTCGTATCAGAAAAGAAAAAGAATAAGAAAAAAGAAGACTGGTTACCCTTCTGCATCTAAATGTAATGAAGTAGCTGAAGTTGAAGTAGCATCATCTCCTGTCTCATTTGGTTCGTCAACATGTTTTGAATGATCAACTAAGGCAGTTGTAACGGAGATAAGCAATAGAGGCTTCGAAATGCTCTGCATACACATACAAGTCCAACAGCATATAAGCATTAATTACTAAAAAGCCATCTCTTCCATCCCTCGAAAGTATCAAAATGTGATGTGGAGCCCTTTAACAAGAATCACGCAGACCTTAAAATACTAGGAAAATAAGATGCATCCTGCCTCAGAAAAATATTAACAGCATGATCTGATGTTCCTCCTCCCCTGATTTCTTCAAGGAGGCCCATCCTCTATGTTTTTCATCACGTGCCGAGAGAGAAGCAAGGGGCATTTCAGGTACTCTTTTTCTAATAATCAGGAGAGGAGGAACACAGCTGACTTTCCAATTATGTTATGCACATATAAGTTGCTCTCTCTTTTCAAGGGTATATGTATAATAATTTTATGCTTTTACGAGCGCACATCAAATTTTACCCACCAAATCCGCACAACAAGAAAAGTCTTCGGCACAATGAGTCTTAAGCATCAAACCATAAAAAAGAAAAGAGCAGAATTTAGGTCAGCTGAGGTTTAATTGGGGCTTGCATGAGGGTCCTGGCAATGACTCTAAAGGAGAACAAGTTCAGTTATTATTCATTTAGTATTATTTTTTTTTTCTTTTTGGTTACCTGAATGCCTCTGATGAGAAACCCAAGAGGAGTCCAGCGCTGAACCCACTTGAAAGGAGGGTAGCTGAGAAGTTGCAGAGCCTGAACCGCATTCCACAAGACGGGGCACCTGGCGCTCGAGATCCTTCTTGTCACCTCCAAGGCCACCACTTTCGCCAAGAAACACACCGCCTCATTCGTCACTCCTGCCCCTAACCTCAACCGTCCCAAAGGCATTACATGCTTCAGAGGCACCGGAGCCATTCTCGGATTCTTTTCATTTGACGCTTTCATTGATGCATGCAGGCTTTTACTTTTGCTCGATCTATCCATTCTTTTCAACTCGGCTGCAAATTCAGAGATCCGGTCAAGTGCAACAGGGGCTACATTTTGGACAGCATCCTGAATTCAAGTTGTATTTGTCTATAATCTCAGATCTGCTATTGTATATATTAAGAGGAAATAAAGTTAGATTTATAGACCATAACTCAAATGTACTTGTTCATACTTGCTAGAACTACATTTCTTGTATGTGCAAGTAACATCTAACAATATTTATTTGTAAAGAAAACCGAAGGTATTCAAATATTGACAATTTTGCTCCTTGTTCATACCAAAAGTTGAATGCTACAATGGGAAACGATACGAATTAAAAAGATATACCCTAGTTTAACCACACTCCTTTCTGATTACTATTTCAGTGTCTATCTCCAGTTTAATTATTTGGATACCAGACTACAAAATTCAAAGTAAACGGACATACGAATTGAAAAGATAAGATGGAAAAGAAAGAAAAAGAGGCGACACCACAGTGAATTTCAGAAAAAAAAAGGAAAAAAGTAAAAAAAACGAACCTGAGAATAGGGGTTTAGAGCACGGGATTTAATAATAACAAAGAGTTTGAGGCTGGAAAAACTGTCAGAGATGGTTTAAATCTCGATCAAAATATCCAAATCACAAGTGATATTTCCCAAAATTTGAACGTGAAATTGAGATTTAAGAAGAGAAGAAGAAGAGCGATGGACGTAGAAAGTAAATAAAATGAAGTTAGCTTACCGCTGCGAAAAGCGAAGAGGGATTAATTAGATTTAGATGTTAAGATCCAAGCGACTTGAGATTTGGTTTGATGTAAGAGAGGAAGAGAAGAGACGAGAAGAGGAGAGAAACTCAAGGAAGAAACGAGCGTCAACGAAGTTAGTGTAATAGAATAGAAATATAAACGAGAAAAAGAAAGACCCGAGTAATTAGGTGGCTGAGTGGGTTGGCTGGTTCATCCCCATTGCTTTATTAATTATTATTAAGTTAAACATGGTCCACGCTAGAACACCTAATTAATAATCAATGTAATAGCATATGGGTCCCATGTGTCAGTGTCCAAATGGAACTCACCCCTCACGGCGACAGCGAGAGGAGAGGAGATTCATTACCGTGCACTGCGACGTCATGTGTGTCATGAGACTATGAGAGAGAGAGAGAGAGAGAGACACGTGTCATGTCATGAGTGTCGTGTGAGCAGTCACTGGTTTCTAATATAGACATAACTAAAGAATTAAAAACAACACATCGTGTCAAGAGACAGGATATGTGTCAGAGACGTCACGATATGATACGACACGGCGTATTAATACGTGTCGTATTATACGTATTGTGTGTCGTGTCGTTATTCGTATCGTATCCGATTTTCGATACTGTAGACACGGTACAAAATACATATAGGCACAGTATGAGAACACGTGTAAGCACGTGTAGATACGTTTAGTACAGTTTGTATGGATAGCAATCATATATACGGATTGTAGGCCGTTGGATATTGATTAGACGGTTGATTTTGTAGTTTATTGGCGGAATTTTGTAATAGCATTAAAAAATAGGCTAATATGATATTTGTCCCCAGTTTACGTACCTCCATCTCCTTAGCAATGGTAAATTGATGAAAATGACGAAAATACCCCCTAAACAGTTATAAACGGTTATATTTGAAGGTTATTTTTGTAATTTTCACACTACAATCCATCTATAAATACTTTCATATTCAATCAAACTCATTTCATCCAACAAACTTAATCTTTTTTCTTAATATCATTCTCTCAACTGAGTTTTCATATTTTTCATATGCATTTTTCTCAAATCCCCTCTCAGTTTTGAAATTTAATAGTACTTCAAAGGTTAGACAATTTTTTAGTTTTTTTTTGTAGAAAATAGGAATATGCATATAAAAATAGATGCACAGCTCAAAATTAGTGAAATTTTTTCTGTGGTTTCCCCTAACTCGAGTGAACTTAAGAAAAAATGGATTTATAATTTTTTTAATTATTGTATTTTTTTTTGATAATTTTAACCCAAATCAGAACATTAAATGGTTAAAAATAGATGTATAATCCCAAAAATGGTGGAATTTTTTCTGTGTCTTCCTCTAACCCGAATGAACTTAAAAAAAATGGATTTGTAATTTTTGTTATTGTTGTACCTTTTTTTGATAATTTTAATCCAAATCAGAACATTAAATGGTTAAAAATAGACGCATGATCCAAAAAATGGTGAAATTTTTTCTGTAGCTTTCGCTAATCCTAATGAACATGAGAAAAATGGATTTGTTATTTTTTTAATGGTGTACATTTTTTTGATAATTTTGATATCCAAATCTGAAAATTAGATTTTTTTTTGATATAACTAATATTTTATGATAAATTTCAATGCAGTTTTTTTTCCAAAAAGTCAAGAAAAAAATCTAAAAAAATATATTTTTTTTATAAATATTTGATTTAAAACCCTTTAAATTTTATTTTCCAAATTAAATTTTAAATGGACGCAAACCAAATCTGGTTAGATATTGCTAGCGCACAATTTAATCATGAACATGATACTACAAACCCTAACAACCCTAATGTAGATTTAAATGTAACTTGTGGTCTCCTGTCCCGAATTGAACACATCAACAATGTTCCGATATCACCACTGTTGGGTGAGTCGACCTCAACCATGCACGTGGAAGGAGGCACGAGCAATGAGCGCAGCAACAACAGCAAGAGGTTGAGGGAACATAAGGCCGTGTGTTGGGATATCTTTTGTAAGATTGAAAATGACGAGAATAAGGTAATTACAAGTAAATGTTTGATTTGTGAAAAAATATATAACTATAATTTGGCCTAGGGTAACAGTGTATTTTTAAGACATAAGACCATGCATGATAAAAAAGGTGATGTGATATCTGAAGAACATAGAGCACAGATGACCCAAACCTAATTAGGTGTTGGGGGATGATACTTTAGGTATGACCCCGACTAAGTTAGGAGAAATTTTATTAAGTATTGTGTCCAATCTGAAAAATCACTATCAATGACTTGCGACCCTTTTTTTGAGGAATTTTTTAAAGAATATTTATATCCTCATTTTAAAAAATCTTATCACAAAATGACCAAAAATGAATTATTTAATTTTTTTGGACCAAGTGTTCAGAATTATATGATGAATTTAAGTTGGCTAAATATAAAGTGTCCGTAACGTTCGATATTTGGATTGTCGGTAAACATAACCTATCATATTCTTCTAATACTGCCCATTAGATCTCCGAAGATACCAACTTCAGTGCATGGATTTTAAATAAAAGATTGCTTGTTTTACGCATCCTGCCTTATCCACACGACGTGAACCACATATTTGAGTACGTGTTAGGGGTCATAGAGTAATTTCAGATTCGAGATAAGATTTTTGCTATGGCGTTCGATAATGCCGCTAATTGTAATTCCGCCATTCGACTTTTAATCAACACTCTCCAACCCATATTGAATGGTGCATTTTTTTCACGTCATATTCTAAACTTAATTGTAAAAGACGATATGGAGGTTGCCCCAATAGAGGCATTGCTCGACAAGTACAAGAATATCCTTCGGTATGTCAATTCGAGCGTCCGAAAAAACAATCATTTGCAGAGTTGTGCACTCGTATGGTCATTCCCACCGTTAAGATCCCTTGGGATGTCGAGACCCACTGGAACAACACGTATCGACTTTAAAAAAACCATTATATCTGAGGCCAGTCTTGGATCATGCGCTAAGCAGGAGTGTTCAGGGTTAACAGTACCAACTATCATAAGACGAGTGGCATATAATGGAGCTACTAGTTCCATTCTTAGAGTGTTTCTATACTGCAACTGTAAGACTTTCCGCATCTTACACATAGACGGCGAGCGTACTATTGGAGGAGCTTGTGACTATTTACGATTGGTACAACACACAAGTGACGTCTTTGTCTGAGAACTGCATTTTGAGGCATGCACTGCAACCGATTGTATCTAAATTTCTTAAGTATTGAAAGGATATACCCACTGTCACTATCATTGCAAATTATCTTGATCCTAGATAAGTACTATATTTTTAATTAATAATATTTAATTTCATAAAAATATTTGCATTAATTTAGAAAATAACTAAATTTTTTCCAAAATAGGTGGAAGTTGAATACAACAGCTGAAATGCTTATGATAATTAGGGGAAAAATCAGATTGGAAACACAAAACATGTATGATGAAGTGAATAATCTGTTTGAAAGTGTATACAAAATATATGAGCGGCGTCATAATGAGGTACATATTTTTTTGTCTCCATATTTAATTAATCTTTAATATAATTTTTAAATTACAATTATTTTTTTCCATCAATCAGGCTTGGATGGCTTCAGGTGTGTTAACACCATCCAAATCTAATTCGATAACAAAAGGAAAGAGTATCATTTCTCATATCCAATCTATCATTCGCAGAATCTCTGACGCACCTACATCTTGGACCTCATGTGGAAGCAACATAGAGATCCAGCTTTATTCAGCCTTCATTTCTGACTATGCCAACATAAATCCTGACGATGAAAGTTTCGACATTCTACAATTCTGGCATCAAGTCAAGCGCGGTTCCCCATTTTAGCGTCCATGGCTCAAGATATTTTTGTCGTTTCGGTCTCCACAATAACTTCTGAATCTTATTTCATCACAACTAACAGGGTTTTAACTGTCAAGAGAGTTATATTAGGTCCTGAAACATTTGAGGTCTTGGTTGTACTGAAGGACTAGTTAAATGCAGAAAGGAGACTTCAGGATAAGTCTTGGATGCACGCGATTGAACTATAAGAAGTTGCTGGCACATTGGGTTTTAATCCAAGCAGACCAAGTCAGGAGATGACAGAATCAGAGGTGACCTAACCCAATGAGGACCAATATCAGTATGGGTCGAATCCGTATATGTACAATTATAAAAAATATGGATATTCATACAACCAAGACTTGTATCACTAAGGAATAAAGTATAAATTTTAATTTTAATGTAAATATTTAGATTTTAATTTTAAGTTTTGACTCTGCCTATGTTTTTAACATAGTCGGTCCCAAATCCAGAAAAAGGAGGAGGGGTAATTTGAAAAATAAAATATTTTCAAAGTAATTTTTAAAAATTTTTAAAATAATTTTTGAATTTAAAAAAAATTTGAATTTTTTAATACTATTTTTCAGATTTTTATAATTTTTTTGCAATTTTTACAAAATTTTGTAATTTTTTTCAATTATTTGTTTAATTTTTTTTAGTAGTAAATAAATTTAAAATTTTTGAATTTTTTATATTTTTTAAGATTTTTCCGAATTTTTTACAATTTTTTCTAATTTTTTTCCACCAAACACGTTTAGCACAGTTAAGACACGTATAACACGGCGTGTCAACTCGACATGACACGGTTAAAACACAACGTGTCAAATCGACACAGCACGTGTAGCACACCGTGATTTAACTGTGTCGTGCTGCCCCCCTCCCCAAATTTTTTGACATGACACGACACGACACACATGTAAAAAAAAAAAAACCCGGTATCGTACCGTACCGTATTGCAACACGCTATGTTTTAACACGACACGACACGGCACGCACGTTTTTAGAACACTAGATAGAACTGTCCGCTCGGAAGATTTTCTATTACAGAACTTTGTCGCTCATAGTCTCATCTCATCAGTTTAATTCTTTTGTTGAATTCTGAAACGAGACTTCAGTGATCATGAAGCGCGACATAACTAACTCCAGAAAATCATTCAACAAGACCATGCTTCAAAGTCAGGTCATACATTTCTTATTTTTCTTTAATTTCAACAAATCATTCAACAAGACCTCAAATAATCTTTCAAAGTCGTAGAGAGAAGTATAGAGAACGCTAACAATATCTAGTCCACAATTTACTAAATGATCATCATCTGAAATAAAAACATCTCTCACGCCCAACAAAAGCCAACAAAGTGAGAGCACGACCATCATAAAATCTCCATGCATGTCAGTCAAATAGGATACTCGCCACATCAATAAATATACATGAAAAACTTCTATTATCTCAAGTTGAAGTGTATTATTATCCATAAAATAAATTCTCTAAGTGTGCATTACACTACATCTTTCTCAGGTTGTCCAGCCGTGCCTGTAGGTCGGCGTCGATTCCTGTATCTGCACCTCCGGCACCTTCAGGTTGAGCAACCTTGCTAGCAGGGGCTGGTGCGCTGACGACAGCAGTGGGGGCTTTGACAAGCTCAGAGTTGATATCGATGCCAATCTCGTCGAGGACCTGGCTGACAAGCTCCTCAGTCTCCTCCTCCTCCTCGTCACCCTCGAGCGCGTCATCAATAGCATCGCCCATCATCTCACTTGTCATCTCCATGCGCTCATTCTGCCGCTCAAACTCCATCATAATGCGCTGCAGCGCCGGCAGGTTCATCTGTCGGTTCATCTGGGACATCGCCTTTGTCACCCCCTTCATTGCCTCCCCCATTGCTTGCGTCGATTTCAGTGTCTGTTTTTATATATGTAATTATTTTTTCATTTCCTTCTTTCCATTGGTAAAACATAAAAAAGGTAGGAAGTGATGCTTGGGTGGGGTACCTGAATTCTGAGAGACACTCCTTGGAGCTGTGACTTGAGTGCATAGAACTTTGTGATCTGATGTCTTGTGCGAATTAAGTCCTTCGCCATTACCTTAACCGCTCCCTGCAACACCAAAAACAACAGAGGAATTTACAACATTTAACCCTACTTGCAAAATAGATAGTTATTATCTCGCTTAAGGTACCATTTTTAGTTTTCCTTGGCTTAATTTTATTCAAGACTTATTAACCACAAAAGTATAGTTGAATTTCTAAACATGTAATGCAAAAACTAAATTGAAAGAAACCAAAATTTAAAAAACTGCAAACAAGCTGGATAAGTCATGGTTAGGGGTGCAAACGGATCGAATATGGACCGAATAGTGGTCAAACCATATCCGTATCCGTTTTATTTTTTCGAATATGAATACGGATCAGATATTAAACGGATACGAATACGGATCAGATATTAAACAGATACGAATACAGATCGGATAATAGACGGATACAAATATGAATACGGATTTTATTTGGATATTGTAATAAAAATAACATAAATTTTATACAACGCATCACACACTATCATATAGATTTCAATTTAATTTATGTGTCTTTAATGAATATCTGTATGCATAATATTAGATATTGAATAAAACACAATTTCATTAATGGTCTAGTGGTTTGTCTCTTTTATAAATATTGAGAGTTCTTAGGTTCAAGTCTTGGGTCAAACAACTCTTTTCTCACTTTATTATAAAACAGATATCCGAAATCCGGATACAGATAAATATCCGAATTCATATCCGTATTTGCCTCCAAAATTAAAAAACAGATACCCGAATTTGAAAAAAATGTGGATACAGATAATCATCCGAATTCATATCCATATCTGCTTCCGGAAACTAAAACCATATTCGTATCCGTATCCGCATAAACTTTATCCATATCTGTATTCGTATCCGCAAATTATCCATATCTGAAAAAATTCGAATACAAATCCAAATACAAACGGATAATATCCGATCCGTTTGCACCCCTAGTTGTGGTATATCGCGTAGAGCCTAAACAACAGTGCCATCTTAAAAAAAAAGAGGAAATTATTAATTACTTGTATCAAAGAAGGAAAAGCTAAGGTAACAAACCAAACCAAAAATTCATAAGTTACTTATATCAAAGAATATTCGGTGAAAATGTTGTATTAAGGTTAGAATATAAAGTGATAACTCCAATAACAGTCCCATCATCAATAAGTCAACACAGAGTTTGAAATGAAGGATATGAAACTAGTACTGTTCAAATGCTCATGTATTGGTTTATAACAAGGTCTTTAAAATTGTTATTTACCAAGCACTGGAACACCAAACAAGCCAAAATTAAGAGGGAACTGGAGATAGGTTAGGTACCAGAGCAACGTGGGTCACATACAGACTGACATACAACAGCATGGCACCAAAACCAGAGACTGTAATCAAGTTATCAATGGACAACCAAAAAAGATGAAAAAAATGAAAAAAAACAAAATACCATCTGGCCTTCCTTAGCAGTTTTCTTGATCTCTGTTATAAGCTTTTTCTCCTGGGCTTGCAGTCCTTGCCTCTCCCTTTCTAAATCTCTGATGGATCTATCTAACATCCTCTTATTCTCTCTTAGTAACTCTGCAGTTCAGACAAAAATCAGAAAAGTTGTCAAGTCAGTTACAAATCGAACAAAAAAAAATGAAAAAAAGAAGAAGCAGCTGATATGGCTGACAATCATGATGTGTGAAAACCACAACAATAATCTTTTGTTAAATCCTCATGTCTGGCTCAATCTGCTAATCAATTTGTTCTTTTATATTAACATCTGTGCATGTTTGCTATTGCATGCCATCACTTGTAAATGTGTAATGAATGAAACACACCAAGAGATACCCAGTTCTCCGAAATTACTAAAATAGTGATTTGTTGACCTAAATAAGACAGGTAGTGTAAATAAGCACACAATAAATATTAAATAAGAATGAATAGATCAAGCGATAGTAGGGAAAACAACATGTGACACAGATTTTTGACGCATCGAGGAGCCTATGCACAAATTCACTATAAATACCTAGAATGTAATACAGCGGCAAACATCATCTCTGATAAAATTTGACAGTGTTCAGGAATCAACCTACTAACTTACAATTGATAGGATTTACTATCATTGTTCCTAGCTCAAATAAATCTTACTTCCTCGATAAACAACACAATGAAGCATTAGTCGAGTAATCAATAACACATAAACACCGAGCGATGCATACAATTAATGCAATGAAACAACCGATCAGGCAACAAAATGAAGTATCTTCTATCCTAACAACTCAATTAAGTTCCAGAATTGCTATAATTGTATTTTGTTATGAAGGCCGGTATCATGCAGGCGATGAATTACAGTTATTAGAAATAAACCTCCCAAAAGGAGGCATTGAAGCAACACTTGGAGCAGTAATTTGAGGAGATGGAGAGGGGGGGAATTAAAGCGTTACCAGCAGGGGTTTTCTTCTTTCCGAAGAGAAAACTCATCTTGAAATCGCTGCGATTCCTTTTTCAACTAGATCTCGGAACGCGATTGATCAAATCGATCGGATTGAAGCTCTACTCTTCTTCTCCTATTTGCTTCTCTTCTCCTCTTCCCCTCTTCGCTTCGCTTCGCTTTCCCCAAATTAAAAGGAGAAAAAGAGAGAATAATAAATAGATGATAGATGGATTCTGAATTCTGATTGACTTCTCCTGGTAAAATCCGAATCCGATCTGAGCCGACGAGACGAGACGAGACGACGCCCGACGCGCAACTTTCTCTTTCTTTCTTTCTTTTTTGATTGATTCGTTCTCAAGGAACTCAACTCCTCCTCTCTTTTTTAGGCAGAACTGGACACCTCCTTTCTCAACGCTGCTTTGCAAGCAAATTAATCCAGGCATGAAAACCTCCATAACAATCAAGTATCAGATATCTATCATCTAATATGGTATAAGAAGCTGGTATACTGATATCAATATTGATATCGTTATCGGTATCGATTTTATTATTGAGATTAAATGAATTATTATTCATATTAACGACTTTATCATACAATTTATTATTCAAGTTAAGTGAGTTGTTATTCACATTAGTAGTATTTGAATTGAATAAAAAATACTATATAAAATAAGTTGTATAATAAAAGTGTTAACATAAATAATAATTTATTTTATATGAATAATAAAGTCGGTATTATTAGATGATGGTATTTCCCAAATATTTCTCTATAGTATAAAATAATAGGATTTTCCAACCACGTCGGCATAAATAACTAAATTCACTAATTATAGTTTATTAAACACGACAATCAATTTATAAAAAAAAGTAGTAATATATAACATTTTCATTTGAATAGGCATAATGTTATAAATATCTCATATAAAATCATATGCCTAACAAAGTGATGATAGATTTTATCTTGTAAGTTTAAATTTCATAAAAAATATTTAAAAAAAATAAATGTCGGAGCTAACAGAAGCTATTTTGTTATTTCATTTGGATTAGTCCTTTTTTTTTCAATTTTTGCATACTTGGATTGTTAAAAGAATAGTGAAAATGCACAAAATAGTGCTAATAGAATTAACATGTGAGAATAATAAGCGAAGAGTGCTAATTTTATATCATTTAAAGTATAAAAATTTTATTTGAATTGTATATTTGAAAGTACCAGTAAAAAGATATTAGTATGTCATCCATATAAAATGTTAGTCAAGCAAAATATAACTAATCCAATGCTACTCTAGAGAGAGAGAGAGAGAGAGAGAGAGAGAGACATCTTGATTGTATCTGAGCAAGAACAATAAGACTATTCTCTATTGGTGCTATCACCATACATCTAAATATATTGATAGATATGCTTCAATTATTCTACTATAAATTAACTCATATTGAACAAAATATTACAAAATTAATAACAATTGTAAGAACTTAATCAATTTTGCATCATATTTTTTTCTTGTTTAGTTGAATTAGTCTATTCTTATTTTGGATTCAAACTTTGTTATTGTAGATATGAATAATTTTGTAAGAACTTTCCATAATATCCATACATCATCAGATACCAAAAATGGATTATACAACCAGTTTCATTGAAATCATAAATGTATATACATCATCAGATACCAAACTTTGGTACCACTGACTAAAAAACCTAGTCATTACCAGAAAATCTAAATTATTTCCTCTCTACTTCCTCCTAATTGCCTAAGTAAAACATGCTAAAAGGAAATAACAACTTGCTACCAGTTATCACATATACATAGAATCTGCTTGAATAAAAGACACAAACTTAAAATCCTTAGATTGCAACAAAATATCAGAAATTATAAACTTATTCTTCATCCAGACACAACAACTGACAATCAATCTCTCTTCCAAACCTAGAGGTGCATGAGCATGCATGGCTTCTTTCTCCTCCTCTGCCACCATTATTAAAATATGAGAAGAAAATCATTCCACATCCTGCAGTAAAATGAGAGATAATTTGAAAAAAATTATCTTTATCTATAGATTGACACCAAAACCTTGCTAAACTAATAATTTGAATTCCTAAAGCTTTAGTTATTACTCCTTTATAAACTTGGAAGTAAAGTTTATTTCTTTCTTTCCATAAAATTCATAATACTGCACCTCTAATTAATTTCACTAAAGGCTTATTTTTTCAATGGTATATTGACATCAGTGAATCAAAGATCAGATAAGAAAGAACCTATGAAATCAAAGTTGTTATAACTTAAAATTCATTGTCAGATAGATTGTGTCATATGACACTACAAATAAGTGATTGGTGTTTTCTTCTTCATTACAAAAAACACATTTATTTATTCCTTGCCAACCCTTTTTAAGTAAGACATTTTTTGTCAAAATCTTTTTCCTTCTAGCCAGCCACAAAAAATCTTTATTTTAAGAGGAATTTTTTATTGCCAAATGATATCAAAATAATTATTCCTAATACCCCCATATTTCATCTAAACATAATAAGAGTGAACTGTAAAGATCCCTAACTTAGATCATTTTTAATAAATTCTATTTAAAAGAAGATGTTGTAAAGTAATAAAAGATAAAAGTTGTTGTAAACTAATCTATTCATCTCTGTAAATACTTGTTAACTACCTCATAAATTGTAAATTAAAAGAATTAAAAGATAAGACTTCAGTTACTGAACAACTAATATTTAAGAAAATAGAATAAAAATTAGAGTATAAATATGCTAAAGTACTTTATTTGTTCCATCTATCATGCCATAAATTAATTTGATTACCATTACCAATAGATTTACTAATATTAGTCTCAATTGTAGAACAATCTATTATTACTCCTTGCTAAAAGGTGAAAATCTAATGGAATTTTTTTTAAATCATATTTAGCTAATAATATATCATTCTATTGACCTGTAATCTGAGGATCATGAAATCTAATAAGTCATTTGACTAATAAAATAGAATTCATAATTTTCAAATCCAAAACTCCTAAACCACCTTGAGATTTACTTTTGCACACTATTCTCCAAGCTACTAATGAAATCTTTTTCTTAACATTATTATCTCCATACCAAATAAAACATCTTCTAAGCTTATCAATAGAATTTCTAACCTTAATTAATAATCTATATAATGACATCCAATATAAAAGAATAGCTGAAAGAACTGCATTTAAAAGAGTAATTTTACTGTCTAAAGATAACAATTTACCTTGCCATCCCTGTAATTTTTTTTTCAATTTTTCCTATAAGGAAATTTCATTTATCTGCTGTTAAATTTTTCTAATGGAGAGGAACACCAAAGTATTGGATTTTTTTTATATTTAGAAAACTAATAAATATTTTTTAAATAAACAGAAGGATGGAAAAAAATTTTCTCTGCACTAGAAAGAACCGTAACTTTGTTACGGTTCCTTTTGTTTTTTCTTTTTTTTTCACCTTTTTCTAGCAAGGAACCATATATCTGATACGGTTCCTTAAGCTTCTATATTTTCCAAATTTGCGAGAGAGAGAGAGAGAGAGACGCGGGAGCTGGGAGAGAGATCGCGAGAGAGAGAGAGAGAGAGAGCTCGGGAGGACGGAGAGGCGAGCTCGGCGGAGAGGAGAACAAGAGAGAGCTCGGTGAGTAAATTTTTTTTTTCTCATCTAATTTTTATTTCATTTCAAAAAATAATTATAAAAATAATTTTTTATTTGAAAGGAGAACGCAAAGAGCTATAAATCTACAATTTTGATAAAATAAATAATTTTTAATATTATGAATTTTTTTATCCGAATTTATTAATTTAAATTTGTAAAAATTAAAATTAAAATTTTTAATATTTATTTCTTATATCAAATTAATTAGAATTAGTGAACTATTTATGATTAGTAGAAAGTGTTGTTAACTGTTATTAATTTAGATTATTTAATTTTGTTAAATTATTTATAATTAGTTTATCATAAAATTGTATGTAGTGAATAATGACACAAGCAGGAAATATGCAATATCCGTATATTTTGCATTTGTCCAGTGAACAACATAGATCGTTGACAATTTCTGAGAAGGTAATATTGCACATTCATTATTTTCAATAAATTGCTCATATGTATTTTAATATAAATGTAAAATTGGTGCAGCCAAATTTGGTAATGAGAGTCAATGCTCAAAGCACTGACATTTCTTATAATGAGAAGATGGATCCAGCATTGAAAAGACTAGGTCTATATCAGTTTGTAAAAATACCGAATTGTCATATAGATAGGTCTTTAATCTTTGCTTTAGTTGAGAGATGGAGACCAGAGACATGTACGTTTCATCTTCCTGTAGGTGAGGTGATAGTGACGCTTGAGGATGTTAGCTGTCTCTGGGGCTTATCTATACGAGGTAAGCAATATTATTTTTTTAGATTTGATCTATAATTAAGGTATAATTAAAATCTAATTTTATATTAATTTTAATTTTTAGGTCAACCGATCACTGGAGTCAGTGATGATGAGTAGAGCGGACTTATTTTTGATTGCATAGGTATTGATCCAGTATTTACAGTGGATGATCATGATTCCGGACCTTGGAAGTTCCAATACAAAAATCTAGGTGAGTATTGAGTAATTAAGAGCCTCAGATTCTCATAATCATCACAGGCTGTACAAGGCAAGGCATTAACGGCTAGTATAAGTCAATATATGTAAATAATCTAGGAATAGGCTGTAATTAAGATACTGTGTAAAAATAGAAATAGAGCAACGGCTAGCTACACAAGTAGCCTATAAATAGGTGTATATTTCCTCCTGTACAAATATAATAAAATAATATTTTCTTTTTAATCAATGTCTTACTCATTCTCTAAATCTACATGGTATCAAAGCCAGGTTTGATTCCAATCTCGAGCTCTCAGACCAAGCACAAAGGTGCTGTAAGCAAGCAGTGCTCCAAGCCACAAAAGTGACGGAACTTCTGCTGCATCAACTCAAAAATTGTCTTCATCGAGCAAAAAGGGGAGGCAACCAAGCACAACATCTGTTCTTATCATCTCAGCAATTCGGTATATCTTAAAACTGTTCTTTCTCTTTATTTTTCACTCTGGATTATTTTTCTGGTATTAATATCCCACTTGACCACTACCAGTACCATTTCACGGAGATCGAGGACGTATAATCCTATTGATCTCACGGAGTTCGAATATGAAGCGCACTGCTAACTCGACACTGAAGGAACCGAAGATGTTTAATCTCTATAGAGGCTCATGTCAAAGACAAGGGCGTATCGCCCTAAACAGTCTATTGACCTTCAAAATCCCGAATCTGAAGTGCTATGCCAATTCGAAACCTGGGAAAATTGAAGAATCGGGAACGTATAATTCTTTATCGATTTCCAAAATGAGACACATTAAACCTGAAACACACTGTCAGTTTAACGTTCTCGAAACATGATTTGATTGATTTGATATGTTGGTATGTTTTACCAAGCTTTGGACTTATCCGCATATTTGACATATTTGGCCAGAGATTTGGACATATTTGCATTTTTGACATATTTTGTCAAGAGTTTGGGCATATTTGCATATTTGACATATTTGGTCAAGGATTTGGGTACATTTGCATATTTGACGTGTTTGGTCAAATATTTGGACATATTTATATTTTTGACATATTTGATCAAATGTTTGGGTTGATTTGCATATTTGACATGTTTGGTCAAAGATTTGGGCATATTTGCATATTTGACATGTTTGGTCAAAAGTTTGGGCATATTTGCATTTTTGACATGTTTGGTCAAATATTTGGGTATATTTGTATATTTGACATGTTTGGTCAAATATTTGGACATATTTATATTTTTGACATATTTGATCAAATGTTTGGGTTGATTTGTATATTTGACATGTTTGGTCAAATATTTGGGCATATTTTCATATTTTACATGTTTGGTCAAAAGTTTGGGCATATTTGCATTTTTGACATATTTGGTCAAATAATTGGGTATATTTGCATATTTGACATGTTTGGTCAAATATTTGGAAATACTTGGGTTTATTTGCATATTTGACATGTTTGGTCAAAGATTTGGACATATTTGCATATTTTAAATATTTCAATTTGTTTTATCAAAATATGACAAAGTTTGGTTATTTTGAATATTTTGTCTTGTTTTATCAAGACATAATATAATTTGATTATTTTGAATATTTTTGATTTGTTTTAAAACATGATTCAATCATTTTTGAATATTTTGATTTGTTTTATCAAAATATGACATAATTTGATTATTTTGAATATTTCGATTTGTTTTATCAAAATATAATATAATTTGATCATTTTGAATGTTTTGATTTGTTTTATCAAAATATGACATAATTTGATTATTTTGAATGTTTTGATTTGTTTTATCAAAATATGACATAATTTGATTATTTTAAATATTTTGATTTGTTTTATTAAAACATAACATAATTTGATTATTTTGAATATTTTGATTTGTTTTATCAAAATATAACATAATTTGGTTATTTTGAATATCTTGATTAGTTTTATCAAAATATAACATAATTTGGTCATTTTGAATATCTTGATTTGTTTTATCAAAGTATAACATCCTTGGGTCATTTTGAATATTTTGATTTGTTTCATCAAAATATAAGAAAATTTGGTGATTTTGAATATTTTGATTTGTTTTATCAAAATATAAATAATTTGGGTATTTTGAATATTTTGAATTGTTTTATCAAAATATAACATAATTTGAGTATCTTGAATATTTTGATTTGTTTTATCAAAATATAGATAATTTGGGCATTTCGAATATTTTGATTTGTTTTATCAAAATATAAATAATCTGGGTATTTTGAATATTTCGATTTGTTTTATCAAAATATAACATAATTTAAGTATCTTGAATATTTTGATTTGTTTTATCAAAATATAAGAAAAGTATTTGTACAAGATGATATATTTTGAATTTTTTTTAAAATCAAAATAAAATCAAAATTAACTTTTTATTGGTCCAAAAATATCTTCAAATGAAACCATGATTTTTGATATATTTTTCATGATTTTTGGTTTTAAGGAATTATTTTTATTTAATGTTTAAAGTCTGATTTTTGAAACAGATTAATGTGAGCTTTTGATTTAAAGCTAGATCATCAAGATCCAAACTTTAAATTTTTTCTGGGCTGTCGGATGGCATCAATATCCGTGCGATTTCCCTCCCATATGCTTGATTTCAAATTTCATCAATATTTGCACTTTCATATGCATCAATATTCGTACTCCTTCTTGATCGGAGCCCTGCCGGCGTCGGATCGTCGATCGGGGGGCACCACCGGAGTTGCCTCGGGGAGGAGGACACTACTGTCCCGGTCTCAGGGCCACTAGCTCCGGCAATAGTCGGAGATAGCGCCACCAGTTCGGCTAGGGCTGGAAACTCGTGGGGAATCGGTTTTTTGTCGATTTTGAGCCCGTTTTGTCAAATTGGTTCAATTCCTTTGATCTGTAGCATCGTTAGAACATAACAAACAAATTTGTGAAGCTTGATTTTAGTTTAAATCTCCGAATATGTGAGTTTCGCCAATCGGTACCGAATGGGCTCAAACGGATTTGGTACCGATTGAAAATTCGTGCATTTATCCTTGTTTTTCTCTTCAATTGATTCTTCTAAAAATATATTTAACCATGTTACAGTCTATCTGAGTGGTCAATTTCACCATTTTTTATTTCCGAAAAAAAAACGAGAAAAAAACAGAAAGGAAAAAAAAACAGAAAAAGAAAAACAGAACCAACCCAGTTTTTTCTTTTTGACAGAACCAACTTCAAAAATTCATATAAAATTACAGAAAATTCAAAAAAATATGAAATTTTGGGGCCATGCCCACGAAAACATACTCTATTTTCTTGCAAAATTTCAGATCAAATGGCTGAGTAAATCGAGATATATTAGTTGATCTTTGAACTGGCCAGATAAGGCACATGTCAAATATGTACCAGTGTTCTGTTTTTTTTTATTTTTTTTTCCAAGAAATTCACACATCCTAATCAACTTAAAAAAAATCCAAATCAAATAAATAATCATCCTTTATCAGGCTATATTTTTTTTATATTTAAATCAGTTTTTTTTTTGGTGTTGAGTTTGGTGTTTGACCAACAGTTGACTTTTACAAAAACTTTGGACCAGCGAAATTCAACAGGCAATATCTCCCTGTTCATAAGTCCAAAAATTATGAAATTTTAGGAGAATGTTTGTTTAGTCTTTTTCTAATTCCTGTCCAAATTTGAGGCCAATTGGCTCAGTAAATAAAAAGATATGAAATTGCAAAAAAAATTGGCAAAAGTGCCCCTGTTTGGTACCAGTTGAGCATCATAAGGCTCAATGAGTTTTAAAACACTGGTACAAGCTCACAAATAATGTTGTTTCACTAAATAAATTTAAGAAAACATGAAGGGTCAAGTATTAAATAATTGTTTTATTAAAAAGCATGAATTTGTGTCAAAATCACAAGTTTTTCTTATTTTTACAGATTTTTGACAATATTTCGACTCGATTTTTGAGATTTCGAGTTTGATATTGTGCTTTGCTTGATGCTTAGCACTGTATTAAATCTGAAATAAGTGGTAGAATTCACTACAACACCTTATTTCCAAATTTTTTTGAGAGATGGCATTTACCATAACCCTCTTAAATATATATTTGTCAAAAATTTATAAAAAAAGAAATTAGATTAACAAAGCTAATTTTAGATTGAGAAAACTAAGATATAGAGGTAGCATTCACTACAACACTAGTCTTTAATCTCCTTTTTTTTTATTTTTTAAAAAAAAGACAACAAAAGCAAAAAGGGAAATATATTTTTGATTCATCAAGAAAAATATAAAATTTCATTAATTGCATACATATCATACCTTTCACCACTATAGAAAATGAATTCAAAATTTATAAATGAAAATTTCAATTGAGGCCGAGCTTGCCCACATTCGGGCTTCCCTTTGTGGCCCCGCCATTCCACCACTCCAAACTTCAAATTGAAACTTTGAACACCGTTGTGGCACCCTTGTGACGCTCCCCAACCATTCAATTTGGGCTATTGGTCGCCAATTTGATCGTTCAGCCTCTTCACCAACATAAGTTTCGTACCCGATTTCTCCCTCGTTAATTCATCTATTTTTGAAATTGACGGCTTCCCTGAACTCTCCTCGCCGAGCTCTATCCGGGGCTAAGAGGAATCGCGACGAGACGCCCGGAGTTGCTGCCCCGCCGCCCTGCCAGCCCTTGGCCGAACTCCCTTGTGCAGAAAGGAAGAAATGAAGGAGAAGAGGGAGGAGATTCTGTCCAGTGGGACCCACTGTCGAAGAGAGAAATGGGGAGAGAAGAGGAACTGGGTTCGGGTCTCATTTGTTAGTGAAACAAAAGGGTGTGGGTCACTTTTGTCATGTTTAATGAGAAACAAACACCTTTCTTTCTTCACATAGTCTTGGTCCATGTGAACTAATGCACCATACCAAATTGAAGGAAGAAGGGTCCACAAGCACCAAGAGCATTTTCTCTCTGTCTTCTTCTTTTTTGCTGGAAATTGGAAGAGAGTTGAAGATGGCACTTGGGCTCCCCAAGTTGCACACAGAGTTTTCCCAGCTGCTATTTTATTTGTCTTTTCTCATTTCTAAATTATTTTTCATGAAATTGTTTGTAATAAAATCATGAAAATTATTGTAAAATCATAGAATCTATTTCTATGATTTTTAAAAATATTTTTGGTATTTTTGGAATGAAATTAGGCATTAATTTCATTTCATCATTGTATATCATATGAGATTAGGCATTAATCTCACATAATAATTATTTTATGAAATTATTTCTTAATTTTAAGAGATAAATTTCATATGTGATAAATCATGAAATTGAGTATAATTTCATGATTTAATACTTGGCATGATTATTTCATGAAATTTTTTTTAATTCCAAAAAATAAATTTCGTATGTGGTGAATTACGAAATTGGGCATAATTTCGTAATTTTAAATTTCGGCATTAAATCATATGAAATCATATTTGTTAATTTCATGTATTTTAACTTGTGTGTATTTTTGGTATTATTTATTTATTTATTTATTGACAGCAAACAGTTACCTTTTCGTGTCCACAGAGATTCCTCTCTTTGGTTGGCTCGCAGGCCTTTGATTTATTTTTGGATTGTTAAGTTTTACTATCCGGATAGAGTCATGCGCTAGTTTGGACTATACCAGACCGTTCGTCCTTCAGATCCTTCATCATGGGACATTGTCAGCGAATTATGTACCTATCGGTATGTGTCAGGTATTATTATACGTTTATATATTTGATAATTATCATACTTATTTTATTAAAAAAAATTACTATTTTTGTGTGTTTGATAAACTTTATAAATTATAGGTCAAGGTGCATGCTGGTTGGTAAATTGGGGTACCGTGCATAAGGTTTACATTGATGAGCCACCGACTTTTGTTGATGAGAGTAGACCTTATGATGCACGCATGTTGCCGATATATTCCCATTGGTACCATATGCGATGTATGTCCACAATTTGGTACGAATTTGAAAATGACGATGCCTTGGATCAGCCAGTGCCATTGCTAGCTACAAATGTTGCCAACTTGGCATACGTACCGCATGGTCACAAGTTCAAATGTTTGGTAATTATCATATTTGTTTGTGGTAAAATATATTACTGATTACTTCAATTATGTATTTGATAAATTTCTTTTATCTTTTTAAGGCTTACCGAACTATACGGCACACAACACAAGGGATTGCATGGTTAAAGACTCGAGGAAAAAAAACAGTTGGCAAGCTGACTCTACAAATGTGTCGTGGCACTATGAGGGATCTCGAACATTCTCATATCTATGAGGGCATGCTTACGAGAGCAGGTTTGCCAGCCAATATTGATGACATTAGTGTTGATGACGATGTTCCAAGATCCATACCTAGTATGCCAGCTGAGATCGATGATCCGTCGATCTGGAGTGAGTTCATGTCAGGACATATTGGATCATATTCTCAGTTCCTTGTCGACCAGATTAGTCAGTTCGATTTGCCGATGCCGCAGCCTGCTCGCCATGACTCTGAGGCAGGACCATCTACTGTTGTTGCCCCGGATAATCTATCGAGACGTGAAACTAGAGTACCGACACGATACACTCTCGTCGTTGATTTGATTTGTTGTTAGTTATATATGATTTTTTTAGTTATGCATGACTCTGAGGCTTATTTTTTAGTTATATTTTAGTTATGATTTTAGTTTTATTTTTATATCTTTTTTTTATTTATGTTTTGTAATTAAAGCAAAATAAAATAGCTTCGGATCATAAAATTGAAAACAAAATAAAATAAAACTCTATATAACCAAATACTACAAATTCATATTGAAATCCATCATAATTAAAACAAAATAAAATTAAGTTCTACATAATTAAATACCACAAGTTCATAATGAAGTCCATCATAATTAAAGCAAAATAAAATTAAGTTTTACATAATTAATTTTGTTATAACCAAATAACGTACAATGAGAATGATATGAAGATGCTGATTAAAATGGTGTAGCGTTCTGTTCGAATATTGAATATCTAAATAATACTAAAAAAATTTGAGAAATAAGAACAAAAAAAATAAAAAGAGGAAGAAGAAGAGAGGAAGAAAATGGAGGCTGCAGCTAAGTTAAAAAAAAAACAAAAGAAACCGTAGCAAATATACAGTTTTTTTCTTTAAAAAAAACAAAAAAAGGAAAAAAAAGAAAGGAACCGTTACAAAGTTACGGTTCTTTCTAGTGCATAGAAAAAAAATTTCATTCTTCTGTTTATTTAAAAAATATTTATTAGTTTTCTAAATATAAAAAAACTGAAAGTATTGTATAGGTAATTTAGAAACCTTACACCCTATAATATCAGCTAAAAAAAAAATTCTTGTCCTTTAGAAATATTCAAAAGAATCCTCTCACATTTATTGAAATTAATTTTATGACACCGACAAATTAATTACCCCTTAATTTATGAGACCGAGTCGATCGACTGAGGTCACTCGTTTCCATTTCCAATATTCCATGCTTCGGCCTGGATATTTTCATGCCCAGCGTGGGCCCCACCAACCTATAATTTCTTACCCCTTTTACATTGTAAAGTGGGACCCACATTACCCGGCCCCGGCTGCCTCTTTCGATTTCTTTCTGTTTTTTAAATCCTCCCGTTTTGCGGGTCGTCAAAGGAACCTCAGCCTTCGGATTACATCCAACGGCTCAACGAGCGGAAAGAACCTTCTAGAATCTCTCCGCAATTTTGCTTTTTATAGCCCCCTCTTCCCTCCTTTGTTCTTCCTCTCTCTCTCCCTCAAACCCTAGCCGCGCTAGTGCTTCGAGCAGATCTCTCAGACCTCTGCTCTTCCTTTCTCCTCCGTTTCTTTTTAGAAAATCCAGATCCATCTAGATAGAATAGATCAGGGATGGCCGGAAAGGGAGAAGGACCCGCGATCGGGATCGATCTAGGTACGACCTACTCTTGCGTCGGCGTGTGGCAACACGACCGTGTCGAGATCATAGCCAACGACCAGGGAAACCGTACCACACCCTCTTATGTCGGCTTCACTGATTCCGAGAGGCTCATCGGAGATGCCGCCAAGAACCAGGTCGCCATGAACCCCACCAATACCGTCTTTGGTGAGTGTTAATCTTTATTTTTCTCTTGTTTTATCTATACTATAGATCTGTCAGATACTGGTTTAGATCTGTTCGGTTTAAGCTTTCATCTTCTGTAGGTTTTCTAGATGTATAGATCCGTTGAATATAGGCGCTTTTATTATAGACTACAGATCCATACATGATGCTAATCTTATCAAGTGGATCGGATTTATGTAACGTTGCTTAAAATTTTTAGGTAAAAGCATAGTAGTAGTTTCTTTTTCCATCCAGTAATAACATTTATTACCATTATGACAAAGTCCATGTAGATTTACTATATGGTAAAGTCCATGTTGTAAAACCTTATTAAAATTTAGAAGGTAACAGAAAGGTCCTCTACTTCAATTATTCAGCATCACAGATCCCAGTATAATAACCAACAACAATACTATTACGTCTTAGGGACCAATGACCAGAAATTTAGTTGGATTATATCATTGTTTTAGTTTAATATCATTTGTGTGTATGCTGTGTTAATGTGTATTTGCTTTGGAGGCGTAAAATGTATTGCTTACACTACTTGTCAGTACTATCATATAGTCTTTTTGTTTACAAGCATTGCATTTCATGCAGATGCCAAGCGTCTTATCGGCAGGCGATTCTCTGATGCCTCAGTCCAGAGTGACATCAAGCTCTGGCCCTTCAAGGTCATTCCCGGCCCAGGTGACAAGCCCATGATTATAGTGCAGTACAAGGGCGAGGAGAAGGAATTTGCAGCAGAGGAGATCTCTTCCATGGTCCTCATGAAGATGCGTGAGATTGCTGAGGCTTATCTCGGTTCAACTATAAAGAATGCTGTCGTCACTGTGCCCGCCTACTTCAATGATTCCCAGAGGCAGGCAACCAAGGATGCCGGTGTGATTGCTGGCCTTAATGTCATGCGTATCATCAATGAGCCGACCGCTGCTGCAATTGCCTATGGTCTTGACAAGAAGGCTACAAGTGTTGGTGAGAAGAATGTGCTCATCTTCGACCTTGGTGGTGGTACCTTTGATGTGTCACTCCTGACCATTGAGGAGGGTATTTTTGAAGTCAAGGCCACTGCTGGTGACACTCATCTGGGTGGTGAGGACTTCGACAACCGTATGGTCAACCACTTTGTTCAAGAGTTCAAGAGGAAGAACAAAAAGGACATCAGCGGCAACCCGAGGGCTCTCAGGAGGCTCAGAACTGCATGTGAGAGGGCGAAGCGTACCCTCTCCTCCACTGCCCAGACCACAATTGAGATCGACTCTCTCTATGAGGGTATTGATTTCTACTCAACCATCACCCGTGCTAGATTTGAGGAGCTAAACATGGACCTGTTCCGCAAGTGCATGGAGCCCGTTGAGAAGTGCTTGAGGGATGCCAAGATGGACAAGAGCACTATACATGATGTCGTGCTTGTTGGTGGATCGACCCGTATCCCAAGGGTGCAGCAGCTGCTACAGGACTTCTTCAATGGCAAGGAGTTGTGCAAGAGCATCAACCCTGATGAGGCTGTCGCATATGGTGCTGCTGTCCAGGCCGCCATCCTGAGCGGTGAGGGCAATGAGAAGGTGCAGGACCTGCTCCTGTTGGATGTCACACCCCTTTCTCTGGGTCTAGAGACTGCTGGAGGTGTCATGACAGTTCTGATCCCGAGAAACACCACCATCCCCACCAAGAAAGAGCAGGTGTTCTCCACTTACTCTGACAACCAGCCTGGTGTGCTCATCCAGGTGTATGAGGGTGAGAGAACCCGCACCAGGGACAACAACCTCCTCGGCAAGTTTGAGCTCTCTGGCATCCCCCCTGCCCCAAGAGGTGTACCCCAGATCACTGTCTGCTTCGACATTGATGCTAACGGCATCTTGAATGTGTCAGCGGAGGACAAGACAACAGGACAGAAGAACAAGATCACCATTACAAATGACAAAGGCAGGCTGAGCAAGGAGGAGATTGAGAAGATGGTCCAGGATGCCGAGAAGTACAAGTCTGAGGATGAGGAGCACAAGAAGAAGGTTGAATCCAAGAATGCCCTGGAGAACTACTCCTACAACATGAGGAATACCATCAAGGATGATAAGATCTCATCTAAGCTTGATGCCGCCGACAAGAAGAAGATCGAGGATGCCATTGAGGCTGCCATCCAGTGGCTTGACGGCAACCAGCTGGCTGAGGCTGATGAGTTCGAGGACAAGATGAAGGAGCTGGAGGGCATCTGCAACCCCATCATTGCCAAGATGTACCAAGGTGCTGGAGCTGACATGGCGGGCGGAATGGATGAGGATGGCCCTGCACCTGGTGCCAGCAGTGCTGGTCCCAAGATTGAGGAGGTCGACTAAGTAATTTCTCTTGTTTTGGTTGCTTGGTGGGTGGGTTCAGTGTGCGCTAGGGTTGGCTTTTGAATTCAGGCGGCTTTACTGCCTGAGCTGGCTTATACTTGACTTTTGGATGAGGTTCAGTTTATTTATGCATGGTTTAGATAGGTGGTATTGGTTCATGGTTAGTAGTAGTGTGTGCCATGAAACAAACAAACAAGTATGATTTTTGAACTTATGTGATTTGTGGCTGATTTGCTTATGAGTAGCGTTAGTTGCTGATGCAACACGTTAGCCTATCTTATAATCAATGATACTAGCAGCTTTCTGGTATTTGGCTTGCTCTGTCCTGTGCTCTGTTTTACTTGATTTTAGTTGGAATGAATTTTGTTGATGATGGCTGCATAATATGATTTGCTCGTGCTTGTGTTACTGTAATTTCATATTTCAAATGGCAGATTATCTATTATTATGTGGCTCATTTCTAATTTGAAGTCTAGACTAAAGCTAATTTCAGGATGAGACTTCAGTTTTGCTATGTCAATTTGATGTTTTCGTATGAAGAGTATTTTTTCCTGGCAGTATTTTCATTAACAAAGAATTTTACTTGTATTATCTTGCCAGTCTAATAAAAATAAGCCACTTAATATTTTATGCTGTTGGAAAGAAATGTGACATCTTTGTCACTATTTCTTTTTCTTTTAATAAGATATTGGTCTCTAGAGCGAGCAAGCTAAACATACTGTACTGAACTTGCTTTACAGTTTATAAAAGCATAAAGATAAAAAAAAGAAGAAAACTATTGAGCAACTTGTGAGTTGTGAGACTAGTTTGATGAAAATCTGAATGAATTATGATGAAGTAGAATACTATACGCATACGTTATCAACATTTCAAGATGCCAATTAGCGCAACAAGCTTAATATTATTGATTAACAATTAGCACTTTTTGAGCTTAATATTATCAGCATTTCACTGAGACTTGCTAAAAAGTGCTAATTCACTAACAAGCTTAAAAGATAATTTGATCAAATCGGATTGAATCAGCAGCAAAGTGGTTTTTATGCATATAATATTATTAATAATCTAATTTTGTTAGTCAATAACAAATTACGATTATAAAATTATTTTATTTTTTAGATTTTTTTCATCAATAAACAATCACAAAAAATAAAATGTGAGAGCTTGATTCATTATTTTTGTTTAGTAATTGGATCATTTTAATTTTTATAAAAATATTTTTTTATTTTTTTATCTATATTTTAAATTATTATGAAAAAAAGGATAAATTTGACCCCACATATTATTGTCCAAACATTTATTGTTAAAAAATTAAATAAAAAATAGTCATTAGATTAAAATCAACACGAGTTATAGCTCATTCATTAAATGAAAACTTCAATGATGTGGCATGGTTGACAAGCTAGAAGACTTAATCTTCTTTATGGGTATAGATAAAACCTCTCCTCTTGAAAAGTTGAAATAAAATATCTTTGTATCTAAATTTTTCAACAAAATATTCTTGTGGATCCCATTAACTTGATCATTATCTTTCCCTCCCCTCTGCTTCTCTTTTCCTTCCCCTTACTTCCTTCCAATTTATTTTCCAAATTTTTAATACTTTAATTTTCAATTTTCATAATAAAAATATTCATAATTTTCAGTAATTCATAATTTAAAAAAATTAGCTTCATATTTTTAAATAATATGTATGAAGTATCTATTTAAATAAAATATAATATTTAAAAGATGACGCTTCAAAAACTTCAAATGCAAAAGTTTAAATTTGCACATCTTAAATTTGAATATTTTGTAATTGTTTCAATTTTCAAATTGAGGCATCAAATCGTGTTATTTTGAATTACTAAAAATATACAAGTCTTTAAATTTAGTTTTATGAAAATTAGTAATTATGAAAATGAAAAAAATTCGTTCAACATATATTAAGAACTTAAATTTACTAAATATCAAACAATAAAACTCTATATCTAAACATAACAATATTTCACATTTTGATATTTAATTCATTTTATATTTCACATAGAAAATTACTAGTTTCACTACTTAGTATATATTACCAAACATTTTTTAAAATATGATTTTCATTATTTTCATAAATTAAAAATATTAAATTATTTGTCTTTAAATTAAAAAATTAAAAAATTAAAAAAATTAAAAATTTAAAAACTTTAGATTTAACATTTTAAATTTTCATCAAAATTCGAAATTATTTTAGAGTTCGATCAATATTACATGATATTTTAAAAATTTAAAGTTCATGAATTGAAAAAAAATGACATTTTTCATAAAATTAAATTTAGAATTTATGTTTTTTTATATTTCAAAGTAATGCAATTTGATGCCTCAAATTGAAAATTGAAGAAACTACAAACTATTTAGAATTTAAGAGTAACAAATTTAATCTTTTGCACTTGAAAATTTTGAAGCAACATCTTTTGAAAATTATATATTTTTTTAAATAAATATTTCATATGTATTATTTTAAAACATAAAGTTAAAAATTTTAAATTATAAATTATTGGAGATTATGAATATTTTTATTACGAAAATTGAAAATTAAAGTATTAAAAATCTGAAAAATAAATTGGAAGGAAGTGAGGGGAAGGAAAAAAGAAGGGGTGAGGAAGATAATGATCAAATTAATGGGACCAACAGGGGCATTTTGTTGAAAAAATTAAAGAGTTATGAGAGGAGTTCACTATTAGTATTGGTGTCCTAGATCTATATCATATTTATGATATGTTTAGTTTATTAGTGAATGATTTTATCATTTTGTATCTTGTGTATTCATATTAGTGGATCATTTGAGTTGATGACTTAAATTGTAGAACTTCACAACGAATAAATTTGTTTACTCTTAAATATCCATTATCTTGGCAATCAACAAGGTACACTGATTTGATCATATAAGATAAGTATAGTGATTATATGATGGCCTTGTTCTATAGATTATACGATAAAGAATTATCGATCTAATTATACATGTGCATACATAGAGATGTATGACATTGGACAGACCCAAGAATGAAATGTCATATGGATTTGTGTTTTGTGTCATTGATATTTCATTGTGTCTAGAATTCTTTAGTTGAGATGTTTATTTTTCTTACATAAGAGATGTATATTATTGGTATTCTTCAACGCTCTTTTTAATCAGGAGTTATATAGACAGTTACTGTAATGCATATAACTTATGCGGAAGAACGATACGTGTCAAGAAACCATTGTCCTTTATATGTTAATATAAGTGATGATATCTCTGGGTCCCTTGATAAAATTTGTATTATGTGCATGCAATATGATTATATGATAATCATATCATAATTAAACTTAAGAAATCAAGAAAGAATAATTGGTAAAGATGATACATTCCTATATTACGATTATTTGGATATTATGCAGAAGGAATTGACACAACGATACTTTTAATGTTACGGGGATCGTAATTTTATATTGTGCTTTTTTTATCCACATCATTTGAGTAATCAATATATCATGACTAGTTGTATTATTGATTTATGAAATTAAAATATTTAATTCCATTTGGAGATGTTGTAAAATAATCCTACTAATATTTAAAGTATGTGTGACATATTTTAAATGTATTTTGACACATGAGATATGCATAAAATTAACATAATATATTAATTTATATGTTGACTTTTTAAATATATGAGATTGTGAACTTAATTAAATATTAATATGATTAGTATATTTAAGCCCAAAGCTCAAATATATGCTAGAAAATTTCAACTAGAGATAATTGATTAATGATGGTATGATTTAAGGAATATTTAAATATATCATTAAACCTAATCAATTTCACAAAAAAAAAGGAGAGAAATTTCAGGAAAGTTTTTGAGGTAACTTTGAACAGAAATTTAAAAGGGAAAACATTAACCATTCTGAACGTATTGAAATGCTTTACGTGTTGGGGCGGAAGGTAAATTTTTTAAAAAAATTTCATCAACATGAAGATCGTGTTCTTATGATAAACATGAATATATGAATACACTTGTCTATAATATTCAACAAATATTATACTAACTAATAGTTGCAGATTACATACCTAGAGACTGTCAAATCTTTCTTATGAAGACCTTGCTCTCTCGTTGATGGTGTTGCAGGAATCGTCTTCTTCGTATCGGTGTCTTGGTTTCGCCTTGAATCTAAATAATAAACTAAACACTACTTAAATAGATGAGTGCAAAGTTTGGATCTTAGACACAACCACTTTTGGATTCTTCAATCAAGGCTACCACCTTCTTGATTTAGTGGCTTTATTTGAGAAGAAGAAGAAGAAAAGAAAAGAAAAATCCTTTTCTTTCTTTGTGGCTGGCCTCAAGTAAGAGAGAGAAGTTTAATCACATGCATCCTTTCATCTCTTGATCTATTAATAGATGAAATGTGACATTTTCACAATGATCCCTTTTTCTTATTTTATTCTCAAAATAAAGTTTTAATTAACTTATGGCTTAATAATAACATTTATCATAACAGTTACGGTTCGGTTCGAACCATATTACTATAAGCATTGATTATACCAAATAATATAATTCACAAATCATCACAAATTAATATTTTATTTTATTTTATTTGTGTCTAAGCATGTTATATTTTATGACATTTTTATTTTGATATTTATGCATTTTTGATGACATATTTTATATCATTAAATGCATCATATAAAATACAAAATACTTATTATTTTCCGTTCAGTTGGTATGACCTTTTAGAAGATCTACGTCATCTTGGCTTCTTATAGTATTTGCATATTATAGACTGTAAGATGTTCTATCATTATATTACAATCACCAAGAGACAATGGTCATGACTTTCTTCGATCCACTCTATTTGTGTCTATTATTGTCTCATAATATTATGAATATTATGTGAAATAAGATCGCGTTATTTTCATATTATATTCGTTTCTTGATGTCTCAAATGAATTATATATATAACTACATCAATTATATTGCATGCCATATAATCTTATTTTACCAAGGGGCCCAATAATATCATACTTTTTTTCGAGAGACAATGATATTATTGATATATAAATTTCTCCCGCACAAGTCATACACATGAACTACCACATATACGTTAAATTAATAGCTTAAAATGATAATCACAATATGTAATTCATATGTGAGAAATTTACATATTTCATTTCTTGAACTCTAAGACATAATAAGACATTAACGACACAAAAATACAATCCATATAATGTCTCATTCTGTTATGTCATTGTTTAGTATGTAAAAACTCATTTCTACATACTCATGTTATTAAATGATAATATTTATTTAACACTTATAGAACTTCAGTGTACTTTTAATAACATGACAATCTCAACTTGGTGATTAATGTTCCCCTATAATCACCTTGATTGTGAATGTATCTAGAGTTATATGTTGTCATCTTATAAGTTCTATAATTCAAGACCAAGAGTATTTTTTTGTATACTTCATAAGATATAATATATTAAATTCAAGGAATTGTAATGTATAACATTACAAACTCATGAACAAAATATATGAAATTTAATAATTATTAAAACACACAATCCTTTCACGTATGACCTATGAAATTTGAAGCCCTTTGAATCTATAATCAACGATAAAAATTTCAAGTCGTTTGGAGTTACTTAGAAAGAGATATAAGAATTAGTATCGGAATGTTAGAAATTCAGTCTATTATCTCTTGGTCGAAATTTTGTTCTATCCTTTCACAATCTCTCTTATTCTCTCTCATGTATTGAGATATAGAAATTCTCTAAGATTTTTTTAGAAATTAACAAAAGGGTTAAACTAGGATTAATATTCTACTTATTAATTTTTTATTAGTCTTAAAGATACAAGTATTTCTTTAATTTTTCAGTGGATACCTAAAGAGGCTTGTCATTTGAAGAGCTAAAGTACAATCACTGTTGAAAGAAAAAGGGAATAAGAAGTTGTTAAGCGAGAAAATCTTTTTTGATTTGATTTAGAGCTTAAATCTAAGGTATTATGTTATTCCCTTCTTGATTAGACTAATCAAAATTGTTTCTTGCAATTACAATAACTAGATCATTTGTTTTGAGTCGAATAAAACTTTTATTTTATTCCTTGCTATCTAAGCATCAAAACTTTCATTCACTCCATTACTGTCTATCCATCTATCAACACTTTATTTATTAATGTCAATTATATATCTATTAACTAAAAATACATTATTATTAACTAACAAAGTTTAATAATTTTATATACATTTATATATATAAAATAATAAAATTTAATTAATAATAATATATTTTTAGTTAATAGATATATAATTGATAAATGAATGGGTCGATAATAAAAGAATGAATGCTAAATATTTTCGAAATTTAAATAGAGAGATTTTTTTCAACTTTTCTGGAGAAGGGGGCAATTTTTAAAATTGCCCAAAATAAAAGCTCTCCGTCTAGGTTCACTTTTAGAACTCACAAGCTGTCTCGCATTTGGAGTTGCACATCACTGACAGATGGGTCTACTCATGATTTGACCCACAAATAAGTCGCAATAGAAACTCAAACATGAATCTTGCCACAGAGGCTTCGGTTTCTTTTATTTTAAAATGGCACAAGTCACAAGCCAAGAATGACGCTTTAATCCCCAAGCTTCTCTCTCTCTCTCTCTCTCTCTTTCAGAACTCTCCGCTTCCTTTCTCTGCTTCTCTCTCTAGGCGATGGTTCTCTGATCAAGCGCGCTTTCTCCTCTCTCACAATCACAATGGTACTCTCTCTCTCTCTTTCTCTCTCTTCTGTACGTTCTCTTTGGAGAAGATTGATCGACAATGCTTGAAAAAGATTCGTTCTTGTTCTTGTATTCTTGAACTGAATCTCGTCTTTCGTTGTCTCTGCCCGTTTATGAGAAAATTGAAGTCGGGGAATAGTTTAATTTGAATCTTGTTTACAAGTTCACCACACGATTCAGTCCGGTTTATTGGTTCTCTTGGATAGTACTTAATTTAAACAACACGACATTCTTTCTTTGTTTCTTTCTCATTCTATCCTTTCTTGCTTGCATGCCCTCAAATGCTTTTGAATTTGTAGCTGAACGTGAAAAGTTGATATGTTCATAAAGATAAGACCTTTTCCTGATCTGTGCCCTCAAATGCTTTTATTGGTTATGAAGCTTGATGAGGTGTTGGATATTGGGTTATTGGGAATCTATCTCTATTTCTTAAAAAATAGAGATAGATTCATGAAGTGATTGGGTTAAAATGTTTAGGCTGAGTTTTTTAGAAAATGGAAGTGAATTTTAGGGGTTGATTTATGAATTATAGACATGAAATATAATCAAGGTTTAAATATCAAAGATGTCTAGAAATATAATTCAATTAAGGTTGCAAATTAAACATCTTTCTGTTTCTCGATTTTGATGGCCAAACATAGCTGGGGATTCTTAAAGACTTAACGTTGAAAGATGTAGAAGATAATTTTAGTGCTGGATTTAAGTGCAGGGTGAATTGATTATGTTTCATGTGTTTATGTTTTTATTTCATTATTCTTCTTTCCACTTCTCAAAAATCTAGTAGTCTTCCGTTCCTATTTTAATAGATCAATGGCTGCCAAAGGTCCAGTAGCTTCAGTTCTTATTTTAATATCTTCTTTTTAAGAACAATTTTCAGCAAATGATTCTGGTAGAGACTAAAGGACAGAACAGTTTTACTGAAGAACACACTCTTTTCTAAAAGAAAATGTTCATATTAGATTAAAACACACAATTGCTTTTGATTTTGTGTGCATAGTAACTTAGCTGAAATATTGGCACTGTAGATATAATTTCTTTTTGACAATATTAAAGCAGCTCTAAAATATCAATTTCTTTACTAATTAACATCTTTTTCCATGAAAAATTTGAAGGTTGAGTGGACGTGAGATGTTCTTCCAATTTCAAAATCCTTCTCACAGCATGGAAGCTTTGCTTCATCTTTTTCCTTGAAACACCAACAAGGTGGCATTTGTCCATGCGAGTACATACGATTTGCAAGTACGAGGTGGCATTTGTCCGCACGAGTACATATGATTTGCAAGTACGAGGTGGTTGTTCTCATGAGTACATACGATTTGCAAGTACGAGGTGGCATCTGTCCGCACGAGTACATACGATTTGCAAGTACGAGGTGGCATCTGTCCACACGAGTACATACGACTTGCAAGTACGAGGTGGCATCTGTCCACACGAGTACATACGACTTGCAAGTACGAGGTGGCATCTGTCCACACGAGTACATACGATTTGCAAGTACGAGGTGGCATCTGTCCACACGAGTACATACGATTTGCAAGTACGAGGTGGCTTCTGTCCACAGTACATATCATACGATTTACAAGTACGAGGTGGCATTTGTCCACACGAGTACATACGATTTTCAAGTACGAGGTGGCATTTGTCCACACGAGTACATACGATTTTCAAGTACGAGGTGGCATTTGTCCACACGAGTACATACGATTTTCAAGTACGAGGTGGCATTTGTCCACACGAGTACATACGATTTTCAAGTACGAGGTGGCATTTGTCCACACGAGTACATACGATTTTCAAGTACGAGGTGGCATTTGTCCACACGAGTACATACGATTTTCAAGTACGAGGTGGCTTTTGTCCACACGAGTACATACGATTTGCAAGTACGAAGTGGCTTTTGTCCACACGAGTACATACTTTATTTGCAAGTACAAAGTGGCATTTGTCCACATGAGTACATACTTTATTTGCAAGTACGAAGTGGCATTTGTCCACATGAGTAAATTTAAATTTGACAGGTACACATGCGTACAGGTGAATATGGTGTGGCATTTGTACACCTGAGGGGAAACCCTGATGTGATACTTCATCATGTGAATAGTCGGTGGCATTTATTGATCAGACTACAATTCTTGTATGAGCACAAGTATTGGGTGGCATTTGTTGAGAATACATGTTCTGTACAAGTACTTGGTGGCAGTTCTCCATACAACTAAACTTGTTGTGCTAGGTGTGATCTGAAGATATGCGCATTAATAATGAGCCCATGACTGATCCTCGGCATCATTTGATGTGGTAATCTCTTTCTTTTTCTCTATAATTTTAGTACTTAATACAATTTTTTTTATATATTATTGATACTAACAGTTTTTCAAGTTTTTAACTCTGCCTATGTCATATGGACATAGCCGGTCCCAAGCCCGGATGAAAAGAGGAGGGTTGGCTTAAAAAAGAAAAAACTTGAAAACATGAAACTTCATTACACATCCTCATTTATGCTTCCAATTAGGGTTTTCAAAAAAGCTACAGCAAGAAGCATAAAATTGAATCAAGAAGCTTTTTTTATTTGGCTTTTTGTCCTGACAGGTGAGGAAAGACAGTACCAAGGCCTGACAGGTGAGAAAAGATGGTACCAAAGCCTAACGGCTGATTAATCTTTAATATAACAACTTCTGGAAACAAGCACATCATTGTAATAATGGAGAGTGCATGTGCTTTGTGGACAGGAGAGGGCTGCAGTTCTTACATATGGTTACGAGGTGAAACAGGCCACTGCTCCTAGGAGTTTTTTTTTTTTGTTCTTTTCTATTTTAGGTCCCTGCATCAAAGATTAATCTAAGATGCAATATGAGATCATACAATGGAATCCGCATAAAATGGACAAACCAGTTGTGCTTGGAGGAGTCAACATAAATAGTGCCACTCATGTAAGTACCAATCCAATCTTGGTTGATCTTTTTTGCTTACATGGTCTTTATGAATCATTAAGGGTTAAAATGGAAACCAGTTGCACATGAGGCAACTTGATGCTATGAAGGATGAAAATCACACTTTTTGTAAATTTTTGTTGTTAATTTCATGAGCTGTTTATTCCGGCTTGTATTATTTGGTTAGGTAGGTACAGTTTCTGATGATTTTCCAGTCAGAGCTATTTTCATTTTCAGTTGATGGGATTTTCTTTTTGTTGAAGCTAATTTGGGCCAGGTAAAGTTTGCTTTTGTATTAGAATAGATAGGTAAGCATTGCATCAAGGAGGATGTGATGATGAGATTAACAAGGGGTATAATGATCATGATCAGACAAAATGCAAACTTTCAAGGATTAGTTGTGTTTGGCCTTATTTTGAGACTGCAAGGGTCTTTAAGGCGAAAGTATTCAATTCTTTAAATATTATTTTTCTGTAAATTATATATAGTTAGTTTCTCTTATTTCAGATCAATTATATAAGATTACTTCAACTGCATTATTAAATGTCATTGGAGGGACTTTAGAAGTTGGTCAGAAATTTCTTTTTCAAACAAAAGTATGTATAGGTTTTGTACAGACTTCATCTCTCCCCTTGATGATATGTAATCCCACAGCACAGTACTAGTATCTCTCCCCTTCCTAAGAAAACGGAACAGAAAAACAAAAGAAGGAACAAAAATGCTGACGATAATGATACACTCTTTTCCCTTTTGGTGGCTTCTTGTTTTATTTTGCTTCTCTTTTTATTTTGGTATTTTAGGCGATGGCTCGGCCAGATGAGGAGAGGAACTACAACTATACAGCACTGCATTGCAGCCTGGTGGGTTCTGCTCCTGCGGTCTCTTCCTTTTCTTCTTCTTCTTCTAGGGAGCACCACTCTCCTCTCTATTATTTTTCTCGACTTTCGAGGGTTAATTGAGGCTACTTGTGAGCTTAATTGAGTATAAATAGCCAAGCAGGGGATTGAACTTAGAAAGAACAAAGGTAGCCAACCAAATAAGTACAATTGTAACTGCATGTAGTGGTTCAGATCTTTAACTTTTAAGTTCAAATTGCATTTCCCAGGGTTAATCATTAGTCATAGTGTCAATGTTGTTTTTGTAGATGCTTTGGTTGATTTTATTTATCAGATTGTTTAGATGCAGAATTATGAGCTTGTGAGTTATATACCTAAACAGGGGTGGAGCCAGAATGTAGGTATGTCAGTATGCCTGTCCTGCTAACAGCAAAAAGAGCCACAGTATTTTTATTTATTACATACAAAAAGAATTATCTCAATAACGCTCGAGCAATTCCTGCAACTGTCCTCAGGCTTTCTTGCACTGTCTTGAGTGGTACTAAACAGGTACCAGTTGCATTGGCTCCCTCTTCATCTCTGGAAATAACTGATATGTCCTGAGGTGTGGGCAATTAGGGGTTCTTTTTTTTTGGAGACAAATCCTGTCACTAAAACATATCTTTGCAGCGTCCACAACATGGCAGTTAGAGAGTGCAAGGAATGTGCTCTTCTGGTACGACTCATGGTACCAGGGATGCAGGCTAGTTTCACATTTTGAAGAAGGTTTCAGACCGCCTCAGCCAACCATCTCTCTCAGGGAGGCACAATCATTTCGCCAAGTTCTGCTACCTGCACCATGGATGGCCAGCATAACAGGATTGCTGGAACATGCTGCCAGTCACGCCACTGCAGGGAAATTAATGTTGCCAGTAGCGCACCCGTGGAAGGTAAAAGTGATACCATCTGACTGTTTTTTTTTTTTTTCTGTTTGTTGCTGCAAAACAGACTGCTGACGCACGATGGGATGGCGAGGTGGAACTTCCACTACATGCTGGGATGCGTTATGTGCAGGAATTGCCCAGCTGAGACAGCAATGCATCTCTTCTTCTTTTGTCCTGTCGCTGTCACCCTATAGTCCATGATATCAGCACATTTTGGCGGTTGCATGGTGCAGATTTCACACAACACAATGGCCACATATCTTGCTTCAAGTTCAAGGTCAATGCATTCTTCTGTCAGGCATCGCTGGGATACCTACTTCGCCATCTCTGTTTGGACTATGTGGAAGGAAAGGAACAAGAGAACCTTTCACATCAAAGGCTGCACCTCCATCGGTTTTGTTCTGCACGGTTGTTATGGAGGCTGAGATGTGTCTGAAGTACTACTGAACTGCTGCTGGTGTTTAGGTACAGTAAGGTTCAGAGGTGTCAATGGTTGAGGTTTAGCCACTAGTTTGTTAGACTAGTTTGCTGATGTATTTTAACTTAGCAGAGAGAGGCAGTTAATCAAGTTTACCAGAACAGTCATGATAATGTTGGGTTCTTCTAAGTTCAGATCTTCTACTGGTGTCGAGACATCCGTTTCTCAGTTCGGATCCATGAGAGATACTTAAATGGAGATGTTTAATGACATAACATAGTCAAGCTTATAAATACTTTCTCATATACCTATAATCATACAACTAAAACTAATGCAAGATCAATATAAATTCTATAAACATCATCATCATGACTTGTTAACAAGCAAGAGAATGGGTGCATGATCTTAATTAATTAACCTTTAAAAATTTCATGGCATGAAAATGACTAGTGAGAGGAAATGGGGTCTCCTGGGACTGCATGGTCTCCAAATTTGGAATTTAATGGCTCCCTTTTTAACCAACAAAGTTAACAATATGTGATAATTAATTAACATGATCCTCAGCTCCTGGGTCACTGTGTATACATGTATATATCATTATAATGTATCTGGACCACTTAATTAATTCCTTGGCACCTCGTCAAGCATATGCCTTTTTTTTTTTTTTTTACTTTTTAACTTTTAAGCGTGTGTTGCAGTACTGTCATTTATTATATGTGCATGGACCCGTGTGGGACCCACTAAGCTCATCTACATTTTAATCATTTAATTTTTCATATTTTACTTCGCTTGATAGTGTTTTTATTAATTAAACACTAAAAGTTTGGACATGAAAGCTTATACCACATTTATATATTACCTACCTGTGATTGTAAAAACATAAAAGTTTGAACATGTATGCAATTAATCAAAATATTATTTTTGTGAATTTGGCATCAATTATTGTTATAGTGACAAAATTAATCAAGTCTAACTCAGTTAATATTCAAAATTTCAAATGGACCGCATGCGATTCATTTCCTGTTAATAATATTGGGCCTATATATATATATATATATTGGAGAGGCTCATCAATTAATTATGTCTCTTCTGTCCAAGTAATGCTACAACATGACATTAATTAGTTTATAGACTGGTCATTCCCTTTATATGAAAAAAATTAAATACTTGAAACCAAATCTGGATCAATACCAGCAAAAACAATAGTGGTGATTAATTATATTTTTAATATTTTGTATGCAAGTAAAATATAATGAGCATGTATTTTTAATATTTTCACCCCCATTTTCAGAAATTCCTCCTCCGCCTCTAAACGTGCTCTGCTTAATTAACTAATTAATTAAGTAATTAATTTGCTGCACAATTCCTTGAGAATTGAGTTATGTGTTGCCAACAAGAGGGTAGGCAATATTTAATTCTGTATGGAATTACAAATAATATATGTACCCCTAAACCAATGAAACACAATTCTCCAATTGCTTTTTAGTTTTTACATAAATGGCCAAAATACAAACTATATATGAAGTGAAGAGATTAGCCCGGATGCAGAGGAAAAAAAAAAAAAAAGAAGAAGATGAAAACAAATCAGGGATTTCTTTTTAATTCTGATAGAACAGCACCCATATATGATTTGTAATTTGAGACGGTTTCACTACTTTCATTTTTCTTTGAATGATGAACATACACTTTACGGAGATGATGTGGTGTGTTTGGATGCCGCCAAATAGCACTAACTCAGTAATTGTATTACTATTCTTGAATGAGGTACAATCCAAATAACAATTTACTGTTCGGAACAGTTTGGGTTAGCCCCTATTCTACTAACACAGAGAAAATATGGATTAGTGATTGTTTCCACTTTGTAAGAGAGAGAAATGGTTTTAAAAAAAAAGTATGCACCCTTTTTTTTTATTCATTTCTCCCCACTTTCCTTGGGAGGAGAAACCCAATAGAGGAAAACAAAAATTAAATATACCATTATTTTATTTATTTTTTCTATCACTATTTTAAATATACAATTCAAACAATATTTTCACTAACCTGAATAACATCACATTTTTACTATTTTCATACTAATGATCCTAATTACACTATTTTACATTTATTCTCATTTACTAAACCGAATTGTTCTATTCTTGTACTAATCCTTAAATGATCCAAACTTGGGGAAAAAGGAATAATGTCATTTGAGTTATTTGATGAGAATGTTACGAAAACGGTATTATTCCGAATAGCGTATTTATGATGAATAATATTAATCTTATACTATTATGAATAGGCTGTATGTAATACGATTAAGATAGTTTTATTATTTATAACTCTATACAGATAATTAGCCTTGGCCTACATGTATTTGCTCGCTCTCATATTCATTTAATGTTACAATTAATAAAAATATATTTGAAAAAATAGAATTTTTTTGAACCTTTATGATCAGTGCATTAGAAAATGGTAAATTCTTTATGACATAGAATCCAGTGACAGAAACTAATTAGCAAACTCTGGTGCAATAAGAGATTCAATTAATTTGAACTGAAATGTTTATGTGAAATTAAGAGAATTAATTAATGTTTCATATGGTTCTAACTAGTGAATTATAACTCATGATAATATCTTAGTATTTATGTGCATTTAGATTATGTATGGAGTGCTTGATAATTCATACAGATAACTTGTGTTGAATTGCATTTCCTTCAAAGACACCATGCCATACACAATTAATTACACATCAGTGAAGAGAGGAGAGAGATGAGATAAGGAGAAAGATGAGATGAGAGAACAAGTGAGCTAGTGATTACTAATTAAAGGTAGGAGAGGTAAGACCAATCTTTTCTCCTTTTTGCACCAATATATATACCAAGGAATCATTCATGTCCCCCTTGGGATATATAGATAGCTTACTACTCATCCATCAGCCTTTCTTTCTTACTATTTGCAACTGTGCCAGTACTGGTGTGGTCTTAGGGTTTCTTTTCTTTATTTCTCCTGTACATGTAGCTAGAGTTTATATAAATGTTTATATATATTTCATATTTGGTTGCCACATCATCATGTATTGCTCAGTCACGCTGTCTCACGTTTATATTCACACTCACATCCTTACTTAGCCTTTAAGAAATTGATGATATGAGAGACTTCATCCAGTTTCTCTTGCTCATCCTCTCTCTCTCTCTCTCTCTCTCTCTCTATAGCTAGTATAGTTCTCTATCCCTCTCCTCTCCTGTGCTGTGCCCCAATATATCTATCCTCCTCCTACCACATAAAATATAAGAAGCTAAGCGCCACCAATCACCACTAACACCAGAAAGAAAAGAAAAGCAACTAATTGATACAGGCCAGAAGCCTCTTCTTTTCTTCTTCATTCCTTTCTACCTCTCTCTCTATCTCTCTATCTCTTTCTTAGGTGCTTCTAGCTGAGCGGATCTTATTCTCCACCTTCTCCCAATCGCCTTATGTAGTGTTCCAAGCATCTTATCACATATTAACAATCTTGCGCGCTTTCGGTCAAAATTAATACCATGGTTTTCTCTTCGGTACCAGTCTACCTAGATCCTCCCAATTGGAACCAGGTTTGTGAATTTCTTACCCTCTAATTCTCTCTCTCTCTCTCTCTCCTCCTCTCTCCATCAGCTCACTAACTTTCTTCTCTTGCTCCTCCACTCAAAAAAGCAAAATTAAAAAGCAAAAGCAAACAATTAATATTCCACCTTTTTCACCTTACCATCATCTTCTTGAATATACTGCAGATATAAGATTAAATCATTTCTCTCTATCTATATATTTTATTTGTTTACTAACTCTAGCTTTTTCTTTCTTTGAAATCACTAACTGATTAACTTATAGCAATTTCAAGCCAACCTTCAAGCTCCAAGCGTTACTACCGGCATCGAGCAACACCAGCTGACCCCACCAGCACTGGCTGGAGCACCGCGGCCCGAGTCTGGTACCCCTGGCTCTGTCCGGCCTGGATCGATGTCGGAACGGGCCCGTATGGCAAAGATCCCCCAGCCAGAACCTGGCCTTAAGTGCCCTCGCTGCGAGTCTACCAACACAAAGTTTTGCTACTTCAACAATTACTCCCTCACACAGCCACGCCACTTCTGCAAGACCTGTCGTCGCTACTGGACACGTGGTGGAGCACTCCGCAATGTCCCTGTCGGCGGTGGATGTCGCCGCAACAAACGCAGCAAATCCTCTGCGAGCTCCTCAAAATCTGCATCGTCTGCCGCAGCCAACCGCCAGGATGGCACCTCATCTACGTCATCCACAGCCACAGGCGGCAGTAGGGGCACCATCCCCAGCTCGCTCTTCGCTCCACAGCACCAATTGCCTTTCATGGCCTCGCACGGCCTGAGCGACTACCCTGGTCCTTCCAATCTCGGTCTAGGGTTTGCAGGGATGCAATCTCTGGAGCCAGTGGACTATCAACTTGGAAGCAGCAGCTCTGGCATGGGATTGGAGCATTGGAGACTGTCACAGATCCAACAATTCCCGTTCTTGGGTCGGGTTGAGGCATCGCCAGCTACAGGTGCTCAGCCGGTTCACGGGATGTATCAATTTGAAGATCAAGCTGGAGGGGAAGGGGTTTTCTCTGGTGCAGGGCTGCCAAAGGTGACCAGTGCAGCATTGATCTCGCAGATGGCATCAGTTAAGATGGAGGATGCTGCACATTCGCAGGGTGTGAATTCCTCACGTGAATTTTTAGGCATGTCTGGCAATGAGCAGTACTGGGGTGGTGCCGGTGCCGGTGCTGGAGTCGGCGGCACAAATTCTGCCAGCAGTAGCTGTGCAGGATGGGCAACCGATCTTGCCGGCTTCAATTCGACTTCGTCTGGCAATATATTATGATTTGTTAGTTTGTTTCTCTGCAACATCAAGGGGTGTACTTGTTGGTAGTGCTATGCCTAGCTAGAAGCTTAGTTTTTGCAATGGCTTCGTCGAAGGTACATTAATTTCTTCCGAAGAACACAGCAAAATCGCATCTACTGGATGGAAGAAAGCTAGCTCCATACTATTAATGGTAGGCATGTTTCATATCCTATTGTTGTTTTCTTTATGCTTTTTTGATTTTGGGGTTATCTTATCTTTTCTTTTATTCTTCTTCCTTTTTGTATGTTATAGTATGGTGGGAGTAATGTGGTAATTAATTTATCATTTCATGGAGAGTAGGATTAATTAATTAGCTTTGAGAGAGAGATAGTTGTTAGCATGTGAACTCAAATCAGAATGTACTCTAGTAGTAGTTATATTTATTTTATGATGATGAGTAGCTTCTACTGACATGAGCACTTAGTTAAAAAGTTGATAGATTCCCTCTGGATTTTCTCTCTATTTTAGCTTTCTCTTCTTCATCCCATTTTTGTATGTCCCATTGTCACACATATATATTTATCAATTATTTTGCATATCATGTCATATATATCTATATAGAGTATATGTATGTATGTCTGCATGTAGTGGAGGAGTTGCTATATATTTTCCATGTTAGTGAACCAATTCTTATCCCCATGTAAAGATGTCATCGGTATCAAGATACTAATTAGGCATCCCCTGAGGAGAAATATATAGACAAATAGAGATTATAATGTAACGATGATAATTTATAATTAATGAGCCTTTTTGTTATCGGTTTTAATTTTTTTTTGAAGAAAATTTCACTAGCATATATACCATGTGATGTAAATTAAGAGCTTTAGGTAATTACTAGACAGACCAATAACTTGCTAGAATAGAGAGAGATGAAATACTGATTGTCTTTTAATCAACCATCTATACATTCAACACAAGTTGCTAAAGTGGTAATTAAAAGGATGAAGTGCCAATTAATTAATTAAGTAGTTTTAAATCTGCTGATTTGGATGAAATCCCTCTCCAGACTGTTGAACCTGATCTGACCTTACCAGTTGGAGCAAATATGCTGGTACCACTGGTGCCTATGCTGGACGGCTAAGGCTAGTTATTCATGGTTATATTATAGCAATTGTCCTCTATTATTTCTCTTGTTCTTATGGGCTTTGTTTCATGCGCGCACCTGTGTGCTGAGACCATTTTAGTTGCATTTGGTTTTGTAGGGTTCATTTTATTACTAATGAGGTTTTAGAAGTTTTGAAACTAAATAGTATGCAACAATTTAGTTTTTGTACGTACTTTTTTATATTTTTGAAATGAAATGGGCCTAAACAGCCTTTTTTTTTTTAAAAAAATAGCTTTAAATCTTAATGAGTCCGAATGTTATATAATTTCAGAAACGTAATTGTGAACTTCAACATGAACGTTAATTGTGGGTAATTAAGATTAAAAGAACACAGAAATTAGTGTATAATATAACCAATTAAGTTGGCGCTTTCTCCATCTGGTTGCATCGTTGTTTATGAAAACTTATGTACTGCCAATTACACATGGATATGGATGTGAAATTGGGGCCTTCTCAGTTTAATAAATTGGGAAAAAAGGGAGTAAATGAGCTCTAAATTCAATACAGTTCTCTCTGTAACTAAGGTACAATGCATATATATATATATATATATATAGATATATATATATTGAGTGAAACTAAATTGAGATTAAACTCACCAAGACCATTAGTGAGTTTAACTCATAAAACTATCGGAATAGTTTCAAACGATAAATTCGAATAAGTCAATAAATTTTTCATATTAAAATCTTGTAGGATACTATTTTTTTCTATTTTTAGAATTTTTTAACTATTTGTTTCATATATTTTTACAATGCCTTACTTTTGTAAAAATTTATTATTTTATTATTATTATTAGAGTTATCTTAAAAAATCTGAAAAAATAATTAGACAATTCTAAAAATAAAAAATTTCAGTATCCAACGAGATTTTAATATGAAAAATTTATTGAACAACTCAAATTTATCATTTGAAGCCGATTCGATAGATTTTCGAGTTAAGTTCAGTAAAAAGACTTGTGAGACTTTATATATGTCCCAATTATATATATTGTGTATCTTTGCCTTTCTAAAAAAACAAAACAAAAAGTTTTATTTATGTATAAATTAATAACTATATATTACACACAGAGATGTGCTAGCTAGTACAGCTTCACATCTTTTAAGAGATCAATTGAAGGATATATCAATCATGCACTCAGGAACAATTACCCAAACAAATATGCCTACCTACTTGAAGATTTTTAGTTTTCCCAAGCACTTAAAATCTTTCTTACAATCAGCCATCGATTGCCATTGTCCCCACATCTCTAGGCACACAGCAGAGAGACAGAGAGAGAGAGAGAGGGAAAGAAAGAACTCACGAAGCAATTAAGCATGCACCAACCATGAATCCGAGACAGTTGGAGAGAAAAAAATAATAATAATAATTGGCCATGGATGGATCTTCTTTCCTTGGTTGGGTTGCACTCAAAGAATTTTCTCTGCACGCGCATTTCGAGGAAGCTATAAATCTATGCTATGCTTCTTTGGAATTAATCTAGAGATTTGAAGCCTACCCTTGACTGTGTTTGTCAGAGAAGAGAAGACTATATACTTTTAATTTAATATATTAATTTATATATGGTTAGTTTGTTACATATATAGAAACACATGTAGTGGTTTGGTTTGTATGATGATGCTCATATCAATCTTAGCTAGCTAGGATGCAACAATGATTGTATAAAGTAAAATTTGATCATTTATTTATTTATATATTTTTGTTGGTTTGTATCATTCATGCTATGATTGCGTCCTTGTTTCGAAAAGCTTAAACTTGATAGCCTTACTTTTGAAAGGAAAAAAAAATGAAAACAATTAATTAATTAGCACTAGTTCGTCAAGAATAATGCAATTACGATTCAATTTGTTTTGAATTATGTATTGATTTGATTGAGAATGTGTCAGTAATCAGTATGAAAAGGCTATCAATTAATTAAGTCCAGATGGCAATCTTATAATTAATTTGTTATAGTACACGTAATACACAGTTAATATTGGTTAATTAATGGCAAATTTAGATCCTGTGTTGGTCCCATTGTAAAAATTAATTAGTTGAGTGCTTAATTAGTGAAGTGATACTGGTATATATAATGGTATATATGTATACATGTATAAGGTATATATATATATGGAGGTGCAGGTGCAGGGTGCATGTAAGAGACAAAGAGACATGCACTTTATTTGCGAATATGCTTGCGAGATTTGATGTCGTTTAATTAATTATATATGCCTCGAACCCACAATTAATCATTAAGAGACTCATCTTATGTACGTACGTAATATATATATATATATATATATTAAAACTAACGTGCTTTTAGGAACACCGAACTTTTCAGTGCTTTTAATTCAAAATCCGTCGAATTGGTTTCAAAATGACAAATTTAAGTTGCTTAATAAATTCTTTATATTAAAAGTTTGTAGAATATTAAAATTTTCTATTTTTTTAGAGTTTTTTAACTATTTATTTCATATTTTTAAAAATGACATATTTTTATATATATATAAATTAATTATTTTTTTATTATTATTAGAGTTATCTTATAAAATCCGAAACAAATAGTTAGAAAATTCTAAAAATGAAAAATTTCAGTAACTTATAAGATTTTGATATGAAGAATTTATTGAATAACTTGAATTTTTTATTTGGAGTCGATTTGATAGATTTAACATGTAAATATGTTGTACTCTGGAATCTGGATAGTACTTTTGGAAACTTGGAACAAGAAACATGCAGTAGTGGAAAAACAAAAAAAAAAACATATATATACAAATGAAACCAAATATATACATGTAAAAAGCAATTAAAGGAGAGGGCAGAGGGCCTGAGGAAGGGACTGATCGGAGAGATGGAGAGAAGAAAAAGCAAAAGAAAAAGGGGTTTGCTCAAGTAATTAATTAATGAAGTAATTAAGTAAGTAATGAATTAAGGAATCACTTGATATGTCGCTGTCAGAGGGAATCTGAGTTTCGTCTCTGCTTTAATTTCACCACCCCCGATATATGCAGTCAGACTTCCATCCATCACTCTTCTTCATTCTCTCTCTCTCGTTCCTTTCTCTCTCTCTATCTGAGAATTAAAGACTCATGCTACTACTAAAGAGAGAATAAAGTGTGCGCGACACACATCATGCATAGATATGCATGCTTACTGATTCATTTACCAGAGACACACACACACCCCTACACACATACATGGTGAGGAGGAGTATTTCCTAATATTTGTTTTCATTTTGTATTGTAAATAAAAACAATGTGGATTCAAATGAAATATCTCGATCAGATCTCTAGTTAAGATTCTACGTCCACTTTGTAAATCCTTATTAACAAAAGCTCCAAAATCTAAACCAATCAAAAAACTGTTAGAGTTTATTGCCTACATGCATATAAATATTAGTATATTTTCATTTTTTATTGTTATCTATTCATAAATGCATACATAAATGGGCTGGTGGCAGGCCTGCTGTTGATGGAGAGTGACAGTCCAAATCCAAACCCAGTCAATATAAATAAACCCAGCCCTGAATGCTATTGCTGTTGCTGTTGCTATAGATAGCTATAGATTTCGATCTGTACGCTACACGGGTGATATCACAAGCTAGCAGAGTTACTTTTACTGGCTTTAATTTGTCAGCCGCTAGCTTCTGCAGAGAACCAAGGGAAATTAAGAAAGTGCTCTATGCTTAATCGATCCCGTGTCAGTTCCTCTCAATCTGGTTTCTCTAAAATTAACAAATTGGAAACAACCAGTAGCTAGCTTTGGACTTGCAGCTAGCCATTTCACAATTCTGTTACAAACCAACAACTTTATTTTATCTTACAAGAACAAAAAAAATGCTGGAACATTAATATGATAGTGGTGAAATCAAGAACTTTACGTTGGCTCGATCAAGTGAGAACAGATGAAACTTTAGGTTCAGTTCTTTCATCTTAGAAATTGAAAGTCTCCCTAGAATTAATATTCATGTTGTTAAATGCCAATCCCTCTTTTGTTGCTAGATTGATATCTGTAATACTCCAAATTGGGATACATGGTAGAAATTGACAAATTAAAAACATGTATGTTACTGTTAATATAAACACAAAAGTGACTGTATGGTCTGCTGGCCGCAGCTGGGACCATTTGCAGGGGATGTTGACAGTGGCCGAGAAGGGAAGGGTCGGAGGGGTGGGGCAGGGATGAAGGGAATTTATGACAAAGACCAACAGAGAGAGGAGCAAGATAGAATGCAATTGAGAGAACAACAGAAAAATAAATTGAGCTCATAACTTGACATTTTGCCCCTGATTTTCTAAATAAGTTATTTTTGATTTAGTTTTACTGACTTGGTTGAATTTTGTTACTCTTATGATTCTTACTAAATAATGCAATAAATTTCAAACTTTGACAATTCTTGTGGTCATTACCTTGACCCTGCATATTAAAAGATGCAATAATTCTGTTATTCTTTCTGAAGCAAAATCTAAACCATTGATTAAGATTAACGATTACGATTTGCTTACTGAAGACGAATCGGATGCATCTATTCAGACGCTTATGGTTTGCTTATTAAATATTCGATAATTATTCTGTCTTATAATTGGAGAGACTTTAAGCCAATCCAGGACAGATGTCCACTGATCTTGGTGCTATCTTTGAGTTCAGTATTAATCTTTTGGTGTTAAATTTGGATTAACATTTTTGTAATATTTCTTTCTAGGAACATGATGGTGCACAGTAGCTGCTACTTTTGTGCGTCATAATTATTCATTGTAAGGAGCTGGGCATTTCGCCGAATCTGCTAGAATTTAAGCAGACAGGATTGATTTTAGAAATTGAGGGTGTTTTTGGCATATTTTTTGTTTCTCAGTCCATGTTGGTTATTTGTTCACAAGTTCACAACAGTTATTTTGGTGTTGTACTTAATCAACTTTAACATATATGTTGATGTTAACATAATTAATTGGATATGTTATTGTCCTAATAGTCACATTTCCCTATTAATTTTGTTGACAAATGCTGTCCCACACTAACACAGACTTCTATCTTATAAAATCATACTCTACTGATACTTTAAATATCATACCAGTACAATTCCTTGACCTTCCTACATAATATATGAGTTTATTAAGCCTTGCTTTAAAATTTAAATGTCACAATTCAATTGGCTTGGATGAAAATGCCCTTGAAAAAGCACACTGACACTTAAGAGTCGTTGCAATGTGATTCCATCTAGAACGGGCTTTTACAATTGCAAAAGAGAAAATTAAATACAGAATATACTACCTATAAAATTCCTGTAAAATTATCACCAGAAATTGATATAAGTTTGGTATGAGTTTTCTGTTAGTAGGCCCAGCTCATTATGTACCAGCATTCTAGTATAAATCTTGATTTGTACGAAACAAATTTGTTGAAGCAACTGCTGGGAATGGAGCATTTTCTTTATTTTTCTCTCTGAGATGCCCATGACATTTCATACATTTAAGCTATAAAACCCTTCTAAATGAAAAAAAAAAGTAATTTGTTGACACAAGTACAGTTGGATGCACCATATAATAACTAAATATGATCTATTTCGTACTCCAATTCATGTAATAAGGTTCTCGAATAATATCCGCGTTATTTTCTTAGCATATTTTCAAATTGTTTCTGAATTTCATGAATTATACAAACAAATGCTATTTATATTATTTATGAGACGGCTTACGATATATCGCGAAGTAAACAAAATTATTATTTCGGCTTTAAATCTAACATATTGAAGGTTCGAATGATTGATCAAGTTCATCCAAAATAATTTACACATATTGAAATATTGTAAAATACCAAATTTTATTATATTTAAATTTTTTTTACTATTTTTTTGAAAATTTTAAAGATGACCTTATTTATGTTATTATTTTATTATTTTTTGACTATCTTTTGAAAATCGAAAAAATAGTGAAAAAATCTTAAAAATAGTAAATTTTGATATTTCATAAGATTTTAATATATACATTTTGTTGAGCAGCTTAGATCGACCATTCGAACCCTTAATATGTGATCATTTTATTGCCGAAGTAATAACTCTTTTTACTTCACGAAACTCCATAAGATGAGTCATTATTTATAGAACTTGGTGAATTCTTGGTTTATTTAAAAAAAGTCATCATATTAGTATATATAATTTATTTTGTAATCATAAGGAATAGTTTAAAATATATTTATATTATTTTTGAATAATGAATTTTAGATATTATATAATTGCCTAAAAATGAATTGAGGGTTAAAATTTTTAAATTATTTATAACACAAACACTAAATTTTAAACTTACGAACCTCCATTTCCTGCATGAAGCAAAATGCCTTTCTTTTTCCAGTTACTTTCCTATAAAATAATTACAAGCCTATGACGGATGCCTAGCGGAGTTTATTCCTTCTTTATATACTTTTGTGTTGATAATTGTTCACCAGACCTAACCAACCATTGTTTAACTAATACCCAAAAAGCCCAAAAGCCATGAAACTAAACAAAAACAGTATCGTCTACAGTCCTGTCCATTTCATCCGACTCAGACTCTGATCTCCTCGCCTCTCTGCGCCGATCTTCTCGCCTCTCTCCGCGCTGACCTTCAAAGGTTTCTTCTTTTGACTTCTAAGTCCGAAATCAGAAGTTCTAGAAATAGTAACCTGCCCCTTTTGGAAATTGATTTCAAAGAAACTGAAAATTTTTAATTCCAGCTGTTAGTTCTTCGTTTTTGTACTCTCATTCAAAAAATAGCATCTGTCACGATGCTTTCAAAACAACTCCCCCCTTAGGGTTTAGGGATTAAGTCACGATTCTTTCAATTTCCTTCTTCATTTACGTCAGTTTTCAGAATAATGATCAATGGAAAGTTAAAGGCAGAAATGGATAAATCGAAGCTGTTTATTTCTCTATCTTTCCTTAACAATTTGGTCAAACTCCAATTCTTATCGGACTTATAAATTGATCAATTATTTTATATTAGATTGTTATATGTCTGATATAACAATTTAGCTATTTAATTGAAATAAATGAAAGATTATTGGAGTAATTGATAAAAGATGCAAAAACGATGAAATTTGATTAAACTTGAGATTAAGACATTGTTCTCTTTACTGGAAAAATAACCATGCCTACTTATATGATTACAAAGTATTATAGTAATCAAGTAAATGTAAGAGTAAAACTAAAGAAATAAATTGGTTATCTTCTTCTGACACTCAATGACCTCCAGCAGTGCCTTTGAACAATCTCTCCTTCTCGTTCGTCAATCTCTCCATTACGATCTTCTCCAGTTCTCCAGTTCTCTTCTTATGCCTACTATTTGAATTGGTCTCAACACCCTTTAGGGCATCTTTGCTTTCCTCAATTGGGCCCAACATCTTCATGTAATGCCTAGGGCCCATCTTACTTAGATCCTTCAGCCCATTCGCAAGATTTGAATTTAATTCAAATCTGGCTTCCACGGCTCTCAACTTTATTGATGCCAACTCTTCTGGCGTCACAGCTGACAGTGCACTCCCCTTCAAATTCGGCTTGCCCTCAAACCGATTCATGGGAAATTGTCGACGCAAGACATCATAATTCTCCCATGTAGCATCCTTATCAGCCAGATTTGACCATTTTACTAATACTTCTGACACAGCATGATTGTTTTTCTTGACCATCCTTCTATCCAAAATAGCTAGTGGCTCAATTCTAATTTTACTCTTAAGACCAATTAGAGGTAGCTTCGGGTTAACCTCAACAGCGGGTCCAACTCGTTTTTTGAGTTGTGATACATGAAAAATTGGATGAATTAGTGACCCAAGAGGTAAATTCAATTTGTAAGCAACTGCCCCTACCTTTTCCAGAATTTCAAAGGGTCCATAAAACTTGGACCTAAGTTTATGTGTGCCAGCCTTCCCTTTAACTGTAACCTGCCTGTAAGGCTGTAGTTTGAAATACACCCAATCTCCTGTGCTGAACTTTCTCTCTGTTCTTTTCTGATCAGCATATTTCTTCATGCGTGCTTGAGCCTTAATTAGCTGCTCTTTCAAAATCTTAATAGTTTCATGTCTATTGACTAGTAATTCATTGACAACTTGATTACTGCCTTTTGGAATGGAACCTAGTGACAATTAAGGTGGGGGGTAGCCATAAAGGGCCTCAAAGGGTGTGGTTTTGATGGCAGTATGGAAGTTGGTGTTATACCACCACTCTGCTAAGGGTACCCACTTAGCCCAGCTTTTTGGTTGTTGAAAAACCATACACCTCAGATACGATTCAATGCACTGATTCAATCTCTCAGATTGTCCATTCGTTTGAGGGTGGTAAGAGGTACTAAAGTTCAATTGTACCCCTAATTTACTCATGAGCTCTTTCCAAAAGTGGGTAGTGAAAATTGGATCCCTATCAGTAATAATCTTTGCTGGTAGTCCATGCAATTTATACATTGAGTTGAGGAATACCTGAGCCACTACAGAAGCTGAAAAGGGATGAGTGAGGGTAATGAGATAACAATACTTGGTAAATTTGTCAATCACCACCATCAACACATCTTTTCCATCACTTTTTGGTAAATCAGAAATAAAATCCATGGTTATCACTTCCCATGCTCTTTTTGGTATTGGAATTGGTTCTAGCAGTCTTGGGCTCTGCACAGTTTCACCCTTATTCAGCTGGCAAGTGTCACACTGTTGCACATATTGCAGCACTGTTTTTTTGAGTTGTGGCCAATAAAATAATCTTTTGACCCTTTGATAAGTTCCTAAGATGTCAGAATGTCCCCCCACACTAGAGTCATACAATGATTGGACCATTTTATCCCTCCATCCTTTACCAGATCCAATATAGATTCTTCCTTTCTTCCTTATCACTCCACAATGCACTGTGATTTCAGCTGCTAATGCATTCCCTTTTTTGTGATTATCAATAATCTCTCTAGCCCACTCATCACTCTCATAGCTCTCCTTCAACTCATCCACCCATTTAGGAGCTAACTCAGTCACAGCTATTATTTCAGCTTCTTGAGAAGTATTTGGCCTCCTTGATAAGGCATCTGCTGCCTTGTTTTTTGTCCCCTTTTTATATTGTATCGTATAATCCAACCCCATCAACTTACACAAATCTTTATGTTGCAAAGTGTGGTTCAATCTTTGCTCTAGCAGATGCTTAAGGCTGATATGATCAGTCTTAATAATGAATGACCCACCTTGCAAGTAATGCCTCCACTTTTGGACAGCAGTCAACGGTGCAATAAATTCCTTTTCATAAGTGGAAAGTTGCTGGCTCTTCATTCCCAGAGCCTTGCTCAGATAAGCAATGGGTCTTCTCCCTTGCATTAAAACTGCTCCAATGCCTTTATCTGAAGCATCTGTCTCCAAAATGAAATTCTGGTTAAAATTTGGCATGGCTAAAACTGAGGCTGTACACATTGCGTTCTTCAGAGCCTCAAAAGCAACTTGAGCTTCTACACCCCACTCAAAAGCGTTTTTCTTCAACAAATTGGTGAGGGGTTTGCTAATCAGCCCATAGTGCTTAATGAATTTCCTGTAGTACCCAGTTAGGCCAAGAAAACCTCTTAACTCCTTCACATTCTTTGGCTTTGGCCAATTCCTCATCACTTTAATTTTCTAAGGATCAGTAGCTACCCCATTTTCAGAAATGATATGACTAAGGTATTCAATCTTTTTTATCCCAAATTCGCATTTTGACCTTTTAGCACTCAATTGGTTTTCTCTCAATTTCTGCAACACCATTGCTAAATGTTTCTGGTGTGAGAGCAAATCTGAACTATAAATGAGGATGTCATCAAAGAACACCAAAACAAATTTTCTCAAAAATGGTTTAAATACCTGGTTCATCAAAGCCTGAAATGTGGCAGGAGCATTTGTTAGCCCAAATGACATTACTTGGTACTTGTAATGCCCTTCATGAATTCTAAATGCAGTTTTGGGTACATCTTCTAGATTCATCCTTATCTGATGGTAGCCTGATCTCAAATCAATCTTTGAAAAGTATTTAACTCCATGCAACTCATCTAATAAATCATCAATTATTGGTATGGGGGTATTTATTCTTCATTGTCACTGAATTGAGCTGCCTATAATCCACACACAATCTCCAAGATCCATCCTTCTTCTTTACTAGTAAAGCTGGTGATGCATAGGGGCTGGTTGAAGGTTTAATAACTACACTTTTCAATAACTCCTCAATAATCTTTTCAATTTCAATTTTCTGAAAGTATGAGTACCTATAGGGTTTCAAGTTTATTGGCTTAGCATTTGGCAGCAAAGGTATCTTGTGATCAACCTCCTTGGATGGGGGCAATGAGTTTGTGTCTTCAAATACTGAGGCATAGCCAGCTAATACCTCAGCTAGCTCAGGCACCATTGTCTCAGCACTATTTATCACTTTGCTACCTATACACAACCAAATTTGTGCAACCATAATATCATTATCGGCTTTCAACTCTTTGTCCAATTCAATGCCCTCACACATTTTAATAACTGCAGCTTTTTCCTTAAATTGCAATCTTACTGGTTGACCCTCTTTAGTGAATTCCAGCCATTGGTTCTTCCAATCAATGTGCATGGGCCCTAACCGAGAGAGCCAGTCCAGCTCTAATATTATATCATACCCTTTCACTAGTAGGATCCTCACTTCACTAGTGAACTTATGCCCTTGAATTGAAAATGATAATGCCTCACATTTGGCATCGGTCACCATTCTTTCTCCATTAACTACCATCACAATCATAGGATGAGTATCCACAATTTGACAGTTTTGCCCTTTTAGTATAGCTGGGTTAACAAAACTGTGGGTGCTCCCGCTGTCTATCAAAGCAAATACTGGTGTTTCACCAATTTGGCCCTTAAATCTCATAGTGCTAACTTGAGGATTATCGGTTGTAGCATGCATTGAGACGATAGCTTCTTCAGTTTGGAACACCCCTTCCTTAGAAAACTCATTACTGACATCATCATCTACTAGTTCTTCTTCTTTCTCCTCCTGTCCAATGAGCATTTGCACTGATGCCTAGGAAAATACTTTTCTCCACATTTGAAACACAGACCTAAAGCCCTCCTCTGACCTATAAGGGCATTTCTGGTATTGCTCATGTTGGTTTGCACCTTTGAGGTGGTATTAACTAATTTCTGCTGTCTGCTTTTAATTGGCACTGTACTCTGAGAAAAACTCATTTTGGGACAGTTTTTAATTCTCTTGTACTGGGTATCAGTGGCACTCCCCATGTAGGAAGCATATTCAAAGGCCTCTTCTAAAGTGTGGGGTTTAAATGCCTTGACAAATGGTTTAATTTCTCCTCTTAAATAAAGGCATCAACAAAATCAGCTTCTGTAAAATGCCTCTGCTCCAACAACAATCTGGATTTTAACCTTTCAAATTGTTCCATGTACTCCTCCACACCACCAATTTGATTCATGGTTTTAAGCTCTTTGAGGGCACTTTTGGTACTATTTTTTTAAACCGTTTCAACACCAATCTCATCAACTCTTGCCATTCTGGAGGGTCATGCTCAATCAAGTACCCATCATACCATTCACTAGCTGTGTCATGAAATTGAATAGTAGCTAGTTTAGTTTTGAAAGCATCTGGCACTTGATGCAATGCAAAGTATGACTGACATTTTCTCACCCATTCAATTGGATTGTCACCCCTAAATCCAGGGCACTCAGCTCTTGGAAACTGAAATCTACTTTCCCTTCTTACTACTTCAGACTCATCTTGGTATATCACATTCCTATCATTACCACCTTGCCTTCTTTGGGTAGATAAGACATGAGTTGCATCTTCATTTACCCTTGTACTAGTTCCTTCCCTAATAAATTTCTCGTACCTGTTCTCTAACTGAGCCAATCTGTCAGCCACCTCATGGTGTACAGTCAGAGTGACTTGCTCCTTCATCACCTGAAGCTGTTCAATAATGGTATTGACCAGCAGTTCCTGAGTTTGAGCTTCCCGAGCTCGATTCTTCACAGCTTCCTCTTCCAATCTTCGATTTGTACTCTCTTGGATCTGATCCATTTGAGCACGCAAATCTTTAATCGCCTTATCAAGCCCAGATGAGCTCATATTACCCTTAGGCATGGTTGTGAGACACCACTGAGTATTGAAATAAGGATATCGTAAGAGATTGCTCTCACAAATTTCTACTCAAATCAATTCCCAGATTAGATCGGTGCTTTGATACCACTTGTTATATCTCCGATATAACAATTTAGCTATTTAATTGAAATAAATGAAGGATTATTGGAGTAATTGATAAAAGATGCAAAAACGATGAAATTTGATTAAGCTTGAGATTAAGACATTGTTGAAAAATAACCATATCTACTCATATGATTACAAAGTACTATAGTAATCAAATAAATGTAAGAGTAAAATTAAAGGAATAAATTGGTTATCTTATTCTGACACTCAACGACCTCCAGCAGTGCCTTCTAACAATCTCTCCTTCTCATTCGTCAATCTCTCCATTACGATCTCCTCCAGTTTTCCAGTTCTCTCCTTATGCCCACTATTCGAATTGGTCTCAACACCCTTTAGGGCATCTTTGCTTTTCTCAATTGAGCCCAACATCTTCATGTAATGTCTAGGGCCCATCTTAGTTAGATCCTTCAACCCATTCGCAAGATTTGAATTTAATTCAAATCTGACTCTCACGGCTCTCAACTTTATAGATGCCAACTTTTCTGACGTCATAGCTGACATAGATGGTTGATGCAGTGATTGAATACCAACTTGCCAATAGAAATACACCAACTAACTTTATGGAGGGGCTTGGTGAGAAGCATTACTGGAGGCTTCATGAGGGAGATAGGACCCGGATTAGAATTATGTTGTGGAAGACATATGGACACTTATTCCCAAACAATAATCAAGACTTTAAAGATGTTTTCTTGGCATATCTAATGGCTCCTCCAGGGAATTTTCCGCTTCTCCAGGATCAGAATCATATAGCAGGTTTCTCTTTTTTCTTATCCCCTATGCTATGTCCTTGAATGTGTTTCTGTAACTATCTCTTCTTTCTCTGCAATGGTGGTTAGGAGGTGGGGATTGGGGGGAGTTTCTTCATATTATCTTATTTGTGTTTAACGAAATTAGTATGGTAGTTTGCCATAATGTATATGTACTAGGTTGCTTTTGTTCTTTGGGAGGAAACCTTTTTTCTCCTTTTAAGTGAAATTTACAACCCCCCACCCCCACCCCCCAAAACAATAAAAAAAATGTTAAATTAGATATTTACCCATGAAAATAAAAAAAATAGAAATCTGCCCATCTAAATTCAACATCTGTATAAATATATCCATTTTTTATTTAATCAATTAAAAATACATATAAAACGTAATAGAAAAAGTGAACTGACTATTATGCCCTTACTTCTAGATGGTAATAAAACAAAGAAGTTGTTTTTTTCCTTAATTGCTTTCTTTCTCTTTCTCTTTTATTGTTTTCATTCTTCTCTTGCGCACTCATCACTTGAGTGATATTGCCTCTCAGGATTATGTTACAGGGCACATAATTATAGAATGAGTTTCGGTTTACTTTCTAACAAAATTGAATCACTATATGACTTGCTTCTAATTGTTCTCCTATCCAGTGCTATGTACAAGCTCCTTTTTTGCAAGAAAAAGATACAATCATGTACATCTCCTCCAGTCACTAATGCAATTGCTTTCACCATTGCTATTCCTCTGCACACTAAGAGATGAGCCAAATAAATGTCCTTGATACAAAGCAAGTTGTCTTTTGTATGCAGGAAATACACTTGGAAAAGTTGATTACTGTAATGGACTGATTAGTATGTAGCACTACAAGAAGCAATTGATTCTCTCTTTCATAAATGAGTCGCATTGATGAATGTGTTAGATTGTTTAACACCAATCAGGTTCAGATAAAATAATACTTGATGAATTGAAACTAAGAAACAATTATCAGCATCATCAACTTGAGTTTCTTAATTCTGATGTTGCATAGATTATTATACAGGACAAGTTTACTAAAACTAGTAACAACAAAATGTATGAAGTCATATGACAGTAATTTTTTGGTAAGAATCAATTCTGACGCATCATATATATGCTGGTTTGAATCAATTTTGATGCATCACAGATATGCCATCCTGATTATTATGAAACTATTAAAATTTGAACTATCAAGATGAAAAATACCTTGAATTGTCGAGTGGCACTTCTTTTCTATTCCTCACCGGCTTCAACTATCTATGGGTTGTGCCATCTTCATTGCTAAAAAAAATTGTCTTCCTGATTAGTATTTCTAGGATTAAGATATTGAATTTCAGTTATATTATGGTTAGAACTAATTGTCAATAAAGAGAATGGATCAATATTGTTTGATTCTTCCTCCATGTCTTCTGGTCTTTGTGTGAGAGAGAAAAGCTTAGGTGATGGGGCGTGCAAGATGGAAGAAATTCACTGGGTGAGAGAGAAGAGCGAAGGTGAAGGTTTGGGCAGAGAGATGGAAAGAACGAAAGAGGAAGAAAGCCAATTTAGGAAGGCAGGAGAGCGTATAATATTTTTTGACTTGTTATAAGGGCATAATAGTCAGTTCACTTTTTTCCATTATTTTTTTTCCATATTTTTAATTGATTAAACAGAAAGTTGGTATATTTATAAAGATGTTAAAATTGGATAGGAAAATTTCTAATTTTTGAATTTTGATGGGCAAAGATCTAAATTAATAATTTTTTATGGGTGTAAGTATAAATTTCTCTTTTTTTGAATGTGGCTGTACTGTAGGTTGTTGTTTGCACGCGGTATTTTCTACTTTTGCAATTTGATGTGTAGTGCGAAGTGTGTTTCTGTGTTAGCTCTTTTTGAAAATGGCAGAAAAGTTTTTTTCTAATTTCCTTTTCCATCAGGAGGTTGTACTGTTTCTATTTATTTATTTATTTTTACAATGTGGGCTATGTTGGTAGATCTCTGGATCTGACTTTTTATTTGTTGCATGCAAGTCAAATGGTATTTCTGTTCTTTGCATGTGTTATTTTTCAGAATATTTGTTGAAATTTGCTGCTGCTGCTGCTGCTGTGTTGTTTGCGGTTTCATTACCAAGAATTTTTCGCTCCATCTATGCATGCAGTAGGTTTGGCTTTCCCTTTTTGATTTCCTGCATGGTGCTTTTCAGATTGCTTTCGCTGGACTGTTCTTCGTTCTTGTTGCTTTGGTTGAATTGTTGTTATTTAAGTTTACAGTTTTCTGACGGTTATATTTTGACGAAATTTTAGAGTCACAACTTTACAGGCTTAGCTAATTGTTGAAAGCCACAAGCCCACTACTCTACAATAATACCAATTTAATTGTTAAAAGTTAGAATCACATATAGTACAATCTGTAGAGTTATCTAAGCTCTGTTAAGGGGGGAAAAAATTCTCAACTGCATGATCTAGGAATCTGATACATTATTTGTGACATTTTGGCATATTTTAGCTGCAATTAATAATAATGTATCATGTTAATTTGATACCTTTCGTTTTCCTTTTAGACAATCAAGTGGAGCATCTGGTGCAGGTTGTGCTTGGTGAGGCTCAAATCATTCGAAGAATTCTGTTTGGTGAAAACAATTGGCCAGGCAGCGATTTGACTTTAGAGTATTCTGCCTGCCCTCATTATCTCTCAGATCCAACGAGTAGTAGGTGTCAACAATTGGTTAATACATCCAGGATGTTGGCAAACGCAAGCATTTTCTTTCTTCTCTTTGTATTTGAGAGTTTCTTCCTCTCCTATTTTTTTCTCCACCAGAGATTGATGCATTTTATTTTAGACAAATTCAACATCTTGGTTAGTGTATAAATTTTTGCAGGTTATGTATATACTGAATGTGCATGGTGATAGGTTTATTAGTGCTGCAGATTTGATCAAAACATTTTATCCTAAAGACCAGTTTGGTGTGGCTAAAAAAAATTGGAGGTTGGTTCTTCAGTGTATAAATTCATTTACAGCTGAGGAGTTGTGGTCATCTGTGGAACCTGAATGGGGTAACATTGTGGTGACAAAGTGGATAGCGGAGCATAACTTTCCAGTGGGTATCATTGAGTTAGATGGATATTTTTTTCAAATAAAATTTGTGTGAAGTAGTGTAATTTAGTTGAATATTTCTGATTTTGTTAGGCAATCAGTTCCATTTAATACTCCATTTTACGGTACATTTCTTTTTAGAAATTCACCAGTTTTGCTTCATGTGATTCACAGTTTGTAATGGCTCATGCTTCATGGTAGAGATAATTTCAAGTTTGTTGTTATGTTGGTTGTGTCAAATATCCTTGGTAGTCATCAGTTGTTAAAGACTAATGTAGGTGATTTTATCAATATGTTCCCAGAGGGTTTCCTCTTGTAATTTGGCGGTTTCGTCCCTAATATGTTTTGTAATATGTATAACTAGGCTTCTAAATCCTGATGCTTTTAGTTCTATACTAGTTCTTTATATATTATGCTTGTTTCATGCTCGCCTTGTGCATTCTGTACTAGCTATTATTAGCATTCATTATTTTTTCAGTAATTAACAGTATAGATTGTTTGATGCTTGTTTGCTGCTTCCCTATATTCATGCCACTACCAGTGGCCTTTTGGGTACATCAGCACTGGTTCATCCACTACACCCAGCTTCCCTATATCCATGGCTAGATAATCTGGAGAGTCTCGTGGAGCCATTAACAGAACTTGAGGTCCAATGTGCGGTCCGGCAGCTCGCCACAAACAAAGCTCGCAGACCAGATTGTATACCAAACAAATTCACTCAGCAAGCATGGCCAGTACTGCAAAATTGCATTCTTCGAGTTTTTGATAATTTCAACAACTTGACAGTAGACCTGACTCAAACAAATAAGGCCACTATAGTGCTGGTTCCTAAATGTGAGAATCCCAACAGTGTGACAGATTATCGCACTATCAGTATGATTAAAGTTTTACCTAAGCTCATCTCAAATGTGCTTGCCAATAGATCGAGAGAATAACTCCCCACACTAGTCTCCACACAGCAAACCGCCTTCGTGGATGGGAGATTTATTGAGGAGAATTTCTTGGCAGCACGAGAAATCATACACCACGTAAGCACCTCGAAAGAACTGGCTATCCTACTAAAGCTCGATTTTGCTAAAGCTTTTGATACCGTCAATTTGTCGTTCCTCTTTAACTTGATGATTAAAAGAGGTTTCCCCATCAAGTTTGTTAAGTGGAAGCCAATATACTTAACACGGCATCCTCTTTTCGTTAGTCACTAATGGGGTCGATGGCCCGTCCTTCAAGCACAAGCTTGACTTACGACAAGGGGACCCTTTGTCCCCCATGCTTTTCATCTTGACAGCAGATGCCTTACAAAAAATGGTACAAGCTGCCAACACCACACTACCACACCAGATTTCAACAAGATTAATGAGCCAGTGATAGCGCTACAATATGCCGACGATACCATATTTGACTTACAGTCATTGTAAATATCTCCCTTAGGTTGCAAGGAATACCCTGAATAGTAGGTCACAAGAGTCATAAACCTTTTCCAGAAATATAAAAGAAGCTTCTCCTTAAATAAATAGATTAATACAAGTTCTTGAAACAGAAAGAAATTTCAGCCTTTTTTTTTTCCCAAGTTTTCTTCTTTTCTTTTCTTTCTTTTGGAGATAGCATTTGTTGAAGTCATATGACAGATTCTTCATTTTATTTTTGACAGATAATTCAGATAGATTTGGTTGCACTTCACTATTTGGAACACTTCGCCATGCTCAAGACCTTGTCGAACTCAATCAGCATTTGGCGGATTTGTCAGAATTTTTGTTGGAGACAAATATTGAAAACTGTAAGTGACATAATAATTTTAAAAGAGGGTGATATATATTAATGCATATGTTCATGTGCATTGTCATTCTGACTTGATAAAACCAGAAGTCCAAATAACAAAACGAAACCATTGATCTTGCCTTACATTATAGAGTAATATGTTCATCTCAACAAAAATGACCTGTGTAGTTCATTGTATACAAAATTAAAAGCCTGATTAAACTGGAGCTCACAATAAAATGGTCCATATTTTGTTAATCAGTCCCCACAATTACACCCTTGATGGGTACAAAAGATGGCTACGAGATGGTGTCCCCGATTCTGGGGAGCAAAGAGAGGAACTACTTGTTCTATGCACACAAGTTCAAGTTGGCTTTTGTAGATCTAATGACATCTTCTGAGTTTGCACTTTGCCCACCCCTTGAAGATGAGGAGAGATCTTATCTTCAAGTTCTGAACGGTGTTTCATCCCCTTCAGCTGAAGCCGAAGGTTAGCTTATTTAGCATATCTATATTTACCTACTTTTGGTCAAACTCTTACCTCTAATATCTATTAATTGTTCTTTATTATATTTTTGTAATTGATTGGTATTTGTTATTTGGTCTTTTTTAGTTGGCTTCTCTGAAGAGTTGCTTCAATTCTATGTTCGGAGGATTCGCCCGGATATTGTGGACATTGAGAGACATTTTACAAAAATAAAAAATTGGATCTTGAAGAGCTTATCCTTGACGGACTGGTGGGAGGAGGTAGCAGACCTAATTAATTCAGTCAACTGCCAAAAATATAATGACAAAGAGTTAGCCGAATTTAGGAAGGAATTGATGATCGAGAAATATGAAGTCTCAAATGAGGACTTACCGGATTACATCGCTCGAGTAGATCGCTGCCTCTCTATTGCTCTACTTGTGGAGGCAGTCATCTTAGGTCCTATGAATGCCGCACCATCGTATAATACATATATGACAATGCATAATGCATGGAAAAATGTTGGATGGCAATTTGTCCATACTTTGACTCTTTCAAAACACGGTAAGTTTTTCAATTTTTTTCTCTCGTGTAAAGTCGAGCGAGTGAACCTTTTTAAGGTTTTTCATGTTGTTGCTATATATGTTATCCCTTCTAACGTTCTTTATATGAATAAAACCAATTTGCACAATTCATGATTGTTCAATCTTCTTTTGCCTGAGTGTGTTAATAAAGATCAAGTATTGTGAATATCTAGAATTCTGAATGCACCTCTACTTGTGCTTCTTTTGGAATTCTATTTAAATAAACGGGCTAAGTGTAAATTTACATACAAATGATTAGAAATTACCAAAATAGGGGGCTAGCTAGTATTGTTTATCTAGTAAAATATATAGATTTCTAATTTCCAGCATGACATGATTAATTGACTTGTAATCCTTGAATAATTAAGAATCGCACTTTAAAATAACATAGTATTCTGTGGTTTGAACTTTCAGGTACTGGATCTGCTGGAAGTGTGCTTCAAGAACAACCTGTATTACAGAACCTTAAGAAACTTGGTATCTACATGCTAAAATTGTTGTTTTTTCTATTATATGACTGTCCGTATAAAATTTGACCCCATTAGTCCGATCAGTATAGTAGTGATAGTCATGAATAAGAGAAAAAAAGGTAAAAATAATTCAAGTTCTTCTACTGAAGTAACTACTGATCAATTAAGTTCTTCCTTGCTTTTGCATTTTTTAGTGCCTTTGAAGAAAAAACAAGCGCATACACATGAGAATGCTGTAATCTTAGAGAGCATTATCGATGATCTTAGAGACATTGGAGATTCTGATGTGATATTAAACGAAGAAGAGATGGCACTTGTGTTCAAGATATGGGGAAGCGTGGCATCAGCCACCCACTTCTTTGTCAGTGCAATGGCATACGAGCAGAGAAGATACATAATACAACACTACAAAGCATTTAATCGTACGCATGCACATCTTTTTCTTATTTTAAATAATAAGTTAAGTTCTAAATCAATATATAACTGACATATCTCCTATTAATTAATTCATGTTTTCAGTTAGTATGCTTGCGTCGCCGACACTAAAGTTTGAGGAAGCTGTTGATTGGCTAACAGTTCAACACCAAGAAGAAACTCTACCACTTGTTATTACAGAGTTTGCAACGATCTTAGAGGCCTACAAAGTAGCTCTCATTGACAAGTTGAGAAGCTCGTAATCTATCTGTAATGTTATCGTTTTCTTGTATAGTCTTTTAATTTTATGAGTAATTTTATATGTTAATTGAAATTAAATGATATTAATTTATTTTTTATCAAAATAATTTTATAATATCTTAAATTTTTTTTGTATTTAAAAAAGTCACCGACAACAAATAACATATAGCAAATACTGTAGATGTATAATTAATGCAGATCTCAATTGATCCGAGAAGAAATTTGGACCTGGCGATTGGGACATTAATTATGATAAGGCTTGTTGGGTTACTAACAGAACAGTAACAGTAATATAATTTTAGACTAAACATGCAAACTTATTCCTTTATATTATCTTTGTATATATATATTGTATAACCCGGTTGTTTATGTTACTTAATTCATTGCCATTATTTTCAATTATCAGCTTCCTTGCCCACAAAATTAGGTTGTCATTAATTAGTTACAAATCCAACATATGCTAAAGGTATATCAAGTCGGAATGCACTATATCACTTCATCTGATCAGGTGTGAAAAAAATGACCTCTTTATTTCTTTGTTAAAGAAATTATATTAATTAATTAATTCAGAATTTCAGAAAAAAACTTTGAAAAGAGTAATGTATAATATTAATTAATATACATCCTGGAAAAGAAATATTTGACTAAACTTAACATTGATCATCAAATGAATTTCAGATTTATAAGATCACCATTAAGAGCGCATGTCCAAAATGTTTTCTAAAATAATCATAAGATTATGACCTATTTTACAAAAATTTCCCACCTTAATCCTTAGTTTGGTTCGTGTAAATTTATATATTGCAAAATCATTTATACAAGAACTACAAGGATATATATAATTAAACATAAATAATTAAGAAGTATGTTATTATATTCCTTGAGCCTCGAAGAGAGATTATTGAAGAACTGAGACATATATAGATACAATTGATGAAATTTGAATGTGTTCCTATTTTGCCTGTTATCTTTTGTATTTTGAACTGTCAGTGGATTTTGAATATGTTGTTTGAGTTAATGAATTAGGATGCATTTAGATGTAAACTTTTATCTATAAAAGAATGTTTACCTTGTAGATCGGCACCGGATGGTTGTTACCGAACTAAACGAACTTTTTCTTTCATAATGAAATTACAGGTGGAAGTTCTCCACTTGTAAAAAAAAAATGATATAATATTAATTATTTTATGAAGAGAATTCCAATATCTTTATTTCTTTGCCAGTGAAATTTTTATAATAACTTCAAGTCTAAAATTCAAATGTTAAAAACTGATAGATATTAATCATTTGCGTCATTTTTTATATGCACACATAAGGATCACATATTATTGATTCTATTTTGATTGGCATCAATAGTTTGTAAATTTTTATCAATATGCATGGACATTTTTTTGGCAACGATTTTTTCCCCCAAATACTTGATTTCCATAAAGAAAAGTTAAAATACACAAACATTTATATGCATGAATTAGAAGTAATATCAATCATATCTAATATAATAAACTCTATCAGTTTATTGATTGGTCTAGATTTTGGAACTTTTGTTAATAAGAATTTATAAAGTGCATGGACATACATAGAATCTTAGAGAACTGATCGAGATATATATATTCATTTGAATCCACATTATTGTTTTTACTTACAATATAGATATGAAAACAAATATTAGGAAATCCTCCTCCTCACCATGTATGTATGTATAAATGAATTAGCAACATCCAAGGTACATTAATAATTCATATATTTTAGTTTCTAACAAAAGAGTTTGTCCTTCCATTTTTTGTTGTTGTGTTCTTACTGTATATTAAACTTTTGTTTAATTTATATTTTATTTTATTTTGACTTGCTTAATTATATTATACAATTTGTGATCCATGTGCTAATTTATTTTAATTTTTAAAAAAAATCTAAACTGTCTTGAAAATTGATATATTTGTGTTGAAATTTGTCAACAAAAAGTTCGAACAAAAGTACTTTTCATTTAATTTAAATAGAATAGGTATCGTGCTAGATGGTGTTAGAAATTCTAATATTGATTTCGACAACATAAACTTATTCATTATTTGTTTGTTTATGTAAGGTGTTTTGATAAACTGAGTTATGATCGTAGTTGGATGTGTGAGTGAGTAATAAATAATGAAGCAAATCCAGAATTTGCTAGAGGTGTTCGTGAATTTATTGTCTATGCTATTGCTAATTCTCCATACCCAAATGAGGATAAGATGAAATGTCCATGTAAACTTTGTGAAAATCGATGTTTTCTGAAAACAACTGTAGTGAGGGGCGCACTTTCTACGTAAAGGGTTCACAAATTCGTATGAAAAATGGACATTTCATGGTGAATCTGAATCAGGAGAATTTGATGATAATACACAGCCTTCCTTTGACGTCAATGATAATGAAGAGGCAAGCAAACCTAATATCATGACTGAGATGGTTGTTGATACTGCTGGACTTGAATTTGGTTGGGCGACAATTGAGGAGCCTCCAAATGCCGAGGCAAAAGAGTTCTATAAAATGTTGAGAGCCTTCCTCTGATTAATGGGCTAAACTAATTAAAATATATGAATCAGATTTGTGGCTTTATTTCTTCCTTTTTTTTTATAATACATGTTTAAAATAACCAAAAGATATAACTTTTGATAATAAGACTAAAGACGTATGATCTAAAGTCAGAGAAACGTATAATTTCTCATAAATCAGAGATCGAGGACGTATAATCCTATTGATCTCACGGAGTTCGAATATGAAGCGCACTGCCAACTCGATACTCGAGGAACCAGAGATGTTTAATCTCTATAGAGGCTCATGTCAAAGACAAGGGCGTATCGTCCTAAACAGTCTATTGACCTTCCAAATCCCGAATTTGAAGCGCTATGTCAATTCGAAACCTGAGAAATTTGGAGAATCGGGAACGTATAATTCTTTATCGATTTCCAAAATGAGGTACGTTAAACCTAAAGCGCACTGCCCGTTTAACGTTCTCGAAATATGATTTGATATGATTTGATATGTTGGTATGTTTTACAAAGTTTTGGACTTATTTGCATATTTGGCATATTTGGTTAAAGATTTGGACATATTTGCATATTTGACATATTTTGTCAAGAGTTTGGACATATTTGCATATTTGGGATATTTGGTCAAAGATTTAGACATATTTGCATATTTGACATGTTTGGTCAAAAGTTTGGGCATATTTGCATATTTGACATGTTTGGTCAGAAGTTTGGGCATATTTGCATTTTTGACATATTTGGTCAAATACTTGGGTATATTCGCATATTTGACATGTTTGGTTAAATATTTGGAAATACTTGGGTTTATTTGCATATTTGACGTGTTTGGTCAAAGATTTGGACATATTTGCATATTTTAAATATTTCAATTTATTTTATCAAAATATGACAAAGTTTGGTTATCTTGAATATTTTGTCTTGTTTTATCAAAACATAATATAATTTGATTATTTTGAATATTTTTTATTTGTTTTATCAAAATATAACATAATTTGGTCATTTTGGACATTTTGATTTGTTTTATCAAAATATAACATAGTTGGGTCATTTTGAATATCTTAATTTGTTTTATCAAAATATAAGAAAATTTGGTGATTTTGAATATTTTGATTTGTTTTATCAAAATATAACATAATTTGGGTATCTTGAATATTTTGATTTGTTTTATCAAAATAGAACACAATTTGATTATTTTGAATATTTTGATTTGTTTTATCAAAATACAACATAAATTGGTGATTTGAATATTTTGATTTGTTTTATCAAAATATAGCATAATTTGATGATTTTGAATATTTTGATTTGTTTTATCAAAATATAACATAATTTGATCATTTTGAATATTTTGACTTGTTTAATCAAAATATAACATAATTTGATTATTTTGATTATTTTGATTTGCTTTATCAAAATACAACATAATTTGATCATTTTGAATATTTTGATTTGTTTTATCAAAATATAACATAATTTGAGTATCTTGAATATTTTGATTTGTTTTATCAAAATATAACTTAATTTGAGCATCTTGAGTATTTTGATTTGTTTTATCAAAATACAACATAATTTGATCATTTTGAATATTTTGATTTGTTTTATCAAAATATAACATAATTTGATCATTTTGAATATTTTGATTTGTTTTATCAAAATATAACTTAATTTGAGCATCTTGAGTATTTTGATTTGTTTTATCAAAATACAACATAATTTGATCATTTTGAATATTTTGATTTGTTTTATCAAAATATAAATAATTTGAGCATCTTGAATATTTTGATTTGTTTTATCAAAATATAAATAACTTGGGTATTTTGAATATTTTGATTTGTTTTATCAAAATATAAATAATTTGAGTATCTTGAATATTTTGATTTGTTTTATCAAAATATAAGAAAGTATTTGTACAAGATGATATGTTTTGATTTTTTTTAAAGATAAAAATAAAATCAAAACTAACTTTTTATTGATCCAAAAATATCTTCAAATGAAGCCATGATTTTTGATATATTTTTCATGATTTTTGGTTTTAAGAAATTATTTTTATTTAATATTTAAAGTTTGTTTTTTGAAACAGATTAATGTGAGCCGTTGATTTAAAGATAGATCATCAAGATCCAAACTTTGAATTTTTCTGGGCTGTCGGATGGCATCAGGATCCGTGCAATTTCCCTCCCATATGCTTGTGTTCAAATTTCATCAACATTCACACTTTCATGTGCATCAATATTCGTGCTTTTGCTTGATCGGAGCTCTGCCAGCGTCGGATCGTCGATCGAGGGGAACCACCGGAGTCGTCCCGGCGAGGAGGACACTACTGTCCCGGTCTCGGGGCCACTAGCTCCTGCGATCGCCGGAAATAGTGCCACCAGTTCGGCTAGGGCTGGAATCTCGTGGGAAATCGGTTTTTTGTCGATTTTGAGCTCGTTTTGTCAAATTGGCTCAATTCCTTCGAGCTGTAGCATCGTTAGAACATAACAAACAAGTTTGTGAAGCTTAATTTTAATTTAAATCTCTGAATATATGAGTTTTGCCGACCGGTACCGAATGGACTCAAACGGATTTGGTACCGATTGAAAATTCGTTCATTCATCATTGTTTTCTCTTCAATTGACTCTTCGAAAAACATATTTAATCATGTTCCAGTATATTTGAGTGGTCAATTTCACCATTTTTTATTTCTGGAGAAAAAAACGAGAAAAAAACAGAAAGGAAAAAAAAAACAGAAAAGAAAAAAAAACAGAACCAACCCAGTTTTTTTCTTTTGACAGACCCAATTTCAAAAATTCATATAAAATCACAGAAAATTCAAAAAATTATGAAATTTTGGGGACATGTCCATGAAAACATACTCTATATTATTGAAAAATTTCAGGTCAAATGGGTGAGTAAATCGAGATATATTGGCTGATCTTTGAACTGACCAGATAAGGCACATGCCAAATCTGTGCCAGTGTTCTGTTTTTTTTTTATTTTTTTTTCCAAGGAATTCACACATCCTAATCAACTTAAAAAAATCCAAATCAAATAAATAATCATCCTTTATCAGGATATATTTTTTTTTATATTTAAATCAGTTTTTTTTTTGTTGAGTTTGGTGTTTGACCAACAGTTGACTTTTACAGAAACTTTGGATCAGCGAAATTCAACAGGCAATATCTCCCTGTTCACAAGTCCAAAAATTATGAAATTTTAGGGGAATGTTTTTTTTAGTCTTTTTCTAATTTCTGTCCAAATTTGAGGCCAATTGGCTCAGTAAATAAAAAGATATGAAATTGCAAAGAAAATTGGCAAAAATGCCCCTGTTTGGTACCAGTTGAGCATCATAAGGCTCAATGAGCTTTAAAGCACTGGTACAAGCTCACAAACAATGTCGTTTCACTAAATAAATGTAAGAGAACATGGAGAGTCAAGTTTTAAATAATTTTTTTATTAAAAAGCATGAATTTGTGTCAAAATCACAAGTTTTTTTTATTTTTACAGATTTTTGACAATATTTCAACTCGATTTTTGAGATTTCGAGTTTGATATTGTGCTTTGTTTGATGCTTAGCACTGTATTAAATCTGGAACAAGGGGTAGAATTCACTACAACACCTTATTTCCAAATTTTTTTTTTGAGAGATGGCATTCACCATAACCCTATTAAATATATATTTGTCAAAAATTTATAAAAAAAAGAAATTAGATTAAAAAGCTAATTTTAGATTGAGAAAACAAAGATATAGAGGTAGCATTCACTACAACACTAATCTTTGATCTCTTTTTTTTTTATTTTTTTAAAAAAGACAACAAAAGGAAAAAAGGAAATATATTTCATTCATCAAGAAAAATATAAAATTTCATTAATTGCATACATATCATACCTTTCACCATTAAAGAAAATGAATTCAAAATTTATAAATGAAAATTTCAGTTTTTTTTTTGAAAAAAAACCAAAATTTTTTTAAATTGGCTAACCCTAATATATTTTTTCTTCCCTTTTTTTTCCTCTTTTTTTCCTTTTTTTTTGCAGATGGGGGGTCCTTATATAGCCTCAAGGCTAGGGCAACACATTGATATCATCTCCACCATCAATTTTAATCAAATGGTGGAAATTGAAAATTGGCTAAAGACAAACATTGCCCAACATAGCATAAAATTTGTTTCTTTCTATTCTTCTGATTCTTCTGCATTCGTGAAGCCTATCAAAGTGTGCCAAGTGTCTCCAAAAGGCTGGATTGTGTCAGAGGCATCCAAAACACCCTTATCTTTTTCAATTTTCGGGCTTGGGACAGCTTGCATTTTTTGGATGCGTTTGATACTTGTTTTACATCATTGAGAGCTTATTTGGCATCCCTATAGCATGTTCATAGCCTGGAATTACCCTTTTTAACCCCAATTTGCTCAATTGAGGCCGAGCTTGCCCACATTTGGGCTTCCCTTTGTGAACCCGTCATTCCACCACTCCAAACTTCAAATTGAAACTTTGAACACCGTCGTGGCACCCTTGTGATGCTCCCCAACCATTCAATTTGGGCTATTGGTTGCCAATTTTCCCCTTTCGGCCTCTTCACCAACATAAGTTTCGTACCCGATTTCTCCCTCGTTAATTCATCTATTTTTGAAATTGACGGCTTCCTCGAACTCTCCTCGCCGAGCTCTATCCGGGGCTAAGAGGAATCGCGACGAGATGCCCGGAGTCGCTGCCCCGCCGCCGGTCAGCCCCTGGCCGAACTCCCCTGTGCAGAAAAGAAGAAATGAAGGAGAAGAGGGAGGAGATTCTGTCCAGTGGGACCCACTGTCGGAGAGAGAAAGGGAGAGAGAAGAGGGACTGGTTCGGGTCCCATTTGCTAGTGAAACAAAAGGGTGTGGGTCCCTTTTGTCATGTTTAATGAGAAACAAACACATTTCCTTCTTCATATAGTCTTGGGTCATGTGAACCAATGCACCATATCAAATTGAAGGAAGAAGGGTCCACAAGCACTAAGTGCATTTGCTCTTTGTCCTCTTCTTTTTCGCTGAAAATTGGAAGAGAGGTGAAGATGGCACTTGGGCTCCCCAAGTTGCACACAGAGTTTTCCCCAGCTGCTATTTTATTTTTTTTTCTCATTTCTAAATTATTTTTCATGAAATTGTTTATAATAAAATCATGAAAATTATTGTAAAATCACAGAAAGTCTTTCTATGATTTTTAAGAATATTTTTGGTATTTTTGGAATGAAATTAGGCATTAATTTCATTTCATCATTGTGTATCATATGAGATTAGGCATTAATCTCACATGATAATTATTTCATGAAATTATTTCTTAAAATAAATTTTAAGAGATAAATTTCATATGTGACAAATCATGAAATTGAGCATAATTTCATGATTTAATATTTGGCATGATTATTTCATGGAATTGTTTCTTAATTCCAAGAAATAAATTTCAAATGCAATAAATCGTGAAATTGGGCATAATTTCATAATTTTAATATTTGTCATAATTATTTCATGAAATTATATTTTTAATTCCAAGAAATAAATTTCATGTGTGGCAAATTACGAAATTGGACATAATTTCATAATTTAAGACTTGGCATTATTATTTCATGGAATTATATCTTAATCCCAAGAAATAAATTTCATATGTGGTGAATTACGAAATTGAGCATAATTTCGTAATTTTTAAATTTCGGCATGAAAATCACATGAAATCATATTTGTTAATTTCATGTATTTTAACTTGTGTGTATTTTTGGTATTATTTATTTATTTATTTATATATTTTTTTGACAGCAAACAGCCGTTTGGCTCCTTCCTATTTTACATTGGCTAGATATGCTAATTACAATCTAATTGTTACAAGAATCCAACTGGATACTAATTCTAGCTTGACAGCTATTACCTTGATTTGTTGTTTAGATTGGTCTGTGATGAATAATATCTGAGTAGCTATTATCTTGATTTGTTGCTTAAATTGGTCTGTGATGAATAATATCTGAGATCAATATTATTCTTTCTCAACACTCCCCTCAAGTTGGACTCGAACAAATTGATTGAGCCCAACTTGCTAAGTATATTATCAAATGTTGATTTGTTGAGTGCTTTGGTAAAGATATCTGTTAGTTGCTCTTGGCTTTTGACGAATGGTGTCTCAATTTCTCCAGATTGCACCTTGTTCCGAACAAAATGGCAATCAACTTCAATATGCTTTGTTCTTTCATGGAAGACGGGATTGGCTACAATGTGCCGTGCTGCTTGATTGTCACAGTATATTTGCATAACTCCTTTGCATTCTATCTTCATGTCGTGAAGTAGATGCTTGATCCAGATAAGCTCGCTTGCTGTGGATGCCATGGCTCGATATTTTGCCTCTGCACTTGAGCGTGCCACAACATTCTGCTTCTTATTTTTCCATGTCACTAAATTTCGACCTACAAACGTACAAAACCCTGTGGTTGATTTTCTGTCACAGCTTCCAGCCCAATCTGCATCAGAGTAACCAACCACATTGTTAGTAATGTTTTTCTTCATCCAAATTCCTTGACATGGAGTACCTTTGAGATATCTCAATATTCTATCAATGGTACTCAAGTGACTGGTACGTGGAGTATGCATAAATTGACTTACAACACTAACTGCAAATGCAATATCGGGCCTGATGACCGTAAGGTATATTAATTTTCCTACCAACTTCTGATATTGTCCTATGTCAGATAGTGGTTCACCATCTTCAAGTCCAAGTTTAATGTTGGTTTCCATTGGGGTACCGGCTGGTTTTGCTCCTAACTTACCAGTCTCTTTTAACATGTCAAGGACGTATTTTCTTTGGGATAGAAATAATCCTTTGCTTGAGTGAGTTATTTCTATTCCAAGGAAATATGAGAGTGCACCAAGATCCTTGATGTCAAATTCATTTTTCAACAATTGTTTAATTCTTTTGATTTTCTCATTATCATTTCCAGTAATGATTATGTCATCTACATAGACAAGAATAATGGTGATTGATTTTTCATAATGTTTAGTAAATAAGGAATAATCAGCTATGTTTTTAACAAAATTATTTTTTAGAAGGAAAATACTTAGTTTGACATACCATGCTCTTGGAGATTGTTTTAGCCCATAGATTGCCTTCCTTAGCTTACACGCCAACGATGGATTTGAAGTAACTTTATGACCTGGAGGAAGAGTCATATAGACTTCTTCTTCCAAATTGCCTTGAAGAAAGGCATTCTTTACATCCATTTGAAATAGGTTTCATTCTAAGTTGGTAGCTACTGATAACAGGATTCTAACTGTACTCATCTTAGCTACTGGTGCAAAAGTTTCTTGGTAGTCGATACCATAAGTTTGGGTGTATCCCTTGGCCACTAACCTAGTCTTATACCTTTTTATCGTACCATCACTATTGTATTTAATCTTATATACCCATTTACAACCTACAGGTTTTTTTTCCTTTTGGTAAATGGACAATGTCCCATGTGTCATTCTTTTCCAAAGCATGAAGTTCTTCGTTCATGGCCTTGTGCGGCCCTTTCTCGCGGCCCACGCGCGAGACATCGGCGTCCTCGCTCACGGGGGAAGAAGGTGCAGGTACATCCCTGCGCGTGTTTGTGCGCTCAAGGACTTATTATTTTAGGTGATTGTGAGAACTTTTATTTTCCGACGGGCGCAAGCCCCCGCCGTTAATTACCCCGGCTCTCGCCTCGGGAACCTCTGATTAATGGGCTAAACTAATCAAAATATATGGATCAGATTTGTGACTTTATTTCTTCCTTCCAATTCATTATAATACATGCTTGTCATAAACCAAAGGTATAACTTTGGATAATAAGACTAGAGACGTAAGATCTAAAGTCAGAGAAACGTATAATTTCTCATAAATCAGAGATCGAGGACGTATAATCCTATTGATCTCACAGAGTTCGAATATGAAGCGCACTGCCAACTCGATACTCAAAGAACCAGAGATGTTTGATCTCTAGAAAGGTTCATGTCAAAGACAAGGACATATGGTCCTAAACAGTCTATTGACCTTCCAAATCCCGAATCTGAAGCGCTATGCCAATTCGAAACCAGCGAAAATTGGAGAATCGGGAACGTATAATTCTTTATCGATTTCCGAAATGAGGTACGTTAAACCTGAAGCGCACTGCCAGTTTAACGTTCTCGAAACACGATTTGATATGATTTGGTATGTTGGTATATTTTTACCAAGTTTTGGACTTATCTGCATATTTGGCATATTTGACCAGAGATTTGGACATATTTGCATATTTGACATATTTTATCAAGAGTTTGGACATATTTGTATATTTGGCATGTTTTGGCCAGAAATTTGGGTGTATTTGCATATTTGACATGTTTGGTCAAATGTTTGGGTTTATTTGCATATTTAACATGTTTGGTCAAAAGTTTGGTCATATTTACATATTTGACATGTTTGGTCATATGTTTGGGTTTATTTGCATGTTTGACATATTTGGTCAAATATTTGGACATATTTGTATTTTTGACATATTTGGTCAAATATTTGGGTATATTTGCATATTTGACATGTTTGGTCAAAGATTGGGACATATTTGTATTTTTGACATATTTGGTCAAATATTTGGGTATATTTGCATATTTGACATGTTTGGTCAAATATTTGGACATAATTGTATTTTTGACATATTTGGTCAAATATTTGGGTATATTTGCATATTTGACATGTTTGGTCAAAGATTTCGGATTTATTTGTATATTTGACGTGTTTGGTCAAATATTTGGACATATTGACATATTTAAATATTTTGATTTGTTTTATCAAAATATAACAATGTTTGATTATTTTGAACATTTTGATTTGTTTTATCAAAATGTAACATGATTTGATCATTTTTGAATATTTTGATTTGTTTTATCAAAATATAACATAATTTGATTATTTTGAATATTTTGATTTGTTTTATAACATAATTTAATCATTTTTGAATGTTTTGATTTTGTTTTATCAAAACATAACTTGATCATTTTGAATATTTCGATTTGTTTTATCAAAATATGACATAATTTGATTATTTTGAATATTTTGATTTGTTTTATCAAAATATAACATAATTTGATTATTTTTAATGTTTTGATTTGTTTTTTCAAAATATAACATAATTTGATTATTTTGAATATTTTGATTTGTTTTATCAAAATATAACATAATTTGATTATTTTAATGTTTTGATTTGTTTTATCAAAGTTTAACATATTTAATCATTTTTTAATATTTTGATTTGTTTTATAAAAATATAACATAATTGAATTATTTTTTATGTTTGGATTTGTTTTATCAAAGCTTAACATATTTAATCATTTTTTGAATATTTTGATTTGTTTTATCAAAATATGCATGATTTGATTATTTTGAAAATTGTTGATTTGTTTTATCATTATTTTCACTTTAGTTTTAAACATCCTATTTGTTATTTTGAATTTATTTTATACATATATCATATATCTTGAATTTTCTTTTATTTATAACATAAAAATAAAATAAAATCAAAAATTGACACATTATAGTCTCAAAAATATTTATAAATGAAATCATGATTTTTAATATATTTTTCATAATTTTTGGGCTTAAGAAATCATTTTTATTTGGTGTTTAAAGTTTATTTTCAAAACAGATTAATATGGGCCGTCAAATTCCGGCCCATGCATCAAGATCTGAACTTAAGTTCAGTTTTTAAAGCATCTTTTAAACTGGGCCGTTGGATCTCTGGCGCGCATCAAGTTTTTACTGGGCTGTTTGAATTTCATCAAGATTCGCACTTTGAGATGCATCAATATTCGTGCTCATCCTCCCCGACACTGATCAAGGCCCTGCCGGCGTCGGATCTCCGATCAGGAGGCATGGCTGGCATCGCGGGGGCATGGGGAGTCCATCGGTGGTGGTCTCGGTGGCGGCGGCGGCCTGGATCGCCGGAGATGGAGGTAACCATTTGGTTTCGGTTGAGAAGTTGGCTGAGATGAAATTTTGAGAAATTTGAGCTGATTTTTAACAAATTAACTCAATTTCTTTGTCATATGGCATCGTCAGAGCATGTTTAACAAGTTTTTGGGATTTAATTTGGTTTAATCCATCAATTTTGCAACTTTGGTCATTTGATACCAAACTGGTTTCGGGACACTAGTACCAAATGGCATTTCATGGCTTTTCCTTGCAATTTTCTTCCAATTAACCCTCCAAACAGTGTCGTTTAGTATGTTGGAACATGTTTGGATGATCAATTTCATCAATTTAGATGTGCATTGTCCTTTATGCACATTGGGTCATTTCTGATTTTGTTTTTGATTTGGTTTTCTTTTGATTTCATCACATTCTTCTCAAATTGCATGTTTAAGTATGTTCATTTGGGTCAATTACATGTTTTAGAAAGGTTTTACACTAGATTTGCATGTGGATTTCATTTGTATGTAAGTTAATTTCATTTTTTCCTTTTCTGGCGTTTATTCCAGAATTAACTCAATTCTGATTTTTACATATCCAATTTCAGAAATTCATAGAAAATCACAGAAAATACCAAAAATGGTAAAATTTGGTGAATGAATGCACTAAGACTTATTTTATATGCCTGTGAAATTTCAAGCTAATTGAATAATCAGAAAGCATGTTTTTTGCATTTTTACCAGACTGGACAGAAATGCCCCTTCAGATTTGTTAAAAATCAAATTTGGCTTAACCTATGGATTAAAACCTGGTTTAATTATTCTAAACCCTTTAAAACATCACACGAGGTGTCATAAAGGTGAATTAATCAGGAAATTTTGGATTTTTGAATCAAAAGAAGAATGAACTTCTCGGTTTGACCCAAAGTTGACTTTTTTGGAGTTTTTAATAGATGAGATTGTAAAATTCATACGAATTCACAGAAAATTCCAAAAATTATAAAATTTATGTTATAAATTAGTATAAACCTAATCTACATGACTGTAAAATTTCATAAGAAATTAACAACCAGGCTGAGAGATATGGATTGATCTCTCAGCTGGACAGAAACTGGAATACACTGGATTCAAACCAGTATTGATGTATATTGCTTTTCCATTGCTTAATTATGATTTTGAGCTATCAAACACATCAGAGAACATGAAAAGAAGGAATTAAAGAGGGAAATAAAATCAATTTGCACCAAAATATCATATATTATAACAAATTGAAATACAATACACATATAAAACATGGAATTTTGTTTCTCCATGGAATTTTGACAGCATAACAGCTTGTATAAAGCCATTATTGAGCTTTAAACAGCTACTGCACATGTGCACAGAGCTTGAGAGAGAAAGGGGATGAACATGTGCCCATCCCCATGGAACCAGATTGGCATGTGCCAATTGGTTGGAGTATATTGTCAAATTCCATGGTGAACTCACCATGTGAGCTCCTGAGACTCAAGCTCAGCCACCAATTGAGCTCTGGAAGGAGGGAGACACATGTGCACCTCCCCAGCCAGAGGCTAGCCATCTCACCCAGCAAGGTGAGACTGGCTCCTTGGGCTCAATTGGGACTGAGCCAAGCTCAAGGCTTGGCTCCTCTATCCCTTACCTAGCTGTTCAAGACTTGATTTCTTCTCAGCTAAGCTTTCTTTTTGTGGAAATTGGGTTGAGTTTTGATTTTGGCAGAGTTTCAGCTATGTTGCTCTCTCCTCCTTTTTTCTTCTTCACTGGGGGTCTATTTATAGCCCAGAGGGCATGGTTTAAGCCTCAGGGCTGAGCTGGCATCATCTCAGCCCTTGGTTTGATCAAATGGCCAGGATTGAGCCAGCCAGGCCTGTGCTGGCCTGAGGCTTGTCCTTGGAAGATTCCTCTAGCTAACTGGCGCTCACCATGTGAGCTCTCCATTGAGGTGCCTACACGTGTCCATATGCACAGGCCTGGAGAGAGAGAAGGAATCTGCTGATTTTGTCTTCTTCTTGGGCTGGAGCATCATGCCTTTCAGGTGAGGGTATATCCAGAACCTTCTTTGGCTTTGTTGGCGCATGACATGTCACCAAGGTGCCACTGAGTGTGCCCAACGTGTCAATTTGGCTGCTTGAGTGCTGAGTTGTGCCAATTGACCACACCCAGATCAGATTGAAGTGCCAAGTGGTGCACCTGTCAATTGAGTGTTTTTCACTCCAAATTGACACTTCAGGCAGCGTCGTGGAGGTGTCTTGAAGCTTCTCCAGGTGTTGGCTTGGCCTCTCGAGCTCCCAATTGCCCTGTCACCTTCAAGGTCGAGATACTTTCTCCTTCGATTTTCTCCTTGTTTACTTTACTATTTTCAATGCTGTTTGTGGCATTGAATTCCCCTTAAGGTGTAGATTAAGTCCCTAAAATGGTTTAAGCCAACTCGCGTTGTACACCTAGACTCCATTTTCAAAGCTCCACTGAGCTCTGGAGCTCGAGGAGGAAGAAAGGAGGGAGAGAGAGAGAAATTCAAAAGGTTTCTCTCACTTGGGTTTGGTGCACGTGAACCGTGCTTTGGTTTCGGGCTTGTCAGAGAGAGGGAGCGCTTGCACCGCGCTCACCTCTCTTTCCCTTCTTTTTTTTTCGCTGGCCAAAATAACTCTGGGCGCTGGGCCCGCTTGGCAGTGAGACTGAAGGAGAGGGGCCCAGTCGTCAGGTTTAATGAGACACAGCCCCAGCGAAAAACTGAGGGTTGGGCTGTGGGCTTGGTCTTTGTGCACCAAAACGTATTGTCAGTGGTATGGTGCATGTGTACTGGGTCCACGCAAAACGCCTTTAACACTTTGTGTGTATGACAGGCGGGTCCCAAGGGCAGAAGTCGAGTTTGAGCTCCCCAGATTGCACCCAGAGTGTTGCACATCCCCCAAATTGCACCCAGAATTATCTCCAGTTCTGATTTTTGGTATTTTCTTTATTCTTTTTTCCATTTTATTTTATTCTTCATGCAAAAATCCATGAAAAATTACTGAAAAATCACAGAAAATATATTCCATGATTCTATTATTTTGGGTAATATTTTTGGTATTTTTGGGTGTGAAATTAGGCATTAATTTCACTTAAATCATTAATTGTATATGATTACCAGAACTGGTCTTGAGTTGGCTGATCAAGCTCTTCATTTGATTCTCTTTCTTCTTCTCCCCCTAAAGAAATTGCACTTGATTCACCGATCTGTTCTTCCATTATAGGGTCAACCTGTTCTTGATTGGTTACTTCAGGAAACAAAAAATTATTTGAAGACAATATGGTTGTTTGGTTGTCGTTTTGTCTGTTTGGTTGGTAATATGGTTCGTTTTCAATGAATGACACATTTCTTATGATGTAAAGTTTGTGGTTGTTTGGATCATAACACTTGTAACCTTTCTTTTCTGAAGAATATCCTAAAAATATAGTTTTAACCGAATTTCTATCTAATTTGTCAATTCTTTTTATGTGTACAAAGCATGTACACCCAAAAACTCGAATATGGTCTAAATCTATTTTCCTTCCTTTTAGAATTTCTAAGGGACTCATGTTTTTTAGTTTTATACTTGGTAACCTGTTTATGAGATAAATTGTTGTTAATATTGCATCTGACCAATAAATTTTTGGAACATTATTTTGAAAAAGCAGTGATCTAGTGACTTCAAGGAGATGCTGATTTTTTCTTTCTGAGACTCTATTTTGTTGAGGGGTATTGACACATGTGGTTTGATGTAGAATGCCTTTCTGTTTGAAAAACTTGAAAAAAAATTTGTTAACATATTCTGTCCCATTATCTGATCGAAAAATCTTAATTTTGGCATTATACTGGTTTTGAATAAAATTAAAAAATTCTAGACAACAAGAAAAAACTTCACTTTTTGCTTTTAAAAGATAAATCCAAGTAGTTCGAGAATAATCATCGATAAAAGTGACAAAATACTTAAAATGATTATACGAATTAATGGGGGCCGGTCCCCAAACATCAGAGTGGATTAAATCGAAATATTTTTCTGATATAGTAGTATAAGAAGAAAAATGTAATCTAGTTTGTTTAGCAAGCTTACAAATGTCACAATTACTTGAATCTAATTTATAAGAAAAGAGTTTGTTTAAAACTTGGTCAGATGGATGATCAAATCTCCAGTGTAGTAATTTGTCACGATCTATTGGACTCATTGACACAAAACATTTATTAATTATGTCTTCAAGATAATATAGGCCATTTTTAAATATACATTCACCAATCTTCTTCCCTGTGATTCGGTCCTGAAATGTCACTTTATTTGATGAGAAAATAACATCACAATTTAAATCTTGGGTTATTTTTCTTACCGATAGTAAATTGGAATTAAAGTCTGGTAAGTATAAAATATTCTTAATATTCTTATTAAGGAGATTAGTGGTGCCAGTTCCAAGAATTTTGGCTTCGTTGCCATTAGCAACAAGTACATATTGGGGTTCCTTTAATTTGGTAAAATTTTGTAATTTATTTGGGTTCCAAGTCATATGATTGGTGGCACCGGAGTCTATAATCCAACATTTTTTATTTTGACTGAAATTTGCAAATTTTGACACATAATTTTTCAACAGTTTTAAAATTTCACAAAAATTATCACAAAAATTATGAAGTTTAAAAGAACCTGCAGCATGTTGCTGTAATAAAGTGCTCAATTGGTTCATGAGGCTTGCTAGTTGCACAGTTGGCGCCACACCTGATCCAGGGGGTGAAGACTCTATTGCTTCAGATCCAGAGCAGATCTGTTTAGCCCTCAGAGCTCCTTCATTTTTCAGCTCTAGCCCCTTGCTCAAGCCGCCAAAGCTTTTCTCCTTTTTTTCGCCGCCCCATCCCCCTTTGTTGCGCATCGGCCTGAGATGAGGGTGTAGCACCCAGCATCCTTCTCGGTTGTGCCCTGCTCGCTTGCAGTGGTCATACCAGTCGGTTGCAACGGCTCCCTTCGTCTTGGCCGGTCCTCTTGGGTTAGGGTTACGGTTGTAGTATGTCTTAAAGGCTTGTTTTTCGGTGGTTTCAGTCTGATGGGAGTTCATGAGAGACCTCCTAGATTGCTCTTGCTCGATTCGCGCAACCACATCGTCAAAGCTTGGCATGTCGGTTGACACCAAGATTTGAGATCGGATTGCTTCGTAGCTGGGGTCAAGGGCTCCGAGATAGGTAAAAATAAGGTCTTGCTCAGTTCTTTTTTGGATTTCATTCGGGTCAGTGGTTGGTGGGAGGTATATGTTGAGTTCCTCCCATTTTGACATAATTTCGGTAACTAGGTCATTGTTGCTGAGGTTACCTTGTCTGATTTTTGAGATTTCTTGTTTGAGACTAAAGATGTTAGCAAAATTTTTGGTTTGGCCGTACCTTTTTCTTGCCTTATCCCATATTTCTTTGGATGATTTGGAATACATTAGCACATTTGAGATTTTCGGATCCATTGTATTGAGGAGCCAGGACATAATCATTTGATCGTTGGTGTTCCATTCTTCAATTTGTGCTATTTCTATGGCTATTGCCTTGTTTGCTTTTTCTGATTTGGGTCTTTCTTTGGTTCCAGTGACAAAGTGGAGTTTCCCTTTGCCACCGAGACCTATTGTAACCGATCTGGACCAAGGAATATAATTCTTGTTGCCATTGAGGATTAGGGTTGTAAGTTTGGTGTTATCAAACTGTGACATGGTTTTATGTTTATTGGTACAGATTTTCAGGTTGTTGATGATTTTTGTCAGAGATTTTGCTGGTTTCTGGTACAGATTTTTCTAATACTAGATATGTGTGCTAATTTCCCTTTTTCTGGTAAGAGCAGAAACTTACTTGATATAAAATCAGTTTGCTCCCTTTTTTGTTGCTGCCCCCCTTTTGGATTGCTCTAGGATGAAGAATGAAAGGCACGGATAGCTCGTCAAGTTATTGGCTTAGGAAACCGATGTCCAATTCTGAGAGCCTTGTGAGATTTCTGATATTGTCTGCAGGACTTGTTATCTGCAGCAATATCTACTGTTTCTTGAGTCAGGAATTTTCCTGCTCTGATACCATATGGAAATTTAAAGAGTAGAAATATTATTAACAAATGTTCTGTACACAAGTATATATAGTCAAAGTCTCTACTAGCCGTTTGGCTCCTTCCTATTTTACATTGGCTAAATATGCTAATTACAGTCTAATAGTTACAAGAATCCAGCTGGATACTAATTCTAGCTTGACAGCTATCACCTTGATTTGTTGCTTAGATTGGTCTGTGATGAATAATATCTGAGTAGCTATCATCTTGATTTGTTGCTTAAATTGGTCTGTGATGAATAATATCTGAGACTAATATTATTCTTTCTCAACAGCATCCATTAGTCTGAGTTCTAATAATCAGTTGGAAATTCTATTTGCCAGTATCTGTATCAGTGTAGAGGGCACATATATTTTGGATGCTAGCAAAGAGATTGCATGAGTTTAGGCTCTAATAAACACAACACCAACCACCTGTGTATCACTTATGCTTACCGGTAACTGGTACAACTAGAACCATTGATTTCATGCATTATTAAATCTGATTTTGCATCAAATAGTTGCACAATTATGCTTGTAAATTCACACAAAGCAGTACAATCGTGACAAAATCATCTTTATCAGTACTTCCCAAAAAAATTGTGGAAAGTGATTCAAGAGGAACCGTGAAAAAATAATTATGCAAATAGGAACTATGAAAAAGAAATGAATATGCAAACAGATTTTATACAGTAATCTAAACAAAATTCATTCATGTTTGCCGGTACTTCCAAAAAAACTCATACATTTATCTAATATCCAACTAGAAAAGTAAATTCCCACTAAAAAAATATATCCACCATATATAAATTGAAGTCATATGCATACCGCGTGCTATACATTAATCATCATATGCCACAAAATCTAAGTAAACAAATTGTGATCAAACAAGACAGTCAACCTCCTAACAAGATAACTTGTAGATATCAGCAAATGATCATATGCCAGTACAACCTGGTTGATTGCCAAAGCCATCAGTACTTTCACATTGGTTGCCAAAATTACCAGCATTACCCGGCTGATTGCCAAAGCCAAATAATTGAATCAATTCATTCACCATGTTAATTCTATAAGACCTTTTGTAAGATATAAATGTCGCTCCTTGTATCTTGTTTGCAAGCAAATAACTTTGCACAAACCGCAAAACATATTCTGAAAAGACATCTTCAAGTTTCTCAAGTTTCTTCATGAGTTCTTTTGCAATAACGTACTGTATTATCAGTATCCATATCTTCTATAGCTTCTGCTATTCACTCGACTGTGTTACAAAGATGCTCGTCAGCTTCCTCTCTCCTTTTTCTTGAGTTGGAGGAGCTTGTATTAGTAGGTCTAGCAACATGCTGAGTAGATGTAAGTGTTTTGGTTCATGTTTCCCATATCTTGGTCATTTCTCTATGAAAAATTTGAATGGTTCTTTTAACCGGGATTATAAGTGTTTAAATAAGGGTTGTTTTGAGATCTAAAGTTATTGTTCATTATATTCACTTGCTCAAAAATCCTCTTTTCCTGACATCCCAAAATTGTAATTAATGGACATATGACTCATACCGTCACAAATTGCACAAAGAGAAAATTGACTTATAGCGGAAACATTCATTTGTTCAAATTTTTTTTTGCATGACTTTCACTTTGACGATAAGTATAGTCACGACATCCATTTCGTACCTACCAGGGGCTTCATTGTTGTCTCTTTTGAGGACCATTGGTGTTGGTTTAACGCCATCTCCTCAATGAGATTGTAGGCATAAATTGTGTTCTTGTTCATTAGATTACCATTGCTATTGTATCAATAAAAATACTTATATTATAAAGTAAATCCTCATAAAAAATTTGTAAAATCAATCATTTTTCAAATCCATGACGAGGACACGATCTCAAAAGCTCTTGGTACTTATTCCATTCTTCACTAAGTGATATCCCATCCATTTGTTTTGAAATTTATGATTTGATTCCTCAAGTGAGTAGTTTTGAAAGATGAAAAATACTTAGAAAGAAAAACTCTAGATATTTGTTTCCAAGTGCTAATGGATTCGGGTGATAAAAACCTTAACTAATTTCTAACCCTATCCCTAAGTGAGAATGGAAAAATCCTAAGTTTGATTGCATTTTGTGAAACACCATTCATTTTAAGGGTATTGCAAATGTCTTCAAAAGTGGCTAAGTTTCGGTTCGGTTCTCATGTGCTAATACCAGAAAATTAATTTTGGTTGACCATATTGATTAAAGCAGGTTTAAGTTTAAAATTATTTGCAGCGACTGTGAGCATGGTGTAGTTCATTCGGATGTCATTTGCTTTTGGAGCCGCAAAGTCCTTCAACGACCTCAAATCATCAGCTTGCTGCGCCATGTTTGGCTCTCCCTCAAAGTTGAGTCGCCGAGGCTGAACTAGGGTTAATTGGGTTTTACCTTTTTGGTTCCTCTAAATCTCTTCCTCTTGTACACAAAGTGAATTGATTTGCAAGCTAGAGTGAGTTTTACAAGAGAAAGAAAATAAAGTGAATCTCAAAGAAAAAAAAAAGATAAAAAGAAAAATAAAAGTAAAGATAAAAATTAAAGAAAAAGTCTAGTTTTAATTACTACTGATATTTACCATTGTTCCTGAAAATGATGCCAGAAAGCTTGGTGTGTTTTGAGTGTATAGATATTTAAAGTATTTTTTTAGACACTTTTGGGTTTTAAAATTTTGTAATTTACTCTAATTTCTATGATAAAACCGTAAAAGTACGGTCTACCGTTGTAATAATTGAGGTGTCAATCCACAGAGACAATCTAAAGTATCAATTCTTGTAAGTTTGTTAAGCTAGATTAACAAAGTAAAGCGGGTTTTGAAATTAAAGAAACAAAACAAAACAAATAAAAGTTGGTTTGGGGTTGAATAATAGCCGAATTCTAGGGATTTTTTATTTTCCTATCAACGTGTGTATTAATTTATTTGAAATTATACTTTTAATATATTTTGCAATATGTGAGGTTTTTTTTATCTCAAAAATAATATTAACTAATACTTTCATGAGTTAATACCGTACCTCTAAACTGTTTGGATTTCTACTTTCGATACCTCACTCTAAAAATTTGAGGCCTAAGTTTTTTGATGATTCTCTACTAATTTTAGGTTTTCCACTGGATACCTGACTTAAAATTTAGTATTTATCTACTAATTCTAAGTTTCTCTGCTTGTTATATTTTATTAAAAAATTAATTTGAAATAACATCTAATTAACTAAATCCCGTGCATTGCACCGTTTACATACTAGTTACCAATTAATTAAGTAATGGCTTGACTGACTTGTTCAAAAGTAAAGTCTTCTTTCAATAAATAATAATATTATCCACGTATATAATCACCGACCTACGAAGTTTGCCAAGGAAATTGCACGGATGTAACTTCTTGAAAGATCTAGAAAGAAAACCTGAGTCAACACATGCATGCTCCAATGTGAATGATGATGATCCTTCAGAGCAAATGCAACGAAACTTAATTAATTATCTACCTTGTCAAAGATTCTTTTTTTTTCTATTTAACGTTATTAATTCTTCATATCATGATGAATAATATAACGTTAGAAGAGATTATAAAAGATGAATAAAAGATTGTGAGATCATGGGTGAAGTCCAATTAATCCAAAATCTTGCACGTATTTAAATTTGTACAAGGTTCACACATGATTTAAGCTTAATTAGTGCACAATTCATCTTTGATAAACATAATTAGTTTTTGATGCAGAATAAACATTTTCGAATATCAAACGACGGACATGATCCGGAGATTGCTTTCTTGGTTATTTGTCAAGCTCGGCGTGTCGCTTCCATACGGTGCTACTGACGCCATCGATCGAAAAAATTAAGGTTAAGCAAGAAAAGCATAAAAAACTGTGAAATGAGTCATAACACATGGTAACGTATTTTAGTTCAATAACTAAAATTAAGGAATAATTGAAGATATTGAAACAAAGACATTTGATTAATTAGTCAATATATATCAAATATCTGCTCTGCTGATGATTCTGCCGACCAAAGCAATTAAAAACATACGTACACACGCAATCAATTTACGTAGCTAGCTACTTATATATACATGTCATTCTTAATTCAGCGTTGTACTTCATCACATTTAATTTAATTAAGGTTATGAAAAAATTGTATCACTTCTTGACTCCTGCACAAAATATCGATCAATACGGCGACGATGAAGTAGACTACCGTGTGGCCCACAGAGAAAAGTGCAAGACCGCCTTCGATACATGCTTCATCACGTGCGTAGAGGCCACAGAAGATCTTTAATTTGTTCATATGATACGGTAAGAATTAATGTAATTAATTAATGTCGGTTTGACCTTAATATGAATGAATTGTTCATATGATAATTAAGGGTTTAGTATGATTTTACAAAGAAATTAATTATTAATTAGAAATAATTATCAAACAAGTGTTAATTAAGTGTAGTTTACTTAGCTACTTACTAATTCCCAACATGAAAGGGCTTTGTAATCCTTGAATAATTAATTAAGAACCGGAGGTCTAGTATAGTGGTGATATGTTTTGTCTTTTTATGGATAAATATATGTTCGAATCTCATGAAAAATATTTAAAAATAAATAAATATCGAGACTAACAGATGATCTTATTTTAAAAAAAATACTGACAAGTATATACGTTCAAATCCTATGAAAAATACATTTCATTTTTTTTTAGAACAAAACTGACAAGTGCCTCCTAATCAAATTATGTTGTTGCTGACATACTACTACAAAAATAACTTTCACAAATACTTTTTTAATAACGATTATTTAAGAAAACCGGTGTAAAAAATATTTGGTGGCAATTTATAAATTTTTATGAAATATTTAGAAACAGTTGTTAGGAAACAACCGTTGCCAAATGAGTATCAAGAAAAAAAAGGAAAGACTTTTAGCACCGATTCATACAAAAAATCGGTGCTAAATGTGTACCCTTTAGAAACGGTTTCTTACAACAACTGTTGCTATTTTACAATTAAAATATCAAAGTGGGATTACCAGTGCTAAATGTGTGACCTTCTGCATCGGTTATTTATGAATAATTGTAGCTGAAGGATAAAAAATTGAACGATCAACTCAGACTTTTCTAGAAAACTTTTTGCAACTGTTGTTAGTAAACAACAGTTGCTGAAGGTTAAAAAAAATTTTTGGAAACTGTTGTTAGTAAATAACAGTTGCCAAAAGTTTATTCTCGTTCAATCGAGAAAAGAAAACTTTGGGCAATTATTGTTTACTGTTGTTAAACAACAGTTGCTGAAAGTTAAAATTTTTTTTTGGCAACTGTTGTTTACTAACAACAGTTGCCGAAATCTTATTCTCATTCAATTCAGAAAAGAAAACTTTTTGCAACTGTTGTTAATAAACAACAGTTGCTAAAGGTTAAAAAAAATTTTGGCAACTATTGTTTACTAACAACAGTTGCTGAAAGTTAAAAAAAATCTTTTAGCAACTATTATTTATAAACAACAGTTGCTAAAAGGTTATTCTCGTTCAATCTAGAAAAAAATCTTTGACAACTCCGTTGCTGAAGGTTAAAAAAAAAACTTTTGTCAATGGTTGTTAGTAAACAACAGTTGCTAAAAGTAAAAAAAACTTTTGGCAACGGTGATTTATTAATAAACGGTGTCAAATGTGCTTGATTTTGAATTTTTTCTCTCTAAAACTCTTTTCTCTCCGCCGAGCCATTTAAGTTCTAAATTTTTCTGTCTCTTAACTATATAATATTTCTCTCTCAAACCTACCTCTCTCCCAGACGAGCTGCTGTGCACAACCTTTCTTCACCAATTTGGAGTACTTTAGCTTCTTTTAAGGACCAAAGCATTTAAGTCTTAACTAGCAAGTGTGTTAGAATTACACCCTCAGATAAGAAAATTCAACACTAGTTTCAAAGTTTCAAAATACCAGTAAAACACAGTAAGAGAAAGAAGATTTGTGGTGCTAAAACTGCTACACCATTTTCTGGATTTTTTTTCTTTTTATTATGCTTTTCTGTATCAAAAAAAATCTTGCCTAAATCTAGCTTACATGTATGATGTGATTACCAAATTTCCACCACGTCATATCCATAGTTACCAAAACAAAGAAAACAACCAAAAACAAAAAGAAAACTGATTTTGCACCATAAGTGGCGCTACAGCATATAACAAAAATAGCCTAAATAAAATAAAATAAACTGTTAAAAACAAAAATTGTCATGACACAACTAGCTTATCCTAACATTCACTTCCCTAAGCTTATTGTGTCTTCTTCATGATCTGCAGTCCAATTCTTTCCCTCATTTCCAGGAATTTGAGTCTTCCAAGAGGCTTAGTTAAAATATCTGCCAGTTGATCATTCGTCCCAATGTGCTCAACCTCAATTTTCCCTTCTTCTACGCATTCTCTTATGTAATGAAACCGAGTGTCAATGTGCTTACTTCTATCATGGTATACTGGATTCTTATACAAGGAAATTGTAGATTTGTTGTCGATGTTGAGCTTAATTTTACCAGGATCTCGGTGTAAGAAGTCAGCAAGAAGAGAGTGCAACCAAATTCCCTAACATGCTGCAGATGTCGCTGCAATATATTCTGCTTCACAAGAGGACAACGCAACTACCTTTTGTTTTCTAGACAACCAACTGATTAGGTTGGTGCCTAAGAAGAATGCAACCCCGGTTGTGCTCTTGCGATCATCTATGTCACCGGCCATGTCACTATCACTGTATCCTATTAAATGTAGCTCCCCTTCTTTCTTTTTCTCATAGCAACAACCCACCCCAAGTGTACCTTTGATGTACCTCAAGATATGCTTTACAGCAGCCATGTGTTCAGTTGTTGGTAGCTCCATATATCGACTTACAATCCCAACTGAATAGGCTAGGTCAGGTCTAGTGTTTATGAGGTATCTCAAACTGCCCACAATGCTTCTGTATATAGATTGATCTACTGGGGGTGAGGAGCTTCTCTTGCTCAACTTGAGTCTAGCTTCCATTGGAGCTTGGGTTGGATTGCAATCTGCCATACCACAATCATGGAGAATCATTTTCGCAAATGCCTCCTGACACAATGAAATGTTATCTGGTGACTGACAAACTTCTATGCCAAGATAGTAGCTTAACAATCCCAGATCACTCATCTGGAAGGTCTTTTTCATCTCTTCCTTGAACTTTGCAATTTCTTCCTCACATGCTCCTGTAATTATCAAATCATCCACGTACACACCGACAATGACACATTTGTCACCGTCACCCTTTTTGTATACAGCATGCTCAACTGGGCTCCTTGTAAAATCCATTAAAATCAATGTTCTATCCAACTTGCAATTTCAAGTTCTAGGAGCCTGTCTTAAACCGTATAACGGCTTGTGCAACTTCAAAACTTTATGCTGACTTCCCTTTTCCTCGAAACCAGGTGGCTGGCATACATAGACTTCTTCATCTAGTTCTCCATTCAAAAAGGCTGATTTAACATCCATATGATGTAACTGCCATCCTTCTTGAGCTGCTAGTGCAATGAGCAGCCTCACTGTTTCCATTCTCGCAAATGGTGCAAAAACTTCTTCAAAATCAATCCCTTGTTTTTGCACGTACCCCTTTGCCACTAAACGTGCTTTGTGCTTTATTACCTTTCCATCAGAGTCTTTCTTAACCTTGTAGATCCACTTCAGCCCTATGACCCGCTTATCAACCGGAGGATCTACTAAACTCCAAGTTTCGTTGTTGTGAATGGAGTTAATTTCTTCCTGCATTGCACACCTCCAGCTTTCCTCTTTGTCAGCATCTTTAAAATTAGTTGGTTCTTCCATTCCCAGTAAGCACAACTCAAAATAATCAATCTCCATTGGTTCAGTTACATCATACAGCTCCTGCAATGTGCGCATTCGGACTGGAGTTTCCCGTGGTGAACTGGTATTCTCAGCTGAGACTTGTGTTGAGACTGTCTCAGGCATGACTGGTGGGGTCTGTGTTGTTTCGTCCTCTACTTCAATATCTTCTCCTTGTGTTGCAGCAGATTGTATTGGGGTCGACGGCATCTGCTGTGCTTCATTGACATCAAAATTTCCATCACTATTAGCAACTCCATCAAGCTTATGATCTATCTCAAATACCTCACTTGTCAAGGTTCCTTCTGAACTGTGTATAGTGTTCCAGTCCCATGCTTTCTCCTCCTCAAACACAACATCACGTGATATGTATACCTTCCCAGCAGATGGATCATACACACGATATGCTTTTGAGCCATTATCATATCCAATAAACACCATCAGGGTACTACGTGCTGCAAATTTTCTAACGTGACCATTCACCGTCTTCACATGTGCTATGCATCCAAATGTGTGCATATGATGCACGTTCGGTTTTCGTTTATGCCATGCTTCGTATGGTGTCATCCCGACCACGCTCTTAGTGGGTGCGCGGTTCAGAATATAAACTGCAGTTGAGACAGCCTCCCCCCAAAATTTCGCAGGCATATTCATGCTCCTCATCATGCTGCGTGCCATGGCAGTAACTGTCTGGTTTCTTCGCTCGACTACCCCATTTTGCTGAGGAGAATAAGGTGCAGTCAGGTACCTCTTGAGGCCTAACTGCATGCAATAAGAGGTGAACTCATTTGACCTGAATTCACTTCCCCGATCGGTACGAAAAGATTTTAATTTTGTATCAGCTTCAACCTTTGCTGCCACCTTGATCTCCTTGAATGCTTGAAAGGTTCTATCTTTGGATTTCAATAGTGCAATCCACATGTATCTACTGTAATCATCAACCATTAGTAGAAAGTATTTGTTACCAGCAGGAGTTAAGGGAGTGATGGGTCCACATAAATCGCCGTGTACCAATTCTAGTACATCCCTTGCTCTGAAGTGTGCTTCCTGTGGAAACGAAGTGCGGTGTTGCTTACCAGCGAGGCATCCATTACACAATTGCTCTACATGATTTACCAGCGGAAGACCTTCAACTAAGCCCTCCTGGCCTAGTTTTCTTAAAGCTTGGAAGTTGAGGTGCCCATAGCGTGCATGCCATCTCCAAGCATCATTGTCTAGACGTGCCATCAAACACACTGGCTGTGCAACATTAAGATTGAGGATGTACAATCTATTTCTTGTTCTGTAAACCTGAATCAACAGTTGTTCTTTGCGATCATACACTTTCAAATGACCGTCTTCCAACACTACTCTACAGCCACGTTCCTCGAGTTGACCCAAGCTAATAATGTTACTTGTTAGCTTCGCAATGTAATACACATTAGTTAAAGCCTTGTGTTCACCAGTTCGTCCCTCGATCAATACTATGCCACGACCATTGATTGATATCGTTGAGCCATCACCAAACTTAACTATGCCTCCAATAGATGTGTCAAGCTCGGTGAAATTTTCCTTGCAACCAGTCATATGATTGCTGGCACCCGAGTTGAGGTACCAAATTTTCCTGTCATCCTTTCCATTCACTCCCAGATGGAGTTGAATGTTCTCTTTCAGATATGGTGCTGTAGCGGTTGTTTCTTCTCTGGTTTTCATCAATTCACACGTTTCAAGCATTAAGAGTGTAGGTTCATCCTCCACCTTCTCTGCCACATATGCTTTCTCCTTCTTGGGCTTGCGACATTCTGATGCAAAGTGCCCATATTCAGAGCAATTAAAGCACTTAATTTTGGATTTGTCAAACTTTCGGTACGGTTTTCTTTCATGCACACTCCCTTGGCCATAACCAGGTCTGCTACCAGACCCTTCGCTGCCCTTCTTTTCCTTTATGGACAATGCTTCCCATTGTGCATGTGTAAGCATCACCTGCTCTTCTTCTTCCTTGTGATGTCTCCGCCCCTTTAGACTCTCTTCAAACACCCTCAAGCGCCCTATTGCCTCTGTGACGGACATCGTCGACATATCTCCCCATTGCTCTATCGTACCGATGATAGGGAGAAATCTATCTGGGATAGCACTGAACAATTTTTCAACAACTGCGCTGTCTTTCAATTCTACTCCAAGAGAGCGGATTTCACCCACCGTGCTAGTGAGTTTTTGAGAGAATTCAAGAATATTTATAGAGTCTTCCATGACAATACGATCAAATTGTCGTTTCAGCACTTGTGCCCTTGCCTTCCTGACACGATCTTCGCCTACACTCATCTCCTTGATAGCCTCCCATGCTTCCTTTGCTGAATCCTTCTCCGCAATTGCCATCATTACGGCATCCGACACGGCCTGAGAAATCGCAGCCAGAGCACCATAATCTTTGTCTTCATCGATCAAAGCTTTACCCTCTACTGCCTCCCACACACCAAGTGCGCGCAAGATGATCTTCATTTTTACAGCCCACAAGCCATAACTTGTGTCATTCGGCATAGGATACTGAATTGGCACATCACCTCCTCTCGCCATTGCTTTCGACGGTTGCATCTTCTTCTCTTCACCATTATCTCCCATTACCTTTACTGACCCGAGCTCTGATACCAAATGTTAGAATCACACCATCGGATAAGAAAATTCAACACTAGTTTCAAAGTTTCTGTTTGCGGTTCAAAAAAAAACAGAGAGAGAGAGAAATTAAATTATTTGCATGTATGTATACATGTAAATAAATAAATAATACCAAAAATACACACGGGTTAAAATACATGAAATTAACAAATATGATTTCATGTGATTTTCATGCCGAAATTCAAAATTACCAAATTATGCCCAATTTCGTAATTCACCATATACAAAATTTATTTCTTGGAATTAAGATACAATTTCGTGAAATAATCATGCCAAGTCTCAAATTATGGAATTATGCCCAATTTCATAATTTGCCACATATGAAATTTATTTTTTGGAATTAAAAATATAATTTCATGAAATAATTGTGACAAATATTAAGATCGTGGAATTATGCCCAATTTCATGATTTATTACATTTGAAATTTATTTCTTGGAATTAAGAAATAATTCCATGAAGTAATTATGTCAAATATTGAATCATGAGGTTATGCATAATTTCGTGATTTATCACATATGAAATTTATCTCTTAAAATTAAGAAATAATTGCATAAAATAATCATATCAAATATGGTGATTATGTGAGATTAATGCCTAATTTCATATGATACATAATGATAAAATGAAATTAATGCCTAATTTCATTCAAAAAAATATCAAAAATATTATTAAAAATCATAGAAAGCCATTCTATGATTTTACAATAATTTTCATGATTTTATTACAAACAATTTCATGAAAAATAATTTCAAAAAAAGGGGACAAATAAAATAGCAGCTGAGACAATTTTGTGTGCAACTTAAGGGGACAAAGACACACCTGGGTGCAAATTGGAGCCCCATGCAAAAAACAGAGGAGGGAATACTCTCCAACAGCAAAAAATACAAAAAAAAAGGCAATATGCTCCGGGTGTATGTGCTCATTTTCACTTGATGGGTACATTGGTTCACGTACACCGGGTCCATGTTACACTTAGAAAGAATATGTGTCTCATTACACCTTACAAGTGGGTTCCCCTCCACTTGAGAAACTGCCCACTGGGACCCGAACCACCTCCTCTCTCTCTCCCCCTTCCCCTCTGCCGCTGGGGTCCACAAAACAGAGCCTTCTTCCCCAGTCCTTCTTCCCTGCGCGGACTGAGTTCGGCCATGGGCTGGCCGACAGCGGGGCAGCGGCTCGGGGCGTCTCGTCGCGATTCCTCTTAGCCCCGGGTAGTGCTCGACGAGGAGAGTTCGAGGAAGCCGTCAATTTCAAGAATAGATGAATTAACGGGGGAGAAATCGGGTACGAAAGTTACCTTGGTGAAGAGGCCGAACGAGCAAATTGGCGACCAATAGCCCAAATTGAATGGTTGGGTAGCGTCACAAGGGTGCCACGACGGTGTTCAAAGTTTCAATTTGAAGTTTGGAGTGGTGGAATGGTGGGGTCACAAAGGGAAGCCCGAATGTGGGCAAATTCAGCCTCAATTGAGCAAATTGGGGTTACAAAGGGTAATTCCAGGCTATGAACATGCTATAGGGATGTCAAATAAGCTCTCAATGATGTAAAACAAGTATCAAACGCATCCAAAAAGTGCAAGCTGTCCAAAGCCCGAAAATTGAAAAAGAGAAGGGTGTTTTGGATGCCTCTGACACAATCCAGCCTTTTGGAGACACTTGGCACACTTTGATAGGCTTCAAGAATGCAGAAGAATCAGAAGAATAGAAAAGAAACAAATTTTATGCTATGTTGGGCAATGTTTGTCTTTAGCCAATTTTCAATTTCCACCATTTTATTAAAATTGATGGTGGAGATGATATCAATGTGTTGTCCTAGCCTTGAGGCTATATAAGGACCCCCCATCTGCAAAAAAAAGAGAAGAAAAGAGAAAAAAAAAGGGAAGAAAAAATATATTAGGGTTAGCCAATTTAAAAAAATTTTGGTTTTTTTTCAAAAAAAAACTGAAATTTTCATTTATAAATTTTGAATTCATTTTCTTTAGTGGTGAAAGGTATGATATGTATGCAATTAATGAAATTTTATATTTTTCTTGATGAATGAAATATATTTCCTTTTTTCCTTTTGTTGTCTTTTTTAAAAAAATAAAAAAAAAAGAGATCAAAGATTAGTGTTGTAGTGAATGCTACCTCTATATCTTTGTTTTCTCAATCTAAAATTAGCTTTTTAATCTAATTTCTTTTTTTATAAATTTTTGACAAATATATATTTAATAGGGTTATGGTGAATGCCATCTCTCAAAGAAAAAAATTTGGAAATAAGGTGTTGTAGTGAATTCTACCCCTTGTTCCAGATTTAATACAGTGCTAAGCATCAAGCAAAGCACAATATCAAACTCGAAATCTCAAAAATCGAGTTGAAATATTGTCAAAAATCTGTAAAAATAAGAAAAACTTGTGATTTTGACACAAATTCATGCTTTTTAATAAAAAAATTATTTAAAACTTGACTCTCCATGTTCTCTTACATTTATTTAGTGAAACGACATTGTTTGTAAGCTTGTACCAGTGCTTTAAAGCTCATTGAGCCTTATGATGCTCAACTGGTACCAAACAGGGGCATTTTTGCCAATTTTCTTTGCAATTTCATATCTTTTTATTTACTAAGCCAATTGGCCTCAAATTTGGACAGGAATTAGAAAAAGACTAAAAAAACATTCCCCTAAAATTTCATAATTTTTGGACTTATGAACAGGGAGATATTGCCTGTTGAATTTCGCTGGTCCAAAGTTTCTGTAAAAGTCAACTGTTGGTCAAACACCAAACTCAACAAAAAAAAACTGATTTAAATATAAAAAAAATATATCCTGATAAAGGATGATTATTTATTTGATTTGGATTTTTTTAAGTTGATTAGGATGTGTGAATTCCTTGGAAAAAAAATAAAAAAAAAAAACAGAACACTTGCACAGATTTGGCACGTGCCTTATCTGGCCAGTTCAAAGATCGCCGGAGCTAGTGGCCCGGAGACCGGGACAGTAGTGTCCTCCTCGCCGGGACGACTCCGGTGGTTCCCCTCGATCGACGATCCGACGCCGGCAGAGCTTCGATCAAGCAAAAGCACGAATATTGATGCACATGAAAATGTGAATGTTGATGAAATTTGAACACAAGCATATGGGAGGGAAATTGCACGGATCCTGATGCCATCCGACAGCTCAGAAAAATTCAAAGTTTGGATATTGATGATCTATCTTTAAATCAACGGCTCACATTAATCTGTTTCAAAAAACAGACTTTAAATATTAAATAAAAATAATTTTTAAAACCAAAAATCATGAAAAATATATCAAAAATCATGGCTTCATTTGAAGATATTTTTGGATCAATAAAAAGTTAGTTTTGATTTTATTTTTATCTTTAAAAAAAATCAAAACATATCATCTTGTACAAATATTTTCTTATATTTTGATAAAACAAATCAAAATATTCAAGATACTCAAATTATTTATATTTTGATAAAACAAATCAAAATATTCAAAATACCCAAGTTATTTATATTTTGATAAAACAAATCAAAATATTCAAGATGCTCAAATTATTTATATTTTGATAAAACAAATCAAAATATTCAAAATGATCAAATTATGTTGTATTTTGATAAAACAAATCAAAATACTCAAGATGCTCAAATTAAGTCATATTTTGACAAAACAAATCAAAATATTCAAAATGATCAAATTATGTTATATTTTGATAAAACAAATCAAAATATTCAAAATGATCAAATTATGTTGTATTTTGATAAAACAAATCAAAATACTCAAGATGCTCAAATTAAGTTATATTTTGATTAAACAAATCAAAATATTCAAGATACTCAAATTATGTTATATTTTGATAAAACAAATCAAAATATTCAAAATGATCAAATTATGTTGTATTTTGATAAAGCAAATCAAAATAATCAAAATAATCAAATTATGTTATATTTTGATTAAACCAGTCAAAATATTCAAAATGATCAAATTATGTTATATTTTGATAAAAGAAATCAAAATATTCAAAATCATCAAATTATGCTATATTTTGATAAAACAAATCAAAATATTCAAATCACCAATTTATGTTGTATTTTGATAAAACAAATCAAAATATTCAAAATAATCAAATTGTGTTCTATTTTGATAAAACAAATCAAAATATTCAAGATACCCAAATTATGTTATATTTTGATAAAACAAATCAAAATATTCAAAATCACCAAATTTTCTTATATTTTGCTAAAACAAATTAAGATATTCAAAATGACCCAACTATGTTATATTTTGATAAAACAAATCAAAATGTCCAAAATGACCAAATTATGTTATATTTTGATAAAACAAATCAAAAATATTCAAAATAATCAAATTATATTATGTTTTGATAAAACAAGACAAAATATTCAAAATAACCAAACTTTGTCATATTTTGATAAAACAAATTGAAATATTTAAAATATGCAAATATGTCCAAATCTTTGACCAAACATGTCAAATATGCAAATAAACCCAAGTATTTCCAAAATATTTGACCAAACATGTCAAATATGCAAATATACCCAAGTATTTGACCAAATATGTCAAAAATGCAAATATGCCCAAACTTCTGACCAAACATATCAAAAATGCAAATATACCCAAGTATGTGACCAAATATGTCAAAAATGCAAATATGCCCAAACTTCTGACCAAACATGTCAAATATGCAAATATGCCCAAACTTTTAACCAAACATGTCAAATATGCAAATATGTCTAAATCTTTGACCAAATATCCCAAATATGCAAATATGTCCAACCTCTTGACAAAATATGTCAAATATGCAAATATGTCCAAATCTTTAGCCAAATATGCCAAATATGCCAAATATGCCAAATATGCAGATAAGTCCAAAACTTTGTAAAACATACCAACATATCAAATCATATCAAATCATGTTTCGAGAACGTTAAACGGGCAGTGCGCTTCAGGTTTAACGTACCTCATTTTGGAAATCGATAAAGAATTATATGTTCCCGATTCTCCAAATTTCTCAGGTTTCGAATTGGCATAGCGCTTCAGATTCGGAATTTGGAAGGTCAATAGACTGTTTAGGACGATACGCCCTTGTCTTTGACATGAGCCTCTATAGAGATTAAACATCTCTGGTTCCTCGAGTATCGAGTTGGCAGTGCGCTTCATATTCGAACTCCGTGAGATCAATAGGATTATACGTCTTCGATCTCTGATTTATGAGAAATTATACGTTTCTCTGACTTTAGATCATACGTCTTTAGTCTTATTATCAAAAGTTATATCTTTTGGTTATTTTAAACATGTATTATAAAAAAAAAGAAGGAAGAAATAAAGCCACAAATCTGATCCATATATTTTAATTAGTTTAGCCCATTAATCAAAGGTTCCCGAGGCGAGAGCCGGGGTAATTAACGGCGGGGGCTTGCGCCCGTCGGAAAATAAAAGTTCGCACAATCACCTAAAGAATAAGTCCTTGAGCGCACAAACACGCGCAGGGATGTACCTGCACCTTCTTTCCCCGTGAGCGAGGACGCCGATGACTCGCGCGTGGGCCGCGAAAAAGGGCCGCACAGGTTCTGGCACGCCCGGTGGGACACACTTTTCTCCTCTCATCTCTTGGGCTAAAATAATTAAATATATGGATTAAGTAAACAAAATAAGTAGACAAAATTTTACATGAAATATGGCTAATTGATTTGTGGAGTTTATGTTTCAGGAAATGATGTCTGGTGTGAACTCTCCGTTTGCGATAGTCGTCCCCGTCTCCCTCAATGAGGCAGGCCACATGGTGTTGTCGTTTGGGGACTTTCCCCAAATGATCGTTCTTCCTCCTACTCCACCATCACCGACACCAACTCTGGTCGAGGACGAAGACCATGAAGTCTCCTTCAGGATCACCCAGAAGGGGATTGACAACCAAATACTGGCGCTTCCTCCAAAACCTCAGCGCCCCAGGAGACACCGTTCATCGAAGAAAATCTCCTCGACCCTTCCAACACCGGTGGCCCCAAAGGTCACCAAGAAACGGGCTCTCCAAGCCTACCAAGATGAGTTGGTGGCTGAGCCAAATCTTCCTATCTCCAACCCCTTCACATCCCTAAGGATTGTGAAAAGGAATTCTCCAACCGCTCGCATCCGAAGCGTTTGGGAGGTTCCGCAGTCAAAACTTCGCCCAAACCAAAATTTCTCGACCGAGCCGGGAAGACCCTCAGGCCTCAAACAGGCCAACCTAGGTAAGTCTCTATACGAGACTCACCAAGCTATTAAGGCCCGTAAACAACAGTGCCGAAACAAACCTCAAGCTTCTGCCTCTCAAGTCCAAGGGAGACAGGTCCATTTCCCCGGGGAATCGATGAACCGCCCACATAAACGGACACGAGGGACCAATCAAATGCGGGTCCCAAAACCTCGTCTAACCCAAACCAGTCAGGCACAATCCACCTATATACGGGTGGCTAAGCCTAAAACACGGGCTTCGATCAAAACCACCGCTCTCTCGAAAGGTATCGAGAGTGATAGTGTGTTTAATAAGCTGGGATCAAAAACAAATCTCCAGGCCCCGAATACAACTGTGTTTGATAGGTTAGGACCAAAACTAAACTCTAAACCATTAAGGTCAAACAAAGGGCTGATTATCACCGTCCCCGACCAGGCCCAAAAGAAAAGACGGGTCTCTCGCTCAGCGCCATATGCCGATGATGAAGAAGAACACTTCACAGTTTATACTGTGGGGGTCTATGACGAGAGCTCCTCTGACGAGCAAGAAGAACGTCACGCCACATACATGGCTGATGATGAAGAAGTGGGCCCGTCCAATGACCCACCGCCTGGTCGAGACGTTGAAAATGCCTATGCAGCCAGAACTAGGGCCAAGACCAAGAGAGGGCAAAAGGGAGGCCCTCCAACTGACGACGAGTCAGCGCACAATGAAGCAGAGATGGAAGATACCGGCGGCTCTGCGAATGATTTTGTCGCTCAGTTAAAACGGCAACTGTCCATACAAGAGCGGGAAATGGAGGAGTATAGGCAAAAGAATGAGCAAGAAATGGGAGAGCTCAGAAGACAAAATCAAGAAGCCTTAAGCCTGATTAAGTCGTTAAGCGACTTTTGATCAAAAAAGGGGTCACAAACGAGAAGGCGGAAGAGGAAGGGCCTTCTAAACATATAGGGCCCGAATTGTCGCAGCATCCAAACTTCAGGGAACCCAAGGGTCATAAAGAAGATCTCTCATATGGAGGGGAAAGTTCTCGAGTCAATATCGCTCGGGGTTCGAACGTCCGTACCTACACTAATGAGAATCAGGGGTTGACTAAAAAAGAAATCCAAGAGATAATTAGCCAACAACTCCAAATAGCGGGCGCAGGATTTACCGTCTCACCCTTGAAACGAACAGGGAGACCGTATCCAGCCGATTACGACGCTATACCTTACCCAAAGGGGTACATAGTCCCGAAGTTTAAATCTTTTTTGGGAGAGGGAGTAAAAGACACCAACCCAGATCAACACTTGGCCCATTTCATGGCCTCGTGCAGAAATACAGGGAGCAATGACGCCTTGTTATTGCGTCAATTCCCACAAAGTCTAACAGGCCCCACCTTTGAATGGTACTACTCATTAGAAAATGGGAGTATTAAAACATGGGACGACATGACTGATGCCTTTAGGGCAAAGTTCGCGGTCATGACTGACAAAATCAGTATTGCGGACTTGGCCAATACCAGGCCCCAGAAGAACGAAAGAATTCTGGAATACATCAGTCGTTGGCGAAACCTCAGCATCAGATGCGATCGACCAATAACTCAAAGGGAGGCGGTCGAATTGATACTCAGCAACGTTGACAACTGGATGACACCGTTCTTGGGGATAGCCAAAATTACGACATATCAGGATTTGATAAACTGTGTGTCCAGGCTAGAAAATGCACCTCCGAATTCATGGCCTAATTATTCAGGCCAAAGATTTCAAAGAAGAGGAAAGGCCGAGACTAAGGTAGCCAATACGAGCAAGCCCAGCAGCAAAAACACAATCGCTAATGTCAACACCATAAATAATGATGGCTCGTCAAATAAGAATGACAGTAACAGTAGCGCCAGACTCGTATATGGAAGCGGACAGCCTCCTAAAAGCTTGGAAGAGTTGAAGGGCAAGCCTTATTCATTCAAAAGGGATAAAGTCGCGTGACTTTTCAAGGATGCCTTGAAGGATGGGCTCCAATTACCTAAGTGCAAACGGCCCGCTGATATGGAGAAATCCAGCGACCTGAACTATTGCCCATACCATAGAGTGCTCGGGCACCCCATAGAAGACTGTTGGGTGTTCAAGGATTGGGTAGAAAGGAGATATAAGAATGGCGAGATAACCTTGGCTGATAGTATCCTTCAAACGCCAGCCCCGCATGAGCAAGTAAATGCAGTCTCCCACGTAGAGGTCAACATTGAGGGTGCCTCTGCAGAGCCATGGAGTATTCATTTGTCCCGAAAAGCGAAAAAACTCCTCAAAGCCATCCAAAAGGAACCAGGTGTTTTGTGGAAGAACGACGTAACTCCCATTATTCCTGAACCATCACGAAAATCGGTGGCTCTCTACAAAAAGGCGAATAAAAATGGTAGTCATAAACGGGACAAGAAACCAATAGAGCCAAAGGAGTTCCCGGAAAAATCGAAACTCCAAAAATACATTGATGCGCTCGAAGAATACGAGCAAGGTCAACCAATACCAGCCGTACTCCGGGACTTCATCCCTAAACGGATTCTCAACAAATTATTGGGTATAGTCGATGAAGACGAAGCCGTAGATGAGGAAAATGAGTTCTGGGAGGAGGAGTGTTGTGTCATCACCCACACAGAAACTTATGAAATCGGTGAATCAGAAGACTTTGATACTCTCTCTTGTCAGGAGGAGTTTTATCTCAACGAACTTCTCAGGCAAGTTCATCACCTCACGGATGGTCACAAAAGGGTACCCAGTCCAGACTCAAGTTCGACGATACGAAAATTCGAACCTAAGAGCAGAAAAGGGCTAGTAGAAAAGACGCCCCGTCGAATGAGAAAAGAATATGAGAAGGGATCTGAAATGAAGGGATTCCTTGGGGTTAGATTTACCCGAGACGGGGAGGACTCATCCTCGGGACGCCCGAAAGAGGATATGGTGATCATTATTTCTCATGGGCATCAATCCAGAAGCGAGGCATTTCGGCCAGGTCAAGCCCGAAAGGAATCTTCCAGTGTCTTCTTGATAAATATAGAAGACAAAGAAACATTAGAAAGCGTGGCATGGCAAGATTATGACCACGAAGAAGGGCTAATGATTGAGACCATATGTGTAGAAAGGGGTGGCGAATCTCAGACTACTTCTGCCCAAGCCGAAAACTCCTCTGCGATAAATGCAGACAGGGGGTCAACAAACCCAGAATCAAGGAAAAAAGGTGCACCCGCCAACGACCATAAGCGCCCTTTAAAAATAGAAAACGGGGATGAGGGGCAGTCGAACACTCGCAAATACACTCGTTTCATATCTGATCAAGATGAGTCGTGCCATGCCCTCCATCACGACAGCGACTCTGAAGAAGGTGGCGAAGCCAGTGCCTCCGAAAAGAAAAAGACAGAGTGTCAAGTTATTTTGCGTTCGGGCACCTATATCCCTGAACGTCAACCCCCAAAAGAGTCTGACCGAAATATGACGGAGGCTAGAAACACGAGTAAAGAACCAGAAAATGGTATAGCGGCCTGTGAAAAGTCAAAACTCACAGTCGGGGAGTATAATGTACTGGCGCATCTCCGCAAGATCCCAGCCTTACTTAGCATTTTTGACGCATTAATGATGTCAAAAGATATGCGCGATATACTAATTTACGCGCTCCAAAATCCCGAACAATTCCAGGCCTATTTTGCCGAAAAGGAACCACACGAGACGGCATATGTCAACAGTTGTTCAACAAGTATCCACTTCACTAACGAAGACCTGTTGACTGGCACCGCAGACCACAATCGGCCGCTATACGTGACTGGTGAATGTGAAGGGTAGAGACTCAATCGCATTTTGGTTGATTCAGGGTCGTCAATAAATATTATGCCCCTGAGAATTCTCAAAAGCCTAATGCTCGATACCAAGTTACTGTCAAATGAGAGGGTGACCATTCATGGGTTCAATCAGCATTCTCAGAAGGCCATGGGTGCAGTAACCTTGACACTTCAATTCGGGGGCCTGATAACCTCAACCAAGTTTTATGTTATCGACGCTGATACGTCATACAAGGCCTTACTCGGCCGACCTTGGCTACACGAAAATCGAATAGTGCCATCAACCCTCCACCAATGCATGAAATATGTAAAAGACGGAAAGCAAAAAAGAATAAACGGAGACATCAAACCGTTCGGGGTTCATGAAATCGGCCTTAGCGACGCTCGTTATTTTTTTACGGGAGAGGATAAAGATCGGCATAAAGCGCTGATGAAATCTCTAAGCTCCGTATTGAAGGAAAATGGCTCAGTACTGCCAATGGGTCAAGCCAGACCCATGCCTGGTCTGGCGTCGTCGCAAGATAAGAGGACGCCAACTTTGGGCAATAAACCCATTTACGGTTTGTCCTCTGATGAAGAAGAAGACGAGAAAGAACGAGTACATGGCACCACTCCCTTATTTGGCGCCTCATCTGATGAAGAAATAGGGAATGTCTCAAAGCGCCGCGTCATCCCTCTATATGGGGCCTCAACCAATGAAGAGTCAGAAGGGGAAGACCCTACAGATGAAGAGACCTATGAATCGGAAAGTGGGTCCGGAGAAGAAATTATGTCCCACGTTAATTCGACATGCAGTTTCAAAACTGACAAGAACCATGAATCGTCTCTAAGGATTGACAAGGTACCAGAAAAACATTACAAGGACCTTTCTCCTAAAGAAGTAAATCAAATCCAGAAGCTGCAGACGTTCATCGTTCCTCCGAAGGTCGAACGGTTGCCGGGAAAGACGGTCACGCATAGACCGATTCGATTTTACAAGATCGACGCAATCAACCCTGGTGATAACGCCCTAATCCATGAATGGACTAGCTTACCGTCAGAGGATTCTGACGAAGAGGAAGTCAACATTGAGGCATCCCGTTACTTCGGGAAGAATCGGGGTCAGTTGATGAAAAAAATCCGCTGCCCTCAAACCATATCAAAATCCAAGATGTATTACTTTGAAAAATTATGGGATGGCTCGACTAATACCGTCAAAGGCCTTGACGATAAGATCAAACATACTCGCGGTTTGGGATACAACTCCGAGTTAGGAGAAGAAGGAGATCTCGACGAACATTGTCGAAGTTTCTTCAAGAACCACAGAGTTACTTGTCATATGGTATCTGAGGAGCCAAAGGAAGAAGATTTTATCCTAATGGCTAAAAATGCGCCGAAGGAGTTAGAAGACGGCGCACCAAATACCATTGACGAACTAATGGAGATTAACCTCGGGTCAGATGAAGACCCCAGGCCAACCTTCATAAGTGCGTCTCTCCCCAGGAAAAGAGAGGGCCCTTGAGGGCCTTGCTTCAAGAATATATTGACTGCTTCGCATAGAGTTATGAAGAAATGCCAGGATTGGATCCCAAAATTGTGGTCCACAAGCTCAAGATCGACCCAAGTGTAAAACCGGTCAAACAAGCACCACGACGAATGAGAATAGAACTCGAAGAAAAAGTCATGATCGAAACTAAGAAGCTCATCGATGCAGGTTTTGTACGGGAAGAAGAGACTCCCGACTGGGTGGCTAGCATCGTCCCTGTAAAGAAGAAGAATGGGCAAATACGCATATGCGTTGATTTTCGGGACTTGAATAAAGCTTGTCCTAAAGACGACTTTCCCTTACCCGCGACGGAAATAATTATTGACCATACCTCATCCTATGAAGTGTTCTCCTTTATGGACGGATATGCGGGGTATAACCAAATTAAAATGGATGAAGAAGATCAGAAGCATACAGCCTTCCGCACCCCGATGGGCATTTATTGCTATAAGGTCATGCCTTTTGGCCTCAAAAATGCTGGGGCCACGTACCAAAGAGCCATGACAAAGATATTTGATGATCTAATTCATAAGATTGTCGAATGCTACGTGGACGATTTGGTCGTAAAAGCGACATCCTACAACGAACATCTTGGAAACCTCAAAGTCGTGTTCGATCTTCTGAGGCAGCACGCGCTCGAGTTAAACCCATTGAAATACGCTTTTATGGTTTCGTCGGGGAAATTTCTTGGGTTTGTCATCCGGCATCGGGGAATAGAGATAGACCCGGATAAAATTAAAGCAATACAAGAATTACCACCACCTAAAAATCTCAAAGAGCTTCGCTCACTTCAAGGCCGCTTGGCGTACATTAGGCGATTCATAGCAAATCTATCGGGTAGGATACAACCTTTCACTCGACTGACCAAGAAGGATATCCCATTTAAATGGGACGAGACCTGCCAACAAGCCCTAGATAACATCAAGGGCTACCTTCTCAAACCGCCAATGTTAGCCGCTCCGATACCAGGAAAGGAGCTGATATTATATACAACGGCCTTGGATGGATCTCTCGGGGCCTTGCTAGCACAAGAAAATGAGCAAGGGAAAGAAAACGCTCTCTATTACTTGAGCCGCATGCTGGTGGGGGCGGAATACGCCTATACGCCAATTGAGAAGCATTGTCTGGCATTAGTGTTCACCGTAAAGAAGCTGCGGCACTACATGATAGCCCACAAGATCATCCTTATCTCAAAAATTGACCCCTTAAAATATCTCATGACAAGGCCCATGGTTACAGGGAGGTTGGCGAGATGGGCCATAATCCTGACCGAGTTTGATATAACCTTCGCTCCACAAAAGGCCATAAAGGGACAAGCGATGGCCGATTTTCTCGCGGCCCATCCAATACCCGACAACTCTCCTTTGGCATGCGAATTTCCAGATGAAGAAGTCTTTCACATCAAAGATGAAACCCCGAGTTGGGAAATGTATTTTGATGGGGCGTCGTCAATACGGCCCACCGCGAGGCCCAAACATCCCGCAAATACGGGCCGGAATAGGCCTAGTCTTTGTAACACCAGAAGGAGGGATCATACGTCATTCCCTGGCATTGACCGAGCCCTGCACGAATAACGAGGCTGAGTATGAAGCGCTCATAGCCGGGTTAGAGCTTGCGCTGAACATGGAGATTAGGAAGCTCCATGTATTTAGAGACTCTCAATTGATAATAAATCAAATCACCGGAGCATACAAAGTGCTAAAACCAGAGTTGGTAAAATATCATGCTAGGGCTTTGGAATTAATAGGCGAAATTCCTGAAATTCTATTCAAGAAAATCTCAAGGGCCACAAATGGCAAAGCTGACGCACTTGCTAGGGTGGCTAAAGAATTAGGCGAGCCCAGCGATGGAGATGTGCAAATTATTGTCAAAAACCGACGATCCTTGTCCTCGTGCTTTACGGGGACCAAAGATAAAATTCAAGTGGCTATAGTCGAGGAAATGGAAAGTACCCTAGAATATGTCATGACGACCCAGCCAGATGACGATTGGCGCCAACCTTTCATTGAATACTTTAAATATGGGAGTCTCCCGAAAGAGAAGTCAGCACAAGAGTAACTCAAGAAGAGAGCGCTCCGTTATGCCTACATCAATGACACCCTATATAGACGATCATATGACCAAATGTGGCTTCGCTGTGTATCAAACTCAGAAGTCCACCAAATCATGAAAGAAGTTCATTCCGGGTTATGCGGGGCACATCAGCCAGGGCCTAAAATGCGATTAAAGATAAAACGCATGGGCTATTATTGGCCTACCATAGCACGCGATTGTATCGAGCATGCCAAGAAATGTCACCTATGCCAAATACATGGTACGTTCATACACCAACACCCAAACCCGCTACACCCGACCGTGTCGTCCTGGCCGTTCGACGCGTGGGGTACCGATGTAGTCGGGCCCATTGACCCACCTTCCTCCAAGGGTCATAGGTTTATCTTGGCTGCGACGGATTATTTCACCAAATGGGCCGAAGCAGTCCCACTTAAAGAAGTGAAGGCAATCGACGTCGTGAACTTCTTCAAGACCCATATCCTATACCGATTCGGGACCCCGCGAAGAATCATTTCCGATAACGGGACTGCGTTCAAAAGTGCCAAAATATACGCGCTTGCGAAAAAGTTCAAGATTGATTGGAAATATTCTTCCATATATAATCCCAGGGCAAATGGTTTGGCGGAGGCCTTCAATAAGACCTTGATAAAAATCATAAAGAAAACGTTGGGAGGAAACCAGCGCGACTAGCACGAAAAACTACAAGAAGCGCTTTGGGCATACCGGACCACATGCCGAACCCCCACTCAAGCGACGCCATATTCCTTGGTGTTTGGTGTGGAAGCTATCTTACCGCTTGAGGTGGAACTCCCGTCCTTACGGGTGGCGCTCCAAAACGAAATGTCGTTAGATGAACAAAAACAACTCAGGCTCGATGAACTTGACTCTATGGACGAAAGACAAATCATAGCCCAACAGAATTTGGAAATATACCAAGCAAAAATGGCACGGGCCTACGATAAAATGGCCCGCCTAAGAGCTTTTCGTCAAGGAGAATTGGTGCTTGTTCTCCGGAGGCCCATCATCGGCCGGCATGTCGGCCCAAAATTTTCACCTAACTGGGAGGGTCCATATGTGATTGAGAAGGTGTTTGACGGGGGCGCATACCAACTCATAGATCATAAAGGTGAAAGACCATTACCTCCTATAAACGGGCGGTATCTTAAAAAATACCATGCATAAACCCATACACCCAAAAGAAAGGTGGCTAAACCATACACCAAGAAGAAAGGTGGCTAAACCATACACCAAGAAGAAAGGTGGCTAAACCCATACACCCAAGAGAAAGGTGGCTTAAGACCCGGGATAAAATGTGCTTATCCATGTCCCGCTAGGCATAAATCGGCCTTGTCGCCTTGAGCCGTCAATCAAGGGACGTGGATGGTGTCCACTGAAGAAATACCACAAATCAAGATGTCCCGCTGGGCATAAATCGGCCTTGTTGCCTTGAGCCGTCAATCAAGGGACGTGGATGGTGTCCACTGAAGAAATACCACAAACAAAAGACGTCCCATTGGGCATAAATCGGCCTTGTCGCCTTGAGCCATCAATCAAGGGACGTGGATGGTGTCCACTGAAGAAATACCACAAACAAAAGACGTCCCATTGGGCATAAATCGGCCTTGTTGTCTTGAGCCGTCAATCAAGGGACGTGGAAGGTGTCCACTGAAGAAAATACCACAAATCAAGATGTCCCGCTAGGCATAAATCGGCCTTGTTGCTTTGAGCCATTAATCCAGGGACGTGGATGGTGTCCGCTGAAGAAATACCACAAATCAAGATGTCCTGTCGGGCATAAATCGGCCTTGTCGTCTTGAGCCGTTAATCAAGGGACGTGGATGGTGTCCACTGAAGAAATATCATAAATCAAAATGCCCCTGGGCATAAATCGGCCTTGTTGCCTTAAGCCGTTAATCAAGGAACACATGTGGTGGCTAATATAAAAGCCACCAAAATCTCTGGCAAGCCAAAAAGAAAGGCTTTGTCCACATCGCCGGATGAAGTCGGCACCCAGACTTTGGAGTCACTAAAGCGGGGTAAAATGTTTTTGGTATTTGTGCCTCTAATACAATTACCACTGTGTTTGCCCGTTTGAGACAGAATAAATATGAAAATGGGCAGGGTTATGATTTGTCGCTATAAACAAATCATTGCTGAATAAAACATTGCCTTATTAATTAATAGTAAGGCAGAATATTGAAGGCATAAATAAAAAGCCCTATGATGAATGAAACTGTCTTATCCCTATGGTAAGGTTGGATAATTTGTCAGGACGAAATTCCACCCCAAATACATAAATATGCGTGGAGAATGAGTGAAACGTGAGGATTCCACACTTAATAATGAGTGGAGAGAATGGAGAGAGTCCATATTTAAAATGGTTTTGCCAATTTGTACCATAAACAATTGACACTGGTATGTTCATCTGACCAGTTATAAAGAGATGAACATGCTTTTTATTTTGTGCCTAACAAAATATCAAAAATACTGATAATAATATAAACTTTCCCAAAACACATATCCAATCCATACACCATACTAGAAAGCATAAATTCCTCAAAATAAGTGACTAAAGCCATGTCCAAAACAAACGAAATACACAAAAAAAATATATAATAAATACAAACAAACCCACCCAAATAAATGAATAAATAAGAGGGGAGCGATGCAAGGTTCCACCAAATAAATAAATAGAGGAGAGAGAATGTAAGGTTCCTTCAAATAAAATGACTTTGGTATTTGTGTCTTTAATACAATTACCACTGGGTTCGTCCATTTGATACAAAATAAATATAAAAATGGACAAGTGTTTGCAATTTGTCCCTTTAAAACAAATTGCTGCCTAACGAAAGGATTATTTCATTTTTTATGATGAGATAGACCTTTGAAGGCGATTCCACCAAATAAATTTGAGTGGATAATGAGCAAAAGTGAGGATTCCACACCAAACCTATAAAATGAACGGAAAGAATGCGAGAATCCACTTCAAAATGATTTTTCCAATTTGTACCATAAACAATTGACACTGGTTCGTTCATCCGACCAGTCATAAAGGGATGAACATGCTTTATATTTTTGTGCTTAACAAAAATAGATTGTAGCATTTTGCACGGACCAACTGCGAAAATCTCGACAAATCATGCTACAATCAAAACCAAGCCAAACATGCTAAAACCAAAACAAACCTTGGGCTTTGAAAGCTGATGAAATTCATGTAAGCCCCAATCATTTAAACCAAATCCCAAATCATGCTTAAACCTGGGCTTTGAAAGCTGATGAAATTCATGTAAGCCCCAATCATTTAAACCAAATCCCAAATCATGCTTAAGCTTGGGCTTTGAAAGTTGATAAAATTCATGTAAGCCCCAACCCTTTATATCAAACCAAAACCAAACCTGCAAATGCCAAACATGCTGAAGCAAAACAAAATTTGTGGAAGCCAAACATGCCAAAGCAACCGAACCTGCAGATGCCAAATGTGCCGAAGCAACCAAACCTGTGAAAGCCAAAAATGCTGAAGCAGAACCAGACCTCTGAAAACCAAACAGGCCGAAGCAACCAAACCTGCACAAGCCAAATATGTTAAAGCAAAACGAAATGTCAAAGATAAACCAATCAAATTAGAAGGCTTCCATGCTGTAAACTAATTTGGTGCACCAGAGCAGGCCCTTCAGCCTCTACAGTCTTCATGACCTGTTCTGGTGGGTGGCTCTTTGTTTGCTGTCAAAAAAATATATAAATAAATAAATAAATAATACCAAAAATACACACAAGTTAAAATACATGAAATTAACAAATATGATTTCATGTGATTTTCATGCCGAAATTTAAAAATTACGAAATTATGCTCAATTTCGTAATTCACCACATATGAAATTTATTTCTTGGGATTAAGATATAATTCCATGAAATAATAATGCCAAGTCTTAAATTATGAAATTATGCCCAATTTCGTAATTTGCCACACATGAAATTTATTTCTTGGAATTAAAAATATAATTTCATGAAATAATTATGACAAATATTAAAATTATGAAATTATGCCCAATTTCACGATTTATTGCATTTGAAATTTATTTCTTGGAATTAAGAAACAATTCCATGAAATAATCATGCCAAATATTAAATCATGAAATTATACTCAATTTCATGATTTGTCACATATGAAATTTATCTCTTAAAATTTATTTTAAGAAATAATTTCATGAAATAATTATCATGTGAGATTAATGCCTAATCTCATATGATACACAATGATGAAATGAAATTAATGACTAATTTCATTCCAAAAATACCAAAAATATTCTTAAAAATCATAGAAAGACTTTCTGTGATTTTACAATAATTTTCATGATTTTATTATAAACAATTTCATGAAAAATAATTTAGAAATGAGAAAAAAAAACAAATAAAATAGCAGCTGGGGAAAACTCTGTGTGCAACTTGGGGAGCCCAAGTGCCATCTTCACCTCTCTTCCAATTTCCAGCGAAAAAGAAGAGGACAGAGAGCAAATGCACTTGGTGCTTGTGGACCCTTCTTCCTTCAATTTGGTATGGTGCATTGGTTCACATGACCCAAGACTATATGAATAAGGAAATGTGTTTGTTTCTCATTAAACATGACAAAAGGGACCCACACCCTTTTGTTTCACTAGCAAATGGGACCCGAACCAGTCCCTCTTCTCTCTCCCTTTCTCTCTCCGACAGTGGGTCCCACTGGACAGAATCTCCTCCCTCTTCTCCTTCATTTCTTCTTTTCTGCACAGGGGAGTTCGGCCAGGGGCTGGCCGGCGGAGGGGCAGCGACTCCGGGCATCTCGTCGCGATTCCTCTTAGCCCCGGATAGAGCTCGACGAGGAGAGTTCGAGAAAGCCGTCAATTTCAAAAATAGATGAATTAACGAGAGAGAAATCAGGTACGAAACTTATGTTGGTGAAGAGGCCGAACGAGCAAATTGGCAACCAATAGCCCAAATTGAATGGTTGGGAAGCGTCACAAGGGTGCCACGACGGTGTTCAAAGTTTCAATTTGAAGTTTGGAGTGGTGGAATGACGGGTTCACAAAGGGAAGCCCGAATGTGGGCAAGCTCGGCCTCAATTGAGCAAATTGGGGTTAAAAAGGGTAATTCCAGGCTATGAACATGCTATAGGGATGCCAAATAAGCTCTCAATGATGTAAAACAAGTATCAAACGCATCCAAAAAATGCAAGCTGTCCCAAACCCGAAAATTGAAAAAGACAAGGGTGTTTTAGATGCCTCTGACACAATCCAGCCTTTTAGAGACACTTGGCACACTTTGATAGGCTTCAAAAATGCTGAAGAATCAGAAGAATAAAAAAGAAATAAATTTTATGCTATGTTGGACAATGTTTGTATTTAGCCAATTTTCAATTTCCACCATTTGATCAAAATTGATGGTGGAGATGATATCAATGTGTTGTCCTAGCCTTGAGGCTATATAAGGACCCCCCATCTGCAAAAAAAAGAGAAGAAAAGAGAAAAAAAAAGGGAAGAAAAAATATATTAGGGTTAGCCAATTTAAAAAAATTTTGGTTTTTTTTCAAAAAAAAAACTGAAATTTTCATTTATAAATTTTGAATTCATTTTCTTTAGTGGTGAAAGGTATGATATGTATGCAATTAATGAAATTTTATATTTTTCTTGATGAATGAAATATATTTCCTTTTTTCCTTTTGTTGTCTTTTTTTTTTAAAAAAAAAAAAGAGATCAAAGATTAGTGTTGTAGTGAATGCTACCTCTATATCTTTATTTTCTCAATCTAAAATTAGCTTTGTTAATCTAATTTCTTTTTTTTATAAATTTTTGACAAATATATATTTAAGAGGATTATGGTGAATGCCATCTCTCAAAAAAAAATTTGGAAATAAGGTGTTGTAGTGAATTCTACCCCTTGTTTCAGATTTAATACAGTGCTAAACATCAAGCAAAGCACAATATCAAACTCGAAATCTCAAAAATCGAGTTGAAATATTGTCAAAAATCTGTAAAAATAAGAAAAACTTGTGATTTTGACACAAATTCATGCTTTTTAATAAAAAAATTATTTAAAACTTGACCCTCCATGTTCTCTTACATTTATTTAGTGAAACGACATTGTTTGTGAGCTTGTACCAGTGCTTTAAAGCTCATTGAGCCTTATGATGCTCAACTGGTACCAAACAGGGGCATTTTTGCCAATTTTCTTTGTAATTTCATATCTTTTTATTTACTGAGCCAATTGGCCTCAAATTTGGACAGGATTTAGAAAAAGACTAAACAAACATTCCCCTAAGATTTCATAATTTTTGAACTTATGAACAGGGAGATATTACCTGTTGAATTTCGCTGGTCCAAAGTTTCTGTAAAAGTCAACTGTTGGTCAAACACCAAACTCAACAAAAAAAAAACTGATTTAAATATAAAAAAAATATATCCTGATAAAGGATGATTATTTATTTGATTTGGATTTTTTTTTAGTTGATTAGAATGTGTGAATTCCTTGGAAAAAAAAATAAAATAAAAAACAGAACACTGGCACAGATTTGGCATGTGCCTTATCTGGCCAGTTCAAAGATCAGCCAATAAATCTCGATTTACTCACCCATTTGACCTGAAATTTTTCAATAATATAGAGTATGTTTTCATGGACATGTCCCCAGAATTTCATAATTTTATGAATTTTCTGTGATTTTATATGAATTTTTGAAATTGGGTCTGTCAAAAGAAAAAAACTGGGTTGGTTCTGTTTTTTTTTTCTTTTCTGTTTTTTTTTTCCTTTCTGTTTTTTTCTCGTTTTTTTCTCCAGAAATAAAAAATGGTGAAATTGACCACTCAAATATACTGGAACATGATTAAATATGTTTTTCGAAGAATCAATTGAAGAGAAAACAATGATAAATGAACGAATTTTCAATCGGTACCAAATCCGTTTGAGTCCATTCGGTACCGGTCGGCAAAACTCATATATTCAGAGATTTAAATTAAAATTAAGCTTCACAAACTTGTTTTTTATGTTCTAACGATGCTACAGCTCGAAGGAATTGAGCCAATTTGACAAAACGAGCTCAAAATCGACAAAAAACCGATTTCCCACAAGATTCCAGCCGTAGCCGAACTGGTGGCACTATTTCCGGCGATCGCCGGAGCTAGTGGCCCGGAGACCGGGACAGTAGTGTCCTCCTCGCCGGGACGACTCCGGTGGTTCCCCTCGATCGACGATCCGACGCCGGCAGAGCTCCGATCAATCACCTAAAGAATAAGTCCTTGAGCGCACAAACACGCGCAGGGATGTACTTATACCTTCTTTCCCCGTGAGCGAGGACGCCGATGCCTCGCGCGTGGGCCGCGAAAAAGGGCCACACAACGGCTAGTAGAGATTTTGACTATATATATCTGTGTACAGAACATTTATTAATAATATTTCTACTCTTTAAATTTCCACTTATACTGAGGCAATTTTAGAGGGTATGTACATTTTATTTTTTAATTTTTAATTTTTAATTTTAAAGTTTTAATTTTCGAAATTGAAAAGATGTGAAAGCATATTTGTGAAGAAATTAATAAGTAAAAGCTTCTAAGAAAATTTCGACCATGCATATTTTCTTTCCCAATCATATATATATTTAGATTCTAGTACATCAAACCTCAAAAAATAGTATGAAGGATTTTATTTTCTTATAAAACAAACATATTACTAGAAAAGTAAAATTTCTAGAAACTAAGATGAAAGAAATAATTTTCTAGTATTTTTTTAATATTCTCCTATTTTCTTCTACATCAAACAGGCCCTCATAGAGCTGTGACCAGTATACTTGGGTTTGGCAGTAACAAAGAAATAACTAAAAGAAAACTACTTCAAACTAAAAAAAGTTCTATATTATCGGACCTAAAAAAAAAAAATATAAAAACATACAAACTTCTCCATGACCAAAATATCCCCATATAGTACATGATTAGGGGAAAACAAAAATAGAGATTCTTACAATACCTTTCTTATGTTATCAGTGTTGGAATTAGTTTTTATTAATTAAAATATATATGAACTTATATGTGATATAATATATATATTGAATAATAGATTGTCAAACATCTAATTAAATCCGTTATAAAGTAATCAAATTAAGTATTATTTATTGGGTTCAATATATGTCATGAGAAGTGACGCATTTAATGTGTAGAATGCGTATTAATAACTTTATGATTTAGTGATGGTTTAAATTATATAAAGTTTGGTAATAATACAATTATGCTATTGATCCTTAGGGAACACAATTAAATATAACAACGTTTTGTAAATAAGAAAATAACCCAATTATAGGTAAGTTTTGAATTTAGAAAATAACCCAATTGCTAAGGATCCAATAAAGAAATAGTTACGGATCATCTCTTGGAATTCAGATGTGTCTTTTCCTCTGCTAGCACCTATTAGTCTCCCTCTCTCAACATATAATTTCAGGTATGTCTCTCTCTCCTATATACAATACACAGAAACAAAAAATATTGAGAGGAGAGGAGAAAAGTGTTTTGGATCAAAAACCTGAGAATCAGATGTTTCTCCATGAGCAGAAGAGAGTTATCGCCGTTGCTTCTCTTGTTTTCTCCATCAGACTTGAGAAGGATTGCTTAGGGATCTAAAGGCTTCCAGTGATCATCGGCTATTGTGTCTCTCTGAAAAATTATGGCTATGGATTAAGATAATTTAAAATTAAAGATTAAATGTTCAATAGAGAATCATGGTAAATCTAAAATTTATAAATTGTGGTATGATTATACTTGAAATAAGTTCGATTGATGTTGATCATAATTAATTATACAAGGATTACAAAACCCTTTCATGTTGGGAATTAGTAATTAGCTACGTACTTAAACTACACTTAAACCCCTGTTTGATAATTAATTCTAATTGATCATTAATTTCTTTCTAAAAATAATACTAAACCCTTAAGTATCATATGAACAGATTCGTGTAAAGGTTCAACCGACATTAATTAATTATATTAATTCTTCCCCTATCTCATGAACAAAGATCTTTTGTGGCCTCTACGCACATGATGAAGCATGTATCGAAGGCGTTCTTGTTCTTTTCTCTGCGCGCCACACGATTGTCTACTGCATCGTCACCGCATTGATATATTTCGAACAGGTGTCAAGAGGTGACGCAATTCTTTCATAACCTTAATTAAATATGACATTATAAGTAGCTAGGTAGATTGATTGCGTGCGTACGTATTCGTTGTGTATGATATTTTTAATTGCTTTGGTCCGAATGATCAGGGGAGAGCAGATACTGACTAGTAATTAATCAAATGTTTTGTTTTGTGGATAGGTGTCTCAGTTATATCCATACATGCAAATTTGCCATTCAATTTTCTAAAGGAGGGCAGTCGGTGCAGATATATTTAGTTAACTAATATGAAAAGAAGAATTTTAGTTTTTGATCAAGTCAGTCAACTGATGATCAATTCAGATCGATCGCTACATAATTAATTACTTGCGAAATGATTCCATCATTCCATACGTAATATTAATTAACTTTTTTAAAGTTGAAAGACTTAATTAAGCTCCTTTTTTATCTTAAAGAAATATATCGTAATAATTAAATGACAATAGACAATTTTATGACGTATATCTATTATTTGATCAATTTTGATATACAAAAGACCTTTATACATTAATTAGTTAAAATGAAATCGAGTTATTAATAAAATATGACCTAATGTTCTGTTAAATTGGATCTATTGTTTCACCTGCATGCATATATATATGTGTGGCCTAGCTGCTAAAGGTAAAGATACACATGTTACACAAGGTACAATGATTCTGCAACAAATTTAAATTAGATATGTATCAACTTTTTTTTTTATCAAAGATTAAAAAAAAATTTATCAAAGATGAATTTTGCACAAATAAAATTTAAATCATGTGTGAACCTTGTATAAATTTAAATATGTGTAAGATTTTTGGATTGGACTTTACCCATGATCTCAGAATCTTTTATTCTTATATTTTATAATCTCTTCTAACGTTATATTTATTCATCATGATATGAGGAATATATGTTAATTAAATAAAAATAAAAAAAGAGAGAATCTTTAACAAGGTAGTAATGTATATTTTCGTTGCATTTTCTTCTAGATCTTTCAAGGAGTGACGTACATCCGTGCAATCAAACTTCTTATTAAATTTCCTAAACGGGCAGGTAGGTGATGATTATATACTTAGATAATATTATTATTCATTAAAAGAAGACTTTAGTTTTGAACAAGTCAGTCAACCTGTTACGTACTTAATTGGTAATTCGTTTTCTTTGTTACGAAGGCACTGTTATTTTATATACTAGAATTATAGATAACTACTTCAATAAGAAAAAAAATAGAGAAATTATGTCAAATTGTGAACTATGTTGGAAAATTATGGGACTAAACAGAGCAATCTTGCCCCCCAAGGAACATTCCTTCAACAACCATATATATATATATACACGTATGTAATCAAGTTTCTTTATTTGAAAATACCCAATCAAAGCCTTTCATATAGTATCTCCGTCAAAAAGGTGAGTCACTTGATCCCTCTTCAGTACTCTAATTGTTCCATGAATCAATCAATGGCATCTTTTGAATCATTTCCTAATGACGACGTCTGTATTGGAAACTTTTGAATTATAGATAGATTGAATCGATCAATGGCATCAATAGTGCCATATGGAAGCAACATGTCGAGCTTGGCAAATAACCAAGAAAGCAATCTCCGGATCTTGTTCAGCACGGGGATAGCATTCGACTGCGACGTGTGCAAGAAGACCATAAAGGACTGCCTCTGCTTCTGCAATGAATGCAGAACGTGCCTGCATCCAGGATGTGCTGGCGTCGAGATAGGAACCACACACAGTACCCGAGACGGAAGCAAACAAATTGTGCTTCCTGCACCAGAGGAGCTACCAGAGAGTTGTCGTGGCTGTTTGAGAAGGAAGCCAATGGGAAGTGCAATCACCAACCTCTTATTATATGACCGTCAGGGAAGCTCTGAGAAAGCCCTTGCTACCACTAGCAGTCTAACCAGGTTTTTTGAATTAATTTTATTTGTTCTTGCTATAATATATCAATATCACAATTTGTTTAGTTTCTATATTTGAGAAATTTTTAATCTGTTTATGTATATTTTTAAAGGTTTCTTGAATCGAGTAACGGGTCTGCACACGAGCTCATGGTGTGCAAGGATGATGACTTTCTGATTCACAAAAGCGTGCCGGGTCATGAGCTTGAGCAAAAGGATTACGGAACTGTGTATAGCTGCTTCGGGTGCAAAGAAAAAGGTTTTGGGCCCCACCATGCGTGCCAGAGTGGGTCTTGCTCTTTCTGCCTCCATGAAGAATGCAAGTCTCCTCGTAGGAACATGATGCATCCGTTCTTTCCTGGGTCGAGTTTTGTTTTCTCTTCTTTGCCAACTTTCACCTATTGCAAGCGATGCAGGAAGAACCATAGCATCGTCTCCTGCAATGCATGCGGAATGGAGGTGAACGGTTACTTCTATCAAAGCCACGACGACAAGAATCATTTGCACCCTTGTTGTGCAAATCTCCCGCGCCAGATCATCTGTGGTGATACTGGGGCCACCATGGTGCTTCAACATAAGACCACCTCCGATTGCTGCTACTGCAGTAAGAAAACCGTGAAGGTCAATGACAGAAACACTGATAAAATATGGTCGTATGTGTCAGAGAAGGAGAACTTTCACCTGCATGTACGGTGCATCATAGAGATGTTATCTGATTTGAATGATGATTCAGCAGGCAACGGTACAGGCCGTTTCCTGACATTACATAAGAAAACTGGAGAAGATGGTGTGCCAGAATTGAAGCTCCAGATAGCAGCTCCAGCTGATGCCAAGAAGAAATGGGAGAGAAAGTTTAGAACATTTATGAAATATGCAAAAATTGCATTAGGTGCAATAATTTCTGCTTTCTTAGGAGATCCGACGACCTTCATCATCAACTTTGTGGTGGCCTTCATATCCTGATTAAAACCATGCACTTTGGTCGATCAGGTTTCTGATCTAAATACTGTACATGAGGCTTGTCCGATTTTTCCTCTTCATCGGCAACTATATATTGTTGTACTTCATACGTATTGTTTAGAGATAGGATATGAAGTGGTGTGAAAAAAAAGAAGGGCATTGTTGTAATTAATTTGTCGTGGCATGCATATGCTTGTTGTGTATTTGTGATACTGGTGGTGGTCTCAGGGGGTGAAGCTCATTTATCAGGAGGTTCATCCATATGGACCATATGTTGTATGTTTTTATTCTTATTCTTATAGAGGGGAAGTTTGAAAGGCTGGCCCAGCCAGATATGTATATAGTGCAGAATATAAACTAAAGTAAAATATTGGGCCTTTTCTTTACACGCTCGTGTGTATGTACATTAACATTATATTATGTAAAGTAAATGGTTGGTTGATGGGCCGCGCTTGGAGATTGCATTGCAAAGTAAAATGAATGAATGAATGAATAAAGAAGTCAGGAGTAACCGCTGCGCACATCCATGCTCTCCCTTGTTGTCTCCGTGATCTCTGCTTCTCTCTCTTAGCAGTAGTAGACCAGTAGTAGTGTAGTAGTTAGTAGTATGCTTCAGTTCAGTCTCTGAGGCACTGAAAACGAGTGTGTGGCGATAGAGCCCCAAAGCCTCAATCAAACAAAGCAGGTAAGACTTACTAAATCCCCCCCACCCAACCCAGTACCAGACCCCCCTCCGGTCCCCTCCCTAAAAGCGGGAAGAAAAGGAGAACATCTTAAAATCAAGATCGATCAGTTAGGTAAATAAGGAAAAACAAAAACAGCAAAGGTGGGGGGGAAGACAAAAAGATGGCAGAAAAGAATAAGAAAATGCCCCTAATTACCCGCCTAAGCCCAAGCACAAGCAACGCCCCCTCTTTGCTGTTGTCGATGGTTCTGGTACTGGCCACACTGGCCACAGTGGCAGTACCCAGGGTGGCGCAGGCCGTCGACATCTCATCCGCTCTGCATGGCATCCCCTCCCTCTCTTCCTTCGCCCGCCTTCTCTCCGCCAGCCCCATCCCTGCCGAGCTGGCCTCCTGCTCCTCTCTCACGCTTCTCGCCATCCCCAACTCCCACTTCTCCTCTTTTCCTGACTCCTCTCTCCTTCCCGACATCCTCCGCTACCATGTCCTCCTCCAGTACCTCACCCTCGACCCGGATCTCCGCCGCCTGCCGCCCTCCCGCAGCCTCTCTGTTCCCACTCTCTACCAGGCCACTGGCCGCTCCGGCTCCGGCTCCGGCTCTGGCTCCCTCAACCTCACCACCTCCCTCGCTCTCTCCCCCGATTCCTCCTCCAACGCCACCCTCCTCTCCCAGCTCGCGGCCTTCCCTTACAACCTCAGCATCATCTCTGTCGACGCCTTCCTCTTCCCTTTCCCCTTTGATCTCACCGCCTCCCAGACCGGTCCCCCCTCAGCTGCCGTCAATATCACCAGTGTTCTGCTCGACGCACATGATTTCAACGTCGCTGCCTCCATGCTTGAGGCATCTGGCGTCGCAGCTGAGTTCGAAGGCTATGAGCATGGAGTAGGTATCACTGTTTTTGTGCCAACCGATCTGGCATTCGCCACCACTACAAGTGACCATAACTCCAAGCTCAGATCCCTCCCTGCCGACAAGAAGGCGCTTGTGCTCAAGTTCCATGCGCTTCACTCCTACTACCCCCTCGGCTCCCTCCAGTCCATCGTCAACCCCGTCCAGCCAACAGTGGCCACCGAGGACACTGCAGCAGGGCTTTACACTCTGAACATCACACGAGTCAACGGGTCAGTGACAATCGGGACAGGCCTTGTTCAGGCAGCCATCACTCGCACAGTGTTTGATCAGAACCCGGTTGCAATTTTTGCGGTTTCGAAAGTGCTCCTGCCAAAGGAGGTATTCGAGCACAGCAGGGACAGCAAGGTGGCGAGAGCAGCGGCCCCAGCAGTAGAGCTGGCGGGGGCAGCACCCGGTATTACAGCACCACCTGCAATGGGACCGGGCTCAGATGGAAAGGGATTGACTTTGACCTCAGGAGCTGCCAATTGCCATGGAAAGGGGAAGGGAACAAGTGCTGGATATTGGGGGCTAGTAACAGCAACAGTAATAGGTTCGGTTTGTATTTGCCAATCGCCATGGCGAATGGTGATGGTACCATTAGCAATTTAGCATGAGATTTTATTAATTAGTTTTCATAATTTTTGCTGCTAGCTCTGGTCTAGCCTTTGTAATTTCTTGTAATGCTGGCAGTTATGCAGTAAGCTTGGGAGATTTGATTTATACCACAAGTGTTCAGTAATTTAACTGAACAGAAACACTTCTAGTTTTATAATTAACATTTTAATTGGTAGTCATAACTGAGTATTCCACGTTTATTATAAATTTTTATTTATGTAATCAACTGATCTTCTTTTTACACCTTATTAGCTTGGATCGTTGTTGCAGTGGAATGAAGTGCAGATGGGGCTTCACAACTTGATTAAAATGGGGAGATGGGTATGAATTATGAACTATCAAGGACAGGAATCTCGTTTAGGTACTCATCAATTGACCAACAAATTAAAGCTTGTTTTAGTACTCAATTGACTCTCTTGGGAAATGCTTGGTTAATTGAGGCTATAATGTGGCAATCAATTATTCATGCAAATTACTCCCTTGCATATCTGAGTTAATTGCACTTATGGAACTATATATTATCCTCAAGCTATTAGAACTTTTTAAAAAGAAAACAAAAGGCCTGGTTTCAAGTTTGAACGGCGTTTGCTATTGTCAGCAACAAACCACAACATGGCATTCATTAAAATTAAAATTAAAATAGCGACACAACACAAATACTCTTTGCATTAGTTGTTCTTAGCAGTTCATCATATCAGACTCAGAAAAATTCATGCTAATTAAGTTAAAAATAACTAATGAAAACAAAAGATAAATTAATCAAGAGCTCATTAATTCTCAGCAGTAGCTTCTTAATTCACCCTGTCAGATCAGCAGAAGAACATGCTGTTCCATACATCTGGATGCAACCGCGGTAACTCAGGAACAGGAGCTACTGAACTGCTGTCTGACGATGCATCAGCAGAATAATTGTCAGATTTCAAGAAATGAGACAACACCTCAGCTGCATGATGGGCATATGCTATCGGTGCAACTGTTTCAAAAACAAAAAGCCTTCAGGATTTAGTTAAATAAATTATGCACTGCTTAATTAATTTACTGGTGTTTGTAAGTGCAAACTATATGTGCATGGTGAGGACGAATTGAAGCCGTCTTTACTTAGTTATAGTAGTACCTATTGAGATTGCAGTATTGCTCCTCTAGTACCTGCATTGACCATCCATAAATGAAAGCATTAGTACGTTACTGCAAATTAGTGCTGGTATTCAGTTTCCTTGTGGAACACTAACTAATTGTGAATTATTTGTTTTTATATATATCAACAACTTTTGATTAATTAGAGGAAAATATATTGCGTACACGTAGGATAAGGAGTGAATGAATTGCGGCAGGTCATCGACAGCAAAGCCAATCTCGTCCATGAGAACATTGTAATGAGCTGGCCTTGAGGTGTCCTGGAGGAAGTGTTGTGTACAAACCATAAAATGAGAATTTATCAATTCATCAATTCACTACAAGTCTACAACTAATAAAAGCTCAGGTCAACTGGGACCAACAAGGTATTGAAATTTCTTTCAGTCTGCATATATATACATGTAACTTATGCCTAGTGAAATTCTGTGTTGAAATGCTTATGACAAATTAAAGGCACCAGAAATCTAATTTAAGTAAACATACATACAATGATGCCATTATGGGCACATGTAGAAATCGTAGTGCCTTGGATGAACTACCTCATATCCACCATTTTGCCGGAACAATGAAATATATGTGCCAGTACAATGAAATTTAAATTGAAGCATCTATAATCAATGTACTGATTGATTATGTACAGATACAACAAAGTACATACCAGGAGAGACATTCATTTGGTGATTATCAGCTTGGAATAGTTTTGTGTGGTGGTGCTTCTGAGCAATGATCACAGTAACTTTAGGCAGAGGTCCTACCCATCATCTCATATGCCTGTTCATTGATTGCTTAATTTTAAGTAATTAGTTCAAAGATAATTGTTTAAGCACTAATTAAGTTCAACATTATTTACAAATTAACCTTCATGATTTGATCAACTTCAATGTTCAAAACTTGATTGAACTGGCTTTGGCTCACTCCATCCCTGTAATAATAAAAAATAATGATATGGAATAACAAGTTAACTAATTGCATAAAATGCCTGAGCTTACTCACCTAAGATGATGATCTGTTCTGGCTTCTTCCCAGTACTGCTCTGGTAATAATCCAGCAACATTTCCCTACAAGCAATCAAATTTGGTGCATACATGAGCAGCATGTGGTGATGCATATTGATTGATAATAGATTGAAATCCTGAAGAGTAACTAACTGATGTATCTATCATTTGTATTTAATGGAAAAGGAAAAATAATACAAGGAAATTAAGAAGAACATCGATAGAGAAATTCATGATAAAAGCTTAATAAAGAAAAGGAAAAAAAAAACTGGAAAGAAAGCACAAGAAAAAAGTATACACAAAAAGTACAGGGAATAAATTGATTTCCTGGAGACAAAAATTTCAGAAAATAAAAGAAGGCAAACCCCTTTTTGATAAGAAAAAAGTTGCATAAAAAAGAAGCAGGAAAAAAGAATGGTGAAACTAATTAGTTGCAGAAATCATTTTCAAAAGAAAACAATTGATGGGAGAAATGCAAAATGCAACATGCATCAACAATGCCCAAAGAAAAGTTTAATATAAACAGAGAAATACAAAAGATATGACCTCTCTCCCTCATGGGTCAGAATTCACATCATCCGAAGTACTTCATCCAGTAAAATACTTATTTCATTAAATTTGTCCCCTCCAAAATATCATATATGAATTTCAACGATGTCTGTTACAATAACTGCTATAATACCACTCATTTTTTCTATCCACTTCATGCAGTAAAGTGGCTGCTCACTTCAGAAAATATGAACTCCATGGACCATGTCAGAGAGAGAGAGATGAGATTAATTAGGTCTTGACCGTTGACTGTTGACTGTTGACTAGGTCTTCTATAACCTTGGAAGATGCTTTTACATTTAATTCTCTATTGCATCCCGTGTATCCTCAAATGAAATATATGTTTGTGCTGTGCCTTGATATGTATATGATATTTCAGAAAATGAATGTAGAGTTGTTATATATATTTTATAATTTAGAAATATTATTGTTTAAAAATTTAGAAAACTCTGCCATGTATATATACTCTTTTCTTTTCTTTTCTTTTCTTTTCTTTTCTTTTCTTTTCTTGTGGAAAATTGTGTACTCTACTTAATAATTGAAAATTGAAATTTTTCTCCCTATATTAAAAATTGAAAATTCCTCCGCTTAATAATTAATTTGTACGAGGTAGGTGGACCTTGAATTATTACTTGGTGTCAGGTAAAATTTTACATATGCTCCCAATTCATAGTCCAATGAAAAATCTTCTTTTCTTTTTCTTTTTTAGATCCCAATTCCCAATTTTGACAAGCTTAGATTAAAGAAGAAGAAAAAAAGAAGCTGAAGCCCCCTTCTCAAAATAATTTTGACATTTATTTTTTTTAAATATTTTTTACGAGATTTAAATTTTTGTGTCTCGTAAAAAGATGAGATCTATCACTACTATACTAAACCTACGGTTCAATGTATAATCACTCCTATTAGCAACTACTAGACTTTTTAAAGTGTTTCACACTAAAGCAGCACAAAACTGATTAAACGATTTTGGGTGTAGCTAAATTGATGCTAATTGAAATTAAAATTATAATAAATTATTAAAAGATTAATAGTAATTAAGGACATAATTTGAATTACATAATTTCTTAAAGGTGTTAAATTATGTAAAATTACCACCTAATTTGAATAAGATATATTGTTTGCTTTCCTAAAAAACTTATAAATTTCATTAAAAAAAATTTACCTTTGGAACGAGACAGAAATTGAGAAATTGTCACGATCAGTGCTAACAAAATAGAAGAGGAAAGAGAGAGGAAGAAAAGTATTTGGTGGAGGAATACAGAAGAATAAGGAAGGAATAAGTGAAAGGAAAAAAGAAGAAGAAAAGAATCCAATTATAAAGAAAATTATGTGGCCACACTAATTTAGTTGGATTTTTATAATATTAAAAAAAAAGATGTCATTTCACGTCACAATATGACACAACACGTGTCAACTATATTGTTGGAACCGATCACAAAGAGGTGTCTTATAAATGCCACTTTAAATTTCATTTTTATATAGTTATACATGATCAAAACTCACTAAAATGATAATAGGCGATTGATGGGAAATTCTCTCGCAAGTCCTTCTATAATCTATATTTTATAAAAGAGGTTAGGTTTTAAAACTTGTAAGTCATGTCACATTATTATTTTATATTTCTTCATTTAAAAATATATTTATTATGTCTAAAATATTATATAATTTTTTAAAAATAACATACCATTTTCGTATATCTATATGAAAATTTATATATGACTAATTGTATTATTATTAACTTTACAAATTATTTTTTTCAAAATATATTCATTTTTTTCAATTTGTCACGTATAAATTTTTGATTAAAAATTATTTTATTTTAAATATTTTTTCTTTAATTAATATTTTTCAGTACGAAACCGAAAAATAGCACTATTTTTGGTAATGTTGGAGAATAATAAAAAATTCAGATTATGATTAAAAATAAAATAAATCAAGTGAAATAGACAAATAAATTATAATGTTAAAAAAAATTATCTTAATGTTATAACAATTAAGAATTTAATGAAGGAAGTTCTCTTGCAAATCCGTCTATATTGTCACGTCAATGAGAGAATTTAATGAAGGGCTTTAACATCTAGCATGTAATAAAAATTATACAAAGAATATTTTTATCATAGTTTTTAGGAAAATAGGAGAACTTTTATAATTGTTTATTTTGGTAATTGTTAGATGATAAAGGAATGCTTGTTTATAGAGGCTTAAATGCATTTATATGATACTTATAGGTGATCATAATATTTTTATTTGTTGGAGCATTGGTGTTTATGACTAGGTCAAAATAATGATTGTACATTTGATGGTCAAAAGAATTAGTTACATATGCATCTAACTTGGTAAAAAAAAATGAATTACATTATTACATTATTATGATATTTTCATGCTCTAAACTAGACATTCGACACCATGCATTTAGAATAGAATGTTATGTAATTATTAATAACTCATATAACCAGTATATATAAGATTGTTCATTACTATAAATACTCAATGTAGGTGGTACCTGAATTTAAGATAAATTGTTATTTTATATGATACTGGTTAATACGACATATTAATAACTAGTTTGTATGTTTGATATAAATAATTCCACGCAGAATAAAAGGTAAGCATTCCTGTTACTGGTGAGATTAATTAGTACTATAATTACTGTATATATGCTCTTGAATTGAGAGGTAGTACACAACATGCGCATTAATTTTAGGAAGTCTTCATTGATTTTTCTCTCCACGCATGAAGCAACGCACACATGCAATTAATGGATAATCATCGGCATGAGCATGGACATGGTCATGGCTACAACATCGGCCAGATTGTGCCGTACATCGGATCTCATGGCGGCAAAGGGAATGCTCTCCTCCTCCATGGAAGCCTGGAGATATTTATCAGATTTGCAAGAAATTTGCCCAACTTGGACAAGTTTCAGAAGACCGTTGGAGATTATTTTCTCAAGACCCGCAAGACCAACCCCACCAGCGACCCGTATGTCACCGTCTCTGTTTCATATGCTGTTGTAGCACGCACCTATGTGATCGACAACAACGAGAACCCCATATGGGACCAACATTTCTTTGTGCCAGTGGCCCATGAGGCGTCCGAGGTGTTGTTCACAGTCAAGGATGATGACGTGCTTGGTGCACAGATCATCGGCACTGTCTCGGTCTCGGTTGAAATGATCTGCAGGGGAGAGAGAGTCGACGGCATATTTCCAGTTATCGGGCAGAATGGAAAACCATGCAAGCAAGGAGCTGCTCTGAGCTTCTCGATACAGTACATCCCGGTAGCGAGGCTTACGACATACCACCATGGTGTAACTGTAGGGCCCGATAGCAAAGGCGTGCCTAATACGTACTTTCCTCTCAGAAGGGGGGGGAAGGTGACTCTGTACCAGGATGCACATGTGCCTGACAATTGCTTGCCGAGCTTCTGCCTTGGCAACGGAGTGCCATACAAGCATGGGCAGTGCTGGAGAGATATTTTTGATGCAATTAGCGGGGCTACCAGGCTGATCTACATTGCAGGTTGGTCCATCTTCCACACGGTGACTTTGGTTCGTGACGGAGAGCAAGGGAATATGGTAACACTGGGTGATCTCCTCAAGCGTAAGTCTCAAGAGGGGGCTCGGGTTTGCCTCCTCATTTGGGATGACCCGACATCTCGGAGCATTCTTGGTATCAAAACTGTGAGTGACCTTTTTCATTTTCATCTGAAGACCTTTGTACCTCGTCATTCGATGATTTGTCGATCGATCTATATATGTGTATTATGCACAAGTTGATGAGATCTATTGGCAGGCTGGGATCATGGGCACTAATGATGAGGAGACCCGGCGGTTTTTTAAGCATTCATCGGTCAATGTGTTGCTCTGCCCTCGTTCTGCAGGCAAAAAACACAGTGTCGTCAAACAGCAGGTCATCATTATCTTAACTAAACAGTCTTAATTTTACTCTAGTTAAAATGAAACTAAACTAATACTGAAAATGAATGGATCAAATATAACAAAAGGGACTTATACAAATTTTGTTTTTTTTCTTTTTATATACATGTATATGTATACATTTTTATCTGCTGCATTGTTAAATTTTGACATATCAAGAAAACAAAAGAAAATCTAATAACTTGAGCATATGCATTTCCTCCCGAAAACAAATATAGTTGAAATGGACACATCAAGAGCTGATGCATGCACTAAACATGTCCCTTGATTATATTTTTATGGAAGAGTGCAGGAAACAGGAACTATCTTCACACATCATCAGAAAACTGTTGTTGTTGACGCTGATGCCGGGAACTATAGAAGAAAAATAGTTGCATTTGTTGGAGGGCTTGATCTGTGCGGAGGCCGATACGACACCCCAACACATCCTTTATTTAAAACTCTGGAAACAATTCACAAGGATGATTATCACAATCCCAACTTTGCTGTAACTAAACTTTCTGGTTTTCCAATCCTGATTCATTCATGACTAACAAGTACAACTTAACACATATATGTTGTATGATATTTTTCTTTTCATCCTGAAGGAGGTCAATGTTCGTGGTCCGAGAGAGCCATGGCACGACTTGCACTCTAAGATCGATAATCCTGCAGCCTACGATGTGCTCAGAAACTTTGAAGAGCGCTGGTTGAAAGCAGGAAAGCAACATGGGGTTAAGAAAATGGGGAAGTCTTATGATGACACACTACTCAATCTTAAGAGTATTCCAGAGATGTGTCTCGATGATTCGCCTTACATCAATGACAATGATCCAGAATCTTGGCATGTGCAGGTATGCACCATCAAACTAAATTCTTCATATTTTTTGGACATTACGACACCATTAATTAAGTAGAGGTACTGACTGTTACTGTACCTTTATTCATATGCTAACACATGTTGTTTAGTCACATATTTCTTGTTTTCTTTTGCCTAATCAGGTGTTCAGATCTGTTGACTCTAATTCTGCTAAAGGTTTCCCAAAGGATCCGAGAGAAGCAAGCCTAAGGGTAATATTACATTTAGTTCATAATATTCTTGGTTTTCATATTTCATTTTAATTGAATCTTCTTATAAGGAGTTACCTACCTTTCTTTTCAACTGCAGAATCTTGTGTGTGGCAAGAATGTTTTGATTGATATGAGCATACATACTGCCTATGTAAATGCCATCCGTGCAGCCCAGCACTTCATTTACATTGAAAATCAGTATTTTCTTGGTTCTTCCTTCAATTGGAATTCCCACAAAGACATCGGTAAATGCTGATTGCACTTTTCAAGCCTCTCGAAAGTTTCAAAACAGCCTTTTTTTCTTGCAATATCATTTGCATACTTGGACCATAATGTGCATAGTGGTACCATGCAGTTTGCTGGTTCTTTTGTGGCCAAAAACACTCTTCTTGGTTGCTTTGGATTAGATCAATACTGTTGTAGTTCCTTTTAGTACAAAAAGAAGTTAAGAGTAACTTTCTGACCTGGCACGATAAAGATGAGAGAAATTACATAACTTCGAAGTACATAATTATAATTTTGTTATGAACCATGCAATTGCAGGTGCAAATAATCTGATACCAATTGAGATTGCCTTAAAAATTGCAAACAAGATAAAAGCAAATGAGAGGTTTGCTGCATACATTGTAATTCCAATGTGGCCAGAGGGCAATCCAACCAGTGCACCTACACAAAGAATTTTATATTGGCAGGTTAGCTTCACTGTTTATTCAGTTTCTTGCTTTACAATAGCATATTCAAGTATTCACAATTTGGCGTAATCTGTAGTAGTTGACTTGAGCCCAATGATATTCATCTCATATCTTGGGTTGTCTTAATTTTTTGTCTTCTTGCGCTCAACTTCCTTCTCTAGGCTTGAGTAATACTTAAATAGTTATAAATGGGTAAATCGAGTCATTATCTCAAAGTTCATTTGCAGAAAAGATAAATTTGGTTCAATCAATTCCTAGTAACAAAAGTTTAGAATCAGTTTGTTGTTGGTAATATGACAGATTCTGAGTAGATAATTTTCTTTTATAATCACAGAAGAAGACAATGAAAATGATGTATGAGACAATCTACAGGACTCTAACTGAGGCTGGTCTGGAGGATACGTACGAGCCATCAGATTACCTGAATTTCTTTTGCCTTGGTAACCGCGAGTCCCCAGACCGAGCATCGCCAGGAAAAAATTCAGCTAATTCCAATAGCGCTCAAGTAATTAAATTGTGTATTTTGATGTCAATCGGTCAATATGTCATAATATATAAGCACTAATTAGAAAGGCAAACAAAAAAAAGAGGCCCCTTAATACTAAAATGAAATTTGTTAGTATTTAGTGGTAGCAGATACCAAACCTGAGAGATATAGTGTGCATTATCACAACAACTTCATTAGACAAATTATTAATGAGATGTATGTACCAAAGAAAGCTTTGTTTTATTGACATATGCGTGGTGCTAATATGGTCAGGAAAAAGCAGGGAAAAATGGGAGGTTTATGATATATGTTCATTCCAAAGGTATGATAGTGGATGATGAGTATGTGATAATTGGATCAGCCAACATAAACCAGCGATCTCTCGAAGGAACCAGAGATACAGAGATTGCAATGGGGGCTTACCAGCCGCAATACACATGGTCTACAAGGCAATCTGCTCCCCGGGGTCAGGTAATCATGTCATTATTTCTTTTGGGTGGGGTGGAGGTGGGGGTGGGCGTGCGGCCAGGCATGGGAGCAATGGGTCAGGTCGGGGGGACCGGAGTATTCTACCCCATATACAATATATCTGATGAAATATTAAATGTATGAAATGCAGATATATGGGTATAGAATGTCATTATGGGCGGAGCACACCGGTACCAGTGAGGAAGTATTCGATCAGCCCCAGAGCCTTGAATGTGTAAGAAGGGTACGTGCCATGGGAGAACTCAACTGGAAGCAGTTTGTGGCAGATGAAGTAACGGAGATGAGAGGCCACCTCCTCAAGTATCCTCTGCACGTGGACCGGAAGGGCAAGGTAACATCCCTGTCGGGCTGTAAGACTTTCCCGGACTTAGGAGGGGATATAAGTGGCACTTTCTTTGGTATACAAGAGAATCTCACCATATGATCGGTACCTAGCTAGGTTTAAGCCATTAATGACACACGATTGTTAATTAGTATTTGTCCTATAATTATATGTGTGTGAGGTAAATATATGATTTTATTAAAGTTGGAGGTCCTTTTTTTGTTTTTGGAAAATGAGCACAAAGGAGTGCATGTGTAGAACAAATTCAACTCAATTTGTGTAGAACAAATTTAACAGATTGAGAGCATCTCTCAAAAGTCTCTGATGCTTCCTCTGGTAATAAGTTTGTAGCTAGCAATCTCATTCCAAACTATGCCCTAACCTAAATGTAGAGAAGCAATATGCAAATAGCTGATTGATGTGTAAGGTAATTAAACTGGCAGTCGACTTGAAGTATTTTCATGTATGAGGTAAAATCAAAGGGCATCTATGTTGAATCAGAAATTAAAAAAATATATACATAGGGAAGCGTACCAGTATCCATTTCCATTAGATTAACGCAGTCCAATCTAACCTACTGTTTTACAATTTTGATTGTATATACTTATATGATGTAATTAAACAGAAAATAATAAATTCAATATAAGTTTTATCTGCAATCAAATAATTTTAAATTTACAACGATGTATACTTTAATAACTATTAATTAAATTCTAAATCACATTCAAATTATATAAAATTTGATATATAACTGATTGAGCAACATGTCTATAATTTTTGTAAAAGAAGAATAAAAAATCTAATTTAAAATTCTATTTTTAAAATTGCCAAAATATTCATAATTTTGCTCTTTTTTCTCCCACATATGTTAACGCTTAACTATTTTAAAACGAGCCTTATCAAATGTAAAATAATAATACTGAGACCAAGCTGAAAATGAACCCTGTATTCAACTAATATTGAATTCACATGTGTTGTCGTACTTTGTTGAATTCACATATGTTGTTGTACTTTTTTCTATAACATAGCTATATTATAATTTTTTTTAAATTAACATGTGAGATTCATTAAAATATAAATAAAAATCATTAAATTTGGTGACGAATTCAATTACTGTACAAATATAAAGAGACCATCGGCCATTGAATTCTTCTTCTTGTCGAATTAAAAATTAAAAATTTGGAAACTAGAAACAGTTTAGTCAAAGGTGAGGATGTTGGATAATTATTATTTTAATAATTTTAATAATTAATTTTGAAATAATTATAAAAAAATTTTAAAAAGAAAATTTTATAAACATATTTTTTTAACTTATAAATCAATTGTGTTTTCAATTTCATGTAATTAAGTATTATTTAATATTTCATCAAATACTATCAAAATGATATGATATTTACAACGGTTCATATTTAACGTTCTTTGATATAATATCAAATAATCTTCAAATTACATGAAATTTAAAACGCAATCAATCTATAAGTTCCAAAACATATTTCTCAATTTTTTTCAATTTTTAAGAATTTTTAAAAATTATTTAAAAATTAATTATTAAAATCGTCAAAATAATAATCATCAAAAAATCAAAATCCCTCCCTCGCTCAAACTAAAAAGAAAAATATGGAACCCACAAAATTGAAAGGCAAAAGGGTAAAGTTTGCAATTGAGAGAGAGAGAGAGAGAGAGAGAGAGAGAGAGAGATGAGGTTGCCCGTTTTGCCGCGTGTTAGGTGCAAAAGAAAAGAAAAAAAAACATGGCCAGTTGTAGAGCAGCACGGCAGGTGTGCCATTTTGTCAACGGGAGCAGTGAATTTGTCAAATGCAACAATCACTTGTTGTTTTTGTGTGTGTGTGTGAAATTGACCTTCGTTTTGGAACATCCTAGCTACATCCTATTTTTTTTTTAGTCCTTCTGAAACCTTAAAATTGTATATTTCTCCTTTTAAAATTTCTCATATTTATTTGATAAATTTTTTTTGAAAGTTGATGATTTCTCATATTTGTTTATTTATTTATTCAATAAGGCTAAAAAATTATACCATCAAATATATATATATTTGTTAGATTTTGTAACGTAACTAAGGATTTGAGATAATGAATAGTATTTTTCTGTATTCTGTCATTTACAGTTGTTGGATACAATGTCTTATATAGACCCTTACAAATAATAAATAACAGTAACATTTATTATACCGTTGGTACTATGAGTACCTAACAGTAATATTTATGAAAAAAGAAAAAAAGGTTGAGGTGTCTATTTTGTCTAAAATATGAATTCCTATTTTCTTTAATTAGTCTATAATGAAGTGTTTCTGAGACTAATCATTCTTCTAATCTTCTTTAGTTCTCAACACTCTCCCTCAAGCTAGGATTGTAAATATCAAATAATCCGAGCTTGCTTATAATATCTTCAAATGCCTTTGTACCCAAGCCTTTGGTAAAAACATCCGCCAATTGATCTTGGCTCTTGATGAATGGAGTCTCGATTTTTTTGGCTTGAATTTTTTCTCTCACAAAGTGGCAATCTACTTCAATATGTTTGGTCCGCTCGTGAAATACAGGATTAGCCGCAATATGTCTTGCCGCTCGATTATCACAAAACATTTTCTTTGGTTCTTCAGTTTTGACATTCAAGTGAGCTAGTAATTGTTTAATTCATGTTAGTTCACTTATGGTGGAAGCCATGGCTCAATACTCCGCTTTTGCGCTTGATCGTGCCACGACATTTTATTTTTTGTTCTTCCATGTGACTAAATTCCCGCCTACAAATATGCAAAAACCGATTGTCGATTTTCTATCAAAACTTCTGGCCCAATCTGCATCGGAATAGCCACATATTGCATTAGTACCATTTTTTCGCATCCAAATTCCCTTTCCGGGAGAACCCTTTAGATACCTAAATATTCTATTAATGGCATTTAAATGCGATGTTCTTGGTGCGTGCATGAATTTGCTAATTTGACTTACAACAAATGATATATCCGGTCTAGTCACAGTTAAATAGATTAATTTTCCTATAAGTCTTTGAAATTGACTTATATTGCTTAATGGTTCACCATCTTCGGTATTGAGTTTTATATTTGTATCGACAGGGGTTGTGGTAGGCCTACAACCTATTTTACCGGTTTCTTTAAGCAAATCAAGAATGTATTTTCGTTGAGATATAAATAGCTCTTTTGAGGAATAAGCAATTTCTATCCCTAGAAAATATTTTAATTTGCCCAAGTCTTTGATTTCAAAATTTTCTTTAAGTTCCTTTTTATGCAATCAATTTCGATTTGGTTGTTTCCGGTTATAATTATGTCATCAACATAAACTAAAACCACGGTTGTATCATTGGTATCATGTCTAGTAAACAAAGATGAATTAGCTTCACTAATTTTAAAATTACATGAGAGTAAGAAATGACTGAGTTTTCCATACCAAGCTCTTAGAAATTGCTTTAATCCATAAATAAATTTTTTTAATCTACAAACAAGATTAGAGATATTTTTCTTTTTGTGACCGGGGAGGTAAGGTCATGTAAACCTCTTCTTCAAGGGTTCCTTGAAGAAAAACATTTTTAACATCCATTTGATGGAGGTTCCAACCATTATTAACCGCAATAGAAAATAAAATTCTTACGGTGTTCATCTTTGCAACCGGTGCAAAAGTTTCATGATAGTCGATGCCATAGGTTTGAATGTAACCTTTAGCAATCAATCTAGCTTTGTACCGTTCAATGGTACCATCACTATGATATTTGATTTTATACACCCATTTACAATCAACCGATTTTTTATTTTTTGGTAAGGTGCATAATTCCTAAGTATAGTTTTTTTCTAAGGCATGAAGTTCCTCTTCCATTGCCTCACGCCATTTTGGTTCTAATTTTGCTTTCTCATAAGTAGTTGGTTCTTCTAGTTTTGAGAGAGTATTTGAGAAGGCAAAATGTTCATTGGAAATATTTTTATAAAAAATATAATCTTGAATGGGATATTGTATTGCATACGTTACAAAGTCCCTAAGCCTTGTGGAAGGTTGAGCTTTTCGGATTGATATTCTTATGGAGATACTTTCCTCTTGTTCATTTTTCATTTGCTCATTATCTTCTATTTATTCCTCATCTTGATCTTCATTACCTATGTCATTAATATTCTCTACAAAGACTTCTCTTTGTTCATGGTTAGTAATATATGAGAGCACAAAATCATTTTTATCAACTTGCTCACTATTTTTTTTCATTTCTTTTAAAAAACGGGTCATTCTAAAAAAAGTCACATTTCTTGAAATATGAAGTTTTTTTGTTGTTGGATCATAACATTTATACTCATTTTTCTCATTAGAATAGCCTAAGAAGATGGTTTTAATAGAGGTAAAATCAAGTTTATTGATTTTATTTTTGTAAATAAAGCATGTACATCAAAATATCCTTAAATGTTCAAGATTAATTTTTCTTTGATAGATAATTTTTAATGTACTTTTAAATTTTAAAATAGCACTTGACAACCTATTTATTAAGTAAGTTGAGGTGAGAACGGTTTCGGACCAAAAATATTTTGGAACATTACTTTGATATAAAGAGCTCTTGTCATCTTAAGAAGGTGACGATTTTTCCGTTCGGACGTACCATTTTATTCGGGAGTGTAAAAACACAAGAGGTTTGATGTATAATTCCTTTATTTTTCAAAAAGTTTGAGAGGTTTTGATTACAAATTCAGTTCCATTATCCGTTCTTAAAATTTTAATTTTTTTATTAAATTGATTTTCTATAAGATTGGTAAATTCTTGAAAGTGAGAAAAAACTTCACTTTTATTTTTCATTAGATAAACCCAAGTAGTACGTGATAGATCATCAATAAAGATAACAAAATATTTTATAGCCATTATAAGAAGTAACGGGAGTGGGTCCCCATACATCAGAATGAACTAATTCAAATATACTTTCACTTTTGGAATTAGAGACATAAAAATAAAGTTTGGTATGCTTAGCAAGCTTACAAACTTCACACTTGTTACAATCTAATCTAGAAAAATCAAACATGAATTTTAAAATCTTGTCGGATGGATGCCTTACTCTTTTATGCCAAAGATTGCTCAAATTCTCTTTCTTTTGAGTGCAAAAAATAGACTTATTACAATTCAAGAAATAGAGGCCATTTTCAAATGAACTTTCACCAATCTTCTCCTTAGTTACTAAATCTTGAAAAATGACACTATTGGGTTTAAAAATAATTTCACAACTTAAGTCCCGTGAAAGTTTACTAATGGATAATAAATTGATGGTGTAATTTTCAACATAGAATGCATCTTACAAATAATTCTTTTGGAACAAGCTAACCAAGCCCCAACCTTTAATTTGCATTTTCTCATTATTAGCAACTTTGAAGAATTGCTCATTATCAATTTTTTTGTACCCTTTTAGTAAACATAGATTTTATGTCATATGGTCAGTTGCACCTGAGTTAAGAATCCAAGTTTCACAATTTTTCCTTTCTCGAAATTTTTCAACATATTTAACATTCACAAAACTAGTCCTTAATTCAATTTCTGATTTGGGCTCAATTTTATTGGTTAAGCTGAATTTATTTTGGGCTGGATCAGACCTTGTATTTGAAAATAGAGAGGGATGAGAGTTTGGACCTTTATGGCCCAACATTTCTTGAATTTGGGCCAGCTGCGCAAAAACAGCAGTGAGCTAGGTTTGAGTGGAGTCTCCTCTTGAGTTCGATCCAGACCTAACTTCTGACCCTTCATCTCTATCTCGCGTCGCTGAGAAGAACCCTTTCTTCTCCCCCTCTCGCTCTTCGTCTCTGTCTCGCGCCGCTGAGAATCCTTTCCTCTCCCCCTCTCGCTATTCCCCTTTCTTGCGATCTCCTCCTCGCCTTGGGCGTAGGTGGGGATGGAGTATCCAGCACTTGTCTTGAGAGTGACCGTCTCTTTTACAGTGTGTGCACTTTTCTATTTCCCTCTTTCCCTTGCCTTTTTGGGAGAAGAAGGTCGAGGCTGGAATGCATGGCCCTCTGACCTAGGGTTCAAGTCGAAGGTACCCATAGCTGCTCGTCTCGAGTCTTCTTGTTGGATGAGAGCGGTAGCACTCGCAAATGTCGACTTCCTCTCTAAGAGTAGAATATGAGCCCTAATTGCCTCGTAGCTTGAGTCGAGAGCAGCCAGGAAAGCGTAAACCTGATCTATTTTTTCTCTTTCTTTGAGCACCTCAAGGTCAGTGGTTGATGGTCTGAATATTTTTAATTCTTGGTATTTGGCTCTTACATGTCCGATTAACTCTGGTATAGATCTGTTTTCTTGACTCAATTTCGCGATTTCCTTTTTTGAGATAGTAGACATGTGAATGGTTTTTCTGGTTGCTGTATTGGTTTTCAATGGCTTGCCACAACTCAGTTACAGTATCATAATAGCAGGATAATTTTGATAGATGAGGTTTGAGGGAGTTCATTATCAGGGTGACAGTTTGACCATCGGCTATGTCCAAGTCTTCTTGGGCATCTCCCGATTTATCAGGTCTTTTCTTGTCGCCGGTGATGAACCCCAAGAGCCATTTCCCTTTAAGGGAGACTCTGGCAGATTTGGCCCAAGGAATGTAATTTTTTCCATTCAATGGTACATTAGCGAGTCTTTGAAATGAGTTGAAATTTGGACTGTATTTGTGATGAGATGTAATTTCTTGGGTTATTGTATCATCTGCCATTTTGACAGTGGGTTACCTGATCAGTTTTTTTCTATTGATTTTGCAGAAGCTGGGAATCAGAGTTGCTCTGATACCATGTTAGATTTTGTAACGTAACTAAGGATTTGAGATGATGAATAGTATTTTTCTGTATTCTGCCATTTACAGTTGTTGGATATAATGCCTTATATAGACCCTTACAAATAATAAATAACGGTAATATTTATTGTACCGTTGGTACTATAAGTACCTAACAGTAATATTTCTGAAAAAAGAAAAAAGATTGAGGTGTCTATTTTGTCTAAAATATGAACTCCTATTTTCTTTAATTAGTCTATGATGAAATATTTCTGAGACTAATCATCCCTCTAATCTTCCTTAGTTCTCAAATGAAACTCAAATTAATTACCCATGTTATTTTTAAAAAAAATGAAAAAAAAAAGGAACTTTCAGCAGCTGCCTTGACCATGTGCTGCCGTTTGAATTGGTTGAGAGAGGTGACATGAGATATTATAAAATAAGTGTTGACAAATTTGGGAGCAGAGAAATTAAAGTGGATTTAGGTAATATATGCATGTGAAGGTGATGAAAGCAACCTTACCTGCTCCATCCATCCATCCTTCCCACATTCCCACTTCCTACAAAACATAAATCATGCATGAGATGAGATGATCATGATGTTAACTAATAATAACTACTTTGTACTATGTGTGTGTTTCTAACCCAGAGAGAGATCTTTTCAACTTTCAACGCTAAGAATATATGAAAAATATATATATATATATTAACAACCAAAAGCTAACGTGCAGTGATTAAATATATATTTGGGTCAACAATTTCAGACGGTTTTTCCAGTGATTCCAATCTTTCCCATTTTATATTCCCAATGTAAACTGATCATAAAACATACAAGTAGGTTTAAATATTCAATTTGACATCTAGTATAATTACATAAGATATTGTTTCCGTGCCAAAAATCACATGCCTAAATGTCACATCTGCACTAAAGATGAATTGAAAATATACAAGTATCCAACTTGGTTATAAAAAAAAATGTGCAAAAATTTATAGTGCATGGGGACGGTTGCATACCCCTAAAGTCAAGTATATAGAAATTTTATATCTTGAAGTTGCAAGTATATGGATGTTTAATTAAATGAGTTGATAAATGAAGAGAGCGACAGCAACCAACCAACCTTTAGTGGCCCAACAATATATTTATTTATGTATTTCTATTTTTCTAGAGAACACAACTAGTATATATATATATATATATATATATATATATATATATATTTATGTAGCATTTTCTAATTTTTATATCTCATCAAGTGTTGTGCACCTCCTTACTTCCCAACTACAACCAACACCACCATACTTATTAATTACCCAACAACCCAGAATTCTTCAATCGAGAAATTTGATTTTTTAACTTATTAATTTAAATAAAATAAAAAATTAAAAAATCAAAATAATAATATAAATCAAATCTAATGATTTTATTTTTATGTCTTATTTTTTATTTTTATTATTATAAAATTAACTAGTGGAGGTAAGATGGAGGTGTAAATATATATATATATATATATATATATATATATATATATATATATATATATTTGAACCATTATAAATTAATTAAGCTAATATTTATACATATTTTATTAGAAATATCATAAATATATCACGACGATATACATGTAACACAGAGCTTTATCTATTTTTATTATTTTTGACTAGTGATGATGATAGAATTAAGGTGTTACAAATAAAAAAATGTAAAGATTCAAATAATAAATTAACGATACTTTAAGGATCAAAGCAATGTCTTTAAAATTCTAAGAACTAATAATTAATAATATATTAAGGATTAAAAATTATATATTAAGATAGTTTAAATATTATACTCCAATTTATTTCCCAATTAATTTAAATTAAATTCAACCAAGAAATCCAACGGCTTTTCTGTTCTCTCCTGCATGCATTTGACTTTGTGCACATCATAATCGTAACTCAAAAATACAAATTATATTATTAAACTCACACTTATATATGACTTTTTGAACGTCAATAAATTCATAATATATACATTTTGCATTCATACATGAGCTTCGTTCTGTAAACATAAAACTTTCTTGAGATTATCCAGAAGTACTACTTTTCATATTCAATGTTAGAAGTCAACAATCGAACAAAAAATTCAAAAAAAAAAAAATTACTCAGCGCTGACAGTTCATGTTGAGTAAATATATTAATTATTAATAATCTATAACTATTATAATGAAATTTGAATTGATTCTTTACATATACATATAAGATGAAATCGAATGTTCGCATACGTTATCAAATTCACAAAATCATTATAAGTCAGTATAAAAAAGTATGATTGCAGAAAATATTAAACTTTGATTATTGACAAAAGCAAAATAAAAAAAATGAGGGTGTGGGTGAGAAAATATTAAACTTTGATTATTGACAAAAGCAAAATAAAAAAAATGAGGGTGTGGGTGAGAAAATATTAAACTTTGATTATTGACAAAAGCAAAATAAAAAAAATGAGGGCGTGGGTGAGAAAATATTAAACTTTGATTATTGACAAAAGCAAAATAAAAAAAAATGAGGGTGTGGGTGAGAAAATATTAAACTTTGATTATTGACAAAAGCAAAATAAAAAAAAATGAGGGTGTGGGTGAGAAAATATTAAACTTTGATTATTGACAAAAGCAAAATAAAAAAAAATGAGGGTGTGGGTGAGAAAATGGTCTCTCAATGGCTTAACCCCAGTAACTGCGCATGGTAATTGGTAAAAGAGAGTGGGGTCGGCTGTAAATAAATTTCTAATAGTAAATTAAATTAGTAACAGGAGGCTGGAGGCAGGAGCTGAGGCCAGCTCACCTCAGTCGCTCAGAATCAGGTGAAAAGTCAACGCATACAGCGTGAAAGTTGCACATATTTCAACACCCCCCCTCCCCTCCACGCCTACTTTTACTTCCTCCCTCCGAGTCAACCCTCGCTCACTTCTCTCCTTCTTCTGCTCTTCTCATCTCTTCTCTTCTCTTCTCTTCTCGTCTCCTCTCCTCTCCTCTCCTCTCCGCTCAATCTTCTCAGCAAGACAACGAACAAACAATCAAACAGGAACGATTAATTGAGTCCCTCGCCATGGGCAACGGCCTCACTCGACTCACTCACTGCCTCGCCTCCTGCGCCGCCGCATCCCCTCCCCTCGGCCGCCGCCGCCGCCGCCGCCACCGTCATCACGTCTCCCCCGCCGCGCTAATCCCCTCCGACGCCTACGACGACTCCCTTGGCCACTCCTTCTGCTACGTCCGCTCCTTCGCCGCCTCTTCCTGCCCCGCTCCCTCTGATTACCCGTCCGCCTTCCGCTCCATCTCCGGCGCCGCCGTCAGCGCCAACGCCTCTACCGCTCTCTCCACCTCCCTCCTCCTTCCGACCCGCTCCGCCACCACCGCCACCGTCTCCTCCTCCGCCTCCTTCGAGAGCTCTCTCTCCTTCGCCTCCATCCCTCTCCAGCCGGCCCCGCGCTTCCCCTCCGGCCCTTTGTCCGGGCCTCTCCCCTCCGACCGTCCTTTCATGTCTGGACCGCTCGACCGGGCCGGCTTTCTCTCTGGTCCTCTCAATCCTACCTCCACCTCCTCGCCCCCTTCCACCCTCCGCCGTAGCCGCTCAGTCGTGCCCGGTAGGCGCCGCGACCGCCACCGTCGCCACGTCTCCGCCCTGATTCGCTCCCTGGCATCATCTCTTCCCTTCACCAAAGAAAAGGCCCTACCCGACGAGCCACTAGGCTCCGGGCCCGATGACTTCCCGATGAACAGCGGTGGCAGCAGTATTGAGTGGGCCCAGGGCAGGGCCGGCGAGGATCGTGTCCACGTGGTGGTCTCAGAAGAGCACGGCTGGGTGTTTGTTGGGATCTATGATGGCTTCAATGGACCCGATGCAACCGATTTTCTGCTGACACATCTGTACCCGTTGATCTACCTCCAGCTGAGAGGAATTCTCTGGGAAGAAGAAGAATCAGAAGAGTTAAAGAAGCCATCGAGTGGTAAATCAAAGGGTAGAGATGGCAAGGCCAGGCATGTGGAGGTGTTGAAGGCTCTGTCTCGGGCTCTGAGGAAAGCAGAGGAGGCGTATTTGAGCATTGCAGATAACATGCTCGATGAAAATCCAGAGCTGGCGCTGATGGGTTCTTGCGTGCTAGTCATGCTTATGAAAGGGGAAGATGTTTACTTGATGAATGTCGGCGATAGCCGTGCTGTGCTAGCCACCAAATCCGGAAGAGATTTGGAGGGAATTAATGAGGATCTGTTGAACGATTTCTCGGGATTTTTGCCGAGCTTGTCGGCCATCCAGCTTACTTTCGATCATAGTACTTGTGCCGAAGAGGTCAGTATTTGGCTTTCTCTCCTTTACTTTCATCTCTTGCTGTGGAAATAAGATGTTCCTATTTCCTATCTGTGTTTGTTTTGACACCATTTTTTGTTACAGGAGGTAATTAGGATAAGAAATGAGCATCCCGATGATTCAACTGCGATTGCCAATGATCGAGTCAAGGGATCGTTGAAAGTAACTAGAGCTTTCGGTGCCGGTTTTCTCAAACAGGTAATTATCAATCTTCTAAATTCTTTTTTTTTTGTGAGAATCGTCTTACTTTTTGAGGAATTTCATGATCATGATTTAAATTCTTCACCCTGATATGGTATGTGGGTGCAATTGTTTGAGACTTGAGTAATTTCCTACTTCTGTTAAATTAGTTGATTTACTTTAAATGTAATCCTAGGAGTGCTTCTACCAGATCAAAGAGTTACAAAAATAGCATTGCGGGTTTATTCAAGTATTTGATTTGACTGAAGTTCAAAATATATATTATCCTTCCATTTGGTCTCTTACTTCGAGTATTTTATCAACACCTGAAACATATATGTCAAGAGATCTGCCATTAATTAATTCTGCATAATGTGGTTGATGAATAATCTACCATGAAGAAAACTTCAAAATGTTACTATACTAAATCAGAAAATAAGACCAACACGATACTCAGTTGTTGTACTTTGAAAAGGCACCAGTTGTTAGTATGGGAAATTGAAGATGCATATTGCGACCTGATTATGCAGATTCTTGCTTCTAGAAAGTTTGAATTCGTATTTCATGGATTAACTTGTATTTCATAATAAATTAGTTGCAATACTGTCTGAACATTAGCTTTATACAGCTTAGTTTCTACATGTATTTATACTCAGAAAATCTGCTCATTGACTATTTGAATGAAAATTGTTGGATTTTATTATACTTTTGAATGATTACTGGAGAAAAATGTCTTCCATTCGGACACCATTACTAAAATATATGAGAGAATATACTAGTTCAAAATAAAGGTTAGTGCTTTTCTGAAAGCTACTGAAGTAGATTACAAGGAAGCCATACTCATATTGGCTACTATCACTTGTAATGCAAGACTGAATCAAATTAAAATAATCTTTGGTCATTATTTTATTAATACTATCTATCTCGCAAATCAACTGTTATGATTTCATCTGGAACATTTTATAATAAAGAGACTACTGGCCAGTAGTTGTAGATGCCTTCAAAGAAATTAACCCCCAATAAAGCAACGGGGATTAATGACAGGGACAGTTGCAAACTATTGAGCATCCAGGGGAGACTAATAACTAAAAATAACCGTAACAGTAGAAATAAATGGTATATTGGATAAGGGGATCTCATCTAATTAACTGGCAAAGGTGGATGTATGCAATGATAAATTAATATAATTTATGTACATTCTTGCAGCCGAAATGGAACAATGCACTGCTGGAGGTGTTCAGAATAGATTATGTGGGGGCAGCACCGTACATCTCATGCCACCCGTCGCTGTACCACTACAAGGTGGGGCCCAAGGACAAGTTCTTGATCCTGTCGTCGGATGGGTTGTACCAGTACCTAACAAATGAGGAGGCCGTCACTCAGGTTGAGATGTTCCTCTCCACCTCCCCTGACGGTGACCCTGCCCAGCACCTTGTTGAGGAGCTCCTCTTCCGTGCTGCTGACAAAGCAGGTTGGTCCTTTTCTTCCTTCTGGTTGCTGCAACAGTTACTGTTACTGTCACCGTCATTGATTTAGTAATAGATTGATTAATCATACTTTTGACACATTTTGCACGTCAGTAGTTTGTAATGGGCTATTTCTTCTTTGACTTTAGATCTAGTCCTGATGTTACATGACTTAATTAGTTGTTCTTCTTTCTTCCTGATTAGTTATTAGCGACCAGGGAATATGCATTTGTCATTGCGTTTTCATTATACTGTACTCAATTGAATGAATTCTGTTTCCAGGAATGGAGTTGCAGGAGTTGCTTGAGATTCCACAAGGCGACAGGAGGCGGTATTACGACGATGTGTCTATAATCGTAATCTCTCTGGAAGGACGGATTTGGAGATCATTTGTGTAAATATAGGATAGATTAGTATACAATGAAAGTATAGGAAAGAAAGAACATAAAAGAGATTCTTGAATTGAATTCCAGGTAACTTATGGGTGCTCAACTCAGATTGCATCTGGTATCATGTTCATCAATCTGGATTTACGCCTGAGATTACATTTGCTTTGAGGTGGTGGGAAGGTTGTCAGGCTGAGATTGCATTTACAGTCACAAGTAAGAAGGCACATCACATCACATCACATCAGAGCTCATTCTTTCCTTGTACATAAAGTCGTACCACATTTTCCAAATGTGCGCGTCAGATTAAATTCATTTTTGACTTTTGTGCCTTATCTTGTGATTTAATTGATTGAATGGACTGAATGAAGAAAGAGAGGAGTTTGACTAGATATTTAATTTTGCTTTGACAGATAATTTGTCTGTTATGTCTTGACTGATGCTGTTTGTCAAACAAACTGTGGGAACGGGGGTTTAAATAATAATTTGCAACGGAAAGGCGTATTTGACTGAAAGAAAAGAGGAATATTTTTTGTAAGAAATTAAGTCGTTAGGTAGCACGTTGTTGCTCCACTTTTTTTTAAGTTGAAAGTTAGGCGGAGAACCGTGTTCCTGCTTTTCTCTTCTTTTTCTCTTTGTACTATATATATATATAAAATATATATATATATATATATATATATATATATATATTTCTTTAAACACGAAAATGAAGATGTAATTTATATATAGAGCATGAAGACTTTACAAAAACGCGTTTACTTAATGATGAAAGTGAGCGATTGAACCTTGAAACTAAGATTTGGGGGGGGGGGGGTGATTTAACGTGTTGACAAATGACAATTAAAAAGCCCAGCCATATTAAATAAATTTAGTTTATTTATTAGGATGGAAGTTGCTTGACAACGAATAATTTAACGATTTTGACAATGATGTTTTTTAATAAATTCAGAAAAAATTCGTTGTTAAAATTGTCAATAGATTCCATCCTATTTATTACGATTAAATCTTGAATTCAATTCAAGAAAGAGAACTGAAGCCTCAAGGTCCCGGTCCAGGTGGAGGCCACGGCGGGTCTTCGGCCGCTGTGGCGGATTTAAGAGCAGCGAATACCGGCCGGTACAGACACCATCCCGCCTAATAACTGTAATAGCAATTATTAAATTTCTACTATAATAATAATAATAATAATAATAATACTAATAATAATAATAATAATAATAATAATAATAATAATAATAATAATAATAATAATAATAGATAATAGATAATAGATAATTATAGCAGTGGTGAGGTACAGTGGATCAAAGTTAGAAGCATTTAAAGCTGGTCATTGTCTCTCTTTAATCTTTATTGACTTGCCCCTCCCTCCCATTTACACTATCATTTCTTCACCATCTATTTATTATCAGAATTATTTATTTTTAGCGCACTGGACTTTAATTAATGATTGTCCTCACGCCAGTCTCCTAACTCCCCAAAGATATTAAATCAAATTAAATGCAAAGCTCTTGAGGTCCTCGTTTAGGCAAGAACGCCAATTAATTTCTTAATTACACTGGATCTAATCTTTAGGTTCTTGGTGCAATTGTTGGGGCAAATCGCAGCCAGAACATATGTATTTTATGCAGATCAATCTCCCAATAATACAAACCAATGGACTACATACAAACAAAAACGAAAGAGGTTAGAAACCGATTACAATTAATTAATTAATAGATATAAATGCAAGTTCCCAACTCCTTCAATATTCCACAAAGAAACACAAAAATGTGCACGCCAAATTAATTCTTTATCAATCGACATAATTAGTTGCTCTGAGTCTTAGATCCTGCAGAGCCCATGACCTGGTTGATAAGAAGAAACACAAATACAAAAGGTGAGTGATCATATATTCACATATGTGTATGTTCTTGTAATTAATTAATTAACTGTTGCAATTAGGAAAAGTTTCAAGTAGTGAAATTAAGGCTGATAATTAATTACTCGGATTCCTAGACGTCACAAAGCCGGTGCCAGCGAAGTTGCAGGTGGAAGGCTGGCGGCCGTGGGCCTGGTAGTAGGCGTTCATGGCATAAGCGGCGTGGGCTTGAAGGTTGTTGGGCGCAAAGCAGCGTCCACCCGCCTGGATCGCCTGGCAGTTGGCTCCGTTGCTACATGCATAGTTGATGTTGTTCTGTAGAGTTGTGGCGCTCACCCCGGCTTTGGGCACGCACCATGAACCCCTTCCGGCCTGCCTCTTTCTCGCACCACTTCTCACACCACCACGGCGACCCACGATCTACATAAAATATATGCTAGTTCATTTATAGGAACCTTAGTTATATAATTAATATGAATTAATCAGTTTAATGTTTAGTTTTACGTACCTGGCCTTTCATGATTCCGGCATTGTACATGGGAGTGAAATCCGGCCGGAATAGCCCCCAATTTCGCTCGGCAATGGGTCCCGTCTTCAAGTTCTCATTGAACAAGGCGAAGATGTACGTCTCGAATCTGCGGCCTGGCATCAACGGAGTGCCCTTCCCTGAGCTGACCTTCCTAATCAAACCGTTGACGTAAGAGGCTGCATAGTCAGGACTGACCCCGGCCTGTCCTGGTTCTGCTTGCGTGGGCCATCCCGTCTCCCCAATCATGATCTGCACATCGCCGTACCCGATACGCCTCATTGCAGAGTAGATGGCATCCAACTGGGCATCGAGCATGTTTGTGTACCTGATTTTGGTGTATTTGTCGAAAACTCCACTGTTCCTCCTGAAGATTGCGTAATTTAGGGTCTGAGGGTTGTAGCTGCATGCATGTTGACAATTAATTAAATAGATGAAAGTTTAAAAATGTATATAAGAACCCTAATTATTTAAATTTTAATTTAATTAATTGATCATTAATTAATATGTTTATTTACTTGAAATATGGATAGGGATTGATGACAAACGGAGACTTAGTCGCCCGATGGAAGTTGAGCATCGGGATGAGCACGGATTTCTCCCAACCATAGCGGAAGCGTGCAGCAGATGGCGGCTGGGAAGTTGCAAGGATCCCCAGATAGTGCGGCGTGGAGACTCGGATTTGACGGAAACCGGCAGCAATGAGCGCGTTCTGAAGAGAGCGCATGGCCGGCACAAGATTTAAGATAAGTTTGTTGTCGCCCGTCATAAGGATCTCATTGCCCACTAGGACGAGGCCGATCTTGGTGGCAGGATAGAAAGGGGCAACATGGCTGGCAACCCATGCAGCGGCGCCTTGACGAGTGACAAGGCTGGGGATGTCACCATTGGTGGTGGAGATGGTGAGGGAGATCCCGGTGCCGGCAAAGGCGCGGATGATGTCGGGGTTGGAGTCGAATATCTTGACACGGTCAATGTTGGTCTTCGTCTTAAGGAAAGATGCTACCTACATGAAATGCAATGCAATGCTGGATTTGTAATAACTTGTGCAATTAGTTGTTTATCAAATATAGTAACTTGAATAATAACAATGATGATGATGATGAAAAAGAAGAAGTAAACTTTGAGAATATTAATTTGGGCTATAATTAATCCATATATAATTTATGTATTTAATTTGTACAGAATGTTGTACTTTTTATGGGACATAATTGTCCGTGATCCTATGAACATGCTTCCTATAATAATTATAAATACATAGTAAATAATTTGCTTCATTTTGATGATAACACTCTTTCTAAGAAGGAAAAAAAGGATCATTTTAAAACATGCATTATCTTTTTCCCTTAGATATCAATGATCACATGGTATGACTTGCCTGTGCAGGAGGCGGTAGGTTGTCGCCGAGAGTGCCGTAGTTCACACCTATGGAAAGAGCAGCCACCACCGACGAAAGAAGAAGAAGAGCCCGGAGAGCTACGTTCTGCAGTGGTGCCGGAGGCGCCATTCGATCGGTTGATGGATCAGTGGGAATTGAGTTACAAAGGAGGATGCATTGTGTGCGTTTTGCAATTTAATCACCTCATCATGATTCATAATTTCTATATTTAGATCGATTTGCTAACAACCGTACCTATATAGTAGAGAAATTTCAGTGATTAATTTTGGGCACATATTAAATATGCACGATATAAATGACAAGGATCCGGCATCTTTTAATAGAAAAATATCAAATCCCAAAGGTGGTTTCTTGTTAATAAAAATTGTTAATATTTGGCGGAACGAATAAGTTTTTAGTCGTCATAAAATTTGATCTTTCGGTTGCGAAAGATTTTCGTTTTAAAAAAGACAACTGAATTTAACAGCTAAAAGGCAAAGTGTAGTTTGGACTTGTTTTTACTGTTTGAAATATTAAGGCAAAATTGTAGTGCTCGCTCATGAGCAGTGGACCCGGACCCGGACCCGGATCGGGGGATGGATCGGACCTGATCCGATCCGAAACCGAGCGAGCATTGAAGAGAGTTCGAAAGAAAGATAAAGGAATTAAAAGGAAAGGAAGCTGCTGGCTGCTGCTGTGCTGTTTTGCACGGATTGCTCTCTTCCCTCTCCGTTCGAGTTCGACCGCGTCGGTGCGCCGACTAAAACCCTAACCCTTCCCTTGGCTTCTCCCGCCTTCGCCTCTCTCTCTCTCTCTTCTCTGCGCAAAGTAAGTAAGTATCTCTCCCTCCGTTCTTCTCCTTTTCATCTCCCACCTGAGCTATTGCTCCAATTCTGTTACCCATGGTTTCTCTCAACCTTCTGCTATTGAAATTCCACTTGTCTGTTCCTTGGAAAGCCCTAATTTTCTACTGATCTGTAACGTCATTGCCCTTTCTTAAGTTATGTTCCATATCAACAACGATCTCAGGGATAATTCGTTATTCGCCCCAGGGACAGGGATGATATACACTGCAATAGACACCTTCTACCTGACCGATGACCAATTGAAGAATTCTCCCTCTAGAAAGGATGGCATTGACGAAGAGACCGAGACCACTCTCAGGAGATATGGCTGTGATCTCATACAAGAGAGCGGCATTCTATTAAGGCTGTATCCTCTTTATCGACCCCACTTGACCTTCAGTTAATTACAATAATTATCATTTGTTTCAATTCCCTCTTCAGGAGAATTAACTGTGCAATTACAATGCCATTAGTATTGTATGGATTTCTTGACCAAACATTAGACCCCAAGTCGTCATGGCTACAGGACAGGTTTTATTCCATCGGTTCTTCTGCAAGAAGTCCTTTGCTAGATTCAGTGTCAAGGTAAATTGGTTTTAGCCTTTTAGGTTTATGCATGTTTGTTTTGAATAATGCATGTTGCAGGACCCCCACAGTTTTGTACTGTGCGTAAGTGCCATGGTGTCTGATCATGATATATACTGGTTAGTTCTGATACTGGTGGAGCATGAAGACTAGCTGCCTATTGTGCTATTACTTTATTTGTTATAGAGATAGACCATACGGGGTAATCAGTACCTTCCAATTTATTGAAATCAAGTTGATATCTGATCTGAATAGTGGAGATAATCTTATTTTTGCCCTTATTTTTCTCAAATTTTGACAAATCATATCACCAATGCTGATCCAGTGCACTGAATTTTTCAGCTGTGCTTGTATATGAGATCAAAAGGTATGACAAAGCTATATCAGTTGTGCAGCAAAACTCTAATTTGGCATTATCGAGCCTCAATGTTAGAATTCAACTTTTATGGGGGTTATACAATGAATGTGCAGTTAATCCTTAATTGTACACAGTTTAGCATCTTTAGGCAATACTAGTCTGCCATCCATTCACTGATTTTCAATCAGAACCAGTAGATCCAGAAAAGTGAACTCATTAAAAAAGCTGACAAAACTTCTGGTTAAGCTTGTACCTTACCCCATACAAAGTGTTACTGAATTCTCAGGTTGTAATCCTTGGACCAGACCAATACCTTCATATCTGTCTACTTTGCTAATTTATCTCTTATGTAATGTATTTCAAACTATAGAGGCTTGCGGCAAGCTGTGTTTGGCTAGCGTCGAAATTGGAAGAGAGCCCTAGAAAACCAAGGCATGTAGTACTTGTTTTTCATAGGATGGAATGTAGGAGGGAGAACATGCCTATTCAGCCTTTAGATCTTGGCAGCAAGGTTTGTTTATCAATCTTTTGTTACGGTTCTCTCTCCCTGTTTCATTCTCTCTCTCTCTCTCTCTCTCTCTCTCTCTCTCTGTGTTTTTTTCTGAGGGAATTTTCTTTTGTTTATATCCAGCTCTGTAAATTTTCATTTCAACTATATAATTCTCTGGAAAATGAGATGAGATGTATCAGTCTTACATATCCCCTATAACCAAGGGAAGAGGGAAGGTGGGGACAGAGAGTGGCCAAGTAATTCCCTCATTCCATTAGTATTTTCTGTTTGTTCCTTCTTTTTCTTAACCTCTCCCTCATTCCATTAATTTTTTTCACTAGACCATACCTTCTATTGTCAATGCCTCTAGGAATTCGTAACCTATAGACCTCCTGTCATCCTTGTAGCTTTTTTTGACCTATACACACTTTAGAGTTATATAGCTGGTCTTAATATAGTGTGATTGTTTGTGTATTTTGAAGCAGACATATGATGACCTGAAGAAGGATCTCATCAGGACAGAGCGTCATTTGTTGAAAGAGATGGGTTTTGTTTGCCATGTGGAACATCCTCACAAGTTCATATCTAATTATCTAGCCACACTTGAAGCTCCTCTTGAGTTGAGACAAGAAGCTTGGAATCTAGCCAATGATAGGTACATTTTTTTTTCCAGCGTAGCCTGTCTTATTTGCCCTTTGTTGAGATGTGGTGTTCGATCATACTGCTGGATACTTTATCCTTCAAATTAGATATTGCAAGAACAAAGAAACACCAACATGAAAGGGAGAGATCCTGGTACTATCTTATCATGAGATCCTTCTAGTATAAGTCTTGACTGGTACTGTGATATTAATTTCCACAACTATAGATTGCCAGCAACCGGCATATTGAGAAGTTAGGAAGAAGTTGCGGGTGGGGGAGGGGTGGGGGGAGGGCTGGTAGCGGTGGTGGCACCATCATCCTTTTCTATTTTCTTATTTCTTATGCAGGGTTAGAATATTTTCTGTGCTGATAAAACAGCATTGTTACTGCAGTGATAAGACTTTGCCAATACTCAATGTCCCATTTGGACCTTGGCAATCAATGGGTTGAAATGTTTGATTTGGTTTGTTTGAGATTTGTAAATGAACATATTTAGGCAGTTAATGTTCTATAGGAGGTTGACATTACTGCTCTAGCATGGCCTAGCAGTACCAGTTAGATCTAACATAGCCTTCTACCTCCTCAGTGATTTATGATATGCAAGGCTGGTTCTGTTGTTAACTTCGGTTTATTTCTTCCTTATATATGTTAGCTTTATGATGAACTGATAAATTAATTACCTGTTATGCAATCCTTTAAATCTCATGCTTACTTTGTTTGCATTTTCCCTTTCATTCTGTAGTCTGCGTACAACCCTGTGTGTACGGTTCAAGAGTGAGGTAGTAGCATGTGGGGTCATCTATGCAGCTGCACACAGATTCGGGGTGCCGCTTCCAGAAGAGCCGCCGTGGTGGACAGTGTTCGATGCCGATGAAGCCAGCGTAAAGGAAGTTTGCAGGGTTCTTGCACACCTCTACAGCCTTCCCAAGGCTCAGTACATACCTGTTTTTAAAGACAATGATTCTTTTACCGCTGTTGCCAAAAACAAGGCTCCTGAGTCCCAAATTTCAAAGGTCTGAACAATGCCTCAAATATCATTCAACTTTGTTATTCGGTGCAGGAGACAGTATGTCAAGAAATATTGGTGTTTCTCTTTTTGCTTAACAAGGTGGAGGTTTTCATTGTGGTCTTCAAGTTGTGCAATGCCAATTTTCTTTTTCTATCTTTATATCTCTGGGTAAATAGGAGTTGAAATTGCATCGACTGAAATGTGCTATTGTGGCAATGCTGACTTGGATATTATTGACTGGGTTATATAAGCTTTATCTGTAGTTATGCTAGGAATGTCAGTTTATTATAACTTGATAACAAAATTTATTGTGAACGTATTATGCTAAAACACAAATAACTATTATTTGTTTGTTATCCAATTGATAGATTCTGATAGCTGGACCAAAAGGTAATGCTAAATGAAAAAGTATTAGAGCTTGAGGTATCAAATTGAAAATAACATGATACTTTGGATAATTGATGTAACTTGTTGTCATTTTTCATGGGTTAAATTGAAGCAAATTCAAATTTGCATGAAGGTGGTAGTCAGTATTGGGCAATGGTAGTGAGGTTCAGTATTTATAAGTTCTTTATTTCTGTGCTTGAGACAGTTTATGAGGGCTTAAAAATCCAGTTTTAGCCGAGAAGGGCCTGAAAGGTGCTGAAGAAACTTAAAACAGAACAGGGCTTGCTGACCACTAGTTTAGGGGTTACCCATTGAGTATCATTTAAATAAAAGTAGCCTCAAATTTGCAAGGGAAGCATAGAATACCAATCCTCAGATGTTTTTGTTGATTGCTTGGCCCCTGGTCTACATTTTGTAAAACTCTTCTTTTTCTTTCTTTATGTAGGAAAGCCCAGCTAAGGTTGGTACTGACGATACCAATACCCCAAACCCAAAGTCGGTCTCATCTCAGGAAGCTGGTTCATCGAATAAAATGATTGGGAAAGCAGGAACAGAGAGTTCAAGAGAATCAAAGAAAAGCGATGATGAGGGTAGCAAATCCACACCCGCTGAGAATGATTTAAAAGAAGATCCAGTAGAAAAATCTAAGAGTGAAAAGATGGATTCTGCTAGTGACAGAATATATGATAGAGAAAAAGAGAGATCCAGGGGTAGAGATAGGGATAGAGATAGAGAGAGAGACAGCAGAGGCAGGGATTCTGATAGAGAGAGTAGGGGCAGGGAGTCAGATAGGGAGAGGGAGAGGGAGAGGGAAAGAGATAGGGAAAGGAGGCATCATCACCATGGCCATCAGCGCTCCAGAGATAAAAGCTCAGGTGTGCTTTTTAGTAATGTACTTGGTAGGTACATTTATAATAGTTGAGTTATAACTCACTAACCCCATTCCAAACTGGGTGTCTTAATATACCTTTTCTGATACCATATTTGGAGTTTTCAGGGGCAAATATGAAGTTTTCAAAGTTTGAGAGGGTATGGAAGAAAGAGTAAAAATTAAGTCTTAAAAAAAATGAGTTGTTAAAGCATGCTTCTGAACAGATAAATGGGGTGTAAAATAAAAGCATGTCAAATCTAACTCTCTTTGTAGGTAGATCCTCACATTTTCTCAACTGACATTTGTCAAACATCTGACTTGTGCATTTTTCATAATGACATATTTAGATGACAAGGATTTTCAAGCTCACAGTTTTGCTGATTCTGTTTGTTTAATCATTGTAGAGTGTACTTCATTGACAATTTGGGGATGAAAACAAAAAATTACGCAGTATCTGTTATGCTGTAGTCTCCTTTGTACCCAAATATCAGTGCATGATATACTGCCCTAATCTATTAATTAGAAGTTATGCTCATAATGTTTGGCCAACATGTGTATTCTCTCTCTAATATTGTTTATTCTGCCTTTTATTTTTCTGACACAGGACACTCTGATGGGTCCAGGCGCCAATCGTCAAGAGGTGGGTTATCGTCAGTTGTAGTCTCGTAAGTTCTTTCCTTCTAATCTCAAAGAACAATCATCAAAATTCTTATTATTTACCAATGTTTTACTCTTTTCTTTCAGATCGAGGTGACTACTACCGCTCACAGATGTCACGTGATAAGGAGCGACACAGACGCCATCCTTAGTGACCGATAATTCTTTGAACTTTTGTTGATTGATATGAGAGTTCAGTAACTGTGCAACTCTGGGGTATTGTAAACTAAGGATCATTTTTTTTTTTTTGCTTTTTCCAAACAAAAGCAAATCCATAAGAGTAACTTATTTAGGCCTTGATTTGGTAGGTAACCTAAAAGCTAATAAATGTCTTTTTGGGCCTTTGGGTTCACCAAATGTTGACTGATTATTATGGTACCAGTTTGAATGTAATTTTATGTTTGAAATTTGATATGTAGCCTGTGTAGTGCCGACAAGGGTAGGCTTCAGATGTTGTGGATGCTGCATGTTTGCTTCTAACTTTATGTTCACTAAGTGCAGGTTTGATTGTGATTATATTCTTTTCATCTGGAGGAAGTACAGTTGAATGGATATCGTTATATTTATATATGTGACGTGGGGATCTTGCTGTTTAGCTCTTGTAAGTAACGTAAAAATTTAATATATAAAAGAAGACATCTTCATCTAGTGTCAGCCAACGCTTATTCTCGACTCAGTATTTGTAGGATTAAAATTAGTGATATGAGACGGTACAAAGTTATTTCTAACAGAGACAGATGATGATGATTGATGAAGTATCTAACTGCCATAAACTCGGTTATTTGCACCTGTATGAGTATGACATGAAGCTGCTGATTAGATGAGATCCGACATCTCACATCTAGCTCTCCTCTCCACAACTCAACGCACCCATCTCGCAACTGAATGTTTTCTCTTGCTTCTTTGTCATTGCGTCCTATGTGGGTCATAGAGTGGTAAGCTGAGGCCTAAATTGTAAAGTACCAGGGTTCGTGGATTAAGGTTTGGATTGATTTCAGCTTACCATTGTCGGATTAAAAGATTAAGCTATCCGCCACTTCCACCTGGGCCCAGCCCAGCCTGAGTTGATTCATCAATTGTTGGGCCTTAGGAGTTTAATTAAGCAGTTGTTGAGCCGACCCGAACCGAACGAAGGAAGGGGGATCTGATCTCATCTGACCTTCTTCGTCTTCCGGTGTGTTGTTGGTCTTGGGAACGAACGATGGTACTCATTTCTATGATCTCGTCGGCCGATCCCAAGCTGCAGGAGCTTCTTTCGTCGGCGCTCAGCTTCTCTCTCCTCCTCTCCACTCTCGTGCGCTCTCTCTCCCTCCCCCCCTCTCTCTCTTTCTATCTGTTCTTTCTTTAACTCTTAGCTCTAACTCTAATATCTTCTTTTCTGATTGATTGGATTTGACTTTGACTTTGCGACTTCGTTTCAGGTGTTGATCGCCGCCTTCACCGTCGCCGCTTGCTTCCTCGACTACATCCGCCGAATTGGCTGCTCCCACTCGTTCGTATTATCTTTCATTCACCATTCATATTCCATCCTTTCCTTCTTCTCATCCCAACTCGATCTTTCTTCCTCTTTCCTTTTCAGCATTGAGAGAACTGCCGCTTCCGATTCTTTCTTCGAGGACCCCTCTTCCTTGAACAAGGTACTTCTTCTTAATTCCTCCTCCTCCTCCTCCTCTATCATGCTAATTAATTAATTAATTAATTAACTAACTTAACTAACTGCCTGTACCTAGGTTCCTTGCCCTTCCATTTTTGATCCACCAGACAAGTACATTTCCCTCATCATCCCCGCCTACAATGAGGAACACCGCCTTCCCACTACTCTTGATGAAACCCTCAAGTTAGCCTCCCTCCTCTTCCATTCCCCTCTCCTATATCTGTTACCCCCATCTCCATTTATGTACTGCTTTTCTTTTTGTAGCTATCTGCACAAACGCTCAGCTGCAGAAGAATCCTTTTCTTATGAGGTTTGTAAGACAAACACCATCTGATTCCACATCCATTAACTACTACTATTATTCCTTGCTTATGAAAACTTCTGATGGTTCAACTCATATTTGTTTTTCATTTTCTTGTTTTTGTAAAGTACAGGTGTTGATAGTTGATGACGGGAGTCGAGACCATACCTCAAGAGTAGCATTTGACTATGTCAGAAGGTTCAAAATAGACAATGTAAGGGTCCTGCTCCTTGGCAGAAACCATGGAAAGGGAGAAGCTGTCAGAAAAGTGAGTCTTATCCTAATCCTCTCTGTGCATTTACCACACTAATGTTATTTTTATTTAATTTTCAAAATAGAAGTTTCCCTCCATACACAGGCTATCGGACTGATCTGATGCCATAATCAAACTGGTGCGGTTTTTTTAGTAGTGTAATTGGGAAATAAGGAAATGCTTTCCCATTTGAAACAGGGAATGCTTCATTCAAGAGGTGAGCTGCTTCTAATGCTTGATGCTGATGGAGCAACCAAACTCACTGATCTAGAAAAGCTCGAGTCCAAGGTCTGACATGACTCATGAAATAATCATATTTAGATTTTCCATGCATGATTTTGCTTCTCAGAGTACTTGTTGTTATTGTTTGTCATTAACAATCAGATACAAATGTTTGCCGAGAATGTGAAAAAAGCTGACTCAACAACTGATTCTAGTCTGAGAATATCAGACGTTGAAGTTGCAGTGTTTGGATCCCGTGCTCATTTGGAGAAGCAGGCTCTTGCAACGGTCTGTTATTATTTTACCTTGACAGCTTTTTGGAGTATTTTTTTTTAAGAAATGGCACATGAATTCTTTGGTTTTGTTCGGTTGGCAGAAATTTTCAATTTTGTTCATTCAGCACATGTTCTGACTCAGTTAATTTCATTTGAGAAAGCTGAGTGAGTTCAGGGTGGAGATTGAACGAAAGGAAAGCTCATTGCAAAGTATGAAGTCACATACCGAGCTTTTGGTGGAAAGTGAAGAAAATAGAAAGTTGTCTGCATGTTTAACAGACCAGAAAAGTTGGAACTTGGATATGACTTTTTAATAGATTTTACATCTTGTAATTACAGAGAAAGTGGTACAGGAATCTTCTGATGAAAGGCTTTCATCTAGTGGTCTTACTAACAGCAGGACCTGGAATACGCGATACACAGGTATGCTTATCAGGTGCAAATCTTGGATTTCACCTTTGTCGCTTTGTAATTCCCTAACCTATTAACGTTTCATTTGAAGATTCCCCAACATTCCATGTGTTTGCAAATATGCCGAAATTTCTCACTTTTGCAAGTTGCAACTACCACAGAATTGAAGGTTTTTTCAAACCGCTGTGCACTAGATCATAAATATGGATAAACGAAATTGGAAGGCATGTTCTGTCTAATGTTTTGATGGTTATTGCTAATTCCAATGAGCCATTTGTTTGTTAAATATTAACTGAATTAAATCAAGGCAATAAGTCTTTTTTTCCCAATGTAATCAGGTCAAGCAGATTGCAGATTACTTGACTTAATAATAAGTGGCAGTTTATTCAAATATTACATTTTACTTAATGTTGGTTTTAACTTTCAATAATTGGTTTTTGCTATTTACAAATTATCTAGAAACTGTGGGGGTGTAGATCTGATACAAAATGACATATCTGATTGTCTGCAGAGACACCTTTATTATCCTGCTGTATATATTATCTTCTTTCAACATGGTTTGCTTTTATTTTCTACAGTGTGGCTTTAAGATGTTTACAAGGTCAGCTGCACGGAAGTTATTCACAAATATGAGATTAAAAAGGTGACTTTTTTGTTTACAATTTCACCTGGTGTTACAAAAGCATATCACAAATATTTACTGTATTAAAAAAGCGAAATGTCTGGTTGCATGCTACTTTGTTTTTTTGACATCTGCTTACTCAGTTTACTTGAGTATGTGTGTAGACTCTAGACAGAGTACTCAGTTGAGTACTTGTCCAGCCGCTAGACAGTTTTGAGTACTGTTTTTCATATGTATTAGTTTCCATTTCTTAACAGAAAATGTTAACTTTGTCGCTTTCTTGAAGTAAAGAGTTGAATGAAAATTTTTTGTCTAGAACAAACACATTCAAGGACACAAGTTTCAAATGGATATCTGTAGGCAAAAATTAAATCAAACATTAGTGTCAGATATATAAATAAATTGTAACTTGATATTCTATTATCAAGTCAGTTTGAAGTACGGTATGAAATGCATATTAGTGTTAAATGTTAGGTATCACAGACCTTGGACTAAATACCAATTTGGATGTATAAATGAAAAGATTTCTCACAGAGCATATTTCTGAAATGTTTCCTTGCTTTCTTGATGTCATTTACAAGTTGGAACCTTCACCGACAATGAATGAAAATACATTGTCAAAGTAAACAATGTATTATAATTAGACTATCTTCATTTTGACATAAAATATTTTTGTGGATATGAATTTAGGTGGTGCTTTGATGTTGAGCTTGTGTATTTATGCAAACGTCTGGGCATCCCGATGTTTGAGGTGGCAGTTAACTGGACAGAAATACCTGGATCAAAAGTACGGCTTATGAGTATTGTTCACATGCTTCTTGAGCTTATGTTGATTCGAGTAGGATATGGGCTTGGAATTTGGAAAGTTCACTCGTAAGCATGCTGCTACTTCGTGCTTGACAGCAGTGCGTTAGAATTATATTTGCAATTTGTTGTATTTTTAGATTTTCCAATTAGGAATTAGGAGATAGTTTGCAAAGAATTTATACCGGACAGAATTTTGTCAACTGTGGTAATTATTTTATGACCCTTTTCTGTGAAGGGCATAACTGATGTAACACTAATATAGATGGCAGCATCAAAGGGTTAAAAGCCAGATTGTGGTTTAACTTGACAAATTAGTGATGAAAGGATTTCATTATTAGGTCTCATGTTCAAATTGATTCTCAGTAGAGAAAGAACAAGCGGAAAGGAAGCATGAAAATGTCATATACATGTCCCTTCCCATCCAACTGGAAAGAAAGAACAACTTAAACAAACGGCGTGCAAATTGCGGATTGTAGCATTTTATATATTAAAGGCGCACAACTCTTTTAGTGTACCTAAGAATTGCAGCATGGAATGTAATTGAAATGCAGAACAACTCCTTGTTCCTCCCTGGTAAATGGTAACTAAGGAAATATACAGGTGATGAATGGTGTAATAATATTCTTCTTTTATGGGTAATTAACGCTAACGACGGTGCCGGTGGCATTATGACTTGGATAATTAAGGAGGGGCCAAATGGTTTGCCGGCCTTGCCCCTCTATATTGTCCGTCTTCTCTTCTCTTCTCTTTTCTTTCTTTCATTCATTCATTCCTTCTAGATTGATAACTTGTACATAGACAGATCAGAGAGACAATAAGAAAGATTACTGAGTGGATGCATCATGCATGCATTTGGAGATGCAACCGTTTTTTATTTAATTAATTAATATACATTCATGCATCCAACGTTACAGTTAGAAATCACCTCCGATTAAGCTTATGTGCGGTTATCCATTCCTTTCTCTCTCTAGTATTTACCTTCTTCCCTCCTTGCTATTGCTATATACTATCTTGACACTGTTTTCTCTCTTCTTAATCTTCGACTTCACAATTCAGCCTCTCTCTCTGTTAATCCATCTCTTTATATATATATATATATATATATATATATATATAAACATACATGTGAACTTAAGCTCATCAAGATCGTTGGTGAGATTAACTTAAAAAACTATCGAAACAGCTTCAAACGGTAAATCCGAGAAGCTCAATAAATTCTTCATATCAAAATCTTATATGTTGCTAAAATTTTCTATTTTTGAAGTTTTTAAACTATTCTTTTTAGATTTTTTAAGATGATTCCAAAATAATAATAAAATAATGACTTTTTATATATTAGAATTGATCATTTTGAAAAAAAATCTGAAATAAATACTTAAAAAAACTCTAAAAATAGAAATTTTTGTATTATAGGGGCCGTTCGGCAACACATTGAGGATTAACTTTTAATCTGCGTTAAGGAGCTCATATTCGGAAGCTTTAATTTGTGAGTGAAAATTAAAGAGGCATAATTTGGAGAGGAGGTTCCTTAAGGAGCGGGCAGATAATTAAGATCCGTGTAAAAGGAACATGTGTTAGGAAAGATTAAGCAATTAAGGAAGCTAAATGAGGCTTAAGGAGGCTAAAGGAAGTTAAAGGAGGGAGTTGCCGAACGACACTTACAAGATTTTGATATAAAAAATTTATTGAGCAATTTGAATTTGAAAATTTAAATCGATTCGATAGATTTTTTGAGTTAAATTCACCAAACCCCTTGATGAGCTTAAGCTCACGCTAGCTTTACTCTATATATATCTATATCTATATATATATATATATATGTTTCTGTTCCTGGTACGCATCAAATTCTATATTTCCCTACTTCATATATACATACTACTACTATCTTTCAATTCATGTCTACAAATTCTCATTTACTACATTAATAGTTATTCCTCCTTTTTTTTTCCTCCTCCACTTGTAGAAGTCTCGTCTGATGGATTTTGAGTAGTAGGCCGTTAAACTTTTTTTTAGGCTTAATTTCTTGTATGCCCTCCAACTCTTATTGATTCTCTTATTTGTCTCTCAAAACTTCAATATATTCTATTTACCTCTCAACTCTTATAATTCTTTCTTATTTGTCCCTACAATTAATCCATATACTTCAAATTTTATATTTCCAATATTACCCCTCATGCATTTCTTTTCTTTGTTTTTCACATTTTGCTTTATGATACACTGATTGCCACACACCTCAGGAGACAGCTGCTCAGGCGGTTTACCAGAATCAGTTTTCATCTGAACAGAAAACCTGTACATTGGCGATTCTCTCTTCACATAATTTTGGATTCACCTAGTTTGATTAACTCGTGTATTAACCATAGTTAGCTTTTGATTACTTCTTCTATATATAAACATGTACTGGATAGTGATGCAACATAGAAGAATATGCAATAGAAAACGGTTTTTCAAATTACACTATCTCAGTTTGTTTTTACATAAATCTTGATCATCATGACCTACATATATCTCCATTTCAATACATATGTGCATGAACCAGCTAGCCTACTTATTATTCAACTTATGCAGTTTGGTATATCAAGAGCCAATGTTTTAATCAGGACTTTATATGTTGCTAGTTAGCTGAGGCAGGATAAAAATACTTGACAGTGGCAAACATGATGGCACTGTACCATATATGGTAATGTCATTGCTAGTGGTTCATTTCCCTTTAATTAGTTAGTTACATGCTGCATATTTTACAAATAATGTATGTTATATTAATTTGATCATATTTAATGGTAACCACCTAAAACAAATAGTTGAAGCGAGTATTTGGTACAATTTAATGGGAATAGTTGAATCAGTCCTTAATACCATCAGCCATCATTTCATGAATACTATATGGTGTACCACATAGAATTTACCCTTGTGTGTATGTGCATGAGAGAAAGATGAAAAGAGAAGAGAAGATGTGAAACTGGCACACGTCTCAGGGGTCAGCCAACACCACTGAACATCATATTCGATAGGGTTATTGCAGATGCAGCTTCACAATTGAGATTAACCTGATGTTTATTGATTTTCAATGAGATGAATTACAGGGTAATTTATACTTGTCATTTTCTAGTTTTTAGGCACAGATAAAGTTCAGTTTGCTTTGTATTACTCTAGACTTAGATTTGAGTGCTGGTTGTAAGTTTGTCTAATTTTGCCTTATATGAATGTAACAGTATTCTTTTAATTACAAATGACAACCAAAATAAAAAAGAAGAAAAGATGTGAGAGATCCAGCAGGAGCGTATTCCTTCTCTTGGCTTGAAAATTGATATCAAGTTGGAGGGCACACAAAAAGTTAATGGTACAATCTCTTTTGTCCGCTGGTACATACCAGGTACAATGTGTTTTTTTTTTTCTTTTTTGAGAAGGATTGTGCAGGACTGTAGATTAATTAGGAGGTTGAATACAGGTTTCATTTTTCACTTTACAACTCGCAGCCGCCGGCCCGCCCATCGCTCGTTCATAAAAAAAAAAAGAATAATACAGCGAGATGAAAGCTCATGTATGAGAAGTAAGAATAAGAGATAAACTGGGAGAGAGAAGAAATTGTGATACTTCTCATTTCTTTATGTGATATCAAGTAGAAGAGATTAGGAGAGAAATGATGAACGGAAAACTGAAGACAAAAAAAAAAAAGAATGGAAGGAACAAGTTACAGTAAGGAGCATTTTTGTCATCGTTTTACTTAACTAATGATAAATAAAAAATTTAACACATTTTAATTAAAGTTAATTTATCACTGATAATATGATGGGCAAATAAGAAAGAATTATGAGAGTTGAGAGGTAAATAACATATGTTAAAATTTTAAAGGAGAAATAAGAAAATCAATAAGAGTTGAAGGGCATATAAAAAATTAACCTTTTTTTTTTAATATTAGGACATTGAAATGTTAAACAAGGGTCAGTGTATACAAAAAAGATAAAGGCATTAATCTCTTTAGAAACGGATCTAATTTTGTCTACGTCGCAACTGCATGCCAGCTTAGTCGACAGTTTTTGTTTTTCTAATACACACACAAATCTCGCCAAATATGAACCTAGCTAGAGGTACTCCAATATGGCAATATATATTTCCCTTTATGCAGAAACTTGTTATGGTTCTAATTCTAATTGACAACAACAATGCTTCGGCTGATACATTGCTACTTTTAATTGACTTTATCATACTTTCATCATTATTGTGTAGTACTGATGCTTCTTCCCAAGAAACAAATTAAACGATTCAACTACAAATTAATCCATCGAAATTCACAGATATAATAATCTCAAATTTTCAAAACTATATATGTGACAATTTCTTGTAAGTTAATTTTCTTTAAACTCACCTGTTATTATGTGAACTCAAAAAGTATGAAATCATTACATTTTGATGGGATATGGCATATTAAGTACTAATTAACTGATAAAATAGTTGTGATAAATAGTAAAACTGTTGCAACAAATAAATAAAAAAGAATGTTGCAATCTGAAATGTAATTGAGCATTCATAAAAAAATATCATGTGTTTTTGTATCACCTCTAAGCTACTGGATCATGTACTTGAGAATCCTAGCTACTGGATCATGTAATTGAACATTCAATTGTCAGTTTAACCTTTATTTACAAGCCATATATAAACAGTGATACAAAAAGAGACACCATGATGTTGTATCAAATCTTTTCTTTCTACATACTCCAATTCAAGAATCTATTTCTTCACAAAAACGCCTTCTTATTTTATTTCTTTTTCCTAGTGGCCTTTTCAGATGTTTAATGATAATTTTTCTTTTTTTTTTAAAAAAAAAATTAACATTTCTATACTCACTTTCCAAAAGAAGATGTTCACAAGTTTACATGTATGTGTGCATCCATATATACACTCATAGGTGATACAAAAACACATGATATGTTGTTGGACATATTGATTTTGTAACAACTAAATTTCATGAAATTCAAGTACTGTTTGATAATTCTTTAAGAACCGTTAATTTTTTTTAACATTTAAATTTCAAATCACTAATGTATGATGAAACATATGCAAAATTTTATTATATTTTATATACATAATATATAGATAATAAAAATTATACTTATAATATTGATTTTCAAATAAAAATTATCAAAATAAATAATTGTGAAGTAATCCTGGCCCTCGTTAATATTTCTCAAACAAACAACGACGAAGGAGACATAATATATCTTAGGCACTGTTCGATTACATCTCATTTACACGGGATGAGAATATATGAGTACGGGATCCTACAAATCAATTTGTGAGAACCCATGTTCATGGGATGATTATAAAGATGTATAGAGAAAAGTGTTTGGTTGTATCATTAGAATAATTAAGGGAAAATATTATATATCAGTTGCATTATATCATAAAGAAAAGGTTATGTCAGATTATATTACTCAAATTACTACAATATGATATTATTATAGCTATAAATTACTTTAATAAAAAAAATTAAAAGAAACATTTTGTATCAGGTTTATGCTAAATTATGAAAATATTTTATCAAGTTGTGAGTGTTACAAGCCGTTAATTTATAATCAACTTTTAAGTGTAGGTACACAAATTTTACATCATCAGCTAAGCCAAACAAAAATCATGTTCATGCCAAGTTTAAATACAAACAAAGTAAAATTTATTAGTGATGGTATAAATATACCGACTTAACTACTGGTAAATGTTTTTTAATTATAAACCAATATCCAAGGACATCAAATTAGATCTTTCTGTAGCCATTTTTATACAAACATCAGGATCTACTAGAAGAACTAATGTGTCACTTGACAAAATCTGAGAAATTAAGCATTTCCAAGTAACTCTACTAACATATTTCTTGCAAAAAGAATTCTTATTTGATATTTTGCTAATGTTAATTGCAATAAGAAATAGTATATGAGACTAATTAAAGGGAACAAGAGAGGGGCACAATAGTTTGTGGAAAAAAAAATTAAGTCTGATCTAATTATGTTTTTCCCACGAATTTGTAAAGAAATAGAAAATAACATGCGAATAAAACCCAAACCCATGGTCACAAAATCAGATCACGGAATAGGTATTTGGAATAGGGAGCTAATACATAGATATGGTTATTGATACCGTCGTTGATTCGGATTTAATTATACACATTAAATGAGTTATTATGCATATTAATGATTTTATTATGCAACTCATTTTATATAATATTATCATTATGCAACTTAAATGAGTTATTATGCATATTGATAGTATTTAAATTAAATAATAGAAATATTATACATAATAAAGCTATTAACATGCATAATAACTCATATAATGTATATAATAAAGCCTGTATCGACGACGGTATCAATAATGATATCGCCGTAACATTTTCCTTTGAAATAATACCCCATCAAATCCAAAATCCCATCCGTTCCCATGGCCTATAAAGTCGAAGATGAGATGTCGAATATGTTTTCCACAATATTTTTATGTGAAAAATAAATAATAGTATTGATTATCATGATAGGAATTACCCCCCTTTAATTATTTCTCTGCGTTCCCATTCTGTGGATGGGGAGCATTAATCAGTGCCACTACCAATAACCAATGTATATTATATATTCTCATTAATTGATTGCCAAATGGATGAGAACAAAAAGAAGAATAATTACTGAAAGAAATTCTCTTTTGTTTCTGAAGGAGTAAAACATCTCCAGTAGCATAAAGAATAGAAATTCTGTTGTTTCTCAAATATCACGTGTATATATTTATTTGTTAGCTTATAACATCAAATAGTAGTTTCCCTTAATATATAATTAATTACTATGCATGGAATATAATAGTCTCGGCCTCTACACACATATATAGGTAAACAAAAAACAAAAAAAGTTCCCTAGAAAATGGAGAAATCCAGTTTGAGAATCACAGGAGAGATGAGATTCTTGTTGCATGCTCAGGGTTACCTCAGGTGCAACAATTGGGTGAATGGAGCGATAAATAAATACGCACTCGACATTAATTCTTAAACACTTCCTCTATTTTATAAAATAAATACTCCCTCCCTCCCTCCTCCTCCTCCCGCCGCATTCCTTCCTTATCACCCTTTGATTTGTCCCAAAAAAAAGGAAATCAAGAGGAGGAGAGGCAGTAAAAGAGAATGAGAATTGTGAGCATGACATGGGCGTTTCTGCTTCTGATGTGTCATGCCGTGTATCATGCCGAGGCACGTGTAGGAGGAGGGGGAGGAGGAGGAGGGTACGCCGGAGCGTCCTGGCAGAGCGCTCATGCCACTTTCTACGGAGGCGGCGATGCCTCCGGGACTATGGGTATATCATGAAAGTATCCATGCATACTTATTAATGTTTTGCTTACTCATATTCACTGTTCTCTGCTAGCTATTTTTTGTGGGTGGAAATATCTTGATAATTAAATAATTAATTATTTTGACAACTTTAATAATACTTTTATAAATATATTAAAAAAATATTGACACGTTATTTTCCTTGTAAATTGGTTTGTATCAATTTTTATACAAGTTTATTATAAATGCAGACTGTTATAAAATTTTATATCATTTGATGAACTAAAAAAATTTACATAAAGTATAATCATATTTGATTTATGGATTAAAAAAGTATAAAATATTTTCTATTGTTATCATGATTGTCAATGCATAATCTACTCTCTTTTTTATTTGTTCTTTTTCTTGATAGAAATGTAATCACAAGCTATTATCTATTTCTCACTTTTTCCTTCCTCACAACAGAATTTTTATCCTTGTACCTAGCCTCATCTCCTTATATCATCCTATACTATTTTATTTCGTTTTTTTTTTTTTGGGGGAACCGGAGCCCTTGGAGAATGTTTTCTCCAGAGAATATTCTAAGATTTCAAGGAGACCCAATTAGGGTATTATGTATTAGTTATGAAATTAATTCATAATTAATCATAAGCTTTTTAATGATTCCACACAGTCTATGTTCTCTACTATTGATTTTGTTTCTTTCTTCTTAATAACGTTGATCGGGCGGCTAGCTGGCTCACATACTTTTTTTCTCTTCCCTCAATTTAAAGAGGGAGGGATCTCTTGACAATAAATATTTTGATAATCTGGACAATTATTTTTCAAATAATTTCAAAATAAATCTTAAAAAAAATTTAAAAATAGAAAAAAATTTACAAACATATTTTATAATTTATAGATTGATTGTGTTTCAAATTTCATGCAATTTAAGGGTCATTTCATATTCCATCATTTATATTAAATTTTGAAACCATTAAAAGTTTCATATAATTTTGACGGAGCATCAAATAACCCTTAAATTGCATGAAATTTGAAACATAATCAATCTATAAGTTAGAAAATATGTTTGTAATTTTTTTTTCTATTTTAAAAATTTTCTAAGATTTATTTTAAAATTATTTAAAAAATGATTGTCAAAATTGTCAAAATATTTGTTGTCAGGAGATCCCTTCCCATTAAAAGAAATGAGTATGATATGTGTAAGGTACAATTTAATATTTTAAAATAATACAACTTTTTTATATTCTTCTATATAAATTATCATTTGACTAATTATATTATTTATTATTATACATGTCTTTATCATTTTAAAAATAAATTATTAATTTGTATCCAAAATTTGTTTGATTCAAATTTTGTATAGAAAATAATTTTTTATTTTAAATATTTAATTTAGTAAATTTTTTGGACAAAACCTGAAAAACAATTCTAGTTAGTTTAATTTCTGAACGGTGTTAATTATGCTACTGCTCTCTGTACGCATTAACTACAACTGCCTAATATCGATTTTAGCAAGCTGTATATGAGCATGTTGATATATAGCTCAAAAATAATTAATGTTATAATATATAGGATCTCATGATCAATTAATTGCTGGATGCCTTTCTTTACAGGAGGAGCGTGTGGGTATGGAAATCTGTACAAGCAAGGCTACGGCGTAGAGACGACGGCTCTGAGCACAGCTTTGTTCAACGACGGATTGAGTTGCGGCGCGTGTTTCGAGATAAAGTGTGTGGACCAGCCGAACTGGCACTTCTGCTTGGCAGGCTACCCCTCCATTTTTGTGACGGCGACCAACTTCTGTCCACCGAATTGGGCGCTTCCATCGGACAATGGCGGTTGGTGCAACCCGCCCAGGCCGCACTTTGATCTCTCCATGCCCATGTTTCTTAAGATTGCACAGTACAAGGCCGGCATCGTGCCCGTCTCCTACCGCAGGTTCTTTTTTTCTCTCAACTTCCATACTTGATAAACATTATAATTAATATGTTGGTCGAAGCAATTAATTAAAGAGGTAATTAACAGATCATAACAATTAATTAATATGATTTGGAACATGCAGGGTAGCATGCAAAAAGTCGGGGGGTGTGAGGTTCACGATCAGCGGGTTCAAGTACTTCAACCTGGTTCTGGTAACCAATGTGGCGGGTGCGGGGAACATAGTGCGTGCCAGCGTGAAGGGGTCGAACACAGACTGGATGCTCATGTCGCACAACTGGGGCCAGAACTGGCAGTGCAACACCGTGTTGGTGGGGCAGTCGCTCTCATTCCGGGTCACAGCCAGTGACCGTCGTAGCTCCACCTCTTGGAGCATCGTTCCGGCAAATTGGCAGTTCGGGCAGACCTTCGAGGGCAAAAACTTCAGGGTCTGATGAATATTTTGCTTTCTTTCTTGATTAAAGAAAAGAAGGAAACAGAGAATATATTTGCAATGATTCGTAATAATGAGAAATCTTCGTATTTTCGAATTTGGACACACATTTCTCTCTCTCTCTCTCTCTCTCTCATCTTAGCAACGCAAGCAACAGTGACACACACACATCCGGCTACAAAATCAATTGGTGACTAATTAAGACATGATTATTCCCCTTCATCAATATTTTGATATAGATAATTATGCGCAACTTCTTTTAAGAAATTGATCATACTTAATTAATGCGTGATGCACGTCCAAAATACGATACCATAATCAATCGAACTTCATTCATTCATTTTTTTAAACATTCAAAATTCGAAACCTAGGATTCAAAAATCAAATCTAAATCGTAAAATTTTTTTTTTTGAGGCAGCAGACGAATGACCTACTATGTAAATTTCATTAAATCAAATTGAAAAAAGTTAATACTGATTAGATAGGAGAGAAGAGGGAAAAAAAACAGAAAGAGTTTAGATGAAATTGAAATACAAGCATAATCTTAAAGAAATAAAACCCTAAACCCTAAATCATCAAATTTTTTATCTGGAACATTTTTTTTTGAGTAAATTACATAAATGATCCCTAAAGTATCACTTATTTATCATATTAATTCTTAAAGTTTTAAAATTATCAATTTGATCCTTAAAATATCACTTGATTATCATTTTGGTCCTTAAATTTTCAAAGGTATTAATTTAGTCATTCAAGTTTTTAATTTGTACCAAATTGATCCTACTTTTAATATCCACTGAAAAAATGATAATTATATCTATCTTAGTGTCTTCTTTTTGCATTAAGACTAGTTTGAACATGACTATCAAATGATATAAATAATATGAAAAGAAATATAATTATTCACAATATTAAATATCAATTAATTAATATTGATAATCATGTTTGTGCCATCATAAATTAATTAAAATTTAATTTACATATTTTTTTCATAAATATAAAAAAATATATATATCATGATGATACGCATGTGAAGATGAATCTTCATTTATTTTTTTACCTATAATAATGGTAGCACTAAAAATATTATAAATAAAAAATCTTGAGGATCAAAAATGATAAATTAGTAATAGTTTAAGGAATAAATCGGTATCTTTAAAATTTTAAAGATCAAAATGGTAATCAAATAATACTTTAAGGACCAAATTTATTAATGCTTTAGGACTATTTGAGTAATTTACTCTTATTTGTTTTTTGTACACATTTGTGAAAAATTACCATATTATAAAGTTGTATTATTTAACCATCCAAATGTGAAATAACTGGGTGCCTTCTACCCTCAAGGATACATGTTCAGTGAACCAAAAGAGTTGTGTATCATGTGAAGTGGAAACAGAAGATGAGAAGTTTTCTGTCACAACCAAAAGGAAAATAAATCAAATAATCAGACTTAACTACCAAAGTATACTGAAGAACCTCTCTCTTTTCATTCATTTAGCACTCACAATATAATTGAGTTGAGGAAATAATTAAGTAATCTCTAGCCATAGATTTCTTGCCACCAGTAAAGCAAATTGAATTCCTTGCTTGGCTGTTGCAGTACCAGTAAGCACACTCATAATTAAGCAGCCGCAGCCAATGGATTTGACTTTGTCAAACTCAAATCAAATGTGTTGCAGAGAAGAGAGAAGGGCATCAGGAGATGGGCCCACCAAATTTGGCCTTGTAAATGAAGAACATGTAATGGACTTCTGTTTCCAATCCACATTCATGTCATACCATGATATCTTATGATGTTTAGGAAAATAATATATAAATATTATTTTTAATTATATTTATAGTGTCATGAAAATTAATGTCATTATTAATCTGATAATATTTGTTGTCATAAATTAATTATAATTTTTATTGTTTGATGACTACATCTATACTTGTTTGAACTCTAAAGAATAACACACCATATATGCTAGATAAATATATCAATTTCTGACTAATTTTAAATGTACGATCAATTTGATATATATTAAAAACTTAAAAGATTAAAATGAATCTTTAATACATTAAGAACTTAAATAACAATCAGGTGATACTGTAAGGACCAATTAATATTAATCTTCTAATTAATGCTCTTGATTGCAAGTTCAACTATGTAATGCAGGTCCTAGGGGGAAAAGAGAGAGATTCTCTTAGTTGGCATCCTAATCTTCTAATCACTGCTCTTAAGTATTAATTTTCTTACTAATTCTTGAGGAACGGGACGTTTCAATGTCTATTGGACCAGATTTTAGTCTGATGGGCAAAATGATCATTGAATCATCAAATCGTCAAATCTGCATAATTATTAAAGCGTAAAAGTGCATTTTTATACGAATCTTGATGCCGTCGAACGATTATTTCGCCACCGAGCTAAAGTTTGGTCCAATGAACATTGAAACTCTCCTGTTTCTAATTGTTCGTTGCTTTATTAGTTGTTTTAGATTTCATTCCCTCTCGTTTAAACATGATGCATCAAAGCATGCATACACCAATTAAGTTTATGCATCTACTCTAATCTGTACTTTAGTTTCAAAACTATATATATAATAAAAATGCAAATTTGTGCAGCATTCAATTTTGACAGAATTAATGTAAAAAAAAACTAAAAATAAATAACAGCGACAATGTTTTAATTAGTGTATCAACTAGCTATCATTATTCATTAATTAAATTTAGTTTGAATCTAACTTATGGCGACTTTGTTGCCACCAACATCTAAATTGAGTCAAGTGAACTTGGAAGTTTAATATTGATGCATAGTTGTATTTATTTATCATTTTCTTTTGCTGTGTTGACAGATTTCATATTGTCAGAAAATAATGGTGATTTATAATTAGACAAATTGGCATAATATAATTATATTCTAGTGTGCAACTTAATTAGACTACCTAGCTAGACAGCTAGTAGATCAAGTTCCATATATTAAACAGATTACCACGTCAAATCGTTGATTAATTATTGTTTATTGCTGGTAAATATACTGTTCATGTTATATTAAATTTACTGCATCACCAACTGGGTGAAAATGTAATTCTGCGGCCAAGAATGGTTCAAATAATTTTATTTTTTGTACCTTTCGTTAGGCTTGTACTTTTAGTTTTCTAATAGTAAAAATTATAAAACTATAATATCAAAATAAAATTATTATATATGATTAATATTATTTTCTCTTCGTGTACATACAAATTTATCTATTTTATGACTTTTATTTTATATGAATTAATAATTTTTCTTTCATTACTTTACGAAAATAAGTTTACAAAATGAGCCAGAAAGGTATAAAAGATCTATATCAAAATCTAGCAAAGTATCATCCAACAAAACAAACAATCACAAAAACATAGTCACAATAATCTAACCAATGCCTGTCTTATATATTGTACTCTACTCTTACAAACTCTTGATTTCAAACAAAATAACGTTAAAATTAAAGATCGTAATGTTTTATCAGTTTTTTAAAAAATAATATAGATCAAATCTAACTGTTTTATTTAAATATTTTAATTTACAAAATCAAAGTATTAAAAGTAAAAAAAAAAAATGAAAGCACACTTTACAGAGAAGTACGTAGGTTATAGATGACATGTGACTGCTTTATTTTGATATATAAATAGAGGGTTTAAGTACGTACGTAAGTGATCTGACGTCAGGATGTTTAGCTAACACTGCCATATATAGATAAGATCCTTGAGCAGCCTCAAAGTAAACAAATATCGCTCAGTTCCTAGTTGTCAACTTGTTATGTATCAATTCATTTTAAATGTATCAAAATTAGCAAAAGAGGAAGAAATTAAGTCTCCAAGGCCCAAAAGTAATTAAGTGCTAGAAAGAATAAACTTGATCAAGTCACATCAAAAGATTCAACATGATCAAGTCACATCAACTCAGGATTAGGGCTAAAAGTGGGGTACTTAGCTAGCTGTCAGAGTCAGAACCCATAATTTTATATCATGAATATTTACTACAGGAGTAGAGCAGTAATAATTATATTTTTTATCTGTATTTTTTTATTTATATATTGAATATTTAAAGTTATTTAATATTATTTTTTTAATTTTAAAATATTTATTTTTTAAAAATATTTATATTTCTAACATTTAGTACAGATAAATATATACAGAATTTATGATGTAAAAATAATTTCTCTTACTATAAATCGATACTAATTATCACAATTTTTAAATGGGTATTTCTAAGAAATATACACATCTAACTTTTATGTACATTCAACTTGTTGGATTTTATAGAAAATCCGAATTTATGGTGTAAGTGCGCAACATAAATTTTAAATTTTTTTTAATACACCGGAGAATCTACTTATACAGTTAAAATCAAATCGAATATAAAAATACAAACATCTTTGTACCTTCATTTTGCTAGAGCTTTAGCGATAAACGCTGATACAATTGCCTATTATACCGTCAAAATTTCAACGCACAAACCCTCTGTCGATATCCACCCGAGAGCTGCTAGCGGAGATCTCGTCAATAGCGCTTAAAGATGTTTGAATCTGACTTTCAGACGGTGGAATAATAACATTTCACTGTTCTGCACTGATGTATGATCAGTGTCTAGGTGTAATCGGATGCCCTAACACTGGGGTATTCACCTCTTTATATAGACATTGTTGACATGGGTGATACCCACGTCGTCTAGTGTGTCATGGCTCGTGACACCTCCTGTCACGGTCCGTGACATCACGTGTGACATAGCAATTCGACCTTGATGTCGGCCAACCGAATTCACTGAGCTGTACCCAGCTTGGCTAGTGTGTTATGGCATGTGGCACCACCTGTCATAGCCCGTAACACCGCTTTCACACACCGTGACATATACACACGTTGCAGCTTGCAACAATTTCTGTTGCGACCCGTGACACCCCCGTTATGGCTCGTAAAGCTTTGTGTTATGGCCCGCAACACTCTGTGTCACGGCCCGTAACACTTCTGTCTAAAGCGCAGTCTTGACATCGACGTTTATCTTATAAACGTCATATTAAGTTTGTCATCCCATGACATTGCTCAAGCATCACATGCTTGGTCTAACTCGTTTTTGTTTAGTGTGATCTAATGAGATCTATGTCATTATCAATAAAGTCGAAACAATTCCAATCTATAAAATACGAGCGATACCTAACAATGTGCATTGTACTTACCCAGATGACACATATGATATGTACCATACTATATCACAATCCACGAACAATATTTATCTTGTATCAATTTCTTGTCACATAATATCCCGAATGAATCTAAAGTAAGCTTGTGTCATCCTTACAGATTCATTCTTTTCTTGATCCTAAAATGACTTTAATAATTATGATTATCACTTAATTATATTTGTGCAGTTACTAAATCATTTCATCAAGTGGTCAATAAATATCATCACTCATACACTGACTTATATAAAGGCCACCAATATTCTTGATGAATATATTTCATCCGCATAAGAGAGATGCATCGAGGTAGAATCTATATGGCTACCAATTACGGACAACGTTGGATAATACCCACAAGCACATATTCCTTATGTAGAAAATATAACATCTCATACTTTAGAATTAAGATACATGTGAAATATCAATAATACTAACATAATTATTATGATGTTTCACTCTAGGATCAGGTCTAATGTCATGTTCTTCAATATGAATCTGTGTAATTAAATTGATAACAATTATCAAATGATTTATAAAATATAACCATTACATTAATCCATACATTGACTTTTACCTATTAATTATCCTCTCTAATTGTCAAAGTTAGAGACATCATTTAGAATAATCTTTATGTTTTATTATCAAGTTTCACATTTCGAGTTCTCAACTTAAAAGATCAATGAATAAAAAAATTCAAGGAACATAATGAAAATATATATCATATATATAAATCATCTAGATTATATGAACCTAATATATTTGGCTTGTAGATTATTACACTAACACAACTCTTACAGTATATATTTATAAAATATTATTTAAATTGAAAATTAAATTACAGATGTATTGTCAATTGCTTAGATTAAGTATCAAATTTGAATCAATTTAAAAAAAATTGAGTCTTTCATCAAACAATTTAAACATTTTAACAATGAAACTTTAATAACTTTATGATGAATGATCAATATACTTTCAAATTGACTCAAATTTAATATACAAATATCTAAATAATTAAAAATATATCTATAATTTTAATTATTTTTATTTTTAATATTATTTTTCAAATATATATATCATAAGAATTGCATGTATCGTAAAAGTTGAATGTACATTAAAATTTTATCCTTTTGAAAATAAGCTTGCTATAAGAATAAAATATCCATGGAAAAAGAAATTTATTTGAATATGCCATCATCATTATTAAACAATCAATAAGTTTTTTTGACTAATTATTTCAGATATTTCTAGCACGTAAAAATTGTATGGAAACCACTATAGGTTACTGAACCCAAATAAAAAAATATTATCGAAGCCATTTTTCTTTGATGAAAGTCCAATTAATATTTGAAAGCAAGCATAACATACTAGAAATGATAACATATTATATGCATGATACGCTATATATATATAAAAGGGAAGGATCAATTGACAATCTTTTGACAATTTTCACAATAAATTTTCAAATAAATCTAAAAAAAATCTTAAAAATATAAAAAAATTTATAGATATATTTTGTAACTTATAGATTGATTATATTTCAAATTTCATATAATTTGAATTCCATTTAATAGTTCATCAAAGACCATTAAAATTTATGCAATTTGTAACTATCTATATTTAACAATTTTTAATGAAATATCAAATGTAATTTAAATTATATAAAATTTGAAACATAATTAATTTATAAAATTAAGAATATATCTATAAATTTTTTTATGAATTTATATGAAATACCATTATCAAAATTATCATAATAACTATCGCCATGTGATCTCTCCTCATATATTTTAAAGAGGGCTAATAATAGTCTCCAAGATATCATCTCCAAAAAATATCCTCAAATGTTAACTTCAAACAGTCAATAGACGCTCCAACGAAAAGACACCAAGAGTGTCGAAGTATAATGCCATCATATTGAGCTATTTATAGTTTTTGCAGGAGCTATTTATACTAACTAAAATATTTGTTAATAATTACTATTAAATCATTTTTAACGATATTGACATGAAGTTATTCATAGTTTTAAAAGAACTATTTATATTTATTTATCTAGTTATTAACTAACACTATAATTTTCACCTGCAAATTATGTTATTTATACTAATTGAAGATTAATTAATATATACTACAACAGTTCTTATAAATCATGTTCAGTGCCTAGTTTTGCACTATTTATATTTGATTGTGGTCTTGGTTATACTAATTAAATTTGTTATTAAGTGTTATCACAACATTATTTTTTTCAAACAAAAAAAGCATCTGATTTGAGTTATTTATAGTTGTGGAAAGTTTTTTTTGTGTGCTAATTTAATTGGCTACTAATAACAACAACATAAAAGATAGTGCAGAGAAGTTTGTTCAAGATGTTGCATCTAGTTTAGAGCTATTTATAATTGCCAACGCTCTTATTTATACCGATTAAATTAGTTATTCACAATTACTATAAAGATCTTTTTCATTGCAAAATTAGTTGATTCATTATTTCATTTGATTTTTACAAAGGATAAGAATTATAAATACAAGAGATAACCACTGAAAAGGAAATAAATATTTTACGAAACAGAAAAGTGAAACTTTAAAACAATCATCATGAACAAAATAGTCGAAATAATACAAATAGAAGCATAACCGTATTTGAACAAAAGTAACTGAACAAATCAAGACTTAATAACTGAACTAAACGAAAAAAATTTCAAAAATTTAAATAATAAAAAGGCATCTTTTAGGAACAACCAAAAAAGAAAAGAAAACAAATAACGAACATTCCACCTATTAAAAAAAAAGAGAAGAAAAGTGGAGTATAGGAACAGCGTTGGGGATAGTGTGTTAGGGATTGTAATATTTTTCCTATTTTAAAATGAAAGGTGCATGAAATGAAGACCTAATTTTTGGTGCAATTCACCAACCAGGTCCAGTTTAAAGAACTAGAGGAACAAAGGAATCATTCAAAGTAGTATCGCCGACTCTTTTGACTGATCAGATGCTGTTATTATGTATAATATGATTAAATAAAGATGTGATAAATATATTTTTTATTCATATTTCAGATTATATTATATTTTTATCAAAGAGTTTTTATATTTAGTAGAAGGAATATTTATATTTTATGTTATTCGGATTAAAATTTTTTAAATATATATTTTAAGATATTCAATATAGTTTATAATTTAGATTTTAAAATATGTATTTTTAAAAAATATTTATATTTTAAATTGGGGTGCATATAAAAAATGTAAAAAAATGAGATGTAAGAATAATTTCTTAATTAAACATGTGAACTCAATGTTTATGATCATTAATTATTTTTTACATATTAATTAATTCTTTGATTTGTGCTTTAGTTAGTAAATACAAATAATTAGGTATAATTTAAATCATCTTAATTATATGTATACAAAAAAAATATAGAGTTTTAACTTTTCTTATAGTCATTAAGAGAAAATATTAAATTAATGAAATTTAGTTCTTTGAGTTTTGTTAGTACTCCATACATATCGAAATAAACTTAATATGATATTAATAATATATACATATTGGATGTGTCACTAATAGCACGCATACACCCCCATACATGGAATCTCTACTTCGAATAAAATTAATAATATATACATATTGGATGAACGGCTATAAAGTAGCCCATTGCTTCTTCTGGTTTTGCTCGTCTCTCTCTAGCTGTTTCCCAAAAAAAAAAAAGAAGAAGAAAGAATGTAAAGAGGAATGTGGAGCATATAGAAGTGATACCACTACAAGCAAGGAGGAAGTATCAGGTACGCCTTCGTCTCTGCGGCTGTTTGGGTTAAATTAATTCTAATTGCTATATATATATGTATGTATGTAAATCTAAATCAGCTAATTGCTCTCTAATAGCATCAGCTCCTGTCACAATTTCTCGGTTTCGAAATTTCTAACATTCTCGAAGCCTCGAGTATTAAAAAAAAGCGGAATGCTGTATTTCCGGGATTGGATTTCATCTTCGTATCCGAGAATTACCAAATTCTACTCCGCATTGTTGACAAAATTTTGGGTTTTCTTTTTCAGCCCCAATCTCTTGATACTTTCCACAGGCACAAAATCCACTTTTTATGGGTCCAAAGATTCTTTCGCAGAACCAGAACAATCCATTTTTTTTCTGGTTTATTGCTTTTATAATGAAAAGTCTCATTTTTTGTTACCTCTCCAACTATTTTTTTCCCCATTAGGAAGGATTTTGGTCGCCCAAGCCTTTATTTGTTGAGGAGAAACTGGTCCAATTTGAAGTTTTTGATGTTTATACTGGTCAATCATAAAATAAGATTGAAATAATGATTAATTCAGATCACACTTCCTTCCTATATATATGCAGAGCTTCAACTTTCAACTAGAGCAAAGGAGTTGTGCAAAAGGACTTGCGCAGGTATAATGAAGAACCATATATGATATATCTATCTTTTTTTTTATTTATTTTCTAAGAACAAGAATGTAGTATGTGAAGAGCAGCTAGCTAGGTAAAATTACAAGACAAGTGTAGGCAGATACACAGCGATGAGTACTTATCATAGTTAACTAATAGCATGCTTCAATTAAAAATTAGGGATGTTAATGAATCGGATAGAAACTGCATTCCTGTTATAATAGTGATCTGACGTTGATTCTCAAATTTTATGTTGGTTTTACTCAGTTCTATCCGTAGGGGTAAAATCAAAGATCTGGCTCTATCTGCCTACATTTTTGTATAGGTATGATGCTATCCTACTTGGTCCAACGAACATGCTTATAATATTACCTAATTCAATTTTAATCAATTTTAAAATTTTATTTATTTAGAATTTCATTAGTTTGGATAAATATCCTAAATGTCTATATTTTTAAGAGTAAATATTCAAATTTTAAGTTTAGAAAGGTAAATATTCAATTAGATAATTTTTTAAGATATATATCGGATTACAACATCCAATCCTATATCAGAAAACAAACCCTCTTAGTAATCTAAATCTAAACTAAAAACAAACTTCAGCCCAACAACAAACAACCGGATAGCCTGACAGAAGAACCAAAAGCGTCACAGCATAGATATCTACGGCTTTACTAAAATCAAACTGGCAAAAAATAAATTGACTCAACATGCAAGCATCCATTGAGCTCCTTTAGTTTCTGGTTCACTCTAGCTCAGTGATAACCTCCTCTTCCATTTCACAGCTTACCTATAAAGGGAGTCCCTTCACATTCAAATCCTAAGATAGTATCATTAGTTGGATGGGAACAATACAAATTACATAAATTTAATGATCTTTGACAAACTATCAAATAGCATTTAAATTGTATGAAATTTGAAACAAAATGATCAACCTATGAGCACAAAAAGATATCTATAAACTGTTTCCATTTTATAATCATTTTTGAATTTATTTGAAAATTCATTGTCAAAATTGTCAAAATAATCATTGTCAGCTAATTCCTCTCCTAATTTTTTTATCGAAATAATTTGAATGTCCATTGTCAAAATAACATGTTATTTCAGCGTAACTTGACAAGCTTTGCCCAGATTTAACCATGGCTCCATCTAAAATGCAGGAAATATCAACTATATTAATACTTACACGTCTCACCAGAAAAAAAAAAAGAAAAGACAAAAAAAAATTAAACCTGGCCATGGAAATCTCAGCAGCAGCACTTGGAGCAGTCTTGACTCAGCTTCTTCCTATGGCGACAAATTATGTCAAGGGAAAAGCAGGAGATGATTTGGAACATTTAAATCTAGTTAAAAGGGTTGGAGCATCTCTAAATGAGATTGTCAAGCAGAAGATGGATATATTAGATAAGACAATCCAATGTGAAGGGGAAAATCCCTCTTTGAATTTAATAAGATTACAGATTACACAATCATGTAGCCTTGTGGATTCCATGGAATATCATATTAAGAAAGGGAACAAGAGCAAGAACATATGGGATCCAATAGGAAAGGATCTTGAAAGACTATTGGCACAAGAAAAACCCATTACACAACCCAGAGAGCTAGCAAGGAAGATGAAGGATCCCCGGGACGACTGCCCTCAAATTAATGTCACCAGCATTTATGAAAAGGAAGCTTTGCAGCTGAAACAATGGATGATTAACAAAAATGGGGATCGTTTGTCAGTCATAGCTATCTGTGGCATGGTGGGTGTAGGTAAAACAACTCTGGCTGGGATAGTGTTTGACAGTGAAATCCAACTTGAAGTATCGTCCCAGGGGGCCAGTAGTGTCCCAATTTTTTACTACAAAATTTGGGCTTCTGCCTCCGGGGGTTACAAGGGAGATCCAGACCCTCTGGCAGAAAAAATGATAGCGCTTATGGAAAACCCAAGTAAAAGGGCTGCGGATGAGCTCCGAAATGATCTGAAAGACAAAAATTGTTTGATCGTTTTGGATGATGTGCAGAACACCTCTGGATGGAGATGGCTGAAGGGCACATTAAATAAATCATCCAGAGTTATCATAACAACTAGCAGTAAGGAGATTGCCCAGAGTGTTTGTAGCGAGCATCTAATCCAGCTTGAACCACTCAGAAAAGATAAAGCACTTGAAATTTTCTGTCTGAGAGCATTTAACCAGTGTATTTTCCCCATTGATTGGCCCGAAAGTCGGAGGAGATGGGCAGAAAAGATTGTGCATCATTGCGGTGGCTTGCCACTAGCAATTGTTGCTTTCGGGGATTACATCAAAGAACACGAGCAGGGAGATGGTCAGCATCAGATTTTTTCTGAAACTCCGTATTTTTTTATGGGAAATGATCAAAACGATACCCTTAAGCTGATCTCTCAAGTCATCAAGTTCAGAGTCAGGGAGCTACCTTATCACTTAATGAGATGCCTCATGTACTTTTCCCTGTATCCCAGCGGGTACATGTTCAATCGCAAGCGGATCCTCAAACTTTTAGTGTCACACAATTTCATCGAGTCCGAAAATAACAATTGGACGCTGGAGCAACTTGCTGATAAGGAGATTATTAAGAACCTTCACGATCGCTTTTTGCTCCAAGTAGCTGACAGCACAGGAAATGCAGCACCACAACGTTTCTGGATCCACAATGTCATTAGACAAGTAGTCCTGAGTTTGTCAGAGAAGGAGTACTTCGGTAAGTTACTTGAGAGGAGCAGAGATAGGGTTCACGGCTCGAACCATCACCATGTCATCATTGATGGAGGAGTCGTGGAAAATATTTTGGATGCGCACAATCTCTGCTCCGTCAGTTTTCTTGGCCCAAAGCAGGTGCCTAAAGACCTTTGTTCTACAAACCCAGGATTCATGTTATTACGTGTTCTCTCTCTAAGAAATTCAAAAATAGAAAATGTAGAAGATGTGCAGAACCTACTGCTCTTGCAGTATCTAGATTTAAAATACACAAATGTGAAAACATGCAGCTGGTTGAAGTTTCTAGAGGAATTGCAGACATTGGATCTGAGATGCACCGGTATAGAGAGTGTACCTGATGAGTGTCTGCAAAAATTAAAGAAATTGAGGCACCTTCTACTGGGTTATGTTCGAAACAGAACGATGCTTCTTCTAGGAAAGGCAACCCAAAGTATTTATAGTGCCGCAAGTTCGTACGTACCAGAAGAGCTGAAGAATCCACTGGAAAGCGGCATGGATTATCTTTTTGGTGGCACAACTAATATCCTGGAAGGTGCTGCAGTGAATATCAAGAAGCTGCACAAACAAAACATGCAAACCATACGGGCCATTAGAGCCACCCAAGAGCTTAATCATCTGCCTGAGGTTGTTGATCTTTTTGTTACTGGCATTAAGAAAAAGGGGATGGAGTCCTTCTGGAATTCGGTCGAACAACTAGGAAACCTCAGCACCTTGGGTTTGGCCAGCGATTCAGCGATTGAAGTGAAATTAGGCGGACCACAGTTGAAGGCCAGACTGCAAAAGCTGCACATCCAAGGTTCAATTTCTGGTCCATTTGAGGAGTTTTGGAAATTTGAGAATCTCCATGAGCTCACCCTCACTGCCTCAGGCTTCAATGAAAGCTTCCCTATCAAAAGTCTCTCTGGTTTATCCCATCTTCTCTGCCTCAAGATTTATAATGTCACCAAAGAAGAGACCCTCACATTCGGACCAGATGGGTTTCCAAAGCTGATCAAGCTGGTGATAGCTGATATGAAAAAATTGGAATTGATAAAAATAGGGAGCAATATCATGGGGAGGTTAGCCACCGTGAAACTTTGTGGCCTACTGAAGCTCACCGGGATTGCTGTCCTGGATAGGGGTGCTGGCTCAGAGAAAGAGAGCTACAGATATATCCTCAGAACCAACGAATCACAGAAACTGAGCCGTATGGATCAGATTCAGTCTCTGAAAAGCATTTTTCTTAGGGACATGAATTATGTTGACATAATCTATGGTCCAGATGTTTACAAGTATAACAGGTAATCACTTTTCTCATCTCTATCTGTTTTTACCATGTTCTTGGATTATTTTTATGTAAATAATAAATAGGCAAATTGTGCAGCTCTTTTTCTCCCAAAAAAAAAAAGAGTAAATGGTTAGTCATGCATTTCCATTTGAATTTTGATGAACTTTTTCAGCATCTAATACCAAGATGTGTTTGTTTGTTTATTAGGGACAAGAAGTGCTACATTGCAGATGCTTAGCCCAGAAGAAACAGTAAAGCAAGTGTACACACATTTTCTCTGATTTTCCCTCCATCCCTAATAATTCTATATTAGTATGCTTAATTAATTACCAGTTAATTAGTCTGATTTGAATCCATTTATGTTTCCAGGAAAAAAAAAAGAAATGGTGTGGCGAAGGGGCAATCTCCATGTTATGCATCCTTAATTTATGTTCGTTCTACAGAGGTGCATGCTATATATGCTGGTGTTTCCTCCCAAAGTTATGTGTGCATTTCCATTATTTCATACCACTCTCTTGTCTCCATTCATCGTTAATAAGGAGTGTTCTTCTTCTTTGTTTTCAATTTTTAGTGCTGAGTGAGGTTCTTTTCCTTCTTCTTTTTTTTTTTTTTTTTGATTCCATATGGAATAAACGCAAATCATCTGTCTGACCTGGAATGCATGCAGCGTTGAGTTTTTCAGTTGTTTGAACTCTTTCATTCATGTTATTTAATAATGTTGTGATGCTTTTCATTATTAGCACTGCTTTTCAACTTGTTTATTTGTTTTTATTATTTCCACTCAAGTATTGCTTAATCAAGTTATTTGCAAATATATTCACGGTATTGTGCGTAATTGCTTGATGATATTAAAGTGTGGTTTGTTGTGAAATGAAAGGTCGAATACTTATATAATATATATCATATTTATAATGTTCGATTCAAAATTTAAATTTTATGCGTGAGAATTTTCGAGACAATCAAATAAAGCGTCATCAAGTGATTGATCTCCCTCTTTTCTAATACATGCCTACCAATTAATCCATGTTGAAGAATTGTTGCTAAATGTCAAATAAAGCATTGTCCGGTTCCATTACTCTCCCATTAAATGTTTAACAATTGATTTAATAGTTGAATGTTGTTATGTCATTCCAGAATTTTTGTAATAAAACTGAGTTTAAATTAAAAGGGTATAAAATTCAATCTCTTAATTAAGTTTGATTTGAAATTAATTCTTTTGTAAAAAAAAATGTACTTGGGTAGTATAATACTATTGTCTGATGTAATGACGAACGTGTAGCAACAATAAACTGTCTTTGTCATATGGTTATAGAAGATGAATCGTTCCTACTTTCATGAAATAATTACATGGCCCAAATAGTGGTAGATTAAAGATGAATTAAATACGGTACAATGCTTGAAAGTAGTTTTTGTGATTTGATAATCAGAGTAGTGCATAATCTTGGTACGGTCCTGACAGGAAAGGTATCCGCAATGGTACCATTTTGAATTGACCTCATTTTTTCAGTTAGACACACACACACACACACACAGAAAGAGAGAGAAACTAACAAGGTGCTATTACGTACATCTAATTTAAGAAGAGAAAATTTTATCTTATACGTGCTATTACGTATCAAGTATAAAATGAAAACTTATAAATTTGGTGATGTTTCATCGTTTCTTTACTTACACTAATGAGCTATGTTTTATTTTTCTTCTACATATTTCTTGTTCAATATCAAAGAAATAAAGAATTATGTAAAAATTTCAAATGCAAACAAGAATCTAAATATCCAAATATCCAAATAATCACAAAAACAAACATATAACTACCCAACATACAAATATCTAAATAATTATCTAAATAAATATAAAAATATTCCAACAACAATGTAAATAAATATAAAAATATCCAACCATACATAAAAAATAAACATAAAAAATAAAACGACAAATCACTCCAGAATATATCTCGAAGGTGACACTTTACGCTCTCCTCTTCGTTTTTTAACCACACATCCAGACCAGCATCGTCAGGTGTACTGCTCTTGACTCTTGCTATGTTAATCACAGAGAAAGCCTGAGGCCTCTACGACTTATGCAATCCTCCAACGTGTATATACATACAAAATTATATATATGGTTTTAATCGGCTTTTGGAACATTATAAATAAAAGTGAAATAGATACAAAAAACTCAGGTATAAAAATGACATCGGTCTGGTACAGGTACAGGTATATAGCCCAGCACACTAGCACAGAAAATACAAAACGCCTTGTTTTGGATCCACACTAAAGAAATCTACTCGACATGTAATCATATTATTATATAAATAAAAGTAGAAAGAAATAAGGAAAGAAAAAGAAAGAAAGAAAGAAAGAAAAGGGAAAAAAAAATGAGCTGCGCCACCAAGCAACACAATAATGGTCGTGCTGCTACATTCTCTTACTAAACCACCTGCCTCAATCTGCTCCAAATTTAGAATAAAGACAAAGACAAATCCCCAATTTGTTTGTTACTGGATGGTAATTTACATGCAGCACCCATAAAAGATGAACAATTAAGGGAATAGATACAATTAGAAGATCAATGAAGTAGTCTACAGTCTTTGCAACTTCAAGCCGAGCTCCTTTCTTTGCTGCTCGTCAGGTTGAATTGTGTTAGGAATGGCACCGAAAGCGCAGCGTGCCGCCTCTATCCCTGATACTGTGTTATGGAACGTGGCAGATGCCTCCTCCAAGGTCTTTCTCCACTCTTCGGCAATGTACATGAACCGCCATGCAGCGGCAGAACTGAGGGGCTTTTCATAAATGGCATCTAGGTCCAGACCTGAAGCGTGCATGAATCGCTGGGTGGCGGCCTCCCAGGAGAGCTGGTGCCTCATCTGCTCGGTTAGAGGTACTGGCTCTGATGACAGTGCCTTCAGAATTAGTCTCACAAACTCTCGGCCAGTTTTGTATGTGTAGCAGTTGGGGAATTGCTTGAAGAATTCATTGGACGGATGGTCAGCACATATCACCATCTTTCCCATTGCGAGGGCCTCTGCGGTTGTGGTGCACACCACGTCTGTTGTGCTGGGGTTTATGAAAACCTTGTAACTGTAAGGGAGGGTTTATTAGAAATATGAAGCAAAAAACCACAGGTGGCCAGGGTATGGCACTCGCCCACCCCCTTCAGCAGCCAAAAAAAAATTCTAAATTATACCTTTATTTTTTCAGAAAAAAATTACAAAAAATATACTTGAGATTCAAAATAATTATCAAAATCTGTCTTGCCCTATTCTATGTTTTGGCTCTGCCCTTGCTTGCAAGGGTTTTGTTATTAGAAATAAGATGAAACCAAAGCCTGTTCGGCTTCTATTGCATACTGGGCCTCTTTGAGGCCACTGTCAAGGTAAAAGTTCCACATGTTTTTTTTTTTAAAAAAAAAGAAAAAGAAAAAACAGATAGAGAGGACAAAGTTTGATAAAGAAAGATGCTTTTAGACATAGCTGGCTTCTTGTTCTTGTTAGTACTAAGGATATTATCATCTTACCAGCAGTTGTCAATTGTCAACCCAACGCAAAATGTGGTCTTTACTAGCAAGTCAGAAATTGGAAAATTATATAAAAAAGAAGGGCAAATTAAAGTTTTGCATACTCATGAAAAATAGGATCAGCATGATCACGACCAGGTAAAACGGTGACATCGAGCTTCAACTTGGCAGCAGCCTCTTTGACCTCATCTGAGTCCTCTCCATTGCCGTACAACTCCATCTTCAGCCCGTTGAGCTCCATTTGGTGCTCACCCAACAGCTGGAGCAGCTCCGTGTAGCCTTTTCCCCACACCATTTTCCCTATGTAGTAGGCTCCCTTTAGATATGCCTTCTCCCCTCCAATTTCTCTCTCCTTCTGCTTCTGCTTCCCAATCTCAAGGAACCTAGGGTTTACTCCATGCACATTGCAAATCACAGATCTCTCCAATTCTTGTGTTGCAGCTGACAACCTTATCACCTTCATCCCAAAATTATTAAGAAACATACCTGAACATGTTAAGAAACTCCTTCACAAAAATGTGTATGATGGCACCATGATTATTGAAAGAAGCAAACCTTATGGCAATAGATATCGATGACCCAAGAGTTGATGTGCTTCAAGAGGAAAGCTTGCATGAGGCCATTCTTCTCTCTCTTGACATAAGCCAAGTAGTTGGTGTGTACAATTCCTATCACTTTGCGGAATTTTGTCTTCCATCTACGACCATGGTGGTACCAAGTGAGGTGTTCCGGCTCTTCTAACACCGCAATATCAGCAATCTTGTCTGGTATCATTTCCGTTAAATCCCCTACTGGTAAGATGCTCCTTTTCTCCCTGGAAAACTGCAAGAATAATTTGAGATAAATGGGTTGTTATTTTTCCTGAGTTTTAGAACTTGTATTACCATTTAACAGACAAGCTCTTCAGAATTCTAAAAAAGATAGGTTACAGCTGATGGAGCTAGGACATCTGAACATACTTTCAGGCAATGATTTAGGATCTCCCAATTCACTTCTTGAATCATACAATTCGATTAGATTCAGTAGGTTCAGGTTAGCAGGCCCGGACCAACTAAAAGCTCACAGAAGTCCATGTCAATGAACCTTATTTTAGATTCTGACCCCCACAAAATATCCTCCATTTGCTTCTTTTGTGCCTTTTTGGTTTCACCAGCCAGAAAAAGCACAAGAGAGTAAGAAGCAAACAAAACAGTGAATGGTGAACAATTTATTCGAGCATCTAATGTTTGTAATGAAAAATGTAAATGATATAAGCTCAAATAGCATGCCCGCACATTAGAGCATGCAGACCATGACATGATTTAGAAGGAAATCAAAGATTTTTGTCAACTCAAAACAGCAGTTCTGAAGATTACTATTCTCTTATTTCAACTTATTTTCTCAAGAGCTTAAAATGCAGGAATATAATTGTAATTACTACAGGATACAACCATAAATTTTCACAACAGACTTTCCTAACAATGTCTGCTTATGTACAAGATTGTTTCTTATATCAAATAAAAATAATGCCCTTTAAACAAGAAAAACAATTGTATGAGAGTCAGCTTCTAGTTAGACCGACCATTTTCAATAAAAAGAAGTTTTTTGACGACTCACTTTTGTAAAATACAAGACAAGAGATATGAGAAGGATGTGTGGCAAAAAGTTCGTACTTTTCCCGGATAGAAGCTAATGGTGAAATTCAACTCCATGGCAGTTCTTTCCTGCAGCCACTTCCGTACATAATCCTCTTGCTCAGATGGCACATTAAATTTGATTTTGTTGGGATAAACCAAATCCTGGTCCTTGAGAGATAACCAAGGTATAATCAATGTGACATCCCTCTCTCCGTCTTTAGCAAGATAAGCGGCCCGAAATAACGGGTTTATAGCGGTACCCGTCATCCATGGGAGGCTAGCAGTGGTAAAGATCGCAAAATGTCTTCTACGACTGGTCATCTTCCTTGAATCAATTTATATATATATATATGTATATCCACTCCGACTGCCCTCAATCAGACTGAAACAACAAATAAGTGCATTTACTAAGGAAACTGATAAACCACATTTTTAGTGCAGCAATACAACTGGAGAAATCAATTTGAGCTTTCTTTTATATTATTTGGTTGGTTTCCTAATTCAACCCAATGAGAAGAAAGAGCAACAAATAAAGAAAGGAGAAAAAGGAAGATTGGATGAAAAAGCTAGCAAAGAAAGAGGCTTTGAATGAAGCAACAGGATTTGCCTCAGCCCAGAGCTGGAGAAAGAGCAAAAGAGGCATCTAATATTCCCTACTCCATTGTTTGTGAATGTAATGTTAAGTACCTTAAAATTAAAACCAGAAACAGAGCATTGTTGCATTGCTACCAATACCAATTACCAGTATACCATGGTTTGAAAAATCTATCAATCGGCAGCACACGATCCGATCTCATCCCCTTCCATCCCATCCCATCCCATCCCATTTGGTCGATTCATTTTCCAAACCATAGAAACATATAGATATCTGTATATACTAACCTAATTGAAAACGCTTTTGTTTCTTTTTTCTGTTGAATATCAGGGGGGCAGAGAAAGGGGAGAGGGGGGTGAAGCAAGCAGCGGCCGATTCCTCCGACTCGCCTATCGTCCGAGTCACGGCGAGTCGTCAATCACGGTATCGATCGATTTCGATTGGATCCTTCGAAGTGGGGGAAGGTCAAAGGAGGATGGGATGGATTGATGATCGGAATCGGAGAGAGAGAGATTTGGGGGTAGCATCAGTCAGGACTCAAGAAAGAATGTTTCGTTTCGTTAATTAAATTAAACAAAAGAGGAGAAATGAGATGCGAATGTTCGTTGCGTTGGGCCGGCTATTTACTTTCTTGTCTTTTCTCTTTTTATTTTTTTTCCTTTTTCTTTCGTTTAACTTAATTGAGCTCTGAGCTTCCTATAAATAGATTAAAGATGTAATTTTTTTTAGAAAAATTATTCGTATATCTTATATTCTCTCTGTATTCTTTATCTATATATTAAAAATATTTATATTAAATAGTTAATTTATTTATATCTGAATTTGAAATTGTTTATAGTTATTTATCATTTTTTTCCTAAATGATTATACAAAAATTTAAATTATAAATTTTATTGTATAAATAAAAATATAACTTGTAAAACTTATAATACCAGTAATATAATATAAATACTTTATATAAATATTTTTTTAAAAAATAAATATATCTGAAGTACAAATAAGAGATGTAATTAAAGGATAAAAATATCACTACTCTTTTTTTTTAAATGAGATAACTATATCTACATGCACAAACAAATTACTTTAATGAATGATGGATCTTGAAGAATTTTACCTATCTCGTCAGTCTTGGCTACTTGTTTTCTTCTATTTTATCTATATTTTTTTTCTATTTTGTTTCTATTTGTCTTTTTGGAAATTAATTAATTCTATCAAATTGTATTTTTGGAAATTATTATATAAATTAAATATCTTGCTATAAATAATATGATAAAATATCTAGTCTTTAACGGAGTAGACACTTGTGATAATGATCATTGTAAATCTTGGAGACTCAGTCCTTAAATACAAGTGTAATGTTCTCAATTTAGCATAATCATAATCTAAAATTAGCATATATGCACAATATGACTAAGAACATGTTCTCAATTTAGTATAATCATAATCTAAAATTAGCATATATGCACAATATGACTAAGAACATGTTCTCAATTTAGTATAATCATAATCTAAAATTAGCATATATGCACAATATGACTAAGAACATCCCAAAATAATTATAGCCAAAAATAATTTCAGATCAATCTTAGATGCTTAGTTCACACTAATTTCTAGAAAATTATGAGATTTTCGGGTTGCTACAGTACCGACACATTTTTCTGAATAAATCCCAAAATATTTACTAATGTAAAAATTATTTTAGACCTTCTTTAATGCAAAATTATCACATATATATTAATTAGATTAATTATAATCGATCCATTAACAATTATAATTAATCAAATTTATTTCTATACATTTCCGATTTCAAACCCTAATTAAAATATATATAATATCATTCCTTAATTAATCACTTATTTTAACATTAATATTCATAACAGTATTAAACATATAATTATAATATACATATATCCAACTTAATTTATTATATTTAAACTCCTCTAAATCCAACATTTTTTATAAGCGGCCTTTGATGTAACTTACATTTAATTTATGCCAACAAATATCTAATCTTATCTAATCTAATGAATGAATGTATATATGCCACAATTCGACTTTGACAGCACCATCACAAGTGAAGAAGCTGACAGCAGCAAAGAACATGAAATACTCCCGTAATTAAAACCTAATCCTGACGCTTCTCCCTGTGAATTTCATCAAGAATCACGATGATTGCTACGATGAATGCATGATCCACATTAGGATAAACCGAGATACCGAACGTGTCCTTTCCGAGCAACACATTCGTAAGTTCGTATTGACGGCTCATCTGCACAGCACCAACAAAATCAAGAACAAAACAAAAGAATTAATTTAATTTAAATTAAAAGAAACCTAAAGATTGCAAGTTGCAAGTGAAATTAACTTACAAGAGCAACGATGGTGTTGGTGTCGCGGAGGTAGAAGGTGCAGGACCTGTCAAACCAGCTCCCTTTGACCTTGAAATCACAAGACTGCTCGGCGGTGTTGGCAGCCAAGAACACTTCAAGCTCGGTCTTGAACTGGAGCATATGCGATTTCTTGACTGTGAAGAGCAGGTCGCTCTGATCGCTGCTGTCTCCCCGGTACACGTTCCATCTATGGTGCATGCTCATTATCTGCTTCAACTCAAAATTAATAACGCGTTTGATGTATCAAGCAAAACGAAGAAAGATATTAGAGCAGTTGGTAGTTGGTACCTTCTCTCGCATGGAGATGATGGGAGTGCCGGCTCCATCACAGAGTACACGGTGGGAGTGGAGGCTACGAACACGGCCCTTCACCTGTTTGTTTGTTTGTTTGTTTGTTTGTTTTAGATTTTTCATTTTTCATATAGAGAAACAAGGTTGAATAAGAAAATCAAGAAGAGCCATCAGAAAGCAGGCAGCCTGTTCTTATTTATTGATGAATTGAATTGACAAGCTGTTCAATTAAAATGGAGATGTTGATCCTTGGGATCAGCTCAGCTCTGCTACCAAAATATATCCAATCCAATGGAATCCAATGGAATCCAATGGAATGGAATTGAAGTAGCTAATTGGGTAGGTGGGGATTGAGGGGATTAATAATGAATTAGTAATTGAAAGTAGGTTGCTTACCTTCATCGAGACAGCGCCATTGACGTCAGTGACGACGAAGTCGCCATCGGACCAGCTGAGGGCCTTTTTGGTGACGGTCAGCGCCACCACGTAAGGCACGCAGAACTGCGGCCCCACCACAGCCACCATCGGCAGTGCCTCTGCCATCACCCTTTTTGCCTTTTGATCTAGATCACCAGATCTACTTCTTCTTCTTTCCTTTCTTTGGTTTGCTTAATCGCTTTGCTTTGGTGGACTATTATTTATATGCATTCATTTAATTAATAAGAGTTGGAAGAGACTCTTCCTTCTCTCTCTCTCTCTCTCTCTCTAGACTCTTATTTGACTTTATCTCTTCTTTCTAGCCGCCAGAATGGACCCATTCAATACCCTGTACGGCTATACCACATGTGAATCCAAACTTTTTTAATATAAAAAAATTAATAAATCGAATTAAAAATTTAAAAAAATACAATGAAAATTACGGAATATAGTCAAAGCAGATTTAACATGTCAATTCTTAGAAGAATAGAATCGTATTTGCCAAACTTTTTTTCAGCATGGAACAAGAATTGACAATCATAATTCCAAAGATGCATTTTGACCGATTTTGAATCTGTTTTGACTAGTTCTTGAACCATTCCTTCCAAACCTGCTCTCAAACCCTGGAATGTTCTTGCCATCCCTTTCCAGACCAAGTTAAACCCTTTCTCCTCTCTCTTGTTCTTTCTATACTATCATTTTTTATCTCTTCTAAATATCACCAATATCAGATCTAAAAGTATTTTTAGCCAATAGATCTAAACATTTTAAGCATTTTACTTAAATTTGAGGTAAGCTTTTTTTTAATAAGTTTATGAAAATATTATTATTAAATTGTAGAGAAATTTATTTTAAAAAAATAATATTTTATATAAAAAAATATAATCATTAAATTAAGATAAATATATTGAAAATTTTATTATGTTGTGATAAAAATATATGTTAATAATTTTTTTAGTGGTGTACTAAATTAAAAAAATAATAGAGAAAAAATCATAATTATTTTAATTTTTATTTTGTAGTTTGGTGATAATGATTCCGATAAGTGTTTACTTTAGTGGTGAAGCAACTCACAATATACATACGGATATAGATTATACAATGGGTTCGCAACATACACTATCAGCGAGCGAGAATGTAACTTTGAAAGAAATGAAAAGTATGATATATCGAGGATTACAGGTTGTTGAGTCTCAATACTTGATGGAAACTCAATGTCGAATTAATGTTGGACAGATGGATTATTTTTTCTTTATTGTGATATCGGTATATGACGAGAGCTCGTGGATGATAACTTATGAGATGGCATATTCGAAAATAAAATTGGTTGAATTATATGTTAAGTGGAATCTCGTGCAAAGCGATTGGAATGATGTTTTGTTTGTCGATAGCCAATCGGATAGTAGTAGTGTCTCACAAGTGATATATCAGCAATCAAATTTTGCAAATCTTTTATCAGAAACCAGTAGGCCGATGAGTATAACAAACTTTGATCCAATCCCTATGGATAAGAATGAGGATGAGGATGATGATGATTATAATATGGAGTTGGATGAAAGTAATGGCTTCTCAGATGAGGAGGAGAATGATAAAGATAAGGAGCATGTTATATGTGACAAAGACGATGAGGATATTGGTCCGATAGTGACTAAGATGACTCCGATAAAGCAACACATTCCATTTAGGGGTCGGGGTACAGTCCACCCAACTAGCAGTTTTTATGATTCTTCGAATTGGATTCCCGCAGATTCTAAGTTTTATCAAGGTATCGACTAATGGTCCTTTAGTTGAGAATTGGACCTTTCAATCAAAAGAATACTTTCAAATTTCCATATCCAAATGACACATTGAGAAAAACCAAGAGTTTGAAGTGAAAGACAGCAATATAAGAAAATTGAGGTTGAAATGCAAAGATCACAATTGTGAATGAAGTTTGTACACCACTCCTATAGGAGCTGGTGATGCGTGGGCTATTAAGAAATGTCCTTACAAACATATTACAAGGCAATAGCTGCCATAATTGATCATACTCGGCTAACCGCCAAGATGATCGTGGTTATCATTCGCAAAAATGTGGAAAAAAAATCTCTTTGTCCTGATTAATCAAATTCGTGGATTAATCAGAAAAATATTTCCGGACGTTAATCCGAAATACAATAAGTTATGGCATGCTCGGAGATTGCTATTGCTTACATGTTTGGAAGTTGATCGGGTTCATATGCACTGTTTCCTCAACTATTAAATGTCATTGTTATTTCAAATCTTAGAACTAAAACTCGAATTTTATCTGACCATTTGCCATGCTCAGGTACTCGTCAGTTCAAATGTGTAGCATGGGCCTTTGATCCTTTCATTGAGGCATTATGTTATCTCTGTCCTATCATAAATATAAATATATCATTTCTCAAAGGTAGATATCAAGAAAGGTTTCTAATTGTTGTTAGATACAACGCTAAGAATCAGCTTCTACGACTTGCATTTGGGCTCGTTGAAAAAAAAAAGACATCTCTAATTGGAGATGGTTACAGCGATAAATGATTAGATATAACAAGATAATATGCGTTATATCTAATCGGCATGCAGCAGTAAAGCATATTTTTCATAATCTTGGATATGGTTGGCACGAGGAGACAAATGAAGCAGTCATCGGATAAAATAAAAAAAATTAATCTGATAACATCTAAGATCGTTCTATTATTGTTAATTTATCCATGTCGTAATCGTATACATATTCTTACAAGAGAGAATTTTATATCATACATATGATCTTTGAGGTAGCTTGATTCCTCTGAGGTTCACCTTGAATCCGAAACAAGAACAGTGTCGAATTCGTGCTAGCAAACTCTCTTCTGTATCTAGATTTTTCACCTGTCAATTAATCGATCGTATAATCAATCGATATATATTTTAGCAAAATATTTTTCGAGGAAAAACTCTAGATTTAGTTGAGAGAGAGAGAAAAGTCTGATGTATATATCTTTTCTATTATTTTTTCAACCATTAACAAAAATAATTAGACTCTAAATTCGTATTAAACCATGAACAGAATTCAAAACAGCACATCAACTTCTGCCCTTTTATTACTAAAACTATCATAACTTTCTGTAGAGAATTCCAAACGATTTGAAACTTTCACCGTTAGATTCTAGATTCGAAGGGCTAGAGAATTCACATATCATATGCCTAGATTGGTTGATGTTTGCCCCTTCAAATTCTCATTTAAAGTTGCCTTAAAATCTGTCCATATTATAATCCGAATTTAATGGTCATAATCAATATTTGTTTGGGCTCATTCTCTTCTCAATTTGCTAAAATATGTTTTGGGCTTGAGCTTGGGCTTGAAATAAATTTATATTTCATAATATTCACATATTACGATATGTACAACGAATATTATTCTCATAATATGCACATTACAATATATATTTATTTCTCTGCTAGTCAGCCACATCATGTGACATAGTATTTATTTTTTGTTTCTCGTTCAGTTGGTGTGACCTATATTGAGGATCTATATTATGTTAGCAATAAAATTAAATATTTAATTTCATAAACTGTAAGCGGTATTCTTGCTATACATTACAGCTAACCAAATAACATAGACGTTTAGTAATCTTTTTACGAAACGCGATCGTTACAGTAATGTAACATTTATCATTACTTGTGTACATTTCTTGACTTATGATATTCTGATTAACATACAAAGTAGGACTGTGTCATCTTTGTATTATAATCATTTCTTAATCTCTATTAAGCAAATTATAAAATTATAACTGCACTTCAGTTATATTGGACCCATTTATAATTCTACTTTACCAATGGGCCCAAAATATTACTTCTCATTATTAACGAGTGGTAATGATGCTATTGACATATATTATTTTCCCGCACAAGTTATAAAGAACTATTATTTTTATCACAACTTCTTGCAAGTAGTTTTTAATAATAATTACGTTGTACATTCCTCATATGAAAATAATATATGTCTCAATCTTGAAATCAGAGACACGATGAAAATATTAATGACACTAACACAATCCATATAATGTTTCATCTATTAGGTTTATTCAATATATGAAGCATTTCATATATTCGTGTTATTAAATGATAATTTTTTATCAACGTTTGCAGAACTACGACGTACTTTTCATCAACACGACGGTCTTATATGTCATATTAGTGTTCTTGCTAATATGCAAGACCTGTGAACATTTTAGTGTTGTATATTTATTTACTTAGAATCCTGTAGTTCAAAACCAAATGCATCTTCGTGAACACTTCTAAATATAAATATAAAACTCATGGAACAAAATATAAATCACATTCAATTCATAAATATAACATATATAAAAGATAATCAACAAATGATAACTTTTAAACACAAATCTATTAATCTTCCACTTGTTCTTAAAGTTACATCTTATACATTCATATGTATTAACTTAAAAAACTAGAGTTGTATTATGACTTAATCAGTTATCTCTATCCACTCTCCATGTTCCTTTAGACCCATGGAATCAAAGTGGACTTCGCTCTTGGCTTGAGATAAAGGTTTTGTTAGCGAATCTGCTATGTTGCTATCCGTGTCCACCTTTAACAATTTTAATCTACCCTTTTCTATGAAGTCTCAAACGACAAAGTATTTTCTATCCATGTGTTTGATCTTGTGGTATGCCTTCGGCTCCTTGATTTGCGCAATAGCTCTACTATTATCGCAAAACAACTCCAATGGTCCTTCGATGGAAGGTACCACATTAAGTTCCTCAATGAACTTCTTGATCCAAACACCCTCTTTGCTGGCTTCAGCCGCAGCCATCACCTCTGATTAGGTTGTTGAGTCAGCCGTTGTTGATTATTTGAAACTTCTCCAACTAACAGCACCCTCATTCAAAATGAAAACATACCCAGATTGTGATCGCTTATCATCATAATCGGTCACAAAACTTGCATCGGTGTAGCCTTCTACAACGAGCTCCCTTTTGCCCCCATACACAAGAAACTTATCCTTAGTCCTGTTAATATACTTGAGAATATTCTTGACCCCAGTCCAATGAGCAGAACCTGCATGAGTTTGATAACGACTTGTCATACTCAGAGCATACATGACATCAGGTCGCGTACACACCATAGCATACATGACGGAACCAACTGCAGAAGCATATGGTACATCATTCATGATTTCAATGTATTTACGTGTTGTAGCACACTGAGACTTGATAAGTGTTGTAACATTGAGTCATTGACACATTTCCTTTCTTGGAATTCTGCATGTTGAACCGTTTCAACACTTTGTCAATGTACGTACGTTGACTTAACCCAATGAGTTTACGGGACCTATCTCTATATATCTTTATACCCAAGATATATTGGGCCTCACCCAAGTCTTTCATTGAGAAAATATTTTTCAATAAAGATTTTGTTTGCATCATTAAGGGAATAAAATTTCCTATCAATAGTATGTCATCAATATATAAGACTAAGAAAAGTACATAGCTCCCACTGACTACCTTGTATACACAAGGCTCTTCTTTGCTTTGGACGAATCCAAGGCGTTTAACCTCATCATCAAAACGCTTGTTCCAACTCCTAGATACTTGCTTTAGTCCATAAATGGACCTTTGAAGCTTGTATACTTTACCACCATTACTTGGATCTTCAAAACTCAGAGGTTGTATCATGTACACGTCCTATTCCAAATTTCCGTTAAGGAATGCTGTTTTGACATCCATTTGTTATATTTTATAGTCATAATATGCGGTAATGGCTAGTAATATCCGAATAGACTTAAACATTGCAACATGCAAGAAGGTTTCATCATAGTCAATACTTTCAAATTGACTAAACCCTTTCGCTACAAGTCTTGTCTTATATATTGTCATGTTTCCATTTATGTCCATCTTCCACTTGAAAACCCATTTGTTTTGAACGATTTTTTTTTCCTTAAGGAAGATCTATCAAGGTCCATACTTGGTTGTCATACATGGATTGCATTTCATATTTCATGGCTTCATATCATGATTTTGAATCATTTATATTCATTGCTTCTTAAAAGGTCGTCGGATCTTCGGTATCTATTATCATGATCTCATGAAGTCCTGGATAGAAATCGAGTTTTTTTCTAAGTCTTGTTGACCTTCTTAGTTCTTGTGACTCTTCCTGTTCATCCTGAGTCTCTTGAAAATCTCTTATACAATCTCTTGTGACATTGGTTCAATATTGGATTGAACACTGTGTGGTGATGTGTGAACCTCTTTCTCAATAGGTTGAGGAACCTGTTTACTCATGCTCTCACTAGCCATAGGAACTATGGTTGGGCTACTTCAATCTGTATCAATATTATCCATAACATGATCAAGGTCTTGTAGTGTTTCTTTAGTTTCTTCGAGTATTATACTACTCTCACCACTTTTTATTCTTTTGAGAAACTCCTTCTCTAAGAAAATTGCACCCCTTTCAACTAATATTTTGTTAGTTGACTTGTGCCAAAAGTAGTATCATTTCGTTTCTTTTGGATAATCTATAAAAAAACATTTATCCGCTTGAGGTTCCAGCTTGATTTTATCAATCATTTGACGTAAGTCTCGCATCCCCAAATCTTGAGAAAAGACAAATTAGGAATTTTCCTTGTCCATAACTCATAAGGAGTTTTCTCGATGGATTTAGATGGAATAATGTTCAGTGTGTAAGCTACGGTTAGTAATGCATGTCTCTAAAAATAAAGATGCAATTCTCTCTAACATATCATTGATCGAACCATGTCGAGCAATGTTTTGTTTCTCCTCTCGGATACACCATTCCATCGAAGTGTTCCGAATGGAGTCAATTGTGGTATGACACCACATTCTTTTAGATATGCACCAAATTCATTACTCAAATATTCTCCTCCACGATCAGTTCGTAGAGTCTTAATTCTCTTACCTAGTTGGTTTTCTACTTCATTCTTGAATTCTTTGAACTTGTTAAAAGATTCGCTCTTATTTTTTATTAGATAAACATATAGCCATAATGACTAGAGTTATCCGTAAATGTAATGAAGTATCTAAAATCATCTCGTGCACTAGTTTTCATTGGCCACATTCATCTAAATGTATTAATTCTAATAAGTCTTTTGCCTTTGTACATTTCTTCTTGAAAGGTTTCTTTGTCATTTTTCCTACTAAGCAAGGTTCGCATGTCTCGATTTCATCATAATTAAGGAGACTAAGAAGATTACTTTCTTGTAATTTCTTTATGTGTTTCTCGCTTATATGACCTAGGCGATAGGGCCATAAGAGAATCTTATTTTCATGAGATACTTTGAGTCGTTTGTTATTTACATTTAAAATATATTTATCATTAACTTCAAGCAAATATAAGTCATCCTTAATAGTAACATTTGCATAGAAAATTTCATCTTTTGAAATACTCATACTCGAGTTTGAAATAGTAAATACATATCCATCATTGTCCAAACATGACACAGATATAATGTTTTTACATATAAACGGAACATAATAAACATTATTCAGAATAATTATTAAACCACTAGATAAATAAATGTGAATCCATCAAATGACCATTGCTGAGATGCTAACATCATTGCCCACCTTCAAAGTAACTTCTCCTTTCTTGAGATGTCTTCTATCCATAAGTGTCTACATATTTGCACAAATATGAGCACATGATCCCAGTATCAATTACCCAATTATGAATAGATTTGGTTAAATTAACTTCAATAACATAGATACCTTTCTAAACCTTGGGGCGCTTGCGTTCTATTTTGCCACTGTCCAAGTCAGTCTTGTATTTAGGACAATTCGCCTTGAAATGTCCTAACTCGTGGCAATAAAAGTACTATGTTTGCGGAGTTGACAAATTTTTTTTCTTTTTACCTTTGGAGGTGCTCGCTTGAGCTCCTCCTTTTCCTTTATTCGTTTTGGGTATCTTCTTTTTGCTCTTTCCTTTGTGGACCTTTTTGCTGTTTTGGGAGATTGTAAGGACATCCTTCTCTCCCTTGTGCCTGTTCATATCAGCCTCTGTCTGCTTTAATGTCTGATGGATCTCATCCAAGATCATTATTTTTTCACGCAAGTGAAAATGCATGACTACATCTCTATAAGATGGAGGCAATAAACCAAGGATTATATCCTCAGCCGAGTCAACATGCATTGGAGCATTGAGCTTCTACAATTTCTCAAGGTAACCCAGCATTTTTTACATGTGTTGGTTGATGGAAGACCCTTCCGCAATGTTGCACCTAGTGAATGCTAGGGTGATCTTTGAACGCTATTTACGAGCATTCTCCAGAAACATTTTGGAGAGACGTTCGATTATCTCTTTTGGAGAATTGTTTATGAATTTACGAGTAAGTTCAGTTGTCGTACTTGCCAACATGAGACCTTGAACGTTCAGTCCGTACTTGCGGTACTTTTCAGACACAGTCTTCTCTTCATCAGTGGGTTTTGTACCTAGTACTAGTGTATCTTCAACCAGCATATCTGTAAGATCCTCTGACCTGATGATTAGTTGGAGTTTGTGAGTTCCCAATCGAGATAATTAGAACCATCACACTCTAACGGGCATTTTTCGAGGATGGAATGAATAAGCATGTTGTTTGTCATTCTAATTAAAATTAAAATTAAAGAATTTCATGTTAATATTTATGTAAAACTTATTTAAATAAAACTCATACTACATTTTTAAAGTGTCATTTATGTAGTATATTCAAGATCTTATCATAAATAAATCGACCTTATCCGATTTATAAATTTAAGGTAAGTAATCTTTTACTAATCATAACCTTTAGAAATTCTTTTGCAATCTTTTGCAATTTAATTTCTAAACTTTATGACTCTTGTTGTTTATTAAGAAATATTTCTTTTACTAAACAATTTTCCCGAGACTTCAAGCCTAGATCTTGACTTCTCTTTTAAGTAAACTCATCTTATTTGTCAATATAATTGGTCATACTATCTCCATAAAATAAATGTACCAAATGCCTCACATCTAATCCATTTATCAATGGCTTCATAATATATCCTAACATATTCCACAATTTCTAAAGATTAAAAATTGCACTCATGCATATTTTTAATCCTTAGCTTAAAGTGGATAAAATGAGAAGGAAAAATACTTAAACACATCATGAAATGTGACTATAGTTCGGTAGGTCATATATTCATACACCCATACATATCCTAACATATCATTCACATAAATTCATAAAACACAAAACATAACAAAATCACAAACATTTGCGAGTTTGTATGAATCTGCGTCTTTTCTTCATCCATCGCTATGTCTTCTTGCACCATCGGATGAAAATTTGCATAAAATAAATATGCAATCCCAAACTTTATTTATAAATCCTTTCAAAATTTGCTAAGTGAAAGTATTAGGGACCTCTCTCATTCTCACAAATGCACATGATGTAAATAAATAAATAAAAGGCATCATATACATAAATTGCCTTTTGTACCTAATTAATAACCGCTTATTAAACTTGCCCCTTCAAATTGGTTGATGTTTGCCCCTTCAAATTTTTCATTCAAAGTTGCCTTAAAATCTGTCCATATTGTAATCCGAATTTAATGGTCATAATCAATATTTGTTTGGGCTTATTCTCTTCTCAATTTGCTAAAATATATTTTAGGCTTAGGCTTAGGCTTGAAATAAATTTATATTTCATAATATTCACATATTACGATATTTACAACGAATATTATTCTCATAATATGCACATTACAATATATATTTATTTCTCTGCTAGTCAGCCACATCATGTGACATAGTATTTATTTTTTGCTTTCTGTTCAGTTGGTGTGACCTATATTGAGGATCTATATTATGTTGACAATGATATTCTTGCTATACATTACAGCTAACTAAATAACATAGACGTTTAATAATAATTACGTTGTATTTTAATTGGGAGGACTGACAAGGATCTATGCACAAGTCAAGTGAGTCCTCATCATCATTAGCCTTTGTACATAATAAATTTAAATTATAAATTACAGAAAAAATCGAAATGTAGAAATTAAAAAAATTTATACCTCCTTGGGAGTCGGGTGAGGCATCATCATCATCAGGAATCAACTCTACATCTGCAAGCAAACCAGCATCAGTCAGCACCCTCTCAAACTCATGAACCTGATCGGCATCAACCGCATCGAGTTAGTGACTCCTCAGTAGAACCTTGCAAAGTCGCTTCGTTCTACGCTTATACAACTGCTTGATAATATATGCAGCACAATATTAGCTATGCATACCCTACAATGATAATTTTTTTAATTTGAACATAACCAATAACTCAATATTTCATAATTAAAAAGTTAAAAAATGAGAAATTTATACCAATCGTCAAATATGAGGACCACGGGGAGCGTATTCTAGCTCCTCCATAGAATAATATGGGTGTGGCAATGGTCAGTCCAAATCGATCTCTATCTGACCACGAATATACATCATATACATCCCAAGAATCTAAAACCACCGACGATAATGCAAATACCGACTCATATCGTACGTTGGGTCTCCTGAATGATGTCGGGTCTCTCCCACATGTCTACATATACACGATGTTTCACGGCCCAATCAGTAGTCGTACGGTTTGTATGACCTATTTTGTTAAGTTTGCGTAGCTCTGTCCAACTATGAGAATCCCGCGAAGGTATCAGTTGGAAAAAGCCAAACTGTCTCATTACTCTCACAAGCCAATATTCCTAATCGATATGAACTCGTCCGGGAAGTAAATCCAAATATGCCTCGTACGACTGCTAGTTGATATATTCATCTAGCAAATTCTCAAGCTCATTTCTATAGAATGTCAAATTGGAATGTGCATGACTGACCTCATAAGTCTAGAATGTGGAGGTCGAGACTCCAAGTTAGCTCCCCCTAGTATCAAAACCCTTAGGTCTCGGTCGAGCTATCGGAAATCTGGTCCAAGCTCAATGCTGTAGCAATAACAATGGTTTACCAATTATTTTTTACGTGCCAAACATGCACTTAACAAATTCCGATACAGACATGCAAGCACCACCGTGTCCCAATTGTATACCGTTGAATCCTCAAGGTTCTGCAAGAATCTCAAATACATCACTGGAATGCTATCTCCGAATATATCTGAAAAAATCTAACATACTTTTTTCAATTTTTAACTAAACATATCACAAATAAATTCAAATCAATTACTAACAAAATTTCTAACATACTTTTTTCACTTAAACTATAACTTCCAATCTAATATTAACATTTTTTTTTCCTAACAACCAACCATTTTGGAAAAAAAATCTTTGATTGTTGATTCGATCACATAAATCAAATGAAAATTTCTATCACTACTAGATAAAAATTCATAACATGCATGCACTATTTTTATTTTTACATAAATTAAATGAATATATTTATAACATTCTAACTAATTTTACAAAATATTATTAAGTTATTTGCAATTCTTAACTAAACATATCACAAATTTATTCAAATCAATTACTAACAAAATTTCTAACATACTTTCTTCACTTAAACTACGACTTCTAATCTAATATTAACAACATTTTCCTAACAACCGACCATTTCGGAAAAAAAATCATTTCAGAAAAAAATTACCTTTTGGGAGCTCTCGGACCAGACCTGGCACCTGCGTTGCCATAATGTGGTCCCTCTCCGCTCTGTCGCGAGGTGGGGTGTGGGGTTGTCGGGTAGAGAGGAGGCGGTGGTGAGGGCAAGGGTGGTTTTTTTTTTTTTGGGTTGTGGCTGCAGAGGAAGGGAGAGAGGGAGGGATTTGGGGGAAGGGAAGAGATTTAGGGGGATGGGTCTGGGAACGGAGGTGACAAGTCCACTCTAAGGGTCTGAAAACGGGTTTAGGAGAGACGGTTCCAGAATTGATCAAAACAAATTCAAAATCGGTCAAGATACATCTCTAAGACTACACTTGCTAAGTCCGGTCTCAAATTATGAACATGCTTGGCAAATACAGTTCTATTTTTCTGAGAACGGACCTTTTAAGTATGTTTTGCCGATATTCCTTAATTTCTGTCACATTTTCCTATATTTTTAATTCAATTTATTAATTTTCTTATATTATAAAACTTCTGCAAGTGGATCTGGAGTGCTTCTCTCTCAAAAAAAAGAAAAAAAATCTCCAGTGCCATTCTGCACCCCATATCCCCAGCCTCCTTTCTATTTTTTGTTTTGTTTCGCTAGAGCTCTCCATATTACCAATTATCATCAAAAAGTTTGTTTTTTTTTTTTTTTTGAAGCCTTGGCAGCGACTGCCAAGGTTGTATTAAAATAGAAAAGTCAATTACATCGTGCATCTTACAGCATCATAATCTCAAACATCTATCCTGACAAAAATTCAGACTACAGCGTTTATATACAAAAACATACAGCCTATGTATTTGAGATCAGCAGTATTTAAGCCAGTCTTGTGCCTCTTGCATTAACCGTTACACCACTGTCTCAACCGACATCTCTGTACCACCAAAAACAACTGAATTTCTGTATTTCCATATACCCCAGAGTGCAGCCAGGAAAAAACAGGACCACCTCTTTCGCTCCTTATTATCTCGTATCTCCATCATCTGATAAGACCGCACAAAGATGCTCGTTACGGTGTCATCCATCTGGAACAGGGGATGTCCCAGTTTCAGTCTAAGCAAATGCCAAACGGCAATAGCATATGGGCAGAGAAAGAAAAGATGTAGTGCAGATTCAACAGGGCAGTTTCAGCACACCTGGCATGGCAGTGAGCCCGTCATGCTTCTTCTGTGCATCACATCATGTGTTAGAAGGCGTCCCTGCACCAGCAAATAACCAAAAATTCTTACCGTTGGAGGTAGCCTTGCTGTCCAGATCCACGTGAAGAGCCATCTCGTCTTCCCTGCAGCTGTTAAAATTAAAAAGATTTTAACAGCTGAAGGGAAGACGAGAAGGCTCTTCATATGGATCTGACAGCAGGGTATCATCAAAAAGTCAATGTTCTAATTCCCCCATCATACATGATCAGGAAGAACAAACACCTGATGAGTCATGATCATCACTATTAACAAATAAAAATAAGGACAGAATAACACTACTCTAGCAAGCAAAAGTTACAATTAGATCCTTACGTGTAACTTATTTACATAAGAGTGACAATTTCTCACTACCCCTGCAAAGTCTCATGAAAAGAAAAAAAGAAATATACTGCATTCACTTCCAAAACCTACAAAATACCATCATCCAACCCTAGAATAGCATGCAAAGCCCCTCTCGGCTCCATTTTCTTTGAAACCGGCATAGCCTCCTTCCCGGTGGGCCACATTTGCCAACTTCTGAAAGACTGCAATGGTACAGGCTTCAATTCTAGTTCCAAGCGAACATTAGGAACAATCGGTGGCTTTTTCAAGGGTACACAAGGAATTTTTCCTATAAATAAGTCCAAGCTGGAAGCCACATGGTTAATTTGTAAGCTTTGCTATGAACAAACAGGCACCTTTACTTCAGAACCCTCCTTCAAGCTTCTCCCTCTCGACATTAACTTATCACCATCGACCTTATGCTTTGGCCTTTCCTTATTCTCAACTGATTCCAGCTTTCGCTCTCTTTCTTCTGTATCCTGATCCTGTAGCTGCTCGAGAACCGAGACAATGTCTTTCATGCGTGGCCTCACCTTTGAGTCCGTCATCAAGCATTGTGATGCTAGAGAAGCGACCTTGTGGGCCCCGTCAGGAGAGTACTGCCCATCTAGTCTTCTATCCATAACCCGGAATATCTTGCGTTTGTGTCTCAGGTAGGGCCGAGCCCACTCAACTAGGTTGTGTTCACCTTGGGGTCGATTCTTGTCTATGGCACGCCGGCCGGATAACATCTCTAGTAGAACCACGCCAAAGCTATACACATCACTTTTCGTCGTTAAATGGCCTACAACATTGCAAGGTACAACAATCACTCAATCAGAGAATAGAAATTCAAGTTTACTAGACATGCCAGTATCAGTACATGATTCAAGTTCAGGCCAGTATCAGCACATGATTCAAGTTCTGGCCAGGTCATTCCAGTAGAGTAGACCAGACCAGCACGGTACCATGATCCATTTGAGGTGATGCAAGTAATCCAGATTGATTTCAAAGTTATCCTGGAGGACCCCATAAAGGCAAAGTGCAGCAGTAGTACTTAGCATGTGCACTAGCCTTGATTGACATGAACTGATTCTAATTTCACTTTATTCCAATGCGTAAGTCTTTATTGGAAAATCAGTTGGGTAAAAGAGTACCTGTGGCAATATACTCAGGAGCTGCATATCCCTGTGTCCCCATCACCCTTGTGGAGACGTGGCTCTTCTCTCCGGTGGGGCTGTCCTTGGCTAATCCAAAATCCGACAACTTTGCATTGTAGTTCTGTATATGGATATCAAAGGCATTTATTGACTCTGTTATTTCATTGTGTAGTTGGGTTCTTTAGTGCTTGATTTTGCAACTCAAAAAGTAATTGAATTGATGATTATATAAGGTGGCTCATGAATCTTTTCTTTTTTTTCTTTTCTTTCTTTTTCCCAAATGCCCATGTTATGAGAAAAGGCAAGAAAAGAATGATGCAACCAAAGGCTGAAGAATATATATATATGTAAATATATTTTTATGTGATACTGTAACAGACCGAATCAAGAAGGACATTCGATGCCTTAAAATCACGGTAAATGACTTTGGCCTCGGCACTGTGCAGATAAGCCAGACCTCTGGCAGCACCAAGGGCAACCTTCATTCTTAATTTCCACGAGAGAGGCTGAAAATATGAACCCCCTGCATCAACATTCAATAAAAATAATAATCAAGAGCCTTTTTCCAATACCCCAGTGGAACAAGTGTTTGATTGCTAGGAGCTTTGTGCTTCTCTCTTTTTAACTGTGCTTGATTCCCAGTCAATTTGCACATGTATTGAATTTGCACTCAAATGGAGACACTAATTGTATTACAATATCAGTCTAAAAGAAAAACCTACTCCTAAAAAGATGGTTCTCCAAGCTTCCACGAGGCATGAACTCGTAGACCAGAAGCCGTTGTTCGTCCTCGAAGCAATACCCGACCAGCCGTACAAGATTAGGGTGGTACAACTGACCCAAGTAATTAACCTCTGCCTGCAGTGGAGGATCAACAGAAATAGAAATAAACATACAATAAATAAAAGCATATGAGATAAAAGAAAATTAGAAGTGGGCATTGACTCGCTGACCAGCCACTCCCTGTGACCCTGGAAGCCGTCCTGGTTTAGGCGCTTGACAGCAATAGCCATGCCGGTGCCAGGTTTGGAGGCAGCCATGGTGTTCTCGTCGATCCATCCCTTGAAGACAGATCCGAAGCCGCCTCCACCGAGCACGCTGTCGGGTCGGAAGTTCCTGGTGGCAGCCTTCAAGTTGCTGAAGCTGAAGCTGTTGAGGTTGGAGGACTGAAGGATGGCGTCCTGGTTGCGCAGGATCAGAGGGAAAGAGGAGGAGGATGCTCGGCTGCTGCTGCTGCTCAGCCTCAGTCCATCTCTGTCTCTGTCTCTGCCCCCTATTCCGGCAACAGTCCCTGCATTGCGTTTTCGTTTCTGTTTGTTGGAAAGGAAAGGAAAAGAAAAGAAAAGAAAAGAAAAGGAAGGAAAGGAATTGAGGAGACCTGAGGCGCCAGCGGAGAGCGACTGGGAGAGGGTATCCGCCTTGCTCCATCTTGCGCTGTAACAGTTCCCCATCCTCCTCCTTCCGAGCCCACACCAAATCCTAATCTGTGGTGGTAGCTGTAATTGCAATTGATTAATTCAGACAGCGCTGCTCTCTCCCGAGAGACCGACCAGCTCCTCTCTCGTAATCGCATCCCTCCATCCCTCGTCCCTTCGCCTCTTGCTTGCTCGCTTCCTTCCTTCCTTCCTTCCTTCCTTTTGGTTTCTTCTCCCGTCTAATTCTAGTTCTAATTGTAATTCCTATTCCAATTCTAATCCAAGCTAGTCAAAGTCTCCCCGGATGTTGACCTTTGCTTGTTCGACTCTGTGTTCCGCCTTGTTTCTTTCTTTCTTCCTTTCATCTATCTATTCCTTCATTATTAAATTACTACTATTATTGTTACTACTTTATCTTTCTGAATTTATTTATGATCACCGAGGCCTCAGGACAATTCTATTCTATTCTATTCTATTCTATTCAATTAATTCAGGGAACTGTTGTCTTGTTTCTCTTAAAAAAATGCAAAAAATGCACACACTAGCCCAGTGGGCTGCTTTCTCATCCCTTGTTTCTCTTCAGAAAAAGACAAATAAAATACTTTAATCCTTGTTTCCCTTCAGAAAAAGACATAAAATACTTACATTACAACTTGATTATATTCTCTCTATTTGCGGTGAACACCGTACTAATATTACATTTGCAAATTTCACAACTAAGCCAGTGCCCAAAAAATAGTAATAAAGAGGAGAAAAAGAAAAAAGAAAAAAACGTGACCACTCCCTTTGTAGTTCTTAATTCCTCAAAAATTATTTTCTTTTTCCCATCAATCTAGTAGTATAGTACTAGCTGTGCACCCATTTTGAACCGGTAAAATAAAATAACATTCACATCAGCTAAAATCCTGTTGAAAGAAACTCACTTACAACTGGATTTCGTTTCTTGAGAGCAATTTTTCAAACACATTAATTACTATCCTTATTAGCTAACTTACTTTGCTTCAAGCTCCTCTGAGAATCTGACTAAGATATTCACAAACTATTAATTAGTACCCTATCCTTCATAGCTTTTTAATAGATCGATAAAAGCTAATGAAGATCTATCGATTATTATGCATATGCTCTCGCAAGACCATTATATCATGTTAGTAAACAAAATAAATTCAATAGTTGGAATAAATTTCATTAAATATGTTTTGGGAATGACCCAGATTAAGCGCAATAAGTAGGCCAGATAGTTGTTGATCTACTTAGATCAAACTCTATAAGAAATAAAATGTATTCATCACAAAGATTCATTCATACATAATAACAGTGTTAAAATAAGACTTAACTACACATTTTTCATAAAGAATATAAGAAAATTGAGAAGAGGAACAAAAGAGAAAATAACAAGACATCTCAATATGTAAAACAAAGCCTCGTTAAAATCGCGAGTTAACTTGTGCGAAGAGTGCCTTGAAATCCTTGGTTGGTGTACCTACTCCTTCAGGCTTTGATGCCAAATCTAATGCCTTGAACTTTGCTTCCTCAAACTGCAGAGCCTGTATGAACAATGTACAAGTTCCGTCACCTATTCAGAAAGGAGGTTGTAAACAAGGTACACTACTGGCGGGGCGTAGAGTGCCTTAAAATCGCAAGTTAACTTTGCCACCTCATTCACCTCATAATTTTGACGTTTCATGGGAGCATGGGCGTATGACACTTATCGTTTTGCTGAGGTGCACATAAAATCCTGTTGAATGAAAAATTATTTGGATACAAAAGCAAGGGAGGACATAAACCTGAACGCAGACTTCTGCCACATCAGCCCTAGGAACAGATTTCGTATCAGTCTGAAGAAGTTCATCATCCTTCCCCACTACCAACTCCCGCAAGCCCCCTTCTTTATCCAGTAATCCTCCTGGCCTTAATCATACAAAACAATAACTTGCAAGTTCAAAACCAAATTACACAAAAGACAATCAATCCGACAGGATTATCAAATGCTAGGTCAAGTTTCTCAACTAGTTGTGAGACCCTCTGGTAGAATAAATAAGAAAATTCATATGTGATCCAGTACTAGTTTGTTGTGGATAGTTGGTTGCATCACAAATTATTGAGTACTATTAAAAAATCTCGGTAAAATACATTTAACATATGAAAGAAAAGACACAAATTTGTACCTTATTATAGTGTAAGGTATACCTGAGTCAGCTAAATACTGCTCAGCCTTTCTCTTCCATACCTACAAAGAAAAGAGAAACACTTACATCCTCCCTTAACTTACCATAACAAGTTCCACCAAAAATTTTAAGGCCGAATTACTGCTCATTCAAGATGTATGACAAGATCGGATACCAAATTCAGGAAAAGGAGTGGGCTTCAGAGGCAGATAATTACCAAAATGTTGCCATTCCCCAAGCTATTCAACGGGTGGTTAAGATTGGTGCCTCCCATCGAACCGACCAACACAACATGCTTCACTCCAGCTGCCTTTGCTGAAACAAAAGTTGAAAGACTATGCAACTTATTAACGAAACCTGACTAGCATACTTGCATGCAGCATTACCATACCAGCTGAACCGCCACACACAAGTACCAGGCCAAACTGTCCAACTACCAATGATACCAGCAAGCTTCCTCAAGGTTTTTTCAACTAGTTAAGGCTGGAATTGAGCCTTAATTATTATCCCAGAAAGTCAAACATAAGAATAAAAAAACGGTGGAAAGAAGAACCAGTGAGCAAACTGATACTTGTTCCAGAGTGCTCAGTACCATGATGATAATGGAATTGACTGCATGACTCCAGTATCTGTTAGATTGTTACCTTTATGTTAATCCTTGAGCTATATAGATAATAAAAAAGAGAAAATGTGTTACCGGCATCGATTTGGTTCTTCTGGCCAATCCAATCAACCTAGCAACCAGAGACAGCATGTAAACAACTTGAACAATATAACGAGGAAGAACAATTTCGGACTTGGGAATCGAAACTTCATTCCTATCAATTGAAAGGAACTTGCTCAAGGCAAAAAGACATTTGTGTTTATACTTTATATAGTACCAGTCTGGCTGGTTTTCAGGCAATTCCTGACCATTACCAGCTGGTACTGAACCAGAAAGTGCAGAACCAAGTTGTTGGGTTTAATTTCATGTTTCTCATTGTTTTTGGCATGCTCACATTGCCTCTGAGACATTTTTCTCAATTGATATGCCGTAAAGCAAACACAGTGACTTCAAAGAATCTCCTAAATCCTTTTGTTGGAAGAAAAAAAGAAGAAGCAATGATTGGTTCTAACAAAAAGCTTATTATTATTATTATTATTTTTGGGAAGTGAATTGTTCAGCCAGAGATGTGTTAAATTGAAATTGAAAGTTAAACTACCTGTTCAGGAAATTGACCATCTTCGAAATAGAACTCAGGCCTGCCACCCTTGGTGGGGTCAAATTCGGGCTTCATTTTGGGAACGGCACTGGTGAGTATGATGACAGCATCTGCCCCTTGAAATGCAGGTAGCATTCCGACGGCATCTCTTATGTCGGCTATGAATATATTGTCAGAACTAGCATCAGCATCAGCATGAGCTCCTAGAACTTTCTGTTTGCTCTCTTCTGACCGCACTAAGCCTCTGGGAATGAACTGTTGGTGCCGCTCCTTGAGCTTTTTATAAGCAATTTGACCTAAAATGAGAAAAATCCAACAGACTGACCTATCAACATAAACATCTTCTGTCAGATATTGGTAGTAGTGAAACTCTGCTTCAGAAAGCTCTTCAGAATTGCAATTTTTTTTTTTGGAAATTGAGCACCTTCAATAGTTAAAAGATAAATTTTATTTGCCTATGATGATAATCACCCGGGAACAATACCCAATTAAATGTGAAAAACATAAACAAAAACCTTCATGCGTCGAGAGAGAGAGTACAAAAGAAAGAAAAGAAAAGAGAAAACCTGTACGTCCAGCGGCGCCAGTGAGGAGAACCGTCAAGCGAGGAGCATCCGCCATTGGAGAAGCTTTGTTGTATACTCTATTAGCAACCTGGAATTGAGCTCTGACAGACGAGTGATTATGTAGGAACCAATAAGAACTCGAGGAGGAAGCAAAGAAAAGAAAAGAAATGGGATGGGATGGGATGGGATGTTCTAGAAAAAAAAAAGAAAAGAAAAGCCGCGGTGGGCCAATAGAGGAGAAGACACTATCGACTTATTATTCAGATCTGGGCCCAAAATATTGAAGAGAAGAAAGCAGAGGCCCGAAGGGGATGCTCCAGACTTCCAGCACGCAGCACCGCAACCTTCCAGTCTTTGCAGCTTTGGAGTCGGGGGGAGGTCGTCGCTCCGAGCAGAAGAGAAGCCCCGAGCACCTTCTAGCGCTTTCCTTTCCTTTCCTTTATAAACAAGCACCTATTGATTTCCGTAGGAGAAGAGAGAGCATCGAAGCAAGCGAACAAGCATGGCGAAGAAAGACGGCTTGGATTGGGACGGCTTGCTCAAGTGGAGCCTCGCCAACTCCGACGCCACTACGCCCCCTCGCCAACTCAGGTACCTTTTCCTTTCCTTTCGTCTCTCTTTCTCTTTCTAATCTCCAAGTACCTTATACTGTCTGACTGCCTGACTGGTTCAATGCTTTCAAAATGCAGCGAGGAAGACCGCAAATGGTTCCTGGAGGCGATGCAGGCCCAGACTGTCGATGTCATCAAGCGCATGAAGGAGATCACCCTCGTCATGTCCACCCCAGAACACGTCCTCGAGGCTCAAGGCGTCACCCCGGAGAACATCGAAGATATGCTCGACGAACTCCAAGAGCACGTCGAGTCTATTGACATGGCTAACGGTACCCTACCTACATTCATTCATTTTACATCATCAATTATACCAGTGTAAGCACTGCCAGTAATTTCAATCTTTGGCTGACTAACTATGTCAATTCACAGATCTACACACCATCGGTGGGTTAGTCCCTCTTCTTGGTTACTTGAGAAACTCCCATGCCAACATCCGAGCCAAGGCTGCAGATGTCGTCACCACCATTGTGCAGAACAACCCCAAGAGCCAGCAGCTTGTAATGGAGGCCAATGGATTCGAACCTCTTCTTGCAAATTTCACTTCTGACTCTAGTATCACGGCACGCACTAAAGCACTCAGTGCAATATCTTGTGAGTCGTCTTCTTCTTGTCTCATGCCATTCATTTCTGGAGACTTCCAAGTAGTACCATGTGGATTACGTACAGTAATTGCATTGTAGGGTCAAATACTGGTATATTGATAGCTTTATAAGGTGCAGATATCTTTTACCAGAATCCTTGATATAATAAATCTCAAAAACAACCATGCCGGCAATGTTTGATGGATGTTATAGCCAACCTTTTGTTAGGACCACGTTGCATCTTTCATTTTCATGTGGCTCTAAGCTATCATTTTTTTTTTATTTTTGTTCTACATAGCTACATCCTGCTTGGTTAATTTCTAGCAGTGTATTATGTTTCCTGTTAGCCTGAACCTGTAAGGGGTTTTAGTGAGGATATTCAATGAACATACATAAGCTCAGAAATTATGTAACCTAGGACATTCATAATTCTATATGACAATGACACAATTCAATTTTCTTATATCAGCACTGATTCGACATAACAAACCCGGAATAGCTGCTTTTCGCCTCGCAAATGGCTATGCTGCATTGAGAGATGCACTCAGCTCAGATGATGTCAGGTTCCAGAGGTAACCAACATATATCTGTGTTTGGGTATTTACTTGTAGAAAACAGACAAAAGAAAATGCTCATTAGGGAGGTTGGGAAACTTCTAAGAAGTGCATCATCTCTACCATACTACCCTAGCATTTTGGCGGTAATCACAATAACGGCTAGAAACCTACAGGGCAAATTCTGCTACTGAAATTCAAATAATTGGTTGCTGTAATTGCAGAAAGAACTCATCCTATGTTTAAATTCCATTTCTCTTTGACAGGAAGGCACTAAATTTGATCAACTATCTTTTACATGAGAACTCTGCGGACTGTAGCGTGGTGACCGAGTTGGGGATCCCACGGCAAATGGTGCACCTTGCCTCAAGCACGGACTCTGATGTACGCGAGGCAGCTTTGGGCGGTTTGCTTGAGCTAGCCAAAGACAAGAAATCAGGTGGCGCCTTAGCCGATGAAGAGAAACTAAAATCTGTCCTGCAGAGCCGTATTGACGGCATCAGCGAGATGTCACAGGACCAACTTGAAGCAGCACGTGAGGAGAGGCAGCTGGTTGACTCTCTGTGGAAGGAGTGCTATAACGAGCCATCGAGTCTGAGAGAGAAGGGTTTGGTCGTGTTGCCAGAAGAGGACACCTTTAAGCAACCTCCTGATGTTGCTGGCAAGTTCTTTGAGCCGGCATTACGTGCATGGTCGGGACCAAAGCAGGATGGTAGCAGCGTTTCTGCATCTTCAGGCGAGAAGAAGGATGCTCCACCACCTCTGTTGTTGGGACCGGGCCCATCAGCTTCACGGAGCGATGGAGCTTGAGCCTAGTATTTTTTTTTCTTTTCTTTTTGTGTTATGTATTACTCTTGTAATATTTATGGAGACGATGCCAGTGTTGTTATGGACGAAGAATCTTAGTTTACTTGCGGATGTCGACATATGGTGAATTTATTCTTTACTATAATGAAAACATAACAATGTCCAAATGCATCTATTGTCTGTTTAATCTTTGACCATCTGTCGGCTTCTGAATCCTTTGACGAACATCTACTGTGGCCACTATTGTTTCAGAGGGCATACTTATACCTTGTGTTAATAAAGTAATGGTACCAGTTTGTTATAATCTTGCTATCAATTATGGCAACAAAGCTCAATTGCCAAGCAATGTTGAAAGAATTTCTCGGAAATTAAAAAAAAAAAAAGAACAACGAAATTGATAAAAGAAACGAGATAAGATTCATTTTATTTCAACAACTATTCAAATTCATTCAATTTCAACAACTATTGTTCTTTCTCAGTACTATCAGTAGTCTATTCAAAATTACAACTGCTTCAATTGCACGGTCAAAATTAAGTCCTAGATCATCGGGTGCCGCAACATCTTTTGATTGATGTTTTTTTTAAGATAAAAAAAAAAGAATTACAAAATGATAACGACTGGTGATGTTTTACGAAGATCAACAGATAATCAGCAGCTTTGAAAGTCTCATAATAGATCTGCGGAAAGATGTAACACTCAAGCTAAATACACATTACTTGACTAATCTAGTTATCGATATTGATAAATTGAGACAAGTAAGTTAAAGATTTAGCTTACTAAAATTCAAATTCAAAGAGGAGATTCATAAGATTGTTTTGCTTTCAAAAAGAGGAAGTCTAACTAGGGTTTTAATGGATTAAGACATTCCAAAACTTCTCCTATTTATAGCCAAAGAGGAGGAGACAATTCAGTTGAGGCAACTATTTGAATAGATTAGCTTTAGCTTTTCTTTTAATGATTGTAAACATCTTTCAACAATTATTTGAGTCATTCCTATGGTTACTTAACGGTTAGAATTTTCGACTATTTTCTAGCCGTTATTGTTAGAAATTAGCCGTTTTATTTTGAAAATTTATAATTCGAACGTTATTAATCATAACCGTTAGAATTGTCGATAACCGTTGGAGCGATATAAGTAATCAACTTCCAAATCTTCAAAAGCACTAATTCTGAAGGCATCTTGAAACCTTCTTTTAGTTACTGTTATTAGGATTATCCGAGGAGAACGATCATGCATGAGTGTTGTTATAAGATGATTTTACTGGCTGTCCCTCTAAAATTCAACACTTGTTGAACACAATTTTTGTCTCCTCAGGAATTTGAAATAAGTAGATCTTCTTCATAAAAAGTTGGAAAATCTTGTTGAACCATTTATTCTGAACTCTTCATTGTTTCTATTATAGTCATAACCATTAATTATCTATGTATTAGGTTAATCCGGGCAGTAAGTTGCAATTGCATAAAAGGAGGAAGGAGGAGGATCATTTGTATTTCATCTTTGACTCAGACGCTGACATTCCTATCTTTCTATCCCAGTCGAGTCCGAGTGGAGGGAGCAGCGACCAACACGCCAACCCGGATCAATTCCGACGGATCCGTGGTGAAATGAGAGCCGTCCGATTGGGATCGGTCGATCCATTGGATGATCGATGTATGACGCTCCAAATGAAATCCATCGCGAGTCCGTGAGAGTCCGACAGAGAGAGGAGCGAGCGAGTGGTTGGGCATGAGCGCATGAGCCATGAATGGTTGTGTTGCGTTTTTGTGCGCTGCCAATGCCAATGCGTATGCGGGGGTCGTCGCGCGATGCTGCTCTCCGTGGCCTCTCCTCTCTTTTTCGTCCAATCCGAGATCTCTCGTCTCCTCCCTCTCCTCCCTCTCCTCCGTCGCCAATTTTCCGACCTTTCGCCTCCGTTCCCAGAGGAGGAGGAGGAGGAGCTCACGTGCGGGGGGCGTGAGGGCGGCGGCGCGGAGAGAGTCGCCGTATGAGGTGCTGGGGGTGCCTCCCTCCGCCTCGCCGCAGGACATCAAGCGCGCCTACCGTAAGCTCGCTCTCCGTTTCCATCCCGACGTCAACAAAGAGGTGCTTTCCTTCATTCCTTTTCTTCTCCTTCTTCTTCTTTACGTTTCGTTCACTTTCCATCCCTCTTTTCTTAATTCATCTTAATCTTTTTTTAATTCAAGCCAAATGCTCAAGAGAGATTCATGCGCATCAAGCACGCTTACAATACCTTGATCAATTCTGAATCTCGATTCAACACCTCCACCTCCACCCGTGCTAACTACTCCACTCCTCGTGACAACAAATCAACTGCACAAGAAGATCAGTTTTATGGATTTGGTATGTGTGCTTCTTCTTCTCTAATTCTGGCAACACATCAAAGACAGTTCCGTTTTACTTGTACTGGTAAAAAAGAAGGAAAAAAAGGGTTCAATTCCTGCCTTGTGTAGAAATTCTCCTAGTAAGCACAAATAGACTGATTTGGTACTCATTTAGACCAAATCTCTTTAGTTTCCGGTATTGATTCTGGTCCTTAAATGCTGCAGGTGAATTTTTGAGTGACATTCATATTTCTATTGGTAGGTGTTGTTCTTTGATCTGTGTTCTGGTTTGTAAAATGTCCTTTCAGCTGCTTTTTCATTACTATTCTGACTCAAGCAAAATGTGGATTGCAGTTGATTTCTTAAGAGATTTGCAAGAAGAATTTCGCAACTGGGAAGCAGACTTGAATAGTGAAGAAAAACCCAAAAGCTTGTGGGAAGAACTAGCAGTAAGTTCTTACAGTGCTAAAATTTATGGTGCTTCTTTATTCCACTTTTTCTGGATCGGGTATTATGCTATGCAAGTAACTGTTTCGTAACAATCACGTGGCTTGTATCTGATAGACCGTTACAGCAGTTACCAATGGTTACCCTCTCTTGAACACTTTCTTGAGTGAAACCAACCCAAAACTAGATAGCATATCATGAATAAACTAAATTTAGTTTAAGTGTTATGGTCACACACACAGGATTAGTACCGCTTAGCGTAGTGTTTTCAACTTAATTACTTGACTATAGAATATAGGCTTGAAAATCTATAATGTAGAGCATCTTGTGGATTGGTTCTAAATTACCTGATGCAATTGAAAAGTGATAGCTACTCAAATTTGTATGCTTTTGGACATTCATCTTCACCTCATAAAAGATGGGTGGAGTGAGATGGGAAGTATTTCCAAAACATAACAATAAATGCTTTTCTGCATTGTGTGGTCTCTCCATTAGATCCCAAGAATTACACATTTTAATGAAGCAAAGAATTCCAACAAACAAACTCATCTTACCAACTTCCGTTACCACAAAGTTACTTCAGATCATCTATATATATGTTTTGGTCAAGTCTGATGCGTCCAGATGGTAAGTGTCTTGGCTCCCATCCTACTCTTCAAGGGTTTGATTCCCAGTGGAATATCTTTTGTTTTCAAAAATTCTTTGCCTGTGTAGCTTGGTCTGTGCAGTACCCACTACCCAGGTGTGTCAGCTTCCTCCTAAATACATCAGAAAATTAAATAAAAAAAATGAGTCAGATTGGACAAGATTGCTGCCCCTACTTTTTTACATGCTGATATCGTAATAAGATGATCTGAAGCACTTTAAATGGGATCGTGGTAACTCGTCTGCAGAAGTTTTTTCTGCACTAAATGTGAACTTTCCATTAATATGGATGGTGAGAGCTGCATTTATTGGAGACAAAGAGCAGCAGTCAATTTGGCAAATTTAAGATATAGTGTCTTTTAGGAATAATAACTGCATACTCTCTGTCTCTCTCTTTCTGTGTCTGTCTCTTCACTAAGAACTTGGCAGTGACTGCCATGGGTTGTATTCTTTGTGTCTCTCTGTCTGTCTCACACACACTCTCTCTCTCTCTCTCTCTCTGGCTCGTTAGGTTTGAGAACTTCTCCAAGACATAAGTTTAATCTGACATGTTGCCAGGTGTTATGTGCAGGTCTCGGTCAGACATATGTACATGTAGTGTTGGTCATGTTAGTGCTTTCTTGTATTTCCTTTTCAGATTAGCACAATTAAGTAATTAACAATCACAAAAGAACTTTACAATATCTTTGTCTGCAGATGACACATATAATTAACCTACTGACAACTTAATTATACTTACGACAATCATTCTGGGATGATAACCGCAATTAACATTTTGTGCAGCCGGGCAATCAACCTCATGCTCTGGTTACACAAAACATTGATCACCTAGAAACAAATTACCCTTTCCCATTCTGATCCTTCATAACTTTGATCATGTCCTTGAGATTACATGACAAGTTGACTGTTCTTCCAGGTGCTGGTTAACCCTTCTATATTAATTAACTTCTAATTAATTTAGATTCATTTTTAACATAATTAAGCTTTTTAAATGAAAATTTAACATAGGATATAAATTTGTCTAGTTCTGCATAGATTGAGACCTAACTAAATGTTTGGACAAAATGAACTCAAGTTTTTTGAGATGGTAATCGATAAATACATTGCCCACATATGATTGTTCTGGACCCTATGAAAGTTGGCACACCTCTACTTGGAGGGGTGTCCTTTTCTGCCAACTTCACAAAATCTATATGCATTTATACAAAAAATCTTATCTATAAGGAGTTCCTAGTGATTATTCTACGTACTAGTGGATGATAGGTATAGCAGTACTGGATTTTGGTAAAAAAAAAACGAGATGTTGAAGAGCTGAAAATTCCTTTCAGCTTGGCCTATTGGTATGCCACTTGACTGCTGCTCTTGATTTTTGTTTATACCTTCTTTTTCTCTCTTATGGTCGTTAATGGTCACATGCGTTGATAAAACAAGTGTGTTGCATCCTGAGTTACAGTGTAGATTACTTCTGTTATAGTATTAACTTCATCTGACTGTGGGAGCCAAATTCTGATGCCATACAGACTTGGGAATAAGAGTGAGTATTAGTTACTTGAATGAGGAGAATACTTTTGGGTTTGTTTATAATATATCTAGGAAACATGAGTGGTTTTCATACAATATAACAATTTTAAGTTCTAGGTTTTTGTCACTGCATACTTTCCAATAAGCAATACATGAAAATTTTAATGTGATTTGCTCTCAGCATTATCAGAATTGTCTGACAAAGTTTGGCAAACATTCAGGAAATAGGAGAGGAGTTTGTGGAGTTTTTAGAGAAAGAGCTGAATGTGAAAGACATGTATTCTGAGGATGATTCAATGGGATCGCAAAAGGAAAAGCGAGAAGAGGATGATGCGCGGAGGCAGCCTGGTGTTGAGGAGTCCATTGATGAAGTCGAAGCCGCTCTTGCGCAGTTAAAGAAGGAATTAGGATTATGATGGAAAAGAATGAGTTATGGATCAACAACAACAACAATCTCTGTATAGTTTGGAGTGCAACTGTGTAAATGCCGTCCATATTCTTGAACATAGACAGAGTGAACTCCGAGCAGATTTTTTTCTTTATGTGCTTTTTTTCCATTTATAGTATGAATTTCTAAGCATCTCCAGCCGCAGATTTTACTTGTTAGATTTGTTTTAGGGTTTTGTTACCAACATAAATACATTGTTCTTTTTTTTTCTTATTAAAAACGCATCAATTAGCTTTACATGAGTTTTAAGAGTTGGGTCCATGTACTTCTTCCAGTCTTGCAGAAAGGACCAACTGTTTCTGTTTTTGTCAATTTAAAGTATGATAATTTGTAATGCGGGTTCTTATGTTGCATCAGAAGATATTACTACTGGTTAATTAATTGTTATGGCGGTAGTGTCAAGTGTGTGCGTGTACGGGGGTGGGGGCCTAAATTCGAAAGCAATGATCACAGACTGGCACTTGGAAGCAATAGAAAGACTTGTGTTGGTTACTCTCTAAATCGCTCATCTACAAATGGGTGATATTGAATAGTTACACCGTACGCAAAACAACTAATAACTATCTGTAAAAGCTGATGATTGATGACTGGAAGTGACCTCAGCCGTCGATGGATGTGAAGCAGCAACATCATCAAACGACACATCATAGCTTGCAAATCGTATGCTGGCCGTGAGACTCGCCATTGACATGTTGGGAATCTGTGCACTTCCTTCCAGGAATTGCACCACCTGCCGCATGCTCGGCCTTGTGATGGGTTCTGGATGCGAGCATAACAGTCCCAACTTCAGCACCAACTCAGCCTCCTCTTCGTCGAATGAGCCCATCATTTTAGGATCAACCGCCTCAACAATCCTCCCTTTCTTCCACCGTTCTGCCACCGACTCGACAAGCCCCAGCACGTCATCCTGATAAGCAGAAAACTCCATTGGCCTCCTCCCACAAACAACCTCCAACAGAAATGCCCCAAATGCAAACACATCACTATATGTCGTGGCCTTGCCGGTTTTACTGAGCTCAGGTGCCAAGTAGCCTAACGTGCCAACAATATGTGTGGTTTTCGGATTGCTCCCATGGTCATACAATCTAGCTAGACCAAAGTCGCTTAGCTTCCCGTTGAGACTGTCATCTAGTAGCACATTACTTGCTTTGATGTCCCGGTGAATAACAAGTTGCTCCCAACCCTCATGGAGATACAAGAGACCGGCTGCCACATCTTTAATGATCTTGAACCTTTGGCCCCAGTTCAGTGATGGCTCCTTTCCTTCAAAGAGAAACCTGTCAAGGCTTCCGTTGGTCATGAAGTCATAGACCAATAGGAGCTCTCCCTGGCGCCGGCAATAGCCGAGGAGCTGAACCAGATTGCGGTGCCTCAACTGGCTCATACTCGCTATCTCTGACACAAACTCTCTAATCCCCTGTCTTGAATCATGGGAGATCCTCTTGACGGCAACCTCGGCTCTTGACTTTGGCATGACGCCCTTGTAAACCCTGCCAAAGCCGCCACTCCCCACCAGGTTTGCTTCATCGAAACCCTTGGTTGCCTTGTAAACATCTACGTAGGGGATCCTGTGAGGACCGTACTCCAGCTCCCAATCTTCTTTCACCTCTTGAAATCTCTTCCTCCTTTTATGGCAGAAGAACAAAGCACCGAGCACCAAGATGAGCAACAGGGAGAACCCGGCCAGAGCCAAGGAAACAAGTACGACGACCGAGGTCCCCTTTTTGGTATTAGCTTTTTGAGGAATTGATGGAAGCCTGGAGAGATCTAGGTCTTGAGCCTCTCCACCCGTGCTAAAGCTCCAGCCCAAAACGTAGTGGTGCGAGGAACCTGCACCGGTCGAAGCAGAGAAACCTACATACATTTCGTTCAAAGCAACATCTGATAGATTGACTGTAGATGACACTAGGGGAGTTGCCGGTTTGGGCATCTTGAAGGGAGCAATCCTGACGTCCACCCTTATGCTTCCAGCATCATAATTGATCCAAACTTGCATCTTATCCCCGCTCATCAGATTGAGCTTGGTGAAATCGCCGGTCGTGCTTTTGTAATAACCAGCTGTGGTTGAGTTCAACGAAGTCAACCAATTGACGTCTATGCCAACATGGTTGTTGTCTATGTCCTTATACTCTACGGTTTTGACTGTGTCGAGCTCGACGGCTATGAGGTGGTTACTGGATTTTCCATTGTCGGAGTCGTTGAGGAGGCCGAGGTGCTGGCTGGGCTGGGAGCCGGGCAGATCCTTGTATGGAGAGATGGCAAAGGCCAGCCCGTGGCCGCCAACATCGGGGTACTGAGGCACGATTGCAAAAACAAAGGTCGTGGAGAAGGACAGTGTAGCTGAGCCTGAGCCGGAGGAAGTTTTGAAGTTGATTGGAGAAGGATAGAAGGCATGGCCCATTGCCTCAATGGTGTTGTTGGTGAGCAGCAAGAGGCCGTTGGAGGTTATTTCGGAGAGGCCGTTGAGGCTCAAGTTGGAGGCGGTGAATCCGTTGAAGATGAATTGGGAGGCAGTTGAACGGAGGGGAAAGAAGGAGATGAGAAGCAGAGAGTAGAGTAGCAACAGCATGGCTTGGAAGTTGGAATCAGACAACTAGCACCATTCGAATTTGGAAAGATGATACTAGATAGATAGTTTGGTTGGCTTGTTCTAGATAGATAGATTTGATTATTATAAACAAATTACTGATTACATGTAAAGTTAATTATAAATACATAGTTTGGGCGACTGGTGAGGAAGCACAGAGAATCAGAGATAGCAGAAGAGGATCCATCGATGGATTTTAATTAAATTGGGACCCGGCTAGCTGCCTACCTGTGTGAGATACTAGTATTAGTAATGAATTACTTAAGAAGGAATTAATAATACTAAGAACAATAAATATGAGTAGGTGTGTGCACATGGTGTATGGTGGAAAAAAAGGGAGCGCCGAGGGGTCTACATGGTGTACGATGGACAGAGACATGGCGACCGACCTCCATCTAAATCTTTCTTTCTATATATACAAAATTAATATATGTGGTCTAAATTCTGGCCGATTAAAGAGTGCAATCAATTAATTGTAGCTGGCTTTTCTAACTTGCAATAGGGAAAACGCCTGATTGCTGAGGGAATATACTCATTGGTTAGCTTCAGTCGTCGGATATATACATGGTCTACACTCTAGAGTCCATTTGTTTATTTGCTATCCACTGGTTCTCCATTTCTATATTTCTTAATTATAATTTTTATATTTACCAAGGGAAGTATATATATATATGTTATTAACTTTTAAATATCTATGCAGATTCGTATGTAAAATTATTAAACTTTACTAGTTAATAATTATATATCCTTAATTAACAAATGAAAGGATTGTGATTCCTTCACTTTTTTTGAACTCAATTGGAAAAATGGATATTAAAAGCCGTCTTATATTTGATTTTTTTTATAATTACTCCCAGAATCAAAATTAATATGCAATTAATCATTACAGTAATAAAATAAAATCAACTTTTTTATCTGTCTATTCTGATCCTCCAACGAGTGCAAACTTTTAGGTTTCTAAAAAGCTTTCGTGAATACGAGAAAAAAAGGAGGTGGACAATTAATTAGGTAAATGGACTGTTTAAGTTTTCCATATATATTGTATCCACTCTACAAGTTGATGCTTGCAGGCAATTCTAATCTAACTCTTTGCTCTTCTATTGCATTAATTAATTGCACTCAAATACAAAAAAGAAAACCAAGGTAGAGGTACTTAGTGTACAGATAGACATTGGTCGAGTGCCTGGCCCACAGTCAGAGACGACATTACACATGCGGTTCACACCGCTTGAGCCGTAGAAAAACAAACTTAAGCTTAGAAAAATTGGGCTTGATTTTTGCCCCTCATGCCAAACATGTGGTGGTATCATATGTTTCGACATGCCAACCCAAAGTCGTCCGTATCATTTTCATGTAATTAAAGATAAAGATGAGATGATGCTCCGTGTGTAGTTTTCACTTTTCATTCGAATTCAGGTAAAAGAGACATCGTTGTCTTCTACCAGGAAGAAAGATCGACTTAATTTGACAATTCCGATTAATTAAGTATTATAAATGACGACCTATATATTATTAAGCCTCAAAATCAATGTCATGTCACCCTCCCTGGAAAATGTTCATGATATCTCTCACTTTTTTAATTATAAATGTTCATCAAAGACTTTCAATCCAATTTTCAATTTATATCTTTTTTATGTAAAACGAATATTATTTCAAAATCAAATTTGTGAACTTAAATATTTCTACTAAAATAAGACAAAAATAGCAACCGAGGCACATGTGTGAAATGAGTGAATCGATCCTCTTAACTTTTTTGGTTGCAAATTAGAAATAATGATCTGTTCTCTACTTTATTTTTTTGGTTGGAAATTCCGGAATCAATCCTCCTCCAACTTTTGAATTTCCATCCGAAACAACTAATTTTCCAATCGTTGTTCTCATCTTGCGACCTTCTTATTATCATTATAACATTGTAAGTTTAATTGAAATTTATTTTAGTAAGCTTACTTCCATAAGGAATCAGAAAATAAATACCTCTACTCATATTGAGCGGTTCGGATCGGTCATTTTCTGTTCTAAATGTGAGATTTGAAGTCGTTATATGAATCCATCTATACAACATATTACATTTTTAGTCTTTCTCTTACTTTAATTAAAAATTAATTTTTCATCTAATGACAAACGAAGACAATGATAAAGATGTTTTTTATAAATATTTAAAGTTGAGTGATTTGATCGTACTTTTATCTAAAAAAAAGTATTTCAATCATTTTACGCCAAAAGAAATGTTGTGTTCAATTAAGAATTTTGTAATCAAAGATTGCATAGTATAATAAAGTCCATGAAATTGGAGCATGGTAAATTAAGGAAGGAAAGAAGGGGAGGTGAGCAAGAAAATGATATATATATCCGAAGTCAAAATTGATTATATAAAGAATGACAGTCAAACCTTGAGATTTGAACCTAATGAGGATTAAAAAATAATGAAGCTCAGACACCTATTATTCCATGCCAACGATCAGGATTGAGTTATTATTGTTGTCATTAGCATAATAATAATCATTTTGAGTCTTTACCTTATTATAGAATAGTCTCAAGAGTTGGATATTATTTTTGTCATGTAGTGGTCGGAAGGTGGATGCCATTAATTAGAAAATACGGTATCCCAAAGGAATTTTGTGATGTACCACATAATTAATTAAATTGTAGAACAGATTAGAACAGATTAGGCTAATTAATTAAGGTTAACTAGTAATGTCCTCCTGAGAGCTAGAATCTACACATAAATCCGTCTAGGTTCAGAATGTTGAATCCATGAAAGAGACTAATTAATAAAATCTTCCTCTTAAGTTTTAACTATACATTAAGAATTAAATGAGTCAAATTAATGACCAAACTAGCTAACAAACATAAGGAAAATTAATTATTGTTTAGGAGCGCTTGAAGTTCTGACTTATATATTATGAAATTTAACATATATATATATAAGAAGTATAAGAAGAAGAAGATATTTGAGGGTTGTTTGTGAAAATCAGAAGCTAGAAGTGTGCTTTGTGGGAAGTAATTAATGACTAATGACTAATGACTAATGACTCATGATGGATGATGGATGATGGATCCATATTGAGGCTGGTTGGGCTGAACTCTGAAGCCTATATATAGATTTTACATATTCAAAAACTAGATAAAATGGTTTTAATCGTTTATACGGACGGATCAAATAATGGTTTTAATGGTTCTGGGCATTTGTTTTTTGTTAGATAATTCTTAAATAAAGCTTTCCAGCTCTTGCTAACCTAAATAAAGTATATTACGGACTGCCATTTACTGTCAATCACGTGAAATATAAATAAATAAAGTATGTTACTAACCATTATCAAAGAAAGAAATATGTTATAGTGATGATGGCGAATCAAAGGATATATTTTTGGCTATTTGATTGGATAGTCCAAAAAAAGGAGCATGCATACAGAGAACTCAAAAATAGACTCTGTGGTTGAAAGAAGTCATTAATTTTTCACGTGTTATCAGCACCCAATGCAGAAAAACATATATATTAGGTAAAGGAGTTGTGTTTCATTGAGATTGTATAATTTTCATTCTATAATAATGATTAAATAGTTGAAGATAATATAATGGACGCATGGGGCTGGTATAAATGTAAGAATATAAGAATAAGAAAAAAGAAGCCGTGCAGTGCAGTAGACCAGTAGTAATAAGATAGTAAGTATGATGCTGCTGCTGCTATCTCTAACAGAAGCATGGGGCTAGTAAGGTCATCAGTCAACTGATTAGTTGATTGATATTGGAAATGTCGTGGGACTCTGCTCGCCCGCTGATGACTGACGAGATGAATCCTGCATCCTGATTCGAAACTAACCAACCAACCAGCCAGCCAGCCAGCCAGCCAGCCAGAGTTGGTTTGGAGCGAGAGAGCGGGAATGGCGGGCATTGGGACGGCCTACACGTGGAGCGCAGGGAAGGTGTCGGCGCTGGTCAGCGTAACCTGGCCCTGGCCCGCTCACAGAGACGCTGCGAGACTGCATGCCTCTCGCAATTCGCATTCCGCCAGCCTAAGCCTCAGCGCCAATCGGCCTCGAAATCGGAATCAGAGCGCAATGGAGAAGGAACCAGAGCCTCTGCGTGGGCCCTTCAGCGCCCCGCTCCTCCCCCTCAATGCCCCTGTTTCTTCCTCCGCTCGCCTCCGCGTCATCAAGGGGCAAAAGCAAGGCGACTCCGCCGACCGCTCTTCCTCTTCCTCTTCCTCTTCCTCTTCCGACGACGACGATGAAGCCGCTGCCGCCCGTCTCCACGCCTCTTTCTCTTGGCCTTCTATTATTCTCCCGTAACTCCCCTCTCCCCTCTCTCCTCTCTCCTCTCCAATCTCCCTTTGTTTCTGATTGCCAATTTCAAATCTCTTCTAGGTTCTTGTTTCCTGCATTGGGGGGCCTCCTCTTCGGCTACGACATTGGAGCCACTTCTGGAGCCACCGTCTCTTTGCTGGTCGGTACTCTTTACCCTTTTAACTGCTATTTAAATATTTACATTTAATGCATCTAACCATTCCAACCTCTTCTGTTATTTTTTTCAATTCCAGTCTCCGGATCTCAGCGGCACTACATGGTTCAACCTCTCCTCGCTGCAGTCGGGTCTTGTGGTAATTCTTCCTCTTTTCCCTCCTTTTCTTTCCAAAATCAAAATAAACACAACTTCTTGCATTTCATCTCCGGGTTCCTTCTTTTGCTATCGACTTCAGGTCAGTGGATCACTCTATGGAGCACTTGCTGGATCACTTCTTGCCTACCCAATTGCAGACATTATTGGTACAACATAAATATTCCAAATTTTGCTCCAGTTTATTCCGCTTTCTCTCTCTCTCTCTCTCTTTATTTAAAGCCACTCCGCATATTTATCAATCATTAAATTATTTTTTCTACCTTGTGGAATCTAACTTCAAGGGTAGTCTTGGCAACTCACATTGATTCGATCCCCCTTTCATCGAGTACTAGTAACCTGAGAATGTTTATGCTACACTGCAAATGTCAGAAAAACTTCATTGCCCAATAATTGCAATACACTTGGGTAGGAACTTTGTTTTGTAATGTGATCCTTGGTCCTGTTGCTGGTTTGTTATTATTATCTTACTCAATTTTAACAGACAGTGAGTTACAATTGTGCAATTGTGCAGGGGGAAGAGTTGAACTGATCACAGCTGCTTTGCTGTATTTTTCTGGTGCTCTCATCACTGGATATGCTCCCGATCTTGTTATTCTCATCATTGGTCGTCTTGTATATGGTACTGGCATTGGCATGGTAAGCAGCAGCCCAATAATTTCTGTATATTATATCATCATAGGTTAATGCTTTTTACTTTCTAGTCAAAACAATCATGGCTGCACTTTCAAAACTTCCAATATGAAAAAATTGCTCACATGTGTTTTAACAAATTGAACCAGGTAACATGTATCTACCTTCTCCATTCTGTACTTTAAGCATGGTATATACTGTTTCAATGGGTTTATCGCTGGTGCTGATGCTAGCTATCCAAAATAAAAGACCAATTCATTTGTAGACACAAATAATACAAAATGGTGAAATGTGGGAAACAACGTATAAACTTGTGCAGATCAAATTATAGTTGGCATCAATTTGTGATTCACCAGTATGGGCTGATTCAAATCTCCAGTTTGGCATGTTGCGGCATAATCCTGATATAATCCTAACTGCTTGATTGGGTACAGAGCCAAGGTCTCAATTGTCCATCCCTTTAATGGAGAGATGTCAAAACAAGAAAAACATTCTTCCTTGGTTTGTCTTATAGAAATAATGTAACATATGCGCTGATTTACTGGTTCACCTCAGTGCAAAATCTGACACGCTTGTTTTTGTCTTGTCGATATTATGCTTTTCTCTTGCTATTGCTATATCTAAATCTAAAAGAATTGTATTAAAACAATCATGTGATATATTTCAGGCAATGCATGCTGCTCCACTGTACATTGCAGAGACGTCACCATCCCAGATTCGTGGAACGTTGATCTCTCTCAAGGAGCTCTTTATTGTCCTTGGAATACTGGTATCATTTTTCCTTCCCTTTATAATGAAATACATATTGTTACTCCTTTTCTTTCTTTACTAACCACTCTTTTATTGAACATTATGATGCCAGTCTGCAAAAATTTTGGCAAAGAAATTCCAGAAAGAAATATGGGGGGTCAAGGGAGGGAAAAAGAGACAAGCATGTTCTTCTAATATAAAATGCCTAACACACTGACAATTAAGAACATAACAAGAATTGCAATTCAACAAGCTCCAACTTCTTTTTTGTTTTAAAAAGAAATGCCAGCACTTCACTGTGTACTGGTACCTGCTATTTACACTTGTAAAATGTTCAACTGTTATCGTTCTTGAATGTACAGCTAGGCTACCTAGTGGGAAGTCTGGAGATAAATGCAGTAGGGGGATGGCGCTACATGTACGGGTTGAGTGCTCCCGTGGCAATTGTGATGGCAATAGGGATGCTGCTCCTGCCTTCTTCTCCCCGGCGGATTCTTCAGAGAGCCATCCAAGGCAAAGGCCCCATGGAAGAGTACAAGCAGATGGCAACTGATGCCTTGCGAAAGCTGAGGGGCCGGCCGGCCGGCGACTGGGCTTCCGAGAAAGAGGTCGAAGACACTTTGGTCTCTCTCAAGGCCACTTATTCTGATCAAGAGCCTGAAGGTAGCATCTGGGAGGTGTTCGAGGGGCCCAGCTTGAAGGCCTTCATTATTGGTGGAGGCTTAGTTCTTTTCCAACAGGTTGTGTCTCTCCCGACTCAGCTCTGTCAAGGGTTTTCACTTATTTTTTGTCATGCTAGCAAAATGGATGCTGCCATGTTCTTATCGCTTTGTTTTCCTCCCACTAACCTAAGAGTTTATTTGGCAGATAACAGGCCAGCCAAGTGTTTTGTACTATGCAGCTTCTATTCTACAGGTAGTTTGTCAATAAAGCTGATACTCTTTGTGTAACTGAAGAAATTTTTTAAAGATTATTTCTGTTTGGTTAAATTGTTTCTCTATTTTGGTCATATAGTATTTTCTTGGCCTTGTGTGTTACAGAGTGCTGGATATTCAGCTGCATCTGACGCTGCTAGGGTCTCAGTAGTGATTGGACTTTTTAAGGTATTAATCTCACGTGTTAAATGATAAGAAATATATGTTAAACAAGAATAAAAGATACATGCTAACTTTTATCCTAGATTTCTTTTTACGAAGTTATAACCGTGTATACCTTTCCCAAAGTTGCTAATGACAGGTATAGCCGTTGCAAAGGTAGACAGCCTTGGTAGGCGTCCATTGTTGATAGGAGGTGTCAGTGGAATTGTATGTAAATTCTTCTTTTCTCTATTAATTAATTTGTAAATTTCCCATGTCATCACATGTTTCATTTCATATGCAATCTTACAACCGATGGTTTCTTACGTCCTTTTATTTGATCCAGGTTCTCTCTTTGTTCCTTCTGGCTGCTTACTATAAGATTCTCTCTAGCTTTCCTTTTGTGGCTGTAGGTGCTTTACTCCTCTATGTTGGTTGCTACCAGGTTCTCTCTCTCTCCCTCTCTCTCTCTCTCTCTCTCTCTCTCTCTCTCTCTCTCTCTCCCTCTCTCTCTCTCTCTCTCTCTCTTCAAGAACTTGGCAGAGGCTGCCAAGGGGTGTGTGTGCTTTGGGCAGCTTTAAATTTCTTCCAACACTCCTATTAAGATTTCTGGACAAAATTAACCCTGACGCTTGTTGTGCAATGTTCGGAACACACTTTGTTTTTGGCAGTGGACTGCTTTGCACCGCCTAATGAACTCCCCAGCAATGGAGCTACTTATCTGGGAAATCAATTCATTAATAACTACCATACGGACAAAATTAATAACCGGTACAAGTATGTGCTACATATGACACTTTAAATACTACTATCTATAAACAAACATAAATTATATATTTTTAATTTCTTTGAACTTTTTTAAACAATTAACTTTGTTATTAACAAAATTTTGTTCTCCATCAAGATTGTTTTTTAAATATAACATGGTGTGCACAATCCTGTCAAGGGACATGACTAGCACAGCGACATGTGCGTCTTTTCGCGGGTGTGTTTATTTTCGATTAATATTGACACATGATGGCATACCAAAGTACACGACATTGACATATTATGTCTGTGTCACATGACATATCATGGAACATTATGTAATCACTTATAAATACTTTTTCAAATTTTTAATTGACAACTCACTAATTCAAAATCTGAACAGAAACATTTTTCAACATCTTTTTCTTCACTTTATAATATTTTACAATCTTTGCACAATTTTAATATTTTTTATATTTTTTAATAAACAAGTTAAAATTCAAACAAAAAAAATAGACTACACATGATGTGTCATAGGCATAGCTTGTCGTCACATCAAGGGATCATGACTATATGAAGTAACTAAATGTGACGTGTCATGGACGCAATACATTTTCCCTTATCTGAAAAAAGATTATTTTGTGTCCTATCACATGAAAATACATGTCATGTTATGATATGTTATGTATTTATAATAATAGTCAATGTTGCTATTTAAATGATCAAAATAAAAAAAATATGAATTTGTCAATTAATTAGTTATGACGAAAATTTGAATTTAAAGATTATTGTACAAATCAAATTAGATATCATTTTATTTTGATTTATACTTTAATCGATTTTGAGAGTACAATTAGATTCTTAATAATGAAAATTTGATCAAATGGTAACTAATGTATTGATCAATGATTAAAGTAAATGTGATCAAATGGAAACTAATGTATCGATCGATCGATGATTAAAGTAAATGTGGCTTTTTTTTGTTTTATTTTCTAAGTCTGTAGTCTGTATGAAAGAGGATGGAAGATCGGAAACAGTGTTGAGAGGGGAGTGTTCAGTTACTGTGCATACGAGGGGGTAATCCTGTCATTTACAAATTTTATAGGTGTTCGCAGCGTTTTTTACACTGCCCAAAGCAGCCTCCGGCTGCCAAGGGTCTCTCTCTCTCTCTCTCTCTCTCTCTCTCTCTCTATCTCACACACACATATTATGTGCGACCATAAACTTGGTGATTTCTTTGAGATGCCATTCATGCTCATTTGAACTCTTTCCAACACCATACCTTTGACACATGTTGAATGGTTGGTTTGACTATTTTTGCTCTAAAAATATTCTCTATGCTTGCTTAATGGCTGGAAAGAATCGTTCATTGGCTAGTTTACTATTCAATAATCACATAAACGGATTCATTTTTATTTGCAGGTATCTTTTGGTCCAATAAGTTGGCTAATGGTTTCAGAGATATTCCCTTCACGCACAAGAGGGCGTGGGATCAGTTTGGCAGTGCTCATGAATTTCGGCTCAAATGCATTAGTGACCTTTGCATTTTCACCACTTACGGTAATAACATACACAAGTTTTTAAGAATTTTGTTTTCTGTTTCAGAACCTAGAATAAAAATATTTTTTTCAGTGTTGTACTGAGGATATTGCAATCCTTGACACTGGTGTAGTTTTGTACCAGTTCATGTTGGCTCTTTCATCTTGCATTTATTTGGGAATAAAAGCTGTTTGGGTTTATGTAAAGGCACACCATCTTGTTATTTTAACATGCTATGTTACGTTTTTATTATGTTTTTGAACCCTATATTTAGTTATCGTATTCTGATTTCATTGTTTTGTTTTAATTAATCACTTGTCATTATCAAACACAAAATATTGAAGTATACTTTTGTTTTGTTTTTTAAATCTTATTGCAGGAAATATTAGGACCGGAGAACATTTTTATACTGTTTGGTGCAATTGCATTGCTTTCTCTAATTTTTGTCGTCTTAAACGTGCCGGAGACAAAAGGATTAAGTCTGGAGGAGATTGAATCGAAGATATTAAAATCAGGGGTGGAGGATGCGTCATAATTCTTGTCATATGTTCGTTTGTTCTATAATTATAGGAGTTGTACTAACAGGAGTATATAATAATGCATAGAATGTTGAATGCTGGCAATCAAATTCAAATGCATGCCGGTCCTTCACAGAAAGAACATTGACAATGCTTGATGTGTAATTCCATGTCCTTTACATAATGGAAAGAGAGAAAAATGCTAGTCGCTGGATGGTTTTCTGTGTTATTGTTTTTTTTTTTTTGTGTTATTTTCTTTTTCCTTCTTCCATAGAAACGGCAGTTAAGTGCCACAAAGGGAAGATGATGCACCATGAAATTACAGAAAAGAGGTCTCACTGCCACATATTGAGTAGTAGTTCTTTTCTGTTGTGTTATTATTTTTTGTTCTGTGTCCCATACAGTACTTGTGTACTTGAAAAGAAAAAATGGCAACATGCGCATAATTATGTGTGGGGTCTGGTCAGATAGGCGGGCCGGGCCGTCAAAGTCGCAAAAGACCAAAACCAAAGCGAATCGAGAAATATTGTACTAAAGAGCAGAGTGCGATATATAAACCTTAAGGCGAACATCAAGTGACTAAAGGCTGAAGACTGGAGAGTGAAGAGAAGAAGTGAAGTGTCGTTGAGGCTTGAGCTGACGCTGCTGAGCTGAGCAGCCCTTCTTCTTCTTCTGCTTCTTCTTCTTCTTCTTCTTCTTCTTCTTCTTCTACCCGTGCTACTTAATTCCAGTGCTGGTTTCTGGTTATTGCTTCCTTATCAATCTCTACTCCTACCCGTGCTACTTGCCTACTTGCCTAGCTTCCTCCTCCTACCTAGGGTTTCTTTTATTCATATCACATTTGATTTACACCTCTCCTCCTCTTGCCCTCCTCTATCCTTCCCCTTAAAGAAGCAGCTCTACTACGATCTAGATCTACCTATATAACGCCATTTTCTAATTCCTTCCACCCCCTCGATCTATCTCAATACTTCCTTCCCTTCCCCTTCTGCTTCCATGGGGATTCCCTTCATCAACAACACTCCCCTTTGCCCAAACAACCCCACCTACACCTCCACCTACACCCGCAGGCCCACCTTGTCTCTCCCCCGCTCCCTCTCTCTTCTCCTTCCTAAAACTAAAAGGACCACGACCACGACCACAACACTTCTCTTCACTCTCACTGTCAGAGCATCCAGCGAATCAGACCCCCCTATAACTCACCCCTCTGTCCCAATATCTTCCACCTCCCCTCAAAGTTCCCTTTCCTTCCAACACCAAACTGAATCTTCTCTCCCTCCATCAAACTTCCCTCCCAAACTACAAGACAACCTTGCAATTGCTATTGACAATGGAAATGTAGGAGGTCCAAATAACCTTGGTGGCAGCGATCATGGAAATGGGGGCGGTGGTGATGCTGGTAACGGTAAAGGCAATGGAGATGATGATGGGAAGGCTGAGGATGGAGATGATGAATTCGGCCCGTTGCTGAGTTTTCAGGAGGTGATGCAAGAGACCGAGGCTCGTGGCATCACACTCCCTGCTGACATGCTTGAGGCTGCCCAAAATGGAGGCATTCAAAAGTTACTTTTGCTTCGCTATTTTGAAATGCAGGTCCCAACTTTCTTTTTCTTCGTATCATGTTTGGGAAAATTCTGCTTCATCAAAGTTCAAGGCAAAGACTGTTAAATATATGTGCAGAACCTTAAATGTTCTACAGTTGTACAAAAATGCTGTGCGCATATCATTGCTATCATCCTGATTGTGTTGAACCATTGAAACTGTGCCAGTATTATCAGTTAATAAATTAGATAGTTTATTTGAAGCAAAATTATAACTCGTCCAACTATTAACTTGAGTTATATGAGTCAGACCATGTTTAAAACTGAGCATCAGATTAATTTTTAATTGACTTGGATATGCTATTCAGGAATCTAACCTTATGTTTTGAATTATCAATCTTTAATTGTCTATGTTTAAAGGCATCAGCTTGGCCTCTGGGGGAGGCGATACAATTCATCCCGCTCCTGCGGAATAGGATGCTTGCAGATCCTTCCTTTCTCTTTAAAATAGGAACCGAGGTATGCAATAGGATGCTTCAGACTGTTCTGTCGTTTCTTTTTGTCCCTTCTTTTCATAGGATTCACCAATAATATGCAGCAATACCAGATTGGAGTCGCCCCTCTTCCCTTCCCGCTTTGTTTCTTTATTGATCTGCCTTCTGCATCTTTTAGGATTGCTTACACAATTGAGGACTAATTGAGGTGAAATTGGATTAAGTCTGAATTGAGGTGTCATTGCAGAAAACAAAAATTGAGGGTTAATCGAGTGTAAAGTTGTTTGAAATCTGAAGGTAAATGCACAGTAGAGGGTTAAATCAGTAATTTGGCATGCTGTAGTGCAGGTAAATAAATTGCAATAGTTGCTCCCCTTAAATTGCCTCTGCTACACTAAAAGAAGGAAGTTTTCCAGAAATTCATAAGGTTCTTTTTATTTGATTATGGAATTCTCAGATAATTATTGACTCGTGTTGTGCGACGGTGGCTGAAGTGCAGAAGAGGGGGAAGGATTTTTGGTCAGAGTTTGAGCTGTATGCAGCTGATCTTTTGGTAGGGGTGGTGGTCAATGTGGCTCTGGTGGGAATGCTGGCACCTTATGCTCGGTTTGGCCGTGCGTCTGCCTCACAACAGCCAGGCCTCCTAGCACACCTCCAACATGCTTATGATGCTCTACCCAGCAGGTGTGCTTGATGAGTGCATAGATTTTTTCTAGTTAGCTGTTAGAGAAATTTGGCATGAGCATTTTAGATTTTGTTTGTTCTTTTTCAAAAAGAAAGAGTCTGCATGACAGGTGTACCGAGATCGTTGTTTGTAAATGTGTATAACTGTAGATATCGCTATATTCATTTCATCTGTCATCTCTACATGAAAATGATAGTTTCCATGCTACCTACTTCAGTATATCCCTTTGTAGCTGTACCTGTTTATATAGTTTGTGTTGGTACATTTTGTATTATCCTATGAACTCTATCTCTCTCACGTACATTCTATTATGAAACTTGGAACAGTGTTTTTGAAGCAGAAAGACCAGGATATAGATTTACTGTTCAACAACGAACAGGGACATACTTCTACAAGGTGAAATTTAGTATCCATAAATGTATATATCTCTTCCAAATGGAATTCGAGAATTTAAAAAGAGCTTGATTGTTATTGATGCAGGGTGTTTTGTATGGTGCTGTTGGGTTTGCGTGCGGGCTTGTTGGACAAGGTATCGCCAATTTGATTATGACAGCCAAAAGGTAGTTCTTTGATTTCTACTTGGAGTATTTTACTTTAAATGTTAACTATTTATGGATGCATATTAGAACTATAGGGTAACAATGTTTATGATCTAGTTACCACAATTTAAATACTGTTTCCATTACATTCTATTGGTATAGAGTCTGGTACAGAAGGTATGATCTAATTACCACAATTCCTTAGCTATTATCTTCTGCAATTTGCCCTTTGACCTAATTCTGAGCTTTCCTTTGCATTTAGTCATTCTTGTTGTGATTTTATTACACCTTATAACCAAATTAAGTTGTTTAGTCATGAATGCTTTTGTCATTCATTGTGTTTCTTACTATATAGCGTTTTTGTGCATTTACCTTGTTTATGTGGTAAAAAGAACTGCTGTTTCAGTGAAACCGTTAATTACAGATGGGCTAACTGTGCTTTTGTTCTATAGGAGCGTTAAGAAGTCTGATGAAGATGTTCCAGTTCCACCCCTTTTTAAAAGTGCTGCTCTTTGGGGTATGTGTTGATTCATAACATGGTGTCCTGATATTATTATTTAAGATACATTTAGAAATATGCCCAACAGTTATCATCCACCTAAAAACCTTAAGCTCCTGTTCAAGTAGACTAAAAGAGTTTGGTCCACAAAGCTGTATTTCCCTTCTCTTTCTAAAAGGAAATGTCGTAACTTCTGCAGGGGCATTCCTTGCGGTGTCTTCAAACACCCGTTACCAGATTATTAATGGTTTAGAACGGTTGGTGGAGGCTTCCCCTGTTGCAAGGCAGGTCCCGCCTGTTGCAATGGCTTTCACAGTTGGCATTCGTTTTGCCAATAATATCTACGGAGGGATGCAATTCGTGGATTGGGCTAGGATGACGGGCTGTCAGTGATGGTATTTTTTTGTCCTTCAACCTTGTGTTATTCTTAGTGCCTTAATTTTGTTGAAATCTGGTCAACTCTCATTTGCCATTTTTGCATGGTTTCATAGTAGAGGCAGAATCTCTTGTTATATTTTGCATCGAGTCTCCCTTAATAGTAATTGGTTAATTGAGGCAGAGGATGCATGGTGAGGTCTAATTCCGTAATTGATAGTTCATTGAATTAATGCTTGAATTAAGGCTTAAAATAAGACCCAATTAAATGCCATGTTAATGCTTATTTAAAGCTGGATTTATAGTTTATGCCAGTAGACACATCAATAGGAGGGTTTATTGAGTGATGATCCTTAGCTGAATATAATTGCATCATTTATTTCAGTCAGTTCAATGCCTGTGGCTTATCAAAATTTTGATTTATTGAGCCTGTCTTATCAATTATTGTTGCAGGTTACGCTTCCGCCAAGGTGCTTTCTCTTTGGTATTACTGACTGTAGCTTTGGCTGGGTAGTCGTCGATTTTTCTGTATTTGACAGAACAATCAAAATTCGTCGAAGCTAAATAGATTGTCTTTTTTTATCTTTTGGCCTCTGCAACTACTCTCCGTATATTTTAAACGATGTTAGGTTTTCATACTGTTAAGGGTTAAGATTCTCTTTCCTTTTTTGATGATTCGGAATGGAAAGAAGAAAAGTAGAGCTTGAGAGTTGTTGGATTGCAGGGTGCATGAAGGATAATAATTGTTAAAACTTATTTTGCTCATGATTAGTTTTCCTTGGATCTACACAATAAGGTCTTGTTCTTTTTCATAATCTAGAAGCTTCATTTTATCATCAATAAAGTAATTAAATTTGCTGTCTGAAATGTTACTGATCCCCTTAATTAGAGAGGGGAAACCAGAAAGCACACAACAATAGAAAGATTTCATTGTTGTAAAATATCCTTGGCAGAGCGTTCATCTTCTGTAAAATTACAGCAACTCTTCCCTACAAGCTCGGTTATCGTCTATAACACAAACAGAAAACTACAAATGAATATAAGGTCAAATACAAGAACTAGCATGATGCTTAACAAAAAAAGGAACTATCATGATTCTTGAAAAGTAAAATGGATCGGGTCGTGCCAAAGGAACTAGATTTGCCCATGGTACCCAGCTCGTGCCGCTACACTTAACCAGTGTATTTGCTTTTCTTTGCTCTATGGTAAAAAATATTCCCATATCTCATCTATTACGCCTTGCATATAATTGCTTCGGAGGTAGGTTGTATAGGCCAACACCACCCTATTGGCAGCAGAATAGACTTGTGGGGAATTGACTATTGAGAGAGAGTGTACTGTCTACTGTCTACTGGTTGAGCACGGAGCCACAGCTATACTTGCAGTAGTTGGTGATGAAATCCATGCACTGGTAGAGAGGGGGGTCGTCACTGAGAGGGGACCTCACACAGTTCTGGCACGTGGGGTGGCACGAAGGGACGAGGTCACGGCATTGGCAGCTCGGCGGAATTGATCTGGTGCAGGCGCCGCAGTTGTCACAGCACGGCCATGGCCTCAATTTCTTTGCTGCATGAGGTCTCCCTGCACAATTAATTAGGCAAAACTATTTTAGTGAGAAGTGATTTGGGAGGAGAAGAAGAACTAACGAAAATATAAATGAAAAGAGGTAGCAGGTCGTTAATTAATTACCAGAAAGTCGAAAAGGGGAACGGAGGTGAGAGTGAGCCAAAGGCATGGAAATTATGAAGAGTAGTGCGAGGGCGATTAATGTTGCGCTTCTCCCCATGATTCCAAATTTGCAATAGACAATTGGTTGCAATAGACAATTGGTAATGAGCTGCTGTCTTGCTGAGCAATGAGAATGAAGAGCTAGATGCTTGCTTCCAAAGCCTATATAAAGGCACGGCAAGGGAAAGAGGTAAGCAAGGAAGGGATGAATAAAGCCACGATTACATTCACCTAATATCGTGAATATTAATTATATTTTGTATGGTGGGGTCGCAAAAGCCAAACCGTGTGTGTGTGTGTGTGTGTGTGTGTGTGTGTGTGTGTGTGTGTGTGTGTGTGTGTGTGTGTGTGTGTGTGTGTGTGTGTTGATATTACGGTCACGTGTAAGATAGGAGTCGCTGCAGATAAGGTCGAGGGAGCCGGACGGGCTGAATAGATATATAATATAATATATGTTTCTGACGCGGCGCCAGCACACAGAGAGATCCTAATCCTCCCCAATCCCCACCTAACATTAATGATGATAATTTTGTTTGAGGTGCTTTTCTCTGAATTTTATCCTTTGCCAATGGGTTCGTCTGGATTGGATCAGTACTGGAGGGGGGACCGCGGCGACGCGAAGATGCCAGATGCCAAAGGACAAAATGCTGAGATGCCGAATCGCCAAATTAGATAGCGATGGGGATAAGGTCCAATTACTTTAGATTTTTGGGTGTGGTTTAGTTGGAGAATAAACGAGGAATACACCTTTTATCATTATTGTGAACAAGTAAAAAAGGTATAAAGAAGAAAATAGAGGAGTTTAGAGAGGCTCTTAAGTTTTTAAAGTTATGTTTTAATGAAATTCACAATTTGTAGTAATACAAATGACGATGATTATCATATTATTATCATTAATCATTTGTTATTATATATTTTATTAATATTATATATTTTATTAATATTATATATTTTATTAATATTATATATTTTATTAATATTATGATGGTTACTAATATTATTATTAATAAATACCATGATTATTTTTATTTTTCATTATCATCATAATTATTGTAGTTATCGATGATACTATCCTATTTTATTATTTTTATAAAATTATTTAATTATAAACATTATAATTATTATATAATATTTTTTAATATCATTGCATAATTATTGTTAATCTATTTTTATTTATTTAACTGATATTATCATGATATTAATTATTATTGTCATTGTTGTTATTATAACAACAACAATGATAATAATGGTAATAGCAATAGCAGCATCAATAATAGTAATAATAATAATAATAATATTTTCATCATCTTCATTTTTTATTTTCTTCATCATGAAAATAATTATAGTTGATATTATTAGCAATATTTATATATATTTTTTTAATGTGTGATATGAATATATATTCTTCTTACTTTTTCATTTGCTCACCAAATAAAAACATCTTATAGTATTATAAGTTTCTATAAAAAATTATACCTCCATAACTTTATGCTCTAATTAAACATGAGCTTAGACTTTAGACTTTAGATCCACACATACCATACGGATATGTATATCAGGACCACCTACTAATGCAAAACTAGGAAACAACTGCACTATACTGCTGCTGTGCTGGAGACGTTGCACCTTACCTTCTCCAGCGGAGAGGCTTTGGGTACTATTCTTCCGAGTTTCCACAAGCCCAGAACCTTTATGTGATTCGATGGGCTGATTAAATGCACAATTAATTAATTGCTCCTCTTTGGGCCTTCTCCGGCCCATTTCCACACCCACCTTTTCTAACCCACTGCTCCAAAGCCTTGAGACTTGAAATTAGGAGTCCTCATCAATCATCCCAAAGAATAATTACCAGAGAGCTCTCGGAGTCCTCAGACATAAAATGAAAAGAAATAAAGTAACAAGCACTCCGATGCTCGTCACCATCATTTATATCAATTATATATCACTAGCCGATAAAAGTTTAACTACATTCATTCTTTTCTCTATGAAAATTTATTAATCACACAAGTCAAAGTCCATTTATGCGTCTCTCGGCGACGTGCATGAAACGGGACCCCACATGTATATGTCCGTAGCATATATAATACATTACTATATCTTCTTGATGAGATAATATAATACATTAATATTAGCGGTGCACTTAATTATATAATTAGCAAATCAAGTACATCAATAAGCTCGATCAATGGCGGGGAGATTCCACATCGTCTTCATCGTCGGAGTAGGTGGTGCCGACCCGCCCTTGCACGCTCTTGTATGAGTATCTACAAGCCAGGTACACGTACCAGCACAGATTCAAGGCACTGATCACAGCCACCAATGCGTAAAACAAATCCAAGCGGCTCGTGTTCAAGTCCTTCGCGAACCAACCGGCCTTTCCCACCTGCTGAGTCAGACGGTCGACAACTGTGATCAGCAAGCTGCTAAGGAAGCTGGCTGCTCCGAGCACACTGAGGTACAATGCGATCCCCAGGCTCCTCATGCCGTCGGGGACTTGGTCATAGAAATACTCCTGAAGGCCGACCAATGCAAACCCGTCCCCAAAGCCCACAATTACGAACTGCGGCACCAGCCAAAAGACGCTGAGAGTTGAAGGCAGGTTGTTCAGCCTCCTCCGCTCCACCGCTGCAGCCACAGCCATTGCTGTCGTTGTGAGGGCCATCCCGATGCCGATTCTCTTCAGTATGCTTATGCCCCTTTCGCTGCCTGTGGCTCTCTGGAGGAACGGAACCAGCACCTTCTCATAAAAGGTGACCGTGATCATCATGCCAATGGCGGCAAGGGAGAAGATGGATGCGGCAGGAAGCTCGAAGTGGGGAGACAGCTTGCGGTTCATGGTGCTGGCTTGCTTGATGAAGAGAGTTGATACTTGAGCCACGCAGATGCCGAAAGGGAGGCATGCAAGCCAGATAGGGATCATTGCTAGAATCAGCTTTGTTTCCTCTACTTGTGTCACCGTTGCCAGTCGCCACGGGTTGACCTTCTCTGAGGTGAAGGTGCCTTCATTGTCCTTGTGCTCTATTATGGCTGCTTTGTCAAGAAACCTGTAGCAGAATATATATGTATACACTGTTAAGTTGCTTGTAAATAATTAATAAATTTATTAAATAGGAGATATATTTGCAGTGAATATTGAAAGTTCAAAACACAGATTTTAATTTGTTAATGTGCATTGCATTCATTAGGAATCCATGCATATATAATTTGTGCGTGGTGCAACTGAGACATACTTGAGCTTATTTGTGTGATGGAGAAGCCTCTTTGTGGTGTTGCCAGCTGAAGCTGTGACTTCATACAATTGGGTAGCACTTGAAGGCTGGGGAAGATGCCTCTTCGCCACTGCAGCAACTGCCACCTGAAGCATCGGTGTGAGCGGGCTGCCCTGCGGGACCCGGTATCGGTAGACCCCCCTTCCAGCCAGTAAAATCATGAGGGCGGATCCCATGACGCACATCAGAACAATGTTGGCCACCCCCCAGCTCACTCTGTCCTCGATGTATGCAATCACAGTGACTCCGAGCAGCACGCCTGCGCAGAGGGCACAGTTCCACCAGTTGAAGTACGACATTTTTTGCTTTCTCTCCATTGCATGGCCCTCGTCAAACTGGTCGGCCCCGAAGCTCTCCAGGGATGGCTTGTGACCTCCGGTGCCGACCGACACCAGATACATGCCCACAAAGAATATGATTTCGTGCACCTTCCTCACTTGCTGGCATGGCGCCTCATCACAGGGTCTCAGGCTTGGTACCAGTTGGGACAGTGCCAGCAGGATCAGACCCTGCATGCATGCAAATTATAATCAATTGATCATCCCTTCTATTTCAATTTTTAATAAACATATAGTTGGGGGATATATATATGCAAGCACTTTTGTACGTAATATACACACTATTTAATTAACATTGAGCTTCATTTTGCATTCCGACTGAATTGGGTTTCGACACTTCATTCTTTTATCCAAATTTCTAGACCAGTGCTCACGAAATTGTAACGCAAGATGTGGTAGTAGCTAGCCTTTTCTAAGGACGTGATCTAATTAACTGTTAATGATTCATATTGTTGTACACCTGATGTGCTATGCAAGGCCCAACATTCAATATTGTGTTGAATTCTAAGATGTTAATATCAGTGCTTTTTTTTTTATCTTAGGATATGGATGCTTAGCTTAGCGTAGTATATAGAGAGTGGCTTGAAATTAAAGGCAAATTAAGTGGGTTGATAATTGTGCTAAAATTGATTGTTGTTCGCTGTGCAGACAAACAGTATCATATTCCATTCCATTCCAGGGAAAGCTAGCAATAAGGGGCAGTTAAGATCTACTTTTTGAAGCTCCAATTAATCAAAGATGATCGAGTTTCTCAGAATGAATTCAGGACCCGCCTACTTGTGGCTTTAAATAATAAACATGATTTAAATTCAATTAAGAAATCATAACCCCTTTTAAATTCCAACTTCCAAGTGGGAAACAAATTAGACAGCACAGCTCCTAGCCTCCTACTCACGTATAAATATAATCGATTTTTGCAGCCTTATGGACTATATATGCAGAGGGGTATAGAATATATGTCATAGGAGATATCAGTAAGCTATAAATAAGTTCAGCACTTCAGAAACTACTTATAGTGACTCACTATATGATGAATGACTAATTAAATTTTAAAATAGCTTAAATTTGATAGATGTCATATCTAAATAATCAAAAATACATCTACATTTAATATATTAATGTGACTATTTTTCAGATATCAAGCAGATACACCATAAAAGTTAAAATGTATGCTAAAATTATCCATTTCATTGTATTTCACTGCAGTTAAAATAGAACAACTAATACCAAGCTAGTATAACACTGGTACTTGACTATGCAGGTATATACCATATACCAGTAAGAACATCAGATGTAAAATAGATAGCAACCAAAATTCATGAGCAATCTATTACTTCTGTCAATCTAAAATACGTAATAGATAGAGAGAGAAGAGAGGGAATGAATATATAGATGCAGACCGCAAGATATACAAGGGTGGAGGAGAGGATGGCGGAGAAGCGGCCGAGGTAAGCGTCGGCGAGGAAGCCACCAAGGAGAGCCACGAGGGTGGTGACGCCCTGCCAGTAGTTGACGTTCCTCGCAGCTGTCTTCAGGTCCTGGTGCAGCACCCGCATCAGGTATATGATCAGGTTCGTCGCAAGCCCGAAGTAGCTCAGCCTCTCGCTGAACTCCATCGCTGCATCCATGCAATTCAATTTCCATATTCATTAATTACTAACTTATATGTATATATATTTCTTCCTTTTACTACTTGTTGAGCAACCAATCATGCCCTGTGCATGTGTTATATATATATATGTATATATATTATTGCATGTGTTATATAGATATATAAACTTAATTAAGTAGGTTGCAATTAATCAAAAATAGTGAAACAAGGACATTCGCAACTAGTAAAAAAGATCCAGGGCTTTATGAATATGTTTATTTATACGTAGTAAATTCAAAGATTAATATATATTCTAAATTAAGTAGCATATGCATTAATTTATAGCCAGGAATGGTAATGATGAGGATAAGCTACCTATAATGAAGCGTGCTGCTTTCCAGGCTCCAGTAGAGGATCTGAGAGGAACGTTGCCCTTGTAATCCACCGACGAATCGTGCACCCAATTCTCCTCCGATTTGCTTGGCAACACTTTCCGTCTCATCACTTCGTTCTTGGGGCCGCCGGACTCCATGACTGCAATTAACTAAGTGAAGAAGATGGGAACTTAATTTGTGTATGTATATATATGCGCCGAGCAAAATGGCGAATTATTAAGGGTGCATACGAAATAAAATAAAATGGAAACGAAATGGAGAGGGCTAGCTAGATATATGGGTGCGTGTGTTTGGAGAGAGGGGAATCGATGAATTGATTGCTGGAGCGGAATCAGGTTCTTGAATTTGATTTGTGACTTTGGAGTTTGGATGAGCAGAGGAGAGGAGTCTCCTCATTTATATATAGACACAGTCACAGTTATGTATGCGCATGTGATGTACGTGTGAGTCAGTGAGTGTTAAAATGGATGGATCGTTAATTAGTCAAAACGTCATCTCATGTATTGCAATCATTTAAATCACTTGCTGTCTTTTAGGTCTCAGTGCCCACTTAGATTCGTATTAAGCGGTCAATATTTTCTTCAGTGATAGTGTACATCAATCGTAAAGTTCACTCTTCAACATCCAAGAGCTTTTACTGAGTATTACTCGTTTTTCAGGATAAGATTTGAAATTTGGCGGGCGTGTCACGCTACGACACGATACCATATACCACACAGATGAGACAAGTATATTTTGATGACATGCATGCCACCATATATGATATGTCGTTGTTTTCCATATATATGTGTTGACGAGGGAGATGCAACAAAAGCACAATATATGTTACATAACATATTAGAAATATTAAAAGCTGAACACCAGGGGATAAAAGTGTTTTACATCTGAGCTGTTGGATAAAAGCTGTTTCAATCTACACCCTTTAATTTATTTCTGGCTGTTGAGCCGACTGCGCTTTCGAATTTGGAGCAACCTTTATATTGTAGTATCTTTCATGTTGCATCTCAGCCGTTGGGAAGTTCATTCCTTAATCTCAACCCTTCAATCTGTTGTAGAGTTCCGAGCATAGCGCACAGCTTTTTTCTTTCTAATCTTTGACTGCAAATGTCCAGTACTTTTTCCCACTACTGGATTTTCTGTGGCCTTTGATATCTCATCTTTTCTCTATGCTTTTATTTGCCATTAATTTTGTGCGTTGCAGTTCTTTGTTTCTTCACCTTTGTGTCGTGGGTCCGTCGTTATCAAAAGTATTATCTGTAGACTCGGTTCATTAATTATTTTTGGTCCTTTAGATTGTGTGGTGGTCGACTTTCAAAGAGAAATAACGTTGGCTCGCAATGATGTTCATAGACATGTTTTCGATATTGCTACCTTTTGTTTTGGTGTTATATTTACTAATTTCTTTTGGCAAATCGGATGCATTAGTAGTGGTGTTATAGCCAACTGGTCGACGCAGTGATGAGTTATATGTTTCTTTGTAAACGTACTGTTTATTTAAAAAGTTCATCTCATACGTGAATGCAGTATAATTCATTTTGTTAGTTGGATATAATGGTAGCTCTACATGTTCCACTCCAACGAATAATGGAAAATGAGGGAAGCATCTGGCCGCTGTTGATAATGGGAGAGCAAATTAATTGAGCACGTGGTGTTGGTAATGGCAGCAATTAGAAAATACATGGTGGTATAAAATTAATAATGATTCATTTGGAGAAGACGGAGCCAATGGTGGCACAGATTAGTAGACTCGCTGCTGACATCCACACATCCACACATCCACACACACACATTTTATATTTTATTTCTTTGCAAGAAATCCGGTTTGACTTTGGATGAATTTGAGTGGACTTAATTATATTAATTGCCTGGTTATAAATTAAGGAGAGCCAGGTCGTCCATATGCATGTATCATCGTCATTAATAACAGATAAAAATAATAATAAACATATTCATTGTTGCATATATGTAATGCGTCTAATTAAAGTCTAAAGCGTGGACTGGGATTGTGGCTCACATCATTTCTCCTTGTTGACTCTCCAACATCTCCTTTTAGTAATCTCTTTTTCCCTTCTTTCTTTGGCTGTATATATTTAGACCAAAAAAATGGACGACACCTCTTGTCATTGTCAGCATAGATCGTACACAGTGCAATCTACCATGCATTTCTTTTCTTTCTAAATGCAGTGTACCTAGCTACATACATTTTATTTCTATGACTAAACTAAAAATGATAGACTCATTTTTTGTGGGTGATCGTTCTTATGATTAAGATGATGATATCGTACTAGTTTTTTATTGTTATTATGTTCTTAATAATTTTTGAGGCAAAGAAGAAAATATAAGTCATTCAATTTTAAAAATATTTATAAAAGACTTCATCTGAATTTTAAATATGTCATTTATCATATTCTTAGCATTATTATTATTAATATAATAATAACACTCATTTTAATTACTTTTATGGGTGGGGATTTCTTGACAATTATTATTTTGATAATCCTTACAATCAATTTTTAAATAATTTTGAAATAATTTTTAAAAATTCTCAAAAATAGAAAAATGTTGACAAACATATTTTATAACTTATAGATTAATTGTGTTTCAAATTTCATATAATTTAAGAGTCATTTGATATTCCATCAAAGATCGTAAAATTTGGACTGTCGTAATTGTCATGTAATTTTGATGGTCTTTGATGGAGTATCAAATAGTACTTAAAACGTATGAAATTCGAAACACAATCTATCTATAAGTTAAAGAATATGTTTATCAAATTTTTTTATTTTTAAGAATTTTTTTGAAATTATTTAAAAATTGGTTGTTAATGTTGTCAAAATAATAGTTGTCAAAGAATCCCCACTCTACTTTTATATCTTCTTCTTATATTTATTAAAATTAATGTTGTATATTTTGTACCGTTATATATCACTAGAAAATTTGCGCGCTCCGTTACGTCATGTATAAAACTATTTGATCCAATTAATTATAAATGTAATATTTTTATAAATAAATTTGATTTTGCAAGAGTTTCATCACATGATAATGATAAAAAATTTACTATTTAGAAACATTTTAACATATTAAATCAATTTAATAATAACGAAATGATCTATTGAATCTAAAATAATATACTACTAAAAAGTTTATTATATTTCACAAAAATTCAGCTTAACATATATTCTCATTGTCAACAAAATATAATAAATCTAAAACTTAAAGTGAGTAAAGAGCTTTTTAAGATGATTTTGTTTTTCAATATAAAATTTAAAAACATACTAAAATCAAATGAAATAAAATTTAATTCCTTAATATGACTTAATTGAATAAATTTTTGAAGTCATCAAATGTAAAAATACTCCAAATAAATGAAATAAAATTTAAAATTAAAGGTTGAGAGGGAAAATGATCAAAATTAAGCTAAACCCAAATGAAATTTCACTTTTGAAAACTTAACGGAGCATTGAGATTAAACAAATGAAAGTATGGTGTTAAAATAATAAGTTTGTCATTCTTATATAATTATAAATTAAAATGGATTCACTATAGCGAGCTACTATTGTTAAGCATTGTAGCGCAACAATAGCACGTTTGAGCATCTAAAAAAAGGTCGGAGAGAAAAAAACCAAAATACTGTAGCACACTGTCGTATGCTTGAGCATTAATATAATTATAGACGTTGTTGATAGTCAATTCCACGAAGTACCTTTGCTACAATTAATGTCAGAGGTAATTAGAATTAACAGTGTTTTGTAATTTCTCAAACCACAATTAATACACTTTTTTTAAAATAATAATATAAAATCAAAAGGAGAAGAACGGACTTCGAAATTGTATATATTTAAAACTAGAAAGTTCACATTTATTATCTGCGAATCAGTTTTGGTTCGCATATATTATTCGACAATCTATTTTATAGTTTTATAAACTCACTACATATAATACATCACAGAAGCGTTCGCAGACAATATTCGCAAACAAAAAAATGATTCGCATCTATTGTTTGTGAACTTTCTATTTTTTGAAAAATGTTAATTACGGTTCTCAATATACACACTTTAATTTTTTATTTTTTCATATTAAAAAATAATTGCAATTAATATGTGTATGTATGTGATGGACTAAGTCATGTCAACCCCATTGCATGTACTGATGATGAATACAGATCGATCGAGTACTGATGATAAATGTGATGTAGGCCTTCCCAATTTAGAAGGCTCATAGGTTACAATTTCCCAAAATGTACAGTCTTCTTTTATAGTTTTAGAAGGATTATATATGGTTCTAAAATTTATTTATTTTTATTTTTGTTCTCTTTGTTTCTACCATCTATTTTCTTTTACCAACTTTTTATTAATTAATAAAAATTTAAAGATGTAATAATAACAATCCTCTAATCTAAATTTCTCAATCAAATTCTCAATGGATCCAATTAATTTGAGCGATGAGCTCATCACATTCTGGAAATTTCATTCACCCACGTGCTTGAATACATATTGAAGATTAATTCTAATATGTATTCTCTAGAATGCAGATGTGATAGACCAAACTCTTAATTTACATTTATGAAAAGGAAAACACTCAATTGTTATAAAATAAGTCTTTATACTTGTCATATAGTTCGTTAATTGTACAGATTAATTCTATATTTCTCACATAAAATTTCTTATACCAAGAACATGCAAGCCCTAATTATTATAAACGAAGTAAATTTAATGAACAAATAAATTGACATATATAGTCCACCTTCTTTAAAATATGTATTGGAACTCAAATATTAATTTAAACCTACTATAACAAGTGTTGATGCCTATATATCAAACATAGATTTATATCTGACGATAGATAAACCTTAAAAAAAATAGCTAGAGTTCAACTATTTAAAAGTGATGAGACGAGTCTTTTATGTTGATATTCAGATATCTTAATTAATATGTAACAATTAATTGAAGTCTTAATACTATCAGAAATTTAAGTACCCAATAATTAATTCAAGACTTAATTATACTAACAAATCTCACGTGTTTATATTGATAAAAGAAGACAATATTTCATGTCAATTTTCAAAAATCTTAATGTCCAACAATTCAAAGTTGGTGAAAGCAACCATTATTTTTACTAAAATTAACGTATATATATCCTAAGGTTACTATAAAAAAAGAAAAAAAGAAAAATCTAATTGATAGTGGTACAGACACTAGACCGAAACAGTTGACTTGGACACCTTAATATTATTTTATTACAAGTACATTATAAACACGTGATTATCAAGTCTGAAATCTTTTGGGTGGTACTAAGTGCGTGCAGTCGTACACCAATTGCACATTATATATGAAACGTGATGCGATGATCATAATAATAATAATAACAATAGTATAGACATGTATGTATGTATCTTGAGAAATCATGAGAATGGTGGGTTTAATTGGTGGTTTGAATGTATTAATTAATCATATGGTGGATGGCATTTGGGAATTTTGGGAATTTTGGGAATTGCGGGAAGCAAAAGAAAGTGGGTGTGTAAGTGGAGATTGATTCTTCTGTTAGCCACTCACATACTCACATACTCACATGCTACAATCTCAACTAATCTAATCTAACCTAATGTCTTTGAAAACTATTATTTTAACAATTTGGAAAATCAATTTTTAAGTAATTTTAAAAAAATTTTAAAAATAGAAAAAACATTATAAATATATTCTCTAATTTATAGATCGATTGTGTTTCAAATTTCATACAATTTAAGTATTATTTGATACTCCATCAAAAACCATTGAAATTATATGATATTTATAACAGTCTATATTTTACGGTTTTTTATGGAATATCAAATGATTCTTAAATTATATAAAATTTGAAACATAATCAGTTTATAAATTATAAAATATGTTTGTCAATTTTTTTTTCTATTTATGATAATTTTTAAAAATTATTTTTGTGATAATAATTTTTAAGAAAACCAGCCATTGAAATATATGCAATATGTCAGGATTCAGCTCTGACAAATTAACAGTATGCATAAATAACTACGTCTTGTCTTTATTATTATTTTATTATATATATTATTTTGGTCATAAGCTTGGTGTCAACTAATGGTATATACTAGCTAATGAAGTTGTAGCTGACAAATGTGTGGAGGGAACGAAACAGACGGATTTTTTAGAGCAAACAAATGCCACCTATAACATTAATGAGGTTAATACAAAGAGATTTAAACATGTTGAAAACGAGAATAAACTAGTAATTATAAACTGCACGTTCATTTAAACATCCCTTATACATTTTTCTCTTATTAACTCTTTTTCTTAATTAATGAAAAAACTAAAGTAGGTCTACACCTAGACCTACTTACCTCAAAAAAAAATAAGTTGCAGCTAGGGTTCACAAAACAACACGCCGTATCAAAACACGGCACGACATTACACGTGTCAGAGGCGGCACGGTATGGCATAGTGTGTCAACACGTACTGTGTTATACATATCGCGTGCCGTGCCGTTATCCGTGTTGTGTCCGGTTTTCGTCACTATAGACATGGTACGGCACGGTACGTATGGGTAAAGGAGGCGATATGGTATGACACGGCACAGAACACGCATAAGCACGGTACGAGAACACGCGTAGGCACGTGTAAACACGTTTAGCACAGATATGCACAGATAAGCACGGTTAGGCATGGATTGGTACAGTTAGGCACATATAGACATGGTTAGACACGGATAGGCACGAGTAGGCACGGATAGGCACGGGTAAGCACGTTTAGCACGGATATACATAGTATGCACGGATTGTAGGCCGTTGAATGTTGATCAGACGGTGGATTTTGTAATTTGTTGGCGGCATTTTATAATAGGAATTAAAAAATAGGCTAATATGATATTTGTCCTCAGTTTGCGTACCCCACAGCACCTCCATCTCCTTAGTAATGTTAAACATCCCCAAAATAATATACCTCGGTAAACAAATTTTAATTTAAAATTCAAATTCAAAATAAAAAAATGACCAAAATACCCTCATTTAACAGCTATAAATGGCTATATTCAAGGGTAAAATTGTAAATTGATGGAAAAATATTTTTCACATTTTTTAAAAAAATTTCGGATTTTTATTATTTTTTTGCAATTTTTACAAAAATTTTATAATTTTTTTTTCAATTGTTTGTTTAATTTTTTTAGCAGCAAATAAATTTAAAATTTTTAAAATTTTTATATTTTTAAGATTTTTCCGAATTTTTTACAATTTTTTCTGATTTTTTCGAATTTTTTCCTACCAAACACGTTTAGCACGATGTGTCAACTCGACATGGCACTATTAAGACACGTGTAGCACGGCGTATCAACTCGACACGGTACAGTTAAGGCACGTCACGTTTAGCACGGCGTATCGAATCGACACGGCACGATTAAGACACGTCACGTTTAACACAGCGTGTCGAATCGACATGATACATATAGCACACCGTGATTTAATCATGCCTTAACTGTACCGTGTCGTCCTCCCTCCATTTTTGACATGACATGATATGCACGTCAAAAAAAAAAACTCCCGTACCGTACTCTGCGGTGCCGGAGCATGCCGTATTTTAATATGATACGTTAGGGTACATACGATTTTAATTCTCTAGTTGCAGCTGACTTAAGCTTATCTTCTTTTTTTTTAAGGTAAGAGCTGACTTAAGCTTATCAATGTGCTCTTGTTGTTTTTTCCAAGATTTGTCTCCGTTTTCGATGGAGGCGTGGCAGTCCAGATTTGTACTGACATTGATTGATTTACATGCACCAAATCTATTATAGTATATATATAATCTTGGACGAACTTACCACCGTGGAGTTACAGTACAATTACAGTAGTATCTAGAGGATAAATTTCTAGAAATTGTATTAGAGATGGGAGAAACTTTCATACACCGAGGAGGCAAGAGCCTTGTACACTGTTTTTCCTTTTGTTTTCTTAGGTAATGTCTTGTTTTATGCCATGGAACATTTAGATAATTAGTTTAATGAAATTCAATTTTATGCCTACAAGCAAATTTACTGAACTTAGTTTATTATGGACCACATGTTCCACATCAAAATTTGTAGAATGCATTTTTATCTTTGAATTTTTTTCTGTTTCGGGCCTCCAACACCACATGATCACCACATGATGAATTGATTCGGTTTTGAATAATTAGTTGAAAAAAAAATATGAAGATTATTTTAGAATTATACTTTGACAGTTGATATTTAAACACTTCTAAATTTCAATATAAGTAGCAATGGTCAAGGTAAAAACCATTCACTCATTTTTTAAGAGATGAAGTTATTTATTAGAATAAATTAGCAACCCCCCCCCCCCCCCCCCAACTTATCGTTGAAGCTCCACTACTGCAATTGATTACATCTTGAGATAAAATAAGTAATATTTCAAACTTTTATATGAATTAATTTTCTTTTGTCAATGAATAAAAAAATAATAATCATATTATATATGGATTTTCAAAAATAAAGAAGTTATAAATATTTCATCAGTTCATCAAGTTGTATAGGGACTAATTATATAAGAAGATTGACAAAAAAAATTCATAATTTTCTTTTAAAATCCATATAAAACAACAAGTCTACAAAGTAAAAAAAATTTAATGAACTTACAACGGAACAACACATCTTCACAAAATATTTCTGGGACCTCATTAGTTCCTAAAGAAATTCATAATTTTTCAAGATTTGCATAGCAAAATCAATACTGATATGAAATTTAACTCATTTTTTTAAACTCAAATCAAAACTCTAATTGTATTATCAATCTGAATTAATGATAGGTCAGCGAGTGAATTTGGGCCATCAAGCCTACTAACCAAGTCAACGAACAATAACAATATATAAAGTAACATCTCACAGTCACAAGTTTGGACGACCTTTTTCAATTGACTTGGCTGTAATAATTATTGCATCTCTTAACTTTTAAATATATTTATATTTTTAAAAAATATTTATATCTAATCATAAAATATGTATATCTTATATTATTTATTAGAATTAAATGTTATGTAAATTGTATTTGAACTTGTGCGACAAAATTTTTAATTTATAATAATATAGAAAAGAAAAACTAATAAATACATTCTATACTAACTATCAATACTTATAAATTCAGATATAACTACATTATCTATTTAGTACAAAATATTTTTGATGTACAGATAAAGAATGCAAAACATAGGGGACAACAATGGTTTCTCTTAGAATAATTATGCTTCTTAATTATTAGTCATTAATTAAGATTACACGAATTAGTAATTGATTAGCTCCAACTGCTCGGTATGACACAGCATTCCTCTGATTCAAATATAATTTATATATAAAATGCATTGACTCGTGACTTTGAAAGAAAAATATAGTGTCCTTTCCTTTTATATGTGCACTAAGTTGAGGGAGAATGACAATGGGAACTCCATACTGTATTTACTTTGCTACCTATATATGCTCCGGACCGCAGCGAAAACCGCAAATATTAACTGACGGGTGCTGCTGTTCCCATTTCCGTTCCAAGGCCACATCAACCAGATGCTCGAACTTGCAGCGGTGGTTCACTCACATAACTTTCCCATCACTGTCTTCCACGCCAACTATCCTTCCTACTGTTTCATCCAGATCCCTGATCGGGTTTCCGAGCTGAGATCATCTTCGCATGATCATGTCCTCTCGCTCAATATCCGTTCGCTCAACGACAACTGTTTGAGGCTGTTTCATGAACGTTTGGTGCAGGTATTGTTTGATGAGGCTGAGAGCGAAGGCGTCGTGCCATGCTTGGTTCTGGACATGCATTGATATAGGATCAATCCAGTGGCGAAGCTGCTCGGAGTAAGGATGATGGTGCTGAGGACAGGGAGCGATAAAAATTAACACGTCAATACCTTAATTTATATATGCTGCTTATCACTAAAATTTTAAAGCAATTAAATTAAATTTATTAAATTTTCTAACATAAGCAGAGAGAGATAAGAATTTTCAACGAGGATACCAAAATCATTTCTCATCTAGTTGAAGGAATAAATACATACAAAGAGTGGAAGCATCTCCATTGAAAGAAAATCAGAGAGAAGGAAAAATGTTGATGCACGCTCAAGCAGCGGAATGTATATAATATAACTACAATTGGACTGATATTAATGTCAGCCCAATTATAGATGTTTATTAATTAATAATATATAGGTGTGCGAGTGAATTTGGGCCGGTCCAGGAGAAAATCAATCTATATTAAGTACAGACAATTGGGCTGTATTTATTTATTTATATCAAGCCACCTCAAGTCAAGTCAAGTCAACAAACAAAAACAATAAATGAAGTAACAACTCACCGTCACATGTTTAATTTAATTCATATTTGGGGTTCACTTTTACTGTTTAGTGTTTACCTTCACACTGCTTTTTGAGCGAATCAATCAATCAATCAATCGGTGTTTCAAACAACACCTCTTCTTTTCTTTTCTTTTTATTTTTATTTTTATTTTTTGTGAAGATGACTCCTGATTATGTTATTAATTAATTTTTATGAAGTGTCCATGCATCACTTCAATTGATCTCTTCTTGGTTTTCAAATTAATTTTGTAAGAAATGCTTTATAAATGGGCAGACACCGGCACTTTCACGACGTTATAGAAATAGTGGTTCTGTTTGTTCTTTATAATTAAAAATAGTCATGCTTCTTAATTATTGGTCATTAATTAATTAAGACTGACTCTCTGTCTTTGCCTCGGTAGTTGTATTTGATTAACTGTGTTAATTTGTCCAGTCAAAAGTTTAGAGATTTGGTCTTGGGCGGCACCGATTAAAAATTGATTTGCTTTCTTGAACTACCATTAGTTAATTAGTCACGTCGTTGGCATTTGCAAATTGGATCGTCACCGCTGACATTTATGTTGTCTGAAACGTATAGATATACGTATGTATGACACACCATCGATCAGGCATCATTGCACAGCTAGCTTCCTCTGATTTTATGTGCAGCAGATCCAGATGCAGAGACGCGTCGTTTCCTGTTTCCCGCTCTCCGCACAGTTAACGAACTGAGCGTGACTTTCTCCTCTCTCCATCGTCTATATATATACATCTAGTATCTTGATCCTGCTCATTGATCCATACATGTATAACCAAGTGTAAAAAATCATTCATAATCTCACGTTCAAAAACGGGCAAAAGATGGGTTCAATTGGGATTCCACGCAAATTAAAGAAAATGATCCGCAACATATACAAGCATTGACCCGTGACTTCATAGATATATATAGATGTATGACATATAAAAGTTTTAATTGAAGCTCAGATGGCAGAGAAAACCGCGAATATTAACCGACGGGTGCTGCTGTTCCCGTTTCCGTTCCAAGGCCACATCAACCCGATGCTCGAACTTGCAGCGGTGCTTCACTCGCGTAGCTTTCCCATCACTGTCTTCCACGCCAACTATCCTTCCTACTGTTTCATCCAGATCCCTGATCGGGTTTCCGAGCTGAGATCATCTTCGCATGATCATGTCCTCTCGCTTAATATCCGTTCGCTCAACGACAACTGTTTGAGGCTGTTTCATGAACGTTTGGTGCAGGTATTGTTTGATGAGGCCGAGAGCGAAGGCGTCGTGCCATGCTTGGTTCTGGACATGCATTGATATAAGATCAATTCAGTGGCGAAGCTGCTCGGAGTAAGGATGCTGGTGCTGAGGACGGGGAGCGATAAAAATTAACACATCAATACCTTAATTTATATATGCTGCTTATCACTAAAATCTTAAAGCAATTAAATTTAATTAATATATCGCCATGCATATTTATTAAACCTTCTAACATTAAGCACAGAGAGATAAGAATTTTCAACGAGGATACCAAAATCATTTCTGATCTAGTTGAAGGAATAAATACATACAAAGAGTGGAAGTATCTCCATTGAAAGAAAATCAGAGAGAAGGAAAAATGTTGATGCATGCTCAAGAAGCGGAATATATATAATATAACTACAATTGGACTGATAGTAATGTCGGTCCAATTATAGATGTTTATTGATAAATAATATATAGGCGTGCCAGTAAAATTGGGTCGGGCCCGGAGAAAATCAATCTGAATTAAGTACAGACAATTGGGCTATATTTATTTATATCAAGCCACCTCAAATCAAGTCGAGTCGAGTCAACTAACAATAGCAATAAATGAAGTAACAACTCACATCACATGTTTAATTTAATTCATGTTTGGTGTTCACTTTTACTGTTTAGTGTTTACCCTCAGACTGCTCTTTCAGTGAATCAATCAATCAATCAGTGTTTAAAACAACACCTTTTCTTTTCTTTTTCCTTTTCTTTTTTTTCGTGAAGATGACTCCTAATTATGTTATTAGTTAATTTATATCCAATGTCCGTGCATCACTTCAATTCATCTCGTCTTCATTTTCAAATTAATTTTGTAGGAATTTTTTCATAAATGGGCAGACGCCGGCACTTTCACGACGTTATAAAAATAGTGGTTCTGTTTCTTCTTTATAATTAAAAATAGTTATGCTTCTTAATTATTAGTCATGAATTAATTAAGTTTAACTCTCTGTCTTTGCCTCGGTAGTTGTACCTAATTATCTGTGTTAATTTGTCAAGTCAAAGTTTGGATATCTGGTCTTGGGCGGCACCAATTAAAAATCGATTTGCTTTCTTGAATTACCATTAGTTAATTAGTCAAGTCGTAAGCATTTGCAAAATCGTCACTGCTGACATTTATTGTCTCAAACGTGCATATATACGTATGTATGATACACCATCAGGCATCATTGCACAGCTTTCTCTGATTTTATATGCAGCAGATTCAGACGCAGATGCAGAGGTGCGTCGTTTCTTGTTTTCCGATTTTCACAAAATTAAGCGTGATTTTGTCCTCTCTCCATCGTCTATATATAATATCTTGATGATGCTCATTGAACATTTATGTATAATCAAGTATAAATTTCATTCATAATATCATGTTCAAAAACGGGGAAAAAATGGGTTCAATTGGGATTTCACGGAAATTAAGCGTGACCTTCTCCTCTCTTCATCCGAAGTCCAAACATCGATGTCCTCCATTCCTCCTCCTCTGCAACTGCTATCAAAAATCAAGCCCAAATTCCATGACGAATGCAAGCGAACATTGTAGAGAGATTTTAATGGCAAAAAAGGGAGTAAAGAAAGATTAGTTGAAGGCAACAATCTGACATATTCAAGTATTAAAGCATTGACCCGTGACTTAGAAATGTCATAGATATATATAGATGCATAACATATAAAAGCTTGTTTGCTCAGATGGCAGAGAAAACTGCAAATGTTAACCGACGGGTGCTGCTGTTCCCGTTTCCGTTCCAAGGCCACATCAACCCGATGCTCGAACTTGCAGCAGTACTTCACTCACGCAGCTTTCCCATCACCGTCTTCCACACCAACTATAACTACAACGCTGTTGACCCCGCCAAGTATCCTTCCTACCATTTCATCCAGATCCCTGATCAGGTTTCTGAGCTGAGATCATCTTCGCATGATCACGTCCTCTCCCTCATCCGTTCACTGAATGACAACTGTGGGAAGCCGTTCCATGAGCGTTTGATGCAGGTATTGTCTGATGATGCTGAGAGGGAAGGCGCTGTGCCATGCTTGGTTCTGGACATGCATTGGTATAAGATCAGTCCAGTGGCGAAGCAGCTCGGAGTGCCAACACTGGTGCTGAGGACGGGAAGTGCGGCCAGTCTGAATGGCTTTATCGCACTTCCTGCTTTGTATAGAAAGGGCATTCTTCCCGCACAAGCAGGTGGGTTGACCGACGACTTCATTTCTACCTTATCTCCCAAATCTTGCCATTAACCCTTCTAATTATTTCCTATGCATAATTAGTATTTTTTAATTAATAAGATTATTTCAGTTGATCAAATTTGATTTGTAATTAAGTTTGTTGATTAATAGTTTGGTCAGCTGCTTTCCGCTCTAACATGTTCGTTTGGGAATCAGTTCTAATTAAGTTGTCCTGCTGAGATCTGTTTCTAAGTAATTGCTTGACTCAGTCAACCTCCGCCAATTGGCTGTAATACACAATTACTGGAACCCCGGTTATTGGAGAGTTTACTTGTGAATCATTTGTTTAATCAGTAAAGAGAATTTAGACTATTAATTGCTGTAGCATATACATATTAATTCTAACAAATTTAGCTAATTGAAGTATGATGATTTCATTCCATTTTATTCCTTCTTAATAGTGAAAAATGTGCAAATCAATAAGATAGTCATTGTTCTTGCCTACAATTATAAAAAAAAATCAATATGCTTGCATGAATACCTAATTTGACGGAGGTATGTATATATAATTTGGTGATGATCTGATCAGAATGGCAACTGGAGCTGCCAGTAGAGGAGCTTACTCCCCTGAGAGTGCGAGACATGATCGATGTGGGCAACGACCGAGAGGAGCTCTTGGATTTTGTGGCGATGGATTCCGAGAATGCGAGAACCTCATCGGGGATCATAATCAACACATCGCATACCATTGAGGCAGCTGAATTGGAGAAGCTGCAGCGTGACCTCTCTCTTCCCACGTTTGCAATTGGTCCGCTACACAAATTCAGGAGTACTTCCCCGGCAACCAAAAGCAGCTCATTGCTAGTGCAGGGCTTCGTCCACCGAGAGCAGCTCATTGCTTATGCAGAACCGCAATGGGAATGGCTGGATGCACAGCCCCCCAAATCGGTGCTTTATGTCAGCTTCGGAAGCCTGGCCTCCATGGACCCCGAGGATTTCACAGAGATGGCGTGGGGGCTCGGAAACTCCGGTCGGCCATTTCTATGGGTCATTCGGTCAGGGCTGGTCGAAGGTGTTCCAGATGTCGACACACTGCTGCCTAAAGGATTCTGGAATGCCCTGCGTGATAGGGGGAGGATAGTGGAGTGGGCCCCGCAAAGGGAGGTGCTGGGCCACGTGGCGGTGGGGGGGTTCTGGACGCACTGCGGATGGAACTCGACGGTGGAGGCGATAGCGGAGGGCGTTCCGATGATATGCACGCCGTTTTTCTCGGACCAGATGGGAAACACGAGGTACGTGGCGGAGGTGTGGAAGGTGGGGGTGGAGCTGCGGAGGCCGCTGGAGAGGGGGCAAGTGGAGAGAGCGGTGCGGAGGCTGATGGCGATGACGGGAGAGGGAGAGGGGGAGGGGGGGGAGATGAGAGGGAGAGCAGGGGAGCTGCAGGGGACGCTGTGCCGTTGCATCCAAGGAGAGGGATCTTCTCACGAGGCGCTTGATCATTTAGTCCGATTTTTGTCATCTCTCTGACTCGCATTTGTATTTATGATTCGCCTCTATTTACCAACATTGATTTGTTTGCATTCACCTTGTTGTTCTTCTTGTTGTACATTTTTATTTTCATCCGAACCCAATCAATTGAACATCATGGCCTTTCCGCTGCGTGCAATTAAGCAAATAATAATCACTTTCTCTTTGTTTTATTAGTTGATCTGCATCTTCCAGTTGGGAGTTGGGAGTTGGGAGTTGGGCTGGGCTTAACAGCATTTCCTTTTCCCCATCAAAATGGGGTACTTGGTTGGGGCCTTGGAGCCGGCTAAGCAGAAGCTAGAGTACATAATTACTAATTAGGCTGCCTAACATCTGTTCACCAACTATAACTATAAGTCAAATTAAAAGAATAAAAGATAAGATACGCTTCACACCTAATTAACCAATTAGACGCATCCCCGCTAATGGTGTCACGCCTAATTATTTATTAATTATTCTCCCACCTAAAGACAAACATATGATTAGTTGTCATGTTCTTCACTTACAAAATCAAACATAAATAACAAATTTTTGAATATAGTATGGCGTAAAGTTAGGTAAGATCATTCACGATAGAACTATGTCCCCAATCATAATTAAATGTTATGGGGCGAGCTGGTTGACAAATTCACAATTTCAGATATTACATTCTTGCTACGGTGCTATAACTAAACATGAACAGGGTTCAGTTACATTGAACGATGACTCAGCCGATGGCCAAAGAAGTGCCGTTTGTTTGTGAAATTATCTATTAATTAATAATTAGATAAACTTAAATCACGGCTTAATTAGCGCCAATGGTGATGGCTTAGTGTGAGGTGACATTGTGACTTGTGATATGATATTATTATTGTTGTTATTATTTGTTGGCTCTCTGCCTCTCTCTACTGATCAGTACTGACTAACTGCTTCCCACGTTTCTAACTCTCCCCTCTCTGTTCTCTGCTCTCTGTTTTTCTTTCCAATTGGAAAAGGAATATCAATCAATTATATCATCCCTAATGGTCATGGGAGGGGGTATGCCATCATTTTGTCAAATTTTTGCAGCTAAGAAGGCAACCTTTTGGTTTTGGAGGAGCACCAGACCCAGACAGACTGACAGATAGCCATTTATTTCGTTAGTCCCATTAATTCTTAATACCACAAATTGATTGAATCCCCAAACAACTACACCATGGATTCCAAAGAATTAAACCACTCCTACCAATTTCATTAAACAATCTTTAATCCTCTATTATAAACTAAGTATAATAATAATGAAAAAAACACAGTTTATTACTCGCTTCATCATCCATCAAACAATTATGAAATTGAATGATGTGCTATTAACAAATTTGTGTTTGACGATTGTTTAAACAAATTCTATTAATTAATTATTAGGTTGAAGAAATATAGAATTAATATTGGCATAGATAATGAACAAGAATAATGGTCTGATTCTGGAGAAATAGTGGAATCTGGTGAGAATAGCAAATATAGCATAGCAGCATTGCTGTATTAATTGATCAGGTCACATGGAGGAATCATGCAAAAGCAAAGGCTTGAATTGTAGACTAGCTACAGCTAACAGCTAGCAGCACTTTCTCTGGATGAAAAAAAATTAATAACCCAAGTACTTGTAATTAATTATATTGTTCATTAATTGATTAATTGTTTCGTCTCAAATTGGATTGGACATAACAACAACCAAATCAAACAGACGGAAGTGGAAGACGTGTAGAGAGGAGAGAATTGGGCAGCATCTCTATCTGTATATGACGGTATGAATGACGGAGTATCCAAAGAAAGAGATTGGTGTGATGTGCCAAGCTGAACTAGTAAGAGATCGATGTCTTCAATAGTATTATCATTAACTATTAGTGATGAATGTGGCGCTGTGCACCCGTGTGATGTGAAAAGGTGGTGCCCTAGCTCCCACGTGCCAATAAGGCAATAATTATATATACACATATATATATAAAAGGCAGAAAGAGAGGGAGGTGGAAGCATTCAGAAAGAAGAATGGCTCCATAGAGTGGGGTAGTGCAGAGAGAGTGCCAGTGATGGGAATGGGCCATGGGAGATGTATTTATCATCATCATTATTAACATATATAATCATGAATGTTTGTTAATTAAAGGAAAGAAGTGTCTTTCCTTATTAATTAGTGTTTGTTAGTGAGAGTTGGAGAGTCAGACTAGAGGAGGAGGTGGAGCAGCAGCAAATAATTGAAGGTTGGTTGAAGGAAGACCTTCGATGGGGGCCCGGTGCTCCAAGGTGTCAACCTGCCTCTGGCATCCTGACTTCAAAGCCTCGTCCGCAAATGATGCCCACCGTATTATTTTTTCCTTTTATTATTTATTATAATTATGCTATTGTATTATCCTATATTTACTTGGATTATTATTCATTCTTTTCTACTCATTTTAATTGCCTCAACTCATCTCCATCTCTTCCACCTTCCCAACCCCCTTCAAGCATTGCATTTTTAGCTTTTAGTTTTTACCAATACTGACTAACTACTGATACATCATAATTTCTTCAACAATGCAGAGAATGGCAGCCATGAAGATGCCGACTACCCGGCATTCGAAGAGTTTAGCTTGGAGGAATTGCAAGTCGCCACTGACGGCTTCTCCCCACACCGTATCGTCTCTGAGCACGGTGAGAAGGCCCCCAATGTCGTCTATCGCGCCACCCTTTTCCGCTCTGGCCGCACTGCTGCTGTCAAGCGCTTCTCCAAGTCTGCCTGGCCTGATTCTAAACAATTCCTTGTAACTTCACTTGCCCTTTTAACCTTTTGCTCATCAATTATTTTAATTTACTCCCCTCGTCCTCACAAGATGCCATGAATATTGCAGGAGGAAGCAAGGGCTGTAGGCCGTCTGAGAAGTGAACGGCTTGCCAACCTCATTGGATGCTGCTCTCAGGGAGGGGAGAGGCTCCTTGTTGCCGAGTTTATGCCTCATGAAACCCTAGCTAAGCACCTCTTCCACTGTATGTTTGCTTCTTAATTTCCATTCTATTTGCCTTGCAATTAATTGCCATATCTACATTGTACTATTTCACCACTACATTTAATGTACTGTCAGGGGAGACGCAACCATTACATTGGGCGATACGGATAAGGGTGGCTCTATACTTGGCGCAAGCACTGCACTACTGCAGCAGCCGAGGGAGAACTCTCTATCATGATCTTAATGCCTATAGAGTATTGTTTGATGAGGTTCTCTCTTTTTATTTCCCTTGATCAGTGCTTGCATGGTTTATCTCAGGCATGACTTCTTTGTTTAGTAATTGTGTTCAATTTGTAGGATGCAAATCCGAGATTGTCTTGCTTTGGCCTTATGAAAAATAGTAGAGATGGGAAGAGCTACAGCACAAACCTAGCCTTCACGCCTCCTGAGTACCTTAGGACAGGTACATTCTTCTCCTGTTCTCCACAAAGAGACTAACTAAAACTTATAATATCATGCTTTTCACTTTCTTCTGTGGTATCTGAATTTTGCTCTCTATGTAACTAGTTTTGTTACAAAGAGCAAGTAATCCGATCATCTTGTACTAACGCGACAGATCCTTGCTCCTTAGAGAAGCGTGAGGAATCAAATTCAAATACACTCTACTTTGGTACCATTCTGGTTAGTTGTGGTGTCAGAAAATGACTGTTAAATGAGGGTTGATTGCATGGTTTGGCATTATTTCTGGTTAATTGGAGCAATCTAGCAATCTTGGACAAATAAGGTTAAGTACACAATCCAGAATTGATTTAGTCTCAAATGGGCTGATTATGTTCCATTAGGTGGTTGAGCTAGGGGCTCTGATGTCCCTGCCCAAACTATAGAGCAGTGGAAGTCACAATTGGTTGCTTGAAAATTTTATAATTGGTTTAATCCTACTTACCTCATAAAAGAAAAGAAAATTCTATAATTGTATCTGGATCCTTTGACAGGTAGAATTGTTCCAGAGAGTGTTGCATACAGCTTTGGTACTGTTCTTCTTGATCTTCTTAGTGGGAAGCACATTCCACCAAGTCACGTGAGTTCTCTCCCATTTATCTTCATGAATTGTACTAAAGCTGTATGTTTTCAATCATCATTGATGGGAGCAGTGATTAACATAGATCAAATAAAAGGGTGTTAAATTGAGGAAACATGGGTATTTGGTGCAGGCACTTGATATGATCCGAGGAAAGAACTTTCTGGTGTTGATGGATTCATGTTTGGAGGGACATTTCTCAAATGCTGATGGAATGGAGCTGGTGCGCCTGGCTTCTTCCTGTTTGCAGTATGAACCCCAGGACAGACCACTTATCAAGTCCCTACTGGCTTCTCTGACATCCCTTCAGAAGGATGCCGCTGTACTTTCTCTCTCCTTTTTTTTTAATTTTTTATGCCTTTGTTTTCTAGCATTCTTATTTGGAAAATCTGCACAAAGTGATTTATAAATAATCTTGAAATGTCAAAAAGTCGCTGCCTCTCTTGTTTTCCAGCATTCTTACTTTATTCAATTATGAAGGGTTTTTTTTAAGAAACATATTTGTGAGAAAACAATTTATTTGTAATTAAGGGGATTATAGGAGTTATTTATAATACAAATATTTAAGTAGGCTTCTGCATTGTCCTTTCCTTTTGCCTCGTATTCTTCCTCTTCCCCTTACAATTATTATCAGTCGTATTATGGGGCTAGCTTCTGAGTTCTGATACATGACAAAATGACAGCTTCCTTCCCATGAGCTACTGGGAATTCCACTTGGCAAGCAAGTGCCAGAGCTAACTACGCCGCTGTCTCCTCTGGGAGCAGCAAGTGCCAGGGGAGATATAAATGCTATTCATGCAATTTTGGAAAGCGCTGGATACATGTACGACGAGGGCGTTGTCAGTGAGGTATGAGTAGTTTGGTTTCTTGTCCTACTGCTGTACCACCAGAGTTCTTTGCAAAATTCAAGCACTGGAATTGCTAGCTTGTGCTAGACTGAATATGATTCCATCAAGTGTTATCACTGCCTGTTCATATTCCAAATCTAGTAATGTGATGGTTCATCATTAGTCCAGTTGTACCCCAGGAAAAATTGTGCCATTGATTTTGACTGATGATGTTGAATTATATGTGGATTTGAGACTCGTGCTGTGATAAGAAATATAAATTGAAAATTGTGCTGATGTTTGTGACTTGTATATGCAGCCATCGTTCCAAATGTGGACTGGCCAAATACAGGAGAGCCTCAACTTTAAGAAGCAAGCAGATGCTGCCTTTGGGGCCAAGGACTTCACCACTGCAATCGCTTCCTATTCTCAGGTAAACTATGTGTTTGAAAACTTGAACGCAACACCAATTAATAGTTATTCCAACATTGTGAAGTGCAATCGTTGATCATGCTGAATCAAGCTTATATATATATGTACGTTCCTGGTATTATTATAGAAATTAATTGGAAATGCTTTAATTTGGGGATTATCCAGTTTATTGAGAGTGGAACCTCAGTGTCTCCAACAGTGTTAGCACGGAGATCTCTGTCGTACCTGGCGAATGGGCAGCTGCAGGAAGCGATCGGAGATGCGATGCAAGCACAGGTGGTGTTCCCACAGTGGCCGGTCGCTCAATACTTGCAAGCAGCCGTCCTGTTCAGACTGGGGATGAAAAGAGATGCTGGACAAGCGTTGCAGGATGGTGCTACTTTGGAAGCTAAAATGAATAGCAGATTAAAGCACGGATAACGAGCTTAATTATTATTATATATATTTTTGTGTGTGTGTATTAATATATATAAAAGTCCCCTCTTTTCCATGTATCTACATTGATTTCCCCTTCCCAGTTTGCTTCTCTCAATGTAGAGTGAATTATAGAGCAAATTGCTGATACATACATATGAGATGCTTTTGCGTTTAAGTAGCTGGTGATAATTAATTAAGTGGTGGTGAAGAGGGATGAGCAGAAAAGGAAATGGAATGGAATATTGCTTATATTAGAGTTGAGATGATTATAAAGCATTTTAGATCGATATTCATTCTTGTAAGCCATAAATAATTAAAGCAGCCAGCATGTGTAATTTTGTAATCACTTGAAACCAACACTATCGAAGGTCAACGCGTAGCTTGCAAAAGATGAAAATAGATAAAGGTGCAGGAGCTGGCCATAGAGAATCACTTATCACTCCAATCCAATTTTGTCAACGATGCGTGGCTGTTGCCCATCTTTATATACATTTTATTGATCATGTATCTGGCGTTTGTTGACTGTTGTGTGCGGCATGTGATGTGGCCTTGGGCCTTTGGGTCAGCGTCCGTGCATTGGAGCAGGATGTAATAATGATAATTAAACGTGGATTTCCTCCTTCCTATTGAATAATTAGCATGTAATAAAAAATGAATGAACGAATGATTTGGAGGTGAGTCATCAGTGATGGGTGGCGCAGTTCCCGCCTGGATCCTCGCCTTTAGAATTTGAGTATTGAGTGTTGAGTTCTCCTCCTACTGGCTACTGGCTAGTGGCGTATGAGGGAGGCGGCGTGGCGCCCTTTTGCTCTCTTCTCCCTCCCCTAAGACAGACCACCGGCCCGTTTCTTCCCCTTTTTCCTTTGCGTACTTCCAAATTTACTTACTTTGTTTCAAGTGGTACCATGCTTACGCCTTGTTGCCTTCTACCCTCTCCATCCCTTACCCCCCTTCCTTCCCATTCCACCAAACTCACCATTCCCATTACCACTACCCCTCTCTTCTCTCTGCTCTTCCCAAGGTTTAGTTATCTCTTCATTTCTTCTTTACTTGTTTGCCTTGTAACACTACTTGTTACACATTTACCATGCCTACTTTTCAATTACATTATTAAAAAGGGCAATTGATTGATAACAAATTTTCATAACAAACCTTTGCAGGTTTACCCAATGTCGATTGATTTTATGTCAGATGAGGTGGTACATCACGATATGGAAGAACCTCAATCCAAATATAAAAGTGATACTGCCAGTCCCCTAAAGAGTGATACATCAGTTTATCAACTCCTACATAGTTTTCTAAAGCAAGGAAATTCTTCAATCCTTAATGTTGTAAAAAAAGCAACTTCATCTAGGTCTGTAAATCATGCTTATCTTTATCATCATCATCATCATCAATTGCAGCCACTAATCTCTTAGTTTTAGGTAGACTCATCAAGCACAATTCCGGTACTGTATCAGTACGTGCAAATGTCTATTACATCTGTAAAACTCTGATACTGAACATTGGACAAGTCTTGGTTCCTCTCATTTTAGTTTTTCTTTTATTCGGTCCATGTTTCTCGTTTTAATTTTTTTGATAAAAAAAAGACTAAATAAACTAATATGCTGATGCTACTCTATCACAGACTAAATAGGAAGAGTAGTGCAGTCTTCAATAGCTTGTTTGAAGAAGATGGAAAGCAGCAATATAGCAGTGACATTAAATCAGGACCCTTACTGTCTGGTTTGGCATATTGTATTTCTTCTTGTAGCATGATATTGCTCAACAAAGTGGTTCTCTCTGGCTATAATTTCACTGCCGGCATATCACTGATGCTATACCAGGTAAATTTGGGATCTGAATAAAAAACAAAATAGTGTCAATGTCAATGAATATGTTGCACATGAACTTCAATTTCAAGTTATTACCATGGCCATTTTCCTCAGTATTTATTTAATGATATCAACTTAATGGTGATTATCATGCAGAACCTTGTATGTGTTATTATCATTATAGCACTTGGATTCTGTCATGTTGTTTCGACAGAAAAGTTGACATGGAAGTTGGTTCGAGTTTGGATACCTGTCAATATTATTTTTGTTGGGATGCTTTTCACAGGCATGTACAGGTACCAAACTCTTTTGATAATCTGATCTGAACAGTTGAAGCATATTTATTGTATTATATTTAGCTGATTTTGGTTTAATTGCAACTGCTTTTCAGTTTGAAGTACATAAATGTTGCAATGGTGACAATCCTGAAGAATATGACAAATATTTTAACAGCAATTGGAGAAATTTATGTATTTAGAAAAATACAAAGCAGGAAAGTTTGGGCTGCCCTTTTCCTAATGGTATGTAGTTAATATGTTTGGTTATGATGGAATCACTCAAAGTTTCCAAATTTGTTCCTGTACGTCTTGGGACCAGTCTTATTTTTTCTTAAATTCTTATTGACTTCCGGTTAAATGTATTTTTATAGCTGAATGAGTGCTTTACTAGATATGCAATTTGGTGTTGTTGTCTTCAGTCATATTGAAAGAGGAATATACTGGTATTAGGTCCCCGGATAGTACCGGACCAAATAGGCTAATCCTCGAACTACAGTTTGATTGACTTCCAATACTGCAATCATTCAAAATTAAATAATCTATAATATTGAACTCCATGAATTATTGTGGGACTTCATGACAGTTGCCTATCACAGGTTGTGTCGGCCATATGTGGAGGCATAACCGATCTGTCATTTCATGCTGTGGGCTACATGTGGCAAATCTTAAATTGTTTCTTAACGGCAGCATACTCGGTACATGGTCTTGTTTTCATTTTGGTTCATACCCATTCCTGGGAACTGGCCGTTTGATATCAAAATCTGTGAATATAATATTTTATTTTCATTTGTTTCTTCAAAAAAAAATATATATTTTATTTTCATTTAGTAGAATTTTTCCCAACTTTGAAGGACAGGAGGCAGAATTAATCATATCAAAAGACGTATCTGTGACCTAATTGAAATCTCTGTTGAACATAAACTAAATGAAAATGTACCTACTGGTTATACAAGGGGTGTGAATGGTCCTCACTTTTGACATATTTTTAGAAAACATTTGTTACTTTTTTTTTTGGAAAACAGATAATTTGTTCCTTTGGTTCTCATAGGATAGATGACCTCAACTGTTGTTCATTTACACAGCTAACAATGAGAAGAGTGATGGATACAGCAAAGCAATCAACTAAATCTGGCTCTCTGAATGAAGTCTCTATGGTGTTACTAAATAACTTGCTTTCAATACCATTTGCCATTATCTTGATTTTGCTGTTCAACGAATGGGAATATATTTATAACTCGTAAGCACTTCCCAACAAATTTATTTGTATATGTTAGCAAGGATCTCATGTATGGAGCAATGAAATTAGATAGGTGAAAAACCTATTAACATGAAAAGGAGTCTGTTACCCAATTAGTACTTTCTACGCATCCTCAGTACTATACTAGCTAGCTTGAATACATTATATTTGTTTCTTAGTTAATTTGTTATGAAGATCTCTCGTTTTATGTTGTTCTTACATCTTGTTGTTGTATTTTTCTATTTTATTTCATCGGTTTGCAGAGAGGTGATTAGAATACCCATGTTCTGGTTTACTGCTACAATAAGTGGTCTGCTTGGTCTTGCAATCAGCTTTACCTCTGTCTGGTTCTTACATCGAACTAGCCCCACAACTTATAGGTATGAGTGCTTGCATAAGGGCTGATTTGTCAACATCTATTGTTTAGTGAAAATTTTCCAAGCCTATTTTTGTTTCTAGGCATTCTAAAGGAAGTACCTTGTTTCTTTGTTTTCCCCATTACAGCCTCATCGGCTCACTTAACAAGATTCCTATTTCAATTGCGGGCATCTTGCTATTCAAAGTTCCTGTTAGCATCCCCAACTTGTTTAGTATACTCTTTGGTAAGATTTTCTGTCATGCATAACTTTTAGTATTTGTTTCTTGAGCAACTGAGGTCATTAATTGTGAGTCCGCATTTGCTGCTCTTGCTGTGATGGCAGGCAGCAGATAATGCAATTAACCATGAGAGCCATCCTATCAAAATCATAAGTCCGAGATTATAGCTTGATTTGTTAGGTGATATGCTTTTAAAAATGATATGAACCATATTAATAATGCCACGTCCGTTGCACATCAACTTTTATGGCAGTGGATGTAGACTTCATGTTATGGTACTTACACTGGATCCAACTCCACAGGTCTTTTTGCTGGAATATTCTTTGCCAAGGCGAAAATGTCATAATTGTATAATTTTTTTTTTGTGAGATTAGCTGATACATGTACTCCTGTCTATTGGAGAGATAATATTGCAGTTATTTTCTTCAAAATTGGATTTCATCAGAAAAGTTAGATGTCTCAATTAGAAGATTTTTGCTATCTTGTATTCTTAATTTATACCAGAAAACTCGATTTATTACCATTGAGGAAGTGAGAATAAAAGGAAAATTTTAGCAGAGACATCTGTACACTTAGTTATTAATTTTGGTAAGCTTGTTTATGGATATGGAATATGTGAGAGTGTTTGTGTAATTTTAACTTTTTGGAGTTGGAGATAAATATGCTGGCTTACCACACGGTATCCACTGCACTGGTCTCCCTGTCAGTGGGATACCTGATCCTGATTAGTGCACAGCGTCACAACCATTGAATGGTCTCATGGGCTGAAACCTGGATAGTACTAGTACCACTGGAATAGAAAAGAAAAGAACTCTGGCATTTTAATCTGCTCCGTTTGATTTAAACTTTATGGATTGGTTCACATCACTTGCGTCTTAAAAAAATGTTGATAATTCAGATCATTCATTCATTCATGGATCAGAATCACACAATCTGACCGTAGGGTCCAGAATTCTGTCATAGTGTCATGCTATATTAAATTTAGTGTGTGGTGTTGAAGCGAGAAAAGAAGCGGAATCTAACCAGCTGCACTGGTACTGCACTGCATACAATTTGTTTGCTTTTGAAGGGAAAAAAAGAAAAAGAAGAGAGTAAAAAGGAAAAAGAAAAAGAAGAAAAAATGAAGGGACAGCGATGACGTATGAACTATTATCCCATTGGGCGTTGGGGGTTAAGAGGTCCAAATGATTCATGATTGATATGGCTCCTGTTGGATGTTGAACTTGGGATAAGGTGCTTGTGGATGGCTCGTGTTGGCCATCTGCTCCCTCTCTCTCTCTCTATCTCTCTTTCATTCCCCACCATAAGATTAAGATGCAAGAACCAATAACCATGCATGCATCCCCACAACACCATTTCTTTCTTATTGAGAAGAGCAAACCAAAAACAAACACCCCAACCAACCAAGCTAGCCATTAATAACCTCAACTCAAACTAGTTAAGCTACAAGGGGATGGCGTCTCTCGGCATGGCCTTCACTCTGCCAGCTGCCAAACCAACTTCGTCATCATTGTCATCTAGAATGGGAGGCCGAGGTCGGCAGGCATCACCAGTAACAGTTGGTGCAACGAGAGGCTCAGCCGCCGCGGGGGCCAAGGAGGAGAAGGGCCTCTTCGAATGGATCCTTGGGGGCCTGCAGAAGGATGAGCAGCTACTCGAGACCGACCCCATCCTTCAAAAGGTTGAGGACAAGACCACCAAGTCCAAGACCCCTGTGTCCCGCCCCGCACCCAAAACTAACGGCGGTTTCGGCGGCTTCGGAGGTCTCTTTGCCAAGAAATGACATATACATATACATATATATATATATATCTGTGGACTTGAATTTAAGCAATTGGGCTCCCTCAGCTCCAGCACTCTTCTTTGTATTAATTTTGTCTTGTCTTAATTCTTCCAAAATTCACTATTACATATGTGATATTATTCTCTTTTAATTAATTTACACACACATGCATCCCTTTAATTTGCTTACAGCAGCCAAATGTATGGAAACTCATCTACTTATAAATTAATCTGGTTAACTGGGAAATCCAGACCAGCAGCAGTACGTACTTCCTTTCTTCCATGGTTTCAGCCTGTCTACTTATCTATTTATCTATCTATCTATCTATCTATCTATCTATCTATCTATCTATCTATCTATCTATCGGTTTATTAATTCCTTCTCTATTCGCTCCTTACCTTCCACTATACATTTATAGAACTTAGCATAGTATTTGCCTTGCCAGTTGCCACCACAATGTCGAGTCAAGATAGCTGCCACTTTGAAATGTACCTGATTAAGTTCGATAGATAATGTTATTACAAGTTTTCAGGTTGTTATAACGGGTGACCCTTCTTAATTTTGTTAAATCTGCTATAAATTGATAATCCTCCATTACTTGCTTAGAGGATGTGATTGATGTGATAAAATCAGTAGCCTGCCTAGTTCACTATCAGTACATTGCTAATAGGAGCTGTACTGCTGTAGTAAATTAAACAAGCAGAGAAGGAAAGGATTAAATCGAAAATTTTGTGGGCAACCTGCGCCTGTGGTACTAAAACTGGAGGAGCGGTACCTTTCAAAGTCCTGTTTGTTGAGTCATTTACTTAATTCATTCATATAACCTTTAATTTAAAGGTGAGGAACTAAGGATGATGTTTGTACAGATTTGCTTACGAGAAATCAATTAATGTTCAACAAAAGCAATTGGATTGGACATATATAAAGAGAAACGTTGTATTTGTCTGGGTTATGGGTAAGACCAGATTTGAAGATTTTGAGCTAGCTGTACGTGATGGTAAGAGGTGGTACTGGTACATACACAAATATATATAATTGATAATTGAAGCTGCTTCTCCTGCGGTCTGATAATCGTAATCCTGATCCCAATCTCCAATTTCACCTCTCTTCTCTTCTCTTAATAATCCCACCAGACCTATATGTAGATAGTCAATTTATATTTTCTGAAAAAAATTGAAGTATCAATTTGGTGCGAATAAAAAATTATGGATTAACTTAATTTTAAAAAAAAATAAAGAACTAGATTATGAATTAGTCCTATGAAATATTATAAAAAATAAAATTAAAGGAACAAAAGGAAAAGAAAGAGGCGTTAATTGAGATTTTGCCTGCTCAGTGTGGACTGTGGAGCATTAATGAGATACAATAGCCTGCCCAAGTGCTCGGTGTGGTGCGGCGAGTGTGAATCCGGGACCCGGTAGGAGTACCTGGTGCCACTAATGCAAGAGATCCACGGTCCACGGCCACTCCCCCAAAACTAGTACAACTTGTTTATTCTCTTGGGAAAATAAGGCCGACTCTCTAGGCGTAGGCAATAGCAATAGCAATAGCAATAGAGAGAGAGAGGATCTGAGAATGGCGGGGAGCAATGGCAATAGCTTTAGCCATAGGAATAACAAGGCCAAGGTGGCCACGGTCTCGGATCTGCTGCACCGGGTGGCGGCCTCGTGCCTGTCTCAGCGCCTTCCGGGCACCCGCGCCTTTGACGAAGACGGATGGAGCAGCAACAGCACCAGCAGCCTCAGCCCCAGCGCCAGCCCGGAGAAGCACAAGGAGAAGGAAGCTCTCAACTCCTCCAATGAGAGAAAGAGGGAGAGCCTTTCAGCCCCCAGAGAGGACTCCGTTGCCAGAGCCATTGCCAGAGAGAAAGAGAGAGAGAAATTAGAGGATGAAGAAGAGGAGAAGCTCCTCCGAATGTGGGAGGAGAACAAGGACAAGGACGAGCGCCAGAACCACCTCCTCTCCAGCGCCACCTTTCCAAGGGACAAGGACCACCATCCAGATGCCGATTCTGATTTCAAAGAGCAGCTCAAAGCCATGGAGGCTCTGCTCGCCCAGGTCTTTCACTCCGTCTCTTCCGTCAAACACGCCTACCGCACCCTCCAACACTCCCACAGCCCCTGGGACCCCCACCGCATGCAGGCTGCCGATGCAGCCGTTGTCTCTGAGCTACGCAACCTTGACACCCTTCGAGACCAATACCGACGCGCCAGGAGCCGAGCCCCCACCAGCCATGCAGCACAACCAGCACCCTCCCTCGCCTTCAGAGAGGCCGTCGCGCCATACGAAGCAGCCCTCGATGACTTGAAGAAGGAGCTTAAGGTCAAGGAGGCCGAAGCTGAGAATCTCCGCCACAAGCTCCGCTATTCTGAGATGCTTGCTGCGGCCTCTCACAAAGGGCGCTCTCGTTCAAGCAAATGGTCAAAAGGACTAGGAGTAGGAGCAGGTAATTTATTTTGTTTTCTTAACGTTAACAAGCTCTTGCTTTCAATTGTTACATACAAAAATGAATGAATTTACTGACACATTCAAAGCACTAGCTGCAACCCCACTGCCATTATTAGTTTCATAGTTTGCTACGTGATTTTTAGTGAAGTCGTTGCTTTAAAATTTTCCATTAATCGAATTAAATTAACTTATGCAGCACTCACACGGCCACTCGTGATTGGATTGTACAGATCCGAAACTCACCACAAGTGCATTTGGCACTTAATAATTCATTCAACCAGAATTAAATGCAAACTATCATATGATGTCTTACAGGTCAAGTGCAGGGGACCCCAATTCCAGAGCTATTTCAGGTGTGCATGCAGCAGGTGAAATCAGCATCCAAATCTTTCTCAACCCACCTGCTTGCCCTGATGCGGGCAGCCCGGTGGGACATTCCTGCTGCCATCCAATCTCTCATGCCCGGTGCCTCAGTAGGTTCTGCATCCAATCTCCCATCTCAGCATCCAAGGTATGCTCTCGAGTCATACGTTAACAGCCGCCTCTTTCATGGCTTTGAGCATGAATCATTCTACATGGATGGGTCCCTTGCCTCGCTCCTTGACCCAGCTGCCTTCCGCAGAAGTTGCTTCTCTCAGTTCCATGACATGCGCACCATGGACCCCACTGAGATGCTGGGTGTGTTGCCGACATGCCAGTTCGGCCGTTTTGCTGCTGCAAAGTACCTCTCCATTGTCCATGAGAAGATGGAAGAATCTCTTTTCGGTCATAAAGAGCAACGACAGCAGGTCATGGCTGGGACCCATCCGAGGACGGAATTTTATGCAGAGTTCCTTTCTGTGGCAAAAGCTGTGTGGATGCTGCATTTGTTGGGATTTGCGCTTGATCCAGCGCCAACCCACTTTGAGGTTAGGAAGGGAGCAGAGTTCCAGCCAGAGTACATGGAGAGTGTCATGAGGTGTGCAAGTGGGTGTGTGCCTGCTGGGTCGGTTGTTGGTTTTGCAGTTTCACCAGGGTTCAGGCTCGGCAATGGATCTATTGTTCGTGCTAGGGTGTATCTCATCCCGGGAAATCCAGGGCAGTAGGATTAGTCCAATTTAGATGGATTTTCTTTGGTTTTATTCTAGTCTCAGAGCATATGCAGGTAGCAGTAAGAATCATTTGCAAATTTGAAGCAAAATCATATGGCTAACTGAGTTTTGAGTTTCGTTCTTTTTCTCCTCTCAATGCATTATAAGGCTGGTCACATTTTCCACTTGTACTGTCTATGTGAAATGATATAATTCGTAGCTTAGTGCATTTGGAGGTATTGCTAAAATTTGGGGGAAACAGAAAAGAACCTCCGTCTAATGCATGGATTTGTAAATAGACAAAAAAAGAAGCTAGCCGTTTCTAATGAAAAAATTTACCTACCTCATCAAGTCCAAAAAAGAAAAAAAACATTACATTGAGTATATCATAGTGGATGAAATAAGAAACCATATCCAATAAAAATTGCGACAATCAGCATTTCCAAAATCTTTCAAATAACAATTGCATAAGTGAATATTTTCTTCTGTCAACTACCATTAGACCACTTTTGGGCGTGGTTGAAAAGGAAGGAATAATGAGATCTTTATATTAGATCTCTACATAATCATTGAAAATGTAAAAAGAATTAACAACAAAAGGAATCAAATTCTGGTTATGGCTCTTTACTACTTAAAATCGCACTCAATTTACATCGGCTGGAAGGAAAAAGACATCTCCACCTCAGATAGTGACAGATCCCAACTGAAACAGTTAGGAAGAATTTAATAAAAGAGTCAAGGAGAGGGTCATTGCTTTCAGTCTTCAAGGAAGCCCTTCTCCTCTAAATAACAGACAACCTGTCCAGCCATAGCTGACGGTGAGGGGCATGCACCTTCTTCCTGCTTTATTTCTATCTGAACAAGTAATAAATGAAACCTCTGTCAATGAACTCTTGAAATTATAGAAATCAAATATCAACTGGTAGCTAGTTGTATCATCTTTGATTCTGGCATCAAAGAGTATGACATACAATACCAGGTTCTGAACAGAAAGCTTTAGGCAGAAGTTTTTATTAAAAAACAAGAATATAAGAATTTCACCAGATAGGCAGACGGAAATAACATATTGCGCATGTGTGAAAATCCATTTGCTTTTCCCTTTTTTTTGTATATACATGTATAGGCATCGATTAGTACAAAGGGAGTTATCTGATTCCTAAGGAGGATAGCACAACACTTCTGGCTAGAGTTTTAGTTGATTCTTAGGCTAGTTGTGTTAGCTGATTTTTAGGGGTAGCTGTATAGTTTTTTTCCGATTGTTCACCTTTGTACAAAATTTTGTTTCTATTAATAGAAACAGGTCACTAGCAAAAGGCCACTTATTTCAAAAGAAAGAAAGAAAGAAAGAACATATTGCAAGCAAAAACAAAACTAGAGCAAAAGAAGTGATGGAGTACCTCACAATTCAAAGGCGGCTCATAAGGGTCGTCTATTCCAGTAAAACCTGGAATAAATAAGTAAAGTACTCTGATTATGTGACTTTCAGGCAAATAAACAACCAAATATATAAATGTTCCAAGTGGCATGAACCAGAAAGATTCAACCTACATATTGGCAACAACATACTTAGGCAATGGGTACACAGCCACTGACATGTATGTAGTTTGACAATGTTATAGCCAAATGAACCCAAAAACAGCTCCAAGGTATGAAGAAATGAATAAAAAAAAAGGGCTGATGGAACTGGACTGGTAACTTAAACATAGATATGAGGTCCCTTGCTTTCCAGCTGCCAGTATATAAAAAAAAACAAGAAAGAAAAAGAACAAATCGCTTTCAGGAACAACAGTTACAAAGATAGAAAGTAGGAGAGACCTTTGATTTTGCCAGCACGGGCAAGCTTGTAAAGACCCTTGGGGTCCCTTGACTCGCACACTTCCAGTGGCATATTCAAGAAAACCTGTCATTGTATTGATATAGCAATTATACATACAGATATGGTTGTGTAAACGAGACAAAGAAACTAAAAGAATGAGAAGCAGAAAATGAAAGGTGAAGGAGACTTCGATAAAGCTGGCATCAGGTAGCATTGCACGGCAGGAGTTGCGATCCCTCCTGTAAGGGGAGATGAGGCTCGCAATGCAAATGAGGCCTGCATCTGAGAACAGCTTGGCCACCTCACCTGTATATATCATTTTTTTTCTTAAATGTAAATAGTTAATTTTTCTATTACTGATGATGATAGGTGAGACTTCGAGTAAAGAGGAGGAGGAGGAGGGCATTTATCTATACCAACGCGGCGGATATTTTCGGTGCGATCGAGAGCAGAGAAGCCGAGGTCCTTGTTGAGGCCGTGCCTGAGGTTGTCGCCGTCGAGCACATAGGCCAGCTTGCCACGCGAATGCAGCTCCCGGCCGAGAGTACATGCCAGCGTGCTTTTCCCTGCTTGGGAACATCAATCTCTAATCTCTATTGATTTAATTAATACAGAAAGAAAGAAAATGATAAAATAAGATTGCGTTGCCTGAGCCGCTGAGGCCGGTGATCCAAACGACGCATCCCTTCTGCTTGAGCAGCCTCTGGCGGTCCGACCTCCCCACGGGGCACTCGTGCCAGAATATGTTGCTGCTCCTCCCGACCACCCCAGCTGCCCCCACCCCTGCCCCTGCCCCTGCCCCCGCCGGCGATCCCATCCCCCCCTCTCGATTCAATTCCGCAATTCAATTTCTCCTCTACCCTATTTTCGAATGCGCTCGCTGTTTCTGTGTCTCTCTCTCTCCCTCTTTCTTTCGGACCCTTTCAAAGCTGGAAGAAAAGAGTTGACATTTACTTACAAGCCCCTACGAATAATATAATTGCCAAACTGGAATGCAGATTAGATTTGAGATTTCTCTTTTTCAATTCGTCATGGACTTGCAAGATCCAATATTTTACATATATGTATTGGTTCTTTTCATATTTGAGCAAATATTTTACAATCTCCAATTGTAAAATTGCGATTACATAATGGCTCTGTGGAAGGATTAATTGATGATTTGAATTTTTCTTAAAGTAAGGCATTGCTCGTAAAGTGTACGATTTTCTATTTAACACTAACTGTGACAAAAGTTATACATATTTTACCTCTCTAATTATAAACAATATAGCTATAAACTAGTTAACTAAATCGAGCGAAGCAACGTGAGCCTTCGGCCTTAATAGTTTAGTTTTTACTAACTTCACATGCACCGTGTTGCTAGATTGTCTCGATTTTTTTTATAAAAGTCTACACAATGAGGTGCCAGTTGATCCTGCTCCTTACAAACAATTCACGAACCATTCAAAGCGACTAGTGGTAGAACATAGTACTAGTGGTAGAACATACAGGAGCAGGGCCTATTGGTAGGACCTATTAGCCTATTTTCCATTTGTCACAAAAAAATTAATAAATTAAGGAACAGGTACATAAATATATTACAAGAAAAAAGCAAGCAGACTAATTTGAAATGAATTACCAGAAGGTAAGTAGGTTCAACCCCATCCACAAGAAAAGAAATATAACTCCATGAAGAACAATAAATGAGGCAATGAAGAGGGAGAAATAACAACCCACGTGCATGACTCGTGAGGCCATAATCGGCATTCAGCAAAGCTAAAGAAATAACTATGTGGCTTTACTTCCATCTCTTTCAAAAAAAAAAAAAAAAGCAGCCAAGTGACAAAACTTTAACTATCTCAATATTAAGATCACACAAATTATAAACTAGTACTCATCTTTTCATGCCATGCATTCATCTATCCACGGGACTGAATGGCTTTCAGGCTACTGGTTTAAGATCATTGCAATTTCAATACAAGCCCTCTCCTGGACCTGGACCCCTTCTAAATTATAGGCAGCAAATGCATGTACCTCTTCTCTGATAGATTTTGCATCATGAGTAATGCAGCCGTTCGATGAATAAACACAAATAGCAATACATTAATTGTAAGATCTGTGGGGCATGAACCATTGGCCACTATGCTACCATGAAATTAAATAGTAGTAACACTGCTCCATGCTCGTGTCACTATGATTCGGAGAGTAAATTATGCAGTAACAGCCTCAATCTGATCAATATCCAGCTCCAAAGAGCTCTCCTTTCCAAATAGTAGGAGCTCGACTGTTGCCTGATGAAGATGATGCTTTATAATTAATCAAGTAATATATAATACATGGTACCTGAGTGAAGTAAGCAAATTTCATTAATGGGTCTTTACTTTCCATAACATGTTTCCTGACCGGAAATTAGTATATAAAGACTAGAGCTTTCAAATGGGGTCCCTTCGTCCTACTTGTGTGTTTATCATAATTCATAACAAATAGGATAAAATGAATTGGTAATTGTAATTTGTTTCAGTTTACTACTGTTTATCAACAGTCAATACCATAGCAATTCAGGAAACAAGAATATTAAATAAAGAGAATTGATCTTTTCCATGAAAAAAATTAAGTTGTCGTGTGAAAATGAGATGCAGAGTTGAGTGGGAATAAAAATAAACCTTTTTCTTCTTAAGGTTTAGTTGCTTGAGGCAACCGGTGTAATCTGCAAAGGGCCCTGAGATAACACGAACACTGACCCCTGGTAAAAGATAAGCATGATTTAGCTTTTTACTTCGGGGAGGTCTTTTAGTTGCTAGATGCTTCTCTTCAAATGCTTTATCAGCACTTTCTTGCTCCTGTTTTTCTTGTAGGAGAATGGCTTCTATGTCATCAGCACTTACGGGTCTTGGCTTGGTAAAAAATTGTTCGTCCCTGCATGCGTAGATTGAAAAGAAGAGTGATTTGTTAAGGCGACTGGTTCAATTTGATATGTTGTGAATTAAGTTAAAATAAATTAAATAAATTAAAACATACCTGGCTACGACTTGAGATCCTGAAAAACCGACGACACCCTGACAAGCCTCGACAAGGTGATGAACGTGGCGGTTCAAGATGCAGTGCAGATAGATAGTTCCAGGAACAAGAGGGCGGTGCTTGACACGGATAAAGCCATCCTTCATGATGCTTCTCTCGCGGATGGATGGGTTATAAAGCTTGAATTGGAGGTCGGTGAAGGCGGCTGAGAGAGTTTGGGTGAGAGCCGCGGCGATTTCAGGAGCACGATTACGAGAGACCTGAAGGGCCCACCACTGCGGCCCCAGGTCAGAGAGGCTATTGATGGTGAAGTGCTGCTTCTTCTTTTTGTGATAGTTGTCGAGGAGCAAGCGGTCCTCGACCTGCTCCCTCCAGTTGGAGACCAGGGGGTCCTCTGTGTTGGCCTCCCTGCGCTGCTGCCGCATCCGCCTGCGCTCCCGACCTGGAAGCTCACCAGCAGCCACAGAGCCTTCTTCGCTCACACATCTCCACCTCGCTTTCTCTACCAGTGGCGGCGGCTGCAATGAGATTATACCAGCGCTGCTGCTCGGAGTTAGCGGACTCCTCAATGTGCTGGAGAGGGGGAGGAGCCTACTCCTAATTATAACCATATCCATATCAGATGAGACTGAGACTGAGACTGAGACTGAGATTACCAGTTGAGATTTAAATGAAACTGCGACTGGGAGTTTGAAGATTCGCGGGGATCAAATCTGACCGCTGTAATGCATTTGAGCTTCTGGCTTTATGAATCCTCCCTCCAAAGATGTGCCATCAAAATCAAATCAGCAAGCCAGGAGAAATATTTAATCCAACGGCTGGAGATAAGTAAGTATATATCTTTCTTTCAACCGACAATTTGGTTCCCACCTTGATTTGATTTACAATTACAGGTCTTACACTCTTACTCCAAACTCCGAACTCGCCGTCACGGGAAAGAAGATATTAAAGAATCAAGGTGTGGCTCGCCTCCGAACACGGGGAAAGAGAGAACAAAAGGAAAGGTAAAGGTCAATATTTAACTTGTACACGTAACTGTTTAATTCTGCACTGCACAATAGTAGTTGTTGTATTAATTAACTATTAGACGAAGACTATTCTATTTCCAATGGAGTGGATATTCTTTTTTCCTAATCGGAGCGAGGGAGAGCGGTTGGTGCAAAGCACCGGGTCCTGTTGTAAAAGCAGCAATCAGTCACTGCTGGAGGTTGGAGTCCAGGAGTGCAAAGGGAGCAAAGGAGAATTCACATTGCACAGAATGCGCGTAGACCCGGCAGAGCAGCAGCGCTTTAGACCAAATTGAAATTAGATGCTCAATTATTATTACTTGCCTATATTAGTTTAGTTGAGGCGTCTGGTCGTCTGGTTTCTCGTCTCGTCGGGTGGGCTGGGGCCTGGTGTTGGTGCTGGTGTTGGTGCTGGTGCTGCTGCTGCTGCTGCTGCTGCTGTTGCTGCTGCTGTGCGACGAGACGAAAGAAAGAAACAGGATCACAGAGAAGAGAATGACGGTGGAGGTGCGGAGGGCTGGTGGTTGGGTGGTGTGGGCGGCGGTGGCCTACCTGCTGGTGTCAGCGCAGTTCCTGGAGGCCAAGCAGAAGAAGCAGCACGAGATCCGGGGACCGATCAAGACGGTGGTCGTGGTGGTCATGGAGAACCGCTCCTTCGACCACATCCTCGGCTGGCTCCGCCGCTCCCGCCCCGACATCGACGGTCTCACCGGCCGCGAGTCCAACCGCCTCAACGCCTCCGACCCCTCCTCCCCCGAGGTCCGCGTCTCCCAGGACGCCGTCTTCGTCGACTCCGACCCCGGCCACTCCTTCCAGGCCATCCGCGAGCAGATCTTCGGCTCTGACGACACCTCCGCTGACCCCGCCCCCATGTCCGGCTTCGTCCAGCAGGCCAACTCCATGGGCCTCGGCATGGCCCGCAACGTCATGAGCGGCTTCCCTTCTGACGCCGTCCCCATCTACACCGCCCTCGCCAATGAATTCGCCGTCTTCGACAGGTCTGCTGCCTGCTTCTTCTTGTTTAATTTGTCTTCTCTTCTCTTCCCTTACTGATTGCTTCGAATCCCTTGATAATACATACTATTAATATGAGAGAAATCAAGTAACCGACTGATTATATCTGCCAGGTGGTTCGCCTCAGTGCCTACATCCACACAGCCCAACCGGCTCTACGTGCACTCCGCAACGTCCCACGGGCTCTCATCGAACGTGCGCAAGGACCTCATCCACGGGTTCCCCCAGAAGACCATCTTTGACTCGCTGGAGGAGAACGGCCTGAGCTTCGGCATCTACTACCAGAACATCCCTGCCACGCTCTTCCTCAAGACCCTGCGCAAGCTCAAGCACATCGTCAAGTTCCACAACTATGCCCTCACCTTTAAGCTCCACGCCAAGCTCGGCCGCCTCCCCAACTACGTCGTCATCGAGCAGCGCTACTTTGACTGTGAGCTCTTCCCTGCCAACGACGACCACCCCTCCCATGACGTTGCCAGGGGCCAGCGGTTTGTTAAGGAGGTCTACGAGACTCTCCGTGCCAGCCCCCAGTGGAACGAGACCGCCCTTCTCATCACCTACGACGAGCATGGAGGCTTCTACGACCATGTCCCCACACCCGTCTCTGGTGTCCCCAACCCTGATGGCATTATCGGTCCTGACCCCTTCTACTTCAAGTTTGATCGGCTCGGTGTTCGCGTGCCGACAATTCTCATCTCCCCCTGGATCGACAAGGGAATCGGTCTGTCTCATCAATCCAATTCATTCTACGCGTTCTTTTATCCTTCCTGTTAGTAGGCACAACTGTTAACCTTTTCTCTTTATCTTTTTTTTTTTTTGTGTTTCTGGCAGTGATCCATGAACCTAGTGGACCGAACCCGACTTCACAATACGAGCATTCATCGATTCCTGCAACAGTGAAGAGGCTCTTCAATCTGAACTCCAACTTCCTCACAAAGAGAGATGCATGGGCTGGCTCTTTTGAGGGTTTGTTCTCCATGCGCAGTACTCCCCGCACTGATTGCCCTGGTAAGCCAAGATCCACTTGCTTCTCTCAAATAGCGTAAAAGGAATGCAGCTGATACAATACTGACCAATCTGGACTCTTGCTTTCGGAGCCAACAGTTCAGTTCGGTTCAGATGGAATCACTTTGGCTGCAAGTTGATCAACCCCAACCTAAAGTTGGCCTTTCATTTGACTTTATGAAACCAGAAATCCAAATGCAAATAGTTGAATTAGTTTTATGCTTAACCTCATTTCAGTTTTACTGGCAGATCAAGCTTTGATCACAATAGGCAATTGTCTTTTTTATTTCTGTATTTATCTACTTTTGGCTTATCTAATCCTTTGTTACCAAGTTTTGGGTTTCTGGTTGAAACAATGCCGTGTTAGTCAGGTCAAAGGGATAAGTTATGATTTACTGGTATTATCATCAGACTAACCATTTTAGTCCAAATGGCAGACTTACTTACTTTTTCTTATTATTAATAATTATTGTTGTTTTGTTTTGTGTGGTCTAATGGTTTATTTGGAGTTAGTTTGGACTAAATTGGGATTACCATAAAATGCTGTTCCTAGGGAAGTAAATGGTTAATTGATGCAAGGCTGGATTAGACTGGCTGTTTCAAGGTGAGGTAAATGGTTAATTGATGCAAGGATGGATTACACTGAGCTTAAATACTTGAAGAACATGGATACTTGAAGAGTTTTTAATTACATATCTGATACTAATTTTTTTTTTTTTCATTTTGGTTTTGTGGGGTTGGGGTGGGGGTGGGTCTATATTTAGCATATTAGTAGAAATTTTTGTCTAGATGTTGAGCTATACCCATCATGGTGCTGAAATATAAGCTAAAGGAATTACTTCTGAAAAATGCAGAGAAGCTGCCAGAAGTGACAAAGTCACTGAGGCCACATGGACCAAAAGAGGATGTTTCTCTGTCAGAATTCCAGGTGGAGCTGATACAGCTGGCGTCCCAGCTGATAGGGGACCATGTCCTCAACACATATCCTGACATCGGGCGGGGCATGACGGTCGGTGAGGCAAACCGCTATGCAGAGGATGCTGTGGCAAGATTCTTGGAGGCTGGCAGGGCGGCCCTTCTGGCTGGAGCCAATGAATCAACACTTGTGACCATGAGGCCGGCTCTCACAAGCAGGACAAGCCCCCTCTCAGCAGAATCAGATTCCTCTGTTGAGATCATGTAGCCTTAATTTGTTATAGGAACATCATACAAAAAAGCATGACGACAGTATGCTTTATTGTGTAGATAAATACCTAAATGTACTGTGCATATGGTGATCGTCTAGTTAGACAGATTCCCTTTTCAAACATATACACACGATCGATATGGTGTTTGTACCTAGCTGCTGTTGGGATGACAACTGTATTCTGATAATGATTTCAGTGATTCAAGTGAACGTTTAAATGCTTGATTTACATATATTTGATTTGATATGAAGAAAGAATGTCTGGAATGCATTGCTCAGTGAGGGTTTTTGGTTTTGATTGGGCCTTTTGGGTGACCAAGCAACTTATGTTTAGCTAGTGATACATCTGATAGAATTCAGGCTGTGAATGCATATTACAGATTCCAATACTAATCCTAAATTCTTAATCGTACGGTGTCACTAAATGCAAGCTTGTGTTGGTTCTTACATGTTCGCGTATTTTTTGCACATGGTAAGCATCTTACATGCCAGTTCCTTTTTCCGTCTTTTTTTTTTCTTTTTGTCATTTCCAGAGGGTGCTTGAAATCATCCCATCTGTGGAGAATGACAATAGAACAAATTTTGTCTGCCTCAATAGTATCATGCGTAATATATAGAGAAGATGAAAGAGATATGGCACTAGTAAAACATGTTCGAATGAATTACGATCCTTTAGTGTCATCCGTTTTGTAATTGAATAAGATAGAATTTTATCTAGCGCTATTAATTGCTTGATCAACATAGCATGGACCATTCCATGCAATTGACTTCATTTAAAACGTCTTGGCTAATATCATTATTCTTGCCATTCTCCGCTTATGTTTGTATGTTGTTTTAGTTTACTCGTGATCAAACAAGATTCTATCCGATAATGAATAATCCAAGGCGCGTGCTATTAATTAATTTATCCAATCATCAGCTAATACATAGATACGGTTGTTGATATCGTCGTCAATACATATTTAATTATATATTTTAAATGAGTTATTATGTATGTTAATGATTTTATTATGCAAACTCATTTTGTATAATATTATCATTATACAAATTAAATAAATTATTATGCATATTAATGATTTTATTATGCAAACTCATTTTATACAATATTGTCATTATATAATTTAAATGAGTTATTATGTATATTAATGATATTTAAGTTAAATAATAAAAATATTATACATAATAAAGTCATTAATATGTATAATAACTCATCTAATGTATATAATAAAGCTCGTATCGATAACGATATCAATAATGGTATCTCAATAACATTTTCCAACGGCCAAGTATGCATCTTACCATGCAAAATTATGTGTGTGTATATTCCCAGAAACTTTAAAAAGTCTCGGTCCAAATTTTTAAATAATTGTCCAAGTTAGAGAAATTATAGAAAGCCAATTAGTGTGCCAATTTAAAACCAAACCATGAAATTGGCCTTATTATATTATGAGCATTTGAAGCAAAACTAAAAATTCTACTTAATTAGGTAGGCCCAAGTTTAATTCTATCTAGATATTAACTCTACATGAGTGAACGGAAATGAAGTGAACTATGTAATTAAACACGAGGTAATACAATTAATTGAAAGTTGAAAAAAGTGAGAGATAGGGATCGACCAAGCGATATATATTGAGTCCTGATCAGATCAACAAGTAATATAATAACACACCGGGCATATATATGTCATGTAACATATGTAATAATAACAAATGAAAATTTAATCAAAGGGCCTTAATTGGAGGCAGAGGGCATGCTGTAGCCGATGCCCTTGCGGGTGGTGGGAAAGATGACGAAGACCATGCTGGCCAGGATGCTAGCGCCGAGAGGAAGGTTGAGGAGCAGCTCCCTGGTGTTGCTGCCGGCATTCGGGAAGAAGCACTCCTGGACGGAGATATCACTGAAAGAAACAGCGAGGAAGACAAGAACAGTGAAGGCAGCATGGATGTAGTCAATGAAGCGGATGCGGTATTTCTCCAGGTGGGAGAATATGGCAGGGCGGTCATTGCCGTCCCCCTCGTAATTGAAGACAAAGAAGCCCTTGAGAGTGGCGATGCCGTAGTAGACCTTGCCGTCAGTGCCCACAAAGCTGTCTGTGAATGCGAAGAACATGCATGACAGCATGCAGAAGGAGAGCAGGAGCACCGTGAGGTACTTGTTTGACACGTAGCACTTGCCTTGGTTTGTGAAGGAAGGAGACAGGGCCTATATATGATTCATCATTTGTGTGTATTCAGATCAGAAAATTAAGATACATGCATATATAGTTATTAAGTCAGACATGTATATATGTATATGGTGGTACCTGAAAGGCTAGCACAGTACCAGTGGGGAGCAGCTGAGTGAGGCTAGCTATGCCAGCAAGGGTTTTGTCAACGATGGTGGGGGTCTGGGTCTGGCTTGGCGTGATCATGGGGCTTTGTGCAACTAGGTTGCTCTCAACGTTCCCCAATTCGCTATCATGCGGAAACTCAACAAAAGTCGAAGACAATGCCATTGCCAATTAATTGTTAGCTGATAATTATTTAGTAATTTAACAGTTTTGGATGCAAGAGAGCTAGATTTGTAGGCAGCTAGCTTGCGGCGTAGCAACTCTGTACCAAAGAACAAGGAATGCTTCAAACGCATTTTATAGAAGATCGATAGAGTACAGAACATTAATTATTGAATGTATAAAAATGTATAGTGGTTGGAGTTGTGTGGTTGGACAAGTTAATTAAGCTGAGAGCAACAAATTAATTAAGGGCAGTTGACCGTTACAACTTGAAGCCTGGAGCTGTTTTCCTTCTTTCTTTCTTTCTTTTTCTTTTCTTTCCTTCTTTCTTTCTTTCTTTCTTGTTTGTCACTTTTTTAACTTGTTTATGCAGAAAAAAATTGAGTTAATTAAATTAAATGGCATATTAATTTTTTCAATATTATTCTTTCATATATATATCGCGTGTACTTTTAATGCAAAGAGGTGGGCACTAGAATAGATGAGAGATTGACTGTATGATAGATGGTAAGCCGGGGAGGAGACCCAATGCCGATCGATCGGGACTAGAGCTGCTCCTGTCATTCTCCCTCTACTCTTTTATAATACAATAAAACAGGCTTCAGAAGTTACAAAATTAACTTCTTTTTATGAGATTAAACTCATGCTAGGTCTTCTGACTACTGTTACCAGTTTATATATATGACCTCATGTTTTAACATGGATCGGCTTACGAATATACCTCTCTTATGTTATGAATATTCAAAAGATTCATAACGTCTATACTTTGTACTAATATGGTCTGATATTTGTGCATGTGCAAGGAAGTAAACTTAATCTTTGATCAAGAGATCCATCCAGCAATTAGCAAGCTCACTCTATTAATTTATCCTCTCTAAATTTAGTGCAGTATTTGAATATTCTACCTAGTAACCACGCTATATATATAATATTTTGCCATAAAAAGTTAATAACAACACTGTGTTCGACTTTTACAGGGACGCAGAATCACATATATATTATAATCGAAATCATGATCAATGATTTGGATAACTTTTTTTGAAAAAAAATAATGTACTTTGCGTTATTGACCAAGAAAAAGAAACCCAAGCGAACTGGGGCATGCAAAAGACTGTTCAAACATATCCTTAATTTGGGTAAAATCTAATATATCAACGTCCGGCCTATTAATTATGTTTTTGTGTTAGCTGTCGGCGATAAACTATGGTAATATCAACTGCACAAGCGTTGTTTGGAATGTCTTGTAGAAGATGGTAATGTACCCCACCCCCCAACACATAATTAATTTATATTCATTCCTTCCTTGTTATAGTTAGCAAGTGTGACGTGTAGAGGAGAGAGGTCAGAGGTGCAGAAGAGAAGAAAAAAGGAGAACATATATGATCTTATAGTTGACAAATGGGAAGCAAGTCGTTCTTTTAAGCAAATTAATTTGTGGTTAATTAACAAGAGGAATGAATCAATTCCTCTTGTTATATATATATATATATATGTATATATATATAACATCACACCGTGACCTCTGAAGTCTGGAAACAAGTTGAGAAATAGTTTTGGGTGATGACGCAGAGAATCTGAGATAAATTTGAGTAGCTCACACGGGAAGCAACCAACGCAAACGCCTTGGAATACTTGAAAAAAGTTCAGATGGCATGCTAATTGCTATGCTCCCTTGCTCTGTTCTGGTCTAAACCAAGCAAAAAGACCATGGGAGGTGGGGAAGCTAATGCCCAAGTAATTTCACCAAATTAGATAAATGCAAATAGCAGCAGAGGAGCTTATGGGTGACGACATAGACCAGCTCTGAATGCAAAACATACAAACATGTCCTATGATATCTCCTCAACTCAAAACTACAGCCAACCATATTAGAAAGATTGATCATAATAATTAATACCAGATTAAAAACAAAGATGGAAAACTAAATCTACCACATACACTGTCAAACTTCAACTAGCAAAACGAGCAACCACAAAATAGGCAGACAAGTGCAAATCATAAGGAGGACCCGATACAAGATTAAGACTGGGAGAATCAGTAGCGCCTCCTGGGGGGAGTGCGGGACCGCCTCCTAGGATTACGGCGTTTGGAGGCAGCTGTGCCATTGCTGAAGGCAGGCCCATTACTGAATGCCCAATCCACGTGGACCGTCTGGTTGAACAGCTCCTGAGCGCCATCCATTGTCTTTATCGCGGCTTCTGCCTCCTCATACCTCTCATATTCTATCAGTGCATACCCCTGTCAACGTTCCACATCCAATGACACATGTCAGAACTGAAGCAACCAAATGACGATATCATCCAAGTATTTTGACACAAAAAAACAAGAAATAAATCAAGAGGAAGCATAGGAGGAAGAATGGGGGAGCAAAGAGAAACCTTGACGAATCCAGTACGACGGTCTAGATTGAGATGCAAGTTCTTGACTTGCCCGAATTCCCCAAAAGCATTGTGCAGGTCTTCCTCTTGTGCTTCCTCATGGACTCCAGTCACTAGTATGATCCATCCTTCAATTGCTACACCCATGTTTTTAACATACCTTCAGTCAGTTAATACTTAATACCATACGCCCTTCTTTTCAACAAATTAATGCCCTTGTGAAATTTGACCAGTACACAGCGATCATAATGAGCAATGCTTGTTAACATAAAAATATATCTTCCAATTAAAAAAAAATGATCAAATTAAGAACAAAATGGTGCTGCCATGTTCTCATTCCAACTATTCGTGAATGGATTATGCAAAGGGCGAAGCTCAGATGCCATTCAGAACAAGAACCAACAACAAAGACAGTACATTACTCTTATTGTAGCTGGTAATATTCGAACCTAACATGAAACAATTCTAATGACCATAGTTGATCCCCAGACCATAAACCCAAATACTAAGAACAATTGCAGTACAAGAGTGTCCACTGTTGCAACCATCAATAACTAGGTGAAGTATAATTGAAGAAAAAAGATAGCTACTGAAGAGAATAAACAAGTTTTGGATTTAAGCTTTGGCAATGAGTACTAGTCTATTCCTAAGATGTTAGCTATATGGCTCATACAGGACACAAGATGTGACATAAACTCTTTGGAAATTTCTATCTGCATTCTGAAAACACACTCGCAACATGCTACAATTGTCTATCAATCAATCTAACTATCCATCCCAACTTGGAGAACTTGCAATTTGTAAGTGAAGATAACATAACATAGCATAACATAAGAGTGGAGTAAGACGAAGGAATTGAAAGGAGGGAAGGAAAGTCATACAGCGCTGGGGGCCAGGGCCGCCGTCGGAGGCAAGAGAGTCGAAATCGCGGGCAGCGAAGCGGGAGGAGCGGTCGGTGGAGGCCTCATCGCGTTCGCGGTCGCGGAAGCCGCGGCCTTTGGTCTTGCGAGGGGCGGCGGAGGAGGGGTCGCCACCGGTGATGGCAGAGCGGAGCTTGGGGGCGGGACCCATGGGGGAAGGGTCGGCGTCGGCGGCAGCGGTAGCGGTAGCGGCGTCGTCGTCCATGAGATCCTCGTCCTCGGAGTCGAAATCCAGCGCCTCGACCTCTGCGTTCGCCGCCATCTCTCTCTCTCTCCTTTCTCTCCTTTCTCCTCTCCTTTCTCCTCTCGAGCCTTGATTTGATTTGATTTGATTTGATTTTGATTAGGGTTGGGGCAATTGGGATTGGGACTTCGAAAGGAAAAATGCGGTCTCGACTCTCCACTCTTTACGCTGTGGGTTTAAAACTAACTGGTAACTAGTTAATAGTCATTCTCTTTGTAATAAGGGTTTATACACCAACGCTGATATATTTCTATAACCATTTCCATCCGAAATATTTACCAATTAAATTTTAAAATTGTATATCAGAAATATTGATCCAAATAATTTAATTAAAATCTTCGTATCAAAATTTTATAGAATATTAAAAACTATATTTTTAAAAGTTTTCTATTATTTATAACAATTTTTGAAAAATAATCCTAAAAGAATTAATATTTAAAAGTAAAAAAGGACCAACTATTCAAAAAATTATTAAAAATAGTAAATAAATTTTAAAAAATGATAAATTTTAGTATTTTATAAGATTTTGATATGAAAAATTTATTGAGCTACTTGCAATTCTAGTACGAACACGAGATTTTAAAATTTAATCCGTAAGCGTTTTGACAAAAATACTTATGAGAACACTATAGCTGGACTCCTAACTCATCATAGCATTCTACATATTTACACCTCATTTTCCAATATTAATTTGCACCACATTGATAATAGACAAGACCCCATAGAAATAGTAATAAAGCGCTCAATTCTTTAATTAGCTTTAATAAGAATATATTCTTTTTAAAAAAATAAAAAGTCTTATTTGAAATTAAAAAAATTGTAAAACAGATTTTTTGTACTCGAAAAAAAAATAATAAGCTTCGACTGATGATGAAAAATTTCTGTTGCTAAGGAGCAGCCAAAGTGTTTTTCAATTGGAAACCATAAATATCCAACGAAACTAAAAACTAGATAACCATATTTTTTTTGTTTTTTTTCTCTGGATTTGTTATCCATACAGAGAATGCATGAATCAGATGCTAAGGCAAAAAATTTCTTCTTAGAATTTACATTAAAAAAAAGAAAAAAAAAACAATATCATGAATATTAGTGTTGAAAAAAAATAGGGATCAATTGAGAATACTGACATCTTGATATGAATTATAACTATGAAAGTGAAAAATGAGATAATACTGACATCTTGATAATTTATTAAGTCATGTATGAATTTTCTTTTCAAAAAATTACCTAGAGAGGAACAAAAGTTTCTCTATAAAAATTTTAACTATGAGGCACTGACAGAACAAGACACTGTTTTGTTAGTTTACAGTATACACATTGTTTAGGAATGAAATAATAATAAAGAAAAGGTACGTATGAGTTATTGTTATAGTTATTTATCATTTTTAAGTGCATCTCTCGCGGAAAGAAGAGGGACAGGGACCTCGTTGAGGCGAAGAAAACATTACAGGGGGTTAATTGTGAAATTGTTCAATTAAGGAAAAAAGAAAGGGAAAGATTGGAAATTCGGAATGGTGACAGCTTTGAGGCAGGGCCGTCCCGAGAGAGAGAGAGAGAGAGAGAGAGAGCGCGCGAGAGAGATCTCTCTTTGTTTCTTCGGAGTGACTCTGAGACTGAGGCGAGGTGAGGCAGCAATAGCGATAGCAATTGATTGATCGAGTCGGAAAAGGAATGGAGGCGGAGCACGAGGCGGAGGCGGCGAGGGTGCGGACGCGAGTGCAGGCGCTGGTGGAGGCGTTGTTCGCCGCCCGGATCGCCAGGGAAGACAACCTCCCCTGCCTCGTAGACCCCGTATGGACTCTCTACTGATGTATTCCTTCCTCTTCCTCTTTTTGTTGCTCAATTAATTAATCAATACAAATACAAATACAAATGCAAATGCAATAATACTCTCTATCTGTCAGGGCCTGTACCTGGGTTCTGTCGGAGCAGCGCTGAACAAGCATCACCTCAAGGCCTTGAACATTACCCACGTCCTCACTGTCGCCCGATCCCTTCACCCCGCTTTCCCCTCCGACTTCATCTACAAGAAAATCGACGGTACCTAACCTATCTCCCTACTTACTTTTTCTTTTTTACATCTATCTATCTGATCATACATTCACTCTCCTCTCTTTTCTATCATGGCTTCTATCTATCCTTGGTTTACCAGTCCTTGACAGCCCAGGAACCCATCTGGACCGCCACTTTGATGACTGCATCAATTTTATCGACCAAGCAATCTCCTCTGGCGGCAGTGTCTTGGTCCATTGCTTTGCTGGCAGGTCAAGAAGGTATTTCTTTCCTTCCAACCACCCATCAGATTACCATCCTAACTTAACTTGTATGCAATTGCAATCACATCTCTTCCAGATTAGATTATTCTGTGTTAGAGATCAGATTGGTTCTCACTGGAAGGCTGCATTTGTACCATCTTATTGGCCATCCTATGAATTACAGTTAATTGAACTGAATTGGTGATGAACCATATCCATGCCAGGGACATATTTGTGCTCGCTGAAATTGCAAATGTACATGTGCATAATTGGAGCAACAGATGAAGCCTATTATGTAGACTAGAAAATGATGCTAATAAGCCTAATCGCTGTCTGTCTATGTATTAATTTGGATTTCTTTCTTTCAGTGTCACGATAGTTGTTGCTTATCTGATGAAGAAGAAGCAAATGACTCGGGATGCTGCTTTGTCACTGGTTACAAGCAGAAGGCCGCTGGCAGCTCCTAATGCCGGTTTCATGAGACAGCTAGATAACTTTGAGAAATTGCTGGGTCTTAGCCAGTAGGTGCTACTTCTTCTACTTGGCATTTCATTCTTCAAAAGATGTGAAAAGAAGTAGAATCTCGCATTTTGACTGCTTTTTTTCTGTTCTTATTTTTTATTTTTTTCATGATGCATAAGTGAGTACAAGCAAGTGTGATGCATGGATTGTATAAAGGTGGGTGCTGTGAATATGTTAGTCTATTTAATTTGCTAATGTGCATGTACTATATATGTAATGATTGAATGGTATAAACAGATTTTGATTGGTTTTGGTGGTGTGAATGTATGATAATTGAGATTTACATGAACACATTTGTAATGTAAAAGATTTGTTGTGATGTGTATGTTAGATGAAAGCAGGGTTGGTAATGTCTTCATGGGTAGAAATAGGATGAAGGATGGATGGTAACTAGTTTTGAGTCTTGTAGAGAGCGAGATGAAATGGAGAGGGCTTGGAGGCCAGGAGGAATTATAGTTATTCAATCTTGAACATCCGTGAACAGTAGTTTGTGAACAGTGTTTTCCCTTCATGCAGAGCTCTTGGATTCTGATCAAGTGGTTGCTGTATGTTGCGCTGACATCAGCAGCTGATGCATGCTGTTTGGTTTGACAGCCATGTGTTTGGTTCACCATGAATTTGTGTACGTTTTCTGTCTTTGATTGTCTTATTTCATGGGGGCCATAGTTGTCATGGTCTATGGATTTTATTTGTGGTACTTCTCTTTTCGAGAGAGCACTTTTTAATGGCTCTGCAAGAGACTGTAGTTGTCCTAGATAAGGTCTGCTTTTATATATAGGTGGTCTATCATCTCTCTGCAAGTGGGCAACATGTGTTTCATAGTTTGAGCGAGCATTTTGCTGCCTAGCTTTAAATGATGTTCCATTTTTTGTTGGCCATGAGCTTCAAATTTTTGGAAGGGATTAGTATTATCTCAAATTAAATCTCTTAAAAAAAATTTAACTAATTTTTTATTTTTGACAAAAAAAAATATTCATGTGTACTAAATTTTTTATTTTTGACAAAAAAAATATGTTCATGTGTTTTTATGTATTTAAGTATAATAAGCCAAGTATTTGTATTATATACTTAGATATTTATATAAGTGACTCTAGTGTTTAGATATCTAATATATGTGTTTATATATTTTAAGTAGGTGTTTGTATTTTATTTTGTATTTAGATGTTTAGATATGAAATTCGGGTGTTTAGATAAATCGTCAAAAAAAATAATAAAAGAGACTTGAAAAACAAAATCACATGAAAAAAAAGTCAAAGTGATAGAAGAGAGAAGAGAGAAAGGGAGAAAAAGTTTTGGGAAATAAAAAAATGTGTGGGAGAAGAGAGAGAGAATATCAGGAAATAAAAACATACAGGGGATAACTTACACATATTATTCAGTTATTTATATAAGTGATTTATGTGTTTATGTATATAATTCATGTGTATATATAAGTGATTTATGTGTTTATGTATATAACTCATGTGTATATATAAGTGATTTATGTGTTTATGTATATAACTCAGGTATATATATATATATATAAGTGATTTAGATATTTATATATATGATTCAGATATTTATATAATTGCATAACGAAACTAATTTGGAGATAGAAACTTTCAAAAATAAAAATAAAAATGCGTCGGGCAGAGAAATATTTTCTCTAAATTCTTTATGTAATATTCGTAGCATAACGACTGATGCGGCATTTAAAAAATAGCCTGAAATGGTCAACCTATATGCGTCACTATTGAACCCGTAATAATGGTCGCGGCTAATCTAGTTGAATTAATTAAATGAAATACAGCAGAAAGATGAGATTGCGAAGCAAAGCGACTGATTCCCTTGATTGGGTTGGGGAGATCAGATCATCAGATCATCAGATCATCAGATCATCAGATCAGGAAGGGCCGAAGGGGGATGGAAACGGCGCTCTTCTCTCCGGCGTCTCTCTTCGTGGGCGCCGACAGCGACGGGGACGGAGATTCCCATTGCCAAACTGAACGCACAGGATCGGAGCAAGAGGAGCAGGAGCGGGCCTTTGTGGAGCGCACCCATGCCTTCCCCCATTTGGTATGAATGGTATTCTTCCGGTCTCTCTCCTCCTCTCCATCGCTTCTCTTTCACTACGCTTTGCTTATTTCTCTCTCTCTGCCCGAACTTACTTGCAGCAACTGACCATCCGCGAGTTCTCCTTCCATCACCTCAACGCCAATCTGCTCTGGCCCGGCACTTTTGCTTTCGCCCAATGGCTCCTCCTCCATCCTTCCTTTCTCCACGCCCGCCGCGTCCTCGAATTGGGAAGCGCAACTGGAGCTCTGGCCATCTTCCTCACAAAATCTCTTCAGCTTGATATCACAACTTCTGACTATGATGATCAACAAATCGAGCAAAATATCGCTTACAACTGCACTTCCAACGCCCTTCCTCCCTTACCTCATATCAGGCGTAAACTTCTCTCTCTTTATTCTCCCATTCCTTCTCGTTATTCATCTTTTTACACTGTCTGATGCCTTTTCTCTCTTCTCTCCCAATCCTCAGATACATGGGGAGACCCATTTCCAGCCTCCATACCGGATTGGGACTTGATTATTGCCAGCGACATTCTGTTATGTCAGTATCTTTTCTACCCTCAGCTTTAGGCACAGAAGTCATCCATGCATATTCATTGATGACATTTTATTTTGCTGATCCTGTTCATATTCTTTCCATGCTGCTTATCTTTACAGATGTGAAACAATACCCCAACCTCATAAAAACGCTGTGCTTTTTGCTTAAAGCATACCGCCCACGGGATCAGAAAACCGCCATAACAAAGAGATCCATCACAGTTTCAGGTAAATTGCTCTCGGTATATTTGGATTACCCATATATACAACCGATTTCAAGTCTTGGACATGCTGTAATGCTTGGGAGTGAACCTAAACCCACAAAAAGTGACCACTTGGCAGTACCGTTACTACTTGCACTTGTAGGTACTTTACCAGAGCTGGTTTCCAGGATTCCACTCGCTATAATTTAATTAATTTTGTTGCAATTCAGAATTTCTGATATGGCAATGGCAGCACTAGCAGTTGGTATGGTAATGCCCTGTATAATTGGCAGGAGAAGAAATAGAGCTTGAGTCGCCCGTTTTTATAATGAGCTGGCGGCGTAGGATAGGTAAAGAGGATGAGCAGCTCTTCTTCGGGGGATGTGAGAAGGCAGGCCTAACAGTTCGCCATGTTGGATCTCGTGTGTACTGCATCACGGTCGGGCATCAGTCCAGTGACAAGGGATGACTTGTTGTCAGTAGCAGTAGTTCCTCCCTCTTTTTCACATTGATGATGGTGGTGATGATAGTGATGCTATGATTGATGTCAATCCGATCAACATGTCACCTGAAAATCAAAACTTTGGACTGGCTAGCTTGCAAATTAGGATGACATACATGTGATATGATTGTTGGATGTAAAATGATGTGGGAGGTCCAACTCTGTCTCAGACATTGAGTGAGTTCTTTTTTTTCTCTCAGAATGTTGTAATCAGTACTGTGGATGATGAATGAGTTATTTGGTTCTTTTCTTTTCCTTTCAATATCAAATGTGCAACTTACATAAGATAATGCATTTGCGTTCCAAATGGTAATCTGATCTGAGATTTGTGATGATGGCCTGATGGGGTTAATTATCTGACAGCTTTCTATCCTTGATTAATCTGATCAGTGTATATTTGTCTGAGTGGATAATGCGGCTACTATTTACATCACCTATCTTCAACAACCCCATCAAAATTGAAATAATCTATACCGTATGTTGTGTATTAATGGGATGGAGCAATGGAAAGGGAAGGAAAAGAGGCCTTGTTGTTGCTGGGCCACAGCCATGCTCTAATTTCTCTCTCTTCTCTAATCTCTACTCTTCCATCTCATGAGCCATCAATGATAAAACATGACAGAGACATTTTTTTTTTTATTATTTTTCTTTTCTTTTCTTTTCCCTTGAATGCAGATTTCCATTAATGAATTTCCGGAGTGCTTAGCACTTCTCTTTTAACTACCATCTTACTCTAATTTGAACATGTCAAGTTAAATTATTCTATATGATTTGCATGCCTTCCGATGCATTTATTTCAAATAATTGACATTGCTATAATTCCAAAATTAAACCTACATTACAAACAGATTCTAATTTCAGTCATTGGTAAAACGCACATTAATTCGATCTGGAGTGGCCTGCGTATATAATTTTATATCTCTCATTATTTCGAATCATCATATGACTGATATGCGTAGAGGACCGTTGTCAGGTAGTTCTTATGTGTAACTCCTGCATATATATATATATATATATATATATATATATATATATATATATATATATATATATAGGGAATAAAAAACGGCACGGCGTGTCAAGGCACGGTACGGCACGGCACGTGTCGGAGGCGACACAGCACGGCACGGCGTGTCAACGCGTGCCGTGTTATGCGTGTCGCGTGCCGTGCCGTGTCCAGTTTTTTTTACTGTAGACACGGCACGGCACGCACGGATAAGGGAGGCGACACGGCATGACACGACACGGGACACGCATAGGCACGTCACGGGGACACGCGTAGGCACGGATAGGCACGGTTAGTACGGGTAGGCACGGATAGGCACGGTACGGGTAGGCACGGATAGGCACGTATAGGCACGGTTTAGGTACGGCACGTGTAGGTACGTGTAGGCATGTATAGGCACGGGTAGGCACGTTTAGCACGGTTAGCACGGATAGCACGGATAAGCATAGTATGCAAGGATTGTGGGCCGTTGGATGTTGATCGGACAATTGATTTTGTAAATTTTTTGGAGAGATTTTGAAAAGGGATTAAAAAATAGGATAATATGATATATATCCCCCAATTTGTGTACCCCGCCGTATCTCCTCTCTTTAGCAATGTTAAACACCCCCTAAATAATGTACCCCAATAAACACATTTTAATTTAAAATTCAAATTTAAAATAAGAAAATGATCAAAATACCCTCATTTAACATCTATAAACGGCTATATTCAGGGATAAAATTGTAAATTGATGGAAATAACGAAAATACCCCCTGAACAGTTATTAACGGTTATATTTGAAGGTTATTTTTGTAATTTTCACACTATAATTCATCTATAAATACTCTCATATTCAATCAAACTCATTTCATCCAAACAACACAATCTCTTTTCTCAATATCATTCTCTCAAGTCTCAACTGAACTTTCATATTTCATACGCATTTTGCTCAAATCTCTCCCGGTTCTGAAATTTAATAGCAATTTAGAGGTTAGATATCTTTTTAATTCGTTTTTTTTTGTAGAAAATAGGAATATGCATATAAAAATAGATGCAAAATTCCAAAAATAGTGGATTTTTTTCTGTAACTTCCCCTTACCCGAATGAACTTAAAAAAAAATAGATTTGTAATTTTTTCTATTGTTCTACTTTTTTTTGGTAATTTTAACCCAAATCAGAACATTAAATAATTAAAAATAGGTGCATGATCTCAAAAATAGTGAAATTTTTTCTGTGGCTTCCTCCAACCCGAATGCACTTAAGAAAAATGGATTTAATTTTTTTTTATTGTTGTACCCTTTTTTGGTAATTTAAACCCAAATAAGAATATTAAATGGTTAAAAATAGATGGATAATCCCAAAAATAGTGGAATTTTTTCTGTGACTTCCCCTAACACGAATGGACTTAAAAAAATAGATTTCAATTTTTTTTGATTGTTGTATCTTTTTTTTGGTAATTTTAACTCAAATCAGAACATTAAATGGTTAAAAATAGGTGCATGATCCCAAAAATAGTGGAATTTTTTCTGTGGCTTCCCCCAACCCGAATGCACTTAAGAAAAATAGATTTTTAATTTTTTTTATTGTTGTACCTTTTTTTGGTAATTTAAACCCAAATAAGAATATTAGCGTCCATGGCTCAAGATATTTTTGCTGTTCCAGTCTCCACAGTAGCTTCTGAATCTTGTTTTAGCGCAGCTAACAGGGTTTTAACTGAAAAGAGAACTAGATTAGGTCCTGAAACATTTGAGGCCCTAGTTGTCTTGAAGGACTGGTTAGATGCAGAAAGGAGACTTCAGGAGAAGTCTTGGATGCACGCGATTGAACCAGAATCATCGGATTCCAATCCAACCAGACCAAGTCAGGAGATGACAGAGCCAGAGGTCACCCAACCCAATGAGGACCAATATCACTATGGATCGAATCCGTATATGTACAACTATGAAGAATATGGATACTCATACAACCAAGACTTGTATCACTAAGGAATAAGGTATATACTTTAATTTTAATGTAAATATTTAGATTTTAATTTTCTTAAATTGTATTAATCTATTTTTAAGTTTTTAACTCCGCCTATGTTTCTAACATAGCCGGTCCCAAACCCGGAAAAAGGAGAAGGGGAAATTGGAAAAATAAAATATGTTAAAAGTAATTTTAAAAAATTTTAAAAGTAATTTTTGAATTATGTAAAAATATTTGAATTTTTCAAAAATAATTTTCGGATTTTTTAAAAAAAATTTCGGATTTTTCTAATTTTTGGGCAATTTTTACAAAAATATTATTTTTTTTCCAATTATTTGTTTACTTTTTTTTAGCAGCAAATAAATTTAAAATTTTTGAATTTTGTATATTTTTAAATTTTGTAAATAATTTTTGAATTTTGTAAATAATTTTTCAAATTTTTAAAAAATAATTTTCGGAATTTTTAAAAAAAAATTCGGATTTTTCTAATTTATTGGCTATTTTTACAAAACTATTATTTTTTTCCAATTGTTTGTTTAATTTTTTAGGTTAAGGCACGTAAATAATTTTTGAATTTTGTAAATAATTTTTTCAAATTTTTCAAAAATAATTTTCGGATTTTTTAAAAAAAATTTCGGATTTTTCTAATTTTTTGGCTATTTTTACAAAAAAAATTATTTTTTTCCAATTGTTTGTTTAATTTTTTAAGTTAAGGTACGTAAATAATTTTTGAATTTTGTAAATAATTTTTTTGAAATTTTTCAAAAATAATTTTCGGATTTTTTAAAAAAATTTCGGATTTTTCTAATTTTTTGGCTATTTTTACAAAAATATTATTTTTTTCAATTATTTGTTTTATTTTTTAGCAGCAAAGAAATTTAAAATTTTGATTTTTTATATTTTTAAAGATTTTTCCGATTTTTTTTCAATTTTTTTCGATTTTTTTTTAATTTTTTTCCCACCAAACACGTTTAGCACGGTTAAGGCACGTGTAGCACGGCGTGTCAACTCGACACGGCACGGCACGGTTAAGACACGTCACGTTTAGCACGGCACGTGTAGCACGCCGTGCCTTATCCGTGCCGTGCCGCCATCTCCCCATTTTTGGCACGGCACGGCACGCACGGCAAAAACAAATTTCCACCTCCCGTGCCGTGCCGTGCCGTGCCGCGCAACGCCGTGTTTCGGCACGGCACGGCACGGTTTGAGAACCCTATATATATATATATATATACCATTATTAAAACATATAAATATAATTTCTACTTATTTCTAATTGGATAGCACGTCAGACAACTCGCCTCGCACCACATGCATTCCATCCTCATTCAATTAAGTACTATCATATGATGCATATTTAGATTGTTAATTGATCCCTGCCAGTTATCATTTTGATGTTTGGTTGAAACAATTTCCAATTAATAATTTACTACAGGTACATCCTTACAGGGTTTAACTAGGGCAGCCGATATGAGTTCATAACGGGAGATTAATTATTAATTATTAATTTATAATTGACAGCAGTCACGGGTCCATCTGTTAGGGGATTTTTTTCCTAATCAAATTAATAGAAAATGGTAACCAAAATGAAAACAATAGTCACGGGACGTACGGGGGTGGATGATTGAGTATTTACATGGATATATAATGCATCCATGTGAGTAAAATTAGGGTAAAATTAGGGTGAACTTAATCTTACTAAGTTATTTGATGAGTTTTAACTTAAAAAATGATTGAAACGACTTTAAACGATAAATCCAAATAGCTCAATAAATTTTTCATATGTAAATCTCGTAAGTTACTAAAATTTTTTATTTTTAGAGTTTTCTAACTATTTTTTTCGGATTTTTGAAAATGATTCTAAAATAATAATAAAATAATAAATACTTTTATATGAAAATAGACCATTTCAAAAAAAATCTGAAAAATAGTTAAAAAGTTCTAAAAATAGAAAATTTTGATATTCTACAAGATGTTAATATAAAAAATTTATTGAACAACTTAAATTAATTATTTAAAATCAATTTGATAAATTTTTGTGTTAAACTCATCAAAAAACTTGATGAATTTAAGTTCACCTTAACTTTACTCCACTCATGCACACATATATATGGTTCCAATTGTAACATGTAATGAAGCCTTTTGAGTTGTCGAGATTGTAAATAGCTAATTAGTTCAATAGTTAATCATTCACTGTACATCTAGTCTAGTCTAAATGTCTAATCAATCTAATCCGATGAAGGATAGGGTAAGATAAGAAGAAATTAAGTTGCTCCTAAACACACACTATTCTATTTCTATATCCTGCATGCCCCCAAAAAGAGACAAACATCAATTTAAAGAAAAACAGCTGATTAGTAAGATAAATTATCCTGTGCATAAAATAAGTACCGATTAATTAAGTTACCTGCACCCCAATCTTGTCTTCGATAAATTAATTTATACTGTACTATACTCATCGTTACCGTATTAATTTCTATGCATGTTTGTAATTCAAAGGAAAGAAGATCCAGAAAGGTGCATTCTTTCCTTTATTTCTTTCCTTCCTTTCTTTTTCTTCTCATATATGACATTATATATCCCATTGACATGTGCGCCGTTACATGTATTCTATGTACAGCTTCGACTCTGTAGCCTACCTAGCTATATATATGTAGTATACAGACACACATGCACTTGTATGCAATAATCCAGATTCCGGAGCAATTAAGCAGGCAGGGTATTAATTAGCTACACCCTGCCTTCTTAATTAATTTATATTAATATATATAGTAACTAACAGATCCATGGTCGATTCAATTGCCGGAGGAGGAGGAGGAGGAGGAGGAGAGAAGGTGGCCTTAGTCGCTGGTGCCACCGGCCTTGTGGGCAAAGAGCTCGTCAAAGCCCCCCTTCGCTCCACCTCCAACTGGACCCTCATATACGGCATCGCACGCTGGCCGCCAGATGATGTTGAGGAGGAGGCCCACAGCTGCAGGTACCGATTCGTGCAGTGTGATCTGCTGGACCAGGAGCAGACGACACAGAAGCTGGGTGCTCTGGCGGGGCAGGTGACCCATCTCTTCTGGACGACATGGGCCAGCCAGTTCCCTCTGGACACGCCCGACTGCTGTGCCCAGAACCACTCCATGCTTGCTCACACCCTCAACGCCCTCCTCACCCCTGGCTTGTCGGCTCTGCACCATGTCTGCCTCCAGACCGGCACCAAGCATTATGTCTCCCTGAAGGCACCAGGTCTCGGCGGCCCTTACATTGAGGAAGAGATTCTGGAGGAGGAAGATCATCATCATGACATGTACAACTTCTACTATGACATTGAGAGATTGGTGATGGAGCACGCCAGCCGGGGTCTCATCAACAGCTGGTCGGTGCACCGCCCAGGCCTTCTGTTTGGAGCATCCAATCGATCCTACTTCAACGTAATGGGCTCACTGTGCGTGTATGGCAGCCTGTGCAGGCACTTGGGCCTGCCCTTCCTTTTCTACGGCACCAAGTTCTGCTGGGAGGAGCACTACATCGACATGTCCGACGCGAGAATCGTTGCCGGTCAGCAGATCTGGTGGGCCTCATCATCTCACGATCCTTGCAGCAACGGTGAAGCCTTTAACGCGGTCAATGCATCCCCTTTCATCTGGAAGCAGGTCTGGCCAGCACTGGCTTCCAAATTTGGCATAGAATGTGAATCAGATGAGACAAATAATTGGTTGTCAGAAGAAATGTGTTACACTGAGATAATGCGTAATAAAGAGCGAGCGTGGGATGAGATTGTATCGACCAGTGGGCTCCGGAAGACGAAGATTGAAGACCTCGCAAACTGGGGTTTTCTCGACTCGTTGTTTCGTTTTTCAGGAAAGCTGCTGGCTGCTCCAGGCAAAGCCGAGAGGCTGGGCTTTGTGCCATTGCTTACGTACACCGATGCCAACACTGAGTCTGTTCTCTACTGGGTCGACTGCATCAAGGAAATGCGCTTCATCCCTTAACTATATGTACATTCAATTTGTATATCCATGAGAAGTTTTGATTATTGATGATTAATTGAGGAGTCCAGTCCGGGTGGTAGCTCACAACATGAGTATTGGTGTTTTGGTTCTTCTACTTGGTATCATTTTCTTGTTTGAATGAAGGGATCTCTGCATGACACAATTAATCATGTCGGTATCAGTTTGAATAAAAAATTGTCGACCTTTAGTTGATTTGAATGCATTAGTTAACATTACTTAATTCTCATGTATGGCTACTTTGAAAAATAATAATTTAACTTGGAAGCAGAATGGAAGTGGAGGGAGGCTCTACTTTGAAGTTGTAGAATAGAAGATAGATAGATAGATAGATAGATGGATAGATAGATAGTCCATTGCCTAATTAATTAAGAACAGTTTTTGTTTTTGTTTGAAGAAATGAAGTCTGGGGATGCGAGGTGCGTTTGTATCTGCTACGATCCTGATAGGAACGTAGGAGCCTACAAATTCTTTAATCTCTACCGTCCACTCGAATCAACTGCTCAGATTACTTTCATCTCCTTATTTCCCATCGCCTGCTCCCTACCTGTTCGCAAAATTTGTCGCTATCCCTTCCTCTTCCATGCCTTCTAAAATTTCTCCATATTTATGAGGTTGAAGCTTCCCATTTGCCATAGCTTTACAGCTCTCTTAGATTTCTATCCATTTTATCAAGAAAAGAGATGAATTTATTTCAAGCCACATCTCCAGGAGAAAACTAGAAACTTTTTCATTTGCGGAGCTTCCCGTTTCATCTCAAACCTCAGACCTCTCTTCTTCCATTTCGTTGTTTTTTTTCTTCTCGTGTTCTCCCGTTATTAATTATCGGACTAATTACTCAAATGCTTCAAATTATCAATAATACTTTCATTAGTTCTTGTAAGAAGTAGCAGAATTGAATCAACAGGAACTGTCATCCTTCTTTCAGCTATGTTGATCAATCAACAAATTTATTTTGTAAAGATAGTATTAGGGCTGTCAATGGATCAGATTCGGCTAGATCCATATGTAAATTCATTTAAAATTTATAAGATTATATGTGAATTTATATTCAATTAGAATTTAAAGATTCAAATATGAATCTATTTTTTATTTTCTTTGTGAATATCAGATCGGATTCGGATCATGTATTAGATTTTTTATTCAAATGCTTAAAATAATAAAATACATGTTCACATGAACAAAATGTATATAATTTAAATTATAAAAGTACAAAATAAGATAAGAATTCTAATTTAACTAACTGACATGAATTAAATTTTTTTATAGGACTAATATGATCTAATTATCATAATAAAAATTATTTTAATATAATATGTAACTATAAATAAATTTTTTTGCAAAAATAGATAGAATAGAAAATATGAAAATTATCGATGTTCGATTATTAATCAAACAATTAGGCTGATATGTAAAAATAATTAAGAATTGCATACTGTTAATATATATATTTAGAGTTTTTTTAAGTATTTATTTAAGATTTTTTTTTTCAAAATGACCAATTCTAATATATAAACATTCATTATTTTATTATTATTTTGGAACCAACTTAAAAAGTCCGAAAAAATAGTTAGAAAACTCCAAAAATGGAAAATTTCGATATCCCACAAGATTTTGATATAAAGAATTTATTGAGCTATTCGGATTTATAGTTTGGAGCCGTTTCGATGATTTTTTGAGCTTAAGCTCATATATAGAGTAAATAGCTTAATCTCACCTAGGGATTTGGTGAGTTTAATTCAAAAAAATCATCGAAATGACTCCAAATGACAAATCCGAATAGCTCAATAAATGCTTCATATCAAAATCTTATAGAATATCAAAATTTTTTATTTTTGGAGTTATCTATCTATTTTTTTCGATTTTTTTAATATGGTTACAAAATAAAAATAAAATAATGAATGTTTATATATTAGAATTGGTGATCACTACAGTTTAAGTAAATTCAGGGTTTAATCTGTCTGAAAGGATGTGGCTTTTCATATTATTGATGGGCTAAAATGAAAATTTGCGAATTACAGCTATAAATAGGGCCCTGATCACTAGAGCACCAGTGAAGTTTTGAATCTCTTAGTTTTCCCATCATACGGGAGAGAGATATCAAAGGGCTCTCAACGAAATACTTGTTGTTATAGAAGATCAAAACCTGCGCTTGTGCGAAATGGATTCAAATATCTTTTAGTTTATATTCGGGATTTAATACAATCGATCTTGGTTAATGTCACGACGACGTTCGTCGTGCCAACAATCGAGACTAATTTAATTGGATTACAATTATTTTTATAAATAATTATAATAATTCAAAAATAAATCAATATTATATATATGCTATTAAAAAACAGAAATAATATTGTTTTATCTTATTCGTAACGAATTCGGATTATGTATGATCCAAATGTAATTCAAAAAGTAAAGTGATCATTTTTAAAGATTCATATGTGGATCTAATAAACTATCCGATATATTTTTTAAATCCATATGTAAATCCATTCATGCGGATTTGAATTGAATTTTCAGATTATGGATTCCATTGACAACCCTAGATAGTATTGTTGTTCTTTTCTTAGAAAGGAAGGTATGAATATAAAGATTAAAGAGAATTGCTTAGAAATATATCCTGATCTACCTCAAGTATAGGTGCACTTGATTCAAATCCGCCTGATCATTTCATCAAAGAGAACTCGCTTTCAATCAGAGTGCTTTGTTTGTACATGAACTGCACGTAAGCTTAATGAAATTAATAAAACAATTTACACCTGATCATTTTATCTGGCTATGACAAGTACAGAAATGGAAGCTCCGGATTCATCAGTTTAAAAGAAGGAAGAAAATGTTAAACATTCTGCAAAAGAAAGGGACAAGGAGGTGTTACTTCCGAGCGGAAAGAAGGGGAGGAAGTGTGCGCACTCTGAGCAGTAGATTCGAGTGGACGGCAGGGATCAAAGAATTGTAGGCTCCTACGTTGCTCTCAGGATCGTAGCAGATACGGATCCGATGGGAGGTGGACTGAGCATGTCGTCTGGTCGTCTCAATTCCACCCAACCAGTTCTTTCATTTTCTTTCGTTTCGGTTTTAGGCTTTTAGCTTTCAAGACGAGTCAAATTAATATCGTTCTGACTTTTTGATGCGGTGCCCTGTTGGTCTCACGACGTGCATTTTTGGCTCTATTTTATTTCAAGTACTTGCAAAATAAATACATGGCCCCAGTGGACAATTGTATGAAATTAATTAACTAATAATTGGCAAGTTTAAAATTTTGAAGTTTTGGAACTGTCCTTTGGATAATTAATTCCCAGTTGAAGCTCCAGCAAGTGGTTCAAGGACAGCCTAGCCTCTTTTAGCTGGCAGTTGTTCTTAATTTGCTACTGCCGCCAAGAAACAAAAAATATTGTGCAAAATATGATCCCATTAAATAAGAAACTTCTATTGTATTAATTTGACAATTGCTTGTTTGTTGGAAAAAACGGATTGTTTTGTAAGAAGTAATTTGGGTGTGGTAGAATTCTGTAATTTGTGATAAGCTGGGAGCTCGGCTGGGCCCAAATGATTCTTATACATAAATAAAGTATGGCCCAAATGATTCTTATACATAAATAAAGATGAGCTATGCGAAGTAATTTGGATCTGGGCCGTCGGGTAATTAACGGACGAACGAAAGAACGGTTCCTAATTGTAAAACCCTAACCCCTCCGGCCCCGTCGGTTCACCGTTTCTGCCTCCCTCCCTCCCTCTCCCTCCCTCGTTTCTTTCTCTCCGTCTGTCTGTGTAACCAAGCAGCCGCTCGAGCAGTGGGAGTGAGTTCAGTTGATATGGCTAGAGGAGGATCCAAGAGGAGACGCTCCTCCTCTGCTCTTAAATCCCAATCCCAGTCCCAATCCAAATCCCAGCCCCAATCCAAATCCAAGAGGACCGACGACGACGCCCTTTGGGAAGACCACGACGATGAAATTGATGCCTGTCTGTCCCACCTCCTTTCTTTTTCCTTTTCTTTTTGCTTCATTAATGCAACGCTACTAACATTGCTTTCATCTCATCTTAATTGGCAGTTCACAGGCAGCGGGATGTCATTCCTCTTCAAGTTACTTCAGGTTCTTTTCTTTACTTACCACCAATTTTTTACACACTAAAAGTTAAAGAAAAAGCAACTAATTTTTATTCTATATTTGCACAACTTAGGTGAATCAGATGATGAGGATATGGAGCAGCCTGTTTTTGACTTTCAGGTCAGCCGTCAGCACATCCGACCACCCCAATCAATCATTCTACCCATCCTCCTTACTCCTCAATCCTTATCCACAGACAACTATTATTAACGGCTTTCAATTGAACATCCATGATGATCATTACTTGTTTTTATTAACAGAGTGATGATAGCGACAAAAGCCAGGACGAGGATAATGATGATGATGATGATGATGATACTCCGCCTCGAGGTTTTGCTGCTAAGAGTAAGAAAATGACTCGTGCACTTTTCTCATTGCTAACCTACAACTCATTCTGCATGTTTCAAAATCCAACATCGTATATATGTATATATTTTTATTTATTTTCTTACAAGTTTACAACAAGTAGATTTATCTGGACATCCAATCAATTACCAAATTGAACTTTAAAATAGAAAGCAAGATTACGGTTACCCAAGCTTTTAAGAAACGGAGTTCAAACAGATTTTAGCAGATGTAATGGATTTGGATGATAAACATATTGAAAGACAAAAAAATGGTTAAAATCTGTTCTTTTAATGATGATTAATTGCCGTGTAATCTGAATGGATGACATTTTTCAAGGCCATATCATAGTTTTTGCGGGCCTAAATTGACAGCTCATAAGTGTGACTCGATAAAAAAAACATATGTTTAACTTTGTTATGTCTCTTGGACTTGTGTTTTTTTCGTAACGTAGAATTAAAATAGTGTTATGCACCATTAAATATTAAATTCAGGACCTTGCAATATTAAACAAATTCAAGACTATTCTAATTTTAAAATTCAGACCTTATTGTAATTAAGTTATAGTTTATTGCATTATATTTGTTAGAATTTATATTGTGTTATGTTATAGTTGTTATTATTTATTACTGCTAAACACAGAGATGTCTTACTTGAACTTTGTCAGCTAGAAAATAGATCTTAATAAGAATGCTGATATCAAGAACTTAACAACCACTTTACCCCACTTAAATGTTAAACCGTTAGATGACAACTCTGCCGATAAATTCTGTTAAATGCTTTTTGGAAGTTGGCGAGCACCTTTTCTCCTGCGGCAAAATATTTAGTTGATTGCTGTGCCTGTTCAGCATCATAGATTTTATCTTTTATAGAGCATATTTTGGTTAAATTTGTTGAGTCGTTTGCCTCTCTTTGCTTCAACTGCTGAGTAAGATACAATCCTGCATTATTTGGTTTATAACACAACATTTCTATCATTAGTTGCAAGGCAAGCAAAATACTTGAAGCAAAAGTTTGGAGGAGGTGAAGATGAAATGGATGAGGATGAAGATCAAAATGATGAAGAAGAAATTAATAAGAAGTCCTGGGGTGGAAGAAAGAATATCTATTATAATGCCGATACTGCAGATTTTGAGGTTGGTTTCCTTGAGTTGAGAAATTATTTTCTGCAATTATTAGTATCAGCTTGCTTCTTGGATACTACAGTATCCTAATTGCTTGTCAGATGCATTACTTCCAATCACCTTCTGTTAAAAAATAAACCACCTTTGGCATGTTCAAACTACATCTAGTGCAGATTGTTGATGCTTCTAACAAGCAAAATGAATTACTTGAACAAACGATTTTCTGTCATTCCACCAAATGACATGTTTCAATGAGCTAGCACGTTCGTGCTCTTAGAGTAATTTATCCCAATTTTTTTCCGTGTTAGCACCATAATATAGGAATCACCTCCATATTTTATATTTATATTGAATATTTTTTTAAATTAAAGATTCAGTCAAGTGATGAAGAATTACTGAAAGAAGAGGAGGCTGAGGTGCTGCGAATCCAGAGGGAGAAGACAAAATCTCTTTCAATGGCAGATCTCGGCTTACGAGATAGCGATGAAGATGAAAGTGATTCTGACAAGCATATCCAGGTGATTAATTCCTAAACGGTCTTTTCTTTCCTTTTCTTTTAATCGTTTTGGTAGTTATTGGAAATTGGGTACACAACTGAACCAGGTATATAATAGATTATCTGGGAGTTGTTTTGTGGTTATAAAGATTGTTCAGAAGAGCATAAAGACTTTTTCAAGATTCTTCATACTGATATATTACGAGCACCCCCGAGTCGTACTGATTGCAATTTCTCGTTTTATGGGATGGTTTTCTAGGATGACAAAACCAAAGGGAAAAGTAGAAGGGATACACTTGATGCCAGCTATGAGAAGATCAAGAAGGATATTGGAGCCTTGTCTAAGGAGGAGCAAATGGATGTTGTATTTAGGTAATCTCCGGTCTTTGAACCACCTTGTACTTCCCACTTCTGATTTGCCGGATTGTTATAACTTGTTTAATCTTTATTCTCATAGTTCTGCTCCGGAGCTAATTGGTTTACTATCTGAACTTAATGAGGCTGTTGATCAACTCAAAGAGGTCAAGGCAGATGATGGCAAGGTAAACATCTTCATTTATCATTGGTTTAAGACCTTGTTTTGGGAATCAAATGTGTGGTGACTTGCATGTTTTTTCTTAATCTATCCAGTCTCATTTAATTATGTTGTTGCATCTGCAGGATTGGATTGTTACCGAATCTCACATTTTTCTCATATTATTATGTTCCTGATAGTTTTGGTTGTTTATTATTTTTCTCAATCAGGCTTTGGAGGGATGACTATTGTTTTCCTTTTCTTTAATTTTTTCGTGGTTTCGAAGGTGAATGCTCTGGTGGATACAAGAAAGGCTGGGATGATACAATCAGAAGTAAAAGAAGCCCTGTTGCTGATGTACTGTCAAGCAATCAGCTTCTATCTCCTCCTCAAATCAGAGGGCCTTGCTGTCCGGGATCACCCTGTCATTGGCCGCCTTGTTGAGATTAAGAACATGCTGAAAAAGGTTTTCCCTCTTTCATCCAGCTCTGTGTACATGACACAATGACAGATTTAAACTGAACATCATTGTTGAACTGGGATCATTCCATTTTGCATTTGTTGATGTTGCATCTGTGTTCAAGGATATTACCATGTGCGTTTATCGTAAACTCTAAACTGTTTTTATAACTGCACAGTTGAAAGAGGTCGAAGAGAGATTTCCTTTCCCAACACAGCAGACTGCCGATCGTCCCAAAAAAGCTGATTCCCATAAGATGGGTGTTGAACAAGTCACTCAGCAGCAAGAGGAACCTTTGAAGATGGCTTCCAGAGATGAACTTCTTCTGGTACACATGTCCTCCTTTTACAATGTGATTTATTGTTGCGTACATCTATATGGTTACTAAATTACTGGGAAAATTATGCAGCTGGAGGATATAATCAATAAGCAAAAGCCTGTTAAAGAGACCCCACAACAGAATGCTAAGCGGGACCAGGTTTTCATCCTTTCTTACTTTATGTTGCACTTTGTGTCAAGGATGTAGTTGTTCATTTCCGGTACATGATATGATTGACGTGGCCTTTGTCATGTTCCATCATAAATTATGCCATAACTAGCCTGATGATGTTAGTTAGAAAATCCAAGCAACAATGATGGAACCAACATCCAATTTATGTGGAAATTTGTAGTTTGGGTTTGAGTTTTATTTCCTGATAGTCAGTCGCTGCTCTAGAACAGTGACTAGTATCACAGTTGCTTGGTTCACATTGATTAAATGAAGCTGATGGTATTGATGGATTATGCATCAGGATGTTAAAATTGGTTCACAAAGCTTAGAGATGCTGAAGATAAGAGCCAATCTCGAGGCCAAGTTGAGAGAAAGGGGTTTATACAATAGTAGTGCAAAAACCAAGCTGAAGAATTCATTGACCGCAAAGCCTACTGATGGGTAACTCCAGACTGAACTTGATGTCTTTTGTATTTTTCTATTTGATTACATTTCTCATGTTTTTATGTTGATCGCTCAGCAGAAGTTTAGTGAGTAGAGATGACTTTGATGATGAGGTGCAAAATGCTAAGAGCAACAACAAGAGCAAGTTATCACATATAGTCTTGAATAAAGCTAAGAAAGTTAAGGTATGTAAAGAGTACAATGAAGAAACTATCATTCTCTTTCTTCTCTTTATATCACGATCTACTTGCTACAGATGCTTTCCTTGTGACTTATCGCTGCCATATAAACATAGCTTTTTATTATTCAAGCAATGCAAGTTATTTTTCTGGAAAATAAGTGATTTCAATATTTTCAAGTGGAGCTATGCGATAATGTGGTGTGCATGAGACCTAATTATCAAGGATCAATGCTTTTTAATGTGATAAATAATTTTAAGGCTAAATATTTGATTGCTATTATCTGCATGTGTTAGTTGGCATCTGGTGATGATGATCTGCCCAAGAGAGATGACATTGGTGAACGGAGAAGGAAGCACGAGCTTCGTGTACTTGGAAGAATTGGTGCTGACAATGACAATGATAATGGCTATGATGATGACCATGATGATCACAACATCAACAATGATGAGGAGCATGGCGATGTGTCGGATGATGGTGCTTCAGATGATGATGTGTCAGAAGATGAATTTTACAAGGAGGCCAAGAGGAAGCATAACATGAAGCTAATCACCAAACAGCAACTAAGTGCAGCGTATGTTTTCTTTTTCATCCGGAGCTGTCTCTCTGTATACTGTTGAAAGATTTAAATAGAGGATAGCAGATTCATAACAGTGAAGCCATTTTTCATAGTGGCAATATTGTGGATGCTACGGGTTCATGCCATATGTAAATGTTTTGTCTGTTTTTTTTTAATTTATAAAGTAGAAATATTCAACAAATGATGACAAAAATTAGAATAATAAGTTATATTGTATTTCTTTTATCTTGTTTGTTGCAGTAAAAAAATTGTTCCTTCAATGAACGAAGAGGAACAACAAGCTGATGGTAAACGTCAGATTTCCTATCAGGTTGGATTTCTTGATCTGAATTGGTCTCCTAACATTAGGCACCATGTATATATATGATTGGATCCCATTATAAAATGGAATGGAATTAAATTTCTTTTTTTGTCTTTTGTCTGGTGCTCATTTCTGAGCAAATATTAACTTGTGCAATTGCTTGCAGATGAACAAGAACAAGGGTTTGACTCGACATAGGAAAAAGGACTTGAAGAATCCAAGGAAGAAGTACAGGGTAATAGTCACACTCTCTCTTGTATCTCTGCATCATCATCCTATGTATGCGTTGTGTTGTATTGCATTGGTATTAAGATGATCGTAGAGAAATAACCAAAAAAAGAAAATAGGATAAGAAGGTCATGCTTATTGATTGAGGAAATTGCTTATTGATTTGTTGGTTGATCAGGCGAAGCACAAGAAATGGGAAGAGAGGCGCAAAGGTCAAGTGCGTAACATGAGGCGGCCATCCGGTTCATATGGTGGCGAGTCATCAGGAATCAACCCACATGTTAGCCACAGTGTTAGATTTTAGTTTGAATGATGGAAGAAAGAGGAGTATCCATATAAGCATTGAGTGTTATTTTTTGTTAGTTTTTTGGAATAGCAAAGAGGGGCCTTTTTTTTTTTGGTTTTTTGGGAGCATCGGGATGTAAGCAATTTGTAATGCACTAGTTGGTACTGCTTGTGATTTTACAATTTGTTACATATTAAGAGGCGCTTGATGATCGAATGGTAAGAGGTGAGGAGGGTATACTGAACCTAGGACTCTGTAATAGTCTTTCTTGAATTCCAAACTTTGGCGTAAAGCTCCTCCTGCTTTGATGCTGGCCAAGTGGTAGGAGGTTCTGGCTGCTCTCTCTGTAATGCTATTGAAAGCCTTTCAAGATAATAGAACTTGAACACTAACTTGTACTTTTGACGACAAGGAATTAGGACTTGTACTCTTGTTTACATATTAAACATCATTTTAATTCTTTTTTTTATTACTTAACTTAAAAAAATACCCCACTACCAACCGCGCTTTATCCGCCCCTTGCCTCTCTTGAGATCAAGAGATACGAAAAGAAGTTTTTTGGGCCTAATCATAGAGCACAAGTTGCGTGATATGCAACAAGAGTCATGTATTAATGTATTGTTGTAATTTATGATGTATCCAAACCTTTGCGTATCGACCTCTATCCTCTAACCTGGCTAAGCTCGCACAGTGACGCTGCACGGCCAGAATGGCACTCATGCATGCTCGCACGTGTACTGCGCTCCAGAGAAGAGAGAAAAGGGGACACGTGTGTTTTTAGCACGTAAGAGCCCTCCGCCACGTGGACCGACTTGGTGCCACGTGCCAATTAATTAGGTGATGGCGCATCCTTATAAATGCAATGCAATGCTTCCCTTCCTGATCAGCGTTCGTCAAATTTTGATGCTGTCTTGGAGAACCGTCCGTCTCCCGAGTGTACCTCTGTCCTCTGTTCGCCGCTTACATCTACTTTTTGTAACAAGATCCTCATCATCACAAATCCAAGTTGTCGCTCCCTGCAATTACCACCCCAGAAACAGCTGATCAGGAGGGCATCTACAGCTGCTCGTTTTGATCACCATTTTTTGTTTGCTACCAGCAATAGCAATAGCAATACCAGAGTAAGAGCAATGGCGTCCCAGGAGGCATTTCCCCCGCAGCACCAGGATACCCAGCCTGGCAAGGAGCATGTCATGGAGCCCAACCCCCGAGCTGGCAGCCATGACTACAAGCCCGCTAACAAGCTCCAGGTCTCATCTTAATCAGTACTACATTATCTATTCATTCTATGTATATTTCATCTACGATTAAGTAGAAAGGTAGGTAGTTATTAATTTAAATAATATATATGATGATGACATGTATGTACATGTTGGTGAAGGGCAAAGTGGCTATTGTGACGGGGGGAGACTCTGGCATCGGGCGTGCTGTGTGCTACTGCTTCGCACAGGAAGGAGCAATGGTAGCCTTCACCTACGTCAAGTCCCAGGAGGAAAAGGATGCGACCGACACGCTCAGCGTGCTGTGGGACACAGCAAAACAGAGGAATGCCAAGGAGCCCATGGCCATCCCGGCCGACCTAGGCTTTGAGGAGAACTGCCAGAAAGTAGTGGATGAGGTGGTGAATGCGTACGGAGGCCAGATTGACATCCTCGTCAACAATGCGGCAGAGCAGTACATGCAGACGAGCATCCAGGAAATCTCCGAGGAGCAGCTGGAGCGCGTCTTCAGGACCAACATATTCTCCTACTTCTTCATGACCAAGTGCTCTATTAATTAATATATATATATATATATATATATACACACACACTTAATTTAGCTAATTCTTCCTTGCAATCGTCATCTGAGTCTGGCGATTAATCAATGAAGGTATGTGATGAAGCACATGAAAGAGGGCGGAAGCATCATCAACACGACGTCCATAAATGCATACAGAGGAAATGCGACACTGCTGGACTACACCTCTACCAAGGGAGCCATCGTGGCCTTCACCCGCGGCCTTGCTCTGCAGCTGGTCCAGAAGGGAATCAGGGTTAATGGGGTGGCGCCGGGCCCTGTCTGGACCCCTCTCATCCCAGCCTCCATGCCCGAAGAAAAGGTGAAGAACTTTGGGAAGGAGGTGCCGATGCAGCGAGCGGCCCAACCCAGTGAGATTGCGCCCAGCTACGTGTTCTTAGCCAGCAACATCGACTCCTCTTATATCTCAGGCCAGGTCCTCCACCCCAACGGTACGCATGCATGCAGGATCGCAGATGCAGCGCGTGCGCGCACAATTAATTAATGCTTTTCTCTTCTGTTATCTTCCATTCTTAATTAGTGTTCCGATGATAATTTACAACTTGTGTGACAGTTAATTTGCACATATATGTAGTGCTAGCATATTTGGGACTCATAATTACATTTGCAGGTGGAGTCATCATCAACGGTTAACAACTTAATGTAAGCAGTTAATGCATATATGGAGTACGTGTAAGAAAGAGTAAGAAGAAGGAGAGACCGACAGGATCATACCACCAATTAAGTTGAGAGCTGTTACTTGTGCCTGGGTTTTTGTTAGTTTTGGATCTCTTTTCTTGTTCATGTTATATTCTGTATGCGATCTCTCCTCTCCCTGTTACATAAAATAATTAATCATATGTACGTGTGAATGTACCAGCATCAGCTATATATTATATATTATAGCTATATATCTTGTGAACTGCATATGCGGTCTTTTTACTGGTTCATGTAAAACAGTATATAGTTGTCTTTACGAATCCAAGACTTTTATCGCTTGATGGAAAATGAGTACTACTCACATTGGGGTATATATGCACTGGCATTCTGGCAAATTTGGCGAGAAAAAGGTTGATACGTTGCAATTAATTCTAATTGAGCCTCATGATCGATCTCTATATATATATAAGAATAATCGTAGTATATATCCAATATTTACAAATAATAATTTTGGTATATATTCAATCTTTATGGTACATTAAAAATTAATGTACAATCAATGGTTGGAATTTTGTCATAAAAAATTGAACAGTTTCCTTTTTTAAATGAATAAAACATTTAATAGGGATAAAATGGGCAGCTGAACAATTGACAAATTAGGAAGTTATTCATGATATTAAATGGATGGAAATCTTTAATTGTATTCGATTCTGTGAGATTTTCTAAGACAAATTCATATTTGGGGGGTGCTATTTTCAGGGCCGAACAAGTTTAATTTTTGCATTATGTCTATATTGCCCTTCATTGATTTCTCTTAACTTTGCCTAATAAGCACCGTCTTAATTGTCATTTCATTTGTTAGAAAGATAATAACTCTGATTGCTTTTTTTCAATTCTTTCAAAGAAAGTTCTAAAATTTCTCATTAACTTTCTTGCTCCGCCGAATCTTTCACTGATAAAATTCTAGAATCTTTTTATATATATATATGAATCAATTCTGGAGGTATTACCTCATAGTTGATCTATACATATAAACATAGAGATGTTTCTTTTGGTAACAGACGAACACGCTCATGAAGTCTGTGTGATTAAAATTCTAGAAAAATATGTTGGAATTTATTTATAAACGGTGTAGGAACAGATAATAAAATTAAAAACAAAAAAGAATGAGAGAATAAGAAGGTACAGATTTAATTAAGAGCGCTTCCCTCATTATCTTTCGATTATTTGGGCCGGGTCTCGATGTCTGGAGTCGGCACAAATCCGACCCAAACCCGGCGTCTCCAGACCATCTAGTACCAGTTGCTAAACGCCGATGCCAACGCTGCGTGAGGTAGGGACTAGGGACTAGGGACTAGGGACTAGAGACTTGAGAGTTGAGTTGAGAGTCGAGGGAGTGTCGCTCCTCGCTCGCTCGAGTGAAAACACGCGACACAAATGCTGTCTCTCAACTCCGTTGATTCTTGCTTGTTGGACTTAAACCCTAAAACCCCAATTTCACCAATTTCACCAACGAAGCGACATCCTACAGCCCTACGCTCTTCATTTTAGCATTTCCTCAAACACTCCACCTGCTCCGCCTCTCCATTTCCCCTGCTCCGCCTTCCCTGTAACTCCATCCATCCCACTACTTCCTTTCTTTCTTTCTTCCTATTGCATTAATCAACCTACCCTTGTCTCATCTGTTATGTATATGTAGGTCCGACAACTTCAACCATGGCGATGGTCCCCAAACTTCAACTGCCTTTCGAACCTGGTGACCAGGTTGAATTACAAAGCTTCATCAAAGGCTATCGTGGTGCCTGGTTTCGTTGCAAGGTACTGCCATCAAAACATATCTTACTTTTTCCCATATTGCTTCCTCCTCCCTTTAATTCCATTTAAAGATGTGCATTCTGGGGTGTGCAATGTTTCCTGTTATATTCTTGTCATTTTGTTTGCCAGGTAAACAAAATCCGCACTTGGAGGGGCTCTCTTCAGTGTGCCCTGGAATATTGCGACTTCCCTGACGAGAGTGAGTTTTACTTTCTTTCACCTCGTACTAACTGAATATATATATATATATATATATATATATATATATATATTGCAAAAAAAAAAAAAAAGGTGCATAGCACCCGTTTCATTGAATGAAACAAGAACTCAAACAAACTGTTACTGGGTACGTGCTAGCAGCAACACCATAAAAGACAAAATCCTAACTTAAAGCTATAGCCCATTCCACCACACTATCGTCTAGCATATGGTACCAGTACCAGTTGGTACCACAGCCCGAAAACTAGACTAACCGTATCTGCCAGTCTCAACATACACAAAAAACATCAATGACTGTGCCACTAAACCTACAAATAAACTATCCAAGACACAAAACAAACAGCCAAACAGCATCATAAGCTTAGTAGCACCTCCATAATACTACTGGCTCACATGCCAGAATGTCAAAATAAACTAGCCTCTACTGACACTGCCCCCAGCTGCAACAAAGGCTCCACAATCTGTATCGGTATGTCGTCAAAGTCTTGTGGCATCCACTTCTTCACTAATTGCTGCATGCTTTCAGTAGCAATACCTAACCAAATAGAAAATGGTAGAACAAATAAGTAAAATCATCCTTCTAGTTGTAAAAAAAAAAGATTGATTATTAAAGACGACAGTATTTATGTGCATCCATAAACACCAGCATCACTACACTGACCACTTCTAGGAAAGCTGACCTCTCAATTGGAGGTAGCTGCTGGCCATATAATAACAAATCATTAAAGGTAATCCAAGAAGATCTTGACAATTACCCATCCAAAACTAAAGTTTCTTGGCATATGAACACAAAATGAAAAGGTGATTGACAGATTCATTATCTACACAAAATACACAAGACTCAGATCCTTCCCATCCCCTCTTAATTGAAGAATCTTTAATTAAAATTCTTTTTTTATGCAAAAGCCACATGAAGATTCTCATTTTTGGAGGCACTGGCAAGTGCCACCATAGCATGGCATGTGGTACTTCGACCCCCCTAAACATTAACCATTCATAGACTGAGTGAGTAGTAAACGGCCCTTCAGAATCCCATCTCCACAGAAGAGTATCAGTGCCATTCTCTGATAGGGAGATTTTTTGCAAAATTCCCAATAGTTCTTGCCATTCCTGTTGAAGAACACCAGACAAAGTTCTAGAAAAAAGTAATGTTATTCCCTTGAGAAAGCACTACCTCCTGTAATGAAACAAGGGAGTTAGTGCAAATCTGAAAAAGATAAGAGTAAATAGAAGACAATGCACCACCCTGATACCACCTGTCAATCCAGAATTTGATATGTTGACCATTCCCTATTTTAGAAATTAAAGCCAGCATGACCAGTTTTAGTGCATCTTTCAAAAAAGGAGAAATCATTTTCATCCTTTGTTTAGCCAGTATCATCTCTTTCCAGGTTCCAGCATAATGGGGATTATGTAATTTCCACCACCACCTAACTGAATGTATATATTACGTTATCTTTTTTGGTTTACTTTATATTTTGCTTCCGATTTTGAAATGGACTGAATAGAAGCTGCTACATATGGCATACAAAATGAAAGAAAAGAAAATGAATAATCAGAGGTTTAATTTGAATTTTCTCTGAATAATCAATCATATTTGTTGCCATACCAGTATTGTGGAATATGGATAATTGATTCATGATTTGCAGAGATAATATGGACAAGTGTTTATGAAGCAGCCCCAAAGGACTTGTCAGGTCAGAACCCAAGGACAAAGAAGCTGATGCTTCGACCACCGTTCCCTCCTTTTCACAAAGAGAGCGAGCAGCCTATGTCACTGCCAGCTCAACCCCCCTCAGCTGAGGTGACAGCAGTTGTTAATGATTCCTGGAAAGTCGGTGATCTGGTCGACCTCTGGTGTGATGGCTGTTATTGGTCTGGAAACATTATCAAGCTTAACGCTGATGATTCTGTCAAGGTACTATGTCTGTCATTTTTCCTTTTTTCCTCACTCTACTTTTGTTTTTTATAATGTTTGATCAGATCAGATTGTTATCTGTGAAGAAAAAAGCTTAAAAGTTGAAATAAGTAAAATAGTGGCCCGACATTAAGTTTTCCAATAGTTTAAGAACTTTACCTTCTTACTTTGGTCATGATCAGCCATCTCAAAGTTTGATATGTTATCCGTGGTCTTGAATTGCTCAATGAACCTACTGATGCTTGTTTTTATATTTAGTTAAATGGAATTATACACTTTGATTAGTTGTTTTTCTTTTGGTTGCATTTGTAGGTTCAACTGCCAGGACCACCAATTGGGGAAGGTGGTGTCTACGAAGGGGTTGTTAGAGATCTAAGGCCATCTCTCAATTGGTCACAAGAAAAGGGTTGGTCTGTGCCTGTCTCACAGGTCAGCTGTGTCAGCGTCTTATTCTCATGCTTCTTTTCACCATTTTTTATTCTCATGTTTCTTATTCTCATGCTTATGGTTGTGTCGAAAACGTGTACATTCTATAGAAATGAATAAATGAACGAAATTAAAAGAAAATAAATGGAAATGACTTGCAACTTTATTTCTGGTATTCATACTTTCATGTGGTTTGGGTTAGTTGAATTAGGGGGCATGCAAACCATCCTTTTTCTCGACTTGTTAGCAACCAAAAAATTTATCACCACGAGTATTCTTTTTTTTTAGTCCATTATCCTGTTTTTTGAGAAAAGCAACTAATAATATCAACCTTCTAGTTGTGAAGGCAAATGGAGATTCTTGGTACACTGCCCGTTTGGTTCAATGTTCACCACTGGCATTGTTGCGTCATGACTCGGGTAATTCCTTGAACGAAAGTCTTTAGCATTCATCTCTAAATAATGTGGTCTTCCTTTTAAAAAAAAAGTACTATTCTCATTAAAAGGATACATCCTCGATTATGTATTAGGTTAGCAATATGTGCATTGTCTGTCTTCAGGAGAGAGGTAAAGAGTACTAAGGTTGGTTAGTTTTTTATTCAAGATCAAAGTGTAGGTCATATCAGCCATGCATTGGATGTGAGTTGCATTCTATGCGATGAGGGTAGAAATGGACCTGGGAGCTTGAATGCAGCTTCTAAAATGGCGCTTGAATGGAAAGAGTCGAGCTGCTCCGCAAGAGGCCATAGCTGCTCCAGTGCCTCGACAGATACATCAAACTTGAACCCCAACACTGTGCGCTTCCCCAGGAAGAGATCTTCTAATGAGAAAAGCAGGGCAGTGGTGTCTTCAGATGAAGAAACTGGCTCTAAAAGAAGTGGGGATTTGCCAGATGATGCAGGAAGCTCTGATGAAGCCTCAGAAGAGAAGAGCAAGTCTGATTCATTGCGCTTCGGCAGAAACCACAGTAGCCAGAAGAGCAGGAGGGTGGTTTGCTCAGAGGACGACGGGGAGGTCAGGAGTGTTGTGAGAAACTGTGAGAAGCGAGATGGAGGTGTGATAGAGACAGAGATAGGGGAGTCGATCATGGAACTGGAGGAGGTGGCGAACAAGATCAGGTGGCTCAAGGGCCTTCTCTGCTTCGGGTTCAGCAGCTGGCTCAAACCCCCGTCTTCAACATGGAAATTCTTACCCAACAGCGGCCCGACACCGACCAGTGATGAGCCCAACTCCAAGGCCAGGCAGTGATGACTAGACTCCAGTTTATATATAATATAGGATCACATATATAGCATAGGATAGGTAAGGAGAGAAGAGGATAGATTCATAGACAGATAATAGGCTTCTATACTTTGTGTAGATTCCTAGAGGAGGAGTGGCAACTGACCCAAAGAAGATAGAAGCCCTTTCTTTGGGAGTTAGCTTAGGTTGCTTCTTTTTTAAAAGCTTCCCTCAAGAAAATCATTTCTTAAGCCCAACGCTAGAAGTAAAGCTGGGTTTTTAAATCGTACCACTCGTCTTTTCACTTAGTTAGGACCTTATAGGGTTATTGAGTATTGTAAGGCGGGTGATATCCCTGTTTACACAGTCCACTGATAGTTAGATGTTGACTGGAGCTTACTAAATCAGCGATCAAGTTTATTTGGGCTTCAAATTTTGTGGCATGTTTGCCTGAAAACTTTTCTGTCTTTTTTTTTATTTTCTGGGTATATGATGCAACCTATCCAGCTGCTAATTAGGCAATGAAGATGCCTGTTGTTACTGAGATCTATGTATTGGGTGGCGCTCTGGTCTTTTCTCTGTTATTGACAGTTGATGGGCTTCAAAATTGGGCTGGGCTGCCTGATTTCTTCAGTACATCAGAACCAAGTTGCGCATGAGCAGAGCACGGCTCCCTCAATCAATTAGATATATTAAACCCAAAAAAAGAAGCAAAGAAAAAATCACATTGAATTCAACATCCCCCATTTCACATTTTCACTCAGCATAGTATGCCAAATAAATGAAGTTTGATAAAGCCACATCGCACATGCGTCAGTGAGCTGTTCCTTGAGACCTTAGCTAATTAGATCATCAGACTCCTCCTAAGTCTCTATATGGCATATATCATTATTGCATGCATGCATGTATCGCCATCATCGATCGTCAATTCATCATATCATTATTCCACGCATATGTATGCATTCCCCAACTTTCCAAATGTTCATTCCAGAATCAAGACCGAAAATCGGCCTACCTTGCCCCTTGCTGCTTTAATTTGCGCGCACACACGCACACGCACACTCTTATACCTCTCTTATATTATGCATGTGCCAGCGATGTACATGTATAATTCATCATTACATGTAATTATACAACGTACTTCCCACTTAACCCACAAAACCCACAACTAAACTACCTTGCTAGCTATATATATACACACATACACCCCAACTAATTGAACCTGTTGACAAGTTTGTTGAGATTAGCCTTGCCTCTCCTTCTGAAGAGTCAATGGCATCATCCTCTCCGGCCATCCAAGTTGTCGAACACCAACATATAGAGCTCAGCGACCATGATCTCAAGCGCAGCACCACTCCACACCCAATTCCAAACATCCAAAAGGTAGCTAGGCCTCTAACATATATGATTAATTAATCTCTTTATTAACTAATTTAATCATATATACTTGATACAGTATAACCACCACTAATTTCTCTGCATTATTTCACTAGCTTATTGCATTGGACATACAATATGTTATCATATATGTATGCATGTATATATGCAGGCATCTTCTCTTCCTCCAAATCCGAATCCGACAGTGGCAGTGGATAAAACCTTATCAAGCACCACCAACCTGGCACAACTGCTGCACACGGGGACAGTTCTGGCCTTCGAGGCTCTGTCATCGTCCTTCACCAACAACGGCAGTTGCTGTGTGTCCAACAAGTACCTGACAGCCCTGCTTATCTACTTCTGTGTCCTCTCTTGCATCGTCCTCACCTTCACCAACAGCCTCATGGGCCAGGACAGCAAGTTCTACTACAGCCTTGCCACCTTCCAGGGCTTCTACGTCATCAACTTCTCCGGCTCGGACAATGAGGCCACCAACACCTTCCGCAACCTCTACAAGCTTGTGATCAGGACCATTGACCTTGTGCACACCTTCTTCGCCACCATCGTCTTCCTGTCTGTGGCCTTCAGTGGCACCAGTGTCCAGAGCTGTTTCTTCCCGGACGCCAACCACAACTCTGAGGAGCTGCTCCTGAACTTGACTCGGAGCTGCCTTCTTGTCCAGCTTTGTCTTCCTCATCTTCCCAACCACACGCAAGGGCATCAGCTACACCAATATCACTCACCGGTGCTGATCGATTGATTGAGCCCTCATCATCCATCAACTCATGATCTAGATCTAGCTCTATATATAGCTAGCTACAATTAATCCACACATATATATATGTACGTCTTGTGTCGCTAATTAATTAATTGGTCCTGTTAAAGTGAATTCTAGCTACCTTGAAATTAAATTAGGGAGTTGGTTCATAGAGAAGCATGCATAGGCAATACAATGGCGTACTTACTTTTGTGCAAGAGATACTTCTTGGTAGAGGATTTGATAGAGTTTTTTGTAGACTCGATTGTGCTTATGTTTTACAATTCTCAAACATGCTTGAACATTAATGGCTTTTGGACCTAATTTTTTACTTGTAAGAGGGGTTTGAGATAGGGAGATCCTTTGTCTCCCTATCTTTTTAATCTGGTTACAGATAGTCTTTGTAAAATAATTGATAGAGGTAAACTTACTAGATACATTCAAGGTTTGAGTCCTTCTGTCTCAGATGGTCTAGTAGTTGTGAACTATCATTATGCTGGTGATACCATTTTTTTTCTTAAAAGCAGATTCTTTAATTGCGAAAAAAGTTTTGTGGGCCTTACTTTCTTTTGAAGCGCTGTCTGGTATTAAAAGCAATTTTCATAAAACTGAAATGGTGCCTTTGAATTTAACAGTAGAGGAAAGTAATGTACTAACTTTTATTTTTGGTTGTACTCTTTCTCAATTACCTCTCAAATATCTAGGAATACCTCTTATTGATAAAAAGTTGACTATGAAAGAGTGGGGAGTTATCATTGATAAAATCAATAAGAAGTTACAAATTGGGCTGGCACTTTATTATCAATTGGTGGTAGAGTTACTTAATGCTATTTTGTCGGCAGTTTCACTCTATATATTTTCATTGTTCAAAACCCTTGTCAAAGGATAAAAAAAAATTGATAGTATCAAGTGCAGATTTTTGTGGCAGAGCACTCAATAAAGTAGGAAAAAAATATTCTTTGGTTAATTGGAAAAATGTTTGCTTAAAGAAAAAACATGGAGGTATGGGCATTTTAAATTTGGAAATAACGAATATCTCTTTGTTACTCAAACGGTGGTGGAAATTGCATAATTCACAGAATAATAATTTTTGAAAACAAGTGATTGTGGCAAAACAACATCTTCACATGATTTTACCTTTTCTCAAAGCAATCCTTAAACTTGATGTTTGGCCATGTTTGTGTATCATATCAGATTGGTAATGGGCACAATATTACATTTTGGTCTGATAAATGGTATCAGGGGTGTGCTCTTTCTGCATCATTTTCTTTTTTATATCAACTTTGTTCTAATAAATCTGTCTCCTTACAGGAGGTTGTTCAATCTAAAGGAGCTATATTTTTTTTTTTACACATCCTTTATGTGGGGTGCTATACTCTGAATGGCATGAATTAATGAGAATTGTGCAAGGAATTAAGTTATCTGATTCAGCTTCAGATACTCTCCTTTGAAGATGGGACAATAAAGGGGTTTTCACAACTCATTATGTTTATGATTGGCTGATGTTTAGGAGGACTAAAGTTCAATATGCCATGTTATGGTGGCAATTGAACTTACCTTCAAAAATAAAGGTTTTCATGTGGCTAGTCTAATAACATAAAATTCTTATCAGAGATATTTTAATTAAAAAGGGTTGGACTGGTACAAATACTTGCACTTTCTGTGCTAATAAAAAAATTGTGGATCATCTCTTTCTGTTGTGCCCTTTTGCTCAACAAATTTGATTTTGGATGGGTGTCTGTCAGGAACATTTTACAGCCTGGCAGTCATTCTCAGATATACTGGTATATGGTAAACAATTGAATTTGGCTGATATGCAAGCTTTTCTGACAATTGTCAGTGTTGTTTGTTGGTGCTTGTGGACATATAGAAATGCAGTGGGCTTTAATAATCACTATGTTTATACTGTTAGAAGAATGTTGATTCTAATATGCTCTACTATTCATTATTGGTCAGGAAATTTTAAGGAGAAATTGCTTCCCTTGCTGAAGAAATGGATGCCTCGGGATTTGGATGAAATTCCAATTTAAGTTTTGGCCCCTCAGATGCAGTTAGGGGTGCTGATTCCGATGCCAGATGGTTGAAATGAGAATGTGTGTTTGCCTGACATTTGTTGCTATGGCAATTAATTTTCTTAGTGTGTTGTTGATATTGATATGTTGTTATGCTTTGTTATGAATTGTTGTTGTTTAGGTTGATTGGTAGGTTGTTTTTTTAGTAGATCAATCAATGAGGAATAAAAAGGTAGAGGCTGGCAGTTTGTTTCCACCTCAATCCTGATACTACACTTGCAGTACACCCCATTTTTGACTGAGTGTGGAAACACAGCTACCGTCAGTGATGCATAATTTGCTGAGATTGGTTACTTGGGTTTTAGATGGGGTTTTTTTTTATTTGTTTTTTACAGCTTTGAGTTGTATCAGCTTGTTTCATTTAATGAAACGGGTGCTTGTCAACTTTTTTGAAAAAAAATGGCATACTTAGTTATTTTTTCTGTATCGATTTTATACTAGAGAAATAAACCATCATTTATACATTGATTCATGGAAAATTGCTTTGATTCGATCCAAGATGTATATAGATTAGAAATTGGAGATGAGGCAGCTTTAATTTGTTAATTTTATTCATCTCCAATTTGTGAGGTCGTGTTTTTTGAGAAAAATAGTTTGACTTGAAGAACTTGAGGAATGCAATTAGAGAAAAGAAAAATAAAGAAAAGCAAGAGTGCTACAGTAGTTGCAGTTGCAGGCTTTGCACATTTAATTGTTAAGTACGAGTCGCCATGTGATTTGGAATTTGAGAACTAATAGGAGTCTTAATTAATAAATTAACTGTTAAACTTTTGTTATTTCGGTTTTTGGTCATGCATGTATGTCCCAGCTGGCTTAATTTGTGTATTAATTAATTAAGACAGACTCCACCAATAGAGGAAAGTAAGGTCTGACTTGTGAGAATATTCTCAACATCTTTTCCTCTTAGAAATAAGAAACTTAAAATGTTCCCAAAAAAACTAATTAATTCCTCTTAGAAATAAGAAATTTAAAATATTGCCAAACAGATTAATTGATGAAGTGGTGCTGGACTCTGCATGCATGTCGGAAAGAAATATACCATGCATGATTTTGATCGCAGTTAATCAGACTTACAATGTAAGTTGGGCCCAAATTTGGGTGCGTGTGGATGTATTGCATACTCAATCCTCAATCCTCAATCCTCAATCCTCAATCCTCATACATACATAGATATAAAAATAATTGGTCACGTGGCTTGGCGACCCCAATGGTTCCATCACGCAGAGACCCAGCTGGACGGTGACACATGCATCCCCTTCGACAGCTAAGCAAAGATGAAAAGATGATGGATATATAGAATTATTATAGTTCGGAGATAGATCGTACTACTATAATAATGATAAAGAATTAAAGAGTACTCCGACGGTGGGCGGCTGCATATGCATAACGCTAATTGCTTGACGCGGATGCGAGGAGGCGAGGAGAAGAGGAGACGACCCAAGGCCGAAAAGACGCGGCTAGCACGTGTACATAGTCCATAATCCATCCATCCATCAATCCACCAATCCACCAATCCATCAATCCACCAATCCACCAATCCATCAATCCATCAGGCGTTGCGAACCCGATCCGGATCCCCATGCCCGTCCCAAACCCCCACAACTAATTCGTCCAGAATTTCGGATCAGCTGCGCCCATTTCGTTCTTCTTTTATAACTTGGTTCATTAATCCCATCCATCCTTCAGCGTCGACATCATTAATCTATAGATAAACAGAAGAGAGGAGAGGAAAGTGGTCGCTGCTTTGCTCAACTTGTAGATAAAAAGAAAAGAAGAAGAGCACGCTGCACGTACGAGTAATTGATTGCTTATTTGAGCTCAGCTGCTCACGATCCTGGGTCCTGGCAAGAGTTACAAGTTAGAACAGCTACGACAAATAAAGAATCAACATATATACATATCACCATGAGCAGCATTCAACAAAACAATCAGCAGCAGCAGCAGCAGAGGCGCCACCTCCCGGCTCGGATCATACTGGTGCGCCATGGCGAAAGCCAGGGCAACCTCGACACCGCCGCCTACTCCACCACCCCTGACCACAAGATCCCCCTCACCGCCCAAGGCCTCCAACAGGCGCGCGATGCCGGCCGGGCCATCAGACGCATCCTCACCAATCAAAACCAGAGCGGGCAGTGGGGCGTCTACTTCTACGCGTCCCCCTATGAGCGCACCCGCTCCACTCTCCGCGAGATCGGCCGCTCCTTCCCCCGCCCGCGCATCCTGGGCGCCCGCGAGGAGTGCCGCGTCCGCGAGCAGGACTTTGGCAACTTCCAGGTCCATGACCGCATGCTTGCCGTCAAGGAGGCCCGTGAGCGCTTCGGTCGCTTCTTCTTCCGCTTCCCTGAGGGCGAGTCTGCAGCCGACGTCTTCGACCGAGTTGCCAGTATCCCTTTTTAATCTCCCATTCATTCATTCATTCATTCATTCATTCATTCATTCATTCCTCCTCTTACTCCAATCAATCAAATCCTAATTTCCTAATTTTATTCAGGCTTCTTGGAATCACTCTGGCGCGACATCGACATGAAGCGCCTCTGCCAGGACGACAGCACCGAGACCAACCTCATCATCATTACCCACGGCCTCACCTCCCGCGTCTTCCTCATGAAGTGGTTCAAGTGGACCGTCGAGCAGTTCGAGCACCTCAACAACCCTGGCAACTGCGAGATCCGTGTCATGCAGCTCGGCCCGACCGGTGAGTACAGCCTCCTCATTCACCACACCGCAGAGGAACTCGAGCAGTGGGGCCTCTCTCCCGAGATGATTGCCGACCAGCGCTGCCGTGCCACCTCCTCCAACAACGACTTTGGTGGCTACCTCACTAATTCCTTCTTTGATAATCTTCCTGATAATTCCAACTCCGATACTGATGATCCTGATGCTGATCCTGATCCTCATTCTCATTCCTGGGAAGATAGCAGCGAGAAGGGAAGTTGCTGATTCATTTACTAGATGATCTTTCATTGTTTCATTTGTTGGAGTAGTCAAATGTTTACTAGGCAAGCCAAAAAAAAAAAAAAAACAGGTTGCTAGTTTTCTTTTTTGTTTTAGTTCATTCAGCTAATTGGTGGGTGGAATTTGGATTTCTTAATTTCAATTGTTACACAGGCTGCCATCATTAGATCTGTAAATCCTTGAGGGAGAAAAACATGTACTGAGATTTTGGTCTCTGTAAAGGGGACAAATTACAATTAGAACCTAATTTGGGATGATAAATTCAATTAGAACCTATTTTTTTCAGATCACTGCAGCGCATCAGTGAGTGAATTACTACCCAGGAAAGGAAGAGGTTAGTTCCATTATGTATATATAAGAAGGCTAAAAAGCTTAGCAGCAGATGAAGTTCCAACATTACATTATTTGTTGGTATTAAATTAGCTGAGCATGTGTCATATGGTCTGTAATCCATTCTGTATACGTATTTGTCGGTTTTCAATGTAATTAGCAGCAAAGGTTGTGTGAGGTATATATGCTGATATATTCAATTACTGTTCAAGAATATGTGTTGTCAGTTATAATTGCAGCAAAAGCTCCTATAATCGATCAAGCCTGCATTGCATTTCCTAACTTCATTCTCAGTTTACTTTATTGTTTAAACATCTGCTTATCAGTATCTTCTATTTTAATTGCCTTTTTAGATGTTAATGAGGATTAATCAAAAAACTGATTTTTAAGCTTCAATGCAGCATACTAATCCAACTAAAACTGACTTTTGAACATCCCATGATACATGAACCGCTTTCGCCAAAATAAAGTTGCTACTCCATTCACAGTTGCTGCAAAAACTAAGCTCTCATCTTGCTAAGGGGGTGGCTTACAAGCAAAATATCGAACTGTTCCTTTTTAGTGCAGCGTGTAAGGCAGCATTCCTTAAATCATATCTTAGTAACAAAACGTCATTTCATGGAAAAGCGTAGCTACCATTGCTAGCTTCAAACATAAGAAAGCATAACTACCTTACAAAGTGGTTTCTCCTCAAAACTTGAATATACAAAGGAGTACCATAATTTGTACAACCAACCTTAATTACATGTACTTCTGTTTGGGAACTTCTTCAAATCACCCCCACACGTGTTTCAAAAATGTTGTGTACACCCTTCATAAAATGAGAAATATCACAGTACCCCTCAACAAAACCTCGCACTGACAAGACCTGCTTCTTTGCATTCCTTCCCTTCTCTTAATAAACCATGTTTTAGAGGGCATGTGCAACATTTCTCATTTTCTGCAGGATCTACACAATATTTGGTGCATTGTACAGGAACCTATTTTCATGCAAACCTCAATGCAGCCAATGCAACAAGCGCACCCGCTCTAAATAACACGTCTCTCATGCTCCTCTCCACTTTCAGTGCCATCATCTCTTCATCCTTCATCTTCAGCTTATTCGAGTCTTTGAACACCTGCACTATTGTATCTCTCAGACCATTAACAGCCCAAGATAGCCAGAAAAGGCCGAGTCCAAAACCAGCGTTGAAAACCCTAGATGCGGAAATTGGGACTCTTGTGCCAGGACCAGCCATCTTGCATGCAACAGAGAAGAGAACCGCAAGGCCAGTCCCAGCAATACCGATGGAGAATGATGTCAGGATATGTGCTATCTCAGGGCCCAATTTCTTGAGGGAGAGGATTGCCACACCAGTACCTCTGCCAGTACCGGTACTGCTCTTGTCTAGGAGAAGGGAAAGGAGACTTTCGCATACATGGAAGTAGTTCTTTTGGAATATGTCTCGGTTATAGCTTGTGTTGTTCTTTTGCCTCTTCTTCTGTGATGATTTTGTCTTGTTGGCCCCATTGCTGAGAGCACATAAAAAATGAAAAGAAAAAAATTAGAGGGAGAATATTGACAAATTTAAAACTCAGTTATTGTTTTTCTTGATATTGTGTAAATGCTCAGTAAAATGTGATGAGAGATTTGGAAAAGTTGAGCCATTCATCCGTGAAGAATGTAGTCGAGGGCAATGCTTTTTTTTTTTGTGGATATCCGCGAAGTAAAAGATACAAAATGAGTCGGTTTATTTTTAAAGCTTTCTTCCTTTTAAGAAAGATGAAGAAATGCCATACCTTTTAGAAGGAGCAACAACGGTCTCGGTGGGAAAATTAAGAACAGATACTTTGCCGCACACTTTTGCACGACCACGAGTCCTGTTACACATAACAGATTAAAAAAAAAGGAAGATGAATCTGAGTATAGGAATGAATTGATAAGCAGCAGCACAATTGGCATAGCTGGATGGTGGATACAGACCCAAGAAGAAAGTAGAAGAAATATTGAAGAAGAAAGTAGAAGAAAAATTGAAAAAGAAAGAAGAAGAAATTTTTTGAAGCAGCAGGAGAGAGTACCTGTCAAAATAGGGAACAAGCAAGGAGACCTTGGAGGGGTGGTTGTGTCCCTGGGGGAGCATGGGAGTGTTGAACTCAGCGAGGATGGAGAGGAGGTCCCTCATCTCGGAAGGGGTGCCGGTGAAGAGGATCCTGCCGCTGGGGTGCACGCTGAGTACGGAAGCGGGGGAGAGCCTGGCGAGAAACTGTGCCAGCAGCTGAGCCTGCTCTGGCGGCATCTGCATCAGCATGTCTATGTTGATGGGCAGCATCTGGACATTGCGGACATGAGGTAGGCATGGCTGGAAGGCCAAGAGGTGGCAGAGCTGGGAGAAATGAGCTTCAGAGCCTGAGCCTGAGCCTGGCATGAGGTAGCTGAGGACGCTGCTGTGCTCTGTGATGCGGAAACTGAAGAGGACTGGGTCATCCTGAGAACCTTGCATGTCGATCAGGGCGGGATAGCTGGGATCCCTGAGGCTCTGATCTCCACCTCCTCCTCCAAAGTTGCCGGAGTTGGGCTTTGTAGCTTGGGCATGGAGATGGAGAGGAAGCAGACCCTTCAACTCCTGCAACAGTAATTTTAATAAAATACAAGGGAGCAACTATCATTTTCTATTGAGGCGAGGGCGGAGGAGTCTTGTATTCTGTCAATCAAGTCGATCGGCGCAATGAAATGAAATGAAATTGATGAATGGAGTACCTGAAGCTTGGGAAGGGAGGAAAGGGAAGGGCACTGGAATTGGGATTGGGATTGGGATTGGGATTGCTCCGCGGCGGGGGAGGGGAAGAAGGGAGGCGCTATCATCGCCAGACAAGCCGACGCCATCGCTCGCTCTCTTCTCTTCTCTTCTTCTCTTCTTCTCTCCTTCTGCTACTCTATTCACCCCCGCCCCTGTGGCCTCCGTGCAACTGGGCTATGGCCCCAGATAATCCTTTTTTTTTTCTTTTTTCTTTTTTGTCGCTGTGGAAAATTCAATTTACATAAATAAATAAATGGAGATAAAAGAAGAAAGAAGCAACCCCCGTAGCTGTAGTCTAGTCTCGGAAAATCAATTAACAGAGGGACTAGAGAGGAGAGAGACTAGAGAGGAGAGAGACTAGAGAGGAGAGAGAGAGGGGCGCTCCGCTGGGCCACGCAGACGAAGAAATCCGTGCGTCATGGGCGAGTGAGTCCATTGGGTGAGTTTTTCCTTCATCCTTCCTTCGACGCTTCACGTTGAAAGTTATTTATTGATTTATTTATTTTTGGGGCACAGGAAAGGAGCCTCTGGATTCCATCTCCGCTGAGCCACTCAGCCAGAGCCAGGCGCCAGCGAGCTTCAACTTGCGTTGCGTCTTGTTTTGTGTGGTGCACCGTACACATATCCACCATACAGTGTTTTTTTTCCCTAGATCCCCCCCCCCCCCCCCCTCCTCTCCTTTCCGTCCGAAATTTCATCAATAGGAAAAAGGATACGAAATCACGCAACAAATCATAAACCATTACAACGTTTCTTAACAATCTGCAATATCAAAAATATTAAATTCTTTTTTATTTATTTAAATGGAATGTGCACTGACTTCATCTCACAAATTTTCAATCATCTTTATCAAATATAAAATTTGAAATTTGACAACGGATTATTATGATATCCTATATAAAATTTGAAATTTGACAACGGATTATTATGATATCCTATATAAAATTTGAAATTTGTAACTATTTCTTTTCGGAGAATCACATATTTCAAAACTTTATTTTATTAGTTTTTTTCAAGAATCTCTTTATAAAAAATTGAGTATTTTTTTTGTCTAGTATAAATTTCTCTTTATGATAGAGTCGATAATTTGAATCTGAGAAATAATGAAATTATAGATAAAATATTTGAATTTTTTATTTTTTTTATATTTAATAACTACTATTGGATTTATGTGATGATAATATAAGTTTAAAGTTTTCGACGAATAATGCAGGGATTTCAGCGAAATTTTTGTACGTGATAATATCATAGATAAAATAAAAAAATAAGTGAAAAGAAAAAACAAAAAGTGCGGTCAAAGACCGTTTAAGTAGGATTTTGGACCTATATTTTATCATTATTTTCAGTTTTTTTGCTATAGTCCTTGTACTTGTTACAATTTCGAAAGACTTTAATATAGATTATCAAACAAAATCTAGAATTATAAACTATTACAAAAATTACATCAAGTAATTTGGCAATTTTTTCTCGATTTCATGATTTCCTCCCCCATGTGGTTATTCCCGTGATCTTGTAATAAGAATTTTGCTTATTAATAAAAAATTTGGCTCTTACGTCCTCACTCGTCAAATCAGCAAAGCCTCTGAGGCTCTGACCTGACTTATGAATCTAATTTTTTTATAAATAGACATATTTGGATATTACGTTGAATAGTGAAATTTTCGATTTTAGTAATTCTGATCAAATGAGATCAATATCTGCAAACAATAATGAAACAATTCTTCTATGCAATTTCTTTCTTTCTTAATCTATGATACACAATATGGGATTTCATAACATTTGTATTACTATAAGTGGAGGGGATAAATCTAAATCAGTCTGTACAAACCTTAATATCACATGCTTTATTAAAATTATCTCATAAATAACATTCGGTGATCTGAATTGATTGGACCGTCCACTCTACATATAAAGTGCTATAGAGGAGTCAGATTTGATACACTATTGTGTCAAGCCCCAACTTCAGCCTTCACAACCATGAAGTCAAACACGACTATCATAATAAAAAAATAACCCAAACATTCTTTATTTGTGTTGGAATTAATAGATTTAAATTATTAAATATATTATATACCATTTCAATAATATATATATAAAGAAATTATAAGATTTTGACTTTATTTTAATATACATAAAAAATAGTGTTAAATGGTGAAATTTGGCAATGGTATTGGTACTATATACCAATAAGTATTTAATTTAGAAATTAAATTCAACTAAAATAAAAGTTTTGTGACTTTTTTTTAATGAAAAATGCACATTTGAACCATCCAAATTTCATATATTCACAAAGATCTTTCATTTGAATTTAAAACATAATAGCTCGTACAAAAATATAATCTTTTTAAATATTGTGGCTTGTGTTGTTTTGAAAAGAAATTTTGTGAAATTCCTTTTGTGATTGGTAATGACACAAGTTGTGAAATTCCGATTTTTATCATCATTATTATATAAATATACTAGTAAATGAATGAATAAATAAATACATGAGATGGGGGAGATGGGGAGTGCCCCAGGGTGCATGTGCTCTCCTCCTCTTTTTTTTTTTCTTTTTTAATATTGAGCAGTTGGATTTATTAATTTAGTAGAAACTAGTAACTCTCTCACACTCGATTTTTTATTGTAAATAGAAATAGACAAAAGGAAAAGGGAAAAGAGTAGGAGAAATTAGATAGATAGAAATCGTAAAATAGTAAGGTAGTAATAGTATCATTGGAAAAGGTATTGTAAAGTGGCGTTGTTTTGCTCCCTCTCTGCTCGCTCTCAAATAGCGATCAGCGACTGCTCTTGGCTCTTCTTCCTCGGTTGCTCTTGCTTTCCTTCCTTCTCGTTTGTCTGTTCCCTCCCTTCCCTTCTCTTCCCTTTCCTTCCCTTCCCTTCTCTCCTCTCCTCTCCTCTTCCCTTCTCTCCTCTCCTCTCCTCTTCTCTTCTCTCCTCTCCTCTCCTCTCCTCTTCTCTTCGCTGCCTCTCGGGGCGCCGGATCTCTCTTCTCCAAAGTCTGTCTAAGCTGCAGACCGCTTTAATTAATTGATTCCTCTACTCTACTCTACTCTTACTCTCACTCTCTTGGTTTCTTCCCTTGCTTCCTGGCTTACTGGCGAACATTATATAATTTAATTTAATTTAATTTAGTTAATTGATTGAGATTTGCGCGCCTGGCTGCGTGGCCATTACAATCAGCGTTTCGCTTCTCTTCTCCGAGACTGCATGTGATGAGCCTGCGCCAGGTTGGTTGTTGAGATCTATCTATTCTGTTCTGTCCAGAAGGCCACAAAATGCAACAGGATCAGAGGAGAAAGGTAAGCTCGCCCTTTCTTTCCTTGTTTAATTTTCCTTCCCTTTTTCTTCTTATATAATTTCCCTGGTCTGGTCTGGTCTGGTCTGGTCTGGTCTGGTCTGGTCTGGTCTGGTCTGGTCAGTGCCGATTTGAGGTGGATTTGATGTTCTTGCTTCTTTGATTTACTTGCTTGGCCGCTAGCAGCTAGCTTAACCAGATCGGATCAGATCCCTCTACCTTTTGTATTTCTTCTCCTTCACCCTGCAATCCAGGCTGCACCCAGCCAAATTCAGAGTTGAAATATGCATGCGCCTTTTGTGTGATTAATTTGAATGGATTTGATCCTGGGGCTACCTTTCTAAAGCTCCCTCCCTCTCTCTCTCAGTTACTTGTCACACCTCCTTCACCAAAAACAGAACAGCTTGTTATTATTGATTTGATTTAACATGATTTCTCTAGTTAATCCATCACTTAGCAAAGTCCTTATAGCTAGCTTTACTTGGGGGGTCTATCTACATTTATATTTTTAACCGGCTGTTTTTGCTGGACATAATCAGGACTCTCATCCCAAAATTAGTTGTCCACCCCTTCAGTAGTTCACCATGAATAATACTTGAATAATTTTATTGAAAATGTGATTTTAGTGATGGTGCATAAATTAACTAATTTGTTGGTAAACATAACACTAATATGAACACTGTCCTAATGGAACAGGGGTCGGCAGAGGTGGACTTCTTCACAGAATATGGGGAAGGGAGCCGGTACCGAATAGAGGAGGTGATAGGGAAGGGCAGTTATGGGGTTGTGTGCTCAGCATTTGACACACACACAGGCGAGAAGGTGGCCATCAAGAAAATTAATGACATCTTTGAGCATGTGTCAGACGCCACGAGAATCCTGCGGGAGATAAAGCTGCTCAGGCAAGAAACAAAGGATGATCTTATTTATGTTCAGATTTTTTTTCTTTCTTTTCTCCTTCAAGTTTTTTCATTTTATATAAAAACAATACAGGCTGCTGCGCCACCCAGACATTGTGGAGATAAAGCACATCCTGCTGCCGGCATCGCGGCGGGAGTTCAGGGACATCTATGTGGTGTTTGAGCTGATGGAGTCGGACCTGCACCAGGTGATAAAGGCAAATGACGACCTGACCCCGGAGCACTACCAGTTCTTCCTCTACCAGCTGCTGCGCGGCCTCAAGTACATCCACACTGCCAATGTCTTCCACCGCGATCTCAAGCCCAAGAACATCCTCGCCAATGCTGACTGCAAGCTCAAGATCTGCGACTTCGGCCTTGCTCGTGTCGCCTTCCACGACACCCCCACTGCCATCTTCTGGACTGACTACGTTGCCACCCGCTGGTACCGAGCCCCCGAGCTCTGTGGCTCCTTCTTCTCCAAGTACACTCCCGCCATTGACATCTGGAGTATTGGTTGTATCTTCGCCGAGCTCCTCACCGGAAAGCCTCTCTTCCCTGGAAAAAATGTTGTCCATCAACTGGACATCATTACTGATTTACTTGGAACCCCTTCTCAGGAGGCAATTGCAAGAGTAACTAGCTCTTTCTTTCACTTCAACTGAGCAGTCTAATTTGTTTTCATGTTAACCTCAAAATAGCATTTGCGTTTGCAAAGAAAAAAGAAAGGAAATGTCTCTGATTTTGGTATTCTTTTCTTTTCTCATAAAATCTTCCAGATTAGAAATGAGAAGGCGAGGCGATACTTGAGCAGCATGAGAAAGAAAAAAACTGTACCATTTACTCAGAAATTTCCAAATGCAGACCCACTCGCACTCTGTTTGCTAGAGAGGATGCTTGCTTTTGAGCCCAAAGACCGACCGAGTGCTGATGAGGTAACTATTATGTTCATTTGATTATGTCTTATGTTACTCAATTTGCCTCATCTCTTTTCCTTTGGGATAAAAGCCATCCCTGAAACAAAGATGGAGTTGAGAAAGAAAAGAAGAACATAACAGAAAATGGAACATGATGTGATTGTGATGTGTTAGGCTCTGGCGGATCCGTATTTCAAGAACATAGCGAATGTGGACAGGGAGCCATCAGCTCAGCCGGTCACAAAAATGGAATTTGAGTTTGAGCGGCGGCGGCTCACAAAGGAGGATGTGAGGGAGCTCATCTACAGGGAGATCCTTGAGTACCATCCCAAGATGCTCAAGGAGTTCCTGCAAGGCACTGACTCTACTGGCTTCATGTACCCCAGGTCTGATTGACTTATCTTTTCTTTTCTTTTTTTCTTCTTTTTTTTTTTGCCCCTATGCTTTTGTAGGACAAGTCACTGCTAACTATTTTCTTCTATGCTTGCAGTGCTGTTGATCAATTCAAGAAACAGTTTGCTTACCTTGAAGAACACTATGGAAAGGGAGGCATCGTGGCCCCTCCTGAAAGGCAACATGCATCTTTACCCCGGTAAGTTTTTCTCGCATAGCTACTTAGATTATTGTTCGCATGCATAAGCTAATTCTTTATCAACCAAAAGGACTGCATTTTAAAAACCAGTGGCATTGCTTTCAAAAGTTCTTCAATGATCAGTGGGTATTCTCTGTAGAAATAGAATAAATTGGGGATTCCTTTTTTTTTTCTCCTTCTCCCCCACCCCACACCCTTTTTTTGGGTGGGTGTGTTCAGCCAACCGTCCGGGGGAGGGGGTTGGGGGTGTCGGCAGTGGGGAGCGGGAATGCTACACTGCCACATATTGTACTCTCATCAGCCTTTTGTATCCGCTATCCCTGAAACCACAAATATAGCTAACCAGATCTACACCGCAAACAAAACACACATAATGTGCAAGCTTTCCAAAACAAAATAAGACACAACTGGAAGCTCAAACAGATCACTGCAGCTTCTTTCTATATTAACAAGAAAATGGAGCCCCTTTTGTAGCCTTAACCCTTGACTCCCAAGTCGAGCAGAGCTTGATCACTGTTATCAATCTGTATCACATTTTTTTTTCGCTCTGGCACCACCTCAACGTGGCTACCGTCTAAAAGAAGTTGATAACATAACTTTTAGGATCTCCCCCAAAAGCTGCCTCCGTCCCAAAGGAAAAAACCTGGAGGCAACTGTCTGACAATTTGTCCATGCTGCTGGTGCGCAAGTTTTTCGCTCTGATTTTGGAATTGGATTAATCTTGATGAATTCCAAGCGCAAAATGTTACCAGATATGGTTTCCATACAGAGATGTCATATTTGGTCCTGGAACCCATCATCTAGTACTTTAGGCATCCATTATCAGAACCTTTTTTTTCCTAACGAGCTGCAGAAAATGCCTTTACCTCCAAAGTACCTTTAGAGATAAAGGCATTGCTTGTTCAGACATTTGCTTTTCAATATTGAATGCAAAAGAAATATATGACCCGTGTCTGAGAGCTGTTTGTATGACTCTCATTTTAACTGATTATATCTAATTATATTTTCTAGGGCATGTGTACTGTATTCTGACCGACCTACTAAAAACTCACCTGACATAACAGAGGACATGTCAAAGTGTTTAATTAAAGATGCTGAGAAGCAGACAGGGACTTCTAATCAAGTGCCTCTAACCAGGGTCCCAGTTCAAGTTCCGCAAGGTGAATCAGGTTAATTCTTTTATGAGATTATACTAGATCAAAAAAAAAAATAAATAACTTTCTCATATTGAATCAAAAAGGTATGCCATGTCCTGACACAGGTACATAAAAATGTTTTGTGGGGAATAACAGCATCAAGCTCTGAAAATACACTGATGAATTTGGATTGACAGAAAATTTGGCATAAAATGTAGTGCGGATATGGTGGAGTGTTGTGGTGCTGGAAACTCATGGGGCTTGGTTTATTTGGCTTTGCAGGTACAGCAGGAAGACCTGGAAAAGTAGTAGGGTCAGCACTACATTATAGCAGTAACAATGGCATTCCGTCGGCTGCTGAGATATATGAGCAACAACGAACAATGAGAAATCCTAACCCTAGTAGCGGCCCCCCGAATCCTCTCCCTTCAGGGAGCTCGTACCCACGAAGAAATCCCAGTTTCAAAAGTGAGAGAGGGGGTGCTGACAGGATCGAGAAACCGCCGTACATGGCTGGAAAAGTCACAGCAGCATTGGAGGGCCCCAACGGCCATTGGTAGATCTATTACCTCTGATTGTCACTGTTTGTGTTGGCTATTCATTAATTTACTAATAATTATCCAACTGTATCATCAAGTTGTATAGACCCCATGTAACCCTTTTGGCGGGCATCATAGCCTCATAGGTAGGAGGATATTGCTCTAGTAGTTCTTATCCTTGACAATTTCAGACAGACAGGGAGGAAGAAGTGCTTTAGCCTTTAGTGGAAGGGTAAAGGACAGGATGCTTTGCTTCGGTGCCAACGGTGTAAAGCTGTGGCTGTGACAGGGATTTGGTTGTCTTATTCTTCTCGACTTTTCAGTGATGTTTGTTTTGGTGAAGAAAAGTCAACCATTGTCTGCTAATTGTCTTTATTTACATGTTGGTTAAACATTTTTAGGAGCATAGGTTGTACTTTTTCCTTGTTTATTCAAATGTATCAGATGTTACCTATTTCAATTTAAAATAAATTAAACTGAGCAATTATTAGGTTATGTACGATTCTATCTGTAAGAGATGCTCCAAAAAACTTGTAAGGCACACCTTTTTCTTCTCTGCTGTCTAGCTCAAAAGCACAGCCTGTTTTCGCTGTCCCAAGATTGGGGACCAAGAGAAAAATACTCTTAATCAAATCATACGAGAAGAAGACAACAAGATAACAGAAAACCACAGCCAAGTTATACCCCTTTCAAGTTGAAGCCAAATCAAATAATGAAACTGAAAATGACGAAAATACTACTCTGATACAACTCAATTTAATTAAGCTCTCACTTCCATCATTAAGTTCATCTCATCTCATGTCATCCAGATCACAAGAAGATCAGCTTTCACAGTCCACATAATGATGTACAAAGTTCACAGTTAACTCTGAAGATAGATGATAGACAGACATCTATTTCAGACATGAAGCACCAGTCCAATTAGTGTTTGCATGGCAAATCTGCCTCTAATGTTTACAGAACAGGTCTTGTGGTGGCATCCTGGTTAGTGGTCCATCAACTAAGGTGAACCTTGGCACTTCATCTAATTTTCTGCTGCATGAATAATTTTGCATTCAAAATATATACATGAAGGATGAGAAAGATATAAAATTTCAATAACAAGAGGAAGACCTATACCTGACTAATTCAAGAATTTGAGTTAGATGAGGTCTATTCTCCCGCTTTCAACAAGACCCCTTATAGACTTGTACCTTAGCACATACAGATCGTCAACGACCAAGTCCACAATCTCCTCGCCCCTTTTTTGGAAATTAAATCAGCATAATGTAACTCAATGCAAAAAGGCAATGCAAAACGATCCACCAAAATGTACAGGATGAAATTCTGGTACTGTAAACAAGCTTAGACCAGGTTCTTAGCAAAGTTCATGGTCAAAGTATTTGCACCTCAATATTCTAGTTTCATGCAAGGAAGTCCATAAAGATTTGTCAAATTGATACCATTACTTATATAAAAAAAAAATCTCTTTGTCTTTCTTTTTCTGTTGTTTTGTTTTTCTCACTTTAAGTGTCCACAGAGGCTTTAACCAGATAGCATCTTACTGTGAACCAGTCAAGGGCCAGCTATGTGATGTGGTTTCTGAAAATCAAACAGTATCACATTGGAAGTAGCGCCAACATTTCTTGCATGCGCGACTATCACCAACCAGCTTATTTGGTCATTTGAATGACACCATTGAACTGTTTACACCAATAATAAGCCATGAAAGGACTACATTGCCTTCAAAAAAAATTTTTGCCCTAACTAGATCGCTTCATAAACTCACAATTTTAGAAGGGATGGGAATATAAACATTCAATCATATAAATGTAATACTTGGTGTCAGCATCATAATCTCAGAGAAGTACTGTGCCCATGAGAAATGCTAGGCGTCAGTTGCAAACAGAGTAAACATGTGGGTGCAATATAAGAAAATGCACATGAGAAGAGAGGAATGTTGGGGTATTACGTGTCATCAAGTTGGAAGGCACCAACATCAGTCTTGGTCTTACAGAATACAAAAGTGTCAAGCTGTGGGGAATCAACTGCGAAATTAGAACCAGAATCAGTAAGCATAGCTGAGAGAGAGAGAGAGAGAGAGAGAGAGCAGGTAGAGAGGAGAGGAAATAAATACCCATGTCATCGTCTTCGCTTGAAGTGGATTGCCTGGTAACGGACTGGTAGTGCTGAGGCAGCTTGGTGAGTATAGAGTGGTTGAGATGTTGGGTCATGATGTCGACACAGCTGTCGGTTTTCACGACACAGGTGAGTGAGAAATCAGGAGGGAATGAGTTGAAAGAAAGAGAGAAAGAGAGAAAGAGAGAGAGAGAAAGAGAGAGAGAGAGAAAGAGAGAGAGAGAGAAAGAGAGAGGGAGAGAAAGAGAGAGAGACCTGCGGCAGAAGAGCTGCTCTTGCGGGGAAAGGCGGTGCAGAAGGTGAGGGTGGGACGAGTAAAAGAACATGTGCTTCTGGATCTGCAGTGAAATGGAGATGAGATGAGATGATAACAGCAGTGTACATGTACAGTACAGCAGAGAATTAAATAACTAATTAAAAAAAGGAGTAAAATGCAGAGACCTACCTTGTGGAGGCGGAGGCGGAGGTAGGACTTGAGGAGGAAGAGGGCGCGGTCGGAGTCCATGTGGTGGAGCGACACCACCACGTCTTCCATGCCCTCGCTCTTCAACTCCTCCGCGCGCTCTTCCTGTCAGTTTCAAGCTTCAATTCCAAATCCTTAAACGAAGAAGATGAGATAGATATATACGATACGCGTACCTGTAGCTGGATCTGGTCCCTCAGCCGCCGCACCAGCGCCTCCTCGAAGCCCAGCATCTCCGGCGCCGCCTTCTCGTTCCTCCACGCCTGCCGCATCAGCTCCACGTCCGTCGCTGCCCCCGATCCCGATCCAAATGCCGATCCCTCCTCTTCCCACGATTCCATCTCTATTTCTCTCGCTCGAGTCGAGTTCTGAATTCAATTGTTAATATGATCTGATACGAGGGGGCTCCCATTCGTTCTAATTTCTAATCCGACGACCATAAAATGAACTTCATTTCATTTCAGCTATTCTATTATATTAATAATAAGTGGTTAATGGTATTTAGCATAGCATTATACACTTTGAAGTTTGAATTGAAACCAAACCATTATTACAAACACACATTGTATAGGGACTACGCCACCAAAATAGATGAAACTTGGTTGATGTACCAACAAATATTGTACATGCAACTCTTTCAAATTTACAAGCATTCCCATTTCTATAACCAGAACAACAAATTCTCCAAAATTTATCCAAAAATAAGTATCATAAATTACATCAGCATCCCAAATTTATTGATCTTCAAAGAAAGTCGGTCCATAAAAGAATTTGCAACTTCTCATGGATTGATTTTCAGATGGAGCTGTACCACCCCTAACAGTTTAACACTGACATTGTGCCTGTTGCAGCTGTAACCTCTCACCAGTCACCAGTGTTGTGTCCTGAGACGAGAATCTACAATCATCGTGACAGGACTTGGTGCTGCTACTCGAACAACAAACTAATCTCGGCCTTGATTGATTTTCATATTATCTCATTTATTAAAACCAAGTGGAGATTCGCCACTTTGTGAGATAGCTTATTAGCTTTACTAATTGTAGTAATTAACAAACAAAATCCACAGTTTGGATCTCCACCTTCAACAAGGCCATGGCTTTTTTAATTCAGCAGTATCGAAATACTGCGAATGTGTACCAGTTACTGAATTCTGATTTTGTAAAAGGATAAAGGATTACATTACAATGGTAAATCTGATTCTGGTGCAATTTGCACTGACTGTACAGTTTACATAAAATTCCTACTCTGTTGATCACCCAGAAACATGAATTCTAAATACACATAAAGACTTGCCATCAGATCAGATCAATCCAGCAACTAAAACAAAACTTTCTAGCACAGTATTTTAAAAGGAAACAAAAGAGAGAGAAAACACAAATCTTGCTGCAACTTTTTTCTTCCCTACTGATTAATCCAGTGATAAATATTAACAAATGAAATTTGCTGCAAAGAACCCAGAAGAAAAAGAATATTCATGGAGAAAAAGAATTTACTCGTCTTTGGTAAATGACCTCGATTTGTCTGACAATGATTCAGAGGAATCCACGACTTGAATATCATGCCTATAAGAAAAGTTCTGGAATCCAGTGGGGCTGAACAACTGGCCTGACCCCCCGCTGCTGAGGGAGACCGACTTCTCTATATCCTCTCTGTTGGCCACGATCGGGATTGGGCGGTCAGGAACTGTCGGCAGCGCCGAGTCTGTCTCTAGAATCTTGAGCACCTGATCCATGGTGGGCCGTGCATGCAACTGAGGATGGGTGCACAAGACTGCGACGAGCACATGCTTCTCCATCACCTCACCAGAACCGCACTGCTCCATTCCTTCCTCTATGACGCTGAGTGCCCGGCCTCGCCTGACAAGCGACCACGCCCAGTCCGTTAGGACAAAGCTCTGCCCCTCTCCTAGCGATATAAGAGCTTTTCTCCCGCTCAACAGCTCGAGAAGCACCACTCCAAAGCTGTAGACGTCACTCTTCTCAGTCAATTGGCCATACAAAGCATACTCTGGAGCAACATAGCCCATGGTGCCAGCGACCCGTGTGCTGACATGGGTCATGCCTTCTGGGGCAAACTTGGCCAGGCCGAAGTCTGCCACCTTGGCCTCAAAGTCGGCATCAAGCAAGATATTGCTGCCCTTGATGTCCCTGTGGATGATGGTTGGCTGGGCACTGTGATGCAGGTAGGCGAGACCGCGTGCTGTGCCGAGGGCGATCTTCTGGCGGACGGGCCAGGGGAGGCGGCTGCAGCTCTCCTGACCCTCTCCTTGATCCTCAGACGGCAGAAGAGGAGGAGAGAAGAGGTGGTCGTAGAGGCTGCCGTTGGGAATGAGGTCGCAGACGATAATCCTCTGGTGGCCCTCTAGCGGGGTGGTGCAGATGCAGTAGCCGCGCAGAGCCACCAGGTTGATATGGCGCACGCTCGCGATCACCTCAACCTCGTGCACAAATGTCTCCTCCCCAGCAGCAGAGCAGTTCTTGAAGCGCTTGACAGCCACGTGGGACCCGTCAGGCAGAACCCCCCTGTAGACATTGCCATAGCCGCCACGGCCTATGATGTTGTCCCTGGCAAAGTTCCTGGTGGCCTCTCGGATCTCGTCCAAGGTAAATTTGATCACGGTAGAGCTGGCGGTTATGGATTCAAGCGCCCGTGGAGTAACCTGGAGGGAGGACCCATGCAGGGAGGCCTTTTGACTACTGCTGCGGCGGCGGCGGTGCTTGGACTTGGACCACCACCAGCAGAAGGCCAGGAGGAGAAAGAGCAGCAGGACGAGGAGGCCAGCGACCAGACCGAAGATCCAGACACGGGAGGAGGAATTGGAGGAGGCAGTGAGGAGGAAGAGGCAGTAGGCGGTGCTGGGGTCGGTGGGACCAAGGGAACTGAAGGCGGCAGCGTAGATGAAGGGGTAGACGGCGCAGGTGGTGACGTTGTCGGTGTCGGGGCCAGGGAGGTAGGAGGCCTTGAGGGTGTTGAGGGTGGTGGTGCAGGCGGTGCAGGAGGGGACGGGGGCAAGGGAGCGGTTGCAGGCGGAGGAGAGGGAGGAGAGGGCAGAGGAGGGGACGGCGGCGTCGAAGTCGGCGCGGGAGGAGAGGTTCATGCAGCCGCGGGAGATGGAGGAGGGGTCGAAGCCGCAGGAGGAGGGGAGGGAGAAGGAGGCGGCGGGGAAGAGGGAGGCGGTGAGGGCGGCGGAGAGGGAGGACCAGCAGGAGGCGTCGGAGGAGGAGGGCGGGAGGAAGAGGGAGGAGGAGCGGAGGTAGGCGGAGAGGAGGAGGTGGAGGGCCTGGAGGGCGAAGGAGCAGCGGGAGGAGAGGTCGGAGGGCACGGGGGAAGGCGAGAGGAAGGGCGCCAGGAGGTTGAAATCCAGGGGGCAAGAAGCATTAGTATTAGTATTAGCGTCCGACGATGCTGAGGAGGATGGCGGCAGCAGAGGGAGGAGGAGGAGGAGGAGCAGATTCTTCTTCATCATGTCCATCTTTTATTGCTCGCTCAGGTCAAGAAAAGCCTGAAATCAGCGACAATCATACTCCACTCTAGTGCTCTCCATTGATTACGATCCCGTTTGGCGTTTCTCCTCCTCTCTCAGTCTCTCTTCCGGCTTCCAGATCTCCACCCACCAACTCTGACTCTGATGCTGATTCTGATGCTGATTTCTGTCTCGCCGCCGCAAATAACACACCAGTGACCAGACCAGAACAGCACAGTTCATTGGTTCCCCGCTTCACTTTTCTTTTTCTTTTTCTTTTTCTGCCCGTTTCTACTCCCAGCTCCAGGGCCGTAGGATTCTGGCTAATTCTCATCTACCATCAATCCAGGTTTTCCTTCATGGATATGGATATGCCGATTTTTTTTATTTAAGAAATTCATTATTCAAAATTAAATATGTAGGAAAATAGGAAGGGAATTTGTAGATATAGGAGGGATGGGGTTGTAATAACCGTCCAGTGCTTTCATTTTCGAGACAACAGTCAGAGATTGAAGAAAATATTTTTTTAACATGGACGGATCTGTAAACGCCAGAGGACGGGGTTCTAAAGCTCATCCCTGGGCTTGGGCCATGAAACCATTCCCCGTCTCAGCCCGTGACTCCACCCGTGAGTGCACTGTCTCAGGCCTTGGAATCAGTGAGGCAGCCCGTGAAGAATCTGCTTGGAGACCGTGACTGGGGCGGTATTAGGAAGCCCATCTACCTCTCTGCACCAACTTTTTGTTAGGAATAATTGTCTCGCCGTCATATTCTAGCCAGTCTTCTTCCTTTCCAAAAATTTCAAACTGACATTGTCATGTGTTCACCAGCGCTTCAGTGCTATAAAACCGATGAGTATACTCATTTGGATTATAACCACGCACCGCACATACTTTCAAGATGTGACAACATATAATGAATGTATTATCCGGTTTATGACACTTACATTTGGGTTTCCTTCCTTCCATTAGATCAACTTTATCGCTTCTATCTTCCCTACCATTTGGCGTGATTCGTTCGCCTTTAGTGATAATCTCATATCGACCTCTCACCACATCGAATTCGATGACTTCAAGATTTTGTGTTTGTATCACTGCTTCTTCAAGTTTGGCAGTAACCATATCAGATAATAACTGTCCATTACGGGCCAACTCCGTTACTTCTATTCTTCTTTTAGCAAACCAAGCAACACACTTATAGTAGGTCGTTTTCACAATAGCACACACCGGAAGGCCCCGACATACTTTGAACACTCGATTAAGTGACTCTGCACCATTACTTGTCATTATACCCGAACGATATCCTCCATCATAGCATTGAGACCATTTATGATAGCATCATTTTGTTTCTTTGTCTGTTTCATCCAATTTTCTGACATGTTTTAAATATTCCTCTCCTTCTTGACTCCAATTTTTTATCTTATTCATGCATTATTTGAACTCACGCAGACTATGTTTTCTGCATGTTGCTTTAAAATTATCGGTTGCATTTTGATTTCTACATACTTTTAATAAGTTTTCAGCGATATGTTGTGCACATAAACGATGGACGACTTGGTTTTGCTCTTCGTGCCACCCAAATTGAGGATTATGAAACACATGCTTAATGCCTGCATGACGATAAAAAATAACACATAGTCGTCTATCTTCGACAACCTCACGTCGCAACCATCTCATAAACCACCCCCAATTATCACCATTTTCTTTGTCAACGAGTCCGAATGCAAGTGGCAACAGATGATTTTCAGCATCATAAGCGACAACTACCAGTAACCTCCCACTGTACTGTCCGTGTAGAGAAGAAGCATCTATACTTATAATAGGATGTAAGAATCGAAATGCTTGAATACACGGGCCTAATTCCCAAGCACATCATGTGAATTGACGCACAATAGGATCTGCCGTGAGATTAAACTATGACTTTGTTTTAGTATCCGGATTAGACGTACGTATAGCATTAAATAATCGAGGTAAAAGTACATATGAGCTGTTCCATGACCCGAATAACTGTGCTATGGCGAGCTCTCTTCCAAGCCACAGCTTGTTATACTTGAGATTTATTCCTGGGAATACTTTTCTTACCATTCCACGGACAGTTTTAACTGACATTCCTAAATTATCATTCAATTTGTCTTTAATAATGTCAGCTATCATCCGAGATGTGAGCTGAGCATGGTCAACTCTAGCGGCTGTGGTGATACATGAGTGTAAAAATCAACAGATTTTAATAGCCCATGCATCACCCACTTTGTTGGTGTTGCATATAAACTCCAGTTACAATTTGGATATTTACATTTCATTTTATATTTTTTTCTTGCTACTATCAGTTACGACTATTTCTCTATTTTTTTCAATATGAAATCTTTGGACTACAAAGGTAAGGTGTTGTTTTGAGAGAAATATTTTTTTCTCTACGAGAGGACATTTCAATCGTGCATGTGCACCGATAAAATCAACATCGGCACGTGCAAAACCTGACACATCATTTACCATACTAACTGGATGTTCTATTCCTTTATTAATAAATGAGTTATTCTCTTTTCTACATTATAATAAATACATATCCGCACGAACCTCATCGTCATCGTCATCGTCATCGTCATCTTCATCATCGGAATCGGACTCTTTATTCTCATCGGACCCAATCTGATAATCAGAATCATCATCAGAATCTTCTTCATCTTCCTCTTCTTCCTCGAGCTCTATAGACGAATTAACATTTGTTATGGTAGATGAAGGTCCGGCATGATCCAAGGAGCTACTAACAGGTAAATTATTCGAAAATGGTTCCTCATTCCAAAAGTTCAACACGGATTTCAGATTTACGTACAGTTCAATCATTACCATTTGAGAAGTTACTAATTCATAAAAGATTTTTCATGATGTCTCATCATTAACTGATAATATGGCGAACCACCAACATCCAGCTGCTCTGCTATTTACTTTACCATAAATCTCGAGAGAGTACTGACTCTTCAGTACCCGTAATCCGATATATATTTCATTCAATATATTTTGAAAATAGTAGATTCATTGACAGAGAATGTTAATCGGGGAGCGATGATGTACTCGACTCCAAATCGGCCATAAAGTATCTCATCCCCAAAATAAACACTTACAAGTGACATTTTTAATTTATCTGTAAATTTTTACACAAATTACTTTTTTTTATATGTATATAACTTTATATTATATATATATAAAACTATGAATAAAGTTTCAAAATGAAAAGATATAAAGCAAAAAATTAAAATAAAAAAACTAACCGATTAATAAGATCCCGCTGACCACCGATTCAGCTAATTTCCGTCACAATTTTTAATGCTACAATAGAATTTTTTAATTTCATAAAAAAATGTTTTGTGTATAGGTCGCTGCGTCTGTTTGGGTATTTATGGTGGTTCTGAAAAGTATGGGCGGAATGAAAAAAATCGTCCGAAATAATTAAACTCGTAGGACGAGTTTTGCTTCTGGAGGTGGAGGTAATTGCATACAGGGATGGAATTCGGTTTCGTAATCCGAAGATGGGACGAAAAAACCGAAACAGTGGACGGATTACAGTACCACGTCCCAAACAGTGCTCCAGAATTGCTGGAATGGAGCCGGATTTTCTGGAAAAGCAGGGGATGGGACGGGCTAAAGCAAGGGACGGGACGGACCTTTAATTCACGGCCCAAACAAAAAAATTATATAAAAAACAGTGGACGCGGATTTGTAGTTTGGCCCAAGGACGGGATTATGTTGGGCTGTCGAACCTTTGGGCCGAGATAATCCTTGCCCCCGAACGGTGAATTGAAGCTCGTCCCCTGTAAAAATTTAAGTATCTTCAGCAGAGTTTTGGGACGGTGGTTGGAAGTCCGTCATTCCCAAATGTCAAAATTCTCTTCCTATTTTCCTTCATATTTAATTTTGAATAATGAATTTATTAAATAAAAAAAATCGGATGGATATGCACCCGTTTCACAAACAAAACAAAAGAAAATTCTAAAGAGTCAAAATGAATTGTGCACGTTATTTGTCGTATTATCAAATTAATATCTTTTTTTATATATTAACAAGAAAAATGCATAAAGAACGAAGAATTCAATTAAAGAAAAGTTACAAAAACGAACATTATACACACCTTTAGACAGGAACAATAAGAAAAAGAAATGAACCTGAAACAAAAGCACTGAATTAAGTTAATATTTACTTTCATTTAATTGTAAAAGCATGTAACGTTTACCTAAATTCAGAATCCCGGAAAGACCACCTTATATTCCTTGTTAACCATGGAGAACAAAAAAAATCAATTCATATCTCAGCCCTCATTTCACTGGCAAGTGCAGCCAATCGCTGAAAATACCAAGAGCAATATTGCAACTTATGAAAAATCACTGGTGCAAACCTAGAAGGTACAATTAACATATGAGTTTGAACTAAAGAACTCTTGACATATATATAAGGAGCAACCAACTCATCACATTTGACTGGGACCAGCACCACCTTGGATTTTGTACTTGAGCTTCATAAATGAAAATTAATAATTAGTGAAATCATCAGTTAAGTCAAAAGAAAATGATCAAATTATAAGACGAAATAATCTTGTTAATAATCAAATAATATAAACGGAACCTGTTAAAGAGATGACTTACAAGTAATCAAATTTATCAAAAACAAAGAAAAAATGTCAAGGAATAACTAACTTCATCAAATTAATATCTCAAAAAAAATAACCACAAGTACAAACTACAAATGAGAAAGTTGCATTCTTTTTACTTTTGAAATAAACAAAAAATAACTAACCTAAATTAGAAACTTCGTACAGAGAAGTTGAAGAAAAGGAAGGAAAAAACAGTCACCGACAATAAATTGAGGAGTCATAGCAGCCACATCAACAAAGATCACCATATCTACTAAATTCGTCCCCGTGAATCTGTATGAAACTGAAATGAGAAACAAAAACAATTGAAAAAAATGCAACAGCAGAAAGCAAAGAAGTCACGAGTCCTCTATAAACTACAACCCCTCATATTTACAAATTATAACCAACGACAAAAAAAAAGAATAAAGAAAAAAAAGTCAAGCTTCCTCTCGTCCCAAACCTGATAACGTCAGACCATTACCTAACAGCACTATTCGCCTACATTGCAAATTGAGGACTTATAATTTCAGAATATTTTCATTTATGTGTCCATATTACAATTTTTAATTAATAAAAAATATTCTTTCACAATTATATGTATGAAAGTGTTCATATCACTTTGTAAAATAATTATTAATGTAGACGTGACATTTCAAAAAAAAATGCTAAATTGTCAAGTGCTCTATATTTTTGAAATTACAATTGTAGATATCACGTCGATTATAAATCATTTCATTACAATTGTAGATATCACGTCGATTATAAATCATTTCATTACAATTGTAGATATCACGTCGATTATAAATCATTTCATTACAATTGTAGATATCACGTCGATTATAAATCATTTCATTACAATTGTAGATATCACGTCGATTATAAATCATTTCATTACAATTATAAATATCACGTCAATTATAAATCATTTGCGAATGAAATGGAGAAACTCTTACTTGACATGAAGATAGTGGCAGAAACTCATTTAGATCTTTATTCTAATTCTCTCTTCCGTGCTTAAACAAATAAGGAAACAACGTTTGGTTGAGTACCATGAACTTTAATTGTATGCCTCATTTCTGATCATATTAATTACATCGACCTGTTATGTTAATCCAACAAGATTTCTTTTCCCCAATTTGGCGCCACTTAGTTACACGTTCCTGTCGTGCATTATGCATCTCATTATTTTCCAGCAGCAACAAGTACTATCAATCTATCAAAAATATATTATACTGACACACACATCAACTCAATAAGACAACAGAGCACAATACCCTCCACTGTTCTCTCAAGCTGCTTAAAATAGTCAAAAAAAAGGCGGTTTAAAATGGTCAAAAAAAGCTGTTTAAAATAGTCAAGCAGACATCCAACCCCATTACAGACCATAACAAATCATGATGTCTATTTCGTCTAATTAACTGTAGAAATAGAATAATCCAAGTCTCCTTCTCTGCTACTTCATAACCAAAATCCCTATCCATCCAACCTAATTTCACACGGAGCAAATTATTCTGGCTCCCAAAGGTAGGATCACCAAAATATTGCCAAACTTCCTATGATTTCTGACATTATATATTATCATTATTATTGTATTATTATTATTTTTTCCCCTTTTTTAGGTGTAGAATATCATGTTTCATGCTCTACACTGGCATAACCTATACTAGAACTGCGCAGATTTTCAAGGCTACTTTGTGCACACTATCAGCCTTTATACATTAGGTCATGAACCAGGATAACAAATAACGAGCCAAAACTGTTACCTATTATTTATCATGATACATTACATACATTTGTACATGCAGCATACACAGATAATGGGAGGAAAGCAAAAGCAGAATCTACAGCTCAAAGGAAAGCCGATATCTTTCTGGATGCCTCCTCTGGTTCTTTGCTTTGAGAGAGGAAGGATCAGCATCGTCTCCGCAAGCTTCCCACCTGGCGATGTACCCATCCCAAGACGAGCTGACAAGCATTTGATGGTATGGATGCCAACTGCAGTCTCTTATTATCGATCCGTGCCATCCCAGTTTCGCTGCTATTTCACCACTCACCTGAAATCAATCACAAAAAGTGTCCTCTTACTTCTTACTTACTCAGACACTCTTCTTTTCTAGACAGAAGAAATAAGTTTTAAAAAATAAACAAAAAAAAGAGCATAAATAAGCTTGAGATCTCACGATGTCATAGATGTAGACGCACTTGTCACTTGATCCCGTGTAGATGTACTTTTGGCCCGTGCTAGAAGCAGAAAAAATAAAGTGCAGAAATCAGCATGCATGCCTGATGGGCTTTTTTGTAATTTGCATTTCTGAATTGGAATATTGGACAATTCATATAAAAAAACTAAAAAATATTAAAAGTAGATTGTAAATAATTGCACAGATGGACGGATGGACCTATGGGAAGGGGAGAAGTAGCAGCGAATAAGAGTGCACAAGACAGAGTGGCCTCTGAAGGTAGCCATGGACTGATCGTGCGGGTGCTTCATGTGCCGTGCTTCTGATGGGTACACCATCCATCTGTAGTCCCAGTTGTATGCTCGTGGAATCGAACTGAACAATAGCAACAATTGATTAAACTTATTGAAGGAAAACTAAAGAGCAAAGGGAGAAGTGGCAGAAGCATACATGTAGATGGATAGATGCAGGGCAAGGACAATTTATGGAGAGAAATGGTACTCACAACTTAACGGAGGACGACATCTTTCTGATATCCCAGAGCTTGATGTTCTGATCCTTGCCATTGGATATGAAATAGCGGCCATCACCCCGGCTGTCGATATATGTGATGCCATCCAGGTGTCCTGCCAACACCCCAGCTGGCTTCTCTCTCGTGAAACAACGCCTGTCCCACACCTTTTTTTATTTTTTATTTCCTTTTGGTTAACACTTCCACCATAAATCATTAACTAAAATTTGATGTCCTTTTAAAATAACAGGAGTGCAATGCACCTTACACAGACTGTCGTCACTGCCAGAAAATATTATATGTCCTGTTTCATCAGCAAAGGTGACCACATTCACATCCGCCTGAAAAATATAAGTATGATATCAGACTCCAAAAGCATACTTGTAAGAGCTGCTAACTGCTTGCGTCCGTCAGCAATAATTGAATGTACTACAATATCGGTGCCGATGGATTAGCCATCCTCTTTTTCTTCATAATAATAATCATAACAACAATAATAAGAAACTAAAGTGTGCTTACAGTGTGAGCCAGCAGTCGCAAGGAGACCTTGTTGGCTAAGAGATCATAAACATAGATCGAGTCGTTATTTGTTCCCGCTACGATTTCTCGCCCATCCTTTGAGAACTTTATGGAGAATATTCCAAATGCATATTCATCATCATAATCATCATAATCGCTATGCCCATGTGAGAAATCCAAACCCTCATGCACATCCTACAACATTGCATGAAGTATTATTCGTTGCAGATCAGCTCTTGTATTCCATAAAATTAAGAATATTCTGTAACTGAACATACTGTAACATTAGCACATGACTCCGTTCCTCCTGACTGAACATTCACTACATGCACAATTGGAGTTAGACTCGCATAAGCCTGAAAAAATGTTGAATTGTTTTAGCCCTTAAAATAAAAATAAAAAAAGATTCAAGTTCTATTGTGCTAAGTCGAATCAGAAACGCGCAACTGTCATTCTCAAATCAACAGTTCTGAAGGCAGCGATAGAGTAATAATAATAATACCAGCAACTTCAACCAGGCTTGTCAAATGTTTGTTATAAGAGATGATTTGCACTGAATTGTCAGCTGCAAATGTATGGAACAGGTTGAACTGAAAGAGCAACAAATCAATACCCCCCATTAAAACCTCAAAAATAGAACATACACCCTGCAGACCAAGAATAATAAATTGAAGAAAGGGGCTCTAATTCTTCAGTTTTCTGCATAAGCTTGAAAATGGGATGTGGCTGGAACTATTTGTAAAGGCTAAGAACTTTAACCAGAGTAAAGAGGTAAATGCAAAAATAAACAGCTAACCAGATAGTGTTGATCAGGTGAAAGAGCGGTGTCAGTAATTGTCCATCTCAAACTTCGGGCACTGATGTCTTTTTGCACTTTCCACCCTTTTTCAACATCATATATTCTAATTTGACTGCCCTGATTAACATGAAACAATGCAAACACAAAGCATAAGGGGATTAATAATCAAAGAATTTTGGAAATGGAATTTGCAGAGAATTTACTTTTGGTACATGTTAAGGTGATGAAACAGTGTGAAAAACTTCCATTAACCAATGGCAATTTAACCATAGACAACAGGGTGTCAAGGTGATAAGGTATGCAGGAAAGACAAAAAGTTGATATACCCGGGACCCAGCGACAAAAAGTGATCCATCATCGGAGAATCTGGAGACATAGGCTTCACTGTCCATGCTGTCCACAAACCATGGCCCCTTAACAGGTAGGTGCTGGCCCACAACGTATGCCCGATCAGCAGGGGAGAACCTCCCTGTGCCTTCCCTCCCAGCAAGAAGCTTAAAGGAGGAGAGAGGTTTGTTGTGGGGCCCGGGGAGAGAGCGACAGGTGGAATGGGTAGGCTGGGAGCTGAGCTTGGTGAGATGAGAAATTTCATCATCAATGGAGAAAGAATCATCGGGTACCTGCTAGGAAGAGAGAATGATAATCAGCTTAATTAATTAAGCTCAAGTTGTGATGCATTCGCAACGTGGCGTGCCTATCTTAATTTGTAATTAGTTAGCTAGTTACTATGAGAGAAATGAAATGAAAATACAATAAAGGAAAGAATACCAGCTGGTTGGATGATCCGCCGCGACGGGAGGGCGGCCTCGCACGCATTGATGCTATGCTGATGGATGCTGAAGTAGAAAGTGGATGAGAATTGTATGAGATGCTCCACCAAATATGAAACCTACCTTTTATATAAGCTTGTAGTGACCAAGGGAAGGGAAAGGGAAGGGAAGGTAGAGCTCTGATTGTTCCAATTTGGGGAATGATTAATGTGTAGTCCAACCGAAAAAAGAAAAGATAGAATTCAGTTGTCTCGTCTTGTACTGTGTTGTTGTACAAGCAAACAACAACAACGCAAGCAATCCGAATTCCGAAACAAACAAAAAAGGAAGGAGAAGAGAGAAGAGGGAGAGAGTTTCAGGAAAAGCGGACCTAATTAATCAGGCTTCAGGCTTCAGGCTTCAGGCTTGAGGCGCAGCGCAGCGCCGATGACAAAAATCAATAAAAGAAAAAGAGAAGAAAAAGAGAGGGGACGGGGCCAAGGGGATGGTCATGGATGGAGCATCGGAGCCACGGTCCATGGAGGCCGAAAAAAGGGTCCCGGGTCCCGGGTCCCGGGTCCGTCCACTATCCAAATCCAAATTTATTAATTAGTCTGAGTCTCCGTAAAGACTCCCACATTATGTGAGGTGCTGGCGTTCGGTTCCGGAGGGGTTTGGTTGGTTGGTCATTGGTGACGGGCAAGGTCAAAATGTCACGTGTTTGCGTGAGAAAGAAAACAACTTACGTTACGTTACGTTACGTAGGAATATATGATATGCGCATCAAAAATCAAGCTTGACTGCTCAAGTGCGCATCAAGGTCGGTCTCCAGTTTCACCTGCTAACATATGCAGTGACCTCATCCTTCGCCTTCCCTTCATGCAGCAACATCATCCCTTCTTACTTCTTATCCGCACCACACTTCCTCCCCAGACTATACATCCATTTTTTTTGAAGTGCCAAGTGTAAATTTAAGAAAATTCTTCAAAATTATTTTCTAACTATTTTATTATAAATATAAAAATAAATGATAAACAGTTAATTAATATATCAAAAATTAAAAAAAGGTGTGTTCAAAATCATTTTAGTATGCAAGTGTTTATACTTTTTCATATAAATATTTACATCTGACCACAATAAATGTTTATATCTCATCACAAATATGTTAATATTATTGATCAAAACGTATTTGAACATGATTATGTGTGTATTTGTATTTGATTAGTATGATATTTATATCTAGTTGAGGGATATATATACTAATCACATAATGTATTTATACTTAGTAAGTGTTTATATCTAATTATTAAAATTACATCATTACGAGCCGTAGCACCAAATCCCAAAATTAAATGTGAAATACCCCTAATATCTATATTAATATACATAAAAGTTTATATCTAATCAATAAGATGTTTATACTTAATTATTGAAATATTTACATCTAATCGTGAAATGTAAAATTTATCAAAAATAAAAATATAACTAAAAAGGATAGCACTGAGGTGAAATAATTGGGAGATGATTTTGAATGGACTTTAAGAGGACAATTTTTTTTTAATAATAATAATAATAACAAAAAACTATATATCTAATTAAATGGCAAAATATTTCTATAACCAAGTACAAATAATATTTTTTAAATACTAAAGACAGATATAATTATAAAGTCAGAGACGATTAAAGCATTCTTAACTTGTGATAATAATATAGTATTGGGTCAACCTGTATCAGATTCAGACCTAATCTGACCATTGACGCCCCTCCCCCACTAGCTAGTTGCCAAAGATGACGCCGGTGATGCTCGTCATTTGTCCGAGAGAGAATCCAAAATATACCACCAAAATATGAGACAAGAAATCGAAGAAATCTTACATTGCTTTGCAGGGAGCCCACACAAACCAACAAAACATCAAACAAAAATCATAGTTTACTCATGTACAAAAGAGCAACTCTTTCCATGCCTAATTTTACAAGCAGTAAAAAGCCCATCTAATTAACTCATAATGTACAAGCTAGAATACAACATTCCAACATACACAACCGTTATAACTCACAAGCAGGTACAGCCACTTTTGAACCCTTTATTTCCATTCCCCTCTTCAAGAAAAAAATTTCAAAAACCCTTGCTTCCAGAGATAGCCTGATCACAGCTGCCAATTTAGCCATTGTAGTGTTCAGATACACCTGCATGATTCGGAAAACCTAACATGCCCATTTAAAACAAACCAATACCTCATATACACTACTCATTTTTTACAATAAAAAAGGAAAAAAAAAAAAAGAAGCTAGCCCTCTTTTACTTCTCATTACTGTTGAGACTCAAAAAGAAAGAAAGAAGAAAAGAAAGAACGAGGGTCATTCTACGGACATTAATATAAAACAGATATGGGACAAAAGTACTTTCATGCTTGTAGGGGTAAATGGAACATTTCCCTGAGCCCTGTAGAGGTGTATCGTGTATGAATAAAAGGTGATGCTTCACAGTGTACATGGATAAATATTAAGCTGTCAGGTTTGCGAATAGTTCTGAGGAGGTACAGTGTTGGAAACCTTTTCAGAAAATTGATATGATTTGGGGCTATTTATTAGAATGGAAGACAAAGCAGAGAAGTGGGGGTGGCAGAGGCTACACTGAAGAAATCAGATTCAGATATAAGCAAGAGAACTCCTGTCATTTGCTGACTGAGGTCGGCCTCTGGTTGGAGTTGGCGGCCTCTGAATATTTAGTTCCTGCATTTGCATTGATACATGTACACTAAATTAGCACTTACATTGATGGCAGAAGACAAATACTACTGATGGTACAAGACAAAGCAAAATAAATAAATAAATAAAAGGAAAAGAAAGACAAACCTGCATCCAGGTGTCGTCAAGGGTACGCTCGGGTGAGGTTTCAGGCGACTGAACCGGTGGAGGGAGGGGATGAATCAACTTGGGCACAATTACTAGCCCCCTTCCTACCACTAATATTGCTCCTGCATTATTCGCCGTACCTGCACCAACAAATACCAATTGTGATGTCAGGGATCAGCTCCATAGTTCACTCCAATACCACTACTTAGCCAGTAGGACGCCAATGGGTTGATTGATCCAATCAGCAAAGTTATATTAGTATTCTTATACAGATCCTAACAACCCAACTGGCCCCATGACAGGTCAAGACGCCTCAAACCGCTTCTCACCCCTAAGGGCTAAGGATCACCATGGGTCAAGGAATCAACCTGATCCGATCCAAATAAACTAAATCTCTATGTTAACATCATATATCATGAAATTAGGTTTGGGGCATTGCTTTCGCTATCTATGTTGTAGAGACATGAGTTTGAAATCCACTCTTGGGAAACATTTTGGTTTTCTCATCTCCTCTTATTATCCACATTTGGCGGGCCATCTTGCAGACATTGATGAACTGTAAAACAGGTCGGATCGGATCACGGGTTGCTCTCCTGTTCCTGACCTGAAAAGTGACAGGTTGAAAATTTCTAAACCAAGACTGCACCCACCAAGCCATTGTGTCGGTCTTAGGCAGTTGGGGTCAGTCAAAAATTTGACATCCCTTAAACCAAACCATCAACAATCAGGGGAACCTAAGACTCTGACAACTGAATCTTTATAACATAACTAAATAACTAAAATTACCACAATAATTAGTTGCTGAAAATAGTGTGATGAGCTGTCCATGAGCAAATCGTTCAAAACCATCCATGACACATTCATGAGCCCTTATGATAAGTTGCAACTTATTCCTCTTACAGAAGTCTGTCACTCGGTCCGGCTGCATTTTACCAAAATAGCTTTAGTTGAGCAGCCAGGATAATGACCAGTTAACCCTTTTAACACACGAAAGGACTCCCAAGTCCCAGACACAAACAACCTGGTGCCTGAAAGTTCGGACCACAATCTTCTACCTGAAAGGCTGAAACTGATGTGATCCGACTAAAATGTCCTGAGACCTAAAGTGAACCAAAACCCAGAACTAGATGAACCCATTAAAAAACAATCCAGAAATGCACCAAAACCCAAATGGCCTGAAATCAAGTCAGCCTCACTTAGGTGAACTGAGACTCCACAATTGACAATCAACTCAACTGGACCTAACTCTACCAGAGCTGACACCCTGGTTTGCACCTCTGGCACTGATATTCAATACTGACACCATACAGTTAAAGTCATTATGAGAAAATCAAAGAGAAAAAAATATTAACAAATACCCCAAATGTAACAAGGCCAGGTCCTCTTGCATTCGGTCTTAAACCCTCTATGCTATCATTCTCTGTTGGGTCTGACCTGAAAAAGAGCAAATGTAAAAAAGATGATAAAATATCCCAGAAAATGTTACTTCATAAAAATCACTTATGAACATTCAATTTTTTGACCGCTCGACTTTATACTAAATGAATTCAAAGTATATAAATTTGTGATGTAAATATAGTACTCATGATGTGGATTGATTTCAATGGTTTGGATTTTTCATTTGAAGCCAATTAAAATGCAACACATTGCACAGATGGACTCGTGCAATGGCTCCAAATCTCGAATTTGGAGCTAAAAATGATCAATCCGAACAGCTCAGTATAATCTCCATATTAAAATCTTGCAGATACCAAATTTTACATTTTTTTCAGATTTTTTTTTGCTATTTTTTCGGTGGGGAGAAAAATCGTTATTGGATTGATCCAAAATTCTCAAATCAATTGATTTTCTTCCCATCCAAAAAAATAGTAAAAAAATTCAGAACATCTCCGTACTTAAACAACAGCAGTTGATGAAGTTCATTTGCCTGCCATGGTCAATGAGCTTCATTTTTAATTAAGAAAAATGAAGTTCCATAATTACTATGGTAAACTGTCAATTTTGCTTATGAATAAAGTTAGTGAGAGAAGTTCCCATCCAGTCTAGCCTCTGGATGCTTGTTCTTGATATGGTACCCAGATTAACTGCATCATCATAGTTGCAGGGAGCTTCTTTTAAAGCAGCTATTAATTAAGAGGTCCGTTTGTAAATAAAGGAAATGGAGCCTTTTGTTGCAGACAAACATTGAAAAGGGTATTTCGTGCTTTAAAAAAGAAAAATATCATGGTATAACTGCTTAAACGTACCATAGAAGGTCCATCAGAATTATTGATCCCACATCCATTGTAATAGGTCTCTCAAGCTTTTCAATCTGCTCAACCGAGGTGATTGATCGGCCGATGCCGCCATGCATGCATATAATCTTCTTTTCTATCATAGCAGCTAGTGGAAGATAATTAAATAGCTGGTTGAACCGTGTCCACGCCCATATGCCATCACTCTCACCCTGAAGAAATGACATAACCTCAGGACAGAAGAATGGAATTCAAGCAAAAAGAGCAATTTAAGACATATAAAACACTTTTGGGGGATAAAAGTGAATTTCTGCTATGAAGGATTTAAGTTTGGTATTCAATGAATATAAGACATAAGATAAATTTGCCTCAGGATCAAGCTAACATTTTGGTTGACTATATCAGAAATCATTTCACCACAAACTACTTACATGATGATTGAGTTATTGCCAATTCAACTTTTGGGATATCAATGTCCTTAAAAAATGAAAATATGTAATTTAACAAAATGGAGAACATGCTCTATGTAGCAATTCTTAGGATCCTTACCATCCGCTCAATGCACTCGATGCGAAAACCGAAAAGAGCATTTATGTCAGCAGCCTCATGGTTTCCTCTAATCAGATGGACATTCTCAGGGTACTCTATCTGCAATTTTTTTAAGCTTTTGTAAGTGTATAGGTAATAGAACTTGAAAATGATTTCTTTTTTTTCTAATCCTAGCAATAGAAAAGGAAAGAAAAAGGAGTTTCACTGTTATGTTTGTGCAGTTAGGAACTTACCTTGAGAGCGAGAAGCAAAGTAATGGTTTCTAAGCTGTGTTGGCCACGGTCAACATAATCTCCTAAAAATAAATAATCAATGTACCTGAAAGCATGTTGCCTCATCAGAGAATACCAAATAAAACTGACTGTTTTTGAAAAGCTGGTATGAGAATGAAACAATGTCAACTTACGTAATGTCGCCGGCAGTTGAGGGGAAACCGTACTCATCAAAGAGACGCATGAGGTCACCAAACTGGCCGTGGAGATCTCCAAAGACTTTGATGGGAGCCTTAAGCTGCAAGACAGTAGGTTCCTGCATGAAGATCTGCTCTGCCGCATAGCAGAGCTCCCCCACCTCATATGAGTCAAGGAAGAAGGCTCTGTTGGCCGGGGGTTTCCAGTTCCTTGGCCTCAGGAGGAGCGATATCACCTTTTTATGCAGCCCCTGGGGAGACTTCTGCCTGTTCAGGTGCTTCTTTGGAGGGCATGATGAGTCTGCACTCGATGGATGCATTCTCCTGCTCTCATTCTCAAACTGATCCAACGACAATTGCCGGACCAGCCCTCCCAGATTCCCTACCGTCTCTTTAGCAACCACCACCTTTGTTTGAGGAATAATTGAAAACAGAAAAAAGAGAAAAAGGCAAAAGTCAGAGACCCTCATATGCAGTTGCACACGCACACTCATATATCATATAAATCTATCTCTGTATGATAGAAGAAACAAACAAATGGACGACAGGAGACATACCGCTCTCGGATGAAGTTTAACATCAGGTTGAATCGAATCAGTAGTATCTGAATCTGCAGAGACTGGGGACTTGTCATCAGCCTCAGATTCAGCCTCTTTTTCATCAGAGAGACTTCCTTCAGAAGAGGCTACTGACGCCTCTCTCGCTGCTCGCCAGACAGCACTCATGGCTTCTGCCTCTTCAGTCGATGCCTGGGTCAGCATGTCAATTGATCTTTGGCCCCCATCTACTCTGCCATTCGTGTGCAGGTGATTCAATGCAGAAGTAGAATCAAGCCCTTGGATGTTATCATTTGCCTCTGACATAATTCTGTCCGAGTTGTTCAATGAAGTAGCAGTATCAGAACGAACAGGTGAATTCTCTGCCACAAGGAAATCCTCAAGTAGCAGGTCTGTTCAAATTATATAAATATGGGGAAAATGGTCATGTGTTGAAGAAGCATATAATGGGTGCATAAAAGAAACCAAGAATTGCAAATTCTGAAGGAATTATCTACTTCTGTAAGCAGAGCACATTGCTAATCAGAGTGGTTCCAGAAAATAGTCTTAATATTTTTTCTCTTAACTAATATAGCACAAGAAAAGAACAATCTAAAATTGCATGACACAACGAAAAATAGAAACAACCTGGCTTTTCGTACTCAACTTCTACATATACTAAGTTTGTTCTAGACAAACATAAGAACAACGCACAAGATTGTAAATAATGCATATACAGCTTAGATGCTGGTACAAACTGCAATTGATGTATTGGCATGAATCAGCCCATAGAGTAAATCCTTCTGACCATAACAGCCGAAAAAATGTTTCTGAAACAATTAGAACTACCTCCTTTGAGGCCTCCATAAATGAAAATTTGAGAGCCAACAGATGCAGCTGCATGACGACAGCGGCGAAGGAGTTCAAGAGAGGGATCAGGTTCACCGGAAGGCTTGTTGCGTGGAGAGGTAACAATGCCATTTCTATCAAGCCAAACCCCAGCAGCGGTATCAAGCACTGCACAAACATAAACAGATTTAAATGGACAATGATGTCACAGCTCTAGTGAAATGATTAAGACAACAGTACTTGAGTGAAATTATGACTGACCCACTTCCAATAACCTTTTGGTCCCCAGTCATAGCAGTACATCCCAGAATATAAGCCAAAATGAAGGTAAGCAAAAAAAAAAAAAAAAGGTACATACCTGCAATGGCACCTTCACCTTCAATAGACCGGCCTCCCCTCAGCACACCCCCAGTGACATGTAAACGGACCCCAACAAACACCTAGAAATGTGTATGACAAGATAAATAACTAAATTGTAAAAGAGACCTGCCACTCTGCAATAAGGCCACAAGTAGCAATCTCTGACTTGGTTATTGTCTTATTTTGTACTTGCAGCACCAGGCCTAACTCTACAGTGTGGTGCCGATTCAAAAAGTGCACAGTTAGTCACCAAAATTAACACTAAAGATGTGTAATTCAGCCTCACATCTTTCAAAACCAATTATTCAAATCTCAAGTAGGTTATTGTTCATTGATTCAGATTCCATACTGCAAAGGACTCTCTGTATGTATGTATGTTTTTATAGAACAAAAGGGAAAAAAAGAAGAAGAAGAAGAACAAAGAAGAACCCCACATATAGGTCAACTGGAGTTGTCTGTGGTCTTTTTGGCTTGCAAATGGGTACAGATTGAGTCACCATAGGCATGGTGGTCATTGGTTGAAACTACTCATGTTAACCTACTTATACCTATCCATGTTTAATAAAAAAAAGTAAAGGAAAGAGGAGTAGACATACCGCAGCATGCTGGTACCTAGGAGAAGGAGAAAATCCAGGGGCAAGAGTCCATTCCCACTGACCATTTCTATGCATTAACAGCCCATATGCATCTGGCAGCGGCTGAAAAGGAAAATAAAATGCATGATCTGTTATCTACCATCTTTATTAGATAAGTCCAACATAGACTGTCTTTTGTTTTGAAAATTAACTGAGATGTTGCATATGATTTACAATTTTAAATGAAGGTGTAGCACTATGAGAATTGTAACCAGAAATAAAGATAAAAATGGAGTTTTTACCATCCCGGATGCGTCTCTTCCACCACACAGCAACAACATACCATCAGAGCGTGCACTCGCAGTAGCATACCTGTTTGAAAACACAATGAGGTGCAACTTAATAGAAATTTAACTTATTTTAAAGTAACAGCTAATAAGAGAAGAAAGAAAAGGAAGATGCTGGCTGGTGAGCAAGATACATCCGAGCCGAAGGTCGGTCGCCATCAGGGTTGAGCTTCTGCCAGCGGTACGGCTTTTGTGCTGTGTCCAAAGCCCATGCATCTGATAATACCCTCTTCCCTGTAGTTAATTAACTCGATTGGTTATTCGCCTCAAAATTGTTAATCATTATTAAACAACTACAATGACAGACGCAACCAATTTGAGAACTCAGCAATTTAACTAAATTCAAGCATCGAGTTTGTTTCTAAAAGTGTGTACTGGCTGCAGTTGCAGTACTGAAGCAATCAATCTAGATATAGGAGATCACAGTTTTGCAACTTGCAGTATAACTCAACACACAATAAAACAAAATTAGAGTGGGGACTAGAGAATCATTTGACCACAATATACTTGTACTCTATTAGAAAGGGTCTTTGGCAATACTTATACCTGATAGAGAGTTGTAGCCATTTTTCCAAAGAAACTTTCCTTTTTTTTTTTTACCTCTCATTATCAGCCCTCGAGAGAAGTACTAAAAAGAAAAAAGGAGACCTTCTAAAATTAGAAGTAAAAGACTAACCATCATTGCCACTAACAGTTACAAGATAACGTTGTGCTATCAAATCCATTGTATGGCCATAGCGGGGCCCAGGACCAGCACCTTGAACAACAACCCTATCAAAAGTAATTCAAACTAAAAGAATTAGTAAAAGGTAATACCAGTTCAGCCCGACATAAATGGAAGTACTGGATCATGCCAATCAATACAATAATTCTTGTTTGACTATTTTCTTATGGTGTTAATTTGAGGTATACTTGTAGGCTTAATGGACAACACCATATCACTGGAACCCACATAAAGGTACTAGTACCATCCGTATGGTAATCCTTAATTTAAATGTAAACCCAGCGAGATTTGTTCACCTATGCCATTTAAACTTATCATTTGTGAGGTCAAGCACATAGAGGTCATCTGTTGAGTGACCAGCTGGCCCAATGCCACCCTGCCAACAGAGCATAAAAGCAAGAAAAGTTGAGCATGTGAAAGAAAATGACAATTTTACAAAAGTATTTATCACATTATCAGTGACTGAACAAAGAAGATATCTCCTATTGCAAAGTTCTCACAAGTCATCAATGTTTAGCATGTCTATCAGGAAAATTGAATTTAGTGCTTATTCATAAAGCATTAATGAAATATGCAAGTACTTTCTTCTACAAATACAATAATTACTATAATTAGGGTATTCCCCCCCCCCCCTTATTGCACTACGATAAAATACAATAATTATTATAATTAGACTTTCTTAAAATATTTACTATAATTCAGCCCTTGTGAGCAGTTACCTGAAAAACAACCATGGTACCAACAGCTGCTGCCGCATGAGCTGCCCTTGGTGAGGGGGCCTCGCCGACTGGATGGATTCTATATTAAAAAAAAGGATGATTACATTTGGCATAAATATGCCATATGAATAGTGTTACCGGTGGGCGCACACAAAGACGACACAAACCTGGTCCACTTTTTGGAGTCGACATCATAAGAGTGGACGAAATTGGTGACGCCTGCAAGACCTATGTGGGACAAAATGTAGAGGCCATTAGATGACAGGCATTGGGAGTGTCAGTTATGTAATGTAAAAGTAGTTTAATAATAATTTAATAAGGTTAGAACGAAGGGAATGGAGAAGTGGAAGCACACAGAACAGAAGAGGATCTGAGGGAACTGAGTAACTGAGTAGAGTAGTGTTATTCAGTGGTGCTGAATGAGGAATGCTAAATATAGAGAGTATACTGAGAGTAAAAGGGTAAGAGAGTGTCAGAGCTAATAAAACTTGAAATGGGTAAAAGAAAAGGGGGGAAGAGAAAACTAACGAATGCCAGGGAGGGGGAGAGCGGCGGACGGAGAGGACTGAGAAGATCCCTCGATGGCGGTGGCGCCGCCGAAGAGGATGAGGCGGGGGCCGTGGTTCTTGGTGGGGGCCACGGCGGTGAGGGAGTGGCCGCACCTGGGCCCCGGCGTGTCCTCCGCTCTGTCCCAGTTGATCTCCTCCACCGCACGGTAGGCTGGGGCCGGCACCACCCATGCCTTCTTGCTTGATGCAGCAGCGGCCATTGAATTGGTGGATTGACGGAAGGACGGACGGATTGAGTATTGATTCCTACTTCCCTTGCTTGGTTGTTCCGTGAGGCTTGAGTCGCCTCTCCAACTCTCCAAGTCTTCGAGTCTTCCCTTCCCTAAGAAAAGGAAGTTCCCTTCCTCGCGTGTTCTGTTTTCCGATCGATCGATCGATCGATCCTCGCTCGCTTACGCAGTTGCGCTTCTCCTCCCCCGCCGCCTCCTTTTCTTCTCCAGTTGCAGCTCCAGCTGGCCACCGTAACCCGCTGCTGACTCTGACGAATCTCTCTCTATAAAATAATAAAAATTTAAGGGAAAGTTCATCTTTTGTCCTTCAACTTTATTATAAAAACAAATTGGCCGTTAAATTTTCATTAGATTAGTTTTTTGAACTTCAAAAAAAAATCAAGTTGATCTTTAAATTTTAAATTATATCAGATAAGCCTTTAAACTTTTGAAAGATATATAAGTTTTGATCCCTGAACTTTTTCAAAAAAATTAAATTGATCTCTAAATTTGCATTTACACTTAGAGGTATCAGTTATCCATCCCACCTAACAGGTTAATTTTATCCAATACTAACTTGATTTGATATAACACATGAAAACTAGATCAAATACGAGTATAATAATTTTTATCTATCTCGGTTTGATTAAGTCAGGTTGAATCTGACCAAATTCGAAATTTATTGAGCAACTCAAATTTATCGTTTGAAATCGATTCGATTATTTTTTGAATTAATCTCATCAAAAATTTTGGTGAGTTTAAGCTCACACTAGCTTTACTCATATAAGTTCATTACATTCAGCCATACACTTAATTCTATGTATTAAAGATTGTATTAAGAGAGATATTAAATGGTTATTGTAAAATATGATTTTTTAGTTTCACATATATGAACATCAGCGTTGTGATTTTCTAAACATCAGAGTCTTTTTATTTTTGCATGCTACGAGCTCATAAAATTAGTTTTAATAGAAAGTTCAAGACAGTACAATAGGTTTTACGTTAGTATCTTACACACAAATTAAAGCATATTACATAAGATATAATCGTCTTATACGTATTAAGCAAAGCACCAAAAGAGATATATATTTCTTTATCCTAATTTGTTTGAAATCAAAATTGTTACTGTTCGATTTCATCTCAATCTAAATTATTATGGCTCTGTTAACCTTTACGGAGCCTCCATTTGTGAAACAAAATTAACTGAGAGGACCAAAACCAAAGAATAAAAAAATGACATCTAACAACATAATGTTCAGAGTGAATTGACGGTGCATGATATCAGCATATAGAGAAATTGAACATTGTCTAAATGATAAGTGAATACCATTTGAAAAACAATTGTATTGAGCAGGTAAATTTAATTTCTACTATTTTTCCTGAAGTTACTCTAAACAACACCAAGTACAACGCAAGTTATGAGAAAATTTTAAAGAAGGATGTGGATGGGTTGCAAGATGATATTTAAGCAAGATGATATCTAACTAAGATGATATCTAACCAAAATATTCATAGATGATAGAAGTAGTCAAATCATTATGTGCTACATACAAACAAATACATCTAACAGAATAGGTGAACGTTGATGGATCCTTTTTGGTGGCCGCCGAAGAAAATAGAGGGATATTGAAAGGAACAAAGGTTCAGATCGAAGAGAGACACGAGAGAAGAGAAGTTTCCAGAGAAAACAACGGCTTAACAATGAGTCGGTAACGAGCCAATTCAAGCCGGCACAATTTATAAACGTAAGCTGAGTTTGACGCAGCCTTGCGTTTGATAATATTTATTTTGACAATTTTGATAATGAGTTTTCAAATGAATTCAAAAAAAAATTTTAAAAATAGAAAAAAATTATAAATATATTCTTGAATTTATAAATTAATTATATTTTAAATTTTATATAATTTGAATTTCATTCGGTAGTCCATCAAAAAAATTATTAAAATTTATGCAAATTAGAACAGTGATTTTTGATGAAATATCAAATATAACTTAAATTACATTAAAATTTGAAATTTCAATAAATCTATAAGTTCAAAAATATATTTATAATTTCTTTTTCCTTTGTAAGATTTTTTTTGAATTTATATAAAATTTCATGATCAAAATTATCAAAATAAACATTGTCATTGTCAAGTGATCCCTCCCAATAAGTAATAACTAATACACAAAATAAACAATTTATTCAGTTTCCTCTCCCTGATATAATCTCTCTTCCCTCCTCCCTTCTTATTTTCTCTTTATTCTATTCTACAATAACGCTACGGAGGTCTCCGATTTTTCTAAAATTTTATATGACTTTTTATGCACAATTTTTCTGTCAGGCGGATTTTTGGTTACTTGAGACTGCTGTGTGCATTTACTATCAACAAATCTGAACTGACAGAGCCACACAAAATTTGAGCAGAGAATAGTGGGGACACATCTTTTCTAATCTTTATGAATTATTTTGTATGGTATATGCGTAGAAATACAAAGGTAATTAATTTATCATCCGCAACACAAAGAGCTACATGATTGTTTTGACATCTTATTTTTAGCTGTTATATATTTTCATTTGCTTTTTTCATCATGCCCCTATAAAGTTTCATATTTATATCAAAAGTACTAAAAACAATAATTTAAATTCTTATGATATGGGCAGCTTCTTGTATAAATTTCAAATCAAGCTAATTTCACCTTTTAGAATGTTCTTATGAGTAAAACGAGCTTAACATTGAATATATTTTGTTGTGGTTTTCATAACATTTTTTCTATTTTTTCTGTTATACCCAAAAAAGTATGATTAGTTAAAATTACTGATTAAATTATTTAAATACCCAAAATTTTAATATATAATGACAACACCATCAAATAAAATTGTGCCGAAGCAATGTGAGGCACCACATCTAATATCAGCTGAAAAGAAGAACAGATATGGACCCTGACCCTCTGTACAAACCCATTATACCGTCCCCATGTGCACTAGCTTGCACAGAAAGTGTTCTTACTTTGCCAAGTTAAAAGTGGCAAGTCGGCGGTTCTAAATTACATGTTTACATTACATACATCGGAAAATGGAAATAGAACAGAGACGAGACAGAGAGGATTTGGTCCAACCAGATCAACTCCTAATTTCATACATCATCAGAGTTATTACACTTGCTTCCATATAATAAGGCACTGTGTTGGTACTGGCAGCTATGCCACTGATTTGATTGACTGATTCTAAAATCTACAACAGTAATTTAGTCATAGTAAGCAGATACTGGCCACTTATCACCGGTCTGTGTACGTAATCAGCTGAAGGAGATGATATATATTTCAATCTCTCTCTTTGACGCTAGCTGCCAGTGGCAGAGCTTACTAGATGCTAGCTGATATAGCAAGTTCTGCTTCAATTCCCAATCCCATCTAGTTAGAATAAAGTTGTGAAATATTCATGTAGTTGCGTTAGAATAAAGCCTGTCGTTTTTGGTTGAAATATTAGATAATGGTACAATACCAAATATGATTGCGTAAGTGTTATATGTTTGCTTTCTGGTAGCTCAGATGTGAAAAAGCTACTGGATTTGTTTTCAGATGCTTTTTCCCTGATCTGATCTGCCTAACTCTATTAAATGGTTTCATGAGATATGCTGGATCACCATTTTATGCTGATACAGTTTGATAAACGAATGAATGCTATTTCAGTGCCATATGCAAAAATTGTTATGCCGATGAAGAGATGTTTCTGAGGCCTAAAAATAGTTAGAGATACACACGCATGATGATCAGTGGGGTACAGGTACATTTTTCTGAACATGGAAAAAACTGGTACAAGATGTTACTAAAAGGAATATTTTTCTATTATGCAGGTATTTGGATTACACGTAACACTTGCTGCTGCTGGGGCACTCTGAGATGCTGACGACAGGTTCAAGTCTTCAACTGATTTCAGCTATTCAATTGCACAAGTACCCCAATTAAGAGCCAGAAAAAAAACTATAATTTGTTGATGATAAACTTATTATACATATTGTTTGTCCTTTGTTGATGATAAATTTATTATACATTTAACTTGATTTTATGTGTCCTAAATGAACTTATATATGTATGTGTCAGCTTGGCCACTTTGTTAAAAGGATGATCTATCTGATTATTTTTTTTTTGATAATAGTACCCCAAAAAGGATACCAGCTTCCATTCCTTTCCTAAAGCTAATACAATGTCTAAAGAGGCATAGGAGATCTATATCTCATTAAAATCAGTTATTCAAAACAAAATAAAATAAACAAGTATCAACCAATATGTGTTTTACAAAACATACCTCGAAATCAAACAACCAGACCCAAAATGAAAACTAAGTCTAGAATACGCAAAACATCATTCATCAAGCAAATCGGTGTTATCACTCGCTGAATGCTCTCCACCAGTCTCCTGCTCAGCAATGCCATCAGTAGAAATCCCTTCACTTTCAATTTCAACCATATCAGATCTAAAAATGTGTTCTAAATGGGATGGAACACCTATCCAAAATCTAAATAGATGAAGAATATTATTATAAATAGTTAATGGTGCAAAACCTGGAACCCCTAGACAAATCCATTTATTTCTTTCAATCCATATAATCCAAATAGCAATAGCTAATAATGTGCTCCAAAATTTCATATCTAATATAGGTAATATCAAACATGATCGCCAAAAAGCAATTAAAGAATGAAATTGCAATCTTCTAGTCTGAGGAGGACCCCCATCAATGTTATCCCAAAATAAACTGATCATAGTGCAATTAAAAAATAAGTGATTAATAATTTCAGGCAATCCACAAAAAACACAACTAATGTCACCAACCCAACCCCTTCTAACCAAATTGTCTCTTGTTAAAATACGATTATGTAAAGAAAGCCAAAAAAAATAATTTGTATTTAAGAGGAACTTTTAATGCCCAAAAAAAAATTATTTACAGTATAGGGAACCCCACCAAAATTAAAGAAGTTATAAAGAGACTTAATAGTAAATAATCCTGAATCTTCCTATTGCCTAATAGTAGAGTCTTTATCAATAGTGAAATTGAAAGAATGTAAGATAGCAATTATTTGATTTTTTTTTTCTATACGCATATCACTACTAACACCCTTAGTAAGAAACAACATGATATGTCCAAAATTCTAGACCTCTGCTAAAGAGACCCTATCATTTTTGACTTTGCCAAAAACCAAAGGAAACTGAAGAGCCAATGGACATTCTTGATATCATGTACCATGCCAAAAATTAATTTCAGAGCCATTTCCGATAATCCTTTTAAGCAATCTATTTTGTAAAGAATCAATCTACCTCTCAAAGATAATAATTTACCTTTCCAAGAGGCATTCTATTTTGTATTTTATCAATAAGTTTCTGCCATTCAGTTTTTGAGGGTTTCTTCCAATGTAATGAAAGTCCCATTTAAGCTTTTCAACCATAACAGGGTCTGTCGTAAGAAATAAAAAGGGTATCATCAGCGTATTATAAGTGTAAAATTTTATGTTGACCCAAAACAGAAGACCCCAATCCTTCAAAATGTTCCTGTTCGATACCTTTAGATAAAATTTTATGTAAACCTTCAGCAGCTAACTATCTGATTAAAATTAAGCTCATCATTTTTTTTTTACTTTCTTTTCATCCTTCATAGTTTTGGTTCTAAATTTTATCAGTCTTTTTGTCATGCCACTTATTTCCAGCGCATTTTTTTATTTTTTTACTATTCAATGAGGCTGTTAAATTTAAAAAATAGTTTTCGAGAGTGTTGCAGTTAGTTTACACATATCAGGTTTATAAGATTTCAGAAAAATTTGATGCTCTTACTAAGATACGAGAGAGAGTCAAGTTCGTTTGTTTGAGTCACAATCACACGGTGAACAAACATAGCTAAAATCTCACTGATAACTACTGATAAATATAATGATCCAATCACCAAACATAATAATTGTGTCAGCCATATGTATGCACATCCTCCAGTTTCAATACCAGTAAGTTTTCCCATGATATTAACTAGATTCTTTGACTTTAATATGCACTATCTTTTGGGAACAAAGTTTTGATACTTGACTATATGACTTTCATATTGTTGTTCTTACACATCAATCTCTCTTTGTTATTTTAGTACGAAAAGATGATGAATAATTTAGTAGATATTCTAGATGGCTGCAGAATGAACAAGAAAAACCAACTAACATGCTCGGGCAGAGCCCGACGCAGCCCCAGTTTAGAAGTAGTCCTCAATGGGCGCAGCGTAGGAGGGAGAGAGCATCTCCCAGGTGTGAGGTGGCTCATGATATGTTCAAAAAATGACCCACATGTCCGACAGAGATGTAGAGTGATCTCATAGCGTTATGGTCTATTTTGTGCATTCCTCGTCACCAAATTAACTCTTCCGGGGGTCTTCTAGACATGGGCACATCATTTAGGCCTATTGAATTTTTGCAGAAAGCCCCAGTGATAAGCGTGAAAGGGAATCTATTTTTTGTATGATTTTACTCTTGATTTTGGGTCAAAATTCTAAATTTAAGATATATTTTGCTTTGTTTTTATCTAAAGTAAAATTTTAGATATATTTTGCTTTGTTTTTATCTAAAGTAAAATTTTAGATATATTTTGCTTTGTTTTTATCTAAAGTAAAATTTTAGATATATTTTGCTTTGTTTTTATCTAAAGTAAAATTTTAGATATATTTTGCTTTGTTTTTATCTAAAGTAAAATTTTAGATATATTTTGCTTTGTTTTTATCTAAAGTAAAATTTTAGATATATTTTGCTTTGTTTTTATCTAAAGTAAAATTTTAGATATATTTTGCTTTGTTTTTATCTAAAGTAAAATTTTAGATATATTTTGCTTTGTTTTTATCTAAAGATTATGTTACTGCTATTTTTCAAGTGCTCATTGCAAATATGAAGGAAATAGAGCAAATTTGAGGAAAAACAAAGCAAAAATGAGCCAAAAACATGAAGTTGGAGTTTTCGCAGCTTTATCGCTGCCGCAAGACATTTCTTGTTAGAACTAATTCTTATAAATTTAGATAACTACAAAATAAAATGAAATAAATTAAAATAAATAATTAGAATTATATTATTCGGATCGTGATAAGTGTATTTCGTCTTTTATATGTAAGATTTGAAATCGCCAATAAGATAATTTGAACTTGTCACTTATTAAAACACGATTATAAAAGTGACTGACGATAACTTCACAATATCCAACAAAATACATAAATTGGAATAATATTTTGGAATAGTATTTGATGAATTATTTGGGAGATATCAATTGTGATATATGATAGAAAAATGTCAATTGATCTTTTTCAACTCATCTCTGTGTAAAATATATAACGAATAGATTAGGCTACTATATATATGTATAGCCCAGAAAGCAACGGTTTAATAGTCCATATTAAATCCTTGATTTATTAGGCCAGCAAAGCAAGGTGAATCGGAAAAGATAAAGGATTAAAAACGGAAGGATGAAGTGAATGCTAACGGGAATATCATTCAACAAGAATATCAATGCCAGATTTTACAAAAACAAAAAAAGCAATGCTCACAATATTTAATTCAGTTGACTTGGTCAAAGAAAAATTTCTGACGGAAGATGCATAAGTTAATCATTAACTAAATGACTTTATTACTAATGAAATTTATATATTAATTTTGAGTTTTCTAAAATATGTTTCAACATTTCTCAAGACCGCATAAACCCAAAACCACCCAAACCCTGCATGGGCCTGATGTGGGCCGCATTCCCAAGTGTGGAGCGTATTTCGGACGGTTTTGATAGTTTCGGGCTCATTCAAATTTCTATTTTGCTCATATTTGAATCTACGGACTCGTCTCTTCGAGGAAAATATATTGAAAATTATAAAAGAGACTTTTGAAGATGAATCTGGGATGGTTTTTACAGAAAAAAAGAGATTAGGGTTTGGAATCCTAAGTTCTCTCTTCTTTGTTCTTTTTTCATTTTTCTTCCTTTTTTTCTTTCTTTTATGATTTCTTTCACTCTTTTGGCAGAGTAGAGACTCTTTTCTAGGATTTAGATATATAAACATCGATACTTTGATTATTATGAAATGAATTTGATTGGTATATTTATAATTGTGGAGTTTTGATTTATTCTTACATTTTTCTTATACTTAGATCTTGTTTATGGTACATGATAATGTTTGTTTAGAAGTGAACCAAATTCAGATTTGAGTAGAAAATCTTGAAATCGAAATAAAGTACCGACTCAGTGAAGTTTAAATCCTAACCCGAGAATAAATTTAAGAAACAAAGTTCTGATGCATCGAAAGGACCTTATTTTCCTTTGAGGAATCCCGATTGAAATTATGTTCTTTAGAGACCTATTGGATTGGAGAAGGTCGGGTTCATCACAAATTTTAAGGCGCTTAAGATAGCAAGACTGATCAAAATTTTTATCTTAAGTAGGACATTATGCCACAACTCATGAGTAATTGTTAAATTAGATTAGAAACCCTCAATTCTTGACATGACAATAATCAACCAAGTAAAAATTATTTTATAATACCAATTGTGTCATGTTGAAAGCCGAAAGCCTTAGAAATATTTAGTTATTAGAGTTTTCTCATTTTATTCTCTTTAGTTTAGGATTGTTAAACTATTCTCATAATTGTCTGGTCTAAATTATAGAAATTTGGAATCCATTAGAGTAGAAGTTATCCCCGTGGATCGATCCTTAACTATATTACACGATAAGTATATACGCTTATAGACCGATTTTATTGTAAAAATTTAAAACTTTTGCAGAACACGCATCATCCGCCCTTTTCCCTCTCATTTTCGGCCAGTAGCTGCCCAGTTTTTCGATTTTGCTTCTCTCCAATTTAGCTCATGTTTTGAGCATGGAAAATTCCTCAAAATTAATATGATTAATTTCTAAGAATTATAGGATTAGATCTTGATCAAGCTAGATCTTTTAGCAAGGGTTTGGGTTGAGTTTTGATCAATATGTTGGCGAATTACCGATTTGTGCACCTCCATTGGTGTACTTCAGCTTGTGGCCAGCCTAGGTGGTGGAGATCAGCCAAGGTAGGAGGAGGTCTCCTCTATCTCTAGTCCCTCCTTGCTTGATTTGTAGATCAATCAATTAGGTATAAACCTCTGAATATCTCTTTTAATGCTAATTTAAGTTCATTTATTGATTGGATGAATTGATCTTTCAAGTTTTGAGAAAAAAAATTTGAAATTCTTGCTTGGATAAAGCACGAGCACTTTTAGTTTTAGATTTGCAAATGACAACATCATAAATGAATTAGAGAATGATTGAGTTATATATCAAGGTAGTACCATATGATAATACTGGCCTCTTTTTGGGCAGCCTATCCTAAACCAGCAGAATAGTCAAAGAGATTGTGTATGGGTACACCGAAGACACTGACCCCACGCCCTGAAGATCCAACCCAAGACAACTAAGGCCTGATCAAACACCTCTGTGCCTTGATCCAACAGTCTAGAGCCCTGACTCAGCTCACATAACACACATCCATTGATCATTTGATGGTACGAAGGTCAGAGGTGCTCACAATGAAGATGGATTTATTACTGATTTTAGAGCACTCAGATACTACAGAGGATTATTGAAATATTTTACAATTACAAAGATGAAAATATTTATATCACTTGCAAAAGATTTATAAATACTGACATGACATTTTAGGACTTGTTAATTTAACAATTTTACTAATTATTAAACGTTCTACATCTTGAAATTATAATTATAAATACCACATTAGAATTGATAAGTCACTTATAGATGGAATGGAGAAGCTCTAAATTATTTTAGACGCGCTTGGGGGCTGAGGCAGCGGGCATCAAAAGCCTGTCCTTGAATCAAATAGAATCAAATTAAGACCCACTCTAATAAAACCCCAAAAGCATACCAAATCCAGATTCCAGATTCTAGATTCCTGAATCCTGATACCGAACCAGCAATAAGCAATCCATTCAACCTTTTATTTATTACAAACAAAACAACAGTACGATCTCTGGGCTTGACACCAAAGTTGGTTATTCTCCAACATCATTCATAAATCACCACCTTGTAAACGTTACAGAATCCCACATTCGTGCAAGAGACACATGGGTATTTAAGTTCCAAAAACCAATCATTTCTATGATCTCTTTCTATCCTAATGAAACAAATAATGAGAAGGCCAGCAGACATATAACTTACCTTACTAATCTACTCTACATCTACAAATTAGAGTAATTTCTGCAGAGGTTCAATACATGTCCATGCCACCTTCTGCCATCTTCATTACATCTTCTTCTGACAAGAGTGTTTTCTTGCCCCCGCACCCAGTCTTGTCATATGGCTGAGCCATTCGTCGAAGGAACTTTGACATTCAATATAAAAAGTTCATCAGTCCAAAGGAAAAGAAAGGAATGAAATTTCTCTATCTAGAGCAAGTAAATGATATCAGGAGCAACAATGGAGCATCAGTTTCAGATGCATACAAGTAGGGCTCACAATATGGGACCTGGGAATAACAGGTTGCGCTGGCTAACTATCTGTTCACAGGTCAGGCCATGAGCCCGTGCAGTAGAATGCCATTAAATGATAGTATCCTTCCCAGTATTTTTCAAAAGTTGTTGAAACAATGGTTATTATTCAGACCTCACGGGCTATATGCAAGGCCATATCAGTGCTGAGATTTAGGTGTGCATCATGCAGGTGAGATAATATCCACCCCGGCAGCTTCGACCGCTTGTCATGACGACTATACCTGTGGTGTTAACAGAACCACACAAAAATTGAAGCCAAGCCTTGAAAAAAAAAACAAATTAGTACGCTTTATGGGCAGGCTGTGGAAATTTACATACCTCTTGTCAGCGAATATCATCATGCCATAGTCTGCCTTGGAACGAATCACTCGACCGACACACTGTGCTGCCTGTCTCTGCAAGCATGCAATTTTATTCATCACATTATGAATTCAAGAAGAGATCACCAAACCACAGAAACTATGCTATATAAAATTTCTTCAAAGATCATTTTGTCAACAAATATTGCAACATTGATTGGTCATGCCAATTAAATCCTGACCAAAATGGAATTTTTGCCAACTTTGGACAACCTTAATATTATTTGCTCATGGCTTGGTGCTTATGCCTAAAAGAAGCAATGAACAATGACAAAGACGAACAACAACTACAACATTTGTTGTCAACCGAAATTTCAACAACAAATTTATGATCAATTAATGTCAACCGAAATTTCAACTAGGATATCACGACCCCAATTGTAACATACCAGAGCATCAAAGGTTAGAAAATCACCCTCCTTTATCTGGAAGGTTTCCCTTAAATATTCTAATCTCGCTAGCAGTATTCTACAAGATAAAACAAACATATCCGTTGTTATTGTCACACTTAATAAGAAAATAAATACCAGTAACCCACTAATAGGAAGATTAAAATTTCAGAGATAGTACAAGCCAGGAAGGAAGATAAAGCTCACCTGCTGAGAGTGTACTGAAAAGGAACACCAAACATGATAACCAGCCTTCCATAATGTCGGTCAAAATCTATACCTTCAGCAACTTTCCCCCTAAATTATCCAGTGTAACCAAAAAATAACACTCCATTCATTTTATTTACAAAAACTGAAATTACTTTTACCAAGAAAATGAGGATGTATTTAGAATATTTTTCCCCTCTTCTGTCTCATGGAGGAAAGGCATTAAACCTTGACAAACTAGAAAAAGAAACTTACTAACGCTGGCAAAGTTGATGGCGAATTTTCAAGTTACACCCAATGCTTCTGATTATTTTGCTAAAATCCAACATTTCTTATTTTTTTTAACCAAACATCTAAAAGTGTAATCAATTGGCAAAACTAAGCTAGACAGGCAAAAATGACGAAAATGCACCCAGAAAATTTACACTAAAAATGACGAGGACTTTATTCCGTCTAACTCTTTTGGCTCAATCTATTCCATTTGGACTCCAGGAAAAGAGAAAATGATGAGGACCATAAACCCCTCACAATGCTTTGTGCTTTGAGAAAGCTGGTGAGTATGAGAAGTCTTTTATATGGTAGCTATATTGTAAACTAAATTCATTTTGCAAAAACAGAAGAATGAAAAAAAGAAAAGACCTTGCCACAGAGAAGAACACCGCGCCTCTGCCACAGTCACACGCTTTCCTATAATTATCAAGTGCCAGAGTAGTTTCTACCACGTCTTGAGTTTCAATGAAAACCAGCTTATGTTGCATCACATCCTACAGAAATTACCCTAATATTTCAATTTACATAGGTTTCCGAAATCAAGAACTAAAGCTATTGGGAATCTGAGCATGCACTTATGCTGGTATACTTTAATAGCCTTGCTTAGCTCCTGCGAGGACCCCTTGCTCAAAACACATAAATAAATAGTTTAATCCCAAATTCCATTCTGAATGATCAATACACTTCATATGACTTGACTGAAATGGGATGGCGAGGGTGATGAGAAAAATTTACAGGAAATAAAATTGAGTGTTTTGCAAAATATACTCTATAGTATTCCCATATATCGAAACAACACTGAAAATTTTAAAACACTGCAACAGGAACCGAGCATTAGGCTAAGAGAATGGAAAAAGATTTACAATTTTTATGTGGGTTTCTAATGATCTCTGTTTTTTTTCCTATCAGGGTGAGCACAAACCGGAATAGTTAATCAAGAGAGAATAGGATTGCAGGTTAATAACAAAGCAATTTTGGATAAGTCGTTCCTCTAAGGGGCAAGTCAGTCAATATTTTGGCCTGACCAAACCTTTATTGTTAGCTGCAAGGAAGCCAATAGAAATGTGTTGTTTTCGCTGGAAGCATAAGAAAAAATTTAGAAGATACTGTTAAATTTTATTATTATTTTTTTGAAAAAAGGGCTACGATAGCCCGTTTCATTAAATTAATGAAACAAACACAAAATTATGTCCAAATGAGATATGAATAGAGGTGTAAAGCATACAATTGAGAATTGAAAATCATAAGCAAACCTGCAGGATGCCCATTTCATTCCAGCTATTGACAATGCCGTCCATGTACGAATAACTGACAAAGAAGCAAACAATTCCATCTGGCACCGCTGCAACCATCTCGAGGAGCAGTCTCCCGTAGTTTCTCACAACTCCAGGGTCACTTCTCATATCAAACTTCGTGCTCACTGGTAGCTGGTCACTGCCACAGAAGATGTTTAGCAATTATTATAACTTCTTTAAACAGTCTTGTAGCAGAGATTATAGTGTTGGAGACAAGAAAACAGTTAAAAGGCAGGAGGAGGGTTCCAAAGTCAAGTTTTTGGTGCCACGAGATGCCACAAACTCACTTTTTAATTTATATTTTAAAACTTGACACTCAAATCTCGAATCCAAACCGTTGATCTTGTTAATTCTCATGGAGAATGTATGCACGTAAAATTTTATAATTTTTAGAGTTCATTTTATACTAGATCAAAATGGTCAGAAAATAAATGCATTAAAATTAATCAATCATATTTAGCTAGATTCATTTATTTTGTGACTGCTTTGATCTAGTATAAACTGAATGCCAAAAGTCATGAATTTTACATGCATGCATCTATCATAAAAATTAACAAGGTCAACGGTTTGGATTCGGAATTTGAGTGTCAAATTTTGAAATATAAATTAAAAAGTGAGTTTGTAACATTTTGTGGCACAAAAAAACTTGTGGCATTGGAACCCTCCTCTAAAGGAAATGAATTGTGGCTCATAGGAACCTGTTGTTCATTTACTGAACCGAATCACAAGTTTGTTATATTGTTCCAGAAAATCAGATTGGTTAAAAATTTGAGGAAAATGAGGCTTTGAGAACCAATCAGTCAAAGACCTAACCAGATGGTGATTAATGACTCAGACTGTTAATTTTTAATTTTTTTTTTGGGTCTTGGAGCTCACCTTCCACGAGTCAGAACCATGGGGCAGATGCAATCCCTTGTCAAGGACATGGTAAAGCTGCGGCTTATGACTGGGTTAAAGTTCAAGAGACGGGGATAGAGATCGATTGGGCTGAGAGTTCCAGACGTAATAATAACTGACTGGAAGCGATCAAATACTGGCTTTATTGCAAGTGAAGCGTCATGACAACTCAGCTGTTCAATCCCAGATATAGCACTCGTTACTTTGCAGATACTCAACAATTACAAAGAAATAAATCAACAACAATGAACGGGATAGACAGATGGAATTGCAGTGATGATGAGATGCAAACAGGACAGGGCATGCATACCTGCAGTACCGGGTCAGGAATAGTAGGCATCCTCTCGTCATACGGCTCAATAATTATAGAGAAGCCCCTGGCATAGGTGGAGACAAGGGTGGCGAAATCACAGACGGTCTGGATGTGCATAAACTCGTCGGTGTCAGTTATTTCAAGCGTGAGCATGAGAGAGTGCAGGCGATCATAGCAGAACTTTAGCATCTTCTGGTCAATTCCGGCCTGAGAGTTGATGGAGGCACAGAAAGAGACAGGGTTCTCGGTCTCAACATTCTCCGTCAGCAGACGGCTCTTGAGATACTGCACAAGCCTGCGTAGAACAGACAGGAAATGCTCTGCTCTGCGAATGTTTCCTGGCACCGCCTCCTTCAAGATGTCATCCGGCAATGTTGGGTTCCCCAGCCATGCATCAGTTACTTTGTTCATGCAATCAAGGGCAATAGTCAGCAGGCGTATTTATCTGTCTATCTATTTATCTATCATAAGCCAAGTAAGGAAAGAGAGACTAACTTGCAAGGTTTCCTCTCTGTGCAAGTCCCTCAACAAGGCGGTTATATTCAGCACGCAGTCTGCCAGCATCAGTGGCCTTAAGCCTTGCTACCAAATGGAGGGAGTGCTAGTCAGAAACAGAGCAAGGAGAGGGGATCTCATTGTCATAAAGTAAGAAAAGGGTAAAGTAGGAAAATTGGTTAAAGCACCTGTCGATCTCCTTCGACATCTGGGTGAGATTCCTCGTGGCGCCTTCGAGGGTCTGCTTCCTGATGCTGACACTGAGGGCCTCGATGCAGACGTTGTCAATGTTGTGGGCCTCGTCGAAGACGACAACGCACTCCTTCTGCATCTCCTTGGAGATAATGCCGGCCACCTTGGGGTCAAGCAGGTACTGGTAGCTGTAGACAACCACATTCGCGTAGCGGATCATCTGCCGGGCCAGGAAGTAGGGGCACCATCCCTTGTCGCGGCCGAAGGAGCGCAGGTCGCCGAGAGTATAGACCCCTGGGGGGAGCAGGACGGCCTCAGGCCCTGTGGAAGCAGCACGGTCGTAGGCCTCGAAGAAGGGGCAGGTGGGTACAGCGGGGTTGTCGTGGGCAAGGGCGCGGACCCAGGAGGCGGTGAGGTGGCGGCAGGCGGCGTCGACGGAGTCACGGGAGCGGGCGGAGAGGACGAGGGGGTTGACGCAGAGGTTCTTGCGGGAGGAGAGGCCGAGGGCGAGGAGGGAAGAGCGGGCGGAGGAGGGGAGGTGGGGGAGCAGGAGGCGCAGCTCGGCCAGGGTCTTCTCCATCTCGTGCACGGTGCGGGTACAGTAGAGCAGCTTGAGGCGGCGGTCGGGGTGGGCCAGGGAGTAGGAGACGATGAGGGAGAGCAGCGCCGCGGTCTTGCCCGTGCCCGTGGGCATCTCCAGCAGCGCGTGGCCCCGGGCGTCCAGAGAGCGCTTGAGCTCGCGCATGTACTCCACCTGCTCCGGGTAGATGCTCCCGTACGGGAAGTACACCGTCACCCCGTCAACATCCAGCTTCATGATTAGGGTTTATCTCTACTTCTCTCTCTCTCTCTGATGTCCCATGGCCATCAACCCTCGTACATAAGTATTAGGGTACCCTCCTCCGGCCCACTCAGATCAACACAACTAACTGGGCTCCAAGCGGATCGCAAACCGACTCTTTCCTTTTCGTCTATTTCTTTTTAACCTCTCATCCAGAAGAGGGTAGAGAAGGAAAGACGAGCGCTACAATACATCTGTCCAAGTTATTTTACCTGTGCCACGACCAAAATTTGAAGAGAAAAGGAAAAGAGCAACACATATTCTGTGCAAATTAATCATGTTTGTAACATCCAATTCAACTTGAACTTTCACTTCCCCTCCCATTCTATCCCTCTGCCCTCCTCTTTCTTGGAGCAGGGTGCAAGTTTAACAACCAAACGACGAATTATCACAATACAAGAGCATTTTTGCAGCCTTAAAAAAGTGAAAATGACTGTATTGCGTACAAGGAAGAGAAAACAGCCGCACATCACAACAATATTTGTAGACTACTTTAATTAAAACGCCTTTGGATTTGAATAACTACTAATAAACTACAACTCCAAGGTGAACTTTCAGAAAAGTCCCCTCTATTAATACAGCCACAAACATGAAACGTACAAAACTAAAAAACAAAATGAGTGATACATATATCATGTTTTTTTTTTCTTTCCTCAAGAGGCAGCAGCCAAGGACTCGATCAGAAGCTGATACCCCTCCGGAACGGTGCCTTGGTTTTTGACGCACTCAGCCAGTGCTGGCACGTCAGAGTTCACATCAAGAAATTTGGAGAGCAAGAGAAGCAGGTGAAAATCAGAGATGCGCTTGACAAAAGGCAGGTTCTTTGAATTGTCAAGGTGGCTCTTGAGAGCTCTGAGCGTGACAGTTGTTATACGATTCTCTATCGGGAAAGTACATTGTAGTGGGCCCTGAAGATAAAAAATAAACAGCACGGCACTGTTAGCTTCAAGCTTTAACCAGCAACCTCAAAATAATGCAGAGAAGAAGGGAATAATGGTGATGTTAGTTTGTCATACCTGGTGGTCAGCAATCTTGACGGGCACCAAGAAGAAGTCATTGTCAACCTCCTTTGTGTCCTTGCCAGCAACAACGACCTCCTTCTTGACCCTGGATAGCCTGGGATCGGCATCCTCTGGGAGCTCCGTCTCGAGCAAGCCGTCCCTGAACAGCTTGAGGCACATGTCGCTCATCTGGAAGGCCTCAAAATGCACGTCCGCACCGCCATCCTCGTCGACCTCAAGCTTGACCACGCCCGTGACCCACTCTTCTGGCCCCCCCTCCGCCTGCAGTGCCACTGCCTGAGCCACCTCCCTCCCTGACAAGGTGTACTCCCCGGTCTCGCTCTTTCTCCTGCCCACCGCCTGCGTGAAGAGGAAGCCAATGCGCCTCATGCCCATTCCTGCTGCGATGGCATCCACCAGCCGCTCCTCCTCCAGGTCACGCAGGAGGGCCAGTGCATCCTCAGTGCCCTGCTGGGGGGGCTCATATATGAATTGCACGGAGACTGAGGAGTCGCTGCTGACCTCCCCATAGAGGAAGCCCCCTCGCTTGACAGAGAAGGCCAGAGTTTCGGAGACGTAGAGCTGGAAGGCGTTGGCTGCGGCACGATCAAAGGAGGCAGAAACACAGTGGGGGCTCTCCTGTGAAATTAAGCTCACATAGAGTCAGTCAGTCTCCGTCAGAATCAGTACCAAGTGCAGTTTCAGCCAGCATGACATAATGCTATGTCTGGTCTGGTCTGGTAACCACAGCATAACATATTAGCATAATAGCATATGAGGCACATATATAGAAGAGCAGGAGCTAGTTAGTTAATTACCTGGCGCGTGATTCGGATCTGGCGAGCAATGAGGTCGTCGATGGTCATCTTGTTCCGGCCGAAGGAGCCGGCAGGGGCGAAGGCGGATCGGGGGGGCGGCGGCGGGGCGGAGAGACGGGGCTGGGAGCTGGAGAGGTAGAGGAGGGAGCCGTGGGAGAGGCCGAGGGAGGAGAGGGGGGCGGAGGGGTCGGAGAGTGTGGAGACCTGTGCCTTTACCTCGGGGGAGGAGGAGGACGAGAAGAGTAGCAGCAGCTTGGGGTCGAGGGAGAGGGTCTGGGAGGAGACCGGGACGCCCAGCTGAGACTCGATCAGGGATTGGAGCGTGGCGACCGTCGCCGTCGCCGACGAGGCCGTGCCCTCCGGGATGCTCACCCGCTCCAGCCCCTCCCTACTCCGGATCCGCACGATCATCCTTTCTTCTTTCCGGAGATTCTCTTGGTCTCTTCGATCGGAGATTCGGAGCGAGCGAAACGAAACAAGCAAAGCAAACAAGCTTGGATCGCTATTCGTTGCCCCTTGTGTCGGAGATAGATAGAAGGGAAGAGAAGAGACCTCCCTTGCTATTTATTCAGAAAGCAGATATTATATTTATTTATATTTATTACTCTATACTTTTGCGTCCTAAATTGGGCAAGAAAGGAATATAATCAAGAAATATTTTTAACCCACGACACCCAAGTTCCAAAGGTTACATCTCACGATATTTATCCGTATGTGACTTACAAATTCATTCCGATGCCAGCGGAAATGTTTTTATATTTGTACTCCTTTTTAAAGTAAATCAAATGATTCTCAAATCATCATTCTTTTTATCATTTTAATATTTAAAATTTTAAAATAATCAATTTGATCCACTCAAATAAATAAACTATAACACTTATTTCACACAAAATTCAAGCATAATGCATTAATAATTCGTTTTATTGAGTTTTTATATATTTTTAATCGGTTCATGTCTTATTTGTGAACATAAATCTATACTACATTAAAAAACATAAAAAGACGGGATGTATCCATATTAGGACATCCAGGACCTTAAATTTTTTAAGTGTCAACAATGCCCTTACGTATTAATGGTTCAGAGTAAAATCATAAAGCAACCAATTCTTAATTTTTTCCCACTCCAGTTGGTTCAGCGAGACTCAGTGAAATTTCATCAACCCCTCCCCACCCACTCCGAACTCTTTCCTTCTCTCCCCCTAGCGCCTCTTCGTCTCTCTCTCCCGCTCTTCCCTCCGCCTCCATCTCCAACATCCTCCCTCTCTCTGCTATATGCAAACTCTGTCTCTTCGCTAAACATCTTCCGAACGAACACATTACTGCCTCTCCGCTAAGCCCTCCTAGAACTCTTTGCTCCGCTCTCCTGCTCCCCTCCTTAGGTCAACACCTCAATCAGATTTGGGAGTTAGCAAAGGGAATTTTTACTCATTCAAACGAAGAGAAGAAGAAGAAGAAGAAAAAGAGAAGAGGAGATCGTTTTTGCAGAGCAGGACCTAAGCGACAAAGGCGGAAGAGTTAATGACATCGTTAAATGAAGGAAGGGTTATTTACATTGAAGAAGGGGCAGCAACAAATTTAATTAGGAGTTGCAGTTAAATTTATTACACCAAAAAAATATATAAATAATAAATAAATATACGTGCAAACTTATGTGTGACTTTTGATAATATTTGAAATAAAAATGAGACCAAATAGATTAAAAACATATATAAACTTGTTGCAAACAGTTTTAAATTCATTTTTAATACAATTTGAGATGAAATAAAGATCATAACTCATTAATTTTACACCAAATATATATATAAATAATAAATATATACATGTACAAGCTTACGTGTGAGTTTTGGTGATATTTAAAACAAAAAGGAGGTCGGATAGATTAAAAATAAGCAAAAACATGTTCAAACCAGTTTTAAATGCATTTTAATGCAATTTGACATGAAATAAAAGTTATCACTCATCTATTTTACACCAACAATGTATATAAATAATAAATAAATATATGTGCAAGCTTATGTGTGAGTTTTGATAATATTTGAAATAAAAATGAGGCCCGACCGATTAAAAATATACATAAATATGTTCAAACAGTTATAAATACATTTTAATGCTATTTGACTTTAAATATTAGTCATAACTCATCAATTTAGCACCAAAATTACATATAAATAACAAATAAAAATATCCAAAATATTATTTTCCCAATTTTGATCATATTTCAGTTAAAAATGTGGGCAAATTGATTAAAAACATACATAAACATGTTGAAAACAATTTTAAATGTATTTTAATGCAACTTGAGTTGAAATATAGATCATAATTAATCAATTTAGTGTAAAAAATAAATATAAATAATAAATAAGCGTATTTAAAAAATTATTTGTGAATTTTGATTATATTTCAGTAAAAAATGTGGCAAAATGAATGAAAAAATGCATAAACATATTCAAAACAGTTTTAAATGCATTTTAATGTAGTTTGAGGTGAAATAAAGGTTATAATTCATCAATTTTCTATCAAAAATATATATAAATAATAAATAAATATATGTACATATTTATGTGTGAGTTTTGTTGATATTTGAAATAAAATGGAGGCCAAATGAATTACAAACACGCATAAACATGTTGAAACTAGTTTAAATGCATTTTAGTGCGATTTGAATTGAAATAAATGTCAAAACTCATCAATTTTACACCAAACACACATGTAAATAGTAAAAAAATATATATTCTAGCTTATATGTGAGTTTAGGTGATATTTGAAAGAAAAAGGGGGGCCACATGGATTAAATCACGCATAAACATGTTCAAACCAATTTTGAATACATTTTAATGCAATTTGAGATAAAATAAAGGTCATAATTCATCGATTTTATACCAAACACACATATAAGCAATAAATAAATATATATTCTAGCTAATGTGTGAGTTTAGGTGATATTTGAAATAAAAGGAGGCTAAATGAATTAAAAACATACATAAACTTTTTGCAAAAAGTTTTAAATGTATTTTAATGTAATTTGAGATAAAATAAAGATCATAACTCATTAATTTTACAACAAAAATACATATAAGTAATATATAAATATATGTACTAGCTCATGTGTGAGTTTTGGTGATATTTTAAATAAAAAGGAGGCCAAATGGATTAAAAATATGTATAAACATGTTCAAATCAGTTTTAAATGTATTTTAGTGCAATTTGAGGTGAAATAAATGTCATGTTTTATACCCAAAGCACATATAAACAATAAATAAATATATATATTAGTTTATGTGTAACTTTTGGTGATATTTGGAACAAAAAGGAGACCAAATGGATTCAAAATATGTATAAACATATTCGAACAGTTATAAATGCATTTTAATACAATTTGAGGTGAAACATGGGTCATAACTCATCAATTCAGCACCAAAAATAAATATAAATAACAAATAAATAAATCCAAAAGATTATTTTCCGAATTTCAGTCATATTTCAGTCAAAAATGTGGTCAAATATAGGTCATAACTCATCAATTTAGTATAAAAAACGGATATAAACAACAAATAAACATGTCTAGAAGATTTGTTATGAATTTTGATTATATTTAAGTCAAAAATGAGGCCAAATGGATGAAAAAAATGTATCACCATATTCGAAACAGTTTTAAATACATTTTAATGTAATTTGAGGTGGACTAAAGGTCATAACTTATCAATTTATACCAAAAACACAAAGTAAACAGTAAATAAATATATATTCTAGCTTATGTGTGAGTTTATCTGATATTTGAAACAAAAAGGAGGCTAGACGGATTAAAAACACGTATAAACAAGTTCAAACCAATTTTAAATGTATTTTTAATGAAATTTGAGGTGAGATAAAGATCATAACTCATCAGTTTTACACAAAAATATATATAAATAATAAATAAATATATATACAAATTTATGTGTGAGTTTTGATGATATTTGATACAAAATAGAGGCCAAATGAATTAAAAACAAGCATAAACATGTTGAAACTAGTTTTAAATGCATTTTAGTGAAATTTGAGATGAAATAAAGGTTATAACTCATCAATTTTACACCAAACACACATGTGAACAATAAAGAAATATATATTCTAGCTTATGTGTGAGTTTAGGTAATATTTGAAAGAAAAAGGAGGTCAGATGGATTAAAAACACGCATAAACATGTTGAAACTAATTTTAAATGTATTTTAAAGCAATTTGAGGTGAAATAAAAGTTATAACTCATTAATTTTACACCAAAAATATATATAAATAATAAATAATATATGTGCAAGCTTATGTGTGAGATATGATAATATTTGAAGCAAAATGGAGGCCAAATGGACTGAAAACATACATAAATTTGTTACCACCAGTTTCAAATGCATTTTAATGTAATTTGAGGTGAAATAAAAATCATAACTCATCAATTTTACACAAAAAATCTATATAAACAATAAAAGCATATACGTACAAGCTTATGTATGAGTTTTGGTGATATTTGAAATAAAAAAGAGGCCAAATAGATTAAAAACACAAATAAACATGTTGAAACCGGTTTTAAATGCATTTTAGTATAATTTGAGATCAAATAAATGGCATAATTCATCAATTTTACACCAAGCACACATGTAAACAATAAATAAATATATGTTCTAGTTTATGTGTGAGTTTAGAAGATATATGAACTAAAAAGGCGGCCAGATGGGTTAAAAACACGCATAAACATGTTTAAACCAATTTTAAATGCATTTTAATGCAATTTGATGTGTAATTCCTGTAAAAAATGTGGCCACATGGATTAAAAAAAATGTATACATATGTTCCAAAAAGTTTTAAATGTATTTGAATACTATTTGAGATGAAATAAAGGTTATAACTAATCAATTTTATACTAAAAACACATGTAAATAATGAATAAATATATGTTCTAACTTATGTGTGAGTGTACGGCCTTTTTTTGCGGCCCACGCGCGAGGCATCAGCGTCCTCCCCCGTGGGGGAAGAAGGTGCAGGTTCACCCTTGAGCGGATATGTGCGCTCAAGGGCTGTTTGTCATTAAAAAATTGTCAGAAAATACACGGGAATAAAATTATATATTATGTGAAATTAACGATGTAATTTCATGTGATTTTCATGTCAAAATTTAAAATTATGAAATTATGCCAAATTCCATAATTTACCACATATAAAACTTATTTCTTGAAATTAAAAATATAATTTCATGAAATGATCATGCCAAATATTAAAATTATGAAATTATGTTCAATTTCATAATTCACCACATGAGAAACTTATTTCTTGAAATTAAAAAATAATTTCATGAAATTGTGCGGCTCTTTTTTACGGTCCACACGCGAGGCATCGGCGTCCTCGCTGGCGGGGGAAGAAAGTGTAGGTACATCCCTGTGCGTGTTTGTGCGCTCAATGACTTATTATTTAGGTGATTGTGGGAACTTTTATTTTTCGACGGGCGCGAGCCTCGTCGTTAATTACCCCGACTCTCGCCTCGGGAACCTCTGATTAATGGGCTAAAGTAATCAAAATATATGGATCAGATTCATGGCTTTGTTTCTTCCTTCAAACTTATTTTATTTTATTATTTTATTTTTTTGACAAAACTCGTGTAAAAATAGTTTGTTTATTAGCATGATTATTTAACCTTCTTGTATTTATTTATTTTTATGCCATACTTAATGGTACTCTTGAAGTGACCCGAACGTATAACTTTTTAATAATTAGACCAGAGACGTATAAGAGAAACGTATAATCTCTCATAAATTAGAGATCGAGGACGTATAATCTTATTGATCTCACAGAGTTTGAATACAATGTGCACTGTTAGTTCGACACTCAAGGAACCAGAGATGTTTAATCTCTATAGAGGTTCATGCTAAAGACAAGGGCGTATCGTCCTAAACGGTCTATAGATCTTTCAAATCCCGAATCTGAAGTGCTATGCCAAATCGAAACCTGAGAAAATTGGAGAATCGGGAATATATTAATTCTTTATCGATTTCCAAGACGAAAAACATTAAATCTGAAGCGCACTATCAATTTAACGTTTTCAAAATATGATTTGATATAGTTTGATACACTGGTATGTTTTGCCAAGATTTGATATGAGCTTGGTCCATTTTTGACTTTTCAGGGAGCATTCTGGGAATTTGGTTGAAATTTAAACATATTTTGCATATCTAGACATAACAACATGTTTTGGTCAATGTTTTAGATGTGTTTTGTACATAATGACATTTTTGGTCAAGGTTTGAAGGTATTTTGCATGTAATGATATGACTTTGAATATTTTAATTTATTTTATAAAGATATAACATGACTTAGCATATCTCATCATAATATGGACATATTTGCACATTTGGCACATTTTGTCAAAGATTTGGATATATTTGCATATTTGATATGTTTTGCCCAAGATTTAGACATATTTGCATATTTGACATATTTGGTCAGAGACTTAGGCACATTTGTATATTTGACATGTTTGGTCAAATATTTGGACATATTTGCATATTTAATGTGTTTGGTCAAAGATTTGGACATATTTGCATATTTGACATATTTGGTCAAAAGTTTAGACATATTTGTATATTTGACATATTTGGTCAAATATTTGGACATATTTGCATATTTGACATGTTTGGTCAAAGATTTGGATATATTTTTACATTTGACATAATCACATTATTTTTTTAAAAAAATATTGATTTATTTATTTGTATAAAATAATATGCATGATACATGCTTTAACCTTTCTTTAAAATGAAATAAAATCAAAATTGACATTTTATTATCTCAAAAATATTTTTAAATAAAATCATGATTTTTAATATATTTTTCATGATTTTTGGGCTTAAGAAAATATTTTTATTTAATTTTAAAGTTTATTTTTAAAACAGATTAATATGGAACACTGGATTTGGGCCAATGTATCAAGATTTGGACTTTAGTTCGATTTTTAAAGCGGCTTTTGAGCTGGGCCGTTGGATCAAAGGCGCGCATCAAGTCTGCGCTGGCCTGTTTGAATTTCATAAAGATTCGTACTTTGAGGTACATCAAAATTCGCACTTTTCTTCTCCGATATTGATCAAGGCCTCGCCGACGTCGGATCTCCAAACAGCGGGCATGGTTGGCATCGTTGGAGCACAAGGAGTCCAACGGCGGTGGTCTCATTGTCGTCGGCGGCCTAGATCACCGGGGATGAGGGTAGCCACCTTGGTTTCGACTGAGACATTTGCTGTGATGAAATTTTGATGGATTTGAGCTGATTTTAAGCAAATTGATTCCATTCTTTTGGCATATAGCATCGTTAAGACATGTTTAACAAGTTTTCGAAGTTTAATTTAGGTTTACATCATCAATTTTGTGATTTTTACTGTTCGATACCGAACTGGTCTCAAGAAGTTCAGTACCAAATGGTGTTTCATGGCTTTTTCTTGTAATTTCTTCCCAATTAATCCCTTCAAGAGTATCCTTGAGTGTATTTGAGCATACTTGAATGATCAATTTCATCAATTTGGATGTGCATTGTCCTCTATGTGCATTTAATCATTTCGGACATTGATTTCAATTTGATTTTCTTTTTATTTTGTCACATTTTTCTTGAATTACATATTGAAATGTATTTAATGGAGTCAATATCAAGTCCAGAATGGTTTTACATCAGTTTTGCATATGTATCTCATTTTTACACGAGTCAATTTTTTTCCCTTTTCTGGTATTTAATCCAGAATTGACTCAATTTTGATTTTGATAGACCCATTTTCAAATATTCATATAAAATTAATGAAAATTCCAAAAATGGTAAAAATTTGTGAGTAGGTGCATTAAAACCCATTCTAAATGGTTATGATATTTCAAGTTAATTAGGTTAATAAAAAGTATGTTTTTGAATTTTTATTTAGCTGGACAGAAATGCCCTATCAGATTGTGCTGGAAACAGATTTGGCTTAACCTATATGTTAAAGCCTGGTTTATTTATTCTAAACCCATTAAAATATGACATGAGGTGTTATAAAAGTTTATTCATCAAGGCATTTTGGATTTTGTATTTAAAAGAGAAAATAAATTCTCAGTTTGACCAAAGACAGACTTTTTTTTTTAATTTTTAGACATATGAGATTTGAAAATTAATAACAATTCACAGAAAATCCCAAAAATTATAAAATTTTAACTGTAAGTTGATATAAATCTATTCTACATGACTGTAAAATTTCATGAGAAATTGATAATCAAACTGAGAGATATGGACTAATCTCTCAGCTTGACAGAAAGTGACTTTTACTAGACTCAAACCAGTATGCGTGCTTATTGCTTTTTTAGTGCTCAAATATGATTTTGAGCCTTCAAGCATGTTAAGAAATGTAAAATAAAGACCAAGAAGAGAAACAAAGCTGATTTGAATCAAAATGTCATATATTATAACAAAGAAAAATAAATTACACAAAGAAAACATGGAGCCTTGGTTTTCCATTAAATTTGACAACATAATAACTTGTATAAAGCCATTTTTGAAAATGTGCTTTATATTGCCACTGCACATGTGCACAGGGCTTGAGGGAAAGGGGATGAACATATGTCTATCCCTATGGAACCAAATTGGTATGTGTCAATTGGTTAAAGTATGCTTGTCAAATATCAGAGCGAACTCACCAATTGAGCACTTGAGACCAAGCTTAAGCACTAATTGAGCTCTGTAACGGAAGTTGCACATGTGCACCTCTCAAGCCCGAAGGCTTAGCCATCTCACCATCAAAGTGAGATTGGCTCCAGAGCTCAAGGCTTGACTCTCATGTCCCTTACATAGTTATGTAAACTCGCTTCTTCTTAATTGAGCTTTGTTTTGTGAAATTTGGGTTGAGTTTTGATTTTGGCAGAGCTTCATCTTATGAGGGGTTTCTCCTCTTCAATTCTCTTCTTTGGGGATCTATTTATAGCCCTGAGAGTATGGTTTGAGCTTGAGGGCTGAGCTGACATTATCCCAGCCCTTGGTTTGATCAGATGGCTGAGATGGAACCTAGCGGGCAACAGCTGGCCTGTGGCTCGTTCTTGCGAGATTCCTCCAGCTAATTGGCTCCCAAGTCACTCCATGAGATGCCCGCACGTGTCCCTCTGTACAGGCATGAGGAAAGAGAAGAAAGCTGTTGGCTTTGTCTTCTTCTTGGGCTGGTGCACCATGCCTTTCGGATGAGGGTATTTCTCGAACATTCATTTGCTTTGCTGGCGCTTGACATGCCATTAGAACACCACTAAACATGTCCAAGGCATTATTTGGTCACTTGAGCATCGGGCCGTGCCAATTGACCATACTCGAGTCAGACCATGTTTGCTGTTTAAAAATTGCCAGAAAATACACACAAATTAAATTGTATGAAATTAATGATATAGTTTCATGTGATTTTCATACCAAAGATTTGAAACTATGAAATTATACCCAATTTCATAATTCACTATATGTGAAAATTATTTTTTGAAATTAAAGAAACAATTTCATGAAATAACCATGTCAAATATTAAGTCATGAAATTATGTTCAATCTCATGACTTATTAAACCTCAAAATAATTTCTTGAAATTAAAAATAATTTCATGAAATAATTATGCCAAAAACCCCTCTCAAAGAAAAAAGATATATATATGTGTGCAAAAAAAATCTATGCACAAAACCCTAATTATATGAAATGAAGAAACAATTTCATATAATTAATCATGCCAAATTCATTTATGAAAATGCTCCAAATATTATTCCTTGGAATTAAAAAAAATAATTCTTTGGAATGATCATGCCAAATATTAATTGTATAAGATTAATATGCTTAATCATATACAATTAATGAATTAAGTGAAATTAATGCCTAATTTCACACTCAAAAATACCAAAAATATTACCTAAAATAACAGAATCATGGAATATATTTTCTGTGATTTTTCAGTATTTTTTCTTGAATTTTTGCATGAAAATGAAATAAAATGAAAAAAAGAATAAAGAAAATACTAAAAATCAGAACTGGGGATAGTTCTGTGTGCAAATTGGGGGATGTGCAACACTCTGGGTACAATCTGGGGAGCTCAAACACAACCTCTACCCTTGGGACCCACCTGTCATACATACAAAGCGTTAAGGGTGAGTTGGATAGACTTAGCACACATGCGCCATACCACTGACAATATGTTTTAGTGTACAAGGACCGAGACCATAGCTCAACCCTCGGTTTTTCGCTGGGCTTGTGTCTCATTAAACCTGACGACTGGGCCCCCCTCCTTCAGTCTCACTGCCAAGGGGGCCCAGCGCCCAGGCGCCTTTTCGCCAGCAAAAGAAAATAAAGAAAGGATGAGGTAGACACGGTACACCTCTCTCCCTCTCTGACAAGCCCGAAACCAAAGCACGGCTCACGTGCACCAGACCCAAGCAAGGGAAACCCTTTGAATTTTACTCTCTCTCCCTCCTTTCTTCCTCCTCGAGCTCCAGAGCTCAACCAAAGCTTCGAAAATGGAGTCTGGGTGTATAGTGCGAGTTGGTTTAAACCATTTTGGGGACTTAATCTACACCCTAAGGGGAGTTCAATGCCACAAACATCATTGAAAATAGTAAAGTAAACAAGGAGAAAATCGAAGGAGAAAATACCTCGACCTTGAAGGTGACTAGGCAATTGGGAGCTCGAGAAACCAAGCCAACACCTGGGGAAGTTTCAAGACACCTCCTTGATGCTGCCTAAAGTGCCAATTTGGGGTGAAAAACACTCAATTGATAGGTGCGCCAATTGGCACTTGAGCCCGATTCGGGTGTGGTCAATTGACACAGCCCAATACTCAAGCGACCAAATTGACACCTTGGACACGTTTAGTGGCACTTTGGTGACATGTCAAGCGCCAGCAGGGCTAAGGAAGATTCGGGATATGCTCTCACCCGAAAGGCATGACACACTAGCCCAAGAAAAAGACAAAACCAACGGCCTCCTTCTCTCTCCCAGGCCTGCGCACAGGGACACGTGTAGGAACCTCATGGAGAGGCCTGAGCGCCAATTAGCTGGAGGAATCTTCCAAGGACAAGCCATAGGCCAGCTGTGGCCTGCCAGGCTCCATCTCAGCCATTTGATCAAACTAAGGGGTCGGATGATGCCAGCTCAGCCATCAGGCTCAAACCATGCCCTCTGGGCTATAAATAGACCCCTAGTGAATAAGAAAAGAAGAAGAGAGCAACATAACTGAAACTCTGCCAAAATCAAAACTCCACCCAAATTCCACAAAAAGAAAGCTCAACTGAGAATAAATCAAGCTTTGAATAGCTGGTAAGGGACAGAGGAGTCAAGCCTTGAGCTTGGCTCAATCCCAATTGAGTTCAAGGAGTCAGTCTCACCTTGATGGGTGAGATGGCTAAGCCCTATGGCTGGAGAGGTGCACATGTGCCTCTCTCCTTTCAGAGCTCAATTGGTGACTCAACATGTGTCTTAAGAGCTCATATGGTGTATTCCCTCTGGAATTTGACAGTATACTTCAATAAATTAGCACATGCCAATTTGGTTTCATGGGGATGAGCACATGTTCATCCCCTTTCTTCCTCAGGCCTTGTGCACATGTGCAGTGGCAATACAAAGCTCATTAATGGCTTTATACAAGCTGTTATGCTGTCAAAATTCCATGGAAAGCTAAGGCTCCATGTTTTCTGTGTATTATGTATTTCAATTTGTTATAATATATGATATCTTGATTCAAATTGGCTTTGTTTCTTCCTTTAGTTTTCTCATGTTATGTTTCCTGATATGCTTGATGGCTCAAGTTTATAATTGAGCAATGAAAAAGCAATAAACATCAATGCTGGCTCAAGTCCAGTATATACCAACTTCTGTCTAACTGAGAGATTAATCCATATCTCTTAGTATGATTGTTCATTTTTCATGAAATTTCACAGTCAAGTAGAATGGGTTTGTATCAATTTACAACCCAAATTTTATAATTTTTTAAATTTTCTGTGAATTGTTATGGATTTTTCAATCTCATCTGTCAAAAACTCCAAAAAAGACAAATTTGAGTCAAATTGAGGATTCCATTCTCTTTTTTATTCAAAAATCCAAAATTTCTTGATGAATCCACCTTTATAACACCTCATGTGATGTTTTAAAGGGTTTAGGATAATTAGACCAGGCTTTAACACATAGGTTAAGCTAAATTTGATTTCTAACAGATATGAAAGAAGAATTTCTGTCCATTTAAATACAAATTCAAAAAACATGCTTTCTGTTAACCCAATTACTCACTCACAAAATTTTACTATTTTTGGGGTTTTCTCTGATTTTCTATGAATTTCTGAATTTGGGTGTGTCAAAATCAGAATTTGGTCAGTTCTGGAATGAATACCAGAAAAGGAAAAAAATGAAATTAACTTGTGTAAAAGTGAAATACATGTGTAAGATTGATGTAAGACCTTTCTAAAACATATAATTGACCCGAGTGAACATGTTCTAGCATACAATTTGAGAAAAATGTGGTAAAATCAAAAGTAAAACCTACTTGAAAACAATCCCAGAAATGACCCAATATGCATAAAGGACAATGCACATCCAAATTGATGAAATTTATCATCCAAACATGCTCAAATATATTAAACGACACTGTCTAAAGAGTTAATTGGGAAAAATTGTAAGAAAAAGCCATAAATGCCATTTGGTACCAAACTCCCCGAAATCAATTCGGTACCGAATGGCCAAAACTGCAAAATTGATGATTTAAACACAAATTAAACCTCAAAAATTTGTTAAACATGTTCTGACAATGCCATATGACAAAAGAATCGAATTAAAACAGCCCAGTCTGGGCTTGGTGTGCGCCCGTGATCCAACGGCTCAGTTTAAAAGATGTTTTAAAAACTGAACTAAAGATCAGATCTTGATGCATATGCCCAAATCCAACTGCCCACACTAATCTGTTTTGAAAATAAACTTTAGACATCAAATTAAAATATTTTCTCAAGCCCAAAAATAACGAAAAATATATTTAAAATCATGATTTCATTTCTAAATATTTTTGGGACCATAAAATACCAATTTTGATTTTATTTTCTTTTTTTATGAAAAGAAATCCAAAATATATGATATATGTATAAAACAAACTAGAAATTAAAAAAAAATAGAGTATTCAAAATAAATGGAAATTATGTCATATAAAAGTACTCAAAATAATTGAATTCTGTTTTGAGAAAACAAATCAAAATATTCAAAATGATCAATTTATGTTATATTTTGAAAAAACAAATTAAAATATTCAAAAAAAATGATTGAATTATGTTATGTCTTGATAAAACAAATCAAAATATTCAAAAATGATTAAGATATGTTATATGTTGATAAAACAAATCAAAAATTGCAAAATAATCAAATTATGTTATATTTTGATAAAACAAATCAAAATATTCAAAGAGAATCAAATTGTGTTATATTTTGATAAAACAAATCAAAATATTCAAAATAATCAAATTATGTTATATTTTGATGAAACAAATCAAAATATTCAAAAATGATTAAATTATATAATATTTTGATAAAACAAATCAAGATATTCAAAATGATTAAATTATGTTATATTTTGGTAAAACAAATCAAAATATTCAAAAATGATTAAATTATGTTGTATTTTGGTAAAACAAATCAAAATATTCAAAATAATCAAAATAATGTTATATTTTGGTAAAACAAATTGAAATATTCAAATTATATTTTCAAAATATTTAAAATGACCAAATATGTCAAAAATGTACAAGAAATTATATAAATTGGTCAAATGTATGAATATGTCCAAATCTTTGACCAAACATGTCAAAAATACAAATCAACCCAAACATTTGATCAAATATGTCAAAAATATAAATATGCCCAAGTATTTGGCCAAAGAAGTCAAATATGCAAATATGTCCAAATCTCTGACCAAATATGTCAAATATACAGATAAGTCTAAAACTTGATAAAAAATACCAAAATATCAAATCATATCAAATCATGTTTCGAAAACATTAAACTAGCAATGCACTTTAGGTTTAATGTACCTCATTTTGGAAATCGATAAAGAATTATACGTTCCCGAATCTCCAATTTTCCCATGTTTCGAATTGGATAGCGCTTCAGATTTGGAATCTGGAAAGTCAATAGACTGTTTAGAATTATACTGTGCGGCCCTTTTTCGCGGCCCACGCGCGAGGCATCGGCGTCCTCGCTCACGGGGGAAGAAGGTGCAGGTACATCCCTACGCGTGTTTGTGTGCTTAAGGACTTATTATTTAGGTGATTGTGGGAACTTTTATTTTCCGACGGGCACAAGCCCCCGCCGTTAATTACCCCGGCTCTCGCCTCGGGAACCTCTGATTAATGGGCTAAAATAATTAAAATATATGGATCAGATTTATGGCTTTATTTCTTCCTTCCTCTTTTATGTAATACATGTTTAAAATAACCAAAAGATATAAATAAGACTAAAGACGTATGATCTAAAGTCAGAGAAACGTATAATTTCTCATAAATCAGAGATCGAGAACGTATAATCCTGCTGATCTCACGGAGTCCGAATATGAAGCGCACTGCCAACTCGATACTCAAGGAACCAGAGATGTTTAATCTCTATAGAGGCTCATGTCAAAGACAAGGGCGTATCGTCCTAAACAGTCTATTGACCTTCCAAATCCCGAATCTGAAGCGTTATGTCAATTCGAAACTTGAGAAATTTAGAGAATTGGGAACGTATAATTCTTTATCGATTTCCAAAATGAGGTACGGTAAACCTGAAGCGCACTGCCGGTTTAATGTTCTCGAAACATGATTTGATATGATTTGATATGTTGGTATGTTTTTACCAAGTTTTGGACTTATCTGCATATTTGGCATGTTTGGCCAAAGATTTGGACATATTTGCATATTTGACATATTTTTGTCAAGAGTTTGGACATATTTGCATATTTGGCATATTTGGTCAAAGATTTAGACATCTTTGCATATTTGACATGTTTGGTCAAGAGTTTGGGCATATTTGCATATTTGACATGTTTGGTCAGAAGTTTGGTCATACTTGCATAATTGACATGTTTGGTCAGAAGTTTGGGCATACTTGTGTATTTGACATGTTTGGTCAGAAGTTTGGGCATACTTGTGTATATGGCATGTTTGGCCAGAAGTTTGGGTGTACTTGCATATTTGACATGTTTGGTCAGAAGTTTGGGCATATTTGCATATTTGACATGTTTGGTCAAATATTTGGTATATTTGCATGTTTGACCTGTTTGGTCAAATATTTGGACATGTTTGTATTTTTGACATATTTGGTCAAATATTTGGGTTTATTTGCATATTGACATGTTTGGTCAAAAATTTGAACATATTTGACATATTTAAATATTTTTGATTTGCTTTATCAAAGTTTAATCATTTTGAACATTTTGATTTGTTTTATGACATAAGTCAATCATTTTTGAATATTTTTTTTATTTACTTTATCAAAATGTGACATAATTTGATTATTTTGAATATTTCAATTTATTTTATTAAAGTATAATGTAATTTGATTATTTGGAATATTTCGATTTGTTTTATCAAAATATAACATAATTTGGTCATTTTGAATATTTTGATTTGTTTTATCAAAATATAACATAATTCCATCATTTTTGAATATTTTGATTTGTTTTATCAAAAACATGACATAATTTGATTATTTTGCAAATTTTAATTTGTTTTATCAACATATAACATATTTTAATCATTTTTGAATATTTTGATTTGTTTTATCAAAATATAACATATTTAATCATTTTTGAATATTTTGATATATCTTGTCAAAAAATGACATATTTAATCATTTTTGAATATTTTTGATTTGTTTTATCAAAACATAACACATTTAATCATTTTTGAATATTTTGGTTATTTTGAACATTTTTTTTCTTATTTATTTAACATGATTTGATTATTTTAAAATATTTTTTGATTTGTTTATGACATATTTTAATTGTCCTTAAATATTTTGATTTGTTTTATGAAAATATGCATGATTTGATTATTTTGAAAATTGTTGATTTGTTTTATCATTATTTTCACTTTAGTTTTAAATATCCTATTTGTTATTTTGAATTTATTTTATACATATATCATATATCCTGAATTTTCTTTTATTTATGACATAAAAATAAAATAAAATAAAAAATTGACACATTATAGTCTCAAAAATATTTATAAATGAAATCATGATTTTTGATATATTTTTCATAATTTTTGGGCTTAAGAAATCATTTTTATTTGGTGTTTAAAGTTTATTTTCAAAACAGATTAATATGGGCCGTCAGATTCGGCCCATGCATCAAGATCTGAACTTAAGTTCAGTTTTTAAAGCATTTTTTAAACTGGGCCGTTGGATCTCTGGCGCGCATCAAGCTTTTACTGGGCTGTTTGAATTTCATCAAGATTCGCACTTTGAGATGCATCGATATTCGTGCTCATCCTCCCCGATATTGATCAAGGCCCTTCCGGCGTCGGATCTCCGATCAGGAGGCATGACTGGCATCGCCGGGGCGTGGGGAGTCCATCGGTGGTGGTCTCGGCGGCGGCGGCGGCCTGGATCGCCGGAGCTGAGGGTAACCATTTGGTTTTAGTTGAGAAGTTGGCTGAGATGAAATTTTGAGGAATTTGAGCTGATTTTTGACAAATTAACTCGATTTCTTTGTCATATGGCATCGCCAGAGCATGTTTAACAAGTTTTTGAGATTTAATTTGGGTTTAATCCATCAATTTTGCAACTTTGGCCATTTGGTACCAAACTGGTTTCGGGACATTGGTACCAAATGGAATTTCATGGCTTTTCCTTGCAATTTTCTTTCAATTAACCCTCCAAACAGTGTCGTTTAACATGTTGGAACATGTTTGGATGATTAATTTCATCAATTTAGATGTGCATTGTCCTGTATGCACATTGGGTCATTTCTGGTTTTATTTTCGATTTGGTTTTCTTTTGATTTCATCACATTCTTCTCAAATTGCATGTTTAAGTATGTTTATTTGGGTCAATTGCATGTTTTAGAAAGGTTTTACATTAGATTTGCATGTGGATTTCATTTGTATGTAAGTTAATTTCATTTTTTCCTTTTCTGGCATTTATTCCAGAATTAACTTAATTCTGATTTTTACATATCCAATTTCAGAAATTCATAGAAAATCACAGAAAATACAAAAAAATGGTAAAATTTGGTAAATGAATGCATTAAGACTTATTTTATATGCCTATGAAATTTGAAGCTAATTGAATAATCAGAAAGCATGTTTTTTGCATTTTTACTAGACTGGACAGAAATGCCCCTTCAAATTTGTTAAAAAATAAAATTTGGCTTAACCTATGGATTAAAGCCTGGTTTAATTATTCTAAACCCTTTAAAACATCACATGAGGTGTCATAAAGGTGAATTAATCAAGAAATTTTGGATTTTTGAATCAAAAGAAGAATGAACTTCTCAGTTTGACCCAAAGTTGACTTTTTTGGAATTTTTGACAGATGAGATTGTAAAATTCATAACAATTCACAGAAAATTCCAAAAATTATAAAATTTATGTGATAGGTTAGTATAAACCTAATCTACATGACTGTGAAATTTCATAAGAAATTAGCAACCAGGCTGAGAGATATGGATTGATATCTCAGCTGGACAGAAACTGGAATACACTGGGTTCAAACCAGTATTGATGTGCATTGCTTTTCCATTGCTCAATTATGATTTTGAGCTATTAAACACATCAGAGAACATGAAAGAAGGAACTAAAGAGGGAAATAAAATCAATTTGCACCAAAATATCATATATTATAACAAATTGAAATACAATATACATATAAAACATGGAATTTTGTTTCTCCATGGAATTTTGACAGCATAACAGCTTGTATAAAGCCATTATTGAGCTTCACACAGCTACTACACATGTGCACAGAGCTTGAGAGAGAAAGGGGATGAACATGTGCCCATCCCCATGGAACCAGATTGACATGTGCCAATTGGTTGGAGTATACTGTCAAATTCCATGGTGAACTCACCATGTGAGCTCCTGAGACTCAAGCTCAGTCACCAATTGAGCTCTGGAAGGAGGGAGGCACATGTGCACCTCCCCAGCCAGAGGCTAGCCATCTCACCCAGCAAGGTGAGACTGGCTCCTTGGGCTCAATTGGGACTGAACCAAGCTCAAGGCTTGGCTCCTCTATCCCTTACCTAGCTGTTCAAGACTTGATTTCTTCTCAGCTAAGCTTTCTTTTTGTGGAAATTGGGCTGTGGGCTTGGTCTTTGTGCACCAAAACGTATTGTCAGTGGTATGATGCATGTGTACTGGGTCCACGCAAAACACCTTTAACACTTTGTGTGTATGACATGCGGGTCCCAAGGGCAGAAGTCGTGTTTGAGCTCCTCATTTTGCACCCAGAGTGTTGCACATCCCCCAAATTGCACCCAGAATTATCACCAGTTCTGATTTTTGGTATTTTCTTTATTCTTTTTTCCATTTTATTTTATTTTTCATGCAAAAATCCATGAAAAATTACTGAGAAATCACAGAAAATATATTCCCTGATTCTGTTATTTTGGGTAATATTTTTGGTATTTTTGGGTGTGAAATTAGGCATTAATTTCACTTAAATCATTAATTATATATGATTAGGCATATTAATCTTATACAATTAATATTTTAGTCATGATTATCCCAAAGAATCATTTTTAATTCCAAGGGATAATATTTGGGGCATTTTTCATGAATGAAATTCATGATTTTTGGATTTGGGATGTTTAATTATATGAAATTGTTTCTTGATTTCATATAATTTGGGTTTTATGCATAGATCTTTTTTTGCACACATGTGTATATATTTTTTTGAAGGGGGTTTGGTATGATTACTTCATGAAATTATTTTTTTAATTTCAAGAAATAATTTTGGGATTTAATAAATCATGAGATTGAACATAATTTCATGATTTAATATTTGACATGGCTATTTCATGAAATTGTTTCTTTAATTTCAAGAAATAATTTTATGAAATTGGACATAATTTCATAATTTCAAATCTTTGGTATAAAAATCACATGAAATTATATCATTAATTTCATGCAATTGAATTTGTGTATTTTTCTGGCAACTTTTAAACAGCAAACATATACGTCCTTGTCTTTGACATGAACCTACGTAGGGATTAAACATCTCTGGTTCTTTGAGTATCGAGTTGGCAGTGCGCTTTATATTCAAACTCTATAAGATTAATAGGATCATACGTACTCGATCTCTGATTTATGAGAAATTATACATTTCTCTGACTCTAGATTATATATCTTTAGTCTTATTATCAAAAGTTATATATTTTGGTTATTTCAAGCATATATTATGAAAAAAAGGGAAGGATTAAACAACCATGTCAATAAACAAATCGCTTTCATGCAAATTTTATCCAAAATAAAATAATAAGTTGGAAGGAAGAAATAAAACCCCAAATCTGATCCATATATTTTAATTAATTTAGTCCATTAATCAGAGATTCCCGAGGCGAGAGTCGGGGTAATTAACGGTGTGGGCTTGCGCCCGTCAGAAAATAAAAGTTCCCACAATCACCTAATTAAGTCCTTGAGCGCACAAACACATGCAGGGATGTACGTGCACCTTCTTCCCCCGTGAGCGAGGACGCCGATGCCTCGTGCGTGGGCCACGAAAAAGGGCCGCACAGACCCGAACACTAATTGGTGAACTCATCGATTGTGCGCTTTTCACCCCAAATTGACACATCCGGCAGCGTTGTGGAGGTGTTTTGAAGCCTCCCCAAGTGTTGATTTGGCCTCTCGAGCTCTCGATTGCCCAGTCGAATTCAAGATCGAGATATTTTCTCCTTCAATTTTCTCTTTGCTCAATTTACTATTTTAATGTTGTTTGTGGCATTGAACTCCCCTTAAGGTGTAATTAAGTCCCCAAAATAGTTTAAAACAATTCACAATGTTTGATCTCTATAGAGGCTCATGTCAAAGACAAGAGCGTATCGTCCTAAACAATGGATTGACCTTCCAAATCCCGAATCTGAAGCGTTATGCCAATTCGAAACCTGGGAAAATTGGAGAATCGGGAACGTATAATTCTTTATCGATTTCCAAAATGAGGTACGTTAAACCTGAGGCGCACTGCCAGTTTAACGTTCTCGAAACATGATTTGATATGATTTGATATGTTGGTATGTTTTACCAAGTTTTGGACTTATCTGCATATTTGGCATATTTGGCCAATGATTTGGACATATTTGCATATTTGACATGTTTGGTCAAATATTTGGACATATTTACATTCTTGACATATTTGGTCAAAAGTTTGGACATATTTGCTTATTTGACATGTTTTGTCAAAGATTTGGGTTTATTTATATATTTGACATGTTTGGTTAACTATTTGGATATATTTGCATATTTGACATGTTTGGTCAAATATTTAGACATATTTGTATTTTTGACATATTTGGTCAAATATTTAGGTATATTTGCATATTTGACATGTTTGGTCAAATATTTGGACATATTTACATTTTTGACATGTTTGGTCAAATATTTGGGTATATTTGTATGTTTGACATGTTTAGGTCAAATACTTGGGCATATTTATATTTTTGACATATTTGATCAAATGTTTGGGTTGATTTGCATATTTGACATATTTAATCAAATGTTTGAGTTGATTTGCATATTTGACATGTTTGGTCAAAGATTTGGACATATTTACATTTTTTGACATATTTGGTCAAATGATTGGATTGATTTGTATATTTAAAATGTTTGGTCAAATATTTGGGTATATTTGGATTTATTTGCATATTTGATATGTTTAGTCAAAGATTTGGGCATATTGACATATTTTAAATATTTCAATTTGTTTTATCAAAATATGACAAAATTTGGTTATTTTGAATATTTTGTCTTGTTTTATCAAGACATAATATAATCTGATTATTTTGAATATTTTGATTTGTTTTATAACATGATTCAATCATTTTTGAATATTTTGATTTGTTTTATCAAAATATAACATAATTTGATTATTTTGAATATTTGATTTGTTTTATCAAAATATAATATAATTTGATCATTTTGAATATTTTGATTTGTTTTATCAAAATATAACATAATTTGATTATTTTGAATATTTTGATTTGTTTTATCAAAATATAACATAATTTGGCTATTTTGAATATTTTGATTTGTTTTATCAAAATATAACATAATTTGGTGATTTTGAATATTTTGATTTGTTTTATCGAAAAATAACATAATTTGATTATCTTTGAATATTTTGATTTGTTTTATCAAAATATAACATAATTTGATTATTTTGCAAATTTTGATTTGTTTTATCAACATGTAACATATTTTAATCATTTTTGAATATTTTGATTTGTTTTATCAAAATATAACATAATTCAATCATTTTTGAATATTCTGATTTGTTTTATCAAAATATAACATAAATTGATCATTTTGAATATTTTGATTTGTTTTATCAAAACATGACATAATTTAATTATTTTGAATATTTTGATTTCTTTTATCAAAATTTGATTATTTTGAATATTTTGATTTGTTTTATCAAAATTTGATTATTTTGAATATTTTGATTTGTTTTATCAAAATTTGATTATTTTGAATATTTTGATTTGTTTTATCAAAATATAACATGATTTGATTATTTTGAATATTTTGATTTGTTTTATCAACATATAACATAATTTGATTATTTTGAATATTTTTGATTTGTTTTATCAAAACATAACATAATTTGATCATCTTGAATATTTTGATTTGTTTTATCAAAATATAACATAATTTGATTATTTAGAATATTTTTGATTTGTTTTATAAAAATATAACATTATTTGATTATTTTGAATATTTTGATTTGTTTTATCAAAATATAACATAATTTGGTTATTTTGAGTATTTTGATTTGTTTTATCAAAATAAAAGAAAAATATTTGTACAAGATGATATGCATTTTATATGTTTCGAATTTTTCTTAAAATAAAAATAAAATCAAAATTGACTTTTTATGATTTCAAAAATATCTTCAAATGATACCATGATTTTTGATGTATTTTTCATGATTTTTGGTCTTAAGGAATTATTTTTATTTAATATTTAAAGTCTGTTTTTTTGAAACAGATTAATGTGAGCCTTTGATTTAAAGCTAGATCATCAAGATCCAAACTTTGAATTTTTCTGGGATGTCGGATGGCATCAAGATCCGTGTGATTTCCCTCCCATATGCATAAGTTCAAATTTCATCAATATCCACACTTTCATATGCATCAATATTTGTATTTTTGCTTGATCGGAGCTCTGCCGGCGTCGGATCGTCAATCGGGGGGAACCACCGGAGTTGTCTCGGGGAGGAGAACACTACTGTCCTGGTATAGAGTCCACTAGCTCCGGGGATCGCAGGAAATAGCACCACCAGTTCGGCTAGGGCTGGAAACTCGTGGGGAATCGGTTTTTTGTCGATTTTGAGCTCGTTTTGTCAAATTGGTTCAATTACTTCGAGATGTAGCGTCGTTAGAACATGACAAACAAGTTGTGAAATTTAATTTTAATTTAAATCTCTGAATATGTGAGTTTCACCGACTGGTACCGAATAGGCTCCAACGGATTTGGTACCGATTGGAAATTCGTGCATCTATCCTTATTTTTTTCTTCAATTGATTCTTTTAAAAATATATTTAACCATGTTTCAGTATATTTGAGTGGTCAATTTCACCATTTTTTATTTCTGGAGAAAAAAACGAAAAAAATCAGAAAGGAAAAAAAACAGAAAAGGAAAAACAGAACCAACCCAGTTTTTTCCTTTTGACAGACCCAACTTTAAAAATTCATATAAAATCACAGAAAATTCAAAAAAATATGATATTTTGGAAACATGTCTATGAAAACATACTCTATATTCTTGCAAAATTTCAGATCAAATGGGTGAGTAAATCAAGATATATTAGCTGATCTTTGAACTGGTCAGATAAGGCAAATGCCAGATCTGTGCCAGTTCTGTTTTCTGTTTTTTTTTTTTAATTTTTCCAAGCAATTCACACATCCTAATCAACTTAAAAAAATCCAAATCAAATAAACAATTACCCTTTATCAGGCTATATTTTTTTTATTTAAATCAGTTTTTTTTTTGGATGTTTAGTTTGATGTTTGACCATCAGTTGACTTTTGATCTTTTTTGGATTGATGAGATTTGAAAACTCATAACAATTCACAGAAAAATCCAAAAATTATAAAATTAGAAATGTAAGTTAATATAATCCTACTATACAGGTCTGTGAAATTTTATGGAAAAGGGACAACCAGATTGAGAGATATGGACTGATCTCCTAACTGGACAGAAATGCTCCTTTGCTGGAATCAGATCAGCATGCATATTTATTGCTTGTCTTTTACTCAAATATGATTTTGAGCATCCAAACATGTTTAAAATGCAAAATAAAAGATCAAGGAGAGATAAAAAAACAGATTTGATCAAAACCTCATATAATATTACATTTAATATTACATATCAACATATAACATCACATAAACGTGGGGGGTTTTATTTTCTATGAAATTTGGCGGCATAACGGCTTGTATTAAGCTATTTTGAGCCTTTATATAACCGCTGCGCATGTGCACAGGGTTTGAGAAGAGGGTATGAACATGTGCCCATTCCTATTGAACCAAATCAACATGTGCCGATTGGTTATCGTGTGTTTATCAAATTTCATAGAAAATATGCATAAGTAAGCACCTGAGACTCATGCTTGGTCAACAATTGAGCTCGGTAAGGGAAGAGGCACATGTGCACCATCTCCAACCCGAAAGCTTGACTATCTCACCCATCAAGGTGAGACTAGCCTCTAGAGCTCAATTGAGACTAAGTCAAACTCAAGGCTTGGCCCCTTTGTTTCTCACTCAATTATAGTAACTTTCTTTTTCTATTCTAATAGAGCTTTATTTGGAGAGAAAAGGGTTTAAGGCTTGATTTCGGTTTGGCAAAGCTTTGGCCAAGCTTGAGCTTATGGGGGGGGGGTATTGGCTCCTGATTTCTCTTCTCTGGGGGTCTATTTATAACCCAAGAGCTAGGGCAACACTCCAGGGAAGCTCTAATTTGATCTAGAGCGTTGAATTAATCGTATGGCCGAAATTGAGCCAGCCGGGCTCAAGAGGTGTAACAGCTTATTTCTGGAAGATTCCTTCTGTTTCTTTCGCAGAGATGCTTCACCTATCATAGCCTAACACGTGTATTGGTGTGCTGGCTCTCGGAAATGAGCATCCAAGGCATGGTTTGGTGTCTCCCGGTGGCGGTTTGAGGCTTAACGTATTCCAATTAAATTGAAGCCTCTCTAACACTTGTTTATCGTGTCAACCGGTCTCAAACATGTTGTATTTACATGTTTTATGCATTTTCCAAACTCTCACATCTTAATTTTGTCAATTTAAAATTTTTTCGGTTTACACCCGAATGTGAATCGGCGGTCCCATTAATTAGGCGTTCCAAACCTCAAATATACACTTTGAACATCATCGTGACACCCTTGAGATGCTCCAAGACCATTCAATTTGAGCTCTTGGTCGCCAATTTGCTCATTTGGCCTCTTCACCGAGATAACTTTCGTACTCGATTTCTCCCTCGTTCATTCATCTATTTTTGAAATTGATGGCTTCCCCGAATTCTCCTCGTCGATCTCTACTCGAGGCTAAGAGGAATCGCCGTGAAAGGCCCCGGAGTCGCTGCCCCGCCGCTGGCCAGCCCTTGGTCGAACTCAGTTCGAACAGGGAAGAAAGAGAGGAGGGAGGAGATCCTGTCAAGTGGGTCCCACCCACAGTGACACTGCCCCCTCCTCTGTTTTTTTTATATTTTTTTGTTTAAAAATCCATGTGGGGTCCAATGTAAGTGGGAGAGTGGGTTAGGGACTCATATGTCATATTAAATGAGACACATACTCATTTTTCCTTTTGTGTGGGCTCGGTTCACGTGAGCCGAAGGATTACATTGAGTGTGGGTGTACATGAACCGAGACCACCCTCTGTTTTTCGCTGGAGAGAAGTGGGGAGCCATGCTTTGGCTATCCAAATTGTACCCAAGTATGTTCTATGCTCCCAAATTGCACACAAAATTTTCCCCAGTTGCTATTTTATTTGTCTTTTCTCATTTCTAAATTATTTTTCATGAAATTGTTTATAATAAAATCATGAAAATTATTGTAAAATCATAGAATGCTTTTCTATGATTTTTAAGAATGTTTTTGGTATTTTTGGAATCAAATTAGGCATTAATTTCATTTCATCATTGCGTATCATATGAGATTAGGCATTAATCTCACATAATAATTATTTAATGAAATTATTTCTTAATTTTAAGAGATAAATTTCATATGTGATAAATCATGAAATTGAGCATAATTTCATAACTTAATATTTGGCATGATTATTTCATTGAATTGTTTCTTAATTCCAAGAAATAAATTTCGTATGTGGTGAATTATGAAATTGGGCATAATTTCGTAATTTTAAATTTCGACATTAAATCACATGAAATCATATTTTATGTATTTTAACTTGTGTGTATTTTTGGTATTATATATTTTTTTTGACAGCAAACACTCATTTTCAAAGCTTTGGCCGAGCTCCAGAGCTCGGGGAGGAAGAAGAGAGGGAGAGAGAGTTTAAACCCAAGGTCTTGCTCCAGAGTGTTGTGCATCCCCCAAATTGCACACAAAATTATCTCTAGTTCTGATTTCTTTTGTATTTTCTTTATTCTTTTCCTTTTTATTTTATCTTTTATGTAAAAATCCATGAAAAATTACTGAAAAATCACAGAAAATATATTCAATGATTCTATTATTTTTAAGTAATATTTTTGGTATATTTTGGTGTGAAATTAAGTATTAATTTTACTTAATTCATTAAATACATATGATTAAGAATATTAATCTTATACAATTAATGTTTGGCATGATTATTCCCAAAAATTATTTTTTGATACCAAGGAATAATATTTGGGACACTTTTCATGAATAAAATTTGCATGATTAATTATATGAAATTATTTCTGAATTTCACATAATTTGGGTTTTGTGCATACATTCTTGCACACATTTTTTTGAAGGGTTTTTTGGCATGATCACGAAATTATTTTTAATTTCAAGAAATAATTTTGAGGTGTAATAAATCATGAATTTGCTTATAATTTCATGACTTAATATTTGAAATGGTAATTTCATGAAATTATTTCTTTAATTTCAAGAAATAATTTTCACATATAGTGGATTATGAATTGGACATAATTTCATAGATTCAAAATCACATGAGATTACATTGTTAATTTCATGTAATTTAATTTAATTGTATTTTTTGATAATTTTTTAATGGCAAACAGAAATAACCATGCCAAATATTAAAATCATTAAATTATGCTCAATTTCATGATTTATCACACATGAAATTTATTTTCTGAAATTAAAAAAATAATTTCATGAAATAATCTTGCGAAAACCCTTTCAAATATGTGCAAAAAATATATATGCAAAAAACCCCAATTATATAAAATCAAGAAATAATTTCATACAATTAACCATGCCAAATCCAAGATCATTAATTTTATTCATGAAAATATCCCAAATATTATTCCTTGGAATTAAGAAATAATTCTGTAGAATAATCATGTCAAATATTAATTATATGAGATTAATATGCGGAATCTTGTGCGATTAACGAATTATGTGAAATTAATACCAAATTTCACACCAAAAAATTCCAAGAATATTACCTAAAAATAATAGAATCATAGAATACATTTTCTATGATTTTTTAGTGAATTTTTATGGATTTTTCGATGAAAAATAAAATAAAATGATCAAAAACACTAATGAACATGAAATAAACATATTTAACAATTTATTTGTGCATTTCGATGATATTTGAAGCAGAAATGAGGCCAAATTGATTAAAAATGTGCTTAAACATGCTCAAGTACATTTTGGACGAATTTTAATGCAATTTGGGGTGAAATATAAGTCATAACTGTCAAATACCGATTCAAAAACACTAGTGACCAATAAATAAACATATTTGGCAACCTATTTGTGCATTTCAATGATATTTCGAGCAGAAATGATGCCAAATTGATTAAAAATGTGCTCGAACATGTTCAAATGTATTTTGGACGAATTTTAATGCAATTTGGGGTGCAATATAAGTCATAACCGTTGAATATCGAACAAAAACACTAATGAACATGAAATAAACATATTTAACAATTTATTTGTGCATCTCGATGATATTTGAAGCGGAAATGTGGACAAATTGATTAGAAATGTGCTTAAACGTGCTCAAATGCATTTTGGATGAATTTTAATGCAATTTGCGATGGAATATAAGTCATAACTGCTAAATATTGACCCAAAAATACTGAGGAACATTAAATAAACATACTTGACAATTTATTTGTGCATTTCGATGATATTTGAAGAAGAAATGAGGCCAAATTGATTAAAAATGTGCTTAAACATGCTCAAATGCATTTTGGACGAATTTTAATGAAATTTGGGGTGAAATAGAAGTCATAACTGTCAAATACCGATTCAAAAACACTAGTGACCAATAAATAAACATATTTGGCAACCTATTTGTGCATTTCAATGATATTTCGAGCAGAAATGATGCCAAATTGATTAAAAATGCGCTTAAACGTGCTCAAATGCATTTCGGACGAATTTTAATGTAATATGAGGTGGACTATAAGTCATAACTGTCAAATATTAACCCAAAAATACTAATGAACATTAAATAAAGATGTTTGATAATTTATTTGTGCATTTCGATGATATTTGCAGCAGAAATTAGACTAAATTGATTAAAAATTTGCTTAAACATGTTCAAATGTATTTTGGACGAATTTTAAAGCAATTTGGGGTGGAATATAAGTCATAACTATCGAATATAGAACAAAAACACTAATAAACATGAAATAAACATATTTAACAATTTATTTGTGCATCTCGATGATATTTGAAGCGGAAATGAGGCAAAATTGATTAAAAATGTGCTTAAACGTGCTCAAATGCATTTTCATACTAAAGATTTGAAACTATGAAATTAATGATATAATTTCAGAAAAATACACAAATTAAAATTGCATGAAATTAATGATATAATTTCATATGATTTTCATACTAAAGATTTGAAACTATGAAATTATATCAAATTTCATAATTCACTATCTGTGAAAATTATTTCTTGAAATTAAAGAAACAATTTCATTAAATAGCCATGTCAAATATTAAATCATGGTATTATGTTCAATCTCATGATGTATTAAATCCCAAAATTATTTTTTTTGAAATTAAAAAAATAATTTCGTGAAATAATTATGCCAAATACCCTTTAAAAAAATATATATACACATGTGTGCAAAAAAAATATGCACAAAACCCTAATTATATGAAATCAAGAAACAATTTTATATAATTAAACATACCAAATAAAAAAAATCGTGAATTTCATTCATGAAAAATGCCCCAAATATTATCCTATGGAATTAAAAAAAATGATTTTTTGGAATAATCATGCCAAAATATTAATTATATAAGATTAATATACCTAATCATATACAATTAATGATTTAAGTGAAATTAATGTCTAAAATAACAAAATCATGGAATATATCTTCTGTGATTTTTCAGTAATTTTTCATGGAATTTTACATGAGAAATAAAATAAAATAAAAAAAAAGAAATAAAGAAAATTCCAAAATCAGAACTGGAGATAGTTCTGGGTGCAATTTGGAGGATGTGCAATACTCTAGGTACAATCTGGGGAGCTCAAACACGACCTCTGCCCTTGGGACCCGCTTGTCATACACGCAAAATGTTAAAGGTGTTTTGCGTGGACCCAGTACACATGCACCATACCATTGACGATATGTTTTGGTGCACAATGACCAAGCCCACAACCCAACCCCCAGTTTTTCGCTGGGGCTGTGTCTCATTAAACCTGACGACTGGGCCCCTCTCCTTCAGTCTCATTGCCAAGGGGGCCCAGCGCCCAGAGTTATTTTGGTCAGCGAAAAGAAAAGTGAAAGGAAAGGAAGTGAGCGCGGTGCAAGCGCTTCCTCCCTCTGACAAGCCTGAAACCAAAGCACGGTTCACGACTCACTGAAGCTTCGAAAATGGAGTCTAGGTGTACAATGCGAGTTGGCTTAAATCATTTTAGGGACTTAATCTACACCCTAAGGGGAGTTCAATGCCACAAACAGCATTGAAAATAGTAAAGTAAACAAGGAGAAAATCGAAGGAGAAAGTACCTCGACCTTAAAGGTGACTGAGCAATTGGGAGCTCGAGAGGCCAAGCCAACACCTGGAGAAGCTTCAAGACACCTCCACGACGCTGCTTGAAATGCCAATTTGGGGTGAAAAGCACTCAATTGGCAGGTGCACCACTTGGCACCTGGGTCTGATCTGGATGTGGTCAATTTGCACAACTCATCACTCAAGCAGCCAAATTGACACGTTGAGCACACTCAGTGGCACCTTGGTGACATGTCAAGCGCCAGCAAGGCCAAGGAAGGTTTTGGATATACCCTCACCTGAAAGGCATGATGCTCCAGCCCAAGAAGAAGACAAAATCAGCAGATTCCTTCTCTCTCTCCAGGCCTGTGCACAGGGACACGTGTAGGCACCTCAATGGAGAGCTCTGAGCGCCAGTTAGCTGGAGGAATCTTCCAAGGACAGGCCATAGGCCAGCACAAGCTTGGCTGGCTCAATTCTGGCCATTTGATCAAACCAAGGGCTGGGATGATGCCAGCTCAGCCCTGATGCTCTAACCATGCCCTTTAGGCTATAAATAGACCCCTAGTGAAGAAGAAAAAGGAAGAGAGAGCAACATAGCTGAAACTCTGCCAAAATCACAACTCCACCAAATTTCCACAAAAAGAAAGCTAGCTGAGAAGAAACCAAGTCTTGAATAGCTAGGTAATGGACATAGGAGTCAAGCCTTGTGCTTGGCTCTGTCCCAATTGAGTTCAAGGAGCCAGTCTCACCTTGCTGGGTGAGATGGCTAGCCCCATGGCTGGGGAGGTGCACATGTGCCTCCCTCCTTCCAGATCTCAATTGGTGACTGAGCATGAGTCTCAGGAGTTCAAATGGTGTATTCCCTCTCGGATTTGACAAGTATACTCAAAACAATTGGCACATGCCAATCTGGTTTCATGGGGATGGGCACATGTTCATCCCATTTCTCTCTCAAGCCCTGTGCACATGTGCGGTGGCTATACAAAGCTCATTAATGGCTTTATACAAGCTGTTATGCTGTCAAAATTCCATGGAAAAACCAAGGCTTCATGTTTTCTGTGTAATTGTATTTCAATTTGTTATAATATATGATATTTTGATGTAAATTGGCTTTGTTTCTTCCTTTAATTTCTTTCTTCATGTTTCGATGATGTGCTTGATGACTCAGAACCACAATTGAGCAATGAACAACAATAAACATCAATACTGGCTTGAGTCCAGTGCATCCCAGTTTCTGTCCAGCTGAGAGATCAATCCATATCTCTCAGTCTGTTTGTTAATTTTTCATGAAATTTCACAGTCGTGTAGAGTAGGTTTATATTAACTTACAACCTAAATTTTATAATTTTTGGAATTTTCTGTGAATTGTTATGGATTTTACAATCTCATCTGTCAAAAACTCTAAAAAAATCAATTTTTGGTCAAACTGAGAACTGCATTCTTAGTAAAGTCACCCTTATAACACCTCATGTGATGTTTTAAAAGATTTAGAATAATTAAATCAGGCTTTAACACATAGGTTAAGCCAAATTTTATTTTTAACAGATCTGATGGGACATTTCTGTCCAGTCTGGTAAATATTCAAAAAGCATGCTTTCTGTTCACCTGATTAATCTGAAATTTTATGAGCATATAGAATAAGTCTTAATGCATTCATTCACCAAATTTTACCATTTTTGGTATTTTCTGTGATTTTCTATGAATTTCTGAAATTTGGTCTGTCAAAATTGAAATTGAGTTGACTCTGGGTCAATTCCAGAAATTGCAAAAATGAAATTAACTTGTGTACAAATGAAATTCATATGCAAAACTGAAATAAAACCTTTCTAAAACACATAATTGACCCAAATGAACATATTTCAACATACAATTTGAGAAGAATGTGATAAAATCAAAAGAAAAAATCAAATTGAAAATAAAACCAGAAATGACCCAATATGCATAAAGGACAATGCACATCTAAATTGATGAAATTGATCATCCAAACATGTTCAAACATACTAAACGACACTGTTTGGAGGGTTAATTGGAAGAAAATTGCAAAGGAAAACCATGAAATACCATTTGGTACCAAAGTCCCCGAAACAAGTTTGGTACCAAATGGTCAAAGTTGTAAAATTGATGGATTAAACCCAAATTAAACCTCAAAAACTTGTTAAACATGCTCTGGCGATGCCATACAACAAAGAAATCGAGTTAATTTGTCAGAAATCAGCTCAAATTCCTCAAAATTTCATCTCAGCCAACTTCCCAACCGAAACCAAGTGACTACCCCCATCTCCGGCGATCCAGGCCGCCGCCGCCGCCGAGACCACCACTGACGGACTCCCCACACTCCAGTGATGCCAGCCATGTCCAACGGCCCATATTAATCTGTTTTGAAAATAAACTTTAAACACCAAATAAAAATGATTTTCTCAAGCCCAAAAATTATGAAAAATATATCAAAAATCATGATTTCATTAATGAATATTTTTAAGGCCATAAAATGCCTATTTTGATTTTTATTTTCTTTTTATTATAAATAAAAGAAAATTCAAGACATATGATATATGTATAAAATAAATTCAAAATATCAAATAGGATATTTAAAATAAATGGAAATTATATCATATGAAAATACTCAAAACTATTGAATTCTTTTTGATAAAACAAATCAAAATATTCAAAATAGTCAAATTATATTATATTTTGATAAAATAAATAAAAATATTCAAAACAATCAAATAATATTATATTTTGATAAAATAAATAAAAATATTCAAAATAATCAAATTATGTTATATTTTGATAAAACAAATCAAAATATTCAAAATAGTTAAATTATGTCATGTTTTGATAAAACAAATAAAAATATTCAAAATAATCACATTATGTTATATTTTGAAAAAACAAATCTAAATATTCAAAAATGGTTAAATATGTTAAAATAAATCAAAATATTCAAAAATGATTGAATTTTGTTATATTTTGATAAAACAAATCAAAATATTAAAAAATGATTCAAATATGTTATATGTTGATAAAACAAATCAAAATATTCAAAGATAATCAAATTATGTTATATTTTGATAAAACAAATAAAAATATTCAAAATAATCAAATGATATTATTGTTTGATAAAAATAAATAAAAATATTCAAAATAATCAAATCATGTTATCTTTTGATATAATATATCAAAATATTCTAGAATGATTGAATTATGATAAAAAAATTGAAATATTCAAAATAATCGAATTATGTTATATTTTGATAAAACAAATCAAAATATTCAAAAATGATCGAATCATGTTATGAAACAAATCAAAATGCTCAAAATAATTAAACCTTGTTATATCTTGATAAAACAAATCAAAATATTTAAATATGTCAATATTTCCAAATATTTGACTAAATATGTCAAATATGCAAATATACTCAAATATTTAACCAAATATGTCAAAAATATAAATATATCCCAATCTTTGACCAAATATGTCAAACATGCAAATATAGCCAAATATTTTACCAAATATGTCAAAAATACAAATATGTCTAAATATTTGACCAAACATGTCTGTTTGCGGTTCAAAAAAAAAACAGAGAGAGAGAGAAATTAAATTATTTGCATGTATGTATACATGTAAATAAATAAATAATACCAAAAATACACACGGGTTAAAATACATGAAATTAACAAATATGATTTCATGTGATTTTCATGCCGAAATTCAAAATTACCAAATTATGCCCAATTTCGTAATTTACCACATACAAAATTTATTTCTTGGAATTAAGATACAATTCCGTGAAATAATCATGCCAAGTCTCAAATTATGGAATTATGCCCAATTTCATAATTTGCCACATATGAAATTTATTTCTTGGATTTAAAAATATAATTTCATGAAATAATTGTGACAAATATTAAGATCGTGGAATTATGCCCAATTTCATGATTTCTAACATTTGAAATTTATTTCTTGGAATTAAGAAACAATTCCATGAAATAATTATGTCAAATATTAAATCATGAGGTTATGCCTAATTCATGATTTATCACATATGAAATTTATCTCTTAAAATTAAGAAATAATTTCATAAAATAATCATATCAAATATGGTGATTATGTGAGATTAATGCCTAATTTCATATGATACATAATGATAAAATGAAATTAATGCCTAATTTCATTCAAAAAAATACCAAAAATATTATTAAAAATCATAGAAAGCCTTTCGATGATTTTACAATAATTTTCATGATTTTATTACAAATAATTTCATGAAAAAAAATAATTTCAAAAAAAAAGAGGAACAAATAAAATAGCAGCTGAGACAATTGCGTGTGCAACTTGGGGGGACAAGACACGCCTGGGTGCAAATTGGAGCCCCCATGCAAAAAACAGAGGAGGGAATACTCTCCAACAGCAAAAAAATACAAAAAAAATGGAAGATACTCCGGGTGTATGTGCTCCCTACTCATTTTCACTTGATGGGTACATTGGTTCACGTACACCGGGTCCATGTTACACTTAGAAAAGAAATGTGCCTCATTAAACCTTAAAAGTGGGGTCCCCTCCACTTGAGGGGCTGCCAATTGGGACCCGAACCCAGCCCCCTTCTCTCTCCCTTTCTCTCTCCGACAGTGGGCCCCACATAACAGACTCTCCTCCCTCACCTCTCCTTTCTTGCGCAAAACCAGCCCCTGGCCGGATCTGGCCGAAGGTAGGGGGCAGCTCTCCGGTCACCTCGCGCCGATTCTTCTTAGCTCCGGGTAGAGCTCGATGAGGAGAGTTCGGGGAAGCCGTCAATTTCAAAAATAGATGGATTAACGGGGGAGAAATCGGGTACGAAAGTTGCCTTGGTGAAGAGGCCGAACGAGCAAATTGGCGTCCAATAGCCCAAATTGAATGGTTGGGGAGCGTCACAAGGGTGCCACGACGGTGTTCAAAGTTTCAATTTGAAGTTTGGAGTGGTGGAATGGCGGGGTCACAAAGGGAAGCCCGAATGTGGGCAAGCCTTTTGGAGACACTTGACACACTTTGATAGGCTTCAGGAATGCAGAAGAATCAGAAGAATAGAAAAGAAACAAATTTTATGCTATGTTGGGCAATGTTTGTCTTTAGCCAATTTTCAATTTCCACCATTTGATCAAAATTGATGGTGGAGATGATATCAATGTGTTGCCCTAGCTTTGAGGCTATATAAGGACCCCCCATCTGCCAAAGAAAAAAAAAGTAGAAGAAAAAAAAGGGAAGAAAAAATATATTAGGGTTAGCCAATTTAAAAAAATTTTGGTTTTTTTTTTAAAAAAAAAACTGAAATTTTCATTTATAAATTTTGAATTCATTTTCTTTAGTGTTGAAAGGTATGATATGTATGTAATTAATGAAATTTTATATTTTTCTTGATGAATGAAATATATTTCCTTTTTTCCTTTTGTTGTCCTTTAAAAAGAAATAAAAAAAAAGAGATCAAAGATTAGTGTTGTAGTGAATGCTACCTCTATATTTTTGTTTTCTCAATCTAAAATTAGCTTTGTTAATCTAATTTCTTTTTTTTTATAAATTTTTGACAAATATATATTTACGAGGGTTATGGTGAATGTGATCTCTCAAAAAAAAATTTGGAAATAAGGTGTTGTAGTGAATTCTAACCCTTGTTCCAGATTTAATATAGTGCTAAGCATCAAGCAAAGCACAATATCAAACTCGAAATCTCAAAAATCGAGTTGAAATATTGTCAAAAATCTGTAAAAATAAGAAAAACTTGTGATTTTGACACAAATTCATGCTTTTTAATAAAAAAATTATTTAAAACTTGACCCTCCATGTTCTCTTACATTTATTTAGTGAAACGACATTGTTTGTGAGCTTGTACCAGTGCTTTAAAGCTCATTGAGCCTTATGATGCTCAACTGGTACCAAACAGGGGCATTTTTGCCAAATTTCTTTGCAATTTCATATCTTTTTATTTACTGATCCAATTGGCCTCAAATTTGGACAGGAATTATAAAAAGACTAAACAAATATTCCCCTAAAATTTCATAATTTTTGGACTTATGAACAGGGAGATATTGCCTGTTGAATTTCGCTGGTCCAAAGTTTCTGTAAAAGTCAACTGTAGGTCAAACACCAAACTCAACACAAAAAAAAAACTGATTTAAATATAAAAAAAATATATCCTGATAAAGGATGATTATTTATTTGATTTGGATTTTTTTTAGTTGATTAGGATGTGTGAATTCCTTGGAAAAAATAAATAAAAAAAAAACACAGAACACTGGCACAGATTTGGCAAGTGCCTTATCTGGCCAGTTCAAAGATCAGCCAATATATCTCGATTTACTCACCCATTTGACCTGAAATTTTGCAATAATATAGAGCATGTTTTCATGGACATGTCCCCAGAATTTCATAATTTTTTGAATTTTCTGTGATTTTATATGAATTTTTGAAGTTGGGTCTGTCAAAAGAAAAAAACTGGGTTGGTTCTGTTTTTTTTTTCTTTTCTGTTTTTTTTTCCTTTCTGTTTTTTTCTCGTTTTTTCTCCAGAAATAAAAAATGGTGAAATTGACCACTCAAATATACTGGAACATCATTAAATATGTTTTTCGAAGAATCAATTGAAGAGAAAACAATGATAAATGAACAAATTTTCAATCGGTACCAAATCCGTTTGAGTCCATTCGGTACCGATCGGCAAAACTCATATATTCAGAGATTTAAATTATAATTAAGCTTCACAAACTTGTTTGTTATGTTCTAACGATGCTACAGCTCGAAGGAATTGAGCCAATTTGACAAAACGAGCTCAAAATCGACAAAAAACCGATTTCCCACGAGATTCCAGCCCTAGCCAAACTGGTGGCACTATTTCCGGCGATCGCCGGAGCTATTGGCCCCGAGACCGGGACAGTAGTGTCCTCCTCGCCGGGACGACTCCGGTGGTTCCCCCTGAGTTATATTTTGATAAAACAAATCAAAATATTCAAAATGATCAAATTATGTTGTATTTTGAAAAAACAAATCAAAATATTCAAAATGATCAAATTATGTTGTATTTTGATAAAACAAATCAAAATAATCAAAATAATCAAATTATGTTATATTTTGATAAAACAAGTCAAAATATTCAAAATGATCAAATTATGTTATATTTTGATAAAACAAATCAAAATATTCAAAATAATCAAATTGTGTTCTATTTTGATAAAACAAATCAAAATATTCAAAATAATCAAATTGTGTTCTATTTTGATAAAACAAATCAAAATATTCAAGATACCCAAATTATGTTATATTTTGATAAAACAAATCAAAATATTCAAAATCACCAAATTTTCTTATATTTTGATAAAACAAATTGAGATATTCAAAATGACCCAACTATGTTATATTTTGATAAAACAAATCAAAATGTCCAAAATGACCAAATTATGTTATATTTTGATAAAACAAATAAAAAATATTCAAAATAATCAAATTATATTATGTTTTGATAAAACAAGACAAAATATTCAAAATAACCAAACTTTGTCATATTTTGATAAAACAAATTGAAATATTTAAAATATGCAAATATGTCCAAATCTTTGACCAAACATGTCAAATATGCAAATAAACCCAAGTATTTGACCAAATATGTCAAAAATGCAAATATGCCCAAACTTCTGACCAAACATGTCAAATATGCAAATATGCCCAAACTTTTGACCAAACATGTCAAATATACAAATATGTCTAAATCTTTGACCAAATATCCCAAATATACAAATATGTCCAAACTCTTGACAAAATATGTCAAATATGCAAATATGTCCAAATCTTTAGCAAAATATGCCAAATATGCAGATAAGTCCAAAACTTTGTAAAACATACCAACATATCAAATCATATCAAATCATGTTTCGAGAACGTTAAACAGGCAGTGCGCTTCAGGTTTAACGTACCTCATTTTGGAAATCGATAAAGAATTATACGTTCCCGATTCTCCAAATTTCTCAGGTTTCGAATTGGCATAGCGCTTCAGATTCGGGATTTGGAAGGTCAATAGACTGTTTAGGACGATACGCCCTTGTCTTTGACATGAGCCTCTATAGAGATTAAACATCTCTGGTTCCTCGAGTATCGAGTTGGCAGTGCGCTTCATATTCGAACTCCGTGAGATCAATAGGATTATACGTCCTCGATCTCTGATTTATGAGAAATTATACGTTTCTCTGACTTTAGATCATACGTCTTTAGTCTTATTATCAAAAGTTATATCTTTTGATTATTTTAAACATGTATTATAAAAAAAATAAGGAAGAAATAAAGCCACAAATCTGATCCATATATTTTAATTAGTTTAGCCCATTAATCAGAGGTTCCCGAGGCGAGAGCCGGGGTAATTAACGGCGGGGGCTTGCGCCCGTCAGAAAATAAAAGTTCCTACAATCACCTAAAGAATAAGTCCTTGAGTACACAAACACGCGTAGGGATGTACCTGCACCTTCTTCCCCCGTGAGCGAGGACGCTGATGCCTCGCGCGTGGGCCGCGAAAAAGGGCCGCACAATGTCAAATATGCAAATATACCCAAATATTTAACCAAATATGTCAAAAATACAAATATGTTAAAAATACAAATATGTCTAAATATTTGACCAAACATGTTAAATATGCAAATATACCCAAATATTTAACCAAATATGTCAAAAATATAAATATGTCCAAATATTTGGCCAAACATGTCAAATATGCAAATAACCCAAACATTTGGCCAAACATGTCACATATGTAAATAAACCCAAACATTTGATCAAACATGTCAAATTTGTAAATAAACCCAAACATTTGGTCAAACATGTCAAATATGCAAATATGCCCAAATTTCAGACCAAACATGTCAAATATGCAAATAAACCCAAATATTTGACCAAACATGTCAAATATGTAAATATGCCCAAGTTTCTGACCAAACATGTCAAATATGCAAATATGTCCAAATCTCTAGTCAAATATGTCAAATATGCAAATATGTCCAAATCTTTGGTTAAATATGCCAAATATGCAGATAAGTCCAAAACTTGGTAAGAACATACCAACATATCAAATTATGTTTCAAAAGCATTAAACTGGTAGTGCGCTTCAGGTTTAATGTACCTCATTTTGGAAATCGATAAAGAATTATATGTTCCCGATTCTCCAATTTTCTCAGGTTTCGAATTAGCATAGCGCTTCAGATTTGGGACTTGGAAGGTCAATAGAATGTTTAGGACTATACGTCCTTGTCCTTGACCTGAACCTTTTTAGAGATCAAACATCTCTAGTTCTTTGAGTATCGAGTTGGCAGTACGCTTCATATTCGAACTCCGTGAGATGAATAGGATTATACGTTCTCGATCTCTGATTTATGAGAAATTATACGTTTCTCTGACTTTAGATCATATATCTTTAGTCTTATTATCAAAAGTTATACCTTTGGGTTATTTCAAGCATGTATTATAATAAGTTGGAAGGAGGGAATAAAGCCACAAATCTGATCCAAATATTTTGATTAGTTTAGCGCATTAATCAAAGGTTCCCGAGACGAGAGCCGGGGTAATTAACGGCGGGGGCTTGCGCCCATCGGAAAATATAAGTTCCCACAATCATCTAAATAATAAGTCCTTAATCGCACAAACACGCGCAGGGATGTACCTGCACCTTCTTTCCCCGTGAGCGAGGACGCCGATACCTCGCGCGTGGGCCGCGAAAAAGGCCACACAGACTATAAGTCATAACTGTCAAATATCAACCCAAAAACACTAATGAATATTAAATAAATATGTTTGGCAATTTATTTGTGCATTTCGATGATATTTGAAGCAGAAATTAGGCCAAATTGATTAAAAATGCGCTTGAACATGTTCAACTGTATTTTGGACGAATTTTAATGCAATTTGGGGTGGAATATAAGTCATAACTGTCGAATATCGAACAAAAACACTAATGAACATGAAATTGTGCGGCCCTTTTTCGCGGCCCACGCGCGAGGCATCGGCGTCCTCGCTCACGGGGGAAGAAGGTGCAGGTACATCCCTGCGCGTGTTTGTGCGCTCAAGGACTTATTATTTTAGGTGATTGTGGGAACTTTTATTTTCCGACGGGCGCAAGCCCCCGCCGTTAATTACCCCGGCTCTCGCCTCGGGAACCTCTGATTAATGGGCTAAACTAATCAAAATATATGGATCAGATTCGTGGCTTTATTTCTTCCTTCCAATTTATTATAATATATGCTTGAAATAACCCAAAGATATAACTTTGGATAATAAGACTAAAGACGTATGATCTAAAGTCAGAGAAACGTATAATTTCTCATAAATCGGAGATCGAGGACGTATAATCCTATTGATCTCACGGAGTTCGAATATGAAGCGCACTGCCAACTCGATACTCAAGGAACCAGAGATGTTTGATCTCTAGAAAGGTTCATGTCAAAGACAAGGACGTATAGTCCTAAACAGTCTATTGACCTTCCAAATTCCGAATCTGAAGCGCTATGCCAATTCGAAACCTGGGAAAATTGGAGAATCGGGAACATATAATTCTTTATCGATTTCCAAAATGAGGTACATTAAACCTGAAGCGCACTGCCAGTTTAATGTCCTTGAAACATGATTTGATATGATTTGATATGTTGGTATGTTTTTACCAAGTTTTGGACTTATCTGCATATTTGGCATATTTGGCCAGAGCTTTGGACATATTTGCATATTTGAAATATTTTACCAAGGGTTTGGACATATTTGTATATTTGGCATGTTTGGCCAGAAATTTGGGTGTATTTGCATATTTGACATGTTTGGTCAAATGTTTGGGTTTATTTGCATATTTAACATGTTTGGTCAAAAGTTTGGTCATATTTGCATATTTGACATGTTTGGTCAAATGTTTGGGTTTATTTGCATGTTTGACATATTGGGTCAAATATTTGGACATGATTGTATTTTTGACATATTTGGTCAAATATTTGGGTATACTTGCATATTTGACATGTTTGGTCAAATATTTAGACATATTTGGTTACATATTTGGATATATTTGCATATTTGACATGTTTGGTCAAATATTTAGACATATTTGTATTTTTGACATATTTGGTTACATATTTGGATATATTTGCATATTTGACATGTTTGGTCAAATATTTAGACATATTTGTATTTTTGACATATTTGGTCAAATATTTGGGTATATTTGCATATTTGACATGTTTGGTCAAATATTTGGGTATATTTGTATATTTAACATATTTAGTCAAATATTTGGACATATTGACATATTTAAATACTTTGATTTGTTTTATCAAAATATAACAAGGTTTAATTATTTTGAACATTTTTTATTTGTTTCATAACATGATTCAAATATCTTTGAATATTTTGATTTGTTTTATCAAAATATAACATAATTTTGATTATTTTGAATATTCCAATTTATTTTATCAAAATATAACATAATTCAATCATTCTTTAATATTTTGATTTATTATATCAAAAGATAACATGATTTGATTATTTTGAATATTTTTATTTATTTTTATGAAAATATAATGTCATTTGATTATTTTGAATATTTTTCTTTTTTTTATCAAAATATAACATGATTTGATTATCTTTGAATATTTTGATTTGTTTTATCAACATATAACATATTTTAATCATTTTTGAATATTTTTTTATTTATTTTATCAAAATATAGTATAATTCAATCATTTTTGAATATTTTGATTTGTTTTAACATATTTAACCATTTTTGAATATTTTGATTTGTTTTATCATAATTTGATTATTTTGAAAATTGTTGATTTGTTTTATCATAACTTTCACTTATTTTTGAATATCCTATTTGGTATTTTGAATTTATTTTTTTTTTTACATATATCATATATTTTGAATTTTCTTTTATTTTATAATAAAAAAAAGAAAATAAAATCAAAATTGGCATTTTATAGTCTTAAAAATATTCATAAGTGAAATCATGATTTTTGATATATTTTTCATAATTTTTGGGCTTGAGAAATCATTTTTATTTGGTGTTTAAAGTTTATTTTCAAAACAGATTAATATGGGCCGTCATATTTGGGCCCACGCATCAAGATCTGAACTTAAGTTCAGTTTTTAAAGCATCTTTTAAACTGGGTCGTTGGATCTCTGGCGCGCATCAAGCCTTCACTGGGCTGTTCGAATTTCATCAAGATTCGCGCTTTGAGATGCATCAATATTCGTGTTCATCCTCCCCGACACTGATCGAGGCCCTGCCGGCGTCGGATCTCCGATCAGGAGGCATGGCTAGCATCGCCGGAGCGTGGGGAGTCCATCGGCGGTGGTCTTGGCGGCGGCGGCGACCTGGATCGCCGGAAATGCGGGTAACCACCTGGTTTCGGTTGGGAAGTTGGCTGAGATGAGATTTTGAGGGATTTGAGCTGATTTTTGACAAATTGACTCGATTCCTTTGTCATATAGCATCGTCAGAACATGTTTATCAAGATTTTGAGGCTTAATTTGAGTTTAATCCATCAATTTTGCAACATTGGCCATTTGGTACCAAACTGGTTTCGGGGCATTGGTACCAAATGGTATTTCATGGCTTTTCTGTGCAATTTTCTTCCAATTAACCCTCCAGACAGTGTCGTTTAGTATGTTTGAACATGTTTGGATGATCAATTTCATCAATTTAGATGTGCATTGTCCTTTATGCACATTGAGTCATTTCTGGTTTTATTTCCAATTTAGTTTTCCTTTGATTTCTGTACACTCCTCTCAAATTGCATGTTTAAGTATGTTTATTTGGGTCAATTGTATGTTTTGGAAATGTTTTATACTAGATTTGCATGTGAATTTCGTTTGTATGTAAGTTAATTTCATTTTTTCCTTCTCTGGTATTTATTCCAGAATTAACTCAATTCTGATTTTTACAGATTCAACTTCAAAAATTCATAGAAAATCACAGAAAATACCAAAAATGGTAAAATTTGGTGAATGAATGCATTAAGACTTATTTTGTATGTCTATGAAATTTCAAGCTAATTGAATAATCAGAAAGCATGTTTTTGTATTTTTCACCAGAATGGACAGAAATGCCCTTTCAGATATGTTAAAAATCAAATTTGGTTTAACCTATGGATTAAAGCCTGGTTTAATTATTCTAAATCCTTTAAAACATCACATGAGGTGTCATAAAGGTGAATTAATCAAGAAATTTTGGATTTTTGAATCAAAAGAAGAATGAACTTCTTAGTTTGACCTAAAGTTGACTTTTTTGGAGTTTTTGACAGATGAGATTATAAAATTCATAACAATTCACAGAAAATTTCAAAAATTATAAAATTTATGTGGTAAGTTGATATAAACCTAATCTACATGACCGTGAAATTTCATAAGAAATTAACAGCCAGACTGAGAGATATGGATTGATCTCTCAGCTGGACAGAAACTGGAATTCACTGGACTCAAGCCAGTACTGATGCTCATTGCTTTTCATTGCTCAATTATGGTTCTGAGCCATCAAGCACATCAGAGAACATAAAAGAAGGAACTAAAGAAAGAAATAAAACCAATTTGCACCAAAAAATCATATATTATAACAAATTGAAATACAATACTCATATAAAACATGGGATTTTGTTTCTCCATGGAATTTTGACAGCATAACAGCTTGTATAAAGCCATTATTGAGCTTTACACAGCCACTGCACATGTGCACAGGGCTTGAGAGAGAGAGGGGATGAGCATGTGCCCATCCCCATGAAACCAGATTGGCATGTGCCAATTGGTTGGAGTATGCTGCCAAAATCCATGGTGAACTCACCATGTGAGCTCCTGAGACTCAAGCTCAGCCACCAATTGAGCTCTGGAAGGAGGGAGGCACATGTGCACCTCCCCAGCCATGGGGCTAGCCATCTCACCCAGCAAGGTGAGACTGGCTCCTTGAGCTCAATTGAGACTGAGCCAAGCTCAAGGCTTGACTCCTGTGGCTCTTACCTAGCTATTCAAGACTTGGTTTCTTCTCAGCTAGCTTTTTTTTTTGTGGAATTTGGTGGAGTTGAGATTTTGGCAGAGTTTTGGCTATGTTGCTCTCTCCTTCTTTTCTTCTTCTTCATTGGGGGTCTATTTATAGCCCAGAGGGCATGGTTTAAGCCTCAGGGCTGAGCTGGCATCATCCCAGCCCTTGGTTTGATCAAGTGGCCAGGATTGAGCCAGCCAGGCCTATGCTGGCCTGAGGCTTGTCCTTGGAAGATTCCTCCAGCTAACTGGCGCTCAGAGCTCTCCATTGAGGTGCCTACACGTGTCCCTGACACAGGCCTGGGGAGAGAGAGGGAGCCGTTGGCTTTGTCTTCTTCCTTGGGTCAGTGTGTCATGCCTTTCGGGTGTGAGCATATCCCGAATATTCCTTGGCCTTGCTGGCGCTTGACATGTCACCAAGGTGTCACTGAGTGTGCCCAACGTGTCAATTTGGCTGCTTGAGTGCTGAGTTGTGCCGATTGACCACCCCCAGATCAGACTTGAGTGCCAAGTGGTGCACCTGTCAATTGAGTGCTTTTCACTCCAAATTGACACTTCAGGCAGCGTCGTGGAAGCATCTCGGAGCTCCCCCAGGTGTTGGCTTGGCCTCTCGAGCTCCCAATTGCCCTGTCACCTTCAAGGTCGAGGTATTTTCTCCTTCGATTTTCTCCTTGTTTACTTTACTATTTTCAATGCTGTTTGTGGCATTGAACTCCCCTTAGGATGTAGATTAAGTCCCTAGAATGGTTTAGACCAAATCGCGTTGTACACCTAGACTCCATTTTCGAAGCTCCACTGAGCTCTGGAGCTCGAGGAGGAAGAAAGGAGGGAGAGAGAGAGAAATTCAAAAGGTTTCTCTCGCTTGGGTTGGGTGCACGTGAACCGTGCTTTAGTTTCAGGCTTGTCAGAGGGAGGGAGCGCTTGCACCGCGCTCACCTTTCTTTCCCTTCTTTTCTTTTCGCTGGCCAAAATAACTCTGGGCGCTGGGCCCCCTTGGCAGTGAGACTGAAGGAGAGGGGCCCAGTCGTCAGGTTTAATGAGACACAGCCCCAGCGAAAAACTGAGGGTTGGGCTGTGGGTTTGGTCCTTGTGCACCAAAACGTATTGTCAGCGGTATGGTGCATGTGTACTGGGTCCACGCAAAGCGCCTTTAACACTTTGTGTGTATGACAGGCGGGTCCCAAGGGCAGAAGTCGTGTTTGAGCTCCCCAGATTGCACCCAGAGTGTTGCACATCCCCCAAATTGCACCCAGAACTATCTCCAGTTCTGATTTTTGGTATTTTCTTTATATTTTTTTTTCATTTTATTTTATTCTTCATGAAAAAAATCCATGAAAAATTACTGAAAAATCACAGAAAATATATTCCATGATTCTGTTATTTTGGGTAATATTTTTGGTACTTTTGGGTGTGAAATTAGGCATTAATTTCACTTAAATCATTAATTGTATATGATTAGGCATATTAATCTTAATAAATTAATATTTTGGCATGATTATCCCAAAGAATCATTTTTTAATTCCAAGGGATAATATTTGGGGCATTTTTCATGAATGAAATTCATGATTTTTGGATTTGGCATGTTTAATTATATGAAATTGTTTCTTGATTTCATATAATTAGGGTTCTATGCATAGATTTTTTTTTGCACACATGTGTATATATTTTTTGAAGGGGGTTTGTTATGATTATTTCATGAAATTATTTTTTAATTTCAAGAAATAATTTTGGGATTTAATAAATCATGAGATTGGACATAATTTCATGATTTAATATTTGACATGGCTATTTCATGAAATTGTTTCTTTAATTTCAAGAAATAATTTTATGAAATTGAACATAATTTCATAATTTCAAATCTATGGTATAAAAATCACATGAAATTATATCATTAATTTCATGCAATTTAATTTGTGTATTTTTCTGGCAACTTTTAAACAGCAAACAGAAATAAACATATTTAACAATTTATTTGTGTATTTCGATGATATTTAAAGGAGAAATGATGCCAAATTGATTAAAAATGCGCTTAAACGTGCTCAAATTCATTTCGGACAAATTTTAATGCAATATGGGGTGGAATATAAGTCATAACTGTCGAATATCGAACAAAAACACTAATGAACATGAAATAAACATATTTAACAATTTATTTGTGCATTTCGATAATATTTGAAGCAGAAATGTGGCAAAATTGATTAAAAATGCGCTTAAACATGCTCAAATGCATTTGGGACGAATTTTAATGCAATTTGGGGTGAAATATAAGTCATAACTGTCAAATATCAACCCAAAAACACTAATGAACATTAAATAAATATGTTTGGCAATTTATTTGTGCATTTCGATAATATTTGAAGCAGAAATTAGGCCAAATTCATTAAAAATGTGCTTGAACATGTTCAAATGTATTTTGGACGAATTTTAATGCAATTTAGGGTGAAATATTAGTCATAACCGTCAAATAGCGGCCCAAAAATTCTGAGGAACATTTAATAAATATATTTGGCAACCTATTTGTGCATTTCGATGATATTTGAAGCAGAAATGTTGCCAAATTGATTAAAAATGCGCTTAAACGTGCTCAAATGGATTTCGGACGAATTTTAATGCAATATGTGGTGGATTGTAAGTCATAACTGTCAAATATCTACCCAAAAACACTAATGAACATTAAGTAAATATGTTTGGCAATTTATTTGTGCATTTCGATTATATTTGAAGCAGAAATCATGCCAAATTGATTAAAAATGCGCTTAAACGTGCTCATATGCATTTCGGACGAATTTTAATGCAATATGGGGTGGACTATAAGTCTTAACTATCAAATATCAACCCAAAAACACTAATGAACATTAAATAAACATGTTTGGCAACCTATTTGTGTATTTCGATGATATTTGAAGCAGAAATTAGGCCAAATTGATTAAAAATGTGCTTAAACGTGCTCAAATGCATTTTGGACGAATTTTAATGCAATTTGGGAAGGAATATAAGTCATAACTGCTAAATATCCACCCAAAAATTCTGAGGAATATTAAATAAATATATTTGGCAACCTATTTGTGCATTTCGATGATATTTGAAGCAGAAATGATGTCAAATTGATTAAAAATGCGCTTAAACGTGCTCAAATGCATTTTGGACGAATTTTAATGCAATTTGGGGTGCAATATAAGTCATAACTGTCGAATATCCAACAAAAACACTAGTGACCAATAAATAAACATATTTGGCAACCTATTTGTGTATTTCGATGATATTTAAAGGAGAAATGATGCCAAATTGATTAAAAATGCGCTGAAACGTGCTCAATTGTATTTCGGATGAATTTTAATGCAATTTGGGGTGAAATATAAGTCATAACTGTCGAATATCGAACAAAAACACTAATGAACATGAAATAAACGTATTTAACAATTTATTTGTGCATTTCGATGATATTTGAAGCGGAATGTGGCAAAATTGATTAAAAATGCGCTTAAACGTGCTCAATTGCATTTCGGACGAATTTTAATGCAATTTGGGGTGGAATATAAGTCATAACTGTCGAATATCGAACAAAAACACTAATGAATATGAAATAAAAATATTTGACAATTTATTTGTGTATTTCGATGATATTTCAAGCGGAAATGAGGCCAAATTGATTGAAAATGTGCTTAAACGTGCTCAAATGCATTTTGGACGAATTTTAATGCAATTTAGGGTGAAATATTAGTCATAACCGTCAAATAGCGGCCCAAAAATTCTGAGGAACATTAAATAAATATATTTGGCAACCTATTTGTGCATTTCGATGATATTTGAAGCAGAAATGATGCCAAATTGATTAAAAATGCGCTTAAACGTGCTCATATGCATTTCGGACGAATTTTAATGCAATATGGGGTGGACTATAAGTCTTAACTATCAAATATCAACCCAAAAACACTAATGAACATTAAATAAATATGTTTGGCAATTTATTTGTCCATTTCGGTATATTTGAAGCAGAAATTAGGCCAAATTGATTAAAAATGTGCTTAAACGTGCTCAAATGCATTTTGGACGAATTTTAATGCAATTTGGGAAGGAATATAAGTCATAACTGCTAAATATCCACCCAAAAATTCTGAGGAATATTAAATAAATATATTTGGCAACCTATTTGTGCATTTCGATGATATTTGAAGCAGAAATGATGTCAAATTGATTAAAAATGCGCTTAAACGTGCTCAAATGCATTTCGGACGAATTTTAATGCAATTTGGGGTGCAATATAAGTCATAACTGTCGAATATCCAACAAAAACACCAGTGACCAATAAATAAACATATTTGCCAACTTATTTGTGTATTTCGATGATATTTAAAGGAGAAATGATGCCAAATTGATTAAAAATGCGCTGAAACGTGCTCAATTGCAGTTCGGATGAATTTTAATGCAATTTGGGGTGAAATATAAGTCATAACTGTCGAATATCGAAAAAAAACACTAATGAACATGAAATAAACGTATTTAACAATTTATTTGTGCATTTCGATAATATTTGAAGCAGAAATGTGGCAAAATTGATTAAAAATGCGCTTAAACATGCTCAAATACATTTGGGACGAATTTTAATGCAATTTGGGGTGAAATATAAGTCATAACTGTCAAATATCGAACAAAAACACTAATGAACATTAAATAAAAATATTTGACAATTTATTTGTGTATTTCGATGATATTTCAAGCGGAAATGAGGCCAAATTGATTGAAAATGTGCTTGAACATGTTCAAATGCATTTTGGACGAATTTTAATGCAATTTAGGATGAAATATTAGTCATAACCGTCAAATAGCGGCCCAAAAATTCTGAGGAACATTTAATAAATATATTTGGCAACCTATTTGTGCATTTCGATGATATTTGAAGCAGAAATGTTGCCAAATTGATTAAAAATGCGCTTAAACGTGGTCAAATGCATTTCGGACGAATTTTAATGCAATATGTGGTGGATTGTAAGTCATAACTGTCAAATATCTACCCAAAAACACTAATGAACATTAAGTAAATATGTTTGGCAATTTATTTGTGCATTTCGATTATATTTGAAGCAGAAATCATGCCAAATTGATTAAAAATGCGCTTAAACGTGCTCATATGCATTTCGGACGAATTTTAATGCAATATGGGGTGGACTATAAGTCTTAACTATCAAATATCAACCCAAAAACACTAATGAACATTAAATAAACATGTTTGGCAACCTATTTGTGTATTTCGATGATATTTGAAGCAGAAATTAGGCCAAATTGATTAAAAATGTGCTTAAACGTGCTCAAATGCATTTTGGACGAATTTTAATGCAATTTGGGAAGGAATATAAGTCATAACTGCTAAATATCCACCCAAAAATTCTGAGGAATATTAAATAAATATATTTGGCAACCTATTTGTGCATTTCGATGATATTTGAAGCAGAAATGATGTCAAATTGATTAAAAATGCGCTTAAACGTGCTCAAATGCATTTTGGACGAATTTTAATGCAATTTGGGGTGCAATATAAGTCATAACTGTCGAATATCCAACAAAAACACTAGTGACCAATAAATAAACATATTTGGCAACCTATTTGTGTATTTCGATGATATTTAAAGGAGAAATGATACCAAATTGATTAAAAATGCGCTGAAACGTGCTCAATTGTATTTCGGATGAATTTTAATGCAATTTGGGGTGAAATATAAGTCATAACTGTCGAATATCGAACAAAAACACTAATGAACATGAAATAAACGTATTTAACAATTTATTTGTGCATTTCGATGATATTTGAAGCGGAATGTGGCAAAATTGATTAAAAATGCGCTTAAACGTGCTCAATTGCATTTCGGACGAATTTTAATGCAATTTGGGGTGGAATATAAGTCATAACTGTCGAATATCGAACAAAAACACTAATGAATATGAAATAAAAATATTTGACAATTTATTTGTGTATTTCGATGATATTTCAAGCGGAAATGAGGCCAAATTGATTGAAAATGTGCTTAAACGTGCTCAAATGCATTTTGGACGAATTTTAATGCAATTTAGGGTGAAATATTAGTCATAACCGTCAAATAGCGGCCCAAAAATTCTGAGGAACATTAAATAAACATATTTGGCAACCTATTTGTGCATTTCCATGATATTTGAAGCAGAAATGATGCCAAATTGATTAAAAATGCGCTTAAACGTGCTCATATGCATTTCGGACGAATTTTAATGCAATATGGGGTGGACTATAAGTCTTAACTATCAAATATCAACCCAAAAACACTAATGAACATTAAATAAATATGTTTGGCAATTTATTTGTCCATTTCGGTATATTTGAAGCAGAAATTAGGCCAAATTGATTAAAAATGTGCTTAAACGTGCTCAAATGCATTTTGGACGAATTTTAATGCAATTTGGGAAGGAATATAAGTCATAACTGCTAAATATCCACCCAAAAATTCTGAGGAATATTAAATAAATATATTTGGCAACCTATTTGTGCATTTCGATGATATTTGAAGCAGAAATGATGTCAAATTGATTAAAAATGCGCTTAAACGTGCTCAAATGCATTTCGGACGAATTTTAATGCAATTTGGGGTGCAATATAAGTCATAACTGTCGAATATCCAACAAAAATACCAGTGACCAATAAATAAACATATTTGCCAACTTATTTGTGTATTTCGATGATATTTAAAGGAGAAATGATGCCAAATTGATTAAAAATGCGCTGAAACGTGCTCAATTGCAGTTCGGATGAATTTTAATGCAATTTGGGGTGAAATATAAGTCATAACTGTCGAATATCGAACAAAAACACTAATGAACATGAAATAAACGTATTTAACAATTTATTTGTGCATTTCGATGATATTTGAAGCAGAAATGATGTCAAATTGATTAAAAATGCGCTTAAACGTGCTCAAATGCATTTCGGACGAATTTTAATGCAATTTGGGGTGCAATATAAGTCATAACTGTCGAATATCCAACAAAAACACTAGTGACCAATAAATAAAAATATTTGACAATTTATTTGTGTATTTCGATGATATTTCAAGCGGAAATGAGGCCAAATTGATTGAAAATGTGCTTAAACGTGCTCAAATGCATTTTGGACGAATTTTAATGCAATTTAGGGTGAAATATTAGTCATAACCGTCAAATAGCGGCCCAAAAATTCTGAGAAACATTAAATAAATATATTTGGCAACCTATTTGTGCATTTCGATGATATTTGAAGCAGAAATGATGCCAAATTGATTAAAAATGCGCTTAAACGTGCTAAAATGCATTTCGGACGAATTTTAATGCAATATGGGGTGGATTATAAGTCATAACTGTCAAATATCAACCCAAAAACACTAATGAACATTAAATAAATATGTTTGGCAATTTATTTGTGCATTTCGATAATATTTGAAGCAGAAATTAGGCCAAATTGATTAAAAATGTGCTTGAACATGTTCAAATGTATTTTGGACGAATTTTAATGCAATTTAGGGTGAAATATTAGTCATAACCGTCAAATAGCGGCCCAAAAATTCTGAGGAACATTAAATAAATATATTTGGCAACCTATTTGTGCATTTGGATGATATTTGAAGCAGAAATGTTGCCAAATTGATTAAAAATGCGGTTAAACGTGCTCAAATGCATTTCGGACGAATTTTAATGCAATATGTGGTGGATTGTAAGTCATAACTGTCAAATATCTACCCAAAAACACTAATGAACATTAAGTAAATATGTTTGGCAATTTATTTTTGCATTTTGATTATATTTGAAGCAGAAATCATGCCAAATTGATTAAAAATGCGCTTAAACGTGCTCATATGCATTTCGGACGAATTTTAATGCAATATGGGGTGGACTATAAGTCTTAACTATCAAATATCAACCCAAAAACACTAATGAACATTAAATAAAAATGTTTGGCAATTTATTTGTCCATTTCGATGATATTTGAAGGAGAAATTAGGCCAAATTGATTAAAAATGTGCTGAAACGTGCTCAATTGCATTTCGGATGAATTTTAATGCAATTTGGGAAGGAATATAAGTCATAACTGTCGAATATCGAACAAAAACACTAATGAACATGAAATAAACGTATTTAACAATTTATTTGTGCATTTCGATGATATTTGAAGCGGAATGTGGCAAAATTGATTAAAAATGCGCTTAAACATGCTCAATTGCATTTCGGACGAATTTTAATGCAATTTGGGGTGGAATATAAGTCATAACTGTCGAATATCGAACAAAAACACTAATGAATATGAAATAAAAATATTTGACAATTTATTTGTGTATTTCGATGATATTTCAAGCGGAAATGAGGCCAAATTGATTGAAAATGTGCTTAAACGTGCTCAAATGCATTTTGGACGAATTTTAATGCAATTTAGGGTGAAATATTAGTCATAACCGTCAAATAGCGGCCCAAAAATTCTGAGGAACATTAAATAAATATATTTGGCAAGCTATTTGTGCATTTCGATGATATTTGAAGCAGAAATTATGCCAAATTGATTAAAAATGCGCTTAAACGTGCTAAAATGCATTTCGGACGAATTTTAATGCAATATGGGGTGGATTATAAGTCATAACTGTCAAATATCAACCCAAAAACACTAATGAACATTAAATAAATATGTTTGGCAATTTATTTGTGCATTTCGATAATATTTGAAGCAGAAATTAGGCCAAATTGATTAAAAATGTGCTTGAACATGTTCAAATGTATTTTGGACGAATTTTAATGCAATTTAGGGTGAAATATTAGTCATAACCGTCAAATAGCGGCCCAAAAATTCTGAGGAACATTTAATAAATATATTTGGCAACCTATTTGTGCATTTGGATGATATTTGAAGCAGAAATGTTGCCAAATTGATTAAAAATGCGCTTAAACGTGCTCAAATGCATTTCGGACGAATTTTAATGCAATATGTGGTGGATTGCAAGTCATAACTGTCAAATATATACCCAAAAACACTAATGAACATTAAGTAAATATGTTTGGCAATTTATTTGTGCATTTCGATTATATTTGAAGCAGAAATCATGCCAAATTGATTAAAAATGCGCTTAAACGTGCTCATATGCATTTCGGACGAATTTTAATGCAATATGGGGTGGACTATAAGTCTTAACTATCAAATATCAACCCAAAAACACTAATGAACATTAAATAAATATGTTTGGCAATTTATTTGTCCATTTCGATGATATTTGAAGCAGAAATTAGGCCAAATTGATTAAAAATGTGCTTAAACGTGCTCAAATGCATTTTGGACGAGTTTTAATTCAATTTGGGAAGGAATATAAGTCATAACTGCTAAATATCCACCCAAAAATTCTGAGGAATATTAAATAAATATATTTGGCAACCTATTTGTGCATTTCGATGATATTTGAAGCAGAAATGATGTCAAATTGATTAAAAATGCGCTTAAACGTGCTCAAATGCATTTCGGACGAATTTTAATGCAATTTGGGGTGCAATATAAGTCATAACTGTCGAATATCCAACAAAAACACTAGTGACCAATAAATAAAAATATTTGACAATTTATTTGTGTATTTCGATGATATTTGAAGCAGAAATGATGTCAAATTGATTGAAAATGCGCTTAAACGTGCTCAAATGCATTTCGGACGAATTTTAATGCAATTTGGGGTGCAATATAAGTCATAACTGTCGAATATCCAACAAAAACACTAGTGACCAATAAATAAATATATTTGGCAACCTATTTGTGCATTTCGATGATATTTGAAGCAGAAATGATGTCAAATTGATTAAAAATGCGCTTAAACGTGCTCAAATGCATTTCGGACGAATTTTAATGCAATTTGGGGTGCAATATAAGTAATAACTGTCGAATATCCAACAAAAACACTAGTGACCAATAAATAAACATATTTGGCAACCTATTTGTGTATTTCGATGATATTTAAAGGAGAAATGATGCCAAATTGATTAAAAATGCGCTGAAACGTGCTCAATTGCATTTCGGATGAATTTAAATGCAATTTGGGGTGAAATATAAGTCATAACTGTCGAATATCGAACAAAAACACTAATGAACATGAAATAAACGTATTTAACAATTTATTTGTGCATTTCGATGATATTTAACAATTGCATTTCGGACGAATTTTAATGCAATTTGGGGTGGAATATAAGTCATTCTGCGGCCCTTTTTCGCGGCCTACGCGCGAGGCATCGGCGTCCTCGCTTACGGGGGAAGAAGGTGCAGGTACATCCCTGCGCGTGTTTGTGCGCTCAAGGACTTATTATTTTAGGTGATTGTGGGAACTTTTATTTTCCGACGGGCGCAAGCCCCCGCCGTTAATTACCCCGGCTCTCGCCTCGGGAACCTCTGATTAATGGGCTAAACTAATCAAAATATATGGATCAGATTCGTGGCTTTATTTCTTCCTTCCAATTTATTATAATATATGCTTGAAATAACCCAAAGATATAACTTTGGATAATAAGACTAAAGACGTATGATCTAAAGTCAGAGAAACGTATAATTTCTCATAAATCGGAGATCGAGGACGTATAATCCTATTGATCTCACGGAGTTCGAATATGAAACGCACTGCCAACTCGATGCTCAAGGAACCAGAGATGTTTGATCTCTAGAAAGGTTCATGTCAAAGACAAGGACGTATAGTCCTAAACAGTCTATTGACCTTCCAAATTCCGAATCTGAAGCGCTATGCCAATTCGAAATCTGGGAAAATTGGAGAATCGGGAACATATAATTCTTTATCGATTTCCAAAATGAGGTACATTAAACCTGAAGCGCACTGCCAGTTTAATGTTCTCGAAACATGATTTGATATGATTTGATATGTTGGTATGTTTTTACCAAGTTTTGGACTTATCTGCATATTTGGCATATTTGACCAGAGATTTGGACATATTTGCATATTTGAAATATTTTATCAACAGTTTGGACATATTTGTATATTTGGCATGTTTGGCCAGAAATTTGGGTGTATTTGCATATTTGACATGTTTGGTCAAATGTTTGGGTTTATTTGCATATTTAACATGTTTGGTCAAAAGTTTGGTCATATTTGCATATTTGACATGTTTGGTCAAATGTTTGGGTTTATTTGCATGTTTGACATATTTGGTCAAATATTTGGACACATTTGTATTTTTTGACATATTTGGTCAAATATTTGGGTATATTTGCATATTTGACATATTTGGTCAAAGATTGAGACATATTTGCCTATTTGACATGTTTGGTCAAAGATTTGGGCATGTTTGTATTTTTGACATATTTGGTCAAATATTTAGGTATATTTGCATATTTGACATGTTTGGTCAAATATCGGGACATATTTGTATTTTTGACATATTTGGTCAAATATTTGGGTATATTTGCATATTTGACATATTTGGTCAAAGATTTCGGATTTATTTGTATATTTGACGTGTTTGGTCAAATATTTGGACATATTGACATATTTAAATATTTTGATTTGTTTTATCAAAATATAACAAAGTTTGATTATTTTGAACATTTTGATTTGTTTTATCAAAATGTAACATGATTTGATCACTTTTGAATATTTTGATTTGTTTTATCAAGATATAACATAATTTGATTATTTTGAATATTTTGATTTGTTTTATCAAAATATAACATGATTTGATTATTTTGAATATTTTGATTTGTTTTATAACATAATTTAATCATTTTTGAATATTTTGATTTTGTTTTATCAAAACATAAATTGATCATTTTGAATATTTTGATTTGTTTTATCAACATATGACATAATTTGACTATTTTGATTATTTTGATTTGTTTTATTAAAATATAACATAATTTGATTATTTTGAATATTTTTTTATTTGTTTTATTAAAATATAAGATAAATTGATTATTTTGAATATTTTGATTTGTTTTATCAAAATATAACATAATTTGATTATTTTGAATATTTTGATTTGTTTTATCAAAATATAACATAATTTGATTATTTTGAATATTTTGATTTGTTTTATCAAAATATAACTAATTTGGTTATTTTGAATATTTTGATTTGTTTTATCAACATATAACATAATTTGGTTATTTTGAATATTTTTGATTTGTTTTATCAAAACATAACATAATTTGATCATCTTGAATATTTTGATTTGTTTTATCAAAGTATAACATAATTTGGTTATTTTGAATATTTTTGATTTGTTTTATAAAAATATAACATAATTTGATTATTTTGAATATTTTGATTTGTTTTATCAAAATATAACATAATTTGGTTATTTAGAGTATTTTGATTTGTTTTATCAAAGTATAACATAATTTGGTTATTTTGAATATTTTTGATTTGTTTTATAAAAATATAACATAATTTGATTATTTTGAATATTTTGATTTGTTTTATCACAATATAACATAATTTGGTTATTTTGAGTATTTTGATTTGTTTTATCAAAATATAAGAAAAATATTTGTACAAGATGATATGCATTTTATATGTTTTGAATTTTTCTTAAAATAAAAATAAAATCAAAATTGACTTTTTATTATTTCAAAAATATCTTCAAATGAAACCATGATTTTTGATGTATTTTTCATGATTTTTGGTCTTAAGGAATTATTTTTATTTAATATTTCAAATCTATTTTTTTGAAACAGATTAATGTGAGCCTTTGATTTAAAGCTAGATCATCAAGATCCAAACTTTGAATTTTTCTGGGCTGTCGGATGGCATCAAGATCCGTGCGATTTCCCTCCCATATGCTTGAGTTCAAATTTCATCAATATCCACACTTTCATATGCATCAATATTCGTATTCTTACTTGATCGGAGCTCTGCCGGCGTCGGATCGTCGATCGGGGGGAACCACCGGAGTCGTCTCGGGGAGGAGAACACTACTGTCTTGGTCTCGGGGCCACTAGCTCCGGCGATCGCCGGAAATAGCACCACCAGTTCGGCTAGGGCTGGAAACTCGTGGGGAATCGGTTTTTTGTCGATTTTGAGCTCGTTTTGTCAAATTGGTTCAATTCCTTCGAGCTGTAGTGTCGTTAAAACATGACAAACAAGTTGTGAAATTTAATTTTAATTTAAATCTCTGAATATGTGAGTTTCATCGACCGGTACCGAATATGCTCAAACGGATTTGGTACCGATTGGAAATTCATGCATCTATCATTGTTTTTCTCTTCAATTGATTCTTCTAAAAAACATATTTAACCATGTTCCAGTATATTTGAGTGGTCAATTTCACCATTTTTTTATTTCTGGAGAAAAAAACGAAAAAAAATCAGAAAGGAAAAAAAAACAGAAAAGGAAAAAACAGAACCAACCCAGTTTTTTCCTTTTGACAGACCCAACTTTAAAAATTCATATAAAATCACAGAAAATTCAAAAAAATATGAAATTTTGGGAAAATGTCTATGAAAACATACTCTATATTCTTGCAAAATTTCATATCAAATGGGTGAGTAAATAAAGATATATTAGCTGATCTTTGAACTGGCCAGATAAGGCACATGCCAGATCTGTGCCAGCTCTGTTTTCTGTTTTTTTTTTCTTTTTTTTTTTTTTTCAAGCAATTCACACATCCTAATCAACTAAAAAAAATCCAAATCAAATAAACAATCACCCTTTATCAGGCTATATTTTTTTTATTTAAATCAGTTTTTTTTTTTGATGTTGAGTTTGGTGTTTGACCATCAGTTGACTTTTGAGATTTTTTGGACTGATGAGATTTGAAAAATCATAACAATTCACAGAAAATTCCAAAAATTATAAAATTCGAAATGTAAGTTAATATAAACCTACTCTACAGGTCTGTGAAATTTTATGAAAAATGGACAACCAGATTGAGAGATATGAACTAATCTCTCAACTGGACAGAAATGCCCCTTTGCTGGAATCAGATCAGCATGCATATTTATTGCTTTTCTTTTACTCAAATATGATTTTGAGCATCCAAACATGTTTAAAATGCAAAATAAAAGATCAAGGAGAGATAAAAAACCAGATTTGATCAAAACTTCATATAATATTGTATTTAACATAACATATCAACATATAACATCACATAAACATGGGGGGTTTTATTTTCTATGAAATTTGGCGGCATAACGGCTTGTATTAAGCTGTTTTGAGCCTTTATATAACCACTGCACATGTGCACAAGGTTTGAGAAGAGGGTATGAACATGTGCCCATCCCTATTGAACCAAATCAACATGTGCCGATTGGTTATCGTGTGTTTATCAAATTTCATAGAAAATACGCATAAGTAAGCACCTGAGACTTATGCTTAGTCACCAATTGAGCTCGGTAAGGGAAGAGGCACATGTGCACCATCTCCAACCCGAAAGCTTGACTATCTCACCCATCAAGGTGAGACTAGCCCCTAGAACTCAATTGAGACCAAGCCAAGCTCAAGGCTTGGCCCCTTTGTGTCTCAATCAATTACAACAACTATTCTAACAGAGCTTTATTTGGAGAGAAGAGGGTTTAAGGCTTGATTTCGGTTTTGGCAAGGCTTTGGCCAAGCTTGAGCTTATGGGGGGTATTGGCTCCTGATTTTTCTTCTCTGGGGGTCTATTTATAACCCAAGAGCTAGGGCAACACTCCAGAGAAGCTCTAATTTGATCTAGAGCGTTGAATTAATCGTATGGCCGAAATTGAGCCAGCCGGGCTCAAGAGGTGTAACAGCTCATTTCTGGAAGATTCCTTCTGTTTCTTTCGCGGAGATGCTTCACCTATCATAGCCTAACACGTGTATTGGTGTGCTGGCTCTCGAAAATGAGTATCCAAGGCCCCCCAGCTTGTCTTTATTCAATCTGATGTGTTAACGTGCACCAGCGTAATTGACATGTTCTAATGATTCCCACTGAACGTGACATGTCATTTTAGCTTTTCCAAGTTAGCAAATAACGTTCTTAAAGGTTTCCATGTGTCAATTTATGCAATTGGACTGAAACCGACATACACCGGAACACGAGTTGGCGACACCGTTAAACCAGCGTTTCTGACATCAAATTGACATGTATGGAAGAGTCTTGACACTCTAGGGAAGTTCCCCAATCAATCAATTTGATGTTTTGAGCAGTCATTTGTTCAATTTGATTCATACCCGAGGCATGAATTCCTTTAAAATTCTATTAAAGAATTCAAGGAAATCCCTGATTTACCGCTTTTTCATGTTCTCCTTACTGCCCTTGTGCTCCGACTATAAGGAATTGAGCAATGGTGATCCAAATTGACATCCCCAAATTCTCACTTCTGATTCGAATTTGCGCGCCTGGGAAGACAGAGAGGGAAGAAGAGAAGGAAGAAGACCACCCTGACGTGTGGGCCCTCTGCATCAGAGAGAGAACTGTAGGGAGGGAGAGCTACTGGGGAGAATCACATAGAGGACCCTGGGTCCCATCTACCGGCGAAACAGAGGAGTAGGTCCCTTCTGTCGGATTAAATGAGAAACAAATGCCTCCCTTCTTTGATCTGAACCCGGTGCATGAAGGCTAATGCCTTATCAATCTAAGTGAAAGAGAGGAAATGAAAGAACCAAGTGTACCTAGTATTTCCTCTCTCTTTTTCGCTGGAGAAGGATTAAAATCCTGTTTGGGATATCCAAGTTGAACCAGGGAACATATCAAGCCCCCAAATTGTACACATGATACTCTCCAGTTGTTTCTTTTTTTTTCTTTTTTTTTTTTTTCTTTTTTTCTTCTTAACATTTTATTCAATTTTCCATGACATTCTTTGTAACAATCTCATGAAATGAAATTAGAAAATCATAGTGTTTGATTCTATGATTTTTGTAAACACATACTCAGAAATTTTGATGAAATTATAGCATTAATTTCATAACAATATAAAAGTATGTTTATTTAAATAATCATGCGACATTAGGCATTAATATCGCATAATCAAGGTTTCGCATATTTATTTGAGTAGTTTGAAAATTTTTCGCATGATCAAAGTTTTGGCAAGAGGCAATTATGAAATTAGAGCATTCATTTCACAATTTATAAATTTTCGAGATGTTATAAAAAAAATGTTTGATTTTTTTTTAGGGGTAAACAGTCATAACTGTCG